>OU342595.1:5010000-10010000 GCA_910589645.1 Tinea semifulvella | reverse complement strand
CAAGCTATATTAAACGGGGTATATGTTAAAGTTATACATTATGTTAAAGCTAATGAAAGTAGAAATTTTGCTTCAATGCGTTGGGACTCTGGAATCATGTTAGTAATGACCAAATAAATCAATCTACTTATATCTAGAAAAAAACATTTAGATCGCCAACAGTTATAGCTGTTTCAACTATTGGCTATTTATTTTCACATAGTTCCAGTTTTATTCAGCTCATATGTTCAAGGCGCTATCAACTTAAATAAAATACTATTTATTGCCACATGTTCTTACAGCCAGTTAGACAATCAATAAGTTAGACATGCCAAAAGGAATATAGATGTATAATAATATATATATATATATATATATATATATATATATATATATATATATATACGAGTTTAATTTCTGGGAAGAAACAAATTATTCGCCAACCATAATTTCAATAATTGTAGTCCGCTGATTTATGCACAAAAGTCAAGGCTGAACTTTATCTTAGAACGTTGAATATGCTAATTAATATTACACGGTTCAGCGAGAATATATAGCAATTTGATTAGTATAATTTTTAGATTGACAAGCGTGACGAATTGTGAATAACGTTTTCGTTGCTGACACTTAAATAGGTTTAACAAGTGATAGTCAATATAGAAATAAATAAATTTAGAGAAGTATTTTTGAAATTATAGTAGAACTTGTCGTCAATGTATCGTAACTTAGATATTTTTTAAAGAAACAATCTCGTCAGTAAATATTTACAAAAGACTTTAGAAATGAATAACAAAAAGTAATGTGGTAATAAATTGTGTTATATTGTAGTCAAGGACATGAAAATATGACACAATATTACGTAGACAACGGTTCAACATGTAGCTGTTTCTGTCATTATTGGTAAAGTCATAAGAATCTAGTAAATAGCATCGCATTTAAAGCACGGTATATTGCGTGTAAAATAGATAATGCCATATTGTCATAGGCTACAGATAGCATTGCGGCGTAGAACCGATTGTGACGCAAAAAACGTAATGACCTCTTTGTATTGCACTGAATTGCATTAGAATCCTATTGGATGGTAAATGTTTATGGACTTTATTGTGGCTTGACATCTCATATAAGTACCTTAAATAGTAAAATACGTATTCTTGAAACTGTTCAGTCTAAATATAAACTTGCTTAATTCGAGATGACCACTTACTTAAAAATAATTACACAAGACGAGAAAGAATAAGAAATGACTATTTGTCATTTCGTACAGAATTTATGAACATGGCAGTAGGTGCTTATGTTACAAGGGACGCGGCCCCAAATTAGCCTGAATAGAATTTTATTTATACAAATAATCCTCTATCCAACAAACGAGACTTCAAAGTTAATCCCGGTAATGATACTTTGCCTACATCTGATATAAGTAACTTTAAGGAAATAACTTCAAAGCCAGTAAGTAGCACAGAAGAATGTAATGATGTGTTAAAAATAAATAATTAACTCCCGAGATCAATCAGAGTAAAGAAACAAGCAGTTTGTTTACAACATAGAACACAAAACTGCATGTACGTACTAAAATAGAGGAAATTGAAATATAAACACGTAATAAAGTTAAAATAACGTAAAACATGTGGGGATTTAAAGGGTGTGTGTGTTTTTCCTAACAAGGTAAAACTAAATATTTAAAGATAAATCGATTTAACAAGACCATTTTTGATATAAATTAGTGAAACCGGCAGTTTCAAAACTCCAAGTTTCCATTTATGAACGTGAATGTTGTTTTAATGGAGTAAGCTAAATACAACTATTAAACCAATACAGAGATATCCATATATTAGTATTATTAATACATGAATGAATTTTATAGACAGATAGCGGTTGAATATGTGGTACAGATAAACTGATAAGAACAAGGTAAATATTGTATAGAGCGTGTCAATAAAAGCTTTAATGTGTTGTTTTTACGATTTGACGTCAAATGGAAAGGAAGTAAAATGTCGGGAAATGGGAGATTCTTTAGGATGTTTGTCGAACTTTTACGTCGTTTAGATACAGCTGTATAAAACAGTTCCTCTGTTCAGCTGTACAGTTGTTATAGTTTCGTAAATACACGTCCTATTTTGGTTAATTTATTTAAAACATGCAATGAACCTAAAGAACTTTTAAGATAATAATATTTTAGACAAGGCAATCATTCATAAACATTTTATCAAACCATATTCAAGTGTTAGATTAGCAAAACTAGCAGGGAAGGTCAACTTACCATTTCTTTTTTCAAATAATCTAGTTGCCCATCAAGATCTCCAGGAAGTAACTTCTTGTCTGGAGCAATAGATGGCATATGTGACTCCAAATCGGAATCTGGAGAATCAGTAAAACCACTTAAGCTCTTGGGTAAGGGCGGCATTCCGTGCAGAGACATGGTGCTTATCGCGCGAAATTGTTTGCGTAATCTGAGAACAATGGGAAGGTG
Organism: Tinea semifulvella; assembly: GCA_910589645.1. Taxonomy (NCBI): domain Eukaryota; kingdom Metazoa; phylum Arthropoda; class Insecta; order Lepidoptera; family Tineidae; genus Tinea; species Tinea semifulvella. The sequence continues at coordinate 10,007,554 of OU342595.1, read as the reverse complement.
TTAAATACACTGTTATTTAGACATCTTTACCTTTACTAGAATCCTTCGTTTTGTTGCTGGTTAATTCAGCTATATTATGAAGCTAACAGACAGTGTCATTACCCATGTTTAAATGTTATAAGAGCCTGGATCAGCTACGGAATATTGACTCTCTGAACGAATCTTGGCGAGTAACACGCTACTAATTCAATGCACTATTGTTGCTGAATAATGGTGCCAGTTACTACGAATCCTGCGTTAACAGCGCTTAGATCACTTTCAGGCTTTAAGTGAGCTACGTGAACACAGACTTATTCTTATATATTGATTAAGTTTTTGTATTTGTTCTTATCAAATATCTTTCATTGTTACCTTTGCTAGCTTTCTATCGTATTTTTAGTGAACTGTTATTATTGGCTTAATCGTATTATTATTTTCTCTTATTTGTGTATTATTTGGCACTTTTGGCAGTAAGATTTCCTACATAAATAAATGGCTGTGCGTTATAGTTGTTTCGACTATATTAAAATATTCCACAGACATAATATTGTAAAGGCTGTAAATTTTCCCAATAATAAATAAATAAACCTTTTCAAACTAATTAAGTGATGCAAAGATGCACATAAAAGAATGAGGTTTAAAGTTCGAAAGCCATACCTACTTGTATTTTGGGCATCATTAGCCTGAAGCGTCGCAACTCGCAATTCAAAAGCATGCCTTTCTTTAAGCTTTTTATAAACATTGTAAGGAACGATAATGTAAAGTAAAGGAACTCGTATAAGCGGAAGTACGGTAACAACACTTTAAACGGCCCGCGCATAGCGATAAGGGTTCATAGAAAAAAGGTTAGAATCTTGGTTTGGAGATGAGAAATGCGGAGAATCTTATTATAGTTGTGTAAATTATTTAGTTATATGTAGTTAGTGTATTATGTACTATTTGTTATCCAGAGGTAGATACATAATCAATACGGTCTAAAACAAAATAATATGGATGGATACGTGAAAATAATTCCCCCATAAATAATTCTGACTCTCTGACCAACGCAAAAGTGCTTAAAGTCGTAAGAAGTAAATAACTTGTAACTATACAAATTTCTCAAAGGATGTGTGAAATAATATTTTATAGTGCCAACAAATTGTTATGAATTTCCAAAGCCCCGAGTTCATTCAGGGCACGTTCGCGGATGTTACAAGTCATAGAGGTTTCTGTGGAAGTTTGTTTGTAAACACCTAAAAGCTTGGACGAAATAACAAAACCGAACTTCTAAAATATTTATGTTCTACTCGCTATAACTCATTTTTCCAATATAACAACATTCCATTGTAAGATCATCGATAGATAAACAAAATAATCAGTTAATAATTAGGTTAGTGAGATTGTTAACATACTCGTACCTAGATTTTAAATCATCGTCTATACACGCGTATGGGTCTTCACAATCGCTGCCCTGATTAGTGACATTTGAGACTGGTGACGGTGGACATTCCTCGCATTCCTCAGAGGTAACAGATTGATTCTCGATTGTTTCCACAGGTGTTTGCGGCTCAGACACAGTCTCTGGCACGTTAGATTGAGATCGCATTGTCTGCAGTTCATAAATCAACATTTCGTGATTATTCATATCTTTCCTTATTTCTGGCGACGCGTCATCAGTACCAAAAAGCATTGCATCATCTTTACCCTTGTCAATCACGGCATTTGCATCGTCCTTGTTCCTACCAGCGAGAATCTCTGATATTAGCATGTCAGTTACTCTTGATGTTTTTCTCTCTAATGAATTCTTACTTAAATCTACGATAGGCGTGGATACAGGACTTACATTGGTGCTATTACCTGCTGTACTAGGACTACTTATTGGTTTCTTATCAAAAGTTTCTTTATATACCATAGGGGGTTTAATATTTGATGGTTTAATATCAGTACTACTAATTAATCTGTCGCAGGTTTTAGCTTCTACCACAGTGGCATATGGTGCCTCGATATTTGGTGAGCGTTTTTTAGCGTCAATTGGTGAACAATACAGAGTAAGCTCGGGACGTTTTGATGCCGCCCTGTCTACGCGTTCTAAGGATTGTGGTTTGCTTAAAGGCAAAGGTTTCATTGGTCTTAATTTGGGCTTTGGTGAGAGAGGCGGTGGTGGTGCTTTGCGTAAAGGTAGAGTTTTTTCGGCAAAACTAGATGATTTACTAACTTTACTGATAGGCTTTTCGGATTCTACTTTACTCGAAGTAGTGGATAGAGAACGTACTAATATCTGCCTACAAGATCTGACTTTCGAATTAAGGGATTCGTTCGATTTCTTAGAATTAATAGTCGACGGTGTGGAACTACTGTCGCTGGAACTTCTCCTGGAATTGGTTCCACTCGACTTCTTCTCGTCGGACGACGAACTCCTGTCGCTAATGACATCTCTGATAAACGACTTCACTCGGGCTAACCCGTTTTGTTTTGGGGTGCTCTTTTGATCTGATTTATCGGTCGACTTCGTCCTGTCTAAAGTTTTGGCCTTTGACGTCTTTGTTGGCGCATCCTGTTTGGCAAACGTGCGTGACTTTGTTAGGTTTGCTCTAGATTCGGCGACGGCCTTTCTCGTCTTCGCGAGTGCTTCAGCGACCACGCTCTGGTTGGGTCGCGGGGGTACAGGCGGCGGGCCCTTTATTTTGGAGGTCTTCATGGGGACTGGCGCGTTGTTCTGTACCATCAGCATGGCTACGTTTGTGAGAACACTCTAACAATACTATAAGAAGGACACTATAGTACACGGAGCACGTTCACTCGGGCATGACACTCGCGCGCGATCTCTCTAGTGGCGACGCGGCCGTCCCGTGCGGCGCAGGCTCGACACTGGCACTCGCGGCCGGCCGGTCACAATATCGCAGCTCGCGGTAAAGTTACGTCGTCGCCCCACAATGGGTTAAACTCGACAACAATCATATCAACATTATCACCGTATGTGACGTTAACATATTTTTGCATATAGGATTATATTATTATATGCTATAAAATGTATTGTTTCGGTACTGCACATATAAGATAAGTCCATCAACACAATATTACTAGATTTCTGCATTGGGCTTAGTTATTTAATAATAAAAGCTACCTTATTGTTCATCTCCATCCCTATCACAAAATATGCTATTTGTTGTAAAAAAAAAACTAGCATTGTTTAAACATTTAATGCATGTTCAACAAACACAGAGACAAGTTAACTTCTATAACATGCCTAATAACCAATACGATCAACATTCTATGAAAAATTAATTAAAATTGATTTTGTGAAAATCCTCTGCACATAAAATATGGAAAGCAGTACTAAAACTGTTGTGAAAAAAAAGAATACAAAACACTTTCATCTGAAACTACAAACATATCTCATCTTCAACAATGACGAGAATCATTAGGTTCACCCTTGTACTCAACTGCAAAGTTTTTAAGTGCAATAAAGAATTTATAAATAAATAAACACTAGCACCGTAATGAGAAATGAGCACTTCGAGTCTGTAGACTGACCTATTGGTTGCAAGTTTGCTCACTATTCTTTTTATTCATGAGATCTTTTTTTGTATTGCAGTTTCCAAATTTTTTTGCTTGCTTTTTATAATATCTATCTGTGAACTCTTGTCAGCTTTATATTTATCAGCTTTATATTTATCAGCTTTATTATTATTTTTCCTATACATGTATTTTAGCTATTCATATAAAATTTCATACTATTCCACAACCTGACCACCATCAGGCCATCTATTGAGCCCTTCACATACAATGATAAATTTCTTAGCAGGTGCTGGGTACACATGTGTAAGAATAGTGTGTAGTGTATCAGGAACACCTAAACTCTGGATTAAAGTCTCTTTAATACATTGACAGTCTCTATTTTTTCTTCTTAACCATTTATTGTAAAAACGGAGCAGCCTCTTTTCGGTTTGAAATCCAGCATTACAACACCAACATTCCTGTGCCTCGGGGAGCATATTATGCCATTGGTTCCAGTTTCACTGTCTTGTGCAATTAATTGTAAATAACTTGTTATTAAGACTGGCATCAGACCCTCGCTAACCCATTTGGCCACATGTTGAGTGAAGGCTGAATGCACCAGTAATATGTTCTGGAAGGCCCATCTCCAGCAGTGGAGAACTAGGACTTTGTGTTCTAGGGGCTGTGATGTGACTATGATTTTGTTGATGGCCCTTTAAACAGAGGCATTAAAATTAAAACAAAAAACTCACCAACAGTTTGTGTTACTTATTGTTGTACTTCCACTCTTGTCTGCACATGGGGCACTGTTGTTGGGGTTGAGAAATGAGCCACTTGACAATACAGTGGATATGGAAACAATGGGAACAAGCTCCCCACACTAGAGGACAATCGTCTCCAGGTAGTTTGCAATCTGGACAACAACTGTCAAATGGCATACGACAAATCCCACAGTTATCGTCATTCGCTTCCCAACGCCATGTAGCCACACCTGTCCAACCTTATAAAGTAAAAAAATATGTAGTATAGTATTAAAATAATAAAGAAGGCCAATTTATTAGCAATCCATGAATTCGCAGTAATGGTGCTGGGTCCATCTTGTGCAGGGGATAGAGAATATATACGCCCCATATAACTGTGGCTAATTTTGGTGGTGCAAATTAGGGCATGATAATTATTACTAAGGGCCAAGCAATTATAAAGGTAAAATTAAAACACACTAACATAACCTTGATATAGCAAGGCCGTTGGAAAATATATTCATAAACCGAGCAAATATGCTTATATATATTCAAATAATAATGTCAGCTTAAAAAAAATAAGGAAATATTGATTAAATGGTACAAAATTAATTTATCTTACTCACTTTTAATTGTCACTTTCATAGCGTTCCTGTGCAATCATCACATAACACTTACGCTATTTTATTATACTTGGTTACCGTTAAGATTAATTCTTCATTGGTAATTTACGAATAAAATAGGAAGGAAAGGAACTGAAGTAAAACAACAATCGGCTAAATTTGGCTAATTTTGTTTATCCGTTTCTTTTTTATAATTTTTGGTTTTGGATTTTTGTCTTGTTTGTTTTTGGTAATTTATAAACGAATAAGTAAAACATAAAATGAGATAAATTATAATTATTTGTTATTCTAAACCATAGATTTAGTATATATCTATTTTCTAAACAATAAAAAACTCTATGGCAAAATAAATTAACGTCGGTTGCCTTAAAAAATAATGTTTTTGTCATCTGGCAACTTGTTTAGATCTGTTACAATATTCTGAATATTTTAAATGTCAGAATCAGAACCATTATTCGCTTTAGCACGTTTAAGACCTATAAGTCTGTCTCTATCTTATGGTGGTTATTCAAAATTTTGGAACTAAATCTTAAATGTCAAAATCTGTCTACAAGTCCTGAAATTATTGATATTGATGTGTTGGAATTATTTTTCTATTTCTAACGATTATTAAGGAATATTTGTATCAATTTTAGTATTAAAATGCACGAGACATTTGAATCTAAATTTGATGTAAGTGTAAGTTGTATAATATTTTTATTTTATCCTTTATTATTGAGTCATACCGATTTGTTTATCTTACCAATTTTGTTACTATTATTGCGATTGTAGTTTTAATTAAAGTGTATTAGATTCAGCTATATTACTATTATAATAACCACAAATGGTCATTCCTTCCTCGTTTATTATTTATACTTGGTAGTTCATTTTGTTAATTATTAAAATTGTTTTTTTAGATGTATCCAGCGGGGGATGTGGGGATTGCAGAGGGAGAGATGAACATACCGACAGCTCATCCCGGAGGAAACATGGAATTCAACACCTTGGACGAACCTATCAAAGAGACTTTTGTGAGTTATTGAGCTACATTTAAGACTTCATACAACTGAAAAGGCATCACTAATGCTAAGTTTCTAGTAACAAAATTAATTTGCCATTTTTTTTTTATACTAAGAGTTAAATAAACATTATATGTGCACAACATGTTATAATGAGAAAAGAAAGATTTTATCACTTATGTTTATATAAAAAATCCTACATAACTGCTTTACGCGAATAAAAAACTGTAGTATAACGTTCTATAGGTACCTATATGGTTTTATAAATGGCTATATAAATGTATAGAATAATGAAGTATTCCTATGTATATAATCGAACTTAACTGCTAGAACTCAGAGGCAGTCATTGTCATGCAAATATTTTTACTTTATTTAATTTAATAAAGTCAAAATGAACATAATAATTTCATGGCGCCTCCGTGGTCTAGTGGTAACAAACGTTGCCGTGAACTCGGAAGGTCGTGGGTTCGATTCCCACCGGGGGCAAGTTGTACATTGTATAATTTGTCTCGGTCTGGGTGTTTATATGTATAATATGTATATATTTACAAAAAAAAAAAAAAAAAAAGTATAATATGTAGTTTATCAACCATCTAGTTTCCGTAACACAAGCTTACCGCTTACCACGGAAATTAGATGGCGCTGTGTGACCTGTCTGAAATATTTATTTATTTATTTATTTTATTTATTTATTTAAAAACCTGTATTTATTGCACAAAGTGGACTTAATGCCCAAGGACATTCTCTGACAGCCAAAATTTAGGTGCAAACACAGAAATAATAATAATACTATAATTATTAATAATGAATTTTATTGTTATTCCAAAAAATCAAATATATTGATGAAGGACTGAATGTTGTATATAGTTGTATGATTTTAGATTTGTCTTACTTGCTTGTGTTTTCAGATGCGAGATCTCCGAGCTGTTGGTAACAAGTTCTATCATGTATTGCTACCAAGAGAGAAAACTAGCCTACTAAAAGAATGTAAGTTAAAAGTCCACTGCCCATAAAACATTCTGCTATTGAATTAAAGAAAATCCCTACATATAGTTATTTTACTCAATAAAATGATTTTTATCATGCAAATTTTGACATTATTATGTATTGTATTATAATAGATTCCAATAAATTGACAACAAAAATGTTAAATGTTAACAATGCATAAATATATATTGTAAATAAATATCTATTGACATGAGCATATTGTATACCCATAATATGGGGAAATTGCATGATCATGGGATAAGCATTCTATATGATAAAGAAATTTGAATTTATAGATGGGCATTTCAGAACATCATCACAGAACCTAGAACGCACAGTTCCAGACTTTCACTGCTTTATATAGGTCTTCCAGACCATTGTTCTGGAGAATTTAGTCTACACTCATCACTCTTGCTACACAGGTTTTGTAAGGGGGTATTTGTATGAAAATTTATTAATGATTCCACAAGTTGATATTAGTGGAACCGCACAGTCTTTAACATGCTCTCCAAGGTATGATAACGGTGGTGTTGCAAATCTATGACATTTTATATGTCTATAACAATGGGGGACCAAGCATATTTTGGTTAAGTAAGTTGGTAGCCAAAAACTGCCCTCTCACCCTCACACACAATAGAAACGGCACCAGCACTGTGAATCCATGAATTACAAAAAAAGGACATCATTCATCATGTGGGCTAATTAGATATTTTTTTCATGATTAAAGTAGAAAAAACCCTTTATTTTATATAGTTTAGGCGTGCAAAATGTTTAAAATAAAATCATAACAGCTCCAGTACTAAAGGTCTTGATTAACAATAAATTACATATTTAATTTACCAAATAACTTAATTGCACAGTAATATATAGTAAAAATATAATTATTCTTATCAATAAAAGTATTGAAACTACTATTTATATATATTTTTTATCATTGTATACAGAAAAGTAGCCCAAAATGGATGATGTTATTTGTATTCTCATAATTAAACCATTGAAAATATTTTCAGGGGATCTGTGGGGTCCACTGTTGCTTTGCACATTAATGGCGACAATTCTCCAAGGCTCAGCATCTCGTGCAGATAATTCTAACGATGGTGGTCCTGAGTTTGCCGAGATGTTTGTTTTAGTATGGATTGGGGCTGCCATAGTCACTGCCAACTCAAAACTGCTAGGTGGTAACATGTAAGTGACTATTTTCTATTTTGCACTAAAAAAATGGTTCTTGTTAATAAATAGTATACCTAGTTGTAAATGTACAGATTAAAAAAAGTATGACATCTAGGCGTGTCAAATATAGGTATTTGTAAAGGATTCGAATTGACAAAAAACATGTAAAAAATAACTTATAAAAAATATCTAATCTAATCTTATGTTTTTTAATTCCAGTTCTTTTTTCCAATCAGTGTGTGTGATTGGATATTGTCTATTGCCAGTGGCATTATCGTTGATAGTGTGTCGAATCATTCTGTTCCGCACACAAACTGCTTTCCTATTCTTCTTGAGACTGGTCATATCTATGGCCGGATTCTTTTGGGCTACATATGGTGAGTACTTACTCCTTTTTCTATTTAAAAATTTCATTACTAATTTTAAAAAAGTATCATCACGACCGTTTCCCTTTCGGGGTGGTCAGAAACCATGCATATAAATAAGCGGATTCACATTTAGCCAACTTTACTATAGGCCAATCATGACAAGTGGCAAGCTCGTCGATGTCTCCAGCGTACCAAACTCGAGAAATATCACAAATAAATTAAATATTCATCATCAGCCTGTGTCTCTCCACTGCTGGATATAGGCCTCCCCCAAGGCTCGCCACTGCACGCGGTCTTTTGCAACCCTCATCCAACCCCCACCAGCGACCCTCCTTAGGTCATCCGTCCATCTGGCGGGGGGTCATCCCACTCTGCGTCGTCCCGTACGTGGTCTCCACTCCAGAACCCGTTTGCCCCATCGGTCGTCGGTTCTGCGGCAGGTGTGTCCGGCCCATTGCCACTTCAGCTTGCTAATTTTGAATGCTATGTCAGTAACTTTGGTTCTCTGACGAATTTCAACGTTTCAAATTCTATCCATCAGAGAAATACCAAGCATAGTATTCGGTGGAATAAAACAGCGGCAAATTTGGTACACTTTATATTTAATAGTTTTAAGTTGTGAAACAGACTTTAAATGATAACTTTATAGCGAGCCCCAACTCTCGACACGGCGACTCGACGACGACCATCTTTGACAGTTTTTTTTTTAATTGTTTAGGCATAGGATACAACATCCCCCTTTTTAACTATGACTTTATATAAAGATAATGATTTTTTAAAGAAAACTAATTTATATAAATTTAAGTGAAAATAAAAATTATGACTTCTAAATAATAAAAACAAACTAAAAATAAATATGAACTTCCGTATTAAAACTTAAAACATAACTATATAAAAACTAACTTAAAATTAACAACTTATATTGCTAACAATTTACAATATTAGCCAATCAGGTTTTCGGACTCTGCGTCCTGACCTTGTTACATAATAGTGACGATTTACATTTATAGGAATATCCAACTGTCTGTTTGCCTGAAGTGGAACTCCTACATGTTGACTTGTTGACGGACCGACATTGGACTGAATGCTCTCATTATCACATAGATTATTACATCCCGATCTTATGTGTATTCTATTTCTCCTATATTTTCTGCCTAATGAATCTTCTATGATATATGACCTATTACAATTTAATTTTTCTATGACTTTACCTGATATCCAATCTAAATTTGGCATTTTCTTGAAATATATTTGATTTCCTGGACTTAATATTGGCAATGACTTTGTTTTCTGATTATAATAATTCTCACTACTTTGACGATTTTTCTCATAACATTTTTGATATTCATTAAACTTGACTACATTAGGTTTTAATTTTTTATTTAATACAGGAATATTTGTTCTTAAATTTCTTGACATAAGTAATTGTGCAGGAGACGGATAATTTGCTTTGGGAGTGTTACGATATTGCAACAGTGCTAAGTAAGGATCTGACTTACTATCATGACATTTTTTAAGAATATTTTTGACTATTTTGACTGAACTCTCGACTTGACCATTTGACTTTGAATGATATGGACTAGTTAATATATGGTGGATATCCCAATCATATAAAAATGATTTAAATTCTGCAGATGTGAAGGGTGGACCTCCATCTGACACTAGAGACATAGGGATACCATGACGTGCAAATATTGACTTTAGATGTATAATGACATTGCTTGCATTGTAACTGTTATTGAGTAAAGCTATCTCAATATACTTTGAATAATAGTCACATACTACTAAGTAATTTTTGTTATCAAAAAACATTAAATCTACACCGACCTGTTGCCATGGATACTCAGTTATTTCATAACTTTGTAACGGTTCACTACTATTGGCTGGTCTATATTTAGCGCAAATAAGACATTGATCTATTAAGTTTTTTATATCTACTGACATATTTGGCCAGAATAGGGTAGATCGTGACATGTTAAGACTTTTATTTATACCTTGATGACCACTATGTATTTTAATAAGCATTTCCTTTTGTAAAGCTTTTGGTACTATCAGTTTATCATTTTTAAATAATAAATCATGAATTATGTTAATTTCTGCTTGAAAATTCCAATATGGTTTTAATGACTGAATTAATTTATTTTTACTGCTAGGCCATCCATTTAAACAATAAGACTTTAATATTTTTAAATCATTGTCACAATTAGTAGCTTCAATAAATTTATTTTTATATTCATCTGTTATAGCTAAGTTTGAATATATAGAATTTACATGACAAGACAAATCAGACTCATATTCAGGTATATAGTTATCAGTTAACGGTGCTCTTGACAACGTATCTGATATATACATTTCCTTTCCTGGGACATAAATAACATTTAAATCATATGCTTGAGTTGTTAACATCATTCTTTGAAGACGAGCTGGTACATCATTTAATGGTTTTTTAAATAAATAAACTAAAGGCTTATGATCAGTATGTACTGTTGTTTTATTGCCATATATGTACTGGTGAAATTTATGACAACCAAATTGAATAGCAAATAATTCTTTTTCTATTTGTGCATAATTTTGTTGAGAAGTGGTTAAAGTTTTTGAACTATACGCTATTGGTCTGTTATTTTGCATGATCACTGCTCCTAGTGCTGACTTTGATGAATCGACTGATAAAACTAAGGGTATAGTTGGATTATAATGAGCAAGAACTGGTGTATTAGTAAGAGTTTGCTTTAACATACTAAAATATTTGTCACAGTTTTCATCCCATAGCCAAATACTATCTTTCTTTAAGAGATTTCTTAAATTTTGTGTCTTTTCTGACATATTATCAATGAAAGGACCTAAATAATTGACCATACCTAAAAATCTCTGCAATTCCTTGACATTTTTCGGAGCGGGCATGTCAACAATGGCTTTTATTTTTTCTTTGTCAATTTTGACACCCTCTTTGTTGAAAATATAACCTAAATAACACACTTCTTGGACTAGAAATTTGCACTTACTTTTATTAAACTTTAAATTTACTTCGCTGGCACGTTTCATGACATTATATAATCTTTGATTGTGAATTGCTTCAGTTTCACCATAAACAAGTATATCATCAATAAAAATTAATACTCCTTCCAAATCACTAAAAATATCTGTCATTATTCTATGAAAAATCTCTGATGATGCATTTATACCATAAGGCAACCTTAAATATTTATACCGACCAAAAGGTGTTTGAAATGTGCATAAATCTGAGCTCTCACTGTCTAATTTTACCATCCAAAAACCAGAAAAAGCGTCTAGGTGCGAAAAATGTGAAGCACCAACCATTTTGGAACGAATTTCATCAATATTTTTTAATGGATAGTGTTCTCTGACTAAATACCTATTTAAATTTCTTGGATCTAGACAAATTCTAAGATCACCTGACTTTTTAACTGTTATGACTACTGAATTTACCCATTCTGTAGGTTTTGTGACTTTTTCTATGACATTCATGTTTAACATACGGTCCAATTCGGTTTTCAACTTCTCATGCAGTGCAAATGGTACTTTTCTTGGAGCATCAATGCATGCAATAGCTTCAGGTTTCAACTTCAGACTACAGACAGGAGGTAGACATCCAAGACCCTGGAAAACATGTTTAAATTCAATTAGAATTTGTTGACAATTTTTTGTATCATTTATTGAAAATACTCTTTTTAATACTCCTATTTTTTGACATGTTGGTAACCCTAAAACAGTTCTACAATTAATATTTGCAATTAAAAATGTTATATATTCTATTGAGCTATTAAAATGACATTGAATAGTACATTTTCCTTTTATTGGCACGCTATTACCTCCAAATCCACTAACATGTGCACTACAATTTGTAATCTGTGACTCTGACAATCCTATGCTGTACAGTGTTGACAGTGACATAATATTTGTGTCGGCTCCGGAGTCTAATATACATTTTATTTCTATATTATTGACAATTATATTTAAATACCAACATTTTTCTGACATGTTTAAATTACTGTTGATTGTACCTATGAAAAAATTATTCTCTGACTGCTCAGTTTCTAAATTGTTTATAGTATCTAGTTGTCTAATATTATTATATTTATTATTAAAACAAAATTTTGCAAAATGACCAAAATTTTTACATAACCTGCATTGTACATTGCTGGCTGGACACTTGAAACGGTGGTGCTGACCACAGCGACCACATTCACTTGAATCCCGATGACGACTTTGACTGGAATGACGTTGACTGGAATTATCCCGATGACTGATATGACGTTGACTGGAATTATCCCGATGACTGATATGACGTTGACTTGAATTATCCCGATGACTGATATGACGTTGACTTTGACTGCGTCTGTGTGGACTCTTTGACCTGCCTCTGTGACTTGGACTATTGTTTGACTGCTGGATTTGCATAACATTTTCTGTCTGTTGTATATTTTCTATAACTTGTGCATTTTGTTGGGCTAGGACTACTGATTTTGCTAAAGTTAGTGTTTTTTCCAACGATGGATCTGTTTCTTGTAATAGTCTCTAACGGACATGTGAAAAATTTGAATTTAAATTGGCTATAAATAGATCTCTTACTAGTGAGTCTTTTAATTTTCCAAAATTGCATTTCATGCTTCTATTTTTTAAATTGGTGATGAATGAATCGATGTCCTCATTTTGTCCTTGCAAACATGTGAAGAAAGAATGTCTCAGCATTGTTAGGTTACTAAAAGGTTCAAAATGATTATCAAATTTTTCTTTTATTTCACCAATTTTTGTATCATTCATATTTATATCAAAAGAATTGAAAATTTCTACGCCTTTTGACCCGATCGTGTGTAGCAAAATTGCGATTTTGCGTTTTTCCGGCGCATTTTCCAAGCCTGTGGCTATCATATATAACTCGAAGGTTTGCCACCATTTTTTCCATTCAGCAGCATTGTTACCACCAATGCTTACATCTAATTTTGATAGATTGTTGAAATTTTGAGATAAAAAATCCATACTTTGGAATGTGCTTGACGTACCTTTTTCTGAATCTTGTTTGTTCCTCGACATCTTTATATATTTTCTTATTCTGACACCATATTCGGTGGAATAAAACAGCGGCAAATTTGGTACACTTTATATTTAATAGTTTTAAGTTGTGAAACAGACTTTAAATCAGGGTTGCACAGACTTATTAATACTAGGGGCCACTCGGCCAAATCATGAACTGATAGCGGGCCGGCCGCCAGAAGTAGGTATAGGTAGTTAAAGACAATAAAGAATTGATAAAAATTTATTAAAATTAAAAAAGAAATTATTAATTTGAAGCGTGGCACTGCATAGTGCTTACAATCTTTTTTATATTTGGCTCAAATTTACTTGTAGCAACACGTAAAACTGCTTCCAAACTTTCATTTGCAAGGCGGTTTCGATTTTTTGTTTTATTATTATTTAGTATTGAAAAAGTTTGTTCACATATATAGGTAGAACCAAATAAGCTGGCACATTTCAGAGCGTTTATGCGCAACTCTTCGTACATATTTTTATCAATGCAGCGGTAAAAGTTCAGCAAATCTCCTTCGTTGAATTTGTTGCGTAAATCTTGGTCATTTTGAATGTCGATAATTTCTAACTGCATTGACTCTGGCGCATTTTCAACTGAAATAGTGAAAGGATATAGCTGAATATGTCCAACAGAGGTTTCACTTTTTTAAACTCCGAAAATCTGTCTTCAAAAGATTGAATCAAAATATCTAGCTTTTCTACATAACTGAAATTAATCGCAGTTTTGTTGAATTTTTCAGCCATTTTCTTATAATTCGGAAAATGATTATAATTTCCAGAATTCAATTGTGATCTGAAAAGTGTCAGCTTGCATTGAAAGGATGTTACATGAGCATAGAGCTGGGATATCAGTTGATTTTTGCCTTGAAGCCGTGTGTTCAAGACATTCAAATGATTTGTAATGTCAACTAAATAAGCTAAATCACACAACCAATCAGGATTTTTAAGTTCCGGGACATCCCTTTGCTTTTCCGCCAGAAATATTCCAATTTCTTCTATTAAATTTAGAAATCGTTCCAGTGTCAATCCACGACTTAGCCACCTTACTTCTGTATAATACAGTAAATCTCCGTATTCGCTTTCGATGTCATCAAGGAATTGTTTGAATTGTCTGTGATTGAGTCCTCGTGATTTTATGAAATTTACAGTCGAAACTACTACTTTCATTACATTTTGAAATTCATTTTTTTTAGAACAGAGGGCTTCCTGGTGTATAATGCAGTGAAACTGCATGAGATCTTCAGTGTTTATGTTTTTTTCTTGCAGGTGCTTTTTCAGCAAAGTAACTAGCCCGGAATTGATACCAATCATGGAAGGAGCACCGTCAGTCGCAACTCCCGATAACTTAGATAAGTCCAAATCAGTTTTTGAACACTCGTCCAAAAGTCCATTAGTATATCAACTCCTTTGGTTTGACCTTTCAATGAACACATTCCTAATAACTCTTCGAAGACTTCAAAATCTTGAGTAACACCTCGTATGAATATGAGAAGTTGAGCTGTGGAACTAATATCAGTCGATTCGTCGAGTGCTAATGAAAAAAATTCCATGATCTTAGTTTTTTCAATTAATTGTTCCGCAATATTACCTGACAAGGACATAATTCGTCTTTGGATAGTCATACGATTCAGTTGAATTTTCTCAAACTTTTTTGCTGCTTCTGGACACATTTTCTTAGCGGCAATTTCCATGCATTCTTTTACAAAATCGCCATCATTGAAGGGGCGACTTCGCTTTGCTATCATTCGAGAAATTTCATAACTAACTTCTGTAGCCGTTTCTGAATCTTGAATGTGTTTTGTAAACATAGCTTGCTGACCAATAAGCTCCCGTTTTAAAGACAACATTTTTTGCTTTCTTAATTCGCCTGTAAACTTGGTAAAAAAAGGATGCTGCGTTTCATAGTGCCTTTTTACATTATAATCCTTTGCAATCGCAACAGAATTCTTGCAAATTAAACAAACGACTTTGTTATGCGACCATACAAAAAAGTATTTCTCAGTCCAAATTTCTTGAAACTGCCGATTTTCATCTTTAACCTTACGTTTTTTACTAGGTCCTGGCTTCTCCATGTTGCGTTCTAGTGTGTAGTGGCTAGGATTAACACAGCACCTAAAAACAATTACAGTACCCACTTAAATTACCTATCCTTTTTTAAATTATCAAAAATAATTGATTAAATATTATTTCTCAGAAATTTTAAGATTTTTATACAGATTTTATCTGAAATAATGACGTAATTATTACAGTTAGAGAAATTCTTATAAAAATAGTAATTTCTTTGTTTATTTTAATATTTAGCCAACATTAAAGCTAAATTTGATTAAAATTGATTAAATAGGTAGGGAAACACTTATTAATAACAGAGTTTTACTTACGTTTTCACAACACAATTATACACGGCACTTGACGGGTTAACACTGCAACAGGAAATCTACGTTGAATGTGGATCAAAATATATGACACCGGCTAGTCGAGTTAAAATCTACACTAGAACTATTGCCTCCCAAAAACACTAATAAACTGCACTTATTCTCAATCACTTATTACTTCGCTTTGTATTTTCGCGCTTATTTCTTTCTGTTGTTGACACTTCACTCAAATGAAAAGCGAACTGTTCGGCCGCTGCGGTTAACGTGATTTTTATACCGCGCAAACGACTCTGGAAGCTTCGTGTAGATACGCGAGCAATCGGGAATACGGGACTATATCTATCTCGCTTGCTCACCGCGCTAGAAAATTCTTGATTTCTATAGCGAGCGATGTTACTTGACTTAGCAATTTTGGGCGCTAGATTCAAATTGCGCGCGCGCGAGTTTCACATTACTTTTCGAACATATTTTTTTTTTGTTTTATTCTGGAATAGAATTCAATATTTTTCGAATGCACGAGAGTATTATTTTTGCTGTCGGCGGGCCACCAGTATTCGACCCACGGGCCGCATGCGGCCCGCGGGCCGCGGTCTGTGCATCCATGCTTTAAATGATAACTTTATAGCGAGACCCAACTCTCGACACGGCGACTCGACGACGACCATCTTTGACAGTTTTTTTTTTAATTGTTTAGGCATAGGATACAACACATAGCTCTCTCCATAGCTCGCTGAGCGACCTTGATATATTAAATATTAATTAAATATATTTATTTACATTAATAAATATTTTTGTGTCCCGACCAGGAATCGAACCCGTACCGTGTCTAAATTCTCGGACTTAACCGCTAGACCACGAAGGCAGTTTCTATTGTACATAAAATAAAACCAGTTGAATAAAATAAACAATTATACTGGGTGTTTCTTTAGCTGCATAAGAATTTCCGATGGTTGTTGTCTATGGTTTGACAGTTGAGAATGTCAAACTGTGTTTATATTTCTGTTCAACGCCTAAGCCCCGATTCTCGCTTGTCATGATTGGCCTATAGTAAAGTTGGCCAAATGTGAATCCGCTTATTTATAAGCGTGGTTTCTGACCACCCAGAAAGGGAAACGATCGTGATGATACTTTACTTTTACAATAGTGACTGTTATGATGATCAAATAAATAAAAACATTAATTACCTTTTATTTGGTTTTTCAGCGTCAACAAAGTTTTTGGGAGACAGTCAACCGCAAGGAAAAAAGGCGTTGGCAGTATATCCTATATGTTTGTTTTATTTCATAATGTCATGGCTAGTTGTATCGCATAGCAATGTTTAGGTTATGGAGTATTAAAGCTGAAGATTGACATGATTATTACTAACGAAAGCATGCTATAATTGAGCATGCAATCAAGTCTTAAAACTATTAGGGTAAAAAAGTTAACCCATTCAGCACCCATGACGCAGTTATTTATACATATTTAAAAAGATAATTTAGATATAAATATCAACTACAGTGTAAACTCTATATAACGACACTGAAGGGACTGTGGATTTTATGGCGTTATAGAGAGTTGTCGTTAAATGGAGAGAAGAAAAATCATAATTGGAAGACAAGCTAAACCAACCAAAAGTCAATTGATTTCATAGCTTTATGGAGTTTGTCGTTAAATCGAGTGACGTTACATGGAGTTTACACTGTATATGCATAGTAAAGGCCTTGTTTTGTTGATATAAATAATTTAAAGATTTATTTAATTGATATAAACTTGTTAATATCGCGTCAAAATTCATGTTTAGATTAAACACTGAAAATATATTTTTTTAATGGGAATTTGCTAAATTAATTATTAGTCAATAATAAGCGATTTTTCATTGTTATTTTTAAAATACTTATACAATGGACCCCTGGTAGTCCGACAAACATTTTGCAGGGCAGTGTCGAACTATCGAATTTGTCGGATTATAGAGTACTGCCTAAGACCCTATAGTCCGATTTTTTCACAAAAGAGTACCTTGTAATCCGACAAATTACAGATCCACTGATAAGATTCTTCGTATTATCCCCTCATTCCGAATCGCGCTCAGAGCGCTTAGAACGAATATGACACTGACCGTCGCTCGTTCCGAATCAAATATCGCGATTTGGATGCCCAAAGTCAAAGTCAAAGTCAAAATATCTTTATTCACGTAAACCTATTACAGGCATTTATGAAACGTCATTAATTTAATTATTTTGAATGATTCTACTCCTGCTAGTAGAAGACTAAGCAGCAAAGTGGTCCAATAAGTAAGCTGTTAGCAGAAGACCAGCAGCTTAGCAAATTCCAGTGACCTGTTAATGTTTAATCTGACTGAGAATGGAATCTGCAAGGAAAACTCAGCTATATCAGATTTACAAAATAAAACATATACAGAACTGCACCACAACGATCAATTAATAACCTTTTAAATTTAGTTATCAGTACCTATGAGAAAACAATACCCGGTACAGCAGTAACCCACCAGGCAAGTCAGAATTAAGGTAGACTACGAGGGGCGTTCAAAATATTCTCGGTATTGATACGTTACAACCTCTTTTATATATATATTTGTTACTGGCCGCTAAGATTCATCCATTGACATTAAAAAAAAGTAAAATTGGAACCGAGATGTTCTTTTGTTTTTCTGCAATTGCCGAACAAACATGAACACCATGAGCGAATTAACAACTTTAACGAAATTAGAGCACCGATCCGTCATAAAATTCTTGACAAAACAGGGTAAAAATCAAAAAACCATAAAAGAGGAAATGGATTGTGTTTACCGTGAGTCTGCTCCTTCTTTATCTACTATTCAAAAATGGTCAAGCGAATTTAAGCGTGGAAGGGAGAGTATTGAAGATGACCCTAGACCTGGCCGGCCTGTAGTGGCTACCTCACAAGAAAATATTGATAAAGTGGAAAAACTTATATTGGAAGACGGCCGAGTGAAGGTAAAATCTATAGCTCAAGTAACCAATCTCTCTATTGGTACCGTACATGACATTATACATGACCATCTTAATATGTCAAAAGTAAGTGCAAGATGGGTTCCACGAATGCTGACGCTTCTTCAAAAGGATATGCGTGTGGCTTGCTGTTCAGATTTTATCGACCTGTGTGGTGAAAATCCCGATGAGGTGCTGCAAAAAATAGTTACTGGAGATGAAACCTGGGTTCATCATTATGACCCAGAGAGCAAACAGGAGTCCATGCAGTGGCACATTAAGGGTTCAGCTCATCCCAAGAAGTTCAAGGTAATCCCGTCAGCTGGCAAGGTCATGGCCACAATATTTTGGGATTGTGAAGGAGTTTTGCTTATCGATTATAAAGAAAAAGGTGTAAATATCACAGGGCAGTACTACGCTAACGTTATACGTCAATTAAGAGATGCGATCAAAGAAAAGAGGCGAGGAAAGTTAACCAAAGGTGTTCTGCTTCTGCATGACAACGCCCCTGTCCATACTGCTCATATTGCCAAGGCAGCTATTGTTGAATGTGGGTTTGAAACTGTTACTCATCCACCCTATAGTCCGGACTTAGCCCCAAGCGACTTCTTTTTGTTTCCCAATCTTAAAAAGGATCTGCGTGGTAATAAATTTTCTGACGATGAAGCGTTGAAGACGGCCGTGGAGGAGCATTTTTACACCAAAGATAAAAAATATTTTTATGAGGGATTAAAAAAAATAATTGATCGATCTTATAAGTGTATGAACATAGGGGGGGAGTATATTGAAAAATAAAAATATCAAACTTTTCGTACTTGTTTGTTTTTATCCACATACCGAGAATATTTTGAACGCCCCTCGTACATGCCTATGTGCAACCCGAAAGTCGACAAACTAGTATCTCCAGTATAAAACGCTTGTTCAGGTTCTTCGCTGGTTCTGAAAACCCCGAGATTAGCCAAGTACAGTCCCGGGATTTTTAGGGCCAGAAAACGTTTTTGTATTCCGGGATTGTATTTTCCAACTGTACCTTGTATTTATTTATGGGAAGTAACAAAGCTGTTAAATTATTTCGTCAACCAACAAAGATTTGACTTGCAATAAATACAAATAATAAATAAGGCTGGCAACCCTGGGCCTTTTTTTTTCAACTTCTTGTAAAGATTACAAATAGTAGTTTCAATGATTTTATTAATTATTTTTGTAGATGTCGCTAGCAGCAATGGTACCTTATTTTACACCTATATCGCATTTTTATAATGTTTTCGTATTTTTTATATGTTTATAACAGAAAAGTGTATTTTAAATTAACGTTAACTATCTTAAAGGACGAATTAAGAAAGCGCACACTGTCTTTAAAAAGAAAAAAGGTTTTATTATTAGAACGGCAATTTTAAGATTACCTTATATTTCATTTCGCTTAGAAATCTCGATTTGTACACTTAAAAGCTGCTCACTTCGGCATAATATCCAGAAAATAATAAATTTCGTCATAAAAATACAAGTTTTCTATGCAACTGACAGTTGTGTTAGGTGCCATCTATCGTGATAAAAAGTTAGTGATACATCCCATTAAGTTATTTGGAAAATAAAATATGTAGTTTTCGTATCAAACAAGTCATTTAGTGCTAGAGCTGTCTTGATTATATTTTTAACATTTTGCACACCTAAACAATATAAAATAAAGGGTTTTATCTACTTAATTTATTATATAACTGTGAGTACAATTTTAACCCAATTCTCCATACAAGATAAATGCTTTATTAGATAAATAATCTATAGGAATTATTTACCTAATTATTGTTACACTATTGGGTTCCAGTATTTAAAAATATTTATCATAAGTTGAAAATTCATCAGAAATTTTAAATTTTGGAACAGATATGTAAATGAAATTATGTTTTTAAATAAAAAACCATTTGTACTGTAACGAATTTTATTATTATTTATTAATATTACATAATCATAGGTATGTAAAATACTTGAATGAAGTTTTAAATATCCGAGCATTTTCAGTGCTTATATTTGTGTACCATCGAAGAAATTTACGATTGACCATATTACCTTTAGATATGGAAAATCGTACCTTCAATGGTATCTACCTACCAAGGTTGCTACATTGTGCAACTTGAAAAAAAATACATGAAATGTAGGTACTATTGGAGAAATTTCGCATTTTACCACTTAGCCTTAGTTATTCTACCATGAAAAATCAGATTAACATTTAGCCAACGTTACTCTGGGTCTGGGCCCATCATGACAAGTGGTAAGCTCGTCGATGACCAAAGCCGAAAAATGTTCATCATCATCATCATCATTACAGCCCCTAGAACACAGAGTCCTAGACCTCTACTGTTGGAGATGTACCTTCCACAATTTTCTGGAGAACTTGGCCTACACTCGCCACGCTGGGTTGGCTAACTCCGATGTAAATTTTATAATGACATTTTATTAACGATTCCACTAGTTGGCTCTAGTGGAACCGAGACCTACAACTTAACGTGCTCTCCTCACACGGGAACGGTGGTGTTGTAAATCTATAACAAATGTACTTAAAAAAAGTGTATTTCTCATTGGTACATGCCGGGTGAACCGACCTTTGTAGGATTTAAGGAACGTGTTCTTACAACCGAGCCACCACCGCACCTTATCTTACCGAAAATATTTGGGGAGTTTACTTAGAGATTTCGAGGATCCCCGTTTGACAGCTGGAAGGAATAGTTGTGTAAAGGAGCTGTTAAGGAAACATCTTACACCTACGGACTATACCCTGTTCAATATATCTTGATTCTTTTGACAGTGTTTTTTTAGAACAAGAATAATGTTTTTTACTTTACCAGCATTGAGGTAATAAACCTTATACATCATCGTTTGCTTTAAGCATGTATTCTAAGACGTTACCTCAACGGCTCCTCCACTCAACATTTTCTTCCAGCTGTCAAACGAAACAAAAATTTATGTAACAATTACGATTAAAGTTAAAATAGAGCCGAGCCGATAGTTTTATTTTAAAGGTCAGCCGTAAGCTTTGTACATTAGACACTATTTTAAATTTTATTCGTCTCAATTACAATTACTTAATTTTCGTTTGACAGCTGGAAGGAAGTGTTGAGTGAACGAGCCGTTGATGAAACGTCTTAGAATACATGTTTTACAGCATTAAAGCAAACGATGGTGTATAAAGTTTATAACCTCAATGCTGGTAAAGTAAAAAATATTATTGTTCTAAAAAAACGCTGTCAAAAGAATCAAGCTATAGTCCTATTTAGGTGGTAAAGCGTATATTTCTTCGATGGTACATACATTCTAGCCTACTTGATAATTTGATTCAGTCTTGCTGACTACAAATTCAAAAAATATTATGTGCTGTATTTAAATATTTATGGATTAAATATACATACAAAAATAGAAATAATAATAAAAATCAAATTATGCATGATAATAACTAGTATGTCAGTCATAAAACAATATTCTTATAATTAATTTACGTTTATAACAAAACTACAATTTTAAGTAAGTTTGTCCTGCGCTAACGCACGGACATGTCAAGTGCAAGTTTTTTGATTTCTCACTTTACTGTGGATATATTTAGTCAATATTTTTAATTATCGGAATACGAAAAGCGATTTTTCGCAATGTACCTCCCATATACCCGACGTGCTTGGGTGATTTGATGATAACCTCATATGAAAAAGAAATTACATATAACATGGCTGTATGGGCTAGATCCCTTTGCCTTTCCAATCCATTCATCATCCATCGAGAACTAAATGTAAAGAGTGTTGCCAGTATAAAGTTATTTTTTAAATACAAATAGCCACCATGTTTTTCTATATCACATTATAGAAACTAAACTAAACGCTTTGTTAAACTTTAACTTAACATGCCTAAATAAAATAAATAATAATTATAATTTCAACTCTTTCAATAATTTCAAAAAATATAACAAATATTAAAGTTTAATATAAAAGGTAAGACAGGTTTTTATATAAATGTATATTCTTACTAATAGATATTTCAAAAAGAGTATACATGGAATAAAAAATAAAATCTAATTACAATACCGTGTTTTTTTTACGTGGACCTTTAAGGACAAATTCTAAACTACAAGGAATAGTGAAGAATGCTCAAAGTAGTCTTTATTTTAATAAAAACTAAAAATGACTTCTAGACGTGTTCTGCTATTTCTTGTAATTTAGGATTTGACCTGAAAGGCCCAATTGAAAAATTCATTCTGTATATTTGCTCGTGTATAATAACAACGTTCGATTTAAGAAATGTTAGCATGAATTTCTTAACAAAAACGACATTTCGCGCTGGTTTATGAAGTTGCTACGAAATGTTGGAAATGCTATAAAACGAACGCGGCCTTAATGTTAAATTTAGAGGTGGTTTTATTAAAATAATAAAGTACCTAAAAACATTTACGAGTATTGTACAAAAAATAAATTCGTAATCCGTGTTTGACTGGTCGCTGTAAGCGCTTTTTTACTTTATTTCGCTTTCAAAGTAGTTCGACTTGCGATTTTATAAAAAGCGATCTTTGCTTTGCTTTCAAGCCGAACACGGCAATAGTAAGTTATTGTCAGATAAATTTAAATATATTTAAATTTGCGGAAATAATAAGTAAATTTTTTAATTATTATTTCAGTGTTACCATCTCTAGATATAACATAAAAATCTGACGTTCCGACATTTTTTTTTACATTTTAATGACAAACACAAGATGGCGGCTGCGCATGACGTACGACTGGAAATCCAATCAGTTTACAACAACAGTCACCGCTAGACTTTCTTGCCGCCAGCTATACTAAATAATTAGTATTGCCTTGAGTTTTATTTTCAAAGTCTTGAAAAAGGTCCGAAATGCGGATGTGAAGCACACGCTTAGAAATCAGCTCACGTGTGCTGTTTTAACGTACACAATCGTTTTTATATGCACCGATCCCTCGCCTACCTGTTGCTGTATTTGTGTCTTGCAGAACGAATGCGACAGTATATAGTATTGGTCAATCTTTCTTTTTTCAATACTAAAAAATATAACGGGTTTATCATTACAGCTCCAAGAACACAGCGTCCTAGACCTCCACTGTTGGAGATGGGCCTTCCAGAACTGGCCAGACGGCTAAATGCTCTTAAATGAAACGGTTGGTTGCGATCGTATATGATGTTAGCGCGGCTTATAACTGGAACGCGGAATAATAAGATTACCGTCTGGTCAGCGTGGCGATTGTAGGCCAAATTCTCCAGAAATATGTTCTGCAGGGCCCATTTTCAGCAGTGCCTAGGACTAGTGTATTCTAAGACCTGCATCGCTAGCGGTTGTATTCGCATTTCGGTCCCTACATATATATGAATATAAATAAAAATGCTAATAGTACAAGATCCGTAGAATAGAGGCTCACCGATATGTTATCCAAATGAAATCCACTTTCTATATAATAAAATGCGCTAACAAAAGCAATGGTGATAGTTGTCTAACAAAATATGTTTAAGGTTGATTTACTCGGCCCCGATTCTCGCTCTTTGGACGAATCGATTCGATTAGTTCGTATAACCCTGACAGTTTTCTATTGAGATCTGTCACTTTTCACTCGAAAATTACGGACCGACACGTCGAAAGCACCAGGATTAGGCCTCTGGCAATCTGGATAAAGAAGTCTCCGGATCGATTTTGATAAAAAATAAATCATATAATTTTTAAAAAACAAAATATTCTAAGACGTATCCCCAACGTCTACCCCACTCAAATATTCCTTCCAACTGTCAAACGGAGGGACGCCTCGGCACGTCACTACGCTGGAGGAATCATTATCATAATCATTACAGCCCCTAGAACAGTGTCGTAGAACTCCAGTGTTGAAAATGGGCCTTCCAGAACATATTATATCTGGAGAGTTTGGCCTACGCTCGCCACGCTGGCCAGATGGGTTGGCGAGGATCTAATGTAATCTAGTGAAACCAAGACCGACGGATTAACGTGCTCTCCGAGGCACGGGAACGGTGGTGTTTTAAATCTATGACAATTGTACGTAAGAAAATTTGATTTGGTACATGCCGGGGGGGGGTTTGAACCGACCTTTGTAGGATTTTAAGAAAATCGTTCTTACAACCGAGCCAACCACCGCGCCACGCTCTAGGAATAGTACTGTCAAACTCAAGGTACATCGCGACGTACCTTAAAACGTCCTTAAAGTTTGGTTATGTTAATTTCGGAAAATATTTACAACTTGTTTTTCTTAATAATTAGTTAAATTACCTTTTTAACACATTTTTAAACAATACAAATTGACAAACTTATTTAAATTATAAATAATTTACGTGACAAAAATATTCATAATACGAAGAGACAGACTTATGGATGTCAAAAGTGATAAAGCTTGTAGTAATTCTGACAAAATGAATATTTAAAATATGGAAACGCAATCTTCAATGTTGCCAATAAAAAAACTTGTCTTACCAGAAAATTATAATTCAAATGTTAACATTATTAAGCTTTCGAGGTTTCGAAGATTCCTTAAGCGATTTTTTTGACAGCCGAAAGGAATGGATAAGTGGAGGAGCCGTCTTAGTGTCAAAATTCGATCCCTACTGTTTCCTTAAGTCTGACGTTTGATATTACTTCCCAAGATGTGATCCTTGTAAGCGGCACCATCAGCTTGTAAAAAATATATTACTATTAAAAAAAAAACAAATGGAGTTTATCGTGCCATTTTGCGTGGAGATGTCAAGTGCAAGTTTTTGTTTTGTAAATTAATTTACTGTGATTATTATTGGTCAAAAGTGGTGTTGTTTGGTTTAATAATGTGCTTGTGAATAATTATGGAAAACGATAAATTTGACTTTAAATATGGGGCACAAGTTGAAGTTTATTTTTTGCGGTTTTCCCGCGCTGTCAACTCCAATATTTTACCCGACGTGTTTGAGCTATGGTGCCGCGAGTGACTTCAAGAAAAGCATCAAATTCTGCGGCATCTGGAATTTGATGTGACCTCATTAACTCATAAAAAATAAATATATATTACGTCGGACTTGGCTGTATGGGCTAGACCCTTTGCCTTCCCTATCTACTCATTCATCATCCATCGGGAGAAGAGAACAAAAAAAAAAAACTAAAATAGTCCCAACATATTTTGTTAATTATTATTATATAAAAAAATGTGGATTTAATTCGCATAATTTATCGGTAAAGGTCGCTCTTAGACGTATCTTACACCCATATTCTTAGTGGTTTCCTCAACGGCTCCTCCACTCAGTTATTCCTTCCAGCTGTCAGTCGGAGCGACGATGCCTCGGCACGTCACTACGCGCGAGGAATAGAACTGTCAAACTCAAGGTACATCGCGATGTAACTTAAAACCTCATTAATTTAGGAAAGAACTCATTCAAATTAAATTTCGTTATAAAATATAAATTTTCTTCGTCACACATGAATATTAAAATTATGTAGTTTATTGGCACATATTTATACTGTCTCACTCTCCCAAAGGTTAGCTGGTAGAAAAAGCCGAAATGGCTTTAAGTTCGCCTTTATACATACTTTTAAGTAAAGTGCAATAAATTATTTAATAAAAATAATTTTAAAAAAAGTGGCGACCAAGTGCATATGTTGAAATTTTCAAGGCGTTGTCAAACAGCTCGTCAACACTTCGGGAGACAAAAGTGCCATTCAAAGTGTTGGCATGCCCATTGGCAGCGTTTTAGTTGTATTTTTATTTATTAAGTAGGTTTATTTTTATTAATAGTAATTTATGTTTTAAACGTAAGTTTTTAGTTAATCATAATTAAAGTCTTATAAGTGCTAGAGCGGATAGTAATTTTAACAAAATAATTAATTAGGATATGACAACGCAATCTTAAGTGTTGCCAGAATAAAAAAAATATCTTAGTGGCAATATTTAAAGTGGTTTTGGAGGTTTGATACCCGTTTGACAGCTGGAAGGAATGGGTTGTAGACTATAATTAAAACACAATTTAACTGGAATCTGTTCCGCTTGAGGTTTTGTCGGGTGTTTTTGGTGGTGTAGATTTTGGTGACGTTTTAGTTGGCAATGTGTATGACATGTGCATTTGTATGGTATCCCTGGCTTTTCTCGCGTTTTTATATGTCAAAGAGTTGGCTCGGGGCTTGCGTCTTGAGAAATGTCTTTCTACCCACTTCAGCATCGCGAGAACAGAGTCGGTGGAGGAAAGTCGACGCTCTGCTGAGGTCTTGATGATGCTTGAAGAAACGATGCGGAATGTTGCAGCCATGCCTTTAAGAGCCTGGAAATAAGTGTTATAATTGGTAAGTAAAAATTAATGAAATAACATCACGACAGTAATTAATAGCGAGGTAGTCGCAACAAAGACAAGCTCGGCGATGTCTTTACGTAACATATCACAAATAAATCTTTGCCGGTAGAGCTGTATAATGTATTATATATGTATTAAAAGCATAAAAAAAATGTTTTAACTTTATTGGAACAAGTTGACACTTTATCGTAAATAATGTAACGATGAAACGGGTATGCAGGCTTGACTGGGCATGACGGCAATTCGAGCCTGATCCCGAAACGTGTGAATACACTTTACTCGGTTTATCGGCACGAACGGTGGATACCACCATCAGTTTGTCCACCACCTATTAAATTATATTCGTTCAGTACAATTTAATGTACAATTTGAACACTGGATGGAATATTTCACAAAAAACCCAATTTACTTTAATACGACTAGAAATCAATAAAGGTAGATATTAGTAGCATTCATCATCATTCATCATTACAGCATCTAGAACTCCACTGCTGGAGATGGGCCTTCCAGAACATATATCTGGATAATTTGGCCTACACTCGCCACGCTGACTGATATGATGTCAATTTTTAATGACAATTTATTAACGATTCCACAAGTTGGTATTGTTGGAGACACGGAAACGGTGGTGTTGTAAATCTATGAAAAATGTACGTAAGAAAAGTGTATTTCTCATTGGTGCATGCCGGAGGGGTTTGAACCGACCTTTGTAGGAACGCGTTCTTACAACCGAGCCATCATCGCGTAATATAGTAAGTAGCATTAATTTGAATTATTATTCCACAGAATTACATTCAATATTAATATATTATGTAAATATTTAAGTTTATAAAATCACTTTGAAATAATCGTGGAACTTTAATCGTTATCTACACATTAGTAAAATTTAAAAGTTCCACTAATAAATTAGATGGTTGATATGTGAATTAATTAAGGAATACATGGCTTTATCATTATTTAATTGCCTCCGTGGTCTAGCGGTTAAGTCCGTGGATTTAGACTCGGAGGTACCGGGTTCGATTCCTGGTCGGGACACAAAAATATTGATTGATGTAAATAAATACATTTAATTAATATTTAATTTATTTCTCGAGTTTGGTACGCTGGAGACATCGACGAGCTTGCCACTTGTCATGATTGGCCTATAGTAAAGTTGGCTAAATGTGAATCCGCTTATTTATAAGCGTGGTTTCTGACCACCCCGTAAGGGAAATGGTCGTGATGATACTTTACTTTTATCATTATTATTATTATTATCAGGTATACTAACCAGCATAGCATCTTCATCGGTGCTATCATCTCCTGCATAAATGACACGAATCCTCTCGCTCCAGTCCAAGCCGAATGCTGTTCTTAATATGTAGATAGAAGCACGACCTGGAATTATCATCATCGTCACAGCCACTAGAACACAGTCCTAGATCTCCACTGTTGGAGATTTTTAATTCGGTATATTTTTATGTAGAATTTGGCCTACACTTGCCACACTGGCCAGACGGGTTTGCGATGAGGCTCTGATGTCGATTTTAATGACAATTTACTAGCGATTTCACAAGTTTTAACGTGCTCTCCGAAAAACGGGAATGGTAGAAGAAAAAAAAAGAAAATAGTTTTATTAGATCCGGATTAATAGCGTTGCTCCGCCAGTGCTTAGCACGAGCCATTGCTCAGAACTGTCAGGTCCGGATTAATAATCGTTGCTCCGTAAAATCTGTCATTTTGATAGTTCTGAGCAATGGCTCGTGCTAAGTACTGGCGGACCAAAGACTATTAATCCGGACCTTAAAGTGTCAGTTTTTACTATAAATATCTGTCGTTACCTCAAAACATTAGTCAGCGTGAGTCACTTAATAGTAAATATTATAAACTGCCACACAAGTAAATCTGCATAACTTTAATAAAAGTGACTAGTTATCTCTTCGTTCCGAGACACGATAATAGTAACCTAAGCACGCTTAAAGGTGTTCCGAGACGCGCTTTAACTGTTTTGCCAAAGCTATGGACGTCACAAATGACATCATTTCTCGCGCTTAGACTACTCACAATATCGAGGTAGATCGCTTTAAACGCTGTCACTTGTTTGTCATAATGTCCCGCGCCATTTTCAAGTTAATTTAATATTAGGTTTTCTTTTAAATTATTTAATATTGTAATTCGTTTATATTGTTTCTATATTACTTCTTAAAGAAATCTATAATTAATATTTAAGTAGGAAGTGAAAAAAATGTCTGTAACACGGCAAGTTATTTTAAATTACCAAAATAAGTTAATAATATTAAACTTTACACATATAAAGATGAATAAACCGAGAGATGATGTTTGTTAGTATTCATACTCAAAGATGTGGAATCCGCAATTTATCTTCCATACATTAAAAAAAAAACATTTTATGAATGAAAATGTGATTTAGACCGTTCCGAATTGATATCACGCTCTGAGCATCCAAATCGCGATATTTGATTCAGAACGACGACGGTCAGTGTCATATTCGTTCTAAGCGCGTTGTTTTAGAAGTAACATACAAACAGTATAAACGAATTACAATATTCAATAATTTAAAAAAAACCTAATATTAAATAAACTTAAAAATGGCGCGCGACATAATGACAAAAAACTGACAGCGCTCAGAGCGATCTACCTCGATATCGTGAGCAGTCTAAGCGCGAGAAATGATGTCGTTTGTGACGTCACACAGCTTTGGCAAAACAGTTTAAGCGCGTATCGGAACACCTTAAAGCGTGCTTAGGTTACTATTATCGCGTATCGGAACGATAGGGTAACGTCCGTGAGGTCATTCGACGAGAGCCATTTGTAACTGCAGCGTATCCAAAATTTAAACACATTTAAAATCCCTAAGTTTTAAAAAATATTTCGTAAAACTGTCAAGTAGCCTATAATTTGTATAATATAATTACAATATAAATTTGTATGAAATGAAAAAAATGGAGAGTGTGTGAGCTATACAATATACTTATTCCATATTCCATAAAATTAATATAATCCATTTCTGTTTCAACCTACCTTTGTTCCA
Source organism: Tinea semifulvella (assembly GCA_910589645.1). Taxonomy (NCBI): domain Eukaryota; kingdom Metazoa; phylum Arthropoda; class Insecta; order Lepidoptera; family Tineidae; genus Tinea; species Tinea semifulvella. The sequence goes on along the minus strand of OU342595.1, from coordinate 9,977,517 downwards.
CTGTACCGGTGGCCTGGCTTCTATGGCACAGTGTGCTGGTGCCGGGGTGAACCCGTGTGCCGTGATCAGTTTCCTGGCGGTGTCGGCCAGCGCCTGACGCTTCTGGATCGGGGTCTCTCGGAAGTGGAAGGTTAAAAGGGCTCCTTTGTTCTCAACCCATGCACCGTCTCTGCATACCTACGAATATATTTTATTTATTTATTTATTATGGAAAACTATTGACATTTAATTCAGAAGTATAGATACAAAAATAGAAACAGAAAGTCATTTACAAGTTTTCACTAGTAGTGTTAGAATAATACATATTATGAACGATGAAAGCATCTACAAACTATCACTTCATGCAATAAACTAATAACTGTACAATGACAATAACTATTTTCGTTTAAAGAACATTAAGTTAAACGCATTTCTCACTGCCATCACCCTGTCATGAAAGATATCAACATCAGTTTCATCAATGAATGCATTAAGAGTATTACAAGCTCTAATTAAAAATGTATTTTGTCTGTAGTTAGTGCTCGCCATTGGTATGCGAAAGGTGGGCTTGTACCGATTGGTCCGCACTGGTGTATTTATGTCCAGCCGGGATAGCAACGAAGGGCAGTCTACTGCTCCCCCGATCAGTTTGACCAGGAATACCAAGTCAGCAACCTCACGACGCGCGACGCTTATATAATAGTAACAGATGTAAACGTTGACACGAATGAATAGTCACGAGTCTTTGATTTAATACGGAAATTGATATAGACAACAAAGTATAAACACATAGAAAAAGGGGTAGTCAAAATCAGGCTTTTTTTTATTAAGCGGATTCAAGTTTTGCCAACTTTACTGTAGGCCCATCATGACAAGTGACAAGCTCGTCGACATCTATAGCGTACCAAACTCAAGAAATAATAGCTTACAATATAGTTCTCCTTGAAAATGAAAATTGGCATTTGACATCATTGCAAATGGCACATACTTTCAACGAGAACAACAAATAGGCGGTAGGCGGACTGAGTGGCGGTAATTTGCCCAGTCTGCGGGGCAGGGAAGTATCCACCGTTCGTGCCGATAAACCCAGTAAAGTATCCACACGTTTCGGGATCAGGCTCGAATTGCTGTTATGCCCAGTTAAGCCGGCATAGTGTTAGAGACTGATGTCAGTCATTAGTGTCTGATTCCAGTTCCTAATGGATCTTGCGCGCCACTTAACGTCAGCCAAGCAAAAGAGGTCTCTACCTACCCTCAACTGGCGTATAAGTATGTATGTTTTATCAAAATAACGTTAAATTCTGCGGAAATATGTTTTTGAAGGCTGGCTTTCAGCAGACCAGGTCTAGGGTTCTAGGACTCTGTGTTTTAGGGGCTGCAACGATAAGAATGAACCTACCTGTTCTTGTAAAGCTTTAAGTAGGTCGACGACTTTGTCTTGCAGCTCCATGGGCATGGGGTGGACGAACTTACTGCCATCAGGGTGCAGGATCTCCAGACCATGGTTACCGGCGTACGTTATACCTTCTATTCCCACCTGTAGAGAGAAAACAAAAATATATCAACCGCATTTTACTTTTTTTTTTTTGGTTCTCTTCTCCCGTTGGATGATGATTTATTTGCGCGCGGTATTATTTGCTAAGCAACGATTCTCCAATGGCCTGATTTACGAATACCTACATAGTTCGAGTTACGTAAATCATTAAACCTAAGTAATTTTTATTGCATTTTTTATCTACATAGATAAATTGAAAATTGTAAACATTGTTACATCATTTTATCTCTCAAACTGTCACTTAAAATTATTTCAGCAGCACTATTTTAAAAGCTAGTAAATAACATTCTAATACAGACAGACGACTTCTAATGCAAACTTACTGGAATCAAACTGTAATTTAAATAATACATTATTGTTTAAATATTACAGCTGTTATCAATTCATCGTGCCTTAAGAGGGTTTAACGCTTTAGCATCTCTCTCGCTCGCACAATTAAATAAATAAATTAAAATCCATTTATTGTCACATAATAATATCACATAGTCTTACAATTTTGAACAATGTGTCAGCTGTTGTCGTGCAAAGTACCTACACCTGCACGACGCTGTTTTTCAACCAGTTCCTGTTCTCACATAGTAATTATTACATAACAGGGTATATATAAATTAAAAGATGAATAAATCTATACTAAAAAGCTAGGTAAACATTGTAGTGAAAGGCAGAGTAGATGAATGAGGCTCGCTTCGTTAAAAATATCATTTTTCATTTTCTAAGGCTAATATTAAAACGACCAAATATTTTTCTAAAATTAATAAAGGCAGTACTTTTGAGAAATAACTTTATATCTATAAAATTAAATACGGACTTTACTTTCAAGTCGAACACTACATAAATAGTGCTTTGTAACATAAATCTTAGCCAATTTACTAAAATTCAAATTCAGTCAGAAACTTTACTATAGGCCAATCATGATAAGTGGCAAGCTCGTCGATGTCTCTGGGGTATCAAGGCTGCGCAAGTACTCCAACCTAGGTACATGATACGAGTTTGCGCCGTTTGGGATCGAGACGATGGGACCATGGGGACCCTCAGCAAAGCGTCTGGTCAAGGAGTTGCCCAAACAGCTGATGGAGAAATGTGGAGACAGGAGGGCTGGCAATTATTTCTGCTAACGTATTAGCCTCGCTGTACATAGGGGAAATGTTGCCAATCTTCTTGGGACTATTTCTGATGGGACGTCTCTTGAGGACTTTTTTTATTTATATATTTTTTATTATTATATTTTATTAGGCTTAGCTCATAGTTATTTAATTTTATTAGTAGTTTGTGATAATTATTTTATATTTTTAAAATGTTATTTTTTGAAATTTGATTATTTAAATATACATATATTGTGTCAAGGAATCTAAACCGGTACCTACTAGTCCAATTCCACGAACATAACCGCTAGAATACTAAGGCAGTATATTTTAATGCTGTAAGTAATGTAATAGGGGAAAAAAGATGTTGATATAAAATTTAAAAAAAAAAAACAAAAAACAAGTAAGAATATTGAAAACAAAAGAAGTTGGTACTGTATTTTAAGATAAGACAACAGTTTCTATCTTATGTTTTTAGGCAACTAATCGCAAAGTTCAATGTACTTAATAGATTATATAATGGAGTGTAAATATTTTGCCAACATATTTTTAAGGTCACGGAGAAGGGACGCGATCAATTACAATTATAAAACATCCAACTAAATCTATCTACTAGTAAATATTTACATACGATAGGATGGAAATTTACCAATTATTACATACATATATATGTATCTTCACGCCAAATACCTTGCAGGTAGTGTTACCCACTACCCACTACTTATTTTTTTGCAATGAGACTAACCCCAGATTAGAATACTTATTCAACTTAATATTGTGGTCTTTTGGAATATTTGATTCTCCCACGGAACGGTAAGTTCAATAGGGATAACTTTTTTCAAGTTCCGAGAAAACACTAAGATGTCTGGCCTATAGGTTGATACAGCTAGTTCATATGGGATTCTATAATAATGCTCAAATGTATTCATGAGAATTTTCCAGTCTGATGCAGCAGGATGATATCCGTCATTTTATTTCGTAGAATGTTAATGGACTACATTTAAGTACACTCACAGTTGTTTTTTTTTTTTAAAATATTCGATTGTGCGTTCGAGAGAGATGCAACATTATTAAACTCTCGTAATGCAATGACGCACCTACTATGGCCCGAAGAAGCCATTTTTTTTGTCATTTCCAACATATGGTTTCTTAGTGAAATCTTAATGAAATACGTTAACAAAAGCGGAGGTGATGGGTTGCCTAACGAAATATGTTCAAGGCTACGGATGCGTTTTTCAAGTATTCGTGGACTAGGTATCTGAGCTATATATCGAAAAAGAGTTTATATATATATATATAAAATTTTGCATATAAAGGGGATTTAATTCGGAGAACTGATCGGTGAAGATTGTTCTTAGTACGTATCTTGACAAGAAAAATTGCGAACTGTGGTGGGTACATCGATGTATATAGATAAGCCTATTCAATACAAAACGCACTCTTAAAAACGTGCCGCTTGCTTTGTGTACCTACCAACTTTGGGGGGCAATTCTCAAGCAAGGATAATTCCACATGCTTTATTCATCGGAAATTATATCACAATGCATACAAAAAGACTAGTTTTACTCGATATAAATATTAATATTAGGCGCTTTCGACGCTTGCTATCTCGCGACTGTTGGTGCAGCTACATGACTTCGATTGGTTTTACGGGAACATTTTTATATCAGTGATGGCCTATCTATATACATCGATGGTTGGGTACTAATAACGTGTATAAACTCACCATTTTCTGAACATTATCGACATTTCTTCCAGAAATGATAGCGATGTTGACATCAGACATGTTGGAAAGACGCTGAAGAGTGTTTTTGGTTTCCAAAGGCAACGTGGCGAGGTCTGGATGGGGGGCGATAGGAGCCAAAGTGCCATCATAATCCAGCAGTAAGGCAAGTTTCTGAGTGTAGCCAATATACCTGAAAAAAATACATATTTATTTATTTAAAATGAGAAATGCACTTTTCTTACGTAAATTTGTCATAGATTAACAACACCACCATTCCCGTGCCTCGGAGAGCACGTTAAGCCGTCAGTCCCGGTTCCACTAATACCAACTTGTGGAATCGTTAATAAATTGTCATTAAAAATTGACATCATTTCCTCGCCAAGCCGTCTGGCCAGCGTGGCGAGTGTAGGCCAAATGCTCCGGATATATAATAATAATAAATATTTCCATACAGGTCACACAGCGCCATCTAGTTTCCGTGGTAAGCTACGAGGCTTGTGTTACGGAAACTAGATGGTTGATAAACTACATATGATACTTTTATTTTATTTGTAAATATATACATATTATACTATATATATGTTATGGAAGGCCCATCTCCAGAAGTGGAGGTCTAGGACGCTGTGTTCTAGGGGCTGTATGGTATGATATTATTATTATTATTAATGCCTAAGAGTTGATCAATTGACTCTGGCTAACCCGAATGGAAACTGGCGTGAATATGTATGTACCATAAGCTTATCTGGCGATCAAAGTCATCAACCAAAACGCAATAGGATAGTTGACTTCTTCAACTATAAAAACCTGTACCTAAAATCACACTGATTTTCGTTTTAATTAACCAAATTATTTATATTTCAATAAAACAAATGCATTATTTTAGAGATATTGGAACGTTACTTCTAAACATTTAGTGACGTCACTTAATAGTAAATAGTAAACTCCCACACAACTAAATCTGTTTATAAAGTTGTTTTTTACGAGTATTTAAGCACAAAGCAAAATTATTACATTGGAACCTACAAACTAGATCTAATCTTCCAAGGATAGATTCTATCATCATTGCAAGTTTTTTTGCAACAGTGGTTTAAAGACTGGATTCAAATGAGCTTGGTCTACAATATTAGCTAAGGTTAATAAATGTGTATTGTCTTTATTTAGATACAACGACACACTTACTTGGAAAGATATTCATCGAAGTCGTCAATAGTGACAGGTTGCATAGAGGTGGCTCCGATTTCATCAGCTTCTTCCTCCAGAGAGTCCATTGCTTTAAGGAAAGCCTTCATCCAGCTGTCCACGTCATTGAGTTGCTCACGACGACGCAAGTGGTTCATTCGCACTGTACGCTCGTCTTCTGGCATTATTAGAGCCCTGAAAGATTATTGTTAGTAATTTTTTATATATTTTTAAATTGTTGACATATGCATATTGAGGACGGGTTGTAAAAAAAAGTAAAGTATCATCACAACCGTTTCTCTTTCGGGGTGGTCAGAAACCACGCTTAAATAAGCGGATTCACATTTAGCAAACTTTACTATTGGCCATTTATTATTTTCTGAATATTATACCGAAGTGAGCAGCATTTTAGTGTACAAATCGAGATTTCTAAGCGAAATCAAAGATATGGCGATCTCAAAATTGCCGTTGATTAATAAAACCTTTTCTTTCTTTTTAAAGACGGTGTGCGCTTTCTTAATTCTTATTTTAAAGTAGGTAACGTTAATTTAAAATACATTTTTCTGTTATAAAACTAAAAAAACATTAAAAAAATATGCGACATAGGTGTAGAACAAGGTACCATCGCCGCTAGCGACATCTACAAAAAGCTTTGCCTGATCAACCCTATTGAATAATGTTACTCACCTGTGAATAACTTCAGCAGCATCATCCAGCTCATAAGGGTTACAAATCAGAGCTTCGTGCATCATTTCTCCAGCACCAGCGAAGGGAGATACAATCAGCACTCCTGGCGGCGTATTGATCTGACAAGCCACGAATTCTTTGGCCACCAAGTTCATTCCATCTCTGAGTGGAGTAACCAAAGCAACTGCTGCGTCGCGGTAAAACGCAGCTAATTCGTCCTGTCCCACGCAACCGTAGATGTACCTGTTTTATTAAGACAAAACACTAACTAGAGTTTTTGTTTTGTAAATTAATTTGGTCAAAAGTGGTGTTGTTTTGTTTAATAATGTGCTACAATGTGAATAATTATGGAAAACGATAAATTGGGCTTTAAATATGGGGCACAAGTTGCAGTTTATTTTTTGCGGTTTTCCCGCGCTGTCAACTCCCTTATTTTACCCGACGTGTTTGAGCTATAGTGCCGCGAGTGACTCCAAGAAAAGCATCAAATTCTGCAGCATCTGAAATTTGATGATGACCGCATTAACTCATTAAAAAGAAAGATATATTACGTCAGACTTGGCTGTATGGGCTAGACCCTTTGCCTTCCCTATCATCTCATTCATCATCCATCGGGAGAAGAAAACAAAAAAAAAAAAAAACAACTAGTTGTGCTTTCATAGGCCACAACAGTTTTATTTATTTATTCGTAGGAAAATTTACAGCCCTTACAATATTATGTATACAAAATATATATGTCATCTTAAAGCCTTACAAATTTTCACTTTAATGAAAAAAAAAGAACCAACAAAATCAGTAGGGTAGACTGGGTACGGTTGAAACAAAGGACGGTTGAAACAACACGAATATCTCGCAAACCGTTGGCGGGGCGGTGAGGGGTCCAAGGGGAGAACGAAGCGGACGGCCGGTACGAACACGCACCTCAGTGTTGCGTCGCTCTCCATGCGCGTTAACCGTTTTTAGAAGACTCTATTGTGTTTTTTTAACCAAAAGTAAGTATTTTTGCTCGCAGAGTTTTCCAATTATTGTGGTTTCTATTTAAGTGAGAGTATTGAGTGTGTGTATTTATTTAAAATAAAGCTTGTAGAATATGACATCGTGATTATTTTTTATGTATCGTTGTTGTCACAATTACTATAACTGCTTCTTAACTAAAGTAGGTGTTGGGGACGGTTGAAACATTTTTTTTGGGTACGGTTGAAACATTGTATTATTTCTTTTTTTCTTGTTTTCTAGATGCCTAGAGTACGCGTAAGAAAGACTTCGAGAGGACAAATAGACTTGTCGAAGTACAAAGACGCTTATGAAGAGGTGAAAGCAGGAGTTTCATTGCGAAAAGCGGCAGAAAAGCACGGAGTAAACCACTGTTCGCTCCTACGGTATATTCGAAAGCGAGATGCATCTGGCGAGAAAGAAAATCAAGACATGGGGTATAAAGCACACAACCGAGTTTTTAATGACGAGCAAGAGCGAGAGCTTTCAAAGTACTTGATTCGATGTGCAGATATATATTTTGGTCTACCTAAGAAGGAGGTAAGAAAATTGGCCTTTGAACTTACAGTTAAATATAATTTATCACGACCTCAGACATGGAATAACAATAAGCTAGCAGGTGAGGAATGGTTTCGAATGTTCATGAGAAGAAACCCCGAACTGTCTCTACGCGCAGCGCAAGCTACAAGCCTCTCCAGGGCGACTAGCTTTAATAAAACCAATGTAGATTCTTTCTATGACAATTTGACCATTGTCATGGACCGTCATAAGTTCGAGCCTCAAGACATTTATAACGCTGACGAAACAGGGATAACCACTGTTCAAAAGCCCGACAGAGTGGTGGCTAGGCGTGGCGCTCATCAGGTGGGGTCAGTAACCTCAGCGGAAAGAGGTACATTAGTCACAGTTGCCTTTGCGGCGAATGCCATCGGAAATGTAATTCCGCCATTCTTCGTCTTCCCGCGAGTGCGTTACCAAGATCATTTTATTAGGGATGGACCAGTAGGCTCCGCTGGAGCTGCCAACCCCTCTGGCTGGATGCAGGATGAAACATTTATGCATTTTCTGGAACATTTTAAAAAACATACAAATGCATCTCCGTCACATAAGGTGTTACTTCTGCTCGATAACCACTCTTCACACGTCCATATTAACGCACTAGACTTTTGCAAAAACAGTGGTATTATTTTACTATCTTTCCCACCCCACTGCTCTCACAGACTCCAGCCGCTTGATCGATCTGCATATGGCCCTTTGAAGAAAGCTGTAAATTCAGCCTGCGATGCATGGATGCGTAACCATCCAGGAAGGACGATGTCTATTTATAATATTCCAGTGATTGTAGCGTCTGCTATGCCAATTGCTCTTACGCCCTCAAATATTCAAGCCGGCTTTCGCAAAACCGGAACTTACCCATATAATCGGAATCTATTTACTGAGCTCGATTTTGCTCCTGCTTTTGTTACTGATAGACCAAATCCTGAAAATACTACCGAATTAGCTACTATTCCTGTACTAAATACTAGCCCACCTGAAGAGTCTGTATTAGCAACGGATAGGCCAAATCAAAAAAATAGAGCAGAGGCAGAAATTGTTCCTGTGCCAAATACTAACCCACCTGAAGACGAAACGCCGCCACTATCGCCTTCTATCTTAAATCATGAACCATCAGTAAATATTGTCGTTCAACAAGCGACTATCAATAGTTCACCAGTTCCAAGAACTGAACAGGAAATCGTAATTGAACGTCCGAAAACTGTAACTACACCACCCAGCAGCATTACTATTCAGGAAACTTCTCCAAAAACCAGTTCAAGTGCTCAAATTATTAATTCTAGTATACCCGATGTATTTTCACCGGAAACAATACGACCATATCCGAAAGCTCTTCCGAGGAAAAATAATTATAGAGGGCGAAAAATCAGAAAGTCCACAATTTACACAGATACACCAGAAAAGGAAGAGATAAGAAAGGAGCAAGAAATAAGATTGAAACGAACAAAAGCTAAACAAGTTAAGAAGCAATTGAATAAAGGAAAGAAGAAGCAATTGGATGAAGGAAAAAGTAAAAGGAATATCACAAAACGCAAAAATAAAAATGTACAACAGGAGGTATCATCAGAAGAAGAGGAGTGCTTCTGTCTTGTTTGCATGGAACCATATTCAGAGAGCAGATCCAGAGAAATGTGGCTCCAATGCACCATTTGTAAACTGTGGGCTCACGAAAAATGCACAGAAGGTGGTTTTAGCTATGTATGCCATAATTGCGACTCTGATTATTTTTTTTTATATTTAACTAATCTTTTTTGACTACAAAGACAAAGAGTTTTATTTTCGTTTATTTTAAAAATATTTTTGTTTTATTAATGTTTTAAAAACAAATAATTGATTACTTATAGTTTTATTTTTTGTTAATTTACGTAAATAATATATTCATGTTAAGTAATCTATAGTTACAGATGACTGGTAATATACGTAGATTTTGACTAACGTGCTCTAAAAAAGTTAGACTGATTAAAAATATCGTTTGAAGTATTTAAAACATTGAAGACTGATTATTATTGTCAAAGAGTTCCTTAATTATTCTTAGAGTTTAAATTCACAGTTAATAAACATATTATAATATTATATTTTGTGTTATTCGCATGTGTTTCAACTGACCCCAATCACTGTTTCAACCGCCCCTGGTATGGGGACGGTTAAAACAAATCGATTTATTTTTTAAATTTGATCTAATATTAAAAATAACACACCTGGAACTAAAATCACATTGCCCATTAGTAGATAGAAACATGCTCTTTTATTTAACAAATCTTCTTTAACGCTCGGAATATAAAAGCCATAACTATGGACGATATAAGTGAAATTGTTTCAACCGTACCCAGTCTACCCTACAATAACAATGAGATACAAAATAACAATTGCATTTTTATACATTTTAGGAACAAAAAAAAAAGTCACAGGGGGCCAGGTCTGGAGAAGATGGTGGCTCGTAGATAGCAATGAAAAATTTATTAAGACATATTTAGATAGATAATTACATCTTGTACCCTTAGCATTTAAAATCACAATATACAAAAAGATACTTGAACCCTTACATATTTATTTAAAAAACAAAATGAACCCTAATCTCGACATCTTGACATATTAGTATTTATTTATATAAGTATTATATAGATTGTATTTAGGTATATAAGTATTTGTGTAGGTCGTATTTATGTCATATGTATTAAATAAAGTATTTATATTTTTATGTACTTAATTATTTAATTCTAATATATTGGCATTTACTTAAAATATCTCATACACCCATCATATAAATCTATCACTCTCCCAAAGGTTAGCTGGTAGAGAATACCTTCATGGTATTATGCTCGCCTATGTACATCTTTTTATTTTGTATATTTTGTGTGCAATAAAGAATTTTATTATTATATTATTAAGGGTGCGATATATGAATAACAAAATTTTAATTACGAGTGTTTTTTTTTTCGAACAGAGTAGAGAGAGAGTGGACAAATGCTCGTGGAGTCGATATGTGTTGCAGCTAAAGTACTGACAAAGTCGCGTCCCAGACCAATGACATGCCATTAGACCAAGGAATAGGTTTAATTCAATCTTGAATATTGGTTCTGTCACGTTAATGTAACAATATTGCCACAGTACAAAATAGAGGATGGGCTTATGTTTAAGGCTTAAGTCCTATCCATGACCGCGATCAAACAATCAAAACTAGGCATCACTTCTATTTATCAAACCAAAAGAAAAATTAAACATATTAAATAAAGAAGGAAAAACAAACTCTAATATTAAAATAATCAATATATTTACAAATAAGGGACAATATTTTATAATTAGCTAAATGTCATAAATGACTCATTTTAGATGGTAATGGAATTTTATGATTACCTAATAAAGAAGATAATGAAAAAGAATATTTATTACAATTAAACAATATATGATCTATATCACCTATACAATACAATATACAATCAATAAATTGGAATCTTTAACATTAATTCTATTAAGATGAACAACAGTGTCCAATTCTTAACCGGGCCAAAGTAGAAGTATTCTGTTTTCTAAATAGTTTTAGCAAACCAAGGTCTAAAACTAATAGAAGGTTGTATAGAAAACAAATGAGATCCTTTCAATTTCGATTCCAAGACTGCTTCAAATGAACTTTAGCTAGAGCAACCAAGTCATAAGAATATTTTTTATTGGCATGCTTGGCCAAATAATCAGCCTTTTCATTACCTGATATGCCGCAGTGGCTTGGAATATATACCAAAAAACAGAAATTAAACTAATGTGACACTGATACAAAAGATCTTTAATTTCAAAAATAATTTCGGATTTATTTTTGGGTGAGAATGGGTTAGACAAAACAGCTTTTAATGAGCTTAAAGAATAGGTTATTTACCTGATAGGAGACCAGTTAGGCGTAGTGAATCTTCCATTGATTCTTCCAACAAGCTGGTCCATTTCCTCTTTCAAATCTTGATACTCTTTGACATCAGTTCTGGATGGCACAGAAATTTGTAGAAGCAAAATTTTTTCAATATGTTCCGGATGTTTTTCTAACAACCTTTCGAAAGCCTTGAGTCTGTGTACTAAGCCTTTAGTGTAATCGAGTCTATCAACGCCAAGTATCACTTTTTGGTTAGTGGAAAGCACTTGTTTAGCGTTTTGGGCTAGATGGACGAATCTGTCGAATGGCACGCCTATAGGAAGGGGCCTGACGCAGATAGTTCGTCCTCCAAGCTCTACGAGAAGGTTCTTCCTGTCAACACGACAACCGAGGTTTCTTTGGCAACAGTCAACGAAGTTAAGACAATAGTCTGTAATGTGGAATCCCACCATGTCGCAACCTGAAAATTTGTTGGATATTAAAAGGATTGGACGTTTTTGCATTTCTATCGCTCGCCAATGCTATATTTACAAAGATTCTTAGACATTTCCTCAACGGATCCTCCACTTAATTATTCCAGCTGTCAAACTGAGGCACATCTCGGTACGTAAGCGTAGTGCTCGAGGAATAAAACTGTCAAACTCAAGGTACTTCGCGACGTACCTCGAAACCACTTAGAAGTATGTTTATGTTATTTATTCATTACAGCGTCCCATAGACCTCCACTGCTGGAGATGGGCCTTCCAGAACTATCTAGAGAATTCGGCCTACACTCGTCACGCTGGTCAGACAACTTGGCGAGAATATGATGATGATCAATTTTTAATGACAATTTATTAACGATTCCACAAGTTGTTAGGTATTAATGGAACCGGGACCGACACGGCTTAACGTGCTCTCCGAGGCAAGGGAACGGTGGTTTTGTAAATCTATGGCAAATGTATGTAAAAAAAAGTATATTTCTCATTGGTACATGTCGGGTGGGTTTGAACCGACCTTTGTAGGATTTAAGAAACGCGTTATTACAACCGAGCCACCACCGCGCCTATTTCTTATTAATAATTATTAAATTATTTATTTCAGTTAAAGAATATACATATTTTGAACAAAACGAATTGCCAAACTCATTTAAATCAGATTCGTTCCAAAATTATAAATAATGTTCGTGACCCATAAATATTTATAATATAAAAGAGATAGACTTATGGATTAATATGGATGTTGAAAGTGCTAGAGCGTGTAGTAATTCTGAAAAAATAAATATTTAGAATACGGGAACGTAATCTTAAAAGTTGCCAGAAAAAAAAACATATCATAATTAAAATATTTCAAATGGTAACATTTATGCTTTTCGAGGTTTGAAGAGTTTACTTACTAAAAATACTGATTTCAAGAATTCCTTGAGGGAAACCATTTGACAGCTGGGAGGAATGGTTGAGTGGAAAAGCCGTTGGAGAAACGTTAGAATACGGGTGTGAGTATTTTTTTGAGATATGTAATCTATCAACTTACTAGGAATTAAATCGTAATTAAAATAAACAACTTACCTAAAATTCCCTGCAGGACTTCATCAGACCAGGGGAACAGACGGAAGATGTCCCACGATGGGAAGGGGATGTGGAGGAAGAATGCTAGTTTACACGGTATATCATCTTCTTCAGCTCTCTGTAACAGAAATAGAAATTAGAAAAATGCAAATCAACAAAACTAGTTAAATGGATTGTCGATTCAAAGCACACATATTCTATTATTACCAGACTGCGCGACGCATAGAAGGGTTATGTTTTTGGCACACTGAAGACCAAACGCGTTAGCCGTTTTTTATGATTCTCACGTCAATTGATTTGTCGTCATGCGTGTGTCACATTGTTGAAAAGAACCTGTCCCGGATTTTTAATGGGCCCGACTGTTAAAGTCGCTATGTAATAAAATATATAAAATTATTTCTATGTGTAGTCAAACTTTTTGGCCTTGAGCATGTTTTTAGTTTTTTTTTTTTTTAGTTTTTGTATCATAATTATTTAATTTGATGATCAAATATAATGGCGTTTTTACCGTTTTATTTTACCTAATAATTATTGAACTTTATCATTTTTGTGCAGTGGAAGTTGGTGCGTGAGGAATAGGCTACTTAACATTTCAAAATGTGATTTAAATCGCCCTAAAATCTACTTTTAAATATCGTGTTGGAATTTTCATTAGAAAACGCTGCAGTTGCAAATGGCTGCCGGATGACGTCACAGAATAGTAAATATACAACTAATTTACGACACTAACAAGTTTTTGCCACAAAAATAATATAACTAAAATCAATAAAAGTATTTGTTACAGAAGTTATTTAGTGCCTCATGTACATACATGTAAAATTAGGTATAAATTTATAATTATGTATGTGTAATAAGTTAATAACAATGTAACAAGTCAAATAATGCTTATATACTCGATTTAACGTTGTGGAATTCGGCTAAACAGAAATAACTGTTCGTTACAAAAAAACTTGCAATCATGATAGAATCTATTCTTGGCAAATTGGAACTATTCGGTTTTATAAAAGTAGGTTCCAATTTATTACTTTTTCTAAAATACCCGGAAAGAACAACTAAATTAGGCAGATATACTTGTGTGGCAGTTTACTATATTTACTATTAAGTGACGTCACTCACGCTGAATCATCTCTAAAATTATGTTTTTCTTTTAACAAAATATTAAATGATTTAGTCAACTAAAATAAGTGTGATTATAGGTCAAGCGACATATATTTCTGTGCAATAAAGTTTTTAATAAATAAACTATACTATACTGTGATAAAATAAACATTATAATAAAACAAAAAAAAATATATGTTTAATAGTCAACTATCCTATTCCAGCAATATCATTGCGCCACTTACTAAAATAATATAATAAACTTGTTTGTCGTTAATACATATCCGTATTAATTTTCCAAGACGGCATTAGCAAAATCATACAATTATTGATTGAGAAGAATGGTGGATTTTATTGTGCAATAAAAATAGCTTCGGTCTTAAACCCGAGACATCATTCTTCTCCTCTCATCCCCACATACTCGTATGATGGACCCGGCAGATAAATTTTTAAATATATTTATAGAAATCCTTTTTGCCATACTCACTAACCTGTCGAATCCAATTGGCAGCCAGCATGAGATGATAATCATGTATCCACACTATAGGTGGCGACGAGGAAGTCTTCTCCTTATCTTCATTCAACAGCCTGAGAGCATATACAGCCTTTTCTGCAAACTCCTGGTTGAGTTTGATATAGGCCTTCCAGTGGTCTGCGATGAATGTAGCCCGATCTGGCATAGAGTGAAACAACGGCCAGAAGGTTCCATTGCAGCAACCGTTGTAGTAACTGTCGAAGAGCTTCGGCTCTGAACGGATTGGTACTATCTGGAATGATACGAATTGTGTTATGAACATCATCACATCCTCTCTAGAGTCCTAGACCTCCACTGATGGGCCTTTCAAAACATTTTTTGAAGAATTATAATAATAAAAAAAATACTTTAACCTAGATACATCAATCTGTAAATACGGGGATCTCTGTCCCAGGAGGTCTGTGATACAGGGAGCCCCACTAACTAACATGCCATAACAAAAAAATTAGAGACAATATAAACTAGCACGACATGTGACCTTGCGCCCACCTGATGGTAAGTGGCGCTCAAGGTCAATGAATGTTAGCAACTGGTATCAAACACTCATGACTGACACTAGTCCCTAACACTATGACGGCTTGACTGGGCATGACGGTAATTCGATCTGATCCTGATCCCGAAACGTGTGGATACACTTTACTGGGTTTATCGACACTAACACAAAAATCACATAACTGTTACTTGCGGGTTAGCTTGCAAGGGTTTTAGGGTAACTGTTTTGGAGTTCACCAAGAAGTTTTAATGCATTCTAAAATTAACATTACAAAATACCTGGCCAGGGTGATTGCTTACCAAAACATGTTTTGCACAGAGGGTGCACTTTAGTTCACAAATTCAAATTCATATATTTCTTCATAACAATAGGTATTTTATAGGATGGTACAATGGTTATAAATTGGGTACACTATGTTTAGCCCATGGGCGTATAAAGATTAAATAATTAAGTATAGTAGACATGTAAACTAAAGAGTTAATTGAATTGAAATGACAAATAGGTTTAATTAATTAACGCCAAGGTAAGAAATTAATGTTGTTCATTCAATCTTCTAGAAAATCTTGCACAGAGTAATAGCATTTGTCAATTAGCTTTTTCGTTAGTGTTTTTTTAAATCGTTGTATAGGTAGTAACTTAATGTCATCATTAATTTTATTGTAGATTTTTGGAGCCATACAGAATACACTTTTTTGCATGAGTGTTCTTTTTGATATAGGAATTACGAGCTTGTTTTTATACCGCACTATACGGTTGCGATTTTGATTTGAACAATTGGGAAAAGTTCCCCAGTGAGATATATTCGGGTGGCGGGTATAATTTTATGCTTTATATTGTTCTTATGATGCCTGTCTTTGAATAAATAAATAAATAAATACACGGTGGATACTTCCCTGTCCCGGCAGACTGGGGTTATTACCAAAATCAGTCCGCCTAACACCTATTTGTTGTTCTCGTTGAAAGTATATGGCATTTGTAATGATGTCAAATAATTATAAAATAGATATAAAATAATTTTACCTATATTTGCCACGCCTGTCCAGATGAGGGTCTGATGTCAATTTTAATGACAATTTATTCCACAAGTTGCTATTAGTGGAACGATGGTGTTGTACATCTATGACAAAAGTACGTAAGAAAAGTGTATATTGTCATTGGTGCGACTATTTTGAATTTTGAGGAAAGCGTTCTTACAACAGGACCACCATCGCTCTTATTTTATCATTAATAGTATCATCACGACCGTGAATTTAGAAAATGTTAAACCGTATTTAGAAATGTATTCAAATTATATCGAAGTGATACAGCTTTGGCGAAAGATTTTTTAAGGGATATATTAGTACATTAGGAAATTATATATAAGGAAATTTCAAAAAAACTAGTCGACGTCTCTGGTGACCCACGGGCTGGCAGCTTCCTCGCTGAAAAGATTAGTATCGAAATTCAAAGAGGAAATGCTGCCAGTGTTTTGGGCACCATGCCACTGGACAATGGCCTGGAGGAAATTTTTATATTGTAAGGTTTGAGACATTAGGATGCTTAATTTTTTATTATATTTAATTTGTTATTTAGATTTAGTTTATTTTTCTAGGTTAATTAATAATATTGTAATTCTTTTATATTGTTTGTATATTACTTCGAATAAAAAATATATTAGTTGTTTTTGATTACCCAGCTAGTGACTGCGGTCGTGATAGTATTTTTTTTCCTTATTTTCATACTCTATGTTAAAGCATAATTTTGTAAGGACCGGCCGTAAAACTAAAGCGAATATTAAGAGTTTATGACTATCGTAAAAGCTTTGTTAATACCTACAATACAGTGTAAGTAGGTATTATATGTAGTGTATATATCAAACAGGGGCTGTGTGCTTTCGGCCAGATTATTCACTCTATATCTCGACAAATGCCTAAAAAGAGAGAGAGAGGAACTGTGGGATGAATATGAGTGATCTAGTGGTAAACTGCCTGCTTTATGCAGATGATGCTGTTCTTATAGCATCATCCGAATAACTGCAATCACTAGTCACATGAAAGAAGGATGTGCAGAAAAAGGACTCCGTTTGAATGCGACAAAAACCAAGGTACTTGAAACCCAACGTGTTTGAAAGAAGAAGGATGACAAACTTGACGATAAAGATTGATGATAAAACTCTAGAACAAGTACATGAAATTATATATCTGGGTCATAGATTTAGTATATATATAGATTGGCAATGGAATGATTAGGGCGAGACCAAAAATGAAAAACACCGGTGTGCGTGAAATGCGCATGTGTGCGAGACGGATAGTGATGTGCGCGACTGCCTTGACATTATCGATAAAGATTGCAACGTATTCGTGTTGTCTGATTTGACACAGATCTAGCTACATATGAAGTTGATGTTTGTTTGAGGTAATAAAAATTAAAATACAAAACATGTTGGATTTTTATTTTAAAAAAGTAACAGCATATTAGGTACATTAAACATATAAACAAAATAGCAATTGTGGAACACAAGCTAATATAGGTAAAAAAACAAAATTTACCGAAAAAATCTAAAAAAATGTGTTCATTCGTTTTTTATATCTACAATATTTTTTTTTACATTTAGTGAAAATAACATTACTTCGGGAAAATTTGCCAGGAAATGCGAAAAACTGATTAAATTAATTTGGAAACCTAATATTTCATATTTCAAAATTATTTTGTTGCAAACCCCAAATTTCTAAGATTTCTTATCATATATTTTGGTAATGTAACATTTTAATTTACATTATTTAAGGATTTTAACGTTAAATTTTCAATTAAACGATGAAAAATTTATACAATAATTGAAAAATATAGTTTTTTCAGTTGCGTTACCTAGCAAATTTTCCTCTATGTTTATTTATTTACACCATCTAAAAGTAGACGATTCTATGAAAAATAAAACCACTGTAGGTATATAAAAAAAAGTCAAAGTCAAAATATCTTTATTCACGTAAACCTATTAAAGGCATTTGTGACACGTCATTATTTAAATTATTTTGAATGATTCTACTCCTGCTAGTGGAAGACTAAGCAGCAAAGCAGATTCCAGTGACCTGTTAATGTCTGACTGAGAAAGGAATCTGCAAGGAAAAATCAGCTATAGCAGATTTACAAATTAAAACAAATACAGAACTACACAACAACATAAAATAGATATCCTTTACTCCAAGATTGTCCTATAGGACAATCTTACTAACCCTACCAGGTAAGGCAAAACTAAAATAAATTACTTGCCCAAGCCCCTTGGGCAACCCGAAAGACGACAAAACGCAAAACGTCTGCTAATTTAAGAACAATAAATTGAACGTGTTCGGCAGAGGTCCCAGGCCCCCACAGCAGCACCCGATCACGGACGTAACGCATGTGCCAGCCATCCCCCCGCTCAACCAGGCCCTTAGGGACGGACCAGGACCCGACACACGTGCCACCACTGCAGTGACCTTCTAAGGAAGGTTTTTGCCATTTATTCTTTACTAAAATATTTTGGGGAAATCTGAAACATTATAAAGTTTAAATTATTTTATAAAAATATTTATAATTTAGTTCAATTAATAGGAGTTGCGCCATTTAGCTACGAAACTCCAAAAATTAAAAAGTAAAATATATAAAAAACATTTTTAAGAATTTAACGAAAATTAATAAGGCTGTATAGGCATAATCCGTAGATTATGCATGCTATGCTGCATACAAGGCACAATACCTTTGCCATTTAGCGACATATCGATAAGATGTTATCGATAACATGTTATCGATATGTGTCAATCTCTACATAAGTGAGGTTAGAAATAGTAGAAATTCACGTATTTGATATTATCTTAAATTGAATTCCTATGCATTCAGAGTATTAATGTAATAAAAGGCGTTTATTTTTCCCATCTGTTTGTGTATAAAACCTTAGTGGCAGATCTAAAACATTGTATTTAGGCACCTAAATATTTCAATCGTACTTACGTGTTAAATGAATAATTATGCGGGTTTTCTTTCTTAGATGAGTTACATCCAGGTACTACACAAGTAACCATGACTAATTACGTCTATTAACCTCAAATTTACACTATAAAACCCTAGATTATTACAAATATAAGCGGAATTTGTTTTGTTTACAATTACGCCAGCCGCTACAAGCCGTGAACGTGTCTGTGAATGGTCCTGTCTATCTATCTCGCTCTAACATACGCAATACTGTGCTCTTTCTCTTTTGCATTGCCAATCTAAGTATCCTATATCTATTATCTGGGTAGTGTTTTCACTGCGAATGGGAAGTATGATAGGGATGTTGAAAGAAGAGTGAACGCGGAAAATAGCGTTAACGGTGCCCTGGGGCCACTGATCGCCAGTCGAAATGTCAGTCAATGCAATGTTAGTACCAACACTGATGTATGGAAGCGAGACGTGGATATGTCAGAATACGTATGAAAGTAAGGCATGCTACGATGGTTCGGGCATGTTGAGAGGATGAGCGAAAAAAGATTGACGAACCAGATATATAATGCGAAAGTTGTGGGTGAAAGAGGCCCTGGCAGACTGAGACTCACATATCACGATCAAATAAATAAAACACTGGCTGAAGGCACATTAAAAAGCTTTCGTAACAAAAGGGCATGTATGAAGAGGTTGATGAATGTCGACGAAGCGAAAGAAGTATGTCGTGATCGTGTCAAATGTCGCTCAATTGTCCCTGCCTACCCCGCAAGGGATCTGGCGTGAAGATATGTATGTATATAATATATATATTTCCGAAGCACGGTGGTGTTGTAAATCTATGAAAAACGGTACGTAGAAAAAGTGTATTTCTCATTGGTACATGCCGGAGGGTTTTAATCCGACCATTGTAAGCAAAAGGAAATAGGTCTAACAACCGAGCCACCACCGCGAATAGTTTATTATATGTGTATTTATATTTATTTATTTTAATACTTTATATTATGTAAATATTATTATTGTGTATATTTTATACCATAAAATTAAATTGAATAAAAACGTTTTTCGATAACTTTCCCGCTTATAGCAGTTCTTATTTTTTAAAAATATTTATTTAAGGACATGGTACAGAATACATAAGTCCTAAACAATTTGCAGTTCTTAAGCTTAGTTGGTAGAACATGTATTAACGGAATTACGGTTGCTTATACTTTAACACAAAAAAAAACTTTTTCTTGCCAACTATCCATTATTATTCTATGAAATCTATGTTTAATATCTAAAATAACAGTATTTTATTTCCTAGAAAAAATTAACTTTGAATCTTTGAAAATTGTGCGAGCGAGATCAACACGAAGCGTAATGACTTAAGGTTTTTTTTTTAAACAGAAAGATAAAATACATACATTCTTGGAAAGCAATCCAGCGGTGGGGGTCTTGTCGTTGGGGTCTGATTCCGGGATCTTCTCGTTGGGGTCCTCGAGATGGATGCCGGGCCAACCCACCCAGATTCCGTTTCCTCGGATCACCACCGGCGCTACAGCTGTGACCAGCCCGCCAGCACTGAATAAATAGAAAGACAATTATATACAACATAGGGTTTCCTTGTGCTAAAAGTGCCGACCGCATTCCTCGCTGGAGTACCCGCAATACTAGAACCCTCTAGAATTAAGCGAAGCGTTGGCAAGAGACCGTGGAAACTTGGCAGGTCTCTAGTGTGGGATGCAGTGTAGACACATTATCCCCATCTCACATCCAAACCCACAACCTCGAGCTACGCAATTCCTATGTGACTCTTACAGCCTTTCACTTCGTTCTTCCCATAATAACCTACTTAAAATACCTCCCCACTCTTCCAGCAGATATTCAGATTCCTTTACAAAACCTGCAGCTCGCACCAGATTTATATTATCAGACAGGCACCATCTCTTAAAATAGTTAAAGATAAGCTATACACATACTTATTTCACAAGGAAAATAAGTCGCCACAACTCACTTATAATATATGCGTATATGTATGTATTTTATATTTAGTTGACCGCCTCCGTGGTCTAGTGGTAACAAACGTTGCCGTGAACTCGGGAGGTCGTGGGTTCGATTCCCACCGGGGGCAAGTTGTACATTGTATAATTTGTCTCGGTCTGGGTGTTTATATGTATAATATGTATATATTTACAAAAAAAAAGTATAATATGTAGTTTATCAACCATCTAGTTTCCGTAACACAAGCCTCGTAGCTTACCACGGAAGTTAGATGGCGCTGTGTGACCTGTCTGGAAATAAAAATAAAAATAAAAAAAAGTTATATATTTATTTGTATATGTAGAACATTTATTTATGTATAATTACTATATGTTTGTAACTAATGTGTGTTTTCATATAGTAATAAATAATTTCAATTATCATTTTTCAATTATCAGTCACAAAGGTTAGTTGGTAGAAAATGCATTTACGGCATTAAGCTCGCCTATGTACCTGCACTTGTTTTGGTTTTGTACAATAATTAATTTATTATTATTATTACGAGTATGCTGACCTCGGTACAGGTTACTGTTTGAGCGATTTGGGGCGAGACGATGGGCCCTTGGAGACACTCAGCCAAGCGCCTGGACAAGTATTTGTCAAAGTGGCTGACGGAAATAGTTTTTTTTACTAAAAAAAACAGTTTCAATTGTTTTTTTTTATTATATAGTGAGCACGACATGTGACACCGCGCCCACCTGATGGTAAGCGGTACGCGAAGTCCAAGAATGGGAGCAACTGACGCCAGCCTCAGACGACCGACATCAGTCCGTACCACTATGCCGGCCTATAAAGATGCTTTTTCACTGCCACTATAACGCTACTAGAACACCTGCCAAAGCAAAATTCAGTGAAATAAACGCGCTTTAAGTAGCTAAGTCACCTTTATAAAACACCTTAGTTCATAGTTTTAATAAAATAATATCAAAAACTTTTAATTAAATAAATTATCATTATGTTGGTACGTGTGTGGTGTCAGTGGTCAACTTCAGAAGGCTAAGTCAAGGATGAGAGATAAACTTTGCAATCAGTTAATAATAAAATAATAAACATGATTAATAGTCGCAATGATCTCAATTCTCAATACCTTAAGGCTAAGGCCGGACTACGGTTTTTTCCCGTAAGCGGTAACCGCTTCTATTTATTTTCCTAATTCCCAAAGTCACGCGGTTTAGTCTTAGTGCAGCCTGCGCCTACATTTTTTTTACTATTGTGTATATTGTGGAAGTAGGAGCGGGGCTGCCTGTAGCTAAAAAACAAAGCTTACTATTTGCTGCCTCCGTGGTCTAGCGGTTAAGTCCGTGGACACAAAAATATTTATTAATGTAAATAAATACATTTAATTTATTTGTGATATTTCTCGAGTTTGGTACGCTGGAGACATCGACGAGCTTGCCACTTGCCATGATTGGCATATAGTAAAGTTGGCTAAATGTAAATCCGCTTATTTATAAGCGTGGTTTCTGACCACCCCGAAAGGGAAACGGTCGTGATGATACTTAACTTACTATTTAGAAATTTAAATAGTCCTGACAAAAAGCCCGAGATTTCAATAAAACTCCGGGCATTTTAGTCACAAAATGCATACGTTACATAGTTGTTTGATCTTTTAAGTTCAATTTTAAAGAAAAAAAAAAGTTAATGATGAATAATGACTTATTTCGTAATACTTATGCTTTGTTCTACTTGAAAGCAAATGTTACATCCCAACATGTTATTATGAGACAAGATTAAATGGTCATTGGCAAATGTGCGCAGTCTTTATTTTGTCGGGTTACCATGCATGTTTGGTACAACAGCGAAACGGCTGCCGTCCATCCCTTTCTATCCCTTGTCATTTTCCGTATTTCCCTCTCTTTCTCACCACGACCTGTCAAATCCTCTTCTATTCCAAACGGCCGCCTGAAGCCGCGTGCGCGCATCAAAATATTGCTAAATATCATAAATTAACTAAATAATTGTGTCAATCCTGTTATCCTGGTGCTTCCCTGCTGGATCGGTAAGTCTGTGTTTGCTTTGTATAAAACAGCAAAGAAAAGTGTTCAACGCTTTTTTTTTTTACCGAATTTTGCTAAAATGCATGGAAATCACAGAGCAACGCCAAGTCGAACGATTTTTAAAGCGAAATTAAGTGAAAAAAGTTTTTAAGCGTCAAGTAAAACACATATGTATATTTATTACTAGCATTCCATCTAATTAAAAAAATATGGACTATAGTCTAAGTTTAGATAAATAAAATAAATAAATAAATATTTCCCAGACAGGTCACACAGCGCCATCTAGTTTCCGTGGTAAGCTACGAGGCTTGTGTTACGGAAACTATATGGTTGATAAACTACATATTATACTTTTTTTTTTGTAAATATATACATATAAACACCCAGACCGAGACAAATTATACAATGTACAACTTGCCCACGGTGGGAATCGAACCCACGACCTCCCGAGTTCATGGCAACGTTTGTTACCACTAGACCACGGAGGCGGTCAGGTCAAATCTGGATGGATAGTAAACTTATTTCAGAGGGGAAATGCTGTTAGTGTAGGCACCATGCCACAAGACAGCGATTTGGATGAGCAATTTTTTTGTAAGTATTTAATATTTAGTTTTTGTTGAAATATAGTTTATTTAATTTAAGGATTAGTTTAAAATAATACAAATATATAATTAATATATCTCTATTATTCAGTAATAAAATTTTAAGTTACGGGGCAGAGAAGTTATCCTAAAAATATCGCCACTTATACTGAGCCTAACAAGTGGGTAGCAAGAGGTCGACGTTCGCGCGAACTTTGACTTACGTAATTCTTTCTCTCTTTAATTTGTACTCTATTTTTTTTCTCTAATCTCGGCTGTGGGCGATATCAATTAATAATAACACTGCCCAACCTTTAGGTATTTATCACGATGGATATCGCGATTTTCAGACGCAGTCTTATTCACCATGCAGTAGTGTTTTGTTTTTCGGATATTGATTTTATCAGACCTTGATGCCTATGAAACCGTGGACGATTTCCTATACCTCGGCTCCACTGTTAGTAATAAGGGAGGCTGCTAAAGTGAAATTCGTCGACGAATTGGAATGTCCAAAACTGCGATGACCCAACTTAACAGAATATGGGGTGACAGCAACATATCCAGAAAGACAAAAATTCACATCGTGAGAACACTTGTCTTCTCCATTTTTCTGTACGGTTCGGAGACATGGACCATAAAAGCCGCGGATAGAGCGAGGATTGATGCGTTTGAGATGTGGTGCTGGCGTCGTTTGCTCAGAATCCCTTGGACCGCACGACGTACTAACATTTCTGTGCTCGAAGAGCTTAAGCTGACCAGGGAGCAAAGACTCTACCGTTTGCTTTGCCCGAATTTTGCAATACTTTGGCCACATTGCAAGAAGAGAAGACGATAATCTAGAAAAACTTCTAATCACGGGCAAGGTAGACGGTAAAAGAACAAGAGGAAGAAGCCCCAAGCGATGGTCCAGTCAGGTGACTGACCACCTGAACATCCCTGTACACCAGGGCATCCACTACGCCGAGCACCGAAACCGTTGGAGACGGCTGGTGGATGAGCTGCGTCTGCGACTGAGTCACGATCCCCATCAGTGGGGTACCGACTAAGGAGGAGGAGGAGGATTTTATCTTTAAAAAAAGTGACCCTTTGTATTTCAAATAGAGGATCTTTCAACTAAAGGCACCTGAAACCGAAAAATATATTTGCTCTTTTGCCATTTTTTTTTTTTTGATATCATTTTGGAAAACCAACAGTTGACAATATTATAGTAAATATTACACAGTAAATTTACTAAGAACTATTAAAGGTTCTCACATATAAATTTAAGTTAAGCAATAAAGAGCAAGAGAACCATGAGTAAGTTGATAATGAAAAACAAATCACTCATTAGGGATTGCTGCCGATGATCGATTCAACGTAATGAAGCGTCATTAGACGTCTAATATATGTTGCTTTGGAGTTAAACATGTCTATGTCCAAATCTTCCGCAAGAATATTATAGTTGTTACATGTTCTTAATAAATAACTGTTCTGTCTATACCTAGTACTAGCATATGGTACGAACAAGAGTGGAGTGTAATTAATAATAATATAATAATAATAATAAAGCCGTTTATTCCTTAATTAATTAGTAAAACAACAACAAAACAAAAAAAAACAAAAATATTTTATTTCTTTAAATACAAGTTTACGAGTATATAGTACATTTTCTGGATCATTAGTAATGTCAAATCTAAATTCTAATAATATCTATAATAATGTTTTTCTAATTAAGGACCCCTCGTCGGGTAAAGCTCTCCTCCTTTTCTCTCCATTTCTTTCTATCCTGTGTCTCGTCCATCCAGTGTTGTTCTTTTGACAATTACACGCGCTTTATTATAACAAACATATGAGAATCAAAGCTACGACAAACGTTTCAGAATTAATTCTTACACTGCATATTATTGTTATGGTTGTGTTCGATGTGCATTTTCAAATTGAATTTTCTTGTTTCAATGTCAATATGCCTAACTGCGTGCTACGGAAGTGTAAAACACGTTCTTCTTCATCCAGAAAAAAAATACAATGGAAATAGCTTAAACAATTATGTAACAAACAATTATGTATATTTGTATGAAAATGACAATCAATATATAATTGTTTGCCAAAGGTATGGACAGAGATGCCTTATAAAAGATTCTGCAGAGTACTGCATGCGTGGCTAGTTCAGGAATGTTTCTATGCTTTGGAGGAATACTATGTGTATTTTGAGCAACACAAAGGTTTTTGTGAAGTAAAGTTACTAAAGAAGCAACGCTGAGTTTTTAGTAACTTTACTTCTATAACAGTTGTTGTGAAATTTTGCAATTTAAATATAAAATATGTGACCCATTTAATATTAATAAGACCTAATATTGTTTGTTACCATGTTTCCTGCAAATAAATATTTCATTTCAATACTAGAGATGAAAGGGATAGTGGTTTGGCCGGATATCGGTTACCGAATATTCGGCAAGCTACGAGGTTGGATCGCCGGATATCCGGCAACCGAATATTCGGCCCTTATATCGCGTTACATGACGCGACCAGTTTGATTTGAAATGGGCGCGGTGAACGAGATCGGAAATCTGTATGCCTAGTGTGACAGTGAAGTTTCGTAAACGCAACTATAGTAGTAGAGTTTTTTTACTGAATTTTCGATGTTCATTGCCTGTTATTATAGCCAAACTTGCAATAACACGCAATGTAAAACAAAAAAACACTGAAAGCGAAAGGATGTCTTGTATACGAAGCCAAACGGAGTTATAAACGCCTATTACCAACAAATGCAGAAAATTTGGTATTCATTCACCATAATTTGCACCTTGTTAATTTTCAGTATTAAGCTAATTAATAAAATAAACATTTTTGTCGAGTGATTATTAAAATAAACTGTGTCCATAACGTAGTGTGGTATCATTTTCCTAGTATAAAATAATGAGAATGTTTTGAATATAACTATCCGGCATCCGACCGGATACTGAGTTACTATCCGGTGTTCGGCCGGATAGTAAAAACAAAGCCGGATAGGCCGGATATCGGATAGTTACCGGATATCCGTTTCATCTCTAATCTACTCTATCTTATATTTGATCTCTTTATTGCAACTACACTAATAAGAATAAATGTAACAAATTTCATATTCACCAAAATATTTTGACAGTTCAAATACCTACTTTGCTTTATAGTGTATATATTTTTAAGTTTCATTAGACGACATTATACAGAATACATCAGTCCTAAACACGTAAATCATCACATAATATTTGTTCATTGCCAAGTTGGGGATCATCAAATTCTAAGTGTGCAGATTTTGATGCTTTTTAAGTAATTGGCGTCAAAATTGCCCAAATACGTCGGGTATATAAACTGCAACTTTTGTCCCATCATTACAACCCCTAGAACACAGCGTCCTAGATCTCCACTGCTGGAGATGGGCCTTCCAGAACATATATCTGGAGAACTTGGCCTGCACTCGCCACGCTGGCCAGACGGCTTGGCGAGGATTTGATGCCATTTTTTATGACAATTTATTAACGATTCCACAAGTTGGTATTAGTGGAACCGGGACCGACGGCTTAACGTGCTCTCCGAGGCACGGGAACGGTGGTGTTGTAAATCTATGACAAATGTACTTAAGAAAAGTGTATTTCTTATTGGTACATGCCGGGTGGGTTTGAACCGACCTTTGTAGGATTTAAGGAACGCGTTCTTTCAACCGAGCCACCACCGCGCCCATATATAGTGTCAAATAAATCGTTTTCCCTAATTATTCACATTGTAGCATGTTATTAAACAAAATTACACCACTTTTGACTAACAATATCTACAGTGAACTAATTTACAAAACAAAAATCCTGGATTTGGCAGGGCCGTGCAAAATGGCGCGAATAACCCTATTTATTAAAGAACATATTTGGCTTTATAAACTCGTCAACAACAAATTTGAGCGATGTAAAAATATTAAAATAAAAAAGTTTGCGTTGGTTTATTTATTATAGAACCAATTTCGTGAATGTCACCTTTGCATAATTTTTGGCAACATATTTTTACAATAATGTGATAAAAAGTTTATTTAAAATGAATTTTATATTTATTGTTATCACAGCGGAGGCATTCTATTGCTTTAGGCGCAAACGTAAATTAGATTGTCAAAATACCTATATTTACTATCAGTTTTAGCGCCAATAAGCCAAACTAAAAAAAAAGAGTTCTTCGCGCCATTTTTCACGGACATGTCAAGTGAAAGTTTTTGTTTTGTAAATTACTTTCCTGTGGATATTGTTAGTCAAAAGTTGTGTTGTTTTGTTTAATAATGTGCTACAATGTGAATAATTATGGAAAACGATAAATTGGACTTTATATATGGGGCATATCATACCCGACGTGTTCGGGCTATAATATAATAATAAAGTGAGTGACTTCAAGAAAAACATCAAATTTTGCAACATCTGGAATTTGATGTTCTCATTAACTCAATAAAAAGAAAGATATATTAGTTACATCAGACTTGGCTGTATTGGCTAGATCCTTTGTCTTTTTTATCACCTCATTCATCATCCATTTCGGAGAAGATAACACAACAAAAAATAAGAATTTGTATTTGTGCATAGCCGAGGTTACGTCACAACTACAAACTATTATACGAATATTAACTTCAGGATATTTGTAAATATTTATAATAAGAGTAGGCAGATGGAAAACTAATAATTGTTTGTTGATTTAGGTTAAGTTACGATGGGGCTGACATGCTCAATTTGGGTAATTGCCCCTAATAAAATATGATATAAAAAAAAAACCTTCAGCATATCTTAGCCAGTCTTAATTCTGACATAATTGGTACCACTGTACCATGTATTGTATTCTTATAGATGAAATTGATGGTATGGTATGTATTTATTTATTGTTGTTATGTAGGTAATTATTTTTATTATTTTATAAATCTGATTTATCTGAGGTTTCATTGCGGATTCCTTTCTTAGTCAGATTAATCATTTACAGGTCACTGGAATTCGCTAAGCTGCTGGTCTTCTGCTAACAGCTTACTTTGTGGACCACTTTGCTGCTTAATCTTCCACAAGCATGAGTAGAATCATTCCAAATAAATTCGTGACACAAATGTCTTTCATAGGTTTACGTGAATAAATATATTTTGACTTTGACTAGCGTTTGCCACTTTCAGTGTTCGAGCAAATTTTAATTCTAATAGCGTTTAATATTGGCAGTTAACACAATGAGGTGTATATCTATAACGTAAAATACCTAGGTACAATTATAGAAGGATTAAAAAATGTTAATAATTTAATAAAAATACTTGCAACGCTTATTTTTGTCATCGACTAGGTACATTTTCCTATTCTGTCCTAGAATTTACCTAAAGAGGTAAAACTAGTACCAACTTAACTAAAATAAGAATATAAATAAAATTGCTAAGTAGCAGTCGACCGTGTTTCGACCTTGCCCTCCATCGAGCACAAGGTTGAGTACTCGTATTACTTGACAAAGTAAAAAATATTGTCCATTGTAAATAAGAACACCGAAAAGGAGACTTTTTTATTTAGTCGCATAACAGCAAGCCGGCCGGCCGGGTGCGTATAACAACAGCTGATATGTTTTTTGAATTATCAATATATCGACTTTGCATGTTAAAAATTGTAATGAAAATACTATAAAATTAAATGAAATCTTGGTTTATTATGAAATACAATAAGAATTATTGTTAATTTTGATTATTATTAGTAACAATTTGCTTGTGTTCATTAATTGCGTCGTCGCGGCGTCATTGCCCTAAATCTAGAAATTTCTGTAAATGCGGAAACAGGTAACCCGCTGTTTGTTGTAAATAAACAAACGCTTCGAGAAAGGTCCTTTTCTCTTTGTGAATTTATATATCGTGTTATAGTGTATTTGCGTTATTTAGATTTATTTATGATACATGATTATTAAATCAGGTTCTAAAAAACAAAACAAACATTGACTGCGACCGGTTTTTCTTGAATCACGAATGTATTTAATGTTTTCCAATAATACTATTCAAATTCTTGCTTATAAATTTAGACATTATCTATATTTAAAACCATTTTTGATGTATTATTATTATCTTTTACGTTATGATGCTTTATCTGTCTGAGTATAACTTTCTTATGGAATAAAATAACACTTACCTGGCTTTTCTTTCGAGTTCTCCAGTTTTTTCACTTCTTTTCAGAATGAAAGGCAAACGATTGGACACCACGATCATGCTGGCCTTGCTGATGCAACCGTTACGACTGGCACACTGTGGCTTCATTTTCGGGAACGTGCGTCCTCTCAGCCAATCACAACCGAGCACGGATACGCATGCGCCGTATTAATAAAAAATCAAAACAGAGGGATATTTGAAATTGATCTGGGATTTTAAATTAACATCGCATGGAACGGTAAGAGATGATGGACGCGTAATTTGGACGCGTATTTGTCATCATTCGCGGAGATCGCGCACAGTACTGGTCGCCTATTGTGTGCGTGGGGTGCCTTTATAGATTACGATGAGACGCGACGAATGAAGGGCGGAGTTTGACACACAGGTCTACGGGTTATCACTCCGGCGACCCATCAGAGGGTTGCCAAACTTGGGCTAACATCCTTACTTATATCTCATAACCTACAACTTTCCCGAAAAAAAAAATGAGATTATTATCTTTAAAAACTGTCACGAAAAAAATATATACTTATCTATTATTTGGATGTAAATCTGTTATGTTGTGTACCTACACATGATTATGTAAATATATAAATAAATTATAAGCTAGAGAATTCAACGACTAGGCATTTGTAAAGTCTTACGAAGCTTAATAGTTCTCGGCCTAATTATCAACTACGAAAATTGTCATTCTAGGTTGTTTGTCGAGACGAGCCTCCTATTATTGTGCATTGAAGATAATAAAGTATCATTATTGTTAAGTGGTTTACTTTTTGACATTTTGTTTATCTACCTATTATTATGTGACATTTATATTAAATTTAACGTTTTTGGTTTATGAGCGCTGACCTTCGATTGCGCAGTAGTAATTTTTCGTCTAGCGCTCCCTAAATCACTCACTACATTCGCAATCAACCCCACTACTTTTGCCAAGCACTCAAAACACTAGTTATTGTTTTTGGGAGTCCCCTTTTTAAGTAAAATTTTATTCTTGTAGGTACATAATATCTATTTTCCTTGTTTAATTACAGTCGGGGTATCTATTAACAAACAAGTCCTAATGGGCGGCTTTTACCGAGATATGTAAAATGCGTTTTTTTTTTTTAATTTGTACCTATATTCACATATTTATTTGAAAAGAAAGGACAAAGACAGACAACATAATAACAGTAAGCAATGGAATAATTAAAATTAAACTAAAATCCTCTATTTACATCGCGTTCGACTTGGCGCTGCTGTAAGCGCTTATTTTACTGAATTTCGTTTTGACAGGCTTCGGGTAGCTTTTCAAAGCGCTTTGAGTTTTTGATGACGTCGAGTAACCAAAGACAAGGACGCGAGTTTTACAGTGAATGACGATTAAACGAATGCGGATGAATAGTTATTTCGGGCAGTGCAAACAATGCAAATTATCCGTGGTCAAAAATGTTGTCAAATTTTTCTTTTTTTATTTTCTATTTTATATCACCATCATCGTGCTATGTTTTATTTTTTCATTGTAAATATATCTTATATCGTTTATTTGAAATGTTATACTGACAGTTACATTCTTAGGGACAGATAAAGAATTTAGGTGAATATTGTAGGTGAAAGTTAAAATATATCATAACTAAACGATCACATTGTAAGCAATAAACAATACATAAATTATAAAAACACATACATACAATATACGAGGGTATTTTTCGGGTTTTTTTAATTTTCATTACCATCGTCTTGCTTTGACAAACAATTACTTTACAATGAGAAGAAATACAATACGAGTATACCGTTCGCGTAGCGTTAAAACGCTGTAATCGCTTTACTTCGATTTCGAACGAGACTACTTGCTTCTTCGCCTTAAAGTAAAAAAAATCCTAGTCGAACACGGCCTTAGACATATGTAGGTAATAAGTGCCCATTTTGAGGAAGTCAACTTTAGGTGTCGTTACCTTAATCATGATTTATTTTTAAATTACTAACTTATGAGTTGAGACCGTTAATTCTAAAATAGCCAGTTCGTATGTAAATTCAAAAACATTTTGTCACTTCCGGCATATGGTTTCTTAGGAATAGTTGATTGTTTCTATCAATAGAATCACATATTGGTCTACATTAAGAGCATACAACGTCACCCTGTATTCATTTATTATTATTTTTTATATTTTTTTATAGACGGTGAATCGATAAATCATCAATGATACGCCCCCTGCCTGAAGGGCCAACGCGGGTGGAGTTCGCATGCCCGACTCATCCGTAAAGCCTCCTAAGGAGGCCGTGCGTGCCCAGGGCGCCTAACTAAACCCCTATAAACCGTCTCTCTCCCACTGTTGGCCCTGTGTGCCTTTACAGCTAAGTCTGAGTCGTGGCTACGGAGTGAAGGCACTCGTTCGCCATCATTCATTTAATCAATCGATTCGTCCTAATAATGCGAGTGTCACTGAAGATATGACATAAATCAAATTTCCGTAAGGCGACAACTAGACGCCATATTGTGGAATATAAAAAAAAACGATAGGCGACGAACTATATTGTGTGGGGTATCATTGAATAGGTATTTGAAAATCATCTTGAGGTTTCTCTCATAATTTTTCATTTCGAGTGACTATTTAGGATTTATATACAATTGTACAGAAGCGAGCTACTCGTATAATGCCAATAGGCATTCTTTACCTTTAAGGTTAGCTACCTTTAGGATCGAGTACGGATAAAAACATGTTTAATAATAATAAAAAAACCCGACTACAAAAAATATACTTGAATTAAAAACTGACAGGATATAAATAAAATCGCCTCCAAAAAGTTTGATAACCGCTTAACATTGAAATAATTTTACATATTTTATTACATAGCGACTTTAAAAGTCCTTAAGAATGCTTGTTTTTTTTTTTTTTTTTTTTTTAAATTACATTTTAGTTTTTTATTTATAGTTCCTTGACTGCCTCCGTGGTCTAGCCGTTAAGTATTAGACTCAGAGGTACCGGGTTCGATCCCTGGTCGTGACACAATAAAAAAATACATTTAATTTATTTGTGATTGTTTTGTTGTTTGAGTTTTTTCTTGTCATGATTGGCCTATAGTAAAGTTAGCTAAATGTGAATCCGCTTCTTTATAAGCGTGGTTTCTGACCACTCCTTTATTTTTGACTTTGACGCTACGTCGCACCTTTACTCATGGCTCTGTTACTCGTAAAATCCCATAGATACTTCATGTTGTTGTTCTCGATTCGATAACGGAGGATAGTGCTAGCGCTATTATTATGACTGGCGAGTATTTTCCATTGCAGGGAAACTGGCGTGTCTATGGCATGCGGCCCACGATCGGTGCACGTGTTTATGACGAGCACGCTAGGGCCGCCATTCGTTATCGCGAATCATGGACAAATCCAATTAGGAACGCCATAACAAACTAATTCATTAATTAAAAATATTTTTTTTAGGTTGTGTTATGTAATACACTATTTTTAGAAATACGTGAGTACTATGAACGAGAGCAACTAACGAACTCATCACCAGTATAATCTTCAACATTAGTTTTTTTTAAATACTAACAAGACATGTGACCTTGCCACCCTCCCTCCCACCTGATGGTAAGTGGCGCGCAAGGTCCTTGAATGTTAGCAACTGGAATCAGATACTCTTCAGACTGACTTTAGTCCCTAACATTTTTTTTTTTTTTTTTATAGACGGTGAATCGATAAATCATCAATGATACGCCCCCTGCCTAAAGGGCCAACGCGGGTGGGGGTCGCATGCCCGACTCATCCGTGAAGCTTCCTAAGGAAGCCCCAGGGCGCCTACGGACTAAAACCCTATAAACCGTCTCTATCTCACTGTTGGCCCTGTGTGCCTTTACAGCTAAGTCTGAGTCGTGGCTACGGAGTGAAGGCACTCGTTTGCCAACGTCCATACCACTTTGAATACACCGGTTCTCGTCCCTAACACTATGCCGACTTGACTGGGCATGACGGCAATTCGATTGCTCTAATGGTTTGAAAGAATCACGTAAAAGTGAAGTCATCATCACGACCGCATCCCTTCTGAGGTGGTCAGATACCACGCTTTATTTTTTCATTCATTCATTCATTACAGCCGCTAGAACACAGCGTCCTAGACCTCCACTGCTGGAGATGGGCCTTCCAGAACTGGAGAATTTGGCCTATACTCGCCACGCTGGCCAGACGGCTTGGCGAGACGCTTTATTTAAAGAAGCTGATTTACATTTAACCAAGTTTACTATAGGCCCATCAACAAAATTGGCAAGCTCGTCGAACGGATCGTACCGAACTCGAAAAATATTACAAATAAATCAAATTTTCACAATCAAAGTTTTATTATCTTTAATTGTCAGACGTCATTATTTAATTTAATCTACTCCTGCTAGTATAAGATTAAGCATAAAGCGGTCCAACGAGTAAGTTACTAGCGGAAGACTAGCAGCTTAGCAGATTCCAATTATCTGTTAACATGTAATCTGACTGAGAAAGGAATATGCATGAAAAACTCAGCTATATCACATTTACAAATACAAAATAGAACAAATACATAATTACACAACAACGGTAAAACAATGTTTAATGAGGATGGGAATGCATAGTAGGTAAGTATAGTTTTATTAAAGATATTTATTGTGTAAAATTTTATAATATTGTATTTTTGGTTATGCTGTTGGAGTTCCAGATAAATAAATAAATAAATATTAGAAATTATTAGATTGTGATATAATAAACGTTTTTTTTTTTTAAACATCCACAAAGTTAACCGCTAGACCACGGAGGCCGCAGAAGAATTACGTGATTGGCTATAATATATTAAGTAGTTATTAAGTTACAATTACCTTGCTTGTGACAATAATGCTATTATAACACACATAAATCTGGATTATTATCTGTTACGGTCCAACCATGATTACCTAACTTGTGTTTGTTTATATTTTTTTATGTTTTCGTTTTATATTATTTTAATGCTGACAATATCCAAGTTATTACAAGATAACCAAAGGAAATAAAATAATAATAATAATTGAATAATAAAACGTTGAAAATCAATTAATTATTTCGTAAACTGTAGTGTAGATTATTACGCACACAAAATTAGAATTGAGTATTGATTTTAGTATACCCGCAGTGTTGCGTTGATATCAAATTAAGTAGGTCATTAAATAACTTTTCTTAACGCCGGCTGATAAAGGAGTTTGCTTTTTGTTGTATTATTAACCTCTTTGTTCAACATTAAGGCTGCCCCATTTTAAAAGCTAGTACAGCAGCCCCAATCTACTAGTTTATTTCCATTGTATTTTATTTTAAATGTTCAATGCAGTCAAAGCATGTTTTGGTATTCGCCTACCGATTCAATTTCCATAAGAGGAAATAAAATAGAATATTTGACAAATCCGTATTCTACTATTCGCTGCAGATTAGTTATTATTTTAAAATCGTATCAAATAGTAATCGAAACGTCAAAATATACAATTTTAATATCTAAGGAACAACTCTGTTAAATTTTATAAAAATCGGTACACATGTATACCTATTATAGACACACTAAAAAGCTTTTTTAATCTTAAAACCTATCAAAATCTGATAAGATTATTATCTCGCGGTGACATAAGATATTGGCCATAGACAATAAATATATTTTTTTTCCCTAAGCTGCCAAAATTAAAAAACAAGTCATTACGATACAGATACGAATAGTCCAGCGTCATCTATGTCCATCACACAACATATTTATTTTTACTTTTTTTAGATGTCATCACGATTACAGTCCATGCTAGAGGGCCTTTTGCCAAGGTTTTTTTTTTTGCTTCGATTCTTCGATGACGATGGATGATAAATGATGTGATAGGAAAGGCAATTGCATCTGACTTGACCAAGTCTGACTTTTATATCTTTCTTTGAAAAAGTCAATGAGGTTATCACCGAATTCCAGATGTTGCAGAATTTAATGCTTTTTTTGAAGTTACTCGCGGCACTATAGCCCAACACGTCAGGTATAATATGGGAGTGCGGGAAAACCGCATAAAATAAACTGCAACTTGTGCCCCATATTTAAAGTCCAATTTATCGTTTTCCATAATTATTTATATTGCAGCACATTATTAAACAAAACAACACCACTTTTGACTAACAATATCCACAGTAAATTTATTTGCAAAACAAAAACTTGACATATCCGCGCAAAATGGCGCGATCACCTCCAGATTTTTTAAAATTAAATAAATAAAGTCGTTTGATTTGTAATAACACGCAATATTTAAGTTGAAAATGTTGTCCCGAAAAAAAAATAATAATTTGGATACAGCCAAGGTAATGGTTAGCGTATTACCTGTATGCAGATTTAATGGTTTACTAACATTTGCAGTTGAATGTGCAACCAAAGATAAACATACGATAACTTTATAAAATAAAGAAAATGAAGAATAATAAATAAATAAAGTAAAATAAAAGTAAAAGTAATGTATCATCACGACTATGGTTCAGAACCGGGAAGTTCCGATCTCGAAAGTACCGGAAATTCCCGGTTCTCAGTTCCAATTTTATTACATTACTGTAAAACGAGTGTTGATAGCTTGTGAAACACGCTCAGAGAGGCAACGTCTCTGCGAAGCTGCAGTGATTCGAGAGTTTTAGACACTGTGAGTGTCTACTATTCGATTCGTAAGCCTTATTGATTAATAAAATATATTTATGATTCCATAAGTCGGAATTAGTGGACCTGGGACCGACGGCTTAACGTGCTTTCCGAGGCACGGAAACGGTGGTGTTGTAAATCTATGACGTAATAAAAGTGTATTCCTCATTCCTCGTTTGATACCAACGGGCCAAGATCGCCTAATTTCATACTTAATATATAATTTGCTCAAACATTTCCATACAAAACTGTAAAATTAAAAATGTACGTTTTACCCAAAGACCTACGACTTATGTAGGTTAGAAAATCGGCTATAAATTTACGACGATTTTAACCTTATGTATGTTACCTCCGTAAACACGACTTAGACTTAGCTGTTAAGGCACGCAGGGCCGACAGTAAAAGAGTGTCTCCCTTTGTTTATAGGGTTTTAGTCCGTAGGCGCCTTGGGGCCTCCTTATGAGGCCTCACGGTGAGTCGGGCATGCGACCTCCCGCGGTGGGTTCAGGCTGGGTTAGTATCATTGATGATTTAGTCATCTCCGTGTTTAAAAAAAAACCTTATGAGTAAGTAAATTCATGAATGCTAAAAAAATATAAATTGCTAATAATTGCATTTTTTTTTTAAATTTTACTTGTTTTAATTATAATTAACCACAATAATATTTACGTCAACTAAATATAGAGCAGGACATTCAAATATTTGATAATGATAACGTTTTCTGTTTGCATTATTTGGACATACTAGTATATAAGGGCCGGTAACTGAATCTTTGCTTGACGCGGCGAATGAGTGCCTTCACTCCGTAGCCACGACTCGGACTTAGCTGTAAAGGCACACAGGGCCAACACTGAAAGAGAGACGGTTTATAGCGTTTTAGTCCGTAGGCGTCTTAAGGTCTCTTTATGAGGCCCCACGGCGAGCACAACCTGGGTTGGGTCCTTCAGTCCGTGGTTAGAATAAAAAAAAATAGGGAACGCGTCTATTTCAGTAAAGAAGCCACTAAAGAAGGACTTAGTTACGGGTCCTAAATATCGATAACAAAAATTGTTATTGATTAAGTCTGTAAGCGATGAGATGGATGGTGTCTCGGGCTTGCGACCGACAATAGGCTGGGTTACAACACATCCATCTTCTTGGAAGCTCTTTTCATAATATATTTTTAAAATGTCCGTAATTTTGTTACCTATAAAGTTAGTAGACTACATTTTTTCATAAGTACACAGAATTTAATAATCAATATTGTGCTTGCTTTTAAAAATACATATAAAAACTCTCTTTTGACATACCAACAGCTACTGTAGCAGCATATTTTATAGTTTGTTTTTTACGATATTTTTACATACATACATATCTTCACGCCAAATCCCTTGCGGGGTAGGCAGAGACAACTGAGCGCCACTTGTCACGGTCACGACATACCTCTTTCGCTTCTTCGACATTCATCAACCACTTCATACATGCCCTTTTGTTTCGATGACTTTTTAATGCACCTTCAGCTATTGTTTTATTTATTTGATCGTAATATGTGAGTCTTGGTCTGCCAGGGCCTCTTTTACCCACAACTTTTGCATTATATATCTGGTATGTCAATCTCTTTTCATTCATCCTTTCAACATGCCCGAACCATCGGAGCATGCCTTTCCTTATTTTTGTACCTATGCTTTCTTTTATACCTACCCTCATGCGTATTTCGTCATTACGTATGCGGCGTCATTACGATATTTTTTTTTTACATATTTTATTTTTATTTAATGTATTAGTTATCCTTTTATGCGTACATACATACACCACAATATATATATATGTATATATTATCCATTAACACCTCTCCTAACAAGAGATTAGCCGAAAATCAGCGCTGTGGCTCAGAGTCGCAGCTCCATGCTGAGCTGATTCCCTATTTGTCACCACACATCTTGTGTATACTATTAGTCTTTATTTGTTTAAGTTGTGTTTATTGATATGTGGCAAAAAAAATATTTTTCTTTCTTTCTTTCAATAAAATCACTGTGTTGTGCGAACGAGAGGGTTGCAAAATGTCTGTAATTTTCATATTATTTCATTATCCTCATGGTTAGCTGGTTAAGAATGCCTTATGGCGTTATAGCTCGCGTATGTACTAGATTTTTAAGTACAATAAATTATTTATATAAATAAACACACGTTCACATTTGTCATGCCGCCCGCGCTGAGAGCAGCCCGTAGCGTAGCATCGTACAAGTACACAAGAAAGTGATTCGTCGACGGGGTCACGACCCTCGACTATGAGGAAAAGATGCAAGAAGTTGGACCTACATCATTTACGACATATATGAACAGTTAACAAAGTTCCTTTTATCACAAACATACGATAATACTGAAAACTTACTTAAAATAACAGGAATTCCTATTCTTATTCTTATTCTAGACAATGGGTCCGTGGGGGCCAAGTGCAAAGAGGTTCTTTAAAGAGTTGTCTAAGCGCCTGGTTAATGCTGTATGTGGCAAGACGGCTGGCAGTTTTCTCGCGCAGCAAATCAGCATTGCTGCAAGTGTTCTTGGCACACTGCCACAGGAACAAATCATGGGTTAGTATTTTTATTTATAATTAGTTTTCTAATTTAGTTTTAATTTTTATTTCATAATTTGATTCTTTTATATTGTTTGGATATTACTTCGAATAAATAACTAAATTCTTTCAGTAAACTCTAATATCAAATCTAAAAAAAATATAAGAAAACCTCAAAATGATTATAAAATACCTATTCGATGATACCCCACTCAATAGAGTTCGTCGATATTAATTTTATTATTTTCTACATTTATTTTTATGTCATATCTTCAGTGACACTCGCGTGATGAAGACGAATCGATTGACGTGAGAATCATCAAAATCGGTTAACGCGTTTGGTCTCCAGTGTGGAACTCCACAAAGGAACAAACATACATATATACATACATACATACATAGGCTGATAAACACATAACCCTTCCTTAAAAACGAACACCAAAAAATAAACAAATTATAATAGTGAAAATAATCAAACAATTCAAACACAAATATAAAATTATTATCAAATATAATATAAAATTAGATAAATAAAATAAATAAGCAAATATAAGTAAATAAATACACAAATATAACAACCACATACCAGTGTTGAAAAACTAGGATCAAGAAACTACACCTTTCCTGATCAATATCTAGTTTGTAGTGCAGAAACTAGTGCACTTGCTAACATTTCTGTTAGCCTGTCCTAGCTCAATGTATTATAATTTCCTAGCTTGTAATTTCTATGTATATAGGATGGTAAAATTATGTCGACTCACGTCGAGCACGTTCCCGTTCCCAGGGGGCAAACGTCATCTCATCAGGTCTCTTGCCGAGACAACGATCAGAGTGATCAATATCGTGAGCGGAAGTAATGTTGTAATTTGTGACGTCACAAAGCTTTGCTAATACAGTTTATGCACGTCTCGGAATGGCTTTAAGCGTGCTTAGGTTAATATTATCATGTCTTGGAATGACAGGCAAGAGTATTGCGTTTTTAAAAAGCGCGAGCGTTGAGTTTCTGCAAAAAATATGATTTTTATTTTTGAAATTAAAAACTATAAATAAAAAAACCATTTAAGTAAAATGCATAATATATTCCAATGTTTCCCTATTCGGGCTAAGATGTTCACGTTCTTAATGATCTTGCCACATGATGTAGACAGCACGTGCCTTAATTAATTGTTCAATAACATTGTTCAATTAACTTATTACTTACCATTAAATATTGATTCATATTGTCTTTAACCAAAGCACGTTGTGGTGGTTGGGGGCCGTCAGCAAGACGGAGCGAAGTTCTGGAGAAGTCTCTGTTGTCAACCCAATAGATCATTTTTTTTAAGACGATATCTGTAAGCGGTATGCGAGGTCCAAGAATGGGAGCAACTGATGCCAGCCACTAACCACCGGCATCAGTCTCTATCACTATGCCGGCCTAACAAGATGCTTTTTCACACTTCGCTTGAAGAACTCAAGGTTATAGGAGTGGGGAAACATACTGTAAGAGTTTTCAAACTTATGAGTACGCGTAGGAATAGTGGCTGTGTTATGTGGATGCATATGCATATGGCCTGCGCGTGTGGTTCAGTTGCGGAATAGAGAATAAGGGATAAGGTTATGGAGCTCCTCAAAACTGCCAGCCCTCTTGTCACATACGCAGTGTTAACCAGCCGCTTAGATACAATTCTATAAAGAACTTCTTAGAGCCCCCACGGTCCCATTGTCTCAAGACCAAAAAGCACAAACATGTAGTCATTAGCAACTGACTCGTATTTGCGACATTTGGCCTTTTCAGCCGAGTCCGCAGCCGCCCCTGACAGTTGTGCCCTGGACATGAGACCGAGCAAAGGTGTAGACACAAGTAGCGTCCAAACACCAAAGCTCGACCCATGGACCACGGCACCAAAGTCAATTCCCGATGAATTTTTACCATCACTGCGAGAGATCCCAGACGGTTCAAGAACCGAAGGTATTTTTTTATTTATTTATTAGATGCTCATAACAAGATGCAGTCATACCAAAATATAAACAGATACATACAACTAACTAAGATCTGGTCTTCATCTCAAAAATTTGAGCATACAGCTTGCTATTTTTACAACCATTCCAATGGTAAGGTTAGGAGGTGGTTTCTTAATCATATTGCAGTATGAGAAAAGGAGGTGATTTTGAAACCGACCCCCAATCACAATTTATCAGTGCAATGCATTGAATATACACTTAAACATACATTTGTTTCGCTGTGAGAATTTATTATATAAAAAAAATAAAATAATAATAATTGTCAGTAGCTAATTAATGTCAAAAATCAAATAATATAAAGGTCAAAATCAAATTAAATGAATAATAATATTTCTAATAGGTATATGTCCAATGATTTATTTAATTCACTTTTCCGTATTAGGCAATCAAATGAAATTAGGATCTATTCTTATAATGTCTTGGATACTTTTCTTAAGGTGCACAAGCCTGGAGTCAAATATGTCAATTAGGTCACTATGTTTCCTATTTATAGGGTTATATTTTATATTCCGGCAGCAACCAAAGCCCGGTGGAAACGACGACCAGCACTTTACTAACAAGACAGGCCGTGGTGACCAAGCTGGTCAACGATGCTGCCACATGAACAAATATATGGAATACATATTTTTTCCCCTAATCAAAGGGACATG
Organism: Tinea semifulvella; assembly: GCA_910589645.1. Classification (NCBI taxonomy): domain Eukaryota; kingdom Metazoa; phylum Arthropoda; class Insecta; order Lepidoptera; family Tineidae; genus Tinea; species Tinea semifulvella. The sequence continues at coordinate 9,935,744 of OU342595.1, read as the reverse complement.
GCGATTCAAATATAATTGTTGTCCGACAATGTACCTAAATTTTTGCTAGGGTCAATCGATATGGCGAAACAGCGAGAAGCCGAGCTCTGTCGGTGTCACTGTCAATTTTGAATTTAAAAAATATGGATACCCTGCACCAATGGAACATCTCACTGTTTTTGATACTGTAGATACAGGGGAATGTTCTCGATTAGATCTTAAATCTATAATATATGTGCGTGCTAGACCTATAGTGTAGTGTGGATTAGCCTAAACTATCACGTCGAATTAGATGATGAAATTATGATTTAAATTGCGAAAGTAATTAAGTTCTTAACGAGTTTGTCCTCAATTATTAAATCGTTGTTTTTTCAATCCATATTACAATGTTTTTGTTAAAATGTAGGTATAAAGAAAAACTAGGAATGATTTTTACTTTATTAGCATATTAGCAGTAGGTACTATTTAATAGTAAATTTTAAATATAATTTATTCAACATTAATTATAAATTAGAAGCTACTTAAATAATAAAATTAAAAATAAACCAAACTATAAATAAAAAATGACCTCTAGAGACGTCCCAAGGAGACTGGCAACATTTCCCCTCTGTATAGTATACTATTAAATAATTATAGAATATTCCTTTTGATTTTTTGAAAAAAAAAATAAGGCGCAAATTGTTCCTTGTCGCGCAATGAAACAAAAATTAAACTACTAAAAAAAATAATAAAAAAACACGGAATTTTAAAAGTGATTTTTATTATTTTTCGGTTCGATTCCCACCGGGGGCAAGTTGTACATTGTATATATTTACAAAAAAAAAAAGTATAATATGTAGTTTATCAACCATCTAGTTTCCGTAACACAAGCCTCGTAGCTTACCATGGAAATTAGATGGCGCTGTGTGACCTGTCTGGAAATATTTATTATTATTATAACCTCAATATATATATATAAAAATAATGTATCCCTCGCCAACCCGCCTGGCCAGCCGTGGCGAGTGTGGGAAAGAACTATATACTATATTTATTTATTTAAAACTTTATTGCACTATGTACAAGGGGCGGGCTTAATGCCGCTAGACATTCTCTGACAGCGAACCTTAGCGACAGATAAAGCATTTAGAGTGAACGGTAGGTGCAAGTAAAAATCCAATATATTATAACTAAACGATCACATTGTAAGCAATAAACAATATGTTAATTATATACACACATAAACACATACATACATACACACAATAATACATACAATACAATATATATACATACACTAAGTAGGACTCTTGTTAGGAGCCATTTAAGAAATGCAAATAGACCATCTTTTTAAATTGAGCTCGATTTGATGCTTGTCTTATATTTAAGGGCAGGTTATTCCACAAATTCGCAGCAACAACTGCAAAAGAGTTTGACACAAAGGAAGAATGATGCGAGGGAATTGAAAGAAGAGAGTTATGTGAAGAGCGAAGGGATCTGTCATGAAATGTGAATAGATAGGCAAAGTTGTTCTTGAGGTATTTCGGTGTCGCAGGCTTGTTGAAAATAGAGAAAAGTAAGCAAAGGATTCTGAGATTTCTGCGACATCGAATTGGCAACCACCCTAATTTAGCGCGATACTCAGAGATATGATCATATTTTCGTAAACAATAGATAAACCGGATACATGCGTTAAGTATATGTATATTCTGGAAGGCCCATCTCCAACAGTGGAGATCTAGGACTGTGTTTTAGGGGCTGTAATGAATACACCTATTTACTTTAAATAATACTTCTCTTACCATAGCTCCTTTCCTAATACAACACCTAGACATAACTCCGTCCTCCCAAAAATCTAACTTTGTCTCCAAATCCTTCGTAGTCACAGCATCATCCCTGTGGAACAACCTACCTGTTGCTATCCGACAAGTACCGAACAAGCCATACATACATACATATCTTCACGCCAGATCCCTTACGGGGTAGGCAGAGACAATTGAGCGCCACTTGACACGACCACGACATACCTCTTTCGCTTCATCGACATTTATCAACCTCTTCATACATGCCCTTTTGTTACGAAGGCTTTTTAATTCTCCTTCAGCTAGTGTTTTATTTATTTGATCGTAATACGTGTGTCTTGGTCTGCCAGGGCCTCTTTTACCCACAACTTTCGCATTATATACCTGGTTCGTCAATCTTTCTTCGCTCATCCTTTCAACATGCCCGAACTAATTTGTACACATCTTATGAAGTCGCATTGAATCTGCTTTACTATTTTCTTTTTTGATTGTTTTATGGTTATGTTTAGTTCATTTTAAATATGTATAATTTGACCTTAAATTATGACCTTATAATATTAAATGACCACTTTGCTGCTTAGTCTTCTACAAGCAGGAGTAGAATCATTCAAAATAATTAAATTAATGACGTTTCATAAATGCCTGTAATAGGTTTACGTGAATAAAGATATTTTGACTTTGACTTTGATAATAGTTTTTTTTTTACTTTGTAGTAGTTAATTATCATAGTATGTATGTAATAAATTTGATTCAAAGTATATTAATATACATTAAATATAAATTAAAAGCTACCTAAATAATAAAATTAAAAAATAACTTAACTATAAATAAAAAATGTCCTCTAGTAGTATCCGAGATAGTACCAAGGAGACTGGCAATATTTCCCCTCTGTATAGCTAGCTCTGTATAATATGGCAGAAATAATTTCCAGCCTTCCTAAATTTGATTAATATTTGATTTATTTGTGATATTTCTCGAGTTTGGTACGCTGGAGACATCGATGTCTACTTGTTATGAGTGGCCTATAGTAAAGTTGGTTAAATGTGAATCCGCTTCATAAGCGTGGATTCTCACCACCCCGCATAGGATACGGTCGTGATGACACATTACATTTCATATATATTAGGTTACGTCAAGCTAAAACTTATTCTCTTTTAGTAATTATTTTTGATCTCCCTCTTGTCCCTAAGGTCGACTGTCAGAGAATAATTAAGCTTCGCCTTTTGTACTATTTTTAAATAAAATAAATAAATAAAGTTCATTGTATCTGGTTAAGGCAAAAGACGTTGGAACTCCTTAATGATTTAAATAAAAGATAAAATTCATCTCTTTCTAGAACAATAATATCCCTCGTTATCCGGAAGTGACGACACGGCACAAATGATAAACTTTTCTCATACAAAAACGTGTGAATGTTACGCGCTGATTACAAATATTATGACGGATCATTGACTTGTCTCTTCTCTTGTCCCTCGTTTTTTCTCTATTCACGACCGTAATCTCTTATGGGGTCGTCAGAAAGCATGTCTAGCTAGACTCGTGACATGTCACATTTTTTATTAAATTCATGACCAGTTTAAACCGAACCTCTATAACGGTAGGTATAAAAAAATGTAACGATCGTATGTATGTATCTGTATAAAAAATGCATACTCGTAGTGACTAAAATAAGGAAAGGCATGCTACGATGGTTCAGGCATGTTGAAAGGATTAGCGAAAAAAGATTGACGTACAAGTTCATAAAAGGAAAAAGGCCTTGGCAGACCGAGACTCACATATCAAGATCAAATAAATAAAATACTGACTGAAGGTGCATAAAAAGCCACCGTAACAAAATGGCATGTATGAAGAGGTTGATGAATGTCGACGAAGCGAAAGATGTATGTCGTGATCGTGTCAAGTGGCGTCCCTGTTGTCTCTGCCTACTCCGCAAGGGTTTTGGCGTGAAGATATGTACATGTGTCTGTATAAATTTAATAAATACCCGCTAAATCACTATCTAGTAACTAAGTAATAGATTATTATTATTTTTTACCCCTTTATAATGATACCTAATTAATTTACTAGTATTCGTCACATTTTCCATTTGAAGCTCTGAAGATCTCGGCAGTCTGGTCAATACGATACGATTCTCGGCCTTGTAGACCAGCACCGAAGGTTTTATCAATTAAGATAAGCATCTGCCCATATCTAACTCAAACAAGTATTTACTTACACTTACTATTAACCAAACAAATTAAGACGGCATACAAATTACCCCCTCGTCTACCCGTCTGGCCAGCAAATTTTGCAGAAATGTCTTTATTTGCTTGAACAATTGTAAGAACAATTACAAAACGATACGATAGAAATTATTATTAATATTATTTTTATTTACAATAATTAAAATACAAATAAAACTAAACAATTCAAAACTAAAATTATGTATAAAATAATAAATAAATGAATATTTCCAGACAGGTCACACAGCGCCATCTAATTTCCGTGGTAAGCTACGAGGCTTGTGTTACGGAAACTAGATGGTTGATAAACTACATATTATAGTTTTTTTTTTGTAAATATATACATATTATACATATAAACAACCAGACCGAGACAAATTATACAATGTACAACTTGCCCCCGGTGGGAATCGAACCCACGACCTCCCGAGTTCACGGCAACGTTTGCTACCACTAGACCACGGAGGCGGTTTGAGCAAAATATTCTCTACTTAAAGAGTCACCCGTCGCCAAGCAGTTTTTTCCCCAAGCTCACGAGAGAACGCCAGAACCTCCTCAGACCACGAATCCATCGTTTCAAAAACAAACAATTCTTAATCATTAGCATGCACAATGTTAGAGTTCGTGTGTGTATGTGTATGTTGCGTGACCCTCCTCAAAGTCAAAGTCAAAGTCAAAATATCTTTATTCACGTAAACCTATTACAGGCATTTATGAAACGTCATTAATTTAATTATTTTGAATGATTCTACTCCTGCTAGTAGAAGACTAAGCAGCAAAGTGGTCCAATAAGTAAGCTGTTAGCAGAAGACCAGCAGCTTAGCAAATTCCAGTGACCTGTTAATGTTTAATCTGACTGAGAAAGGAATCTGCAAGGAAAACTCAGCTATATCAGATTTACAAAATAAAACATATACAGAACTGCACCACAACGATCAATTAATAACCTTTTAAATTTAGTTATCCTTATTCCTCCTCCTCCTCCCCCTCCTTGCGTCGTTCTCCTCACTGCGGAGTGTCGTGACCCCACGACGGATCACTTTGTCCCTTTGTTTTAGGCAGATGAAAGATATTCTAGTAGAGATTTAGAGCTCCTTGAGTATTGACACATTAGTTCTTCGCGCTGTCCAAGGGATACGCCTCCAGCACCACATCTCAAAAGATGCAGCTACGATCACCGGCTTTGAGTCCAAGCTTTAGCGGCATAAAGAAATATTGAGAATATTAAGCTGCGTATTGCTGTTGTTTTGGTTTTGAGGGTGATATTTCGATCCTTCCATATTGACGCATTTTTAGCCAAGCCAATTCTTCAAACTTCTGTATCACAGGAGCCGGTGTTGGAGATGCTGAAGCCAAGGTATATGAAGTCTGTGACGCATTCTAGTTTAGGCGCTCCAGTGAGATCCTGTTTTTAGTACGTGATAGAATGTGGAAATTACAAAAAAAAATCAATATTAATAAATAAATCCTAAATCAGGCGAATTTTTTATTTGTTCTGCAAAATTCCATAGTATTTTTAAATCGGTCGTATGTTACGAATTTGGTCGTACAATCATGCACTGACCGATATTTGTGTTCGTGATGGTTTACGTCATTATTATCGACTTTATAATGATGTTAAATGTCAATGAGGTCAGTTAATGGTAGAAGCATGAGCAGAGTAAAGGCTGGGACACACCGAATAGGAAGCTGTTGCACGGACTCCGTTATTAAGTCGAGAACATGAAGTTTGGGATTTTGGACAGCGCATGAAGTAAGATGTTATAGAACTTTAAACATTGGCACCTCGGATGTATGAAGTTTTATTCATTTATTTAAAACAACAAACAAGTAGTCAAGATTATGAAAGTTCAAATGTTTTAATTTTATCTTTCGCCATTTTCTCGCTGAAATGGCTTTAAGAACGCCTTTGTTAATTCTTTAAAGTAAGTTGGAATTAGGTGTTTTAATAATAATAATAACGAATCCGCGTGTGCTAAACTCAAACTGAATGCCATGGTTGCTCAGGCATGCGTCACAAGAATTAGAAGATAAAGATGAAACTGCACTGGTGTGGCCATTACTATAGAGTTTCGTACATTGCAATTAAATAGGATGTTTTACGTTCAACCAACGCTACATGCAGTGGGCGGAAAATTAGAATAAGCAAATGTTAAATTTTGATTCATATAGAAAGTAGGTAGGTGGCGCTAGTAGTTGGTAGTGAGAACTAAATTCTTTTCTAATTCATTCAACATGTCAGCCATTGTTGTCAGCTATAGACTTTAAAGACCACAGAGAAGACGTACTTCCTGGCTCAAGAACCTCAGGGAGTGGTTCGGGATAAGCACCAGATCCTTGTTCCGGACAGCGGTCAACAAAATCAAAATCGCCTTAATGATAGCCGACCTCCGATGAAGATACAACTTTAGTGAAAAAATATAATTTGAATGTATTGTGTAAGTTCTTAGTACTAGTAATAGGTATGTATGGCATTTTAAGTTTCCTTCCATCCACCTGGCGTCGCTAGTGTTCGGGCGAACGAGAGTTTTTTGCGAGAACTACCACTATTTTCCCAAACTATACTCTTTGGCTACATGTACCTAGACATCCAGTATGCCCAAGCCTTCATCACTTCTTGAAATAGATCCGTCAATTTCTCTATTAATTGACGAGGTTTATCAATGTTTATTGGACACTGTTATTTGCAAGGAAATGGGTAAATTGGACCAATAGGAAGATAATAATATTCTAGAAATAAGGCTGATAGCGTGAAGCGTTTTGTGGTTAGCTAAATCGTTAGCCACGAAAAAGAGATTGCCCAAAACCAGGCCCCAACATTTTTGCAGCGTGCCTCAACAAAATACAATTGAATAATCATAACAATTAATTGTGTATTTTTTAAATTTAATTACAACATCTCTTTTACCCCAGCATTAAAATATTATTTAATTAAATAGTCAATTGATTAAGATTTATGTATGAAATAGTTACAAAGCACTATTTATACGATTAGGTTCTTTATTATGATCACGTACTTTATTACATACAAAAAACTGAATTTCAAATTGGCGGGATAAAAACTATGTAATTATTAAGTTAAAAAATAGTTTTTGTCATTTGTCGTTATGCTGCCAATTAATTACAAATTATGAAATCACTATATATTAACTATCAAATAAAAAAGAAATCGAGAACATTTTATTGGGCCCATTTCTCTAAGAAAAATTGGCATTCTTATTTATAATTGATCAATAATAGAGAAAAAGTAAAATATTATCACGACTTGAAAGAAAGTTGAAAGAAGAGTGAACGCGGGAAATAGTGTGCCCTGGGGTCACTGATCGCCAGTCGAAATGTCAGTGACAAAGCTCGACTCGCCATACACAATGCCATGCTAGTATCAACATTTATGTATGGCAGTGAGACGTGGATATGTCAGAATCCGCATGAGAGTAAAGGAGATCACGATCAAATAAATAAACCAATAGCTGAGGGTGCATTAAAAAGCCATCGAAACAAAAGGGCATGTATAAAGAGAATAATGAATCGAAAGAGGTATGTCGAGATCGTGATAAATAGCGCTCAATTGTCTCTGCCTACCCCGGACCTGGCGTGAATATATGCATGTATGTATCATCACGACTGTATCCTTTACGGGGTGGTTAGAAACCACGCTTTTTAAGACGCGGATTTACATTTAGCGAACTTTACTATAACCCATCATAACAAGTGACAAGCTCGTCGATGTCTCTAGCGTACATAACCCGAGAAATATCACAAATAAATTATTGTGTCCCGACCAGAAATCAAATTCGATACCTCTGCGTTTCAATCCATAGACTTAACTGCTAGACCATGGATGCTGATGGCAATTATATACGACATTTCTTTGAAATTTTTTACGCTTTTTTCAAATTATTTCTAGAGTCCTAGTCCACTGTTAAAGATGACCCTTCTCTGGAGAGTTTGGCCTACACTCACCACGATGACTAGTTGGGTGTGACGTCAAATAACAATATATTAATGATTCCACAAGTTGTTATTAGTGGAACCGAGCGAGACGGCTCAACGTAGTCTCCGTGTCACGGGAACAGTGGTGTTGTAAATATATGACAAACGAGTATGTACGCAAGAAAAGTGTATTTCTCATTGGTACATGACGGGGTTCGAGCCAACCTTTTTTAGGATTTTATGGAAAGCGTTCTTACATCACCGCTTGAATATTAAATAATAGTTGAAATAATATAAATTAAAATTTTACAATCTAACGAGGAATTGCGACGATCGTTTCAGGTACCCCCCCCCCCTTATTAGTTTTTGAGTTTGAGACAGACAGACGCAGCGGAGGATTTTGTTTTATAAAATGTAATTTTTAATATAATTCATTTTTGTATCTCACTTCGAATAAAAATATACTGTAATATATTTTTAATGATTTTGTATTATTTTCCTTATTACCAGTTAAGGCGGAGCAGAGCAGAGAAATCTAGATCAGTCAAGATTTTCCTTATTTTCGTGATTAATTTATGTCGTAGATATAGACTTTACCTAATATGTTTTAGAAGTTGTTGAAGGGAAAATACTATCAAATCATCAAATCAAATGAACGTGTAGACTCGTCGCCACCTCCTGTGACATTATACGATGTGAAGTCGCTACAATTAACAAATTTCGGTTCAGATAGAAAGTGTCGCTACCTAGTAGACGGTAGGGGACGTATTAAATTTAATATCTATGGTTTGAACATAATAGATTAATTCAATAATTCAATCATTTGGTTCAATTCAGTCAAAATGTCGGCCATTGTTGTCAACAGCGATAAAAACGAACGTTAGTAAAAAAATAAAATTTAAATGTATTGTGTAACTTTTAGTACCTGCCTATGTATCGTATGGTAAACTAGTAAGCTTATATAGAAGCTATACCTATTGTTCGGGCCGATTAGGTAAAATTCCTGCGTCCTAATCCCTAATCATTTTCCTCGCCATATTTGGAAGTCTAGTAGGGATGCATGGACGCAAAGTCTTCGCCTCGACCGGTTCGACGAAACAACAAGTGTCAAAACTACTTAAAGTTCGTTCAGTTGAAATTGCGCAGCCATACGAGCAAAAGAAAGAATATAAAAGTGAATTGTATCTGGATCAGGCCTGCTCCAGAACTATCAAAGACTTCGGACGACCTATTGGTGAGTCCCTTTATCCTGCATTTACCCAGGTTTCTTATATTTTACTGAATCGGATTCGGACAGAACCCTCTGGCAAATACATTTTTATGGTCCTTCGAGCCGGATTTACAATTCACATAGGTATGTATTCGATAGGTATGTATGGCATTTTAAGTATCCTACCATCCACCTGGCTACGCTAGTGTTCCGGAGTTTTTTGCCTGAGGTGCCACTCTTTTCCCAATTAGTTTCTATACTCTTTGGTCGCTACAACGCGCTAGCATTATAATTGGACTATATAGTTGATCTAATTACTGTGTCAACGGGGGATTCCCATACGTCCAACTGACGACTAATCGTTAATTTAAACTTTCTTATTTACAAATTATGTAATTTGGGAATATTGCCAGATAAACTTATCAACGTGTTTACGTTAACTTTGGATTGGATATTTACCTACTGATTCTTTATTTTTTTATTCCTATAGATGTAAGCAGTTATTTAATTTCTATTGATAATAATATTAAAATAAAAAATAAACTTGATTTTAGGCTTATTCCTTGCGTCGCTGTACACATTCTACGTAGCAAAGTTTGCGATTTCCGAACTATATTTTATTTAAATGTTGTGACGCAAGGAATAAGCCTAAATAACATAAATAATTTATGATATGTGCATAATATATATCTTATAAGGCGTTCTGATTGTTCTAAGAATTTAATTAATAAATAATGTTCATTTTATCTCAAACCTAAATAATTGTGTCAATAATTTGATTCAGTTATTCGTCAATTAAATCCTATCTAACACGAATAAATTTATTAGACTTCAGTAAGTAAGTACTTCAACATACTTTTAAAAAATCTCGTCCTCTCCACTTGGAACGGGACACTTCTTAACCGAAATGCATTGACCATCGCAGTGTGCCTTCATCGTGGAGCCCGGACTGACAATGACGATGTGGGGTAACAAAGGAACATCTCGGACACTACGGGCTATACTTTCTTGGGCTAGAAGAGCCGGACGCATTCCTCGTCTACCTCGTCACGCGTCTCTCAACAACATTACCCGCAATCCTAGAATCCTCTAGGATTCAACAAGAGACCCAACGGCATGACGCATTGGGCCGTGAAATGCGACATTAGTCCCATGGAACGCTTCTGAACCTCAAGCTGCGAAAATATGCCAACCTCGGCACAGGTTACAAGTTTGTGCCGTTTGGGATCTCAGCCAGTGTCTCAGCGCCTGGCCTCGGGGTTTTCAAACGGTTGATGGAATAGTCCGGAGACAGGTAGGCAGGCCATTATTTCTGTAACGTATTAGCCTTGCTATATATAGGGGAAATGTTTCCAGTCTCCTTGTATCTCAGATGGGACGATTTTTTTATATATATGTATAGTTGTTACGATTGAAGTAGTTTTTAAAAGTAAAGTAAAGTATCATCACGACCGATTCCCTTTCGGGGTGGTCAGAAACCACGCTTATGAATAAGCGGATTCACTTTTAGCCAACTTTACTATAGGCCAATCATGACAAGTGGCAAGCTCGTCGATATCTCCGGCGTACCAAACTCGAGAAATATCACAAATAAATTAAATAATAATTAAATGTATTTTTATTTACATTAATAAATATTTTAGTGTCCCGACAAGGAATCGAACCCGGTACCTCCAAGTCTAAATCCGCACGGACTCGACTGCTAGACCACGGAGGCAGTTATATACGGAAATAGTTTTAAAATGTTTTTTATTGTACTATTTATCTTAATTTTACACTAAAACAAGGAAAATAAACTGTAAGCTCAGGATATCAACGATCTGCCGACATTTTTGGTAGGTATTTACAACGTTTTTACAACAAAATAATAAAATTGATAATTTATATCATGCCAATTTTTGTAAACTATTATTTCATTAGTTCGTCTTATCACTGTAGTAGTTTTCATACAATTATTATGTTGATCTCTAAGAGAGGTCAGTACGATATTCTGTACAATCTACAAGAAAGCAGCACAGTTTGCAGATAAAAAAACTGTATAACAAAAAAAATAGGAGTAGGCACTGTAACCTGCCCTTTACAGTTACATGATTATCCAACGCCTGCGGTTGGATGTAGTTGCTTTTAATTGTTACGGAAAGGATTCTACGGAACTCCTTTTATTTATTGAAAATGCATAAAACTTTTTTATACTTTATATTTTAAAAATAATTACATATGTAGAAAAACTAAACACTTATCTACGTGGGACACTATTACGCGGTAGACTTTAACTAATTATTATTTTAATCCTAATCTTTATAAAAATACTCGCTCTGTCGACCTCTCGGTCATCAACCCTGTCATTGTCATATATTGACAATACTATTCTTTCTTAAAATGCAAATAAAACTCTGTAACCTATATGTACCCGTTACAGTACTTTCCGACATTTTGCACGGATATGTCAAGGCAAGTTTTTTTATGTATATTACTTTACAATGGATATTGTTAGTCAAAAGTGATGTTGTTCTGTTTAATTATGGAAAACAATTAATTAGACTCCATATGTGCATAAGTTACTGTTTATTTTTTGTGGTTTTCCCGCGGTGTGAACTCACATGGGAGTGGCGATAATGCCCCAAGCGACTCCAAGAAAAGCATCATATTATGCAACATCTGGAATTTGATTGTAACCTCATTAACTCATAAAAAATAGATAATACCGAGTGTCATTGGTAGAACCTCAATTTGATATAAAAAAGTTCACTTTTTTAAAAGATAAAAATAATTATTTGAAATATAAAACACTACTGCATGGTGGATAAGGCCGCGTCTGATAATCGCGATTAATTGACCTCGCTCACACGAGAGACGAAATAGAAAGAGAAAGAATTCGTAAGTCAACGTTCGCGCGACCGTCGACCTTTGATTTGTTGATCTTAATTGGGCTCTATATGAGTGGCGATATTTTTAGGAAAACTTCTCTGCACCGTAACTTAAGATTTTATTACTGAATATTTAAAATAAAAAATACGTAGTTCTTAATTTTTATTCTAGATTATAATATAGAAATATTTGGTCTTTAATAAATTCCACGCTGTATATTGCGACAGCCATCTGTATGGACTAGATCCTTCCTTGTCGTTCATTATCCATCGGTAAAGCAGAAGAAAAAAGTATATTAACAAAGCAGATCTAGGGTAAGGTATCCAATCGTTAACACTCCACCAACTATTTTCGATTTTGCGTAAGATTATGTTCCTGGTCGGGACACAATAATATTTGTTTAATTTAAATAAATAAATTAAATTAAAGTAAAGTATCATCACGACCGTTACCCTTTCGGGGTGGTCAGAAACCACGCTTATAAATAATCACATTCACATTTAGCCAATTTTACTTATAGGCCAATCATGACAAGTGGCAAGCTCGTCGATGTCTCCAGCGTATCAAACTCAAGAAATTAATATCAGAAATAAATTAAATAATTATTTGACCGCCTCCGTGGTCTAGTGGTAACAAACGTTGCCGTGAACTCGGGAGGTCGTGGGTTCGATTCCCACCGGGGGCAAGTTGTACATTGTATAATTTGTCTCGGTCTGGGTGTTTATAGGTATGTATAATATGTATATATTTACAGAAAAAAAAGTATAATATGTAGTTTATCAACCATCTAGTTTCCGTAACACAAGCCTCGTAGCTTACTACGGAAACTAGATGGCGCTGTTGTGACCTGTCTGGAAATATTTATATTTATTTATTTTATTATTTTTTTTTTTATTTACTTGCACGACCTTGACCTTGCTCCCACCTGATGGTAAGTGGCGCGCATGGTCCATGAATGTTAGCAACTGGAATCAGACACTCATGTCCGACATCAGTCCCTAACACTATGTCGGCTTGACTAGATGCCTTTTCAAACTTCGCTTGAAGGACTCTAGGTTATAGAAAAGTGGAAAAACAGAACGCTTCCACATCTTTATTGTGCGACAGATGCGAGCGAGAGATATGCAAAAGCGTTAACGTATATCAAGTACTTGTCGTTAACTTATCGATTATCAACAGAATAGATGCCGCGAGAGCAATGAAAGCAATAAATTTGTTTTCATCAATAGTTGAGTGTGGTATCTTTACACGACCACGCCTCATTATTATCAGGTAAGTGACATCAGCAAGCGACCCTTTGGCTTTAGAACAAAATATTATTAAATTTGTTATTACATAGAACAAAACAATCTGCCTTCAGCTACCTACTAGCCTAGCAGACTAATGCTACGTTCGATTTCAAAGTATATAAAGCAAAGGTCGCTTTTTTACCGAATTTTATATGAAAACCATAGACAAACGCCAAGTCGAATGACTTTTAAAGCGAAAAAAAGCGCCTACAGCGACAATTCGAACATAGGGTTAAATTAAAAGAAAAGGAGAAGATATGATACGCGCAATATTATTACGGCCCCTAGACCTCGGTAATAAAGCGAGTTTTGCTTTGCTTTCAAGTCGAACACAGCAATAGAACAAGCATCATATTAGAACAGGGATGGCGAATCTTTACGTATCAACGTGCCATTTTTCTAAATAAATGTTTAATAGACTTTGCAATTATTGGGTAAATAATATTAATAAATATTATTAACTCTCAATGGAGAATTCATCTCACACCTCCGATTTGCGGATGACATAGTCATTATGGCCAGTTCACTCAAGGATCTTAGCGGAATGCTGAACGGCTTAAACGTAGCATCCCAGCGGGTTGGTCTCGGAATGAACTTAGACAAGACGAAAGACATGTTCAATGATCATGTCAAGCCGAGGCCAATCTGCATAGGAAACGACACTCTCGAAGTTGTGCAAAATTACGTATACCTCGGGCACACTATCCAATTAGGCGCAGCCAACTTCAGCAAAGAAGCCGACAGACGCATTCAGCTAGGATGGGCGGCATTCGGGAAACTCCGCAACATCCTCTCATCGTCTATACCACAATGTTTAAAGACTAAGGTCTTTAACCAGTGCGTCCTCCCGGTAATGTCGTACGGAGCAGAGACGTGGACACTTACAGTGGGTCTGGTCCATAAATTCAAGGTCGCTCAGCGAGCCATGGAGAGATCTATGCTTGGTGTATCTCTGATGGATAGAATTCGAAACGTTGATATTCGTCAGAGAACGAAAGTTACAGACTTAGCTTTTAAAATTAGCAAGCTGAAGTGGCAATGGGCCGGACACATCTGCCGCAGAACCGACGATCGATGGGGCAAACGGGTTCTAGAGTGGAAACCACGTACGGGAAGACGCAGAGTGGGACGACCCCCCGCCAGATGGACAGATGACCTAAAGAAGGTCGCTGGTGGGGGTTGGATGAGGGTAGCGAAAGATCGCGTTAAGTGGCGAGCCTTGGGGGAGGCCTACATCCAGCAGTGGAGAGATACAGGCTGATGATGATGATGATTAACTCTAATACTATTAATTATTAGCTCTTGTCACTGCTGGTGTACCCGCAATCTTAGAACCATCTGGGATTGTGCGGGGAGCGATGGCAAGAGACCCGACGGAATGACTGTTGGGCCGTGGAAACTTAGCAGGTCTCTGGTGTTGATACATAAGCTCCATCTCACATCCAGGCGACCTCGTCAGGCGCAGGGAGAGCGGCGTTTTCTGCGGAGAACCTCAAATTGCGCAAATATGCCAACCTTGGTGCCGGTTACAAATTTGCGCCGTTTGGGGTCGAGACGATGGGCCCATGGGGACCGTCGGCGAGGCGGTTGGCCAAGGAGTTGTCAAAGCGGCTGACAGAAAGGTCTGGAGACAGTAAGGCTGGCAATTATTTCTGCCAACGTATTAGCCTCGCTATACAGAGGGGGAATGTTGCCAGTCTCCTTGGGACTATCTCGGATGGGACGTCTCTAGAGGACATTTTTTATTTATAGTTTAGTTTATTTTTATTATTTAGGTAGCTTTTAATTTATATTTAATTTATATTAATTAACTTCGAATAAATAAATTTAGTAATCTATTAACTCAATACTCTTTATTTACTATCTATGTTAACAGTGAGAATGTGTCGCACCTATAATAGAGTGGTTGGCTTGCGGCCTGATATTGATGTTTTTGCAGCGTATAAAAAGTCCATTACCACAGATCTCCTCTGCCTTATTTGACTCATATTGTCTTTAATCTTTTGTATAAATCATTGTTACATTACCTGTATCTATGTTGTGCATGTATATTTTGTTAAAAATTGTATTTATATTTATATAAGGAATTTGTTATTATTGAATTTTGATTATGTTTGAATTTAATTTGTGTAATTTGTCTAATAAATATTATAATTTGCATGTTGTGTGTGCTGCTTGGATTCCAGTCTAGTCCATGTATAAATTAAACGAACCCAAATTTGCAACCGACTGGAATCTGTTTGCACACCTAATAATAAATAAATATAATAACTGCCTCCGTGGTCTAGCGGTCCGTGGATTTAGGCTGGGAGGTACCGGGTTCGATTCCTGGTCGGGACACAAAAATATTTAATAACGTAAATAAATACATTTAATTAATGTTTAATTTATTTGTGATATTTCTCGAGTTTGGTACGCTGGAGACATCGACGAGCTTGCCACTTGTCATGATTGGCCTATAGTAAAGTTGGCTAAATGTGAATCCGCTTATTTATAAGCGTGGTTTCTGACCACCCCGAAAGGGAAACGGTCGTGATGATACTTTACTAGTATTATTTAGTTAAGTTAATTTACATATTTTTAATCATTTATTTATTAGTTACTTATAAGTTATTGACAAAGCCTCTTTACAGCCGCAATAATAACCTTTTTTAAGTGTTTTTTGTAAATGTTTCAACCTCCAGTTCTGTTATTTGTCATGTACCTATCTATAGTGATAAATGTTCAAAAAATATTGAAAATTACGAGTATGACTTAACCGAATTCCGGTAAGAATGTATGGTGTTAAAAAAAACTAAACTTCTAATTTGTATAATAATTAATATAATTTGCATGTAATTTGCAACCGACTGGAATCTGTTTGCACACCTAATAATAAATAAATAAATACAAAATATAGGAACATTATGTTTCAATTATGCGTAATTTAAATTAGTCGGATAATTATTTTATTATACTACAATGATAGTAATTAATAAATATAACAGATTGTTTAGATATAAACTTTATGACTTTGAAAAATAACTAATAATGGAAAAGTAGGATATTATTACAATGCAATCATCAAGCAAATAGATATGATTTGCTATTTATTGTGCCGCACATATTTAATTGTTAGTTCTGTTTGTTTATAATAATGCGTTCGCAGTGAGTGTTACTATTATGCGAGTAACCAAAGAGTATACAACGTGTTACAAAATACTCCGTAAAGCCGAAAGGAGGTTAAATGAGGCCTTATAAAGAGTCCATTAAAAATATTTAAGAATCGTAGCAACGCTGTAGAACATACCCCAAAAAAAAAAAAAAACCATTTCACTTTTGTACGTCTGTCAGGCCGATGACAAACTCCTTAATACTAGGCATTTCCAGATCTCGAGCTATGACGGAATTACACCACGGCGCTCGGAAGACGAGCGATATGTTCTGCTGACTTTGAATCTTGTCCCTGTTGGTCTTTGCCGATTCTCTTTCAGCGCCATTTCACTTTACGTAAAGTGTAGGTACTACTTTAGAGTAAAAAAAGTATCTTCACGACCGTTTCCCTTTTGAGATGGTCAGAAACCATCCTTATAAATAATCGGATTCACATTTAGCCAACTTTACTATAGGCCAATCATGACAAGTGGCAAGCTCGTCGATGTCTCCAGCGTACCAAACTAGAGAAATATCACAAATAAATGAAATAATGATTAAATGTATTTATTTACATTAATAAATATTTTTGTGTCCCGACCAGGAATCGAGCCTGGTACCTCCGAGTCTAAATCCACGGACTTAACCGCTAGACCACGGAGGCAGTCTAGAGTATACAGTTAAATATCTAGACTCTAGTGTTTTCAGCACTTTTAATGTTTAATAAGTAGTTTATTTTAAAAAATATTTACATTTACAAAATATTTAAAATAAACTATAATAATCAAAAAAATAAAAACTAAAATTATAACCGTCTAATGGACGTAGTGTGCCTGCGTTCCCCTTTTGTCTGTAAACAAAAAAAAAAGTTATTTTTTAAACTTTCATTAAATACGACTGCATTTCCTAGTTAAGTTTATTGGTAGGAGCGAAAACAAAGAGGTTGTGAGTTATATGCATTTATAATTATAAATTGTCTATCATTAACAATTTATAATGTTGATTACAATTATAACAGTAAACTTAGACATATGTACAAGCACCAGTCCGAGAATGCAAGTTATTTTAGCCGACGCGTTCGTTTAGGGCCAAATAAAAATAAGATACACGCAACGCAATACTACGTTCTCTTTATGTTCTCTCTCATTATAGTCATCATATCCAACATCAAAATAATCAAGATATTGTACTGCTCCAAACCATATGTCAGAAATGACAAAACGTTTTGGCTTCTTCATACAAACTGTTAATTTTAAAATAGCCAAAAAAAATTTACATTTCCGACATATGGTTTCTTAGAAAAAGTTGTTTGTTTCTATCAATAGAATCACATATTAGTCTAACGTAAGAGCATACAAATTTACCTAGTATATACTCGTAAACACATATTTAGTCCAGTAGGCCTATTAAGTTACTTACCTCGTTCCGAGACACGATAATAGTAACCTAAGCACGCTTAAAGGTGTTCCGAGACGTGTTTAAACTGTTTTGCCAAAGCTATGTGACGTCAAAAAATGACATTATTCCTCGCGCTTAGACTGCTCACGATATCGAGGTAGATCGCTCTGAGCGCTGTCAGTTTTTTTGTCATTATGTCGCGCGCCATTTTCAAGTTAATTTAATATTAGGTTGTCTTTTAAATTATTCAATATTGTAATCGTTTATAATGTTTGTATATTACTTCTAAAACAAATCTATAATTCATATTTGAGTAGAAAGTGAAAAATAAACCGAGAGATGTTTTTTTAGTATTCATACTTAAAGATATGGAATCTGCAATTTATCTTCCATACCTTTAAAAAAAAAAACTATCATGTTATGAATAAAAATGCGATTTAGACCGTTCCCAATTGATATCACGCTCTGAGCATCCAAATCGCGATATTTGATTCGGAACGACGCGACGGTCAGTGTCATATTCATTCTAAGCGCTCTGAGCACGATTCGGAATGAGGGGTTAGTCGCAAACGTTATTAGTGGATTTTGTTATTTACGTCAGAGGTTGCGTCATAATTACAGAATATTATTTAATTCTCAACTCTATAAGCGCTCGACCTTGACCGCGGCTGTGCAAATATCAACTTTAATAGCGTGATATCTAGATGGTTAATGGATTCCATTATATAACGTTTGCGCTTAAGTAACAGACTACTGGTGCGTGTGCTTTGTTAATTTAAAACAGCTTTAGTAGGACTAGGTCTGAATGTCTATATGTCCACGTATTTTAATAAAACATGGCGATAAAATTTGTTATTGTTATGATCGGTTCTATCTTATTTATGGTTTGTTTTAAAACGCCGCCGCACCAAGGTGAAATAATCGAGACAATATACATATTTTTATAAGAATTTTAAGCCTATTTTCCTGTTATAGGGTCGTCAAGAGTCGGTGGGCTGTAGAAAAAATATTATACAGTTTTCTTTGCCAATAGCAATTTAATAGCCAACCACAGTTAATAATAATAAATTAACTATAATTTGATTAAAACACAACCTGTTAACATAGCTCATACTAATAACTGCGACCCGCGACTCACCCAACATAAAATAATAAATAAATAATAATAAATAAATATTTCCAGACAGGTCACACAGCGCCATCTAGTTTCCGTGGTAAGCTATGAGGCTTGTGTTACGGAAACTAGTTGGTTGATAAACTAATTTTTTTTTGTAAATATATACATTTTATACATATAAACACCCAGACCGAGACAAATTATACAATGTACAACTTGCCCCCGGTGGGAATCGAACCCACGACCTCCCGAGTCCACGGCAACGTGCGTTACTACTAGACCACGGAGGCGGTCAACATAAGGCATCAGCGCTCCAGCCTCGGCTGTAGCATATGCTGAGCTGACCACATATTTATCGCCACATCTGTATGTATGTTTCGGTATATAGAATAGGCTTACATTAATACATAAATAAAGTATTTTCTTTCTTTCTTACTTTCTAATTAATTAAATTTTAATCTTTCAATATTATGCCTAAATGATTCCTTCAGAGAGCATCACCAAAACAGCGTCCAAAAAACTCGGGATACTGAACAATTTGAAGTGGTTTGTTCCACCTGCACTAAGACCTATGCTGCATAAAGCACAGATAGGGTCATGTGTGGAATATGTGGGCGATTCGGATAGTAGACGACACCTCCGCGTCTAAAACTCTCGAACACTGCAGCTCTGAGCGTATTCTACAAGCTATACCACGGTGCGTGTTCTGAAGAGCTCCATAACCTTCCGCGTCACCACAACAGCGTCCAAAAAATTCGGGATACTGAACAAGGTGAAGCGGTTTTTTCCACATGTACTAAGACTTATGCTGTATAAAGCACATATAAAGTCAGTGGCGGATTTACACTAAGATCCGGTAAGCCTTGGCCTAGGGCGACCAATCGTGTCAACAAACTTGGACGGTGCAATCTATACCGCATCGTATAACAATAGTTTTCTTTAAATCACTTTCGTACATTATATGTATAAAATATAGATAATAATAACATATGTGTATAATCTAGTGTTAGATTATTATTTGCAAAGTCATCGATAATGGTCATTCAATTGATTTGAGACTACAACACTACTCGTTGGGGTTTGGGAACGTCACTACGGGCGGCTGTCCTTTTTTTCCCGTTTTGCGCTTTGATTTAAGTTGTAAAGTATTTGTGTTAAATATATCTACTTATTATATTCATAAACCTGTTTTATTTATTACTAATTAGATATGCGAATATTTAACTCGTAATTAAGTATTAAAAGTTGATAACTTATATCCGATAGCCAAGTTGTTAGTTACAAACATTAAACATTTCATTTCAAAATTTCTAAGTCAATTAACATAAAATTTGCCAATAAAGTTAATTAATTATGTAGTCTATATGGTGGATAATGAGAAACTTATGGCTTGGGGCCTGTAGGGCGGCCGAGTCTGCAAATCCGCCACTGGATAAGGTTATGCGTGGAATACTGCTCTCACCTCTGAGACGGCTCCGCTAATTATCTTACATATGCCCTCAATGTCCTGCAGAGGCAGGCGATTCGGATAGTGGACGACACTACAGTGTCTAAAATTAACAAACACTGCAGCTTCGCCGAGACGTTGCTTAGAATGTTCTACAAATTATATTTATTTATTTAAAACTTTTGTTGCGGCTTTTTGCAACCTCTTTGGACGGACTTCGACCTCCTTTCTGACTGACAACTTTAGACGACATTATTTTATGACAAAATGACTTTGAATTAAGAACACAGACGAGGAGTTTTTCGCGCCATTTTGCGTGGACATGTCAAGTGCAAGTTTTTGTTTTGTAAATTAATTTACTGTGGATATTATTGGTCAAAGTGGTGTTATTTTGTTTAATAATGTGCTAC
This sequence comes from Tinea semifulvella, assembly GCA_910589645.1. NCBI lineage: Eukaryota > Metazoa > Arthropoda > Insecta > Lepidoptera > Tineidae > Tinea > Tinea semifulvella. Next base: position 9,914,961 of record OU342595.1, on the reverse strand, counting down.
AATGTGAATCATTATGGAAAACCATAAATTGGACTTTAAATATGGGGCACAAGTTGCAGTTAATTTTTTGCGGTTTTCCCGCGCTGTATTTTTACCTCCCATATTTTACCCGACGTGTTTGGGCTATAATGCCGCGAGTGACTCCAAAAAAGCATCAATTTCTGCAGCATCTGGAATTTGATGATCCCCAACTCGGTTATGAACTCGGTTATGAACTCGGTTATGAACTCGGTTATGAACTCGGTTATGAACTCTGTTATGAACATATATTATGCAAATAAATTACGTGTTTAGGACTGATGTATTCTGTACAATGTCCTTTAAAGACAATAAAAAAAAAAAAGAACACAGACGATGACAACGAAATGAAGACGCAATAAATGAAAATTAAAGACAAAATTTATGATTTTTATTTAAAAGCAGACATAAAGTTATCATTTCAAGATTAAAGTGTTCCTTTCTGTAATAAAGTGGTCCTTCGAAAAGAAAAACTAGCACCGTGGGTTATGTTGACCAGAAGTATGTTGCGCGAGGGCTCCGACAACGCCGTCGCCGCCGACAAACATACTTTTGACTCACAAGACCGATCCAGACGACCTTCGATCGAATCTACCGCTTCGACAGTGGGACGACAAAAATTAGCTGCAATGCAAAAAACCCCCCGACACTACCTGAAAGCAGAAATCGGAAAGTCAGACCTGCAAGATTGTGTACAAAGCAAAAACATTAAGTCTGAGGCACTAGGTACTTACTATGTTGTGCAAAGTACATAATTCTCAAAAATTCCTTCATTATTTAGTAAATAGGCTAGGTACTTTCTTAATTTTAAAACAATATAATTATATTGGGCAAATCATGCAATGACGCAAAATTTTTAATTTTATTTTTTGTTTTTAAATTAATATTTTCTTATGTGGCATGGCATTGGACACAAGTCCTTCAGCCATTTAAATCCATACCATTTCTTTTAAATAATAAAAATATATTTTCAGTGGGGTTTATTACTGACTTTCTGACGGCACCTAATATAACTGTCAATTGCTTGGAAAACTTGTATTGTATTACGAAATTTATTATTTTCTGGATATTTGCCTAAGTGTGCAGCTTTCAAGTGTACAAATCTGGATCTCCAAGCGATACCAAAGATATGGAGATCTTAAGCTTGCCATTTTATTAATTTAACCTTTTTTCTTTTTAAAGACGGTGTTCTATTTCTTAAATTGTCTTTTAGGGTAGCTGACGTTAACTTAAAATACATTCTTCTGTTATAAAAATAAAATAAATAAAAAAACTACATAAACAAGTTACCATTGCCGCTAGCGTCATCTACAAATTGCGTGATACATCCCAATAGTACCTACCTAGTCATGCACAGTATATATAATATTTTAATTCTATAAACATCGTAGCTCGTTTTAATTAGTTATGTTTATAACCTATGATTTTCGGAATAGCATCACCTAACATAGTGGGTACCTGGCCTTTATTGTTTGTTTTGTTGTTTGGTATTTCAGTTTGTTGTTTCTTTTGTAAACCAGCTGGCTGGCAGGTGAGTGAGGAATGAGGCTCACTACTGATAGGCCTATCATAAAAGTAAAATTAAAGAATATATATTTATTATAATTATATTGTACATTTATAACAAAACTTACACTATGTCAGACTCCTCTTCTTCTGATGAGTTTTTTTCCTGTGGTTCGACGAATTCGGATGACGAGTGTGATGTCAGCCTGGGTGCTGTTCACCTGAGTGATGATTTGCATACTACTTTCTCGCCTTTTTCTAAAAACCTAAATGTTTGCCACATCAATGCTCAAAGTATTCCGAGTCATTACTCGGATCTCCTTGCCACGTTTGAAAGTATACATATCCACGCTATTCTTGTTTCAGAGTCATTTCTTAAACCCACTCTTCCTTCTACATCATATTCACTTCCTGGCTTTATTCTGATACGTAATGACCGAACTGGCAAGGGGGGTGGTGGTGTGGCTATCTATCTCAGATCTAACCTCTCCTTTAAAATCGTTTCCCAATCCTCTTCTTCTTATTCTGGTTCTTCTGAACATATATTTCTGGAAATAGATTTGAATTCTGTCAAATTCCTTCTTGGTGTAGTGTATGCTCCTCCTACTATAGATTACTTCCCTACCTTAGAACTACTGCTCGAGACACACATACCTTCTTATGATTATAATTTAATCATGGGAGATTTTAATACATGTTTAATAAAAAACGACTCGCGCAGTAGAAAACTCAAACTTATCACTTCCTCTGTTAACCTTTCTATTATACCATCTAACTCCACTTATCATTTAAATAACTCTAGCAGCTTGCTCGATTTAATTCTCACGACAAGCCCTGACAAGCTATCTGCCTATGGACAGTACCTGGCCCCAGGTTTTTCTCATCATGATCTCATCTATGCTTCCTACAAAGTTAAGTCTCCCCGTTTTAAACCTTGCATCTATCTTCAGCGTAACTTTGCAAAAATGAATCTGGAGTTGCTGTTGGCGGATGCTGCTGGCATGGGTTGGATAAATGTCACACTTCAACAATCTGTTGATGATATGGTGACAGAATTTACACGGTTACTAATAGAGTTGTTCGACAAGCATGCGCCTATAAAACCGGTACGCATGAGGAAGCCCCCCGCCCCTTGGCTGGATGACTCCATTCGGAAAGCTATGAGGTGGAGGGATTCTTTGAGAAGAAAACACAAAAGATTGCCTTGTGATGACAGTTGGGATAAATTTAGACGTGCAAGAAATCAAGTCAACCAGATGTGTAGGAACGCAAAACGCCGATACATTCATGACTCCATTGAAACCAGTACACCTTTAAATATCTGGAAATTTCTTCAAACTTTAGGTTTTGGCAAGTCTAAGGCTGATGCGCTGCCATCTATGGATGTTAACAGCCTCAACAATCACTTCTCTTCTCCCCCTATTTTCATGGATCCTATGTTAAAGGCTCATACAATCTCACAAATAAACGCTTCATTTTCTTCCACTGGTAATACCTTTCAATTCGAACCTATGTCCAGCTGTGAAATAAAAAAGATTATTTTATCTGTAACGAGTAAGGCCGTAGGGTACGATAATGTAGGTCGCGCCCTTCTCACTCCAGTTATAGACATAGTTATTCCATATATTACCTACATTATTAATTTCTCCCTTTCAACTGGGCAATTTCCCACGTCATGGAAAAATGCCCATATAATCCCTATTCCGAAAAAATCTCCCTCTACTGATTTTAATAATTTACGACCTATTTCTATTCTTCCATTTCTATCTAAAGTCTTAGAACGTGTTGTTTATCGGCAGTTGGCCGCATTCCTTAATCATAATAATCTTTTCAACCCTTACCAATCGGGCTTCCGAACATCCCATAGTACAACTACTGCTCTTATAAATGTGACTGACGACATCAGATGTGCTATGGATAGTAAAAAGCTTACACTTCTCACCCTTTTAGACTTCAGTAACGCTTTTAACTGCGTCGATCACGACATCCTTATGGCCACTTTGCTTTCTCTTAATATTTCACAGAATGTTGGACAATGGTTTGAATCCTATCTTCGCGGGCGCCAGCAACGAATTCGGTTGAATGATGTCTACTCGGAGTGGTGTCCGGTGACAGCTGGTGTCCCGCAGGGCGGCGTATTATCTCCATTGCTCTTCTCGATTTTTATTAACTCGATCGTTCAAATTATACACTTCAGTTCCTATCATCTTTTTGCTGACGACTTGCAACTTTCCCTGGCTTTTGATGCCGCAGATATAGATAGCGCGATAGTTAGGATGAACAGTGACCTAGAAGCCATTCGGGTACGCTCTGAGAGTCTAGGGCTTTTAGTTAACCCCGGAAAAACTCAGGTCATGATCGTCGGGTCTAGACAGATGTTGAGCAGATTGGACGTGGGATCTCTCTCCCCATTATTGTTTAACAACATTCCACTTCCTTTCTGCCAACATGTAAAAAATCTTGGCCTCCATATAAGCTGTTATCTCTCTTGGGATCATCACATTGTGGAAATCAGCAGGAAAATCCACGCCAGTATGCATTTGTTAAAGCGCTCCCAGAATTTCATACCACTTAAAACAAAGCTTACGTTAGTCAGTTCGCTGCTTCTTCCCATCATAGATTATGCTGATACCTGCTATCCTGACGTCACCGAAGAGCTACTGAACAAAATCGATCGTCTGCTCAACTTATGCATTCGCTATGTGTTTGGCTTGCGTAAGTATGATCATGTCTCTCAATTTCGCGTTCAGTTAAAGTGGCTCAATATCCGCTTTCGTAGGTCTGTCCATGTTCTCACCTTACTTTATAATATTCTTAATAATCCCAATACTCCCGCATATCTTAAAACCCGCTTCGAATTTCTTTGTAATACGCACAACTGTGCCCTTCGCTCCTCTTACAACAACCAACTTAAGATTCCTTCTCATTCCTCAACCAGATACACTGATTCCTTTACAGTATCTGCGGCTCGCCAGTGGAATAAGCTGTCCTTGGCTATTAGACGTGCACCGTCTGTCAGCGTCTTTAAACGTTTAATAACCACATCGTTCCTGGAGAAACAGAATAAAACACTATTTAAATAACCGTGTATTTATTTAAGTTATAATGTACTTGTATGTATAATTGTATGTATGGTTTATGTATGTTTATGTATTTAGGTATAATGTGTAGTATATTAGAATTAGTTAAGAAACTTATTAACTGTATCATTAAAATTTCTTATTTTTTTCATACTGCCTATCACCTTACTCGATCCCCAAGGTTAGCTGGTAAAGAATGCCTACTGGCATTATAGCTCGCCTCTGTACTATTTTTAAGTGCATTAAAGAATTTAAATAAATAAATACGGCCGCGAAACTCGCAGAAGTGGAGAAACGCCTGATACAAGAACAGGCGCAGACGGATATGGAGTTAGCCGCTTTGGACGATGACGAAAACCAGCCAATGACGTTTATTGAGACGACAGACGACTTTTTACTAAGACTTGACCAAGACGGAACAATTATAAGTATTTTTATTTAATTTACCCTTTTATTTACACTGGAGACGACGCTAATATGACGACAAATATATTATGTACCAGACAGACGGTATAACTTTATTGCACTATGTACAAAGGGCGGGCTTAATGCCGCTAGGCATTCTTTAGCAGCCAACCTTTGTGACAATACAGAATTACAGTCATGAGGCTAGGTGCAAACGTTTGTAATAAACGTTGCCAAATAAAGTCATTTAATCTTACATACCATAGATATTAAAATAAATACACATCCATACATATAAATATGTACTATATTGGCAACTATATACTACATACAATACATACTTATGTACGTTGTGAGGAGCTCTTTAGGTAATGAAAGGAAACCAGCTTTGTAAACAGCGGTTTGCTGGGTGCTTGGCGAATTTCAACAGGTAAACTGTTCCAGAGAATTTTAGATTTCCTATACCACGGTGAGTGTTCTGAGGAGCTCCATAACGTTATCCATTCTTCTTTATTCCGCAACCGAACCATGCCAAAATATAGATCCACATGCCATGGATCTTATAGGCATACTCATAAATTTTGGAACTCATACATACTGTCAAAAACATCCTACTGTCTTTCTGGAAAATATTATAAATTTATCATTTAATTAGAATTAGTATGTGATATATCGTAGTTCTTATGTTGTATTCCAATAATTTAATTATAAACGAAGTGCTGGAATTAGCGATTTAAAACTGATGCATAACGATATCTTGTATAGTAATGCATGTTATTTCTGTTTCATGTCAGTGTGATACGACCGTCCTTTCGTGGTGATCATAAACCACGCTTTAAATAAGCGGATTCACATTTCGTCATGATCGTAGAACAGTGACGGATCTGCTATATTTAAAATTTTCATGGCGGCCATTCAACTGTCATTTCGACTGTTTTTTTGTCACTTTTTAAGTCTCATAATAAGTGCAAACCTTCTAGATTTCATTTTGGAACCCTTTCTAATATTTGCACTATAAATTACAGACCACAAACAATATAAAACTATATATAAATATATATGCAAAATTATGGGTATTATTTTAAATCCGACACTGTTCTACGATTATGACGATTTAGTTAAATTTACTATAAGCCCATCATGATAATTGGCATGCTCGTCTATGTCTCTTGCTAGCGTTCCAAACTCGAGAAATGTCACAAATTATTGTGTACCGACAAGGAATCAAATCCTGTACCTCCGCGTCTTAATCCATTACTGCTACACCACGGAGGCAGTTTAAAAAAAATGTTTTGAAAAAAAACGTTTAAATGTCCTTGAATTGCTATTGTGTCGCTTTAGGCTGAGTTGAACCAAAATAAAGTATCTGTAAATGTCTGTTTTATTTTTAAGGTCACCCGTCAGATTGTACAATCCACGCCATTTTTAACTTGAATCGTAATAATTGCAGAGTTCGTTTTGGTACAACCCAGCTTTACGGCCAGTATGCCTAGTGTGACAGTGGTAGTTTTTTTACTAAATTTTCGATGTTCATTGCCTGTTACTATAGCCAAACTTGCAATAACATGCAATGTAAAATAAAAAAACGTAACTACAGCAGTTACGTTTTCAGAAACTTGCATTTTACACTAAGCACACAGTAGTCGAATGGCTGATTATCTTTGACATGTTTAACGTATCCTTATGAGGTACGTCAACGGCTGAAATATCAAGCTAACTACCAATCACGTGGCGTATAAGATACGAGTATACGATATAAGGAATCAACTAAAAATGAAATAAAATAAAGATAAATCATTAATAAATATATTTATTTTGTCGACAATAACCTAAATATAAATATATTTTATAGTCTAATGATGTGAGTATGAAAAATATTATTACACATTTTTTTATGTTAAAATGATACCAAAATTTATTTAGTGTAGATACAAACAGATAAAGAACAAATCTATAATTATTTGTTAGTTATATTGCGGGGTGAAGCGGAGCGTCCAAAAACGTATCGTCTAGCTTGTGACATTTCTGACAGACGTAATCGATCTTAGACGATACGTTTTCGGACGATTGTGCACTCCGCCTCACCCCGCTGATTAGGATATGTAGTAGAATCAGAAAGTTGATATATTTTGTGAAATCTTTGGTAATAAAATATACATACTCATATTAAGGTGGGTTAAGACCAAACGAGCGAATGCTCGCCCCTGGAACAAAATCCTAGACTTCCACTGTTGGAGATGAGTCTTCCAGATTTTTCTGGACAATTTAGTCTACACTCGCCACGCTGGCCAAACGGGTTTATTAACGATTCCATAAGTTGGTATTAGTTGAAACGGTTCCGACGTCTTAGCGACGGGAACGGTTATGTTGTAAATTTATGACAAATGTACGTAAGAAAAACGTATTTCTCAATGGTACATGCCGGGGTTGGATCCGACTGTTTTAGGTATTAAAGGAAAGTATTCTTACAGCTGAACCAACGAAACTACATCTTATTTTGTTTAAATTATTTTTATGTGGACCTTTGCTTCCAAAGATTCAATGGAATATTCTAAGATTGCTGTAAACGGCGCACGAGCCCGCTAAGTTATAGCGTTCTTGCATGTACGAGTGTGCTCGCTTCTCGAAACGGTTTCTTCAAAGATCGTGTTCCAGTTAACGAATAAGAATTGAGCACTCGTTCGCGTGATTTAACATCAATCGAACAAGTACAAGAATTCTAGTTTTTGTTATTGTATTTTTCTTGTTGGCTTTTTTTAGTAAAGCATCATCACGACCGTTTCCCTTTCGGGGTGGTCAGAAACTACGCTTGTAAATAAGCGGATTCACATATTAGCCAACTTTACTATAGGCCATGAAGTGGCAAGCTCGTCGATGTCTCCAGCGTACCAAACTCAAGAAATATCACAAATAAATTAAATGTATTTATTTACATTAATAAAACTTAACCGCTAGACCACGGAGGCAGTTTATTTATTTGGTGTTAATGATAAAAACGAGTTTTCGTTTACACTAAAATAAATGATTCCATCTAGGGCTGTGTTCGTTTGGTCTAAACCCACCTTAACTTTTTTTTTAAAAACAGCATTATACAAAACCTAATTAATGTTTTCCAATACTCTACAAAGGTAGTACTATTGTATCAGACAAATTGAAATAAGTACAATCGGCCAAGAGGATATTTTTTTCGACTGATTGTACATCTAGAACTAAATATTTAAAAAATATAATATAATTAAGAAACTAAATACTAATCACACATTGTGTACAAATCATTCCTACAATCTAGGTAGGTACATTTTATGTTTAAGCATAATGATAAGAGATTCAGAAACGATTCGCTAAACCTGGGCTTAAGGTTTAGATAACAACAAGTTTAGAGAAACGGCTCTTGATGCTCTAGCACGCTTAAGCTCCGATATCGAAACATTGAAGTGTGGGATTTAAGACAGCGCTATGAAAATCTGAAATTAGAGATGGGCGCTATGCAACATAGATAGTTACGTTTACAAAGATTGCTCGTTTTTTAGTGAAACAAAACTATCTACTTTTCATAACACTCTACTTGAAATATGGTTGATCTCGCAACGGACGGACTGCGAAGTTAGGGTATTGCACATACGCCCGTTTGCGATTGAGTTCGAGAGGTCGACAGAGCGAGTATTTTTATAAATATTAGGATTTAAATAATAATTACAGTTAAAGTCTACCGCGTAATAGTGTCCCTCGTAGGAAAGTGTTTAGTTTTTCTACATATGTAAATTTGTATCAATAATATCGAAAATATAAATTATAAAAAGATTTATGCATTTTTTATAAAAAAAGGAGTTCCATAGAATCCTCTCCGTAACAATTAAAAGCAAGGACATCCAACCGCAGGCGTTGGATAATCTTGTGACTGCAAAGACAGGTTAGAATACCTACTCAGGTGAATTTGAAAGATATTTATTTATTTATTGTTGTTGTGTAATTCTGTATTTGTTTCATTTGTAAATCTGCTATAGCTGAGTTTTCCTTGCAGATTCCTTTCTCAGTCAGATTAAACATTAACAGGTCACTGGAATTTGCTAAGCTTTTAGTCTTCTGCTAACAGCTTACTTCTTGGACCACTTCGCTGCTTAGTCCTCCACTAACAGGAGTAGAATCATTCTAAATAATTTAAATTATGACGTGTCACAAATGCCTGTAATAGGTTTACGTGAATAAAGATATTTTTACTTTTGATGTGTGAACATTTGCAGTTTAGTAGTTCTGTATTTTACGTAGCGGAGTTTTTGCGTGCTAGAGCCACTGAATAGCTCTATATCACTTTGGCTTAAACTAAGGAAAAATTTACGAATAAAGTTTTTACAAAAGCAAACATTTATTATTTTAGACTGTTGGCCAAATTCGCGAAATATATGATCTGGATGGCCAATCTGTGCTGTGATTATGACGAGAGCATCGATGTATATAGATAGGCCCTCACTGATATAAAAACGTTCCCGTAAAAATAATCGAAGTCATGTAGCTGCACCAACAGTCGCGAGATAGCAAGCGTCGAGAGCGCCTAATATTAATATTTATATCGAGTAAAACTAGTCTTTTTGTATGCATTGTGATATAATTTCCGATGAATAAAGCATGTGGCATTATCCTTGCTTGAGAATTGTCCCCCAAAGTTGGTAGGTACACAAAGCAAGCGGCACGTTTTTAAGAGTGCGTTTTGTATTGAATAGGCTTATCTATATACATCGATGGACGAGAGTAAATAGCAAAAATTCAGGCGTTTTAGTGTTTAATATTCTTAAAAGGTCGGTTCGGAGAGTACGTTAAACCGTCGGCCCTGCTTCCAACTCAATAACAATACCAACTTGTGGAATCGTTAATAAAATGTTATAAAAAATTACGTCAGATCCTTGCCAACCCGTCTGGGTGTGTAAACCAAATTGTCCAGAAAATTGTGGAAGACCCATCCCCAACCGTGGAGGTCTATTTATGAGCTGTGCAGACGTGCTTTTAAAAAGTATCATCACGACCGTATCCCTTGCGGGGTGGTCAGAAACCACGCTTATAAAGAAACGGATTCACATTTAGCCGACTTTACTACAGGGCAATCATGACAAGTGGCAAGCTCGTCGATGTCTCTAGCGTACCAAACTCGAGAAATATCACAAACAAATTAAATATTAATCAAATTTATTTATTTAAATTAATAAATCTGTGGTGTCAAGGAAAAAGGAGATGAGTCGAAAAAATTTAAAATTAGATTTTGCACTTATTGGTTCAAAACATTCATATGCGTCAATGCAATAAGAAGATGAGTCTATACACTGTACAGTTTATTTTACACCCCTACGTACATAAAGGGGCTAGTTGTGACATTAAAATGTATAAATAAGTAAAAAGAGTTCAATTGAGTTATTTCAGTATTGCGCTTTTACCGCCAATAATTTAGTTATGCATAGTAAGATGAGTGGACTCGTACCTAAAGTATACGACTAATGAAATTGAACATTTACTAATTACAATTTTCTAATTATAAAAATGAGCTGTTTTCTTAATTTGCCTCTAGTAAAAAGTTTAAGTTTTGTACTTATCCCCTTTTTCCTTGACACCACATATTATTGTGTCCCGACCGGGAATCGACGGTACCTCCGAGTCTAAATGCACGGACTTAACCGCTAGACCACGGAAGCAGTTTTCGTGAGGCTTCTAATCCTATGATTTTTCATTCGCAGATTTCTCCCTAACTCATCACCTAAACAAAATTCAATATCCCTAAAATCAAATCCCATTACAATTATGAATTAAATAATCATACATATGAAATTGAGCAAATAAAATGGAAATGTCCGCGTTTAACACTTTCCCTCTCGCTCGCACAATAAAACAAATAAATGATTTGATTTGATTGACAATACAGCAATTTTAGAAGATTATTTATGCAAGATATTATTATTTATGGACCGTATACGTAATAACGAAATAAGCAAAAGGGTAGGTATAAAAGAAAGCATAGGTACAAAAATAAAGAAAGGCATGCTCCGATGGTTCGGGCATGTCGAAAGGATGAGCGAAGAGAGATTGACGAACCAGATATATAATGCGAAAGTTGTGGGTAAAAGAGGCCCTGGCAGACCAAGACTTGCCTATCATGATCAAATAAATAAAACATTAGCTGAAGGTGAATTAAAAAGCCATCGAAACAAGAGGGCATGTATGAAGAGGTTGATGAATGTCGAAGAAGCGAAAGAGGTATGTCGTGATCGTGACAAGTGGCGCTCAATTGTCTCTGCCTACACCGCAAGGGATTTGGCGTGAAGATATGTATGTATGTATTTAAGCAAGATCAAGATCAAAACTTGCCAAGTCTTACTACTCGTATGTGTGAACATTTGCAGTTAGGCCAAGCCAGTTCCTCGCCAGGCCGTCTGGCCAGCGTGGCCAGTGTATGGCCAAATTCTCCAGATATATGTTCTGGAAGGCCCATCTCCAGCAGTAAAGGTCACGCTGTGTTCTAGGGGCTGTAATGATGATATTTTTTTTAAATCTTTAAATTCTTACAAAAGTTGATTGAAACCCTACTATTATTTACCCGGCATGTACCAATAAGAAGTACTTAACTATGTACATTTGTCATATAATTACAATATTACCGTTCCCGTGCCTCGGAGAGCACGTTAAGCCGTCGATCCTTGTTCGACTAAATATCAACTTGTTTATAAATGTCATTAAAAATTGACATCAGATCCTTGCCAACCCGTCTGGCCAGCGTGGCGAGTGTACGCTAAATTCTACAGATATATGTTCTGGAAGGCATATCTCCAACAGTGAAGGTCAAGGACCCTGTGTTCTAGGGGCTGATGTAATGATATTAATTATAGATTTGTTTTTAGTAAAATAGTTATGAAAGCATTTGCTGTTTTTCTCTATCTAAAATTAGGTATATGAATGTGGAAACATGTCTAAAATGTCTGTAATTTTATTTCCTAGAAAATTTATAGACTATATTTTTTTAAACTTAACTAATCATATAAAATGGTGTATTGTGCAAGTTAGAGGGAAGCACAAGCCTTAACACGCTCTTAAATTTTATCACAGATTTTCTTTATCAATAAAATAATGAATTATTGCGTATGTTATGGACATGCTCTTTAAAATAAAATAAAATCAATTTACAACTAAAAAATATTTAAAAGTTGTTATGACTATAAATATTCCTTATAATATTTAGGATATTAACAAGTACCACGTGATTTTTATTTAACTCCGTCATAGTTCAAGATACGTAGAAGACCATCAACTTACTAAGATATGTCTAAGAGCGACCTTCACTGGTTTTCCGAATGAAATGCACTTCTTATACTACGTGGAATTTGTTAAAGAGCAAATATTTTTATATTATAATCTAGAATAAAAATAAATAACTACGTATTTTTTATTTTAATTAACAAGTAATAAAATTTCAAGTTACGGTGCAGAGAAGTTTTCCCAAAAATATCGCCATTCATACAGAGCCTAATCAAGTAGGTAGCGAGAGATCGATCATCGCGCAAACTTACGTAATACTTCTCTCACTAATTTCGTCTGTGGGTAAGATAAATTAATAATAACACTCCCCAGCCTTTAGGTATTTATTATTCAGACGCGGCCATATTCACCAAGCATGTTTTTTTTTTTTTTTTTCAAAGTGGCTTTATTTATTTCAAATAGAGGCTCTACCAATGACAGCAGCAGCCAAAAAAAAAATTTGCTCTATAATAAAATACGCTAACAAAAGCAGTTGCCGCATATATTACATAAAAAGTGGATTCCATTCGGATAACATATTGGTGAAGGTCGCTCTTAGACATATCTTAGTAAGTTGATAGACTACATTTATCAAGATACACTAAGACGTGAAAAATGAGAGGGATGCAAAAGCCACCTCTTAATGTTTATTACCTAATTCTTTTCCTCCTTATAAACATCAAAAGTCTTGAAGAGTTTTTTTCCCGCCATTTCTAATATTACATTACCCTAGTTCGCGTTCGTTTACTCGGGATTTAAAGTTCTTTTTATTGTACATTGCCTGTTATTTTGGATAAAGCTCATGTTTAGGTTAACGATAACACTCAATGTATAATAAAAATACAAAACCCAAGATGAATTTAAGAACGCAGTCTGCATACAATTTATCGTACAGAGTTAAGTTTCCACCGCAGAAGTATGTAAGCAAGGGTTCTTAGAATCAAAAGCGTGGCCGTTAACGCAATCACGTCGAACCAGAAGTTTTCAGAAGACATCGCGATGTCTTTCAGGAATGTTTTTGTGTACCTAGAAAATAAAAAAAAAACAATTATTAAATATTATTTATTACAATCATGACTTGCAAAAAGTGCACATATTTATTGTATTAAGAGGGTTGTTAGACGTCGCACCCATCCCGCTCGCATAGTCCAACATTTTCAAATAATTAAAATCTGAATATTCTTTTAAAAAAATGCCATATTGTTTTCCAGGAAATAAAATAAGCTATTTATTTTGTTTTTCCTCTATTTAATTTTTTTGTTTATTTTTTTTTTAAATTATATAATATAAGTAGGTATAGACAGTAATTATTAAACCTAGTGGTTATACTGACTACAATTTCTTAAAGATACATCCAGACTTGAAAAAATATTTGAAATTGTCAGAATGTCAAACTCTCTCAATCCAAGTTTTTTTTCTCGTTGTGCAACTACAGACGTTTTTATTTGTTTTTTATAAAAAAAAATATTGAGCAAAATAACTTTAAAAGTAATGTACAATAGCGAACTGAATGCCTTCTTTATAACATAAATACAAGGTGCATTAAGATAAATACAATTACTTAAAAATAATGAAATACTATTACATAAATACAACTAATAGATAGGTAATATATTACATACAATAATATCACTATCAGTGATACAAGACTTGTATGCAGTCTCGAATTTTCCCAATTCCTATATGCTGCCGAAACCTGGACCTTCAGAGCCATTGATTGCAGCCGCGTCGACGTCTTTGAGATGTGGTGCTGGAGGCGTAGGTATGTTGCGCATTCCGTGGACAGTGCGGAAAACCAACGTATCAATACTACAGGAGGTCAAAATCCTACTAGACCTCCTCTATCTGCTTGCAACGAGTCCTTGAGTATGTTGGACATATAGCACGGAAAAGTTCGGCTAATCTTGAAAGGCTGTGATGATCACGGGCAAAATTAAAGGCAAGAGACACAGTGACCGAAGCTTTTCATGATTAACCGAACTTTTCTGTGCTATATCTCTGCACCAGTGGTCTGACCACATCCGCACCACACTCAACACCCCAGTTCACAATGCATTGTATGCCCCCGTGGCAGACCCGTATGGCGCACCATTATCCGGGACAAAGTGATCCGTGAAATTAGGAAAACGATGCAAGGAGAAGGATTGAAGGTGCCTGTCTAATGACAAGTGGAAGCTTGTTCCACTCACGAGAATCTGAATATCTGCTGGAAATGTAAGGAGGGATTTTCAGTTGATTGTTAAATCAAATCAAAATATTTTATTTCCGTATGGTTAGCACGTAACAACGTGGATATTGTCAATACATACAAGACAATAAATAAAAAAAATAAAAACAAATAAAAAATATTACCATTGACCATGGCTGGACCGAAGCTAACATCAATACAATAATTATAACTAAAACATTGTTCCCATAAACGAGGAATTTGTTTTTACTTACAGCTAGATACTTAATATTAAATTCGTGGCTGTAAAAAGGCCATGTCAGCTTACAATCTAATAATAATTATGTCCATAAATATAAATATAAATTCGTGGCTGTAAAAAGGCCATGTCAGCTTACAATGAAGAGGCAGACCGAAAAGGAAGGAAATTTATACAAACATTAACAGGAAAATTGTACAAAAATCTTGAAAAAATCAGACTACCCACCTATAATGACAATATTTAGCATCATTGCAAGCCAGTGTCGGTCGGTCCAGACCGTATATGGCTCCGATATATCCTTCCAAACCATACCGTAGGTACGAGACGTAGGAACCCCAATATAGGTATGAGGGTAGGTCGCGTAATGTTACTCCGAAGCCAGCAAACATCATTATAGGTACGGAGAGAGTTGGTCCCAGGAATGTGCCGTTCTAAAATTGAAATTTTATTTATTAATATCGTGCTAAAGAACTTACTAAAAATGAACGTTCCACCTTTTCATAGTCAATTATACTAAAAATGCTCCGACAAAATAATTTAAAAAAACCTAATTGTTTCACATTGACTGCCTCCGTGTCCTAGCGGTTAAGTCCGTGGATTTAGTCTCGGAGGTACCGGGTTCGATTCCTAGTCGGGACACAAATTTGTTTGTTATATTTCTCGAGTTTGGTACGCACATCGACGAGCTTGCCACTTGTCATGATTGGCCTATAGTAAAGTTGGCTAAATGTGAATCCACTTATTTATAAGCGTGGTTTCTGACCACCCCGAAAGGGAAACGGTCGTGATGACACTTTACTTTTTTTTTAATTTTTTCAAGCGCATATTATTGTGCATTATAATCACCAACCCCCTTTGGGGAACGAGTTTTGGGTCAGAAGTCAGTCGGTTTTTTTAAATATTTTTTCATTTATTATACGGGTTTTACGCTATTTGCAATTAAAGTTAAATCTGCGCGAAATTTTAAATATATATTATTTGTAATACTCACAACAACATTAAAGGCAGCACCAATCATGAGACCGAAGCTCTGGGCCACGAGGACCGTGCAGATGGAGATGACGAGGAACATGGAGAACCTGGTGATGTCCATCGGTTGGGACGACATGAAGTATACGATTATACTAAATATCGTACATGAGAAAATCTGGAATATACAACACACACTAAAATTAGGTTAATTGTGGTGAAGTTTGTATCGTTGTAGTGTAGTAGTATATTTATATTATTTAAACTTGTATTTCTTATTAATATAATTAGTTAAATTTGTTAAAAACAAAACAATTTTTACAACTAGAATAAATTAGTTATAAATAATTTTCTTGACATATGAATTTCCATAATTTGAAAGAGACAGACTTATGGATGTCAAAAGTGCTAGAGCGTGTAGTAATTCTAACAAATTAATATTTAGAATACGAGAACGGAATGTTTAATGTTGCCAGAAAAAAGATCTTATCTTACCGGAAATATTTAAAGTGGTAACATACCTTTCAAGGGTTGGAAAGTTAACAACTAAAGTCTTTTCGAGGATCCCTTATTGGAATCATTCGGAATGGAATAATGGAATACGGGTGTTAGTCTCGCATAGCTTAATTATTTGTTTATATCCTACATTAAATCTAGAACCCTTTATGAGTGTTGAATGCAACTCGTCAAGCATAGATGCCTAAAGTAGCAAATACCAGAAATAAGAGAAATGGAAGTTTCGGACAAGATATACATTTTAATTGAAAATGTGCATACAGCGCGCGGTGGTGGCTTCGTTGTAAGAACGCATTTGTAAAATCCAAGAAGGTTGTGGTTCTCAACCCCTTTCTCAACAGTTGTTCTAGTTGTACCGGTCGGCGAGGCGAGAGTAGGACATTTTTTCCAAAATATGTAATGGAAGGCCCATATCAGCATACAATGGAAGTCACTACTCCTGAATCCTGCGACCTGTGATGTTGCTTATAACTGATTTGGTAGTCTATAAAGAAAAATAGCGAGATGTTACCTGATACAATACTTATTTCGAAAATCGTTTAGATTTTTCATAAAATTAATATTATCTCAAATGCCACAGATGAATTTATTATATTATTGGAAGTTTCAAACGAAAATTCCGAATATTCGCCGCATGGACCTGTCATGCTCGTTTAAAAAAAGCAAAATGTAGTGTTGCCACTGAATTAAATAAATCTGAAGCAGTGTACACGTAAAATAACTAATCATATCCTATTTTATTTTTAACTATTCATATTATATATTGTTTAAAAATTAGTTTACAAAGTTATTAGTGATACTATTCCCTAACACATTAAAGCAGATATACTTACAGATATAGGCAAGTCGACTACTGTAATAGCCATGTAGTAAGATCCCAATGAGTACCATCTGTTGAAGTGTTCTTTTATCAGAATCGACATCTCTGATGGGACTGAAATAAAATAAATTAGAGATTGATAAATTACAATATAAATTTAAACAAGGTTGTAATTTATTTAAAATAAAAATAAATAAATATATATTTTTCTCTTTTATTTATTTATCATTTCCGCGTCTTTATAAGACATTAACGATAAAACTTAATTCTAAACACCTAGTAAATTATATAAAAACACTAATATAACTAGGTATAATAACAAAAGAAATACAAAATAATAAAAATTAAATAACTAAAAAAAAAAAACAAATTAGGGTAAAAATATCTGTCTTGGAAGCTCGTTCAAATAATATATTTTTTAATTTTATTTTATTAAAAATAAAAATTAACACAAAAATAAAATTTAATATTGATTTAAAAACATTGTTTTACTTGTTTAGAAAGTAGGTGGTCAGTAAACGTTTAAAAATATAAACAGAGGGAGCCTGTCTGATCGTCAGAGGGAGCCTGTTCCATTGGCGAGCGGATGACACAGTGAACGAATCTGAATATCTGCTGAAACTATGAGACGGGATTATGAGTTGATTATTCTGAGAAGAACGAAGAGAGCGGTCGTGCGAGTCACAAAGAAATCGACATTTTAAATACGAAGGTGTTATCGGATTGTAGAGGATGGAGTAAAGAAAGACAAAGATACTGACAGATGACACATTAATTAATAACGTAACTTTAAAATAATGTCTACTTACAAGTTAAAATGGTAAGCATCATTGGAGACATCATGTGATGCATGAGGATGGCAAATAACAGGTTATAGTTGTCTAGAACTCTGGAACCCTCATCTCCGGCATTAATGAAGAGACTTCCCAACATAATGCCAACAGCTACGTTGACTATTACTCTTAAATGTGTTAATGTCTGTAAAAGGACAATAATGAAATATTAGTTAATAGACATAGAGACTAGTTTAGCTTTTTGTGGTTAATGATAAGTACTATACACATATAGGACATTATATTATATATTCATATCTATTGTTTACGTAAATATGATCACATCTCTAAATATCGTGCTATGTTGAAGTGGCTGCCTATTCGTTGTCGCAGAAATCTTCGAGCCCTTTGTCTCCTTTTTTCTGTCTTGAATGAGCTTGCGACACCGAAATACCTCAAAGACAATTTCGCCTATCTCTCTTCTTTTCATGACAAATCCCTTCGCTGTTCTCAGAACTCTCTTCTATCTGACCCTTCTCAACACTCTTCATTTGTGTTTAACTCTTTTGTACTTGTTGCTACTAATTTGTGGAATAATCTACCTGTTGACATACGGCAAGCAACTACCAGAACATTATTCAAAAAACTGGTGTTTTCACACTTTCTAAATAGCTCCACACAGGTCAAGGTAGCGACATATTAAAGTACTTTGAACTGAGTATGTATATACATAGGCTGATAAACACATAACCCTTCTCTTTGCGTCGCATACATACATACATACATATCTTCATGCCAAATCCCTTGCGGGGTAGGCAGAGACAATCGAGCGCCATTTGACACGATCACGACATACCCTTCAAGCCCTTGTAATGCGGGCAATACCCTTTTGTTACGAAGGCTTTTTAAGTTACCTTCAGCTAGTGTTTTATTTATTTGATCGTGATATGTGAGTCTCGGTCTGCCAGGGCATCTTTTACCCACAACTTTCGCATTATATCCCTGGTTCGTCAATCTTTCTTCGCTCATTCTTTCAACATGCCCGAACCATCGTAGCGTACCTTTCCTTATTTTTGTCCCTATGCTTTCTTTCATACCTACCATTTTTCTTTATTTCGATGTTACATATGCGGTTCGCCAAAGTGACGCCGCATATCCGGGGAAAAAAGGATTACCTTATCACGTTTGGCTTTTAGAAAGCCTCTTCTAATTAATACTTTTCTTTGGTTAAACTGTGATGTTTCTTCCACATTGCCACCGTTATCCCATTCCCTCATTATGCTCATAGGGAAGTTCTTCCTTAACATTTCCATCGTAGGTATGTTATCATCGTCAAACCAGCTCAATGCTCTACCATTTTCTGCTTTATCTGTTAATATTTCTTGTTTGTCTTCACCATATTCACCGCAAGCCAGCTCGATTACTGAAATAAAAAAATAAGATTCTTTTATAAAAGTATTTTATAAATTAATCTCTTTATTGGAGTATGCTTATTGTCCGTAATAACCAAAGTGACAAGTCGTTTATCAAAATATTGATCAGACATATAACTGCCTCCGTTGTCTAGCGGTTAAGTCCGTGGATTCAGACTCGGAGGTACTAAACGGGTTCGATTCCTGGTCGGGACACAAAAATATGTATTAATGTAAATAAATAAATTTAATTAATATTTAATTTATTTGTGATATTTCCCGAGTTGGTACGCTGGAGACATCGACGAGCTTGCCACTTGCCATGATTGTCCTATAGTAAAGTTGGGTTGTTTCATAAGAAATTGAAAAACAGCGGTGGTGGCTCAGTTGTAAGAGTGCTTGCCCTATAATTCAATTATGATTTAAACCCCGGCATTTACCAATATTAAAAATGACTTAAATTTCTTAATTATTTATTTATTTATTAAAACTTTATTGCACTATGTACAAAGGGCGGGCTTAATGCCGCTAGGCATACTCTAGCAGCCAACCTTTGGGACAATACAGAACATTACAGTCATGAGGCTAGGTGCAAACGATTGTAAGAAACGTTGCCAAATAAATTCATTTAATCTTACATACCATAGATATTAAAATAAATACACATACATACAAATATGTACACAATAATACATATACTACACACTACATTGGCTACTATATACTACATACAATACATACTTATATACGTTGTGAGGAGCTCTTTAGGTAATGAAAGTAAACCAGCTTTTTAAACAGCGGTTTGCTGGGTGCTTGGCGAATTTCAACATGTAAACTGTTCCAGAGATTTGCGGCCACTACTTCTTCGTACATTTGCCACGAGGCCACCAGGATGTTTCTCACTGTGAAATCATTGGCACTTACCATAATCAGCAGGGTTGTGATAAATCGGGCAAGGTATGTTAGCTTGTTCTAAATACGGAACTAAGTTTCTTGTGGTTCCCTGGTATAGACATTTTCCAGCAGCCAAAATATAGACCTGGTCGAAGAGAGCGAATAGTGATGCGGACGGCTGGTGCACAGTGCAGATGATCGTGCGACCCTGGTGTGCTAGAGTCCTGCACAACTCCACCACTTGGCTGCAAGACGAACTATCTAGACCTCTGAAATTAAAGAACAATATAATAATTATAACGTAACTTAAAGGAGTTCTTCGCGCCTTTTTGCGTGGACATGTCAAGTGCAAGTTTTTGTTTTGTAAATTCATTTACTGTGGATATTATTGGTCAAAAGTGGTGTTGTTTTGTTTAATAGTGTGCTACGTTGTGAATAATTATGGAAAACGATAAATTGGACTTTAAATATAGGGTACAAGTTGCAGTTTATTTTTTGCGGTTTTCCCGCGCTGTGGACTCCCATATTTTACCCGACATGTTTGGGC
Organism: Tinea semifulvella; assembly: GCA_910589645.1. Classification (NCBI taxonomy): domain Eukaryota; kingdom Metazoa; phylum Arthropoda; class Insecta; order Lepidoptera; family Tineidae; genus Tinea; species Tinea semifulvella. The sequence goes on along the minus strand of OU342595.1, from coordinate 9,894,320 downwards.
TATAATGCCGCGAGTGACTCCAAGTAAAGCATCAAATTCTGCTGCATCTGGAATTTGATGATCCCCAACTCGGTTATGAACTCTGTTATGAACATATATTATGCAAATAAATTACGTGTTTAGGACTGAGCTTTGCGTGGACATGTTAAGTGCAAGTTTTTGTTTTGTAAATTCATTTACTGTGGATATTATTGGTCAAAAGTGGTGTTGTTTTGTTTAATAGTGTGCTACGTTGTGTATAATTATGGAAAACGATAAATTTGACTCTATACGCGTATATGGGGCAGAAGTTACACTGTATTATTTGCGGTTTTCCCGCGCTGTGAACTCCCGTACCCGTACGAACGTAACCCTTCGTGTTTGGGCTATATTGACGTGAATTACTCCTTGAAAACCATCAAATTCTGCAACACTTGGAATTTGATGATCCCTAACTCGGTTATAAACATATATTATGTAAATAAATTCTGTACAATATCCTCTAAAGACACTTAAAAAAAAATAACTTAAAAGTATGTACAAAGACGAGTTTAAAACCGTTTCGGCTTTTTCTACCAGCTAACCTTTGGGTGAATGAGCGGAATTTGAGGTTCTCCGCAGAAAACGCCGCTCTCCCCGCGCCTGACGAGGTCGCCTGGATGTGAGATGGAGCTAGTGTGTCTACACACGTCACATCCCACACCAGAGACCTGCCAAGTTTCCACGGCCCAACAGTCATTCCGTCGGGTCTCTTGCCATAGCTTTTAATTTATATTCAATGTATATTAATTTACTTCGATAAAAAATTTCAAGACAAAAAATGATAAATTAAGTAGTTTTAATTATACAATAATAAACGATTGTATTATTTATATAATATCGATTTCTCTGTACTCGAAGTAGTAAGAAGTTGTAGTAGTAGTAGGCAGGCGGTCGGAGGTGACGACGGAGTCGGCCTCTGATCCAGCCCACCAGACGGGTGGTGGTATCCGCGGTTACGTGCTCACAGCCGGCCGCGTCCAGACCACTCTAGGGAGACAAGTCGTGCACTCCTGCCGTAAACTTCTTTACGGTTAGCGCGTGCACGCACGCCTTATTAAGGTCATGGAGGTGACCTACTCGTGAGGGCGAGAGATGGCGCACGTGGTGTTCCCGTGTTCCATCTCCTCCTGCTCACTGGAGGGTCTGCCTAGGCGGACAGCGCTGGCGGTTAGCGGATGTATCCTAACGGGTCCCCACGAAGCCGCCACTCAGGCGCCGTGGAGGAACGGCGTCAGGTTTTAGTCGGTGCGAGCCCGACATAACCTTTCCCTGCTGCCTCCACAGCGGGGATTGGTATCCAGTAGGGATTTCTTGACGCAAAACAAAAGTAGTTATTAGAAATATAATCATAATATCATCGAAAATGACTTTACACCATTAAAATTTTAAGCTAAATGCTAAATTATACAGCAAAATCTAATTTTAAATTAGGGTCTCTAAAACTTTGTATAAAAACATGCTTAAATCTACACAACCTTCCTAAAAGTCATCGGATCGAATGTCCTGGTGTTCAAATAAAGGTCAAAGGGACAAAACCACTTTTAATTTCTTTAAAACCAGTATTTTTCATAAATTAGTTTTACGATTCAGCTAAAAGATCTCAAATTGGCGTATAAATGATGGAATTTGTCAAAACAAGATACACATCTAAATAAAAATCTTTATGACACAAAAAAGATGCAACATTTTATTTTTTAATTTGTTTTTGTCTTACTTGGACCCAGAGACATCAAATACATAACTAGTCTGAGCAAGAAACCAAACGGTATAAGAATTAAAGCTAGACCAATCGGTACAGACTGAATGGCAGTCATAGCCGGTTGAGATCGTGTTCGACGTGTACTTTCAAATCGATTATTTTGTTGTTACACGCAATAATGCTGACCAGCTTGCTTTAAAACACGTTCTGCTTCGACAAGAGAACCTGCTGTCAGTTTATTTTAAAATTCTAAAAGTTGTCATTGTATAATAGTACTGCTACTCGCTTATAGATGGCTCTATTATAATTGCACCTAATTATAGCCTTAAAAACACTAATAAAAAAGTTAATTGGTTCCAATTAAACAAAAATGTTCCTCTAGTCGATCATAGATGGCGCTATTATAGTTGCACACAAATATGAGCTTAAAAGTGGACTTTGACCGTCGAATACCTGGGGCCTAATTCTGGTGCTTTCGACTTACGTGTCGGTTTGAAATATTTGAATGCAAAGCGACAGATCTCCATAGAAAATTTACAGTTTAATTCGAGCAAATCCAAAAACAGAGCGCGAGAATCGGGGCCCTGGGCTGTTTCATTAACAGGACGTTAACAATGGTTAAAATGGCCTGCCACGCCGCCGTCAATGAGGCAAAGGTGGCCCGAGCCATGTTTCTGAGTCCTGTTATGAATTCCGGCTTGCCGCTTAGGTTAAAAGTCAGGATTTACAAGATGTTCATCTGTTCCCGTCTCACAAATGCTACGCCAGCCTGGCACCACCTCGCCAATACCACTGGAATATGATCCAAAGTCAGCAGAACATATTCCTCAAACCTGACTAGACGTATGTTCTATCGGGCCGACAACGGACACTTTAAGCATCTCCAGAACATCGTCATCGACCATGTTCTAGAGAAGTACTCCTGTAGGAGAGCTAAAGTAGTGGAATCCCCTGAGTTCGTGAGCCACACGCTGTTATACCAGCAACAAAGCTCAGCACTAAAAGTCCATAAATTACCCGCTGAGATCCCGCCGGGAAAAATGGGAGATTGTCCCTATCCTCAACCCATACCCATTAGCCATCCGAGCCTGGACGACCCCACTATCTGTTTGTATGCCCGTTCTATCTTATCGTTGCTTGACCCTGGTTTAAGAAACGTTCGTAAGATTGTCTGGATAATCTAGTTGTTATCCCAAATAATTACTATAAAAGTAACATTTAGCTGGTACGTCATACACTTATTTATTTATTGTGTTTAATACAAATTGTACTACTGTTTTTATCTTAATTTATTCAACGATGTGTTATGGTTGAATAAGGTTATTTTACAGTAGACGCAGCATGTTCCATCAAGATAAGAAATTACTGTCTTGTTTTGCGATTGTGACTTTTGTCTGAACATTATTAACTTGGTTGTTTTTACTGCTTTATAGGCTACCATTGGCCATTTTGTTTATTATTTTGCTGTAATACTCCTTCTTTACGTCATTCAGTGGAAGGCTGTCCCAATTTACGCCTTCCTCTACATGGTATCCGATTTAATAATCATTAATAATTTCATTATCACCTAATTTTACGATGGATAATATGAACTAGCTAGAAGTTGGTGCGAAAGGAATTCCAGCAAAATCATTGCTCCACTTACTAAAAGAGTTGGGCCTAATCAGGCCTGCCGTCAATACATTTATGGAACGAGCTTCCGATACAGAATTAACGAAATCATACAGTATTTAATCATTTATTTCAAAACTTTAATGCACAAAGTACAAAAGGCGGACTTAATGCCCGTAGACATTTTCTGACAGCCAAACCTTTGGGACTGAAACTGTAGGTGCAATGAAAGTATAAGTGACACATCAATTAGAAATAAATACTTATATAATAAATTGACTTATATATAATCTACTTATAAATATACTAAATACTAATACATACACAATAATAAACATACATAAACAACTTACAAATTTTGTACCTATTTGGTTGAGTAGGGAGAGGATCAGGATGGTGGATGTTGCGTAATTAAAAATGAGACCTCCCTTTTTAACCCAGCGTATAATCGGTCGCAATACCGAGACACCATTCATCTCCTCTCTCTCTTTCTCACACATGATGGTCCCGGCATTCGCATCCATGGAATTCTTAGAAATTTGTCTTCTTTTTACTAGCGACAGAACTCTGTCTTCTATTAAAAGATAACGTTTAAATTTACTTACGTGGTAGGTTCATCTAGGAACATAATGAGGGGATTGTTAATGAGCTCCAAAGCTATAGACAGCCTCTTTCTTTGACCTCCAGAAAGCTGAGCTGTTCTTGTGTTGATGTGTTCATACAGTCTTAAATTCGTTAAGATGTCTTCTATCTGAAAGAAATCATATTGTGCCTAATCAACTGTATTTGATTCTAATATTAGTTTAAGAAAAAGATTTTTAAAATTAAAAAAAAAATGTTGTTTGTGTTGCTTATAGTCTGTGAAATGACAATTCGTCCTAACTGTTAATTATTAACTTTTTAGGATAAAGAAAATACTAATTATGTCTATAGATATGACTATTAGGTAAAAATAAATCAAATCATCACAGCCCCTAGAACACAGAGTCCTTGACCTCCACTATTGAAGATGGATCTTTCAGAAATGTCTGGTTTATTTGGCCTATACTCGCCATGCTGGCCAGACGGGTTGGCGAGGGTTTGATGTCAATTTTTAATGACAATTTATTAACGATTCCACAATTAATTACACGGTCATATGTGTGTATAATGGAGTAACATTTTAATTTTAGTTTGGTAGTAGAAAATATTATTTTGTTTTGACATAATTTTGTTTTGACCGCCTCCGTGGTCTAGTGGTAACAAACGTTGCCGTGAACTCGGGAGGTCGTGGGTTCGATTCCCACCGGGGGCACGTTGTACATTGTATAATTTGTCTCGGTCTGGGTGTTTATATGTATATATTTACAAAAAAAATATTATAATATATAGTTTATCAACCATCTAGTTTCCGTAACACAAGCCTCGTAGCTTACGAGTACCACGGAAATTAGATGGCGCTGTGTGACCTGTCTGGAAATATTTATTTATTTATTTATTTAATTATACCATATTATTATTACCATGACAACGCCCTCTTACAGCAGCATCTATTAGTGTAGGTAGTACTTATCTGGTAACGACGAAGGCTGTTCTTTGCTGTTATTCATTCGCTATCATGATTAGTAAAATAATTTATTTGTAATCTGACGAAACCGAGTGTACCAAACGTATGAAATAGTGAATAAATAAATGAAATGAAATGAAAAATGAAATTGTAAAAGGCACATACTTTCAACGACAACAACAAATAGGTGGTAAATTGCCCAGTCTGATAAGGCGTGCCAATAAACCCAGTGTAAACACGTTTCGGAATCAGGCTCAAATTGCCGTCATACCCAGTCAAGTGGGCATAGTGTTAGAGACTGATGTCAGTCATGAGTGTCTGATTCTAGTTGCATTCATATGAACCTTGCGCGCGACGAGAAACTATAAAATAAAAAAACTAGAGCCCTGAACTAAATTTAGCTATTGGAACTTAGTCATATGTTTACCAAAAACACACTGCCGTTTAGGGTTGCATTTTCCTCAAGATGTTCAAATGGGACATGCTACGGTCGAGTGGGATTATCTTACGAGTAGGTATGTCAGTTGGAGATAATGTCTATTTAGATTTATTTGCGCAGTTAATTATAGGAAGTACTCATGATGCATGCCTTATCGTGATTCTCTAATGTTGGTTTACGAACAGTATTTTTTGTTATAAATTTATTTCAACAAAATAACAATAATAACTAAAAAATACAGAAAACTAAATATATAAAATCATCTAACATTCATTCACATTTAATCATTCATTCGTTCCTTCAAACATACCTGCTCCATCCTCACATCCTATCCATCTCACTCGCTTTCTTGTTCCTCTGATCCTTAAGCCATTTTTCAGAAAGCCGTGAAGCGGTCTTTTTGACAAAAGCCGCGTACTTAGCACCTAATGAGCCATCACACGAGATAACCAACGGCGTAAATGAAGCTCTGAGATCTTCTGCTGCCCTGTCGTATTTACGGTGTTTCTCGTGTGAATGGGTTTGGGAGATGCTTCCCCAGGTACGGGTTCCGTACGAGGTTGCGTCAGCATTAACAATGCGAACATCAAAAAACGCTTTCCTCGCTGGTTCCCATACTCCGTGAAATTTTGTTTAAATTATGTTTTTGCTTATTAAGGACCTCCTCTCCTCCTATAAATAGTCTACAAGTATGCCAGCAGATTCCTTTACATTATTTTATCCTTTACTAAATTGGTATTCATTCGGATGTTATACCTACTATTATTGTTGTATTTATTTAGATGTGTTGAAATATCGACTTTTGTTTTTTTGTAAAAATGTATTATGTCTGTCTGGCTTTAATTAGTATTTAAGTCGTGTATCAATAGGTATTTATTTATTTATTCGAAATTCTACAAAGGTCGGTTCAAACCTCCCCGGCATGTACCAATGAGAAATACACTTTTCTTACGTACATTCGTCATAGATTTACAACATCACCGTTCCGGTGCCTCCGAGAGCACGTTAAGCCGTCGGGTCGGTCTCGGTTCCACTAATACCAACTTGTGGAATCGTTAATAAATTGTCATTAAAAATTCACATCATATCCTCGCCAAGACGTCTGGCCAGCGTGGCGAGTGTATGCTAAATAATCCAGACATTTCTGAAAGACCCACCTTCAATTTGAGGAGAACTCTGTGTTCTAGGGGCTCTGATGTGAAACGGAAATTAAAATGTCCGTGTGTTTTGATTTTTACCTAATGGTCATATCTATAGAAATAATTAGTATTTTCTTACATAAGTATACAAAGGCGAAGATTAATGGCTACAGGCCATTTTCTAACATCTTACCTTTGGGAGAGTGTGAGATTAAGGGTAGCGCCGATATCAGAGTTTAACAATATCTAATATACTACACACATTACATACTAATAGATATTTGCACTTTGTAGATTGGTGATCAAAATATTCCGTGATACTAAGCACTAATGTTCCTCGCCAAGCCGTCTGGACAGTCTGGTAAGCCAAATTCTCTAGTTCTGGAAGGCTCATCTACAGCAGTAGAGGTCTATATACGCTGTGTTCTAGGGGCTGTAAAGCAGCACTATTGATGTGTACAGAATCAAGAAGCTCTTTGGCGTTCTAAAAAGGTTTGCAAGTGTGAAAGATGAATCCTATCTTCTATTGGCTATAGGATAGACTATAGGATATACTTACAATGCCTGCCTTATCGTATTTGTCTAATGTGGGCGATAGTTTAAAGTCGGCAGCAACTTTCATGTTTTCACCGACTGTCAGTAGACCATGTAGGCGGTCATCTTGCTGGATGTAACAACTCATTCTTTTGAATGTTTCTGGAAGTAGATAGGATCATTATTAATTTCACTTTTTTGATGGATATATATATATATATTTTTATTATGGTAACAAATAGTCACAATACAATTTATATAACACACAATATACATATAATGGGGTTTATCAGGCAAAGCTTTTTGTAGATGTCGCTAGCGGCACTGGTACCTTGTTTACACCTATGACGGATCCTTTTTTAAATTTATTTGTAGTTTTTTTTATTTTTATAACAGGAAAATGTATTTTAGCTTAACGTTACCTACCTTAAAAGACAAATTAAGTAAGCGAACACGGTCTTTAAAATAAAAAAAGGTTGAATTAATAGAACGGCCATTTTGGGATCACCATATCTTTGTTTTCGCTTGGAAATCTCGATTTGTACACTTAAAAGCTGCTCACTTCTGCATAATATCCAAAAAATAATCAATTTCGTAATAAAAATACAAGTTTTGTATGCAACTGACAGCTATATTAGGTACCATCTATCATACGCCATCTGTCGTGATAAAAAGTTAGTGATATATTATATTAGACCTGGATTACCAAAACTGTGAAAGAGAACTATACTTATTACATTTTCAAAATACAGTTAAACCATAAAAAAAGTAAAAATCACATTTAAGTCTATTCTATCGAATACTTAACACTAATTATCTCACGGACTCTGCTCCTATACACTGACTTAGAGTAAGCAAATATGTTCACGTCAACCAAGCAATCATTATATAGTTTTAATGCTCGTCTTACAAAGGTGTTTTTTGTATAATTTATTCTGCCTCCGTGGTCTAGCGGTTAAGTCCGTGGATTTAGACTCGGAGGTACCGGGTTCGATTCCTGGTCGGGACACAATGTATTTATATATATTAATTAATATTTAATTTATTAGTGATATTTCTCGAGTTTGGTACGCTGCCGCGCTGGAGACATCGACGAGCTTGCCACACTGATTGGCCTATAGTAAAGTTGGCTTAATGTGAATCCGCTTATTTATAAGCGTGGTTTCTGACCACCCCGAAAGGGAAACGGTCGTGATGATACTTTACCTAAAGGAGGAAATGAACAAGTCTTTAGAGTGATTTTGACGATATATAAGCTTATAGGGCAAAACAGGACCTGCAGGACAGAATATATAGCTAACCTTATTATGTAATTTTACCTATCGGTGGCAACTTGTCACTAGCCATACCCTACCCATATGTACTATATATATATTTTATGTATCTAGCTGTAAGTTGACCTTAAACATTAAATAAAAAAATAAAAAAAAATAGCTAAACTATAAAAGATAAGTAAATTTGATATTTAAGTCTATTCTATCAAATACTTACGAGCGTTTAACACATTCACATTCCCCTCGCTCGCTAATTAAGCATTTTTAAATTAAATTATTAAAAAAAAAAAAACAGGCTCCTAAACGTATTGGCAGATCGGTGGGACTCTCCGCTGCTGGAGGACTGGATACAGCTGCATACAGTCAAGTAGACAGCCTCCAGTAGCAGATAGTTTAAAATAAATTTTGAGTTATACTAAATATAGATTAGGTAAAATTGTTACTAACAATTTATGGATGTAAAGTCCGAAATAAAAGTTTATTATTATTATTAAATAGGTTAGGCAATGATGTGTAATTTCATTCTGGGAAAAACAACCGGATGACAGGAAGGCTGGCAATTTATTTCTGCCAACGTATTAGCGTCGCTTTACAGAGGGGAAATGTTGCCAGCCTCCTTGGGACTATCCCTGAAGAGTCGTCTCTTTTTTAGTTTATACTTATAGTTTAATTTTTATTAGGTTTCATCATCATCATTACAGCCCTTAGAACACAGCGTCCTAGACCTCCACTGCTGGAGATGGGCCTTCCAGAACATATATCTGGAGAATGAAAACACTCGCCACGCTGCCGCGCTGGCCAGACGGCTTGGCGAGGATATGATGTCAATTTGTCATGACAATTTATTAACGATTCCACAAGTTGGTATTAGTGGAACCGGGACCGACGGCTTAACGTGCTCTCCGAGGCACGGGAACGGTGGTGTTGTAAATCTATGACAAATGTACTTAAGAAAAGTGTATTTCTCATTGGTACATGCCGGGTGGGTTTGTACCGACTTTTGTAGGATTTAAGGAACGCGTTCTTACAACCGAGCCATCACCGCGCCTTTTTTGTATGTTATGAGGTATCATAACCAAAAATGGACGGAGTCGAAAAAAAGAGGGGTCAAAATGTAAAAAAAATATGTTTAGAAACCTAATCGAGAGGCCCAGCATTAATTTACGCGTCGCGTTCTCACTATTGTTTAAAAAATATGTTATCCGAAACGTATAGACAATTTTCGCGTTTTTTTTTTTAATTCGAGATGACATCGTTTAGCAATCGGTTGCGCCTTTGAGGTAAATTTTTGTTTTTGTGTAGAGATGCTATAAAAACATAGTTATGTGGTACTAAACAAAAAAGTTTCCAAATTGCCTCAGGAACTTAAATATCACTATTGCTTTACACGTACCTATGCCTGCATTTAAATAATCAATATTTTACATGCAGTCAACAGATACCTAAGTCGTAATCCGTTATCAGTGTTCCTAGTGTAATCTGAAGTCAGTGTCAGTGCAACCGGACGTGATTTACACATCCAATTACACACTAATTATTATAACGAGCAAATTTGTTATGATAACAAGGTTATGTGACAGCACAACAGTCGCCATGGTCTGGTGGTTATCTACATTTTAAAAAAATGGATATTTGAAGTAATTATTTGTGATCTTTCTCGAGTCCGGTACGCTAGAGGCATCGATGAGCTTGCCACTTACCTTGCCATGATGGGTCTTTAGTAAAGTTGGCTTAATGTAAATCCGCTTTCGTGAAAGCGTTAAGGGTGCCCTGTCGTTGTATTGCATCTAATGCTGGCGGGAGGCGCGGGTGGACAAATTCGACGCTAGCGAGGCAGCGCTGTGCCTCAATTATTATAAGCGTAGGTTCTGACAACCCCAAAAGGGATACGGTCGGGATGATATTTTACTTTTTTTTTAAAGTCGCTGCCGTAATGCCCATTTAAGTCGGCATAGTGATAGGGACTGATGTCAGTCATGGGTCTCTGATGCCAGTTGGTAACATTCATGGACCTTGCACGCCACTTATCATCAGGTGGCAAGGCAACATGTCGTGCTAGTATTTAAAAAAAATAGTATATACCTATTATTCATTACCAAGACAGGATTACGGATAAACTATTAATTCGATCGCTCAATAAATTTATAATAAAATAAAATAGCCAGCAAAGTAATCGATATTTTAACAGAACTTAACTTACTCATAATACGTCCCCTGCCATTTATGTACACGGCACCACCGACTCCGGTTATTCTGTATCCAGAGAGAACGTCAAGTAGTGTTGATTTCCCAGCTCCTGAAGGACCCATGATGGCCACCAGCGTTCCAGGCCTAAGTCTGCCATTTACACCGTGAAGAATCTGTTTGTATCCTGGAATAATAGATAAAAACAATAAATATCAACCTAATAACACTCCCTATTATAAAGATTCGATTAGGCGCAAAATTTTCAAAATAGTAGAAATGATTATTTACAATCAGGTTTATTGCGCGAACATAACGAAGCTTACTAGTACCTACACCAAAATTGTAATATCACTTGTAAAATCCTTAAAAAAATACAAAAAAAACACACCGTGGGGGGAGGGGGTGAAGGAAAATATCACGTATATTTGTTCGTCAAACAACCTATCTGTCTAGACTTTTTTATTATGTTCCTTAAGTGTCTTTGGGTGGGGAGAGGGGGGGGGAGGGGGGGGGGGGGTTAGTCTTAAACCTTACTACGTATAACAAGGGGGGAGGGGGGCTTAAAAAATGCAAAAAAACATCATGTGATTAATGGACGCCCCAAAGTCTCTGTGTTCTAGGTGGGACTGTGAAGAAGAACGTGTTTGGACGTTATTGTCGAGGATCGCTCGGCATGAAATTCATAACAATTTGATCGTAGTATAATTAACTTATAAAAAATAAATATATTACGACGGCTTTCCTATCATATGATTCCTTATCCATCTGGAGAAGAGAACTAAAAATAAGTACAAGTTGGTAGGTACTTATAACAATTATGTCGTTCTTGTAATCGCTTCGAACTTTGGTACGGCAAACAATTGCATGTCAGTTCAATTGTTTATGATCACTAGTTACATGACAGTAATTATCTAGCTAGTCCATTACTTATTACCAACAATAATGTACTCTAATGTAACAAAGTTATAACTTTTGTGGCATTTGGGGTTGAAAAAGTTTTTTTTTTATATATTTCCAGACAGGTCACACAGCGCCATCTAATTTCCGTGGTAAGCTACGAGGCTTGTGTTACGGATACTAGATGGTTAATAAACTACATATTATACTTTTTTATTCAAATATATACATATAAACACCCAGACTGAGACAAATTATACAATGTACAACTTGCCCCCGGTGGGAATCGGACCCACGTCCTCCCTAGTGCACGGCAACGTTTGTTACCACTAGACCACGGAGGCTGTCATATATATGTAGATACATTCTCTTAATACTATTAAATAAATAAATATCGTGAAAGAGTTGGGTAAACAAATTTATCGAGAGTGTGGCGACCCCAAATGCCATAACTACCTAAAACAACAACAAGGGCCAAGATGTTGTCCAAACGGCTGACGTAGAAATCCAGAGACAGGAAGGCTAGCAATTACTTATTTCTGCCAAATTATTAGCCTCACTATACAGAGGGAAAATTTTGCCAGTCGTCTTTGAACTAAGTATCTTTGATAAGTCGTCACTAGAGGACATTTTTTATTTATAGTTATTTTTTTATTAGGTTTAGTTTATATAGGTATTTAATTTTATTTAAGTAGGTGTAATTATTATTTGCATAAAATCCAAGTTATATCTTAAATAGGTCAAATAAAATATAAGAGAAGTAGTGTAAATCACGAAATAATTGTTACTGGCTGTGATGAGACATCTCTCCATCCATTTCCGCTTTAGTGGATTTCGGCCCTAAGTGTTTGTCCTATACATTGTCGCTTAACGGAAGCAACTACGAGTTTTTTTTCACGTGTTTGTGCCGAACATATTTAAAAAAAACATCACTTCTCGTCTAATTGTCTGCTCCGGTGACAAGAGGGCTGGGTTCTTTCTTCGCTCAAAGAATCAGCATAGCGATTTAGCGAGGAAAAGCAGCCAGCGTTTTTGCTAACATACAGCGCAATCACGATTTATATTTAAAATTCGTTTTGCATGTAGCTTACTAATGATTTTTTGTTATTAGTAATACTATCACGTTGTATCATCTGTCACTATCATATTGATGCGGAATAAAAGTGACAAAACACACATTTATTCCAGTTTTAGGTACGAGGTAATTTTAGAAAAACTTCTCTAAATACAAAGCTAACAATAACATATGGCCTTAATAAAAAATTCGGTTGTTGTCAAAATTAATAAAACTTCTAATACTAACACCTCAATGTAGGTTTTGACCTAAAACTAGCATTTGCGATAGTTATGCCGGCCATACACGGACGGTTACGAGAGCAAAACTGGTGCAGACCTATGTACTCGTATCATTAAACCCCCGAGAACATAGCGTTCTAGACCTCCACTGTTGGAGATGGGCCTTCCAGAACATATATCTGGAGAATTTGGCCTACACTCGCCACGCTCGCCAGACGTGTTGTACTCGTATATTTTCCAATAATAATATTAATATAATTTTAACTATCTATTTACTTCGTAACCTTAATGTAATGTAATAAGCGGGCTTATTACAGATCTCAGTCACAAAGGTTCGTTGGTAGAACATGCATTTACGGTAGTAAGCTCGCCTATGTACCTGCACTTATTATTGTAATTCGTTCAATGATAATAAAATAACAAAATTCAATGCCTTGATTGTAAGAACGAAAAAGGTCGACATTTAGGTCTAGGACTATATCTGTAAATTTGGTTCTCAGACGGATTTCCATGTTTTGGACTTTATCATCAGAAAAATCATAAAAATACCGAGCAAAGCTAGAGAGCTCCATAGCCCGATAAGAGACCTTGAATTTGTGGACCCTACGTTCACGTGTCCACGTTTCTGCTCCGTACGACAGTACTGGTTTGAGAAGACGAGAGTATTTATAATTTTAACGGGTCTTTACGCTATTTACCTTAGATACATATTTTTCTAAAAACTTTAAAAGTAATAAGTGGGTAGGTTTACATCTACCACCCAGTATGTACGAGACTACACCGCGCAGCTCCAGTCGACCCGTGACCACGGCCAATGCAACTTGGCTGAAACGTCGGGAAAAATATGTATATATCGATATATATATCGATATATGTATAAATCGCGTAGAGACCCGTTAAAATTATAAAAACTATTATGTTTTAAAAACGAAATCCAGCGTAAATTTAAAAAGTTTAATAGACTAGTGTATTCGTCTTTAAACACTAAGGTATATTTGATAAAAAAAAGAAAGAAAGAAAAACATTTTATTTGTCACATTAACAAAAAAAGTAAACTTAAAATTAAGTGTGTGGTGACAAATAGGGAATCAGCTCAGCATTGAGCTGCGACGATTTAAGAGTCACAGCGCTGATTTTCAGCTAATCCCCTAATATACAAGCATAAATGTGTCGAGGCTCTGGTACAGAACTACAATAATAAATAATAATATAATTTATTATATATATTTATTACACAAATAAATAATAAACAATCATAATAAATGCAAATTCACGAATGACACAATAACGTCATTATAGTATAATATATATCATACATATATACATATACACACATGCACACAAGTGAATAGAACAAATCACATAAAAAATAATTAACCATGAAATATAATATAATAATAATAATAATAATAATAACGTTTATTGAGCTTTCTTATTGGTACCTATATACAAAGTTGAGTAAACAATATATAAAATATTCCCTGAATTTACATACATTTTTGATTGAATGCAAACCACAAGGATAGGCAATTTTAAGATGGTCCCTGACTCCTAACCAAGATAACTTGTGTCCTAGGATGTCAGTCAGTTCCATATTGACTTATAGCCTCAGATAGCCAGCTCTAAAGGTATCATAAAATAAAATAAACAACGTAAATCAAAGTACAAAAGAGGTTCCAACACAACACACCTGTAAAACGACACCAGCATAGATATTTTGTTATTATATATTATTACTATTGTCATCTTAAAGCCTTTCTGTTGTTGTAGGAAACCCATTTATAATTTATTAAATACTTTACCCACCACCAGGAAAAATGATAAATAAAAACAAGCAATAGTTGCTTTTAAAGTTAATTAAAATGTTTACTTATGAACTATGAAAGTATGATTACCAGTCGATCAGTTACTTAAATACTTATATATATGTATACTTAAACTGAAATAATAATAAACAACTATATTTTTACTTATTATAAATAAACAGATACTTGATAATAAATAATACATACCATATTTAATTTATGTCTGATTCACTAATTTACGCCATCCACAACACGTTTAAACACTGTCACAAGTAACAACGTAAGTCTCGCTAAATGTATTTATTATAGGTTTTACTTGTTAATTTATTATTATTTAAAACTTTTTACTTAACCAAAAGTAACTTGTTTCCCTAAAGTGTATTTGTTATTGTATTATACTTATGTACTGCTACCCACTTGTAATAAATTTGTACAGAAATTTCACAGTAAACAGAAAAAGTGCAGATACGTTCGTAAATATGAATTATATGTAAGCTATTTTTTTAATTTGTGTTTTGTATTTTATTTTATGATGTAAAGTAGTTTTTCTGTATCTTCATAACTTTGGGTAAGTAACCAATTAGTAATAGTAGTTTTAGTCTTATATTTATTAAGGTGAAAGAAATTTAATATCCGGTTTAAATTGTTATATAAGTATGTTGATAAAAACAAACTTTGGTGTGTTGCAAAGTTTGTTTTTATAGGTGGACAATTGCAGGTATACTGCTACAGTAGCAGTTGAGATGCCAACAAATACATTTTATATTTATTTTTAAAAGCCACCACCGATTGAAGATGTGGCGCAACTTTCCGAATCTCTTAGACATGTCTCAGACTAAAATGACAGTTACGGTTTATAAATTCCTGTCCATATATGGCCGGGCTAATCGCCATTATTTCCGTGGTTGCCCCTCTGGAGTGTGACCCTGCCATACGATAACCTTTGCGGACGTCATAGCGATTAATAACAAATAATAACACAAAGATCACCACCAAGCCATAAATAACAACCAAGATTGCATATTTTGCAAAATTTAATGCACTTTAGTGTACATTGGTCAATCATATGATTTTGTGGCCCACTTGAACTCACTAATCGTTGTTTTAAATTATAAGGTCATAGGTGTTTAATTTTTTATTATTTTGATAAAGGCCTATTATCCAATTTGTTTCGATTCAATAAACTTGGCAATAATTGTGTGAACTTTTCGTTAGCAACACAAAAGGTTACGACTAAAAAAGATTGTAAAAAAATGATACCAGTAAAATAATATATGCATAACTCATATAATCACAAAATATTATGGTACAATTATTAAAATTATCACTTCTCTATTCCAGAGGTCGGATGTTTTGCACCTGAGTTTGAGCACTGCTGCCTGGAACACAAGACCACTTTGTTCAGGCACAGAAGTATCTTTATGTTTGTAACACACAATAAATTGTAACTTATCATAAGAGCCAAATGTATTAGGTTTTATTGAAATAAACTATTATTATTAAAAAAAAAAAAACTCTTATTAACACCCTTATTCTAAGACGGTTTCTCAACGGCTCCTCCACTCAATCATTCCTTTCAGCTGTCAAACGGGTGCCTTCAAGGGATCCTTAAAATAGGTATTCATCATCATCAGCCCCTAGAACTTTGTCCTAGAACTCCAGTGTTGGAGATGGGCCTTCCAGAAAATTCTGGACAATTTGGCCTACACTCGCCACGCTGGCCAGATGGGTTGGCGAGGATCTGATGTCACTTTTTTAATGACAATTTATTAACCCTTTCAGCACGACAATAAATATTTTGGATATACGAGTATAAAAGGATTGATAACTTTGAAATACTTAAGGTCTCAAATATCTCACATTTTCACAATTTGTGAAAAAATCTTCCACTAGCGAATTCCACAAATCCCCCTCCGCATATTCGTGTGTTGTTGTTTTCTAATGTGCGTTGGGTAATATGATGGAAATAAAAACCACTTTTTTTATTATTAACTAGGCTAACAATTTAATAAAGATAATGACTAAGTAGCTAGATGAGTTTACGATTGATCGGCACGATTCGGAGCGGCAAAACAGAATTTGGCCTCCGCTAGATATTTTTAATAACGCACGTTTAGTATTGTTCGTGTTAAAAGGGTTAACGATTCCACAAGCTGGTATAAGTGGAACCGAGGCA
The DNA here is from genome assembly GCA_910589645.1 of Tinea semifulvella. Classification (NCBI taxonomy): domain Eukaryota; kingdom Metazoa; phylum Arthropoda; class Insecta; order Lepidoptera; family Tineidae; genus Tinea; species Tinea semifulvella. Next base: position 9,877,696 of record OU342595.1, on the reverse strand, counting down.
CGGGAACGGTGGTGTTGTAAATAAATGACAAATGCACGTAAGAAAAGTCTATTTCTCATTGGTACACGCCGAGATTCGAACCGACCATTTTAGGTTTTTTTCAAGGAAAGCATTCTTACAACCGAGCCACCATATTTTTAGCAACAATAAAGATTCCGTTCCCTTTATTATAAATATTAATTTATACATGCTCTAGCACTTTTGACATCTATAACTCTGTCCCTTTCATATTGTGAATATTCATGTGTCACGTAAATTATTTATAGTTTTGGAACAAAACTGATTTAAATTAATGGCAATTTGTTTTGTTTACAAACTTTGTTGTGCTCTGATAACTAAAATAAGTAATTAAAATACAAATTACATATTACAAGAATAAATATTAGCCGAAAATAAAATAAATACGGTTCAAAGAGGTTTCAAAGTACGTCGCGTAGTACGAGTACGTGGCGAGGCGTCCCTCCGTTTGACAGGTGGAAGAAATAATTGAGTGGAGGAGTATTAAGGAAATCTTAGAGAATGGGTGTGAAAGTATTGCCTACGTTCTTGGTCTAGCGGTTAAATCCGTGTATTTCGACGCCATCGTGGCAAGTCTTACGATGTCTCTAGCGTCCGAAACTAGAGAAATATCACAAATAAATTTAATCATGTATACCCGGCATAGCACGGAGGCAGTTATTTAATTTAGTCATAAATTAATATTATATTAAAAAGAATAAAATAATTACAAACTGCCTCCGTGGTCTAGCGGTTAAGTCGATTTAGAGTCAAAGGTACCGGGTTCGATTCCTGGTCGGGAGACAAAAATATTGATTGATGTAAATAAATACATTTATTTAATATTTAATTTATTTGTGATATTTCTCGAGTTTGGTACGCTGGAGACATTGACGAGCTTGCCACTTGTCATGATTGGCCTATAGTAAAGTTGGCTAAATGTGAATCCGCTTATTTATAAGCGTGCTTTCTGACCACCCCGAAAGGGAAACGGTCGAGATGATACTTTACTTTTTTTTTTAATATAATTATTTTATTACCTAGGTACCTAACAAATACTAGCACTGGATTATAACCATATTATATGTTAATAAAATCAGCAAGCGTCGAAAATATTAAACGATTTGCAATAGTTACTTCTTTTCGACGTTTCCTGTAAAAATGATTGTAGGGATCAAGTTCTATAAAAAAAAAACAAGGCTCATTGACGTCTCTGGTGACAATGGGGCTGGCAGTCTTTTTTTATAAATTTAACAAATTTACAAAATATAACATAAAAATACGACTTCTAAAATAAAATTATACATTTTTTCTTTTTAATAGAACTATAAAGGACAATAGAACATAAAAATTGCATAAATTTGGTTCTTAAAAACGAAAACAAAACACTTCGTAAATAAATTATAAGCTAATCATATATTAGTAAAAGTAAAGTATCATCACGACCGTTTCCCTTTCGGGGTGGTCAGAAACCACTATACTACTATTTACTATAGGCTAATCATGACAAGTGGCAAGCTCGTCGATGTCTCCAGCGTACCAAACTCGAGAAATATCACAAATAAATTAAATATTAAATGTATTTCATTACATCAATCAATATGTTTGTGTCCCGACCAGGAATCGAAACCTCCAAGTCTAAATCCACAGACTTAACCGCTAGACCACGGATTGATGGTTCGAAATGTGCATGACCAAGTTCAAAGCTACATCAAGTGTGTTGGGGCCTAGAAGCGTGCCTGTACAGGAGCTAGAGCACGCAAGGCTTAATTTTTCATAATTTAATATTGTTATTGGTTTATACTGTTTGTATTATTACTTCGATTAAATGTTGATAATAAAATGTAAGTAAAAGACGAAAGAAAGCGTATTATTTCGTGATCCCGACGAGGGTTCTTAAGTACCACATCCTACTTTGATTCAATTCAAACCTATTATCATAATCCAAATTTAAAAACCATAGTAATTTGGTCTCAGAGTGTTTTTCGTTTTTTATATTTAAATAAAAGACACGAAAATTAATTATAATACGGTTTATTTGATACTAATGTGACTTAAGACTAAATATAAGTGAAATTACACTACATGTGACCTTGCGTATACTTGATGATAAACAAAAATACACCGGCATAATCAGGCAGAAACCGCTAGTTTATAATAGTAAAAAAAATAAAGTAACATCACGACCATTTCCCTTTCGGGGTGGTCAGAAACCACGCTTATAAATACGAGTAAGCGGATTCACATTTAGCCAACTTTACTATAGGCCAATCATGACAAGTGGCAAGATTGTCGATGGCTCCCGCGTACCAAACTCGAGAAATATCACAAATAAATTAAATATTAATTAAATTCCATTAATAAATATTTTTGTGTCCCGACCAGGAATCGAACCCGGTACCTCCGAGTCTAAACCCACGGACTTAAACGCTAGACCACGGAGGCAGTTTTTGATATTTAAATTAAAGACATCAGTATTAATTTCAATTAGTTTTATTTGATACTAAATAAAAGATCAGTTTGTAAATTTTATTTGTAAAAAACAAAACTTTAGAAGGTTTCGGGTTCGATTCCTGCTCGGGACACAAAATTAATTATTAATGTAAATAAATACATTTAATTAATATTAATGGTACCAACACTGATCTATGGAAGCGAGACGTGGATATGTCAGAATACGCATGAAAGAGGGTTAATGCAGTAGAAATGAGGTCGTTGCGACGGATATGCGGCGTACTTTGGCGGACCAAATACGTAACGTCGAAATACGAAAAATGGTAGGTATAAAAGAAAGCATAGGGACAAAAATAAGGAAAGGCATGCTACGATGGTTCGGGCATGTTGAAATAATGAGCGAAGAAAGATTGACGAACCAGGTATATAATGCGAAAGTTGTGGGTAAAAGAGGCCCTGGCAGACCGAGACTCACATATCACGATCAAATAAATAAAACACTAGCTGAAGGTAAATTAAAAAAGCCTTCGTAACAAAAGGGCATGTATGAAGAGGTTGATGAATGTGGATAAAGCGGAAGAGGTATGTCGTGATCGTGTCAAATTGGCGTGAAGATATGTATGTATGTATGTAATTAATATTCAATTTATTTGTGATATTTCTCGAGACATCGACGAGCTTGCCACTTGTCATGATTGGCCTATAGTAAAGTTGGCTAAATGTGAATCCGCTTATTTATAAGCGTGGTTTCTGACCACCCTGAAAGGGGAACGGTCGTGATGATACTTTAGTTTACTTTTTACTTTATACTTATGCCCCATCTCATATTAAGTCAAAAGTTAAATGACATTGACTTAAACTATTGGAGTTTAAAAGTTTCAATTCAAAAGTAATTAGACATAATCACATTGTGCAACAATTTTAGTTATCATTTAATTTTTGTTGTTCTAATTTCACAACGAGTTTTGTAGATTTTACAACTAAAGTAAATGTCGCAATTTAAATAATGATAAATTATTGTTTTATCGCCTTTCGTGTCCTCTATTTGGGTCAAAGGTAATTGACTACCTAAAGTATTATTGTTTTAGGTTTTTTAGCAAACTTTTCCGATTCGCATTTCAAGTTATGATATTTATATAAATATCACCATGGCAAGCTTACAATATTAGTTCTCCTTGAAAGTAAAAAAATGCATTTGACATCATTGCAAATGGCACACACTTTCAACGACAACAAGAAATAGGTAGTAGGACTGATGGTGGTAATTTTCCCAGTCTGCCGGGACAAGGAAGTATCCACTATTCGTGCCGATAAACCCAGTTAAGTGTTCTTTGGGCTCGAATTGCCGTGTCCAGTCAAGCCGTTCATAGTGTTAGGGACTGATGTGAGTCATGAGTCTGATTCTACTTGCTGAACATTCATGTACCTGCGTGACACTTACCATCAGGTGGGCGCAAGGCCATATATCGTGCACGTATTAAATATATATATATATATATCGCATTAACAGATCAGATTAGGATTAAAATAGTAGATATTATCTACTTAGCCCGAGTTATGCTGATGTCAAAATAATGTTATTTTAGTACTAAATGTTTGTTTTTGCGCCATCTACCTTGTTCATCTCTTGACGAAGAAGAAAGTTTTACACTTCCGTAGCAAGCAGGTGAAACAACTATTTGAAAGTGCATGTCGATCACAATCATAATCGGCAATGAACTGTCCAGGGGATATTTTCTTCCATACATTGCATTTGTTACCACAATCGGAAAAAAAAAAATTAAATTATCAAGATAATTATGTAGTTTTATACGCTACGCTTTAATAATTTATTTAGTATAGTTTTTTTTTTTTAATACTGGTAACATTGTCAAGACCACAGAGCACAGAATCGCAGTGCGCTGCCCACTCGTAGCGGGCGGCGCGCGTGGATTCCTTGCTCTGTGGTCAAAACCAAATCGAAACAAAATGAAGGAAACATGTCCTTAAATAAATAAAAAAAAAACATAATGAAGTCTTGGCTGTTGCGTATGCCGCTTTATTTTACAAGTTTAAAGGAATTGAAAGTTAAATTTATGTTTTTAAATTGTGCAACGTAAATCGAGAAACGTGTGTAATATGTGTGACTCAAAGAATATACAATACAATCTCCAAATGTGTATTTAAATGTTGTTTTTTTTTAATGGAGTTTACATGTCAAAAGTGTTTAAATTTTAATAAATCAAGAATTTAAACAATAATAAAAAGTCGTTAGAGAACTTTAAGTAATAAATTAATTGTAAATAATAATTGTGTTTATTTTAGTTACCTATTCCGCCATTTTTATGGATCTACTATTAATTTTGTTCGACAAATGAGAAGGGTCATTTTTCTTAGAGAAATGGGCTCAATAAAATGTTCTAGTGCCATAATGTATTCTTTTTATTTGATAGTTAATATATTGTGTTTTCATATTCTGTAATTAATTTTATTTATTTTACCCTAGCATAACGACAATTGACAATAACTTTTTTTTACGTTAATAATTACATAGTATCGATCCCGCTGATTTGAAATCCAGTGTTTTATCTATAATAAAGTACCTGGTCATAATAAAAAACCTAATTGTATAAATAGTGCTTTGTAACTATTTCATACATAAATTTTAACCAATTGTCTATTTAATTAAATTGTATTTTAATGCTGGGATAAATAACGAGATGTTGTAAATAATTGTTAAAAAAACACAATTAATTTTTATGATTATTGAATTGTATTTAGTTGAGGCACGCTGCAAAAAAGTTGGGGCCTGGTTTTGGACAATCTCTTTTCTACTTTTATTGATTTTTTCATAGTGACTATCTTAATTAATACAGTTTTGATGCTCTTATTAACAAAAAGTAAAAAAAAAAATACTTAATGAATTCTAAAATTTTCCTCCTATGCTTGTTCGGTGCGAACCCGTGTAGCGCTGCTAAACCTGGCACATTTTTCTTATATGTAGATTCGCTTCTTTCTTGGTCATTACGTCCCCTGGCATTGTCATAGACTAATTTATAATAATAAGATGATTGTCCTAACTTCGATTCTAATACCGTTTGGCTTCTTGCCCCGTCTTGTATTTTATTTAATAATTTAAGTAGAAGGGTTATGAAGCTCCTCAGAACACTCACCGGCGAAGTTGGGGCGATTCGAGACAGTTCCAAATGTTTTTTAGAAATACTAATAATACAGACATATTAATATTATTCATTGCAAATCTCCTTTTGTGCATTCATCTTCACAACAAAGGCATTAAATACTATTATTAAATCGCTACAGATGTTAAATGTAACAATGACATAAAGAAACAATTCTATTGTTTAGTACTGTAATGTGTAAATGACCTAACTTAACGTTTTGTTAAATATCGATCAAATCGAAACGTTTTATCATAGACACTTTTTATTGTGCAATAAGACTTCTCAATAGGGTTGCCAATCTGCCACTTCTTGATTTAAGGGTTACCAGCATCAAAATTACGACATTCTGTTTCATCGACATTTTGTTCATTATTTGTATTTTTATTGTATTGTCTAACCTTTGGGAGAACGACAAAATATATTGTGGGATGCAGAGTTAAAAGGAAAAATGTATAATAACTTATAAATATATACTTAAACCCCTCATGGAGGCATTTGGGGTCGCCACGCTCTTGATAAATTCGTTTACCCAGCTCTTTTACGAATTTGTGGGTATCAAGAGAATATAGCCCTATTGTTTCAACCCCAAATGCCACAAAGTTATAACTTTGTTTAATGCTATTAAATTATTTTATGTAATTTTTGAATTCGTCTGTATGAGCAGCTGAACCGGCCTTTTCTGATCTAGAGGAAATCTGGCAAGCGGCCAAGGTGGCATTCCAAACAAGACATCTTCCCTCACAAGAGACATACCATCCGGCCTTTTACCATCACTACGTGATAGACCTGTTGGTTCAAGGACCGACGGTATTTTAAAGGGCCACAAACTTAACAATAAATTTGATAAAATTAAATTGAATAATAACAATAGGTAATAGGCACGACTAGGTGAAATCGGCTCTCGGCACGTGCGACCTTGACATGCTTTTTTTTATCTAAACTTCACCTTACATTTCCATCATTATCGTTCTTACCTTTTAATCACATATTAACATAGATAGGTATATTCTTAGCCTTGACTATTCTTGTTTTGTAGTAAATAACAATTAGTTAAGACGGCCTAGTCTAAAATAGGAATAAAATAAAATTGCAAATTACTTAAACACTTGTATCGTTTTTGCTTCCTTTTCGCTCGCACATTCGAATATTTTCTAAGATTTTTCAATTGTAATACTTAGAAAAAATTATCTAAAAATGCATACACTGCGTGTAATTGTCAAAAGAGCAAATATTGTTTTTAAGCTTCTAGTGTCATTGGTAGATTTTCTATTTGAAATAAAAGCGGTCAGAATTTTTAAATATAAAAACATTATTTGAAAAAAAAAAAAAAAAACACTGCTGCGTGGTGAATAAGGCCGCATCTGAAAGTCGCGATATTCATCGTGATAAATACCTAAAGGCTAATAAAGTGTTATTATTAATTGATTTCGCCCACAGCCGAGAGACGAAATAGAGAGAGAAAGAATTACGTAAGTCAACGTTCGCGCGATGTCGACCTCTGATTTGTTGATCTTGCTTATGCTTGAAAATATCGCCACTCATACTGGGCGATATTTTTAGGAAAACTTCTCTGCACCATAACTTAAGATTTTATTATTGAATAATAAAAAAAAATACGCATAGTATTTTTTATCAACTTATGTAAATAATGTCTAAAAGAGATAGAATCAGTTATGAGCAGTTAGAAGCTAGTCTACACGCATACGTCTAGTCGCACGCACACAAACACCGTGCCGAAGTCTGCCGAACTGAAACGATGTTAGACGATGCACCGGCTGTACCGGTCGGAGTGGGGGGTGTTAGGTTTCTTTTCGTTACGGAATTTCTTGATTCGGTCGCCGCGCGAAAGCTATGCAATAGCTTCAAAACGTAGTTCTTTATTTTTATTCTAGATTATAATATAAAAATATTTGCTTATTAATAAATTCCACGCAGTACAACTGTAAATACAATTTAACCCAAATCCCCTTACAAGATGAATGATGAATGATGCCTTTTGTCCCTAAGGTATGGTTGTCAAAGAATGAGAAGAGGAATTTGCAGTGAAGTTTTAAAATAACGAAATAATAAAACAAACGTCATCTTGACGCAAATTATAAATACTGGAATGTTGACAATTACACGCAACCAGTTTGGCTTGACACAAATTGCCACTCGGAGCTGTTATGTCAAACTATAGTAACATTACCGCCAAAATTATAGATGTCACTGTTTCTGCATTATAATGTCAGTGAAACATCATCACGTCCGTAATTCCAAGCGGGGTAACCACCACGCTTCTAGCAAATATGCTTTATTCAAAAAATGCGATAGGTTATTTAATAAATTGTTAAAAACTTTTCTTTTGTGACCTCTTAAATCAAGAAAAATACCATATAAGATATGCATTAACAATTTAGTTAATAATTACATATTTATATTGGCCTACACTCGCCAACCCGTCTGGCCAGCTGCGTGGCCATATTTGTAATGGATTTACAAGACCAACCCGAGCATTGGTCTCGTCGGAATTATAAAATATTATTCAATTCTCAACTCTATAAGCGCTCGACCACGACGGCGTCCGTGCAAATATTAACTTTAATAGCGTGATATATATATATATATATATATATATCACGCTATTAAAGTATATATATATATATATATATATATAGTTAACGGATTCCATTATATAACGTTACTGGTTCCACTATTACCGACTTGTGGAATCGCTAATAAATTGTCATTAAAACTGACATCAGACCATGCAAACCCGTCCGTGCTTGCTCATCGTGTGTTAAAACGTGGACCGGCCCTTCGACATCATCAGAGCCTCTAGAGTCTAGAACATAAAGTCCTAGACATCCACTGCTGAAGATGGCATTTAGAACATATTTTTGAAGATTTTGGAATACACATGCCACTCTGGCCAGATGGGTTGGCAAGGGTCTGATGTCAGTTTTAATGACAATTTATTAACGATACCACAAGTTGGTATTAGTGGAACATATATATATATTTTCTATTCTAGCACGACATGTGACCTTGCTCGCATCTGATGGTAAGTGGCGCGCGAGGTCCATGAATGTTAGCAACTGTAATCAGACACTCATGACTGACACCAGTCCCTAACACTATGCCGGCTTGGCTGGGTTCATGATCAGCAATTCGAGCCTAATCCCGAAACGTTGGATACGCTTCACTGGGTTTATCGGCACGAACGGTAGATACTTCACCGTTCCGGCAGACTGGACAAATTACCACCATCAGTCTGCCTACCACATATTATATACGTACGATATATTTTGGGCTATAATAATTTACGAATATATGTTACGAATGGTTTATTGCTTGTAAAAATGTTACTGCGATGCCGGAAAACTTTTAAAAAACGTCTCACGTACTTATATTAAAATTTATAGGTACATAGTTATTATTCACGCACCAAAAACAACAAAGGAAATTAACAATGTTGACAAAACACTTGTCTTTGTGCTGCATAAGATAATATTTTATTTCGTCGTCTTATCACTCTCAATATTTGCATTTATTTGGAAATTACTCGCATGTGACAATAAAAGTGGCAATTTGATACTGTTTATTTTGTTGACAAAAAACGGGATTTCGAAAAATTATACGGGTCAAACTTCATGGCAAAGGGTTCCATTTTCAAATTTTTTTTTTTTTTTTTTTAATATATTATTATTATATATTATTGTGGTTTATTATTATTAATAATATGTTTCAGTTTAAGTTTTTTTTAGTTGTATAAGATATTTGTGGAAACTTTTAATTGGCATCTAGTTTTTTTATATAAGTAATCATACAGCTTCTAAAGCTGTAAGTTTTCCTTGAAGATAAATAAATAAATACTAAAAATAAATTTGTATTTTATCTAATGATTTGTTATTGAATTTTACTGAATGAAATGGATATTTTTTACTATGCAATACATCCTATTTTTAACCATATTTGTATATTACTATATTTAATTTATTTCAATTTATTCTATTTTATTATTGTTTGTATGTTAACATTTTAAGCTGTGGTTTAGAATAGTAGCAGATGAATTTAATAATAATAATAGCAATCGTAGCTAATTGTACGCAGCCGGTGTGCCCAGTCCTTTAAATCTTTGTTTGATATTGGCATAACAACATAGATGACGTCACGCGTTCACTGACACAGCAGCTGACAGCAGAGTTCAATCCGAATCTCGGTCACACGTGCGCCTGCGCATTTCATTTGATTTTACTACCTAAATAATTAATTAATTATTGTTGCAAATAATTATGATCAAGCTTTTATATCTCTCCGTGGATTCATACGAGGAGATACCGGGTTTGATTCCTACTCGGGACACAAAAATATTTATTAATGTAAATAAATACATTTAATTAATATATAATTTATTTGTGATATTTCTCGAGTTTAGTACGCTGCAGACATCGACGAGCTTGCCACTTGTCATGGTTAACCTATAGTAAAGTTGGCTAAATGTGAATCCGCCGAATAAGCGTGGTTTCTGATCACCCCGGAAGGGAACGGTCGTGATGATACTTTCTTTTATGTTGGATTGTCCAAGCGAGAGAGATATAACAGCGTTAAACACTCATCATTACAGCCCCTAAAACACAGCGTCCTAGACCTCCACTGCTGGAGATGGGCCTTCCAGAACATATATCTGGAGAATTTGGCCTAAACTCGTCACGCTGGCCAGACGGCTTGGCGAGGAAATGATGTCAATTTTTAATGACAATTTATTAACGATTTCACAAGTTGGTATTAGTGGAACCGGGACCGACGGCTTAACGTGCTCTCCGAGGCACGGGAACGGTGGTGTTGTTAATCTATGACAAATGTACGTAAGAAAAGTGCATTTCTCATTGGTACATGCCGTTTGAACCGACCTTTGTAGGATTCAAGGAACGCGTTCTTACAATCGAGCCACCACCGCGCGTTAAACACTCAAAGGTCTTATAATGATCGGTTCATTTTACCTAATTTCTTATTATTCGGCGAATCTTGAAACAGGTTAGGTCAACAACAAGCCGAATCAAGTTCTGGGCAAAATTCGAATACATCGATGGGACTTGATATATATTTTAAAAGCAAAGTATCATCACGACCGTATCCTTTCTGGGGTAGTCAGAAACTTAAGCGGGTTCACATTTAGTCAACTTTACTATAGGTTAGATATGACCAATGGAAAGCTCGTCGATGTCTCTAGCGAACCAAACCAAACTCGAGAAATATTACAAATAAATTAAATAGACTATTGTGGTCTCCTGATGGTAAGTGATGTGCGAGGTCCATAAATGTTAGCACAGACACTCATGACTGACATCAGTCCCTAACACTATGCCGGCTTGAGCCTGATCCCGAAACCTGTGGATACACTTTACTGGGGTTATCAGCACGACTTACATTACTTCTATTGACAAAAACCAGGTCTTATAAACCAGCCAAATAATGAAAGGCTACATAGATCTCTTGGTTGTGGCGTATGCTAAGCCCGTTAAGTTGACCTTGCGTGATAATTTATACCTAATTCGGTTACGAAACAAAAAAGATAAATATTTTTAAATTGTTCCTACCTATCTTTTGTTGGCATTGTTATCAGGTAAAATGCTATAAACTTCTTATCAGTCATTGTTAATCCGATATGACCGTGGATTAATTATAATAATTTGATTTGATAATTTGATTGAGTTGAAAACAAAGGTCCTTAACCAGTGCGTCCTTCCGGTAATGTCGTACGGAGAAGAGGCGTGGACACTGACAGTGGGTCTGGGATTCAACGTGCTTAGCGAGCTATGAGAGACCTATGCTTGATTTTTCTTTGATTCGAAACGTTGATATTCGTCAGATAACGGAAGTTACTGACATAGCTTTTAAAATTAGCAAGATTATCGAACAACCCCCCATACCCCAGTGTTTCACGACGAGAGTTTTCAACCAGTGCGTTCTTCCAATGCTGTCGTACGGAGCAAAAACGTGGACACTAACAGTGGGTCTACAAATTTAAGGTTGCTCAGCGGGCTATGGAGAGAGCTATGCTCGGTATTTCTCTGATGGATAAAGTCCGAAACGTGGAAATCCGTCGGAGAACCAAAGTTACCGATATAGCCTTCAAAATTAGTAAGCTGAAGTGGCAATGGGCTGGACATGTCTGTCGTAGAACCGATGAACGATGGAGTAGACGGGTTATAGAGTGGAGACACGTACGTGAAGACGCAGAGTGGGTCGACCCCCCGCTAGATGAACGGATGACCTGAGGAAGGTCGCTGGTGGGGGTTTTATGATGGTGGCAGGAGATCGTGTGAAGTGGCGAGCCTTGGGGGAGGCCTATATCCAACAGTAGAGAGACACGAGAGGCTGATGATGATGATGATGATCAAACAATCGACGCGTCTTGCATTTAATTTAAAGATAACTTTTTTGACTGGCAAATAAATTCTAAATTAAAACCTAATGTGTAAATTGTGTTTTGATACTTGCTTGCAATATCAATTAGATATGCTGCAAAGTACTTAGTTATTGTGAGTACCTCATCTTTCATTGCTTACATGCAATCAAGGTCATACATCAATAAAAACTGTTGTGTTATTATCCAACTGCGCGACGAAGAGTTTAAAAAAGAGGGTTATCTGTTTATCCACTATGTATGTATGCTTGTTCCTTTGTGTAACACTGGAGACCAAACGCATTTGTTTATTTTAATATAATGATAATAAAAAAATGTTTCTAACTAGATTCAGATTCATAGTGTTGGTAACAGAAAACCTTATAAAACTATGTTAGTACTAACCTAATAATAACCTAAGTTTTATTTACATTTATCTAAGGCCAACTCCCTGCACATGCACGCCACAGCAACGAGACATGTACGGTGAGTTAAGGCTCTCAGCGACCATTTTAAGGATACTGTTGGCGCTGCCTCGCACCTGACCAAGCAGAGACCTACACTTCTTCCGCATTGTGGCATAGAAGCAATCTACTCTCGCCTCCGCAAACATATTTGATGCGCTGCAGTAGCGCGGCAGCGCCATCAGTACCCTGAATGCATTATTGTACTGCACGCGTAGCGCATTATATTGCCTTTGTGTAAAGAAGGCCCACAGGCTGCTCGTGTAAAAGGATGTACAGTCGCTCTAAACAAGGTAACCTTGGCGTCATGTGAGCAACGAGCAAACCGGCGAGCAATTATATTGGCCCTAACAGCCAATGCGCGCCTCTCCCTCTCAATGTCTGCATCATCTCTGTGTCCATACGTGACAATATGGCCAAGATATTTAAATTGTTCCACCCGCTTTAACACAACACCATTTAGTTTAGTAGGAGGAACTTCAACCAGGCAGCCACCGCTGGACTCAAAACCATGCATTCACTTTTACTAGTATTATATATCAGCCCTCTCACGTCAGTCGATTCGTCTTCATCACGCGTGTGTCACTAAAGTTATGATGCTAATCAAACTTAAGCCATATTGTGCCATAATAAAATAAAAAATCAACGAACTACGAGGGGCGTTCAAAATATTCTCGGTATGTGGATAAAAACAAACAAGTACGAAAAGTTTGATATTTTTATTTTTCAATATACTCCCCCCCTATGTTCATACACTTATAAGATCGATCAATTATTTTTTTTAATCCCTCATAAAAATATTTTTTATCTTTGGTGTAAAAATGCTCCTCCACGGCCGTCTTCAACGCTTCATCGTCAGAAAATTTATTTCCACGCAGATCCTTTTTAAGATTGGGAAACAAAAAGAAGTCGCTTGGGGCTAAGTCCGGACTATAGGGTGGATGAGTAACAGTTTCAAACCCACATTCAACAATAGCTGCCTTGGCAATATGAGCAGTATGGACAGGGGCGTTGTCATGCAGAAGCAGAACACCTTTGGTTAACTTTCCTCGCCTCTTTTCTTTGATCGCATCTCTTAATTGACGTATAACGTTAGCGTAGTACTGCCCTGTGATATTTACACCTTTTTCTTTATAATCGATAAGCAAAACTCCTTCACAATCCCAAAATATTGTGGCCATGACCTTGCCAGCTGACGGGATTACCTTGAACTTCTTGGGATGAGCTGAACCCTTAATGTGCCACTGCATGGACTCCTGTTTGCTCTCTGGGTCATAATGATGAACCCAGGTTTCATCTCCAGTAACTATTTTTTGCAGCACCTCATCGGGATTTTCACCACACACGTCGATAAAATCTGAACAGCAAGCCACACGCATATCCTTTTGAAGAAGCGTCAGCATTCGCGGAACCCATCTTGCACTTACTTTTGACATATTAAGATGGTCATGTATAATGTCATGTACGGTACCAATAGAGAGATTGGTTACTTGAGCTATAGATTTTACCTTCACTCGGCCGTCTTCCAATATAAGTTTTTCCACTTTATCAATATTTTCTTGTGAGGTAGCCACTACAGGCCGGCCAGGTCTAGGGTCATCTTCAATACTCTCCCTTCCACGCTTAAATTCGCTTGACCATTTTTGAATAGTAGATAAAGAAGGAGCAGACTCACGGTAAACACAATCCATTTCCTCTTTTATGGTTTTTTGATTTTTACCCTGTTTTGTCAAGAATTTTATGACGGATCGGTGCTCTAATTTCGTTAAAATTGTTAATTCGCTCATGGTGTTCATGTTTGTTCGGCAATTGCAGAAAAACAAAAGAACATCTCGGTTCCAATTTTACTTTTTTTTAATGTCAATGGATGAATCTTAGCGGCCAGTAACAAATATATATATAAAAGAGGTTGTAACGTATCAATACCGAGAATATTTTGAACGCCCCTCGTATATTAAGTGGGGTATCATAGAATAGGTATTTGAATATCATTTTGAGGTTTTTCTTATCATTTTTCATTTCGAGTGACGATTTAGAATCTATAACGATTTTAAGTTGGTTAGCAACCATCATTATTTAAAAGTTAAATGTTACTCCTACCTACCTACCTACCTATAACAAAGATGTTATAAAGTTCATATGAAAAATGTAAAAAAGTATTTTTAATTTTCAATTTCAATTCGTTTATTTTGCAAGTAGGCATAGGACAAAAATATATGTATTCTGCACACGACAATTTTTACAATATTGATATAAAACGATATAATTTTATAGTACATATTGGTGAATCTGGAGCAGTACATGATAACCATCATTTGAAAAGAGAAACAATAAAATAACAAAATTATAAATACAGAATAACGCTCAACATTATAGCTGCTGTAGATAGGCATTGTCACACTATAAGCTAAGACAGACACAATTATAAGAATATAAATGTCAATGTCAGTTAAGATAATAGCTGCTGTATATAGGCATTGTCATACTATAAGCTAAGACAGACACAATTATAAAAATAAAAAAAATAAATGTAAATGTCAGTTAAGATAATAGCTGCTGTAAAGAGGCATTATCATACTATAAGCTAGAACAAACAATTGTTAAAAAAAAGGTAACTTAAAATTATAGCTGCTGTATAAAGGCATTGTCATACTAAACTAGACTATAACTAAATACAAATTGTGTAATAAATGAATTATAATACTTATTAGCTGCCGTGCAGAGGCATTGTCAAACTACGAGACGTATTTAAATGCTATAATTTTAGCTTGGGCTTTTAATAAAGTATCATCACAACGGTATACCTTTCGACGTGGTCAGAAACCACGCTTTCAAAAAAGCGAAACTAGGAATCTAACATCGTACTCCGCATCTATTTACATCAACCACAAAGATTTTTATTGCATACTCGTATTAGATAAGAAGCCAACTTGTTATAATGCGATGTGGTTGTAAACAACAATTATTATTTCCATTTATTAGACTTTTTAATTATATTAATATGTACGAGTAATACCTAGATATTAATAACCACATAATTGCATTATATTATTTGCAATAATTATGATAATAGATCTGAATAAATAAATTATATGTTTTATTAACTTTTATACTTAGTAAAAATATATACCTCCCCCAAGGCTCGCCACTTCACACGATCTCCTGCCACCCTGATCCACCACGGATCTTGTCTCAAAAGTGCCAGTCGTCGTTTCCGCCACGGTTCTGTTAACAATGTGATCCATCGGGCTTTGGTTACTGCCGGAATCCCATCGGTTCTCGAACCGTCTGGGATCTCTCGCAGTGACGGTAAAAGACGCGATGGATTGACCTTGGTGCCTTGGTCGATGGGACGAGGGGACGCTACCTGCGTCGACACTCTTGCTAGGTCTCATCTCCAGGGCACCTCTGCCAGGGCCGGGGCTGCAGCGGACTTGGCTGAAAAGGCGAAAAGTCGCAAATACGAGTCGATTAGCAACGACTACGTGTTTGTGCCTTTTGGTCTTGAGGCAATGGGTCCGTGGGGGCCAAGTGCAAAGAAGTTCTTTAAAGAGTTGTCTAAGCGCCTGGTTAGTGCTGTATGTGACAAGAGGGCTGGCAGTTTTCTCGCGCAGCAAATCAGCATTACTGTGCAGCGGGGGAACCCTGCAAGTGTTCTTGGCACACTGCCACAGGAACAAATCATGGGTGAGGATTTTTATTTATAATTAGTTTTCTAATTTAGTTTTAATTTCTATTTCATAATTTAATTCTTTTATATTTTTTGTATATTACTTCGAATATTTTTTTAAGTTTTATTATTATTTATTTAATTACTACTGTCTCCATGGTCTACATTATTACTACGAGGGGTGATCAGAAACCGCGCTTTAATAAGTCCCGAGATCACATTTAGCCAACTTTACTGTAAGTCACACAAGTGGCAAGCTTGTCGATGTCTCGAGCGTTCCAAACTCGAAAAATATCATAAATAAATAAAATATATTTTGTGTTTCGGCCAGGAATCGAACCCAGCTCCTTAGCTTCTAAGGCTGAGTTGCACCAAAAGTCTCTGTAATCGTAACTATTAAAGTTATAAATGACGATGAATGTACCAGCGCGGCAGCTAAGAGAGTTTGACGAACCAGATAAATAATGCGAAAATTGTGGGTAAAAGAGGCCCTGGCAGACCAAGACTCACCTATCATGATCAAATAAATAAAACAATATTGATCCATAGCTCATTGACGTATTTGGTGACAATAAGTATCTTAATTTAGAGGGTAAATGCCGCCAGTGTAATGGGCACCATAAAATAATAATAATAATCGTTTATTTCCAATAAAATCCTATGTACATGATTTCTATTGGAGACCCACACTAGGAAGGCCGGTATTGTGGGGTCTAAATTACACTAAATCTATAACTTACAATACATATACAGGACAGAGATTTGTTTGGAAGAGGATTTTTTTTGTAAGTTTTTAATTTTTTGTTTTCAAAGTTTTTTTTTTAGGTTCAATTTAGTTTTTATTGTATTATAGTTTATTTAATTAAACGTTTCCTTTCTTTCTTTTTTTTGTACTATTATATATTAATAAATAGCTGAAGGTGCATTAAAAAGCCATCGAAACAAATGGGCATGTATGAAAAGGTTGATGAATGTCAAAGAAGCGAAAGTGGTATGTCGTGATCGTGAATTCGTTAGTTGCGCTTAATTGTCTCTGCCTACCCCGCAAGGGATTTGGAGAAGAAGACAAATTTCTAAGCATTCCATGGATTCACCGTGCGGGTGCCGGGTCCATCGTGTGTGGGTAAGAGATGAGAAGAATTATGATATTATTAGATAGGTATGTATATATGTATTATACATGCAAATTTAGGGAATCTAGTATTTTAAAAATCTATAGTTCGCACCTAAAGGAATAACTCTGTGGTGTCAAGGAAAAAGGATATGAGTCGAATAATTTTAAAAAAAATTTTTGCACTTATTGGTTCAAAGTATTCAATTGCGTCAATGCAATAAGGAGATGAGTCTATACACTGTACAGTTTATTTTACACCCCTACGTACATAAAGGGGCTAGTCGTAACACTAAAATGTATAAATAAGTAAAAAGAATTGAGTTATTTCAGTATCGCGCTTTTACCGCCAATAATTCAGTTATGCATAGTGAGATGAGTGGACTCTACGACTAATAAAATTTTACATTTACTAATTACAATTTTCTAATTATAAAAATGAGTTGTTTTCTTAATTTGCCTCTAGTGAAAAGTTAAATTTTTGTACTTATCCCCTTTTTCCTTGACACCACAGAACTATAGTCTATATTATGTCTGCAGCACGGACTGTTTTTGCCTCGTTTATAATTCGTATGACGTCAGAAAATAACCTTTGGTTTTGTTATTCAGGTATTTCCAGAATAAATAATTACCATTGAGAAGATTACTTTTGTCCACTTTTTTTTTACAAGTGATGTATTCATCAACTTTTTTAAAATACAGTAGACCGATTGATTTAAATAATCTATGATCAATATTTTAATACGTGATTGGTTGCTTGTAATTTTGGTTATTTAAGTCAATGACGTTCCTCTTTCTGCAACCGGCCGTAAGTATGTAGAATTTTACTTTTACATGACCGGAAGAATAATCTATTTGTGTCAGTTAAATATTTATTGTTAAGTGACAGTATTATCAATTTCTTAAAATAATATGATATTATTCAATTAAATGTCATTTTAATGATACGTTAACTGCCACTCAGAACAAATATAGCCTTGTTTCACAAAGATATCATTATTATACCCAGCAAGTAATAAAGCGTGAGAAATTTTAATAACCGATAAACGACTAACCACAGTTAGGTTAAACTTTTGATTATCATAGTCTAACGTTAAGTTATGAGCAAGTTTTGTAATTTGTCAAGTTTAGTAAATGGTGTAAGTTATCAGTAAGTGAAATAAAAACCTACCCAAACAATCCA
The DNA here is from genome assembly GCA_910589645.1 of Tinea semifulvella. Lineage (NCBI taxonomy): Eukaryota > Metazoa > Arthropoda > Insecta > Lepidoptera > Tineidae > Tinea > Tinea semifulvella. The sequence goes on along the minus strand of OU342595.1, from coordinate 9,859,268 downwards.
TAAATCGACTGTACCAAACAAAAGCCATCTTTCTCTACTGGTTCGTCTCACAGCTTTTACGTGATCCATCTCATCTTAAAAGCACTAAAATAGGAAGTAAAGTATCATCACGACCGTTTCCCTTTTGAGGTGGTCAGAAACCACACTTATAAATAAGCGGATTCACATTCCGCCAACTTTACTATAGGCCAATCATGACAGCAAGCTCGTCGATGTCTCCAGCGTACCAAACTCGAGAAATATCACAAATAATTTAAATATTAATTAATAAATATTTTTGTGTCCCGATCAGGAATCGAACCCGGTACCTCCGAGTCTAAATCCACGGACTAAAATAGGAACTTATTCGCAAACCAGATGTGTTCGTTAAGTAATTCTTATTACTATCCCAGCTGAATACGTCTGTCGGCTTCCTTACAGAAGTTGGCTATTCCTAATTGGATGGTCTGTCCAAGGTAGACGTATTTTTGTACAACTTCTATAGTTGCATTGGTCTCGGTATGACATGACCGTTGAACATTAAAATAAGGAACATAATAATAATAATAAATAATAAATATTTCCAGACAGGTCACACAGCGCCATCTAGTTTCCGTGGTAAGCTACGAGGCTTGTGTTACGGAAACTAGATGGTTGATAAACTTCATATTATACTTTTTTTTATATACATATTATACATATAAACACCCAGACCGAGACAAATTATACAATGTACAACTTGCCCCCGGTGGGAATCGAACCCACGACCTCCCGAGTTCACGGCAACGTTTATTACCACTAGACCACGGAGGCGGTCAAGCAACATACATACATACATATCTTCACGCCAAATCCCTTGCGGGGTAGGCAGAGACAATTGAGCGCCATTTGGCACGATCTCGACATACCTCTTTCGCTTCATACATGCCCTCTTCATACATGCCCTTTTGTTTCGATAGCTTTTTATTGCACCTTCGGCTATTGTAGGTATTTATTTGATCGTGGTAGGTGAGTCTTGGTCTGCCAGGGTCTTTTACCCACATCTTTTGCATTATATGAAGAACAATGAATAAATTTTAATTAGACACTTGTCAACTCGTCTGGCCAGCGTGGCGAGTGTAAGAAAAATCATCAGATACATATTCTAGAAGACCCATCGCTAACAGTGGAGGTCTAGGACTCTTAAGTGTTCTAAGGGATGTGGTGATGATAATAATAAACCTGATGGTCCTGTATTGGTTAAGAGGTTTTGGACTTTATCTCCATGTGCGTAAATGTGCTAATACAAAAACAAAATATAATTATTTTTTTTACACATTTTAGTGATAATGTAAATAAAATAGACTTTGTACTCTATCGGAAACGGTATTTTTTGTTAGACGTCCTTCGAATTTTTGAATGTCTAATCGTTTTTTGCTAATAAATATATTTAGTTGTTACGTAAGTTGTTAAATGTTCAATACAATAAATCTCGCAAGTATTTCTGCCAACGTACGAGTAGGTATTTGCCTACTTTTGCCCCATTATATGACAGACAGACAGTGGGGTCGTCCAGGCCCGGATGCCTAATGGGCCTGGGTTGGGGATGGGGACGTTTTCCCCGGCAGGATCTCAGCGGGTAACCACCCGCCGGTAATTCATGCACGTTTAGTGCTGGGCGCCGTTACTAGTATAACAGCGCCCGTGTGGCTCCCGAACCCAGGGGGCTAAGTTCGACTGCTGCAGCTCTCCTCCAGGAGTACTTTTCTAGGAAGTGGTCTCCCGTTGGGGGGCCGTGCATAAGACGGAGCGATGTTCTGGAGATGCTTGAAGTGTCCGTTGTCGGCCCGAGAGAAAATACCTACGTCTAGTCAGGCCAACGACAAACTCCTCAATAGTAGGCATCTCCAGATCTCGAGCTAAGACGGAATTACGCACGAACCATGGCGCTCGGGAAACCACTCTGAGCGATATGTTCTGCTGACTTTGGATTTTGTCCCTGTTGGTCTTGGCCAGAAGGTGGTGCCAGGCTGGCGCAGCATAGGTGAGACGAGAACGGATGAACATCTTGTACCCATTATATACCTGCTCGTAGAGTCACGGAAAAGTTCGGCCAATCTGGAAAGGCTGATGATTACAAGCAAAATCGAACCCGTTGCCGAAGCCCGATACGTTGGTCTGACCAGATCCGCACCACACTCAACACCCCATTCCACAATGCCCTGCAAACCGCAGTGTGCACACCCGGATGGCTCAGCATCGTCAGAGAGAGAGTGATCCGTGGCCATCATTAGTTATGCTATTACGGCCTTAAATATATGTCTGAAGAATTTGGCCTACACTTCACACGGATTTGCGATGACAATTTATTAACGATTCCACTAGTGGTTAAATGTGGAACTGAGACTGGAAAACGTCGTGTTGTAAATCTATGACAAATATTGTGGTAAAATAAAATCTAATAAAAATACACAACACAAATTAAGACATTTTCCAAATTAGCTACATATTGACTTTTTATGACAACCCTTTCTGTCATAGAGACTTTACAAATCTACTTAATTATTATTATTATTTTATTTTGTAAGTAGGCATAGGACAATATAATGTATTCTGCGCTTTAACATGTCAAAAAAATAATTAATATAACGAAAAGCTTATTTTCTGGGAAATAGCTTGTATTTGGAGCAGCACATTACAACCCAAATATACATAATTATAGTCTTTAGATGTAGCTTCTCTGAGCGTGTTCTACCGGCTATACTATGGTGAGTGTTCTGAAGAGCTCAATGCAAACCTAATTCCTTCTTCTCCATTCCGCAAGGTCAGAATATGCATCCACATACCGTAGTCGCCATCCCTTCGCGAACGTATAAATTTGGGGACTCATACATCTGTCGCACAATAAAGATATGGAATGCTCTTCCAGCCTCTGTGTTTCAACTTTCCCATAACCTGGAGTCCTTCAAGCGAAGTGTGAAAAGGATGTGGTCAAGCCGGCATAGTGTTAGGGTTTGATGTCGGACATGAGTGTCTGATTCGAGTTGCTAACATTCATGGACCATGCGCGCCACTTACCATCAGGTGGGCGCAAGGTCACATGTCTTGCTAGTATTAAAAAAAAAAAAAAAAAAAAAAAAAAAAACTGACATGACAACCCTTTCTGTCATGGAGACTTTACAAATCTAAATACACTTGTTCCGCAACAATAGGTAACAAAGGTTAAGGTCACACTGTCTTCTTAAACAGGTTTTAACATTTATTATAATAAAATTGTTAGCTTATGTTAATTCGTAGACTCATCCATCTGCGCTTTTGCATTCCTCTCATAATCGTGCTCCTCTCATACACTTGCCAACTAGGGTCAGCTACCATAGGAAATCATACAGTGCCATGAGGGTACAGTACAATGATGCGTTCTGTATCCTCATGCGCCGACCGAGGTACTGCAGTGCATCTGGCATGTTCGCTGAGGGTACCAGACTTCTTCGCGGTGCTCCGAAACCGTGTCACGTCTTTCTGGGAGCGGCTACGCTCTTTAACCAATCGCATTTTGAGAGCGGTTTGCGATGGGATCCCCAGTAAAATACACTCACATTGGCTGTCTGTTCAGCAGAGCCCAAAACGTAAATGAACTTGAGTCGATCTTGGCGCTTGGGAGTGGGTATTCTGCTCGATTCCTTCCGAGAGCTTTACACGGTAAAGTCCAGTAGAGTAGTCACTAGTGTTTGGCAAATATTTATTTAATTTTTGTTTTATATGTAATATTTATATTTTATAATGTACTATAGATTTATTGTAAAATTTGTTTGATATGGGTGCATACCTGAAGTAAAACTTTATTTATTATTTTATTTTATGATCCAATATTTTCTGACTGTACTTTTGAGAAATATAAACTTATCAACTTGCTGGGAAACCACTCTAACCGTTTGGTGAAAACAGGATGAAAATCGGTGCAGTAGTATATGAGCTTATCGCGAACAGACAGACAGAGCGGAGGACTTTATTTTATAATATTTAGTGATAGTATTCTATTGAATGAAGTTAAAGAGGTACCAACTAAAATAAAAATGTAATTATTTTATGAATATCGTTTCATCTTAACAGTGGCCTCGCACTGTCAAAGGTCGATAAAATACACAACAAAATGATTCATTAAAATCACCTCTTTGTCATCAAAGAAAACTGACAACGAGTAGCCTCGTCAGTTATCATAAAGTTAATTTACATGGAAACTTTACTCTCTGCAAAACCAAACAAAAATAGTTGTTAAATCTTGGAACATTTAAAATAAAGTGGAATATAATATGTGCTTATTGTTATCGAGCAGTGGTTGTAAAAACGCTTTCCATAACATCCACAAAAAAGGTGGTTTCGAACGCCGGCATGTACCAATGAGAAATACGCGTTTCTTACTTACATTTGTCAGTCATATATTTACAACACTATCGTTTCCGTGCCTCGGTTTAAGACGTCGTCGGTTCTGGTTCCACTAATACCAATTTGTGGAATCGTTAATAAATTGTCATAAAAATAATGACATTCAACCCGTCTGGCCAGAGCGTGGCGACTGTAGGCCAAATTCTTCTAAAATTTCTGGAATACCCATCTCGTGGTGGTCTAGGACCTACTAGGTGTTTTAGGGGCTCTGATGATTTGATGATTGAATTATCATGTAGACCGTAGTACGTAAATGACATTTGCATCTTGTATGGAGATTTTGGCTAAATTGACATCATCGCATCACGTCATCACTCTTGTTAGAATAATTTATCTAAAAATGCATATAATAACTATGAATATAATGTCAAAGTCAAAATATCATTATTCACGTAAACCTTTTACATGCATTTGTGACATGTAATAATTTAAATTATGTATTTAGAATGATTCTACTCCTGTTAGTGGAAGACTAAGCAGCGAAGTGGTCCAAGCAGTAAGCTGTTAGCAGAAGACTAACAGCTTAGCAAATTCCAGTGACCTGTTAATGTTTAATCTGACTGAGAAAGGATTTTTTACAAATGAAACAAATACAGAATTAGACAACAACAATAAATATATATCTTTCAAATTCACCTGAGTACCTATGAGATTACAATACCTAGTACAGTGGTACGCCGCCAGGTATGTTAGAATTAGGACTTGCCCGTGTGCAACCCGAAAGCCGACAAAACGCAAAACCTCTGCTAATTTAAGAACAATAAATTGAACGTGTTCGGCAGAGGTCCCAGGCCCCCACAGCAGCACCCGATCACGGACATAACGGATGTGCCAGCCATCCCCCCGCTTAACCAGGCCCTTAGGGCGCAGACCACCGGGACCCGACACACGTGCCACCACTGCAATGACCGATGAATGAAGGAAGGAACGACCACCGGACACGCCACAACATGAGAACCTGAACACTGACAACAACTTTCGAGACACACACAAACATCAACATAACAAAAACAAATCCCCATACATTATTAATTTTAAACTAAATTAGGTATTTAAAATATAAAAAACTTGCATAAATATATAAAATAATTATTTACAGATACAACAAAATTTAATTAAAAACTGGTTCATAAGGAGTAGGTGAGCTTGTGCCGTCCATTCTGGTTTTATCAAGAACAGCCATAAACGATGCGATGTTGTTATATAATACTGAACAAAGCCTTGCATTCATTCACTCACTTGCGGCATGGGCAATAATGGACATATGATAAAGTTTATTTTTGCTTACGCGATCATGAACGAGCGAAAATAAAAATTTAAAAAGGATGGCGAGGTTTGAGATGAGGACTGGCTATTGCATCCTTGGATTGCTAATAAAACGAAATAAAATATCGTTTACTTGCAATAAATACAGTGGTCACAAAACTTCTTCTCTTCACTAAATTTATAACTCGACTCGCTATCACCATGCTGGTACTATCTACTTATATATGGAAGCGAGACGTGGTCATGTCAGAATACGTATGAGAGTAGAGTTAATGCAGTAGAAATGAGGTCGTTGCGTCGGATATGCGACGTCACTTTGACAGCCCACATACGTAACGACGAAATACGAAAGACAGCATAAAGATAAAAATAAGGACAGGCATGCTTCGATGTTTCGGGCATGTTGAAAGACTAAGTGGCGAAAGATTGACGAACCAAATATATAATGCGAAAGTTATGGGTAAAAGAGGCCCTGGCAGACCAAGGCTCACCTCATTACATCATTACAGCCCCTAGAACACAGCGTTCCAGACCTTCACTACTGGAGATGGGTCTTCCAGAACATATATCTGGAGAATTTGGCCTACACTCGCCACGCTGGCCAGACGGCTTGGCGAGGATATATATGATGTCAATTTTGAATGACAATTTATTAGCGATTCCATAAGTTGGTATTAGTGAAACCGGGACCGACGGCTTAACGTGCTCTCCGAGGCACGGGAACGGTGGGTTTGTAATTCTATGACAAATGTACGTAAGAAAAGTGTATTTCTCATTGGGTATTGGGTTTGAACCGACCTTTGTCAGATTTAAGGAACGCGTTCTAACAACCGAGCCACCACCGCGCCTATCACCTACAAGGTTCACCTACCACAATCAAACAAATACCTAAAACAATGGCTGAATGTGCATTAAATCTTCGAAACATAGGGCATGTATGAAGAGGTTGATGAATGAAGATATGTATGTATGTAGGTATCTACTCATATACTCGTATCTACTTTCATGTAGCTCGCCAGTGGAACAGACTTTTTCTCACATATATTTCTCGAGTTTGGTACGCTGGAGACATCGACGAGCTTGCCACTTTCATGATTGGCCTATAGTAAAGTTGGCTAAATGTGAATCCGCTTATTTATAAGCGTGGTTTCTGACCATCCCGAAAGGGAAACGGTCGTGATTATACTTACAATGATACTTTTGATGTCTGTTAGGCGGTACAAAGTTCGCCGGGTCAGCTATTATTTATAAAAGGAAGTTAAATCTAATCATCTATTACTATAACATAATGATAAGTGCAATTACGAATGACACATAGTTATGTACCTAGTGTCGGTTATCGGTGATCAAAGTCTTCGATCAACGGTGAAGGTTGTAGGATACCGGATCTTATGAACTCATTCCGTTAGTTATTACAGCATGTGTAATATTTCTTTCTGCTATGAGGCCTATTGAGCGTCCATCTAGTGGGTTATAGGACGACGTGGAATAATGTTAGGAAAATGTGATGCAAGATACATCAATATTTGTGGAATAAAATTAATATATCTATCATTAATATATATATCATGCAAGCCCAATACTTCATTAATTTCTAGTATCGTTTCTCTCATAAATATCCGAGGCCAAAACAATTGAACACGTTTCATCATCTTCGATATGAATTTCTTCTAACGAGTTTTCTGCAGAAACTGCAGCTATATTATTTAATTCATTGGTTTTTTGAGCATATTTTTCCTCATCAGCGTTATGCACATCGCATTCTACTAATATATTAGTCAAGGCTTCAGAAAATTCCGAATCGTTTTTACTATCAAATCCAGTATTACTATTGGTAGTGCTTGAGTTCGTAGAGTTTATTTCAACTTTACAATAGTTTTATATATATATAATTTTTATTCTACAAATATTGATGTATCGAACTCTTGCATCACATTTCCTTAATAAATTCCACGTCGTCCTATAACCCACTAGATGTCCGCTCATTAGACCTCGTATGAAACGACAGGCACAATCTCTAAATATATTCAAAAACTTCTATTTTCTCACCTTCTTGAAAAACATAATTTAATTTAATCTCCTCACCTTGGCATATATTGGCATGTATGAAGAGGTTGATGAACGTCGATGAAGGGGAGAGGTATGTCGTGATCGTGTCAAGTGGCGCTCAATTGTCTCTGCCTCCCCGCAAGGGATCTGGCGTGAAGATGTGTATGTATTTTATTGTATTTATTATTCGTATTTATTACATAAGTATATTATGATCCTATTTATCCCATAGTTTATTAATTATTATTATTATATTTCTTTTATTTTTATTTTTTATATATATCATTTTATTTTTCTGACTCTGCACTCATAATATTCATTCTCTCACTCTCCCAAAGGTTAGCTGGTAGAGAATACCTTTATGCTATTAAGCTGGCCTATGTACATCTTTTTATATTTTATATTTAGTGTGCAATAAAGGATTTTATTATTATTATTATTATGCAGAAAGGAATATTACACATGCTGTAATGTACGGGCGCGGTAGTGGCTCGGTTGTAAAAACGCGTTCCTTAAAAACAAAGGTCGGTTCAAACCCATTCGGCATGTACCAATGAGAAATACACTTTTCTTACGTACATTTGTCAAAGATTTACAACACCACAGTTCCCGTGCCTCGGAGAGCACGTTAAGTCGGTCCCGGTTCCACTAATATCAACTTGTGGAATCGTTAATACATTGTCATTCAAAATTGACATCATATCCTCGCCAAGCGTGGTGTGTGTAGGCCAAGTTCTCCACATTTAGTGCTGGAAGGCCCATCTCCAGTAGTGGAGGTCTAGGTCGCTGTGTTCTAGGGGCTGTAATGATAATGATATATATATGTATATATAAGTTAATTAAGTTAATTGATCATGTTATTGATAAGAGGTGCATAATAAGGAGATAATATTTTGACATCTGATCTTAGGTTAGCGATATCGGTGTTATGTTAAATGCAAACTTAACACTGTTCTTTAATTGATGTGTAAACATCGATAACGTGAAGGTTTTTTATGCATTGACGATTTCTGAATAAATAATTAGCAAACTCTAATATATAACCGACGATTACGATACAAAATCACAAACGAGGGTCTCACAGACACTCATACACATTCACTTAACACACAGATAGGTTACACGAAATTCCTAAAATACCTACAACAGCCCTATAATACTCTTTTTTTATTATGTATTATTATTATTTATTTTTTTGTTTTTGGTTAAGCTTTACAATGTTTAAATAAATTGTATAAGCTTGTTTTTGTGTCACCTGGGAGTGAACTGACTCCTGTCATTCAGCGTACTGCGTTTAATGGCACGAACAGTGGATACTTCCCCGCCCCGGCAGACTGGGCGAATTATTGCCTTCGACCTGTTAATTGCTCTCGTTGAAAGTATGTGCCATTTGCAATGATGTCAAATGCCAATTTTAACTTTCAAGGAGAACCAATATTATAAGCTTGTGGCGATATTAATATAAAAATAACACTGCTTGAAACAAGACCAGGTCCGGATTAATAGTCTCTTCTAAGACGCGAGCTAAGCCGAAGTGTTCACTATAATAGTCCGCTCTTTTTCGTCGTTTAGTCGTCCGACTTGTGCTTACCTCAATCATGAGCTTCATGGATTTCATGTCAGTCCAGTCAATTATGTCCAGTGTCCGTGTTTGTTGTCGGCCCGAAAGAACATACGTCTAGTCATGGCAACGAAAAACTTCTCAATAGTAGGCATCTCCAAGTATGGATTATTGTTTTTTACACTCTTTTGATTGCGTTCCAAAATTAAGAATTATCTCTCACAAAAGTAGCTAGACTAAGGAAAGTGCCAAAGCGAGTACTAATTTTGACTGTATATTTTAATTAATAAAACGCATTAAAAAAAGTATCATCACGACCGTTTCCCTTTCAGGGTGGTCAGAAACCACGCTTATGAATAAGCGGATTTACATTTAGCCAACTTTACTATATGCCAATCATGACAAATGGCAAGCTTGTTGATGTCTCCAGCGTACCAAACTTGAGATATATTACAAATAAATTAAATATTAATAAAATGTATTTTTATTTACATTAATATTTTTTTTTGTGTTCCGACCAGGAATCGAACCCGGTACCTCCAAGTCTAAATCCACAGACTTACCGCTAGACCCACGGAGGCAACGCATAGCATGTAAGTAATAAAAAAACATTTTACATTACAATAAATGTGACTCAATAAAACATGATTTAGCAAAACGACACAATGAAGTTTTTATTGCCACTTTAAATTCAGCAAAAAAATGCAATTAAAATTGTTTTACTGTAATTAGCAAATTACGTACTTTGTCAAGCATATTTTCGTATACAAAAGAAAGACATAATCTAAATTGTGTTTTACCAAAATAAATAAACAAAAGATAGCTGCATGATAAGGTTTGCGTTAAAATGTGTGCTTACATATTATGTATGTATGTGTGTTTTATACATACATATATAGGTATGTATTATCTTGAAATAAAGGTTAATACACTTCTTTTGTGTGCCAACCTATTGTTATCATAATTTCTATAGTAGATGCAAATATACGGATATTTTGTGTTTCTATTTTGTAATATGATATACTCGTAATATAAATTAACTAAAAAAAAATATAAACTAAATTAAAAATAAAACTAAAATCTAAACTATGTATATATAAAAATATTCACCCATGACTTGATCATGTGGCAGTGTGCCAAGAACACTTGCAGCATTCCCCTGCTGCATAGCGATGCTGATTTGCGGCGCGAAAATACTGCCAACCGTCTTGTCACATACAGCGTTAACCAGCCGCTTAGACAATTCTCTAAAGAACTTCTGAGACCCCCAACATAGTCATTAGCAACAGACTCGTATTTGCGACTAGGACATGCTCGACCCATGGACCACGGCACCAAAGTCAATCCATCGGGTCTTTTACCATCACTGCGATAGATCCCAGACGGTTCAAGAACTGAAGGGATCCCGGCAGTAACCAAAGCCCGGTGGATCACAATTGACAGAATCGTGGCGGAAACGACGACCAGCACTTTTATTTATTTATTTAAAACTTTATTGCACTATGTACAAGGGGCGGGCTTAATGCCGCTAGACATTCTCTGACAGCCAACCTTTGGGACAAGACAGGCCGTGGTGACTAAGCTGTTTAACGATGCTGCCACATGAACAAATATGTTTAATACACATTTGTTTTTAGAAAGTAAAAAACAATAAAAAATATTTATTTATTTATTTAAAACTTAATTGCACGAAGACATAGACATTTTCTGACAACCAAACCTTGGGGACAAATTTGAACTATTATAGGTGCAATAAAAGAAATATAAAAAAAAATATGGAAGAAAAATTAACAGCTTAATTATACACTTACATATTATACTGTTATATATATTGTTATATCAATATACTAAATACTAATACTATACATAAACATACATATATACACTTACTAATAATACTAAATAAAAATAGGGTATAAGACGATTTTTTTATTCATATAAAAATTACAAACATAACCCATTTATTCTTATATTTATTACAGCCCCTAGAACACAGAGTTCTAGACCTCCACTATTGAGATGGGCGTTCCAGAACATATATCTGGAGAATTTGGTCGCCACGCTGCTGGCCAGACGGGTTGGCGACTGGCGAACTGGGACCGACGGCTTAACTGGCTCTACGTGCTCTCCGAGGCAATGACAAATGTATGTAAGGAAAGTATATTTCTCATTCGTAAAACCGACCTTAATAAATAAAAGCAATATAACCATACCAATGCAAAAATAAGTCTATACAAATAAACACAAATCTTTGTGAACGAAAATCGTGAATTAATGTTGGCCAATATTTTCTAAGGTTGACTTGAAATGTGTTTGTGATCCCGATCGACTGTTTGAGCTCTAGAGTGTATAGATAATAAATTAATTTGTTTAAGGAAATAATTTGAGACGCACGTCACAACAACAAACAAGTACATGACGAAAATTTGATACAGCGCTAAGGCGTATCTATAAGGCGTACTTTGAGATGCAAAACATATTTTTGGAGAATTTTGCTTACATTTGCCACACTGGCCAGGCGCGTTCTTAAGGGTTGGATGTCAATTTTAATTCACACCTATATTAACCTGGTCCTGACTTTTATTGAATTACGAATAGGTGGATTAAAAGCTAATAACAGCTTTTTCTGCCAGTCAACCTTTGGGCTCACTGATATACCCAACAACTGTAAGTTGCAATATACAATAATAATAATATTTCCAGACAGGTCATACAGCGCCATCTAGTTTCCGTGGTAAGCTACGAGGCTTGTGTTACGGAAACTAGATGGTTGATAACCCACGACCTCCCGAGTTCACGGCAACGTTTGTTACAACTAAACCACGGAGGCGGTCAATATATATATATTGTATTTATTTATGTATTTTAATTTATCCCTAATATGTTCTTTAATTTGCGCGAACCTTCCACATACAATGTTCGTAATGTCCCTAAGATTGACGGAGTAAGAATGTCTAGTGGCATTAGGTCCGCCTTTGTACATAGTGCAAAAGATTTAAATCAACTAATATAATTCAATCTGTAGGTCCATAATGAATAACAATTGTGACAATACCTATCTATTTTAATTTATTTGTGATATTTCTTGAGTTTGGTACGCTGGAGACATCGACGAGCTTGCCACTTGTCATGATTGGCCCATAGTAAAGTTGGCTAAATGTGAATCCGCTTATGTATAAGCGTGGTTTCTGACCACCCCGAAAGGGAAACGGTCGTGATGATACTTTACTTTTACTTTTACCTATCTATCTACAGCAGCTATAATTTTCAGCGTTATTTTGTATTTAGTTTTTTTTTTGTTATTTTATTGTTTCTCTTTCCAAATGATGGTTATCATGTACTGCTCCAGATACACTATATTATGTATACTATACTCGTAAAATAATATTGCATTATATAAATATTGTAAGAAATTACGTGTAAAAGTGCAGAATACATCTCTTTTCGTACTATAAAAAAACGAATTTAATAAATAGTATAAAAATATATAAATAAAACTATATTAATTATTATTATATATCTTTTTTTTTTTAATTAATTCGGAAATGTGAATGAAATGCAAGGAACATACACAAAAAAAAAAAAAAAAAATGGTATTTTTATTTGTGTTATGTGTGTATCAATCATTATTAGATTTCAATGGTGGCTACGAAACCCTTTTATTATTTTAGTTTTTAATTAAAGTTATTTTTTTACGCTCCCGGGTTTTTTTTCCTTATTGGTCAAAACTGTTTTGTTCCTATGTATGAGAACGCCTTATCGATCTATCCCAAGTCACAACTCGACATAACAAAGAAACTAAATAAACAAAACAAATATTGTATTTTCTTTACGACTATTGATAATAAAAAGAGCAAATAATAATAAATTATAAAATGACGTTCGGATAAAACTTCTACGGATAAAATACGCGAATCAGTTTTCAATCAAAAATTACGAGATATGAAAATATGCATAATTCCGATAAAGTTAATTAATTTTTGATAACAAATATTTGTTAATTCCACACAAATCTTACTGAAGAAACTGCCTCCGTGGTTAAGTCCTGGTTCGATTCCTGGTCGGGACACAAAAATATTTATTAATGTAAATAAATAATAATTATTTAATTTATTTGTGATATTTCTCGAGTTTGGTACGCTGGAGACATCTACGAGCTTGTCATTAATTTAATTATTTTGAATGATTCTACTCCTGCTAGTGGAAGACTAAGCAGCAAATCGGTCCAATGAGTTAGCTGTTTGCAGAAGACCAGCAGCTTAGCATATTCCTGATAATGTTTAATCTGACTAAGAAATGGATATGCAAGGAAAACTCAGCTATATCAGATTTACAAAATGAGACACATACATAACTACACATACCACACACACCACATCGACGAGCTTGCCACTTGTCATGTTTGGCCTATAGTAAAGTTGGCTAAATGTGAATCCGCTTATTTATAAGCGTGGTTTCTGACCACCCCGAAAGGGAAACGGTCGTGATGATACTTTACTTTACCACACACACCACAGCGATTTTAAATTTAGCTATGAGTACATATTAGATGTGTATGTATTATTGTGTGTATGTACTTATGTGTGTATGTACGTATGTGTGTATGTACGTATGTGTGTATACATTTGTATATATTGTTTATTGCTTTCAATGTGTTTGTTTAGTTATTTTATTTATTTAAAATCTTTATTGTTAATGCCTATAGGTATTCTCTTCCAATCAACCTTCGGGACAATAAAAACTTAAGAGGTGTTAACAAATAAACAACAAATATAAAAAGAATAATTAAATACGACGTACATAAACACACATATATGAATTATTATATAAACTACATATACTATATTACATTACTGATTTATAATATACATATTTAATTTTTACCTGCACCTACCGTTCACTTTAAATGCTTTATCTGTCCCTAAGGTTGGCTGTCAGAGAATGTCGAGCGTCATTAAGTCTGCCCCTTGTAAATAGGTAAATAATGTTTTAAATAAAAAAATCCTAGTTTATTTATAGAAAAATACTACAAAAAAAAACAATTACGAACGTTTAAAATTACGCGCATATACTCGTATCATAGGCATTCTATTGTTTATAGTATAACCTTTGACACTTGGCTTCATCGCGAATTCCTTAGGCTATCACTACACTACGAAAAAACCGACCGACATTCAATTGATTTAATCACGGTTACTAACAAGGGGCGCTTGAAAGAGTAAATAATCCTCACGACCGTATCCCTTTCAGGGAAATGGTTCACAGGGGTGAGAAACCACGCTTTTATAAGGAGTGAGTTAGGAGATAAAGCAAAACAAACTAATTTGCAACGAAATTAATTTCGTGCGGCCAAAGCCGGGTAAAACAGCTAGTTTCTAATAAAAATATAATATCTTTGTTTTTTTTTAGAGGTCAGTTGTAACTGACAAACGTCTTAAATATTTAATACTAATACTTTTAAAGTACAGGCTGATATATACATATATTATGCTGATTTAATAACTATAAAAAATATTTTTATTTGTATAATAATATACCAGAACGAGCATAACAAAATATAACATCTGAATACCTCTGTTTATTTATTTCAGACATTTAATATTTAGCTACTACTACTTAGTGTAGGTATAATTGACAATGACCCTTTACAGCTGCTATCCACTATTATAATTAAGTTAATAGTTAAATTATTATTATTATTTATATATATATATACCTACATATATTCTATTCCAGAAATTTTTATATTAATTTAATATTTATATTAAATAATAAAAATGAAAATTTGACGAATCCAAGTGTTCCTATAGGCTCCTAAAGATAATAAATAAACAATATACAAATTTAGCCTAATGCTACCGACCTTTTATTTTTTAATTTAATTGTACAATTAATAAAATGATATTTAAAAAAAAAATGTCAGCTACTTAATTAAATTCGTACATACCTTTATTAAATCCAAGTTTGACGGTGCATGTGATGTTATTAAACTGGATGTCGACCGGTTCTCTGGTCGGTTGTCTTGCGAATTCCTGATCCTTCGATATGGGGGTGGCGGGGGTTGAAGCATGGCTGTGAGGGGTGACAGCCCTAGAGCTGGCCTCGCTGGTTCCATTAGGTCGGTAAGCGACGGAGCACTCGGCTTTATCCAGCACTGTGATACCCGCTATCATGATGCACGACCGCCACAGTCGGTGGCGTGGAAACGAATGCGCGGGCGCAGCCACCTAAGAAATGTAAACTAGACTATCCGCAAAGCCTTTGTCATCTTGTAGTGTGAGCATCATTTTAGTTTGCGATTGGGAGTTTATATTTTTTTTTTGTTTTTTTTTTTTATAAAATAAAAAATATTACAATAAAAACTAAATTAAACCTAAACAAACTTAAGAAAATAAAAATTAAATGCTTACAAATCGCTGTCCTATTATGTCCTATTTATTTATATTATATACTAACTTTATTCCTGTAGGTATATGTGTTTTTTTTTTATTGTTTAATGGCTATTATTTTTACACGCTATTCCATTTATATTTTAGTAAATAAATTAAATTAGGCATCCTTCTTTTGAATAACTGCTTTCATAGTTTAGCGGTAAGTCCGTGGTTTTCGATTCCTGGTCGGCATTAATAATTTATTTGTGATATTTTGCGAGATTCGTACGCTAGAGACATCGACGAGCTTGCCACTTGTTATGATGGGCCAATAGTAAGGTTAGCTAAATGTCAATCCACTTCTTTAAAGTGTGGTTTCTGACAACACCGAAAGGGATACGGTCGTGATGATGATCCTTTGATTATTTATTTTTTACTTAAAACAATGTAATTTTTATTAAAAGTGAATCGTTTATTTTTAACTTCATTAAATATATAATGTTTTTTAAAAATTTCGCAGTAATAATTACTGATATCATGACCAAATTGTTTGATAATAAATAAATAGGTAGTCATTAGCCTAATGATGATGAATAATAATGATGAAATAGTAAACACACCTATAGCTATCTACAATTGTAAATATTTATTAAATTAGTTATCGGTCTATTTATTTATTTAAATAATAATATTAATAATGAAAATTAAGACTGCCTCCGTGGTCTAGCGGTTAAGTCCGTGGATTTAGACACGGAGGTATCAGGTTCGATTCCTGGTCGGGACACAATAACATTCATTAATGTAAATAAAAATACATTTAATTAATTGTTAATTTATTAGTGATATTTCTCAAATTTGGTACGCTGGAGACATCGACGAGCTTGCCACTTGTCATAATTGGCCTATAGTAAAGTTGGCTAAATGTGAATCCGCTTATTCATAAGCGTGGTTTCTGACTAACCCGAAAGGGAAACGGTCGTGATGATACTGTGATGATGATCATAGATTATTTTATTTCTGACCGTTAATGACTATACTCTGTCTAAAGTAATAGTTAGCAGCAGAGGGGTTCAAAAAATAAGCTGTTAGCAGAATACCAGAAGCTTACTTATTACTTATTTTTAGCTATTAACTAATATTTAATATATGGTAAAATTTTTTTTTTTAGCTTTACCAATTTAGATTATAATAAACCAAAGGAGTTCTTTGCGTCATTTTGCAACGGAAATGTCAAGTCCAAGTTTTTCGTTTTGTAAATTAGTTTACTGTGGATATTGTTAGTCAAAAGTGGTGTTATTTTGTTTAATAATGTGCTACCTACGTTGTGAATAATTATAGAAAACGATAAATTTGAATCTATACGAGAATATGAAGCAGAAGTTACACTTTATTTTTTGCGGTTTTCCCGCGCTATGAACTCCTGTATATTGCGATATTGACGTGAATTACTCCATGAAAAGCATCAAATTCTGCAACACTTGGAATTTGATGATCCCCAATACGGTTATGAACTCTGTTATGAACATATATTATGTACATAAATTACGTGTTTAGGGCAGATGTATTCTGTACAATGTCCTTTAAAGACACTTAAAATAAAATATATAATAAACCATTGTCACCTTACAATATATTACAATTCAATGTGTAAATGATCATAATAATTAGTTGTACTGCCGGTTTTTGTAATGTTTTTTTTTTCTACTGTCTATTTATATAAGTGTTTAAGTATTTGATAGTACAAGATCCGTAGAAGAGCGACCTTCACCCATCGTTTATACGAATGAAATTCACTTTTTATATAATAAAATACGCCTTACAATACGATACGATTAATTAAAAAAAAATAGTTAAACTTATTCGTTAGCCAACCCATGACCGTTTAGTTAGTGTATTTTATTATGTAAAAATGTATTTCATTAGAATAACCGATTGGTGAATGTCGCTCTTATACTACATAACTGTCTGTCTCTACGTGGGATGGCAGCCGTAAAATACTAAAGATCTAGGTTTATTTTCTGGTAAAAAAGATAAATATTTTCAGTTCTTTATGACATTAATTCAAAGTCAAAGTCAAAATCATTTATTACAATTTATCCTCCTCGGGTTCTTTTGTATTTATTTCTTTACTTATTATTTAAGGTACTGACTGCCTCCGTGGTCTAGCGGTTAAATCCGTGGATTTAGACTCGGAGGTACCGGGTTCGATTCCTGGTCGGGACACAAAAATATTTATTAATGTAAATAAATACATTTAATTAATATTTAATTTATTTGTGATGTTTCTCGAGTTTGGTACGCTGGAGACATCGACGAGCTTGCCACTTGTCATGATTGGCCTATAGTAAAGTTGTCTAAATGTGAATCCGCTTATTTATAGGCGTGATTTCTGACCACCCCGAAAGGGAAACGGTCGTGATGATACTTTACTTTACTTTTTTTATTTAAGGTACTCTAACAGGTTACAATTAATACATTTCAATGGCAGTGTACACGGCATGCTACACATAGCTACTTGGATAATTAGAATCAACTTTGTTTTTCAGATTATAAATTTATGCGTTTCATTTATTATCATTATTCATCATCATCATCATCATCATCATCAGCCTGTGTCTCTCCACTGCTGGATGTAAGCCTCCCCCAAGGCTCGCCACTGCACGCGGTCTTTGGCAGCCCTCATCCAACCCCCACCAGCGACCATCCTTAGGTCATCCGTTCATCTGGCGGGGGGTCCCACTCTGCGTCGTCCCGCACGTGGTCTCTACTCTAGAACCCGTTTGTCCCATCGGTTGTCGGTTCTGCGACAGATGTGTCCGGCCCATTGCTACTTCAGCTTGCAAATTTTGAATGCTATGTCAGTAACTTTGGTTCTCTGACGAATATCACCGTTTCGAATTCTATCCATCAGATGAATACCAAGCATTGCTTTTTCCATAGCTAGCTGAGCGACCTTGAATTTGTGGACCAGACCCACTGTTAGTGTCCACGTCTCTGCTCCGTACGATATTACGGGGAGTACGCACTGGTTGAAGACTTTTGCCTTCAAACACTTTGGTATGAACGATGAAAGGATGCGCCAAAGTTTTAGTGAGAAAATAATATAATAAAGTATCTATATCGACGACAAAAGGGTCCTCCAGGTCCGGATGGCTAATGGGCATGGGTCGGGGATGAGGACATTACCCCGGTTTTCCCAACAAGATCTGACGTCTAGTCAGGCCGAAGACATACTTCTCAATAGTAGGCATCTCTAGATCTCGGGCTATTTCGAAATTATGCAGAAACCGCGGCGCTCGGAAGACCACTTTCAGTTAGGCTGACTTTGGATCGTGTCTCTCGAACACACAGAGAGTTGGGATGTTCAGGCCCGGATGTCTAATGGGCCTGGGTTTGGGATGGAGACATTCCCCTGTTTTCCCCGGCAGGATCTAAGCGGGTAACCACCCGCCGGTAATTCATGCACTATTAGTGCTGGGGTAGTATAACAGCGCCCGTGTGACTGACGAACTCAGGGGGCTAGATTTGACTGCTTCTGCTCTCCTCCTAAGAAGTGTTATCCCGTTGGGGGGTCGTGCGCAAGACGGAGCGTTATTGTGGAGATCGGAATACAACATATTTTTTTACTGCGCCATCTGATGGCTATGAGTTTGACTAACATAATTTGTGGTATGCTCAGGTCAAGAATATTATCTACATTAATTGTGGAGATATTTCGCTAGATGGCGGTAGTTGTAAAGTAAATATTAGTATTTTATAGTTCGAGATCTATTGAGAAGTTTGTCGTCGTCCTGACCAGACGTATATTCCTCTCAATAATATCGCACGGCCTCCCAACGGGAAAACACTTCATAGAGAAGTTTCTGAAGGACAGCTGAAGTACCTACTCGAAACCCCCTAGCTTCGTGACCAACATGGGCACTGTTATACCAATGACGGCACCCAGCACCAAAAATGCAGAATTTTAGGAATGTCCCTATTAGCCATCCAGGCCTAGACGATCCCACTGTATGTCTCTATTTTTTTCTCTCAGCAGAACATATTACTTAGTGTGGTCTTCCGAACGCTGTGATCCGCCAGTAACAGCAGCAGGTCGCTGTTACCCTCTGAGATTCCCAACCCATCCGGGTCTGGACATACCCAATGTTTTTTTTTTAAAGTGACTCCACGGTATAAAATTTTAGGACTGAGGGGACTAACCTATTTTTACTTTTACAGAAAAATATAAAAACACTGTTTTCAGGATTCAAAAGATTATTTTATTTAATTGTTTCAGTTTATATTTTAGCGTAAATAAGCGTCTCCGCAGCAGCAGGCGTTTCTAAGTGAGGCAGTACCCTCAGCAGGAACTGAACCATCCAGAGCTACAGAGCTGGCGAGTGGCATATCGCCCCATACTTGTGCTGTGCCGTCAATTTTTAGAGAACTTCCCTGTACACTGAGTCCGTAAGGCTCATGAACAGGTCCGCAGTAGTCAATGCCATGGTAGGCTCCGTGGTAGGATCCGGGGTATGGTCCGGGGTATGGAGAGGCGCACGGGTAGGCGGGGGCAGGAGCAGCGCAGGGGCAGCTCAACGTGCTCTGTAATTTTTTTTTTTATGTCAGTTGGTCTACACTTTATGGTAAATTTAATCCTGTTTTATTTATTACTAAACTTACCTGTATGAGCAGCGCCTGGACGCACACCAACAGAAAAGTGAAGGAGTTCATGTTGAATATCTTAGGATATCGAAGCTAAGAATACATTTACAAAAATGGGTTCAGCTTATATACTATTCTATTTTTTACTACGTGATTTTGTGATGAAAGCATATAGATATAGGTTAGTAGTATTCGCTTATGTTCCTTCATATTACAAAACACATTGTGATTAGAGAAATTTCATTAAAATTATAATGAAATATTTTGATAATAAGTACGTATAAATAGAGCAGTAAATAAATGACACATATCATTACCTAGTTGCAGGTGAACAATTCAAACATGCTTTTCAAAGTTTTCTTCCTTCTCTGCGCTTTCCAGGCTGTGCAAGTAAGTTATATCTCTCTTTACGAGTATACTGTAATTATCATTAAATATCAATCCGAACATTATGTACTTAACTATATTTTGTTAATTACAGTTCGCCTCAGCACAATGCGGCTGTGGTCCAGCTCCGCCATGCTACCCTGACCTGACCCCTAACTATCCCGGCTACGGCTACCCTGACTACAGCTACCCTGACTACGGCTACCCGGGCTATGGCCACCTCGGACACGGCTATGGAAATCATCATCATCATGGCTACGACTACGGTTATCCTACAGCAGGTGACATTGAAGCCGCTGGTACTCTGCCAGTGAGTGGTCCAGTGTATGTGGACGGCCACGTGCCAGTGGTAGGCTCTGTGAACTATGCTGGCGATGTGGGAGCTACTGGTACAGCTAGCGTCGCCTGCAGCTGCGGAAATATCTGGGTTTAACAACACTATAAATATCGACCAAAATTTACGCTTAATAGTAATAAAAATCCATATGAAACATATTTGTTATTTTTTTTTTATTTCCGACCTTAATCCAACCAAAAATAGAAAGACAGTGAAGAATTCCAGACAGGGGTCTAACTGTGTGGTTCTCGAATGAATCCAATTATGTTCAGATAAAGACAAATTTAATTCCAATCAATTTAAAGTATATACCTACTACAGTAAAGAAAAATTATTTGCGAGATATTGACCCTAACGCCTAAACTTAACGTAAAGCAAGACCTTCACTATTGGAGATGGGCCTTCCAGAAATTCCTGGAGAATTAACCCTGCACTCGCCACGCTGGGTTGGCAAAAGTCGAATGTCAATATTTAATATAAATTTATTACCGTTGGTATTAGTGGAACCGGGACCGACGACGGCATAACATGATCCCCGAGGCACGAGTACAGTGGTGTGGTAAATGTGTTGCAGATGTAAGAGTACGTAAGAAAAGTGTATTTCTCATTGGTTCATGCCGCGGTTAGAGGTTCAGTCTTCAAATTTTAGATATTATCAAAGCTTTAGTACAAAGTTGAAACATATCAATAATAATGTTAAAATAAATCAAAACACTTCTTATTTATTAAGGGAACTTTCTTTATTACCATTATACAAGTAATACTTCATTTCCAGTTTATCGTCATACGCTCCAGCACCACATCTTAAAGGCGTCGACGCGGCTACGATCAGATGCTTTGAGGGTCCAGGTTTCGGCAGCATATAGGAATATGGAAAATACGAGGCTGCGGACGAGTCTTGTTTTGGTCCCAATAGTGATATTACGATCTTTCCATATTCCTTTCATCTGACTCATAGCATTTTTGGCCATGCCTATCCTTCGGCGTACTTCCGCTTCACACGAACCGGTGTTAGATATACTGGAGCCCAGGTATGTAAACTCAGTAACGTGTTCTAGTTTAAGCGCCCCAGTGAGCTCCAGTTTCTTGATGCGGTCCACCACCACCCACATCGTTACTTATTCGCTCCATTCTATTAAGCAGTCTCGCCATTTCTGTTTCGGTTGCAGCCAAAAGAGTTGTGTCGTCAGCGTAGCGTAGGTTGGTGATCTTTTGACCACATATATCTTTATATACTCCCTATATACATTAAATAATAAAGGTAACAAAATGCACCCCTGCCTTACGCCCTGTTGGAATTTAAAAGGTTTCGAAGTTGCATGGTCAATTTTGGCGATGCCCTGGCTTTTGTTATACAACGTTTGAAGGAGCGCGACTAGGTGAGTGGGGACTCCCAGTTCTCTTAGAAATGACCACAGTTGTCTCCAGTTAACACAGTCAAACGCCTTGCTGTAGTCGACAAAGCACATGATGAAAGGTGTGTCGTACTCGTAAGACTTTTCTATAAGTTGCCTTACATTGAGAATGTGCTCTCGTGTGCCTCTCCCCTTTACAAAGCCTGCCTGTTCTTCGGGTATCTGCCAATCTAGGAAGTGTCTGAGGCGGTTGAACATATGCTAACATAATAGCCAAAAGGAGGTGGCAGACTATTCTTTCTCTCGTTTGTATCACTGTTAGTAGTACCTTGTGTTTTCCCTATTATATTCACTCGTACTGCGCATTCCGAGACGAATCAATGTAGGTCATGTTTATCATTTCTCCCATGCGGTTTTGGCAGAAACCAAAAAACTCCAATTTATGATTAACATTTTTTATCATTTTCATTCTTTGCTTTTAATTAGGTAATAGAGGTCACCAATCTGGTCCAAATACGTCCTCCTATCCTTATTTGTGTATCCGTAAAAAATAAGAAGTGGCATACGCGATTTTTAACATAATATTATAATTTTAATTATTATATTCCTCGCCAACACTTCTGGCCAGAGCGTGGCGAGTGTAGGCCAAATTCTCTAGATATATGTTCTGAAAGGCCCATATCCAACAGTAAAAGTCTAGGACACTGTGTTCTTAGGGCTGAAATGGTGATATATAATATTATCAGTTCCCACCAAAATTATATTTATTACATTTTAAAGAATTCTCAATAATCTATGTATTCCATCTAGTTTCATTGTTGTATACTCTGGGTAAGTATTCCATACAATAGTGGCTAATTACCTTTATATTATTAAAAAATAAAAATCACTTAGCACATAATTTTAAACTATAAAACTGTCATGTATCTGACTTTACACTTCATTAAATACAAGTCGTAAGAAGCATAACGACTACAATCTCTCGCAGATTGGTTAGAAACATTCAGAATGTACTTTATTAAGTGATTTTTCTGACCAGTTACCAAACATTTTCAAATAAAAGTGGGAAATGCTTTAAATAAGTACAGGCACAAAGCCAATAAAAAATGTCATCGTTTTCAATACGCAATTGTTTATTTTATTGTCCAGGTCAAGATACTCGTAGATCACACATTTTAGCGTAAATAAGCGTCTCCACAGCAGCAGGCGTTTCTGAGTGAGGCGGTACCCTCAGCAGGAACCGAACCATCCAGAGCTACAGAGCTGGCGAGTGGCATATCGCCCCATACTTGTGCTGTGCCGTCAATTTTTAGGGAACTTCCCTGTACACTGAGTCCGTAAGGCTCATGAACAGGTCCGCAGTAGTCAATGCCATGATATCCTCCGGGGTAGGCTCCGTGGTAGGATCCGGGGTATGGTTCGGGGTATGGAGAGGCGCACGGGTAGGCGGGGGCAGGAGCAGCGCAGGGACAGCTCAACGTGCTCTGTAATATAATATTTTATGTCAGTTGGTCTACAGCATGGATGCACAGACCGCGGCCCGCGGGCCGCATGCGGCCCGTGGGTCGAATACTGGTGGCCCGCCGACAGCAAAAATAATACTCTCGTGCATTCGAAAAATATTGAATTCTATTCCAGAATAAAACAAAAAAAAATATGTTCGAAAAGTAATGTGAAACTCGCGCGCGCGCAATTTGAATCTAGCGCCCAAAATTGCTAAGTCAAGTAACATCGCTCGCTATAGAAATCAAGAATTTTCTAGCGCGGTGAGCAAGCGAGATAGATATAGTCCCGTATTCCCGATTGCTCGCGTATCTACACGAAGCTTCCAGAGTCGTTTGCGCGGTATAAAAATCACGTTAACCGCAGCGGCCGAACAGTTCGCTTTTCATTTGAGTGAAGTGTCAACAACAGAAAGAAATAAGCGCGAAAATACAAAGCGAAGTAATAAGTGATTGAGAATAAGTGCAGTTTATTAGTGTTTTTGGGAGGCAATAGTTCTAGTGTAGATTTTAACTCGACTAGCCGGTGTCATATATTTTGATCCACATTCAACGTAGATTTCCTGTTGCAGTGTTAACCCGTCAAGTGCCGTGTATAATTGTGTTGTGAAAACGTAAGTAAAACTCTGTTATTAATAAGTGTTTCCCTACCTATTTAATCAATTTTAATCAAATTTAGCTTTAATGTTGGCTAAATATTAAAATAAACAAAGAAATTACTATTTTTATAAGAATTTCTCTAACTGTAATAATTACGTCATTATTTCAGATAAAATCTGTATAAAAATCTTAAAATTTCTGAGAAATAATATTTAATCAATTATTTTTGATAATTTAAAAAAGGATAGGTAATTTAAGTGGGTACTGTAATTGTTTTTAGGTGCTGTGTTAATCCTAGCCAGGATTAGAACGCAACATGGAGAAGCCAGGACCTAGTAAAAAACGTAAGGTTAAAGATGAAAATCGGCAGTTTCAAGAAATTTGGACTGAGAAATACTTTTTTGTATGGTCGCATAACAAAGTCGTTTGTTTAATTTGCAAGAATTCTGTTGCGATTGCAAAGGATTATAATGTAAAAAGGCACTATGAAACGCAGCATCCTTCTTTTACCAAGTTTACAGGCGAATTAAGAAAGCAAAAAATGTTGTCTTTAAAACGGGAGCTTATTGGTCAGCAAGCTATGTTTACAAAACACATTCAAGATTCAGAAACGGCTACAGAAGTTAGTTATGAAATTTCTCGAATGATAGCAAAGCGAAGTCGCCCCTTCAATGATGGCGATTTTGTAAAAGAATGCATGGAAATTGCCGCTAAGAAAATGTGTCCAGAAGCAGCAAAAAAGTTTGAGAAAATTCAACTGAATCGTATGACTATCCAAAGACGAATTATGTCCTTGTCAGGTAATATTGCGGAACAATTAATTGAAAAAACTAAGATCATGGAATTTTTTTCATTAGCACTCGACGAATCGACTGATATTAGTTCCACAGCTCAACTTCTCATATTCATACGAGGTGTTACTCAAGATTTTGAAGTCTTCGAAGAGTTATTAGGAATGTGTTCATTGAAAGGTCAAACCAAAGGAGTTGATATACTCAATGGACTTTTGGACGAGTGTTCAAAAACTGATTTGGACTTATCTAAGTTATCGGGAGTTGCGACTGACGGTGCTCCTTCCATGATTGGTATCAATTCCGGGCTAGTTACTTTGCTGAAAAAGCACCTGCAAGAAAAAAACATAAACACTGAAGATCTCATGCAGTTTCACTGCATTATACACCAGGAAGCCCTCTGTTCTAAAAAAATTGAATTTCAAAATGTAATGAAAGTAGTAGTTTCGACTGTAAATTTCATAAAATCACGAGGACTCAATCACAGACAATTCAAACAATTCCTTGATGACATCGAAAGCGAATACGGAGATTTACTGTATTATACAGAAGTAAGGTGGCTAAGTCGTGGATTGACACTGGAACGATTTCTAAATTTAATAGAAGAAATTGGAATATTTCTGGCGGAAAAGCAAAGGGATGTCCCGGAACTTAAAAATCCTGATTGGTTGTGTGATTTAGCTTATTTAGTTGACATTACAAATCATTTGAATGTCTTGAACACACGGCTTCAAGGCAAAAATCAACTGATATCCCAGCTCTATGCTCATGTAACATCCTTTCAATGCAAGCTGACACTTTTCAGATCACAATTGAATTCTGGAAATTATAATCATTTTCCGAATTATAAGAAAATGGCTGAAAAATTCAACAAAACTGCGATTAATTTCAGTTATGTAGAAAAGCTAGATATTTTGATTCAATCTTTTGAAGACAGATTTTCGGAGTTTAAAAAAGTGAAACCTCTGTTGGACATATTCAGCAATCCTTTCACTATTTCAGTTGAAAATGCGCCAGAGTCAATGCAGTTAGAAATTATCGACATTCAAAATGACCAAGATTTACGCAACAAATTCAACGAAGGAGACTTGCTGAACTTTTACCGCTGCATTGATAAAAATATGTACGAAGAGTTGCGCATAAACGCTCTGAAATGTGCCAGCTTATTTGGTTCTACCTATATATGTGAACAAACTTTTTCAATACTAAATAATAATAAAACAAAAAATCGAAACCGCCTTGCAAATGAAAGTTTGGAAGCAGTTTTACGTGTTGCTACAAGTAAATTTGAGCCAAATATAAAAAAGATTGTAAGCACTATGCAGTGCCACGCTTCAAATTAATAATTTCTTTTTTAATTTTAATAAATTTTTATCAATTCTTTATTGTCTTTAACTACCTATACCTACTTCTGGCGGCCGGCCCGCTATCAGTTCATGATTTGGCCGAGTGGCCCCTAGTATTAATAAGTCTGTGCAACCCTGGTCTACAGTTTATGGTAAATTTAATCCTGCTTTTTTTAATATTAAACTGACCTGGATGAGCAGCGCCTGGACGCACACCAACAGAAAAGTGAAGGAGTTCATGTTGAATATCTTAGGATATCGAAGCTAAGAATACATTTACTAAAATGGGAACAGCTTTTATACTATTTTATTTTTGCTACGTGATTTTGTGATGAAAGCATATAGATATAGGTTAATAGTATTCGCTAATGTTCCTTTATATTACAATACATATTGTGATTAGAGAAATTTCATTAAAATTATAATGAAATATTTTCATAGTAAGTTTGTATAAATAGAGCAGTTAATAAATGACACATATCATTACCTAGTTGCAGGTGAACAATTCAAACATGCTTTTTAAAGTTTTCTTCCTTCTCTGCGCTTTCCAGGCTGTGCAAGTAAGTTATATCTCTTTCTACGAGCGTAATTATCATTAAATTAGAACATTATGTACTTAACAATATTTTTATAATTACAGTTCGCCTCAGCTCAATGCGGCTGTGGTCCAGCTCCCCCATGCTACCCTGACCTGACCCCTAACTATCCCGGCTACGGCTACCCTGACTACGGCTACACAGGCTATGGCCACCACGGACACGGCTATGGAAATCATCATCATCATGGCTACGACTACGGTTATCCTACAGCAGGTGACATCGAAGCCGCTGGTACTTTGCCAGTGAGTGGTCCAGTGTCTGTGGACGGCTACGTGCCAGTGGTAGGCTCTGTGAACTATGCTGGCGATGTGGGAGCTACTGGTACAGCTAGCGTCGCCTGCAGCTGCGGAAATATCTGGGTTTAATAACGTTACAAATATCGACCAAAATGTACGCTTGATAGTAATAAAAAATCCATATGAAACATATTTGTTAAACTTTTTTATTTCCGACCTTAATCCAACCAAAAATAGAAAGACAGTGAAGAATTCCAGAAAGGGGTCTATCTGTGAGGTTCTCGAATGAATCCAATTATGTTCAGATAAATACAAATTTAATTCCATTAAATTTACCGTATATACCTACTTCAGTAAAGAAAAATCATTTGCGAGATATTGACCCTAACGCCTAAACTTAACGTAGAGCAGATGGAGATGGGCCTTCCAGAAATTCCTGGAGAATTAGCTCTGCACTCGCCACGCTGGGTTGGCAAAAGTCGAATGTCAATATTTAATATAAATTTATTACCAATTCCACAAGTTGGTATTAGTGGAATCGGGACCGACGACGGCATAACATGCTCCCTGAGGCACGAGAACAGTGGTGTGGTAAATGTAATAAAAGTAAATTAGGTAATAGAGGTTACCAATCTGGTCCAAATATGTCCTCCTATCCTTATTTGTGTATCTATAAAAATTAAGAAGTTGAGTTGCATACGCTATTTTTAACATAATATCACAATTATATGTAATATTCCTCGCCAACACTTCTGGCCAGAGCGTGGCGAGTGTTGGCCAAATTCTCTAGTTATATGTTCCGAAAGGCCCATATCCAACAGTTAAGGTCTAGGGCGCTGTGTTCTTAGGGCTGCAATGATTTTTTATTTTTTTATTTATTTTATTTATTTATTTAAGGACAACCAGTGGTCGGTTACATTATTGCTTACTTAAAAACTAGGACATAAATTCAACGATAAATGTACCACCTTTAGGTGCCACAACATGCACAAAATACAAGTGGTATATATATATATATGAATAATTAAAAAAATATAAAATTAAATTAAATTAATTTCTATGTTTAGACAAACATAACGCTTAATAAAAAATATGAAACACGTTTTAAAAATATAAAATAAAATATTGTACCTAATCTAATTTAATATTAATAGGAACAATGTATCTTAACATATAACTTAAATTTTGAAAGCGAATCGTTGAACATATCTATTTCCTGACCAATCTCTTTATATATTTTTTGATAATCTAGATACAGGAGAGCTTTGTTTAAGATTAGTTCTGGCTTGAGGTGGGCGTGGTAGTGCAGTAGGATATCGTGGCAGTCGGTTTGGAATCCAGATTTTAAATAATTTTAATAGTTGTGGACAGTCTATTTGGTTTCTAAATAGTTTATATAGAAAACTCATATCGAGAATGTGTCTACGAACTATTAAACTGTCGAAGTTAAAATGTTGAAGTTTGTCATGGTAAGTCAGAAGCTTATTAGGTATTTTCAATTTGTACGATAAATGCCGTAGGAATCTTTTTTGTAAGCGCTCGATACGTAAGTGGTGGACAGTATAATTTGGTGACCATACTACACTGCAATATTCAATAATACTTCTAACAAAGGAATTGTAAATTAGTATTTTAGTTTTTGAATGCTTGAATACTTTCCCGTTTATGATGATATATAATATTATCAGTTCGCACTAAAATGATATTTATTACATTTTAAAGAATTCTCAATAATCTATGTATTCCATCTAGTTTCATTGTTGTACACTCTGGGTAAGTATTCCATACAATAGTGGCTGGCAAGTGGCAAAATCACTTAGCACATAATTTTAAAGTATAAAGTCATGTATCTGACTTTACACTTCATTAAATACAAGTAGTAAGAAGCATAACGACTTCAATCTCTCGCAGATCGGTTAGAAACATTCAGAAGGTACTTTATTAAGTGATTTTTCTGACCAGTTACCAAACATTTTCAAATGAAAGTGGGAAATGATTTAAATAAGTTAAGGCACAGAGCCAATAAAAAATGTCATCGTTTTCAATACACAATTGTTTATTTTATTGTCCAGGTTAAGATACTCGTAGATCACACATTTTAGCGTAAATAAGCGTCTCCACAGCAGCAGGCGTTTCTGAATGAGGCGGTACCCTCAGCAGGAACTGAACCATCCAGAGCTACAGAGCTGGCGAGTGGCATATCGCCCCATACTTGTGCTGTGCCGTCAATTTTTAGAGAACTTCCCTGTACACTGAGTCCGTAAGGCTCATGAACAGGTCCGCAGTAGTCAATGCCATGGTATGCTCCGGGGTAGGATCCGGGGTATGGTCCGGGGTATGGAGAGGCGCACGGGTAGGCGGGGGCAGGAGCAGCGCAGGGGCAGCTCAACGTGCTCTGTAATATAATATTTTATGTCAGTTGGTCTACACTTTATAGTAAATTTAATCCTGTTTTATTTATTAATAAACTTACCTGGATGAGCAGCGCCTGGACGCACACCAACAGAAAAGTGAAGGAGTTCATGTTGAATATCTTAGGATACCGAAGCTAAGAATACATTTACAAAAATCGGTTCAGCTTATATACTATTTTATTTTTTACTACGTGATTTTGTGATGAAAGCATATAGATATAGGTTAGTAGTATTCGCTTATGTTCCTTCATATTACAATACACATTGTGATTACAGAAATTTCATTAAAATTATAATGAAATATTTTGATAATAAGTACGTATAAATAGAGCAGTAAATAAATGACACATATCATTACCAAGTTGCAGGTGAACAATTCAGACATGATTTTCAAAGTTTTCTTCCTTCTCTGCGCTTTCCAGGCTGTGCAAGTAAGTTATATCTCTTTCTACGAATGTAATTATCATTAAATTAGAACATTATGTACTTAACAATATTTTTTATAATTACAGTTCGGCTCAGCTCAATGCGGCTGTGGTCCAGCTCCCCCATGCTACCCTGACCTGACCCCTAACTATCCCGGCTACGGCTACCCTGACTACGGTTAACCTGACTACGGCTACACAGGCTATGGCCACCACGGACATGGCTATGGAAATCATCATCATCATGGCTACGACTACGGTTATCCTACAGCAGGTGACATCGAAGCCGCTGGTACTTTGCCAGTGAGTGGTCCAGTGTATGTGGACGGCTACGTGCCAGTGGTAGGCTCTGTGAACTATGCCGGCGATGTGGGAGCTACTGGTACAGCTAGCGTCGCCTGCAGCTGCGGAAATATATGGGTTTAATAACGTTACAAATATCGACCAAAATGTACGCTTGATAGTAATAAAAAATCCATATGAAACATATTTGTTAAACTTTTTTATTTCCGACCTTAATCCAACCAAAAATAGAAAGAATTATAAACAGTAAAGAATTATAGACAAGAGTCTAGCTGTGTGGTTCTCGAATGAATCCAATTATGTTCAGATAAGAAAATTTTAATTCCATTAAATTAACCGTATATATCTACTACAGTACCGAAAAATCATTTGCTAGACATTGGCCCTAACGCCTAAACTTAACGTAAAACAAGACCTCCACTATTGGAGATGGTCCTTCCAAAAATTCCTGGAGAATTTAGCCTGCACTCGCCACGCTGGGTTGGCAAAAGTTGAATGTCAATATTTAATATCAATTTATTACCAATTCCCCAAGTTGGTATTAGTGGAACCGGGACTGACGACGTCATAATGTGCTCCCTGAGGCACGAGAATAGTGGTGCGGTAAATGTGTGACAGATGTACGAGTACGTCAGAAAAGTGTATTTCTCGTTGCTACATGCCGAAGTTCGAACCGAACTTTTTAGGATGTTAAGGAAAGCATTCTTACAACCGAGCTATCACCGCTCCTACAACAAGCCTATTACTAACCACGATTGCCTAAAATCCCGTTACAGGTTCAGTCTTCAAATTTTAGATATTATCAAAGCTTTAGTACAAAGTTGAAACATATCAATAATAATGTTAAAATAAATCAAAACACTTCTTATTTATTAAGCGAACTTTCTTTATTACCTTTATACGAGTGGTACTTCATTTCCAGTTGATCGTCAACCTAAGGTGACGTTAGTTGAAAATATGCTCACTATGTATTCACCCTAGTTTAATTGTTGTACACTCCGCGTAAGTATTTCATACAATAGTGACTATTATTAAATAAAAATCACTCAGCGAATAAAACCGACACGTAATATTTTTATTTATATTATTATCTATTTACTTATAGTGGATGTTTATGTATTTATGTTTTATATAGCATGTATGTCTATTGTTTTTTATATTGTGTACGTAATTTTGAGTGCTAAATGCGTAATTTTGTTTATTTTAGTAATTTAAGTTATTTTAATATTTTTCTTCATCCTGCCAATCATATTTTATGATCTCCAAGGTTAACTGGTAAAGAATGCCTTATGGCGTTATAGCACGCATATGTACTAGGTTTTTAAGTGCAATAGAGTATTTAAATAAGTAAATGTATCTGACTTTACACTTCATTAAATACAAGTAGTAAGAAGCATAACAACTACAATATCTCGCAGATTGGTTAGAAACATTCAGAAGGTACTTTATTAAGTGATTTTTCTGACCAGTTACCAAACATTTTCAAATGAAAGTAGAAAATGCTTTAAATAAGTTCAGGCACAGAGCCAATAAAAAATGTCATCGTTTTAATTACGCAATTGTTTATTTTATTGATACTCGTAGATCTCACATTTTAGCGTAAATAAGCGTCTCCACAGCAGCAGGCATTTCTAAGCGAGGCGGTACCCTCAGCAGGAACCGAACCATCCAGAGCAACGGAGCTGGCGAGTGGCATATCGCCCCATACTTGTGCTGTGCCGTCAATTTTTAGAGAACTTCCCTGTACACTGAGTCCGTAAGGCTCATGAACAGGTCCGCAGTAGTCAATGCCATGGTATGCTTCGGGGTAGGATCCGGGGTATGATCCGGGGTATGGAGAGGCGCACGGGTAGGCGGGGGCAGGAGCAGCGCAGGGGCAGCTCAACGTGCTCTGTAATATAATATATTATGTCAGTTGGTCTACACTTTATAGTAAATTTAATCCTGTTTTATTTATTACTAAACTTACCTGGATGAGCAGCGCCTGGACGCACACCAACAGAAAAGTGAAGGAGTTCATGTTGAATATCTTAGGATACCGAAGCTAAGAATACATTTACAAAAATGGGTTCAGCTTATATACTATTTTATTTTTTTCTACGTGATTTTGTGATGAAAGCATATAGATATAGGTTAGTAGTATTGGCTTATGTTCCTTCATATTACAATACACATTGTGATTACAGAAATTTCTTTAAAATTATAATGAAATACTTTGATAATATGTTTGTATAAATAGAGCAGTTAATAAATGACACATATCATTACCTAGTTGCAGGTGAACAATTCAAACATGATTTTCAAAGTTTTCTTCCTTCTCTGCGCTTTCCAGGCTGTGCAAGTAAGTTATATCTCTTTCTACGAGTGTAATTATCATTAAATTAGAACATTATGTACTTAACTGTATTTTGTTAATTACAGTACGCCTCAGCACAATGCGGTTGTGGTCCAGCTCCCCCATGCTACCCTGACCTGACCCCTAACTATCCCGGCTACGGCTACCCTGACTACGGCTACCCGGGCTATGGCCACCACGGACAAGGCTATGGAAATCATCATCATCATGGCTACGACTACGGTTATCCTACAGCAGGTGACATCGAAGCCGCTGGTACTCTGCCAGTGAGTGGTCCAGTGTCTGTGGACGGCTACGTGCCAGTGGTAGGCTCTGTGAACTATGCTGGCGATGTGGGAGCTACTGGTACAGCTAGCGTCGCCTGCAGCTGCGGAAATATATGGGTTTAATAACGTTACAAATATCGACCAAAATGTACGCTTGATAGTAATAAAAAATCCATATGAAACATTTTTTTTTTTTTTCCGACCTTAATCCAACCAAAAATAGAAAGACAGTGAAGAATTCCAGACAGGTGTCTAACTGTGTGGTTCTAGAATGAATCCAATTATGTTCAGATAAAGACAAATTTAATTCAAATCAATTTAAAGTATATACCTACTACAGTAAAGAAAAATCATTTGCGAGATATTGACCCTAACGCCTAAACTTAACGTAAAGCAAGACCTTCACTATTGGAGATGGGCCTTCCAGAAATTCCTGGAGAATTAACCCTGCACTCGCCACGCTGGGTTGGCAAAAGTCGAATGTCAATATTTAATATAAATTTATTACCGTTGGTATTAGTGGAACCGGGAGCGACGACGGCATAACGTGATCCCCGAGGCACGAGTACAGTGGTGTGGTAAATGTGTTGCAGATGTAAGAGTACGTAAGAAAAGTGTATTTCTCATTGGTTCATGCCGCGGTTCGAACCGATCTATTTAGGATGGTAAGGAAAGCGTTCTTACAACTGAGCTATCACCGCTCCTACAATATGTCTATTACTAACTACAATTGCCTAAAATCCCGTTACAGGTTCAGTCTTCAAATTTTAGATATTATCAAAGCTTTAGTACAAAGTTGAAACATATCAATAATAATGTTAAAATAAATCATTCTTTCAATTCAATTCTTATTTATTAGGGGAACTTTATTTATTACCTTTATACGAGTGGTACTTCATTACCAGTTTATCGTCAACCTAAGGTGACGTTCCATATTGTTAGTTGAAAATATGCTCACATAGTAGCCAAAAGGGATGGCAAGCTTTTCTTTCTCTTGTTCGTATCACTTTTAGTAGTATATCTTGTGTTTTCCCTATCATATTCACTCGTACTGCACATTCCGAGACGGAATCAATCTAGGTCATGCTTATCATTACTCCCATGCGGTGTTGGCAGAAATCAAGAAACACCCCTTTATGATTAACATTTATCCTTTTCATTCTTTGCTTTTAATTAGGTAATAGAGGTCACCAATCTGGTCCAAATACGTCCTCCTATCCTTATTTGTGTATCCGTAAAAAATAAGAAGTGGCATACGCGATTTTTAACATAATATTATAATTATATATTATATTCCTCGCCAACACTTCTGGCCAGATCGTGGCGAGTGTAGGCCAAATTCTCTAGATATATGTTCTGAAAGGCCCATATCCAACAGTAAAGGTCTAGGACACTGTGTTCTTAGGGCTGAAATGGTGATATATAATATTATCAGTTCCCACCAAAATTATATTTATTACATTTTAAAGAATTCTCAATAATCTATGTATTCCATCTAGTTTCATTGTTGTATACTCTGGGTAAGTATTCCATACAATAGTGGCTAATGACCTTTATATTATTAAAAAATAAAAATCACTTAGCACATAATTTTAAACTATAAAACTGTCATGTATCGGACTTTACACTTCATTAAATACAAGTCGTAAGAAGCATAACGACTACAATCTCTCGCAGATTGGTTAGAAACATTCAGAATGTACTTTATTAAGTGATTTTTCTGACCAGTTACCAAACATTTTCAAATAAAAGTGGGAAATGCTTTAAATAAGTACAGGCACAAAGCCAATAAAAAATGTCATCGTTTTCAATACGCAATTGTTTATTTTATTGTCCAGGTCAAGATACTCGTAGATCACACATTTTAGCGTAAATAAGCGTCTCCACAGCAGCAGGCGTTTCTGAGTGAGGCGGTACCCTCAGCAGGAACCGAACCATCCAGAGCTACAGAGCTGGCGAGTGGCATATCGCCCCATACTTGTGCTGTGCCGTCAATTTTTAGGGAACTTCCCTGTACACTAAGTCCATAAGGCTCATGAACAGGTCCGCAATAGTCAATGCCATGGTATTCTCCGGGGTAGGATCCGTGGTAGGATCCGGGGTATGGTCCGGGGTATGGAGAGGCGCACGGGTAGGCGGGGGCAGGAGCAGCGCAGGGGCAGCTCAACGTGCTCTGTAATATAATATTTTATGTCAGTTGGTCTACACTTTATAGTAAATTTAATCCTGCTTTATTTATTACTAAACTTACCTGGATGAGCAGCGCCTGAATGCACACCAACAGAAAAGTAAAGGAGTTCATGTTGAATATCTTAGGATATCGAAGCTAAGAATACATTTACAAAAATGGGTTCAGCTTTTATACTATTTCATTTTTTACTACGTGATTTTGTGATGAAAGTATATAGATATAGGTTAGTAGTATTCGCTAATGTTCCTTTATATTACAATACACATTGTGATTAGAGAAATTTCATTAAAATTATAATAATGAAATATTTTGATAGTAAGTTTGTATAAATAGAGCAGTTAATAAATGACACATATCATTACCTAGTTGCTGGTGAACAATTCAAACATGCTTTTTAAAGTTTTCTTCCTTCTCTGCGCTTTCCAGGCTGGGCAAGTAAGTTATATCTCTTCCTACGAGTATATTGTAATTATTATTAAATATATTAAACAATCAGAACACTATGTACTTAACTATATTTTGTTAATTACAGTTCGCCTCAGCACAATGCGGCTGTGGTCCAGCTCCGCCATGCTACCCTGACCTGACCCCTAACTATCCCGGCTACGGCTACCCTGACTACGGCTACCCGGGCTATGGCCACCACGGACACGGCTATGGAAATCATCATCATCATGGCTACGACTACGGTTATCCTACAGGAGGTGACATCGAAGCCGCTGGTACTTTGCCAGTGAGTGGTCCAGTGTATGTGGACGGCTACGTGCCAGTGGTAGGCTCTGTGAACTATGCTGGCGATGTGGGAGCTACTGGTACAGCTAGCGTCGCCTGCAGCTGCGGAAATATCTGGGTTTAATAACGTTACAAATATCGACCAAAATGTACGCTTGATAGTAATAAAAAATCCATATGAAACATATTTGTTAAACTTTTTTATTTCCGACCTTAATCCAACCAAAAATAGAAAGACAGTGAAGAATTCCAGAAAGGGGTCTATCTGTGAGGTTCTCGAATGAATCCAATTATGTTCAGATAAATACAAATTTAATTCCATTAAATTTACCGTATATACCTACTTCAGTAAAGAAAAATCATACATACATACATATCTTCACGCCAGATCCCTTGCGGGGTAGGCAAAGACAATTGAGCGCTATTTGACACGATCACGACATACTTCTTTCGCTTCGTCGACATTCATTAACCTCTTCATACATGCCCTTTGGTTACGAAGACTTTTTAATGCACCTTCAGTCAGTGTTTTATTTATTTGATCGTGATATGTGAGTCTCGGTCTGCCAGGGCCTCTTTTACCCACAACTTTCGCATTATATATCTGGTTCGTCAATCTTTCATCGCTCATCCTTTCAACATGCCCGAACCATCGTAGCATGCCTTTCCTTATTTTTGTCCCTATGCTTTCCTTCATACCAACCCTTTTCCGTATTTCGACGTTACGTATGCGGTCCGCCAAAGTGACGCCACATATCCGCCGCAACGACCGCATTTCTACTGCATTAACCCTACTCTCATGCGTATTCTGACGTATCCACGTCTCGCTTCTGTTAAGAATTAATTTAAAAGTATTTTATAAACCAATATTGTCAAAATAATGTAAGCTTAGCCTGTAGTAGTTTTAAAAAAAAAAGACATAATAAAATATTGTGGTAACTGCGCAATACTTTCTTTTCACTATTTACCCATAAAACCCGTCAGGTTATGGGACCAGCATAATTATTATGTTCCTTGTGAATATTATTTTGCGTGTGTTATAAATTATAAATAAGGGGATAGTGTAAAGACATAAAAAAAGTGTTAAAAAGTCGGAAAATGGAAATGGACGCAATTTCACATTCGGCAATAGAAAAACTAAGAGACTCGGAAACCTACATGCTATGGAAATTCCAAATAAAAATTTACTTTAAAGCTCATGAGTTATTTGGCATAGTAGATGGGTCAATAAAAAAGGATGAAGACAAAAATTGGGATAAAAAAGACGCCCAAGCCCAAAAAATTATAATTCAAACAATTGATAAAACAATTATGACGCAGTTAATGATTTGTATGACATCAAAGGAAATGTATGAAAAAATATGTAGCATCTATGATGGCTCTGAAAGCAGGAAAAAAGATCAATTAATGCAGGATTTTTTCAATTTTACATATAAATCTGATATTGATATGCAGACAAATTTAGCCAATATGGAAAATTTAGTTTACCGATTGTCTCAACTAGATAAAAAGATTGAAGAAGATATGGTAATATCACGAATTTTAAGTTTTCTACCAAAATCATATGAGTTCTTTATTACGGCATGGGAATCATCACCAACAACTGAACAGAATCTTAATAATTTAAAATCAAGGCTAATTAAGGAGGATGAAAAATGCAAAAAGATGAATGAAACAAGTGGAGCTCCCGTGGCTTTTAAAACAACTGTTAAAACTTGTGGTAGATATAATAATAATAAGAAGGTATGTTTTAAATGTAATAAACCGGGGCATTTTGCTTCCGATTGTAAAAACTGTTGTTCTATATGTAAGAAAACTAACCACAAAACTAAAAATTGTTTCTTTAGGGATAAGAATGGTAATAATCAGGTAAATAAAACTGCTTTTTTAACTTATGATCATAATATTGAAAATAATGTGGAATTCATAGTTGACTCAGGTTGTAGTTCACATATGGTGTCAAATTTAAATATTTTGGCTAATATAAAGCCTAATGAAATTAATATTGGTGTAGCTAAAAAAGAGCATTCTATGTCGTCAAAATGTCAAGGTGAGTTTGTTGGGCAAAATTATATTTTAAAAAATACTCTTTTTGTGCCGGAATTAGTCAATAATTTATTTTCTGTTTCTGCAGCCACTGACCAAGGAGCGTCAGTTATATTTAATAAAAGTTGTGTAGAAATTCATAAAAATAATAATTTAATCCTAAAAGGCGATAAAAATAAGTCAGGTTTGTATACCATAAAATTAACAAAGGATGAGAAAGATACAAATAGAGTTTCTTTTATTACAAAGGAAGAAGAAAGTTCTTTGGATTGGCATCGCAAAATGGGGCATCCTGGACATAAAACCTTATCGTTACTGCCAAATGTGGCTAGTGGCATAATAAATAAAATTGAGAATGTTGCAGATTCATGTGAAATTTGCCATAAAGCAAAACAAACTAGACTACCATTTAATAC
This sequence comes from Tinea semifulvella, assembly GCA_910589645.1. NCBI lineage: Eukaryota > Metazoa > Arthropoda > Insecta > Lepidoptera > Tineidae > Tinea > Tinea semifulvella. The sequence goes on along the minus strand of OU342595.1, from coordinate 9,820,677 downwards.
TGAAAGAAAACGAGCAAGCAGGTTATTAGAAATAATTCATACGGACGTGTGTGGTCCTATTCAAATAAATACTTGGGATAATAAAAGGTATATTCTTACCTTGTTGGATGACTTCAGTCATTTCTTAAAAATATATTTACTACAAAATAAAAATGAAGTTTTTGTATCAATAAAACAATATGTACAAGAGGTCGAACGAGAAAAGAACATGCAAGTTTCTGTCATAAGGTGCGACAATGGAGGTGAGTACACATCTAATAAATTCAGTGAATGGTGTAAGTCAAAGGGCATAAAAATAGATTACACAGTAGCTTATAGTCCTCAACTCCATGGTAAGGCTGAAAGAATAAACAGATCAATATTGGAAAAAACAAGAGCATTATTATTTAATTCAGAGATGAAAGAAGAAATGTGGGGTGAAGCAGCTTTCTGTGCTAGTTATTTACTTAATAGATTACCATCAATTTCAATAAATCATAAAACTCCTTTTGAAATGTGGTACGGAACCAAACCGGATTTGTCAAACATTCAAGAATTTGGCTGTGAAGTTTTTTTAAAGAAACTTATACCTATACAGAAATTGGATTCAAGAATAGAAAAGTTAGTTATGGTTGGTTATGCAACAACAGGATACAGACTGTTTGATTGTAATAAAAGAAAGATTATCTATGGGAGAGATGTTTATTTTAAAAATAAAATAATTGAGAGAAATGAAGTAAAACTAGATAATAAATACGAAGAAAGGGAATCAAATAAAAATGAGGCGAGTGAAATTAATATTATTGATGAATCAGAAACAAATAACATGGAAGATATAGAGGAAGACGTGCCTAGAGAAAGTACAGAAATTGAAGCGAAAGAAGTGCCAAGTAAAAATACAGAAGTTATATTAAAAAGACAAGAAAGAAAAAGAACAGTACCTAGGAAGTATGATGATTATGTGTTATTAACCTATGCAGAAGCAATGCAAGGACCTGAAAAAGAAAATTGGCATGAAGCTGTAGAAGAAGAACTAAAATCTTTGGATCAAAATAAAACCTGGGAAATTGTAGACATAAAGGAAGCAGCAGGTAACACTATAATAAGTAACAAATGGGTTTTTCGTATAAAAGAAGACGGGACATACAAAGCTCGACTTGTCGCAAGAGGGTTTGAGCAAGGTAATATAGATTATGACGAATTTTTTAGCCCTGTTGCAAGTCAAACCTCTCTTAGATTATTATTTGCTATAGCAGCAGCTAAAAATTATAATATAATAACATTCGATGTTAAAACTGCATTCCTGCATGGCGATTTAAATGAAAAAGTATTCATGAAGGTTCCAGAAGGAAGTGAAGAACATAAGAATAAAATTTGTATATTAAGAAAAGCCTTGTATGGCCTAAAACAAGCTCCACAAAGGTGGAATAAAAAGTTTATAGAAATAATGAATAAAATTGGTTTTATACAAACTAAAAATGAACCTTGTGTATTTAAAAATTCAGATGTTTCTATTATTATTGCCATTTATGTTAATGATGGACTTATGATAGGAAATGATAATTATAAAATGATGGATATTCTGATACAACTTAAAGAAATAATAGATATTAAGATTTTTGGAGAGCCAAAATCATATCTCGGTATAGAAATTAGAAGAAATAAAGAAGGAATTCATTTATCACAAAGCAACTATACAAAGTATATTCTTCAAAAATATAATATGTTATACTGTAAAGCAGTAAGTACTCCAAACTTAGAAGTTGAAGATACAGAAGAACAAGAAAGTCTAGAAGAAAATAATGAAGTTAAGTTTCCATTTAGACAAGCAGTTGGCAGCTTATTATACTTATCTACTAAAACAAGACCCGATATAGCTTACGCTGTGGGAATAGTAAGCAGACATATTGAGAATCCAGGAAAATATGTTAATTCATTAAAAAGAATATTTAAATATTTGAGCGGTACCTTAGAAGAGGGTATATTTTTTAAAAATAATAATAATATTTTAGATATAAATGTGTATTGTGATTCAGATTTTGCTGGTGATCGTGAAACTAGACGCAGCACGACTGGATATATATTGTATATGTCAGATGGACCTGTAGCATGGTGTTCCAGGAGGCAACCTATAGTTGCATTATCAACAACCGAAGCAGAGTTTATCTCAGCAGCGGAATGTTCTAAAGAAGCCATGTTCGTAAAATCACTGTTGGGTGCTTTAAAAATTGAATCTAAGATAAAATTTAACATTGACAATCAAAGCGCTATACAACTAATTAAATCAGGAATATTTAACAAAAGATCAAAGCACATTGATGTAAGATATCATTATATACATGAGTTATACAGTAATAATTTAATTGAATTACAGTACTGCCCAACAGATGAACAAACAGCTGACATTTTGACAAAAGCTCTAAATAATATAAAGTTTATTAAACATAAATTAAAATTAGTCGTAATATAATTTGTAAATAAGTAGTTATTATATTCTACTGTTTTAAAAGGAAGTTAATAATATAAAAGGTTTTATATAAAACATAATAATAAAATATTGAAAAAAAAGGAATTGGTTTATAATTTAATTTTTATAGGTAATATAAAAAAAAAAATGTGTTATTTTTATGTTTGTAAACTTATAATTTGAACTTAATACTTCGACTTCATTACAATGAGGATTCATGTTAAATAAGTAATTGTTAAAGACAAGCAGTTGTCATAAAATAATATATATTCCTAAAATTGTTTAGTAATGTATGCTTGGTTTATAAAATTAGGAGAGGGTGTTAAGAATTAATTTAAAAGTATTTTATAAACCAATATTGTCAAAATAATGTAAGCTTAGCCTGTAGTAGTTTAAAAAAAAAAAGACATAATAAAATATTGTGGTAACTGCGCAATACTTTCTTTTCACTATTTACCCATAAAACCCGTCAGCTTCCATACATCAGTGTTGGTACCAACATGGCATTGTGTATGGCGAGCCGAGCTTTGTCACTGACATTTCGACTGCCGATCAGTGACCCCAGGGCACCGTTAACACTATTTCCCGCGTTCACTCTTCTTTCAACGTCCCTATCGTACTTCCCATCCGCAGTGAAAACACTGCCCAGATATATAATTTCATTTACTTGTTCTAGAGTTTCATCATCAATCTTTATCGTCACGGTTGTCATCCTTCTTCTTTCAAACACTAGTACCTTGGTTTTTCTCGCATTCAAACGGAGTCCTTTTTCTGCACATCCCTCCTTCATTCTTGTGACTAGTGATTGCAGTTGTTGTTCGGACGATGCCATAAGAACAGCATCATCTGCATAAAGCAGGCAGTTCACCACTAGATCACTCATCTTTATCCCACAGTCACTCTCTCTCACTCTTTTTAGGCATTTGTCGAGATATAGATCATTTGCGAGATATTGACCCTAACGCCTAAACTTAACGTAGAGCAGATGGAGATGGGCCTTCCAGAAATTCCTGGAGAATTAGCTCTGCACTCGCCACGCTGGGTTGGCAAAAGTCGAATGTCAATATTTAATATAAATTTATTACCAATTCCACAAGTTGGTATTAGTGGAATCGGGACCGACGACGGCATAACATGCTCCCTGAGGCACGAGAACAGTGGTGTGGTAAATGTAATAAAAGTAAATTAGGTAATAGAGGTTACCAATCTGGTCCAAATATGTCCTCCTATCCTTATTTGTGTATCTATAAAAATTAAGAAGTTGAGTTGCATACGCTATTTTTAACATAATATCACAATTATATGTAATATTCCTCGCCAACACTTCTGGCCAGAGCGTGGCGAGTGTTGGCCAAATTCTCTAGTTATATGTTCCGAAAGGCCCATATCCAACAGTAAAGGTCTAGGGCGCTGTGTTCTTAGGGCTGCAATGATTTTTTATTTTTTTATTTATTTTATTTATTTATTTAAGGACAACCAGTGGTCGGTTACATTATTGCTTACTTAAAAACTAGGACATAAATTCAACGATAAATGTACCACCTTTAGGTGCCACAACATGCACAAAATACAAGTGGTATATATATATATATGAATAATTAAAAAAATATAAAATCAAATTAAATTAATTTCTATGTTTAGACAAACATAACGCTTAATAAAAAATATGAAACACGTTTTAAAAATATAAAATAAAATATTGTACCTAATCTAATTTAATATTAATAGGAACAATGTATCTTAACATATAACTTAAATTTTGAAAGCGAATCGTTGAACATATCTATTTCCTGACCAATCTCTTTATATATTTTTTGATAATCTAGATACAGGAGAGCTTTGTTTAAGATTAGTTCTGGCTTGAGGTGGGCGTGGTAGTGCAGTAGGATATCGTGACAGTCGGTTTGGAATCCAGATTTTAAATAATTTTAATAGTTGTGGACAGTCTATTTGGTTTCTAAATAGTTTATATAGAAAACTCATATCGAGAATGTGTCTACGAACTATTAAACTGTCGAAGTTAAAATGTTGAAGTTTGTCATGGTAAGTCAGAAGCTTATTAGGTATTTTCAATTTGTACGATAAATGCCGTAGGAATCTTTTTTGTAAGCGCTCGATACGTAAGTGGTGGACAGTATAATTTGGTGACCATACTACACTGCAATATTCAATAATACTTCTAACAAAGGAATTGTAAATTAGTATTTTAGTTTTTGAATGCTTGAATACTTTCCCGTTTATGATGATATATAATATTATCAGTTCGCACTAAAATGATATTTATTACATTTTAAAGAATTCTCAATAATCTATGTATTCCATCTAGTTTCATTGTTGTACACTCTGGGTAAGTATTCCATACAATAGTGGCTGGCAAGTGGCAAAATCACTTAGCACATAATTTTAAAGTATAAAGTCATGTATCTGACTTTACACTTCATTAAATACAAGTAGTAAGAAGCATAACGACTTCAATCTCTCGCAGATCGGTTAGAAACATTCAGAAGGTACTTTATTAAGTGATTTTTCTGACCAGTTACCAAACATTTTCAAATGAAAGTGGGAAATGATTTAAATAAGTTAAGGCACAGAGCCAATAAAAAATGTCATCGTTTTCAATACACAATTGTTTATTTTATTGTCCAGGTTAAGATACTCGTAGATCACACATTTTAGCGTAAATAAGCGTCTCCACAGCAGCAGGCGTTTCTGAATGAGGCGGTACCCTCAGCAGGAACTGAACCATCCAGAGCTACAGAGCTGGCGAGTGGCATATCGCCCCATACTTGTGCTGTGCCGTCAATTTTTAGAGAACTTCCCTGTACACTGAGTCCGTAAGGCTCATGAACAGGTCCGCAGTAGTCAATGCCATGGTATGCTCCGGGGTAGGATCCGGGGTATGGTCCGGGGTATGGAGAGGCGCACGGGTAGGCGGGGGCAGGAGCAGCGCAGGGGCAGCTCAACGTGCTCTGTAATATAATATTTTATGTCAGTTGGTCTACACTTTATAGTAAATTTAATCCTGTTTTATTTATTAATAAACTTACCTGGATGAGCAGCGCCTGGACGCACACCAACAGAAAAGTGAAGGAGTTCATGTTGAATATCTTAGGATACCGAAGCTAAGAATACATTTACAAAAATCGGTTCAGCTTATATACTATTTTATTTTTTACTACGTGATTTTGTGATGAAAGCATATAGATATAGGTTAGTAGTATTCGCTTATGTTCCTTCATATTACAATACACATTGTGATTACAGAAATTTCATTAAAATTATAATGAAATATTTTGATAATAAGTACGTATAAATAGAGCAGTAAATAAATGACACATATCATTACCAAGTTGCAGGTGAACAATTCAGACATGATTTTCAAAGTTTTCTTCCTTCTCTGCGCTTTCCAGGCTGTGCAAGTAAGTTATATCTCTTTCTACGAGTGTAATTATCATTAAATTAGAACATTATGTACTTAACAATATTTTTTATAATTACAGTTCGGCTCAGCTCAATGCGGCTGTGGTCCAGCTCCCCCATGCTACCCTGACCTGACCCCTAACTATCCCGGCTACGGCTACCCTGACTACGGTTACCCTGACTACGGCTACACAGGCTATGGCCACCACGGACATGGCTATGGAAATCATCATCATCATGGCTACGACTACGGTTATCCTACAGCAGGTGACATCGAAGCCGCTGGTACTTTGCCAGTGAGTGGTCCAGTGTATGTGGACGGCTACGTGCCAGTGGTAGGCTCTGTGAACTATGCTGGCGATGTGGGAGCTACTGGTACAGCTAGCGTCGCCTGCAGTTGCGGAAATATATGGGTTTAATAACATTATAAATATCGACCAAAATTTACGCTTGATATTAATAAAAAATCCATATGAAACATATTTGTTAAACTTTTTTATTTCCGACCTTAATCCAACCAAAAATACAAATAATTATAAACAGTAAAGAATTATAGACAAGAGTCTAGCTGTGTGGTTCTCGAATGAATCCAATTATGTTCAGATAAGAAAATTTTAATTCCATTAAATTAACCGTATATATCTACTACAGTACCGAAAAATCATTTGCTAGACATTGGCCCTAACGCCTAAACTTAACGTAAAACAAGACCTCCACTATTGGAGATGGTCCTTCCAAAAATTCCTGGAGAATTTAGCCTGCACTCGCCACGCTGGGTTGGCAAAAGTTGAATGTCAATATTTAATATCAATTTATTACCAATTCCCCAAGTTGGTATTAGTGGAACCGGGACTGACGACGTCATAATGTGCTCCCTGAGGCACGAGAATAGTGGTGCGGTAAATGTGTGACAGATGTACGAGTACGTCAGAAAAGTGTATTTCTCGTTGCTACATGCCGAAGTTCGAACCGAACTTTTTAGGATGTTAAGGAAGGCATTCTTACAACCGAGCTATCACCGCTCCTACAACAAGCCTATTACTAACCACGATTGCCTAAAATCCCGTTACAGGTTCAGTCTTCAAATTTTAGATATTATCAAAGCTTTAGTACAAAGTTGAAACATATCAATAATAATGTTAAAATAAATCAAAACACTTCTTATTTATTAAGCGAACTTTCTTTATTACCTTTATACGAGTGGTACTTCATTTCCAGTTGATCGTCAACCTAAGGTGACGTTAGTTGAAAATATGCTCACTATGTATTTACCCTAGTTTTATTGTTGTACACTCTGCGTAAGTATTTCATACAATAGTGACTATTATTGAATAAAAATCACTCAGCGAATAAAACTGTCATGTTATATTTTTATTTATATTATTATCTATTTACTTATAGTGGATGTTTATGTATTTATGTATTATATAGCATGTATGTGTATTGTTTTATATATTGTGTACGTAATTTTGAGTGCTAAATGCGTAATTTTGTTTATTTTAGTAATTTAAGTTATTTTAATATTTTTCTTCATCCTGCCAATCATCTTTTATGATCTCCAAGGTTAGCTGGTGAAGAATGCCTTATGGCGTTATAGCTCGCATATGTACTAGGTTTTTAAGTGCAATAAAGTATTTAAATAAGTAAATGTATCTGACTTTACACTTCATTAAATACAAGTAGTAAGAAGCATAACAACTACAATATCTCGCAGATTGGTTAGAAACATTCAGAAGGTACTTTATTAAGTGATTTTTCTGACCAGTTACCAAACATTTTCAAATGAAAGTAGAAAATGCTTTAAATAAGTTCAGGCACAGAGCCAATAAAAAATGTCATCGTTTTCATTACGCAATTGTTTATTTTATTGATACTCGTAGATCTCACATTTTAGCGTAAATAAGCGTCTCCACAGCAGCAGGCATTTCTAAGCGAGGCGGTACCCTCAGCAGGAACCGAACCATCCAGAGCAACGGAGCTGGCGAGTGGCATATCGCCCCATACTTGTGCTGTGCCGTCAATTTTTAGAGAACTTCCCTGTACACTGAGTCCGTAAGGCTCATGAACAGGTCCGCAGTAGTCAATGCCATGGTATGCTCCGGGGTAGGATCCGGGGTATGATCCGGGGTATGGAGAGGCGCACGGGTAGGCGGGGGCAGGAGCAGCGCAGGGGCAGCTCAACGTGCTCTGTAATATAATATATTATGTCAGTTGGTCTACACTTTATAGTAAATTTAATCCTGTTTTATTTATTACTAAACTTACCTGGATGAGCAGCGCCTGGACGCACACCAACAGAAAAGTGAAGGAGTTCATGTTGAATATCTAAGGATGCCGAAGCTAAGAATACATTTTCAAAAATGGGTTCAGGTTATATACTATTTTATTTTTTACTACGTGATTTTGTGATGAAAGCATATAGATATAGGTTAGTAGTATTGGCTTATGTTCCTTCATATTACAATACACATTGTGATTACAGAAATTTCTTTAAAATTATAATGAAATACTTTGATAATATGTTTGTATAAATAGAGCAGTTAATAAATGACACATATCATTACCTAGTTGCAGGTGAACAATTCAAACATGCTTTTCAAAGTTTTCTTCCTTCTCTGCGCTTTCCAGGCTGTGCAAGTGAGTTATATCTCTTTCTACGAATATACTGTAAATATCATTAAATATCAATCCGAACATTATGTACTGAACTGTATTTTGTTAATTACAGTACGCCTCAGCACAATGCGGTTGTGGTCCAGCTCCCCCATGCTACCCTGACCTGACCCCTAACTATCCCGGCTACGGCTACCCTGACTACGGCTACCCTGACTACGGCTACCCGGGCTATGGCCACCACGGACACGGCTATGGAAATCATCATCATCATGGCTACGACTACGGTTATCCTACAGCAGGTGACATCGAAGCCGCTGGTACTCTGCCAGTGAGTGGTCCAGTGTCTGTGGACGGCTACGTGCCAGTGGTAGGCTCTGTGAACTATGCTGGCGATGTGGGAGCTACTGGTACAGCTAGCGTCGCCTGCAGCTGCGGAAATATATGGGTTTAATAACGTTACAAATATCGACCAAAATGTACGCTTGATAGTAATAAAAAATCCATATGAAACATATTTGTTAAACTTTTTTATTTCCGACCTTAATCCAACCAAAAATAGAAAGACAGTGAAGAATTCCAGACAGGTGTCTAACTGTGTGGTTCTCGAATGAATTCAATTATGTTCAGTTAAAGACAAATTTAATTCAAATCAATTTAAAGTATATACCTACTACAGTAAAGAAAAATCATTTGCGAGATATTGACCCTAACGCCTAAACTTAACGTAAAGCAAGACCTTCACTATTGGAGATGGGCCTTCCAGAAATTCCTGGAGAATTAACCCTGCACTCGCCACGCTGGGTTGGCAAAAGTCGAATGTCAATATTTAATATAAATTTATTACCGTTGGTATTAGTGGAACCGGGACCGACGACGGCATAACGTGATCCCCGAGGCACGAGTACAGTGGTGTGGTAAATGTGTTGCAGATGTAAGAGTACGTAAGAAAAGTGTATTTCTCATTGGTTCATGCCGCGGTTCGAACCGATCTATTTAGGATGGTAAGGAAAGCGTTCTTACAACTGAGCTATCACCGCTCCTACAATATGTCTATTACTAACTACAATTGCCTAAAATCCCGTTAGAGGTTCAGTCTTCAAATTTTACATATTATCAAAGCTTTAGTACAAAGTTAAAACATATCAATAATAATGTTAAAATAAATCAAAACACTTCTTATTTATTAGGGGAACTTTATTTATTACCTTTATATGAGTGGTACTTCATTTCCAGTTTATCGTCAACCTAAGGTGACGTTACATATCGTTAGTTGAAAATATGCTCACATAGTAGCCAAAAGGGATGGCAAGCTTTTCTTTCTCTTGTTCGTATCACTTTTAGTAGTATATCTTGTGTTTTCCCTATCATATTCACTCGTACTGCACATTCCGAAACGAATCAATCTCAAATTAATAAATTCATGTTGTTTTTCATGGTCATGTTTGTTGTGTTCATTGCCTTTATACTTTTAATATTTGTTACGTCTTAATTGTCAATGTCTCATGTGTCAATTATATTTGACTATGATTCTAAAATGGTATTTTACTTAACAAAATATTATTAAAACAATGTTTATCATTACTTCCATGCGGTGGTGGCAGAAACTAAGAAACTTCCCTTTATGATTTACATTTCTGATCCTTTTCATTCAGGTCACCAATCTGGTCCAAATATGTCCTCCTATTCTTACTCGTATTTGTGTATCCATCCAAATTAAGAAGTTGCATACGCAGTTTTTAACATAATATCACAATTTGGCGCCTCCGTGGTCTAGTGGTAACAAAACGTTGCCGTGAACTCGGGAGGTCGTGGGTTCGATTCCCACCGGGGGCAAGTTGTACATTGTATAATTTGTCTCGGTCTGGGTGTGTATATGTATAATATGTATATATTTACAAAAAAAAAAAAAAAGTATAGAAGTTCAAAATGACTGGCTAACTTTGGGCGATTTTTGCATCCCTCCAGCCCTAAAGTGGCGCACACTAATGTACGATTGGTCTCCGGCGTTGCTAAAGTTCTACCTAAACGCTTTTCAAATGTCCCTCCCGGACCAGAGTAATCTGGTAAGGTGGGGAAAAGCTACGGAAAAGAACTGTACATTGTGTGGTGCTGCCATAGGAACTGCTAGACACACACTTGTAGGGTGCGTTACTCTCCTAGAAAAGGGCTATTACTCACGCCGACATGACAAAGTCCTAGGTGTTATCCGTGAAGCAGTAAGTCTTTCTATTGCAAGAGCCAGAAAGGGACTGACTACAAATAAAACTTTGACCACATTTGTAAAGGAAGGGCAAAGCACGAAAACTAAATGCAAGCCCACCTCGATCCTTGGCGCCGCATCAGACTGGAAAATTCTCATGGATACATTTGAACACCATTATAGGATCCCAGATGAACTAGCTGTATCAGCCTATAGGCCAGACATCTTAGTGTTTTCTCGGAACTTGAAAAAAGTTATCCTTATTGAACTTACCGTTCCGTGGGAATCAAATATTCCAAAAGACCACAACATGAAGTCGAATAAATATTATGATCTCACAGAAGAAATGATCAGGAACGGGTTCAAGACTCAGCTTTACGCAGTGGAAGTTGGTGCAAGAGGAGTTCCAGCAAAATCTTTGCATCACTTACTGAAAGAATTGGGCCTAAGCAGGTCTGCCGTCAATACATTTATGGAACGAGCTTCCAAGACGGCATTAACGGAATCATACAGTATTTGGTTGGGTAGGGAGAGAAGTAGAATGGTGGATGGTGAGCGTATTATCGCGCAATAGAAAAAAAAGGAGGCCTCCTTTTCTTAAACCAGCCAATTGTCGGTCGCAAGCTTCTCATCTCTTACCCACACACGATGGACCCGGCACCCGCACGGTGAATCCATGGAATGCTTAGAAATTTGTCTTCTCTGTAGTTTATCAACCATCTAGTTTCCGTAACACAAGCTTACCGCTTAGCACGGAAATTAGATGGCGCTGTGTGACCTGTCTGAAATATTTATTTATTATTTATTAATTATATATTATATTCCTCGACAACACGTCTTGCCAGAGTGTGGCGAGTTTAGGCCAAATTCTCTAGATATATGTTTTGAAAGGCCTATATCCAACAGTAAAGGTCTAGGACTCTGTGTTCTTAGGGCTGTAATGATGATATATAATATTATCAGTTCCCACTAAAATGCTATTTATTACATTTTAAAGAGTTCTCAATAATCTATGTATTCCATTTAGTTTCATTGTTGTACACTCTGGGTAAGTATTCCATACAATAGTCGCTGATGATCTTTATATTATTAAATAAAAATCACTTAGCAAATAATTTTAAACTATAAAACTGTCATGTATCTGACTTTACACTTCATTAAATACAAGTCGTAAGAAGCATAACGACTACAATCTCTCGCAGATCGGTTAGAAACATTCAGAAGGTACTTTATTAAGTGATTTTTCTGACCAGTTACCAAACATTTTCAAATGAAAGTGGGAAATGATTTAAATAAGTTAAGGCACAGAGCCAATAAAAAATGTCATCGTTTTCAATACACAATTGTTTATTTTATTGTCCAGGTTAAGATACTCGTAGATCACACATTTTAGCGTAAATAAGCGTCTCCACAGCAGCAGGCGTTTCTGAGTGAGGCAGTACCCTCAGCAGGAACCGAACCATCCAGAGCTACAGAGCTGGCGAGTGGCATATCGCCCCATACTTGTGCTGTGCCGTCAATTTTTAGGGAACTTCCCTGTACACTAAGTCCATAAGGCTCATGAAGAGGTCCGCAATAGTCAATGCCATGGTATTCTCCGGGGTAGGATCCGTGGTAGGATCCGGGGTATGGTCCGGGGTATGGAGAGGCGCACGGGTAGGCGGGGGCAGGAGCAGCGCAGGGGCAGCTCAACGTGCTCTGTAATATAATATTTTATGTAAGTTGGTTAGATAGCTTATATACTTTATAGTAAATTTAATCCTGTTTTATTTATTACTAAACTTACCTGGATGAGCAGCGCCTGAACGCACACCAACAGAAAAGTGAAGGAGTTCATGTTGAATATCTAAGGATACCGAAGCTAAGAATACATTTACAAAAATGGGTTCAGCTTATATACTTACTATTTTATTTTATACTACGTGATTTTGTGATGAAAGCATATAGATATAGGTTAGTAGTATTCGCTAATGTTCCTTTATATTACAATACACATTGTGATTAGAGAAATTTCATTAAAATTATAATGAAATATTTTGATAATAAGTACGTATAAATAGAGCTGTAAATAAATGACACATATCGATACCTAGTTGCAGGTGAACAATTCAAACATGATTTTCAAAGTTTTCTTCCTTCTCTGCGCTTTCCAGGCTGTGCAAGTAAGTTATATCTCTTCCTACGAGTATATTGTAATTATCATTAAATCAGAACATTATGTACTTAACTATATTTTGTTAATTACAGTTCGCCTTAGCACAATGCGGCTGTGGTCCAGCTCCCCCATGCTACCCTGACCTGACCCCTAACTATCCCGGCTACGGCTACCCTGACTACGGCTACACAGGCTATGGCCACCACGGACACGGCTATGGAAATCATCATCATCATCATGGCTACGACTACGGTTATCCTACAGCAGGTGACATTGAAGCCGCTGGTACTTTGCCAGTGAGTGGTCCAGTGTCTGTGGACGGCTACGTGCCAGTGGTAGGCTCTGTGAACTATGCTGGCGATGTGGGAGCTACTGGTACAGCTAGCGTCGCCTGCAGTTGCGGAAATATCTGGGTTTAATAACATTATAAATATCGACCAAAATTTACGCTTGATAGTAATAAAAAAATCATATGAAACATATTTGTTAAACTTTTTTATTTCCGACCTTAATCCAACCAAAAATAGAAAGACAGTAAAGAATTGTAGACAGGAGTCTAGCTGTGTGGTTCTCGAATAAATCCAATTATGTTCAGATAAAGAAAATTTTAATTCCATTAAATTAACCGTATATATCTACTACAGTACCGAAAAATCATTTGCTAGACATTGACCCTAACGCCTAAACTTAACGTAAAACAAGACCTCCACTATTGGAAATGGTCCTTCCAAAAGTTCCTGGAGAATTAAGCCTGCACTCGCCACGCTGGGTTGGCAAAAGTTGAATGTCAATATTTAATATCAATTTATTACCGATTCCCCAAGTTGGTATTAGTGGAACTGGGACTGACGACGTCATAATGTGCTCCCCGAGGCACGAGAACAGTGGTGCGGTAAATGTGTGATAGATGTACGAGTACGTCAGAAAAGTGTATTTCTCGTTGCTACATGCCGGAGTTCGAACCGAACTTTTTAGGATGTTAAGGAAAGCATTCTTACAACCGAGCTATCACCGCTCCTACAACAAGCCTATTACTAACCACGATTGCCTAAAATCCCGTTACAGGTTCAGTCTTCAAATTTTAGATATATTTATCAAAGCTTTAGTACAAAGTTGAAACATATCAATAATAATGTTAAAATATATCAAAACACTTCTTATTTATTAAGGGAACTTTCTTTATTACCTTTATACGAGTGGTACCTACTTCATTTCCAGTTTATCGTCAACCTAAGGTAACGTTAGTTGAAAATAATGCTCACTATGTATTCACCCTAATTTAATTGTTGTACACTCTGCGTAAGTATTTCATACAATAGTGACTATTATTAAATAAAAATCACTCAGCGAATAAAACCGACACGTAATATTTTTATTTATATTATTATCTATTTACTTATAGTGGATGTTTATGTATTTATGTATTATATAGCATGTATGTCTATTGTTTTTTATATTGTGTACGTAATTTTGAGTGCTAAATGCGTAATTTTGTTTATTTTAGTAATTTAAGTTATTTTAATATTTTTCTTCATCCTGCCAATCATATTTTATGATCTCCAAGGTTAACTGGTAAAGAATGCCTTATGGCGTTATAGCACGCATATGTACTAGGTTTTTAAGTGCAATAGAGTATTTAAATAAGTAAATGTATCTGACTTTACACTTCATTAAATACAAGTAGTAAGAAGCATAACAACTACAATATCTCGCAGATTGGTTAGAAACATTCAGAAGGTACTTTATTAAGTGATTTTTCTGACCAGTTACTAAACATTTTCAAATGAAAGTAGAAAATGCTTTAAATAATTTCAGGCACAGAGCCAATAAAAAATGTCATCGTTTTCATTACGCAATTGTTTATTTTATTGATACTCGTAGATCTCACATTTTAGCGTAAATAAGCGTCTCCACAGCAGCAGGCATTTCTAAGCGAGGCGGTACCCTCAGCAGGAACCGAACCATCCAGAGCAACGGAGCTGGCGAGTGGCATATCGCCCCATACTTGTGCTGTGCCGTCAATTTTTAGAGAACTTCCCTGTACACTGAGTCCGTAAGGCTCATGAACAGGTCCGCAGTAGTCAATGCCATGGTATGCTCCGGGGTAGGATCCGGGGTATGATCCGGGGTATGGAGAGGCGCACGGGTAGGCGGGGGCAGGAGCAGCGCAGGGGCAGCTCAACGTGCTCTGTAATATAATATATTATGTCAGTTGGTCTACACTTTATAGTAAATTTAATCCTGTTTTATTTATTACTAAACTTACCTGGATGAGCAGCGCCTGGACGCACACCAACAGAAAAGTGAAGGAGTTCATGTTGATTATCTTAGGATACCGAAGCTAAGAATACATTTACAAAAATGGGTTCAGCTTATATACTATTTTATTTTTTTCTACGTGATTTTGTGATGAAAGCATATAGATATAGGTTAGTAGTATTGGCTTATGTTCCTTCATATTACAATACACATTGTGATTACAGAAATTTCTTTAAAATTATAATGAAATACTTTGATAATATGTTTGTATAAATAGAGCAGTTAATAAATGACACATATCATTACCTAGTTGCAGGTGAACAATTCAAACATGATTTTCAAAGTTTTCTTCCTTCTCTGCGCTTTCCAGGCTGTGCAAGTAAGTTATATCTCTTTCTACGAGTGTAATTATCATTAAATTAGAACATTATGTACTTAACTGTATTTTGTTAATTACAGTACGCCTCAGCACAATGCGGTTGTGGTCCAGCTCCCCCATGCTACCCTGACCTGACCCCTAACTATCCCGGCTACGGCTACCCTGACTACGGCTACCCGGGCTATGGCCACCACGGACACGGCTATGGAAATCATCATCATCATGGCTACGACTACGGTTATCCTACAGCAGGTGACATCGAAGCCGCTGGTACTCTGCCAGTGAGTGGTCCAGTGTCTGTGGACGGCTACGTGCCAGTGGTAGGCTCTGTGAACTATGCTGGCGATGTGGGAGCTACTGGTACAGCTAGCGTCGCCTGCAGCTGCGGAAATATATGGGTTTAATAACGTTACAAATATCGACCAAAATGTACGCTTGATAGTAATAAAAAATCCATATGAAACATTTATTTTTTTTATTTCCGACCTTAATCCAACCAAAAATAGAAAGACAGTGAAGAATTCCAGACAGGTGTCTAACTGTGTGGTTCTAGAATGAATCCAATTATGTTCAGATAAAGACAAATTTAATTCAAATCAATTTAAAGTATATACCTACTACAGTAAAGAAAAATCATTTGCGAGATATTGACCCTAACGCCTAAACTTAACGTAAAGCAAGACCTTCACTATTGGAGATGGGCCTTCCAGAAATTCCTGGAGAATTAACCCTGCACTCGCCACGCTGGGTTGGCAAAAGTCGAATGTCAATATTTAATATAAATTTATTACCGTTGGTATTGTGGAACCGGGACCGACGACGGCATAACGTGATCCCCGAGGCACGAGTACAGTGGTGTGGTAAATGTGTTGCAGATGTAAGAGTACGTAAGAAAAGTGTATTTCTCATTGGTTCATGCCGCGGTTCGAACCGATCTATTTAGGATGGTAAGGAAAGCGTTCTTACAACTGAGCTATCACCGCTCCTACAATATGTCTATTACTAACTACAATTGCCTAAAATCCCGTTACAGGTTCAGTCTTCAAATTTTAGATATTATCAAAGCTTTAGTACAAAGTTGAAACATATCAATAATAATGTTAAAATAAATCATTCTTTCAATTCAATTCTTATTTATTAGGGGAACTTTATTTATTACCTTTATACGAGTGGTACTTCATTTCCAGTTTATCGTCAACCTAAGGTGACGTTCCATATTGTTAGTTGAAAATATGCTCACATAGTAGCCAAAAGGGATGGCAAGCTTTTCTTTCTCTTGTTCGTATCACTTTTAGTAGTATATCTTGTGTTTTCCCTATCATATTCACTCGTACTGCACATTCCGAGACGGAATCAATCTAGGTCATGCTTATCATTACTCCCATGCGGTGTTGGCAGAAATCAAGAAACACCCCTTTATGATTAACATTTATCCTTTTCATTCTTTGCTTTTAATTAGGTAATAGAGGTCACCAATCTGGTCCAAATACGTCCTCCTATCCTTATTTGTGTATCCGTAAAAAATAAGAAGTGGCATACGCGATTTTTAATATAATATTATAATTATATATTATATTCCTCGCCAACACTTCTGGCCAGATCGTGGCGAGTGTAGGCCAAATTCTCTAGATATATGTTCTGAAAGGCCCATATCCAACAGTAAAGTTCTAGGACACTGTGTTCTTAGGGCTGAAATGGTGATATATAATATTATCAGTTCCCACCAAAATTATATTTATTACATTTTAAAGAATTCTCAATAATCTATGTATTCCATCTAGTTTCATTGTTGTATACTCTGGGTAAGTATTCCATACAATAGTGGCTAATGACCTTTATATTATTAAAAAATAAAAATCAATTAGCACATTATTTTAAACTATAAAACTGTCATGTATCGGACTTTACACTTCATTAAATACAAGTCGTAAGAAGCATAACGACTACAATCTCTCGCAGATTGGTTAGAAACATTCAGAAGGTACTTTATTAAGTGATTTTTCTGACCAGTTACCAAACATTTTGAAATAAAAGTGGGAAATGCTTTAAATAAGTACAGGCACAGAGCCAATAAAAAATGTCATCGTTTTCAATACGCAATTGTTTATTTTATTGTCCAGGTTAAGATACTCGTAGATCACACATTTTAGCTTAAATAAGCGTCTCCACAGCAGCAGGCGTTTCTGAGTGAGGCGGTACCCTCAGCAGGAACCGAACCATCCAGAGCTACAGAGCTGGCGAGTGGCATATCGCCCCATACTTGTGCTGTGCCGTCAATTTTTAGTGAACTTCCCTGTACACTAAGTCCATAAGGCTCATGAACAGGTCCGCAATAGTCAATGCCATGGTATTCTCCAGGGTAGGATCCGTGGTAGGATCCGGGGTATGGTCCGGGGTATGGAGAGGCGCACGGGTAGGCGGGGGCAGGAGCAGCGCAGGGGCAGCTCAACGTGCTCTGTAATATAATATTTTATGTAAGTTGGTCTATACTTTATAGTAAATTTAATCCTGTTTTATTTATTACTAAACTTACCTGGATGAGCAGCGCCTGAACGCACACCAACAGAAAAGTGAAGGAGTTCATGTTGAATATCTTAGGATACCGAAGCTAAAAATACATTTACAAAAATGGGTTCAGCTTATATACTTACTATTTTATTTTATACTACGTGATTTTGTGATGAAAGCATACAGATATAGGTTAGTAGTATTCGCTAATGTTCCTTTATATTACAATACACATTGTGATTAGAGAAATTTCATTAAAATTATAATGAAATATTTTGATAATAAGTACGTATAAATAGAGCAGTTAATAAATGACACATATCATTACCTAGTTGCAGGTGAACAATTCAAACATGATTTTCAAAATTTTCTTCCTTCTCTGCGCTTTCCAGGCTGTGCAAGTAAGTTATCTCTTTCTACAAGTATATTGTAATTATCATTAAATCAGAACATTATGTACTTAACTATATTTTGTTAATTACAGTTCGCCTCAGCTCAATGCGGCTGTGGTCCAGCTCCCCCATGCTACCCTGACCTGACCCCTAACTATCCCGGCTACGGCTACCCTGACTACGGCTACCCTGACTACGGCTACACAGGCTATGGCCACCACGGACAAGGCTATGGAAATCATCATCATCATGGCTACGACTACGGTTATCCTACAGCAGGTGACATCGAAGCCGCTGGTACTCTGCCAGTGAGTGGTCCAGTGTCTGTGGACGGCTACGTGCCAGTGGTAGGCTCTGTGAACTATGCTGGCGATGTGGGAGCTACTGGTACAGCTAGCGTCGCCTGCAGCTGCGGAAATATCTGGGTTTAATACCAAACAGAAAAGATTTAAATAAACTTTTCAAATATATCTTTTCATTATATCATTTTCATTACAATAACTTTTATGAAGATTTATTGTTATTTATTTTTTAAAATACTTTATTGCACAAAGTACAAAGGCGGACTTAATGCCCGAAGACATTTTTTGACAGCCAAACCTTAGGGACAAATTTGAACAATTATAGGTGAAATCATAGAAATAATAATAATTCTATAATTATAAAAGGTAATTTAATAGGATTAATATATACTTACATCATATATATTCATATATATCATAATTTCAATATACTACATACTAATAATACACATTATTATACATAAACATACATATATATTATGATACATTTATTCAAGACTACTACTTACATAAATGTACATTTTTTAATTTTTCGTTTTTTGAACGAATGCTGTGTTCCCATACAAACGACCATCATTCTTCTTGTATCGGGATTTGGGCTAAATTGTATTTAGAGTTATCGGGTGACTCGGTACGTTGGACCAATATAAGATTCTATTGATAGAAAAAAACATTATTTCCATATGTCGTAATATATGTTAAAAATCTATATGTCGGAAATGACAAAAAAATGGCTTCTCCATAAAAATTTCAATTTTTAAATAGCCTATTTGTATGGAAATACCAAAAAAAATATGTTATTTTTGACATAAAGTTTCATAGGAAAAGTTGATTGTTTCTATCAATATAATTACATAACAGTTAAACGTCACACAAACACAATACAAAGTCACCACATTTCTAGATATTTTTTTCTAACAAGATTACAATTTAAGTAGAATAAAAGTCAAAGTCAAAGTCAAAATATCTTTATTCACGTAAACCTATTACAGGCATTTATGAAACGTTAATTTAATTATTTTGAATGATTCTACTCCTGCTAGTAGAAGACTAAGCAGCAAAGTGGTCCAATAAGTAAGCTGTTAGCAGAAGACCAGCAGCTTAGCAAATTCCAGTGACCTGTTAATGTTTAATCTGACTGAGAAAGGAATCTGCAAGGAAAACTCAGCTATATCAGATTTACAAAATAAAACATATACAGAATTGCACCACAACGATCAATTAATAACCTTTTAAATTTAGTTATCAGTACCTATGAGAAAACAATACCTGGTATATAAACCCTCTGCCTCGGTGGTCTAGAAGTTAAGTCCGTGGATTTAGACTCGGAGGTACTGGGTTCGATTCCTGGTCGGGACACAAAAATATTTATTAATGTAAATGAATACATATAATTAATATTTATTTTATTTGTGATATTTCTCGAATTTGGTACGCTGGAGACATCGACGAGCTTGCCATTTGTCATGATTGGCTTATCGTAAAGTTGGCTAAATATGAATCCGCTTATTTAAAAGCGTGGTTTCTGACCACCCCGATGTTCGTGATGATACTTTACTTTTTTTTTTTAGAATAAACCCTTTATTTTATGTAGTTTAAGTGTGCAATTTTTTTTTAAATAACATTATGACAACTCTAGTACTAAAGGACTTGGATGATACGAAAACAAATTGATATATAAAAATAACATTAGTCTTATCAACAAAAGTATTTAAACTACTATTTTTTTAAGCATTGTACACAGCACAAGTAGTACAGAAATAGCCCATAATGGATGATGTAATTTCTGTATGGATTGCCACTAAGGAAGGATTCAGTTACCGCCCTAAATCTACGTCCAAAGCTAATAAGTTTTATTGATTAATTATAATTAGAGGCGTGTCTTCGGACTACGCTATCGGGCGGTTGTAATGTCAGTTACTTATTGGACCACTCTGCTGCTTAGTCTTCTACTAGCAGGAGTAAAATCATTCAAAATAATTAAATTAATGACGTTTCATAAATGCCTGTGTTGAGGACAATGCCATCTAGCGATATTATTGGGAATCATTACTGATTAGTTGCCCACTAATTGCACAACTTCATGGTAAACTCAATAGATGGCGCTCAACCAGGAGAGGGCGCTGCAGTCGGCCCAACTGACACATTTAAATTTTTAATGTTAATTTTAAGACGTGACATTTTTGAATCGCGGAACGAGACGCATGTATTTTTTTTTACCTGATTAAACACATTTTATGGAAAGAAGACGAAGTTGTTATTATTTGAGACCTGCCTGCCCATTTGCACAGCATCACAACGCAAACAGCCTGTAATAGGTTTACATGAATAAAGATATTTTGACTTTGACTTATTTGAAAAGTTATTTTATTTGTAGTTAATTTTATTTATTTACATATAATTTAGTATTTAATTTGAAATTTTGTAAATTCTGTGAATGGTTATACTTGTAGGTACATTAAATCATTAGAGCTTGCGTAAGCTTTAAGTAGTAAACTTAAGCTATAGTCATAGTTAGTTCTGGTATATATATTTATATTTAGTTAGGTGGGATATACCACTTGTGTCGACACTTTGGCTTTGTCACTCCTAAGAGGCAAAAATCAGAAGCAGCAGCTGAATGCGCAGAGTCTGGCAAGCGGCGCTTCAAGCTCTAAATAGAGTTCAAGCGCTAAAACATTTTCAGAAAATATTACCTCTCATCTTGTCTGCTCTGGTGACAAGAGGGCTGGTTCTTTCTTCGCCCAGACAATCAGTATAGTGATTCAGCGACGAAATGCGGCAAGCATTCTAGCCACCATACCGAGCGGATATGTGTATGTATGTAATGGTTATATTTTTTATTTTAAAACAAAAATAATCATTTTTAATTTTATTTTTAAATTGTACACACATTTCTTAAATCCCAACAACTGTAAGTATGTATAGTTAATATTTAGTAGATTATTTATTTATTTTTAAATTGTACACACATTTCTTAAATCCCAACAACTGTAAGTATGTATAGTTAATATTTAGTAGATTATTTATTTATTTTTAAATTGTACACACATTTCTTAAATCCCAACAACTGTAAGTATGTATAGTTAATATTTAGCAGATTATTTATTTATTTTTAAATTGTACACACATTTCTTAAATCCCAACAACTGTAAGTATGTATAGTTAATATTTAGTAGATTATTTATTTATTTTTAAATTGTACACACATTTCTTAAATCCCAACAACTGTAAGTATGTATAGTTAATATTTAGTAGATTATTTATTTATTTTTAAATTGTACACACATTTCTTAAATCCCAACAACTGTAAGTATGTATAGTTAATATTTAGTAGATTATTTATTTATTTTTAAATTGTACACACATTTCTTAAATCCCAACAACTGTAAGTATGTATAGTTAATATTTAGTAGATTATTTATTTATTTTTAAATTGTACACACATTTCTTAAATCCCAACAACTGTAAGTATGTATAGTTAATATTTAGTAGATTATTTATTTATTTTTAAATTGTACACACATTTCTTAAATCCCAACAACTGTAAGTATGTATAGTTAATATTTAGTAGATTATTTATTTATTTTTAAATTGTACACACATTTCTTAAATCCCAACAACTGTAAGTATGTATAGTTAATATTTAGTAGATTATTTATTTATTTTTAAATTGTACACACATTTCTTAAATCCCAACAACTGTAAGTATGTATAGTTAATATTTAGTAGATTATTTATTTATTTTTAAATTGTACACACATTTCTTAAATCCCAACAACTGTAAGTATGTATAGTTAATATTTAGTAGATTATTTATTTATTTTTACTAGTGAGTAGTTTAGTTTTATTAGTATTTTAATTCCCCTTGATATGATCTGTAATTTTTACCAACCTTTCCAACAATGGGGTGTATCAGGCAAAGCTTTTTGTAGATGTCGCTAGCGGCACTGGTACCTTGTTTACAGCTATGACGGATCATTTTTTAAATGTTTTTGTAGTTATTTTATTTTTACAACAAAAAAAATAATTTTAACTTAACGTTACCTACCTTAAAAGACGAATTAGGAAAGCGAACACCTTCTTTAAAAAGAAAAAAGGTATAATTAATAGAACGGCAATTTTGAGATCACCATATTTTTGATTTTGCTTGGAAATCTCGATTTGTACACTTAAAAGCTGCTCACTTCGTCAATTTGACCAATAAATAATAAATTTCGTAATAAAAATACAAGTTTTATATGCAACTGACAGTTCTATTGGGTACCGTCTATCATGCGCCATCTATCGTGATAAAAAGTTAGTGATACACCCCATTTCGCATTGTTCCTAAGGTTGAGTTGGTCCTTAAGAATGTCTAGCAGAATTAGGCCTTTGCACATAGTGCGCGATGGTGGCTCGGTTGTAAGAACGCGTTCCTTAAATCCTACAAAGGTCGGTTCAAACCCACCCAGCATGTACCAATGAGACACTACACTTTTCTTACGTACATTTGTCATAGATTTACAATACCACCGTTTCCGTTCGGAGAGCACGTTAAGCGTTCGGCCCCGGTTCCACTAAAACCTACTTGTAAAATCTTTAAAAAGGAGTCATTAAAAAAAATGGCATAAGATCCTCGCCAACTCATCTGGCCAGCGTAGCGAGTGTAGGCCAATTTCTTCTGATATATGTTCTGGAAGGCCCATCTCCAACAATTGGCGTCAAGGACGCTGTGTTTTAATGCCGTAATGAATGAATGAATGAATGAAAGATAAATGAAATATATTTGGATTACGGTGGGGAAAATAGAAAAAAAAACAAAATATTTTTGTAATATACAGTTATTTATTTGTGGTCTGCATTTCGATCGATGTTTGTAATGTTATTAAACCCAGATATTGCCACAGCTGCAGGCGACGCTAGCTGTACCAGTAGCGCACACGTCGCCGGCATAGTTCACAGAGCCTACCACTGGCACGTAGCCGTCGACATACACTGGACCACTCACTGGCAGAGTACCAGCGGCTTCGATGTCACCTCCTGCAGGATAACCGTAGTCATAGCCATGATGATGTCCATAGCCATGATTGTGTCCATAGCCATGATTATATCCGTAGCCGTGGTCGAGGTGGCCATAGCCAGGGTAGCCGTAGTCAGGGTAGCCGTAGTCAGGGTAGCCGTAGCCGGGATAGTTAGGGGTCAGGTCAGGGTAGCATGGGGGAGCTGGACCACAGCCGCATTGTGCTGAGGTGAACTGTAATTAACAACACATAATTTTCTAATTGGTTAGACCGCTTTGAAGTCCACAGGCTTTTATGTGTAAAAAGCGCTGGCAGATTTTCACGTGAAGACTCCCTAAATCTGGTCGAATAGTCCGCGATAATGGCAAGGGACCTGATGGTATGACGCTAATCCCATGGGTGTGGGGACGGACTCTAGTGTGGGATACCACTTGTGTCGACACTTTGGTTTTGTCACACCTCAGGGGAACAGCGCAAAAAGCGGGAGCCGCAGCCGAAAGCGC
The DNA here is from genome assembly GCA_910589645.1 of Tinea semifulvella. Lineage (NCBI taxonomy): Eukaryota > Metazoa > Arthropoda > Insecta > Lepidoptera > Tineidae > Tinea > Tinea semifulvella. The sequence goes on along the minus strand of OU342595.1, from coordinate 9,796,494 downwards.
AGAGTCTGGCAAGCGGTACAAATACGTATCTACTATAATCAAAGACTACGTGTTTGTGTCGTTTACTGTAGAGACTCTAGGCCCGTGGAGAACAAGAGCTAATACATTTAAAAAAAAACATCACCCCTTGTCTAACTGTCTGCTTTGGTGACAAGAGGGCTGGTTCTTCCCTCGCTCCGAGAAGCAATATAGCTAGGAAATTTAATTAATTTAGAAATTTAATTTAATGTCTTTAATTTGTATTGACATTGTTTAGTTTAGGTTATTTTAGAAGGTATATATATACATATATATATATATTGTATTTGACATTCTCTTTTACATTACTAATTAAAATTCTTTGACATTGTTATTTTTATTATTTAAATAATTTTATTTTGTTTTAAATATTATTATAACTATGCCATTAGAGTTTAGACAGTAGCGTTTTGATTTATATGTATTTTGTAAATACATTAGTGTTGAGTTGTTCGGTTTATATCATGTTTAATTATTATATAGCTTCATATAATTGTATAGACTTTTAAATGTATAAATATAAAAATATAAAAAAAAAAAATGTGGCCAGCGTTCTCTATATATTTTATAGATTTTTACAAATGATTAGTGCATAAAAATTAAAAATTATTGGTTAATATATTTGATAATAACTACTGTATAGAGATATAACTTACTTGCACAGCCTGGAAAGCGCAGAGAAGGAAGAAAACTTTGAAAAGCATGTTTGAATTGTTCACCTGCAACTAGGTAATGATATGTGTCGTTTAATAACTGCTCTATATATACAGGTTTATTATCTAAATATTACATTATTATTTTATTAAAATTCCTCTAATCGCAATGTGGTAATTATTAGTTTTTTGTAAGAATACTGCGAATACTACTAACCTATTTATCACAATGATTTCATCACAATATCACGTACTGAAAAATAAAATAGTATAAAAGCTGATCCAGTTTTTGTAAATGTATTCTTAGCTTCAGTATCCTAAGATATACAACATGAACTCCTTCACTTTTCTGTTGGTGTGCGTCCAGGCGCTGCTCATCCAGGTAAGTTTAGTAATAAATAAAATAGGATTAAATTTACTATAAAGTGTAGACCAACTGACATAAAATATTATATTACAGAGCACGTTGAGCTGCCCCTGCGCTGCTCCTGCCCCCGCCTACCCGTGCGCCTCTCCATACCCCGGACCATACCCCGGATCCTACCACGGATCCTACCCCGGAGCATACCATGGCATTGACTACTGCGGACCGGTTCATGAGCCTTACGGAATCAGTGTACAGGGAAGTTCCTTAACAATTGACGGCACTGCGCAGGTCTGGGGCGATATGCCACTCGCCAGCTCTGTAGCTCTTGATGGTTCAGTTCCTGCTGAGGGTACCGCCTCACTCAGAAACGCCTGCTGCTGTGGAGACGCTTATTTACGCTAAATTTTGTGATTTCTATCCATTATCCCGATCAATAAATAAACATTTGTGAACTTAGAATAAGATATATTTTTATTGGGTTGGATTCAAAATTATATTCCTTACTATTTTACGAGCCGAAAGCTATGGAGAGGGCTATGCTGGGGATTTCTGTGAAGGATAAAATCAGAAACGTTGACATCTGTCAGAGAAGCAAAATTACCAACATATCTTTCAAAATTAGCAAGCTGAAGTGGCAATGGGCTGGAATCGTCTGTCGCAGAATGCTCACATCTCCCAAAGGTTACCTGTTAGAAAATGTTGTTAGACATTAAGCTCGCCTATGTACTGTAAAATGTATTATTTTCTGTGCAATAAAGAATTTATCTATCTATCTAATAGAAGATGCAAAGTTGAACGACCCTCCGCCAGACGGACGGATGACCTTAGGAAGGTCGCTGGTAGGGTATGGATTATTATGTAGTTGGTTTCTGACCAAACTGCAAGATATTAGAAAAAAGAAAAAAAAAGAGACAAACCTTATGCTCCTTATAGGTATTATTATTTATTTAGAATACTTTATGCGGGCTTAATGACTAAGCATTTCTGACAACCAACCTAGGTATGTGAATAACCTTCAGATTATTTTTAATTTAATAAAATTAATATTTAGTTAAAAATTTTAATTAAATTTAACGAATGGTTACAAAAAAAAATCTAAATACCCCCCCCCCCTCCATAAGTATTTCATCTCATCATTTCAGCCCATAAAACACAACGTCCTAGACCTCCACTGCTGGAGACGGGCCTTCCAGAACATATATCTTGAGAATTTGGCCTACACTCGCCACGCTGACTATACGGGTTGGCGTGGATCTAATGTCAATTTTAATGACAATTTATTAACAAGTTGGTTTTAGTGAAACCGGGACCGACGGCCTAACGTGCTCTCCGAGACACGGGAACGGTGGTGTTGTAAATCTATGACAAATGTACGTAAGAAAAGTGTATTTCTTTTTGGCACATGCCGGGGGGGGTTGGAACCGATTTTTTAGGATGTTAGGGAAGCGTTCTTACAACCGAGCCACCACCGCGCCTATAAGCATTTATCAGGCTAAAATAGTTTTTATTTATTTAAAACTTTATTGCACTATGTACAAGGGGCGGACCTAATGCCGCTAGACATTCTCTGATAGCCAACTTTTGGGACAATAATAAGTATAACTTAGATCGAGGAGTAGGTGCGAAGACGTATTTAAGACTGATCATTATTAAATAATAACTGTATTTATCAATAATATATATAGTACTTACATACATACATATATACATAACTATACTACATACAATATCCACTAATACATTTTATTTTTTTTTTTTTTTTAAATACTAACACGACATGTGCCCACCTGATGGTAAGTAGCGCGCAGGGTCCATGAATGTTAGCAACTGGAATCAGACCCTTATGTCCGACATCAGTCCCTAACACTATGCCGGCTTGACTAGATGCCTTTTCACACTTCGCTTGAAGGACTCCAGGTTATAGGAAAGTGGAAACACAGAGGCTGGAAGAGCATTCCACATCTTTATTGTGCGACAGATGTATGAGTCACCAAATTTATAGGTACGCGAAGTGATAGTGACTACGGTATGTGGGTGCATATTCTGACCTGTGCGTGTGGTTCGGTTGCAGAATGGAGAGGAAGGAATCAGGTTATAGAGCTCTTCAGAGCACTCACCATAGTATAGCCGGTAGAACACGCTCAGAGAAGCTACATCTCGGCGAAGCTGCAGGGATTCGAGAGTTCCAGATATAGTGGCATCGTCCACAATTCGAACAGCTCGCCTCTGTAGGACATTAAGAGCATCTGTGAGGTACTTGGCTGAACCATCCCAAAGGTGTGAACAGTATTCCACGCATGATCTGATCTGTGCTTTGTACAGTAACAGTCTGATTGATGGCGGGAAAAACCGCATCACCTTGTTCAGTATTCCGAGCCTTTTTGACGCTGTTTTGGTGATGCTCTCCATGTAGTTCCGGTGGTTAAGGTCTGAGCGTATTTCCACCCCGAGGATGATGAAGCTGAGCTGTAGATCCAGCGTGGTGCCCTGAAGAGTGGGGGGAGGAGAGAAGGGGGACTTCTTGGCCGTCAGCGCGCATGCCTGGGTCTTGTTGGCATTAAACTGGACAAGATTTAAGACACCCCACAAATATCGCTGTAGGGAGCTGGTTAAGTAATGTGAGTATACCAATCTTTTGAATATTATTCTGTTGACCTCAAGCAATAACAGGAAATAGCCTACTTATGTAGAACAACGTAACTCTATACCCGCTTAGAAAGAGTTGATTTGGTTATAAAAGGTCGGAACTCTGTATTAGCTTTTAATAAATCCATAAAAGTGTTAAAACAGTGCTGTTAAGTTTATAAATTGATATATTGTTATTTATGAGGTTTTTTTATAATATACTAAGCACGACAAACGGTATCTTCATTCTGGAAGGCCCATCTCCAGCAGTGGAAGTCTAGGACGCTGTGTTCTTGGGCTGTAATAATAAGTACATCATGTGCGATTGCGCCCACATGATAGTAAACGGTACGCAAGGTCCATGAATAGTAACAACTGACGCCAGCCAGTGACAAGTGACATCAGTCCCTAACATTATGCCGGCCTATCAAGATGCTTTTTCACACTTTGCTGCAGGTAATAGGAATGGGGAAAACACATTGTCTGGGAGACCTTATGAATATTTGTAATATGCCAATGTTTATATGAACAATTATCCTTTCGTTTGAATTTGGAAAAATACAATAAATTATTTCTTTATTTTATTTTCAATATTAAGTTTGTGTTGTGTTGTTGTTCCTATTTGTGGAAACATTTTAGTGGTGTAGCAAAAAAATGTGCAACTTGCTGTTACACCCAGCACTAAAATTTTACAAATTACCAGCGGGTTGCCCGCCGAGATCTTGCCAATAAAAACGTGGAAATATCTCCATCACCAACACAGGTCCATAAGCCATCCGAGCCTGGACGATCCCACTGTCTGCCTGAGTCTTAGAATCAGTATTCTTAAGGTTGACATTGGCTCCAATTATTCCTAAATTGACTATTAGGAAAAAGATCCTTTACTCGATCATAGATGACGCTTTTAAAGTTGCACATAATGGGGTGTATCACGCAAAGCTTTTTGTAGATGTCGCTAGCGGCAATGGTACCTTGTTTTACACCTATGTCGCATCATTTTTTAAATGATTTTGTATATTTTTATTTATAACGAAAAGATGTATTTTAAATTAACGTTACCTACCTTAAAAGACGAATTAAGAAAGCGCACAGCGTCTTTAAAAAGAAAAAAAGGTTTAATTAATAGAACAACAATTTTGAGATAACCGTATCTTTGATTTGGCTTGGAAATCTCGATGTATTCTAATTCTATAAACCCCATTATAATTCTTATTACACTAATCGTAATATATTGACATAAGCTCCAACAACATCATCGTCTCAGTAGAATGGAGATAGCGTCGAATAATGTAACAAATATTTGGTATGAAAGTGGGAGCAACGCCCGCTCTTCTATCGTATATTTGACCTCGTTAATAAAGGGTCTCAATAAAACGTTGCATTTAGGTAGAGAATAAAAAAGTAATTTTTTTTTAGGAGGATAAATTTTTAATTATTTTCTGAACATTTTGGTCAATAGTTTAAATGTCATTATACCCAGATATTTCCGCAGCTGCAGGCAACACTAGCTGTACCAGTAGCTCCCACATCGCCGGCATAGTTCACAGAGCCTACCACTGGCACGTAGCCGTCCACATACACTGGACCACTCACTGGCAGGGTACCAGCGGCTTCGATGTCACCTGCTGCAGGATAACCGTAGTCATAGCCATGATGATGGTGATGTCCATAGCCGTGACCGGGGTGGCCATAGCCAGGATAGCCGTAGTCAGGGTAGCCGTAGCCGGGATAGTTAGGGGTCAGGTCAGGGTAGCATGGCGGAGCTGGACCACAGCCGCATTGTGCTGAGGCGAACTGTAATTAACAAAATATAGATAAGTACATACATAATGTTCTGATTGTTTAATATATTTGGTAATAACTACAGTATACTCGTAGAAAGAGATATATCTTACTTGCACAGCCTGGAAAGCGCAGAGAAGGAAGAAAACTTTGAAAAGCATGTTTGTATTGTTCACCTGCAACTAGATAATGATATGTTTCGTTTAATAACTGCTTTATTTATACAGGTTTATTATCAAAATATTTCATTATAGTTTTAATGAAATTCCTCTAATCACAATGTGTCGAAAGAACATTACCGAATACTACTAACCTATATCTATATGCTTTCATCACAAAATCACGTAGCAAAAAATAAAATAGTATAAAAGCTGATCCCGTTTTTGTAAATGTATTCTTAGCTTCGGTATCCTAAGATATTCAACATGAACTCCTTCACTTTTCTGTTGGTATGCGTTCAGGCGCTGCTCATCCAGGTAAGTTTAGTAATAAATTAATTTAGTAAGTAAATAAAGCTGGATTAACTTTACGATAGTGTTTAAACCAACTGACATAAAACATTATATTACAGAGCACGTTGAGCTGCCCCTGTGCTGCTCCTGCCCCCGCCTACCCGTGCGCCTCTCCATACCCCGGATCCTAGCCCGGATCGTACCATGGCATTGACTACTGCGGACCGGTTCATGAGCCTTACGGAATCAGTGTACAGGGAAATTCCTTAACAATTGACGGAACTGCGCAGGTTTGGGGTGATATGCCACTCGCCAGCTCTGTAGCTCTGGATGGTTCAGTTCCTGCTGAGGGTACCGCCTCACTTAGAAACGCCTGCTGCTGTGGAGACGCTTATTTGCGCTAAAATCTAAAGAGAGAGAATCTTATAATACATTTCTGACCTTAGCAAAGAAACTGAAAATCTAATTAAATTGCTTTATAATATCTACTACCTAGTTTTCTTTTACCATTACATACTTTTTTTAAAAATATTTAATGGACGAAAAAAAATTTACAATGGCGAAGATTTTATACATCGTTGGGAAAGTATGAGATGTAGTGCTGAAAATAATAAAATAACACAAACTAGTAAATACTGTAATATACTTAAATAATAAGGAGCCAACACATATTCTGCAAATACTAATTATTGACTGGTTGCCCTAGGCAACGGTAACACCTTCACACTTATTAAACATAGTAAATAATAAATTAATAACACAAATAAATTTAAAACAATTCCAATTAAAAATACAACTAAAATTTTACCTTCTATCCCCCCTTAAATCTCTACTCCCACAAACACTTTAATCAAAATTCATCAATAAAACGTGAAGGTGGGCGACGTACCCTTAGCGGATACCGCCGCTCACCCACAGCACCGCCCACCACTACTGGTGCTAAGGCTAAAAACGAGGGATCTGGGACTGTCACAGTCGCAGAACCAGGCAACCTAGGCTGCACTACCTCGACACCTCAAAAATTACAATTTATTGACTGGTTGCCCTAGGCAACAGTAATAGACATTACAAATACATACATATTATACAAGTATATATTTGCTAAATATTATGGGATTTTACCTGTTGGGATTCCCCAGCCCCTTCCCACCTTCAAGGAACTTCTGTTAGAGCTGGTGTTACAGCGAAACAAGCGCAGATCAGCAAGCGTCAAAAATATAAAACTATTTGCAATAGTTACTTTTTTTCGACGTTTGCTGTAGAAACGATGGGTCCGTGGGGATCGGAACCTTTTATAAAGAAATTGTTCCAAGGCTTATTGACGACTCTGGTGACAATAGGCCTGGCAGTTTTTTCTCCCAAAAATTAAGTATCCTAATTCAAAGGGGAAATGCTGCTAGTGTATTGGGCACCATGCCACAAGACAGCGATTTGGAGGAGCTATTTTTATTTTCTATGTATTTTATTATTATTATTATTAAGGTTAAATTTAGATTTTGTTTTAATATAGTTTATTTAATATTGTAAAGTAAAGTAAAAATCCTCGCCAAGCCGTCTGGCCAGCGTGGCGAGTGTAGGCCAAATTCTCCAGATATATGTTCTGGAAGGCCCATCTCCAGCAGTGGAGGTCTAGGACGCTGTGTTCTAGGGGCTGTAATGCAAAGTAAAAAAGTATTATCACGAGCGTTTTCCTTTCGGGGTGGTCAGAAACCACGCTTATGAATAAGCGGATTCACATTTAGCCAACTTTACTATAGGCCAATCATGACAAGTGGCAAGCTCGTCGATGTCTCCAGCGTACCAAACTCGAGAAATACCACAAATAAATTAAATATTATGTAAATACCTCCGAGCCTAAGTCCACGGACTTAACCGCTAGACCACAGAGGCAGTCGTTTAATATTGTAATTCTTTTATATTGTTTGTATATTACTTCGAATTTATGTTGAGTAGTGTGAAATAGTTTTGGCTACAATCAGAGTCAAGAGGTAATTTGACGTCAGAATCATAGACGGGGGCCTAAACTCAACAAATTGAACCCCCTATGGCTAAAACTCAATAGCTTTAGAGATATTACAATTTTAAGGTCGATGTACGATAATGTACTTTTTTAAATACATCAAGCATTTATAATAATAATAAAACTTTATTTCAAAATAAATACCATATGTTTTAGTAACAATTTTTAAAGAAATCTTATAATATCTTGTGTTAGTAAAAATACAAAATTATAATACAAAAGTTGCATTTATATATACGTGGTGACTTTGTATGGTTAAGACCATAAGACTAATATGTGATTCTATTAATAGATACTAAATAAAATTAACAGTTTGTATGGAGAAGCCATTTTTTTGTCAACGCCGTCCATTTTTTTTGGTTACTTAGGAAAAGCTGTTCTAATATAAGATAAAGTCACACTGTATAACTTTTCTCACTATGTATGTCTTTTTTTTATATTTTATTTATCTAATTATTCAGTATTCTTGCTCAGCAATGGGATGGTATTGATGACACTAACGTTGAATCGGTGATAACATTGTGATGGTGTCAGATCTAATTATAATTAATCTAAATGAATTCGAATCAAAATATTATGGTTGGATATTGATAAGTGGTGAAATATATAACGATGTTGGTCCATTTGTGTCAAGAAATCGTAGCGAAGAGACGTATCTTGTCATTAATTGATAACTTTAAGTTTATCTCCGGGGTGAGTCATTTTTAATTTTGTAGGTACTATTTTACTCGTGACTAGATTTTATTATAAAGTTAATTTAATAAATTCACATGACATGGGTTAGTAATAAAGGTTTATATTAATAGAGAACGTTCACCATGACTGGCGTGCTAATATAAAGTTTTAATTATTTTATTATTCTTATATTTTATTATATTTAATTGATTCGACATAATATATACACTGCTGGAGATGGGCCTTCCAGAACATATATCTGGAGAATTTGGCCTACACTCGCCACGCTGGCCAGACGGCTTAGCGAGGATATGATGTCAATTTTTAATGACAATTTATTAACGATTCCACAAGTTAGTATTAGTGGAACCGGGACCGACGGCTTAACGTGCTCTCCGAGGCACGGGAACGGTGGTTTTGTAAATCTATGACAAATGTACGTAAGAAAAGTGTATTTTTCATTGGTACATGTCAGGGGGGTTTGAACGGACCTTTGTAGGATTTAAGGAATGCGTTCTTACAACCGAGCCACCACCACACTAAATATAAAACAAAAAAATATATATATAACCGTCCGGTGGGCGTAGTGTTCCTCCGTTGAACGGCTAGGCTGACCCTTTGAACAAAATATTATCTACTCAAAGGGTCACCCGTCGCCAAGCAGAGTTTTTCCCCAAGCACACGAGAGAACGCCAGAGCCTCCTGGGACCACGGACCCATCATTTCGACTGCAAATGGGATGAAGTGGTGATTTATGATAATCCCCGCTTGTTGCGTTTAAGGCGCGCGGCTGACCCTGCAGCGACCCCGGGTTTCTTATGGCTGCATGTCACATGTGACGAACATAGGTTAGAGGATCTCAGATAAACTAAATTATAAACCAGACTTTTACCAAAGATTTGTGTTTTCTGAGTTTACTCGGATTTTGTTTTTTTTTTTTTTTAATTAGTACATTATTACACCCCCTAGAACACAGCGTCCTAGAACACCACTGCTGAAGATGGGCTTTCCAGAACATATATCTGGAGAATTTGGCCTACACTCGCCACGCTGCCTGTCGAGACAGCTTGGGAGTGAGGAAGAGGATTGCGTTGTGCATTATTATAAATATATAATTACATACAATACATAATAATCGTAACATGTAATTACTTAAATAAATAAATATATATACAATAAAAATAGTATAATAGATGTGGGTACTAATAAGAGCTATGATTGTTGAGAAAGTGAGAGATAAGGAGATTTTTTAATATATTAATAGACGGCGCCCGTCTGATAATCAGAGAAAGTTCCACTTTCGGACAGCGGTAACTGTAAAATAATATAATTATCTGCTAGAAGATTGTGTAGGAATTTTGAGCTGATTGTTATTAGCAGGGCAAAGAGGAAGATTATGACTCCAAGGAACTGGAAACGAGTCTTAGGGTATGAAGGAATTTGGCTAATTCAATGGGAATCAATAAAATTATCACGCTCAAGACTCGGCTTTACGCATAGTGTTGCCCAAAGCAAGACCAAGACTTAGCCAGTCTTGGTCTTTGTCTTGCATCAGAATAGGTGGTCTTCTCGCAAGACTTCTCCAAGACTCTTACTCTGGCACAATATATATTTTATTTTCCAATTGTGCTAAGGAAATCTCTCTCCGCAATGTCTTTAGTGTACCAAACTTGAGAAATATCACAAATAAATGAAATAATTTATTGTGTCCCGACCCTGTACCTCCCAAGTCCAAATCCACTGAATGAATCGCTAGACCTCGGAGGCATTAGGTATAGGTAGGATTTAGGTATACTAAAATAAAATTATTTGTCAACGACCTCTTCCAAGTTCAAAATACCTAAAAGTTATTTTTTTTCGTTAGGACCAAAAAAATATAGGTATGAAGGAAAGCATAGGGACAAAAATAAGGAAAGGCATGCTACGATGGTTCGGGCATGTTGAAAGGATGAGCGATGAAAGATTGACGAACCAGATATATAATGCGAAAGTTGTAGGTAAAAGAGGCCCTGGCAGACCGAGACTCACATATCACGATCAAATAAATAAAACACTGACTGAAGGTGCATTAAAAAGTCTTCGTAACCAAAGGGCATGTATGAAGAGGTTAATGAATGTCGACGAAGCGAAAGAAGTATGTCGTGATCGTGTCAAATGGCGCTCAATTGTCTCTGCCTACCCCGCAAGGGATCTGGCGTGAAGATATGTATGTATGACCAAAAAAATATTAAAAATCGGACACGACGCAATTAAAATTTGTTGAAAACAAAAACCTAACCCCAAAAAAAGTGAACACTAGCAAATCTTCCGAGACTCTTGCGCAAGACCAAGATTAGGGTAGTTTTGAGGGTTCAGTTGTATTGTACGAACGAGAGGTATGCGCCAGCGATAAACCCTCTTAAGCAAAATATGTTGCAGGTTGCCAGAATGAGTGCTCAGAAAATAAAACCAAACCCTAAGAAGGCAGAATTAAGAAAAACTGTTGATGAAATCTTAGCCAAAATAACGCCTGAAGATATAGAAAAGCAATCGAAAATTATTGTTAGTAAGGTATGAAACGATTCTAGTTTGAATTTAATAATTAATTATATTAGTATTAATCCGGCATAGTGGTAGGGACTGTGGCCCTTGTATGGGGATTTGAATGGTAAGTGAAGCGCAAGGTCCATAAATGTTAACAACTGGAATCACCAGTCCTTAACACTAACTTAACTGGGCATTTAATTCGTGTCTGATCCCGAAACGTGTGTATAGACTTCACTGGGTTTATCAGCACGAAGGGTGGATAATATCTGTCCCTTCTCATCATGCTTCATTTGTGTCTAACTCTTTTGTAGTTGTTGCTACTAATTTGTGGAATAATCTACCTGTTAACATACGGCAAGCAACTTCCAGAACATTATTCAAAAACTATTTTTATATTTCACACTTTCTAAATAGCTCCACACAGTGTTAGTAAGTAGTATACTCGTATATGTTTGTTTATGTATAATAATATATATGTATTAGTATTTAGTGTATCGATATTATAATATTTATTCCATATATATAATAAGAATATATTAATTTGCTGTCAATTTAAATAGTTATTTATTTCTCGTATTATCTTTATGATTGCACCTACATTTGATCAAATTTGTCTCCAAGGTTTGGCTGTTAGAGAATATCTTCGGGCATTAAGTCCGCCTTTGTACTTTGTGCAATAAAGTTTATAAATAAATAAATACTTTCACGTCCGTCAAAGACTGGGCAAATTACCATCATCAACTCGCCTACCACCTATTGTAAATCGTCGTGTAGGCCTATAGGTAAAGAGTATATGACGTCACATTTAAGCTTTGAAGAAGCTGGTGGAAAGCAGATATTCAACACTAAGATCGGGCAACACTACATATGACAATATTTTGTATTGGTTAATTACAAGATTGAAAATAATCACATACATATTTAAAAGCTTTAATTTATAATACAAATAATGTAATTTTTTGTACGTTTTTCAATTAACTAAGTACAATGAAAAGATATTTTTTTAATTTAATTATTATAATATTAAAATAAAATAGATTAAAAAACTTATTATAAATAAAACTAAACTAAAAATACCTATAAAATTAAAACTAATCTACAAAATAAACTAAGGGCTTACCACCAGGGAGGGTACCTAAAGCGCACGCCGCATTTCCACGTTGAATTACAATCGAAATATTCTGTTTTAGGTAGTTATGGCATTTGGGATCGCCACACTCTTGAAAAATTCGTTTACCCAGCTCTTTTATGAATTTGTGGGTATCAAGAGAATATACCCCCATTGTTTCAACCCCAAATGCCATAAAGTTATAATTTTGTTTAATGCTATTTGATATGCTTTTTAAATTCGGTTATATGAGCAGCCGAAGCGGCATTTTTTGATGTAGAGGAAATGTGGCAAGCGGCAAAGGTATCCACACAGGTGGCATCCCAAACAAGCCATCTTCCCTCACTCCATGGTACAAGAGACATACCATCCGGCCTTTTACCATCACTACGTGAAAGTCCTGATGGTTCAAGGACGGACGGGATTTTAGCAGACCATAAACTTCTCTTTATAAACTCATTTAAGGCTTGGTGTTCTCATGCTCTTTTGACAACTAAGCCCGTGTAGACCCATTTCATCAACTTGAGAACCACACTTGCATATGTGAGGTTGACATATTTTTGAACCATAATGAAACTGAAAAATAGAGATTGTATTGTACATTAAACAATTCCAGATATTAAAACACGATAAATACAAGTCGGCGAAGCGGATTGCCCTATTCTTAAGTCTGCCAAACGAAGTCAAAACAGACCCCATTCTTGAAGACATCCTACGCCGTGGCGACAAGCCGTTCATTCCGCAGTATTCCAAGGGCAAGATGAGGATGTTGAGGGTCATGCCTGGAGACATGGATATCATGGTCCCTACCAGTTGGGGAATCAAACAACATGCTGCTGGTGAAGATAGGGAAGACGCTTTAGATGATGGTAAGTTTAAAAATATATATACAGGGTGGATTCTAGTCTATATACTAACCGTTATAGCTACAGGAAAACGTTCAAGGAGACCTTCCATTTTTTTTTTTGAGATATTCTATACTCACATAGAGTAGAGATATTCACAGATCATCATCATCATCATCATCAGCCTGTGTCTCTCCACTGCTGGATATAGGCCTCCCCCAAGGCTCGCCACTTCACACGATCTCCTGCCACTCTCATCCAACCTCCACCAGCGACCTTCCTTAGGTCATCTGTCCATCTAGCGGGGGGTCGACCCACTCTGCGTCTTCCCGTACGTGGTCTCCACTCTAGAACTCGTCTATTCCATCGTTCATCGGTTCTACGACATACATGTCCAGCCCATTGCCACTTCAGCTTACTAATTTTAAAGGCTATATCGGTAACTTTGGTTCTCCGACGGATTTCCTCGTTTCTGACTTTATCCATCAGAGAAATACCAAGCATAGTATTCACAGTTGTTGGAACAAATGTACAGTTAGCAGGACAATGGTATTTTTTTTGATGCCAATGGCTTCGCCAAAGACATGGCTTCCCTGAACGTGTTCTATAAGTGAGACAGTGAGTGTTCTGAAGAGCTCCATAACTTTATACCTTCCTCTTTATTCCGCAATCGAACCATATCTACGCACAGGCCAAATAATACCCATATAATAGTCGCAACATATCAAAAAGCATCTTAATAGACGGGATATTACGTCCATTCATAGACCTCGTGTACCGCCAGGTGGGATTTATTTATTTATTTTTATTTAAAAACTTTATCGCACTATGTATAAAGGCGGACTTAATGTAGGCATTCTCTGACAGCCAAACCTTTAGGACATTTAGATATTTAGACATTAATGATTGCACCTACCATCTATAATTAAGTTATTCTTAACAGTATTAATACATAACAATATTACATACTAATACATATACAAATACATAAATAAAATATTCTTTGGCTCAAGAAAAGCCTTCAAATCAAGCGTATGTTCCATATTGCAAACACTCTAATGTTTTTCTTTTATATATATCATTGCAGTTTAACTATTTTTAACTATTTTCTTCTTGCTTTCTGTTATTTGATCCAGGCCACTTTTTAGTTTTTATATAACGTATATGATCTATTATTATTTTTAGTTAGTTATTTAATATTATTTAAACTTTAGCTTTTTTTTTTTCACTAGTGTAAGTTTAATTAATTGTGTAAGTTTTTTTTTTTTTCTTCGTTACTCGCCTTAATTAATGTTCCTAGTGAGTACTGTTTATGGAGTCTGGCTCACATATTGTTTATTTTAAATGTTTCTATACAAATTTTAGCCATGATCTCTGTTTGTATTCCAAATTTTAAATATATAAATATAAACATATATATATATAAACATAAATAAACAATAATATAAAAATAAAACTATTGTGGGATTGTGCTTACTATAAAAAAAACATTATTTAATATGTGTATGTATTCTTTAATTCCAGGTGGTTTAGACCTAGTAATTGCCCCTGGAGCTGCTTTTACAAAAGAAGGCTGGCGATGTGGTCACGGAGGAGGTTACTATGATAGATACCTAGGAAACCTCCTGAAGCAACACCAAAATAGCCCGAAGACCTTTAGAAAACCATACATTCTGGCCATTGGATTTTGGCAGCAAATTTTTGAAGAAATCCCAGTCGATCCTCAAGATATACAAGTGAACGAAGTCGTTACAGGGGAAGATGTAATTTAGAAATTAACAACAATTATTAAATATATATGTTTTAAATTTTCTTTTATTTGGTGAAAAATAGAAATTTAATATCTATATTTAAAAAGGGTTATTTGTTTATCAGCCTATGTATATACGAGTGCATATGTTTGTTCCTTTGTGGTTGGCGAGGATGCTGCCTCCGCTGGCATTTTCATACTATAATCTAAAACAATTATTATTGTAGGTTTTCTTACCTAGTTTTTTCTTTTTTAATTCAAGTACATTTTATACGAAGTAAGGTTTTTTATTTGAGGAGACAAATTTCTAAGCATTCCATGGATTCACCGTGCGGGTGCCGGGTCCATCGTGTGTGGGTAAGAGATGAGAAGAATGGTGTCTCGGGCTTGCGACCGACAATTGGCTGGTTTAAGAAAAGGAGGCCTCCTTTTTTTTTCTATTGCGCATTAACCACATTACCTCTCGAGGGTAGGTGTGAATGTAAACACGCGAATTAATCTAAGATTTTAAATAATTAATAATAATAGTGCAAATTAACAGTTTGTTAAAAGTATATTTAGTATTTATAATAATTCTTATTTATTTATTACTATTTAGTGTGAAATATATGTATACCTAAGTGATTTAAATTTTTTTACTGCACTACTGCTGGACAATTTTCACAACAACACAGACTCAATATTACTCAAGGTAAAATGGCTGCAGCAAGTAATGTTGAGCAAGCTCAGCAAGATATTGAGCAGAAATTATCCAACAGAATGGCTCAATTTGAGATGCAACTGTCTGCGGCTAAAGAAAATCCCCAATCAAACAAGCTCGACATTTTGACTCAGGAATACCAAGAGTTCAAGGCATTTACTATGGAAATGTTTTCAATGCTAAGGCTGCAAATATCACAAATGCACACCTCGCTGGAACACCTGGAATCCAGATCTCGCGAGGACTGTTTGCTCTTAAAGGGCGTCCCGGAGCAGCAAGGGGAGAATCTCTCCCTGACTATTGTTGAGATATTGCGGGACAAACTCAACATCACTGATATAAACCCTGAAGTACTTCGTGCATGTTATCGACTCGGGGCAAGTAAGGAGACTAATCGATCCATAGTTTTGAGGTTTTGGGACTGTAGGCTGCGTCAGAGGGTCTGGAACCACAAGACGAAGCTGAAAGGTTCCCCTTACAGCTGTTCCGAATTTTTGATTAGGAGCAGGCAGCAGCTTTTTATTGAGGCCCGGAAGCTTTTTGGTGTCAGGGAGTGCTGGACCCAGGATGGAGTTGTTGTGGTTAAGCTACCTGACGGATCTAGGCAAAAGGTGTTTCTTCAGGCGGACCTTACAAAATTATCAGCATGCCTGAAGAAATCGGGCCCGGCCATAGCGCATCAACCAGAGCACACTCTACACAGGGCCCGGGAGCGACCGAAGAGAGCAGCGCGGCATTAGTGTTACTAAATGGTTATATTGTGGTGCACTCGGCCACAAATCAGTTTTGACTGATGGGGGGCCCGACTCTCCACCGTGCACTGATACCTTGGCTTAGTTTAGTACTGTGTAGTTAGCCTGTATCCACATCGGATTGGGCCTGACAGTGGCGTGGGTGTTATGCAGTCTTTTATAAATTATACTACTATCCTTTTATAGTTAATGGTTAACATTATGTTTTGTATGCTCTTATTTTCCCTGTTTGGTTGAATCCGACCATGGGTTGGGGGTGATTGCCACGGTTTCGCCTTATTTGTTTCAAGTTGGCCCACATGTGCTGGGCTTGTTAAGGTCTAAATGTGCTTAAGGTTCTAATGGGGACAAGACAGTAAAATAACATTTATACTTTTATTGTTGTTATATAGCTTTATTATGGTTTCTTTATGGTTAAGCTTATATGTGGACTGATTTGGCACAGATATATGTTACACTTTCACTCCTTGCTCACTATGGTATTTCACTTTTTTGTGTCAAGTTGTTCACTAACGTAAAATGTGCCTATGTATTTGTATAATCATCGGTAGTTTATGAAGGGCGATGCAGTGGTGATTACTTATAAGAAATTAAAATATAAAAATGTGTTCTGGTTCGGTTTCAGGTCGACTGATTGGATGCTGACAAAGTGTCAGTCAGTATCATTGTAGTTTATTTTTGGCATTGGTTAATAGTCCCTGTGCCATGTCAATCAGTTTACCGTCTCAATTAAATTAGATTAAGGTCCCGTGTTCTTTTTTTTAATTTAATTTTAACCGAGGTGTCAGTGCACACACAAAAAGTGCAGATCTCGAACCTTTAAAAATTTAAAACTACTATCCCTATGTTCGACTTGACGCTCTAAGCGTTTTTTTATTTAATTTTTTCACGCGAAATGCTTTGAAAGTCGTTCGACTTGGCATTTTCCTATGGTTTTCATAAAACTCGGTAAAAAGACAATCTTTGCTTTATGTGCTTTCAAGTCGAACATAGCACAAATAAACTATTTAACTATTGCCGATGCAGGGGAATTTTGTGAGGGATCTGCACTACTTATTTTAAGTATTTGTAAACTTCCAGCTGGCAGGACATGCAGTGAACTAGATTGAATTTATATATATATATTTTAGCATATAACTTATATTTATTAATTATTTTATATTATTATATACTTACACATTAACATTATATGAACACTTCTAGTGAAGATGACTCTTTCTATTCAATCACCAGCACCTCATCCTCTGATATATATCATGATGCCGATGCTGGTTTGGAAACATTACTAGATGCCGAGTTTAGTCTGTTTAAAAATAACCTAAATATTTGCCATATAAATGCACAAAGTGTGCCGGCTCACTATACTGACCTTCTTTCCTCTTTTTCTTCCCCCGACCTGGTAGATGCTATTCTCGTCTCTGAGTCATGGCTTAAGCCATCCTTACCTTCCACCTCTTATTCTCTTCCAGGCTACATCATGATCCGCAACGATCGCACTGGCTTGGGCGGAGGTGGTGTAGCCATCTATCTACGTGCTGATCTGCCGTACAAGGTCGTTTCTTCTTCACCCAGTCGGTACTCATCATCGGCAGAGTACCTATTTATTGAAGTAAGTGTGGGGGGTTCACCAGTGGTAGTCGGTGTTGTGTACTGCCCCCCCTCCATTAACTACTTTTCTGATTTCGAAGGCGTCCTTGAGGAGGTAGTACCACTTTATACTCATCACATCATCATGGGCGATTTCAACACCTGTCTTCTAGATGATCGTCAGGCTGGCAAATCGAGGGCGTCTAAACTCCGTAACATCATCACGTCTGTTAATTTGTCTCTTCTGCCGTCTGGGCCAACTCACCATTTAGCTACAACTGACACTCTCCTGGACCTTATTTTTACTTCACGCCCCGGTGTTGTTGCCAGTCACGGTCAGCTTCCTGCTCCTTTCTCCCACCACGATCTCGTTTTCATCTCATACAAAGTAAAACCGCCCAAATACCATCCGCCCACAGTAGAAATGCGTCACTACTCACGAATAAACGTCGACAAATTGCGGGATGACGCTGCTCGCATAGATTGGAGCTTTATGTTTACAACAAACAACATTGACAGTATGGTCGACAAATTTAACGATGAGCTACTTAAGCTATATAATGCACATGCTCCACTACGACCTACAAGATTAAAGAGGGCACCAGCGCCGTGGCTTACGGAAGATGTTCGTATCGCAATGAGAAAACGAGACCGTGCGTACCGTAAATATAGGCGAAACCGCTCTGATGATAACATGGCTGCATATAGAGTTGCAAGAAATCGCTGCAATCAGGTATGTAGGATTGCTAAACGACACCACTTTATTGACAACATTACAAATAAGTCATCTGCAAAAATTTGGCAGTTTTTCAATTCAATAGGGCTAGGACGTACCCGTGACCAGGTCAACCTTGGCTCCGTGACACCTGATCAGCTTAATGCTCACTTTTCCTCAGCTCCAGTTCTTGCCCCTGACATTAAATCGAGCACTATTGCAGAGATAATCGCTGTGCCGGTGAAAGCTGTTGAACATTTTTTTCTTGAAGTGGTTTCTGATGATATAATTCTCAAGACGATTAATTCCATTACTTCAAAATCAATAGGATGTGATTCTATCTCTCGTGCTATGATTATCCCAATCATTGACCTTCTCTTACCTATTATTTCCCATATCATAAATTTTTCCATCACTTTCAGTCAATTTCCTTCACAATGGCGTAAGGCTTTTATAATACCACTCCCAAAAATATCTTCACCCACACTTCCTTCTCACTTTCGTCCAATCTCAATTTTACCTTTCTTATCCAAAGTCCTCGAGTCCATTGTTCACAAACAGTTGTCCCTGTTCCTTGGTGCTAACAATCTCCTAAACCCTTACCAGTCTGGTTTCCGTCCTGGTCATAGCACAACTTCAGCTTTACTTAAAGTAACTGAAGATATCAGAAAAGGTATGGAGGATACTAAAGTCACAGTACTTGTACTGATTGACTTTACAAACGCCTTCAACACGGTAGATCCTGATTTGTTAATCGCTACGTTGTCTCGTCTTAATATATCATCAGAGGCCCTAGCATGGTTCTCACAATATCTCCATGGTCGCCAGCAGCAGGTTCGTGCTGATCAGGTGTCATCGGAATGGTGCGAGTTGGACACGGGCGTCCCTCAAGGTGGTATTCTCTCCCCTTTGTTGTTTTCATTGTTCATTGACGCCATCACTGCTCTACTTCATTGTGAGTATCACCTGTATGCAGACGATTTGCAGCTCTATGTGCAGTCAGATATCAACACGGTTAATAGTGCAATAGCTTGGCTTAATTCAGATCTCAGTAGTATACATTCATGGTCGAAACGATTTGGGGTCGTTGTCAATCCGAGCAAGTGTCAGTCAATCATAATAGGAAGCTCACGGCTGTTAAGCAAAATAGACGTAAACAGCATTGACCCTGTTCGGTTTGACAACGTCCCTATTGCGTATTCCGGCGAGGTGAAGAATCTAGGTGTATACCTAGATTCTAATCTGAGTTGGACAACGCACGTTACTAAAACTAGTAGTAAAGTTTTTGCTTCACTGCACTCTCTCAATAAACTTAAAAAATTTCTGCCGTTAAAAGCTAAAATAACCCTAGTTCAAAGCCTTCTCCTTCCTCTCCTCGACTATGGTGATGTGTGTAGCATCGATCTTTCAGAGATGTTGCTCAACAAGATGGACCGGTTACTTAACGCATGTATCCGGTTCATCTACTGTTTACGTAAATACGATCACATCTCTGAATACCGTGCTAAGTTGAAGTGGCTACCTATTCGATGTCGCAGAAATCTCAGAGTTCTTTGTATGCTTTTTTCAGTTTTAAACGAGCCTGCGACACCGCGATACCTCAAAGACGGTTTTGCCTATCTCTCATCTTTCCATGATAAAATTCTTCGCTCCTCTCACAACTCACTTCTTTCAGTCCCCTCTCACCATTCCGGATTTGTTTCAAATTCTTTTGTCGTTGTCGCCACAAATTTATGGAATGATCTTCCTGTAAACATAAGACAAGCAACTACCAGATCTTCGTTTAAAAAACTCGTATATCTACACTACCTGAAAAGCTCCTCACAATATTAGTAAGTGTATATATGTATGTTTATGTATAGTATTATGTATGTATTAGTATTTAGTATATTGATATCATAGTATATATAACAATATAATATGTAAGTGTATAATTAAGCTGTTAATTTTTCTTCCTAATTTTTTAATATTTCTTTCATTGCACCTATAATAGTTCAAATTTGTCCCCAAGGTTTGGCTGTCAGAAAATGTCTACGGGCATTAAGTCCGCCTTTGTACTTTATGCAATAAAGTTTTAAATAAATAAAAATAAATAAATAATACGCTCACCATCCACCATTCTACTTCTCTCCCTACCCAACCAAATACTGTATGATTCCGTTAATGCCGTCTTGGAAGCTCGTTCCATAAATGTATTGACGGCAGACCTGCTTAGGCCCAATTCTTTCAGTAAGTGATGCAAAGATTTTGCTGGAACTCCTCTTGCACCAACTTCCACTGCGTAAAGCTGAGTCATGAACCCGTTCCTGATCATTTCTTCTGTGAGATCATAATATTTATTCGACTTCATGTTGTGGTCTTTTGGAATATTTGATTCCCACGGAACGGTAAGTTCAATAAGGATAACTTTTTTCAAGTTCCGAGAAAACACTAAGATGTCTGGCCTATAGGCTGATACAGCTAGTTCATCTGGGATCCTATAATGGTGTTCAAATATTACTTAGTTATAATCGTAAAGCGGGTCATACACGCTAGGTTGTACAGTTAAACTATACAAGTACACCCTATATATCGTGTATGGCCCGCTTAATATGCATATATACATATTTATTTATTTAAATTCTTTAATGCACTTAAAATAGTACAGAGGCGAGCTATAATGCCAGTAGGCGTTCTTTACCAGCTAACCTTGGGGATCGAGTAAGGTGATATGCAGGATGCAAAAAAAAAGAATTATTAATGATACAGTTAATAAGTTACTTAAGTAATTATAATATACTACACATTATACCTACACACATAAACTATAATCATACTAAAATCATACATACAAGTACATCATATCTTAAATAAATACACAGTTATTTAAATAGTAGTGTATTTAAATAGTGTTTACTAAGGACTGAAGAACCACTGCTCTTCTTGCATAAAGTACACAAAGTCATCACGACCGTTTCCCTTTCGGGGTGGTCAGAAACCACGCTTATAAATAAGCAGATTCACATTTAGCCAATTTACTATAGGCCAATCATGACAAGTGGCAAGCTCGTCGATGTCTCCAGCGTACCAAACTCGAGAATTATGACAAATAAATTAAATATTAATTAAATGTATTTATTTACATTAATAAATATTTTTGTGTCCCGACCAGGAATCGAACCCGGTACCTCCGAGTCCTAATCCACGGACTTAACCGCTAGACCACGGAGGCAGTTCTTGCTTTCTGGGATTTTCAGGATTAGTTGTTGAACGAACCGGGAGAACCGGGACTTTTGCGTTCAAAACAGAACCATTTACCTATATATTATATTCTTTAAATAATGGTCGTCCCGGTTCATTATCCCGGGATTTCCCGGGATTTTTCAGGACCGTGATTTCCCGGGACCTTTTATTAATAAGTACAGCATTAGTATATGCTGCAGCCGTATACCATTACTTTCAGCGCGAATTTTCAGGTGAATGTCTGTGTGTGTGTTCCCTATGCATTGCAAAACTATTGGACCGATCGGGATGAGACTTTGGGAATATGTTGTGTGAACATCAGCGAAGGTTTCTGACACATTAGAAACCTTAAAACAAGGTCAGGTTTGTTAGAACACATATACGAGTAAGTCGAAAACGGCTCGACAGTATTTCACGGTTTTTGATTTGTTGGATTTGTCTCCGTCCCGAATAGCACAATGACTATCAATAAAATTGGAAAATAGAAGAAAAAATAAAATACAAGAAAAAACATTTTCCCATACAAAAATTTCGTTTGTTTTCGTTCCTGTCAAACAATGTTGGTTGTCAAATATATGTATATGGGTGCGTTCAGAAATGTATAGCAAGCTTGACCATTCAATGACTGTTAGGCGGTACGAAGTTCGCTGGGTCAGCTAGTTTTATATAAATATTGACGTATTTAAGAGAAACTGGTACATGATAGGAATTTGAATAAAATGACGTGTTTGTTTTATAGGTCCAAAAACACAATGTGGGTTGTAACAATTCTTATTATAATAATTTTAATACAAATTGTATTATAATATTATTCCATGTCCAATTTAGAATTTAATGGCCGACTAAACTTACCAATTTACCAAAATAAGTAACTTCCGTCATTAAAATAATTTTAAATAATATAATAATGTGTTTCTATAGACAGATTTAATTGAATATCACATATGTTTGTAGGTTAAACACGGCTTAGGACGTTATTGTAGCGACATGGTACCGAGCGTATAATATATGAGATGTTAACAAGCGACCTCAAACGTGAGTGCCTGTCAAGGCAATTCGCGGCGCGTGTCGATTATTTAAAATTAAATTAACACAATACTCACCAACCCTGGCCAGCGCGTGGTGAGTGTAGGCTAAAATCTCCAGAAAATATTTTGGCAGGGGATCAATCTATAAACTATAAACTTTTATCCCTGAATGTAAAGAAGCCCAAACTTTAGACTGTGCGCTACGTTAACGCGCCAAACCGTATAAGAATAAATTTTGCTTTTGATAAAAAACTACTTACATCATGGGATTATGAAACAAAAAAACTAAACAATTACATAACTTATTTGAACTGAGATTTTTTTGTATGTAACAAAAACACAAAAAAAAAAAAACTCGAGAATTGAATTAAATACCTTTTGCACCAATGTCACAGAAATGTTTTATTGTACCTATGTGAGATAAGATTACAAGCACAACCAAGTACTTCTAGCAGGGTAATTGTGTAACATTTGACATCTTAAGACAGCCCCAACTTGCATTGCTTCTTGCAAACAAATTCGAATAATGCGATCAGTCGCAATAAGTCGGGTAAATTCACGTCTATAGATGTGCCAACTTATCTGTAAATTGCGTCGCTACCGTCGTTTCTGTGATGATAATTAACAAAATACATAGTGTAGACAAGCGGTGGTGGCTCGGTTGTAAGAACGCGTTCCTGAAATCCTACAAAGGTCGATTCAAACACACCCGACATGTACCAATGAGAAATACACTTTTCTTAAGTACATTTGTCATAGATTTACAACACCACTGTTCCTGTGCCTCGGAGAGCACGTTAAGCTGTCGGTCCCGGTTCCACTAATAGTAACTTGTGAAATCATTAATAAATTGTCGTACAAAAAAAAATGGCATATCCTCTATGGCCAGCGCAGCGTGTCGAGTGTAGGCCAAATTCTCCAGTTTTGGAAGGCCCATCTTCAGCAGTGGAGATCTAGGAGACGCTGTGTTCTAGGGGCTGTAATGAATGAATGACAAACATACTTCGATATATATATATATATATATATATATATTTCGTTTTACTTTATCCATATAAATAGTTAATTTCATATGTAAGGAGCTATATTTAACTGTGTTTATATAGATACTGAATGTAGCTAAATAATGTTTTATTTAATTAAAATAATCTTTTACTTATCCATATTTTTATCAATGCTGTGTCAAAAGTCATTTCGTAATCTCCTTTCCATCCTATGTAATTTTGAGATAAATAATTGTAAAAAGTAGTCAGAAATCACGCTCATAAAGAAGGCAAGCTCGTCGATGTCTGCAGCGCGACGTACAATATTAATTCAATGTGTTTATTTACATTAATTAATAAATTTGTGTCTCGACCAGGAATCGAACCCGGTACCTCCAAGTCTTAATCCACGGACTTAACCGGTAGACCACGGAGGCAGTTATTTAATTAATATTTAATTTATTTGTGATATTTCTCGAGTTTGGTACGCTGGAGACATCGACGAGCTTGCCACTTGTCATGATTGGCCTGTAGTAAAGTTATTTATAAGCGTAGTTTCTGACCACCCCGAAAGGGAAACGGTCGTGATGATACTTTTTAAATTAATAAATATTATTGAGTGCCGACCAGGAATCGAACCCGGTACCTCCACGTCTAAATCCACGGACTTAACCGCTAGACCACGGATAATTTAAAAAGTTTTTACGGCGCTTTTTAATGTTTGATGCAAATTAAATGCATTGAGAGCGGTGGTGGCTCGGTTGTGAGAGACCTAAATAGGTCGGTTCGAACCCTGGCATGTACCAATGAGACATACACTTTTCTTACGTACATTTATTTACAACACCACCGTTCCCGTACGCGTCGATCTCGGTTCCATTTATACCAACTTGTGGAATCGTTAATAAATTGTCATTAGAAAAGTGACATCATATCCTCGCCAACCCGTCTGGCCAGCGTGGCGAGTGTAGGCCAAATTCTCTAGATTTTTCTGGAAGGCCCATCTGCAACAGTAAAGTTCTAGGACTTTCTTGTGATAATGATGTTAAAATGCATTATTTTATGTCGTAACTGGTAAATTTCCACTCTCGATGTTACTGCATAGCTTTTCGGCTTATAGGAGTGCCCGAGCTAAAAATATCATTGTCTAAATAGTCTATGACGTCAGTACTCATGGTTTAAAACCGATTTCCACGAAGGTTAGAATAGTGTAAATATTATTCCCTAATAAACCTAGATCACACATCTCATAATAGACGAGTATTACTGCTGCGGGTCCTTTGATAAAAAAAAGGAGAAGATAAGACACGCACTATATTGTAAACTACAAAATGCGAGATCAATATTTTCTGCTATCCTATTCTGCTACTTAAGCGCAAACATTATATAATGGAATCCGTTAATATATATGTCACGCTATTAAAGTTGATATTTGCACGGCCGCTGTCAAGGTCGAGCGCTTATAGAGTTGAGTTTTTTTTTTTTTTTTATACTGGACACTACATGTGACATCGCGCCCACCTAATGGTAAGCAGTACGCGAGGTCACCACGACCGACATCAGTCTCTACCACTATGCCGGCCTAACAAGATGCTTTTTCACACTTCGCTTGAAGGACTCCAGATTATAAGAGTGGGGAAACACACTGGCTGGGAGAGCATTCCACATCTTCAGCGTGCGACAGATGTAAGAGTCTCCAAATTTATGAGTACGCGTAGGGATAGTGGGTAAGGTATGTAGATGCATATTTTGGCCTGTGCGTGTAGTTCGGTTGCGGAATAGAGAAGAAGGGATAAGGTTATGGAGCTCCTCAGATCACTCGCCGTGGTATAGCTTGTAGAACACGCTCAGAGAGGCAACGTCACGACGAAGCTGCAGTGATTCGAGAGTTTTAGAATGGGGCGTATCAGGCAAAGCTTTTTGTAGATGTCGCTAGCGGCAATAGGACCTTGTTTTACTCCTATGTCGCATATTTTTTTAAATGTTTTATTAGTTTTTTAATTTTATAACAGAAAAATGTATTTTAACTTAACGTTAAAAGAAAAAAAAGGTTTAATTAATAGAACGTCAATTTTGAGATCCCCATATCTTGATTTTGCTTGGAAATCTTGATTTCTACAATTAAAAGCTGCTCACTTCGGCATAATATCCAGAAAATAATAAATTTCGTAATAAAAATACAAGTTTTCT
Organism: Tinea semifulvella; assembly: GCA_910589645.1. NCBI lineage: Eukaryota > Metazoa > Arthropoda > Insecta > Lepidoptera > Tineidae > Tinea > Tinea semifulvella. The sequence goes on along the minus strand of OU342595.1, from coordinate 9,770,496 downwards.
ATGCAACTGACAGTTATATTAGGTACCATCTATCATGCGCCACTATAGAAGTGATAAAAAGTTAGTGATACACCCCATTAAATAATATTTTGTAACTATGACGTCAATAACGAAATTCTGCAGTAGCTCTATTGTGTTACTTGGTCGCAAACATTATTAGTGGATTTCGTTATTTACGTCATTTATGGCAAAGCTGCTCGGAGGACACGTCAAGACGTCGTCATAGAAGTATGTTTTGGATGCTCATCTTCAGCACTAGAGGTCTACGAACGCGGCGAACAAGTGCCTTCACTCCGTAGCCACGACTCAGACTTAGCTGTAAAGGCACACAAGGCCAACAGAGAGAGAGACGGTTTATAGGGTTTTAGTCCAGGGGGCGTATCATTAATGATTCATCGATTCACCGTTTTTTTTTTTTTTAAGTCTAGATTTTTTTTTTTAATTGTCTTTAAAGGACATTGTACAGAATACATCAGTCCTAAACACGTAATTTATTTGCATAATATATGTTCATAACAGAGTTCATAACCGAGTTGGGGATCATCAAATTCCAGATGCTGCAGAATATGATGCTTTACTTGGAGTCACTAGCGGCATTATAGCCCAAACACGTCGGGTAAAATATGAGAGTCCACAGCGCGGGAAAACCGCAAAAAATAAACTGCAACTTGTGCCCTATATTTAAAGTCCAATTTATCATTTTCCAATTATTTATTCACATTGCAGCACATTATTAAACAAAACAACACCACTTTTGACCAATAATATCCACAGTAAATTAATTTACAAAACAAAAACTTGCACTTGACATGTCCACGCAAAATGGCGCGAAGAACTCTAAAAAGTCTAGAACTTTATGTTGTAAGTGCTGTAATTATACCTAGATATAAGTAAAACATCAGTTAATTATTTTATCGTATTTACACTTGGTAGGTACGTAATTTGATTAAAAAGTGCTCTCTTTCGCTTCAATTCTTGCACCTTTCAGACCGGAACCACAGATTAAATACACGTTTACCAAACCCGTTTATAATACCAGTAACCTTTAAATTATATATTTTTTTAGTCTTTAATTAATTTGTCCGATAAACCTTTACACTTTTCACTGTCACTTTATTATAGTATGAGATTTGCAAGCAAATGTATTTTATTCGAAGTGGTATACAAACAGTACCTATAAAATAATTACAATATTAAATAAATAAAAAGAATACCTAACAAAAAAAACACACTACAAATTAAATGAAAAAATAAAGAAATAAAAATAAAATAAAACTAATAAATAAAAACTATAAGTAAAAAAAAATTCCCTTTAGAGACGACCCTAAGGTTAAGTAGTGTACAAGGGCCTTCCGGCATTTTATAACAGCTAACCTTTGGGAGTGTGGCAGAGGATTAAGGGTGCATTAAGATAAATACAATTACTTACGAATAATTAAATACTATTACAAAAATACTTACATGATATATAATTAAAATAATATATATATAATAAATATAAATATAGTACATAAATATTTCCAGACAGGTCACACAGCGCCATCTAATTTCCGTGGTAAGCTACGAGGCTTGTGTTACGGAAACTAGATGGTTGATAAACTGCATATTATACTTTTTTTTTTGTAAATATATACATATTATACATATAAACACCCAGAGCGAGACAAATTATACAATGTACAACTAGCCCCCGGTGGGACTCGAACCCACGACCTCCCGAGTTCACGGCAACGTTTGTTACCACTAGACCACGGAGGCGGTCAAATATATATTATGTATGAATATATAAACACAACTAATAGATAGGTACTTGTTATATTACATAGGTACAATCATTTACGAAAAAATAAATATTATAATGTATTATAATCATCATGACAATACAATATAGGTACATTAAATATAAATTAAAAAGTAAAGTATCATCACGACCGTTTCCCTTTCAATAAACGGATTCACATTTAGCCAACTTTACTATAGGCCAATCATGACAAGTGGCAAGCTCGTCGATGTCTCCAGCGTACCAAACTCGAGAAATATCACAAATAAATTAAATATTAATTAAGTGTTTTTATTTACATTAATAAATATTTTTTGTGTCCCGACACAACGAATCCGCGGACTTAACCGCTAGACCACGGAGGTAGTAGTAAAAGTTACCTAAATAATACAATTAAAAATAAACTGAGCTATAAATTATAAAATGTCCTCTAGATTTCCCATCCGAGATAGTCCCAAGGAGACTGGCAACATTTCCCCTCTGTATAGCGGGGCTAATACGTTGGCAGAAATAATGGCCAGCCTTCCTGTCAGCCGAGTTGACAACTTCTTGGCCAGGCACCTTACTAAAGGCAATTTAATTTTAAATTTAATTTATTTTGATTCAGCTTCGGATTCTCCCAAATACTTTTAGTAGTAAATATTTGCACACTTAACAGTACTGTTAGCGCAATATAATTGAATACATGTCAGTAGTATTTACATTGGTTAAATATAGACACCGCTAGCTAAAATTATCAACATTTTTTTAGATATACAAACAAAAATGTCATCATTCGTAAAGTTCCATTAAGTTGTTATCCCATTGCTACGCTCGGGGCCGCGTTGGTAAACATTTTTTTTTTATACTAGCACAATTAAATTATTTCAATCGTGTAGTTTAGCGGTTCTCAAAGTTCTTATTTATTTATTTTATAATAAAATAAAATAAAAGTATCATCACGACCGTTGCAATTGTTGGATTGCAATAATTAAATATTATAACAAAAATACTTACATGATATTTAATTAAAATAATATATAATAAACATGAATATATATTATGAATGAATAAATAAACACAAATAATAGATAGGTACTTGTTATATTACATAGGTACAATCATTTACGAAAAAATAAATATTATAATCATGACAATACAATATACATTAAATATAAATTAAAAAGTAAAGTATTATCACGACCGTTTCCCTTTCGGGGTGGTCAGAAACCACGCTTATAAATAAGCGGATTCACATTTAGCCAACTTTACTATAAGCCAATCATGACAAGTGGCAAGCTCGTCGATGTCTCCAGCGTACCAAATTCGAGAATTATCACAAATAAATTAAATATTATTTAAATGTATTTTTTTTTTTTTATAATTTAAGGTCGCTCAGCGGGCTATGGAGAGAGCTATGCTTGCTCTGATGGATAGAGTCAGAAACGAGGAAATCCGTCGGAGAACCAAAATTACCGTATAGCCTTTAAAATTAGTAAGCTGAAGTGGCAATGGGCTGGAGATGTATGTCGTAGAACCGATGAACGATGGAGTAGACGAGTTCTAGAGTGGAGACCACGTACGGGAAGACGCAGAGTGGGTCGACCCCCCGCTAGATGGACAGATGACCTAAGGAAGGTCGCTGGTGGGGGTTGGATGAGAGTGGTAGGAGATCGTGTGAAGTGGCGAGCCTTGGGGGAGGCCTATATCCAGCAGTGGAGAGACACAGGCTGATGATGTGATTTATTTATATTAATAATTTTTAATTAAAATTCTTATTATTTGTGTACTCGCAATCTTAGAACCCTCGGCGATTGTGCGGAACGATGGCAAGAGACCCAACGGAAAACTGTTGGGCCGCGGCAACTTGGCAGGTCTCTCGTGTGGAATGCGATGTGTGTAGACACATTAGCTCCATCTTACATCCAGGTGACCTCGTCAGGAGTGGGAGTAGTTACATTATCTGCTGAAAACATCAAAATACGCCAACCTTGGTACCGGTTACGAATTTGCGCCGTTGGGGTAGAGACGAGAGCCCATGTGGATCTTCAGCAAGGCGCCTGGCCAAGGAAATGTTAAAGCGGCTGAAGGAAATGTCTGGGGACTGGAAGGCTGGCAATTATTTCTGCCTAATGTATTGGCCTCGCTATACTGAGCGGAAATGTTGCCAGTCTCCTTGGGACTATCTCGGATGGGACGTCTCTAGAGGACCTTTTTATTTTTAGTTTAGTTTATTTTTATTTTTTTATTTAGGTAGGTTTTAATTTATATTTAATAAAATATTTTACATATTTCATATTTTAGGCCGACATTTTTTTTTTAAATTAACTTTTTAGTTATCACTGTCTGTTACCTATAAGACAGTAACATTTCGCAATATTGCCATTTCATTGAGAAAGATAAATGGACAATGTAAAACAACTAAGTGAATAATACCTATCTCGTATGTAGTGGTGGCAAAACATAACTATTACGGCATGTAAGCTTCAAATACCAGTTGCGTCTGAAAGCTGAAGACTAACCTTGGTTTTTGTTTTAATTTCATCCATGTGTTGCGTTCGATAGCGCGCGCCAGTCGGTCGCCAATCTTGTCATGCGGCGGATGTGTCGCTCCGTTCGACAATATTAACCGCGTAAAACAAAAGCAGTGAATCAATCATGTTTTAAAATACGCCTGCAAATTGGTATAGTTATTCTCCAGAGCTAAATTTAATTTCTATTAATACCTAGGTAACTTTATATTAAAAAGAACAATCCGGCAATTTTTGGGCTTAAAATTTGAAAAAAAAAGTCGTTAAATCAGTGACGTGAATGCTCTTTTAGCATTGTGTGCATTTTCCTATAATTTGGATTCCTTCAAGCGAATAAAAAAATATATCTTGTCAAGCCGGTATAGTATTAAGTCGTCAGTTTCTGATTCCAGTTGGCAGTTGCTAACATTGTTGAACCTCGCTCGTTACCATTAGGTGCGCACGAGGTCACATGCTGTGCACTGTATAAAAAAGCTGATACGCGCATCAACATTTTTATATCAATAATGTTTAATAGCCTGAATAAAACATTTTTTTTCATTTGTAGAATATCTATACCAAACGGTTTTAGGGTGATTCAGTTTTTTTATTATTATAGTAAAGTTTAAAGAATTGGTGTTAGCAAAATGACGACTAATGAGAAGCAGGAATTTGGGAGGACGATTCAATTGAGTGTGCCGCCTTCTTCGACAGTCGATATCGAATTTCGAGATATCACACTAAAAGTATCCAAAGGATTTAGAACTAGAGGTAAGTAATTCAAACATTGGACCTATATTCACAGCTCTCAACAACGTATGTAAGTTAGGTACCTATATTATATAAAATATGTACCTACCTAACTTAATATGTAATATGAAAATATTAAATAAATTTATTCTTAAATCAACATATAACTACATACAAATGTGTACGCAGTAACGCTATGTTCGACTTGAAAGCAAAGCTTTATTTTTACCAAATTTTGCTTAAAATGCATGAAAACCATAAAGAATCGCCAAGTCGAACGAATTTCAAAGTGACAAAAAATTATCGTCAAGTCATAGTGCAATAAAGTTTTAAAATAACTTTGAGCGTTTGCAGCCGGTATAGTGGTTATCTTTACAACCCTAGAACATACCCAGAGTCCTATACCTCCACTGCTGGATATACATTAGCCCCCAAAAGCTTGTAAGTACAATAGGCACATTCTTTTTCATAAAAATAATTGTATTTTAATTTATTATTTTGTTTAGGGATATATCAAGCATTTTGATATGCCGGCATAATGGTAGGGACCCATGTCGGTCGTCCGTAACTGGCGTCAGTGTTCAGTATTTAAAAAAAAACCAAAAGTATTAAAAAAAAATATTTTGTGAATATTCAAATTAAGGAATAACTCCTTTCTTTTTTTATTATCATGTTTTAAAAATAAAGAATAAAACAACTTATTTAAATCTAAGAAACGAATTATATGAACATTCCGAATACCTATATTGTTGTCTGACGTTTTTACATATTGAATAACATTAGTTTCGCTATTTATCGTCTGTTTTTAACATATTTTGTTATTCAAATTCGTGAACGAATTGATATAATAAATATAGGCGATAAAAAGATCAATACACCATTGTGAATAATCACGGCAATGGGGTTTTATCACGATAGATGGTACCTAAATAACTGTCAGTTGCATAGAAATCTTGTATTTTTATTACGAAATTTATTATTTTCTGGATATTATGCCGAAGTTAGCAACTTTTAAGTGTAAAAATCGAGATTTCCAAGCAAAATCAATGATATGGTGAAATTGCCGTTCTATTAATTTAAGTCTTTTTTTCTTTTTAAAGACGGTGTTCGCATTTTTTTAAGGTAGGTAACATTAAGTTAAAATACATTTTTCTGTTATACAAATAAAAAAAACTACAAAATCATTTAAAAAATGTGTCATTGGTGTAAACAAGGTACCATTGCCGCTAGCGACATCTACAAAAAGCTTTGCCTGATACACCCCATTGACACGGCTATAATACCATACTGTATAACTATTTTTCTAAGCCAGGACTAAAACTAGGAACATTCTGTATTATTAAACCAGTCGATAGAAATAATGATGTCACTACTCAAATCTCCAAATCCATTTCCGGATGACAAATAGGCCTGGGTTTAGTGATAGGGACTTATCCCCGTTTATTTCGGCAAAAACACAGTGAGTTAGTTGTCTTGATTGATCTGATGTCAATTTTTATTGACAATTTATTAACGATTCCACAAGTTGGTAGGTTTTAGGGCAATCGGGAAGATTGCTAACGTGGTCTTTGAGGCACGGGAACCGTGGTATTGTAAATTTATTTATGCTCATAACAAGATGCAGTCATACCAAAATATAAACAGAATTTTTTTTTTTTTTTTTTTTATACTAGCACGACATGTGACCTTGGGCCCACCTGATGGTAAGTGGCGCGCAAGGTCCATGAATGTTAGCAACTGAAGTCAGATACTCGTAACTGCCATCAGTCCCTAACACTATGCCGGTTTGCATAGATGCTTTTTCACACTTCGCTTGAAGGACATGAAACAAATTAGACCTAGAGTTCCAATAATTAACAATTACAAAAATAATATATATAAATCAATAAATATATTGATAATAGGGATGTAGAAGATACTTATTATTATAAATTATAATGACAGATTTAAAAGAAAAACAGTTTTAATAGGTAAATAAGTAAAATTACCATAACTAAAATATTCAGTAATAATAGTTACAATAAGTGTCCCTCGACGAAGTCGCTACATATTGCGAAGTCGTTTCTTAAAGACTGCATATGAATTACTGAACAATTCGATATCAAACAACTAACTAAGATCTGGACTTCCTCTCAAAAATTTAAGCATACAACTTGCCATTTTTACAACCATTCCAAGTAGGTGTTAGGAGGTGGTATCATATTGCAGTAATTATACATATAAGCATGAGAAAAGTAAGTGACGACCCCCAATCACAATTTATCTTTAAGAGTGTGTTTCTCATTGGTAGTATTATTATTTATTATTATTAAATTTTGACAACAAACAGTCATTTACATTAAATTACAAACGTAATTAACAAGACCTTGAGTGTCGAAAATTTACACATTATAGAAAAAACGAAACAACAAATTAACAATTAAGCAAAAAATTATGAATATCAAAATTGAATTGAAATATTAAGTTATGTACCTACCATAGCAAACATAATTAAAATTAATTTTAGCGCGGTGGTGGCTCAGTTGTAAGATGTTAAGGAAAGCGACATCCTACAAAGGTCGGTTCGAATCTTTCCGGCATGTACCAATGAGAAATACACTTTTCTTACGTAAATTTGTCCTAGATTTGGATAGAGCGTATTATCGCGCAATAAAAAAAAAAAGGAAGGCCTCCTTTTCTTAAACCAGCCGTATATCGTTATCGTCGGTCGCAACCCCGAGACACCATTCTTCTCATCTCTTACCCACACACGATGGACCCGGCACCCGCACGGTAATTCCATGGAAAGCTTAGAAATTTGTCTTCTTCACCACCGTTCCTGTGATCGGAGAGCAATTTAAGCCGTGTCGGTCCCGGTTCCACTAATACCAACTTGCGGAATCGTTAATAAATTGTCATTAAAAATTGACATCCCCGTCTGGCCAGCGTGGCGAGTGCAGGCCAAATTCATTTCCAACAGTGAAGGTCAAGGACGCTGTAATGATATAATGAATGATGTAACTTTAAGTCGTTTTTAAATTTGTTAACACTAAAATTAAATAAGTCAAGATGAGACAATTCCTTATCGTAGTAGTCGAGAGGGCGACAAAAGTATGCGTTAGCTGTATATATATATATATATATATATGTATTATTATTCAAACATATTAACTCGAAAGACGGTGTATTATGCTCTTTGTCAGTCTATACTGCAGTACTGTGTTGTAGCGTGGGGAGGTGCCGCTAAAACTGCGTTATTAAAGCTGGAAAGAGCACAAAGAGCAGTGCTAAAAGTTTTGTATAATAAGCCTTTTAAGTTTTCAACAACCCAACTTTACCGTCTTAGTCAGGTCCTATCTGTACGTCAACTCTTCATAATGTCTCTTACACTAACACTACACAAAAGAACACCTACCATAGAAAAAAGCACCGAACCCAGACGCATGAATAGAGTTTGCCCATATTTCTTTGTAAACACAAGATATGCACAAAGGCATCTTAATTTTCTAGGTCCTTACATTTATAATAAAATAAATACTTCATTATCTATAATAAAACTTACAAAATTTCAATGCAAGAAACAGTTAACAAAGTTTCTTTTATCACAAACATACGATAGTACTGAAGAATTACTTAAAATAACAATATAATAGTTTAGGAATCCCTATTCCCTCAGTAAACCCTAACTCCAATAATAAATCAATAATAGCAAATGAACACCAAAAAGAAAAACAAAATATAATGGTTAAAACAAGATTAAGTACATAAATTAGATTAAACGAATCACAGGTGAACAAAATAAATAAACAAATACAAGTACATAACTAAATATAAATAAATACACAAATAAGATATAACAACCACATTTGAGTGTTGCTAAACTAGGATCAAGAAACTACACCTTCCCTGATCAATCTGGTTTCTGTGCCTTGACAGAGTTATCTAGTACAGAAACCAGTGCACTTACTAACAGTTCTGTTAGCCTGTCCTAGCTCAATGTATTATAAATAAATAAATGATATAATTTCCTAGATAGTAATTTATGCATATAGGATGTTAAAAATTGGTGTCAATAAATATTTTTTATTATTTATTTTTATTATGTATATATTAGCGATGCTCCGAATAGTGGTTTCACCGAATACCGAATACTATTCGGTTTAAACTTTACCGAACAGGATATTCGGCCGAATTATTCGGTTTACCATTTCATTGTTTTGCCGCGTAAAGCGGTTCTAACATAAAATATTTATCTCTGTCTATATATATATATATATATATATATATATATATATATATATATATATATATCTCTGTTATAGTGTATATTATTGTCAATTTGCCACTTAAATGTGTCTATTAAATATTTGAAATGTTGATTTGAGGTTACAAAATAAATGTTGATATAGATTTTAAAAAGCCATTTGGATTTTATAAAGGTTTAAAAAAATATACTTTAAGTTTATAAATAAATGTTGCCTTAAGGTTTCAAAATAAACGTTGATTTGAAGTTTAATTGCTTTATTGTATTAGCTTTATTCAACACATTTTTCATAGGTTTTCTTTGACTTATAATATAACATAAATCTTACATAACAAATGTTGTCTTTTAGTTCTATACCATGTCATGTAGCCAAGAAAATAGAAATACTCGAACCGAATATATTCGGCAGAATACACATATTGCAAAAGATGCCGAATACGCCGAATACCGAATATCAAACGAATACTCGGCGCATCTCCAATATACAATAATAAATAATATAATTAAATATTTCCAGACACGTCACACAGCGCCATCTAGTTTCCGTGGTAAGCTACAAGGCTTGTGTTACGGAAACTAGATGGTTGATAAACTACATATTATACTTTTTTTTGTAAATATATTATACATATAAACACCCAGACCGAGACAAATTATACAATGTACAACTTGCCCCCGGTGGGAATCGAACCCACGACCTCCCGAGTTCACGGCAACGTTTGTTACCACTAGACCACGGAGGCAGTCAATATGTATATACATATTAGTAGATGAATTAAAAATAGATGCCGGGGTTTTAAGGATTTTAGAAAAGCGTTCTTAAAACTGATCCACCACCGCTCTATTACTTAATTATCATTAAATCATAAATATAATAGTATTTACTGACATAAGTCATACGTCTACTAAAAGACTATTTAATTATTAGATACCTTTCGAACTCTTAATTGCTAAAAAAATAACATTGTTATTAGTAGATTAACTGATGATACAATGGAAAGTTATTTCGTGAAAGCCTCGCCCCGATGACGTCATTTTCCCCGAATAAAACTGGAGTGGAATGAGGGAATCATTACGCGCTTCCAAATAATAAAAGTGGACGTTACACGTTCAGTTTTTAATAGCTACAAACCAATAACACATCGCGGACAAATCAAGTATCCTTTTCGGGGTGGTCATTCATTTATTTATTAATAAAACATTACATGGCTTAACAGTAAAGCCAAATTTACCATTAAGCCAATCTTATAATTAATACATATACATTTCATTAAAAATGGATTGTCAATATACCTTATATATTTTTTAATTTACTATACAAATAATAATATTAATAAAGCTTTCAAATTAACAATAGTTATATACAGTATAAAATTAACATAAAAAGAAAGAAAAAGACAAATAAATAATAATAATAATAAAATAAATCAAAATTCAACACTAATAAAATCAATGAAATAATAGAGTTAATATAAAAGAATAAAAAATAGAATAAAAAGTGAGTAAGTAGGTATATATATAAAAAATAAAAAAAGTCAGGAGTTTTGAAAGAAGCGGATTCACATTTAGCCAACTGCAATAACCAGAACAAAAAGTTAAAGTTAGAGAGGAAAAATTAAGTTGCCGAAAACGCGTCAAGATGGTACCCAAGTGTTTTAGCAGGAAATGATGTCAGATCAGAGATTTGCAATGCGTTCGATCGAAATCCGAGAAATGTTTCGAAGAAGCAGTAGTATTTGTATAAGAGATTGCGCACCGGATACAAATATCCTCATCCGATTTGTCTCCGTCATTCGTAGAAAAGAATATTAACGGACCGAATAACCATAGTTGTATAATTTTATGCGTCCGATCAGAATCCGTGAAAATACGGATCTACAAAACTCGAATCGAATACTATTTACTTATAGATTCGGATAGAATTCGGATCTAGTTCGCTAACTCTCAGACAAATAATAACTGCAGTTTCAGATCGGACACAAAAAGCGTTTCTGACGCTGCGTTATATACAAGTAGTCAAATTTATAGTTTTCCATAATTATTCACATTGTAGCATATTATAGCCCTGGAGCAATTTGAAGGTAGTGCCTACAAAAATGTTAATACTGCATGTGGTTATAAAACTAGATTCTCACAAAAGACAAGATACAATGAATACCGGTATAACAACTATTATGGTAAAAGAACTAGAAAGTTCTTAACTCCCATTATATTTAATAATATTATGCCCATTGATGACTGTGTAAAAATGTCAAAAAAATTATTTAAAGTTGCTTTTTCTAAGTAAATACTAACTACTAACAGTAATGTGATTTAATGTTAAATAACTTTGTGTTTTGACAAATATAGTGTAAAAAAAAATACTGTAAAAAAAGAGTGTACTATTCGCCAACAAACTGTTATACAGTTTGGCGTATAATTTTAAAAATGTAAATAGTTTTATCTGAATAAACGATTTAATAATAATAATTAAACAAAATAGCACCACTTTTCACTAGCAATATCCACTGAACTAATTTACAAAAGAAAAACTTGAACTTGACGTGTCCGTGCAACATGGCGAGAAGAACTCTTGACAGTTCTATTATCAGAGCGTAGTGACGTGCTGCGGCGTCCGTTTGACAGCTGGATTTGAGTGGAAAAGTAGTTGTGGAAACTTCGTGTAAGCTTTAAAGAGAATTTTAGTAATTCATTCGCAACATAAAGTAAAGTTTTTTTTTTTTTTTATATATTTTTTTATTATATGGAGAACTATCGACAGTACAATAAAAAAAATACAATAAAAATATAATATACGTTTATTGAAGCAAAAGTAAATTGAGTTACAAAATTTGGTACAGGTAAAAATCAAAACAAGTAAGCAATCAAGAGATACAGCATTCTGCTCCCCATACCATTATGTTGTATCTTGGGGAGCAGTCTCCGTTACATTTTAGTCGATACTCGTACTAAAACATTCAGTGCGTTTAGTGGTACATATATATATATATATATATATATATATATATATATATATATATAGTTGTCTGCTTTGCCCGAATTCTGCAATACTTTGGCCACATTACAAGGAGAGAAGACGATAATCTAGAAAAACTTCTAATCACGGGCAAGGTAGACGGTAAAAGAACAAGAGGAAGAAGTCTCAAGCGATGGTCCAGTCAGGTCACTGACCACCTGAACATCCCTGTACACCAGGCCATCCACTACGTCGAGGACCGAAACCGTTGGAGACGGCTGGTGGATGAGCTGCGATTGCGACGGAGTCACGATCCTCATCAGTGGGGTACCGACAAGGAGGAGGAGAAGGAGTGGTATATAATAAATGCTACATCACACTCGGTAGAGGAAATAACCTTCGAAAGTACTTTCGAAATCCTGAAAAGCAACAATCACACCCTCCTGCCTCCACAGGGTGAGGTATAGTTATTTAATTTTGGCATTAGTTCCTGCCCTTTACTTCTACAATTCAACGTAACTAAATAACATAAATACTTACTCAGTTCGGATAATGTTATTGTTATCTAAATTGTACGTGTAACCTACACCTTAAAAACTAATTTGGTATGAAGCTTGATGTCATCGTATATTGCTTGTTGGCCAAATTATGTTTACTAACGAATATCCTAATGTTAGGCAAAGAAAAATAGCAAAAATATTTACAAAATATAAAATAAAATTAATATTATTTATGTAGTTTATTGGTTAGAATTGCACCCCACATATTTATACTGTCTCACTCTCCCAAAGGTTAGCTGGTAGAAAAAGCCGAAATGGCTTTAAGTTCGCCTTTGTACATACTTTTAAGTAAAGTGCAATAAAGTATTTAATAATATCTGAACACTCACAATTACACAAGATCATAACGGAAATAGATTTAAAATATACACCTTTAAATTTACAAACTTATGAAACGCAACCCAATGAAACAATTATTAGTATACAAGACAAAATAAATAAATGGTCAGAAAAGTCTCTACATGGCAGACACAGGGCCGATCTTAATCAACCTCATGTCGACAAAGAAGCGTCGAACGCATGGTTGAAAAGTGGTGACCTGTTCCCTGAGACAGAGGCTTTTATGATTGCAATACAAGATCAAGTAGTTTTAACCCGCAATTACCTTAAATATATAATTAAACAACCTAACCTACCCACAGACTTATGTAGACTCTGCAATAGTGCTTCCGAAACTATCCAACACATAACGGGAGCTTGCAAATCTTTGGTGCAATCAGATTATAAACATAGACACGACCAAGTAGCCGCAATAGTACACCAAATATTAGCAAGCAAATATAAATTAGTCAATCAAATTGTTCCATACTACAAATACAAGCCAAGTACCGTTCTGCAAAATGACAATATTCGACTATACTGGGACAGAACGATTATAACTGACAAAACAGTACACTACAACCGACCTGACATTACTTTGATAAACAAAGAAAATAAAACAGCATATTTAATAGACATAGCCGTACCTAACACTCATAATCTAATAACTACACATACAGAAAAAAATACTAAATATAGAGACCTTGCAATAGAGCTTAAATCCCAACTCAAATTAGAAAAAGTAACAACTGTACCCATATTAGTATCCACGACCGGAGTAATACCCAAAACATTACATGACAGCCTCAAAACTATTAATGTAGACCAGCACACATACAGACAATTGCAAAAAGCTACAATCCTCAATACTTGCCGTATAGTTAGGAAGTTTGGAGTTAAAGAAGCATGATGCTCACTTGGCCGAGGCCCGTGAACATCATTAGATTAACCGGTTAAATACCGAGATTCTTTAATAATAATAATAATAATAAAGGATAGGGATATAAGTTCCGTCCGCGTGGAATGGTGGCAAGAACGCTGGCAAGAACGCTGGCTGCTTTTCCCCGCTGAATTGCAATACTGATTCTTTGGGCGAAGAAAGAGCCAGCCCTCTTGTCACCGGAGGAGACGACAAGACGCGGTGTTGTCTTTTAAAAACTTTTTTGCACTTGGATTCCATGGGCCCAGAGTTTCTACAGCAAACGGCATAAATATGTCATACTTGCGCCGCTTGCTGGACTCCGCATTTTCCGCCGCGGCTCCCGTTTTATGCGCTGTCCCCCTGATATGCGACGCTTAAAAAATGTCTCGCAAAATGTCAGTAATTTTATTCCCTAGTAAGTTGATAGACATTTCTGAAAAGTCCGTACGAGAGAAAGAGATGCAAAAGCATTTACCATTTAACCTTCTTAAAATAAATTGTTAAATAAATAAATCAGATGTTAAAAAGAGATGAGAATAAAATTGACCTTTATCGATCACTTCACACGTCACAATACCTTAAAATAAATGTTAATAATACATCGATGCATGATGTTGACCTTCCGTCAACCGTAAGTTAAAAATAAATTTTACCATAGCAAGTTAACTGATATTACAATTTTATACAGGGTTGAAATGTAATCTCACTAATTTCTAAAGTAAACTGCCTTTGTCATCTAAGTGCAAATCCACGGATGTACCGGGTTCGAATCCTGTAATAACAATAATTTATTTGTGGGTATTTCCCGAGTTTGATACGCTAGAAACATCGACGAGCTGACACAACCGTTTCCCTTCTGGCGTGGTCAGTATCCACGCTTATAAAGTAGCGGATTCACATTTAGACAACTTTACTGGCCAATCATGACAAGTGGCAAGCTCGTCGAGGTCTCTAGCGTACCAAACTCGGGAAATATCACAATTATATTAAATAATAATTTAATTTGTTTCACGACCAGGAATCGAACCCGGTACCTCCGAGTCTAAATTCAAATATTTTATATGAATTATTAATGTCGTTTTATTGCTAAGCTAAGCCCAAATCCACGGAGATACCGGGTTCAAATCCGGTAATAACAATATTTTTTTGGGATATTTCCCGAGTTTGGTACGTTAGAAATATCGACGAGCTTGCTACTTGTTGCTATGCCACAACCGTTTCCCTTCCGGGGTGGTCAGAAACCACGCTTATAAAGAAGGGGATTCACATTTAGCCAACTTTACTATAGGCCAATCATGACAAGTGGCAAGCTCGTTGATGTCTCTAGCGTTTGGTACGCATCTTGGAAAATATCGAAATTAAATTAAATAATTATTTAATTTGTTTATTTAAATTAATGTTTATTATTGCTTTACGACCAGGAATCGCACCTGGTACCTCCGGGTCTAAATCCAAATATTTTATATGAATTATTAATGACGTTTTATTAGTAAACATCGCGTGAGACCTTTTAATTTTTCCACCCTGTATAAGTTTACAGATAGGTTTATATGAAAGTGATTCCTATAAAAGGGCAACAAGACAGGCCAAGACCAGTATTTCCAGATGATAACTGTCGTAATTTTCGCATGTTGACTAGTTTCTTCATGCTGGACGGAATAGCTTAGCCTTTTAAAATCTTCGATAGGTATAGTCAGCAAAAAAGCTCCCGCTATGAAATACCAAATAAAGTTACTACATATGTATATAATTGAAATATAGTTGAATAATTAATTCTCTGGGTTTAATTCTCATGCCGTTCGGCTTCTTGCCCCGTCTTATACAGGTTGGGCCACGAATTAGTAAACAATTGAAAAAATCGTATAAATAAAAAAATTGCACTCTTCTAAGCGAACACCGAATTTTTTGAATACTCGTCGACAAAGAGACCGCAAGATCACCGACATCTCTTCGCTGATTTTTTTCTTTAGTTGACGTAGTGTATTTGGTTTATGGATAGACACGACTCTTCAAATAACCCCATAAAAAGAAGTATGCTGGGGATAGATCTGGACTCCTGTGGTAGGTCGTCTGGAAATCAGCTTTTCCGGAAACATTTCTTTGACCACCGGCAGGGACTCGTTGGATGTGTGACAAGGGGCTCCATCTTGTTGAAACCATGTGTTACGATTGTAGCCAGCAAATTCCAGTAGCTTCGGTGCCAAGAACTCCCGTAACATTTTCACATACTCAGCAGAATTTACAGTAACCGCGAGAATCTTCGAAAAAGTAGGGTCCAATGATTCCTTTTGCTGAAATTGCTGCCCATACTGTTATCTTAGGAGAATGAAGTGGCCTCTCGTGTTTAGCTTTGGGATTTTCGCTGCTCCAATACCTGCAATTCTGTTTGTTTACGTGCCCGTTGAGGTGGAATTGGGTTTTGTCGGAAAATAAGAGGTTATCAAAATTACTGAATCGATCTAACATTATTTCGGCAGACGACTTCCGCAAATTTTAATCTAAATAAAAATAGAAGCGAGCTAGTGGCAAGGCCCCTCTCCGCTTCCCGCGCGGCTTGTATTAGCGCGGGGTGTTAGGTTTAAATGTTAACGAATTCTTGGCCCACCCTGTATATAATATTTAATGTCTCTGACTTTTGAATTAAGGAAATGAAATATTTCAAGTAGTCATGTCTTATAGAAAGGCTTGTAACAATAATCTAATCATACAATTTACGCATTCGAAATACAATTGTAATCCAGAATCAGATTAGTGGACATTTATTTATTTATAACCCGGATAGGGCAATATATTTGCATGATGATTTATTTATTACACTAATAAAAATGCTCATAGGAATATTATCAACAATTTTCATAACTCTTACAAAATAATATTAACATTTAAAACTTAACACAAAACAAACTCCTCTGTCGTATCTGTCTGTTCGCAATAAACTCAAAAACTACTGCACCGATTTTCACCAATGGATAGAGTGGTTCTCGAGGAAGGTTTTGGTATATAATTTGGAGGTATCGGAGAAAAATGAGCCGTCTGGGAGCTTTCATCTAAATCGCTGCCTAACCCTTTGAGATATAACAAAATAATTTATGGTTGAATTGTGTATCTTATATAGGTGTACAGAAAAGTCGGCGATATCTATCTATATTTTAAGGATAACATACTATATCTATTTTAATACTTAAAATATATATATATCGGTAATTGGAAAGCTATTTACACAAATATAATACCGTATTTGTGTAAATTGATTCACTTACTACTAAAAAATACTGCAATAATCACTAATATACAAAAAAAGATACAACAAAACATATCACAACATCTACTATGATGTGAAGTATCATCACGACCGTTTCCCTTTCGGGGTGGTCAGAAAACACGCTTAAATAGAAGCGGATTCACATTTAGGCAACTTTACTATAGGACAATCATGAGAAGTGGCAAGCTCGTCGTTGTCTTTAGCGTACCAAACTCGAGAAATATCACAAATGAATTAAATTTTAATAATTTAAATTAATTAATATTATTGTGTCCCGACCAGGAATCGAACCCGGTACCTTCGAGTTTAATGTGATGTCTATTGATGTAGTATGATGTGAATGTGTATTAACATTGTAGATGTGTGAAGGTGTAATGTATTAGTGTGAAATTTATATATTTTATTGAATTGTATATATTATGTATGAGTCATATCGTATTGTATTATACCACAAATGTTAAAACTTGACTACAAAGATTAACTTATATTGGTGCAATATATATGTAGGTCATAAAGAACCTCAAGTCCAAAAAAAATAAATCGTGCTGCGATATCATGATAGCATATTTCAGAAGAATTAAAATATTAATTAATTAATCTATTATGACTCTATGTGACGAGTATCCCACTTAACTTTATTGTTATTAATACGTTTGATAATTCATTTTTAATAGGTATCATTTCCAAAGGGACTTTTCTCTTAGTCAACACAATATATATATATATATATTGTTTGTCTTCTCTTCTTCCAATGGATGATGAATGAGGTGATAGGGAAGGCAAAGGGTCTAGCCCATACAGCCAAGTCTGACGTAATATATATTTCTTTTTTATGGGTTAATGAGGTCATCATTAAATTCCAGATGCTGCAGAATTTGATGCTTTTCTTGGAGTCACTCGCGGCACCATAGCTCAAACACGTCGGGTAAAATATGGGAGTTGACAGCGCGGGAAAACCGCAAAAAATAAACTGCAACTTGTGTCCCATATTTAAAGTCCAATTTATCGTTTTCCATAATTATTCACATTGTAGCACATTATTAAACAAAACAACACCTCTTTTGACCAATAATATCCACAGTAAATTAATTTACAAAACAAAAACTTGCACTTGACATGTCCACGCATAATGGCGCGAAGAACCACCTCTCAACACAAAATAAAATAGTATGAATACAGTATCATCACGAGTCACGATCCTAACCCCTTAGCGGGGTGTTCACACCTTTTTTAAGGAGAGATGTTGTCTACTTTACTGTATGCCAATTTTTTTGTGTTCCAGACTTGCGGCCCAATTCTGTTACTTAGTCGCAAACATTATTAGTGGATTTCATTATTTACGTCAGAGATTGCGTCATAATTACAAAATATTATTTAATTCTAAACTCTATAAGCGCTCGACCTTGACAGTGGCCGTGCAAATGTCAACTTTAATAGCGTGATACTCGTATATATGTATAAATATATAGTTAACGGATTCCATTATATAACGTTTGCGACTAAGTAACAGAATAGGGACGCGGGAATCGAACCCAGCACCTCCGCGTAGAAATCTACGGCCCTAGCCGATGGACTACAGAGGCAGTCACAGTAGCATACTGAAAAATGTATACCTAAGTATAATTGGAAAGTAAAAGTAAAGTATCAGTATCATCACGACCGTTTCCCTTTCGGGGTGGTCATAAACCACGCTTATAAATAAGCAGATTCACATTTAGCCAACTTTCATAATTTTTTATATTACAGCCCCGTCTGTACAGTAGCGTCCTAGACTTCTGGAGATATCTGGAGAATTTGGCCTACACTCGCCACGCTGGCCAGACGGCTTCAAGGATATGATGTCAATTTTTATTGACAATTTATTAACGATTCCACAAGTTGGTATACTATACCGGGATAATAACCGGGACTGACGGCTTAACGTGCTCTCCGAGGCACGGGAACGGTGGTGTTGTAAATCTATGACAAATGTACGTAAGAAAAGTGCATTTCTCATTGGTACATGTCGGGTGGGTTTGAACCGACCTTTGTAGGATATAAGGAACGCGTTCTTATAACCTAGCTACCACCGCGCCAACTTTACTATAGGCCAATCATGACAAGTGGCTCGTCGATGTCTTGTAATTTTATAATTGGAAAGTGTTTACTGAATCACGTTAATTAATCAATCTACGTATCTATTAAGCCTTGAACTTCGCTTGCTGTTTATTACTTTGGCTTTCAAACAATTGGTTAATGCAAAATTAAACTAATTAAATATATTTGACATTGAAATCTATTGGACCATAATAATAATAATAAAATTCTTTATTACACACAAAATATATAATATAAAAACATGTACGTAGGCGAGCATAATACCATAAAGGTATTCTCTACCAGCTAACCTTTGGGAGAGTGAGAGAAGAATATAATGGGTGCAGAGTAAGAAAAATTGACACAAAAGATCAAAGTGTTATAATAAGTAAAATCAATAAATATATATATGGGTACGTAGGTAAGTATATGGTTTAAACATCTAAGATGATAATAAATATATACTGTGTATAAATAATAATATAATAAAATAAATAAATAAATAATAATACCTATTTATATGTCAAAGAAAAGAGATTAAGATGCATTTTGTGTTTGGTAAGCTGGAAACATCGACGAGCTTGCCACTTGTCATGATCGGCCTATAGTAAAGTTGGCTAAATGTGAATCCGCTTATTTATAAGCGTGGTTTCTGACCACTCCGAAAGGGAAACGGTCGTGATGATACTTTACTTACTTTAGTTTACTTATTGTTTTTTGAGAAGGTGAGAAATTAAGAGACCATACATACATATTTTCACGCCAAATCCCTTGAGGGGTAGGCAGAGACAATTGAGCGCCACTTGACACGATCACGACATACCTCTTTCGCTTCTTCGACATTCATCAACCTCTTCATACATTTTGATGGCTTTTTAATGCACCTTCAGCTATTGTTTTATTTATTTGATCGTGATAGGTAAGTCTTGGTCTGCCAGGGCCTCTTTTACCCACAACTTTCGCAATATATATATCTTGTTCGTCAATTTTTCTTCACTCATTCTTTCAACAAGTCCGAACCATCGGAGCATGCCTTTCCTTATTTTTGTCCCTTTCTTTAATACCTACCCTTTTGCGTATTTCGTAATCCGTCAAAGTGACGCCGCATATCCAACGCAATGACCTCATTTCTACTGCATTAACTCTACTCTCATGCGTATTCTGACATATCCACGTTTCGCTTCCATACATAAGTGTTGGTACCAGCATGGCATTGTGTATGGCGAGTCGAGCTTTGTCACTGACATTTCGACCTATCGTCTATTAGACCAATTATTATTTATGATTTACTTATAAGACAATGTTTCTGAATTTATTTTTTATAATAGTTGTGGGTATAAAATTTTGCATGCCGTCACTGGCGAAACATGTGAGTTGTGTATAATAACTGAGACCATACTCGAATTTGTAGCCACGCGTTTTTAGCAAATAAAAATATTTAATTTTATTTCAATGTCTCATTAAAAAAAAAAATTGAAAGAGTTTTCTTTTTAAGCTGGCATTCCCAGTAGGCAAACTGTTAGCCGCCGACCCGAGTTAGCGGCGTATCGGGTTAGTACGCCCTTTTATATATTTGAAATGGAATGTTTGCATTACGCGCGCCGACTGTCTCAGTTCGTATGAAAATTAAAATAATAATTGACTTTATAGATCTTGGTCTACCAATCACGTTTCTATTAACTCCAGTAAATAAACATCGATTATCTTTGTTTGAACGGAGACTCTTTATAATTGTAAATGTTAACAAATCAAATGTTTGCCATCAACTATAGCTATAGTCTGTTTCTTTAAAGACACGAGATTACTTGCTCTGCTGTTATTCGTCCTCGTTATCAGGTTAAACGAATGACCTAAAAAAGGTCACTATAGTTTAAGTTTTCTAAGAACAGCTATTTCATAATAAGAATCTTTAAATTTGGAAATGTTGCTAGTGTATTGGGCACCATGCCACATGACAGCGATTTGGAAGAGCTATTTTATTTTGTAAGTATTTAACTTTTTTTTTGGTTCAATTTAGTTTTAAATGTATATATATGTACTTACCTAGTTTATTTTATTTAAGGTTAATATTGTAATTCGTTTATACTCTCTGAAATCTATTATAATACCTCAAGAATAAATTTGCCTATCTTTCTTCGTTTCGCGACAAATCCCTTCGTCTTTCTCACAACTCACTTCTTTCTGTCCCCTTGCATCATTCTGGATTTATTTCAAATTCTTTTACAGTTGTTGCCACAAATTTATGGATCGATCTCCCTGTAAACATAAGGCAAGCGTCTACAAGATCTTCGTTCAAAAATCTCGTCTATCAGCACTTTCTAAATAGCTCCCAACACTGTTAATAAGTGTATATATTATTATTTAGTATATTGATATTACAGTATATTATGTAAGTATTTCTAATTATGTTGTTGAATTTATCCTACTATTAATATTTCTTTCATTGCTCCTATAAATTTTCCAATATGTCCCCAAGGTTTGGTTTTCAGAAAATGTTTACGGGTATTAGGTCCGCCTTTTTACTTTGTGCAATAAAGATTTTAAATAAATAAATTTGTAGTTTACGCTCCGCCTCACATTGTAAGCTTGAAATAATGGACAACAAATTCATTTTGAAAAAAAAATAAAAAAATGTTGATTGAAATAGACTATAGGTTTGTATATTGAACGAGTCACCATTTCCTTATGACTGTTCAAAAAGCCGTTAATCTTCAGAATAGGTATTACCTATTCCAAGATTATTTTTGTTATGGATTGCTAAAAAATTAGCACTAAAACTATTTTTAAAAAAGTACCTTAATTCTGGTAATTAATGTTTGGTTTGTTTTATTCTTCTCATCTCTTACCCACACACGATGGACCCGGCACCCGCACGGTGAATCCATGGAATGCTTAGAAATTTGTCTTCTTCTTCTTCTTCATAACTAGTTTGAATTTAACATTGCAATACAAATAGTAATAAGAAAATAATTGACTGCCTCCGTGGTCTAGCAGTTAAGTCCATGGACTTAGACTCCGAGGTACCGGGTTCGATTCCCGGTCGAGACACAAAAATATGTATTAATGTATAGAAATACATTTAATTAATATTTAATTTATTTGTGATATTTCTCGAGTTTGGTACGCTGGAGACATCGACGAGCTTGCCACTTGTCATAATTGGCCTATAGTAAAGTTGGCTAAATGTGAATCCGCTTATTTATAAGCGTGGCGTGGTTTCTGACCACCCCGAAAGGGAAACGGTCGTGACTTTCTATGATGAATATGAAATATAAATAAATCGAAACGCTGTCAAAGCTAAGCTAGCTATCAAAAGTAAATAAATAACAATTAAAAATAATATAGAAATTAAATCATTACAAATTGTTACCAATATACTCGTACAATAACATTTTAAAAGACACTCCCACCTTCTAAAAACGGAAAATAACGGTTATGTCATGTGACAAAGAGATCGAGGTCATTTCAGCGAGGTCTATGTCAAACCGATTCATTGATACATTGTCAAGGTTAACAATATTGATTCAAGTAGGTTTGATACCGTACGAAAATGTAAGAGATAATTTTATTAATACATTAGGATATTTGTTAACCCATTTAATGTGTACAATAAAATTCCAGATACTAACATTCACGGAACTTGCGCGCCACTTACCTTCAGGTGCGTGCAGAGTCACATGTCGTACTAGTATCTAAAAAAAATAAGTAAAATATCATCACGACCGTTTCCCTTTCGGAATGGTCAGAAACAACGCTTATAAATAAGCGGATTCACATTTAGCCAACTTTACTATTTGCCAATCAGGACAAGTGCTCAAGGCTCGTCGATATCTCTAGCGTACCAAACTTCAAAAAATAATTATATAAATTATTGTGTCCCGAGCAATTGAACCCGGTACCTCTGCGTTTAAATCCACAGACTTAACCGCTATACCACTGATTTATTGTTTCTGATAAATATATGACTACTGAATGAACTTTACTTTTAAGCCGGTATAGTTGTAGGGATATCCCTACCTCTTCCCGCCATTGACTGTCTGGCTTTACACTCAGTCATATGATGATACGGAATGTTTTTTAAAAGTAATTATCTAAAGGGATAATATAAATAAATATTTCCAGCCATCTAATTTCCGTGGTAAGCTACGAGGCTTGTGTTACGGAAACTAGATGGTTGATAAACTACATATTATACTTTTTTTTTTTTGTAAATATATACATATTATACATATAAACATCCAGACCGAGACAAATTATACAATGTACAACTTGCCCCCGGTGGGGATCGAACCCACGACCTCCCGAGTTCACGGCAACGTTTGTTACCACTAGACCACGGAGGCGGTCAACGTGTGTTTATGTACCTACGTAATTTTTTATTTGTTTACTTTTTTGATAAATTTCTCTGTGGCATCTGCTATTTAAGAGCACAGTTTTAAATGGTTATTATACATACACACCCTCTCACACACACTCACACATATATCACGAACACATAGAGAGGACATACATCATTTATTGTTGTAACATTATAACACGGAAGAGCACTAATATCCCGCACTGCAGGGCAACCTCGTGTAGGGTAGGTATCACAAACACATCACCCTCTATTGTTCACCTATTTTACATCATCATACTTTTTGTGACAATAAATAATTTTATTTTTATTATTATTAAGTGGACGTGGGGTTATTATTAAAAAAAAAAACCTGTTAAAATTTTGCATCATCAGATAGACATTTTTTTGTTCAAATTTCTTGTTACAAAATTTTGACTTTTCCTTGTAGTATCACGAAACCGGTCCAAAGCAAAAACTGGTAAGTTCTGATATGTAGAATTGGATTTTATTATTATGAGGTCTTTTGAGTTCAAACGTCCTTATTGCGTCATGTTGATGCAAGTTTATTCCAATAAATTTAGAGACTCCTACACAATTCACATTCTTCTAGCAGATAGTCAGATTCCTTCACTGTTGCTGCCGCTCGTCAGTGGAACAAGCTATAAGAAAGAAAGAAAGAAAATACTTTATTTATCGCAACAATTACAATGGTTACAAAAAAATAAAAATATGCAAGTAATAAATTTATATGTAGGCCTATTCTATATACCGAAACATACAAACAGGTGTGGCGATAAATAGGTGGTCAGCTCAGCATATGCTACAGCCGAGGCTGCAGCGCTGATTTTCAGCTGATGCCTTATGTTGGGTGAGTCACGGGTCGCTGAGATGTACAGTACCATTTACTAAATCGGAAGGAGCACTAAATGTACAGTTTACATATATGTTTAACAAATTAGAATAGAATAAATAAATAATATTATGATAAATAATATAAGTCATAGTCAAGAAAAAAAAAGGCGTGCACCGTCCGTCAACGTATTTAAAAACCTTCTAATTATTCAATTCTCAACTCTATAAGCCAGGACCTTGACAGCGTCCGTGCAAATATCAACTTTAATAGCGTCATATATATATAGTTAACGGATTCCATTATATAACGTTTGCGCTTAAGTAACAGAATGGGGCTACAGATGCACTTATCTAGCGCAAGACTGAGCAATATACTCAAAAAGTCAAAATGCAATACAATCAACTCCGCAATAGTCTTCAGATACCGAGCTATAATTGGTTGGTATAATAAAAGCGAAGAGTTGTGTTTTTTTTAATAACCAATGTTAGGTAAATGACCTGCTTTATCATAGACAAAACAAAGTCAATAACACTCCCTCAAAACATCCGGCTATTGGTAGAGAGGAATTTATCTTTACACCACTTATTGAAATCAGTGCGTTTCGACAGAGCTAAACGAAACTTCTCTGAGTAGGGTTGACGGCCAAGAAGTCTCCTCATCCTACTCTTCAGGACACCGTGCGGGAACTAAAACCTACCTTCAACATACTTAGGGTTAAATTTTATTTATTTGAAGTAATTACAGAAGGCGCGGTGGTGGCTCGGTTGTAAGAACGCGTACCTTAAATCCTACAAAGGCCGGTTCAAACCCCCTCCGGCATGTACCAATGAGAAATGCACTTTTCTTACGTACATTTGTCATAGATTTACAACACCACCGTTCCCGTGCTTTGGAGAGCACGTTAAGCCGTCGGTCCCGGTTCCACTAATACCAACTTGTGAAATCGTTAATAAATTGTCTAAAAAAATAAAAATGACATCATATCCTCGCCAAGCCGTCTGACCAGCGTGGCGAGTGTAGGCCAAATTCTCCAGATATATGTTCTGGAAGGCCATTCTCCAGCAGTGGAGGTCTAGGACACTGTGTTCTAGGGGCTGTAATGATTAATTACAGACATTAAGGTTGATAGTACATAGTATAAACATGATTACAATGGTAGGCTTAACCTAATCCGTTAACATTTTTTACTAAGATATAATACACTAAACTGCTACTGTGGTCTAGTGGTCCGTGGATTTAGACTCGGAGGTACCGGGTTCGATTCATGGTCGGGACACAAAAATATTTATTAATGTAAATAAATACATTTAATTAATATTTAATTTATTTGTGATATTTCTCGAGTTTTGTACGCTGAGACATCGACGAGCTTGCCACTTGATTGGCCTATAGTAAAGTTGGCTAAATGTGAATCCGCTTATTTATAAGCGAGGTTTCTGACCACCCCGAAAGGGAAACGGCCGTGATGATACTTTACTAATACACTAAAATATACATTAAATAACAAAGAGACATAAAATAATAACAATAAAAGAACAGAAGAATAATATAAAACTAACATCCAGTAAAGAAGAAAGGAATATAATTATTAGGAAATTCAAACATTACAGTTTTATGATGTAAACTTATAGGTGTACCTATTTAATTAGATACACACACATCGGATTACGAGTTCTCGCAATTATAATAAAAACTAAATGCTTGCGAATCCTTAAAAAAAGTCCAATGACATTGATTTGTCGATATAAGATAAATACGCTCAGAAACACCAAAACATTGAAAGCATCACCAAAACATAATAAGATACTAAAAAGGTGAAACGCATTTTCACGTCATCAGTTAGACTAATGCTTTATAAGGCACCAATAAGGTCACGCGTGAAATACTGTTTTCACCTCTGGGATGAGTCCGCTAAGTACCTAAGATACAATGTCCTGCAGAAGCGGGCGATTCTGCTGCAGTATTTTACAAATATACATTTATTCGAAAAAATATTTACAACATATAAAATAAAATTAATATTAAGGATAGGGATATAAGTCCCGTCCGCGTGGAATGGTGGCAAGAACGCTGGCTGCATTTCCCCGCTGAATTGCAATACTAATTCTCTGGGCGAAGAAAGAGCCAGCCCTCTTGTCACCGGAGGAGACAACAAGACGCGGTGTTATGTCTTTTAAAAACTTTTTTGCGCTTGGACTCCATGGGCCCAGAGTTTCTACAGCAAACGGCACAAATATGTAATCTTTTAAGATACTTACATACTTGCGCCGCTTGCTGGACTTTACTTTTACAAATTATACCACGAGGAATGTTTTGAAGAGCTTCATAACCTTATACCTTCGTCTCTATTTCGCAAGCGAACCACAGGCCATTTTTTTTCAAAAATATTTTATACTATAACGACATGTGACCTTGACCTGGTGGTAAGTGGCACGCGAAGTCCATGAATGTTGACAACTGGGATCAGACACTCATGACATCAGTCCCTAACACAATGCTGGCTTGACTGGGTATGACTGTAATTCGAGCCAGATCCCGAAACGTGTGGATACACTTTACTGGATTTATCGGCAGTCGGCCAAACGGTGGATACCTTCCCGCCCCAGCAGACTGGGCAATTTACACCATCAGTCTACCTATTTGTTGTTCTCGTTGAAAGTATGAGCCATTTCCAATGATGTCAAATGCCAATTTTTACTTTCAAGTAGAACTATTATTGTAAGCTTGCCATGGTGATGTTTATATAAAACTAATACTGCTTAAAACAAGACTTACTGAAAATTGCAACAATGGAATTGTCCAGGCCCGAATAGGCCTAGGTTGGGTCCATACCCATGGGGATATTCCCCAGTTTTCCCTGGCACGATCTCGCGAGCAACTACCCACCGATAACTCTATATGGACTTGGTGCAGGGCGCCGT
Organism: Tinea semifulvella; assembly: GCA_910589645.1. NCBI lineage: Eukaryota > Metazoa > Arthropoda > Insecta > Lepidoptera > Tineidae > Tinea > Tinea semifulvella. The sequence goes on along the minus strand of OU342595.1, from coordinate 9,743,027 downwards.
TACTAGGGTAACAGTGCCTGTGTGGCTCACGAACCTAGGAGCTCATGTTCGACAACATTAGCTCTTTTCGAAAGCATTTCTCTAGGAAGAGTTTTCCGTTGCTCACTGCAAAGAGAGCGATGTTCTGGAGATGCTCAAAGTGCCCGATTCAAAAAAAATGTCGGGCCGACAATAAATGCACCATATGGTTTCCTCTATCCGTACGCGTACATAGAAGACGCTTACATATGTCATCATCACGACCGTTTCCCTTTCAGGGTGGTCAGAAACCACGCTTATAAATAAGCATATTTACATTTAGCCAACTTTACTATAGGCCAATCATGACAAGTGGCAAGCTCGTCGATGTCTCCAGCGTACCAAACTCGAGAAATATCACAAATAAATTAAATATTAATTAAAATGTATTTATTTACATTAATAAATATTATTGTGTCCTGACCAGGAATCGAAACCGGTACCTCCGACGGACTTGACCGCTAGACTACGGAGGCAGTTATGTCGCAAGCTAAATATGTCAAATGCTTTCCCAGCCAGTGTGATACCCAATTCCTATAACTTGGAGTCCTTCAAGCTGAGTGTGAAAAAGCTAATTTTAGACTTGACGTTGAAAATATGTTAAAAGGATTTGTCATATCGAGTTATCTAATCTGTTTTATTGGTTCTAAAACAGCACTTATCACAATAATCCGCATTATCATATAGCTTAATCCTTAGACTTATTATAAAATATGAATTGGTATTACTTGCGCTGTTACCGCGTATTGGATTATGTTACTATAGATTAGCTGTTTGACCTTAAGGTGGCGGTAGGGTCATATGTCGTGATCGTATGAAGTAAAGTATCATCACGACCGTCTTGGTCAGTTTTTAAAGAATTGATTAACTTTTAGTCAACTTTATTATCTACCCATCATAATAAGTAAATTGGCAAGCTCGTCGATATCTTTAGCATACCAGACTATACCACGTGCAAAAGAGCAAATATTTTTTTAGGCTTCAGGAGTCAGAGAGAGAGAAACAACACAGACAGACAGTGGGGTCGTCCAGGCCCGGATGCCTAATGGGCGTGGGTTGGGGATGGGGACAGTCCCCCGTTTTCCCCGGCAGGATCTCAGCGGGTAACCACCTGCCGGTAATTCATGCACGTTTAGTACTAGTAAAACAGCGCCCGTGTGGCTCACGAACCCAGAGGGCTAAGTTCGACTGCTTCAGCTCTCCTCCAGGAGTACTTCTCTAGGAAGTGGTCTCCCGTTGGGGGGCCGTGCACAAGACGGAGCGATGTTCTGGAGATGCTTGAAGTGTCCGTTGTCGGCCTGAGAGAACATACGTCTACTCAGGCCAACGACAAACTCCTTAATAGTAGGCATCTCCAAATCTCGAGCTAAGACGGAATTACGCACGAACCATGGCGCTCGGGAAACCACTCTGAGCGATATGTTCTGCTGGAGAGAAACAATGACATAGGTCAATATTCTCGGGATCGTCGACCTTTTGCTACCTACTTTATTGGGCTCAGTATGAGTGGCGATATTTTTAGGAAATCTTCTCTGCACCGTAACTTAATCTCTTATTACTGAATAATCAGAATAAGAAATACTTAATTCTTTATTTTTATTTTAGATTATAATATAAAATTATTTGCTCTTTAATAAATTACACGTAGTATAAGATAAATTATTATTATTTATTATAACCCTTTCAGCACAAAAAATACCAAGCGTGCGTTATTGCAAAAAATATATCTAGCTGTCACCTAATTCTGTTTTGCCGCTTTAAAACGGCCTCAATACGACTAGTTCGTACATCCATCTATCTACTTAGTGAAAAATATTATTCTTATCTCTATTAAATTTTAAGTAGTAAAGTAAAAAAAAAACATACATGTTATTATTTCCACTATGTTCCCAAACTCACGGTGATGCGCTAGCACATTAGAAGACGCACGAATGTGTCATACTTTAGACCTCAAAGATCTCAAAGTCAATAAAGATGTCAATAAACATTTCAATATACAAAATATTTTTTGTCGTGCTAAAAGGGATAAGCCGGCACTGCTTTAGACAGCTCTTCGGTCTAAGGCGCGAATTTTACAGAAACGGGCGTCGGCACAGGCATTTTGCCGCTTTAAAACGTTTCAATACAAAATGTAGGTAGGCTTGTGAATTATACTTAGCGGCACGGAAGTCACGTGTTCCGCCTCGCTAGCAGTCGCGTCTGGAGTGGCGCGGGAGTAGCACGTGCGTAAACTTTCTTCTTAAACCTTTGTTATCTGTAAGTACTAATGCTTTTTTAAATATTAATTCCATGTGGTTTGAAATAAACGAATTTATTAGTATAGTATGGACTGATCCGTGGTCTAGTGGTAAACTCGGGAAACTCGTGAGGAAAAGTATAATATGTAGTTTATCAACCATCTAGTTTCCGTAACACAAGCCTCGTAGCTTACCACGGAAATTAGATGGCGCTGTGTAACCTGTCTGGAAATATTTACTATTATCTCAGTCATCAATTACTGGCGTCAGTTGCTCCCATTCATGGAACTCGCGTACCACTTTCCATCAATGTCACATGTCGTGCTCAGTAAAAAAACATCTGAGACGATTATCCTCGATTTTCATACCGTCTGGCTTCTTGCCCTGCCTTGTTATAAATTAATTAATAAGTTAACACCAACATGATAGGAATTTTCGTCATCCGTTATCAGAATGTTCACAAAATTGCAACTGATAATATTATTTAATTTAATTTGCGCTCTCGTGTGGCTTTTAGCAATATTTATACAGGCTGATATCTTAAAGCTAATATTAAATAAAACATAGGTACCTACTACTACTAGGTACCTACATGTTGCGTGGCGAAAGATATTTATTTATTTATTTAAATACTTTATTGCACTTTCAAACCTAGTACATAGGCGAGCTATAACGCAATTTTCACCAGCTAACCTTGTAAACATAACTGCCTCCGTGGTCTAGCGGTTAAGTCCGTGAGTTTAGACTCAGAGGTACCAGGTTCAATTCCTGGTCGGGACACAAAAAAATAATAATGTAAACAAATACATTTAATTTATTTGTGATATTTCTCAGGTTTGGTACGCTGGAGACATCGACGAGCTTGCCACTTGTCATGATTGGCCTATAGTAATGTTGGCTAAATGTGAACCCGCTTATTTAAAAGGGAAACGGTCGTGATGATACTTTATTTATTTATTAAAAACTTTATTGCACAAAGTACAAAGGCGGACTTAATGCCCGTAGACATTTTCTGACAGCCAAACCTTAGGGACAAATTAGAACATTTATAGGTGCAATGAAATAAATATTAATAGTAGGATAAATTCAACATAATTATATATACTTACATGATATACTTTAACATATACTATAATATCAATATACTAAATACTAATACATACACAAAAATATACATAAATATACATATATACACTTATTAACATTGTTGGGAGCTATTTAGAAAGTGTAGATAGACGAGTTTTTTGAACGAAGATCTGGTAGACGCTTGCCTTATGGTTACAGGGAGATTGTTCCATAAATTTGTGGCAACAACTGTAAAAGAATTTGAAACAAATCCAGAATGATGTAAGGGAACAGAAAGAAGTGAGTTGTGAGAAGAACGAAGGGATTTGTCGTGAAACGAAGAAAGATAGGCAAATGTATCCTTGAGGTATTTTGGTGTCGCAGGCTCGTTTAGAACAGAAAAAAGGAGACAGAACTCTTAGATTTCTGCGACAACGAATTGGCAGCCACTTTAACTTAGCACGATATTCAGAGTACGATCGTATTTACGTAAACAGAAGATGAACCGGATACACGCGTTAAGTAACCGTTCCATTTTGTTGAGCAATATCTCTGACAGATCAATGCTGCAAACATCACCATAGTCGAGGAGAGGAAGGAGAAGGCTTTGAACTAGGGTTATTTTAGCTTTTAACGGCAGAAAATTTTTAAGCTTATTAAGAGAGTTTTTAAAAAGATTAACAGCCTAAATAAATATATACCTAAATATAAAATACATATATACTCGTATATATATAATAAGTAAGATATAGCGACTTATTCTGTTTGTGAAGTAAGTATTTGTATAATTTATCTTTAAATATTTTAAGAGAAGATGCCTGTCTGATAATTAAATAAAGTCTGTTCCACTGGCGAGCTGCAGATCATCATTACAGCCCCTAGAACACAGCGTCCTAGACATCCACTGCTGAAGATGGGCCTTCCAGGACATATATCTGGAGAATTCGACCTACACTCGCCACGCTGGCCAGACGGCTTGGCTGCAGATACTGTAAAGGAATCTCAATATCTGCTGGAAGAGTGGGGAGAGGTTTTAAGTAGGTTATTATGTGAGTACTATAATGTAGTATAGTATTATTAAAAAAAAACGAGTACTCAATACATGCTGTAGTTTAGTTTGGATAAACTATCGACAAAGTTCAAAGTTACGATCATTTCAAGGTTGCTTGCGTGTTGATTATTATAAAACTATTACTTAATATTTACGAGATAAAAAAAATGTACTATACGCCCCGTAATCTTTGCCTTCAAGTTTAAGGTTGGGTTGTACCAAATCTAAATATCTGTCATTGAAACGATCAGAGTTTTTATTTGTGCTGATTGTACAGTCGATCAAATAAGCCTTACAGTTTAGATTGATTATTTTTTGTTGATTAATTATTATTGTTAGATAACAATAAGGTTGATTTTCTCTTTAAAACTTCCAACAACTAAACATTCGAAGGCAATTTTAACTTTTAAAGTAATTTTTCAGTGACTTCATTTTTTTATATCAGGAAATCCCTATCGGATACCGCCCCCTAGTCGGGGGACAAGGGGGAGGTTATGTCGGGCTCGCACCGACTAAAACCTGATGGTGTTCCTCAAGACGCCTCGTGTTGAATGGCGGACGGCGGGGAGCAATATGCAAACGACCACCGCCCGCCAGCGTCGCCCGCTATTGTGCGGGCGCCTTCTTGGCGAGGAGGGAGAGAGTCTCCGTCTCGTGGGGCCTTATGTGAGCGATGTCACCCCCGCGACACAACTCGGGCCCCTCAGGTGGGCAGGAGGGCGGCGTACTGCCGCCTCCTGCGCTGCCTTCTCCTCTGGCGGAAGGGAGGGGCGTTCGGGTCGTCTTCCCGCTCCCGTTCCGCCGCCTCCTTCTGGAGCATGGCTGCTCACAGAAGGAGGCCACAGCGTCCCACGACGCTTCGCTCGCTACCATCGATTTTACTACCGATTTTGGTGCAACTCGTCTTTACTAACTTAACTACTATAACTTTACTATTATGCTGCTTTTTCACTAGATATACCTACATGATACACACATATATATATATATAATTAATTTCCTAATAAAAAATCTATAAAATCTGCCTCCGTGGTCTAGCAGTTAGTCCTTTCATAATAAATAACGGGTGAAAAGAGCGCCGGATTTAAATTTTCCGTTATACTAGTTATACGGTGATTTTTTTGACAGTTGTCACGTACAGATGCGTGATTATTAAGGATATGAAGAAGTATTCAAACCAATAACGTTTAATTATTGTATAAAGATATTATAATTATGGTGAAGCGTATCAAACTCGAGAAATATCACAAATAAATTAAATATTAATTAAATGTATTTGTTTACAATAATATTATTATTTTTTTGTGTCCCGACTAGGAATCGAACCCGGTACCTCCGAGTCTAAACTCACGGATTTCATATAATACTGAAAAATATAAGTAATATTCGTTAATTAATACTTAAAAAATATTTTCACATTTAATTATTTTTGATTACTATTGGTACCTATATTTTTTCGTTCAGTAAAAAAATATAAAAAATATTTTTGTCAGATAGTCAGAAGAGCTAGAGCGAGTGGTAATTCTTGTTAGGATGCATATTATCGGACATACCAGAACGCAATCTAATTAATTATTGATGAGAAATTGCTGAATTGATCAAATGATAATTGCGAACTAGATCTTCATGGGCAAGGTTAATTTTATGTAGCTATTTAGTTATCAGTCTTTGGTCAGTGAATCATACTTACATATAAATATAAATAAATATAAATATTTTCAGACAGGTCACACAGCGCCATCTAATTTCCGTGGTAAGCTACGAGGCTTGTGTTACGGAAACTAGATGGTTGATAAACTACATATTATACTTTTTTTTTTTGTAAATATATACATATTATACATATAAACACCCAGACCGAGACAAATTATACAATGTACAACTTGCCCCCGGGGGAATCGAACCCACGACCTTCCGAGTTCACGGCAACGTTTGTTACCACTAGACCACGGAGGCTATATACTATATATACGGATGTATCTACGTACAGATCGCGCAATTAAAGTTTTTTTTTTTAAATACTAAGCACGACTTGTGACATCGCACCCACCTGATGGTAAGCGGTACGCAAAGTCCAAGAGTCGGAGCAAATGACGCCCGCCACTAACGACTGACTTCAGTCTCTACCATTATGCTGGCCTATCAAGAATCTTTTTCACACTTCGTTGAAGGACTCCAGTAGCCCTATTCTGTAACTTAGTAGCAAACATTATTAGTGGATTTTGATATTTACGTCAGAGGTTGCGTTATTATTATAAAATATTATTCAATTCTCAACTCTATATATCACGCTATTAAAGTTGATATTTGCACGGACGCTGTCAAAGTCGAGCGCTTATAGAGTTGAGAATTGAATAATATTTTATAAAAATAACGCAACCTCTGATATAAATAACAAAATTCACTAATAATGTTTGCTACTACTATATACTATATATTATTTACTTTTTTTTATATTTATTATATTTATTTACTATTATTATATATTACTACTATATAGTTAACGGATTCCATTATATAACGTTTGCGCTAAATTAACAGAATAGAGCTGCTGGTTATAGGAATTGGGTGGTTGGGAAAGCATTCCACATCTACAGCGTGCGACAGATGTAAGAGTCTTCAAATTTATATGTACGCGTAGGGATATTGGCTACGTTATGTGGGTGCATATTTTAGCCTGCGCACTGTTCGTGAAGACGAAGAAACCGCTTAAAAAATACATTAAAATATTTGTTTAAAATAATAACCATGCGTAATTAGGTATTTATTAGCCATTAGTTTGATCAGTTTGGCGAGCAAGATGTATGGCAAGATTCTCACGAAACGCTTGCAAGAGAAGACTGAAGGTCTTTTATGGGAGGCACAAGGAGGCTTTAGACCTGGAAGAGGATGCACTGACCAAGTCTTTTCGCTCCGCAATATCACAGAGAAGTTTTTGGCCTTAAACCAGAAGGTTTTCTGTGCTTTTGTGGATTTGGAAAAGGCTTTTGATAGAGTTGTAAGAAAGAAGCTTTGGGACATATTGCCGGAGTATGGAGTGAATGACAAACTGCTACAAGCTATACAGTCCCTGTACAAGGGCTGCAAAGCTTGTGTGCGGGTGGAGGGAGGTATGTCGCCTTGCTTTGAATCCCAAATGGGCGTCAAACAGGGTTGTGTGCTTTCTCCTAGATTATTTACTCTATATCTCGACAAATGCCTAAAAAGAGTGAGAGAGAGTGACTGTGGGATAAAGATGAGTGATCTAGTGGTGAACTGCCTGCTTTATGCAGATGATGCTGTTCTTATGGCATCGTCCGAACAACAACTGCAATCACTAGTCACAAGAATGAAGGAGGGATGTGCAGAAAAAGGACTCCGTTTGAATGCGAGAAAAACCAAGGTACTAGTGTTTGAAAGAAGAAGGATGACAACCGTGACGATAAAGATTGATGATGAAACTCTAGAACAAGTAAATGAAATTATATATCTGGGCAGTGTTTTCACTGCGGATGGGAAGTACGATAGGGACGTTGAAAGAAGAGTGAACGCGGGAAATAGTGTTAACGGTGCCCTGGGGTCACTGATCGGCAGTCGAAATGTCAGTGACAAAGCTCGGCTCGCCATACACAATGCCATGTTGGTACCAACACTGATGTATGGAAGCGAGACGTGGATACGTCAGAATACGCATGAGAGTAGGGTTAATGCAGTAGAAATGCGGTCGTTGCGGCGGATATGTGGCGTCACTTTGGCGGACCGCATACGTAACGTCGAAATACGGAAAAGGGTTGGTATGAAGGAAAGCATAGGGACAAAAATAAGGAAAGGCATGCTACGATGGTTCGGGCATGTTGAAAGGATGAGCGATGAAAGATTGACGAACCAGATATATAATGCGAAAGTTGTAGGTAAAAGAGGCCCTGGCAGACCGAGACTCACATATCACGATCAAATAAATAAAACACTGACTGAAGGTGCATTAAAAAGTCTTCGTAACCAAAGGGCATGTATGAAGAGTTTAATGAATGTCGACGAAGCGAAAGAAGTATGTCGTGATCGTGTCAAATGGCGCTCAATTGTCTCTGCCTACCCCGCAAGGGATCTGGCGTGAAGATATGTATGTATGTATGTAATTAGGTATTATATGTCTAGCGGTTAAGTCTGTGTACTTAGACATGGAAGTACCGGGTTCGATTCCTGGTCGAGACAATAATTTATTTGTTAAGTTTCTCGAGTCTTATACATACATATCCTTACGCCAAATCCCTTGCCCCCGCCGAGACAATTGAGCACAACTTATCACACCATCACGACATACCTCTTTCGCTTCTTCGACATTCATCAACCTCTTCATACATGCCCTTTTGTTTCGATGGATCTTTAATGCACCTTCAGCTATTGTTTTATTTATTTAATCGTTGTAGGTACAACTTTCGCATTATATATCTGGTTCGTCAATCTCTCTTCACTCATCCTTTCAATATGCCCGAACCATAGGAGTCTGCCTTTTCTAAATTTTTGTCCCTATGTTTTCTTTCATACCTACCGTTATACGTATTTTTTGTCATTAGGTGTGCGGTCCGTCAAAGTTACGCCGAGATCCGACGCAACGAGTCTATAGTTGGCCAAATATTAATCCGGTTCTTTAAAAGCGTGGTTACTGTCCAACCCGGAAGGGATACAGTCGTGATGATACTTCACTTTACTTTTTATATATCTTCAAATTAATTCTACCGAAAATCGAGACAGAATTAATTAATAGAGCTGTCAAAATGATAGAGGTAATACCAAGTCAAATAATTGCAATTAATTTTAATTTCCGAACGCGACTAAAATTACGCTCTGATGTAATAATAAAGAATTGTAGCTTATTACGTAAAGGTTAATCTGAAGCGTTTTTTATTACGTTTGATAAGATATAATACGTGTGAATATCTGAATTACCGAGGAAATGAGAAATTGGATCTGATTATCTCGGACGGTATTTCAAAGCCACCTAATCTTAGATTACGTTAACGGCGAGTACATCCAAAGTTAAAGAACATTACAATGTAAACACACTTTTCACTTGTGGTAACCCAAAGTGGTATTTAATGACTATTAATGAGAAATAGGTAACTCAATTTTTTTCATTGAAACCTGTCCAATCTATAAAACGGATACTTTCAGTGTAAAACGCTACTCAAATTGATATTCTTGTATAAAAGTTTTTACTATAGACGACAACAAATACTGCATCACCAAAGCTAAATCATAGTCATGAGTCTGATTCCAGTTGCTTACATTCATGGAACTTGCCACTTACCATCAGGTGGGCGCTAGTTAAAAAAAAACGTCGGCCGGATACATTAGCTGCAGAACCGACGACCGAGGGAGTCGACGCAGAGTGGGACGATCCGTAGCCAGATGGAGGGATGACCTTAAGTAGGTCGCTGGGGGTTGGATGAGGGTTGCAAAAGGCCGCGTGCAGTGGCGAGCCTTGGGAGATGGCTACATCCAGCAGTGAAGAGACACAGGCTGATGATGACGCCAGAAAGGACATTTTTTTTTCGAAAAGTTTCGATAGGTATTTTGCCAGTTCTCAAACGTTATCGTCATTAATAGTCGCTTTTGGTGAATGAAATACCGACCTCAATCTGTACATTAGCTAGTAGGTTTCTATAAATAATTTCCTTTAAATGGTGTGCAAGTAATTATGCAGACCGACTCATTGTGACAGAACATTGCACAACTTGACAATTGTTAAGCTAATTATCATTTTCCTGGGTTTCGACTGTTAAGCAATGAACGACAGTATTTATAAATATATGTGGTATTTTTTTAATACTTATTTTGTTTGTTACCCAATTCTAATTTATGTTTAACTGTTTCTTTATAGTTAGTTGTATTTATTTTAGACAAAGTGTGATATTTCGACTTTTCACTTATTTATTTATCGTCGCCCAACTGCGTGTGTGTAGTTAATGACTATACTCGTATCTGTGTTTCTTGTCAAATTCAGGTCACACTCACTCAACGTTGCCTACGTCCAATCTGACCAATTACAAGCCTACATCCACCTATCGTGGTCCAATCTGACCAATCACAAGCCTACATCCACCTATCGTGGTCCAATCTGACCAATCACAAGCCTACATCCACCTATCGTGGTCCAATCTGACCAATCACAAGCCTACATCCACCTATCGTGGTCCAATCTGACCAATCACAAGCCTACATCCACCTATCGTGGTCCAATCTGACCAATCACAAGCCTACATCCACCTATCGTGGTCCAATCTGACCAATCACAAGCCTACATCCACCTATCGTGGTCCAATCTGACCAATCACAAGCCTACATCCACCTATCGTGGCCGCCATTATCGCCCCTATGGTTTATTTTTAAATATAGAAGTCTATTTAAAGAAAGTAAAAGTAATGTAAAATGAACATGTAATAAAAATAAGAAACAGATAATTATGATTTATTGTTGGAATCCCTAATTAAGACTTGGCAAGTCATTCAATCAGTAAGTGTCTCGTAAAACAAGTTTGCCTTCACCCTTAACTCACAATTTCGATAAAGACATACGTCTCCAATTTTTTTTAAGCCTGTTTTTACATCAACCAGTCAAGGACGTCGTGATGTTATGCACATATTTTTTATTGAACTTTCGGCTGAGATCAATTCTTAGGCCGGCATAGTTTTCGGTGGGCGTCACATGTCGTGCTCAGTATGAAAAAAACAGCTTGAGAAATATAGATAAATTCGTTATTGCACAGAAAAAAATCTGATTAAGAACGCAGGCATGCATAATTATGCATTGCATAGCTACGTCAAAATAATAAAACTAACAAGAACAATATTGTAGGTAAGTTATTACGATTTAAGTTTGTTCTTGTCACATGTTATGTCACTGTTAAGGCGCTATTTCCTTGCTGTGCACGTGAAAGTGAAATAAATAAGATTTGCATATAGTTGAGGAGTACTTTAGACGTATAAATTAAATACAATTCTGATTATTACAATTGCCAGCAACTGCAACACAATCGCATACCTATTAAATATAATGAATAAAGTATTTATTTAAATAAACTATTATTTAAAAAAAAAAATTATAGGTAGTTATTTTTTAAAATATTTTTTTATTATTTTTTTATTATGAATTTTATACAAAACCTTAAATTAAATAAACTATATTACAATAAAATCTAAATTTAAACTAAAAAAAAAATACATAGAAAATAAAAATTAAATACTTACAAAAAAAAATAGCTCCTCCAAATCACTGTCTTGTGGCATGGTGCCATTAATTAAATATAATTACATTAATTATCCAAAATACTTATAAAAATACGAGTATAATTAAAGCATACAGAGTAAATTAGTAAAATGTTAAAACTAAAATGAAAAAAATAATAAAAACAGGAACAAAAAAAAAAATAAAAATAACCTGCATAATTAAACTTTTTAAACTTTCGCGCACATTCATAATAGTTTTTAATACTTTTTATAGTTAAGGTTTTATTTTACAGTTCCACTGTAGTTGTTACTGCTACACTGCGCTTAAAAAAAGCAAAAAGTTAGCAAATATTGATGTCTAGACTTTCATTCTTATTATTTCGTGAAAATCTGTTGTATTGACGACATGCACGGTTTAGTGATGAATGGTAACCCATTATGGATTTAGATTGTCGTAGAAAGAATATATCATATTTGTCAACCCTTGGCAGTCATGTCGGTACAGAGACGAACACGAGACAATAGGTGGGGTGCGTCGATTTTGCCGTTGATTAATTTATATAGTAACATACTATCCAGCAATTGTCTTCGATCTTGATCATCATTACAGCCACTAGAACACAGCGTCCTAGACTTCCACTATTAGAGATGGGCCTTCCAGAGCATATATCTGGAGAATTTGTCCTGCACTCGCCACGCTGGCCAGACGGGTTGGCGAGGACCTGATGCCAATTTATTAACGATTCCACAGGTTGGTATTAGTGGAACTGGGACCGATGGCTTAACGTGCTCTCCGGGGCATTAAATGTACGTAAGAAAAGAGTATTAAACTAAAAAAGAGTAATAAAGAGGGATATTAAACAAAAAAATCGAATAAACCAAATAATCAAATAGAAACATTTTTAAACAAAAATGCAAAAAAAAGTAGGTATCTTTTTAATTTAGTGTCGTCCTGTTTTGTTATTGTTTTTGATGTTACAGGTATTTTCTGTTATTGTATTGCGGTTTAGTTCTTTAATAATTTAATCTATTACTTTGTAGTTGTTGTAAACAAATTTGCACACAATTGATGTATTGTATTTTACAAGCAAAATAAACGTTCATTTCATTTCATTTCAAAAGACGGGCCCGGACGCAGTCATAAAATTGCGCCTTAACTGGTTTTTATCATAGTAATGTATTGACCACGTGCTCGCTATGTTCATGTAATGTAAACAATATTATCTTTATTTAAAGATTTTCCGTACAAGAAACAGAGTTACATTCGCATATTGTGTTACATTTTTAACGTTTTCATTATTTGTCAGTGAACTGAAAATTCGTCCTAACTTTTAAGACAAAGAAAAACAAATTATTTTTATTTTTAAACAAACTGCCTCCGTGGTCAAAGTCTAGCGGTTAAGTCCGTGGATTTAAACTCGATTCCTGGTCGGTATACAAAAATATTTATTAATATATGTAAATTAATTTGTGATATTTCTCAAGTTTAGTACGCTGGAGACATCGACGAGCTTGCCACTTGTCATGATTAGCCTATAGTAAAGTTGGCTAAATGTGAATCCGTTTCTTTACGAGTATAAGCGTGGTTTCTGTTTTAAATGAGCCTGCGACAGCGAAATACCTCAAGGACAAATTTGCTTATCTCTCTTCTTTTCATGATAAATCTCTCCGATCTTCTTTCTGTTCCTTCTCATCATTCCGGATTTGTTTCTTTTTTTTTTTTTTTTTTTTTTATACTAGCACGACATGTGACCTTGGGCCCACCTGATGGTAAGTGGCGCGCAAGGTCCATGAATGTTAGCAACTGAAGTCAGATACTCGTAACTGCCATCAGTCCCCAACACTATGCCGGCTTGACTAGATGCTTTTTCACACTTCGCTTGAAGGACTCCAAATTATAGGAACGTGGAAACACAGAGGCTGGAAGAGCATTCTACATCTTTATCGTACGACAGATGTATGAGTCCCCAAATTTATATGTACGCGAAGGGATGGTGACTACGGTATGTGGGTGCATATTCTGACCTGTGCGTGTGGTTCGGTTGCGGAATGGAGAGGGAGGGATTAGGTTATAGAGTTCTTCGGAGCACTCACCATAGTATAGCCGGTAGAACACGCTCGGAGAAGCCACATCTCGGCGAAGCTGCAAGGATTCGAGAGTTCCAGATGTAGTGGCATCGTCCACAATTCGTACAGCTCGCCTCTGCAGGACATTGAGAGCATCTGTGAGGTACTTGGCGGAACCATCCCAAATGTGAGAACAGTATTCTATACATGATCTGATCTGTGCTTTGTACAGCAACAGTCTAATTGAAGGCGGAAAAAACCGCTTCACCTTGTTCAGTATTCCGAGCTTTCTTGACGCTGTTTTGGTGATGCTCTCAATGTAGTTCCGGTGGCTAAGGTCTGAGCGTATTTCCACCCCGAGAATGTTGAAGCTGGGTTGTAGGTCCAGCGTGGTGCTCTGAAGAGTAGGGGGAGGAGAGAAGGGGGACTTCTTGGCCGTCAACGCGCATGCCTGGGTCTTGTTGGCATTGAACTGGACAAGATTTTGAACACCCCACAAATAGATTTTTAGAATTCCTTTGCGCTTGTTGCTACAAATCTGTCAAATAATTTACCTATTATTTTATTTCTGTAAATACATTTTTATATAATATCTTAGTTTTAAGTACTTTTAAATTGTAGTTTTAATTATTGCACGCACTAAAATAATTATCTGATTGAAATGTCATATGTATATGTTTAGGATCACATTCAGTCTGTCGCCTGAGAACTTTCTTCCTTGTATCATGTTTTAATGTGCATCTGTTGTATACATTAAATAAATTAATAAATATTAACATAAGGCAGGCATCTACCAGATCATCATTTAAAAAACTGGTCTACTCATATTTTCTAAATAGCTCCAATCAAAATTTGTAAGTTGTATATGTATGTTTATTATTGTGTATGTATTAGTATTTAGTATATTTATATTTATAAGTAGATTATATATAAGTAAGTTTATTATATAAGTATTTATATCTTATTGTTGTGTCACTTATACTTTCATTGCACCTACAGTTGTTCTAATTAGTCCCAAAGGTTTGGCTGTCAGAAAATGTCTACGGGCATTAAGTCCGCCTTTTGTACTTTGTGCATTAAAGTTTTGAAGTAGATAAATAAATAAAATCGATTAAAAGAATTTTATTAGTCTATTAAAGCGGAAAATTGAATATAATTAAAAAATAAAATTGAACCTATTTTTCTAGATATAATTGGCCGATAATAGTTTCGCAGCTGATGGCAATATAATTGTTTTAACGACAATTCAATGGATGGTAATTGTTAACTGGGACCTTAACCTGTGCATTGATTGCACCTAATTAGCGGTCATAATGAAGGCACGTGTTTATTAAAAAAAAAACCACGTAAACATGGTTAATAACTAAAGCAGTATTTAAAACAAAACAGGATTTTTTTTTATAAGTCAAATCATTTACAAAAGTAGATACAGAAATATTAAAATAAAATTGATTAAAAAACTAATTATAAATAAAACTAAAAATATCTATGAAATTAAAACTATTCTACAAAATAAACTAAGGCCTTACCACCAGGGAGAGTACCTAAATCGCTCGCCGTATTTCCTCGTTGAATTATAAGGGAAATATTCTGTATTAGGCAGTTGTGGCATTTGGGGTCGCCACACTCTTGAAAAATTCGTTTACCGAGCTCTTTTATGAATTTGTGGGTATCAAGAGAATATACACCCATTGTTTCAACCCCAAATGCCACAAAGTTATAACTTTGTTTAATGCTATTTATTATATTTGATATGCTTTTTGAATTATTTATTACAATTTTGTATTGTCAATTACATTGTTATAATTGTAATCGATTAAAATATTTTCAAAATCACTAACACCACAAATTATAATACAAAGTCTCTCTGTCTGTTCGCGATAAACTTAAAAACTACTGCTCCGATTTTCATGCTGTTTTCACCAATAGATAGAGTGGTTCTCTAGGAAGGTTTTAGTATATAATTTGTTAAGTTTTTGTATACATTAACGATACTTGTTGGTGGTGTCTGAAAAAAATAAGCTATCTGGAAAAAATTTAAACAAAAACGCTGACGGATGGCAAATGTCTATCTCTTAACATACTATGTCAATTTTAATAATTGAAAAAATGGGCAATTTTAATACTTAAAAAAATGGGCAATTATAATCCTTAATGTGTTAATCCTTATCATTTTAAATACGTTAGTTGGCTTGAGCATTGCATGAAGATAATTTTTTCCCTTTACACTTTGCAAATTAAATTAATACCTTAAAAGATATAGCAATAATTAAAATTTAATTTATTTGTGATATACTCAAATCTATCTGAGTTTGGTACGCTAGAGACATCGACGAGCTTGCCACTTGTCATGACTGGCCTTTAGTAAAGTTGGCTAAATGTAAATCCGCTTCTTTATAAGCGTGGTTTCTGACCACCCCTAAAGGGATACGGTCGTGATGACAGTTTACTAAGATATAACAAAATCAAAATATCATACCTATAAACTAAAAAATAAAAATATAATCTTTAAATTAAAATCCTCCAGAGACATCCCCATCAGAGATAATCCCAAGAAGACTGGCAACATTTTCCCTCTGCATAGTGTGACTAATACTTTGGCAGAAGTAATTGCCAGATTTCTCCGTCAGCCGTTCGACAACTCCTTGGTAACAAATTGGGAAATATTTATTCACGTTATTATATTTATACACGTTCAATTTATTGTTCTTAAATTAACAGAGGTTTTTGCGTTTTGTCGACTTTCGGGTTGCACATAGGCATGTAGTCTACCTTAATTCTGACTTGCCTGGTGGGTTACTGCTGTACCAGGTATTGTTTTCTCATAGGTACTGATAACTAAATTTAAAAGGTTATTAATTGATCGTTGTGGTGCAGTTCTGTATATGTTTTATTTTGTAAATCTGATATAGCTGAGTTTTCCTTGCAGATTCCTTTCTCAGTCAGATTAAACATTAACAGGTCACTGGAATTTGCTAAGCTGCTGGTCTTCTGCTAACAGCTTACTTATTGGACCACTTTGCTGCTTAGTCTTCTACTAGCAGGAGTAGAATCATTCAAAATAATTAAATTAATGACGTTTCATAAATGCCTGTAATAGGTTTACGTGAATAAATATATTTTGACTTTGACTTCGACTTTGACACGTATACAGAGTGTCTAATAAATACATTAATTCCAATCGTAATAATAATTTATTTTACATAGTAACAAACCTACAGCCTGTAGGTAGGTATTTAGGACTCGTATAAGGATGTTTTTAGTATTAAATATATTTTATCATTTATTTTAATCAAGAACATGCTGCTGACGGTAACTACTCGAGTAATTTAATTAAGTTTATGGCTACGTGTCTAGATTTAGGTTCGAGACAACAAAAAAAGGACTCTGTGCACACCCAAGTTCACTTATTCATACATGTGGAGCTGGTGTGCCCAGATCTTTATGACTGAAAAAAAATGCTCGAAAAACATATTTAATAAAAAAATATAATGATGAAAAATATGTAAATTACTTCACTGTGGATATTGTTAGTCAAAAGTGGTGTTGTTTTGTTTAATAATGGGCTACAATTGGTTAACGGGAAGAGAATGTCTTGCGGCATTACGTTCGCCTTTTGTATAGATCTACAATAAGGTTTTTAAATAAAAATAAATAAATACAATGTGAATAATTATGAAAAACGATAAATTGGACTTTATATATGTTGCAGTTTATATTTTGTAGTTTTTCCGCGCTGTAAACTCCCGTATTATACACGTCGTGTTTGGGCGATAATGCCGCGAGTGACTCCAAAAAAAACATCAAATTCTGTAACATCTGGAATTTGATGATAACCTCTATATCTCATAAGAATGAAACATATATTACGTCAGACTTGGCTGAGGTAATAACCCATACGGGTTAGACCCTTTGCCTTCCCTATGGTCTCATTCATCATCCATTGGGAGAAGAGACACTGAGCTCATTAAACATTTTACCCGCCCTATTGAAAAATGCATTGCGTCTATAATTGGTGCTACGGCCTGGGTTGCTGCCCAACCTGGGTTGCGGGCCGCTTCACTGTCCTTATAATGTTCTTTTTTTTAATTTTGTTTATAATGTTCTTTTAAATAAATACTTTATTTCATTTTAGACAGAAAAAATGCAAAAGTGTTTAAATTTTGCACTTTTACTACGCTGTCTTTAACAATGTCCGATTATTTTATTATTGTTTATTTATTTGTTAATATCGCTTACTTTACTCGTTACTGTCAAAAAATTACAACTCATTTTATTAGAAAAAAATCTTCATCTACGAACTTCTTTTGTTTCAGAAACCAAAGAAATTTTAAAGGGACTATCTGGTAATTTCAAATCCGGCGAACTGACGGCTATACTCGGGCCTTCAGGGGCGGGGAAATCGTCGTTATTGAATGCTCTCACTGGTTTTTCGTAAGTATTTTTTATACTATGTTTTATAAGTATGAATTGGTGCCTTTCTACCTTTGGCTCAGTGATAATTGAACCAGAAGTTTATTATAGTTAATAACCCAATATTTGACCGAATTATAACAGAAAATAAGTTGTATTTCAGCGAGCGACGTGACGCGCTGTACGATTTTTTATTATATTCAAGAAACGTCGTAGTCTGTTAAAAAAAAAAGATTTAAAGAAAAACTTGAATTATGTTGATTGTAAATTTTATGAATAAATGATAGTTACATAACGGCGAGCATACACACTAGGGTCCACCGGAGAGGTCTGCCTGTGCAGGTAGTCGGGAGCGTGTGTGCGAATAGACCTGTGCAGTTTTTAAACATGCGCAGGCGACCGGCGCAAAATCAAAAAACAATTATTTCGGGTATACGGTGTCGTATGGTGTACTAAGGATCGCTCCGGTACACCGGAACGTTCCCATAAACAATAGACCGTAGCGTGTATGGCCGCTTTAAGGTAGTATTTGCTTCATTTATATACATTCAATAAATTTTGAGTAGCTACAACAGTTAGGATTACCTTTACAACTCAGTCGAAATTAATCCAACCTGTATAAGACGATTTGTTAGCGTTTTTTTATTTAAATACTCAAGTTGCTTTACATTACAAATGCAGGACAGCGTGTGTTATTCATTTTCATTTACTCTGTAATTATGAGATTGTAAAACGTAGAAACAAACGTGTTGTTAGTAACCACAAATTATAGTTGCTGTGGTATAACACGTTATCAATAGTAAGGCTACTTAGAGAAATTGGCGAATGGAATAAGCGGTAGCAAAGTAAATAAGTCACAGTCAAAATATTATTCACGTAATTTAGTGTAAAATCGACAATTGCCAATGATTTGTTGTCGTGTCTTCCGATGGATGATGAATGAGGTGATAGGGGAGGCAAAGGGACTAGTCTTGACTTAACCTTGTCCGTGAAAAATGGCGCGAAGAACGTGGCCAAGGATGAACGTTTTCGGCTGCAATCGACATCCTTTGCCTCACAATATTTTTAAGAAAACAACTGTCAGACATGAATTCGCCCCTTGCGCTACAACAACTGGTTCGCGAGATCTTCGCGCCATTTTGCGCGGACATGTCAAGTGCAAATTAATTTACTGTGAATATTGTTGGTCAAAAGAGGTGTTGTTTTGTTTAATAATGTTCTACAATGTGAATAGTTATGGAAAACGATAAATTTAACTTTGAATATGGGGCACAAGTTGCAGTTTATTTTTTGCGGTTTTCCCGCGCTGTCAACTCCCATATTTTACCCGACGTGTTTGAGCTATGGTGTCGCGAGTGACTCCAACAAAAGCATCAAATTCTGCAGCATCTGGAATTTGATGATGACCTCATTAACTCATAAAAAAGAAAGAAATATTACGGCAGACTTGGCTGTATGGGCTTGGCTATATGCCTTTGCCTTCCCTATCACCTCATTCATCAACCATGGGGAGAAAAGACCCAAAAAAAAAATAACTGCTTCGCACCGGCTTTAATAGTAAAATCACTATTTTTTTCATAATATACTTAACTCCCATTACTTTAATTATTGTTGTTTTATTTAAATATCACGCTTAACGTGACAGCATACACCTGTTTAATGCCAATCGATCCTGTTTCTTATAAGGATCAAAACTCGACCGACTGAGGTTTGAAATGACAGAAATCGTAAAAAAACTTTTCCTTTACCTTTTGTTCAGACAATTAATCAACTCAAAAAAATATTTGTTGCCAAACGATCCTATTTCTTACTGTTATCATAAAACTCTAAACTAAACTAAAATTTGGGCACAGAAACTCCTGTAAGTCACAAGACTGGGTTTACATATACGCACCTGTATATATGTCAGCATAAGTATTGCATTATGACCTTATCCAAAGTAAAAGTAAAGTAAAGTATTATCACGACCGTTCCCTTTCGGGGTGGTCAGAAACCACGCTTATAAATAAGCGGATTCACATTTAGCCAACTTTACTATAGGCCAATCATGACAAGTGGCAAGCTCGTCGATGTCTCCAGCGTACCAAACTCGAGAAACATAACAAATAAATTTAATAATAATTAAATGTATTTATTTACATTAATCAATATTTTTGTGTCCCGACCAAGAATCGAACCCGGTACCTCCGAGTCTAAATCCACGGACTTAACCGCTGGACCACAGAGGTAGTTTAGCTTAGTTAGTACCTAGTTAGGTAGCTTACCTAAAGTAATAAAGCAAAAATAAAATAATAATGATCCACTCGTGAGTACCTTGGCTGTCCAGATGACTAGGAAAAACAACCGCAGTTCATATACCTATTAAATTCTTCGAAAAAGGCATAAAAACTAGAATTTGAGTTGTTGCAAGTACAGACCTGTCGTTCTTGAACGACATCGCTTATTTAATTATGTAGAAGTATAAAACAAATATAATGCATTTATTCGAAAAAATATTTACAAAATATAAAATAAAATTAATATTAATACTAAGGATAGGGATATAAGTCGCGTCCGTGCGCTTTGGGCGAAGAAAGAGCCAGCCCTCTTGTCACCGGAGACGACAAGACGCGGTGTTATGTCTTTTAAAAACTTTTTTGCACTTGGACTCAATGGGCCCAGAGTTTCTACAGCAAACGGCATAAATATGTAATCTTTTAATATACTTACATATTTGCGCCGCTTGCTGGACTCCGCATTTTCCCGCCGCGGCTCCCGCTTTATGCGCTGTCCCCCTGAGATGCGACGCGGCGAGGGTGTCGACGCACGTGGCGTCCCACACCAGAGCACGTCCCCGTTTGTCCCGTTTAAAACAAATTATATCTATCTTATTTTAAAAAAATGCTGATCTGTTATATATATATATATATGCAAATGATTGTCTAAAATTGTATAACCATTAAGTAGTATTTGACGAAACTACTTAATGGTTAACTATAGTAGTGGAATAAATCCAAAGTTAAAAGTAAAAATACAGTTTAATTTTCCCCAAGCTCACGATTCTATTATCTATATAAGTTAGAAAATCAAAAACAGACTAATGAATATAACTTTTAAGCTTACTATTCGCTGACAAGTTTGAGCAAAGCTATATCCATCTTAGATTTAGGTACCTAGACTGTAACTACATTGAGAGCATCACCAAAACAGCGTCCAAAAAACTAGGGATTCTGAACAAGGTTTTTTTTCCGCCCTCACTCCGGCTTATGCTTTATAAAGCGCAAATAAGGTCATACGTGGAATACTGTTCTCACCTCTGGGATGGTTTCGCTAAGTACCTTACAGATCCTCTCAATGTCCTACAGAGGCGGGCTATTCGAATAGTGGACGATACTACAGTGTCTAAAACTCTCGAATCGCTGCAGCTTCGCCGAGATGTGGCCTCCCTGAGCGTGTTCTACAAGCTATACTACTGTGAGTGTTCTGAAGAGCTCCACAACCTTATCCCTTCTTCTCTATTCCGCAACCGAACCACTCGCACAGGCCAAAATATGCATCCACATACCGTAGCCACTATCCCTACGCGTACATACAAATTTGGAGACTGACATCTGTCGCACGCTGAAGATGTGGAATGCTCTCCCAGTGTGTTTCCCCACTCCTATAACCTGGAGTCCTTCAAACGAAGTGTGGAAAATCATCTTTATAGGCCGGCATAGTGGTAGGGACTGATGTCGGTCGTCTGAGGCTGGCGTCAGTTGCTCCCATTCTTGGACCTTGCGTACCGCTTACCATCAGGTGGGCGCGGTGTCACATGTCGTGCTCCGTATAAAAAAAAATAGAAAATAGGATTTTGTTATTTATATTTTTATTACTAGCTGTTTAAACAGCTTCAAACGTTCGGGTGGCCGTAGGTATGCTATATTTAGATTTTACCAAGGACTCTTTCTGCTAAATTTCATCAAAATTGGATTATTAATATAGTCGTTAAAGCGATATATACTGACAGATATAATATATAACTGCCTCCGTGGTCTAGCGGTTAAGTCCGTGGATTTAGACTCGGAGGTACCGGGTTCGATTCCTGTTTGGGACACAAAACTATTTATTAATGTAAATAAATACATTTAATTAATATTCAATTTATTTGTGATATTTCTTGAGTTTGGTACGCTGGAGACATCGACGAGCTTGCCACTTGTCATGATTGGCCTATAGTAAAATTGGCTAAATGTGAATCCGTTTATTTATAAGCGTGGTTTCTGACCACCCCAAAGAAAACGGTCGTGATAATACTTTACTAGATATAATATATACTCGTATAGTGTAATAAAAACATAAATACATATATATGTAAGTAGGGTTGTAGTAGAGTATACCAAAATAATTAATAAATGGCAATAAAAGTCTACAATCACATTCCGGAAAATATTAAACAGCTACCAATTCGACGGTTTAAAAAAATACTCCGAAGTGGTTAAATGAACGGTGTTATTACTCCGTAAATGACTTCTTAAATGGTAGAAAAGAAAATTAGGTACCTGACTATTAATTACGCAATACAATTGACATCTAGAATAATTATTTTATGAATTATATTTGACATTGAAACCTATTGGACCAATAATTATTATTTATGATTTATAATACTGTGCCAATGTTTCTTTTGTAATTTATTTTTTATAATAGTTGTATAAAATGTTGCATGCCGTCACTGGCGAAACATGTGAGTTGTCTATAAAACTGAAACCATACTAGAATCTGTAACCATGTGTTTTTTACCAAATAAAATATTTCATTTCATTTCATATACTACACAACTGATGTCGTTTTTAACTGATGTATCTATATATATTCTTTTTTTTTCAGAACAAGCGGCGTAACCGGTTCGATTCAGGCTGGCGACAGCACCTGCGTCCTAGGCAGCCAGCATCACAATCTTAGTTCCTTAAAAGAATACACCAAGAAATCCTGCTACATTCTGCAGGATGACAGACTGAATCCGCTTTTTACTGTGGCAGAGCTGATGCAATTCTCAGCTGATCTAAAACTCGGCACTTCTGTGACTGAAAAACAAAAACTCACTGTGGTAATTAGATTTTTTATTTATAATTTCCCAAAACCCCCACCAGCGACCGTCTTTAGGTCATACGTCCATCTGGCTGGAAATTACATTACATTACCATTATTTTTTCTATTTTTGTGCAATCAACATCAGTAAGTTTTTGCATTCAACGCGGCAATGCTGCCAGTATCTTTGGCACTTTGCCCATTATTAGTGATTTGGAGCAAGTATTTTATTTATATACATATGTGTATTGTTTTAGTTTTTAGTTTCCGATTTAATTTATTATTAAGTAGTTTGTAATTTTTAAGTTTAATTAATTAATATTTAAGTTTTTTTCTAATAAATACATCAGTAATGAGAAAGAGTGAACTTCACTTAAAATAATAACGTTTATAAAGTTATAAAAATTAATGCTTACTTTTTGCTTTCTGACATTATGCAATAAGGAAATAAAAAATAAAAATTGACACCTAAAATGACGCCAAATATTATATAATAATACTGCATTCAATAATATTAACTGAGTTCCATACTAAAATATGATATCGTTTTAGAAATTAAAATACATATTACAGGTAGGTACTTTAATAAAATAATAAAAAAACGCGTTTAAAATTGGGCCTACCTATTAACCCAACTTTCCTCATTATTCCGAAGTTCTACCTAAATACAAGCGCAAGTACCATGATTAATGGAAAGATCATTTTAATAAAATATCACTAGATAAAGGAATCTGGTACAAAACAATACAGAATGAGCCTTTTCATATGCCATGGTTTTCTGTATGCAGGCTTAATAGAACACTTGTTGTCAATGCATTTCGCCTTCGCTCTGGACACATTCCCTTAAACAAATTCGGGTTTCTGATGAAAAAGACTGCTTCACCCAACTGTGAAGTTTGTGGTGAAGTAGAAGATGTAGAACACATCTTAAGGGATTGTGTCAGGAGCCAGGGCGAAAGGCAATACCTAATACATCATCTAAAACTAAATCCATATAATACGGGTGCCTTCAATTCGGTGCTAGCTGACCCTTGTTCCCAATCGGCTAGGTTAGTATTTATTTTTTTAAATATTTATAATAAGAATAGGCAGTTGGAAAACTGATAATTGTGTGTTTTATTTAGGTTAAGTTACGATGGGGCTGACATGCTCAATTTGGGTAAAAGCCCCTAATAAAATATGATTAATAAAAAAAAAAAAAAAAAAAAACCCTAACTATTTTATTAATACTTTCTTTTAGATTGCTGTTTGAAGTTACTTTTTACCATATGATCCTTATAGAGTCTGGCTAATGAAAGTAGATAACGAAAAAGTGCGGAAATATAATAAAAAAATGTATGGGATGGGATACCTCAAAATTTTCTATTAAACAATTGATCATCTATGTTCGGGTTATAAAAAAAATAGTGACCAAATTTAAATGCTTTCACTGAGGAGATTATTTGTTGCAAATATTAAAATAATAAATCATTTATTCAGCATTCTTGATAAGCAGGAGCACATTGCATCCAGTGAATACATTGAATATTTGGCACGCAATATGTTTATGTATGATTATTTGTGTATATATATATATGAGTATGTATGCATATGTTCATAATACTTATAATAATAATACGTAGTTTATGTAATTGCTTGGTATGTAGTGTATTTATAAATTAGACTATTATTATTAGATTGTTGCACCCTGCTCATAATCTCTCACCATTCCAAAGGTTAGTTGTCAAAGAATGCATTAAACTCGCCTATGCACCTAATTTTAGGTTTTGGTGCAAAAAAAAATATTAAAAAAAAACATTACATTTATTACAGCCCCTAGAACAGAGCGTCCTAGACCTCCACTGTTGGAGATGGGCCTTCCAGAACATATAACTGGAGAATTTGGCCTACACTCGCCACGCTGGCCAGACGAGTTGGCGAGAATAAATCATACTAACCTAAGAAATTCAACACCACATGTAAACAATCTTGTTTTTGATTGAATTCAGCTTATTTTTCTTTATTTTCTTGGAATTTGGACATCATGTAAAACAATATCTTTTGGACTTCACTTTTAATAGTTTTATTCATATTTTACAATGTAAATGAGGAATTAAAACAAAGCAAATGTTTGACCACAGTCATATTGAAAAATTGGCACTCTACAATAGTGTTGCCATTTGAAAGTTTCCAAATAATTCGATCATCTACTTTCATTAGTCAGACTCTAAGCGACACTATCAGCTGGTGCAATAATACAGATGAGTTATCTTTTTCAAAATAACTGTTTCGATTCCCGGTTAAGAAATAAAAATTCAAGCGCGGCAATGCAATACAATTTTAACCAATCACGAAGCTCTCTTGGTCTTCAAACACTTTATTACCGAATAAATATCCAACAGCATCGCATTTAAAATGAAATTCATTATTAAGTTTAACCTTTTTGATTAGTAAAATTAGGATTCCGGTTTGTCTTGTACTTTAAAATATACACCGTACATTGAACTTATTTATTAATTAGATACGAAATTACCTTATTGTTTAAAAATATATATATATTTAGATTTCCGACTAAAATCTTCAATTCATGTCAACCCACGCGCTTTCCGATTGTTTACCTCAGAGCGTCTTAAAATAAAATCCTGATTTGTGTAAACATTGTTTCTCTTCAACGCGAACGTGATGGTATATTGATAGCTACTTTGTTAGGCAAACTAATGAAAATAAATATAACATCAAACGCATTTTAATAGAGATTAAATATACGATGGAGCGGGCATCGATTATTATTTTTAACAGATTTGAGATTAAATATACGATGGAGCGGGCATCGATTATTATTTTTAACAGACTTGAGATTAAATATACGATGGAGCGGGCATCGATTATTATTTTTAACAGACTTGAGATTAAATATACGATGGAGCGGGCATCGATTATTATTTTTAACAGACTTGAGATTAAATATACGATGGAGCGGGCATCGATTATTATTTTTAACAGACTTGAGATTAAATATACGATGGAGCGGGCATCGATTATAATTTTTAACAGACTTGAGATTAAATATACGATGGAGCGGGCATCGATTATTATTTTTAACAGACTTGAGATTAAATATACGATGGAGCGGGCATCGATTATTATTTTTAACAGACTTGAGATTAAATATACGATGGAGCGGGCATCGATTATTATTTTTAACAGACTTGAGATTAAATATACGATGGAGCGGGCATCGATTATTATTTTTAACAGACTTGAGATTAAATATACGATGGAGCGGGCATCGATTATTATTTTTAACAGACTTGAGATTAAATATACGATGGAGCGGGCATCGATTATTATTTTTAACAGACTTCAAAAAAGGAGGAGGTTATCAATTCGTCTGTATAGTTTTTTTTTTGTATGTTTGTTACTCGATTACATCGCCAATTACGTACTTAATTTTGACTTTATTTTAATAAGTTTAAATAACACCTAACGCATTTAACTTAAAGCACTTAACGTGTTACAATAGAGCAAATAGTAAGCGATGGTTTACCAACTGTATACTGTCTGTATGCTGTATGATTCCGGCATGCAGATGCAGACCGCTATTTAGCAGTTCCATATAAACCAACACAAGCAAGACAAAAGCGGACGCGGCTGGGAGTGCCCTGGCTGTACTGGTATAGGTAGGTAGGTGTTGAACAATGCTGTTATGTAGACTCGAAGACTGCACTATATTGCAATTTTTTTATGAATTGATTATGATGTTTCTTTTTTTGTTTGGTAGGTCATACTTTAGAGTATCATACTTTGGATTGTGGTTCTCTTCTGGAAAAGTTTTTGATGAGGACTTTCAATCTCCGTTTTTTTAACTGTCATCACAGAACCATTAGCTAAGAAGATAGGTATTTGTAATAAGCAGCCGTCGTAATAATTATTATAAACTAATAAAAGACTATTATTTTTTGACCGCCTCCATGGTCTAGTGGTAACAAACGTTGCCGTGAACTCGGGAGGTCGTGGGTTCGATTCCCACCAACCACAAGTTGTGCATTGTATAATTTGTCTCAGTCTGGGTGTTAATATCTATAATATGTATATATTTACAAAAAAAAAGTATAATATGTAGTTTATCAACCATCTAGTTTCCGTAACACAAGCCTCGTAGCTTAGCACGGAAACTAGATGGCGCTATGTGACCTGTCTGGAAATATTTATTTATTTATACCGCGTGTAATTGTCGAAAGAGCAAATTCACTTCAGGTGTCATTAGTAAAAACTCTATTTGAAATAAAAAAGTTACTTTTTTGAAGATAAAAATCTTTATCCAAAAAACAATACGCTATTGCCGAATAAGGCCGCGTCTGAAAATACCGATATCCATCGTAATAAATACCAAAAGGTTGGGGACTGTTATTATTAATTGATCTCGCCCAAATCCGGGAGACGAAATAGAGAGAGAAAGAATTACGCAAGTCAACGTTCGCGCGATCGTCGGTCGTCCTACTTGATTAGGGTCAGTATGAGTGGCGATATTTTTGGGAAAACTTCTCTGCACCGTAACTTAAGATTTTATTACTTAATAATTAAAATAAAAAATAGGTAGATCTTTATTTTTATTCTATATTATAATAAACAAATATTTACTCTTTAATAAATTACACACAGTATAGTGAGCCAGTTTACACAAACAAAATGAAACAAAAAAAGGGAAAATAATAAATACTTGATTAAAAAATATATAAAACAACCCAAACTGTCCTCCTGTGCGCTAAGGCGTAAATCTAATTCTAAAAGAAATAAAATACACCTACTGACTTATTTGGTCGTAGTCGTAATAAATTTAAATAAGTTGAATACTTATGTATATTTGTACAATACAAGTTTTACGTCCCAAAACGTGTATTTACATCGTTACGTCATTAGCAATAACTGCATTAATTGATTCATAGAATTTAATGTAATCATCTAAATTCAAAATATCCAAAATCTAGACGATTAACCTTGAGTCGGCCAAAAACCAGTTTAGTAGAGCCTTCAAAAGCAAAATAGTTTTTGCATTTCGAACATTGACTTGTATGCATGGCCCGGGCTTTAACGCTCACTGATATTACTAGACCGGACACAGTGACACAGTAAACCAGATTCATGCGCCATGCTTTAATGCTGCGGCATCAAAATCATACTCGCCTACGCTCAATACAATTAAAAATTACCTAAAACCATGTCGTTGTTCTAGATCTAGGTATCACCTGTTTATGTTCCGCTGCTCTAGAATAGAACAAATCTCCTTATCGCTAACTTTCTATATAATTATATAAAAAAAAACATTTAATATGTAAACCTTACATATTTATATAATCACATTACACTACACCAAATAAGTATTCATTAATATATAGTTTGAGTCAGAACTTGGAGTGCTTTAACACAGACTTTTTTTAATTTTTATTTCTCAATAAACAACATAGCTTTTTAGTACCTACATCTATCATACTTATTATTTTTATTGTGTATAAAAACAGTACCTATTTTCGTAGGTGTATATGTACGAGTATTATATATTATATTTATTTATTTAAGTAATAAAATGTCACGATTATTATGTATTGTATATTTATAATAATAAACCCCACAATCCTCTACTACACTTCCAAAGATTAGCTGTTATATAATGCCAATCAGTGTATAAGTTTATACGTAAAATAAATAATTAAATATGGAACAAACCAATCAACTTTCCAGGAGAGACAAAAAACTTCTTAGATAAATAAAAAATAAATAAATATTTCCAGACAGGTCACATAGCGCCATCTAGTTTCCGTGGTAAGCTACGAGGCTTGTGTTACGAAAATTAGATGGTTGATAAACTACATATTATACTTTTTTTTTTTGTAAATACATATTATACATATAAACACCCAGACCGAGACAAATTATACAATGTACAACTTGCCCCCGGTGGGAATCGAACCCACGACTTCCCGAGTTCACGGCAACGTTTGTTACCACTAGACCATGGAGGCGGTCAACTAAGATAACTAAGTACTCATACATTTTGTTTAACTCACATAATTTAAAAAAAATCTAAACGCTAATGGGACAGATGCCTCCTCTGCCCTCCCTAGCATACGCCCATGTATACGTACCTATTATATTTCAATTTAAAACGTTACATGAGATCCACCACTACAGCTTTGGGGACAAAACATCGAGTGGACTCCGACCGTAAAATGCCTGGGCTTTATGATTAACGTTAACAATGGGTGTACGCCACGCCGTCAATCAAGCGATAGCGGCCCGAGCCATGTTACGTCCTGTTATGAATTCCAGCTTGCCGCTCATGTTGAAGGTCCGGATCCACAAGATGTTTATACGTTCGCCTACTTACGCTGCGCCAGCCTAGCCTCACCTTCTGGCGAAGACCAATAGAGACAAGATCCAAAGGCAGCAAAACATATCGCTCAGAGTGGTCTCCCGAGTGCCGTGGTTCGTGCATAATTCCGTCATCAAATCAATTATTCAGCTCGAGATCTGGAAATGCCTACTATTGAGGAGTTTGTCGACGGCCTGACTAGACGTATCTTCTATCGGGCCAAGAACGGACTCTTCAAGCATCTCCAGAATATCGTTCCGTCTTGCGCTCGGCCCCCAACGGGAGACCACTTCCTAGAGAAGTGCTCCTGGAGGAGAGCTAAAGTAGTTGAATCTAGACCCCCTGGGTTTGTGAGCCACACGGGTGCTGCTACACCGGTAACACGGTAGTTACCCGCTGAGATCCTGACGGGGAAAATGGGGGAATGTCCACATCTCCAACCCAGGCCCATTAGCCATCCTGGCCTGGACGAATCCACTGTCAGTATTTATTTATTTATTAGGTACACACAACAGAAATGGATACAAAACATTTTTTAAATTTCATATCTTTACAATACAGTTCCAGTACCATCTCCAAAAGCATGTGCACACAGATGCAATTATGAAACATTTACATATATTTAAAAATTAAAATTACAATACAATACCCGCAGTGAGTGAGTATGTACGTGAGATTGCGTTAGGTCTTAAAAACAAAATTAAATAAAGGATTAAAAAAGGAAATAAAATTATATAAAGGATTTATTTTAACGGTAAACATTGAAGAACGTTAATAAATAAATAAAAGAGTGTACATAATAGAGAAACAATTTTAAATATTAAGAAAATTTTACATAATGGACAAAACAATTAGTCGTTAGTGCGCGCGTCGTCACTTGGACCCCGTTTCACTAATTCCAGCTTGTGTTATCGTTAAAAATAAAAATAAATATTGATAAACCTGACCACACTCTAAGCCTGAAAAGCCCTGGCTATAACGGGGAGAGAAGGCAAAATTCTCCAGAAAGTATGTTTTAGAAGGTGATGATTTTACGTAGTTTCTTTATTACTAGTGCTAAAGTTCCTAGAATATCTTTATTTATAGATATTTAAATAGTTAAAATTATCTCGTTTAATTAGCAAATGTGTTACGCACTAATGAGTCCAAGTGAAATAGAAATGTAGAACAAATGCACAAGTGCAGACGGGCAATAACAATCCCATTAGAATAATAACATATAGAAACAATGTACGCGCACGATAGTGTGGCAAGTTTTACTGCCATAACAGCTCGGATACTGAATAACCCGTGTCAGTCTCAATTGTTATTATTGTGCTAACGGCTCTCAGTTTTTTGCAATTTTTGTGCAATTAATGGGTGTCTCGATGCATCGGAAAACCAAGAGCAATTTTTGCTATGTTCGATTTTAAAGCAAAGCAAATCGTTAAACGCATTTTTAAACTGTATTATGCTTAAATAGAATGAAAACCATAGAGCAAGTCGAACAATTTTAAAAGCGAACAAGTGAAAAAAGCGCTTTAAGCGTCAAGTCAAACACAGGGTGGTATGGCAGTTATGCGGGTTTTGAAAATAGAATGCTGGTTCGCGGCCTTCGATTATAGCTCCAGCAGTGGGAAACCTGGTCGGGTCACAGCAGTACAAAGCTACTCCAAAACTAGAATTATCTGTAGAGAATTCACTTACTTGAACTAGCAATGACGAGGACTCCAATAGCCAAGCATCAGCCTTCTTCAGCTGCGAGACGATCCAGGTGCGGTTTTAATGTCGCGGGTGTAATTTCACTTCATATCAGCGGATGCGGGTAAATATAATGAGCGGCGCGGTCTGAGAGAGCTTCGTGGTGGTCTTCCCGAGGAGACAAGGTACACCACCGTTCACGAGCTATAGTCCGAAGCACACTGACGAAATATGACAAGCTCCGCGCGTATAAGGGCTCTCTCACCCCGGAAGTGTCGACCGTAGCGCCATCTAGCTAAATGACGGCGCATGGAATCAACACACATTAGCTAGCCTTGTAAAGGGTTCTCACAAACAAGACTAGCAGGCGGTAGCTTTTGCTGCGGCGCGACCACAGGGGTTGTAATATACTCATAATATTAGTAGTAGTGTAGTGTTTATATGTTACTCTGTATGTTTCAGTATGTTTTTTTAATCTTTGTCATCGCATAGGCTTTTTTGTTTTTTTGTGTTTTTTCACATTGTTAATAAGTATATTTATATTTGTGAAAACTTATAAATGACACTCTGTTGCTAACGTTTAGTTCTATTCGTTGTTGGATATTGTCAATAGTTTTCCTTAAATAAATAAATATT
This sequence comes from Tinea semifulvella, assembly GCA_910589645.1. Lineage (NCBI taxonomy): Eukaryota > Metazoa > Arthropoda > Insecta > Lepidoptera > Tineidae > Tinea > Tinea semifulvella. Next base: position 9,711,257 of record OU342595.1, on the reverse strand, counting down.
AATGTTCTGATTAACACAAAGCCGTTAAGTCACAGATTCAGACGCGTAGGTTCGATTCGTAGTCGGGACACAATAAATTATTCCTTATTTTTCTCGACTTTGGTACGATAGAACATTGACGAGCTTGCCACTTGTAACGATGGGCATGGGCTCATATAGAAGTACAGTTGGCTAAATGTGAATCTGCTTCATTTACAGTGTGGTTTCTGACTACCTCAGAAGGGATACGGTCGTAAAGATATATCACTTTACTATTAACACAGTATTAACTATTTGCCTCAAAGTTATCAGTTTTTTTTAAACTATCTCTCTATGTATTATTATTCTAAGACAATACAATAGACTTTTATAAAATGACCGGGCCCGATCCTAAAGTACCTACGAGTAGGCATAGATAAGATATGATTAATTTGTCGTTGAATTGATGAAGGTAATACAAAATAGTAAAATAATTTCAAGGCTGGAGTGGTCAGAAACCACGCTTATAAAGACATTTAAACAACTTTACTATAGGCCAATCAACAAGTGGAAATGTCTCTAGCGTACCAAACTGGAAAAATCACAAAAAAATATTAATCATTTTATTTATTTTTAAATTTATAAATATTTTTGTGTCCCAACCAGGAATGGAACCCAGTACCTTCGAGTCTAAATCCACGGACTCAACCGCTAAACCACGAAGGCAGTCATACAATTTTTTTTTTTAAAATGTGATCCATTACATGACATTCGACCCGGCTTTGTCTGTCAAATTTTATTTAAATTAGTCAAGTAGTTTACAGTAGCCGTGTGGTCATGTCGTGATCAGATAATGCCGTCACATAGTCAATGGCCTTCTTCGATTTTCAAGGATAGTTCTGTCAAAATTACATACATGCTCCTAGGCATGAGTAGAAAAACTCACTCACGCACATACTATTACGTATATATATACGTATTTTTTATTCATTGTTATTATTTATTGTTTTAACTGCATTAGCACTATTACGTTTTGGTGTCCGTGGCCGGGCTGATGAGTAGGAATCAATACATATTTTATTGATCATTGTCATTCATCATTACAGCCACTAGAACATAGCGTCCTACACATCCACTGATGGACACAATTTATTAACGATTCCACAAGTTGGTATTAGTGAAACCGGGACCGACGGCTTTACATTTGTCATAAATTTACAAAACCACCGTTCCCGTGCCTCGGAGATCCTGGTTCCACTAATACCAACTTGTGGAATCGTGAATAAATTGTCATTAAAAAATCACATTAGATCCTCGCCAACCCGTCTGACCAGCGTGGCGAGTATAGGCCAAGTTCTCCAGATATACTCGTATGTTCTGGAAGACCTATTTCCAACAGTGGAGGCCTAGGACGCTGTGTCCTAGGGGCTGTTATGAATGAATGAAAAACTATTAGATATATAGTTTTATGTACCTATAAATTGTAAAAATGAATAAAATTTAATAATATTGTATTTTCTTGTAATACTGTTGGAGTTCCGCCAGTAAACATCGGTCCAGTAATATGGGCGTGGAAGACGGACAAACAGACATATGTACATACAAAGTTTCCGATGTACAATATTAGTATGAATATTAAGCCTCCAAACAAAATCATAATATTATATAATAATTATGTTAGCAACACTGACCTTGTTTTGTCTATGAGGAAAATATAACAGACAGGTCAATTACCTACAGTAACTACCTACCTATATTTATTTATTAAAATCACTTTCTCACTTTTATGACAACCCAGAATAGTGGTTGAATATGGTGCTCCCTTTTTTTGAAACATCTGAAAAAAACAAATATGCGGTTCCCTCCTGAATAAAAACACTAAGCCGGCTTGACTGGGCATGACGGCAATTCGAGCCTGATCCAGAAACGTGTGGATACACTTTACTGGGTTTATCGACACGAACAGTGGATACTTACCCGCCCCGGCAGACTGGGCCAATTACCACCATCAGTTCGCCTACCACCTATTTGTTGTTCTCGTTAAAAGTATGTGCCATTTGCAATGATATCAAATGCCAATTTTTACTTTCAAGGAGAACTAATATTGTTAGCTTGCCATGGTGATATTTAAATAAAAATAAATCCGATTGAAACAAGCCTTACCTAATTTACCTAAATTAAGGTCATTTGTCCATCGCCGCCGCCGTCACTCCCGGTCAACGAGAACGAGATAGCGTAAGACATTTACCGCCTCTCCACTGCGCGTCCGTCACCCGTTTTGCCAAACAAAACTTTGAAAAATCTCGTGGCGTCGGCGATGGACAAACGGCCGAAACCTGTCTGTATAACAGTTAGATAGACACCCAGCAGACCAATATTTACAGAGAATACACTCATAAATCCCTAGCTTGATACTTAATTTTACTGACTTCTCTTATTATTTCGTTTTTAATGATTGTAATAAAGCCTATGCCGCCTTGGGAGGTTTGGTCCCTTTCGCGACAGTATAGCAGGTTAACCGAGATATGTTCAAATCTTTCCTACAATGGGACGACGGTTTCCCGACTGTTAAAGTTGCTATGTAATAAAAAAAAATATATATATATCAATGGTGTAGTTAAGCGGTTATCAAATTTTTTTGACGACGGAACCCTTGAGCTTGTTTTTTTCTTTTTATTTAACACATAACCCTTTGCGTCGCGCAGTCGGGTAATAAAAAATAAAGCACTGGTCATTTAACTAAGGTCAATGATAATCAACCTCAAAAGCTCGCTATCCTCTTAACCTCATTAAAATAAGCATTGAATTGTTGCAGATATCAGACATTTTAGATACGCTTAGTTTAAATGGAACGGAGAATACCCGATGCGGTAACCTATCAGGTGGACAGAGGAAAAGGTTATCAGTTGCTGTGGAATTGATAGATAACCCACCAGTCATCTACCTAGACGAGCCCACCACGTAAGTAGACAATACATAAAAAAATATATAACTACTTGTTTACAAATTAGGCGTTGACGAAGGGTTCCTTTTTTCATCCATCGAGCGACTGTAGTGCAGACAATCCCGCGGCAATATTAATATCATTTCAGAATCATAGTAAAACAAGAAGTTTTCGTTGGTCTTCGGTTGGGGGCACCATTATGGTGTTCCGTGTGGAAAGGAGGTCGACTGTTTCGGAGTTATTGGGCTCTCCTGTTTCAAAAGTGCGGGCAGATTTCCCGCCACGACTCCCTTAACTTGACTATTAAAAGGGCTCTAGCCACCATCGAGGTTCCAGCTGGAATAGAGCCTGCTAGAGTTATCCGAGATGATGGCAAGAGACCCGATGGTATGACGTTGGTCCCCTGGGACGAAAACGTGCTCTCGTGTGTGACGTCACGTGCGTCGACACCCTCGCTGCATCGAATCTAAAGCGGGGGCCGTGGCGGAAAATGCGGAGTCCGGCAAGCGGCGCAAGTATGTAAGTATATTAAAAGATTACATATTTGTGCCGCGTTTGCTGTAGAAACTCTGAGCCCATGGAGCCAAAAACAGTTTTTAAAAGACATAAAACCGTCTCTTGTCGTTTCCTCCGGTGACAAGAGGGCTGGCTCTTTCTTCGCCCAAAGAATCAGTATTGCAAAGCGGGAAAATGTAGCCAGCGTTCTTGCCACCATTCCACGAGAACGGAACTTATATCCCTATCCTTAGTATAAATTTTATGTAAAATTTGTAAATATTTTTTTGAATAAATAACTTATTTTTTTCACTATTTATACAAATAAGTATATTTCAGAATCAACACATAATACAACACATATATTGGTAATATGAAGCTTATTAGGTTAAACTTATTAGGAATTACGAATAATTGAAATATTTATTGTAACTATATGTATTTTTCCTTTGGTATAAAAAATATTCTTGCTTACTCTTATTCCACCCTTAAAATAGTATAATCATAACCGTATCCCTTTCGGGGTGGTCAACAACCACGCTTTTAAAGAAGCGGATTTACATTTAGCCAACTTTACTATACCTATAAATAAATTATTGTGATATCGAACCCAGTACCTCAGCGTCTAAATCCAAGGACTTAACTGCTAGACAGTTTATAGTTACCACCTTTCCTTGTTCCTATTGTCTTGTAGTATTGCCAGACTTAAGTCTGGCATAGCATTCAAAATTAGCAAGCTCTCGTAAAGTGGCAATGGGCCAGGCACATCTGCCGCAAACCAACGACCGAGCGACGGCGCAAATGGGTTCAAGAGTGGAGGTCGCGTACAGAATGACGCAGAGTGGGATGACCTCGCAAATGGACGGATGACCTGAAAAAGGTCGTTGACGGGGTGTGGTTAAGGGTTGCAAAAGACCGCGTGCAGTGGCGAGCCTTTAAGGAGGCGTAAATCCAGCAGTAGAGAGACAGGTTAAGGGTGTGTTTACAATAGTATACATAAATTGATGTAATTGGCCTAGTTAGCGATGTAAATAATAATAATAAATATTTCCAGACAGGTCACACAGCGTCATCTAATTTCCGTGGTAAGCTACGAGGCTTGTGTTATGGAAACTAGATGGTTGACTAACTACATATTATACTTTTTTTTTTGTAAATATATACATATTATAAGTACATATAAACACCCAGACCGAGACAAATTATACAATGTAGAAATTGCCCCCGGTAGGAATCGAACCCACGACCTCCCGAGTTCACGGCAACGTCTAGACCACGGAGGCGGTCGAATGCTTGCCTTATCTTTTTTTTAATTCCATGTTTTTATTCCAGTGGCTTGGACAGTTCAGCATCGACACAATGCATGGAGCTGCTAAAGTCCCTGGCTCGTGATAACAGGACCATTGTATGCACCATTCACCAGCCTTCAGCCACATTGTACTCTTTGTTCGACCAGGTTTACATCATCGCTGAAGGACGGTGCATTTACAATGGTGCCAGTGACAATACCGTGCAGTTCTTGGCTTCGGTTGGACTCCAATGTCCTATGTACCACAATCCAGCTGATTATAGTAAGTAACACCCCAGAATGGCAATAATACCTACATTATAAATAGAATTTAGAAATTGAATGATTATTTCTCAGAAACGACGAGAAAAATGGTAGATACAGGGCTGTAAATTGTTATATGTAATTATATCATATGCTTCGCTATTTCTAGCATACAAATATTTATTTAGTCTAATGACTTTGTCGAGATAGTGTCTAAGTAATCTTTTGTCGAATAAAAACATTAACCAGCATTTGATTGACGCCTAATTTAGTGGCAGCTCCCTTATAGTAACTGGCAGTTTTTTTTAATATCTTTGTTGCCATTATGTTGGCTTTTTTGTTTTAAACGCTAATAAATTATTCTACTTGGATAACGCGTTTTAAATTTGAAATTATCCCCAAGAGTTTTAAATAGTTCCTTGTAGAATCAGCATTAAAGTATGAAGGTGGAAGCAACAGTCAGTAATTTTAGTTTTATAAATAAAGGAAGACAGGAAGTCATAGGAGGTTGTTACAAATAGTACGAATGCATTGTTTTTGCCCTAAAAGATTCTATATATTTCCACTGCATTACCCTATAATAATCTGCGTATTTGACGCAACAAATCCTTGGGGCGGAGGTGGCTCGGTTATAAGAACGCGATCCTTAAATCCTACAAAGGTCGGTTCAAACCCCCCCGGCATGTACCAATGAGAAATACACTTTTCTTACGTACATTTGTCATAGATTTACATACAACACCACCGTTCCCGTGCCTTGGAGAGCACGTTAAGCCGTCGTCGGTCCCGGTTTCACTAATACCAACTTGTGGAATCGTTAATAAATTGTCATAAAAAATTAACATCATAGCCTCGCCAAGCCGTCTGGCCAGCGTGGCGAGTGTAGGCCAAATTCTCCAGATATTATTTTGGTAAGGCCCATCTCCAGCAGTGGAGGTCTAGGGCGCTGTGCTCTAGGGGCTGTGATATAACATTACCTTCAGTCAAGCGCCTAGCCGATATATTTATATAATATATTTAATGTCTCCATATGCATTTTTTTTTTTCAGTTCTGGAAGTAGCCAATTGCGAATACGGTAACTTTAACGAAGCGTTATCCAAAGAGAACCTAAAACACGACTGGAGGCAAAAATCTGCCATGCCATTCTCAGAAAATGACAATAATAATAGTTATAAGAATAGGAATAATGGAAAGAGTGCCGTGCCCATCATCAGTCCGAGCGAGTTTTATAAATTTGGAGTTCTTTATAAACGATGCGTCATACAGCTTTATCGTGATTGGGTGAGTGAATTTTTTAATTTTTTTATTAATAATAATTATTATATAAAATTTTACATAGTCACTCACGCACACAAACAAATCCTCAAACACTTACGTACATATATATATACACATTCACCACAAAACAGAGTTTTATAAAACTGGAGTCCTTAATAAACGATGCGTCATATCAAAATACATTTAATTAATATTTAATTTATTTGTGATATTTCTCGAGTTTGGTACGCTGGAGACATCGACGAGCTTGCCACTTGTCATGATTGGCCTATAGTTAAGTCGGCTAAATGTAAATCCGCTTATTTATAATCGTGGTTTATGAAACCGAAAGGGAAACGGTCGTGATGATACTTTACTATGTAGTCTTAATTTAAATCTCGTAGCTTCCCAAACCAGACCACGCCTTGTTACCAGGGGACCAATGTCATACTATCGGGCCTCTTGCCATGATCTCCAGCAGGTTCAAGAAGAGCTGGAACCTCGATGGTGGCTAGAGTCCTTTTAAGAGTATCGTTTAGGGAGCCGTGGCGGGAAAATCTGCCTGCACTTTTGGAACACGATAGCCCATGAAAGCGTTTTTTGATATATACTATTTGGGAATTCTTAATTAGTCGCAATAATTTTGCAAAAAGTTTTAAGTGGTCGTCCAAAGTCACCGGGTTTTTACAGGTAAAATAATATTCATACAATTTTCCTTAAAATTTGGACCGCTTGTGGCGTGTCACAAATGCCTGTAATAGGTTTAAGTGAATAAAGATAACTTGGATTTACCTATAAATCAAATAAATTTTGGGTGAGTTCTTCGCGCCATTTTGCGTGGACATGTCAAGTCAAAGTTTTTCGTTTTGTAAATTAATTTACTGTGTATATTGTTAGTCAAAAGTGGTGTTATTTTGTTTAATAATGTGCTACCTACGTTGTGAATTAATTTATTTATTTATTTATCTATTAATACAACATTACATGGCTTAACAGTAAAGCCCAATTTACCATGCAGTCAATCTTATAATTAATACATACATTTTAATTAAAAATGGATTGTCAATATACCTATATTTTTTTAAAATTTAATGTACAAATATTAATATTAATGAAGCTTTAAAATTAACAATAGTTATATACAGTATAAAATTAATATAAGAAGAAAGAAAAGACAAATAAATAATAATAATAAAATAAATCAAAATTCAACACTAATAAAATCAATGAAATAATAATAAAGTTAATACAAGACAATAAAAATTAGAATAAAAAGTGAGTAAGTAGGTATATAAATAAATAATTCAATTCTACATCATGATAAATTAATACAAAAACAACAATAATAACTAATCCAAATATTTTAACTTATAAATAATTAATTAATTATTTACAAAATGCCTCCGTGGTCTAGCGGTTAAGTCTATGGATTTAGACTCGGAGGTACCGGGTTCGATTCCTGGTCGGGACACAAAAATATTTATTAATGTAAATAAATACATTTAATTAATATTTAATTTATTTGTGATTATTGTCGAGTTTGGTACGCTGGAGACATCGACGAGCTTGCCACTTGTCATGATTGGCCTATAGTAAAGTTGGCTAAATGTGAATCCGCTTATAAGCGTGGTTTCTGACCACCCCGAAAGCGTAACGGTCGTGATGATACTTTTACAAAATTTTAAGAATGCCTTGCTCTGAATATGCAGATGATCAGCAAAAATATCTAGATGTGGTGTCGTCTCGAGAAGCTTCCTTAGGCTGCGGAGTGCGCGAGGCAGAGGCGAGGAATCGTGCGCCACTGTGCGAAATAATGGCAATGCCAGCAACTGGTGGTGACGCGCTCGTAAATAGTTTCTCGCATATAATTATGGAAAACGATAAATTTGACTCGATACGAGTTATATGGGGCAAATGTTACACTTGTTTTTTGCGGTTTTCCCGCGCTGTGAACTCCCGTATACCCTTCGTGTTTGGGCGATATTAACATGAATTACTCCTTGAAAAGCATCAAATTCTGCAACACTTGGAATGTGATGATCCCCAACTCGGTTATGAACATATATTATGTAAATAAATTACGTGTTTAGGGCTGATGTATTCTGTACAATGTCCATTAAAAACACTTAAAAAATGATTTTTTTTGGTGGTATAAAACCTACAGTTAGGTATTAAAAATCAGTTCTGTTATAATCTCAGTAGAGTGCTATAATTGTCTTTGTCAAGGCCAGTGAGAAAGAAAACTAGCTTATCTTGTCCTACTATTTACGTCAGATGTGTTATTTTTATTAAATATAGAACTTAGAAAAAGACTAGAAATGAATAGATGTTTCCTTTTATTGTATCACTATCACTACAAAACAAAATCTTCCGCTGCGTCTGTCTCAATAAACTCAAAAACTACTATACCGATTTTTATGCTGTTTTCACCAATGTATAGAGTGGTTCCCGAGGAATGTTTTAGTATATAATTTGTTAAGTTTTTGTAAACATTAACGATATTTGTTAGGGGTGACGAAAGACAATAAGCCGTCTGGGATTTAACGAAAACGCTGCCTAAACACTTTGAGATATATCAAAATAATGTATTGCAGAATTGTGTATACCATCTAGGTCTACAGAAAAGCTCGCGATGGCATATGTATATCAGAATTTATTAAGTAGCGATTTTTTTTTAAAGATGGTATCAGTGAATCCTCTGAGAGGTGTTGATACCATTTAAAAACGGGAGTAGCCTTAACAGGCTTATTTTGTAAGTTAATGACAATAAATGCCCGCTCTATGATGTACAATGCTCCAAAGCCAACTAACCTATTTTATTATCACATTTACGAGTAAAATATTATGCTGTAACAATTAAATACAACAAAGCGAGAAACCGTAATATAGCATAGTACTGTAACGGGTACATGTAGGTTACAGAGTTTTATTTGCATTTAAAAAAAAAAATAGTATTGTCAATATACGACAATGACGGCAACTACAACTACATCCAACCGCAGGCGTTGGATAATCATGTAACTGCAAAGGGCAGGTTACATTTGGTGGAGGCGCCGGGTAAAATGTAACCTGCCCTTTACAGTTACATGATTATCCACGCCTGCGGTTGGATGTAGTTGCTTTTAATTGTTACGGAGAGGATTCTACGGAACTCCTTTTTTTGTTTTATTGAAAATGCATAAAACTTTGTTTTTATACAATATATTTTAGAAATAATTACATATGTAGAAAAACTAAACACTTATCTACGCGGGACACTATTACGCGGTAGACTTTAACTAATTATTATTTTAATCCTAATCTTTATAAAAATAAGTTTCTGCGTGAAACAGAAATAAAACGGATTAATACTCAGAGATGCGGTGTTGGCGGAGAATGTTAGGCATATCATGGACGAAACTGCCTCCATGGTCTAGCGGTTAAGTCCGTGGATCTAGACTCGGAGGTACCGGGTTCGATTCCTGGTCGGGACACAAAAATATTTATTAATATAAATAAAAACATTTAATTATTATTTCATTTATTTGTGAAATTTCTCGAGTTTGGTACGCTGCACTGGAGACATCGACGAGCTTGCCACTTGTCAAGATTGGCCTATAGAAAAGTTGGCTAAATATGAATCCGCAGCTTTATAAGCGTGGCTGACCACCCTGAAAGGGAAACGGTTGTGATGATACTATTATGGACACAGTTCCGAACCAACAAGTCCATTCTGGAAGAACTGGGAATAAGACAGCGCCTTTCCTCAATCGTACACACATTCTTCGGACAGGCGGCGTGGAGATACGTCTATTGAGCGCCTGGTAGGTCTCCGATGAGGTGGACTGACCAGGTTAAAGCAGCAATGGATCACCCCCTACGGTCGTGATGATACTTTACTTTTTGTAAAATAAAATATATCAATGGTGTAGTTAAGCGGTTATCAAACTTTTTAGCAACGGAACCCTGGGGCTTGTTTATTTCTTTTTAGTTTTTATTTATTTATTTTATGTTTTTAATTGAAGACCATTAATTACGCAAGCGGGTAATATTTATTTTTTTACTTTATTTGTTACAATTACATTATAATTATTCAGGAAACATACAGATCTTAAATCATAATTACAACAATTCTAAAAGTTACACAATCCAGCAAAGTTTCCACTTAAATATTAAACATAGATTTTGCAAAAAATAATAATTTAATAATAGAGATAAGCTTAAAAACAATATCTACATAACAAATGCAACTAAATAATATACATATATATAGTGAAATAATGGAAAATAAAAGTTCTCCAATCATTCCAATTATGATTCATTTAGATAATTTTATATTAATTGCTTTCTTTAACCTAGCAACACTAACACTGAACAAATCAATATCACTGAAAAAGGCCGGGGCCTTAACATTTTTTATTGTCAAAGCCAAGTTTTGTTTATAAAACTTATTATGACAAAAAGTTTACGGGTACTAATAGTTTTTACAAATATACTTGTATGCTTTTTGTGTAATAAAATGTAAAATAATTATTCGTCATTAGTACCTTAGTGCGACTATAGTTTTATAGTGCCATGTTTCCATAAGGCATTTACAACAGGACGTAACATGGCTTGGGGCGCCTTCGCCTGATTGACGGCGTGGCAGGCCGTTTCACCCATTGTTAACGTCCAGTTAACTCAATGTTTTGTCCCTGAAGCTGTAGTGGTGGAGGTATAATATGTGTACTACTCTACTATAGGGTGACTAACAAAGCACGTGTTTGTAGTTTTCTACTGTTTTTCACATCATTTCAAGTCGCCCCACAATCTCTGTTTACACGGAGCTAGTTCGTGAATGTTTTGGCTTTAAATATTGTTTATATGAGGCCAATACCAAGCCAGTACTGGCTTTGTCCAAACATTGCTTTAGTTTTTAATTAAATAAAAATATAATGATGGACATACGCCACGTGTCCAACCACGCAGGGAGAAGATCCAGGAGGTCCTGCATTTTGCCAGCAGCCTCATATTGGCACTGTCGTCAGCAAACACAGCTAGCACGACATGCTCCTCCCTGTCCTCCTCCAGGAATTCAGAGAGGGTTGGGATGTCATTGGTGTACAGTGCGTAAAGTACGGGAGACCGAATGCGGCAGTTTTGTTGGAAATGTTCTCCCGTTGGGGGCCAAGTGCAAGACGGAGCGATATTACAACAGCGATACTACAACGCTTCAATACTATAATATCTTCAGAATGCTGATGGGACTGCCTCGACGCAGCAGTGCATCGGGCATTTTTGCGGAGGCGCGTGTGGATGGATTTCCGGCCATAATCCGCAAAAAGGCAGCGAAGAGTGAGAGACAGTGACAACAGCATTCTGAGCATGATATCGTCGCGCTTTGACAGCGCTTTTGTTAAGCGCTGGATTGGAGTTGTAACTGGGAATGTGTAAATTAAATATGTACAGCATTTGCGTAGTATAAATCCCTACAGATATTTACGAATTAATATTAATTACATTAAGTACTACGTATTGTTATTATTATTATTTTTGCTGTTTGTTTTTAACTTTTTAATTAATGTGTATACCTACTAACATAGTTCTAAGTTGGAATTAATTAATAATTATGAAATTAATTCTGAAATAAATATTTTATTATTATTATTATTACTCATATAATACCTGTCTACGCTACCCGGTGACCGAATACGGTCTTACCGAATAATTCGTATGTGTAATCGCGCCGTTTTGACAAAAACAAACAATTGATGATTTTTTTGTTTTCTGCAATACAAAAGGCGGACAAAGGAGCAGGTCGCTGAGTAATTCTTGAAGTCGTTGATTTTTTTGCACACTTAAATTTTACTATACTTTAAAAAAAAAAACAGATTTTTCCTGTTTGCGTCAGTTATTGTTGTATTGTATTAATATTTACATATGTACCTGATATGCTGTTTGATAAAGAACAGTGGTGGCGCGGTTAAAGGCTTTCCTTAAAATCCTAAAAGGTCGGTTCGAACCCCGGCATGTACCAATGAGAAATGAACTTTTCTTACGCACCTTTCACAGCCCTATTTTATTACTTAGTCGCAAATGTTATTAGTGGATTTCTTTATTTACGCCAGAGATTGGGTCATAATTACAAAATATTATTCAATTCTCAACTCTATAACCTTGACAGCGGCCGTGCAAATATCAACTTTAATAGCGTGATATATATATAGTTAACGGAATCCATTATTTAACGTTTGACTGCTCACGATATCTAGTTAGATCGCTCTCAGCGCTGTCAGTTTTTTGTCATTATGTCGCGCGCCATTTTCAAGTTTATTTAATATTAGTTTTTGTTTTAAATTATTTAATATTGTAATTCGTTTATACTGTTTGTATATTACTTCTAAAACAAATCTATAGTTAATATTTAAGTAGGTAGTGAATAAAACAAGTCTGTAACACGGCTTATTTGAAAAGATTTAAAGAAAATAAGTTAATAATATTAAACTCTACAGCTATAAATATGAATAAACCGAGAGATGTATGTTTGTTATTATTTATATAAATACTCAAAAATGTGGAATCCGCAATTTATCTTCCATACATTTAAAAAAATATATATCATGTTATGAATGAAAATGTGATTTAGACCGTTCCGAATTGATATTACGCTCTGAGCATCAAAATCGTGATATTTGATTCGGAACGATGTTAGTACCATATTCATTCTAAGCGCTCTGAGCTTGATTCGGAACGAGGGGTAAGAATACAAAATCCAATAAACGATTATTAGTTATTATTTATTTATTTATCTGCTTCAAAGTAAACTTTTAAATAGCAGGAAAAGTGTGTATGGCATGTACTAGTATGTGAAAATCTAAAATAATTTACAAACTGAAATATATATATATATATGCGAATATTTTTATGATACTGTTCAATGTTTGTTGTGTTTATGTGTTTATATGTATAATATGTATATATTTACAAAAAAAAAAGTATCTAAAAGGATAGTATTTATCAGCCATCTAGTTTCCGTAACACAAGCCCTCGTAGCTTACCACGGAAACTAGATGGCGCTGTGTGACCTGTCTGGAAATATTTATACTTATTTATTATTTTAAAAAAATGTTGTGACGATTTATATTTAGTGAGATAATTATTGTAAATAAAAAGTTGACTTTGTTTGAACATACCCTAATCCTTATATATATATTATATTTTATATATTAAATTTAGTTGTACGTTCGAAAGTGCAAATTGTACTTTTCCTCAAGTAATTTCTTTTAAGACCTTATTGTATGCTCAATTATGACTAATAAAATGGTTTAAGTGTAGCTTTTCATCTTCAAAATTAATTGTTTTTTCGCAGAATTTTGATTTGAGGATAAAATATAATATTTTTGCCCTTTATCATTTAGCATTACAATACTAAAATTTGTATATAAAAATTTTCCTGCCATTGTGCCAACAATTGGTCTAAAAATAGAATATTAAATGACGAAATCAATATTGATTAAAGGTGCGGTTCTTCCTAAATAGTTTAAAAGCTCAATAAAACTAAGGTCAGGCGTAATGCGCGTATCTTAAATTTACTATTTAGATGTATTAATAATCCTACTACTATTGCCATGTGCAATTCAATCTTTCAATTCAACAAAATTTAAGAAAAAAAAAGATATCGTGAGTGGTTTTGCATTAGTGTTGAATTGAATGAATTGTCAATTGAGTTGTTAATCCTTTACCTATTGTCATCAAATGATATTACATACATACATATTTGATTTAAAGAAACAACAATTTGTTTTAAATTTTTACTTAGATTAAAATATATATTATATAATAATTATTAGCGAATCACGTAGGACATTTTATTATTTTATTTTATTTTGACATTTTTCTTATCTAGGTGTATTATTTTGACATTTATTTATATTATATAATATTGACATATGTAATGAACCTATATAAGATTAATGTATTAAAATAAATATTTTGTTTTAGCCTAAGTTTGTTAATTAGTATTAGGACCCAAATTAATATTTGTAAAAATATATTGTTTACCTTCATTTGTAACCATACAATCACAAATAAATATTTCATTTCATAATTTTAATTTTCATTTTAGTAAACTATTTTTGGTGATTCGACTGCATTGTCCCATAATTGGTCAGGCATGAAAGTGCCTTGTGTGGGTCACATATGAAATTTTGTTGCAGTATACTTACTATTCGATAAATATTTGTTTGGAATAAGTGTAGATTGTATTTTGTAGGTATATTGGTAATTGAACATATTATTATTATTATTATATCTTCATACCAGATTCTTTACGGGATAGGCAGAGACAATTGAGCGACACTTGACACGATCACGACATACCTTTTTCGCTTCGTCGACATTTATCAATATAATTTATTCATAATACATATATCTTTTCTTACGAAGGCTTTATAATGCACCTTCAGCCAGAGTTTTTTATTTAATTAAAACATTCAATCCGAGGAGAGTGCGTCGGTTTCTGCTGAGAACCTCAAGCTGCGCAAATACGCCAACATCAGTACAGGTTACGAATTTGCGCCGTTGGGGGTCGAGACGATGGGCCCATGGGGACACTCAGCCAAACGTCTTGTCTAGGAGTTGTCCAAACGGATAACGGAAAAGTCTTGAGACAGGAAAGCTGGCAATTATTTCTGACTTGCTATAATATCCTGAGGGGTTGTCTTTAGAGGACATTTTTTACTTATAATTTATTTTTTATTAGGTATACCTATTATTAGTAATGATAATAATATAAATTTAACTTAATTGTGTCAATTGACCCAAAGCTATGAATATCACTAGTATATTCTAACTATTATATTAGACCTTTGTAATTAATGTAAGCCTAATTGTATTTTTTTAATTAATATTTCAGACGGTAACCCACCTGAAGTTAGGTGTCCATGTTGCTATAGGCATCATGATGGGTCTTCTCTACCAGGCCATGGGAGACGACGGATCTAGGACCATCAACAACCTGGGCTTTGTGATGGTCTCCATTGCTTATCTTAATTATACGTCGCTGATGCCGGCTGTGTTAAAATGTACGTATTTGTTTTTGCAGATTTTTCCATACGTTATGTTAAAAAAATATTTCTGACATTTCCCGGGTCTGGTGGGGTTGTCACTTGCCATAACGCACACAATTGACATCGAAAAACTAATTATAAAAAAAAAACTTGTGATTTTATTAGATTATAACATGTTGTGTTTGACTTAAACCAATGAATCAAATCAAATCATTTATTTCCTTAAACAACACTTGGATATTGCCAATACATATATTTTTATATAATACAAGAGAATATACATATATTTATAAAAAATATACTATCAGCAGCGTGTCAGCTTATAATCTAAAACAATATAATGTTGCTTGAAGTGAATCACAACACTACCAAAGCGAAATAAAGTAAAAAAAAGCGCCAAGTCGAACACGGAGGTAGCTAAACAATATTTATATTTGCGTAAGCCTAATATTTTTCCTACGAACAATAATTTTGTTTTTCTGATGGAATAATAACCACGTCTGTGTACAGTAAAAACTAATTATACAGGGTTAAGGAAAAAGTCGTGCTAGATCCGTTCAGGGCGTGGAGTACCCATCAGTTCTGACTTATTTCTCTATGAAACACCCTACCCTAAATTTAACCCTTTTCGAGATTTTCGACTTTTAATTTTTTTATTGAAAATTGCCCATTTTTGGGCTACTAAAATTAATTTTGTTTATTTTGTGTGCCTTATTATTATTATTATTGCATTTTTACATGTGTAATAAGATGCTTTAGGACGTTAATCATTAAAATAGTGCATAAGTTAATTGAATAGGCCGTAGTAGACAAGTGAAAGTTAAGAAATTACAAAAATAATTAGCAAGTTTTTTTTTCTCTAAGGGATATCTAAAAAATATATTATGGCAGTTGTTCGGCAGATATATTTTAAAATGTCTACGTATTAACATAACTTTATAATAGTTTAAGTAATCCTTATTCTCTCACTAAACCCTAACTCCAATAATAATAAAAAAATGGCAAATGGACATCAAAAATAAAAACAAATAATAATGGTAAAAACAATCAAACAATTCAATCACAAATAGTACACAATCACAGGATAAACAAAATAAATAATAAAATATAAATAAATACACAAAAAAGATATAACAACCACATACCAGTGTTGCACAAACTAGGATCAAGAAACTACGTTCCCTGATGAACTGGTTTCTGTGCCTTAAGAGAATTATCTAGTGCAGAAATGAGTGCACAAACAGTTCTATTAGCCTGTCCTAGCTCAATGTGTTATAAATAAATTATAGAATTTCCTAGTTTTCTAATTTATATGTCTATAGGATGTAAATAATTGGTGTCTATATATATATATATATATATTTTTTAACGACATGACACTTGAATTTTCCTGTGTACCAAGTACATGCTAAAATAAGCTCTACAAGCTATACTACGGTGATGTTCTGAAGAGCTCCACAACCTTATCCCTTCATCTCTATTCCGCAACCGAACCACTCGCACAGGCCAAAATATGCATCCACATACCGTAGCCACTATCCCTTCGCGTACATCCAAATTTGGAGACTCTTACATCTGTCGCACGCTGAAGATGTGGAATGCTCTCCCAGCCAGTGTGTTTCCCCACTCCTATAACCTGGAGTCCTTCAAACAAAGTGTGAAAAAGCATCTTTATAGGCCGGCATAGTGGTAGGGACTGATGTCGGTCGTCTGAGGCTGGCGTCAGTTGCTCCCATTCTTGGACCTCGCGTACCGCTTACCATCAGGTGGGCGCGGTGTCACATGTCGTGCTCAGTATAAAAAATATAAATAAAAAAAAGGATGTCTACACAGCAACGTATCCAGAGCGGGGATTGTTGGGATTTATCCACTCCTAAAAATCTGATATAACATACAGGGGATGGGCCTAATTCCGTTTGTAGTCCGTGACTTGCTACTGTTCATTGTAAATTTAATGATTGTCTCCAAATATAAAAGATTAGGACATGCTAAAAACGTAAAGACATCATAGGACCACAAAATATCACAAATAAATAGTAGGTACATGCGAAATTAGCAAAGTTGATTTAGAAGCTGGATTCCGGGATTAAGATAGTGATATGAATCATTCTCAAGACGAATTATGTTTTTTATTCACTTTTTGTTTTCATGTTGTCGATTAATGTTGTACGAATTATTCTTTGATTTCAGTTCCACAAGAGTTGCCAGTAATAAAAAAGGAAAATTTTAATAATTGGTATCGTTTGCGTACTTACTATGCCGCCGTTCTAGTCACAAGTATACCCATCCAGGTAAATACCTACAATCTCATTTGAATGAGTTTTTGACTATTTGTTATGTTGTTTTTCTTTTTTTTTTTACTAAAATATGTATTTTACCTCAACCTCAGTAATTTTATTTCCTAGAAAGTTAATAGACTATATTTTCCATAAGTACATCCAGACTTGAATAATCTTTGAAAATATAGTATTGCGCGAACGCACAGAGGGAAGCACAATGTTAAACGCTTTGCTGTCAAGTTGAACATGATCTTCGTATTATTAAGTGACGTCACTCACGCTGACTAATAATTTTAAGATAACGTTCTAAATAGAGATGCGCCGAATATTCGTTTAATATTCGGCATTCGACGTATTCGGCATCATTTCCAATATTTGTATTCTGCCCAATTATTCGGTTTTGTTGTCGAATATATTCGGTTCGAGTATTTCTATTTTCTTGCCTACATGACATGGTATACAACTAAAAGACAACATTTCTTATGTAAGATTTATGTTATATTATAAGTCAAAGAAAACCTATGAAAAATGTGTTCAATAAAGCTTAAATAAAGTAATTAAACTTCAAATCAACGTTTTTTTTATTTTTTATTTTTATTTTATTTTATTATGTTAAGTCATAATACAATTTATATAACAAACAATATACATATAATTAGACCTGGAGTACCAAAACTGTAAAAGAGAACTATACTTATTACATTTTCAAAATACAATTAAACCATAAAAGAAAGTAAAAATCACATTTAAGTCTATTCTATCGAATACTTAACTCTAATTATCTCACGGACTTTGCTCCTATACACTGACTTAGAGCAAGCAAATATGTCCACGTCAACCAAGCAATCATTATATAGTTTTACTGCTCGTCTTAAAAAGGTGTTTTTTTGCATAATTTGTTCTGCTAAAGGAGGAAATGAACAAGTCTTTAGAACGTAAAACCTTTATTTTTAAAACTCTAAATAATATTTAAAAACCTTAAATCAACATTACAAATTTTTAATGAACACATTTAAGTGGCAAATTGACTATAATAGACACTATAACAGAGATATATATATAGAGACAGAGAGACAATATATAAATATTTTATGTTAGAACCTGTTTACGCGGCAAAACAATGAAATGGTAAATCGAATAATTCGGCCGAATATCCGGTTCGCTGAAGGTTAAATCGAATAGTATTCGGTTATTCGGTGAAACCACTATTCGGCGCATCTCTAGTTCTAAAATAATGTAAAATCAGTGTGATTTTAGGTACTCTGATATAATAAATATTATAATAAAACAAAATCACATATTTAATTATAATAATTTATGGTAGTTACTTATTATAGAGGCTTCGTTTTGGTGCAACAGCCTAACATACACTTTTGCTGCAACTGGGCCTTAGTGGCATTCGTTTATCTGTGTTATTTCAAGAACTAATCTCTGTCTCACTTCCCCACTGATAAGAGCAATCCTAAAAATTCCCCACTGAAAAGATCATTTAATGTTATCTGGCGCAAATGTGATCTGGATGTATTGTTTCTTTAAATACTTTTAAACGCAAAGACTTGCAACCATTTCCGAAATCTCACAGTAAACTAAAATAATATTCAATTCAAATAAATTGGTAACCATTGTAATATGTCTGAAAAGTCCATGGTGTATGGCGCGGTGGTGGCTTGGTTGTAAGAACGCGTTCCTTAAATCCTACATAGGTCGGTTCAAACCCACCCGGCATGTACCAATGAGAAATGCACTTTTCTTACGTACATTTGTCATAGATTAACAACACCATCGTTCCCGTGCCTCGGAGAGCACATTAATAATAATAATAATAATATAATAATAATTCGTTTATTTTCAGGCAACAGATGGCCCATAGATAAATACCTTACAACTAAAATACATATAAAAATAACATTAAAATTAACATTAAAATTAAAATTAAAAATTTAAAAACATTAAGCCGTCGGTCCCGGTTCCACTAATACCAACTTGTGGAATCGTTAATAAATTGTCATAAAAATTGACATCATATCCTCGCCAAGCCGTTTGGCCAGCGTGGCGAGTGTAGGCCAAATTCTCCAGATATATGTTCTGGAAGGCCCATCTCCAGCAGTGGAGGTCTAGGACGCTGTGTTCTAGGGGCTGTAATGAATGAATGAATGAATATGTATATATATATATTTTAATAGTTATATTATTAGGTTTTTAATTTAAATTGTTAATGTATATCCCTTTCAGCACGGACAATACCAAGCGTGCGTTATTACAAAACAATCTAGCTGTCACCTAATTCTGTTTTGCCGCTCTAAAACAGCCTCAATACGACTAGTTCGTACATCCATCTACCTACTTAGTCAAACATAATTATTCTTATGTCCATTAAACTAATAGTACTAGTAAAAAAAAAAACATTTTTTTTTTATTCCCACTATGTTACCATACGCACGATGGTGCGCTAGAAGACGCACGATTGTGAGGGGATATGTGGAATTCGCTAGGGGAGGATTTTTTTCACTATTTATCTGACATACTTTAGACCTCAAAGACCTTGAAGGTTACCAATAAACCTTTCAATATCCAAAATATTTTTTGTCGTGCTGAAAGGGATATATCGTCATGATCGTAGAACAGTGACGGATCTGCTATATTTAAACTTTTCATGGCGGCCATTCAACTGTCATTTCGACTGTTTTTTTGTCACTTTTTAAGTCTCATAATAAGTGCAAACCTTCTAGATTTCATTTTGGAACCCTTTCTAATATTTGCACTATAAATTACAGACCACAAACAATATAAAACTATATATAAATATATATGCAAAATTATGGGTATTTTTTAAAATCCGACACTGTTCTACGATCATGACGATATAGTTATAAGTTTATTAGCATAAATTTGTTAGCTTCTTTTTTTCATTATTTGCTTTCTTTTTAGCACTTAAAGTCGAATAATACAAGTTGACAAATGCTGTGCTCAACTGTAAAAAGTTTATGTACTAGATAAGTTTTTCAAAATTGTGTAATAATCTAATGTTAAGTATATATTTGACCGCCTCCGTGGTCTAGTGGTAACAAACATTGCCGTGAACTCGGGAGGTCGTGGGTTCGATTCCCACCGGGCAAGTTGTACATTGTATAATTTGTTTCGGTCTGGGTGTTTATATGTATAATATGTATATATTTAAAAAAAAAAGTGTTTATTGTTAGTTTACCAACCATCTAGTTTCCGTAACACAAGCCTCGTAGCTTACCACGGAAATTAGATGGAGCTGTGTGACCTGTCTGGAAATATTTATCATTATTTATATTTATCATTTATATACTGTTGTTTGAGTCTTAATAAATAAATATTTAACTGCAATTAGCGGTGGGGTATTTATTTTTACAAAAAATATATTTGAAATAACTTTCTTTCAGATTTTATTCGGCCTGGTATACTGCGCCCCGTCCTATTTTATTTCCGGACAACCCTTGGATCCTAATAGATTCATGAAGTTTGTGTTAGTGTGTACCATTGTGACTCTGTTTGCTGATGTCTTCGGAAATATTATTGGAACTTGGGTTAATCCTGTTGTAAGTATTTCTAGCTATTTATAAAAAAAAGTAAAGTATCATCACGACCGTTTACCTTCCGTCAGAAACCACGCCTATAAAGAAGCGGATTCACATTTAGCCAACTCGCCAATCATGACAAGTGGCAAGCTCGTCGATGTCTCTAGCGTACAAAACGCGGGAAGTATCACAATTAAATAAAATAATATATTAATTGAAATTATTAGATATGATTGTGTCCCGACCAGGAATAGAACCCGCTAGACCACGGAGGCAGTTAAATTAAACAAGTAATTATTTTTTTAAGTTAAGTAATTCTTCAACCTGTCTGAACGTGCGAAAGATGGAGCGGTATTACGCTCGAACTAGAGGTAACTTGAACCAAATGACAGACAGTGGGGTCTTCCAGGCCCGGATAGATAATGGGCCTGGTTCAGGAATAGGTACATTCATAAGTTTTCCCAGGTGACATTAAAAAAAAAACTATGATGCGCCATCTAGTGAAAACACTCAAAACTATTTTCTATCGTGAAGTGTTATTTTTCGCAAGTAGTTCGACAACTTATTACTAGATGGCGCAGAAAACACTTAAACAAAATATAATATTATTTTATTTTATTTTCAGAACGGGACCTTTCTTAGTGCAATAATAACATGTGGTATGATCGTGTACAGCGGATATGTGGTTCTATTTTCCCATATGAGTGAATTCATGAGAGCATTATCTTATGGGTCATTTCTTCGGTACGCGTTCGAAGCCCTGGTGTTGTCATTGTATGCAGATAATCGTGCCATACTCTCTTGTCCAAAGGAATATTGCCATTATAGGTAAGTGGATATTCGAATGGTTTTTTTTAAAGAGGTGGAACATACAAGGCGGCAATATCGAGAATTTATATGGCAAATATGGCCTCCTTGTTGCTAAAAAAAGGTTGATATTGAATCAACAATGAAGTTAATTGCGAAACCCACGCTACGCTGCTGAATATAGCAGTAATTGAGTCGTGACCATAGTTCCAAAAAGCCAAATACTGGGGTAGCTAAAATGGCCAAGCCCATGTAGCTTTCGGCAACTATTTGCGTTAATCCGAATTAATTTTGCGGTTAATTTTTAATATTCAAAACTCGAAGGACCTGCGGGTCACATTATTAATAAGGTGTAGGAAAGGAGAAAAGGGGATACAGTGCGGAGAAATTATCTGTCTCCAGAAAATTAAGTGGTGCACTAAACTTCAGGCGTCTTCTCGTCTAATGTGGATCCATTTTTCCATGGTTCCAAAATAATTCCAATAAGAGTTGAACTAAATGGATTTAAAGGTGTATTAGCATGTTGTGTAATCGTTTTGTGGTGAGGGATATCATAATTTAATAAGAATATTTATTTTATTATTTATTTGAAAGAAAGAAAGAAAGAAAGAAAAATATTTATTTGCACACAACAGCTTATACAATAATAAAAAACGTAAAATATATATATATATAAAATTACCAACAAAAAATAGACAAGATAAATACATAAAAAATAAATGAGTGAGCTGCTGCGACAAATAGGCACTCAGGTCAGCATAGGCTGCAACATTTTTGCTACATCGCTGATTTTCACTGAGCCCCATGAATCAAATAAAATTACAAAAATAAATTTATGCTAGGTGCGACAGTTTGCCTAAATTTTTCTTTTAACCATTACCGACACATTTATTTATTTTATTTACTATTAAAATATATTATGTATTATATGAGTATTATGTTTTATATATTTATATATGTATTTAGTTGGTAATTTACGCATTATTTATAAACTAAACATAACCACAATACAATTTTGGTATGTTAGTAAGGATAGGGTAATCATGCTCAACTTCAGCACGGGGTCATCTAGCGAAGTGTGCAGACACATTACTTACTTCAGTCTATCTCGTACAGAGTTGTTTAGCATGTTATTAAAAATATGTACTTATATCACAATAAATATATTTGATTTGATTTTCACTAACACAATTTCATTAGGAATAATAGTCCTGATGGTAAACGTAAACACAGTGTTTTTTGCGGTGATAAGAGAAATTTGAGTATAACGGCGGTGCGGAAACACGCGTCGGCAGATATACTAAACGCAAAAGGAAAACGGATACGGACGGAATATTAAATAAAAGTGTGCAAACTAAAAACAAATAACATATTCAAATTAAATAGACGCGAGCAAATACCAAGAGTCGGACGATTAATAGTCCGTAATTACAGCTAATAATCAATAATAATAATAAAATAATAATAAAAAATCCGTCGGAGAACCAAAGTTACCGATATAGCCTTCAAAATTAGTAAGCTGAAGTGGCAATGGGCTGGACATGTATGTCGTAGAACCGATGAACGATGGAATAGACGAGTTATGGAGTGGAGACCACGTACGGGAAGACGCAGAGTGGGTCGACCCCCCGCTAGATGGACAGATGACCTAAGGAAGGTCGCTGGTGGGGGTTGGATGAGAGTGGCAGGAGATCGTGTGAAGTGGCGAGCCTTGGGGGAGGCCTATATCCAGCAGTGGAGAGACACAGGCTGATGATGATGATGATGATGAATTACAGCTGGAAAAAGCAACCGGACCATATTATGATCTCACAGAAGAAATTATCAGGAACGGGTTCAAGACTCAGCTTTACGCAGTGGAAGTTGGTGCAAGAGGAGTTCCAGCAAAATCTATGCATCACTTACTGAAATATTTCGGCCTAATCGGGTCTGCAGGAGATACATTTATGGACCGAGCTTCCAAGTCGGCATTAACGGAATTTTACAGTATTTGGTTGGGTAGGGAGAGAAGTAGAATGGTGGATGGTGAGCAATACGCTATATATATCGCGCAATAAAAAAAGGAGGCCTCTTTTTCTTTCACCAGCCTATTGTCGGTCGCAAGCCCGAGACACCGTTCTTCTCATCTCTTACCCACACAAGATGGAACCGGCACCCGCACGATGAATCTATGGAATGCTTAGAAATTTGACTTCTTCTTAACTATCTGCAGTAGACCAAATAATTTAACAGCTGATTTTTGTTGTTAACCATTTTTTTTTTCCAATAATAAAAAAAAATGTTTTAGGTTCATCATCTTTATGTCAGTTGTCCTGCGGACAGTTAAATCATGAATTGTCAATAATATTAATCAAATATGGTTTTTCAGATATCCAAAGACGATTGTGGAGATGTTTAGCTTCAAACTGGACAACTACTGGACCGACGTGGCCATTCTCTCCTCCGTGGTCGTGGTCATGAGGATCATAGCCTATTTTACACTTAAAAGAAGTGTTAGGAAATCAATGTAGAATTTATTTATTGGCTTTTATACCACTGTTAAATTAAGAGGTTTTGACAACGTATTTTTAGAAAATATATAATTTTTTTTTTCCAATTTTACTTATATTTATTTGCTGAATAGAATGTGTGCTGAATAGACGTAGAAGACACTTCACTAATCTGTTATCAGAATCAAATTCACTTTTTGTATTAAAAAAAATCGCTAACAAAAGCAATAGTGGTGGGTTGTCTAACGAAATATGGTCAAGGCGATTTGTTTTTTAAAAATATATTTTGATTTAATAAAAACATTATCATCATCGGGGTGGTCAGAAACCACGCTTATAAACAAGCGGATTCACTTTTAGCCAACTTTACTATAGGCCAATAATGACAAGTGGCAAGCTCGTTGAATAATATCATCAAACTCGATATCACAAATTAATTAAATAATAATTTATTTTATTTATTTAAATCAAATAATATTTTTGTGTCCCGACCAGGAATCGAACCCGGTACCTCCGATTCTGAATCCACGGACTTAACCGCTAGACCACGGATACAGTTTTTTTAAATAAAATCATTACACTAGCTGAAAGCGTCGCTTATAAGGGTCAAATTTTGGAAAGAAATGTCAATTTAAGGAAACTACAGGATTGAACCCTATTGTCAAAAACTTGGGGTCTGATTCCCGGCTAGAATAAGAACGAGAACAACAAGAATTCAACGGGAGCAAAAAATAGGTGGTAATTTGCCCAGTCTGTCGGGCGGGGAAGTATTCACCCTTCGTGCCGATAAACCCAGTAAAGTGTATTGGGATCAGGCTCGAATTGTCGTCATGCCCAGTCAAGCCGGCAAAGTGTTAGGAACTGATGTCAGTTGATGACCTTGCGCGCCACTTACCATAAGAAAGAAAGATATATTACGTCAGACTTGGCTGTATGGGCTAGACCCTTTGCCTTCCCTATCACCTCATTCATCATCGATCAGTAGAAGAAAACGCAACACAACAAATAATAATTTTAAAAATAGATTGCCCAAAAACAGGCCCCAATTTTCTTGGAGCGTGCCTCAATTAAATATAATTCAAAAATCATATCTTTTGATTGTGTTTTTTTAAAATATTTCATCATCTGATTTACCCTAGCGTTAAAATATAATTGAATTAAATAGTCAATTGGTTAAGATTTATGTATGAAATAGTTACAAAACACTATTTATACGATTAGGTTCTTTATTATGATCAGGTACTTTATTATAG
Organism: Tinea semifulvella; assembly: GCA_910589645.1. NCBI lineage: Eukaryota > Metazoa > Arthropoda > Insecta > Lepidoptera > Tineidae > Tinea > Tinea semifulvella. Next base: position 9,685,651 of record OU342595.1, on the reverse strand, counting down.
ATAAAACACTGGATTTCAAATTGGCGGGATAAAAACTTTCTAATTTATTAAGTTTAAAAACGTTTTTGTCAATTGTCGTTATGCTAGGGTAAAATTAATAAAATTAATTACAGATTATGGAATCACAATATATTAACTATGAAATAAAAAAGAAATCATTATGACTAGTGTTGACCAAGTCTACCCTAGTGTTGGCCTTGGTCTTGCGCAAGAGTCTCGCAAGGCTCTTGCACAGACTTTTTTGCCAAATTTTGCTAGTGTTTACTTTTTTTGGGGTTAGGTTTTCAATACATTTTAATTGAGCCATGTCGGTTATTTTGAATATTTTTTTGTTCCTAAGGAAAAAAACTTCGTTTGCAAATAATTTATTTTAGTATACCTAAATCTTACCTATACCTACTGCCTCCGAGGTCTAGCGGTTAATTCCGTGGATTTAAACTTTGAGATACAGGGTTTGATTCCTGGTCGAGACACAATAAATTATTTAATTTATTTGTGATGTTTCTCAAGTTTGGTACACTAAAGACATCGTGGAGAGAGATTTCCTTAGTACAATTGGAAAATAAAATATATATTGAGTCAGAGTCAGAGTCTTGCAGAGACTTGCTCAAGACCAAGACCAAGATTAGGAGGGCAAGACCAAGACCGAGACCAAGACCATCTATTCTGAAGACCAAGACTAGCTAAGTCTTGGTCTTGCTTTGGGCAACACGAATTATGACACGAAAACCATTTTTTTGGGCTCATTTCTCTAAGATAAATGGGCATTCTCATTTATGCAGTGTTATTCTTTAACAACATGGTTAACCGTGACCGCCTCCGTGGTCTAGTGGTAACAAACGTTGCCGTGAACTCGGGAGGTCGTGGGTTCGATTCCCACCGGGGGCAAGTTGTACATTGTATAATTTGTCTCGGTCTGGGTGTTTATATGTATAATATGTATATATTTACAAAAAACAAGCTTCGCAGCTTACCACGGAAACTAGATGGCGCTGTGTCAGGTCTGGAAATATTTATTTATATTTATTTATTTTAATTAAAATTGTCAGTCTAATAACGATATGAATTCATTATACGTAATGAAATAACAAACTGTAAAACGTGTGGTAACCCTTGCGAGTATCTGGCAAAACTATTATCTGACATTCTGCCGCGTTCACAGGTGGCGCTGGAGGGCTATAGTTGTAATATTTTCATTTGTTGTTGCTTTTGTTGGTTGTATTGTGTATTTGTAAAATAACTTATACCTTTCTATTCGGATATTTTACGTATTCTTCTTCTCAGTTGTTTATTTTGCTTTTCAATGAAGTTTGTATATAAGATACTTTTATCATTTAACTCTGTAACTGTAAGTATTACTTTTAGTCATAGTTCTCATTATTTTTAATTTTTAAATATTGTTACTATTATTGATTAAATTTCTTAAACATATAATGTATCATAATTAAATGTAGTTTGACATGTTGTGGTCACCTGTTACTGGGGTAGCATTGACTAATGTTTTTTTTACTGTTTGCTTCTATTGATTGAATTGGATTCAATGTGTACTCTGTTGGTAATCCTAATTAAATAAATAAATAAACATCAGCCTGGGCACTTCTTTCTGGATTTATTGATATTACTCGTAGTTTAGACAGTAGCCATCAACTTGAAATATTCAACCTGTATGACCTTGACTATACAGTGTAAACTCTATACGACACTGAAGGGACTGTGCATTTTATGGCGTTATACAGAGTTGTTGTTAAATGGAGAAAAATCAGGATTGGAAGACAAGCTAAACCAACCAAAGCCAATTGATTTCGACGCTTTAGAAAGTTTGTCGTTAAATCGAGTGACGTTACATGGAGTTTACACTGTATTTATTTAGGCAACCACCATTGCTTTGAATAGCTTATTTTATTCTATAAAAAGTGGATTTGATTCAGAATATTATTAATTAATGGATTTGGGCACTCTAAAAAATATTCATAATAAAAAATGCTAAATTAGGTGAACAAGGTATTTATGTACTTGCCAAATAAAATGAATTGAATTTATTATAATTCACGCGCCTTCATAATGGATCAGAACCTTGTCACAGTGAATTGAAAGTGACTGAAGTAGGGTCCAGTAGGGTACGATGACAATGATAAAAGTAAGGCTTTGTAAGTTAATATATTGATGTGATATAGTTAAATGCATCGTCAGGAGAAGCTATAAATTATGTAAACAAACATTCATGGATCTACAACATTTGGATCAAATAAAAAATACTATTTTTGTATACTTACGTATATGTTTTTTATTGTGGTCATAATCATTTTAAATACAATTTATATAACAACCAATATACCTATATATTATTAGACCTGCGGCCTAATTCTGGCGCTTTCGACTTGCGTGTCGGTTCGAAATATTAAAAAAAAGCGACAGATCTCCATAGAAAACTGTCAGTTTCATTCGAGAATCGGGATCTTGTTTATTTACTCCTTTTGTTAACATTATTATGTGATTATTGTCCATACTATTTATTATTATAAATGCGAAAGTCACTCTTGTCTGTTTCTCAAAGGTATTATCTGGAACCGAGGGTTAGACAGGGTATATAGATAGTCATATAATAGTTAATTGCACATACGTCAAATTTATATATTGTGTTGAGATTGTCAAAGCCATGATACAATATTATTTGTTTTCTTCCGGTTAAACCCGATACATACATCTAAAAACAATCACAAAAAAAGAAATGTTTACAATACATGAGTCAAACTTGTTCCTGTACCACAAAACATTGAAAGTCAGCGCTTTATATCGCTAAAATAGAATCCGACTAATTTAAATGGCTCGTTAGTTCCGTATTACCAGTAAATGAATTTAAGTTGGTTGGATTTGGTTAATAATAATTGTCACTATGTTTTTTTACTCATTAGAAGTTGGTTCATCATTACAGCCCCTAGAACACAGCGTCCTAGACCTTCACTGTTGGAGATGGGCCTGGAGAATTTGGCCTACACTCGCCACGCTGGCCAGAGGGCTTAGCGAGGATATGATGTCAATTTTTATTGACAATTTATTAACGATTCCACAAGTTGGTATTAGTGGAACCGGGACCGACGGCTTAACGTGCTCTCCGAGGCACGGGAACGGTGGTGTTGTAAATCTATGACAAATATACGTAAGAAAAGTGTATCTCGCATTGGTACACACCGGGTGGGTTTGAACCGACCTTTGTAGGATATAAGGAACGCGTTCTTACAACCGAGCCACCACTCGCCATGATTGGTTGATGTACCTAATTTATAGCTTCTTATGGCAGGTCCTATACTCTTATATTTAAATTAAATATAACTTAATGTTTTTTAAAGCTGTTTATTTATTTTTAAGTTTATGGAAGTAACACTCGTTTCGTTTCCTTAACGACTCCTTCGCATTCCTTCCAGCTGTCAAACAGATAAAGATCAACGGCATCAAGGTATCCTCGAAAAAGTCTCCAAACCTCGAAACCTTTAAATACTTCCGGGGGCCGTGCCTAGTGACCTAGCTAAACGTATGTTTTACCGGGCTGACAACGGATCCTACAAGCATTTTCAGGATATCGCTCCTACTTTCGCACGGCCCCCGGAGGGAAGGCCACTACCTAGGGTGGCGCTCTTGGAGAAGAACTAAAGTAGACAAATCTAGGAGACTGGATTCGTGAACCACAAGGCCGGTGTTGTAGTAGGAACAGCGCCCAGCACCAAAGGTACGTTGAATCACCGGCGGGTAGTTAGCCACCGAGATCCTGCCGGGGAAATCGGGAGATTATCCCATCCCCAACCCAGGCCCATTGAACATCCGGGCCTGGATGACTCCGCTGTCTGTCTGTCTGGTAAACAAAGTTTTTTTTCTGGCAACATTAAAGCACTTTTGACATCTATAAATCGGTCACATTCATGTTTAACTTAAAATATTTATAATTTTGGATCTAAATCTATTTTTTTTGAGTTTGCCAATTTGTTTTGTTTAAAAATGTGTTTATTACCTACAGCCCTTAGCACATAGCGTACTAGACCACCACTGTTGGAGATGGGTCTTCCAGAACATATATCTGGAGAATCGGGCCTACACTCGCTACGCTGGCCAGACGGGTTGACGAGGATCTGATGTCATTTTTTTTAATGACAATTTATTAACGTTTCCACAAGTTGGTATTAAGTAGTTTCCACAAGTATTGGAACCGGGACCGACAACTTAACGTGCTCTCTGAGGCACGGAAAAGGTGGCGTTGACATCTATGACAAATGTACTTTATAAAAGTGTAGGTATTTCTCATTGGTACATGCCGGGTGGGTTTGAACCGACCTCTGTAGGATTTTAAGGAAAGCGTTCTTACAACCAAGCCATCGCGAAAAAAATGTGTTATTTAACTAAAATAAGTCATTTAGGTAATTATTAATAACACTTCAGCACGACAAAAAAAATATGGATATTGACTTGGAGGTCCTTGTGGTCTCCTAGTAAAATAATGGAAATTAAATCCGCTTATGCATGTGTTTTTATTCACTAGTCATACAATATAATTAATAAGTAGCTAGATCAGTACACAGACTTTTTTATTTTATACTAGAACATGTGATCTTGTGCCCTCCTGATGGTAAATGGCTCGCAATGTCCATGAATGTTAGCAACTGGAATCAGACACTCTTGACGGACATCAGTCCCTAACACTATGCCGGCTTGACTGGACATCGTTTCGAAGCGGCAAACAGTTTGGCGACCGCTAGTTTTTTTGTAATAACGCACGTTTGGTATTGTCCGTGCTGAAAGGGATAAGAAATTTAATTATAAATAATATGAATGTTAGCCAAAAATAACATGAACACGTTTCAAGGTGCGTCGAGTACCTAGAGTTTGACAGTTCTGTGTGCTACAGTGTAAAATGCAAGTTTCGGAAAACGTAACTGCTGTAGTTACGTTTTTTTATTTTACATTGCGTGTTATTACAAGTTTGGCTATAATAACAGGCAATGAACATCGAAAATTCAGTAAAAAAACTCTACTACTATAGTTTCGTTTACGAAACTTCACTGTCACACTAGGCATACTGTTTCTCTAGCGTAGTGACGTGCCGAGGCGTCCCTCCGTTTGACGGCTGGAAGGAATAATTAAGTGGAGGAGATAATTAAGAGTTGAGGCGAAGGTTGAGGCGCGGGATCACAAGAGCCACTGTATCTAGGTTTCATAAGATACTAATAGACCAGCATGGGAACGTTTGGTTTGGTTTATCTATGACAAATGTACGCAGGAAAAGTGTATTTCTCAGATGTCGGAGTTCGAACCGCGACCTCTTTGGATTAACAACCCGACCACCACCGCTCCAATATCTTTATTTAATCCAAAGTACTTCGAGGTTAGGGATTTTTATAGCTTTTTATTTATTATACTTAAATGTGTATTTAATATATGATTTGGATAATAAAATTTATTTAAATACAATAATTTGTTTTATTGGAGCATAATATGAATAACTTCCCTCACCAACCCGTCTGGCCAGCGTCCAAGTCAAACTATCTTTATTCACGTAAACCTATTACAGGCATTTATGAAACGTCATTAATTTAATCATTTTGAATTATTCTACTCCTGCTAGTGAAAGACTAAGCAGCAAAGTGGTCCAATAAGTAAGCTGTTAGCAGAAGACCAGCAGCTTAGCAGATTCCAGTGACCTGTTAATGTTTAATCTGACTGAGAAAGGAATCTGCAAGGAAAACTCAGCTATATCAGATTTACAAAATAAAACATACAGAACTACACCACAACGATCAATTAATAACCTTTTAAATTTAGCTACCTATGAGATTACATTACCTGGTACAGCGGTAACCCACCAGGCACGTCAGAATTAAGATAGACTACATGCCCATGTGCAACCCGAAAGTCGACAAAACGCAACAACCTCTGCTAATTTAAGAACAATAAATTAAACGTGTTCGGCAAAGGCCTCCACGGCAGCATCCAATCACAGACGTAACGTAGAATGTGCCAGCCACCCCCCCGCTCAACCAGGCCCTTAGGTTGCGGACCGGAACCCGACACACATACCACCCCTGCAATGACTTCTAAGGAAGGTACGACCACCGGACACGCCACACCATGAAAACCTAAACACTAACAATGACCTTCGAGACACACACAAGCATTAACATAACAATTACTTCGTAGGTACCCAAATGTTGCCGTGCAATTCCGTTAACAAACTTATACATTAGTTAATAAAATAATAAATAATGAATACATAATAGTTACTAAATGTAACATAAAAAAATAATTATATTGTAATAATAACATAATAAAAAGTATTACTGTATCACAAGAAATAGTATTAACTAATTAGTCAATAATGCGTGGAGAGTTTAGGCCAAATTCTCCAGAAATATGTGGAGGTCTAGGACTCTATGTTATGGGCTGTATTGAATAAATAACTTTATGTTTAAATCAACTTAAACTATTTTACTAAAGAATGTGGGATCTTTGGATAAAATAAACTGAATAATTCGTTGACATTTATGCAAGGACCGGGGATTCAAGCTATTTCTTTTATATTAGAAATATGGATCATTTGACCAGAATTTAATGTTTAAAGGATAAATAAAGATCAAAATATTTATTTTCTACAATACGGTACATGTTGTGGCTAGTAGGTACAGGTAAACTTATAGACGTTTTGATTTTGAGATGTTTGGTAATTCGTGCCATTTATTATTCTTAAAAGTTTGTGCGGTCATTTGACCGATCGACATTTTTGTTTGTAGGTAGGTGTATTTCTAGTGTTAAAATTACATTGTTCGTAGAAAAATGTATTGACATGCCATTGGCGGAAAAATAATTTTAAAAATTTAAAAATAAAGTGTCTTCTTTTCGTATCCCTTGCGGGTTGGTCAGAAATCGCGCTTTTTTAAGAAGCGTATTCACATTTAGCCAACTTTACTATAGAACAAACTAAAATACAAGAACAGAATAAAAACAAGACCAAGACCTCGGCCTTCTGCTTCCAGCTGTTCTGAAGTAGGACCAATATTTGGCCAATCTTGGCTTGCTTTGGGCAACACTACACACAATACACTCTCTGTTATGACAAGATGACATAGTGGTATGGACTGGTGGACTTAAATTGCATTATTATAATTGAGATTTGGTTCATACTTAACGTTTTATACAATTTACTAAAATCATATTTTTTTTACTTATAAATAAAGGAAAGTAAAGTATCATCACGACCGTTTCCCTTTCGGGGTGGTCAGAAATCATGCTTATAAATAAGCGGATTCACATTTAGCCAACTTTACTATATCATACATACATAATCATGACAAGTGGCAAGCTCGTCGATGTCTCCAGCGCGCAGCGTACCAAACTTGAGAAATATCACAATTAAATTAAATATTAATTAAATGTAAGTATTGATTTACAATAATAAATATTTTTGTGTCCCGACCAGGAATCGAATCCGGTACCTCCGAGTCTAAATCCGCGGACTTAACCGCTAGACCACGGAGGTAGTCTAGGTATGTAGGTAATTTATAAATAAATATGCCTTTACGCGATTTAGCTTAGAGCTTCAATCTTGTGACTACGGTTGATGTAATTTAGCCGAAACGTCGAAAGAACTATGGCTCTAAGGTAAACCGCGTAGGAAGTCGATTATTTATTAAAAACTCCAATTATTCGAGTATTATCACGACCATAAGCCTTAGCGAAGTGCTCATGTACAAAGCTTTTTTGTTTAATTTTATATAAATTTATCAAACTTTATTATAGGCTCATTATAACAAGTGGCGAGGTCGTTTTTATCAGATTTGAGAAATGTCAGAATATGTATTTTTTTTTGTTTTCGTTCTCGACCAAGAAACAAACCCGGTACCTTTACATCTAAACAAAACAAAACAACAAAACAAAGGTTTGAACAAAAATATATTGATGTGCGACCTTCAAAAAGTTCAATTTGACCAAAAAGTGAAACGCCCAGTTCCTAGATGTTAGTCAACGGAATAATATAATCTCAAAGTATAATGCTACAGCACAAAGTGCTTTTGCTATGAAAGACAATGTAGTAGGGATATAGGAACATATGACTTTATGAAAATTTCCTGCTAAGCCTATTAACGCCTAATAAAAAACTGTAAATGTAAAAGGCTTAATTCGAGTTTTATGTGGATTTGGGCTAAATTGTATTTATAGTTATATATGCATTTTTAGATAAATCATTATAACAATATTACAATTTACATACAAACATATCTTCACGCCAAACGACTTGCGGGGTAGGCAGAAACAATTGAGCGCCATTTGACACTTACAATTGTTTGAAATATCATCATGACAGCTCTAGTACTAAATGACTTGATTGATACGAAAACTAGATATTGTATTTTCCAAATAACTTAATTATAAATATACGAGTATATAGTAAAAATACTATTAGTCTTATCAATAAAAATATCAACTTAAGTTGCGAAAGTTTTTTTTAAATATTATAGTACAATAATAGCACAAAATAAATAATATCATTTAATAAAATGATATAGTAATAAACTAGTCATAATTTAAGAATAATATAGAATAATATTTACAATTTAAAAATACTTAATTGTGGTAATTTGCCCAGTCTGCCGGGGTCTACCTTAACGTCTAAATGTACAGACTTAATGGAGGTTTAAACAAAAATATATTGATGTATTTAAAAAAAAAAACATTTTGGATTAAAATAATTAAATATTTTAACGTAAGAATATTCAATTCAATTCAAATATTTTTATTTCAGATATAATCCATATTTAACATATTAATATTATTTTACAATATAATTTTATATAATTAATTATAATTATTATTATCTTCCTAAGTATCTATAAATAAACTTAACCTAACTTTCCACCAGTACTGCAATCCAGTGTTGGGCAATAGGCCCCCCCACACTGCCCGCAACCACCCTCAAGATGCTATTGGGACTCCCGTACACCCGCGCCATCAGCTGCATCAGCAGCAATATGCTTGTAAAGTCAAGATTAGTCGTTTTTGATAAGAACCGGATTATTTAATATGGCTGCGACATGGACAGTATATTTAAAGTGTATCCGATTTTTCTCACTTGGCTGCGTTCACAAACTTAAAAGGTTGCTCCGATCTAGCTTAAGACTTTATTTATATCATCTCATCTTATTCTCGAATGAAGTTAATGTATAAGATAATAAAACAAAAACATTAGGTACCTACTTAAAACTCACTCGTAGAATTCAATATTTAAAGAGTTTTTTTTAGAAATGTGGTCTATCAGCATCCTAGGAAATAAAATTACAAACATTTTGGATCAACATTCTTCAGAGAACGGAGAAAATTCGGAATGGAACTATCTGAATTATACAAACATCTATCTACGCAAATATCAAAATCTAAACAGTTCCCAGGATAATACAATTGCATCCCTTCCAAAAGACCCTGTTATTTATTTATTTAAAACTTTATTGCACTATGTACAAGGGGCGGGCTTAATGCCGCTAGACATTCTCTGACAGCCAACTTTTGGGACAATAATAAGTATAACTTAGATCGAGGTGCGAAAACGTATTTAAGACTGATCATTATTAAATAATAACTATATTTATTAATAATATATACAGTACATACTAATAGTACTTACATATATACATAACTATACTATATATATCTTATCTCACAGATGTAACCGAGACTACTATTCTACAAGAAATTCATGACAGATGCCCAGACTGACAAAAGAGGCATTGGCTGAAAGAAAAAAGAAAGTGAAAAAGAGGTTATACAATCCTTCCTCAGGAAAGATAAAAAGCATGAATCCAGAGTGCACGAGATGACTCTAGAAGTTCAATATGACTGGCTAACTTTGGGCGATTTCTGCATCCCTCCAGCCCTGAAGTGGCGCACACTAATGTACGATTAGTCTCCGGCGTTGCTGAAATTCTACCTAAACGCTTTTCAAATGTCCCTCCCGGACCAGACTCATCAGGAAAAGAACTGTACATTGTGTGGTGCTGTCATAGGATCTGCTAGACACACACTTGTAGAGTGCGTTACTCTTCTAGAAAAGGGCTATTAAGTCCTTGGTGTTATCCGTAAAGCAGTAAGTCTTTCTATTGAAAGAACCAGAAAGAAACTGATTAGAAATAAAATAATGACTTTGAAGACTAGGGTAGTCTTGGTCTTGCAACCACATCAGTAGCCTTGTTCTTGGTCTTGGTCTAGCAAAAAAGGTCTTGCTTCCAAGATTGGGCAACACTAATATTTTTAGACATTAAGCTCGCCTATGTACTGTAAAATGTTTTATTTTCTGTGCAATAAAGAATTTATAAGTAGGTCTAAATTGGCCCAAAATGGATGTCTTTTGTTTGCTTCCTTTTTGCCTTTCTGTACCCAATATATTTGTCTACCTCTATATACTCGATACACATGTTGATTGACGCGGCTCCTGACCACATCAATCGAAATGCATCGCATAGACTGAAACCTCGTGTTTGCAATAGGCTTTATTAGATACAGTCAAACAAAAGACGATGGCTCAATTTAATTTTACAGAGGGGAAATGTTGGCAGTCTTCTTGGGACTATCTCTGATGGGTCATCTCTTGAGGTCATTTTTTATTTATAGTTTTTTTTTTTAATTTCAGTTTATAGATATTTAATTTGATTAATTTAATTTAGGTAGTGTTTAATTATTGTTTTATCTTCTTTTTATATTTTGTAAATATTCTTATCAAAGAACGATTTTAAACTTTAAAATTGTTATAAATGTATTTGCTATTTTTCTCTAGGGAAAGTAAAAATATGTATAAAATGTCTGTAATTTGATTTCCTAGAAAGTTAATAGACATGTGACCTTGCGCCCACCTGATGGCAAATGGCGCCCAAGGTCCATGAATGTTGGCAAGTGGAATCAGACACTCATGACTGACATCAGTCCCTAACACTATGCCGGCTTGACTAGATGCTTTTTCACACTTCGCTTGAAGGACTCCAGTTTATAGGAAAGTGGAAGAACATTCCACATCTTTATTGTGCGACAGGTGTATGAGTTCCCAAATTTCTACGTACGCGAAGGGATGGAGACTACTGTATGTGGGTGCATACAACAGAACACGCTCAGACAAGCTACATCTCGGCGAAGATGCTGAGGTTCGAGAGTTCCAGATATAGTGGCATCGTCCACATTTCGAACAGCTCGCCTCTGTAGGACATTGCGAGCATGTGTGAGGTCTTGGCGGAACCATCGCGAAGGTAAGAACAGTATTACAGGCGATCTGATGCTTTGTACAGCAACTGAAGGCGGGAAAAACCTCTTCATCTTGTTAGCATATGTTACCTGAGTTCCAAGGAACATCTATCATCATCATCATCAGCCTATGTCTCTCCACTGCTGAATGTAGGCCTCCCCCAAGGCTCGCCATTTCACACGATCTTTTGCCACCCTCATCCAGCCCCCACCAGCGACATTTTTCAGGTCATCCGTCCATCTGGCGGGGGGTCTTCCCACTCTGCGTTTTCCTGTACGTGGTCTCCACTCTAGAACTCGTCTACTCCATCGGTCATCGGTTCTGCGACAGACGTGTCCGGCCCATTGCCACTTCAACTTACTCATTTTGAAGGCTATGTCGGTAACTTTGGTTTTCTGACGGATGTCTACGTTTCGGACTCTACCATCAGATAAATACCGAGCATAGCTCTCTTCATAGCTCGCTGAGCGACCTTAAACTTGTGGACCAGACCCACTGTCAGTGTCCACGTTCCTGCTCCGTAAGACAATACTGGAAGAACGCATTGGTTGAAAACTTTCGTTTTCAAACACTGTGGTATGTTTGATAACAGGATGTGGCGTAACTTCCCGAATGCAACCTATCCTAGTTGAATGCGCCTGTCAGTCAGGAACATCTATGGCATAATTTAATTAAAATCGCTCTAGTAGGCGTGAGGGACACACGAACATACATACAGACAAAAATTTAAATTATATTATTAGTATGAATTTAATCATTAAACGCTGTACTACGTAATTAAATTTAAATATTAATTATTGTTTCCTGAATAGATGCGAATTAATTTTGTAAAATAAAGAACGATAAAAATTTATGAAAGTGGTGCGTTACAAAGGAAATTTATACGTTTAGGCATGAAAGGTGGCTAAATATGTATGCTATGGAGCGAGAAATACCACACGAAGTTTGTCTTGTAAATTAAAACATAATTTTCAAACGTAAAGTTACGTTCGTTTCCCTTTAAGGGTGGTAAGAAGCCACGCTCATACAGAAGCGGATTCACATTTAGCCAACTTTACTATAGGCGAATCATGACAAGTGGCAAGCTCGTCGATGTCTCTAGCGTACCAAACTCGAGAAATATCACTTTTTTATATATTAAAATTATTAAATATTATTGTGTCCCGACCAGGAATCGAACCCGGTACCTCCTAGTCTAAATCCACGGATGAAACTGCTAGGCCACGGAGACAGTTTCAAACGCAGGGGTTTAACGGTTATGCATCCCTCTCGCCCGCACAATAAAATATTTTCTAAGATTTTTTACGTCTGATCATCAACTTACTAGTGAATAAAAGTAATGTATTTATTTACATTAATAAATATTTTTGTGTCCCGACCAGGAATCGAACCCTTGCGTGATATCGATATAGACCGCCTCCGTGGTCTAGTGGTAACTAACGTTGGGAATGTTAGAAATCATAGCAAACGTAACATAATTAAAATTATTGATGAGTGGCTAAAGTTGCTAAAAACTGTATCATAAAATAATAAAACATACACATTAACGCAAATACACACACATATTGAAACTTACACCGATACACAACACTCACGCGTTACACACAATATGAAAACGATAATTATTGTATTATTAATATTTTATTATATATATATTATATTATTTATTTATTTTTTACATTATGCAAAAATAATAATGCTTGGTGATGGGTAGGTTAGATACAAAATAATGTTAGCATAATAAGGTTCAGCTGTAAGTACATATTTCCTGATACACAGACAAATTTTTCAGGAGATAAGGTTCAAAACAAATGTTAATTTTTATTTTTAAAACTTTTTTTTTTTTTTATGAATTGTATTTTAAAATAAGTTGTGTAAGAATGTTTTTCTCAATAAAGTATTTTATTATTATTATGAACTCGGGAGGTCGTGGGATCGATTCCCACCGGGGGCAAGTTCTACATTGTATAATTTGTCTCGGTCTGGGTGTTTATATGTATATATTTACAAAAAAAAAAGTATAATATTTAGTTTATCAACCATCTAGTTTCCGTAACACAAGCCTCGTAGCTTACCACGGAAATTAGATGGCCTTGTGTGACCTGTCTGGAAATATTTATTATATATATATTATATTTAGTTAACAGATTCCATTATATAACGTTTGCGACTAAGGAACAGAATAGGGCCGCTGGATGGCCTAGTTACGGTCTCGTAATCCAACAACAAAGAGATTTTAGTTCGAAAGTTCTGTTGTGACCTAGTCTAGTACCAACTTCGAAGGTAAATAAGGTTGGGTTAGTAACAAGAGAGATACCAAGTTATATATGTAAACATTACATGTATCATTGCTAAAGTTCGATGAATTTAATTAGTTTTGCGTCTTAAGAGAGCTTTACGCTATTGGATCTTTCGCGCTCGCATAATGTTAATTATTTATTTTAATATATATTTGGCCAAGGAGTTGTCAAAGCGGCTGACAGAAAGGTCTGGAGACAGGAAGGCTGGCAATTATTTCTGCCAACGTATTAGCCTCGCTATACAGAGGGGAAATGTTGCCAGTCTCCTTGGGACTATCTCGGATGGGACGTCTCTAGAGGACATTTTTTATTTATAGTTTAGTTTATTTTTAATTTTTTTATTTAGGTAGCTTTTATATTGTAATTCTTTTATACTGGTTGTATATTACTTCGAATAAATTTATTTTATGTAAAACATCATTGCACTTTATACAAGAGGCAGACTTAATGCCGCTAGTGATGTCGATTATTATCTGACAGCTAACCTTAATAATATAGAAGCATCTAACATAAAAGTAGGTACAATTAAATCATTATTATTCGATTAAAAAAATACTAAACTATATACAATATAAACTTTCGCGCACATTCATAATAGTTTTTATAATTTTAACGCGATTTACTTCCGACGTTTCAGCCAATCTAAAAGAATCCAGTAACCAATCCGGGAAACATCGCCCCGTGTCGCCAAGGATATTGTAAGTGTCGTGATTTCTAAAAACTTTTAAAGTGATAAGTGGGTAGGTTTACATCTACCGTCCAGTATGTACGAGACTACACCGCATAGCTTCAGTCGACCCGTGACCACGGCCAATGCAACTTGGCTGAAACGTCAGGAGAAATATGTCTCTAAGGTAAATCGCGTAAAGACCCGTTAAAATTATAAAAACTATTATATACAATATACATATATATATATATATTTGCAAACTGGTACAGGAATATATTTTATCTGCCAGTAACATGAAAGAGCAGGCCCGTGTCATGGACGTTTCCACTAAAGAGGCCTTTGGTTGCAGGCTTTTCCCTCGGCATCAGTTGGCACACTCCTTGGTCGAAATACACTGACAATGGCGGTGTGCCTTCATTTTGGAGATGGGATTGTGCGGAGCGATAGCAAGAGACCCGACGGAATGACTGTTGAGCCGTGGAAACTTGGCAGGTCTCTGGTGTGGGTTGTGATGTGTGCGGCGCGGGAAGTGCGGCGGTTTCTGTTGAGAATCTCGAGTTGCGCAAATACGCCAAGCTTGGTACAGGTTACAAATTTTCTTCGTTTGGGGCGAGACAATGGGTCCTCTCGATAGAATAGCTCTTTTGAGCCGGTAACTAATTCCTTTCTTAGTGGCATTTCTTGAATTAAATATCCGCGTTCCCTCATTTTTTTAAAATTTAGTTAAAATAATGCAACTAAAGAAGGTCTCAGTTACCGGCCCCAAATTTTCAACTATTTAAATCACTATCATAACCAACAAAATCGTTGTTATAGGTACTTATAGATTTAGTTACATCTGAATTGATAATGAACCCAGTGACCGTTGTCTTGTATTATCAGAAACTTCATTTTAAACTTAGGCTTACATGACTTCAAAGCTATAATAGATATACTGAGTAAAAAATTATACAGAAGACAAATTTCTAAGCATTCCATGGATACACCGTGCGGGTGCCGGGACCATCGTGTGTGGGTAAGAGATGAGAAGAACGGTGTCTCGGGCTTGAGACCGACAATAGGCTGGTTTAAAAAAGGAGGCGCGAAACGTATTATTGCGCGATAATACGTTTACCATCCACCATTCTACTCCTCTCCCTACCCAACCAAATACTGTATAATTCCGTTGATGCTGTCTTGGAAGCTCGTTCCATAAATGTATTGACGGCAGACCTGCTTAGGGCCAATTCTTTCAGTAAGTGATTTTGCTGGAACTCCTTTCGCACCAATTTCCACTGCGTAAAGCTGAGTCCTGAACCCGTTTCTAATCATTTCTTCTGTGAGATCATAATATTCATTCGACTTCATGTTGTGGTCTTTTGGAATATTTGATTCCCACGGAACGGTAAGTTTAATAAGGATAACTTTTTTCAAGTTCCGAGAAAACACTAAGATGTCTGGCCTATAGGCTAATACAGCTAGTTCATCTGGGATCCTATAATGATGTTCAAATGTATCGATGAGAATTTTCCCGTCTGATGCAGCGCCAAGGATCGAGGTGGGCTTGCATTTAGTTTTCGTGCTTTGCCCTATAACAATTTTAAATCGTATGTGAATCGATACATTTTGTTTGATAGTATTTTCTACATGTACGAGTTCTACATCCTAGTTTTATAATATAAATAAATAAATAAATATTTCCAGACAGGTCACACAGCGCCATCTAGTTACTACATATTATACTTTTTTTTTTTTTTTTTTTTGTAAATATATACATATTATACATATAAACACCCAGACCGGATATACAAGTACATATTTTTTATACTAGCACGATATACTTGTGGGTATAAAATGCGCGCAATGTCTGTGAATATTAGTAACTGGAATCAGACACTTATGGCTAACATTATTCCCTAACACTATACCGCTTGATACATACTTATCTTCACGCCAGATCCCTTGCGGGATAGGCAGAGATAATTGAGCGCCATCTGACACGATCACGACATACCTCTTTCGCTTCGTCGACATTCATCAACTTTTTCATAAATGCCCTTTTGTTACGAAGGCTTTTAAATGCACCTTCGGCCAGTGTTTTATTTATTTGATCGTAATATGTGAGTTTTAGTCTACCAGGGCTTTTTCTTTTACCCACAACTTTAAATTATACCGGCTTGAGTAGATGTTTTTTTATACTTCGCTTGAAGGACTTAATTAAATATTGAACATTCACTGCAGTGAATAATTGCATATTTTTTTTTACCGAATTAAGCTTAAATAGTATGCAAACCGTAGAGCAACGACAAGTCGAATGACTTTCAAAGCAAAATAAAGTGAAAAAGTTCAATTATTTTTAATTTTTTTATTTACCATAATATTTTTGTAAATAATCTAAAGGATATATTACTAGAAAAATGTTACACATTAAAATAATTAATGCAAGATAAACTCTAACGTATATGCAGTAGTTATTATTTTCTATCCTTCTCCGAATTTTGTTGTTTTTTTTTCTTTTCTTTTACTTAATATAAATGTGTTGTAATATGGTTTGAGGTGTTTGATGGTTAAAAATTGTTATATAGTTTTAATTAAAAGTAAAGTATCATCACGACCGTTTCCCTTTCGGGGTTGTCAGAAACCACGCTTATAAATAAGCGGATTCACGTTTAGCTAACTTTACTATAGGCCAATCATGACAAGTGGCAAGCTCGTCGATGTCTCCAGCGTACCAAACTCGAGAAATATCACAAATAAATTCAATATTAATTAAATGTATTTATTTACATTAATCAATACTCCTCGCCAAGCCGTCTGGCCAGCGTGGCGAGTGTAGGCCAAATTCTCCAGAACATATATCTGGAAGGCCCATCTCCAGCAGTGGAGGTCTAGGACGCTGTGTTCTAGGGGCTGTAATGATGAATCAATATTTTTGTGTCCCGACCAGGAATCGAACCCGGTACCTCCGAGTCTAAATCCACGGATTTAACTGCTAGACCACGGAGGTAGTTAATTTAATTATAAAGTTATTATTTGGTACTGGGTGTCATATATGTAGTTGTACTATTTAGTGACATGCAATAAAATGTTTGAATTTAAAGATCGTGGTTTTAAATCTCGCAATCGTTGCATCATTTTTAGCTTAAAATCAATTGACTAAAGTGTTTCTTCCTTTTGGATTTAACTAAAATCGTGTGTTTTGATTAAATGAATAGTTATTGAACCGACGCATGTGATCCAGGCTGAAATCCATGTCTGAAACACAAATACTGTTTGGGGAAGTTGCCAAGAAGCAAGTCCGTTATTGGCTTAAAGTTATATGTTGTCTAAAAGCAAAGCTGATGAAAACACGAGAGGGTTCAACGTTTTTGCATACCTCTCGCTCGCACATTATAATATTTTAAAATATTTTTTAAGTCTGGTATACTTTTATGAAATGTAATCTATCAACTTACCATAGGATTTGCTTCACGCAGCACCAACGATGTTCCTGGGGCCCGCGCAGCACCTACTCCCTCTGCACCACCCCTAGTACTCCTCAGAAGGTGGTCACAGTACCTGATGGGTACTTCTATGACCACAAGAAGATGAAGATACGGAAGCTCTAGATTAATTAATTTTAATGTTATTTTTATATGTATTTTAGTTGTAAGGTATTTATCTATGGGCCATCTGTTGCCTGATAATAAACAAATTATTATTATTATTATAGGGAGTAAAATTACCATATTTCGTTTGGCAACCCACCACTGCTTTTGTTAGCGTATTTTATAATATAACAATTGGATTTCATTCCGATAACAGATCGGTGAAGGTCGCTCATCTACGTATTTTAAGGCGCGAATTATATTTATTTATTTTAAATATGCATGTATTTTATTTATTATTTATACACAGTATATATTCATTATCATCTTAGATGTTTAAACCATATACTTACCTACGTACCCATATATATATTTATTGGTTTTACTTACTATAATATTTTGATCTTTTTGTGTTAATTTTTCTTACTCTGCACCCATAATATTCTTCTCTCACTCTTCCAAAGGTTAGCTGGTAGAGAATACCTTTATGGTATTATGCTCGCCTATGTACATGTTTTTATATTTTATATTTTGTGTGCAATAAAGAATATTATTATTATTATTAATTATACAGGAACGGCGTAAGGTGAAGGCGCGGCGCAGGCATCTTGCCGCTTCAATACAAAATGTAGGTAGGCGTTGTGATTTTGTGAATTATACTCAAGCGGGCGGTCACCTGTTCAAGTCGCTAGCTACCGCGACTGGAGTGGCGCGCAAGCAGCACGTTGTAAGTTATACAGCAGGATCAAAATACGCGATGATATTGAATTTAAGGACGCGGCGAACGAGTGTCTTCACTCCGTAGCCACGACTCAGACTTAGCTGTAAAGGCACACAGGGCCAACAGTGAGATAGAGACGGTTTATAGGATTTTAGTCAGTAGGCGCCCTGGGGCTTCACTAGGAAGCTTCACGGATGAGTCGGGCATGCGACCCCCACCCGCGTTGGACCTTCAGGCAAAGGGCGTATCATTGATGATTTATTGATTCACCGTATATAAAAAAAAAAAAGTTGAATTTAAGGTACAGTTCTGCGAGATAATTAAACAATATTCAGATCTTTACGAACATACTTAGCCGGAGTACAGTAATAAAACAGTACAAGATAAAATATGGAGAAAAATAGGATTAAAAGTCGGTGCATTATTTATTTAAATAGTAAATGCTATTACGATAACGTCACTCATTGTGACGTGTCTTCGCCTCTTTGGTACAATGGGGTGTATCACTATTTTTCTATCACGATAGATGGCGCATGATAGATGGTACCTAATATAACTGTCAGTTGCATAGAAAACTTGTATTTTTATTACGAAATTTATTATTTTCTGGATATTATGCCGAAGCTGCTAGCTTTTAAGTGTACAAATCGCGATTTCTAAGCGAAATCAAAGATATCGTGATCTTAAAACGCCGTTCCATAAGAAAACCTTTTTTCTTTTAAAGACGGGGGTGTGCGCTTTTTAATTCGTCTTTTAAGGTAGGTAACGTTAATTTAAAATTCATTTTTCTGTTATAAACATAAAACTACAAAAATAATTAAAATAAAATAAAATATGAATAAATAAAATATGCGATTAAAATAAGGTACCATTGCCGCTAGCGACATCTACAATAAGCTTTGCCTGATACACCCCATTTAAATCGCGTCCGTGCCTTATCTGTTTCACGCCTGCTCTGCGGCTTCACCTTACGCCGTTTCTGTATAATTCGCGCCTAGGACCTTAAGCTGGTTTTTAGATAAAAGGGAAAAATCACCAAGGAAAAACGGTCATGATGATAATTTTATTGTCTTATTCCAACAATAAGCAACAACGTTTTGCCCAGTAATGTTTAATGTGACTTTTGCTACGGTGTTTACGGTCTTAAAGGAAAAGGCTATAAATTTTCCGAATTGCTCCTTCTCTCGTAACGGACTATAACTTGACTTTTACTTATCTATACTAATATTAAAAATGTGAAAGAAGCTTTGTTTGTATGTCAGTTTGTCTATGTTACGCCTATATTCATCACAGGCCCTAGAACATAGACTGCTAGACCCACTGTTGGAGATGTGCCTTACAGGAATTTCTGGAGAACTTGGCCTACACTCGCCACTACGAGCGAGACGTGGATATGTCAGAATAAGCATGAGAGTAGAGTTAATGCAGTAGAAATGAGGTCGTTACGTCGGACATGCGGCGTCACTTTGATGGACCGCATACGTAATGACGAAATACGCAAAAGGGTAGGTATGAAAGAAAGCATAGGGACAAAAATAAGGAAAGGCATGGCTCCAATGGTTCGGGCATGTGGAAAGGATGAGTGAAGAGAGATTGACGAACCAGATATATAATGTGAAAGTTGTGGGTAAAAGAGGCCCTGGCAGACCAAGACTCACACATTACGATCAAATAAATAAAACAATAGCTGAATGTGCATTAAAAAGCCATCTAAACAAAAGGGCATGTATGAAGAGGTTGATGAATGTCGAAGAAGCGAAAGAGGTATGTCGTGACCGTGACAAATGTCACTCAATTGTCTCTGCCTACCCCGCAAGGGATTTGGCGTGAAGATATGTATGGTATGGTATATTTTTATACAGGTATTTATATTTTGGTTTAGGTATTTTCATAGGTAAATGCCGGGGGCCTCCGGTTTGAACCGACCTTTGTAGAATTTTAAGGACAGCGTTCTTACAACCGAGCTACCACCACTCTTGTTTTACGCCATATTATTGGAACGATTTTGATGGCATTTGGCTAAAATTGTTGTTCAAAGCCTTATGCGGGGTTTACACGGGACGATATTCGCCGTGCGGCAAGTCACTAGTCGTATCGCCTGCCCAAGCCGAATCGCCACCCCATTTACACAAGTCGATGGAAATCACGGGTGACTTCGTTCATTTTGCATCAATATGTCGATCGGCACAGTCGCACTGCGTTGGTACTGGTATTGAAATCCAATTCTGTTAATAATGGAATATTATTTCTATAATAATTTTCGTGTGAATTCCATAGACATGGGTGCTTTTTCATATCACTCTAAAACTGAATCTCCAATTTTTATTTATTTTTATTTTATTGTTTTTATTTGGAAGTATGTTAAATCTCTTGGGTTAGGTCGTTAGCAGAGCCAGCCATTCGTTTGGTTCTGTAATACTTAATCAGCTTAATATTCAATTTGCCTCAGCCCCGATGCTTGATGCTGCTATCAAGATTAGCACCCTAGTGGAGATTTCACATTAAACCTTTTGGTCTTACAGAAGTGTCTGATGATGTAATCTTTAAGACGTAGACTCTATTACTATTCTAATGCAATAGGATGGATGATAATGAATGATTAGGCCATCCAAAAATTAAAAAAATAATAGAAATCGTTTAAAAGGGGAAAAAATACAAGAAAAAGAAAGATTTAATTAGTAACACAGCAAGGTTTAATTAAAAATGTTGTTCCGTAAATAAATATATTTTTTCCTAACAACCGAAAGCAATAAACTCTTACCCAATTCACTAATTGCAAAAATGTGCACAAACGCCTTCCAAATATCTTAATTAAAATCCAAAATAGGAACTTGCTTCAACACATCGGGTGCGTCCAGACTGGATGATGGAAACTCATAGATTTTCTGTAGGTTCTCTGTGTAACATTTTTGTATATCAACATTTTATTTTTAGAACACCTTACAAATAAAGCCGACTCCAGACGTTGTTTGCTTGGCACCAATGTTGATCCAACATGTGGATCGAGAAGTTTGCATTGGTTCTTAAGTTGGCGTGTGCTTTGGGGATCGCGAGCGATCTCAGTTGACATGTAAACGATTTGCTCCGGCTTGTTTCGTGTTTTATAATGTGTCAACCACCATCTTCTTTGACGTGGTTGTTTCTGTTTTCGGACATCTTCACATTGGCATTGACGTGACAAAACTAGTATAATAGCCAACATGTAAATGTCTCACCAAATTAACCGACCAGCATAGATAATTATACTCAATTGCTTCTTTGAGTTAGTTAATAAACTGTTGATATTTACGAAGGTTTTGTTTACGATTTAAAAGAAGACCTACGAATTGTTTGACACGTAGAAATTTAATTTAAAAGAATATAATCACAAAATCCAGTTGTTTTGTTTCCTATTAATAAATTGCAGATTTATGTGAGATACCAACTTTAATACAAAATATATACTTACTTAAAAATATATAATATATTAAAGGTGCTACCTAAACCTACCTTTATACAGCATTGATTGAAAATAGCAGTTTTTCAATTATACTTTTATGTAACTCCATTCTTTGAATTTGTAACATTACGCGAACTGTTTATGTTAGTCTGGCAGCACCATATTTTCTCGTTCTAATGTTAATTGTCAGGAGAAGAAATTAGCCCCAAGAAGGGAGATAAAAATGTAATGCCTTTGTTAATTGCACCGTCCTTAATGAGCTGTTGTTTAGCCTTTTTCGGGTTCGTTTGTTCCTGTTGCTTTAGTCATGATAAGACTAAATGTTTGCTAAAATATTTTTTAAAAACTGCCAATGCCAGGATTTTTACTCTCAAGGATAACTAATATTGTACGTTTGCCATAGTGATATTTATACTTTAAATAACACTGCTTGAAAAAACACCTACGTAGTGTATTGATGTGTCTTGATCCATGTTTCTGTAGAAAAAGAACGCGGAAATTTAAAAACGACTTTTAACTAATGTTCTCAGCGCGTCACAATGACATTTGAAGTTTTGTTAGGCGAAGCGCGCGATTGGTTGTTTACATAAATATAAAGAGGTGACGTGGTATTAGTGGATTCAGGGACTATGCTTGTGCTAGGCCGTAACAAACAACGTAGCCGTTTGCCACTTGCAATAATGGGCCTTTAGTAAAGTTGGATCCGAAGGGATCACGGTCGTGATGATAACTGACAATTTTTATTAGCATACATTTTATTTTGTTGACATTCTACGTGATTTATTGGCAATTGTGTAACAAACAGTCGTCATGTACCATAAACAAGTCGAACCAATTATTTCTACTGTTTTGGCAACGGTACCGTTTAATCCAATCATCGTAGGAAGTCGTAAAGTTGAAGAGGTGAAATTACTTTTCGTAATACACGTAAATTCAATTTCTACTTTTGTATTTAACCCAATTTTTTAGGTACAGTCAGAAAAATAAGCGTTGTCCATTTATTCATATTCTTATTAAGAACTAATTAAAAAATATATTTATTTAAATGATCCAATGTGTGATAGTAGGCGCTGTTTTGGGATGCCACATGTGACATCCAGCCATAAGAAACCCGGGGCCGCTGCAGTGTCAGCTGCGTGCCTTAAACGCAACAAGTACCTACGCGAAGATCATCGTAAATCACCACTTCATCCCATTTGCAGTCGAAAAGATGGGTGGTCCGAGGAGGTTCTGGCGTTCTCGTGAGCTTGGGGATAAGCTTTTTTTCTTTTTTTTCAAATCCTTTTGTTCACTTTATGAGGCTGCTCCTCTCTTCTCTTCTACATTTCTTTGTCTATAGGATTTCGGCCCATTGATGTTGCTATTTTATACAACATCTAAGTCCGAGATCATAGGTATGTGCGTTAGAAGGTGCTACTGACAGTTTCCACCTTCCACACACCAATGTCACTTTTTTTTTATTTTTTTATTTTTATTTGTCCCAAGGATAAGCTCTGCTTGGCGACGTGTGACCCTTTGAGTACAGAATATTTTACTCAAAGGGTCAGCCTCGCCGTTAAACGGGAGAACGCAGCGGGTGTCGTCGGCACACTACGCCCATCGAACGGTTATAATTTTAATATTTTTTTAAAAGTATATTTTATATTTGTAATGTAGTTCATTTCATTGTTAATTTAGCGTTTAATTTTATATTATGTAAATATTTTATCTCGAATAAACTTTTTAATCAATGATTCAATTAGCGAGAACAATCTGTCTAAAAAAATACCAATTGATGGATACTTCAAATTAGTTGTCGCGACTACATTTGAATCACTATGTGATATATATTGGTTAGTCTGAATATCTGATGGAAGTGTAGGAAGAAATTAAAAGTAGGTTTATAGTGTAAGAAATTCTTACTAATTCCATAAATTTAAAATGCCAAGAACATTTTGTCTTAGAAGATGATTTTCTGGATACGTCTTCCTGCTCGAGTATAGGATAGGCCATCTGTCCGTCTGGCGGGGATTAATCCAACTCTGCTTGTTTCCGCACATGGTCTCTGTAGTAATTTGTATTGTAGCATAGTGTAATTTAAATCCTGAACTAAATACACAACGAGCACAGAATAAACAATTTAAGTACACATTGGACATCAATGCAAATAATTTAAAGTATCATCACGACAAAAGCTCATACAATATATCGCACATCTAGATGTAAAGAGAGTTAACTCAAAAAACATATTTTTTTATTTATTGAGACCATCGAATTCCTTAACTGACTACCTACCGACCAATTGAAGATATTTAAAAAAAAAAAATTAGGTGCGCGTGCCCGCCTCAAACAAATTGGAGAAAAAATAAAAGCATAGATCTATACAGAAAACTTCTGCTTACACAGGGATACAGTAAACACTTCCGCCTTTTCCGAAAAAGTGTTTTTTGCGTTAGTGCTGTTTAGATCTAGATGTGCGAAATTTTAACTTCACATATTTATACTTTTGGTAAAGAGATATTTTTTTTTATATTATAATCTAAAATTAAATTAAAGAACTACGATTTTGTATTTTAATTATTCAGTTATAAAATCTTAAGTTACAGCGCAAAGAAGTTTTCCTAAAAATAACGCAACTCATACTGACCCTAATCAAGTAGGTAGTAAGAGGTCGACGATCGCGTGAACGAAGACTTACGTAATTGTTTCTCTCTCGATTTCGGCTGTGAGCGAGATCAATTCGTAAGTTTTGTTTTTCGTTCAATGATTTTGACTTTTAAAAAAAAGTTTTTTATTTTTATTTTTTATCTACTAATGACATCTAAAGCCAAAAAACATATTTACACTTTTGACAATTGCACGCAGTATATTTTCCTTAAATATATCTACCAGAATAAGTATATATTGATAAGTATTTATGTAGTTTTTTGTTCAGAATTGCACCCCACATAAGTTTTACTGTTTCACTCTCCCAAAGGTTAGCTGGTAGAAAAAGGCGTAATGACTTTAAGTTCGTCTTTGTAGGTAGGGTCAAGGAATTTAATTCCCTATCCATTTCGCTGAAATGTCGTTAGACATTAGCAATGCATTAAGGTCGAAATTTCTATGTCAGTAATAGTATTGAAATGTCAATACGTATTATTTGCCGCTTATTATCGTTGACAGAGAATGTAATAGACGCAGTGATCGCTCCATCTCATTCATTAAAAGAGGAAAATAATATACAATGTAATGTGAAGAAAAGAGAAAGCGCGATGCGTTGTGCTAGTATGTCCGATTTTTATTGTTTTGCAAACGTTTTGACGGTTAGCCTGCGCTCGGTAAGAATTTTAGATTTTTTTTTGGTTTAATATTAGGCTTTAAGTGTTAAGTATAAATAAATGAAATTGTATTTCTGCCTTTTATTTTTGTAAACATTAAAATTTATATTGGTAATTTAATTAATTATTAATCGAAGGAAGTAAGGTTTTTTTTTAGAAAACTAGTAAAGTAAAAGTATCATCACGACCGTTTCCCTTTCGGGGTGGTCAGAAACCACGCTTATAAATAAGCGGATTCACATTAAGCCAACTTTACTATAGGCCAATCATGACAAGTGGCAAGCTCGTCGATGTCTCCAGCGTACCAAACTCGAAAAATATCACTAATAAATTAAATATTAATTAAATGCATTTATATACATTAATTAATATTTTTGTGTCCCGACCAGGAATCGAACTCGGTACCTCCGAGTCTAAATCCACGGACTTAACCGCTAGACCACGGAGGCAGTTTATTAATTAAACTAAAAACTATTTTTTTTAAACATAAATTACTATTATTACCAAAAATACTGGACGCTTGCCATCGTCTCGACTCAGGCCGGTTCAGAACCAAAATAGATGGGATTGAGACTACTGCAAGCGTCCTACGAATAAGATCGTTAATGACGGAAAAAGCGAACCGCATTTTTGGAACTCGACAGCCCGTGGTGACCAACCTCATCGCCATCTTGACCACATGGACAACGATGTGGTTCACACACTTTTATGCCCAGTCGTAGTCAGACAAATATGCGTAAGAAGCTATTTTATAAAAGTGTCCCCATTTAAAAAAATTAAATATAAAATTTATTTTCTTCTCGACCAAGAATCGAACCCGATCCTATTGCGTGTAAATCTACGATCGTAACAGCTAGTCCATTGACATCAGTGCAAATAATTTCGTGTAGAATTACGGTGAACACAGCTTACTCACGTTCGGATACCTGCAGTGGTCATTAGTGGGTCACAGCCGTAAGCACGTACGGCTATTTTTTAATTCTTCTAGGTACGTGACATTTCCAATTTTGAATTTAAATACTTTTATGGCCTAACTTTTACGTCAGTTCAATCCTTCAGCGAGCAATAAAGAGAACTATGATCGTTATTTTTCTGATGGAATAGAGTCGGATTCGTTTACATCTGTCAAAAAACCAAAGTTAGCGACATAGCCTTCAATATTTATTTAATAAAACTTTATTGCACAATATATACGAGGTGCGGACTTTATGTCGCTAGACATTCTCTGACAGCCAACCTTAGGGACACTGTAGAACATTAAAGACGTAAGGTAGGTGCAATTAGACAAATATGATTACGTAATAAATATGCAATATTTTTAAACTACAATAATAAATACTATAATAAACTAATTACTAATAATACATAACATTTTATTAATACATTCGGTACATACATTACATAACATTAATACATACACTACATATAATGGTATTATAAATAAACTAAATGAGTCTTTATGAGCTATTTAAATAATATGAATATACCATTTTTTTAAATGCTTCGGTTGGATGCTTGTCGTATATTTACCGGCAGCTTGTTCCACAGGTTTGCGACAAAAACCGCAAAAGAATCGTTCATGAATATTGGTAAACTAAAGTTGCAATGGGCCGGGCACGTCTGTCACAGAACCAATTACCGTAGACTGGTTCTGGATTAAAGACAATGAACGGGAAACTGTAGAGTGGGTCGACACCCCGCTAGATGACGAGATGACCCGAAATAGGCCTGGATGAGGGTGGCAAAAATCGTGTCAAACGGCGAGCCTTGAGGCGTCACGGTAAGACTATCATCATGTGACCTTGCGCGATGATAGTAAGTGGCGCGCGAGGTCCATGAATGTCAGCAACTGGAATCAGACATTTATGACTGACATCAGTCCCTAACTCTATGCCGACTTGACTGGGCATGACGGCAATTGGAGCCTGAGCCCGAAACGTGTTGATTCACTGTACTGGGTTTATAGCGGGGTGTCGTCCCACACTGCGTCTTCCCCTACGTGGTCTCCCATGTTCATCATGGTTCTAGGACAGATGTGTCCGGCTTGTGCCACTTCAGCTTACAAATTTTGAAGGCTATTTAGATATTATTACTAGATTGTAAGCTGACACGGCCATTTTACAGCCACAAATCTATATTGATGGACATAAATATTATTATTACTAGATTGTAAGCGGACACGGCCATTTTACAGCCACGAATTTATATTTAAGGACATAAATGTTATTACATTATAAGCTGGCACGGCCTTTTTACAGCCACGAATTAAATTTTATGTATCTAGTTATAAATAAGTACAAAATCCTCGCTTATGGCAACAATGTTTTATTTATTATAAATTGTATTGCTGTTAGATTCGGTCCAGCCAAGCTTGTATTGTATTGTATTGTACATGAAGTCGAATAAATATTATGATCTCACAGAAGAAATGATCAGGAACGGGTTCAAGACTCAGCTTTACGCAGTGGAAGTTGGTGCAAGAGGAGTTCCAGCAAAATCTTTGCATCGCTTACTAAAAGATTTGGGCCTAAGCAGGTCTGCCGTCAATACATTTATGGAACGAGCTTCCAAGACGGCATTAACGGAATCATACAGTATTTGGTTGGGTAGGGAGAGAAGTAGAATTGTGGATGGTGAGCGTATTATCGCGCAATAGAAAAAAAAGGAGGCCTTCTTTTCTTAAACCAGCCTATTGTCGGTCGCGAGCCTGAGACACCATTCTTCTCATCTCTTACCCACACACGATGGACCCGGCCCTCGCACGGTGAATCCATGGAATGCTTAGAAATTTGTCTTCTAAAAATATATGTATTGACCATATACAAGTGTTGTGTACTAACCTAAGGAAATAAATGATTTGATGCGGCCCAAGCCATGTTACGTCCTGTTATGAATTCCAGCTTGCCGCTCAGGTTGAAGGTCCGGATCTACAAGATGTTCATCCGTTCCCGTCTCACCTATGCTGCGCCAGCCTGGCACCACCTTCTGGCCCAGACCAACAGGGATAAGATCCAAAGTCAGCAGAACATTTCGCTCAGAGTGGTTTCCCGAGCGCCGTGGTTCAAAGTCAAAGTCAAAGTCAAAGTCAAAATATCTTTATTCACGTAAACCTATTACAGGCATTTATGAAACGTCATTAATTTAATTATTTTGAATGATTCTACTCCTGCTAGTAGAAGACTAAGCAGCAAAGTGGTCCAATAAGTAAGCTGTTAGCAGAAGACCAGCAGCTTAGCAAATTCCAGTGACCTGTTAATGTTTAATCTGACTGAGAAAGGAATCTGCAAGGAAAACTCAGCTATATCAGATTTACAAAATAAAACATATACAGAACTGCACCACAACGATCAATTAATAACCTTTTAAATTTAGTTATCAGTACCTATGAGAAAACAATACCTGGTACAGCAGTAACCCACCAGGCAAGTCAGAATTAAGGTAGACTACATGCCTATGTGCAACCCGAAAGTCGACAAAACGCAAAAACCTCTGTTAATTTAAGAACAATAAATTGAACGTGTCCGGCAGAGGTCCCAGGCCCCCACAGCAGCACCCGATCACGGACATAACGCATGTGCCAGCCATCCCCCCGCTCAACCAGGCCCTTAGGGTGCGGACCGGGACCCGACACACGTGCCACCACTGCAATGACCTTCTAAGGAAGGGGCGACCACCGGACACGCCACACCATGAGAACCTGAACACTAAGAATGACCTTCGAGACACACACAAGCTAAACATAACAATTACTTCCTAAGTATCCAAATGTTGCCGTGCAATTCCGTTAACAAACTTATATATTAGTTAATAAAATAATAAATACATAATAGTAACTAAATGTTACATAAAAAATAATTATATTATAATAATAAGGTAATAAAAAATATTACTGTATCACAATAAACAGTATTTACTAATTAGTCAATAATGTATTAGTAACTAATTGTTACATTCAAAATATTTCTACATAACTGTAAAATAAATCAAAAATAAAAACAGTTTATTAAAAAAGAACCTAGTGTGCTATTAACTAATTCTCTAATCTTTGCAGAGCGGCAATATTCCACACATCTTTGTCATTAATAAAATCATTAATTTTATAATATGCTTTTGCAATTAGAATTTTCTTAATACTACTCTTAAATTTTGTTTCCCCTAATTCTGTTACAGGTTTTGGTAATTTATTATATAGTTTAATACTATTAATCACAATCCTTTAATTTGAGTTTTGAAGCCTAAATTTAGGAATATAAAGCTTGTCAGCATTTCTTAATTTGCGAGAATGCATGTCTCCATTTTTTTTAAATAACTTTAAATTATTCCTTACATATAGAATATTTTCAGTTCGTGCGTAATTCCGTCATAGCTCGAGATTTGGAGATGCCTACTATTGAGGAGTTTGTCACTGGCCTGACTAGACGATGTTCTATCGGGCCGACAACGGACACTTCACCATCTCCAGAATATCGCTTCGTCTTGCGCACGGCCCCCCAACGGGAGACCACTTCCAAGGGAAGTACTCCTGGAGGAGAGCTGAAGCAGTCGAACCTAGCCCTCTGGTTTCGTGAGCCACACGGGCGCTGTTATACTGCTAACGGCGCCCAGCACTAAAAGTGCATGAATTACCAGCGGGTGGTTACCCGCTGAGATCCTGTCGGGGAAAACGGGGGAATATCCCCATCCCCAACCCAGGTCCTTTAGGCGTCCGGGCCTGGACGACCCCACTGTCTGTCTGAAATGATTTGATTTGATAACTTTGGTTCTCTGACGGATTTCCAGATTTCGGACTTTATCCGCCAGAGAAATACCGCGCATAGCTCTCTCTACATAACCCTTCTTTAACTAATTAGCTATTAATGAGTTAAATTATCGTTTAAATTCCAATTGAGACTCTTTGTAATACAAAATACTTTCATATTTAATTCATGCGACCTGGAAAAGGTTGAAGTTATCCGCTTACCCTAAAACTCTTTGTCTCGTACTGAATAATTCAGTCAGGCTAATTACAACATTTAATTATATGTAAACTTTGTAACGACTAGCAAATAAAACTGCCAAACATTGTAGTGAAAAAATTATAGTAAAAGTAAAGTTTTATCACGTCCGTACCCCTTACGAGGTGGTCAGAACCCACGCTTGTGAGGTGCGAGTCCACATTAAGCCAACTTTACTATAGGCCCAACATAACAAGTGGCAAGCTCGTCGATGTTTTTAGCGTAATAAACTCACAAATATCACAAATAAATAAAATAAATTAAATTATTGTGTACCGACCAGGAATTGAACCCAGTACCTCCGAGACTAAATCCAACGACGGAGGCAGTTAAGTTAGAGAAAAGAAACATAAAAATAATAATTTAACTAATAAAAAATCCCGACTACGTAAAATTTAACTTTAATTAAACACTGATAAGAAATAAATAAAAACCATACTGAGTAAAAATAAATTTAAATAAAAACTGATCAGAAACAGGCTCAATGGTTCCGTAGACAAAACAGTTTGAGAATCGCTAAATGGAGTACTTTGAAATAATTTTATGATTGATACACACAACGCCTTGAAAATTTCATGTGTACTTGGTCCCCACGGCTCGAGAGTTTCAACTCCAAACGGCGCAAAAACACGTCTCCCAATAAGCTGGGTGTATTTCCTTCGTTTGAGGTTCTCTGCTTGTAATGCAGCAGCGCCTGGGTCCTTAGAGGTCAAGGACAGGTGGGAAGGCGCCAGGGTGTTCACACAGGCAAACCTATACTCCATGGAACCATCTTCATTCCATCGGGCCGCTTGCCATCGTCGCGGGCCATGCCAATGGGTTCTAATATGGCTGGCGAACTTACAGACACAAGGGTCTAAGGCTGGCGTATTTGTATTTTTAATTATAAAGTAGTTTTTTTTTATTAATAGTAATTTATATGTTTTTAGTAGGTATTTAGTTTATTTAATAATTTAGGTTCTTTTTAATCATAAATACCTAGTAAAAAATATGTTGTAATTTAGCGAATGAAAGATTCTTTTATTAAACCTTTTTAGTAACATTTTTCTAATAAAATGTTACTAAAATTTTAAAACATTTAATTAATAATTATATAACTTAAATAAAAAATCTATATTTTCTTGAAGATTTTCTTGAATGAAACTTACTTGAATTTTCAATCAAAGCAAAACTATTCAGCAACATACATAGTATAATCCAATCTCCGCTTATCTTAAGATGGGTTTAGACTAAACGGGCGAATGATCATTCTATCAGCTCTTTTTCAAATTCTTGTTGTCTTTGCTCGCGAATATACTATTAAAAATATATTTTCATTACTAAATTAACTGCCTCCGTGGTATAGCGGCTATGACCGTAAATTAAGATGCGGGGTACCGGGTTCGATTCCTGGTCGGAACAAAATAATTTATTTGTGATATTTCTCCAGTCTGGTACGCTAGATAATTATCGAGCTTACCACTTGTCATGGTGGGGATATTTAGTAAAGTGGCTAAATGTGAAAAAGCTAAATATTTCTGACTACTTCTCAAGGTATGGTCGTGATGTGGTTTTACTTTTCATTATCAGCGTGCGAACAGTTGCTTAGGCGTCCTTGCATGTTCGGAAGTGCTCGCTTCTCAAAGCAGTTAGTCGAGCATGTGCAAGATTTCTAGTTCTTGTTGTTCTCTTTCTTACTAGTTGGTTTCTTTAGATTTAAGTAATAAAACAGGTTGTCATTATTAGTAATAAAGTCTTTAGTGTACTTTAAAACAGTAATAGGCAATATGAGGGTGCAGAAAGTTATAGCGAAATCTTTTTGTTTATTAATTTAAATTTAAACTGCATCCGTGGTCTAGCGGTTAAGTCCGTGGATTTAGACTCGGAGATACCGGGTTCGATTCCTGGTCGGGACACAAAAATATTTATTAATGTAAATAAATACATTTATTTGTGATATTTTTCGAGTTTGGTACGCTGGAGACATCGACGAGCTTGCCACTTGTCATAATTGGCCTATATATAGTAAAGTTAGCTAAATGTGAATCCGCTTCTGTATAAGCGTGGTTTCTGACCACCCTGAAAGGGAAATGGTCATGATGATGATACTGATACTTTAAATATAAGAATAAAATATTCGAACTAAATTAATATACATTAAATATAAATTAAAAGCTACCTAAATAATTAAATAAAAATAAAATAAACTATAAATAAAAATGTAAATAATAACACCACCCACCTTTTAGGTATTTATCACGATGGATATCGCGGTTTTCAGATGCAGCCTTATTCACCATGCAGTAATGTTTTGTGTTTCGGATAATGAATTTTATATTAAAAAAAGTGATCTTTTTTATTTCAAATAGATGTTCTACAAATGACGCCTGAAGCCTAAAAAATATATTTGATCTTTTGACAATTACACGCGGCAAGTCTGATAGCTAAACGAAGTCTGTTTCACTGGCGGGTTGCAGATACTGTAAATAAATAACTGCTGAAAGACTGGGGAGAGATTTTCGGTAGGTTATTTTATTTTTATTTTATTTGGGTAACTTACAGCTAATACAATAAATTAAAGACTATGTTAATGACTACAAGCTAATTAAAAGTTACCACACATAACAAAAATACAAGCAAAAAAAAAGAAAAACCATAAGTAATAAAAACTAAACTAAAAATAGTTATTCATTTAGAGTTACAAAATTGGTAATTATTTTGCTCCTCACGGAATAAATACTATCACAAAATAAGTCAATGTCTAAATTGTGACTTAGTAAGTTAAACAACGATACTGCTCTAGGTATAAAACTATTTTGCCTATGAGAGATTGTCGTTTACACAACAAAAAAACTCTTTCTCTGGGTTAAGCTATTTCTTTGGTCTAAATCCACCTTTCGACTAAACTCAGAAGGTACCTGTCAATAACACGAATTAATATAATATTCATATGAAGTTCTGAGAAGGTTATCAAGGACGGGTGCCTACTTAGGATTTTGGTAAATTCATAAATTTGTAGGAAGTCTTGTTTGAAGCGGTGTTGTTTTTATATTAATATCACCATGACAAGTTAACAATATTAGTTCTCCTTGAAAGTAAAAATAGGCATTTGACATCATTGAAAGAAAGAAAGAAAGAAAGAAAGAAAGAAAGAAAGAAAGAAAAAAGTTTATTTGTAACAAAAAAAATACAAGCAGCAAAATAACAATAATACAACAAACAAGATAGTGTGGTGATAAATAGGAAATCAGCTCAGCAATAAGCTGAAACACTCGGTCACAGCGCTGATTTTCAGCTTATCCCTCACAATTTTATACTTAATTTAAGACTCCGTCAAAGAGATCCCACTAAGTTATTAATGCCAATATGTAAGAGTTCACTGTGTAGTTCTAATTGCTATTGTATGGCTATAAAAGTTTATAATCATATACCTTCGGACGTTAAATTATTACCTATAAATATTTAAAAAAAAACTTTACTCGCTGGCTGTCTGCTAAATGTTTCTATAGTCTTAAGGAATTTTGTGAATACAAATGTTGACATAATTTAAAAAATGACAAATTGTATGTAATGCTATTATTATTATTATCCTTAAACATTTGCATGCCAAATTCTGGTGGATCATGAGAAACTATTTTGATTTTATTTATATAACATACTATGTACCATGTCTCCTAGCAAATAAAGGATTTCATTTCATTTCAATATAAACCCAAAAATATTCTACAAGGAATATAATAATGATTGTATCAAAATTAAAAAAGAAGCAATATTAATAAAAATTGGTCCTTCAAATCAATAAATAACATAATATACATAAAACTATGGCTATATAATTTGGCTAATTATTAAAATAAATAAATAATGTTTACATAGCATTATAACCTACTTTTCTTAATCTAAACCTAATCAGGCGTGCTGCTGCAATGATTGTTGAGATGTGAACAAATATATTTTAAGTTTGTTTTTAAAAGCGACCACCGACTGCACGTTGTGCAGTGGTGGTGGGAAGTTGTTTCATATCTTTTTAGCAGCATATCTGAAACTCCCGCGGAACGCGGAGTTCGTGCATCGGAGAAGAAATAGCAGTCTGAGACTAGATCGCGTGGGATATCGTTTGGGATATTGCGGCCATATCAATTTTTTATAGAGGTAAGAATGTTGGGTATATCGTGGACGGAGTTCCGAACCAACAAATCCATCCTGGAGGAACTAGAGATAGGACAACGCCTTTCCTCAATCGTGCAATCACGCATTCTCACTTACTTTGGACACGTGTCGCGGCGTGGAGATACATCCATTGAGCACCTTGTAGTTCAGGGAAAAGTCGATGGCAAGAGAATGCGTGGTAGGTCTCCGATGAGATGGACTGACCAGGTTAAAGCAGCAATGTATCACCCCCTACATGAGTGCTCCAGGAAGGCTGCAGTTCGAGACGAGTTGCGACGGCTTGTTAAGCGTGCCACTGACACTCAAGTGACGACCACGACCACTCTGCCAAGAGTGTAGCGACTAAGAAGAAGAAGAAGAAAGCTGGAGAGTTGACCCTAACTATACCAAATAGTAAAGTGTATAAACTGATCTACGTGCGCTAATCTTTAATTGCTTATGTTGATTTAAGAAAGGTGTCACATGAGTTCTAGGCGGTATAGGGTAACAAAAACGATGCACATACTTTCAACTGAGCTACAAATAGGTGGTAATTTTATTAGTATGCCGGGCCAGGGAAATATGCCCCTGTTCGTACCGATAAATCTAGTAAAGTGTATCAGGCTTCAAATTCGAAGAATGGCAGTAATATAGGTAGTACTTGACATCATCGTAGGTAGTGAACATAACAAGTCCCTACCACTATGCGCTTGAAAGATATACAGTTTTTAACCCCATACAAATACATTCAAAAGAGACACGTCGCGTCGTATATCTAACGAGGCAAAAAATTTGCTTCTTGAAATGCTTACATAGAAAGTTTCATTAAAAATGCCAATGATTTTGCAATCACTGGATTGACAATTTAAAACTGAACAATATAAAAATTAATGATTAACAAATAATATATATATAAAATGTCCGACCGATTTAATATTATATTCTATTCTTTATTTACCGCTATACATACCCAGCGGAATTCGTTCGAAGGGTTAATTTGGTTACAAACACATGTACAACACATTTGTCCTGCCTGGAGAGTGCTATAAGACAAAAAACAGAACTGCACGTTAAACATATTAGTGTAATAAATAAATTAGGTATCACAATAACAGTTCGTTTATAAAAATAACACTTTTTTTTTCATTACAGTCCCTAGTACACAGAATCCTAGACCTTAACTGTTAGAGATGGGCGTTCCAGAAATTTCTGGAGATCAGACCGGACACAAATATTAGGTATTACTTAAATAAAATAAAACTCAATTTTTGTTTCCTCCCCGTAATGTCGTACGGAGCAGAGACGTGGACACGGCCTGGTTCACAAATTCAAAATCGCTCAGTCAGCTATGGAGAGAGCTATGCTAGGTATGTTACTTGCATAGCTTTCAAAATGAACCTAAAGTGCCAATAAAGGGTTCTAGAAGTAGAGGCCACCTACGGGCACTTTTTTTAACTAGCACGACGTTTAACCCTGTGCCTCCTGATAGTAAGTGGCGCGCAAGGTACATGAGTGTTAGCAACTGGAATGAAATACACATGAATGACATCAGTCTCTAACACTATGCCGGCTTGACTAGACTTCGTTTGAAGGACTCCAGGTTATAGGAAAGTGGATACACAGAGACTGGAAGTGTATTCTACATTGTGTCTGTGCGACAGATGTATGAGTTCCCAAATTTATACGTAGGCTATGGGATGGTGCTCCACACAGCGTTAGTAGGTAGTATATATATATATATATGTTTATGTATAATAATGTATATGTATTAGTATTTAGTTTATTGATATTATAATATTTTATATTATGTAAGTATATATTAGTTTACTGTTAATTTTCAATAATTATATTATTATTATCTTTATAATGTACATTTATATGGTTCAATTTGTCCCCAAGGTTTGGCTGTCAGAGAATGTCTTCGGGCATTAAGTCCGCCTTTGTCCTTTGTGCAATAAAGTTTTTAAATAAATAAATCAATAAATGGTAACTAAGGTATGTGGGTCTGACCTGTGCGTGTGGTTCGGTTGCGAAATAAAGAGGAAGGAATTAGGTTATACGAGTATAGCTCTTCTGAGCACTCACCATAGTATAGCCGGTAGAACACGGTGAAAGAAACTACATCTCAGCGAAGCTGCAGGGATTCGAGAATTCCAGATACAGTGGCATCGTCCACAATGCGGACAGCAGAACCATCCCAAAAATGAGAACAGTAATTCCACGCATGATCTAAAGGCAGAAAAAACCGCATCACCTTGTTCAGTATTCCGAGTTTGTATCCCATGTTGATGAGGGTTGCCAAATACTACGTGCAGTGACTAGCTTTGGGGGAGGCCTACACCCAGCAGTGGGGAGATACAAGCTGATGATAATGATGACCAACTTTTTCTAGTCTCTTTAACAACGCTGGCCTTCTACCATGCGTTAAATATCTTTCAATTCACAAGGGATTGCTTAGTGAGAATTGATGATCCAGTGATTAGTGTTGTCCGTTGAAAAAAGTCATTAAGAGAGTAAATAACGAGTCTCATTGACCTGTTTCGAATGAGTAGACATCGTCATAGAGAAGAGATAAGGCACGTCTTCAAAAATTTCATCGACACATGAGCAATATCTTGAAAATAGGTTACAATATACGATAGAGATAAAAATCGCTGACTTACAAACATTCTTGACAAATTGCTGGTTAATTTTGTGCTTGGTCTTCCTCACTTATACTATACTCAACAGTAATACATATTTACTTTTCAAAAATATTTTTTATAAGGTAGTCGATAAAACATAAGGAAGATTTATTGGATCATGATCAAATAATTTCAGATAGTGAGCACTGCCTTCTGGAAAATAAATTCTGGGTTCCAGAAGGTAACTTCCCTATTTTTGACACAATAAAACTATACTTATATATATATAAATATATATATGTAATATTATTACATGAAATTTTTGTTTACTAACTTTAATGTAAGCCATTGTTGACGTTGAATGTCAACAATGGCTCATGACTGATATCAGTCCCTAACAAGTAGTAGGCCATTCGAGCCTAATCCCGAAACGTTTGGTATATACATTTACTCGGCACGAACGGTGGATACTTCCCGTTCCGGCAGGGTAAGGTTACCACCATCATTCCGCTTACCACCTATTTGTTGTTCTCGTTGAAAGTATGTGCCATTTTCAATGGTGTCAAATGCCAATTTTTACTTTCAAGGAGGACTAATATTGTAAGCTTACGATGGTGATATTCATATAAAAATAATACCGCTTTAAACAAGACTTATCCATAGATAATATTGTAAAAAAATCTGACAAAACAATTTGTGATAAAACCTTATAAGTAAAGGCCCCCTTCCTAATTCTTGTGTGGTTCTCTAACTTGGTTTTTATGAGGTGGCGGAAAGAGAAAGTTTTTAATAAAACACAAAAATATTAAAGAAAACCTTTGGAAGCGCCTCGTACTTAAAACTTTTAATGAATAAGTTCGCAGAGAAAAGTGTAGCCAGGCCACGCAGCGTCTTCACACCCTACGTGTTAAGCCTGGTTAGGCGGGATAATATTGCGAATTAGGGGTCGTATATGAAATGAAAGCAACTTACCCAGATCTCCACAATCCACGTTCCACTAATACTCACATGTGTGTCAGTGTAGAATGATGTGGAGTGTTTATTGTCTGTTCTGTGTGTGTTCTGAGTAATCGTTAATATTTTGGGAGAGCACTGTGGTAATTTTAAACTTAAGAAAAAATAATAGTAGCAAGGCGGTTGGGACAGAAAATTAAATTATGCGGTACGGTGACGAGGTCACACGAAAGAAATAAATTATGTCCACTAGGACGAAAAATAATTGTGCGCGCTGCTGCGTGTGGCCGCCCGGTATTTATACCAATAGACGTACACGCCACGCCGCGGTAAGTAGTGAAACTAGAGCTTCAACTAGCGGCGTGTCTATAGCCCCCGCCTTGAAGGAATAATCCTTCAAAACAAGGAACAAACAAAGAAAAATAATAAAAAAATAGATATAAGAATATATGCATGCGGAAAATAAAACTAAGAAAACCAAAAATAAAACAAATAACAAAAATAAAAAAAAATAAAAAAAAGGAAGGAAAATAATATATGTCTATTGCGTTGGCAACGGACATAAGCGAACCACGGGTCTTTTATAAAAACCCTTTGATGTTTTGACCGTGGCCACCCGGACTATTCCATCCCGACCAGGATGGACCTCTGAAATGACACCAAGTTCCCATTGTAAGGGAGAAATCTTACCATCTTGTTTAATTACAACAATAGTTCCAAGTTTGACATTGTCGGATGAAACATTCCATTTTTGACGAGTCTGTAAGGTGCTAAGATACTCTAAGGACCATCTGTCCCAAAACGACTGCACAAGCTTATCGAGTAACTGATAACGTTCTAATAAATGCGACGGAGTATCTTCGACTGGCGGCGATGGTAAATACTTCAGTGGGGTAAGTGTTAGGAAATGAGACGGAGTGAGAGCTAACGGTTCCCCGGGATCTTGGCTTAAATTTACACAAAGCGGACGAGAATTTATAATATTCTCTATTTGACACAAAACTGTAGTCATTTCCTCATAAGTAAGGATTTGATTACCTACAACGCGGAATAAATGAGAATTGACATTTTTAATCATAGGTTCCCAAGCGCCGAAATGTGGAGCGATGGGAGGGATGAATTGCCAGTCTATTTTATACTCAGACAATTCATGTGATAAACTATTTTTATAATCAGAAGTAGAAATAAATTTATTATGAGGGAGACGTTTTAAAAATCTATAAATGTATACAACAATCCTAAGCAGCTTGCCCCACGAAGAATATTTAAGTGCGATTTTATATAAAAAATCTTCTTCTACGCAATCCAGAAGATTAGTAGAAGTAAGCGCGATAGTTTTTATTTCCGGGATATTATCAGAATTATCGACTTTAAACTTTTGGACAGGCCACTGATATACGTCCATGTCCATCCAAGGCGGACCAACAAACCACAGTGGATGTGTAACAAACTGCGAAGGTAACAATCCGCGGGAGAGGCAATCTGCCGGATTGGAGATACCGGATATGTGATAAAAATATTTTGAATCTAATAAGTTTTGTATTTTGCTTATTCGATTCGCTACGAAAGTTTGAAAGCGGTGCGGAGAGGAATTAATCCAGTGAAGAGTAACAGTTGAATCTGAAAAGGCATATATATTTTCGATATTGATACGAGGAGAATAATTACTTGAAACAGCACGAATTAATTTCGCGAGTAATAACGCGGCACATAGTTCGAGTCTCGCGAGAGATATAGTTTTTACAGGAGCGACCTTTGACCTTGAACATAACAACGTCGTGGTACAGTCGCCGTCGGTGTTGGCGTGCAGGTATACGACTGCGCCGTACGCCTGTTCACTTGCGTCGCCGAAACCAACTATAGAAACTCGACTATTTTTAAAAACATTTAAATGGCGGGGAAACCTGAGCTGATCCAAAAGTGACAACTCAGATTGAAATCTTGACCATGTGTTGATCACGTGATCAGGCGGCGTATCGTCCCAGTCAAGCTTTAGAGACCAAAGTTGTTTGATAAGAAGCTTGGCGAAAACGATAACAGGGCCAACGAGGCCGAGAATATCCCATAAACGGGCAATAGTGGATAGCATATTTCTCTTTGTACAAGAGCGCGGAGAGAGAGAGATAGTAAAGAAAAATACATCACTAGCGGGGAGCCATTGCATACCTAAAACTTTAAGAGAATCATCATTGTCAAGATTGACCGGGTCCGTAAGACGATATGACTCCGGCAAACACGACAACAACTCGCGACAGTTGGTTGCCCACTTGACCATCTCGAAACCACCGGCGGAAAACATATTAATAATTTGTTCGGCGGCTTCCGTAGCTTCCTGGACCTCCATGAAGCTGCTGGCCAAGTCATCCAAATATAAATCACGTAAAGCGAGCTCGGACGCTAAGGGATACTTAGTTTGCTCCTGCTTAGCAAGCTCATGAACTGTACGAATGGCTAGATAAGGACTGACACAAAGTCCGAAAAAGACGCGGCTAAAAGAAAAATATTTAAGCGGTTCATTTTTGTTAAAACGGTAAATTATTTGTTGAAACGAGCGATCCTGTTCACGTACAATAATCTGGAGATACATTTGACGTATGTCGGCGGTGATGGCAATTTTAAAAAGACGTAGGTTTAATAAAATATTAAATAAATCGTTTTGAAGAGGTGGGCCAGTATGTAAAATATCGTTCAAAGAAACTTTAGAATCCGTCGCACAGCTGGCGTCAAGAACGACCCTCAGCTTTGAGGTCAGTTTGTCCTCTCGTAGTACACCATGATGAGGTATGGTATAACCCTCAGTATAATTTTTGGGTTCCGATATTTCACATAAAAAACCCTGGTTTATATAATCGAGAATAACCTCGTCGTATTGACGTTTGAATGCGGGATATTTAGAAAATTTGCGTTCTAGATTATAAAAACGTTTAGTTGCAATTTTAAGCGAATCGCCGAGGCGAGCGGGTTCTAAATTAAATGGTAAACTAACAATAAATCTCCCAGAGGGATCGCGGGACGTCGAAGAAGTATAATATTGTTCACATTGTTTATCTTGGTCGGATAAAATAGGCTCGTCATTAACATCTTCTAACTTAAAGAACTTGCTTAGATCATCGTGAATGGAATCTGTAGTAGAAAAATAAGAAAGAGTACAGTCAGATTCCGAGGATATTTCTGCTTCGCCCATAATCACGTAACCAAGAGTGGTAGAAAACGCTGAAGGCATATGCGGAGGACCGGTAATTTTTACCGGTAACAATAAGTCAACAAATAACTTTGCGCCGATCAATATATCGATACAGTCTGGTTGGCCAAACTCCTCGTCGGCAAGAGATAAGCCTCGTAAATAATCGATAGAATTTAAGTTAATTTTACAAGTCGGTAACTTATCGGTAATCTTGTCCAACACTAACGTCTCGATATCGTAAGATTGATCGGGATAAACACGAGATGAAAAATTAATAAAAACCTTACCTTTTGTACTGCTACAGTTATCACCCAATCCTTTGATAATTGTTTTACGATTGAGTTGGTTTACACTTAATCCAAGTTTACGACAACACTCACTTGTTATGAAATGGTTTTGAGAACCAGGATCAATGATACACCGACACATTTTTAAGTTTCCGTAACGATCTAAAACATTCACTCGCGCCGTACCTAACAAAACACTACGAGAAACTAATCTTTTGTTTATGTCATTCGCGAAGTTAGCCGACATTAGCGATACGTTGCCAGCTGAACCATCGGAAGTGTGAGCGGGAGGTGTGTTTTGCTCGGGCCGTGCGGCGGTCGAGAACGAGACGAGAGAACTTTTTGCAGTTTGAGCGCATGAGGGTAGTCGTGAATTTGTATCTGGATTAGTCATATTTGGGTACTTTGTTTGATGCAAATGTAATAAACTATGATGTTTGTAATTACAGTACCTACAAGTTTTTGCACTTTTACAATTACTCCACCTATGTTTTTGGCTGAGGCAATTGGTACAAAATTGTTGTTCTTTTATGAAATGAAGACGTTCGTTAGGAGAAAAATCGAGAAATTTAGGACAATTATAAATGTACTCATGGGAGTCTTTACACAATAAACAATTTTCAGAATGGGTATTTAAATAAGAATGAGCGATTTTAGGAGAAACATATTTAAGTTTTTCGTCTATTTTTACAGTAGGTTTAGAAGTGCCGGGATTTATACGTTGCACGATTTTAGCCTGCCCTTTTACGAAATTTATAAAAGTATCGTAGCTAGGTATGTCCACATCTCGGACGGACATTTCGAAAGCCTTTGAAGTATCCTTATCCAAACGTTTTAAAGCAAGATATATGAAAATGTAATCAGATAATTTCTCAATATTTAAATCTTTTAGCGCGGCTATCGACGCGGCGAATTTATCAATAAAAGTTTCGATCATTGCTGCGCCGGCTGGATTGGGCAAAGGTTTTAGGTCAAAAATCTGGTCGAGAAAAGTAGTAGCTAAAAAACGCTTGTCTTCGTATTTGGATAATAATAACTTCCAAATCGTTTCGTAATTTTCGGAGGTGGGGGAAATGCCAGAGAAAACAAGTTGCGCTTTACCCTTTAACTTGCCGAGTAAATAATACAGTTTCTCAGATTTACTAAGTTTCGGATTACAGTGAATTGTATTTTTAAACGTTTCGTAAAAAATACCCCACTGAGTTGGATTACCAAAAAACTCTGGAATATCAATCGGCGGCAATCTAGGCTTTGAAGATTCAAAGCAGACTGTGTCGGGGTCTGATGAAACCTGAGTTAATTTATTTTTGATACGACGTACTCGACAATACAGGTCTTCGAAAGCACTCCATCCCGAAAAATTTGGTGAATAATCGGGATCCAGCTGTGTGTTGGTATCGTTTATATCTCGAAGACATTGCATGTAATCTTTGCGAATGTCATCGATAGTTTCGGAGCATGATAAAAACTCCTCGCGGCGTTCACTAGTATTAAGCGATGAAGAACTATCAAATATATTTTGTAAACGAGAAAAATAAGCTTCACGACACTTGTGCAGCATGGAAAGCTGAGAACCTAGAGACTTAACACCTTTAGACATAGTAAAATATGAAAATAGCCTACAAATAAAAAAGAATAAATATAAAAATGCGTTGTTAATTTAAATTTAAATTAACAAAATGATAGAAAATTAATAAATTGCGGTGGCGACACAAAAAATAAATAAATTATGTAGGTACAAAAAAAAACGCGGGTTTAAAAGTTAAATTTACCACATGCATAAATCACAAAATTTTAGGAAAATGCGGGGTTACACGTAAACGTGTGATAAAAACG
The DNA here is from genome assembly GCA_910589645.1 of Tinea semifulvella. Lineage (NCBI taxonomy): Eukaryota > Metazoa > Arthropoda > Insecta > Lepidoptera > Tineidae > Tinea > Tinea semifulvella. The sequence goes on along the minus strand of OU342595.1, from coordinate 9,642,386 downwards.
AAGAAATTTCTAGAAAATGAGGAGTTCATTCCTCACAGGAGGCACCAAAACTATAGCCAGGCCACGCAGCGTCTTCACACCCTACGTGTTAAGCCTGGTTAGGCGGGATAATATTGCGAATTAGGGGTCGTATATGAAATGAAAGCAACTTACCCAGATCTCCACAATCCGCGTTCCACTAATACTCACATGTGTGTCAGTGTAGAATGATGTGGAGTGTTTATTGTCTGTTTTGTGTGTGTTCTGAGTAATCGTTAATATTTTGGGAGAGCACTGTGGTAATTTTAAACTTAAGAAAAAATAATAGTAGCAAGGCGGTTGGGACAGAAAATTAAATTATGCGGTACGGTGACGAGGTCACACGAAAGAAATAAATTATGTCCACTAGGACGAAAAATAATTGTGCGCGCTGCTGCGTGTGGCCGCCCGGTATTTATACCAATAGACGTACACGCCACGCCGCGGTAAGTAGTGAAACTAGAGCTTCAACTAGCGGCGTGTCTAAAGTGGATTGCGGTATAGACGCTCCTATATACATATTGGACAATATTATGACACTCGAGAGACTATATAATTGTTACATTGGTCAGGCGCGAACAAAACATCAGCCTCGAGTTCAAAAGAAACCAAGTCTGTATTACAAAGTTTATTTTTTGAAATCTACTCATACAGACACGATGTGAGCACGCTTATTGACGGTAGTCTATTTCTTTAGGCGTACGGGTGAACATTACATTGGTCAGGCGCAAACAAAACATCAGCTTCGAGTTCAAAAGAAATCAAGTCTCTTTAGCTAATTGTTTTTAAGAAACCGATACGTTATCAAAGCCAATAAAATCAGGCTCGTTAGACCACTTGTGTTCCCTATTTTTCTGTAGACCCTACACAAAACAGAAAAATTGGAATTGATGCTCTATACATGTGTCTATATCATAGACGGAGTTCCGAACCAACAAATCCATAATGGAGGAACTGGGCATCAGACAACGCCATTCCTTGAATTACAATCACGCATTTTAACTTTGCCGTAGAAAAACATTCATGGTGGTCCAGGGGAATGGCAAGAGGATTTTTTGGTAGTTCTCCGATGCAATGTGTGCCCCAAAAAAGCTGTGCGGTCTGAGAGAAGTGGTGATGGCTTGTTAAGCGTGCCACTAGCACTCAAATAGTGACCATGACCACTTTGCCAAGAATGTAGCGACTCAGAAGAATAGACATTACTATGGTCAGGCGCGAACAAAACATCAGCTTTGAGGTTCAAAGTAACCACGTCTGTTTTCAAAGTTCATTTTTTGAAAACTAGTCATACAGTCGTAAACATTACCTTGGTCAGGCGCGAACAAAACATCTGCGTCTAGTCCAGAAGAAACCAAGTATCATACAGTCAAATGAGCATGCCTTTCGGCCGTATTTGTAGACAATAAAATAATTTCAAGTAATATCAGTAGGTGCGTAAAATATTTAAAACATGTAAGGCAAAATAATCAACAAAATATTTTTCACTAAGCACAAAAAAATACTTTGGACTTGTAACCCTTGATTTTTTGATGTTCTTATTTGCGATCTACAAATATAATTATACTTCTTTGTTGCTGTCGAATTTTGTTTGTGAAAATGTTTTATTTCATAATGGGAATTCTGAGTTCGATGTCGATTTTTTTTCGAGCTGTCCAACTTTACGTTTAAATTTAAGGACTTTTACATCTGTCGCACGCTGGAAATATGGAATGCCTAGCCAGTGTGATTTCCCATTCCTATAACCTGGAGTCCAGCATAGTGGTATATAATATAACATTGTTGTCGGTCGTTAGTGGCTGGCGTCAGATACTTCCATTCTTGGAGCTCGCATACCGCTAAGGTTGGAGCGGTGTCACATGTTGTGTTTAGAAGATTTTTACATCGTCATAATCGCTGCCCCTAAAACCCCTAGACCTCCACTACTGGGTTTAACTTCCCAGAACTTGTTCCTGGAGAATTTGGCCTTACTTGCCGAGGCCGCAAGGGTCTGATATCTATTTAAATGAGAATTTATTAATAATTCCACAAGAGACGATGGCAAGCGTCCAGATAGAATGACATTAGTTCCTTGGAGATTGGGTCAACCCCTGGTATGGGATTTTACCTGTTGGGATTCCCTAGCCCCTTCCCACCTTCAAGGAACTTCTGTTAGAGCTGGTGTTGCAGCGGAATAAGCGCAGATCAGCAAGCGTCGAAAATATGAAACTATTTGCAATAGTTACTTTTTTCGACGTTTGCTGTAGAAACGATGGGCCCGTGGGGATCGGAACTGAAAGCGTTTTATAAAGAAATTGTTCCAAGGCTCATTGACGTCTCTGGTGACAATAGGGCTGACAGTTTTTTTCCCAAAATTCAAGTATCATAATTCAAAGGGGGAATGATGCTAGTGTATTGGGCACCATGCCACAAGACAGCGATTTGGAGGAGCTATTTTTTTTGTAAGTATTTAATGTTTATTTTCTATGTATTATTATTTTAGGTTAAATTTAGATTTTGTTGCAATATGGTTTATTTAATTTAAGGTTTTGTATGAAATATTTTTTTTTTATTAGTATTAGTATTATTTTGTATTAGTAGGTTAATCATTTCACAAGTTGGTCTTAAAAGTTGTAAAAACACTTTTTTTACTTAAAATCGAAAAGGTCACAGTTAGAACCACATACCATATTTCTTAAGTACATTTCTTATAAAATACGTTAAGTCATTGGTTCCTGATCCACCAATACCAACTTGAAAAGAAATGAAATTAAATATTTATTTGTGATTGTATGGTTACAAATCAAGATGAACAATATATTTTTACCTGCAACAATCTACCTTAAGAGGCGTACAAATATTAATTTGAGTCCTAACACTAATTAACAATTATTCTAAAACTACGGCTAAAACAAACAATTTATTTACATACATTAATCTACAACGAATATGTAGACTCAAATTTTTGCACTAAACTTGTTACTGCTACTAGGGCGAGAATTACGACCCAAAATCGGAGTTAACGCTTTTAAAGTAGCGGTCACCGACTCCGAATTTCTGTAGTATTTTTTTTTAATTTGCAGACGTTGTTCGTTCGTGTACTTTGCCATGATGAAAATGTTAAGTTTACTGAATAAATTGACAGTGACAGTTCGATGATTAGTGAAAGGGTGCGTTCACAAATTGAATTTAAAGTTGTCAAGTCCCTATTGGAAAACCCTATAGTTTCATTACATTATGTCAATCTTATATAATATAAATAAATGTTAAAACAATACACCTAGATAAGAAAAATTACAAAATAAAATAATAAAATGTCCTACGTGATTCGCTTATAATTATTATATTCGGTCAATGAATAAAAACTTTTTTCCAATAACCAGCGTGTAGTCTTCCACGGAAAAAAAAATTTGGCAATTATTTTATGCTTGTAGAATCGATAATAAATAAGAAAAAGCATCAGACTTTAAAAGGGTTCATGACTGAAGACCACACAAAGATGCAGAGTGAGGCGATCCCCCCGCCAGATGCACGGATGACCTGAGGTAGGGATGGATGAGAGTGGCAGAAGATCGTGTAAAGTGGGAGCCTAAGACTATATCCAGCAGTGGAAAGAAAGCTGATGATAATGATCAGACTTTTGCTAGTCCTTAAAGCCAGCGGCGTGGCAGGAGGATGAATATCTCCAGAAATATCATCACGACCGTTTTTCCTTTCGGAGTTGTCAGAAACTAATATAAATTATATAATAATTCTATAATTACTCGTACAAATAAGCGGATTCATATTTAGCCAACTTTACTATAGGCCAATCATGACAAGTGGCTTGCTCGTCGATGTCTTCAGCGCAGCGTACCAAACTCGAGAAATATCAAAAATAAATTAAATATTAATTAAATGTATTTATAAATATTTTTGTGTCCCGACCAGAAATCGAACCCGGTACCTCCGAGTCTAAATCCACGGACTTAACCGTTAGAGCACGAAAGCAGTTTAAACATATTAAAATATGTTTAAAAGAACGATCTCCAGTGGTGCAGATTTAGGACTCTATGTCCTAGAGGCTGTAATGATGACGATGATTATAAAAGTGAACATCTTTTTCTCTCATTTATGTTCATAGTTCATACTTATTAACTGTTAACACCGTCTTAGCTCCAGTAATTTCTCACATGATCGATACCTATTTCACTCAAAAATTATTACGGTGTAAAAGGTCTTTACAGTATTAAAAATTTAGCACACTAAATAATTTAAACTAAACGTAGGTATTTGATTCATTAAATTTTATTTAATTAAAGGACATCATTTATTTAGGTCAAAATATGAAATAATCGGCATGAAAAAAGTGATATTCTATTAGAACTTCTAAAGAACTTCCGTCTAAGCCTTTTTTATAATGTCACTAAAGCTGTAGAATAATTCTACTTGGTTTAATTTGGGTTGTAATATACTGTATAATCATACATTTTTGATAAATTTAACTTAAAAAAAAAATATAATTTCTGCCGTAACAAGACAGTAACACCATTTTCGGCGCGGTGGTGGCTCAGTTGTAAGAACGCGTACCTTAAACCCTACAAAGGTCGGTTTAAACCTACCCGGCATGTACCAATGAGAAATACACTTTTCTTACGTACATTTGTAATAGATTTACAACACCACCGTTCCCGTGCCTCGTAGAGCACGTTAAGCCGTCGGTCCCGGTTCCACTAATGCCAACTTGTGGAATCGTTAATACTCGTAAATTGTCATGAAATTACATCATATCCTCGCTAAGCCGTCTGGCCAGCAGCGTGGCGAGTGTAGGCCAAATTCTCTAGTTCTGGAAGGCCCATTTCCAGCAGTGGAGGTCTAGAACGCTGTGTTTTAGGGGCTGTAATGAATGAATGAACACCATTTTCTATTATTTATTTCTGGCAAATATTATTCCTAAACCATATTATATGGGAGCAGCACCCAATGTTCCTTTTGTCAATAATGCACCTACAATAATGTGAGCGATTGCTTGTCGCACGCAGCCGGTTACAATGTACGAGTATACCTACACGTATTATGGCATCGCCCACTACTTAGCCGTAAAGCATTTCTAACTCTATTGATGTTTTTAATGTGAAGGGGGCATATAATAATTCTAATAGTGTTCATCGTAAAATTATAAGCGATTGTTAAGTTAACCGTGAAGCTTATCATCATGTTCGCATCATTATCATTACAAAAAGTAAAGTAGCTATGCTTGGCATTTCTCTGAAAGATAAGGTCCGAAACGTGGACATCCGTCAGAAAACCAAAAATTCAAAATTAGCAATGTGAAGTGGCAATGGACCGAACACGTCCGTCTCAGAACCGATGAACGACAAAGTAGACGGATTCTGTGAGTGAGACGACGGCCCGCTAGATAAGCGGATGACCGGAGGAAAGTCGTTGGTGGGGGATGGATGATGATGGCAGGAGATCGTGTGAAATCCCAGCAAGTGTGTTTCCCCACTTCTATAACCTGGAGTCATTCAAGCAATGTTTAAAAAGGCCGGCATAGTGGTAGAGACTGATGCCGGTCGTTAGTGGCTGGCGTCAGTTGTTCCTATCCTAGGACTTCGCGTACCGCTTACCATCAGGTGGGCGCGATATCACATGTCGGGTTCTTTATAAAAAATAAAAATGGCGAGGACTATATCCAGCAATGGAAAGAAATTTCACAAATTGACATTAGTCGCGATCTTACCAGCTTTTAGAGACTAAATTTAAAATGTGTAAAATTATTATCCTAAGCCAAGGTGGCACAGAATAATTCTGAATTGTTACAGCGTAAAATTACAAGCAAGTGTTGAGTGGAGCGTGAAACGAAATGTAAAACTCACTCCCGAATAATATCCTTTGTTTTGTTAGAAACCCTACTCGTGACGGTTTGTGGGGAATATATGACTGAGTTCCGCATGTTTTTATTTCTACTGCTTAATTTGGTGGTCGGTTGAACTTAAGAAGTCGAGTTTCAGTTCCTATGCTTCTATGATGATGTACTTATGTAAAAGAATTTATATAATGTCTCAACTTAAATCTTAATAGCTATACAAGTCTGTTGCCTCAAGTTATCAGTATGTTGAAGATCATAAAAAGTTGAAAATTATAACCTAATTTGTTGGCTATTACTGTAGTGTATATTAAATGACTATTTTAAAATTACATTACATCAACTTTCATAAAAATAAATATATAAAATATATTTTGCAATAAGTTTATTTACCTAGTATAATATCATATTTATTAATTATATCATATCTTGTCATATCATGTTATATCATATCTTATTTTATCATATCTTTTCTTATCTTACCATAGGTTTGCATAATATAAAAATTGTTGGCAGGATAGATACTGCATTGGATGACACTGTTGCTCTCTTGGCTATTTATTATTGTTATTTATTAGGTTTATTATCTTATTAAACTCTATAAATTAAAAACGTGTTATTTTCATTTTACACTGACGTATATTTCAATGTCAAAGTTTTTATTTTTATTTTCTAATCTTTTTTATAAAAATAAGTTGAGGTTGAGGTGCGTAAGGCTCCTACATTAATCCGTTACCAAAACTATCCGAAACTAACGGATAATCCGAAATAATTTTATATCCATAACCGTATATAAGCCAGTATAATGTGATTCCTAAATCCTTTTCCAGATCCATAACATCCGTACTAAAAAAGTGATAATACGAATAAATACGACTATAATTGCCAATGTGATAATGAAGTAATACTCGTATACTTTGCTCGCCGTTTATTACACTATATATTTTGAAATATCTCTTTCTCCCCACATTATATTACAGGCTCGAATTTTGTACAATAATTCCGCCCACTTGTAATCCATAAAGACGGACAAACCTTTAAAAATAGATTACTTCTGGATTACCCTATAAATTCTCCAAGATAAATTTCCTTTTACTAACCTTTAGACCTTATCCAAATGGCTAGACCACAAGCGTGACCGACGTGAGAAGACCCCAAATGTTTAAGGCAGCAAAATTATATTTCTTTAGACGTAACGTTAAATAAACCCTTCAAGGAACAAACGCTATCATTGTTAACTACTCGTACTATTAAAGATTTTATTCGTTTAATTGTGTAATACGTTATTTATTTATGTATTATGTTTGGGGAACTTACAGCTAATTTACACTTTAAAACTTGCCTTTTAACTGCCTCCGTGGTCTAGCGGTTAAGTCCGTGGATTTAGAAGGTACCTGGTTAGATTCCTGGTAGGGACACAAAAATATTTATTTAAAAATAAAACATTTAAATATTATTTAATTTATTTGGTATATTCGAGTACGCTAGAGACAACGACGAACTTGCCACTTCTCATGATTGGCCTATAGTATAGTTGGCTAAATGTGAAACCGCTTATTTAAAAAGCGTGGTCTCTGACCACCCCGAAAGGTAACAGTCGTGATGATACTTACTTAAATTTAGATTTGTCGTAGAACAACACACGCCTGGTTTTTAAAATCGATGACGTCAGCATCACTGCTAACGTCATGGTCTTTATTAGCTTCTTAATCACTTGTGGTAGAAAGTAAACGCTAAATAAAGGTTACACTATTAAATAAAGACATAGGAACACTTTACTTAAGTCTATTCAGTTGCAGAGCTTAACTTCTTATAGATACAATAAACCCAATTAACACATTGCCTACAATTAAATTTTAAAATTTAATATAAGTCTGGTTATGCCAGTTTTTTCTGTATTCTATTCTATAAATGACTTGAAATAAATGAAATGAAGTGAAATGAAAAAACCTTTATTGAACAACATAAACACAATACACTGGAATGAAATTTATTAATTTAGCAAATAACAATAATAAAACAAAATATAAAGTTCTAAGACCCCTAAACTAGGTGAACCTGAACTATAGGAGTCAGTCAATAATATGATGTGAGAAAGTTGCATGGAATTTAACGTAGTCGCTGGGTGTTGTAGGAGCCTTACGCACCTCAACCTCAACTTATTTTTATAAAAAAGATTGGAAAATAAAAATAAAAACTTTGACATTGAAATATACGTCAGTGTAAAATGAAAATAACACGTTTTTAATTTATAGAGTTTAATAAGATAATAAACCTAATAAATAACAATAATAAATAGCCAAGAGAGCAACATTGGTGACCCCCGAAGAACAAAATTATGATTTCGTAAAACAACACTGCAAAATTTGGAATAATGAGCAACGAAAATCCGGAAGAAAATTTGACATGTGAAAAGGTAACAATAAAAACACCACCGTTTTCAATTGAAAAGCCTGAAATATGGTTTTTCCAATTATAAACACAATTTAAAATACACCGAATCACTGCCGACGAGACCAAATTTAATCACCTAATCTGTCAATTAGATCCAAAATTTTTAGAAAACATTTGGGATATTATTGAAAATACAGCTACACAAAACAAGTATGACACGTGCAAAGAACGGTTTCTCCAAGTTTTTCAAGAGAGCGATAAAAAACAATTAAGGCGACTCTTGACGGGCATCGAATTAGGCGATTTAAAGCCAAGTCAACTTTTGCGGAAAATGCAATCTCTAGCACGAGCAGACATCTCCTCAAAAGTCCTACGAACGCTATGGCTAGACACATTACCTGCCTCAATTAAAAATATCCTGGTCATCAGCGAAGAGAACTTAGAAAAAGTTGCGACCATGGCTGATAAAATGATAGACCTGACACCAAGAGAGAACTACAGTGCCAAATTAGTAACACCAGGGCCGAGCAACAAAGCGGCTGAAGAGAATACCAAAGATGGAGCATTACAAGAAATATTGTGTAAAATATCTACTCTGGAGACACAAATTTCGGAAATTAAAAATACTAGTTCTAGACCCAGGGAACGAACAGAACGCAGCTATAGTCTCAGTCGTAGCAAATCTCGACGCTACAATCCCGATGGCAAGTTTTGTTTTTACCATTACCGTTTCGGGAAACGATGTAATCCTGACAAATGCAAACAGCCTTGCGGATGGAAGCAGGAAAACTTAACCCAGCAGTAGAATTAACTGCTGATTCTGCTGCTGAAACTGAAAAGCATATTACAACACGTCGGGGTCACCAATGTTGCTCTCTTGGCTATTTATTATTGTTATTTATTAGGTTTATTATCTTATTAAACTCTATAAATTAAAAACGTGTTATTTTCATTTTACACTGACGTATATTTCAATGTCAAAGTTTTTATTTTTATTTTCCAATCTTTTTTATAAAAATAAGTTGAGGTTGAGGTGCGTAAGGCTCCTACAACACCCAGCGACTACGTTAAATTCCATGCAACTTTCTCACATCATATTATTGACTGACTCCTATAGTTCAGGTTCACCTAGTTTAGGGGTCTTAGAACTTTATATTTTGTTTTATTATTGTTATTTGCTAAATTAATAAATTTCATTCCAGTGTATTGTGTTTATGTTGTTCAATAAAGGTTTTTTCATTTCACTTCATTTCATTTATTTCAAGTCATTTATAGAATAGAATACAGAAAAAACTGGCATAACCAGACTTATATTAAATTTTAAAATTTAATTGTAGGCAATGTGTTAATTGGGTTTATTGTATCTATAAGAAGTTAAGCTCTGCAACTGAATAGACTTAAGTAAAGTGTTCCTATGTCTTTATTTAATAGTGTAACCTTTATTTAGCGTTTACTTTCTACCACAAGTGATTAAGAAGCTAATAAAGACCATGACGTTAGCAGTGATGCTGACGTCATCGATTTTAAAAACCAGGCGTGTGTTGTTCTACGACAAATCTAAATTTAAGTAAGTATCATCACGACTGTTACCTTTCGGGGTGGTCAGAGACCACGCTTTTTAAATAAGCGGTTTCACATTTAGCCAACTATACTATAGGCCAATCATGAGAAGTGGCAAGTTCGTCGTTGTCTCTAGCGTACTCGAATATACCAAATAAATTAAATAATATTTAAATGTTTTATTTTTAAATAAATATTTTTGTGTCCCTACCAGGAATCTAACCAGGTACCTTCTAAATCCACGGACTTAACCGCTAGACCACGGAGGCAGTTAAAAGGCAAGTTTTAAAGTGTAAATTAGCTGTAAGTTCCCCAAACATAATACATAAATAAATAACGTATTACACAATTAAACGAATAAAATCTTTAATAGTACGAGTAGTTAACAATGATAGCGTTTGTTCCTTGAAGGGTTTATTTAACGTTACGTCTAAAGAAATATAATTTTGCTGCCTTAAACATTTGGGGTCTTCTCACGTCGGTCACGCTTGTGGTCTAGCCATTTGGATAAGGTCTAAAGGTTAGTAAAAGGAAATTTATCTTGGAGAATTTATAGGGTAATCCAGAAGTAATCTATTTTTAAAGGTTTGTCCGTCTTTATGGATTACAAGTGGGCGGAATTATTGTACAAAATTCGAGCCTGTAATATAATGTGGGGAGAAAGAGATATTTCAAAATATATAGTGTAATAAACGGCGAGCAAAGTATACGAGTATTACTTCATTATCACATTGGCAATTATAGTCGTATTTATTCGTATTATCACTTTTTTAGTACGGATGTTATGGATCTGGAAAAGGATTTAGGAATCATATTATACTGGCTTATATACGGTTATGGATATAAAATTATTTCGGATTATCCGTTAGTTTCGGATAGTTTTGGTAACGGATTAGTAGTAGATTTTTTAAAGAATTGTAAAACTAACATGCAAATATATATTTTACTTTATGTAGTTGGCGAGCGCGGTTTGTGTATAGGCTCGGCTGGGTATAAGAAAAATCTGTCATAACATGTATCATTATGATTCCGCCACTATCCGAAACTTTTATACGGATATCCGATAGTTTCGGTTATGGTTACGAAGTTTCATTATATCCCTGTTTTATAGTGATTCGGAAAGGTTTTTTTTCTTTATTGGTATATTATTATTTTACTTATACTGCTTAGAATTTATTAAAGTGCAAATATTTTTATATTATAATCTAGCATAAAAATAAAGAACTACGTTATTTTTTTTATTTTATTATCAGTGATAAAATCTTAAGTTACGGTGCAGAGAAGTATTCCTAAAAATATCGCAACTCATACTGAGCATAATCAAGTAGGTAGCGAGAGGTCGACGATCGCTCGAACGTTGACCTACGTAATTCTTTATCTCTCTATTTCGTCTCTCGGCTGTGGGCGAGATCAATTAATAATAACACGGATTTTTTATAGCATAGCTTTTATCGCGGGCTTTGAGCGCGGGACCGAATCAACACATTCCGTAACGAAAATAAACCTAACACTAACACACCGGTGCTGTTTTGAAAGCCGTGCATCGTCTAACGTTGTTTCGGCAGACTTCGGCACGGTGTTTGCGTGCGTGCGACTAGACGTTTGCGTGTAGACTAGCTGCTAACTGCTCTTAACTGATTCTATCTCTTATAGACACAATGCTAGGTGAGAAAGCGTGCTTTTTGGCCACGTCCACGAGTAATATAAAAAACTTGAATTAATATCAAAGAGGTAACGTCGCCGGAGTCCTTGGAACATTGGGTTCATCTTCTCCTGGATTCGATGACATGTAGATTATAATCAAGATATTTGTAAGTATTTAGTTTTTATATTAATTAGGTATATCTTTTAGTTTATTTAATTTAAGGTTTTGTTTAGTTTATTTTTAATTTTATTATTTAGGTAGCTTTTAATTTATATTTATTGTTTGTGTTTTTATTTAATTCTAATTATTATTAAATATAATTAAATATTTATATCAAAGAAAAAAAATATTGCATAAATAAAATAAATAAATAATTATAATTGCATAGGTTGATAAAAAAATGCTATGCAATAGCTTTTTTAATTAGGTAAATATCACGATGGATATAGCGATTATCTGAGCGTCCTTATTCATCATGCAGTAGTGTTTTTCGAATAAACATTTTTATCTTCAAGAAAAATTACTTTTTTTTTCAAGTTCAACCAATGGTCATGGCCTAAAAGAATATTTGCTCTTTTGACTTACACACTATATTCCGCTTAACGTCATTATTGCCTGTTCGCGGTGGTAAATGATTTTGAAATGTGAGTTAACTATAATATAAACTAAAAGGTCTAACGATTTTTTCCGTTCAGAAACCAAGGGTTAATGATTTTTAGTAGCATAGCATATTTTAGATGTTTAGTGCTTGCTCTTTACAAAATTAAGCTAACAAATGATATAGTTTAGGCAACAGGTTTCCCCATAAATTACTGACTAGGTGGCCGTCAAACTATGTAAGTTTTTGACCTTTATATAGATTGGTCATTCAATAATTAATTGTCGTCAACGCACTGGTCTAAAGGAAAAAAGTAAGACAAAAAACTTTATTTGTTACAACACTGAGAGTAATGGATATATTTTTTCTATATTCTATCAAATATTAATTTTTCATAGTACATAAAATACAAATACATCCCAACAAGATAAAAAAAAAACTAAAATGATAACAATAATACTCTAAAAATATTTTTAGTCTGCTTAATCATTACATTACATATATTGGCCAGCTAGTCGAAGGATAATACCTTAATTTAAAAAATATTATTACATGACATTTTATTTCACTTATAATTTATTATTATTAAATCTTGTTAAATTTTAGATATTAACAAAGTTGTCATTTATATTTTTTTATGTATCTCAATTTTGTTAAAAAAAAATGTATTAAAATTAAATGCTATCCACAATACTAATATTTGTACGCCCTATGGGCATACTGGTGCACCTTTATAACCCATATCTGTTGTATATAAGATTAACCTGTGTATAAACAAAAAAAATATTTTTATTTAATGTTCAAACAACACAATACTTCACTACTAAAGCTAATCTAGAATGTATTTAATAAATTTTTCTAATAATAAATAAATATATGCGATGACGTCAGTTTTTCTAATTTTTGGACTTTTCCCAACAGACGCGGTAGAATATGTAAAAAAGGCAATACATTAAATTCTGTCCAAAACTGCCTCCGTGGTCTAGCGGTTAAGTCCGTGGATTCAGACTCGGAGTCACCGGGTTCGATTCCTGGTTGGAAAACAATAATATTAATTTATTTGTTATATTTCTTGAGTTTGGTACGCTAGAGACATCGACGAGTTTGCCACTTGTCATGGTTGGCCTATAGTAAGTTGGTAAGCCTAAAGTTGGCTAAATGTGAATCTGCTTCTTTATAAGCGTGGTTTCTGACAACCCCGAAAAGGAAACGGTCATGATGATACCTCTGCCTAAAACTGCCTCCATGGTCTAGCGTTTAAATTCGTGGATTTAGACTCGGAGCTACCGGGTTCGATTCCTGTTTGGGACACAATAATTTATTTATCTTATTTAATTTATTTTATTATTTAATTTATTTATTATTTATTTTATAATTTATTTGTCTCTAGTTTGGTACGCTTGAGACATCGACGAGCTTGTTACTTGTCATGATGTGCCAATAGTAAAGTTTTATAAATAAAATATAGCGTGGTTTCTGACTACACCGGAAGGGATATGGTCGTGTTGATACTTTACTTTTTTTTACATATTTTCTTTTAACGTTGGTCTTGGGATGTTTGTCTACAACCGCCGTCATCGTCACGCAATTTGTACAGCGGTCTGTATATCAGCGCTCTGGTGACGGGCGTGCAAGCGGCCAGAGCAAATGTATGCACCCCTACTTCCCCTATTTCAGCGCGTCATTTTGTTCTCGGTAACGTCCCGGTGACGCGGCGGTAGGCAAACGGTTTTACACCTATAAGAAAGATCAAGATCAGCCAGATTTGAACGAATCAATGCCCAGCTCTGCGTTAGTCATTGAAGTAGGTATTCCTAACAATGGCTACAAACGCGCCACATACCAAAATAGGTACTTGCAATTACTCTAGCAAATGAGCCAAGCATTTTAAATGAAGATTGATGATCATTTACTTTACTTAAGACATGGCCACACCGGATGCAAACATTTACCATCATCACAAAATAAATACAATATCGTGTTAAAATAAAGGTACCTAGAGTCTGGCTAATTAAAGTAGATAACGAAAAAGCGCGGCAAATTTAAAATATATTAGTATCGTATCCCTTCAAATTTTCTATTAAACAATTGATCATATATATATATTCGGGTTATTACACTTGTTACGGCAAAAAAATAAAAACGAAAGTGAAATACTTTCACTGAGAAGATTATTTGTTGCACAATAATAAATCATTCAATCCTAAGAAATTTAACACCAAATGTAAAAAATCTCGATTTTAGTTGTAATCAAACGTTGACATCATGTAAAACAATATCTTTCGGAATTCACTTTTAATAGTTTTATTCATATTTTACAACGAAAATCAGGAATTAACAACAAAACAACTTAAAGCAAATATTTGACAACATGACAAATTTTAATTGTCGCAATAGTGTTGCCATTTGAAAGTTTTCATATAATTCGATTATCTACTTTCATTACCCAGACTCTACCAGACAATATAATTTAATTTTAAAACTTAATGACGAACAGTTATCAATAAAATATCCATATTAAAATATGTTACTTAAAATGACATCAAATTTGCATTTAAAGATATTTAAAAATATATATATTACATAAAACATTTGTAACAATAATATATATTATGTATACTGCGTGGAGTTTATTAAAGAGCAAATATTTTATATTATAATCTAAAATAAAAATAAAGAACTACATATTTTTTATTTTAATTATTCAGTAATAAAATCTTAAGTTACGGTGCAGAGAAGTTTTCCTAAAAATATCGCCACTCATACTGAGCCTAATCAAGTAGGTAGCGAGAGGTCGACGATCGCGCGAACGTTGACTTATGTAATTCTTTCTCTATTTCGGCTGTGGGCGAGACACTCCCCAACCTTTAGGTATTTATCACGATGGATATTGCCATTTCAGACACGGCGTTATTCAACATGCAGTAGTGATTTGTATTTTAGGATAATGATTTTTATCTTTAAAAAATGGTTATAACAATGACAGCTTAAAAAAAAATTGCTCGTTTACACGCGGTATAACAATAATTAAACAGTGCTATTAACATTAATATATCCCTTAAAAACTAAATAAAAAGAACGAAGTCTTGATAAACAGCTAGTATTTAATATAGGTAAGTACTCTTAGATAAAAAGTAATTCCTAAAGTTATATACAATATAACTCCCCTGTAAACTTTACACTTTACTAAAATGCCTCCGTGGTCTTGCGATAACGACCATAGAGTTAGATGCGTAGGTACCGGGTACTAATCCTGGTTGTTTTCTTTTACATTTATTTATGGAGTCTCGTACAGACATCGAAGAGCTTACCACTTGTGTACGATCGTACATAATTAGCATTTCCTTTGTTTCTGTCATCTTTACTTACTTTACAATAAATTAGTGTACAAACGGAATCGTTCGTTTTATTACGCGATAACCTTTCCATAACTAAAATATAACAGTTAACACAACAGTTTTTGGTCCTTCGAGCCGGATATTTGTATTGTTTTTATTCTTTAAGGTATTTTATTTCTATAATTTACGTTACTAATACATTAAAATTTCCTGCAAATTCCAATTATTTACGTTTTATAGTTTATTGTTCTATACAAGCGAAAGTCACCCCCATCCCCTTTATAGAACATTTCCTTTGTTTCCATCACTTTTACTTTACAATAAATTAGTGTACAAAAACGCGATATTCCATAACTAACATTATAACTGTTAACACAACAATGGGTCTATAGTAAAGTTGGCTAAATGTGAATTCGCTTCTTTAATAGCGTAGTTAATTACCACTTAGTATCAATAATTACCACGTAGTTAATTTCCCTTGTGGGGGATTACGGTCGTGAAGATACTTTTACTTTCATAAAATGTTTAACTGCTAAATTTTAATAACTTTTGTAAGTAAAAAGTTTAACAATCGTAGCTAAGTAATAATTTATCCAAATTGCTTAATGTTGCCGAAATAATTTGTTTACGAAGTCATGATTTATCTACAAGAATTATCTAATTTCCAATAAAACTGAATATTCATGTATTATTTTAAATAACTTTGTAACAATATAATTTATTACTTATTTAATTATTTAAAACTTTATTGCACTATTTATTATAGGGTCACTTTAGTATGAAGTAAAAACAAGTTGTTTTTTTGAGTAATATCATTATTATACCACGTGTAATTGTCAAAAGATAAAAATCATTATCCGAAAAACAAAACACAACTGCATGGTGAATAGGCTGCGTCTGAAAGTCGCGATATCCGTTGTGATAAGTACCTAAAGGCGTAAGAGTGTTATTATAAATTGATCTAGCCCACAGCCGAGAGACGAAATAAAAGAGATAAAGAATTACGTAGGTAGCGTTCGTCGACCTCTCGCTACCTACTTAAATTGGCTCAGTATGAGTGGCGATATTTTTAGGAAAACTTCTCTGCACCGTAACTTAAGATTTTATTACTCAATAATTAAAATAAAAAATACGTAGTTTTTTTTTTAAATTCTAGATTATAATATAAAAATATTTGCTCTTTAACAAATTCCACGCAGTATATCGGCCATGTTTTTTTTTTAATATTTATTATCAGACTTAAAACTGTTAGTTGATTTGGTTAAGTTTTGATTGCGCTGATTTTTTAATTATTGACGACTATTAGCAATTATTTCTGCCAACGTTATTAGCCTCGCAATACAGGGGGTATTTTTTTTATATATATGTAGTTCATTTTGTATTAGGTTTAGTTTATATTTAATTAAATTTAATTTAGACATACCATGTAATAAGAGCGGTGGTGACTTTATTGTAAGAACGCTTCACTTGAATAAAATATATATATATAAAAAAAAATCCTAAAGAGGGCGTTTGCTACCCTGGCATGTACTGATGAGAAATACACCTTTCTTAAGTACAGTTGTAATTTATTTATAACACCACTGTTTCCCGTGCCTCGGAGATCACTTTAAGTAGGGGCTGTGTTTATGATACTATGTAATTACATTAGTATATCCAAATAAAAATTAGTTAAGTAAAAATAAGTTGCTAGGTTTATACACTGGACGGCGGAGAAAATAACTCTCAGTACAGCGAGAGGAAAATGACAAATAACCTCAGATAAGGGGCCCCATCTCTGTAAAATATCGTATACCTCTTTGGTGCTCGTAAAATGTAACAATAGATGAGTATCTGAAACTTTTATTTGACGACTTGATTGCAATCGGGACTCTTAACTTGTTTGTTGCAGGACAAATTTTCATTTAATTATAAATTTTATTTAACCGTCTGCAACTGACGTGGCCTAAGTTTAACAATTTAACTGATGTATATATATAGTTGTAGAAAAAAATATTTACAAAATATAAAATAAAATTAATATTAACACTAAGGATAGGGATATGAGTCCGGTCCGCGTGGAATGGTGGCAAGAACGCTGGCTGCATTTCCCCGCTGAATTGCAATACTGATTCTTTGGTTGTAGTAATTATACATAGAAATTATTTAGTTAATGCATAAACATTGTACAACGTATTTATTCCGCGTGTAATTGTCAAAAGAGTAAAAATTTTTTTAGGCTTCAGGTGTCTTTCTATATTACAAATAAAACGGTTACTTTTTTTAAACATAAACATGATTATCCGAAAACCAAAACACTACTGCATGGTTAATAGGGCCGCGTCTGAAAATCGCGATATTCATCGTAATAAATACCTAAAGGCTGGGGAGTGTTATTATTAATTGATTTCGCCCACAGCCGAGAGACGAAATAGAGAGAGATAGAATTACGTAGGTCAACGTTCGCGCGATCGTCGACCTTTCGCTACCTACTTGATTAGGCTCAGTATGAGTGGCGATATTTTTAGGAAAACTTCTTTGCAGATTTTATTACTAAATAATTAAAATTAAAGAAGAAATGAAAGAAGGATGTGCAGAAAAAGGACTTAAATACGAGAAAAACCTAGGTCTAGTACTTAAAAGAAGAAGAATGACAAACGTGACGATAAAAATTGATGTTCATCACTCTAGAACAAGTAAATGAATTATATATATGGGCAGTGTTTTCACTGCGGATGGGAAGTATGATAGGGATGTTGAAAGAAGAGTGAACGCGGGAAATAGCGTTAACGGTACCCTGGGTTCACTGATCGCTAGTCAAAATGTCAGTGACAAAGCTCGGTTCGTCATACACAATGTCATATTGGTACCAACATGACATTGTGTATGGCAATGTCAGAATATGCATAAAAGTAGGGTTAATGCAGTAGAAATAAGGTCGTTGCGACGGATATGCGAAAAATACGAAATAGGAAAAATGGTAGGTATAAAAGAAAGCATAGAGACAAAAATAAGAAAAGGCATGCTTTGATGTTTCGGGCATGTTGACAGGATGAGCGAAGAAAGATTGACGAACCAGGTATATAATGCGAAAGTTGTGGGTAAAAGAGGCCCTGGCAGAACGAGACTCACATATCACGATCAAATAAATAAAACACTAGCTGAAGGTTAATTAAAAAGCCTTCGTAACAAAACATGTATATGTTCGGAAAGATCATTTTTCCTTACAAAATGTGTGGGTAAAGTATTTCGCGATTACTTAAATCTCAATCGGTCCAGTAGAGACTTTAGATCCTTAAAAAAACAGAATCGATTGCCATTTAAACGGTATTAGAATTAAAGCTAGGACAACCGTCTCCGAATTAATTAGTCCATGAGTTCATGCCGGTTATGGCCGGGTTCGACGTGCACTCTCAAACCGATTTTGTTGTTTTACTGACAATATGTATTAGTGTAAGTAAGAAGAAAGTATAACACACGTTCTTCTTTGACAAAATAAAGTAGATGTTGTTAAAAACATGTAAAAAAAAATTTGTATGTCAATAACAACCAATGCCCCCTCTATATTGTATTTGATCTCTTTGACCGGAAGGTATCTGAACTGTTTACTTCAAGCTGTAGTAACATATCCAATTTAAGACTGTGTTTAATAATGGACCAACTAAGAAAATGTCATTTCCTCACGATGTTTTCCTTTAAACATATTATCCAAACTAAGTTTAAAACTTAGAATTAACTTTTAGATAGAGTGTTGTACACAAGTGTAAATAAAGCGTCCACTGATGGAATCTAACATCAAGGCCTCTCTCAAACAAGTGGAGGTCTAGGACTAGGTACTAGAAGCTGTAATGATGATGGAATCTAATCCCTAACCTTAACTACAATTTATGTTCACAGTGTGAAATATTCTGGTATAATTTTAATTGCTTCTACTCCATTACCAAGGAAGTCTTATTTTAAGCAGTGTTATTTTTATATAAATATCACCATGGCAAGCTTACAATATTAGTTCTCTTTGAACGTAAAAATTGGCATTTGACATCATTGGAAATGGCTCATACTTTCAACGAGAACAACAAATAGGTGGCGGACTGATGCGGGAGGGAAAGATCCACCATTCTTGCCGATAAACCCAGTAAAGTGTATCCACACGTTTAGGCATCAGGCTCAAATTGCCGTCATGCCCTATCAAGCTGGCATGACATGGCGACTGATGTCAGTCACGGGTGTCTGATTTCGATTTCTATTGCTAACATTCAAGGATCACGCGCGCCACTTACTATGTGCAAGGTCATATGTTGTGCTAGTATAAAAAAAACCTAATTTATATTTCCATGTCTCAGTCCTTTCTCTTTGTATATTTAAATATAAATGTTGTTTGTAAAATAAAACTGTGTATTTAATTCCATAATTAGTATATATATTGTGTGGAATTGTTCGCTTAAAATATTGTCTAGGTATTGTTTTGTTTTTTAATGGGGTGTATCAGGCAAAGCTTTTTGTAGATGTCGATAGCGGCAATGGTACCTTGTTTTACACCTATGTCGCTTATTTTTTTTAATGTTTTTGTAGTTTTTTTATTTTTATAACAACTTAAATTAACGTTACCTACCTTAAAAGACAAATTAACAAAGCGCACACCGTCTTTAAAAACAAAAAAAGGTTTTATTAATAGAACTTTTAATTTTTATTAATAGCAATTATTTTATTCAACTGACAGTTATATTAGGTACCATCTATCATGCGCTATCTATCGTGATAAAAAAATAGTGTTACACTCCATTAACCATAAATTTTCCTTTCTTAATTAATGTGTGTTATGAAAATATGTATATGTAAAAATATACACTTTTTAAATGAATATATAAGTACTGCGTGGAATTTATTAAAAAACAAATATTTTTATATCATAATTTAGAATAAAAATAACTAAAGTTAATTATTCAGTAATAAAATCTTAAGATACGGCGCAGAGAAGTTTTCCTAAAAATATCGCCACTCATACTGACCCTAATCAAGTAGGTAGCGAGACGTCGACGATGGCGCGGAATTCTTTCTCTCTGTATTTTGTTACTCGGCTGTGGAAGAGATCAATTCATAATAACACTCCCCAGCCTTCAGCTATATGACGATGGATATCGCGATTTTCAGACGAGGCCAAATTATAAAGTTATATAATACAAATTATAAGTACTCCAAGCATGTAAATAGGATTAATGGATGGAATTTTTATTACGACAATTTAATGTTAATATATATTTTTTAATCTAGCAAACACTAACACTAAACAAATCAATATCACTGAAATTTTTAGAAGTAGGAGTTTTTAAAGAATTTTGATCCAGCATATCTGATACCAAATGCCAGTTTTTCTACTACAATTTTAGTTTACGTACTAGATACGGCGAGCTATTTTTTTAATTTAGTAAAATAAAATAACGTCCAACTACATCTAGCCGTTATCATCTAAGATTTAAACCTACAAACTAACCTAATGTCTTGTTAGGCTAAGCACTGCGGAGTTGTCAGTAATTTGGTCCGTTAATGGATTTAGTTGCTATTTTGGATTTAACTTCGCTGTGTAGTTTTCAAGCTTTGTTTATTTTCCTTGTGTAGTCAATTTTACAAACAACACTAATAATAAAATACACTGCAAATATTTTTATTCGAAGTTTTATACAAACAATATAAACGAATATCAATATAAAATAATTATAAAGAAAACTAACATGAAATAACGAAAAAATTAAATAAACTACATTACAAATAAAACTAAAAAAAAATATATATTTATAACAGTCTGGCGTTGTGTGTTAAAGACACTCGCTGCGTCCCCCCGTTGATCGGAAAGGCTGACCCTTTGAGCAAAATATTCTTACTTAAAGGGTCACCCGTCTTCAAGCGGAGGAAATGGACAAAAGGAGAAGGGAAATCCTCAAGCTCACGAGAGAACGCCAGAGCCTCCTTGGACCACGGGCCCATTGTTTCATTGCAAATGGGATGAAGTGGTGATTTACGATGATCTGCCTAGTTGTTGCGTTAAGGCTCGCGGCTGACTCTGCAGCGGCCCCGGGTTTCTTATGGCTGGATGTCACATGTGACGGACAGATTGTGTCAACACACGTGGCATTCCAAACCAGTGCACGGCCTCATTTGTATGGAATTAACGGCATCCCTTCCGGACGCCTACCATCAGACCTAACTATCCTTAATGGTTTGAGAATGCAGAGGATATTAGCAGATGCTAGGGCGATATTAGTTAGAGCGCTTACCCTTGACAGGATGTCATTGATTGCATGGCGTCTTGAGATCCTGCCGGCACTTTTTTTGGCAGCA
This sequence comes from Tinea semifulvella, assembly GCA_910589645.1. Classification (NCBI taxonomy): domain Eukaryota; kingdom Metazoa; phylum Arthropoda; class Insecta; order Lepidoptera; family Tineidae; genus Tinea; species Tinea semifulvella. The sequence goes on along the minus strand of OU342595.1, from coordinate 9,620,694 downwards.
TAAGGCATGGTGCCTAGTTCGTCTGCATTGGCACCACAAAAACAAATATGCTGACCTTTCCAGTCGTAAAGCTACAGCAATGCGGAGTGTATTGGCGTCTAGCTGCGTGCCTGTATAGGGAGAAGGTATAGCATGCAGCCAGGCACCAGCCTCACTCACACAAAATGATCGTAATAAAATGTTTTTTTTTTCTTTTTTCTTGAGAACGACATGTGCAAAGTGATGCAAAGATTTTGCTGGAACTCCTCTCGCACCAACTTCCACTGCGTAAAGCTGAGTCTTGAACCCGTTTCTGATCATTTCTTCTGTGAGATCATAATATTTATTCTACTTCATGTTGTGGTCTTTTAGAATAATATATAATATACATATCTCCAAAATGTCTCTTATTTTGTTTCCTAGCATGTTAATTGACTACATTTCTTAAAAGTACACTCATATGTTAAAAAATCTTTGAAAATATTGGATTAGGCACGCGAGAGGGAAGCGAAAGCATTAAAAGATTTTTTCATGTTTTTTTTTTTCCTTTTTCATTTATTTAACATGGTACAGAATACATAAGTCCTAAACAATTTGTCACGATTAATCTTTAAAAGTACAACAAACATTCTATAAATAGCTTATTTGTAATGAAGTGCGTTCATTTCCTTGAAAACAAAAGTAGCATTAACAGTTTCTTTCTCGTTCGGAAACCGAGTTTCTCGACGTGCTTTGAAGCGAAATTTCAAAAGAGATGCCTTTGAAACTCCGCTGGTATTGTTTTCATCTACCCTCATTTTCTAGACGCGAAAATAGCTCCAACTACATAGAATTACATTCGAGCGCTCGGGCAATTCATACGCCGATTTTAGGTCAATATCTTAAAAAATAATTCGTGGAATCAAATTTTGTTTAGTTACCCATATAGTCTAAAAAAAGGAAGAAAAAAGTATCATAACGACTGTATCCATATCTTTACTATAGGCGCATTATGACAAGTGGCAAGCACGTCGATTTCTCTAGCTTGTATTTATCACCTTGTTGAATTATTAGTATTAAGTATATAATATATATAAAATATTCGTCGAATAGTAGGTTTAACATTTGTATTCGTGAAAGTAGTATTTATTTATAATAAACTTTATTGCATAAAGTACATAGGCGGTATGCCGGTAGACATTCTAAACTGGTCAAACCATTGGGACAACTAAAGCAGTTACAAGAGCAGGTACGATCAAAACTAATAGAGAATATTAGACGTCAAGATATACATATGAACATACATAAATACATAATAAAATATGATGACTATAATAAGAGAAATAAAACAGCAGAGAATGTATTAAGTTTATGGTGAATTTAAATAGTGGGCATAAACCAGTTTTTTAAATATTAATATATTTGGAGTTTGTAGAATGTCTACTGGTAACTAATTCCAAAGATGTATGTATAGGTACAACCGCAAACGACTTGGAAACGAATGCGGTGTGATGTGTGGGGTTGAGTTGGAAGAAGATCGTAAAGTTCTGCCGTAAGTGCCACCAAGAAAGTTAATTTATTTTAAATATTCTGGTGTTTCAGTCCCATTTAATTTAACAGAATTTGATGCATTAGCACCGAGCAGAGGTTGTAAGAACGCTTTACTTAACATCCTAAAAAGATGGGATCAAACCCCGGCATGTACCAATGAGAAATACACTTTTCTTACGTACATTTGCCATAGATTTGCAACACCATGATTAAGTCGTCGGTCCCAGTTCCACTAATACCAGCTTGTGGAATGGTTAATAAATTGTCAATGAAAATTGACATCAGACCCTCGCCACTCCGTCTGACTGGCTTGCGTGCGAGTGTATGCCAAATTTTCCAGATAATTCTGGAAGGCCTATCTCCAATAGTGAAGTTCTAGAAATGATGATGCATCAGAACTAAATTAGATGAAATTGGGCAGAAATCTTTGCAACTCAGGGATCGACATGAAATAAACAATAGGTGGTAACTTGTCCAGACTGCCGGGGCGGGGAAGTATCCACTGTTCGTGCCGATAAACCCAGTAAAGTGTATCCTTACGTTTTGGGATCAGGCTTGACACCTTCCGCGCCACGTAACATCAGTTGGGCGCTAAGTCACATGTCGTGCTAGTATAAAAAAAAGTTTTGCCGATAACTTTGTTACTTGTTACATGGGCTAAGCTGGATCAAACATATGGTTGAATAAAATTATAGTACAATAAAATTACGTTCAATTTTGTCCAATATAAACAAATGTTTTTCAAGTCATTAGAATTAGAATATTAGGTCTATGTTTCACCTACTTTTGTTTTTCAGTTTTGTAAAATATAGGTGAATGTTACAGATTGCCGTTTTTTAGTCTTTCCTTAATGAAGTCTTCTAAGTCTCAAAGGCAAAAGAGATCAACTTGAGGTGCTTTTTTGCATTTAAATTTATGCACAAAGTTTATATTTTCCAATATTTTAAAAGATTTTTCAAGTCTGAGTGTAAAGTATCATCATGACTGTATCCCTTCCGGGTTAGGCGGATTCCACTCTTTTTTTCATGAAGTGGATTCACATTTAGCCAACATTACTATAGGCCCATCATGACAAATGGCAACCACGTCGATGTCTCTAGTATACCAATATCGAACAACAAATAAATAATTTATAGTGTACCTCCGAGTGTAAATCCACGGACTTATCCGCTAGACCACGGAGGCAGTCTGAATTACTTGTTTGAGAAAAGTAGTCAATCTAATTAAATAAGTGTAATAGTACATATTGAATTTACGCTTAAATGACAAGCATTGATTTTATTACGTAATATTTTAATTCTTTATTATCTGATTCCAGTAGCTAACATTCATGGACCTTGCATGCCACTTACCATCAGGTGGGCGCAAGTTCACATATCGTATAGTATAAAAAAATGTATCGCATTTATGTGGAGTTTTATTACTTATGTGCAATAAAGTTTTTAAATAAATAAAATAAAATAAACTTTTCTTTCGTACATTTGTCATAGATTTAACAACACCATCATTTCCTTGCCTCGTAGAGCACGTTAAGCCGTCGATAATGAATTCAACAGTCGTTAATGAATTGCCATTTAAAATTGTAATCAAATCCTAGCCAACCCAAGTTTAGGCCAAATTTTCCGAATATGTGCAAGGCCCATCTCTAACAGTCTAGGACTTTGTGCTGTAGGGGCATTGATGATGACGAATTTTGTAAGAATTACGTTTTTACATACATATCTTCACGCCAGATCCCTTGCGGGGTAGGCAGAGATAATTGAGCGCCATTTGACACGATCACGACATACTTCTTTCGCTTCGTCGACGTTCATCAACCTCTTCATACATGCCCTTTTGTTACGAAAGATTTTTAATGTGGCTTCAGCTAGTGTTATATTTATTTGATCGTGATATGTGAGTCTTGCTCTGCCAGGACCTCTTTCATCCACAACTTTCGCATTATATATCTGGTTCGTCAATCTTTCTTCGCTCATCCTCTCAACATGCCTGAACCATCGTAGCATGCCTTTCCTTATTTTTATTCCTATGCTTTCTTTTATACCCATCAATTTTCGTATTTCGACGTTACGTATGCGGTCCGCCAAAGTGACGCCGTATATCCGACGCAACGACCTCATTTCTACGTTTCTTCATTACGTTTTTGATATTGAAATTGCAATTACAGGTATTTTTATTTAACAATATTTCCGTCAAAGTTATTATAAGTTATAAGTTTTAAACAGCTTTCAAAGTACCCTACATAAACATTTTCTATACTACACGCTACTCGTTCACACAGTCAAAAGTTTTCCCAAAATTGCGTCATGAATTTGTGTCGTTTGTATGCTTAATTCATTACATAACTTTTAATAATCTCGTTAATACTTTAATAATATAATTTCACAGTTAATTCTTGTAACGCTTGAGTTTAATTTATTTAATTTTCACCTAAAGTTTCCTAAATATTATTATTCTTAAATAATAAATAAAGAGTACGGTCAAGGAATTTAATTCCCTACCAATTTTGTTGAAATGTCTTTACACATTCGCAATGCATTCGTAAAATTATATTTAAGTAATAGTGTTGAATTTTCAATATGAATTATTTATCACTTCACATTACAGATAACCTCTTTGCGAAAGTTATCATTTGCTTTAATGACATGTGTCAGTGTCAATCAAGAAAATTAAAAAAAAAAAACAAATGGGATTTTAAAAAAATACATTTAGTTATGTTTATTCGTACCTCCGTCGTCTAGCGGTTAAGTCCGTGGTTTTATACTCGGTACCTCCACCGGGTTCGATTCCTGGTCGGGACACAAAAATATTTATTAATGGAAATAAATACATTTTATTAATATTTAATTTATTTGTGATATTAGCGATTTTGGTACGCTGGAGACATCGACGAGCTTGCCACTTGTCATGATTGGCCTATAGTAAAGTTTTTGGCCACCTTGAAAGGGAAACGGTCGTGATGATACTTTACTTTTACTATACTATTTTATTCGTTTCGCTAAAAAGTGTCGTTACAGTTTTTTATAAATAAAATATTGATTGAGATCAAAAATTATGTTGTCGTTTTGTTGTGTTCTCTTCTCCCGATGGATGATGAATGAGGTGATAGGGAAGGCAAAGGGTCTAGCCCATACAGCCTAGTCTGATGTAATATATCTTTCTTTCTTATGAGTTAATGAGGTTATCATCAAATTCCATATGTTGCAGAATTTGATGCTTTTCTTGGAGTCACTCGCGGCATTATAGCCCCAACACGTCGGGTAAAATATGGAACATCACAGCGCGGGAAAACCGCAAAAAATAAACTGCAACTTGTGACCCATATTTCAGTCCAATTTATCGTTTTCCATAATTTTTAAACATAACAACACCACTTTTGACTAATACTATCCACAGTAAATTAATTTATAAAACAAAAACTTGCATTTGACATGTCCATGAAAAATGGCGCGAAGAACTCGTTCTGTTGTTTTTGTTAAATGGAAAGAAAATGTTTATATAATTGTGGTTTTATTGAATTAACACTTTTGTCGGTTCTGCTTATTTTTGGATAGCTAAATTTTATATCAATATGAAACATAACTAGCGAGTGGACTAACGGACTTTAGTTTTGGCGAAGTGTTTTAAGTTTAGTTCGGTAACATAAAAAAAATGCATGCGATATACCAAAGTAACGTCGTGCCTATACTATATACGTGCGTAAGCGCCAAGAGATCAAATTTTAAATTTATCGTTCTTAATGCGGTATCCATGGTAAAAATATCTTTGTAACTCTAAAACCCAACGAACCAAGTATACTTGTTCCATATTTATAATCCCAAATTTGACCTAAACTAGTCCGGTCCAGGGGTTACCAAACCACGCAATTTTCAATTTATTCCGAGCATTATTCAAAGTTTGAGTTATAACGAGTCGCTCCTCGAGTTCAGAAGGGTGGTATCTATAGAGGTTGTTTAGACTTGCTGTATTAAAGATGCCTAGGATGTCAAAAGTGCTAGAGCATGTAGCAATTCTGACAAAAATAATATTCAGAATCATCATTCTGTATCTGTCCACTGCTAGATGTAGGCCTCCCCCTAGGCACGCCGCTTAACTCGATATTTCGTCACCCTCATCCAACCCCTACCAGCGACCTTAACCTGACTGACCTTATATAACTATGACCCGCTATAATCTGTTTTATCCTTGAAATAAGAAAAACTAACTGCCTCCGTGGTCTAGCGGTTTAGTCCGCGTATTTAGACGTTCGATTCCTGGTAGCTATTCTATTACTACGTAAAAATACGCTACGCAGGTTTACTTTGCTTCGGATAATATGTCAAACGAATTCGAATGAATAAGCGTGTCCATTATTATTAAAAAGTTGTAACAGGAATCCTCCTCCTCCTTAGTCGGAACCCCACTGTTGGGGTTCGTGACTCCGTCGCAGTCCGTCCACCAGCTGTTTCCAGTGGTTGCTGTCTTCAGGCAGACCCGACATCGTGTGGGGCTTCTTCCTCTTGTTGTTTTACCGTCTACTTCTAAACTAAGAGTTTTTTTTCAGATTAAAAAAAAATTACTGTGAATTTGGGTAAAGCAGATGGCAGAAAATCTTGGCAAGTTTAAGCCGTTTAAGCACCGAAACGTTGTACGTCGTACGGTCCAATGGATTCTGAGCATGCCAGCACCACATCCCAAACGCATCAATTCTTGCCCTATCCAAAAATATAAAGAAAACGAGAGTTCTGACAATGTGGATTTTTGTCTTCCTGGATATGTTGTTATCTTTCCATATTTTGTCAAGCTTCCAAGGATATTCCAATTTGCAGTGATGTCAAACTAAAGTTTCAAGATTTAGCGCCGTGTTGCTACATAAGAATAAAAGTAATAGGGTTAAACCACGTCTAGAGATTCGCCCTAAGTTATAACATAATCAACACATGAACACCGGCCTTTTAGCTCGGAAATTAAATTACTTTTAGAAGACGGCAGCCTTCCTAGGCGGTTATTATTTTTACAAACGTGACGTCAGAGTGGCGGGTTATTAAACCGAATAACGCTGAATAAGGTGACGTCATTTTTTTGTTGCGGTCGGGGTTAACAGGGGTTAACACAGAGCAAGGAATCCACGCGGACACAGCGCGCGGGGATTAATGATATGGGGGTTAATGATATGCGTCCGATGTGCCTAAACGTTCTTTGCCGTTAAAAGCTAAAATAACCCTTGCAATGCCTTCTCCTTCCTCTCCTCGACTATAGTAACGTGTGTAGTTGTCGGTCTCTCGGAGTTGTTCAACAAGATGGACCGGTTACTTAACGCATGTATACGGTTCATCTTTTCCCTACGCAAATATGATCACATCTCCGAGTACCGTGCTAGGTTGAAGTGGCTACCAATTCGTTGTCGCATAAATCTCAGAATCGTTTCTACTCAATTTTAAATGAGTCTAAGGCCGCGTTCGTTTTAAGAAATGTTAGCATGAAAATACCACTTTTTTGAGCACAAGTCGTTCGTTTAATGAAAATTCTAATATTTGTTGCTAATCTCGTATGTCAGTACCGTGTTGAAAGGAGGGTTATTGATGTTACTTTTTGACAGATGTCATTAACATATGAAATGGTTTGTTTACATTGTTATATACTTTATAGTTTTCTATTATATTTGTTAAAAAGTTTAAAATACCTTTTACGATTTTATGTAATAAATTCCAAGATCATAATAATATCATGTGTGTTGGATGCCATGGTATGATAAAACATAAACGAAAAAGTAGCCTCACCGCTCGTTTTATTTAAGAAATGTTAGCATTGTTAAAAAAGTGGTATTTCTTAACAAAAACGATATTTCGCGCTGGTTTATGAAGTTACTACGAGATGTTGGAAATGTTTTTTTAGTATAATAATATAAAATCTTTCTGAGTTGATATCTAATAGTCTATATTACTGTAATTTTATGTCCTAGTGATTTTTCTGAAAATAAATAAATAAATAAATATGGTAATAAACAATTTATTATTTTTAGACTTTAAAAAATCCATGAAACTATTGGATTGTGCTAGCTAGAGGGACGCAAATAGTACAACTCTCTTAAGGTAGTCCTTTATAAGTATTTACAATAAACGCAAATAAAATTACAACGTCAAGAACATTTATTTAACTCGATTGACTATGTCAGTAAAGTGAACAGGAATAGGTAAGTAGGTTTCAAAGTTAGACGTTACCTAGTCTTAAAAAACTTCTCTATAGTCTATTCCAAAATGAATGTTTTAAACTAAAAACATTTAAATAGTGTATTATATAATTATATTTTGCAACAGCGCGACGTTAAGAGAAAACCAAACTTTCTAGGAATACCTACTGAAAGGCCCATCTCTGTAATGGAAGTCTAGGTGTTCTGAGAGCTATAGTCACGATCACAGCGACATCATTGCCGCTCGGCCAATCATTGGATCGTAGGCCAGCACTCCGAGCGGCGCCCTTAAGAATTTCCATCTCCAATAATGTGTGTCTGAGTATCAATAATGTAGATCTTTAGTATTATGTGCCTTGTCTAAAACTTTGTGTTCTAGAAGCTGTGATTATCATAATTTGTCCCTTAATTAGATTAAGAACTAATAGGGATACTCGTATGTATCGAACTATCGTGTTTTTATTATTATTTAAACACGAATTCATTTATTGTTTAAACGAATAAATATGCCATAAGTATGTTTACGTGTAACTATAGTATTAAGGATGATTAAATCCTTCTTTTTCTTTTCTCAAAATTTATGTTTGAAAATTTGAATATTGTTTACATTTTATCAAAAGCACTTTAGCATATGTAATAGTATACCTATGCCCACGCAGCAGGTAGGAAGCAGTTAGGAAGATACATAGTCCAGGGTAAACAGCATTTACATGGCTTTAGTATTCTTTGGGAGTGTATAAACTTGGGCCACATTTCACGGGTCGGACAGTTTTCTGAGTAAATCATGCGCCGGTGCGTGTGTACAACCGGACGGCTCATAGATTAGCTATATGCTAATGATTTCGCAGAAGGGCCAGTTGATTTGAATATTTTGTAAAAGGTCGCGTCCTAAGAAAATATACTTACACAACATTACGTACTTGTGTATAATTGTTTCAGTTGAAAATTCCGGTAGGAATAACTTACATGTAACGACCAAAGAATGGAAATTATTGCATGTGTTAAATAATTTCCTTACGTACATGTTTCATAGATTACCAACACTGTGCGGGACCGGGCTGACGTATACGACCCCCGTTAACGAGGATACGTGACCGACGAAAGTCAGCCACACAAACCTCGAGAACGGGAGGTCGAGTCGACAGACGAACGATCCCGATGCACCTATTATCCGGGCGGCAGGAAGCGACGATCTTCAGTAAAACGACATGTTCAGCTTGAGGCAGAGCTTCGGCGCAGGCTTCTATATTTCCCGCAGCAGGCTTGGTTGTTCTTCTATAGGCGTATGTGTTCGTCTCTATTCTATTCTGTTCTTGTCGTGCTCGGTGACTGTCAGATGGATTGGCTTCCTTCGGCCAACAAGCAACATCGAGCACGGAGCACCAACAATGAATCCCGCCGACGAGGGTGGTGCGGAGACCCGCCCGCCCGATCGCCGACGCTTGGCTCGCTCGACGGAGGACCTGGGGGCAGAGACGCCAGCCCCCCAACGACCAACCCCAGCCCCGCGCCGCTTGCACACTGTGCCGGGGCTGGTCTCACTGGTGGAGAGGACTCCCCTGCCGCCCGACAGGGGAGTAGCGACCATGTCGCCACGCTGCGCCTTCCAGGCTGAGCTGGCGATCTACGGCCGCCTGCGCCGGGAAGGCGCACTAGTTCCGTCGCTCGCAGACGCGATGGCGGCGGAACTCGAGAGGATGCAGGCGGCACTAGTCGCCGAAGAAGATTCCGCCTCCTCCGGGGAGGAAGAAGAGGCCCGCGCAGCTGCAGCTGACGCGACGGTGAAGGCCTACATCGAGGAGGTCTTTACGCCAGCTGCAGCCAGAACCACGCTGCGGAGGAAGCACTCCCCGGAAGAAGAAGAGGAGAGGAAGCGGGCGTGCATCTCCCCCCCGCCTCCACCCCCCGCGGGGGAGGACCCCCCACCCGTACCAGCTGAACCGCAGCGGAAACCGGGTAAAGCTGCCCCGACGCCGGACTACGCGCGGCTCGCCGCGCTAGCCCAACCGCGAGTTCCGGCGTCGAAGTCAAAGTCGAAGACCCCGGCCCCGAGACCGCCTCCGCTGCGGGTCACCACGCACGCAGCCGCCAAAAAGTCCGCCGCCGCCACACCGGAAGAAGCCAGGACCTCGCCGCCGACCCCGGCGTTTGGGACACCCCTGTCCGAACCCGTCTCCCCGGCTCTCCCCCCTTGGATGCTGGGCCAGGGCAGGGGAGACGCGAAGGCCCGTCGCCAGGCCCAGCAGGACCTGGCAAGAAGACCGGAGGAAGCCCCCCTGACGGTGACGCCTCTGGCGAGACCGGCAGAAGACCGCAGACGGGGTGAGCAGCATAGCTCCCCCGTCCCAGCCCCACGCCAGGGATCGCCCATGGAGGTCGTCCCCGGGCAGGCACCGAGCGCTATCCCGCTTCCACAAATAGTAAGTGACGCTGAGCGGCTCCCGCAGCACTACGCCGACGTAGCTGCTGCACCCCCATCGCCCCGGCTCAATGACGATGGGGGCAACCAAACAACTAAGGTCACCTCAGACCCTCCCCCAGCGCCCAGGAAAGCTCGCTTCCCGCCACTTGTGGTGGAAAGCATGCAGAACTGGGCGCACCATTTCCGGGCCCTTAAGCAGAAGCTGGGCCACAACCCCAACGCGCGTCCCTTCGGTAAGGGGGTACGCTTTTCTCCCGGCAGCGAACACGAGCACCGGATTGTCCAACGATACCTAGTATCGTTGGAAGAATCCGAGAAGCTGGCGTGGTTCTCGTATTCGTTGCCGGCAGACAAGAACCTCAAGGTGGCCGTCAGAGGCCTACCTTTCGGCACTCCCCCGGAGGAGATCACCGCCGAATTTATACGGCTCGGCTTTCAGGCCGAGTACGTGCGCCCAATCAAGGCCCGCGCGGGCAGGCCTGGCTGCATCTTTTATGCGCAGATAAAGAGAGTGCCCGGCGTCGCTCCTTCCGTCTACAACATCGTGGAGATGTTGGGGATGGAAGGAGTGAAGGTCGAAGCGTGGAGGGGGCGTCCTGGCGTGGCACAGTGCCACAGGTGCCAGCAATTTCGGCACTCCTCCCACAACTGTCATAGGCGCAAGGCTTGCGTCATCTGCGCAGCCGAGCACGCTGCCGGGGAATGTCCCCGCACAAGGGAGGAGCCGCCGACTTGCGCAAACTGTGGCGCTGCGCACACGGCCAATAATCCATCGTGCCCGGTGATCAGGAGGGAGATGAGGAATCGGAATGCGGGGACGGTAGCACGCACGCATGATGCGGTCGCTCGCCCGCCCTCCGATCCCTCATCCCGCCCGGTCGCTGACACGGGGGTGACCAGCGCCCCCACGACGCTTATGCCAGAGGCCAACGACCCGCATTGTGGGCCGTCAGGCCGATGGCAGGGCAAGGGCAAAAGTGGGCGGAAGGCGGCCAACAAACTTAATAAGCCTTCCCAACCCGCCCCAGCTTCTGCTAAGGTGCAAACAACCGCACCCCCGCCCCCACAGATACCGACGACCGCGCCGGCGGTGACCGCACCCGCGAGTGCGGTCACGGCCGACTCGATCATCGCGTTACTAGCCCAACTCCTCCAAGCTTACACTGGAGGGCAAGCCGCGGTCCAAGCGACCCAAGGAGGGGCAGAGGGGTCTGCCGTGTCACAGCCCTTCCCCCTCTAAGGGTCGTGCACTGGAATGCCAACGGTTTGCGTCGCAAAAACCGAATGCTCCGTGCGTTCCTGGCCGAGCAGCGCGTCGATGTGGCGCTGATCAGCGAGACTCTATTTTCTAAAGGGGAAAACTTTAAAATCCCTAACTACCAAGTCTACCGCCAGGACGAGATCTCCCCAACAGGCAGAGCCTACAGGGGCCTGGCGGTAATAGTCCGCAGTAGAATAGTGCACCAACCGCTTCCAATAGCACGATGGCAGTCTGTCTATGCGCTGGGTGTTTTGGTTCAGGTCGACGGAACGGAGTTGCAGCTCTACGCGGTCTACAGGCCGCCTGGAGATGCAACCCCTCTAGCGTTGTCGGATATCCGGAGTCTATTGACGAACGAGACTCCGACAATGCTGGCCGGAGACATGAACTGTAAGCACTCAGCTTGGAACTCAACAGTCGCCAATATTCAGGGCGAGAGGCTCCTGGCGGACTCTGAGGCTCACGGATATGAGGTGGCCGGGCCGGACAGCCCCACGCGGGTCCCACCAGGGAACGCGCCGGGCGTGCCCGATGTCCTGGACATACTCATTACCCGTGGGCTTCCGAAGACGCCGACTCAGGAAGTCTTATACGACCTAGAGTCGGACCACTATCCTGTCCTCGTGTTATTGGAAGGACACCCCACCAGAGTCTCGTTGAGAGCGCCGCAGCGGCGAACTGATTGGTCCAAGTTCGCAGCCCTTATGGCCGAGTATTCTCCACCTCTCCCTGCATCCACACCCGAGGAAGTGGACAGGTTAGCGTCCGAAATCGTCGGACAGATCCGCAGCGCACAAGAGCGAGCCTCTACCGCCGTGGTGGGTAGGGCGGGGACTCTCCTCCCTCCCCAACACGTGCGAGAACTTATTACGCAAAAGAGGCGGCTGCGGAAAGAGTGGCAGTTCACTCGCTGTCCGACGCAGAAGACGCGCCTGAACGCTCTCTCGGCCAGGATAAGGAGAGAGTTGGATCTTTGTGACGAAAGCCGTTGGCAGGCTCATATTGACTCCATAGGCGATAACGTTCCGAACGTGCATCGCCTATGCTCTCAATTAGCCAAAGAGCGGCCTCCCGTGAGGCCGCTGCTCTCCAGTGATGGCACATTGAGGTTTCGTGCAGGGGACCGTGCCGAGATCTTTGCCGAAAGTCTAGAGCTCCAGTTCGCCCCAAACCCGACCAAGAATCCAGAACACACAGCAATGGTGGACCAACATGTCGAGGACTACCTGACGGCACCGTTGGCGGCAGGAGACGACCCGGTTTTCTTCGCGCCTAGCACGGTGGGGCGTGTCTGCTCCCGCGCCAAGTTGCGAAAGGCCCCGGGCGCCGATGGCGTTACAAACATGGCATTAAGGTGTCTGCCACGGCGCTCAGTCGTGGCTCTCACCAGCCTTTGTAACGCCATCATGCGCTGCGGGCATTTCCCAACCGCGTGGAAGGAGGGACGCGTCATCATGCTGCCCAAGCCGGGCAAAGACGTGAGAAAGCCGGAGAGCTACCGGCCGATAACGTTGCTCTCAGCTGTCTCCAAGGCATTTGAGAAACTATTGCTGCAGGTTCTGAGCACTAACATCTGTCCTAGAGACGAACAATTCGGGTTTAGGGCAGAACACAGTACCACCTTACAACTGACCAGGCTGCTGCACCACGTGACGGCTTCTTCACTGAAGAAGCATGTCACGGCTGCAGTATTCCTGGACATGGAGAAGGCTTTCGACAGGGTCTGGCACAACGGGCTCCTGTACAAGATCTCTACATCCCCCACCCCTGTTAGGGTAACAAAAGTGTTGGCTTCCTTTCTAGAAGGCAGAAGTTTTCACGTGGCAGTGGAGGGCGTGTTCTCTTCCCCACGTCCCATACGAGCCGGCGTCCCGCAAGGGAGCTGCCTCTCGCCTCTATGTTACGCCAGATTCACCGACGACATACCGTTGGCGGAGGGGGTCGAGCTAGCGCTGTTTGCTGACGACGCCGCGTACTATACTTCTTCTACGAATAAGAAGTACGCGGTGAAGAAGATGCAGCGCTGTCTCGATCTGCTCCCCGAATGGCTAGACAAGTGGAGGTTGTCGGTGAATGTGGCGAAAACACAAGCTATCATGCTCCAAGTAGAGAGGCAAGCGGCAGCTCTCTCAGTTTCCCCTCTTCAGCTGTATGGCGATAATCTGTCATGGGCCCCGAAGGTCAAGTACCTAGGGCTCACGATAGACAGACGCCTCAGCATGAGCGACCACGTGAATGTCACCGTGAACACGACACGTTTGGCCCGAGCCAAACTACGTCCAGTGTTTGCATCCACATTGGCTCTGCACACCAAGCTGCTTATATACAAAGCCTATATTCGCTCTCGTCTCACATACGCCGCTCCGGCATGGTACGCCTTAACATCTAAGGCCCAGCGAGGCCGGCTGCAGGCTCAACAGAACCTCACGCTGCGTACCATTGTCGGCGCCACGCGCTATGTGAGAAATGACGTCATTCTCCGCGATCTGCGGATGGAAACACTGGATGAGTTCGTGCGCCGTCTAGCCAAGGGAATGTTCGCACGGGCAGAGAGGTCAAATTTCCCACTCGTGAGAGATCTGGCCCCTCTGCACGCTAGACCTCCCGAGGTTCCACGGCGCATGGCGCGCGATTTGATAGCCTGATCACGATGACATTCCGCGGCCTCCGCCGCGCCCGCTCGTATTAAATTTAACCTATAATAAAGGTTCCCACGCCCTGTCCGTAGTTACGTGCAGCGAATGCTATTTTTGTTAGGAGGCCAACACCTCGTTACAAATTCCCGTCTTCCCCCGGAAGGGGGGGGTCTGAGATGACTTAGTAAGTGTCAGTCGGACCCGATAATAGCCTTATTTATACGCCCCGATACTCGTCGCTGCTATGTTGGTCTAGCCCGCACAAGCTCGACCAATCAGCGACGAGTATCGGCCAACCAAACCGTGCCGAGGGTAATAATAATTATCAGCCGCCGATAGCAAATCTTTATTTATGAAACCCTATCCTATATACATTGATTTCTTACTATAACTAAGTTACTTATATCTATAAAAAAATAACTTAGTATAAAAATAAAGATTATAACTATATGTACACTATCTATAACTATAAACTATCCTATAACTATAATCTATCTATACTATAACTATGCTATATCTATACTATAAACTATTCTATATCTATACTATAATCTATACTATATCTATCCTGCCTACACTATTGCCTACTGTTATTATTCCGTCGTGCACAAACACCACCGTTCCCGTGCCTCGATGAGCACGTTAAGTTGTCAGTCCTGGTTTCACTATCCTATTTTTTTGGATTGGAAATCGTTCTTACAACCGAGTCACCATTGCTCCATTTAATTTATTCATCATCACAAACTCCGCCACTGTTGGAGACATTCCAGGACATATTTCTGGAGAATTCAGCCCAAACTCAATTTTTTAAATTGTAATAATTAAATATGAACTAAACCTAATAAAACATATCATATAAATAAAAATGTCATGTAAAAACTTTCCGTTGATACTGGCAACATTTCCATCTATATAAAGTTGTGTTAAGTAATATTATAAATAATATTAAGAGTTATCTGCTTATTGTATAGTATCCTGAATAAACCCGGCACGCTTGAGTATCTTAAAGACAGCTTCACATTTCTTGGCTCTATCCACGATCGAACCCTTCGATCTAGTTTCAACTCCATTCCGTCTCACCACACATCTTTTGTCTCCTATTCGTTTGCTGTTGTTTCTGCAAATCTCTGGAACGACATACCATTAAATATAAGACAAGCTGTTGTATATAGGTACTTCTTGTCAACCTGTTTTAACTTCTCTATTGTCATTTTTTTTCCCTTTTTCATTTGCAGCAACAACATCATTATTTATATATTTATCTATGTTATGCAATATGTAAGTAAATATTAGTATATTATATTGATATATATGGACTTACTTAATATTGCACCTACCATCTATACTGTCTAAATGTTCTAAAGGTTTGTCTGTCAGAGAATGCCTAGCGGCATTAAGTAAATAAATATAATCGTATATTTACGATTAGTTCACGAAGGTCTTGTAAGTATATCATTATCACAAGTCCTAGAACACTTGGCCTACACTTGCCAAGCTGGTTGGCGCAGACGGGTTAGCGAGGGACTGATGTCAATTTTTAATAAAAAAAATATTAACGATTTCACAAGTTGGTATAAGTGGAACAGGGACCGACGGATTAACGTGCTCTCCGAGGCATGGGCAAATGTACGTCAGAAAAGTGTATTACTTAATGATGTTAAATAATTAATTAAAAAAATAAATAAATTAAGGATGTTAAGGAAAGCGTTCTTAAAACCGAGCCACCACTGATCTCTTAGTACAAATGAGTATAAAAGTTATTTTAACGCAGTGTCTCATCTGAAAGTATGTGTGCTCTATTCCGAGTCGCTACTGATGGAGCCGACCCGCCGGAGTCAAGGGACATGAATAAGTCATGCCGATGAAATATTCCAAATGCATACAAATGCTGTTTTCTTCGCAAAGATTTACATCCACCTCTAACACTTTAGGAATCGTTCAATAGTCTAATCATTGTTTTTTTTTTATGATAAAAATCCACAAGAGTGTATGTCGAAGGTTTAAGCCCTGACACGGCAATGAGAATACAATTTTCTTAAGTACATGTGTCATTTTGCAACACCATTCTAGTGTCTCTGAGAGTACGGTAAGCCGATGCGCTTCGGTTTAACTAACATCATATAATCGTTTAAAACATGATAAAATATTGATTAACTAGATTGGTCCGTGTGGCGAAATCTGCCTAATATTTCAAAAATATGCCCATCTAGATTACTGATCCAGAAATATGGTCTCATTTAGGGGCTAGATACGCCGCATATCCGACGCAAAGACCTTATTTCTACTGCATTAACTCTACTCTCATAAGTATACATAAGTGTTAGAATCAGTATGGCACTGTGTATGGCGAGTCGAGCTTTTCGACTGGCAATCAGTGACCCCAGGGCACCGTTAACACTATTTCTCGCGTTCACTCTTCTTTCAACATTCCTGAAAATACTGCCCAGATATATAATTTCATCGTAAAGATGCGAAAAGATACGATATAAATAAATATAAAAAAATGCGAAGTCCGGCAAGCGGCGCAAGTATGTATCCATAAATTACATAATTAAATTAATAAAATTAAATATTTGTGCCGTTTGCTGCTGAAACTCTGGGCCCATGGAGTCCAAGCTCCAAAAAGCTTTTAAAAGACATAAATAACACCACGTCTTGTCGTCTTCTCCAGTGTTACCGCCATTGGACTTTGTCCGTATCGTAATATTAATTTGATTTAAATTTTAATTCGAAGAAGACCGCCAAGCCGCTGTCAAAGAATCCGAAAGCGCCCAACCCCAAGAAGGCCGCCACCCTCAAGTCCAAGCCCGCCGCGAAAAAGACCGCGGCAAATAAACCACCGCGTCGAACGGGATCACATCACGTCGTCGTCTGGAGTGTCGTAGAGCGGCGCGGCGCGTACGGGCGTGTAGGTGTAGGTCTGTGGTCGGACAAAGAGACACAACAGACCAAGACCGTCTGTCGCAGGCCCTCTGCAACCCTCTCACTTACATGTGTGTGTGCGAAAGCAAAAAGCCCTTTTCAGGGTTAACATACAATTCGATAATGATAATTGATTCTTTTTGTTCTCTCGAGACGCGCGCTGAAGTACGCGTAATAAATTTAAATAATTATTTAAAAAAAAAAAAAATTCGAATAAATGATATTATCCTTTATATAAAAAAAACAAAACATTTCTTGCGAGGTACGATGTCTAGGCTTGATAAAACTTCAGGCAATTCACCCGAAGTAAAAACCGCACCTGTCAAAATCTAAAGAGGGAAAAAGGCTTACGTAAAATTTTCCTCCGTCAAGGAGTATTTTTTTATCAGATCTACCCAGTAACTGATCCATGAATATATTTATTATGCCAATACAAAAAAATGTTTGGCTTTTTCGGTGCGGATGTGGCAATTTCAATTTGTGTGCTCTAAAGCCTTGGTAATTTTTTAACATTTCGTCTTATTATTCAAATACAAAATATAAAATAATTTAAACACTAACTGCCTCCGTGGTCTAGCGGTTAAGTCTGTGGATTTAGACTCGGAGGTACCGGGTTCGATTTCTGGTCGGGACACAAAACTATTTCTTAATATAAATAAATACATTGAATTATTATTTAATCTAATTAAATCGACGAGCTTGCCACTTTTCATGATTGGCCTATAGTAAAGTTGGCTAAATGCGAATCCGCTTCTATATAAGCGTGGTTTCTGACCACCCCGAAAGGGAAACGGTCGTGATGATACGTTATGTAATTAAATTTATTTATTAAAATAATTAAATATTATTATGTCCCGACCAGGAATCGAACCCGGTACCTCCGAGTCTAAATACACGGACTTAACCGCTAGACCACGGAGGCAGTCAAAACATTGTATAAACATTTAAAATGAAAATAACAACCAATGCCTGCTCTATCCTATTTATTAGTACTCGTCTAGTATTAAATAGATGTTAGGCTAAATGATGGTGGTAATTTGTCCAGTAAAGTGTATCCACAAATTTCGGGATCAGGCTCAAATTGCCGCTATGTCCAGCCAAGCCGGCATAGTGTTAAGGACTGATGTCAGTCATAAATGTATGATTCCAGTTGCTAACATTAATGGATCTCGCTCCCCACTTACCATCAGTTGGGAGCAAGGTCGTGATAGTATAAAAAGAAATATATTTATTTATTTATTGAGAATCCAACAGCGTTTCAACTTTAATAAATTAAGTACTTACAAATTAACAATTTTAGGCCACTAACAGGATTCCACATATAATAATAAAAACTGTGACAAGTGATACAAAATAAAAGAAGTAAAAATTCAAAAGTTAAAAATACATATTTAAAAATGTATGTTCGCGCCGATCGCGGTAATTCGACCAATTTTGGATGGTTAGGCGTTATTGTGATTCGTCGGTGCATAAACTGACGTCCTAATTTGTTACCCCTATACCCTTGTCCTATCTCTTTCTCGCCGCTTCCTTTCTATATTACCCATCCCGCTCACTAGTCCAAGTATAGTCGTCGTCGTCGCGCTGTCGTTGTCCTACAGTCGTCATAGAAGACGCTGAAGAAATCGCCGCGATAGTTGTTTTCGCCCGCATTCGCCAAACTCACAAAATCAGTGTAAGAACAATTTATAAGTGTTGGTGCCGAGGACATCAGGTGAGTTCCTTTACCAGTTTCCTTTCTAGTTTGTTTATTGCACCGATTATCATAGTATCGTCTATGTATCTAATTTAAAGATTATCGCAAACCCCGCACCTAGATACAGTCCACTAAACCCACGCCACCAATGTAAAATGTAAAATTGATTGCATAAAATTTGAAAAATAAATAAAAACTAAATCCTAAATTTCAGTTAAACAGATATAATAATATAATGTTATAATTATTCCTACACTTATTAATATTATTTTTAATTATGGTGCATACATGTTTGTGTAAGTATGAAAGTGAGTGCATGTGTTTGTTTAAATGTGTGTGTGTTTTAGTATGTTTATTTAAAGTATAAAAAAAAATTGTGTCTTGATGGATATTTTTATAAATTTTATTCTGAGATTAATAAGGACGCCTCCTGTGCCATTGAACTACGCTTTTTATTAAAAATTGTTTACCAACAAATTAAAACACAGCTTCCTTTTATCTTGGCGGAAAAGATTCGTACATAAAAAATGTAGATCTTTCAGTTTATTCTTAGAATTTAAATCCAGAGAAAATAAATTGAAAGAGTAAACAGAATAATATTATGAACGAGGAAATGTTTAGAGAAGACGTTTTCGACAAATAAGAGTATCATGGTTCGACATCGATTTTTATTCTTATTTTAGTAATTTAAGTAAGTAAGCATTTATTCGAAAAAAATATTTACAAAATATAAAATAAAATTAATATTAATACTAAGGATAGGAATATAAGTCCCGTCCGCGTGGAATGGTGGCAAGAACGCTGGCTGCATTTCCCCGCTGAATTGCAATACTGATTCTTTGGGCGAAGAAAGAGCCAGCCCTCTTGTCACCGGAGGAGACGACAAGACGCGGTGTTATGTCTTTTAAAAACTGTTTTGCACTTGGACTCCATGGGCCCAGAGTTTCTACAGCAAACGGCATAAATATGTAATCTTTTAATATACTTACATATTTGCGCCGCTTGCTGGACTCCGCATTTTCCGCCGCGGCTCCCGCTTTATGCGCTGTCCCCCTGAGAAAGTAGAAGTAATAACTAAATACCATACTTTTTTTTGTCGTCATATGACATTTATTAATATAATTAAAAAGTAAAGTATCATCACAACCGTTTACTTTTAGGGGTGGTCAGAAACCACTCTTCTAAATAAGCGGATTCACATTTAGCCAACTGATATTTCTCGACTTTTGTATGCTAGAGAAATCGACGAGCTTGCCACTTGTCATGATTGGCCTATAGTAAAGTTGGTTAATGTAACTCCGCTTCTTTATAAGCGTGGTTTCTGACAACCCCGAAAGGAAAACGGTCGTGATGATACTTTATTTTTTTTATAAGTAAAAAATGTCCTCTAGAGATGCCCCTACAGGCTGCCAACATGCCTCCAAGAAGGCTGGCAACATTTCCCATAGCGAGGGTAATACGTAGGTATAAATAATTGCCGGCTTTCCTGTCTTCAGACTTTTTCGTTTTTGGACAACTCCTTGGCCAGACGCTTAGCTGAGTGTCCCCATGGGCCCATTGTCTCGACCCCAAACGGCGCAAATTCGTAACCTGTACCGAGGTTGGCGTATTTTCGCAGCTTGAGGTCCTCATCAGAAATCGCCGCACCGCCTAGATGTGTGAAATATAATGTAGTAATTAGTCCATCGCATCCCACACCAGGGCCTGCTAAGTTTCCACGGACCTACGGTGATGCCTTAGGGTCTCTTGCCATCGCTCCGCGCAATCCCAGAGGGTTTTAGGATCGCGGGGACTCATTCAGAGGTCTGCAGGAACGTGACGAGTTTCCTAGCCTTCCGGGAGGAAATAGCATGGCTCCGTTAACGGGTTTCAGGTGAAGCACAATGGTCATTCAGAGACTAGGTGCGGAAAATTCCTGGACGTAACTGAGAGCCATACACCATCAAGTTTACTGGACCGTGCTGTTTTAAATCCGTTGCAAACTTGATCATGTATGGCGGAAAGGCGCTGACTGTGAACAGATAAATCCATTAATTTTTTTTACTCCTTAAATTATACACAAAATGATTACCAATTCTAGTTTAGAAATGGTTTTCAATTCTATGACGCCACGTCTAGAGAGTTCATTCCGGAAGGAAGCAATCCAGCGCAGGCTGCATCGCTGTTGTTATCTCCAAGCTGACTTCGCTTCATTTTATTGACTTCGCCCCAACGATCTTCCAACCATAGATACCACGTTAAATATAAAATAAAATACACGTATAAATGCGATATTCATTTTTGTTGTTTTCTGTAGTTTATTGTTTTTGTCATGCCTATATTTTTTTAAATTGTATTACTTAGTTTTTGTGTTTTAGTAAACAATGTTACCTATCTGTTGAATGCAATGCCGGTCTGTAAGTAACATGTTTACTAAACTAATAATAATAAGATTTTGTAAACATGTTGTTGATTTGCTTAATTAATTAAATAAATATAAGTATATACATATATTTGTTAATATATACCTTGAAATAACACAAAATTATCATCATAATCATAATCAGTAGCAGATTTCAATGATTTTACTTTTGATAGTAGAAGACTAAAATCCAAGGAGTAAGCTGTTAGCAGAACACCAGCAGCTTAGTAAGTTCCAGTGACTTGTTAATCTGACTGACAAGAAATACTCAGTCGTACCATTTACAAATTAAAACAAATACAACACACAACTTAATGTAAAAAATAATTTAATAATATAAGAAAGATTTTAAATTGTTGAAATGTGTTAGAAGTGACGGCAGACGGCTACATATCGCACCTGTATTATTCAAATTAATATTAGATGTATATATTTTTAATAAAAGTATATATAAGCTTATAGGTATGATTTGTGGCTGACTGTAATCCATGTATGCGCTCCGCGTCCTCGCGAGCCCTCACCTCGCCTCCTGCCTGCAGTCGTTCGTTTATTGCCTATTGAGTTTAGTTTCAAAATTTAATATAATCTTCGGAAGAAATGAGTGTTCATCCTAAGAAAGAGATAGACTTAAATTAATGGTATCTGTATGCAGACGGGTTGTTCGCGCGGGGGGAGAGTGGTTCGCGCCCGCGCATCTTTTTTATGTATCTACTATAAATATTTAATTATTATTTAATATTAAGCTTCGAGAGTAATTGTCTTCGCCAACAAACTGTGGTTACAGTTTTGCGAGCTATTTATTAAGGTATATGTATTAGAAAGTAAATATTTTTTTATACATTAACATTTTAACAACATAATAACGCTTATCAATAGAGTTAAATATGTTTGTGAGTACATATTATGCGTTTATTATTTAAAAGTGCTAATATCGCTTATGCTTAGTGTGAAGGCGTAATTTTTGTTTAAAGTACAATAATGTATAAGTTAAAAGTAACATAAGTTTAATATTAGGATATATGTTTGTATTTACTTAAAATTTAAAATTTTGTATTAATTTGATTTTTTTTTTAAATAGGGGGATGATGTGAAGGCGTAGCATGTAAGCTTTAGTCTATATTAAACGGTGCACCTGAACACACGCGTTTCATTAATTACGTCCATCCTCACATTAGCTTCCTGCATCTACTAACTTTCAAGATCATTGCTTCGCCTGCTCCTCTTTACACCGCATAACAAAATGTTTTCAAACTCTGACTGCAATGTGTGACTGTTTCACGGATAGTTTAGAAAGTTTAGATTCGCTCTATCTTCTGCGCCTGTCTTTTTGTAAAGACCCTCTGGTTAGTACGTGTCTTGTTTATAGATTGTTGTTTTCGATTTATTTGTTTTCTTTCATTTATTTTTAAAGTGCAGCTGGCGGCACTACATGTTCCTATTGCTTTATTTAGGAATTTCGTGCTATTTCTACTTCTCGAATACTGCAATTATTAAACCTATATCTTTATCATATATTTTCAACGTACTAGTTTTTGTTACTACTTAAATGTATCAAGTATTGTTTTCCACATAAAAAAAATCACATTATACGTTATTTATCTATACTATAAATATGTCAGAATAAGCATGAGAGTAGAGCTAATGCAGTTTCTAGTTCGAGTTCGTTTTCTGTTTCGAGGTCGTTACGTCGGATATACGGCGTCACTTTGATGGACCGCATACGTAATGACGAAATACGCAAAAGGGTAGGTTGAAAGAAAGCATAGGGACAAAAATAAGGAAAGGCATGCTCCAATGGTTCGGGCATGTGGAAAGGATGAGTGAAGAGAGATTGACGAACCAGATATATAATGCGAAAGTAAAAGAAGCCCTGGCAGACCTACACTCACATATTACGACCAAATAAATAAAACAATAGCTGAAGAAAGCATTAAAAAGCCATCAAAATAAAAGGGCATGTATGAAGAGGTTGACGACTGTCGAAGAAGCGAAAGAGGTATGTCGTGACCGTGACAAGTGGAGCTTAATTATCTCTGCCTACCCCGCAAGGGATTTGGCGTGAAGATATGGACTATACATATGAAGCAAGGATGTATATGTATTTATGGATTGTCCTTCTTTTACGCCTATACAACAACATGCACATAGAACACGACCATATGTCCTAATTTTAATTTTCATACCGTTAGGCTTCTTGTCCTGTCTTACATATAAATTTGGAGACTCTTGCATCTGCAAGCTAAGCTCACTAGTCACACACTGACTAGATTATATAACCTGGAGTCGTTTATAGGAATATAAAAAACAAATCGTTAAACCGGCATAGTGATAAGAATAGTTGTCTCTAGCGTCATCATCATCATCATTTTGGCCCCTAGAACACAGAGTTCTAGACCTCCACTGTTGGATTTGGGCCATCCAGAAATATCCGGAGAATTTGGCCTTCACTTACCACGCTGTCCAGACGGGTTTGTTATATTAAATTATTATTATATCATAATACACTAATTAAGTTATTACACTCATAGGTAGCATTAACTTTGTCACAGACCCGCATTGCCCAAAATATATTTTACGGAATATCTGAGCTCCACATTACAGTAATGAATGAACAAATGGGTTAAGAAGAAAGTGTTGAATCTCAGACCCTTATGGTCTTCTGGACCCATATTGTATTCTCGAGTCATAGAAATAAGGGCAATTATCCACTGCCAGTTCATTTAGTCGGTTTTAGAGATGGGTTGAACATGGGTTTAACCGAATATATTCGGCCGAATATTTGGTACTTTTATAAATTAATTATTCTGCCAAATGATTATTGTAGGTCGTCTAAACTTGTTTACGTTAAGCGCATAAATTGGCGCGCTTTTGGATGTTGTTTATTAATATATATTTTTTAAGTTTATTTAAAGAACATTGTACACTATGCTTTAGTCCTAATCACGTAATTTATTCATAACAGAGTTCATAATCGGGTTGGGGATCATCAAATTTCAAGTGTTGCAGAATTTCATGCTTATCATGGAGTATTCCGCGTCAATATAGTTCATAGACGTAGGGAGCACCCTAAAAAGCAGAAAATAACAATAAAATTAAACAAACTTGCATCATAAAAATAAGTCCTGTTTTTGTGGAATGGTGGCAAGAACTTTGGCTGCATTTCCCCGCTGAATTTCAATACTGATTTTTTGGGCGAAGAAAGAGCCAGCGCTGGAGGAGACGACAAGACGCGGTTTTAAAAACTTTTTTGCGCTTGGACTCCATGGGTTTAAGTACATCAAACTACACAAATATGTATAATTTAATTATACATACTTGCACCACTTAGTAATTAAAAATACAACTAGAAACTAAGAAAAAAAAAAAAAAAACTTGGTCCATATGCTACAAATAGGCAAAGTACCAAGGATACTGGCAACATTTTTTTTTCCACGATGAATAGCAATATCCAATCGATTTACTCGAATAAAACTGACAGTTTTATATG
Source organism: Tinea semifulvella (assembly GCA_910589645.1). Lineage (NCBI taxonomy): Eukaryota > Metazoa > Arthropoda > Insecta > Lepidoptera > Tineidae > Tinea > Tinea semifulvella. Next base: position 9,596,191 of record OU342595.1, on the reverse strand, counting down.
TAGATCTGTCACTTTTAATTGGAATATTTCGAACTGATACGCAAGTCGAAAGCGCCAGAATTGGGCCCCTGATCCTTTGGCTCAAATATTTTCCAGCCCTCTTGGCGAGGTATTGTTGAGAGCTGTACATAATTTTTTTTTTAAACATTTATTTTATTTTATTAGTAAATGCCCTTTGCCCATCCCTAGTAAGTATACTATTCCCTGGGCATTGCTGTTATAAATGACATTTTATTCGTCCATAGTTAAGCCTGATAAATTTCCTCTCAGTGTCCCCTTATAATTAAAGACATAAATTACATAACATTAGAGAAAGTCCGAAAAAAATGACGATAAATTGCGGCAAAGTGCTATATTAAATCGTTCGTTTTGACAGGTATTTTTCTTTTGACTTCTCCGAAAGGAAATGTTAAATTAATTTTGCATAATTAAAACGTCTGTTTTATGCTGAAAAATTTGTTCCTATTTATTAGAAGTTAGTTTGAGTGAACGTTGAAATGCTTCTATTCTTACATTTCACAAAAATTTTGATGCTTTATTTTCTAGAAAAATATTTAACATTTTCCACTTATTTTTTTTTTTACTTATGTAACAGGGGTTTCCTGCGGTATATAGAATTCAAAGATCGTTATCACCATATTTTTAGTAACAGATATATTGCGGGTAGTTTACAAAATAATTTAGTAGGGAGAAGTGGGTAGGTACGGTTCGCGCGACGTTCGATTCGAAGCCAAGATCGAGAACGAGCCAGATCTCCAACTGAAGCTGGTACGGTACGACATTCGATACAAAGCATTCGCCGGGCACGCCTATGACAGTGGATTGCCAGTTATGGTCGTGTTCGACGTGCACTTTCAAATTGATTTTGTTGTATAGGTTTGCGTAATAAGAGAAGAAGAACAAAGCGTAAAAAATAATGTAACAATGATTTTGTATGAAAATAGCAATCAATACTCGAATCTTTTATTTATTTATAAACTCTTTATTGCACAAAAAAACTTAAAAGTAATGTACAAGGGCGAACTTAATGCCTTTCGGCATTTTATAACAGCTGACCTTTGGGAGTGTGGTAGAGGATTTGCGGGGTGCATTATTATAAATATACAATTTACATACAATACATAATAATCGTTACATACTACTACTTAAATACATAAATATATATATATATATATATACAAATACAAAACTAAGTAAGTATATATAGTACTGTTTACACACAATAAAAATAGTATGATAGATATAGGTACTAGGAAGATCTATATTGTTTGTTAAGAAAGTGAGCGATAAGTAGATTTTTAAATATATTAATAGACGGCGCCCGTCTGATAACCAGAGGAAGTTTGTTCCACTCCCGAGCAGCGGAAACTGTAAAAGAATCTGAATATCTGCTGGAAGAATGGGTAGGGATTTTGAGCTGATTGTTATTAGCAGAGCGAAGATAAAGATTATGACTGTCTCCAAGGAACTGGAAACGAGTCTTAAGGTATAAAAGAGTTTGGGGATTGTAAAGAATGCCGTAAAGTGAAGTCAAGAGATGTGCAGATCTGCGGAAGCGGATATTTGATCTTTTAGGTTCAAATCGCTTTCTGTTAAATCCTCGTTTAACTAAGCCTAAGAAACAGTAATATAAAATCATGTAAGGATCCAAAGTAGCAGTACATTAGAGTAAGAGATAGGGATAAACTGGCGATAAAAATGGAGTACGTAATCAACGCAATTACGAATTAAACTGCGATAACGTTATTTAAGCTCTGCGCACACTGAAGGGGGTTTTATTATTTACATACACGTACATACATATTTTTACGACAAATCCCTTGCGGGGTAGGCAGAGACAATTGAGCGCCACTTGTCACAATCACGACATACCTCTTTCGCTTCTTCGACATTCATCAACCTCTTCATCATGCCCATTTGTTTCGATGGCTTTTTAGTGCACCTTCAGCTATTTTTTTCTTTATTTGATCGTGATAGGTAAATCTATATTCCAACTTGATTTACACTTATTTTTTGATTTTAATAAATATAACCTATTTGAAGACTTTTGTGATTTTATGATACAATCTTTAAGTGTTTTCTTATAAAGTTGTAATTTAAATTTGTTTTCTTGCGTTTTTTGCTTATAATATTTAAATCTTAGGTCTCTTTTCTTAACACATAATTGTTTTATTCCCTGAGTAACCCATTTAGGTTTTGTATTATTGGAATTAATTTTTATTTTATAAGTGGGAAAGGAAAGATAATAAAACAGACAAAATGTATCATGAAATAGTTTAAATGGTTCATCGACTTTTGATTCCTGATACACTTCTGTCCAACTGAGGCTGGATAAACATTCTATAAACTTCTTTATATTTTCTTCACAATAATTTATTTTTGTAATATACCAGAAAGAAGCTTGAGGTTTCGTTTGAGGAGTCATAAATTCCAACGTTTGGCATGTGTCATGATCTGAAAGGAAAACCTTGTGTACACTGCCTGTCGCAGAGCCATAATTACTTGCTATATGGTCAATGCAAGAATTCACTCTTGTTGGTGTATTGATGTGTAATTGTAAATTATAATTTGATAATAAGTGTTTTAGGTCACGTGTATTTGAATCTAATTTAAGAGTATTTATGTTGAAATCTCCAGCAACAATGATCTTGTTTTTTTTTTTTGATGACTGTTTATGCAAAAGTATATCGAGTATATCTGAAGTATATATAACTAGATATTTTTTAATACACATTAAATACAAAAATGACCCGCCTGCGACTTTCTTTACTTCAAACCATTTTCGAATTTTAGCCAGCCCCATTTAATTTATTTAATTTAAAAAACCTTGCCATGCTTCTTGCCCGTGTGCGTAGGGCCTAATGCTAAGGTTAATTTGCATTAATTAATTTCAGCCAACGTTACGAAAAAGTTGCAAGGACCCGCGTGGATCGTGCGCCGAATGCTAATCACGGATTACGACTTATAAATATATTTATAATCTTGTAAATATTTTACTAAAACCTGTTTGTCTTTTTTAAAAGCTACGAAAGAATTATAAAAGAGATATTTTTTTTTAAATTAGTTTACACACTGGTTACATGACCGCCTCCGTGGTCTAGTGGTAACAAACGTTGCCGTGAACTCGGGAGGTCGTGGGTTCGATTCCCACCGGGGGCAAGTTTTACATTGTATAATTTGTCTCGGTCTGGGTGTTTATATGTATAATATGTATATATTTACAAAAAAAAAATGGATAATATGTAGTTTATCAACCATCTAGTTTCCGTAACACAAACGTCGTAGCTTACCACGGAAACTAGATGGCGCTGTGTGACCTGTCTGGAAATATTTAGTTCCTGTTAGAGCGAACATTTTTTAAGCGTCATCTTAAAAGCAAGCTTATTTTAAAAGCATCATCACGACCTTTCCCTTTGGGGTAGTCAGAAACCATGCTTATAATTTTATTTATTTTTCTTTTTTTTATAGACGGTGAATCGATAAATTATCAATGATACGCCCCCTGCCTGAAGGGCCAACGCGAGTGGGGGTCGCATGCCCGACTCATCCGTGAAGCCTCCTAAGGAGGCCCCAGGGCGCCTACGGACTAAAACCCTATAAACCGTCTTGACAAGTGGCAAGCTCGTCGATGTCTCTAGCGTACCAAACTCGAGAAATATCACAAATAAATTGAATATTAATTAAATTTATTTATTTAAATTAATAAATATTATGGTCCTTCGAGTCTAAATCCACAGACTTAACCGCTAGGCCACGAAGGCAGTCAAATTAGGTTTTTAACATTTACGACGTTTTAGGTATTACGATAAAGATACGTGTGATTTTTAGTAAAAGCTTTAGGTATTACCCTTTAAGTATACTGCAAACTCATAAGTATATAGAAAATGTAGAGATAATAATAATAATAGTCTTCAGAATTCACACGTGTCGGATGCCGCAGAGAGCTATGTAAATATCGGCAACGCGCTGAAAGAGTAGAGACATTAACTTAAGAACTACGGACATGCCACGTCATAAGTTTTAGACAAATATAAAACACCGAAAAAAAAAATCGGTTTATTAACAAATTATAGCTTTTTTTTTTGTTAAACTCTTAACACAATATAAAATAAACTGCCCTAATTTCTTAAATCTTCTACTTCGGCACATCCTCTCATCGTCCATACCACACTGTTCAACCTTCAACCAGTGCGTCCTCCCCGTGATGTCGTCGGAGCAGAGACGTGAACACTGGCAGTGGGTCTGGTCCACAAATTCAAGGTCGCTCAGCAAGCTATGGAGAGAGCTATTCTTGGTATTTCTCTGATAGATAGAATTCGAAACGTTGATATTCGTCAGATATATATTGTAAATTTATTGTTTAGTTTCTTTCATTTTTATTATTTTCCATTTTATTGTTTTGTATGTATAATTGTTTTAAATTTTTTTTTTAAGTTTTTTTGTTCTATGTTATGTGGTTTATTGTTCTTAGTTTTAAGTTTAGGTTAATTTTACTTTTGGTTTCGTGTTGTTATTACAGCGAGCACCACCTAATTATGTAATTTTAGCTATCGGCAACTTGTCAATAGCCATACACTACCCATATCTACTATATATATATATATATTATGTATCTAGCTGTAAGTAGTCCTTAAACATTAAAAAAAAAGAAAATCAAAGTTACTGACATAGCATTCAAAATTACGACCGATGGGGCAAACGGGTTCTAGATTGGAGAGTCGTACGGGACGACCCCCCGCCAGTGGCGAGCTTTGGCGGAGTGGATATATCCAGCAGTGAAGAGACACAGACTGAAGATGCGTATGCAGTGGGCAGCAGTTTGTGCTAAAACTCACTTCCGAAGTAGAATCATTCCAGCAGTAGAATCATTCAAAATAATTAAATTATTGACGTTTCATATATACCTGACATTTTGACTCTTGACTTCGATGTGGGCGATCTGCTGTCCACTGTACTCCACTGTCTGACGTTACCTGTTTACATAATTTGTGGTTTACATGTGTCACAAATAACAATTGATTTATTTAAATGTATATATTATTAATATATATTTGTATGTTACTGTTTTAATAAAACTTTGTATGGAACGGAATGTCCCAAAAAATTACGTCAATGGCAAGAGCACATTTGTTAAGTGCTCCGTTCGTTGCTTTCATATCGAGCTCCGACTAATGCGCGCTCATTCATCATAACTTTTTTCCACGTCTCTTCAATACATCGCCTTGTAAAGAAACAATTGCGAAGCGTTTTGTGAAAGACTGACGGTATTAGGAAAGATTATATTTTTATTTAAAACACTTTATACAATCTCTCACTGTTTCTGCAGCTCGCCAATGGAACAAACTTCCATTGTCAATCAGACTGGCACCGTCGTTGAACATATTTAGGCATCTTTTTATTTTAATTTTTTATACTAGCACGACATGTGACCTTGCGCTGACCTGATCGTAAGTAGCGCGCATGGTCCATGAATGTTAGCAACTGGAATGAGGCACTTATGTCCGACATCAGTCCCTAACACTATGCCAGCTTGACTAGATGCCTTCTCACACTTCGGTTGAAGGACTCCAACTTATAGGAAAGTGGAAACACAGAGGCTGGAAGAGCATTCCACATCTTTATTGTGCGACAGATAACTACTAACTTACTTTTTATTAAAAAGCAAAATGAGATATAATTTCTAAACTTAAATTGGATTATTATTTATGTAAGTATTGTATATAAGTATATATTCATATTTATAATATTATTTATGTATTATGTATATATGTAATATATATTGCTATTAGTTATTTATCTTTTTTCCTTTTAACTCTGCATTCCACAATATTTTTTATCGATCTCCCAAAGGTTAGTTGTTAGAGAATAACTTTACGGTATTAAGTTCGCCTATGTTCTATATTTTATGTTAGAAATTTATTGTGCAATAAATTTTTTTTATTTTATTTTTCTTATACAAGGGGTAGAATTTTCAACTAGACATTATCTGAACTTGCACCCACTTGATCGGAAGTAACGTTCGAGGTCCATGAATGTTAGCAACTGAAATTAGACAATCATGACTGACATCAGTCTCGAACACTATGCCGGCTTGACTGGGGAAGACGGCTATTCGAGCCTGATCCCGAAACGTTTGGATACACTTGACTGGGTTTATCGGCACGAAGGGAGGATATGTGTCCCGCCCGGCAGACTGGGTAAATTTCCACCAGCATTCCGCCTGCTACCTATTTGTTGTTCTCATTGAAAGAAAGTGCCATTTGCAATGTAGTCAAATGCCATTTTTTTCTTTCATGGAGAACTAATATTGTAAGCTTGCCATGGTGATATTTATGTAAAAATAACACCGCTTAAATCTTACCTAAAGTCAGTGCCAAGTAATTGGTAGTTAGCTAGCATAAGCATACGCTAAACATGTCAAAAGATAATAAGTCTTTCTGGAACTAGCTGTAGGTATATTAATTCCAAAACAAGATTTTCCCACTGCGGTAAGATCAATCCAAGAAAATAATCTTAGAATCCGTTCTCAAGCGTGACTTGCGAATAAAGGAATTAATTAAACAAACAATCAGGCACGTACAAACTCCATTATTGAATCGAGAACATAAAGTATGCGATTTTAGATAGTGCCGTGAAGTGAACTATAATTAAAAACTTGACAAGTTATAGATAAAGATAAAGGGTTACCTTAGACGAAATTTAATAGTGGCGCATTTTGCCTGCCTTATGTTATTAGGTAGATTGTTGTAACTTTTTGACAGAAAAGAGCCAATAATTCGAAAGTTTGTTCTGTAAATTTCGTAGCATGGGTGGAGTGGAACACCGATTTGTCTGGTGAAAAGTTATTTGATTTACGAGACACTTCCGGCCACGTTAAGTGCTTGCCGTATTTAACTTCATAAGTTAATTTTAATGAAACTTCCCTTTACTATATACTAACTTGCAGAACTTGTGACTGAGACATGGCGTACCTTTGCCATAATTGCAAACTTATGACATGCCGCAAGTAAAAGCTATTAATCATTCATTCATCATTACAATCCCTAGAACACAGCATCCTAGACCTCCACTGCTGGAGATGGGCCTTCCAGAACATATATCTGGAGCATTTGGCCTACACTCGCCACGCTGGCCAGACGGCTTGGCAAGGATATAATACCTTTTTTTATGACTATTTATTAACGATTCCACAAGTTGGTATTAGTGGAACCGGGACCGACGGTTTAACGTGCTCTCCGAGGCACGGGAACGGTGGTGTTGTAAATGTATGACAAATGTACGTAAGAAAAGTGTATTTCTCATTGGTACATGCCAGGTGAGTTTGAACCGAGTTCGAACCGAATCCGAAGTAGGATTTAAGGGCGTTCCTTAAATCCTACAAAGGTCGGTTCAATTTGTTCGAGGGTAAATAGTTTTGTTTATCCTCTAAAGCAAGTTAAGAGAGTGACAAATATTAAAACTGCAGTTATGGCTTACCCGATACATAATGCAAAAGTGTCTTAACAGGAATCGAACCCTGTACTCCTGAGTGTAAATCCAAGGACATAACCGATAGACCACGGAGGCAGTATTATTAAGGTTAAGCAAATCAGGACATTTTGAAGCCTTGACACTTCCTCCTTTACATCCGGCGTATCAAAGTCTCTTTGAGTGGCGGAAATGGTAATCGTTGAACATAATATAATGTACAACATGTGAAGAATGTAATTATCAGATTTAAGAGTTCTGAGAAATGGCTCGTGCTAGGCACTGGCGGAGCAACGACTATTAATCCGGAACTTAGTCTTCAGCAAGCAGATTGCTCATTGGACAGCGTTGCTCAATCAATTAGAAATAAAGACGTAAAATAAATGTCTGTATGGATAGCTGACCCGGCAAACTTCGTACCACCTAACAGTGAATGAATGTCGTGTTACTTATTAGCTGAACTAAATTTATGGAAATAATACAATGAATATAAAATGATAAATGATAATGATAAATATTTCCAGACAGCGCCATCTAATTTCCGTGGTAAGCTACGAGACTTGTGTTACGGAAACTAGATGGTTGATAAACTACATATTATACTTTTTTTGTTGTAAATATATACATATTATACATATAAACATCCAGACTGAGACAAATTATACAATGTACAACTTGCCCCCGGGGGAATCGAACCCACGAGTTCACGGCAACGTTTGTTACCACTAGACCACGGAGGCGGTCAAAAAACAAATTATATTCAGTACTTTATTAAGATAGTAGCACAAAAACAATAAAAAAATTCAGCTATATGAGCAACGACTGAGTAACTATATACATAATAAGAGCGTTGGGGAGTTTCAGGCTTCCGTACGGTACCCTCGGTCGGTATGCCCCACAAATCAGCGCTGATGGCGCCACCTATCGGACAACAGTAGTACTATATTAACCTTCGTCGATGTTCACACAACATATTCCCAAAGTTTCATCCCGATCGGTCTAGTAGTTTAAAAATGCATAGTGAACATACACACAGACAATTATCTTTATATATATATTATTATATATTATTATTAAAACCTTGACTACTAAAGTTTAATAGAATCAATGGGACATCGACCGCAATATCAAAGTTAATGACAAGCCATAATGCTATATCTCTCAACACAGACTCCCAGCGGGTCAATACGGTGCATTCTCTAAGGAAATTAGCGGTTAGGCGCCATTCTAGTTCAGGCGTCGAGAGGTATGACCATCGTTTACGTTAAAATAAATACATGTCCCAATCGTTACATACATAATTACATCGTTCTTTGTAATTAATAAAATGTTTTTATTAACTAGCTGTCTTGTATATCTGTCCGGGTGGAACTTTGTAATTGATTTTTAACTTCCCGATAAGCTAGATACATGAAATTTGAACTATAGCTTAGAAGTTGATGACAATATATTAAAAAGTAAAAAAATAATAATGTACAAGTATCCAATTATTATAACGGACATTAGCTTAGATCAGTTTCATTCACATAACATATAAATAAAAATAATGTACCATATGCGGCATGGTACCCCTAGCTTTTTTGATTCCAATTGTTGGGACTAATTTGTCAAATTCAACAAGTCTTCAATGTTGTATGTTTTATCTCCATTGCCAATAATCAGTTACAACCCTAACTATTTTAATGGCGCGCAACGACTGACTCGTCTGCTGTTTTCTTATAATCTGCCGCGATATGATTCGCGCCATTCTCTAAGCGACTCATAAATAGTCGTTATTGAACCAATCAAAAATCAGCACGCGACTACGTTTGTACACAATGCCACCTACTTTAGTAAACCATATTGCTAATCATACTTAACTTATGTCTAAACACTAGGATAATAATTTGTTACATTAAAGGATAACACCATCTTACAAGTATAATAGCTGTTAAAAGTTACCAAGTAATAATTTTCAGGATAATTTGGAAAAAGTTATAAATCTGTATGCGGTTTTATCCTTCATAAGGATAAGATAAATTATTTTATACTTTTTAGTGCGTTATAAAATCATTTTTTATTTATTTTTTATTTTGCTATTGTGCATCATAAAATATTGGTTTTAATTCTCTGCGCAGTAGATGGCTTTGATTTACTAGGTTCTTTAGGTGAACCAATGATTGAACCTTTTATTTTATTTATTTAATTATACAAGGTGATTTTCATCATTTCAAGGCCATATCTTAAAATACAAGAAATCGCGAATAAGAATAAAAGGAAGTCTCGGGGACAATTTTGTAGAAAACTCAAATCACACTTGGACTTTTAAAAAATTTGAATGGCCATTTTTCTTAGAAAATGGGCCCAAATAAATGTTTTCATCCCATAATGATTTATTATTTATTTATTAGTTATAATATTGTGTCTTCATAATCCGTAATTAAGGTTATTATTATATTTGCAGGTTACTATACTCAATTCTTCATAAATGTCGCACACACGCCAACCTCGCTTCGCTCGGTTAGATCCTGTAGCTCCGTGGCCTAATTTTTGTATGAAAAAAAAACCTTGGAATTTAAAAAAATAACTTTATATCACCTCGTCTCCAAAATTAGTTCCGGCTTCCACCACCAATCTCTTATGGTTTTCTCGGAACCCATCAGCGGTTCATCAGAATGATAACTCATTCCCCCTCAGTGACCTTTCTAGGATAAAAAATGATAACGACATAATAATAACAAAAACTTATTTATGTTAATAAATAATATACATACATAAAAATTGTTATCCTAAATTGTATTCTTCAAAGCTGGTCACATTACAAACATTGAATATTTATGGAGTTACTGTTATCAGGCCGTAGTTTCTAAACAGTAACAAATTGAGGGTTATGTGGAAAGATAAAGAAAGGTTTCACCGGTGTTGCCATGATATTAGTATAAATTAAGATATATACCGCCATTGAAGTATGCGTGCAATAAAATTTTATGAAGGTTTTTTATAGTTGACCTATTTAGAGACCTTTACACGTGATTTTTGTTATCTTTTGATGTACCAGATTCCATTCTTTCGTATTCCATGTACTACAAAAGTGGAGAAGTGTTAAATTTACGATTATATTTTAATATAATTAAGTTTAAGTCATGACGATAATTTTAAGTTAAAAAGATTGGATAATAGGAACACTCCTTGTAATGCTTAATTAAATTTTATTTTTGCGCGAATTACAATTAAATATGCAGATAAATGACCATATCGACATATCGTGTTCAGCATATGGCCGTCCCTAGGTTTCACGAAAAACTGACAAATTTCATTAAAATCAGTTAAGTTAATAACTAAAAAATAATAAAAAAAATATATAAATAAAAATATATCTTACGTTAGACTAATATGTTATTCTATTGATAGAAACAAACAACTTATCTTAAGAAACCTAAGAAAATATGTCGGAAATGACAAAAACGTAACACGTAAAACGTAAGGCCATACAAAGTCATTCCGTATATCCTAAAACCCGATTGCAGCGCTTACTGAGTCCATTGATTGATATGATCACCCACCTACACAATAATAATAAAAATATATATATATATCTAATCAACCGTTTAGGAGATGTTTAGTCATATACACAGACGTACAAAAGAAAAATATTACGATTATAAATATTATATATATATATATATATATAAAAGAAATATATCTTTTACTGCGTGGAATTTATTAAAGATAAAATATTTTTATTATTATAATGTAGAATAAAATTTAATAACTATATTTAGTATATATAGTATTGCCCCCGTGGTCTAGCGGTTAAGTCCGTGGATTTAGACAAGGAGGAACCGGGTTCAATTCCGAGTCGGGACACAAAAACATTTATTAATGTAAATAAATACATTTAATTAATATTTAATTTTATTTGATTTTTCTCGAGTTTGGTACGCTGGAGACTTCGACGAGCTTGCCACTTGTCATGATTGGCCTATAGTAAAGTTAGCTAAATGTGAATCAGCTTATTTATAAGGGTGGTTTCTGACCACCCCAATAGGGAAACCGTCGTGATGATAATTTAATGTTTTATTTTTATTTTTTATTCAGTAATAAAATCTTAAGTTACGATGCAGAGGAGTTTTCCTAAAAATATCTCAACTCATACTCAGCCTAATCAAGTAGGTAGCGAGAGGTCGACGATCGCGAGAACGTTGACTTACGTAATTCTTCATCTCATTCATTTCATCTCTCGGATGTTGGCGAGATCAATTAATAATAACACTCCCCAGCCTTTAGGTATTTATCACGATGGATATCGTGATTTTCATATGTGGCCTTATTCACCATGCAGTAGTATTATGTTTTTCACATAATAATTTTAATCTTTTAAACAAGTGACCTTTTTTATTTCAAATAGAGGTTCTATACTAATGACACCTGAAGCCTAATGAAAATATTTGCTCTTTTGACAATTACACGTATTATATTTTATATATATATACATATACTGCCTCCGTAGTCTAGCGGTAAAGTCCGTGAACTTAGACTCGGAGGTACCGGGTTCGATTCCTGGTCGGGACACAAAAATATGTATTAATATAAATTAATACATTTAATTAATATTTAAGTTATTTGTGATATTTCTCGAGTTTGGTACGCTGGAGACATCAACGAGCTTGCCACTTGTCATGATTGGCCCATAGTAAAGTTGGCTAAATGTGAATCCGCATATTTATAAGCGTGGTTTCTGACTGAAAGGGAAACGGTCGTGATGATACTTTACTTTTATATATATGTATATTATATAAGTATAAAATATATTATTATTTCTATATGTATTTTATTGTTGTACGATATATATTTATTGTTTATTTAGTTGATAAGTATTTTAGTTAGTAATTGTAATTTATAGTTTCTAAATATTCTTATACACATGCACCCACACTCTCTTATCACTCTCCCAAAGGTTAGCTGTTAGAAAATGCCTAGACATTAAGCTCGCCTATGTACATTGGAATATTTTTTATCTTTTTAGAAAGCAAATCTACTGATTGCGTTCAGCCGGTACAAGACAAAACCGACAATAAATTAAGAAAAACGATTAAATTAAATTTTCAAAAATAAACATTCTTGGAACCCTACCACTAATGTAAAAAAACAGTCGTGTATTTGCTACATTGTTTGTAACAATCTCGCAAAATTTATTCATACAATAATTTAAATAATGTTTGTAAAATAACCAGAGGATATTAAAATAAAACGAAAACATTTATTTCTAGTGGTTAAGTTAAATAAACTTGGCATTCTTGTTATTTAGATACAGTGGAAGTGTTTATCCAATAAAGGTGTCCAGGGAAATAAAGAGGCGAGCACGAAACATATGTATGTATTTTTACCAGACTGCGAACGCGCAAAAGCAAATAAGGGTTATGTGTTTAACAGCCTATGTATGTTACATGTTTGTTCCTTTGTGGTACAGTGGTGTCCAAACGCGTGGTCCGATTTTGATGATGCTCACGTCAATCGATTCATTTTAATCACGAGAGTGTTACTAATGATATAACATTAAACAAATTTCATTAAGGCGACAACCAGGCGCCATATTGTGGAAAATATAATAATTGAAGTCGACGTACTATATTAAGTATGGGGTATCGTCAAATAGGTAATTTAAAATAATGTTGAGGTTTCTAATGTTACAATTTCTTTTTTGTGTGTCCATTTAGGATCTATAACGATTTAAAGTTGGTTAGCAACGATTATTATTTAAATTTTCAATGTAGTTCTACGAGCTTTTAATTAAAGTAATTTTTTTAGGCTTTCGAGATTTTTTATTTTTAAATTAAATAATTTTATTTATATAAACTAAAAACCTAAACTTTTAAATCATATAAATTACTACTAATAAAAAAATAATAATTAAATACAACTAAAAAATAACATAAAATAATGGAAAATACTCATAAAATAAAAATATTGGAAAATAAAAAAAATGCTCCAAATCGCGATGGATACTGGCAGATCCTTTGGCCCAAATATTGCTTAGCACTTTTGTCTCTTGAAAATTACCTTAAAAAAATCTTGTGCACTTGGTCCCCACGGCCTGAGAGTTTCAACTCCAAACGGCGCAAAAACAAATCTTCCAAAAAGCTGGGTGTATTTCCGCCGTTTAAAGTTCTCTGCTTGTAATGCAGCATCGCCTGGGTCGTTAGAGATCAAGGACAGGTGGAAAGGCGCCAGGGTATCCACACAGGTAGCATCCCATACTAAAGGTAAACCTAATCTCTATGGAACCAGCATAAATCCATCGGGCTGCTTGCCATCGTCGCGGGCCATGCCACTGGCACATGCAAACCTACAGACATAAGGGCCCGACGAATTACGTTATTGAGGCTAGCCTGCCTCACTTTTTTATTATTATTAATAAGTACACAGTAAGTAGTAGGTACATATTTATTTTTAAACACAATCGTATAACAATACAAGTAACAACTAATGCATCCCATTTGTAGTTGGGTCCGTGGTCCAAGGAGGCACTGGTGTTTTCTCGTGAGCTTGGGAAAAAACTCAGCTTGGCGACGGGTGACCCTATAAGTAGAAAATATTTTGTTCACAGGATCAGCCTCGCCGTTCAACGGGGGAACGCAGCACAGTCAGTGTCCTTAGCAAACTACGCTATCGGACGGTTATAATTTTAGTTTTGTATTTGTAGTGTAGTTTAGCCAATTTTGAACTACTTGTGGTGTGTACTGCGAGAAAAAAATGTTTGCTTCAATACTTTTATTGATATTCGTAAAGTTAAGTATCATCATGACCGTACCCCTCACGGAGTGGTCGTAAACCACGCTTTTATAACATTTAGTACTTACTATACATCATGAAAAGTAGCAAGCTCGTCGATGTTTAGAGATCGTAAATCGAGAAATATAATAAATAAATTATTTTGTCCTGACTAGGAATCGATCCCGATACCTCAGATTCTACACCGACAGACTTAATTACTAGATCACAGATGTAGTTATACTATATATTAATGTGCAATTAAATTATTTGGAAAATAAAATATGTCGTTTTCGTATACATGAAGCATAGTAAAAAATAAATAATTTCAATGCCAATGCTTGACTGATAAAAGTATTTGATAGTAACAGTTAATTTTATGTACATTTTTTTTTAAAACTCTGATTAAAGTTGTACTATATACATTTAGTACTAGAGCATAATGAGGGGTTTTTTATACTTAAATTGTAAGATGAATGATGTCCAAAAAATTTATGCAGTAATTGAATTATTTTGTGAACAAAATCGGCTTATAGACTACGGCGTAGCGTCGTAGCAACGCTTGATTGAGTGGACTCTATTTAAAATCGAGTTAACTGAAGCCAATAAAGCCACAGACTCGAAAACATGTTTCCAATTTGTAATAATTATAATATTACTAGCTGCTTGACCCGGCTTTGCTTGTGAAATACAGTGGTCAGCAAAAAAACCTTCAGGTGGCCGTATGATATGTGTTTGTTGATGTGGACTTCATGTTTAACCTTAAATTACAAGGAATATCTTAGTCAAATTAAATAGAAGTCGGTTAAGTAATAAAATCGTTGTGCATATTAAAAAAACACATTTATTTGGGTTTACAAAGAGTAACTGCCTCCATGGTCTAGCGGTTAAGTCCGTGAATTTAGACTCGGAGGTACCGGGTTCGATTCCTGGTCGAGACACAAAAATATTTATATTTATCAATGTAAATGTATTTATTTACATAATATTTATTTGTGATATTTCTCGCGTTTGGTACGCTGGAGACATCGATGAGCTAGCCACTTGTCATGATTGGCTTATAGTAAAGTTGGCTAAATGTGAATCTGCTTATTTATAAGCGTGGTTTCTGACCACCCCTAAAGGGAAACGGTCGTGATGATACTTTACTTTACTATATATATAGTTAATGTAGTTGTTTATATATATATATATATATATATATATATATGTGTAGAAACTCTGGGCCCATGAAGTCCAAGTGCAAAAAAGTTTTTAAAAGACATAACACCGCGTCTTGTCGTCTCCTCCGGTGACAAGACGGCTGGCTCTTTCTTCGCCCAAAGAATCAGTATTGCAATTCAGAGGGGAAATGTAGCCAGCGTTTTTGCCACCATTCCACGCGGACGGGACTTATATCCCTATCCTTAGTATTAATATTAATTTTATTTTATATTTTGTAAATATTTTTTTCGAATAAATCCTTATTACTTACACACTTGCGCTGCTTCATTTTTCGCCGCTTTGTCCCTCGAGATGTGACGCGGCAAGGGTGTCGACGCAAGTGGCGTCCCACACTAGAGCACATCCTCGTTCCCAGGGAGCCAACGTTATACCATCGGTTCTCTTGGCTTCAACTCTGATAACTTCAGCAGGCTCCAGAAGAGCTGGATCCTTGATGGTGGCTACAGCCATTAAAATTTAAAATCAATAAAATTGACATCAGACACTCGCCATCTGTCTGACCAGATCTTCTATCAGTTAAACACTTCATCGGTTCTATCGACTGTAGATCTATTTCCGGAGATGATCTCCATTTATAGGGAAAGCCATCCGTTTTTTTTTATACACAAACGTTATTGGAAGAAATACTTTAACAACGGACACTGCCATTAAAGAAAAATAATTTAATCTCTACTTTAAACATAATTAAGCTACCGTTAACTGCCTCCGTGGTCTAGCGGTTAAGTCCGTGGATTTAGACTCAGAGGTACCTGGTTCGATTCCTGGTCGGGCACAAAAATATTTATTAATGTAAATAAGTACATTTAAATAATATTTCATTTGATATTTCTCGAGTTTGGTATGCTGGAGACATCGACGAGCTTGCCACTTGTGATTGGGCTATAGTAAAGTTGGCTAAATGTGAATCCGCTTTATAAGCGTGGTTTCTGACCACCCCAAAAGGGAAACGGTCGTGAATATACTTTAAGCTACCGTTCCTTTGGTGATTTTCTACATAGTCGATAACTGACCGAAATAGATCTACAGTTGATGGAACCGATGGAATGTTTAACTGAAGCAGAAGGTGCAATGGATGGTAGTTGTTTTATGCAAATATCTACGAGTCTTTAGGAGAACGCCATTAATCGAGTTTCGAGTACCTACTACAAACACCACTTTCTCATTACTCTCTGCAACTTCAATTTGCTTCACTAAAAACGATGTTAACCTTTCAGTATCGATGTGTGGTCTGACATACACCTGTTTTGTCGATCTCGATTATGCGGCGTTATTTTTTTTTGTTGATTTCATGATATTAGAGCGATGGCAAGAGACCCGACGGAATGACTCTTGGGCCGTGAAAACTTGGCAGGTCTCTGGTGTAGGATGCGACGTGGTGTAGGATAGACACATTAGCTCCATCTCACATCCAGGCGACCTCGTCAGGCGCGGGGAGAGCGGCGTTTTCTGCGGAGAACCTCAAATTGCGCAAATATGCCAACCTTGGTGCCGGTTACGAATTTGCGCCGTTTGGGGTCGAGACGATGGGCCCATGGGCTTGGCCAAGGAGTTGTTAAAGCGGCTGACAAAAAGGTCTGGAGACAGGATGGCTGGCAATTATTTCTGCCAACGTATTAGCCTCGCTATACAGAGGGGAAATGTTGCCAGTCTCCTTGGGACTATCTCGGATAGGACGTCTCTAGAGGACATTTTTTATTTATAGTTTAGTTATTTTAGTTTTTTATTATATTTAATTTTATTATTCAGGTAGCTTTTAATTTATATATAAATTATAATAATTAACTTCGAATAAATACTTTTTATTCAAATATCTAAAAGAAATATATTAGACAATGGTCTGGGATGCGCCATGTGTAGACATGTTTGTGCTCGAGACGATAGGACCATGGGAACCCACACCTAAGCTTCTGGCCAAGGAGTTGTCCAAACGGTTATTAAAGAAATCTGGAGACAGATAGGCCAACCTTATAAGCCTTGCTATACAGAGGGGAAATGTTGACTGTCTTCTTGGGATTTCTGATGGAATGTGTCTTGGGGTCATTTTTTATCTTTAGTTTTATTTTTATTTCGCATAGGTTATAAAATAAAATAAAATAAAATAAAATGCGTTTATTTCGGAATAGTATCCATAGGGGTTAGTAGCATAGTGTTTGCTTATTCTATATTAGTAAAAAGAGGACATTTACTTTTTATATTTGCGTTGCCCTCCTGAGGCACTGGGCACATACATGTGAGTATGTACCCAGTGCCCCATGATAGGGCAATCTGGCTTCTCACTAACTGCCCTTAAGATGATGTTGCCGCTCCCTCTTACTCTGTGCATCAACGACGCGACTCGTTTTCGAAATATTGAGTAGAAATCATCTGTATGCGCGCACGCCAACATCGCTGATGCACTGCACCAACGAGGGAGCCCCAGCATCATCCTGAAGGCGTTATTATATTGTACTCGAAGAGCGTTGTAGGCCCTCTGCGTATATAAGTAGATATTGTATGTAGTATAGTTATGTATATATGTATGTATGTAAGTACTATTAGTATGTAGTATATAAATATTATTAATAGATATAGTTATTATTTAATACTTAATTATTATTTAATCTTAAATACGTCTTCGCACCTACTCATCGATCTAAGTTATAGTTATCATTGTCCCAAAGGTTGGCTGTCAGAGAATGTCTAGCGGCATTAAGCCCGCCCCTTGTACATAGTGCAATAAAGTTTTAAATAAATAAATAAATAAATATAATTGACCCACAGGCTGCATGTGTAAAGATTTTGACAGAATGGCTTAAACAGGGTCACCTTGACATCTGCCCTACAACGAGCGAACCTACGGGCCAGCATATTGCAGCGGACCGCCAACGCTCTCCTTTCCCTTTCCAGATCGAGGTCGTCCTTCAAATCCTCGGTGACCACATGGCCGAGGTACTTGAAGGACGACACTCTGTAGAACCTTACCTCCCAGAGTCACAGGCGGAACATATGAAGGTTTTCGCAATCCCGCCCGAAACACCAGGAGCTCGCTCTTCTTTACATTGTAAACGAGACCGTGTGCTTCAGCATAGCGCTCGCAGATAGACAGAAGCCTTCTGAGTGCCCCGATTGAAGGACTTAGCAGCACCATGTCGTCCGCATAACTGATGCTATTCATAATATTACCATCAATCGAGCAGCCGACACCAGCGCTGCCAAGCTCGGCAATCAACTGGTTCATGTACAGGTTGAAGAGTGCTGGAGAACTTTTACCACCTTAACGCACGCCACAATCCAACCTGTACTCATCAGAAAGCTTCCCTCTCCATTTGACCTTGTTAGTCTGGTGACCGTACCAGTACCGCAATAAATTTATCATCTCATTCGGCACCTTAGCTTCCTGAAGCTTGGACCAGAGGATATCATACCTAACCAAGTCAAACGCCTTCGAGAGGTCAAGAAACGCGGCATATACTGGCGTGCTCCTATCTGTGTAGTATCTGACGA
This sequence comes from Tinea semifulvella, assembly GCA_910589645.1. NCBI lineage: Eukaryota > Metazoa > Arthropoda > Insecta > Lepidoptera > Tineidae > Tinea > Tinea semifulvella. The sequence goes on along the minus strand of OU342595.1, from coordinate 9,577,267 downwards.
TGTGCTTAAGCGACAGGATAGCACACTCGGTTGATAGGCCAGTCCTGAACCCAAACTGTGCATCGTGTAGTGCAACACTTTTGCTGTAATTGTGGCCAATGAGATCGGCCGGTAATTATTTGTGTCAGCAACATCGCCCGTTTTATTTTTCGTTATAGGTATAACGACCGTCCTCATCAGCTCGGCAGGCAAGTAGGAATGCCTCATACATAGTGTTTATATTTATGTCTAATTAAAATTAGGTAACCATAAGTTTTCCTAATAAAATAAAATAAAATAAATAAACATAGGGTGAATAACATATATAGTTATTTAATTTTATTTAAGTAGAAGATATTTTTGTTAATACATATTTTTTTATATGTTTAAAATATCAAAAAAAAATCTTTAAAGCAGTCAGCACAGGTCAATCATCACAGCCCTAGAACACCTAGACCTGAACTGTTGGAGATGGGCCTTCTATTATTTTCTGGAGTATTTGGTCTTCACTAGCCACGCGCTGGCCAGACGGGTTGGCGGGGGTCTGTTGTCAATTTTTAATGACAATTTATTAACGATTCTACAAGTTGGATTAAATGGAACCGGGACCAACCGAGAGAGATAAGGGAACGATGGTGTTGTAAATCTATGACATATGTACGATTATGAAAGAAAAGATGTAAAAAAAAACCCACCTTTTTAGATTGTTAAGGAATGTGTTCTTATAACCGAGTCACCGCGATTTATATAATTTTGCCAAAATTATATAAATAGCTAAATAACATACAAGTCATCAAAATTCAAATACGACACGGCCACCTTGAGGTTTTTTTCGCCATTTACGTATTTGCACGAGTTCCAGCAAAATCTATGCATCACTTATTGAAAGAATTGGGCCTAAGCAGGTCTGCCGTCAATACATTTATGGAACGAGCTTCCAAGACGGCATTAACGGAATCATACAGTATTTGGTTGGGTTATTATCGCGCAATAAAATAACCTCCTTAAGCCTCCTTTTCTTAAACCAGCCTATTGTCGGTCGCAAGCCCGAGACACCATTCTTCTCATCTCTTACCCACACACGATGGACCCGGCACCCGCACGGTGAATCCATGGAATGCTTAGAAATTTGCCTTCTTCTTACTGTGCCTATGTACCTTTAAATGTGTTTGTGTTTATTGTGCAATAAATAATTTATCTATCGAGCTATGAAACAGAACAAAAGTTTTTATATTGTGTATTCTCGTATACAAGTTGTATAAGCCAGCGTTGACTGAACGACCTCAAATAATAGTAGAAGGGGAAAAATGCCAAATGAATGTTTTTCTTTAGTAGAATGTTCCACATTTCAGCTGCCACTCTATTTGAGGTTTCGTTTTTGCGAGTGCCGTGGCCAGGAGTTGGTTGCAAATTACATAATTTATCATTTTGGGCCGGTCGCGTTCGTTCCAAATATATTATTTTTTTCTTCAGTAATAAAGTGCGAAAATTTTACGCTTGTTGGATACCAACGGCTTACTGGAATGTCGCTTAGTATAAGGAATATATTCTAGTCTTTCTTAAATAGATTTCAAAACAAAAAAAGGGTGTGTGAAAAAGTTAATGAATGTCGACGAAGCGAGTTTAATGCCAACATGACCCAGGCATGCGCGCTGACGGCCAAGAAGTATCCTTTCTCTCCTCCCCCCACTCTTCAGGGCACCACGCTGGATCTACAGCCCAGCTTCAGCATTCTCGAGGTGGAAATACGCTCAGACCTTAACCACCGGAACTACATTGAGAGCATCACCAAAACAGCGTCAAAAAAGCTCGGAATACTGAACAAGGTGAAGTGGTTTTTCCCGCCTTCAATCAGACTGTTAGTGTACAAAGCACAGATCAGATCATGCGTGGAATACTGTTCACACCTTTGGGATGGTACAGCCACGTACCTCACAGATGCTCTCAATGTCCTACAGAGGCGAGCTGTTCGAATTGTGGACGATGCCACTATATCTGGAACTCTCGAATCCCTGCAGCTTCGCCGAGATGTAGCTTCTCTGAGCGTGTTCTACCGGCTATACTATGGTGAGTGCTCTGAAGAGCTCCCTCTCCATTCCGCAGCCGAACCACACGCACAGGTCAGAATATGCACCCACATACCGTAGTCACTATCCCTTCGCGTACCTATAAATTTGGTGACTCAAACATCTGTCGCACAATAACGTCGCACTTTCCTATAACCTGGAGTCCTTCAAGCGAAGTGTGAAAAGGCATCTAGTCAAGCCGGCATAGTGTTAGGGACTGATGTCGGACATAAGGGTCTGATTCCAGTTGCTAACATTCATGGACCCTGCGCGTCACTTACCATCAGGTGGGCGCAGGGTCACATGTCGTGCTAGTATAAAAAAAAAAAATCATTATCAGCCTGTGTCTCTTACGGCTGATGAATTTCTCAAAGGCTTGCCGATCTCCTGCGACCCTCATCCAGCCCCCACCAGCGACTTGCTTCAGGCCATCTGTCCATCTAGCGAGAAGTTTTTTTTGTTAAATTGATAGTTTTTGTTATTTTTTTTTTTGTTTTAATAAGTAATAAGTTTTTAATTTCTTCTTCTTTTTATATTGGTGAATGCTGTGACACCTAATTGGTACATATATTAGATGAGTTATAATTATACTATGTTATGTGTGTGATAATATATGTACTGCTGTGTGTACTATATAAATAAATAGAAGTCGTCTCACTACTGCTTCTTCCAGTTCGTGGTCTTTACTCCATCGTTCATTGGCTCTGAGGCAGACGTGTCCATTGCCACTTCAGCTTGCTAATTTAAAAAAAAAATGCGCTCAATTGTCTCTGCCTACCCCGCTAGGTCAGTGGCGAATATACGTAAGCATGTATAATGTCTATTTTTCTCTCAAAATTATTTTTTAATTCAGTGGGGAAATGTTGCCAGTATGTTGGGCACCATGCCATATGACAGCGATTTAAAGTAGCTATTTTTTTGTAAGTTTAATTTAGTTTTTAATGTAAGTAATAAAGTTTATTTAATTATAGGTTTTCTATTAGCAATTTCATTAAAGTTTTTCTGTTTTTTTTTTAATTAATGAGATTTTATTATATTTCAAAAGGCAATGTAAATTAGAAAAGCTAAATGCTAAATTATTTTTAAGAGTAATAAAGTAGATAAGAAATTGTAAAATATTTTTTTTACCTGAAAGTATAATTATAAGAGAAATAAGGTTAAATGAGAAAATCTCTACTTATTAAACTTTAAGGTCGTTGCTCTCCTTAACGCAATTACCCAAAATAATAAGCTTGTTAAAAGTCATGAAAAATAAAAACATAAGTTTATACGGCGTGTAAAAAGAGCAAATATATTTTTTGGCTTCAGGTGTCATTAGTAGAACCTCCATTTGAAATAAAAAAGTCACTTTTGTTAAAGATAAAAATTATTTTATTATAAAATATTATTTTGTTTTTTCTTCGTCGGATTTTTCCCGCCCCGCAATTTTGGCGGGAAAAGAGATCCAGCGTAAGGTGCAAGAATAAGAGGTGTGGAACTAGGATCACAAGGCTCCGGTGTGAATAACGATATACTAATATATAATGAGATAATTTGGTTCCACAAAACAAATACGGAATGCACTAAACAAAAGCTGCAACCGCTAAGAAATGTCTTGCGAAATCTATGTCGCTCATCCACCGGACCCGGCTCTTCAAACACGAACAAATATTCACACCCCCTCAGGAGACCGCAAACTACTCCTGGGAGCTGATCTTCCACCACTTTTAGCACAATTAAAGTTAAATTTCACGCCAAGCTTTTTAGCTTCGACCAAAGGCGCGCAAATCCGAATTGTCAGTGTTGCCACACTATTGTTAACCCAGTACCATAAATAAAATGTGTGTGTGTTACTAGTAATAAAATCTAAGCCCTATTCGGGTCCTTGCAAATACTAAACAATCCTAAAAACAAAACACTACTGCTTGGTGAATAAGGCCATGTCTAAAAATCGCGATATCCCTCGTGATAAATACCTAAAGACTGGGGAGTGTTATTATTAATTGATGTCGCTCACACTCGAGAGACGAAATAGAAAAAGAAAAAATTACCTAAGTCAACGTTAGCGCGATCGTCGACCTCAAATTTGTTGATCTTGATTAGGCTCAGTATGAGTGGCGATATTTTTAGGAAAACTTCTCTGCGCCGTAACTTAAGATTTTATTACTGAATAATTAAAAAAAAAATACGTGTTTGTTTATTTTTATTCTAGATTATAATATAAAAATATTTTTTCTTTAACAAATTTCACGCAGTATAGCTTAATAATAATAATAATAATATAAATATTTTGTCTTTAACAAATTTCACGCAGTATAGCTTAATGCAATGAATGTCTTCGTTACATTAATTTTATAATTTACCGTTTCGTGGAAATCAAATATTCCAAAAGACTCACAGAAGAAATGATCAGGAACGGATTCAAGACTCAGCTTTGGATTGCGCAGTAGAAGTCCGTGCGAGAGGACGTTCAGCTAATCTTTTCACAACTTTACGGAACGAGCTTCCAAGTCGGCATTAACGGAAGCATACAGTATTTGGTTGGGTAGGTTGGATTATCTATCATTCTGCTGAGCTTGAGCATCTTCTCGCGCAATAAAAATGAATAAACCACCTATAGTCCTACTCCACTTGCAGATATTCAGATTCGTTTACTGTGTCTGCAGCCCACCAGTGGAACAAACTGTCACTGGTTTCTAAACACGCACCGTCAGTCCACATATTCAAAAGCTTGGTTACTGCATTATTTTTAGACGAACAAGCATCGGGCTCACAATAAATATTTGGCAAATATATACTTTTATAAAATGTATTTATTAGGATTTAGTGTATGTATTTATTAGTATGTAGTGTATGTCTTAGTATGTAGTATATTGATTGTTACCTTAATATTTATATTTATATAATATTATTTTATAGATATTAGAAAATGCCTTGTAGGCATTAATCTTCGCCTTTGTACAATTTCTTTCGTGCAATAAAGATTTTAATAATAATAATAATATTATAGTCGGTCGCAAGCTTGAGACATCATTCTTCTCCTCTCTCTTTTCTACACATGATGGACAAGCACCCGCACGGTGAATCCATGGAATGCTAATAAATTTGTCTTCTCTATGAAAGACTAATTAGTAAGTTTGTAATTTGAGGCCGCTATAATAGGAGTATCCTAAAAAAACGGTTCGAACCCCAGAATGTACCAAAGAGAAATACAGTTTTCTTATATACATTTATCATAGATTTACAATACTACCATTGTCGTGCCTGGGCGAGCACGTTACCGGCTACCGTCGGTCGTGGTTCTACTAATACCAAATTGTAAAATCGTTAATATTTTACATAAGACCATCATCAACCCAGCGCCAGCTTGGGGAGTGTAGGCAAAATTTTCGAGAGAGTTCTAGAAGACCCATTTCCAACATGCAGCGGAGGTCTACGACTCTGTCTTCTAGGGTGATGATTATATTAATTAGATTAGAAAATATTAAATTAGAGTAATACGGATAAGCACGAGCACAAGAATAAATAATAAATAAATGCGAATCTTATTTATGACAAAGCCTTTTTACAGCCGCATCTTAGCTAGAAAATAATTTAAACTAGTCTGTCTTATTTAAGTTAATTTTGGGTATCTATACTAATAAATTTTACAGCCGCATTTAAGTTATTTTAAGTAATAATAATAAAAAAAAAAATAATAATATGTTTATTTACCAATATACCTACAAAATACAATCTACACTTATTCCAAACAAATATTTATCAAATAGTAAGTATACTGCAACAAATTATCAATAATAGTTTACAAAAGGGAAATACAAATAAAAAATAAAAATTAAAATCTAAGTAAAAAAGCATAAGAAATATAAACAAATTGTTGTGTTCTTTAAATCAACGGATGGTTCTTAAAAATTGTTCTGTATCTTGATAGTCCCATGTCAGCAACAGTCCCGAGAGTCTGGACCTAGCTTCGCGGACACTGGCGTCCTTGAGACTACACATACCAAAAAGCTTACCAAAAAGTGTCTTCATAATAAGGTTCCTACTGCCAGTTCTGTTCTTTGCTTGAATATGACACTTTCCAGGCACGATAGATATATGTAGTAAGTAAATTACATAACATAACAGTCGTACCTAATAAAATTATATATTATTCCAATTCATGTTTTAATTTGCGTTTAAGAGAACAACACAAGACGGATATTTTACAATTTAGAAATGAATTGTCATTCCAAAGTGAACTAGGAAGATTATTTGTAAAAGCAATAAATTCTCCAAAGCCTAAAGTCAGATTTTGTCTGAGGCTCCCAGATCCCTTTTTAAATTAACTTTTTATTTCATGGCAAATGAAAAAATATATCTGTTTTGTAAAAGGGGAAAAATACTTTTAAATCTTTTGTAAATTATGACTACGAGTATATACTAAGTATTAGGTAATTATGTATTTATTAGCACTTTGAACTCTATTAACTAACCAAGATATTCGTTTGTTAACAGAATTGCACAGCGTCATGTGGGCACCTTAGGTCTATTTGATATGTTGATGTTTGTGTGTGTCGAAGGTTATTTTATACAGGCCACGACTGCATGTTATTGCAATCACGAAGTCCCATTCTCCTTAGCGAGACTCACTCCCAATTTTAATGTTTATTAAAACGGTATATGAATATAATTCTCATAAGCTGCTTCCGTAGTCTAGCGGTTGAGGCCATAGATTTAAGCGCGATAGTGTGGGTTTGAATCTTGTTCACAAACAAAAAAATAATAAATTTATAAGTGACGTTTCTCGAGTCTGACATCGACGAGCTTGCCACTTGAAAATGCACCTAAAGTTAGTGCAGGGGAAAATACCTACTAGCTGATGAAGACAGTTTAGGCTAATCACGTGGGTCCGGCTGTTACCTATCTTTCTTCTGAAAGCCTTCAGATCTAATCCAGTAGAAACATTTTACAATAGGGTTTTATTAACATTATTGCACAGTACTTTTACAAACGTTCATATAGTTTGGGATTGAGCCGGATCGAAGCGCACACTCGGAGACCAGCGGGTGTTGGCGTTCTGATGATGATCAGAGGATCACCGATGGGAGACGTGATGCGACGCGGATTGAGAGCAAAACAATGAACCTCACGCCAGAGCTTCGATAGCGACCGACAGCTACTAGAGGGCTTAAGCCTAAGCTGTCGTTTCGGAGTAGGCCACTAGATGGCGCCATATAAGGAAAACGAATGAAAATATAGAAACAAGGATTTTATCAGCCAGTAGATAATGCCCTAACAAAAATATTATAAATATAAATAAATCCTAGGTACCAAACTATTCGGAACTGGCTTCTTTTTCTAAAGATTTTTCTTAGCTTCTGATTACGGTAGTGCAGATACTTTTTTTCATAAGCTGTAATAAATCAACACCTTTGCCGAAAGAGGTTTTGCAATATATCAACGTCAATACGTTAAGTTCGTATTTTATATAAATGGTTAACCAATTTTGATAAAAATCTTAATCTGGTTATTAAATCACGCTCGCTTTTTACGATAAATAAAATATATAATAAAATGGTAATAAACTACATAAGTTTCTAAGGGAATCAATTATATGTCAGATGATTAGCAACTTGTCACTTTGGTATTTAAACCAATCCCGTGCCTTACAATCAAAGAGATAAACGTTTGATATCTTAGAGTTAGAAACTGGAGGTAAATAGCTATTTAAAGTTAAAATCAGATTACTAAAAAATATGCGCATAATTCACTCCAAACTTTATTACCAGTTTAAGTTTTATTGTAAGTTTAAATAAGTCCAAATAATCCGAAGTTGCGAAGTAAACGGAGTAAGAACGCAACCGCAACAGTATTCTCTGCCAAACTGACCCCAGTTAGAATGGCGTTGTCCCAATAAGACCCATGTTTGTGACCTCTAAAATAATCTCAAATTGAAATTTCTTTACCGATTAGCACATTTTTGGAACTAAAGTAACTATTACTTTAAATACTTTGAATAGACAAACTGCCTCCGTGGTCTAGCGGTTAAGTCCGTGGATTTAGACTCGGAGGTACCGGGTTCGATTCCTGGTTTGGACACAAAAATATTTATTAATTTAAATAAATACATTTAATTAATATTACATTTATTTGTCATATTTCTCGAGTTTGGTACGCTGGAGACAACGACGAGCTTGCCATTTGTCATGATTGGCCTATAGTAAAGTTGGCTAAATGTGAATCCGCTTATTTATAAGCGTGGTTTCTGACCACCCCGAAAGGGAAACGGTCGTAATGATACTTTACTTTTTACTTTTAGATAAAATTTAAAATAGGGTAGCTTTGGATGTAATTTTATTATTTTTAATAGTAATAATAAACGACATCCATTATTGACATTGCTATTCCGAATACACACGACTTGCAAAGTACAATAACAGTATTTTTTTTTTATTCTAGCACGATAAGTGACCTTGGTCCCACCTTATGGTAAGTGGCGCGCAAGGTCCATGAATGTTAGCAACTGAAGTCAGACACTCATAACTGACATCAGTCCCTAACACTATGCCGGCTTGACTAGATGCTTTTTCACACTTCGCTTGAAGGACTTCAAGTTATAAAATTTATAAAAAAACCGACGTTAAAGATGAAATATCCCGCATGTGGCACATATATTGCGTCACAATAGTACCAATAGTCCTGTCATCTACAGGTGTCATAACTAGAAATCTACTGCAGTCACAATTCAAAACAAATCTGGAATGATGAGAAAGGACGGAAAGAAGTGAGTTGTGAGAGGATCGGAGAGATTTATCGTGGAATGAACAGAGATAAGCGAATTTGTAATTGTGGTATTTCGGTGTTGCAGGTTCGTTTAAAACAGAAAAAAGGAGACAGAGGGTCTTAAGATTCCTGCCACAGCGAATTGGCAGCTATTTCAACTTACCATAGTATATTTTGTTTATATTTGCACTTATTAAGAATTGCATGCTTGGCACTTGCCGTTAGTGTAAAAATGTATACTAAATATATAAATTCGAGAAATCAATTAAAATTATAAAAAAAGGCACAGTTGAATTAAGGGACACACATAAGGGTTACAAATTTAGGGTTAAATAATCAATTTTAATTTAGTTTAGAATCAGTAACCCCACTGTCCGTAGATTTATAGCAAGAAGTAACAATTTAAGCTATAGCGAAATCAGTAGGAACTAATTTTAATTGGCTTCCAAAACTGGCTGTCTCTGCAACTTTGTGTGTATATTAATAAAGTTTGCTTTGTTTCATTGTGGTTTTAAGATAATGTGTCGTGTGAATTATTGTATATAATTGTTATAACTTTGTAATTACAAATGAAACATTATTTATTATTTATATAATATTAACTATTAGTCAGCCGCGCGCCTTAAACGCAACTGTCAGAGCTTGGTCGCTAAATGCAGAGGGCCTAACACCTAAGTCCAAGCTCTGAGCGAAATATATAAACCTAACAATATATAAATTATAGTGGTAGTGTAAAGATAGGAGTCTCACTGCCGGTGTAATACCCTATGGCAGCGAGGGAATGGGGAAGATGGTATTCACGTCCAGGCGCGTAGGCTCACGCGACTGTGCCTAGAAGAGGCAGGCGGCTAGGTATCTTGACCAACGTGATGGATCCTAACAGAGGTCGGGCAGGGATTCAAGGTGGTGGATACACGTTCGATCGAGCAGGCTCACAAGATCGTACCTAGAAGAGGTAGCACGCAAAGGTGTCTTGGGCAACGTGTAGGAAATGAGACAAACAACGTAATGTTGCAATCTGGTTTATTCTTTACTATACACATTCTTAAATAGAAAATTTACACATACACCTGTCGGTGTATGCACACATATACATTAATATTTACTACATTGAAATATATTTGTTGTACAATTTGCTCTCTCAACAATTATGATGGCTGCGGCCTAGAAACGAGAACACAAGGCATGTTTGGTCAGCTAAACACAACAAATACGCGGAGATCATCATTAATCAGTACTTCATCCCATTTGCAGTCGAAACGATGGGTCCGTGGTCTGAGGAGGCTCTGGCGTTCACTCGTGAGCTTGGGGAAAAACTCCGCTTGGCGACGGGTGACCCTTTAAGTAGAAATCATTTTGCTCAAAGTGTCAGCCTCGCCGTTCAACGGGGGAACGCAGCGAGTGTCCTCGGCACACTCCGCCCATCGGGCAGTTATAATTTTAGTTATTGCAAATATATAAAAAATAAAATATATTTTTTTTAGTATTGTAATAATTGTAAGTACCTACGTAGGTATATTAAGGTGTAATAAAAGCGTATTTTAACCAAAGAAAATGAAGAGAAAGATCAACATTGTCGTTTGAAATTGAATTTACCGTATGACCCTAGAAGGGAGTGGGTCATTTGATGGGTGTTTTGCCCTGGGAACAGCCAGATGGCTACTTCTTTCAATGGTCGCCTTCTCATTGTTAGGAAAGAAGATATTCTTTAAGCTATTTTGGGACTGTAAATATATATACCTACTAAACATTGACTTATATAAAAAGGCCAAGACTTTTAATTTTATGCGTTGGTGGCCAAATGGTGTCAATGTGTATTTTCCTATGATAAACTTTTTTAATATATACTAAGTACGACATGTGACAGACGACCCACCTAATGGTAACGAAAGCAACTGATTCCAACCACTGACGACTGACACCAGTCCCTACTATTATGCTTTAAAAATATTTGATGTAATTTGAATCGAACCCAAAACCTCCGAATCCAAATCCATGAACATAACCGCTAGACTACGGAGGCTATTATGCGATTATATGAACTTTATTACATCTTTAATATAGCTAGGTAGGACTTTCATTGAAAATTTCAATGAGAATAGTTGCTAACAAACTTTAACGCGTTATAGATACTTTCCTAAATATTTACTCGAAGTGAAAACTAATGGGAGAAACCTCAACATGATTTTTAAATACCTATTTGATGATACCCCACTCGATATAGTTCGTCGACTTTTATTTTATTGTTTTGCACAATATGGCGTCTGGTTATCGCCTTACTGAAATTTGATTAATGTCATATCTTTAGTGACACTCGCGTGATTAGGACAAAACGATTGACATGCGAATCATCAAAATCGGCACCCGCGTTTATTATCCAGTGTACCACAAAGGAACAAACATATATAGGCTGATAAACAATTTGCGTCGCGCAGTCGGGTAATACAAAAATCTGGAAAAGAAATTCTAGGTTCCAGAAGGTAGTTTTATGTCTAAAATGATATTAATTTAATTTCATCAAATGCTAATAAACTATATTACTCAAAAGTCCTCACACAACCGAGTCACGAAGTACCGCAGAATTTCAGACAACCGCGCGCGATTATTATGTCTTTTCGCTGGCGTGCAACTCGCATCTGATTCCCCAAAGTAAACAAGCTTACAAGAAGACAAATTTAATGTTCAATTTGAAGGTATCAAAACGTCATAAATATTATAAAATAATTGTCCATTTTTAAAACGTGTGGCGCCATCTAGTGGCATACTTGGAACGGAGGCGGAGGGAAAATAAATTGCTCAAATAATAATTAAAATAAACAATGTGAATAGCATAAACAGCACTTAATAAAAAAAAAAAAGTTCGGTGTGTAAGCAAACATTGTGAAGATATGTTTTTAAACACTAGATTAATATAAACCATGTGTTTTATATAGGGTGTATTTTAGGATGCTGTTGGGACTCCCGAAATTCTGTAGTGCCTCCGGGATGTTTGCTGAGATGCACACGGATGGCTTCCCCGCCATCATGCGTAAGAAAGTATCATCCCTGATGGCGCGGGTATGCGGGAGTCCCAATGGGAAGTTAGGTTAAGTTTATTTATAGATAGTTATAATTAATTATATAATAATAAATATATTGTAAAGTAATATTAATATGTTAAATATAAGAATATGGATTTTTATCTGAAATAAAATTATTTGAATTTTAAATTAAAAAATATATCATAGATATAACATAAGATCAGTTGATGGTACCTAATACCAAAAAAAAAATTATTATAAAACTGCTAAATAAATTTAAAAAATAGTAAAAGCGCGTTGGCGAAATGTAAGTAGGTAATTTCGTTTGCCCGGCTCATTATTCTAAGTCACTGACACAAGGTAAAAACTCAGTATCATGTTTTTGAGGTTACATAAATATGGGGCCACAAGTAGGTAAATTGACGAATTTATAGAAAATTCAAGCTAACAAAGGAATTTAATTTCTGTCTTATCTATAAAAATCGTGGGGTAAAAATATCTTAAAAGAGTCCGAATTTCTTATGAAAAGAGTGTTTTATATATATATATACCTATATATTTTTATTTTAATGATTTACTTTCCAATACATATAACTCATTGAAAGTTAATCGAAGTTTAATATTAAATAATAAATATGAATAGTAGGTACATAGAATATATATAATAATAATAATAGCTTTAAAAAAAATAGTTTAAGGATTTCCTCTTAAGGTATACAAAAACGATGTAGCACCGCAAAGCGATGCGTTGCGTTATCGCAAAAGTATAAGCCAAAAGGCGAGGCAATCATACATAGAGAAATAATAGTCAGACATACCAAGCTTATTTCGTATGTAACGGGTGTCCCAACATGATAGCCGGATATGAATTTCCCGCCATTTTGTTATTACAAGTTGTACGGTGATTTTTTTGACAGTTGTCACGTATTCAAATGGCGAAAATTTGCGAAATCAGTTCGCCAATGACCCCAAGTTTTCGGTCACAACAATGTGCCAAATGAATCGACAGTTAGGCGTTCAATTACAAAATTTGAGACCAAATTTACGCTGGTGGATCATCAGATCATTGTTCTTTGTCATCCTTGTCGGTCACTCGATATAGGGAATGGATATCTTTAAAATGCTGGAGAACCTGTGGCATTAAAGTCAACGGAGAATACATCAAGCACCTCCGATTCGCAGATGACATAGTCATAATGGCTAGCTCGCTGGAGGATCTTAGCAGAATGCTGAACGGTTTAAATGTGGCATCCCAGCAGGTTGGTCTCGGTATGAACTTGGACAAGACAAAAGTCATGTTCAACGAGCGTGTTATAGCGAGACCAATCTGCGTGCGAAACGCTACTCTCGAGGTTGTGCAAAAATATGTCTACCTTGGACAGACCATCCAATTAGGAGTAGCCAACTTCAGCAAAGAAGCCGATAGACGCATTCAGCTAGGATGGGCAGCATTCGGGAAGCTACGTCACATCTTCTTATCGAACATACCACAGTGTTTGAAGACAAAAGTTTTCAACCAGTGCGTTCTTCCAGTAATGTCGTATGGTGCAGAAACGTGGACACTGACGGTAGGTCTGGTCCACAAGTTCAAGGTCGCTCAGCGAGCTATGGAGAGAGCTATGCTTGGGATTTCACTAAAAGATAAAGTACGAAACGTTGACATCCGTCAAAGAACCAAAGTTACCGATATAGCTTTTAAAATTAGCAAGCTGAAGTGGCAATGGGCTGGACACATATGCCGCAGAACCGATGAATCATGGAGTAGACGGGTTCTGGAGTGGAGACCACGTACTGGAAGACGCAGAGTGGGACGACCCCCAGACGCCAGATGGACAGATGACCTGAGGAAGGTCGCTGGTGGGGGATGGATGAGGGTGGCAGAAGATCGTGTGAAGTGGCGAGCCTTGGGGGAGGCCTACATCCAGCAGTGGAGAGACACAGGCTGATGATGATGATTAAGGGAATCTGTGACCGACAATCCAGAAACATCCATTTGGCATCGTGGTCCAAAATTTAACATTTCCAGACTATGCAACGAATTTGGTAAAATATTTGCATTTGCACGTGTACAAGGTTCAATTGGTGCAAGTAATCAAGCTATTTTATTCTTTAAAATCAGATCCGGTGCTCTTGTTGGGACCCTATATAATTGGAATAAAATATATATAAAAAACAATTTTTGACATAATTTTAGTTTTTGTGGTACAACGAAAATAATGTTATTCCACTGTCCCTCACACACATCATCATTACCATCATAGCTCCTAAAACACAGAGTCAACTGTTGGAGATGGGTCTGATATATATTTTTTGCTGATTTGACCTACACTCTCTACGCTAGTCAGACGTGGCTCTGATGTAATTTTTTAATGACAATTTATTAACGATACAACGAGTATTAGTGGGGCCGAGACCGAAGGCTTAACGTGCTCTACGAGGCACGGGGACGGTGGTGTTGTAAATCTATGAAAAGCGTACATAAGAAAGTGTATTTCTCGTTGGTACATTTTGGGGTTCGAATCGATCTTTTTAAGATTTTAAGAAAGGCTTCCTTACAACCCACCCACCACCGCTCAACGTGGTTGATAATAGTGGAGTGTACAACATTCTTATTAATCCAGATAAAATATATTTAAAAATATGAAACAGGATACGAGTTTGAGCGGTTTGGGGTCGAGACCATGGGGACCCTTAGCCAAGAAGTGGTCTAAACGGCTGACGAAGAAATCTGGAGTCAGGAAGGCTGGCTGAAATTATATCTGCCAATTGTAATAACATATACAGAAGGGAAAAGGTTGCCAGTCTTGTTGGGACTGTCTCTAGACGACATTTTTTATTTATAGTAAAGTAAAAGAAAAAAGTATCATCACGACCGTTTCCCTTTCGGGGTGGTCAGAGACCACGCTTATAAATAAGCGGATTCACATTTAGCCAACTTTACCATAGGCCAATCATGACAAGTGGCAAGCTCGTCGATGTCTCCAGCGTCAAATATCACAAATAAATTAAATATAAATTAAATGTATTTATTTACATTAATAAATATTTTTGTGTCCCGACCAGGAATCGAACCCGGTACCTCCGAGTCTAAATCCACGGACTTAACCGCTAGACCACGGAGGCAGTCTATAATTATTGTATAAATTATCATTTAATTATTTTTTTTTGTTGAAAAAGAAATTAAACCGTAACTGATTGATACAACGTCTAAGTTATAATGAGATTTTTGAGGTAAGCGAACAAAGTACAAGATGTTAACTTAATCCAGAACTTTGTCCAACTTGTTCTCACCCAAAATGAATATAGAGTGCTAGACCAAGTTACAAGTTTTAACTTTAAAAAAATACTTTAGTACCACACTTCATAAAATTACTATTGAAATATGTGGGAAACCTGGTTATGAAGTAAGAGCTTAAGTGAGAAACCTCCAAAGAAAATCCATGCCAAATATCATCAAAGGCGTTTCAGTAATATATTTATTTATTTTATTTTATTTTTATTTATTCAGAAAACATACAGATCTTAAATCATAATAACAACAATTCTAAAAGTTACACAATCCAGCAAAGTTTCCACTTAAATATTAAACATAGATTTTGCAAAAAAAAAATAATAATAATAGGGATAAGCTTAAAAACAATACCTATATAACAAATACAACTAAATAATATACATATATATAGTAAAATAATATGAAAATGAAAAAAAAAAGTAATCAAAAAGAAATAAATTAAAAGTTCTCCAAGCATTCCAATTATGATTCATTTAGATAATTTTATATTAATTTCTTTTTTTAACCTAGCAACACTAACACTGAACAAATCAATATCACCGAAATTTTCATTGTAATTTAGGCATAATATTAGCACAAAGGAGTTTTCAAGTATTTTGTTTCAGCAAATCTGATAGCAAATAACAGTTTGGATCTATTCCTTTTTCTACTACAATTCAAGTTTATTTTATTTAATAAATACGGCGAGCTAATCTTACAATTTATTATCTTATAGGCGTGAAGACAAACCAAAACACTTGACGCTTCCTATGTGATTGTGATGACCTATTTTATACATTACCTACCTATTATATATACCTCACAGATGCTCTCAATGTCCTACAAAGGCGAGCTGTTCGAATTGTGGACGATGCCACTATATCTGGAACTCTCGAATCCCTACAGCTTCGCCGAGATGTGGCTTCTCTGAGCGTGTTCTACCGGCTATACTATGGTGAGTGCTCTGAAGAGCTCTATAACCTAATTCCTTCCTCTCCATTCCGCAACCGAACCACACGCACAGGTCAGAATATGCACCCACACACCGTAGTCACTATCCCTTCGCGTACCTATAAATTTGGTGACTCATACATCTGTCGCACAATAAAGATGTGGAATGCTCTTCCAGCCTCTGTGTTTCCACTTTCCTATAACCTGGAGTCCTTCAAGCGAAGTGTGAAAAGGCATCTAGTCAAGCCGGCATAGTGTTAGGGACTGATGTCGGATAAAAGGGTCTGATTCCAGTTGCTAACATTCATGGACCCTGCGCGCCACTTACCATCAGGTGGGCGCAGGGTCACATGTCGTCCTAGTATAAAAAAAAATATATATATATTACTAACCTTAACAAGCCTTTATATATATGAAGTATCAGTATTCGTTAAATGTCATATGGAAGTACTTTCATTTAAAACCTACGTCGTCGAAAAATTATCTCCGACCACGTCCTATCTATCAAATAAGCGCGAAAATTAATAAGACCGCCTTACTTCAGAAAAGCTTATTGGGTATGGCTCCTAAAATTTATAATAAGTTACCTGACGATTTAAAATATTTATCCATTCCAATGTTAAAAGTAAATTAACTTTAATTTTAATTAAAAAATGTTATTATACCTTAGATCAGTTTTTTGTTATTTAGATTTAGTTTATTTTTTAGGTTAATAAATAATATTGTAATTATTTTATATTGTTTGTATATTACTTCGAATAAATCAATATTATTGTTTTTTAATGACGAAACCATTTCAAATGTGTTAATAACTGTCAATATATAGATTGTATTGTCATTATTTTTACAATAGTATTTTTCGACATTTTTCTTTTGCCTACATTTTGTGTTACAAATGTAAGTTTTATATAAATTGTAAAATGCATGTTGTTGCATATTTAGAATTATATATGTTAATTTAATGAATTCGTACACCACTTTTGCATGCTCACCCTAACCTAATCTAATAACTATGTACCGAAAAACCACGAATAAATGATTTTGATTTGATTTGACCGTTGATTCTGCACACTTAATCTCCATGAGTCATCCGATCTCCTACAGAAAGGCCAGGAGATCCGTCATCAGTTACAGAATGAGTTTTATTCTTTATCAAATAACTTCAGCTTTCTTATTTCTTTATTCGCTAAATATTTTGCACAGTAAAAGAATGAGCGGTCTAATTCTGTTGTATTTTTAGATTAGGATTCCGGTTTCTATGTAAACCTCTCTGCTGTCAAATTAAAAACCTAGTAACTGACTTTAAAAAAAAACACGAGTAAAAAATTACTTCATTGAATTAAAAACTAAATAGAAATAAAAGTTTAAAGGTTTCGTCGTCAAAAAGTTTAATAACCGCTTAACTACACCATTAAAATAAAGTATTATCACTACCGTTTCCCTTTCGGGGTGGTCAGAAACCACGCTTATAAATAAGCGGATTCACATTTAGCCAACTTTACTATAGGCCAAATATGACAAGTGGCAAGCTCGTCGATGTCTCCAGCGTACCAAACTCGAGAAACATCACAAACAAATTAAATATTAATTAAATGCACATATTTATTTACATTACTAAATATTTATGTGTCCCGACCAGGAATCTAACCTGGCACCTCCGAGTCTAAATCCACGGACTTAACCGCTGGACCACGGAGGCATTAAAATAATTTTATATATTTTATTACATAGTAGCTTAGTAGCTTTATCAGTCAGAAAAGCGGTAATCAAATTTTTGGGCGACGAAACCCTTGGGGTTATATTTCATTTTTAGTTTTCTATTTATTTATTTTCAGTTTTACTTTTTTAAAATATTTTTGCTTCATATAGGTATCTAATATTATTTATTAACAACTGTACAGTATTCCCAAATTAATAATGCACATACAGATCTTCGCTAATTGTCGTATTCCCGGAAACACCCGAATCATTGAATCGTAAGAGCCTAAACATTGCACTTGCATTTTGCACCTTGTTCGAAAGAAATACATGTGTACACAATCGAAAACAATTCGGGCGGTCGGTGACTGCATGTGTTCTCTCTGAGTGGAATTATATAGAGCTGATATTACACACCGTTCTTGGTTTTGTTTTCAAAGATGAATTTAATTTCAACTTTAATTATCTTATTCAACTTTAAATAGTTTATTAATTTATTAGTTTTTATTAGTTTATTACACATAATTCTACTAAATTATGCATGAAGAAAATGCACTTAACCACTCTATATACATATCGTCTTCCGACGCTCGGGGAATACGACCGTTGCCGAACAGTGACGAAGATTTCTATGCGCATTATCACTTTGGGAGAACTGTACTTAATATTATTTGTCAAATTTATATTATTATTATTCTTACTCATTTCTGAATGCTTTTATCTCCAAATACTCGTAATTAAGGTGGCACCTAGCCCCATATTATATTGTAATGAATTTGTATGCATCTTCTTGGAAATCTCATAAATGAATTACTAGTATAGCAATTAACCTTAGGGGCAAAAAACTTACTAGGTTTTTGAATTGGACAGTAGCTCTAGCTTGGGATTATGTCGGTATAGTCATGCCGTTTTACCTTTTTTGAAGATTACCCGTGGATTTGGCATCCAACTATGGTGACATAGATCAAGGTCCACTTTTGGCGATGAAATTCTGTAGGAATTTGATATTTGATATACTTTATTGCACTGTAGCGAAAGCTACGCTGAAGCAAAAAACTTTATAAATATGAATTTCTGAAGTTTTTTTTTTATAGTATAGCGATAGTTTTCAGTTTCCAGTATTACATACTCGTATATAGGGTGTCATTGGTAGAACGTCTATTTGAAATAAAAATACAACTTTTATTAGAAGTTAATAAAATTAAAAGTACATTAAATATAAATTAAAAACTACCTAAATAATAAAATTAAAAATAAATAAAAACGTCCTCTAGAGACGTCCCATCCGTGATAGTCCCAAGGAGACTGGCAACATTTCCCCTCTGTATAGCGAGGCTAATACGTTGGCAAAAATAATTGCCAGCCTTCCTGTCTCCAGACCTTTCTGTCAGCCGCCTTGACAACTCCTTGACCAAGCGCCTCGCTGACGGTCCCCATGGGCCCATCGTCTCGACCCCAAACGGCACAAATTCGTAACCGATACCAAGGTTGGCGTATTTGCGCAATTTGAGGTTCTCCGCAGAAAACGCCGCTTTCCCCGCGCCTGACGAGGTCGCCTGGATGTGAGATGGAGCTAATGTGTCTACACACGTCGCATCCCACACCAGAGATTTGCCAAGTTTCCACGGCCCAACAGTCATTCCGTCGGGTCTCTTGCCATCGCTCCGCACAATCCCAGATGGTTCTAAGATTGCGGGTACACCAGCAGTGACAAAAGAAAGAACTTTTATTAAAAGAGAACTTTTATTAAAGATAAAAATCATTATTCGAAAAATAAAACTACTGCATGGTGAAAAACTGCCTCCGGGTCTAGCGGTTAAGTCCGTGGATTTAGACTCGGAGGTACCGGGTTCGATTCCTGGTCGGGACACAAAAATATTTATTAACGTAAATAAATACATTTAATTAATATTTATGATATTCCTTCCACCTTCTCGAGTTTGGTACGCTGGAGACATCGACGAGCGTGCCACTTGTCATGATTGGCCTATAGTGAAGTTGGCTAAATGTGAATCCGCTTATTTATAAGCGTGGTTTCTTACCACCCCAAAAGGGAAACGGCCGTGATGATACTTTACTTACTTTTATAGTAAATAAGGCCGCGTCTGCAAATCGCGATATCTATCGTGATAAATACCTAAATTCTGAGAAATGTTATTATTAATTTATTTCCCTCACAGCCGAGAGACGATATAGTGAGAGAAAGAGTTACGTAAGTTACTACTTGATTAGGCTCTGTGTGAGTGGCGTAATTTTGAGGACAACTTCTCTGCACTGTAACTTAAAATTTTATTACTAAATAATTAAAATAAAAGAGACCGAATTATTTATTTTTATTCTAGATTATAATATAAAAATATTTGTTTTTTATTAAATTCCACGAAGTATATTCGCCTTTGTACATAATTTTAAGTAGAGTGCTAAATAGCTTAAAATTTAAAACACTGCGGATATTTGTAAATATTTTTTTTTACACACAGACGAAGTAACTTTCACATTTATTATATTAGTATGGATGTCATAAAAACAATCATGTTGATTTTCTGATTTTCAGTTCTAAGGTAAAATTCCATGCCGAAGACTTTCATTATCAAAGTCTAGTCACATCTGCATACGTGAGACACATAACATTTGGTAAACTCATTTCTGCTTTCCCTGTTCTGTATGTTGAAATATAGACCAACATCGAGCCTCTAATTTATATTGAGTACTTTGGCCAAATACTCTAGAAATCTTGTTACGTTCTGTAATAATATTAACAGGAAGGCTGGCAATTATTTCTGATAACGTATTAGCCACGCTATTCAAATAAAAAATATTGCCAGTCTCCTTGGGACTATCTCGGATGTGACATCTTAAAAGAATATTTTTTATTTATAATTAAAAAGTAAAAAGTAAAGTATCATCACGACCGTTTCCCTTTCGGGGTGGTCAGAAACCACGCTTATAAATAAGCGGATTCACATTTAGCTAACTTTACTATAGGCCAATCATGACAAGTGGCAAGCTCGTCGATGTCTCCAGCGTACCAAACTCGAGAAATATCACAAATAAATTAGATATTAATTAAATGTATTTATATACATTAATTAATATTTTTGTGTCCCGACCAGGAATCGAACTCGGTACCTCCGAGTCTAAATCCACGGACTTAACCGCTAGACCACGGAGGCAGTAATTAGTTTAAATTTAATTTATTTTTTATTATTTAAGTAGCTTTTATTTTAGATATTTATAAATTTTATTATTTCATTTCGTACAAAAGTTCAAATGTAGGCTCTACAACTCCTTCGTCCCTGGTCTAGCCGTTAAGTCCGTGGATTTACACTAGGAGTTCGATTCCTGGGACACAAAAATATTTATTAATGTAAATAAATACATTTAAATAATATTTAATTTATTAATGATATTTCTCGAGTTTGGTACGCTGGAGACATCGACGAGCTTGCCACTTGTCATGATTGGCCTATAGTAAAGTTTGCTAAATGTGAATTCGCTTATTTATAATTGAATTAACGATTGGAATTGAATTGAGTTCACATATTAAGAAATTACGCACCTAATAGTGACACACCTACTTTAAGATTAATTAATTATGTTTACGACGCAAGCGTAAATGTACGAAGTAATAAAACTAATTTGGGACATTCCTAACATATACGATCCACATTTTGTGAATCAATTAATGGCTGACATCGATTTAAATTTTATATAGAATTAGAAAAGGCAAATCACAATCAGTAAGGCGTGATTACTTCGGCAATCAAATGTTCAGAGAGCTATAATTAAATTGTAAAGGCTACTGGACGAATGGTTTTGCCTTAGAACTAAGACGGCCCAATTTTAAAACTTAGTATCTGACGAAGAAAAAATCAAAGATTTTAATATTGTTGGCGAGGATTGGGATATAAATATTCATTCTGTTAAAACGTATCTTAGGCTTAGTTGCATCAAAATGAAGTCTCTGGTAATGTAACAAATACAGTTGAAAATGGTGTCGAATGTTACAAATCAGTTTTATTTATTTATTTATTTTATTTTATTTATTTATTTATTAGGGTCGCCAACAGTGACAGCAACAAAAGATACATCGATGTTTACTTACAACTAAGACAGAAAACAGATACTGCACCAATTACAGGCAACCACCATATGCTATTACAGTATCCATTAATTGGGCCTTTGAGTAGCCAAAATAAAAACAATACAATTACAGCAACAACTAAGTAAATCTAAGCAAAAACAAAAACAAAAGAACATGATACAACCACAATCAAGCAACACAATTCCAAGGATCAAAATTGGTTAAACAGCAGTTCAGTTTACAGTCCCAGCCAGGATCCGCTGCAGTGACAATACATTGTGCCTAAAAACATGCAAAGAATTAGCAAATATGTCTAGTTTAGTTTCATTTTGAAGGTAAAGTGAGCTGGTACATTTCACGGCTTTTTAACTTTAATCGTAACAATTACTGATATTTGTTACAAATCAGCCTAAGAAAAATAAATCTTTATTTAAGAATAAAAGTATCATCACGACCGTATTCCGATCGTATTATGGGGTCGTCAGAAACCACGCCTTCATAAGTAGCGAGATTACATTTAGCCAACTTTACTATAGACACATCATGACAAGTGGCAAGCTCGTCGTTGTCTCTAGCGTACCAAACTCGATAAATATTACTAATAAATTATTATTTCCCTACCAGGAATTAAACCCGGTACCTCCGAGTCTAAATCCACAGACTTAACTACTAGACTACGGTATTTAGGAATAATTCGTAAATTTTTGTTTATTTTATTGTATAATTTAAATTTAATCGTTACAATTACAGGGACTTCGTTTTGGTACAAACCTTTAACGTATCGCAAATTTATACATACATCTTCAAGCTTCTTTTGGTGTAGGCAGATAACAATTAAAGGCTTTTGGTCATGGTCACCACATACCTCTTTTGCTTCGTTTTTAAGCAATTGCATAGCTTTTATCGCAGGCTTTGAGCGCGGCGACCGAATCAAAAATTTCCGTAACGAAAATAAACCTAACACCCCCCACTCCGACCGGCGCAGCGGTGCGCCGTTGAAAGCCGTGCATCGTTAACGTCGTTTCAGTTCGGCAGACTTCGGCACGGTGTTTGTGTGCGTGCGACTAGACGTATGCGTGTAGACTAACTGCTCATAACTGATTCTATTTATTTTAGACACAATAATGATATATACATATATAATAGAAACAAAAATGCTAGGTAAGATAGCGTGATTTTTGGCTTCGTCCACGAGTAATATAAAAAACTTGAATTCATATCAAAGAAATAAAAATACTGCATAAATAAAATAAATAAATAATTATAATTGCATAAGTTGATAAAAATGCTATGCAATAGCTTTTCCGCGGCAGTTCCTGAGTGCCACACGTATTTTTTTATCTTCATCATTTAAGTAAGTTCATAAGATCAATAATAAACAACAAAATTATAATAATTAAATTAATTTAGATTTATTTAAATCAAAATTTAGAGGAGATTTATTAAGCAAACAAAATATACTTATTACAAAATATGTGAGTTGAATTGAGCTGTAAGAGCTGGTGGCTCGAATTAAGAACGCTTACCTTAAAATCCTATAAAGGTCGGTTCAAACCCCCCGGCATGTACCAATGAGAAATGCACTTTACTTACGTATATTTGTCATATATTTACAACACCACAGTTTCCGCGCCTCGGAGAGCACGTTAAGCCGTCGGTCCCGGTTCCACTAATACCAACTTGTGGCATCGTTAATAAATTGTCATTTAAAAAAATACATCAGATCGCCAACTCGTCACAGCGTGGCCAGTGTAGGCTAAATTCTCCAGATATATGTTCTGGAATGCCCATCTCCAATAGTGGAGGTTCTAGGACGCTGTGTTCTAGTGGCTAAGATGAATGATGAGTTGTATTGTATTGTAAGTGACTAAATCCTTTCTTAGTGGTTGTTCTTTATTTAAAGTGAAGAAATGAAACTATGAAATGATTCAGTGTCTTAAATGTTTAAGTATTTAATAAGTTAGATTTTTTTATTAACTAGGGGAATATACAACATTCTGTGCGTAATTTATCTTTAATTAGTAGTTTTATAAATGCAGTATTGTTATTTCTAAGTAATTTCGTTATTTGTAGATACCAGGTTTTTAAGTTAGACACCCGTAGTGATAGCATTAATTTCTACAGAAGCCGTTTTAACAAAATTAAGGTTTCTTCCGAGCGGGTTTATTACGGATACCAAGATTGCCCATTCCCAATTTTATTGCCCAGTCAATAGTTATCATGTAGGCTGTAAATCGGACTCGTAAATTGGATTTTTCTGCTGAGATCCACCCTGAGAAAAAATGAATAATCAAATATTATATCAAGCAATGGAAACAATTCCAAATTAAGCAAAATTTTAACGACTATGGGACGCGCTCTGCAAATTGGTTCTGGATGATATTTTAATTTCCAGTAACCTGAAAGACGGGCTCGCCTCATTGCCGTCTCCACTAGGGAGTCAGGTCACTGGTTGCAGGATTTTCCCTCAGCATCGGTTGGGACACTCCTTGACCGAAACAGATTGACCATGGCAGTAAGATTTCGTCTCAGAGCCCGACCTGTTCACCCACATAAGTGGCGGTGTGGGGAACCAGTAGAACATCTCGGATACCACGAACTTTCTTGTGCTAGAAGTGCTGGCCGCATTTCTCGTCACGCGGTACTAAATGACATCATCCGTAGGGCTCTTGTCACTGCTGGAGTACCCGCTATCCTAGAACTCTCTGGAATCGCGCGGAGCGATGGCAAGACACCCGCCGGCATGACAGGTCTCTGGTGTGGGATGCGACATGTGTAGACATTAGCCCCCTCTCACATCCAGGCATCCTAGTCCAGCGCGGCGGATTCTGCTGAGTGGTTACGAGTTTGCGCCGTTTGGGGTGGAGACGATGGGACCATGGGGACCCTCAGCCAAGCGTCTGGCTAAACTGGTGTTGTCCAAACGGCTGACGATTCTCATCTGGAAATAGGAAGGCTGGCAATTATTTGTGCCAACGTATTAGCCTCACTATACAGAGGGGAAATGTTGCCAGTCTCCTTGGGACTAACTACAATGGGACTTCTCTTGGGGATATTTTTTTTTTATTTTTTTAGTAGTTTGGTATTATTATTTTATATTTTGTAAATATTATTTTTTGAATACAAATATATTTAAAAACAGCAATGGAAAATAGTCAATTCATTTTGATTTGTTTTTTTAAATAAATATATTTGGGGAAGTCTGAGCAAAGTACGAGTATAAGAACAGTTCATAGCCTATTGGTACATTATTATTATTGGTGCGCCAAAAATATTGGTAAAACAAATTGCTCCTATATCGAATTTTGTACGAGACGACATCCATTTTCAGCTTTACGTAATTGAAAGACCTTGTTTGGTGTTTGCAGGTGATCGATAGGATCATGTTTCGGAGGTAGCTTTCAGTTTAAAAGAACAGTGCCTTTGCGGGCTAGCGGTTTAGACCGCTAAATTTAGACACAGTTCCATTCCTGGTCGAGAACAAAATTAATAATGCAATATTTCTGGAGTCTGTTTCGCTAGAGACATTGACAAGCTTGCCGAACTTGAACTTCTCTTCAACTAAGGCAGGGTTGCATCAAAACGAAGTGTCTGTAATTGAAATTATTAAAGTAAAAAATGGCGTCATATGTATCAGATTTTCTTGAAGGTCAGCTGTCAGATGAACTGATTGTCCTAGCTTTAATTCTCATACTTTTTTTGGTTTCTTGCCTCGTAAATCACTATACGATCAGAGTACGGCACGTGACCTGAAAGTTCGTTTCGACCACTTTACTGTAAACTGCCCATCTCTCGTGTCTCAGTAAGATAACCTGAACTACCTTCATGCGCCTGCATACCTTAAATCCCGCTTTGAATACATGTGCGACACTCACAACCTATCACTTTGTTCTTCATGCAAAAACCAACTTAAAACCCCATCCCACTTCTCTAGCCAATATTCAGATTCGTTTTTTGTGTCTCCAGCCCGTCAGTGGACTAGACACGCCATTCACGTTTTTAAGTCCTTGGTCACTGTTCTATTTTTAGACAAACAGGAGTCGTCATCAGGCTAACAATAAATATTTGTCATAATATGTATCATTTATTTATAAGTGTATGTGTAATTTATGTAACAATGTTCGTCCTCCGTTCGTCCCACAATTCTGTTCTATCTATTCCTTCTCATCACTCTATTTTTCAGGCTAACTCATTCGCAGTAGTGGCAGCAAATTTGTGGAACGACTTGCCAGTTGAAATTCGCCAAGCTCCCAACAAAACACTATTTAAAAAGATGGTTTACTCTCATTTCTTAAAGAGCTCCTTATAGCGTATGTAAGTAAATGTTGTATGTAGTGTATATCTATGTATGTATATAGTTTGTAGTATATGTATTTTTATTTAATATTTGAATGTATGTGTATTTGTAGTTATATATATATTGTATATATAAGAACGATTTAATTTATTATGTAAATGTTTCATATAGCCAGTTGCACCTACCTTTCAACGTTAATGCTCTGTATTGTCCCAAAGGTTGGCTGCTAGAGAATGCCTAGCGGCATTAAGCCCGCCTCTTGTACATAGTGCAATAAAGTTTTAAATAAATAAATAAATGTGAGTATTTATTCGTAGGTAGTATGTGTAGTATATTAGATATAGTTAAAATATTATATAGGCACTACCCTTAATCCTACATTTTTCCAAATGTTGGTTGTTAGAAAATGCCTTGTAGGCATTAATCTTCCCCTTTATACGCTTATTTTGTGTTATAAAGAATTTATTAATCATCATTATCATCATCATCAGCCTGTGTCTCTCTACTGCTGGATATAGGCCTCCCCCAAGGCTCGCCACTGTACGTGGTCTTTTGCAACCCTCATCCAACCCCCGCCAGCGTCCCTCCTTAGGTCATCCGTCCATCTGGCGGGGGGTTGTCCTACTCTGCGTTTTCCCGTACGTGGTCTTCACTCCAGAACCCGTTAGCCCCATCGGTCGTCGGTTCTGCGGCAGATTTGTCCGGCCCATTGCCATTTCAGCTTGCTAATTTTGAATGCTATGTCAGTAACTTTGGTTCTCCGACGAATTTCAACATTTCGAATTCTATCCATCATAATAATACCAAGCATAGCTCTCTCCATAGCTCCATATTTATTTATTTAAGGAAAACTATTGACAATATCCAACAACAAATAGAACTAAATGTTAGCAACAGAGTGTCATTTATAAGTTTTCACAAATAGAAACCTATTAACAATGTAAAAAACACAAAAAACCAAAAAAGCCTATGAGATGACAAAGGTTAAAAAAACATACTGAAACACATAAACACTACACAACGTACTACTAATGAATACTTGCATCCACAAACAAATACAATTAAACAATAATAAGTAGTTGAGAATTAATCAAAATCATTTTCAGTAAAAAACGATTGCTTAGCACATGCCTCACCATCTTAATACTTGAAAAGAAAATATCGGTCTCATACTTAATTATAAGCTCATTGAATGTGTTGCATGCTCTGATTAGGTATGAGTTACGTCTGTATAGGGTGCTGGACGCTGGAATACGGAACGTGGGTTTAAACCTAGAGATGCGCGCAGGGACTGCAAGCCTTATTTTGGCCAGTAATTCAGGACAATCAATTTGATTATTTAGTATTTTAAATAGAAATGTTTATATATTAATAATAATGATTATTAATATTATATATATATATTAAACAGCTAGTGTAACATAAATAAGTACCTACTTAAAAGCGAGTCTTTGTCTACAAACCGCGGCCAACCATTTTATCACACCAACGCTTATTTTATGCTTATTTTCTCAACGTGATGTCGTGACCATTGTCCATTTACCCAGTGTTGGTATTCGCCGGACCGTTTGTGGCTTTAAACTAAGTAATTGCCTATTATTTACGCCATATGAAAATCTCTAATTAGGCTTTTCTCGAAATTATATAAAACGCAAATGCGACATTTATCACTTGTAAAGTATTGTTTTATACTCGGCCTGTGGTCATATAACTAGTTTAGCTGTATACATTAACATTAACTTTGATTTTTGGTAAATTTGAAATAAAAACATCAGACCTGGCATCCTTTAGCCTTTGGCAGACTTTAACTTTAAACGTAAACGTCAAGGTTTTTTTTTTTTTTTTTTTTTCCAGACCAGTCACACAGCGCCATCTAATTTCCGTGGTAAGCTACGAGGCTTGTGTTACGGAAACTAAATGATTGATAAACTACATATTATACTTTTTTTTTTGTAAATATATACATATTATACATATACAACACCCAGACCGAGACAAATTATACAATATACAACTTGCCCCTGGTGGGAATCGAACCCACGACCTCCCGAGTTCACGGCAACGTTTGTTACCACTAGACCACGGAGGCGGTCATAATATAAAGTTAAGGTTAAAGTTAAAGTAAACGTCAACGAAAACGAAAACGAAAACGAAAACGAAAACGAAAACGAAAACGAAAACGAAAACGAAAACGAAAACGAAAACGAAAACGAAAACGAAAACGAAAACGAAAACGAAAACGAAAACGAAAACGAAAACGAAAACGAAAACGAAAACGAAAACGAAAACGAAAACGGAAACGTAAACGTAAACGTTACATTTACATTTACTCCTTTACAGCGGACGATGGTAGTACTCATCATTGCCACTGATGATATCTTTACCTTATTCCTGAGTTCCGTCCACTTTGGTTACGCTAGGCTAGGCTAGGCATGCACGTATATTTCTCCCCTCTTTTAGAGTATCTATCTCCCTTCTTTGTTAGCTGTTAGATAATGTTTTTAGACATTAAGCTCGCCTATGTACTGTAAAATGTTTTATTTTCTGTGCAATAAAGAATTTATCTATCTATCTAGTAATCTATTCCTAGTAATCGATGATGGGCAGCAGCGTCATTCGTCACTATCCCTCCATTTTTTTTTTTTTTTTTATGCACTCAAAATAGTACAGAGGCGAGCTATAATGCCAGTAGGCATTATTTACCTTGGGGATCAAGTAAGGTGATAGGCAGGATGAAAAAAGTAAGAACATTTAATGATACAAATAATAAGTTAGTTAACTAATTATAAAATACTACACACTATACCTACACACATAAACATACATAAACTATACATACTGAGATTACCAACCCGCCTGCCTTTTCATTATTTACATCCCCTATAACACAGCGTCTTAGACCTACATTGATGGAGATGGGCCTTCCAGAACATATCGTCATGATCGTAGAACAGTGTCGGATTTAAAAAAAATACCCATAATTTTGCATTATTTCGATAGCAAACTTTATTATTTATATATAGTTTTATATTGTTAGTGGTCTGTAATTTATAGTGCAAATGTTAGAAAGGGTTCCAAAATGAAATCTAGAAGGTTTGCACTAATTATGAGACTAGTATTAACTTAAAAAAGAAGTGACAAAAAAAACAGTCGAAATAAAAGTTGAAAGTTGCCGCCATGAAATTTTTAAATATAGCAGATCCGTCACTGTTCTACGATCATGACGATATATCTCAAGAATTTGGCCTACACTCGACACGCTGGCCGAATGCCAGCAATGCCGAATTCCACAAGTTGGTATTGATGGAACGTGCTCTCCGAGGCACGGGATAGGTGGTGTTATAAATCTATAACAAATGTACGTAAGAAAAGTGTATTCGGTACATGACCTTTGTAGGATTTGCCTCCATTGCGCCTTACGCCGAATTACCACCTAATGGCTAGTACAAACACAGCAGTGGCGAGCCTTAGAAAAGGCCTATATCCAGCAGTGCTGGCACAGGCTGATGATGATAAGATATTCGATCCGACATCACCATCGTGTAACAAAATAGTAATCACATATATCTAAAGGTTAGCTGGTGGATAATGCTCGCCTCACGGTATAAAGCTCGCCTGTGAACATTAATTTTAAGTTATTTTAGTTTTTGTGCAATAAAGCATATTTATTATTATTATTATATTTTTTTTTTTTTTTTTTTATTTAATTATTAAGGAAAACTATTGACATTTAATTCACAAGTATAGATACAAAAATAGAAACAGAAAGTCATTTACAAGTTTTCACTAGTAGTGTTAGAATAATACATATTATGAACGATGAAAGCATCTACAAACTATCACTTCATGCAATAAACTAATAACTGTACAATGACAATAACTATTTTCGTTTAAAGAACATTAAGTTAAACGCATTTCTCACTGCCATCACCCTGTCATGAAAGATATCAACATCAGTTTCATCAATGAATGCATTAAGAGTATTACAAGCTCTAATTAAAAATGTATTTTGTCTGTAGTTAGTGCTCGCCATTGGTATGTGAAAAGTGGGCTTGAACCGATTGGTCCGCACTGGTGTATTTATGTCCAGCCGGGACAGCAACGAAGGGCAGTCTACTGCTCCCCCGATCAGTTTGACCAGGAATACCAAGTCAGCAACCTCACGACGCTTATATAATGGTAACAGATGTAAACGTTGACACGAATGAATGTGAAAAATACAGCTTTTTAGTTTAAGACGTTTATTAGACAAATCCTGCTGACAGTTGGCATTATAAAATTCAAAATAAAATACTTATAAAGACACAATACATAACACCCTCACACTTATCTAAAACCGTACCGATCTGGTGGACGTACCACTCTAGCAGAACGGCGAAGCGGCGGCGGTGGTGTTACGGCGGCATGTAATGAAGTGTCAGGTGGCGAAACCAGGGAGACAGGAAGTGGTGTTACCAGGTCTGCAGGAAAGTCGGTTCGTGGAATAAGCTGTGGAACTGGTGAACATGACGGTACTGCTAGCGGCAGTATTTGAATTCTGATAATGGGTTGAACAGGCAACGTGTTAGAATTTGTGCCGCTGCTAGTTTTAATTTGATCAACATTTCTATTAAAAATACTACCGTCAGTAACTCTTATAGCATAATTTCTAGAACCTAAAACTTTAATAATTTTGCCTGGGGTATAAGGATTCTGATTACTGCGAAAATATTTTACCCATACCTTATCACCCGCTACAAATATTCTCTCATTCCTTTCTGTCGTGCTTCTCTCACCTAATACTATATCATCCTTCTCACTTATACTAGGTTTAAGTAAATCTAACCTAGTCCTTAACTGTCTACCTTGTAAAATTAAAGCTGGAGCCTTCCCTGTAGTACTCTGACTAACATTCCTATAGTCCAACAAAAATCTTTGTAAACTTATCTCTATATTTTCATTGTCTCTCATAGCTTTTTAATAGCATTTTTACAAATTTTAACAGCATTCTCAGCTGCACCGTTAGAAGAAGGATGATAAACTGCGCTAAATACATGTTTTATACCATTAATTTTCATAAAATTTGCAAATTCTGCACTTGAAAAGGGGGGCCCATTATCACTAACAATACATTATTTAGTTTACCGACTGCGCCATTGAAAAATACAGCTTTTTAGTTTAAGACGTTTATTAGATAAATCCTGCTGACAGTTGGCATTATAATATTCAAAATAAAATACTTATAAAAACACAATACATAACAGAATGTAGTCACGAGTCTGTGATTTAATACGGAAATTGATATCTGAAATCCCTGCTATTTTTGTCGCATGTCTCACAGCCCGTACTTAGAAAGCACATGGTCGGTGTTGCAATAATCAGATATCTTGAGGTGTGTTGAAGCGTAGGCTATCACTAAATGCAGTAACGACTAGCATTTCACAAAATTCATGCTCATTAGTAACGTTTCAGTACATTATTCTTCTTGAAAAACGTTGAGCAGGAGATAAATTGATGTTGTAAAATTGTCTAAGCTCCGAGTGAAGCAATACTCACAAATTACTTTATAAAATAAATTACAGCATGACCTCATTAACGGGACCGTTTAAAGCCCAAAACTGCGTAATTACCTTTGAAAATTTAAGAAAAGCACCCGACTCCATATTTCACAGTGAGCAAACTTATTCTTGTTTATTATACTTTGTATAAATCTTCTCGTAGCTTTATTTATTCTTATGATGAAACCTTGTTGTTAATTAAAGATAATGTTAATTAATTATTCAGGATATGCAAATTTTGTTGCTTTGTGTACGTAACGAAGTGGGCGTGAAATAGTGGAATACTTGCCAGTGCCTTTCGACGTGTATGTATAATTGTGAACTTAATTAACGACTAGTGGGTATTAGGACTAAAACTCTTCTCTATTTGAGTTCATGAAGCTAATAAAAAAAAAACTAAAAAGAACTAAATAATAAATTCAATAAAGCTGAAAATAAAAAACAAACACAAGGGTTCCGTAGCCAAAAAACTTTAATAAACGATGAAATAATATCATGATTGATATTATAAAACAAAAAAATAAATCAAATGCAGAACATAGTGGTTTTAACAATCGGACCCATTGTTGGGAAGATTTGAGTCGGTCTCGTTTGTTTTTCTTTTCTACAATATGGCGTCCGGTTGTCGTCTTACTGAAATTTAATTAATATCATGTATTCAATGTCACTCACATGATTAAGACGAATCGATTGACGTGATAAGCATCAAAATCGGCCGACGCGTTTGGTCTCCAGAGTACCACAAATGAACAAACATACATACATTCATGTGCGATTGGTGTCCGGCGTTGCTGAAATCCTATCTAAATATCCTTTCAGGACGAGCCTTGTAAGGTGGGGAAAAGCTACGGATGCTCCTCCGAGTAGATGAGGAGGGGAGGTGATAAAACATCCCCTCTTCCTCTCCTCGTCTTCTTCGGGGCTGTGCTTCCGTGCTACTGGATGTACATTATTAATCGTTACTAAATTGTCATTAAAATTGACATCAGACTCTCGCCAACCCTTTTGGCCAGCGTGGAGAGTCTAGGTTAAATTCTCCAAATATATATTCTGGAAGGCCATCTCAAATAGTGGAGGTCTATGACGCTGTGTTCTAGAGGATGTAATGGATTAATGAAATCGAGGCCCTCACCAATCCATATGCCCAGTGTGGCAAAACTGGACCAAATTACTTAGAAATATGTACAGTCCACCATAAAGTGTTCTACTATCTTACGGTTAAGATTTATTATCTACGATGGGCCCATGGGGACACTCAGCCAAGCATCTGGCCAAGAAGTTGTCCAAACGGATAACGGGAAAAGTCTGGAGGCAGGAAAGCTGGCAATTATTTCTAGCAACGTATTAACCTCGCTATACAGAGGGGAAATGTTGCCAGTCTTCTTGGGACTATCCCTGAAAGGTCGTCTCTAGAGGACATTTTTTACTTATAGTTTATTTTTTATTAGGTTTAGTTTATATTTATTGTGTTTTTTTTACTTTTAAGTAGATAGTTTTAATCATTTCATTTAAATAAATAAATAAAAGCTTTGCTTTCTAGTATATTTGCCATAAGGTTGATTTTCCCTCGAAACCTATTTTCGACCTTAGCAATATTTTATTTTCAAAAGAAGTTTTGTCTCAACTGATAGCCCGCTTTCTTAGTCCACTGTACTTAAATAATCGTCATTTAAGCCCTAAATTCAAATAAATCGGAACAGACGATACAGCGAAGGCTTACGTGCTCTCCAAGTCACGGGACGGTGATATTGTAAATCTATGACTTAAGAAAAGTGTATTTCTCATTGGTAAAGTAGACCAAGTCAGTTTTGACTCGCCTTCCTTTGAAATTAAAATATTACTAAGGTCGAGTAATAGGTTTGTTTAGTTAGATTTTCAGGGGAAAATCAACCTTATTGTTACATGACAATAAATATTAACCGTAAGGTGGTTACCGGGGTTCTAACTATAAAGAGTTATCTATTCCATGATCATTGTCTAAATTCAGATTACAAGTGGCTTTCATGCCGGTGTCCTGTCAATGGCATGTTAATACCCACTCATGTTAATTCGCTGCCAAATAATAAATTGATATAATCTGAGTATGGTTTCGCACATCATCATTACGACTGCCTCCATGGTCTAGCAGTTAGGTTCGTGGATTTAGATTTACCGGGTTCGACTCCTGGTCACAACAAATTATTTAATTACTTTGTGATTTTTCTCAACTTAATACGCTAAAAGACATCGACGAGCTTGCCACTTGTCGTGATGGGCCATAAAGTTGAATAATTACGTGGTTCCTGACCACCCCGGGAGAGATAAAAGCAACTTGTATTATCGTGGCTTTAATTAGCTGGGTGGTCGAGTTAGCGGGCTTCACTTTTTAGACAAGTTTATTATAAAATCATTAGAAGTGCTAACCTCGTCGAACTCTCCAGCGTACCTATCACACTCGAGAAATGTCACAAATTAAATATAATTTTGTGTTTTTTGACCAGGATTCAAACCCGGTAAATCTAAATCCACGAACCTAACTGCTAGACCATGGAGGCAGTCGTAATGATGATGTGTGAAACCTACAATACATACTCAGATTATAGTCAGTCAGGCAGTAAGTTAAAAACAATATTCTCTACTCGCACTTTAAAGGTGAACGATGTTACAATTTAAAACGATTTTTTTAGTCTTCGTGTAGACACATTTGAGAATTGTAGTCAAACTGGTCTGGCGAATAAGTGGACTGTATTAGGATGGCTGCATGGCCACCAAAATTATATAAATAATGTCTTCTAGAGCCAAATCTTGCATACACGATTTCCTATGACAATAAATAATATCTGATGAACAGACGCGAGAGCAGTCCAGAAGTCTTGGGGTTTTTCGGCGCAATCAGCCGGGAAACCGATAGTTCAAAAACAGCTAGGAACACAATTATAATTGTTTATTAGCGTATTAATTTAATTATCCAAAAAGGCGGTGCGGGCTTCACAACTTGTCAATTCAGAGAGTCGACGAACGCTAATGGCGGTCTTCGGCAGCTCTCGTCTTCGTGAGTATGAGGGAAAAGGGTATAGCGGAGCTAATAGGAAAGAGAGAGAGAAGGGAATAGGGAAATGGAACATTCGAGATTATTATTATTATCAAATTGGTAAGCGTGTATGCAAGTGACACTTCGAATGCATTAAACGGTAAATTTGAATTACGAGTTTATTAAGTTTGATAATCCACAAACAGTTTTCTAGTAAATTAAATTACAGTTATTTTAGACATATTTTCACTTAAATTTATATAAGTTTAGACAGAGACAAACAGATCTATGATTAACATCTCTATAAATTGTCCGCAATGTATAAGCTACATTTCTCAAAAGTACCTACACTCAAATCTTTGAAAGTCTTGGAGTGTTAAAATTAAACAATATAATATTTTAAATATTTATTAGTTTAATTTCGTTGATGGTTTTTATTAAACACTGTTTCAATACAAAATGAAAACAAGCATAAATTGTAAATAGCGTCATAGCGTATTTGCATCAAAATAAAATCTCTGTAATCGTTACGATTACAGTTATAAATGGTGTCTAATGATTGAGCTTGATTTCGAACGAAACATTCGACGCCAATATTTGTAGGTCCATAGGTAAAGCTATTATATAGCTGAGAGGTAAATAATCTTTTTTTTTCCTTGGCCTAAGACAATATTTGACCGCCTCCGTGGTCTAGTGGTAACAAACGTTGCCGTGAACTCGGGAGGTCGTGGGTTCGATTCCCACCGGGGGCAAGTTGTACATTGTATAATTTGTCTCGGTCTGGGTGTTTATATGTATATATTTACAAAAAAAAAGTATCTTCTAGTTTATCAACCATCTAGTTTCCGTAACACAAGCCTCGTAGCTTACCACGGAAATTAGATGGCGCTGTGTGACCTGTCTGGAAATATTTATTATTTATTTATTAATACTCGTAAGCGCGGGAAAAACATTCGAAAATGGACCCCAACAAATACAAATATTTTTCGAAATATTATAGTTTAATATTATGATCAGGGTGTCACAATAGTCACACCCTGATCATAATATTTATTATACTAATATTTATCGAAAAACATTTGTTTTGGCGTCCATTTTATAATGTGTATTTTCCCGCGCTTTTTGTCTTAGGCCAAGGATCCGTTGCCATCAGCACACTCTGTGTGTTATAACTTTACTTAATTTCAAACCTGCTACTAAAATAAACTGTAAATAAAAAAATAAACTATTAAAAAACACAATACATTATACATTTAAATAATTAGTTAATTATCTTTTACTAGCAAACGTCTATTGTTATTTAAATATATTTTATGAAAGTGTAGGGCGAGAAAGATATATATATTATAATAAATACTATTAAGATTATTTTTATTACAATATTCGCAATGGTAAAAGAAGTAAGTCCTTTGCTTACTGTACAACAAAATTATATTATTATTCAACATATAATCCGGGATTAATTATAAAAAATGGGTTTTTTTAAATTATCATGTTACTGTTTTATTATTTTGTTGTTTAACGTCTTTTACTTCTCAGTTATAGATAAAGTAATTTGCTATATTTAAAAAAAATTTTTTTTTTGGAATTCTTTGCGTCATTTTGCGCGGATATGCTTGACAAGTTTTTGTTTTGTAAATTAATTTACTGTGTATATTGTTAATTATGGAAAACGATAAATTAGACTTTAAATATTGGGCAACAAGTTCCAGTTTATTTTATTTTATTTTATTTATTTTTTTGTTTATTTTGAAATTTTGACTAAATTTTGGCTAAATAAACGAATTCACTATTTTGATAATCTAATATTTTTGCGTTAAATAAAATAGACTACGGCCGTTGATTTATAAAATAATCTGACAGAATACGACCATATTACAGAATTTATGGAATGGAATTGTATACAGTTATCTGGGTTCGTTAAACCCACATCACTAGAGCCCCAAATATCTTTGTCAGCTCTTTGTGATAAAATGCGATTTCGATGTAATTTTTGACCTTTTCTTCGACAATTTCATTTTATTTGACAATCTTGTCGATATCGTTCTACAGATAAAATTTATTACATTTCGCTATTCTTTAAAAATATTGCATCTCCTTCAATGCCATTTTGCCATGACAAATATTTTAAGATAAAAAGACTTGCCTAGAACACATTTCGTAAGACAACCCATCACCGTTGCTTTTGTGAGCGTATTTTATTATATAGTAAGTGGATACATTCAGATAACCAAATTTTCTGTAATAGTTAGGATTAAAGTTAAAAATAGAGCCAAGCCGACAGTTTTATTTTGAAGGTCAGCCGAAGGCTTTGTTTACGCCGTTAATTGTATTATTTACGCCGATAAGATCAGTATTTACGAATACAATGCCGTTAACTAACTCAAGTCATTTCTATTACGATACTACGAGGTGCTGGATGGGTATGTGATTGTAATTACTGTAGCTTTTCCGCAATTAGTCTCTATTAGAATATTGAGCGTGACCTTTACTCCTTCAGCGGAGCCATCCGATCTCCTTCAAGAAGGACAGGAAACCCGTCACGTTCCTGCAGACCTCTGGTAGAGACCCCGTAGTCTGGAGGTACCTCAGTCTAAGCGCAGGCATACTGCAGTACTCCATGAGTACATGCGAGGCCTTCACCTCCTCTGCCATTCATCCTCTACAAGTACATAGTGGGTTATCAGTAATGTTCAGAGTGTATAGAAGGTTAAAGAGTTGAGAAGGGCCTTCCTGGACTGTCTGTAGTTTGTGGCCGATATTTCGAATCTGTTCGTGCATTCTGTCAGTTCTTTGACGAAGCCTTGCAGGAATCGTTGGTCCTGGGCCTAACGGTGTTGTGGTTTGTCTCTGCACACTGCCTCCAGGGCTAGGTGGCAGTCTAGAATTAGTGCATAGCTGATGTTATAGCTTTTGAGGGCTAGAAGGACGGCCGTACTGTCTGAGCGAATGCTTGCGCTGCCTGTAGGATCAGTAATAAGAAACTAAGAAATAAAAACAACTGGGCGTCCGAACCACTAATACATCCGTATTCCTTTCGTAATAGTAATGACATGAGTTTTTTTATATACTAGCACGACAGGTGACCTTGCGCCCACCTGATGGTAAGTGGCGTGCAAGCTTCATGTTAGCAACTGGAATCAGATAATCATGACTGAGATAAGTCCCTAGCACTGCCGGCTTGACTGGCCATTACGGCAATTCCAGCCTGATCCCGAAACGTGTGGATACACTTTACTGGGTTTATCGGTGGATACTTTCCCGCCCCGACAGACTGGGCAAATTACCACCATCAGTCCGCCTACCACCTATTAAATTAGTTTAACGGCATTGTCATAAAGACTTAACTTATAGGCGTAAATCCTTTTTTTCTTCATTTAACCAATGTTTTGCCGTGATACATCGAATATCCATTTTTTCAATCAATTTTTATTTTATAATACATTTTAGTAAAACCTATGAAGATATTAAAAGTGTTTTAGAACTTCTATTACAATGTAAGAGGATTTTTAAAATTTATTTACATCTAATTATTTACAACATAAACAATAATTATTGGACATATTTAAGACTACGTCATAAAAGTACTATTTACATTTAGAAGACTTATAATTTTTTTAAATTGTGCATTTTCAAGGTAATTTCTAAAATAAGTCGAATATTAAAAAGGTTTGACGCCTATGCATCTCTCTCACTCGCACAAAGTTGTATTATATCTGAGTGTACTTTTTATAAATTATATTTTCCAGGTAATTAAATTTTGGACATATACAAATCCTTTATTTGTTTTAGTAACATACATATCTTCACGCCAAATCATGTGTAGAAGAGAAAGAAGGACAAATAATAATGTCTCGGGTTTGTGACCGAATAAGTTTAGGGGCCTCTTTTTATTTTGTAGAAACAAAACAAATCTAATTGAATGTATACTTAAACTCAAGTCCCTAAGAGTAAATGATGCCAAATTGGTCTGCAGAATGTATAAATAAGAATTAGAAAACAAACTAAAGAAGTAGTCTTGTCTAGAGAAGATTTAGCTGATCCCTGCTGCATCGCTGCTGGGTGCTCTCCTGTAACAACGAAAATAATGTTTAACATTGACTTATGTAGGAACTGGATTGTTTATGAAAAAATACATGCACTGGTTTTAAAAAATATAATTATATCATGCAAAAAATTTAGTTAGTTATAAGAAAAAAGTATCATCACGACCGTTTCCCTTCACATTTAGCCAACTTTACTATAGCCGATCATGCAAATGGCACGCTCGTTGATGTTTCTAGCGTACCAAACTCGAGAAATATCACAAATCAATTAAATATTAATTAAAATTTATTTATTTAAATTAATAAATTGTGTCCCGACCAGGAACGAGGAACTTTATTTCTAAACATTAAATAAACTATGTTACATTAAAAACAAAATTAAACCTTATAATAAAATTGATAAAATATATATTTATACAAAAAAATATTGCTCCTCCAAATCGCTGTCCTGTGACATGATGCCCAATATACAGGCAGCATGTCCCTTCTGAATTCATTCATTTATTACAGCCCCAAGAACGGAGCATCCTCATCCACTGTTGGAGATGGGCCTTCCAGAACATATATCTGGAGAATTTGGCCTACACTCGCCACGCTGGCCCGACGATAATCCCTCTGAATAAGGATACTTAATTTTTGAGAGAATAAACTGACAACCCAATTTGTCACAAGAGACGTCAATGAGCCTTAAAACTACTTTATAGAACGCTTTCAGTCCTGATCCCCATAGGCCCATCGTCTCTACAGAAAACGTCTAAAATAAGTAACTATTGCAAATCCTTTCATATTTTTGACGCTTGCTGATCCGCGCTTATTAGCTAACAGAAGTGCATTGAAGGTGGGAAAGGGCAGCAGGTAAAATCCCACACCAGGGATTGGCCTCCCCAAGATACTAATATCATTCCGACTGGACGCTTTTCATCGTCTCGACTCAGACCGGTTGGTCTTAAAATAGATGGGATCGAGACTACTGCAAGCGTCCGACGATTGAGATCATTGACGCTATGACGGAAAAGGCGACCCGCAATTTTGGAACACGACAACCCGTGGCGACCAAGCTCATCGACACTTTTTCTAATAAATTAAAATAAACTCTGTACTTGTTACCTTTAAAATACATTGGTACTGGCCGACATTAAAATTAATTCGTGTAGTATTTAAATAAATCACCAGTCAACCACTAAAAATTCTCTAAAAGCCCAGTGTATGTATCATTCAATAACTTTTATTTTATAGTTAGTTACGGACATAATCTCCTTTATTAAAAAAGTTTAAAACTGAGTTACACTTTGTTGATCCCAGTTGTCTCCACTTGAAGTAATAAATAAGTACTATTCACAACGTAGAGTCGGTAATTAAAGTTAATTCAAGTTTAACTAGATTAGCCAAAGGAAAACTGAAATTACCGTAAGATTGATTAAAATAACTCATTATTATTAGTTTTTACACAAGACTTTGTTTGAGCTAATCACATTTATTTAATATTAGAAGTGCAAACGGATTTCAGTCGGTTTCAAATTAGATTTCAGTTACAGTATAAGCACTCGTACATGGGCTAGACTGAAATCCAACACGTGCTTAACAAGAAAAACCATAATTTAAAAAATAATCACATAAATGATTTTTAACAAATCATGTACGTTGGAGACATCGACGAGCTTGCCACTTGTCATGATTGGCCTATAGTAAAGTTGGCTAAATGTGAATCCGCTTCTTTATAAGCCTGGTTTCTGACCACCCCGAAAGGAAAACGCTCGTGGCAAGCTCGTCGACGTCTCCAGCGTACCAAACACGAGAAATATCACAAATAAATTAAATAGTCATTAAATGTATTTGTTTACATTAATATTTTTTTTTGTGCCCCGACCAAGAATCAAATCCGGTACCTCCGAGTCTAAACTCACAGACTTAACCGCTAGACCACGGAGGCATATTTCAATAAGAGATTTTATATTACACCGTTTACTGTAATTGCTGCAATAGTTTCTGAAAAATGTAATGCAATATTCGCGTTGCAATATTAAAGAATTTCCCTGGCAGAATGCAAAATTGTTTCACTGCTTTTCTTTGAGCAAAATTTAAATAAATGTATCTCACTGCCTCTGTGATCTAGCGGATAGATTTCTGTTCCAGTACATATAAAACAATATTTGAATTTGCCATCCAACGAGGCAACGTCGCCGGAGTCCTCGGAACATTGGGTTCATCTTCCTCTGGATTCGATGACATGTAGATTATAATTAAGATATTTGTAAGTATTTAGTTTTTATATTAATTAGGTTTATCTTTTAGTTTATTTAATTTAAAGTTTTATTTAGTTTATTTTTAATTTTATTATTTTTATAATAATAATTATATTTTACAATTAAATATATATATATATATAGCTGACCCGGCGAACTTCGTACCACATGACAGTCAATGAATATTGTGTTACTTATTAGCTGAACTAATTTTTGTGATATGACCCGATTTGAGTTCTTGTGCGTCAAGCAAACCCACTCCTCACTTTTCGTTCTTATTTCAACAACCAACTCAAATTCTCCTCTCATTCCTCTAGCAGATATTCAGAACAAGCTACTACTGGCCATTAGATGGCCACCGTCTGTCAAAGTTTTTAAAGGATTAGTCACCAACTTGTTTATTGTTAAGCAGGAATACACTACATCTATTTAGAATTTACAAATTATTGTTCACACTAATATTATAACTGTTTTTTATAAATTTGTAATACCACTGTTTTGGAGAAATAATATAAAATCTTTTTTAAATTGAGATCTAATAATCTATAAACTTTTTGTCTTAGTTATAATCAAAAGCTGTGATTTAAAAAAAAAATTGGCAATGCTCTATAATTCATTTTGTGACGATTACCTAGCTTATCGTTTTGCTATATATTTAATATCTTTGATCAGACAATATTTGTGTACCTACATACAAGAAGACATATGGTTACTACCCCTTTCTGTACCCCACATTATTTATATTAGGTATGCTGCGTTATAACTCCTTAGAAGTTAGACGCAATAAAGCATTAGTATTATATATAATAAATATTCTTAGAGCTAAAATATATCTACCTGCTATTTTCACTCATTCATTACAGCCCCTAGAACACAGCGTCCTAGACCTCCACTGCTGGATATGGGCCTTCCAGAACTGGAGAATTCGGCCTACACTCGCCACTCTGGCCAGACGGCTTGGCGAGGATATGATGTAATTTTTTTTGTATGACAATTTATTAACGATTCCACAAGTTGGTATTAGTGGAACCGGGACCGACGGCTTAACGTGCTCTCCGAGGCACGGGAACAGTGGTGTTGTAAATCTATGACAAATGTACGTAAGAAAAGTGTATTTCTCATTGGTACATGCCGGGTGGGTTTGAACCGGCCTTTGTAGGATTTAAGGCACGCGTTCTTACAACCGAGCCACCACCGCGCCTTTTCGTACACACCTACTCCAGAGTGCCCCCGTTCCCCGTGCAATCGTTTTATTGAACAAAATCGTGCAGTTCGATGAGAATTTTGATGTGTTCGCATCAACGGATGTGGAAAGTTAAAACATTGTCCTAAAGTACTTGGAGCTATATTAATTCGCACATCTAGTCACTTATCCTTGTGTTTGAATTTTGTTATGAAATATGTATTGTAGATAAATATGTAATGACCGCCTCCGTGGTCTAGTGGTAACAAACGTTGCCGTGAACTCGGGAGGTCGTGGGTTCGATTCCCACCGGGGGCAAGTTGTACATTGTATAATTTGTCTCGGTCTGGGTGTTTATATGTATAATATGTATATATTTACAAAAAAAAAAAAAGTATAATATGTAGTTTATCAACCATCTAGTTTCCGTAACACAAGCCTTACAAGCTTACCACGGAAACTAGACGGCGCTGTGTGACCTGTCTAAAAATATTTATTTATTTATTTATTATTTAATCTGTAATGTGCATTTTCATGGAAATAAATAAATAAAGTGTCATCATCATTACAACTCATAGAACACCGAGGCCTAGACCTTCACTGTTGGAACCATCTCCATAGTCTTCCAGAATATATATCTGGAGAATTTAGCCTACACTCGCTACACTGGCCAAACGGGTTGGCGAAGATCTGATGTAATTTTTTAATGACAATTTATTAACGGTCCTACAAGTTGGTAATAGTGAAACCGGGACCGACGGCTTAACGTGCTCTCCGAGGCACGGGAACGGGTGGTGTTGTAAATCAATGACAAATGTACGTAAGAAAAGTGTATTTATCATTGGTACATGCCAGGGGGTTTTTGAACCGACAACCGAGCCACCACCGCGTATATAAAATATAATTACCGCTAAATTTCAATTTTCTTAAAGACATTTCTTTTACAATTAGTTGAAAATGATTGAATGGATTCCCACGAGGGGGTTGGGAAATTAATCCTTTTCCGAAAATGTGAACTCTCCACTTAAACTCAATCGCGAAACGATTTATTCCCGTCATGGTTCATATAACAAGTACTTGCGCGAAGCGCATACATAATAATAAATTATACAGACCAGCTATTCATGCCATTATGTTGACAACGCCTCCACTGCTAAACATCCTCTTATCATCCATACCACAATAGTTGAAGACGAAAGTCTTTAATTAGTGGGTCCTCCCGGTAATGTTGTACGGAGCAGAGACGTCGACACTGACAGTAAGTCTGGTTCAAGATCGCTCAGCGAGCTATAGAGAGAGCTATGCTTACTATCTCTGATGAATAAAATTGGAAACGTTGATGAAATGATGAAACGTCAAACTTTTAATATTAACAAGCTAGCTATCCAACTTAGCCAACTTCAGCAAGGATGCTGACAGGCATATTCAACTAGTATGGACTGCATTCGGGTAGTTACGCCTTATCCTGTTATTAAACATGCATTTTTCCAGTTTTGTCGTACGGAGTAGAAACGTGGACACTGACAGGGGCTCCTGCGAGAGCTATGCTCGGTATTTCTCTGATGGAAACAGTCCGAAATGTTTACATCCGTCAGCCTTCAAATTAAGTAGGTTAAAGTAGCAATAAGCCAGACATTTCTGTCGCAGACCAGGTGACCGTTGGAGTAGACGGGTTTGGAGTGAAGAAAATGGACGGATGAAAAAGGTCGCTGTTAGGTGTTGGATGAGGGAGGCAAAAGATCGTGTAAAATAGCGAGCCTTGGGGGAGGCCAGCAGTGGAGAGACATATGCTGATGATAATGATAAAGCTGAAGTGGTAGTGGGCTATTCACATCTTCCAAAGAAGTCAAAGTCAAAGTCAAAGTCAAAGTCAAAATATCTTTATTCACGTAAACCTATTATAGGCATTTATGAAACGTCATTAATTTAATTATTTTGAATGATTCTACTCCTGCTAGTAGAAGACTAAGCAGCAAAGTGGTCCAATAAGTAAGCTGTTAGCAGAAGACCAGCAGCTTAGCAAATTCCAGTGACCTGTTAATGTTTAATCTGACTGAGATAGGAATCTGCAAGGAAAACTCAGCTATATCAGATTTACAAAATAAAACATATACAGAACTGCACCACAACGATCAATTATTAACCTTTTAAATTTAGTTATCAGTACCTATGAAAATACAATACCTGGTACAGCAGTAACCCACCTGGCAAGTCAGAATTTAGGTAGACTACATGCCTATGTGCAACCCGAAAGTCGACAAAACGCAAAAACCTCTGTTAATTTAAGAACAATAAATTGAACGTGTTCGGCAGAGGTCCCAGGCCCCCACAGCAGCACCCGATCACGGACATAACGCATGTGCCAGCCATCCCACCGCTCAACCAGGCCCTTAGGGTGCGGACCGGGACCCGACACACGTGCCACCACTGCAATGACCTTCTAAGGAAGGGGCGACCACCGGACACGCCACACCATGAGAACCTGAACACTAAGAATGACCTT
This sequence comes from Tinea semifulvella, assembly GCA_910589645.1. NCBI lineage: Eukaryota > Metazoa > Arthropoda > Insecta > Lepidoptera > Tineidae > Tinea > Tinea semifulvella. Next base: position 9,532,635 of record OU342595.1, on the reverse strand, counting down.
CGAGACACACACAAGCATAAACATAACAATTACTTCCTAAGTACCCAAATGTTGCCATGCAATTCCGTTAACAAACTTATATATTAGTTAATAAAATAATAAATACATAATAGTAACTATATGTTACATAAAAAATAATTATATTATAATAATAAGGTAATAAAAAATATTACTGTATCACAATAAACAGTATTTACTAATTAGTCAATAATGTATTAGTAACTAATTGTTACATTCAAAATATTTCTACATAATAACTGTAAAGTTAATCAAAAATAAAAATAGATTATTAAAAAAGAACCTAATGTGCTATTAACTAATTCTCTAATCTTTGCAGAGCGGCAATATTCCACACATCTTTGTCATTAATAAAATCATTAATTTTATAATATGCTTTTGCAATTAGAATTTTCTTAATACTACTTTTAAATTTAGTTTCTCCTAATTCTGTTACAGGTTTTGGTAATTTATTATATAGTCTAATACTATTAATCACAAAACTTTTATTTGTTTTTTGAAGCCTAAATTTAGGAATATAAAGCTTGTCAGCATTTCTCAATTTGCGAGACTGCATGTCTCCATTTTTTTAAAATAACTTTAAATTATTCCTTACATATAGAATATTTTCAAATATATATTGTGAAGGCAATGTCATTATATCAATGTCAGGAAATATGCTTCTGAGCGAGTCTTGATATTTCAGGCCATAAATTGCTCGAATGGCTCTTTTCTGGAGAATAAAAATAGAGTCTAAATCTGCCGCTGAGCCCCACATTATGAAACCATAAGTCATAATGCTGTGGAAGTAGGCGAAGTATACTAGTCTTGCTGTTGCCACATCAGTCAGCTGCCTAATCTTTCTGACAGCATATGCAGCTGAGCTCAACCTATTGGATAAGGTATTAATGTGAGCTCCCCACTGCAGTTTGGGATCAACTGTGATGCCCAAGAATACAGTGAATTCAACAAATTCAAGAGCAGAACCGCCCAACATCACACTGCAGTCGATTTTTGGCACGTTAGGTAATGAAAACTTAAGGCATTTTGTCTTATTAGAATTCAAAACCAAATTATTAGCCGTAAACCATTCCGAGACCATCGCCAAAGTACGATTTACTGTCAACAACATATTATCTTTCCTATTAACTTTAAATAGAAGAGAAGTGTCGTCAGCAAACAACACTATTTCCGCATTTTCTTGTACCATGTGGGGCAGGTCATTGATATATGCTAGGAAAAGGAATGGACCTAGAATTGAGCCCTGCGGGACACCCATTCTAACAAGAGACCCTTTCGAGACACTGCCATTATTATTAACACATTGTGTTCTATTACACAAGTAGGACTGTACTAGATTAGAAGCTTGTCCACGAACACCGTAATAATTTAATTTACCAAGCAGTGTTTGATGATCTACACAATCGAATGCCTTTGACAGGTCACAGAATACCCCAATAAGATCCTCAGAGTTTTCCCAGGCATCAAATATTTCTCCAATCAATTTAGTACCAGCATTAGTTGTGTTTCTTCCTTTTGTAAACCCAAATTGTTTATTATGCAAAATTTTATTTTCATTTAAGTGTTTTAGTAACTGGGATAGTATAATTTTTTCGAAAATTTTACTCAAAGCTGGTAATACGGACACCGGTCGATAATTGCTAGGGTCCGTCTTACAACCAGATTTAAATATTGGCGCTATCTTGCTATGTTTCATAAGGTCTGGGAAAATGCCCTTATCAACACAACCATTAAATATATCAGCTAGGATGGGAACGAACGAACGATAGGGCAATTGGATTCTAAAGTAGTAAAATAGAGAAAGGGAAGACGCAGAGTGGGACGACCCCCGCCAGATGGACAGACACGGAAAAAGATCGCCGGTGGGGGTTGGTTGACCGTATTAAGTGGCGAGCATTGGAGAGCAGTGTAGAGATACAATGATGAGAGTAGGAGTTGATATAGCATAGGGTAAGGACGTGTTATTGGGCATGTTAAGGCCAATAACTCGGCAACAATAAATAGTAATATTTGGCCTTATTTCATAGATATACGTCCTCGTTTTCGTCATTGTTGCTAGTCGCATAAGGCTATGAGTAATTGTGTCCACAAATCATGCCAGAAACGGAACTAAATCGAATCACGTGAGAGCATGAAATAAGTAATATTTTAACATTTATTATCATGTCAATTCTCATGCGGTTATAAAAGTAGGCCAATATTTTACCGTACCTTATATTTAGCCCGCGATCTATAAGCTATGCTTAGGTTATATAAAGTTATTAATTTTAGTTTACGGTCTTTTAAATAAGCGACTTTTAGAGATTGATCCTTTCGTCCTATTAGGATCTATAAGTGTTCTCTATTAAAAGATAACTAAACTTTAAATAATGTTTATTTAAGTTACAAACACACACGTTATTATTGAGGGCAAATCTACGTAGCGTATTTGCTACCGCGAGTAATACCTGATCTCGACGGTATCTCAGAAACGACTGATGTGCTTGACCGGGCTCGTGACTGTCCCTCCAACTTGGTGACCTGGTTCATCATTGCATCAGCCGATGATTTCGGCCAATCAAAATCGTTATTACCATATATGGCGACGTAGACTCTGGTGACCTAGTTGGAATACATTTGCCGAGATATTGTTATGATTTTGACCGCCTCCGTGGTCTAGTGGTAACAAACGTTGCCGTGAACTCGGGAGGTCGTGGGTTCGATTCCCACCGGGGGCAAGTTGTACATTGTATAATTTGTCTTGGTCTGGGTGTTTATATGTATAATATGTATATATTTACAAGAAAAAAGTTTAATATGTAGTTTATCAACCATCTAGTTTCCGTAACACAAGCCTCGTTGCTTACCACGGAAACTAGATGGCGCTGTGTGACCTGTCTGGAAATATTTATTTATTTATTTAATGACTATGCAAATGCACCCTGATGTCGCTACAGACTTATATTTTATATTACCTGTTTTTGCATTATCGCTTAAAGCGCTTTTTTATGCTTTAAAAGTAGATCGATTTGGGGTTGCTTTGGTTTTCATATATTTTAAGCAAAATTCGGTAAAAAAGCGAGTTTTGCTTTGCTTTCAAGTCGAACATAGCAATTATCTTATATCTCAATGATTTTGATAGACAGACAGTGGGGTCGTCCAAGCCCGGATGGCTAATGTACCTGGGTTGAGGATGGGGACATTCCCTCGTTTTCCCCGGCAGGATCTCAGCGGGTCATAGTAATCGACACAAATAATAGAAACCGCCTGTATTTTATAGTACTGAAAATCAGGCGCTTCAGAGGCGCACTTTTGAAAAAACCGATTTAAACTACTAATTTAAACAATTATTGTTTAATTTTATAACTTCAGCGAAGTGTGACATTATATAACATATTATTTTTTATTAAAATAAAAATACTTAAGAAAATGTTACTTCTCGAGTTTGGTACGCTAGAGACATCAAAATTTATGAATCAATAGTAAAGTTAGCTAAATGAGTATCCGCTTTAAAAAATAGCGTTGTTTCTGACCACCCCGGAAGGATACGAGTCATGATTATACTTTACTTAACAAAAAATAACAACAAATAAAAGTCCTCTGTTTTTAGAAGTTTGTTTTTAAATATACTGCGTGTAATTTGTTAAAGAGCAAATATTTTTATATTATAATCTAGAATAAAAATAAGGAACTTTGTATTTTTTATTTTAATTACTCTGTAACAAAGTCCTAAGTTACGCTGCAGAGAATTTTTCCTAAAACAATTGCCACTCAAACAGAGCTTAATCAAGTAGGTAGCCTGTGACGATCTCGCGCATGTTGACTTACGTAATTCTTTCTCTCTCTATTTCGACTTTCGGCTGTGGGCGACATCAATTAATAATAACACTCCCCAGCCTTTAGATATTTATCACGATGGATATTATGGCGATTTTCAGACGCGGCCTTGTTCACAATGTAATGTTTTGTGTTTCGGATAATGAATTTTATATTATAAAAAATGTGCTGTTTTTTTTATATATTTTAAATAGAGTTTCTACTAATGACGCTTGAAGCCTAAAAAATTTTTAGCTCTTTTAACATATACACACGGTATATATTACAATAATAATAATATATTTTTTTTTGTTTTACTAACAAATGAATTACGATGCAATTAGTTTTAAATTCCAATAAATTCTAAAAAAAAATAGTTATTATAGAATATTGTTGAGTGCAACACGTCGCCATAGCAACAAAACTGTAGTAGGTACTTACCGATCAAAGGCCGCCATCTTTGATGTGCTTTGATCGATGACTTCGGTGATTCAGAAACAACATTCTACGAGCGTCGATTAAATAATGGCAGCAATATATTTCTTACCCGAGCGCCTCAGAAGCGCACCTTGTTTTTCTAGGGTTAAGGATGTACCATTTACCATTTTCAAAACCACGCTCATACCTGATAACACGTGAACTCGTGTTGTGAAAGCTGGTGCGTTATTGGGTCCGCAGGTGTATGTACCAGCATCTGCAGCCCTCGCTCGCTGAACCAGCAGCCTGCTTGTACTACGGAGACCCTTCTCCGTCACCAATGATATTCCACCGCGAGCAGAATCAAAGTTTATCACCTGCAAATAAAGCCGAATTTACTTTACGTAATTAACGACATTTATTTTCATTGTATTTTTTGTTGTAGTTACAAATCCAACAAAAAAAGGACCAACAGTTCTTCAGTTATAATTATTATTTAATCAAAGTAATAATTATTTAAAATAATATAAATTAAAAACTTATTATAAATAAAACTAAGTTTATTCTGTAGAATAGTTATTCCTATATAATTATAAAACTATAATATGTTTAGTTTTTATAGAAAAAAATATTTTGACTTTATTATAAAATAAGTAATAACTAATTATTGATAAAGCTAAAAACGTAACTATAGATATCATCTAGGAAATAAAATCTAATTTACATAATAAACTTAGTTGAATTTATAATATTTATTTACGAATTTGCGTCGTTTGGGGGTCGAGACGATGGGCCCATGGGGACACTCAGCCAAGCGTCTGGCCAAGGAGTTGTCCAAACGGCTAACGAAAAAGTCTGAAGACAGGAAGGCTGGCAATTATTTCTGTCAACGTATTAGCTTAGCTATACAGAGGGGAAATGTTGCCAGTCTTCTTGGGACTATCACTGAAGGGTCGTCTCTAGAGGACATTTTTTACTTATAGTTTATTTTTAATTAGGTTTAGTTTATATTTATTTTAAATTTACTTTTAAGTAGTTAGTTTTAATTTATATTGTAATTATTATATAATATTTCAGATTAAAAAAAAATATATATATAATTTTAAATTTATAAGTTTTAAATTTAATTATAGCGAGTGTAAGCCAAATTCTCTAGAAATTTCTAAAAGACCTATCTCCAACAATGGAGTTCTAGGACTCGTGTTCTAGGGGCTGTAATGAATATTAGGATTGAATCTTTTACGCAAGTAATCTACATAAATAAATAAAATAAACATAAGATGTTAAGAATATTATTATTAGATGTTGAAGCATTACAATATTTGCTTTAAGATTTTTTCAGCAGACTTCATTAAGTTGTCATGAAAAAGCAATTTTACTACTCAAACAAATGAACGACAAAAGGCAAACTTTGTTATAGACTTGTAAATATCCATACTAATATTAAAAATAAGGTACATATGTCTGTATGTATGTATTTATTAGGTGGGTCAAAAAACGCTGTTAGAATTATGAATTAAAATAGCCGGCATAGTGTTAGGGAGTGATGCCAGTCATGAGTGTCTGATTCCAGTTGCTAACATTTATAGACCTTGCGCGTTAGTGGGCCGTGAGCGCCAGGTCACATGTCGTGCTAATATTTATTTATTTATTAAGAAACCAACAACGTAACAATATGCTTATATTTTTTATAATATATTTATAATTTGACCGCTCGCACTTCGCTAAGAGATAAGTTTAAGGAATATGATATTCTTACAGTGGCATCTCAGTATATTCTAGAGAATATTATGTATGTCCACAAGAATATAAAACAATTTAAAAGGAATTGTGACTTGCATTCTCGCAACACACGCAATAATCACAAATTAGCTTTGCCTCGCCTACGCCTCAGTAAAACTAGTAAGTCTTTTTTCGTTCGTTTTTATAACACACTCCCAAAGGAACTAGCTTGTGTTTGGATAAACTAAAAATTCATGTTAAACGTCGACTTATAGGCAAGGCCTATTATAAGATAAATGATTTTATTAGTGACAAAAATGCCTGGTAGATGTGCAAATTTATATTATTAATATATTTTGGACACCTTTTACTGTTGGTGTATGTTTATATTTAGGTCAATTCAATTGTATTGTAATAAATTTGATATAATTTATTTAAATAATTATAACAATGTAATGTGACAATACAAAAGAGTCCGAGAAGGCCAAATTGTAATAAATGATTTGACTTTGACTTTGAATAATGGTATGGTACAATTTATGGAGCAAGGTCAATTATAGTTTTCGCTATATAAACATAGTACGTAGTGGAGTTTAACTACTTACTATACAAGATAAACTAGAAATAGGTATATAAATATTTGAATAGTTTATTACAACATAATTTTATAAAAAACGGAAATTTTCCAAAAATATATTTTTAAAAATATATTAGAAGAAGTATAATAGTAATAAAACATACCATTAATAATACCTATAATTTGATAACAACAATAAATGTGCATATGAGTTTTTTTTTTTTTTTTTTTCAAATCCTTTCACTTTATGAGGCTGCTCCTCTCTTCTCTTATACATTTCTTTGTCTATAGAATTTCGGCCCATTGATGTTGCTATTTTATACAACATCGAAGTCCGAGATCATAGGTATGTGCGTTAGAAGGTGCTACTGACAGTTTTCAGTAGTTTCGCGACGCTCACACACCAATGTCACTTTTTTTATATATATATATATATATTTTTTTATTGTTGTGCATATGAGTAAGTCAAAAACAACATTAATCTATCCACTCAATCTGCGAAACAAATCCAACCAGGAACGCGCAGGTGTCTTCTGTCACCTGTCTATTTATTTATTATAAATAAAAGTAAAGTAGTTGATACTTAACACGACCGTATCCCTTACGGGGTGGTCAGAAACCACTCTTTTATAAGGAGCGAGTCCTCATTTAGCCAAGTTTACTATAGGTCCATCATGACAAGTGGCAACCGTACCAAACTCGAGAAATATCACAAATAATTTATTGGGATACAGGACCAGGAAACGAATTACCTCCGACTCTAAATTCATGGTATAACTGCCTCCGCTTTAAGGTTCCGATGTTTTTAATGAATTAACTTTTAATTAATCAAAGTAATTCAAATAATAAATACAGACACTTATTTTTTTTTAAATATTGATTGTAAAAAAATACCTGAATAAGCTCTTTATTTATTTGATGAACAGATTTAGAAAAAAAAATTGACTGAAATGATCCTTGAAGTTCGGTAATGGATATATATATAAAACGTGAAAATTTAAATATGACATGTGATACTACAGCTATATTACAAGGGCAAAGCCGCCCGCGCCGTGAGTCAAATAGCTAGTATAATAATAAGTCTCAGGGTCTTTTTTTTTTTATTTTTATTTATTTATTTATTTAAGGACAACCAGTGGTCATTGCTTACTTAAAAACTAGGACATAAATTCAACGATAAATGTACCACCTTTAGGTGCCACAACATGCACAACATACAAGTGGTATATATATCAGAATGATTAAAAAATATAAAATTAAATGAAAAATTAATTAAATTCTAAGTTTAGACATACAAAAAGCTTAATAAAAAAATGATAAAAATGAACCACGTCGTTATTTTATTCAACAACTCGCATAAAAAGCTTGAATTCAACTATATTGTCCTGAATTAATTTATACACAAGGTCCATAACTGTCTCCGTGGTCTAGCGGTTAAGTCCGTGGATTCAGACTCGGAAGTACCGGGTTTGATGCCTGGTCGGGACACAAAAATATTTATTAATGTAAATAAATACATTTAATTATTATTTAATTTATTTGTGATATTTCTCGAGTTTGGTACTCTGGAGACATCGACGAGCTTGCCACTTATTGCGTAATCCATATGAAAATTGTAATTGACCCAATGACATCATTCGTCTTGTATGGGGATTTGGGCTAAATTATTGATAAGGATAAATTATTATAACAAGATTACTATTATAAATAAATAAAAACCTTTATTTGATACAGTTTAGGTGTGCAAAATGTTTAAAATATCATCATGACAGCTCTAGTACTAAAGGACTTAATTGATACGAGAACTACATATTTGTTGTTTGTTCTCTTCTCCCGATGGATGACGAATGAGGTGATAGGGAAGGCAAAGGGTCTAGCCCATACAGTCAAGTCTGACGTAATATATCTTTCTTTTTTATGAGTTAATGAGGTCATCATCAAATTCCAGATGCTGCAGAATTTGATGCTTTTCTTGAAGTCACTCGCGGCATTATAGCACAAACACGTCGTGTAAAATATGGGAGTCCACAGAGCGGGAAAACCGTAAAAAATAAACTGCAACTTGTGCCCCATATTCAAAGTCCAATTTATCGTTTTCCGTAACTATTCACATTGTAGAAAATTATTAAACAAAACAACACCACTTTTGACCAACAATATTCACAGTAAATTAATTTACAAAACAAAAACTTGCACTTGACATGTCCGTCCACAAAATGGCGCGAAAGACTACGAGAACTACATATTTTGAAATAACATAATTGCACAGTAATATACATATAGTAGAAATAACATTAAGTCTTATCAATTATCATTGCACGATAGTGCATACAGCACAAATAGTACAAAATATCCCAAAATGGATGATGTAAATTATTATAATTTAAGCTGTATTTAAATATTTAATTGTAATTATATTATAAACAAATATTTTAATAATTTACCTGTTCACCATGTGTCCAGGTAATAGCCGTTGGTGCTTCTGGTGTGTGACGGACTGTGCACGTCAGGTTTATCGTGGACCCTGCTTGGATGAAGAGCTCTGGTCCACCGACTATCCTAGTCTCTGGTTCTAGAACAAATGAAATTATATTAGTGTCTTCAAATGGTTAGAATGCTGACGTCCAATCCAAGTGTCTCTTCATTGATTTAACACGATCTTCTGCTACCCTTATACAATCCCCACCAGCTATTTTCTTTAGGTCATCCGTCTTCCCACTCGGCGTATTCCTCTTCTTCACTATAGAACCCGTCTACTTCATCATCATCGGTTCTGGCGACAGATGTGTACGACTCATTGCATCTACATCATTTAATTTTGAAGGCTATATCGGTAACTTTGGAAGACATTTTAAACTCTGGCCAGTGTATATACCAAGATGGCTATGTTTTTACGTACATTTGACATATTAAAACATCACCCTTTAAGTGTCTCAGAGAGAACATTAACCCATCCGGTCCCAGTTCCAATAATACCGATTTAAAAAATTGGAAAGGTTAAAAAATAGTCAAACTTAAACATAAGACACTCACCACTTACTTTAGTATTGCTGGATTTAAACTCTTTCACTAGATTTGGGGGTAGTTACACCAGCAGCTATAATTTAAGTGACACCTTAAACTGTTTTTGTTTTAGCTAAAGTATGAGAATGCCTCTTTACAGCAGCTATAATTTATGTGACATTTTAATAATGTTTTAGCTTATAGTATTACAATGCCACTTTACAGCAGCTATAATCCTTGGTGTATTTATTGTATAATTGTGTATGTCTTAGTTTATAATATAACAATGCCTATTTACAGCAGCTATAATTTTAAGATTATAATTATGATTAAGATTATAATTACCCAAATAGGGTTGTAATACAAGCTATTTCCCAGAAAATAAGCTTTTCGTTATATTGATTTTTTTTTGTCATGTAAAAGCGCAGAATACATTATATTTATTGTCCTATGCCTACTTACAAAATACTTAAAATAAAATAAATAAAGTTAATCTGAATTTTAAATGAATTTTAAATTAATCTTCTCCCCAATGACCCTACTTAACAGAATATGGGGGGCGACAACAACATAAATTATCCGACTACCTGATATCTATTTCCGTCTCTTTTTATTTGTTGTGTAAACTATACGTATTTTTCCTTAATTTTGTTATTATTATATATTTTTATTGGTATTTGTGTATTAGTATGTAAATAATTATTATATATGTTTAAGTATTTGTTTTTATTTCTAATGCACTCACAATCGTCTACCACACTCCCAAAGGTTAGCTGGTACAAAATGCCGAGAAGCATTAAGTTTGCCCTTGTACTCAACTGTTAACATATCCTGAAATACAAAAATTCACATCGTCAGAACACTTTTATTCTCCATTTTTCTGTACGGTTTGGAGGCATGGACCATAAAAGCTGCGGATAGAGCGAATATTGATGCGTTTGAGATGTGGTGCTGCCGTCATTTGCTTAGAATCACTTGGACCGCACGTCATACTAATATTTCTGTGCTTAAGCTTGGCAGGGAGCAAAGACTCTCTATCGTCTGCTTTGCCTGAAATCAGCAATACTTTGGCCACATTGCAAGAAGAGGAGACGATAATCTAGAAAGTCAGGTGACTGACCACCTGAACATCCCTGTAAACCAGGCCATCTAATACGCTGAGGACCGTTGAAAACGGCTGGTGGATGAGCTGCGATTGCGACGAAGTCACGATCCCCATCAGTGGGGTACCGACTAAGGAGGAGGAGGATATCTTCTCCCATTCTTGCTATCTTCTAAAAGCTGGTCATATTTTTTCTCAAGCGGTGTGGAAGCAGAAATGTGAATGGGATGCGAATCTAAAATCGAAAGATAGTATCCAAATAATGTCTAATGTTAAAGTGTAGTTACCTTTTTTTATAGAAAGTGGTACTTACATAACAACTTTATAATTGTGTCTGTCTTAGCTTATAGTGTGACAATGCCTATAATGTTAAGCGTTATTCTGTATTTATAATTTTGTTAGTTTATTGTTTCTCTTTTCAAACGATGGTTATCATGTACTGCTCCAGATTCACCAATATGTACTATAAAATTATGTCGTTTTATATCAATATTGTAAAAATTAACGTGTAAAAGTGCAGAATACATATCTTTTTGTCTTATGCCTACTTGCAAAATAAACGAATTGAATTGAATTGAACTTAGCGAAGCAAATCCGCAGTGGATTATGGCGTCACCTTTTCCAAGTTACTTGATGACTACTAACGCCAAAAATAAAATAAAAAATAGTATATCCATTGTGTTGCTTAATACGTCTGTTTTTGACATTGTTAGACAAACTAGTTTACGGAACAAAGCAATGTATCAAAGCTTCGTTATCCGACAAAATCTAGTTTTACTCGAAATTATTGCTGTAGGCGGTAAATTGACCGCAACCTCAAATTTGCAGCATTTCGGACTGATGTTTGTATTATTACCGGAACTTTATTAAGCATTTGGAACATGAATTCTACATCACAAACATTAGGCGAATTGGAGAATTATCTGGTAATGACTGGACTCTAATGCGTAATTTTGTGGTTGACTGAAAGATAATCACATAATATTTTTTTTTTCAAATAATTTACAAGTCTGTACATAGAAGAAATCTCTCACATCTCACAGAAGAAATGATCAGAAACGGATTCAAGATTCAGCCTTACAAAGTTGGTACTAGAGGAGTTCCAGCAAAATCTTTGCACTCCCCTCTGAAATTGGGCCTTAGCAGGTCTGCCGCCAGTATATTTATGAAACGAGCTTCCAAGATATTAGCTGAATCATAAAGTATTTGGTTGGGTAGAAAAAGGAGCAGAATTGTGGACGGTGAGCGTAAAAGCGCAATAAGCGCAACTCTATACAATAGTGCACATATACGACGTACACCTACAGCTGCGAAGATTTGGAATGACTTAACTCCGCCACTTCGCGACATGCAGTCTGTGACTGGGTTTAAGTCTAATTTTAAAAAGCAGCTGCAGACATAACTGTATTTTTATTTCACTCTGTATGTGTATGTATTTTGTTTCTATGTATATTGTATGTTGGGTATGTATATATGTATCTTGTAGTTTAGTTTTTTACTATTTTATTATTATTTTGTTGACAGTTCTTACTTTTTTTGTTATTACATTGTAGTTTTTTACATGTGTTACATGGGTAAAAGAAAAAATTAGGCAAACTGTCGCACCTAATATAAATTTATTTTATTGTAATTTTATTTGATTCATGGGGCTCAGTGAAAATCAGCGCTGCAGCAGAAATGTTGCAACCTATGCTGACCTGAGTGCCTGTTTGTCGCAGCAACTCACTCATTTATTTTTTATGTATTTATCTTGTCCATTTTGTTGTTTATTTGTTGGTAATTTTATATTTGTCTTTTATTATTGTATTAGCTGTAGTGTGCTAATAAATATTTTCTTTCTTTCTTACATTCATTTCCATACACCAACATACTTCTACACACTTCATTTCAACTTAGTACATTTTTATTTTCTGTTTAGAGTGAGCTTTTTTTTTAATAATGTTTTATTATAAGTTTAGTTAACAAAATGTAATTTCGTAAATGGCTATGTGTTTAGATATAAGTTTAACCGTTTATACAAGAAAGTTAATAATGCTGTGAAATTGTATAAATAAATAAATATTATTTAAGAAAAGTATTTTTTAAATGTACGAAGGGCTACCATCGTTAGAATTTCACTATTGGCTAATATTAGTGCACAGAGCATATCAAATATCATCTTCTTAGTCGCTACACTCTTGGCAGAGTGGTCGTGGTCGCCATTGGAGTGCTAGTGGCACGCTTAACAAGCCGTCGCCACTCCTCTCGGACCCCGGCTTTCCTCGAGCACTCATGTAGGGAATGATCCATTGCAACCTTCATCTGATCGGTCCATCTCATCGGAGACCTACCACGCATCCTCTTGCCATCGACTTTTCCCTGGACTACCAGGCGCTTGATGGATGTTTCTCCACGCCGTGACACGTGTCCGAAAAAGTGAGAATGTGTAATTGTACAGACAAATATTATACACATATTAAACGTTTTCTCAATCACACGAAACCGACAACGCGTTGAGTTCAATCTCGCTAGTGTTTAGTTTCGGTTGGTTTTAATTCCGCAGCAGTGTGTAGAGGACTTAAGCGATCTAAGTACTAACCTACTATGTTTAAGTAAACTGGATGTCCTGTAGGGGGCGTAGTTGATATCTGACACTCGTACTTCCCCGAGTCTCTTCGCTGTGGACTTCTGATCCTCAGCGCCCACTCCTCGGACCGTGGCTTGTGCTGGGCCTCGAACCGCTGGTCTGATGTATAAGTGTACCGACCAACCGTTAGCAGATGGATGTCTCGATGACGGACCCATGATACCTGGTGAAAAAGATGATCTTTTTAACAATCATAACTTTTAATACGGTATCCTAAAAGTCAACTGCCTCTGTAGTCTAGCGGTTAAGTCCGTGGATTTAGACTCGGAGGCACCGGGTTCGATTCCTGGTCGGGATACTTATTGTATTGTATTTATTAATTTAAATGAATAAATTTAATTATTATTTAATTTATTTGTGACATTTCTCGAGTTTGGTAAACTGGAGACATCGACGAGCTTGCCACTTGTCATGATTGGCCTATAGTAAAGTTGGCTAAATGTGAATTCGCTTTTTCATAAGCATGGTTTCTGACCACCCCGGAAGGGAAACGGTCGGATGATACTTTACTTTTTTTTTACCTAAAAGTCAACTGTTCTTTGGTGAGCCTTTTAGAATATATATATATTCGATCAGAAGAATTAGCGAGGAAGTAATAAGTACCTAACTAAATAAATATATCCAGACAGGTCACACAGCGCCATCTAGTTTCCGTGGTAAGCTTGTAAGGCTTGTGTTACGGAAACTAGATGGTTGATAAACTACATATTATACTTTTTTTTTTGTAACATATTATACATATAAACACCCAGACCGAGACAAATTATACAATGTACTTGCCCCCGGTGGGAATCGAATCCACGACCTCCCGAGTTCACGGCAACGTTTGTTACCACTAGACCACGGAGGCGGTCAAACTAAATGTTACATTATAAATAATTATATTATACTAATGAGTATAGTAAGTAATACAGTTTTACTGAATCACAAGAAATAATATTAACTAATTAGTTAATAATGTTGTTATAAATTACTCTTAATTTGTCTACACCTACTCTTGAGTTAAGTGTTTAAAGTTATCCCAATGGTTGGCTATGATAGAATGTCTCGAAGCATTAAAGCCCGCCTTTGTACCTGACAATGTAACATTGAAGCGTTAAATAAATAAATAAATTATCATAAATAATATACCAGAACGATTAGTGGTGGCTCAGTTATAAGGCCGCTTTCCTTAACATCCTAAACAGGTGGGTTCAAACCTCGGGCTTGTACCAATGAGAAATATACTTTTGTGACGTTCATTTGTCATAGATTTACAACACCACCGTTCCTGTGCCTCGGAGAGCAAGTTAAGCTATCGCGCGCCGGTCCCGGTTTCACTAATACCAACTTGTAAATCGTTTATAATACCAAAATCGTTTATGAATTGTCATTAAAGTTGGCTATTCTCCAGAAATGTGTTCTCAACGGTCCATCTCCAAAATTGGAAGTCAAGGACTTACTGTTCTAGGGGCTGTAATGACGATGATATTAGATATCCTTCAGGTATTCAAATTCTTCTTCTTAGTCGCTACATTCTGGGCAGAGTGGTTGTGGTCGTCACTTGAGTGTCAGTGGCACGCTAACAATCTGTCGCCACTCGTCTCGAACTGCAGCCTTCCTGGAGTCCTCATGTAGGGGGTGATCCATTGCTGCTTTAACCTGGTCAGTCCATCTCATCGGAGACCTACCACGCATTCTCTTGCCATCGACGTTTCCCTGAACTACAAGGCGCTCAATGGATGTATCTCCACGCCGCGACACGTGTCCAAAGAAAGTGAGAATGCGTGATTGTACAATTGAGGAAAGGCGCTGTCCTATCTCCAGTTCAAATAAACTATGTTAAAAAAATATATGTTAATATATATTAATTTTTTTACTCCATCATTTTTACAAAGGTTAACCTTTCCAGTTTTCCTGTTACTTCACACCTTCACAACTTCATCCCATTTGCAGTCGAAACGATGGGTCCGTGGTCTGAGGAGGCTCTGGCGTTCTCTCGTGAGCTTGTGGAAAAACTCTACCTGGCCACGGGTGGTGTCCTTTAAGTAGAGAATATTTTACTCAAAGGGTCAGCCTCGCTGTTCAACGGGGTAAGTGTTCAGCGAGTGTCCTCGGCGCACTACGCCCATATGACGGTAGTGTAGTTTAGTTTATAATTTATTTTATTTTTAATCCTTTGTTTTTTTAAAAATACGAACCTAAGTATATTAAAATTGTTGTAAAGTATATTTTTATTTTTATTAATATATAATAAAAAAATAAAAAAAAACGTTCTAGAATCTTATTCTAAATATAATCTATTATCATTCAAAAATATGAAGTAACACTTAATCATAATACCTAAATAATATTGCCAGTCTAAAATTATTAGTCGTATAATAATAGATGTTAATGATACCATGAATATTTGATACGATCTCCTGTTAGCAGATAATTTAAGCTCTAATCCTTCCATCCCTGTATTCCTGATTTGTATTCGCAAGGTGATCTGTATTACCTTAGCTTACACGTGTACAAATACGTATAATTACTGCTTGGTTGAACAATATTTCGATTAAAGCAAGCCATGGATTAAATTTTACAAATCGAAATTCACGTGTTTCCTCTCAGTTAAAAAATCAAATAATTCACCGTAACCACATGTAAAGGCGCGGTGGTGGCTCGGCTGTAAGAACGCGTACCTTAAATCCTACAAAGGTCGGTTCAAACCCACCCGGCATGTACCAATGAGAAATACACTTTCTTACGTACATTTGTCATAGATTTACAACACCACCGTTCCCTTGTCTCGGAGAGCACGTTAAGCCGTCGGTCCCGGTTCCACTAATGCCAACTTGTGGAATCGTTAATAAATTGTCACAAAAAAATTACATCATATCCGCGCCAAGCCGTCTGGCCAGCATGGCGAGTGTAGGCAAATGATCTGGAAGGCCCATCTCCAGCAGTGGAGGTCTGGGACGCTGTGTTCTAGGGGTTGTAATGAAATAATGAAAAACCACACCTTACTTGTCTCTATGTCCTGCAGAGGCGAGCGATCCGAATAGTGGACGACACTACAGTATCTAAAAACTCTCGAATCGCTGCAGCTTCGCCGAGATGTGGCCTGTCCTGAGCGTGTTCTACAAGCTATACTACTGTGAGTGTTCCGAAGAGCTCCACAACCCCCTTGTTCTCTATTTCTAGGGCCTAAATATGCATCCACATACCGTAGTCACTATCCCTACGCGTACATATAATTTTGGAGACAGACATTACTTGAATGAATATCGGACGACGAATACGCGCTTTAGTGAAAGAAAATAAAATGTTAACTTTAACCAAAGACCTCAATTCACCTTTGTATGCCTGTTTTAACTCAGTTAAAGTGCTATTATATTGGATGAATACGAGGTATCCTTATTGTATAAAATTGGAGAAGATTTTTTTATAAAAAAAATGTATTATTTCTATTATATAAAAGTGTTTTTACACGGAACCAGCTATAAACGAATCTACATCACGCTTTGCCAATTTATTTCATTTCCAAATGCTTTTATACCCTACAAATACCGCAAGCAATTTATTTTTTCGGACTGTTTACACTTCATGATGGATCGTTAGATATTGGCGTTATTCTAAACGCAATTGTAAAGGGTATAGAAAATATTATTTGAAACATTTTATACTTTTTAGTATTCCGTTTTAGTTGTAGCTCATGCCTCGTTCGATAAAGCTTCTTCATACAACAATAAATAAAAAAACTAGTGTTGTAAGTTATCTAAGATATTTGCTAAGGGTTTTATTAATTATTTATTCTAAGGAAGTTACAATAAATAAATATAACCTATATTTTATGACTTGTTATGTGGCATTGCGCTAAGAGCACTTGCAACATTTCCCCGCTGCACAGCTATGCTGGTTTACTGTGCGAAAAAACTGCCAGCCCTCTTGTCACATACAGCATTAACCAGCCGCTTAGACAGTTCTTTAAATAACTTCTTAGCACTGACCAAAGGGCACAAACATGTAGTCATTACCATCAGACTTGTTTTGCGACATTTGGTATTTACAGCCGAGTCCGCTGCAGCCCCAGCCCTGAAAGATATGCCTCGGACTTCAGACCGAGCAAAGTAAAAACATAATATAAACTTTACACATTAGCATTAATAATTTTATTAATAAAACTCTGAATAAATGTGTCTGAAATGTTGACTTTTATTATTTCCATGATTTACCATACATAAAAGGAATAAAAGTAAAAAAATCGAACATAACTTTTTTGTTTCTTGGAAGTTTATATGCCCATTTGTATACCCACCTAGTTTGTTCCTCCTTATCAATTTCAATGATAAGTTTTTCAATATCTTGTATAAAGTACCTACTTCAGAAAATAACAAAGAAGATTTAATGAGTTTACCCTGTACAAACTATTATTTAAATAGAAATTAGAAAATAGTTAATTAAATTAATAATAATTAATTAAATAGTTGGTTAGAAATCTAGTGACCTTTAAAATTTAGTCTGTAAGGCGTGGTTTCTGACTACCCCGGTCGTGACGATACTTTGTCAAAATATAGGTTTTTTTTTTTTATATACTAGCACGACATGTGACCTTGGGCCCACAAGATTGTAAGTGGCTCGCAAGGTCCATGAAAGTTAGCAACTGAAGTCAGACACTCATGACTGCCGGCTTGACTACATGCTTTTTCACAATTCACTTGAAGGACTCCAAGTTATAGGAAAGTGGAAACACAGAGGCTGGAAGAGCATTCCACATCTTTATTGTGCGACAGATGTATGAATCCCCAAATTTATACGTACGCGAAGGGATGGTGACTACGATATGTGGGTACATATTCTGACCTGTGCGTGTGGTTGAGTTATCTATCGTTAATGCGAGCTTAGCCGAGATTTTATCGAAACTACAAAGTATTTTAC
The DNA here is from genome assembly GCA_910589645.1 of Tinea semifulvella. Taxonomy (NCBI): domain Eukaryota; kingdom Metazoa; phylum Arthropoda; class Insecta; order Lepidoptera; family Tineidae; genus Tinea; species Tinea semifulvella. The sequence goes on along the minus strand of OU342595.1, from coordinate 9,514,476 downwards.
GAATATCAACTTTACAACGTTTACATTGTCCGTTTTTAAAAACACAGGATTAGGCTATAGTATGGTATATCCGCATATAAATGTAGTCTTATATTATTAAACATACTTGTTCTAGTGATCAGTCTGAAATCTAGTCTGTTTCTATAACAGCAAACACTAAATTGACAAAAAAGTGGATTTCGTTATTCTTATATTTATTTATCGTTAATGCGAGCTTATATCGGAACTACAAAGTATTTTACGAATATCAAGTTTACAACATTGACATTGTCCGTTTGTAACTTTCGAGTTTAAAGAAACAGGATTAGACTACAGTATGGTATATCCGGGTATAAACCTAGTCTAATATTCTTAAACATATTATTAAATTCTTTATTGCACAAAATAAGTGTACAAAGGCGAAGATTAATGCCTACAAGGCATTTTCTAACATCTAACCTTTGGGAGAGTGTGAGATTAAGGGTAGTGCTGATATCAAGTTTAACAATATAGAATATACTACACACATTACATACTAATAGATACTTACACTGTTACATAAATTACACACATACCTATAAATAAACGTATATACACATATATATTATGCCAAATATATATATTTTTAGCCTGATGACGACTCCTGTTTGTCTAGAAATAAAGCAGTGACCAAGCGCTTAAAAACGTGGACATACTTAAGTAGGTAAAATTAAAAGACCACACGCATACCGTAAGAGGCCACAGCCTCATGAATATATATGCGAAATCTTCTAAGATGTATTCAAAACTAATGTTATGCAAATAGTACGAAACCTCAACTGACTACGCTTGCGTTAGCTAATGAGTTCAATGCAAATAGAGCACTATAGAGATGTAGGCATCTAGTTGGTTAAGACGGTGAGTTATGTGGTGAAGAGAACGGAGAATATAATAATGAAGTACTGGGAACTTTGCTGGGATTTATTTAGCTTTGATACTTTGCATCAGGTGAGAGCTACGATTAAGGATTCAACTAGAATTATAGTCACATACAAAATTACTGCGAGAAATAGATAACGGACCTCTACGTACATGCTATCTCTTTCTCTTAATAATATACGACAAACAAAGCGAGCGGTCAGAAAATAAATAACATAAATATGTATTATAAAACCAATCAGAATTGCCGAGTTTGGGGGAAATAATTTTAATGAAATCAAATATATTTGTAATGCAATGTAAATGCAAAACTAGTATACTACCCTTTTGTATTTACAAAAAATATAAAGTGACTTACAAAGTAAAGAAATAAATTCCTTCTAAACCTCACTGTGGCATTTTAACACGTCCGCACGTTGGCCGTACTATCGAAAATATCAGCACACGATCATTTTGTGCGTTTAAGAGCCGTTACCTATAATCTAGTTGATTCTTGATCGATGGGGGAGAACGTTATCATTACAGCCCCTAAAGCACAGACTTGTAGATTTTTCCTGCCAAAGACGAGTTTCTAGTTGATTAACCCTTTCAGGACTTTTCGTGCACTCAATTAGCTATTTAGTAATTATATTTTATAATATACTGGTGGTCGGGAATTAAAAAAATATTCTCTTCTCGAGTTTGATACGTTCATCAACGAGCTAGCCACTTGTCATGATTGGCCTAGTAAAGTTGGCTAAATGCTTATGGTTTCTGACAACCCCGGAAGGGAAACGGTCGTGATGATACTTTACTTTTTTAAAACATTATTGTAGTTAAGAAAAAAACATGCATAAATGGATTTTATTTCAATTATATTACCGGGGTTTGTTAAATTCGTTAGGAGATGAACAATATATAACATAATTTTGTGAGATATTTTGGACCACTTATGAAACTTTTTTTTTGTCGTGCTGAAAGGGTATAAGACGATTATGTGACGTGGAAAACGGATATTGTAATAATGAAGTACCGGAATCTTAGCTGGAATTTATTTAGATTTTGTACTTTGCCTTATCAAGTAATATACTTATCATTACAGCCCCTAGAGAAGAAAGTCTTAGCTTTCTACTACTATGTTTTTCTAGTTGGTTAGGACGGTAAGTTATATGTTAAGGAAAACGGAGAATATAATAATGAAGTACCGGAAATTTATTTAGAATTGGTTCTTTGCATCGGGTTAGAACGTTATAATTTCATCTTCCAGAGTACAAAGTCCTGGATTTTTACTGCCAAAGACATGTTTATTGTTGGTTAAGAGGGTAAGTTATGTGATTAAGAAAACAAAGAAAATAATAATGCAGTACCGGAATCTTAGCTGAAATTTATTTAACTTGGGTACTTTGCATAAGGTTAGAGCATTAGAATTACATCCCCCAGAGTACCTACAAGGTCCTAGATTTTTACTGCCAAAGACAAGTTTCTTGTTGGTTAGGAAGGTAAGTTATGTGGTGAAGAAAACGGAGAAAATAATAATGCAGTACCGAAATCTTAGCTGGGATTAATTTAGCTTTGATACTTTGCGCCGTTTGGGGTCGAGACGATGGGCCCATGGGGACACTCATGCAAGCGTCTGGCCAAGGAGTTGTCCAAACGGCTAACGGAAAAGTCTGGAGACAGGAAGGCTGGCAATTATTTCTGCCAACGTATTAGCTTAGCTATACAGAGGGGAAATGTTGCCAGTCTTCTTGGGACTATCACTGAAGGGTCAACTCTAGAGGACATTTTTTAGTTTTTTTTTTATTAGGTTTAGTTTTTTTAATTTAAGTAGTTTTAATTTATATTGTAATTGTTTTATACTGTTTGTATATTACTTCAATTAAATTATATGAACAATAATATATCTTGCTTTGATACTTTAATTTATTTATTTTATTTATTTATTAGATGCTCATAACAAGATGCAGTCATACCAAAATATAAACAGATACATACAACTAACTGAGATCTGGACTTCATCTCAAAAATTTTGCTTACTATTTTTACAACCATTCCAATGGTAAGGTTAAGAGGTGGTTTCTTAATCATATTGCAGTATGAGAAAAGGAGGTGATCTTGAAACCGACCGATTTACGTGAGAGCGTATAATTACAGTTCTATAGCACAGAGTTCGAGATTTGTACTGCGATTTTTTTCTAGCTGGTTAAGACGGTAAGTTATATGTTAAGGAAACAAAGAGTCTATTGCAGTACCTGTTACCTGAATCTTAGTTGGAAATCTTTTAGCTATGGTAGTTTGTATCAGGTCAGAACCATATCATTACAGACCCTAGGGCACAGACGCCTATATTTTTACTGCCAGAGACGAGTTTCTAGTTAGTTAAGACGGTAAGTTATATTGCACAAATAAAATCGGAATCGCAATTAACCGCCGCTTGATCTTCATTACAGCCCTAGATCACAGCGTCCTAGACCTCCACTGCTGGAGATGGGCCTTCCAGAACATATATCTGGAGAATTTGGCCTACACTCACCACGCTGGCCAGACGGCTTGGCCAGGATATGATGTCATTTTTTTATGACAATTCATTAACGATTCCACAAGTTAGTATTAGTGGAACCGGGACCGACGGCTTAACGTGCTCTCCGAGGCTCGGGAATGGTGGTGTTGTAAATCTATGACAAATGTACGTAAGAAAAGTGTATTTCTCATTGGTACATGCCGGGTGGGTTTGAACCGACCTTTGTAGGATTTAAGGAACGCGTTGTTACAACCGAGCCACCACCGCGCCACAACCGAGCCACCACCGCGCCGCTTGATCACGGATGCAGTAAATTATAACCTAAATTTAATACAATCACTTAAATGTAGTAATGTACGAGTATGCTATAAACACAATATGAATTATTTCCAAACAATCAGTACTAATTTACTTTACTCGTCTGAAAATGTGAAATAATTAATTACCTCCGACTCGGAGAGAAACGGTGAGTACCTACTTTTACTTTATCGTTATTAAAGTAATGATTACCTGAGCCAGCGAGTGTAGGCCTAATTCTCCAGATATATGTTTCATTTATTTATTTAATACTTTATTTCACAAAGACAAAAGCAGGCTTTAATGCCGCAAGACATTTTATCATCTACTTGAAGGTACTCAAATATTAAATAAAAAAATATATTTAATAACTAATTACATACATATAACTAAATATACAGCCTATTGTCGGTCGCAAGCCCGAGACCCCATTCTTCTCATCTCTTACCCACACACGATGGACCCGGCACCCGCACGGTGAATCCATGGAATGCTTAGAAATTTGTCTTCTTCTCTTCATACATACACATATATATGATAAACTAAATACTAATTGTGGTTTTCATGTGTTCGATTGTCCTAACGTCTCGATCGAATGTTAGGCACATCGTGGACGGAGTTCCGAACCAATAAATCCATCCTGGAGGAACTGTAGATAGGACAGCGCCTTCGTCGTCAATCACGCATTCTCACTTTCTTTGGACACTTGTCGATACATCCATTGAGCGCCTTGTAGTTCAGGGAAAAGTCGGTGGCAAGAGGATGCGTGGTAGGTCCCCGATGAGATGGACTGACCAGGTTAAAGCAGCAATGGATCAGCCCCTACATGAGTGCTCCAAGAGACGATTGGCGACGGCTTGTTAAGCGTGCCACTGACACTCAAATGGCGACCACGACCACGACCACTATTATTATTATTTATTCTTATATCAATATTCTTGTGTAATCGAAGACTCCACACTAATACATAGACTTGACTTATTTTTCATTTTCATTCATTACAGCCCCTAGAACACAGCATTTAGTTCGCTGAATTCTAGCGGTTGCGATGAATGGCTGCTTCAGCCGTAGTGGCTCAGTTGTAAACACGCTTTCCTTAAAATCCTAAAAAGGTGTGTTCGAGCCCCGGCATGTACCAATGAGACTTTTCACACGTACATTTGTTATAGATTTGAAGAAACTTAGAAATAAAGGAGAAAGAGAAAGATATATAAAATATGATAATTTATTTGCCATTGCCAACTCGTCTGGCCAGCGTGGCGATTGTAGGCTATTTTTTGAGACATATGTTCTGGAAGCAGTGGGGGTAGGTCTAGGAAGCAACTACTACACAACGAATACAGCGGTGTTCTAGGGCGGTTTTTTTATACTAGCTAGACATGTGACTTTGTATCCACCTAATGGTAAGTGGCGCGCGAAATCCATGAATGTTAGCAACAAAAAAAAAAAAAAAAAAAAAAAAACTGGAATCAGACACTCATGACTGACATTAGTCCATAACACTACGAGTATACCGGCTTGACAGTGCATGGCATGAAATTATTGATTCTTTCCTTTCGCATGTTTTTTTTTAAGATTTTAAGAGAAGCTATTTAGATTAACCGCACGTTACTTTTCAAAATGAGAATAAAATCTTTTGATATCAAATCCTTCTTAAACCCGCCATATGCATTTTATCACATCCGACATATCAAACGGAATTTTTCGATTTAAAAATTCCATCTTATTTTCTCACGATACTTCTTTAGGATTTCCACATGCTTCGCCTAACGTTAACCTCATGTTAGTGAAAAAGTAACATTGTAATTTTATACACCTTCTTAATGTATAAAATAGCCCGGAATGTATAAGGCTTAGTTTTATGAAACTGTAAATTATAAAGGTGAGGTGATAACCGCCCTCTTCGTTCTTCTCATAACAATTAACTCAAAATCCTACTCCACACGGAGATATTTAGATATTTAAAGTGGACTGATGTCGGTTGATATTCGTCAGAGAACGAAAGTTACAGACATAGCTTTTAAAATTAGCAAGCTGAAGTGGCAATGGGCCGGACACATCTGCCGCAGAACCGACGAACGATGGGGCAAACGGGTTCTAGAGTGCCACGTACGGGAAGACGCAGAGTGGTCCGACCCCCCGCCTCATGGACAGATGACCTAAAGAAGGTCGCTGGTGGGGGTTAAATGAGGATAGCGAAAGATCGCGTTAAGTGGTGAGCCTTGGAAGAGGCCAACATCAAGCAGTGAAGAGATACAGGCTAATGATGATGATGATGATGATGATGATGTCAGTCATGAGTGTCTGATTCCAGTTGCTAACCTTCATGGACCTCGCGCGCCACTTACTATCTCAGGTGGGCCCAAGGTCAAAAAAATATTTATTCACCGTATTGGCTGCTCGTCAGTGGAACAAGATTCCACTAAACATCACCTCCTTAAATTTTTTAAAAACTACTTTTTTTCAACAAGTAGAAAAATATATTTTAATTTAACTTAATTCTGCTGGTCTTCTGCTAACAGCTTACTCTTTGAAATTCATAAAAAAACATAATTATAACTATTAAAAAAATCAATTACAAATTTGGTCCACATTGATGCTTAGTCATCCACTAACATAAGAAGAACCATTCAAAATAATTAATTAATGACCTGTAATAGGTTTATGTTAATTTATTTTTGACTTTGACTTAACAAATTTTTACTTCCCAATATTATCATCATATATTATATCGTATATATATATCATATATATATTATCATAGTATATCTACTAATATAAATGTATACTAATGAGTATTTATGTAGTTAATGTTTACGAGCTTTTGTACATACTTTTATGTAAAGTCCTTTTTTATGTAAAAAGTATAACCGACACCAAATCATTTCCAAATGTTAATACACTGCGTGGAATTTATTAAAGAACAAATATTTCTATACTATAAACTAGAATAAAAATAAAGAACTATGTATATTTTCTTTTAATTATTAAGGAAGAAAATCTTAAGTTACGGTGCAGAGAAGTTATCCCAAAAATACCGACACTCATACTGAACCTAATCGAGTAGGTAGCAAGAGGTCGACGATCGCGCGAACTTTGACTTACGTAATTCTTTCTCTCTCTATTTCGTCTCTCGGCTGTGGGCGAAATCAATTAATAATAACACTCCCCAGCCTTTAGGTATTTATCACGTGGATATCGCGATTTTCAGATGCGGCCTCATTCACCATGCAGTAGTGTTTTGTTTTTCGGATAATAATTTTTATCTCTAAAAAAAGGAACTTTTTTATTTCAAATACTACTACTAATAACACCTGAAGCCTAAAAAATCATATTTGCTCTTTTGACAATTACATGCGGTAATAGGTACCAATTTTAAAAGGATCAATATTATCCAGTATATTTAAAAAAAAGTACCATAGTACTGAGATTGATTGTAAATAATTTCGTGATGAAATTCACTCCAATCAATCTAACGTAAAAGCTGTATGAAGGGAATAGTTGACAAACGGTGAGTTTGCGATAAAAAACAAAAAATACACTCACTATAGTGAGTAACCAGTGTTCGGGTATCATAAAATGCGTATTTCAACTACACCCCAAGCGCAATATAAAACCGGGTCACGTTTCGGCAGAAATTCTGGAAAATTCCATTCAAGTTTCTAGTTAAAGGATTTGAAGTCCACCTCCAAAAAGAAGTGCTTTACCACGATTAAATGTTGTGCTTAAATTTGTGCACTCACCCGGAATCGTGTAACCATAGATTTATGATTCGTTACTCCGCTTGTAACATAACTTATTAAATATGTATATTTTTTGTATTTTTCTCTATGTACAATTAATAAGTATTTAATGTTTATTATTAATATAAATTAAAAACTACTTAAAAAATAAAATAAATAAAAACCAAAGCTAATAAAACATCACTACAAATTACAAAGTCCTCCGCCGCGTCTGTCTGTCTGTTTGCGATAAACTCAACAACTACTGCACCGATTTTCATGCTGTTTTCACCAATAAATAGAGTGGTTCTCGAGGAAGTTTTTGGTATATAATTTCTTAAGTTTTTGTAAAGAATTAATGATATTTGTTGGAGGTTTCTAAAGGTGAATAATAATGAGGGTAACTCCAAGAAAAGCAACAAATTCTGCAACATCTAGAATTTGATGATGACCTCATTATCTCATAAGAAAGAAAGATATATTACGTCAGACTTGGCAGTATGGGCTAGACCCTTTGCCATCCCTATCACCTCATGTATCATCCATCAGGAGAAGAGACCACAAACAACAAAAAAACTACTACTTATTGCTATACCTAGCAAAAACGACTATATAGTTAAATAAATTTGTGGTATACAAGTACGAGTATCTCGATCTCGAGACACATATTGATTGAATGGATGTATTTTATTTTTAGTGGCATATACTCGTAATACTTGAAATTTGATAGCTGAGCAAAATGCGTTGAGGAACATTAGGGCGAAAAAACCTACATAGCTTTCCATTTGGGAATCTGTAAAGCGGCGCGTGACACGGCATATAACTGGGCTACGTGATATCAATGAGATCGCTTAAGTACCTACTTGTAAGGTGAAACGATCCTTATCCTGAGTGCGAATCATAGATGGATGATGGCCTTTAAAGCGGATGTGATATACGGTTAATGTTTTCGATTAAACTTCTTTTATCTTTGTACAAACTTACAAAAATAATTGGGCCATCCAGGCTTGCCGTCAATACAATTACGGATCAAGCTTCCAATTAGCAGAATCATACAGTATTTAGTTGGGTAGGAAGTTGAACAATAAAAATATGAACTACTTTTTAAATCAGTCTGTATAGCGGCGGTGGTCGGTTTGTAGGAACGCTTTCCTTAACATCCTAAAGACGTGGATTCAAATCCCGGCATGTACCAATGAGAAATACACTTTTCTTACGTACATTTGTACGCTTAGAACTTTAAGCCTGTCAGTCCCGGTTTCACTAATGCCAACTTGTAGAATCGTTAATAAATTGTCATTAAAAATATACAAGTATATATTGCCATCCTGTCTATGGGAGCGACAACTATGGTTTAAACATGAACATCAAGAAAACTAAGTTCATGGTGGTCGGACGGACTCGTCCGACGCTGCATATTTTCCATTATCCTGTATGGTGTCGAATTATGGACCCTGACAAATACAATGTCGAAGTTAGAAGCTTTTGAAATGTGGATATACAGGATAATGTTGAAGATATCATGCAAGGACAACATAAGCATATTTTTTATTATTATTGATAATTCAATACTTACAGTTCTATTCTGTAGATTCTTGACACGGCATAGGAGGCGTACAGGATGTCCAACGAGGCCTGTGATGTTGGTCGGAGTGCTCGCATCAAAGTACGGTGTGTCTGCAGCGTTCGGCCATTCTTGCAAGAATTCCGCGCGAAATCGTTTTGACGCTATGTCAGCCGTACTCGTGTCCAGCGGCGACTCCGTGCCCGAACCAGCTGTGGAATTCAACAATTGCTTAGGCTGAGTTGCACCAAAATTCTCTGTCTTGTCTTTATAACGATTAATTACTAATTCGACGCAATTTTAAACTTTAATCGATACAATTATAGAGTTATAATAATTAAATTTAAATAAATATTAATTAAATATATTTTTTTGATCATTGTACCTATTTCCTTCGAATAAAAAAAATAATTATAGAGTTTAATTTTGGTGCAACTGCTTGCACAAGGCTTTTGTCTCATTGTTGACGATTAACCAAAAGTATTTTGTAAAATCCCGATGGTCTTACAGATGAAGTTAAAGGCTTTTAAATTGTGGATATACAGGAGAATGTTAAAGATATCATGGAGGAACAGAGTAAAAAACGAAACCGCCTTGCAGAGGATGAACAAAGGCGTGGAACTACTTAAAATATTAAAGTGAAGGACGTTAGAATACTTGGAACACATGTGTACAATAAAAAGTATAGCTTGCTGCAGCTCGTCATGTAAGGCAATATACAGGGCTCCAGAAGACGCACGTCCTGATTCAAGAACCTCAGGGAGTTTGGGATGAGCACCCGATCCTTGTTCCGGACAGCTGCCAATAAAATTAAAAACACCGACCTCCGGGGATGGCACCTTAAAACGAAGAAGATGGTCTAGTGGTGAAGTGTCGCAAATCAAAATTAAAAGTGTAACAATTCAATACTTTGCTGCGTCAGACATATTTCTATATTGGCAAGCTTAATAGATAAGTTACTGAATAACTCGTGTAAGTCTTGATGTCATATCATGGTGTCTTTGGAATTTCCATTTATAATTTTTCGTTAATTCATGGATGTCCTAAAATAATTTTTTCCTTGATTTTTTTATCACAAATAAAAGTGTTTATTAGAAATAAAAAACAGTACAGTTTCAATTTCCTTGTTTGCGTTATTTAATGTTAATTCGAAAAAAATATTTATATAATAATAAATTAAACACAAAATTATAAATAAACTATACTACAAATAAAATTAATTATTTAAAAGACATTCTTTACTTATATTTATATATTACCTTACACACACATTCTGTTTGTGCCTTAAAGTTGACAGCTTTTTTAGGAGTATCGTTCTTTGCGTTATTATTAGGTTTGTTGTATTGTTAAACTTAACACCATTGTAAATTGCTCCATTAAATTCTCTAATAGTGTTATGGTGTCTACAATATTTATGATCTCCACCTAAATTATGAAGTTCCAGCGAGAACATTTAGGTAATGTTTTGGCGTAGTTGCCAAATCTCCGGTCACATTCACCCAGAACAAAATTACGCTTTCTCATAAATCAACCTCTTAGGAGTATTTTTGTGTATTGTTATTACTGTTTTTGTCCATAGACGGACACTGACAGTATGTCTGATATATAAGAACAAAGGCGGGCTTTAATGCCCAAAGACATTCTATCATAGCCAACCATTTGGACAAGAGTGGGTGTACCCTAGACATATAAAAATAAAAATTAAGTGTAATATTTTATAAATATATAATATAGTAAATAATAATACATAAACAATAAATATATATACATACATATATATTAATAATATACCTACAACCGTAAAACTAAGAAATAAGAATAAACAAATCTTTTCAATGCTAATCTAGTAGATTGGTAGATTACGTGTATTCCAAAAAAATACCAATGAATTTGAAACAAAACTAGAATTATGGGAAGGGACTGCAAGAATAGAGTTGTGGGAGGAGTGAAGAGATTTGTCGTGAAAAGATGAGAGAAAGACGAACTTATCTATGAGGTATTTCGGTCTTGTATTTATAAAATACTCCTAGAAAAATGGAGATTTTATAAAATTGAAATTGTATAATCTTGAGCTTACTGATTTTTACGGCCTACTGTGTAAAAGCAGAAATCTGAAATTAAAAATATGTTGAACATATACAAATTACTAGCTATACAGTTTAGTTACTGACGTAACAAATACGATTCCATAGCCCTTAACAACAAATTATGCTATAGAGTATCGTCTAAACATCACCAACGAGAATGCAATCCCCTTCAATTATTCGCAGCGAGCTCATGCCGTACTACCACTGGGAAGCGTTCTCCTATCTATAGACTCGTTGACACTTACAATAAAAAGTTTAATCGTATTGACATCATAGCCTTCACTGCTGGGATCTTTTGAATAAATGTTTCAAAGATTATAAAAGAATAGCTTATTGTTTAAAAAAAAAAGTCTTTTGTTTTCACTTGTACTGTTTGTTTTTTTGTTTGTGTTATTTATTTATTAGCTTACGTTTGTTATTATTAATTTTATTTAGCCGTAAAGTTCATGCAAATATAAATATGTGGTTAACGTGGTGGATATTGCATAATCTGTATCTTTATTATTGTTAAATGATAAAACCTGTGCAATGCTGTTTGTTGAACCTAATTAAGAATAATAAAACATAAAAATAGCTTTCAATATGAGCAAGCTGAAGTGGCAAGTGTTCGGTCACATACCGCAGAACTGACGAACGATTGGAGAAGCGGGTATCTAGATAGAAACCACGTCCAAGTTAACGTGGAGTGAGGCAACCTATTGCCAGACTGACCTAAAGAAAGACGCTGGTCGGGTATGGATGAGGGTTGAAAATTACCGCAGTAGCAATCCTTAGGGTAGACCTTTATCTAGCAGTGGAGAGTTATGATAAATACAGTTCAGAGTCCATAAACAGTATGTAAATTCATTTATAAATAAAAAGATACATAATTATCTACTCACTAGGCAATATTATAAATCCCAAACACACAAGCTTACCCTCCCTCTCCTTCCTTCCCCACTCCCTCCCCTATACATACACACACACAGTCACACATTCACAAACACACATATACATATACAGACATTGCGCCCACACTCACATACTAAATTTGAAACTTTTTTTAATTCTATTTTTCTTCTAAATTGTATGTTCATTATTGTAAGACACTGGCTCCTGTCATACAGCTCAGCTCATGCAGGAGACAGGGTTCACCATAACGAATCAATTGTGCTAATAAACGATTTGTATTTGTATTTATTTAGTACAGATGTTTCTTGTATTTTAGCAGTTCCTCAGCAGAAATAAATCGGGTTGTCAAGTCATATCTATTGTATACGTCTATGTTATAGTGTATTTATTTTTCACGGAACACTGAGCACTTGTGGTGAGAGAACGTGAATGAGTCGAGGTAATTGACATAGAGTGTGGCAGGGAATTGCTGGAACGCAACCTGAAAATTGGACCTTTTAAATTCAATATAATGAAAGCTGTGTTTGACGTTTCTTTGATTGTTTGTAAGGCTATACATAAAGGAGGCAGAAATAGAGATTTACTGCATTGCAATGAAGGACTTATAACTCAGCATTTTGGTCATAACACTGAAACAATACACAATGTTCTACCATACACAATAGATGCGAAACCCACGCAATTAATAAAGTTAAGTTTCTCTACTAGTTTAGGCACACAGGACAAACAGTGAAGTGAGAGTGTTATCGGGTTTACTCCGCTAATCGATGTCCTTATATGGCTCCATAGTGAGTCGGACATGTGGTTCGATTCCGCATCATTAGATGATTTTTCAGTGCCGTCTCGTTTTTTTTCCTTAAGAATAAGATTCACATTTAGCTTATTTACTATAGGCATGTCATGACAAGTGGCAAGTTCGTTGAGGTCTCTAGCATGCAAAACTAGAGAAATTTCACAAATATAAATTATTTGGTCCCGACCAGGAATCGAAACCGGTAGCTTCGAGTTTAAATCCACGGACTTAACTGCGACTATGGAGGCAGTTTTATGAACTTCACTATTATATCTAGTTTTAACCTGTATTTTTTTTATAAATTCTTTATCATCCTAAATCTCTTTATTTTTTTTAACTTTGACCTCCAACAGCTCACAGCTTGATTACTCTTAAAAACATTCAATACCTCCTACTGAAAATTATGGAACAAGATATACCGGTAACTCTGACGTTAATAAAGGTCTTGCAGCTTCTATGATGAATTGTGTCCGACTCACCCAGGTGCCATCGATTTGTTTGCCAACAGATTTGCGACATTTAAATCCAATATTTATGAGTTAGCCTGAAGCAATGGTCTAATGAGCTCCACTCCTAGTTTATGCCTTTTATTTGTTTTGTACTCTCTTGTTTTTATCTTTTATAATTATATATTATATTTATTTTGTTTTGTTAATATAAGTAATATACCAACAGTATAAAATAATTACAATATTAAATTATAAAAAAAAAAAAAAACTACACTACAAATAAAACTAAAAAATTACCGACTTGTGGAACCGTTAATAAAGTGCATACATACATGACCGCCTCCGTGGTCTAGTGGTAACAAACTTTGCCGTAAACTCGGGAGGTCGTGGGTTCGATTCCCACCGGGGGCAAGTTGTACATTGTATAATTTGCCTCGGTCTGGGTGTTTATATGTATAATATGTATATATTTACAAAAAAAGTAATAATATAATAATATGTAGTTTATCAACCATCTAGTTTCCGTAACACAAGCCTCGTAGCTTACCACGGAAATTAGATGGCGCTGTGTGACCTGTCTGGAAATATTTATTATTATTATTATTATATCTTCAAGCCAAATCCCTTGCAGGGTCCCAGAGACAATTGAGCGCCACTTGTCACGGTCACGACATACCTCTTTCACCAACCTCTTCATACATGCCCTTTTGTTTCAATGGCCTTTCAACGCACCTTTAGCTATTGTTTTATTTATTTGGTCGTAATATGTGAGTCTAGGTCTGCCAGGGCCTCTTTTACCCACAACTTTCGCATTATATATCTGGTTCGTCAAACTCTCTACATTCATCCTTTCCACATGCCCGAACCATCAAAGCATGCCTTTCCTTATTTTTATCCCTATGCTTTCTTTCATATCTACCCTTTTGCGTATTTCGTTAATAAAGTGTCATTAAATATGGACATCAGATCCTCGCCAACCCGTCTGGCCAGCGTGGCGAGTGTAGGCAAAATTCTCCAAATACATGTTTATTTATTTAATTAGGATCACCAACAGAGTACACATTGAATCCAATTCTATCAATAGAAGCAAACAGTAAAAAAAAACATTAGTGAATTGTACCCCAGTAACAGATGACCACAACATGTCAAACTACATTCAATTATGATACATTATATGTTTAAGAAATTTAAATAATAATAGTAACAATATTTAAAAATTAAAAATAATGAGAACTATGACTAAAAGTAATACTTACAGTTACAGAGTTAAATGATAAAAGTATCTTATATACAAACTTCGTTGAAAAGCAAAATAAACAACTGAGAAGAAGAATACGTAAAATATCCGAATAGAAAGGTATAAGTTATTTTACAAATACACAATACAACTAACAAAAGCAACAACAAATGAAAATATTACAACTATAGCCCTCCAGCGTCACCTGTGAACGCGGCAGAATGTTAATTAACCATCTTATATTTAATTTTAATATACTATTAGGTACCTACATAAAAAATATAGTTATTTTTTTTTTTTTTTTATAAATATAGTAGAGTATAGGGAAGAACCAGTCAAATAATGTATAGTCAAGTGTATAGATGTAGGTATTTTAATATATATATTTTTTGAATAATTTTTTTTTTTTTAATTATTATTATTATTATTTTAAGGAAAAAAAATAGTAATAATAACAGTTAATAGTAGACATGGCGCGCCTGTCCCGTCCACAAGTACCGGAACATCTCTAACAGTGGAGGTCTAGGACGCTGTAATCTAGGGGCTGTAATGATAAACAAACTAAAATGGGTCATTTCGGCACAACCATGACGCGGCCGGGTTAATAACGAGTCTGGGAAGAAAAGTGTAGCATTGAAATAAGTAAGTCTTTTGTCTTTGAAGCAAACGACCCTTGAAGAATATTTACTTTTAAAACGAAACTCATATATTTTAAATAAAAACCTTTCCCTTTTGAATACACGAAATTGAATAAATCGTGCTTAGACTTTAACTAGCTAATTATGATTTACTTTTTAACTTAATCACTGTAGACTTGGAGGTACCGGATTCGATTACTGGTCGGGTATTTAATAATTTATTTAGATAATTCTCTAGTTTAGTGCGAGCTTGCCACTTATTATGATGGGCCTATAGTACATACATACATATCTTCACGCCAAATCCCTTGCGGGGTAGGTAGAGACAATTGAGCGCCACTTGTCACGATCACGACATACCTCTTTTGCTTCCTGGACATTCAAAACCTCTTCATACAAGCCCTTTTGTTTTGATGGCTTTTTAATGCACCTTCAGCTATTGTTTTTTTATTTGATCGTGATAGGTAAGTCTGCCAGGACCTCTTTTACCCACAACTTTCGCATTATATATCTGGTTCGCCAATCTCTCTTCACTCATTCTTTCAACATGTCCGAACCATCGGAGCATGCCTTTCCTTATTTTTGTCCCTATCCTTTTTTTTTACTACCTACCCTTTTGCGTGTTTCGTAATTACGTATGCGGTCCGTCAAAAAAATTGGCCTATAGTAAAATTGGATAAATGTGAACCTTTGTCAGTAACACAAAAAAATATGGTTATACTTTTTATTTAAGTTTAATTAATTTAATTTATACTTCTTGACCTGTAAACAACAATCATTCTACATTAATTAATGATAATTAATGATAATAATGATATTAATGATAATGATTAATAATGATATTAATGATAATGATCCATTCTAGTTAATGATCCCTTTCATTTAAAAATAATTCATTCCGAGTTAATTGGTAAGGTTGTACGCATTGACTATATACAACAGAGCAGGGCAAATAATAATAAAAATATATTTAAACATAAACTAACTAATAAATAATACGACTTTATGTTAATAAAAAATAGTACGGGAAAATGTCATCGTCATCACAGCCCCCTAGAAGAAAGAGTCCTAGACCTCTACTGTTTGAGATAGGCCTTGTAGAAATTTCTGAAATATTTTGCCTGCTCAAAATTTATTTGAAAGATTTTAATGTTAGACATACGCTGGAGAAATATTTATATCAGCAAAGTGCAGTTTTTTGTTTTCTCTGAAAATAAGATAAAAAAATATATATATATATATTTCCAGACAGGTCACACAGCGCCATCTAGTTTCCGTGGTAAGCTACGAGGCTTGTGTTACAGAAACTAGATGGTTGATAAACTACATATTATACTTTTTTTTGTTGTAAATATATACATATTATACACTCCATCGGTCATCGGTTCTGCGACATACGTGTCCGGCCCATTGCCACTTCAACTTACTAATTTTGAAGGCTATGTCGGTAACTTTGGTTTTCTGACGGATGTCTACGTTTCGGACTCTATCCATCAGAGAAATACCGAGCATAGCTCTCTCCATAGCTCGCTGAGCGACCTTAAACTTGTGACAAGACCCACTGTCAGTGTCCACGTTTCTGCTCCGTACGACAATACTGGAAGAACGGTCGGAACGTCGTATATGTATTGTATATACCCATTTATATATGTCATTTTATATTGTAGTTGTAAGTAAATATTGTATTTTTTTTTACTGTTTTCATTTGTTGTTTATTTGCTAACCTTTTCATTGTCCCGAAGGTTGATTGCAAGAGAATGCCTATAGGTAATAATGCCTATAGTCCGATTTTTATTTATATAACCATAAAGTTAAAATAAAAAAAAACTGACAAAATGTGTTATAGCAACACAAAAGTCCAAAGATATGCCTACTACATTTACAGCCATAGGATAATAAACACATGAACTTTCATGCGTCCCTAAGTTGGATAAGAATAATTATTGACTTTTATAACATTTCACAAAAAGAGTTTTCCCTACATTTATTGGTATTTTTGACTAATTTAGTAGGTACATTAAAACAATATGTCCAATCATAAAGCTGTATTCGAAGGACATGACCTTGATGTAAGTCAATGATTGTACACAAAAACTTTCTGTGCGTATTTACGTCAATCGTAATCACACGTCCGTCTAATAAATACGATGTCGATTAATTTGGCTACATTCCACGAAGCTATAGTAATACATAACTATAGCATTAATACCACACTACTAGAAGCTACGAGTATACTACAGTATTGTATATTGATTCACGTAAAAATAGTTTTTTATTATTTTATAATAGCCCGACATGTGACCTTGCGCCCGCCGTAAGTAAGTGACGTGCGAGGTCCATAAATATTAACCACTGGAATCAGTCACTCATAACTGTAATTAGTCCCTAACACTATGCCAGCTTGACTGGGCATGACGACAATTCGACCTGATCTCGAAACGTGTGGATACACTTTATTTATTTTATTTATTTAAAAACTTTATTGTAATTTACAATCGGCGAACATAATGCCGTAAGGCATTCTTTGACCGTTGACCGTTGGGACAAATGAGATTTCTTCATCTCGAGTATAGTGAAATGATATTTAAAAAATATTTTTATTCCAATAAATACTATAAAAGTAAGTAATTCTTATATAAACACACATACTACATACATATATACTATATACATATATACATAACATTAATACATATTCTTTATTCTTAGTGTATCAGTGTACATTCCCACCGAAATTTGGTTAAGTCAATATAATTTAAGCAAAATTGTACACAATATATATTTAACGTTAAAATATCTGTCTTGCCTGGAGAGTGCAATGTGAAGACAAGGAGCAGAACTGGTAATGTCATAGGAACATCAACACAATAACAAAAAATAACTAAAATATACCTAGGTATCTATATTAAATATAAATATTTACCTACTTTAGGTAAATAAATTAAACTGTTGTTGCGGCTGTATATATACATAACATTAATACATAAACATATATTATAAATACTATACATGAAAATAACTACTGGTTTTAAGATTATTTATTATTACGGCATGAACGGTGGATACTTCTCATCATTCCGGATTTGTTTCAAATTCTTTTGTCGTTGTCGCCACAAATTTATGGAATGATCTTCCTGTAAACGTAAGACAAGCAACTACCAGATCTTTGTTTAAAAAACTCGTATTGTGGATACGTACCTGAAAACCTAGTTACACACAATATTAGTAAGTGTATATATGTATGTTTATGTATAGTATTATGTATGTATTAGTATTTAGTATATTAATATTATAGTATATATAACAGTATAATATGTAAGTGTATAATTAAGCTGTTAATTTTTCTTCCTATTTTTTTTAAATATTTATTTAATTGCACCTATAATAGTTCAAATTTGTCTCCAAGGTTTGGCTGTGAGAAAAAGTCTACGGGCCTTTGTACTTCGTGCAATAAAATTTTAAATAAATAAATAAATACTTCTGGTAGACTGGGCAAATTACCACCATCAGTCCGCCTACACCTATTAAAACTTATCGCAGTAAATAGAATTACAATTTAATCTTTTTAATTGTATTATTTAGTTTTAATTTATATTTAATGTACAATAATTTACTTCGAATTTATCAGAATATTATTATATCTTTTTATTCCATTCCATATACTCTGTGCCTTTAAATACAAAAATAATGTTTCTGTAAATATATTTATATTCGTGTCTCATTTTACGGAACAGTCATACAATGGCCTACATTCATGCAGCGTTTAATCCATTCCGCGAAACGGATTTCAAATTTAATTCCTTTCAAATGTTTTGTAAAGGCACGTTTGGCATTTTGGAGTCATCTTCATTTAAATATTACGCGGTTTGTATGATTTTATCAACTGTCATGTGCATTAATAGAGATATAAAAAATGTTCCTTCAAACTTGCCGCTCCTTCAAGCTGTTAAATAAATGGTTAAAAGAACAATGTTTTTATAGTATCCAAGAATTTTTACATTATAAGTATTGACAAATATAATTTTAGTTGTAATTGACATGTACTATTATTTGCATACCATTATGGTAGGATACAGCTGAACTGTAAAATTGTATTATCCTATATCTACCTGTATTCTGTGCAATAAACGATTTTGAATTTGAATTTTTGAATTTGAACTTAATAAAATAAAAAAATCCATATAATAGTTTATTTTCTTTGGTTCGCTTAAAATACAGCCAGAAAAAATATGAAAACAAAGTGGTGATAGTTGGACCCTAAACAGACAATAATCCATATTTATGTATGTTAGGCACAACATTACTGCTACAAGCAAGTAAAACTAACTAACTTAGAAACTACTTAAATAAGATTGTAGCTGTAAAGAGGCCGTGTCAGTTTACATTCTAAATACTTAATAATTATGATTCACCAAATTATTTACAGATAATTAATTTTATATAACAAACAAAGAAAAAAAAAAGATTATTGATCATCATCATCACAGACAGCCACTAGAGAGTTTTAGGACAGTTAGAGATAATTGGGCTCGCCGCGTTGGTCAGACAGGTTGGCAAGGATGTGATGTCAATTTTTAACGACAATTTTAGTGGAGCCGGGACCGACGGCTTAACCTGCTCTCCGAGACACAGGAGCGGTGGTGTTGTAAATCGAAGATAAATTTTTCACACATACATTCATTACAACCCCTAGAACACAGCGTCCTAGACCTCCACTGCTGGAGATGGGTCTTCCAGAATATACATATATATGGAGAATATGGCCTACACTCGTCACAACTGGCCAGAGGGGTTGGAAAGGATCTGATGTCAATTTATTAACGATTCCACAAGTTGGTACTAGTGGAACCGGAACCGACGGGTTGGGCCCTTGGGCTTGTTTTTATCTTTTTAATATTATAATATTATTTGTAAGTTAATTAATATTTCTCATTATCTATCATTTATATATTTTTTGGCATTCTGCCTGTAATTGGTTACATTTCACAAAGGTTAGCTGGTAGAAGATGCCTTAAGGCATAAAGCTCGCCTATGCGCTTAGTTTTAAGTTATTTAACTTTGTGCAATAAATAATTTTTATTATTATTATTATTATTTATTTAAACTACATTTTTACTCAGTTTGGTTTATTGATTTGTTATTTATTTGTTTTCAGTTTTAAATTTTCGGATTTTAAGGAAAGCGTTCTTTCAACCAAGCCACCACCATTTAATAATAATAATAAACCTTGTTTATTCCCAAATTAATTAAGCATATAACAATGTTACTTACTTCTTTTGGTATTTCCATTATTTAATTGAATTATATTGTTTTGCCTCCGTGGTCTAGCGGTTAAGTCCGTGGATTTAGGCTCGAAGGTACCGGGTTCGATTCATGGTCGGGACACAAACATATTTATTAATGTAAATTAATATTTAATTTATTTGTGATATTGCTCGAGTTTGGTACGCTGGAGACATCGACGAGCTTGCCACTTGTCATGATTGGCCTATAGTAAAGTTGGCTAAATGTGAATCCGCTTATTTATAAGCGTGGTTTCTGACCACTCCGAAAGGGAAACTAATATGTTGTAAATTAATATGTTGTAAAAATCCGAGTGTTACCTGTGAACCATATGGAACTAAATATTTTGTTTTGAAATAGGAATGGGAAAACACAGGGTAGAGCATTCCATTTTTTTTTTTAATTCCGACAGATGAAAGAGTCCACATTTATTGGTATATTGTACGCATAGAAATAGTGACTACGATACGTGGCTATGTTTAAGTGTTTTTAATGGACTTTTAAAGTGTGTAACACATTAACAGTTAGTACTCACCTATAAGGTCAGTTCAAACCCAACCGGCATGTACCAATGAGAAATACACTTTTCTTACGTACATGTCATAGATTTACAACACCGCCGTTGCCGTGCCTCGGAGAGCACATTAAGCCGTCGGTCCCGGTTCCACTAATGCCAACTTGTGGAATCGTTAATAAATTGTCATGAAATATTGACATCATATCCTCGCCAAGCTGTCTGGCCAGCGCCAGCGTGGCGAGTGTAAGCCAAATTCTCCAGTTCTGGAAGGCCCATCTCCAGCAGTGGACGTCTAGGACGCTGTGTTCTAGGGGTTGTAATGCAAAAAAAACTCACCTATAACAGCAAGAAATCCATGTAAAACAGATATCCATATGACAGCTTTTGTTCCATTCAATGCATGGCCCATAATGATCAAACAAATGCACCACTGATTGTGTCCACAGTCATTTCTGTAGAAAGTTCATCACTGTATTTACAAAGTTCAACACTGTTATGTATACTGTTTAACACTAATGTATATAAATTTCTACACTGATTTTACGATCAACATCTATTTGCACTATAAAAGATTTATTGTCATCACTAATGGGTAGGTACTCGTATTATTTGATTTTATTATTTGTCTTTTTTGACCTGTTAATAAATATAATATATATATATATATATATATATATATATATATATATTATAACGCATAACTGTATAAATAATAAATTGGATTATATTTAATAATAAAAAGTACAAAATAATACTAAAGTTATACAATATTAATTGACTAACTCTTTAATATTACGTTAACAATTTAATAAAATAATATTAAAAAAGTATATAAAAATATAAAATTAAATAATATTACTACCGATAGGGATATAAGTCCCGTCCGCGTGGAAAGGTAGCAAGAACGCTGGATAAATTCCCCGCTGAATTGCAATACTGATTCTTTGGGCGAAGAAAGCGACTCCATACGTCCACTTAGGCTCAGTAAAGCACAAAATTTGAAAAAAAAAAAAAAAAAAAAACTTAATATTTAAAATAATTTATCATTTATTCACATTTAATCATTCAATCGTTTCTTCAAACATACCTGCTCCATCTCACTCGCTTTCTTGTTCTTCTAATCCTTGAACCTTAAACCTAAACCTTAAAAAAAATTAATCACAACCTATTATTTGATCATGTGACAGTGTGTCAAAAACACATGCAGCATTCCCCTGCTGCACAGCAATGCTGATTTGCTGCACGAGAAAACTGCTGCCCTTCTTGTTATGCATTAACCAGCCGCATCAGACAGTTCTAAATAATAATAGTTGTGAAATTATTTTGATGTTTTATGTGATATTATAAATGCAAAAGCTTCTCTGTCTGTCAGTCGTCTGTCTGTTTTTCTCGCCCAATATAATAATAATTCGTTTATTACCATATTTAAAAAATATATATAAAGGTTACATTAACATGTCTAACATTACCATTTTCTATTTGAAAGTACACGTCGAAAACGACTATAACTAGATATGACTGTATTTATTTATTTATTGCACATAAATTACAAAGGCGTGACATAATGTCGCTTGTCATTCTCTGCCTGTCAGACCTTCGGGACAACGAGAACATTTATGTGAGGTAGGTGCAATATATCAATTAAAATTAAATATATTAAAAATATACGTCTATAAAATATTATTTATTGCTTATAATAAATATTTATTAATAAAATTACATACGAATTCATACACACATATATAAACTACATAAATAAGTTATACTATTTATATACTACATAAACATAAATTAGATGATAACCGATGATGTAGGATAATAATAAGCAACAATCAATGAAAATTTTATAAAAATTATGAACCCAAAAAGTGTCTGCAAACTAATCTTTTAAATATAGATCTGTACCGAGTGGCCTAGCTTTAATTCTCTTACCATTTTCTTGGTCTGCCTTTTTATATATATGTCTCTACTCTATGGTTAGACAAAATTTGGTAGGTACTCACTCATATTTCATATAACGTTCGTTGGTAATTAGATGGTATCGCGCATCTTTTTTTGTAGTTGACCGGCATCGTTGCTGGCATCGATGCCACGCATTTTTTTGCAATAACGGCCAATTATAATTTAAATCGGTCAAACTATATAGCCAGACTAGACACACAAGGCCGCCTCCGTGGTCTAGTGGTAACAAACGTTGCCGTGAACTCGGGAGGTCGTGGGTTCGATTCCCACCGGGGGCAAGTTGTACATTGTATAATTTGTCTCGGTCTGGGTGTTTATATGTATAATATGTATATATTTACAAAAAAAAGTATAATATGTAGTTTATCAACCATCTAGTTTCCGTAACACAAGCCTCGTAGCTTACCACGGAAATTAGATGGCGCTGTGTGACCTGTCTGGAAATATTATTATTATTATTATAATTTTTATTTAGGAAGTAAACAAATAAATGTATAACCCTTGTTTTTTTATATTTTGGCACCTACTTTAACAATAAGTCTTATTTACATTGTAAGGTGACACGGCCCGTATACAGCCACGAACTAGTATTAAGATTTGATATTTATTATTATTGTAAGATTGTAAGCTGACTCGGCCCTTTTACAGCCACGAATTTATATTTAGTTGACACGGCCTAGTCACGATGTAAAGTCACGATGTTATATTAAGTAGTTATTAAGTTACAATTACCTTGCTTATGACACACATAAATCTGGATTGTTTATGTTACGGTCCAACCATGATTACCTAACTTATGTTTGTTTATATTTTTTTTATGTTTTTGTTTTTTATTATTTTAGTGCTGACAATATCCAAGTTGTTACAAGATAACCTAAGGAATTAAATATTTTGATTTTGAATATTCCAACTGATAATTCACTTTATGTACATAAAACATAATATACTTGATGAAATATATCACAAATAACTAAATTTGTTTTATATGAATATGACTATATCCAGTGAATTCACAATAAACTGAAGGATTAAACTTTATAAAAAGGAAATATTTAATTAAATTCAAACTAAATTCGACGTATCGCCTAACAATGTCGCAAAAAAGCTTGGCCTTGTAGGTAATTTCCTGTACGATGGGTGTGATAAAAAGGCATTCGTTTATGAGGGCTGTAAACAAAATTGCCCTATAAAGCCGGGCTTACACCAAGCGAATGTTCATTGTATTACAATTTGTCTAAACAATTTCTTTAACACAATAAGTATTATTATTAAAATTTACACGTGTTTTATTTTGTAATGTTTTTTTTTTTATATTTATTATTTTTAACCACTTTAGCAAATGGAATCGGACACTCATGACTGACGAAGGTATCATCACGACCGTTTCCCTTTCGGGGCAGTCAGAAACCACGCTTATAAATAAACGGATTCACATTTAGCCAACTTTACTATAGGCCAATCATGACAAGTGGCAAGCTTGTCGATGTCTCCAGCGTACAAAACTCGAGAATTTACATTAATAATTTTTTTTGTGTACCGACCAGGAATCGAACCCGGTACCTCCGAGTCTAAATCCACGGACTCAACCGCTAGACCACGGAGGTAGTTAAAATGACTGACATTAGTCTCTAACACTATACCGGTAGGCACGACGGCAGATCGAGCCTGATCCAAAAACGTGTGGATATATTTTACTGGGTTTATCGGCACGAACGGTGGATACTTTCCCGCCCCGGCAGACTTAGCAAATTACAACTATCAGTCTGTCTTCATATTTTTTGTTCTCATTGAAAAAATGTGCGTTCAAGAAAAACTAATATTACAAAGCTTGCTATGGTGATATTTATTCGAAAATAACACCGCTTGAAACAAGACTTCCTAAATACTGTGCATAACAACGTACCCATATTTTAGTGTGCAAGATCCAAGAATAGTAACTGTGTCGGAATAACCAGTAGCTGGGGTACTGACAATCATCATTAGGGCCCCAATACTCAAATCATTCGACCTCGAAGCATCTTCTACTACAATAGAAACATACCTTCGACTATTGCGGCGTAATAATATGCTTCCAATAGGCCATTTTCACATTGTACGAAAAGGATAACTTAATGTTTTCATAATTGTCGACATTCGTTGTCGTGCCGATATAATTAATTAATAATTTATCTTTTCTCAACTTTATTGCAGAAAGTAAAGAGGCGGTTCTAATACCGCTAGATTTTTTTATACTGATCAAACTTTTTGACTTAGACGCGGAGTTCGATTCTTAGTTGGGACATAATAATTTATTTTATTTATTTGTGATATTTCTGGAGTTTGGTACGCTATAACTGCCTCCGTGGTATAGCGGTAAAGTCCGTGAATTTAGACTCGGAGGTACCGGGTTCGATTCCTGGTCGAGACACAAAAATATTTATCAATGTAAAAGTATTTATTTACATAATATTTAATTTATTTGTGATATTTCTCGAGTTTGGTACGCTGGAGACATCGATGAGCTTGCCACTTGTCATGATTGGCTTATAGTAAAGTTGGCTTAATGTGAATCCGCTTATTTATAAGAGTGGTTTCTGACCACCCCGAAAGGGAAACAGTCGTCATGATACTTTACTTTTTTTATAACAACTATAATGAGATAAATCAGAGAATTAAAAACAGCAAAGAGTGTATGTATTAAGTTTATATTATAATCTAAAATACACGATTACTTATTGTATTGCGATGTGAGCTTTTACAGGCGCAATGCGACTGATTCGAGACTGCTATGGCATACCGCATTACAAAAGGTTTTGGTTACATAGTACACATACCGATAGTGTGGCAGTATGGAAACAGCTATTATTTTGGTATAATTTGTAAAAAAAACATTTATCATTTACAAACAACTGTTCACGAATGAACACACTTATTCATACTCTGTGTTCGTTTGGTCTAAACCCAGCTTAATACCCATGGAGGCCACACATGTCTTTATCCCAACCAAATTGAACTTTAACACATGAAATTTAAGACGTATGTGTAGCTAGATTTGTGGTCGTTACATTCGCTGCGGGACACAAAGCTGAAATGTCCAACAACTGGTGCCACGAATAACATGTGCGCCGTAAGGTCCATTCTAAATTGATATTCAAAGCAAAAAATATAACAAACAAGGGTTATACATTTATTAATTTACTTCCTAAATAAAAATGATGTGCCTCGCGTGAGTCTGACTATATAGTTCGATCGATTTAAATTAGAATTGGCCGTTATTGCAAAACAATGCCTGGCATCGATGCCAGCAACTACAAAAAAATATGCGCGATACCATCCAATTACCAACAAACGTCTTATAAAATATGAATAGGTACATATACCTTTATGTAGGACACCAGTCCGATGCTTGCGTGCTTCAGACCTACTATGTGTACCTCATGCTCATAGCAATTATAGGCAAAATAGTAACATACCTAGCAGTATCATTCTTTAACTTACTAAGTCACAATTTAGACATTGACTTATTTTGTGATAGTATTTATTCCGTGAGGAGCAAAATAATTTCCAATTTTGTAACTTTAAATGAATAATTTAGTTTTTATTACTTTCTGTTTTTCTTTTTTTAACTTGTATTTTTGTTATGTGTGGTAACTTTTAATTAGCTTGTAGTCACTAACATAGTCTTTAATTTATTGTATTAGCTGTAAGTTGCCCAAATAAAATAAAATAATATAAATAAATAAAATAATATAAATAAATAAAGTAATATAAATAAATAAAATAATAAAATTTTGTCTAACCATAGAGTAGGGACATTAAATATATAAAAAGGCAGAACAATTAAATGGTATGAGAATTAAAGCTAGACAACCCGGTACAGTTATAACATTTTATTTATTTATTTTAAATTCTTTATTGCACCAAAACTTAAAATTAGGTACATAGGCGAGTTTAATGCCTGTTAGGCATTCTCTGACAACAAACCTTTGGGATGGTGAGAGATTATGGGCAGGGTGCAACAATCTAATAATATTAGTCTAATTTATAAATACACTACATACCAAGCAATTACATAAACTACATGCAAGTATTATGAACATATAATACATATATATATATACAAATAAACATACATAAACATATTGCGTGCCGAATACTCAATGTGTACTAGATGCAGTGTGCTCCTGCTTATCAAGAAACAAGTTAGTGACTAGTTGTTTAAAAACATTGACAGACAGACATTGCATTGCATTGTACTTTCAAATTAAAAATTAATACGTAATAATTAAACACGTTTTTCTCCGCAAGAAAACCTCGTGTAAGTTTATTTTCGTAAGTAAATGTTGATTAAACTAATATTTTTAAAGTTTTAAAATGAAATATACATGGAACTAGAACTGTGTTTTTTTTTTTAATATTAGAAGAAAGTTTCGCTATCCGATCATAGATGGCGCTATTATAGATGCACACAATTATAGTATTCAAATGGACTCCGACCGTCAAATACCTGGGCTGCATTATTAACAGGACGTTGACAATGGGTGAAATGGCCTGCCACGCCGTCAATCAGGCAAAGGCGGCCCGAGCCATGTTACGTCCTGTTATGAATTCCAGCTTGCCGCTCAGGTTGAAGGTCCGGATCTACAAGATGTTCATCCGTTCTCGTCTCACCTATGCTGCGCCAGCCTGGCACCACCTTCTGGCCAAGACCAACAGGGACAAGATCCAAAGTCAGCAGAACATATCGCTCAGAGTGGTTTCCCGAGCGCCATGGTTCGTGCGTAACTCCGTCTTAGCTCGAGATTTGGAGATGCCTACTATTGAGGAGTTTGTCGTTGGCCTGACTAGACGTATGTTCTCTCGGGCCGACAACGGACACTTCAAGCATCTCCAGAACATCGCTCCGTCTTGTGCACGGCCCCCCAACGGGAGACCACTTCCTAGAGAAGTACTCCTGGAGGAGAGCTGAAGCAGTCGAACTTAGGCCCCCTGGGTTCGTGAGCCACACGGGCGCTGTTATACTAGTAACGGCGCCCAGCACTAAACGTGCATGAATTACCCGCTGAGATCCTGCCGGGGAAAACGGGGGACTGTCCCCATCCCCAACCCACGCCCATTAGGCATCCGGGCCTGGACGACCCCACTGTCTGTAGTATTCAAATCAAATCAAAATAATTTATTTCCATTGGTTCTCTCAAAACAACTTAGATACAGTCAGAACTAATAAAATCAATACAATTATCAAAACATATATGTACTAATCAAAGTGATAATAATGGTTGGACCGTAAACATATTTATGTATGTTATGCACAACATTATTGTAAAAACTAACTAACTTAGAAACCACTTAAATAAGATCGAGGCTATAAAGAGGCCGTGTCAGTTTACATTCTAAATACTTAATAATTATGATGTACAGAAATTATATACATATGTCAGATAATTTATAAAACAAAAAATAATAACAATAATAATAAAAAATAAAAAAGACTTGTCATCTTATAATAACCCATTATTCATAAGGTTGACATTAACCAATAATTAATATTGATTTAGTCTCCAAAATCAGTAAGCTGCAGTAGCAATGGGTCGGACACGTCTGTCGTAAAACCGATGAACGATGGAGTACACGCGTTCTGGAGTGACCACGTAGCAGAGTTGGATGACCCTACGCCAGACGGACGGTTAAAATCGTGTGAAGTGGTGAGCCTTGGAGGAAGCGTATATCCAGCAGTGGAAAGACACAGCCTGATGATGAATACCGCTATGAATAGTTCTTTTACTCGATCATTAATAACGCATTATAGTTGCACAAAATCTCAATTTTAAAAACACTAATCATAACGTTGACATTTATTTTCTAGGTCTCTTTGGTAGATAAGCAGCAAAAGATCAGTACAGTACAGCTCGTAATCTTGTAATCACAAGTCCCAACTTTATGTTGCCCAACAAGACACAGCATACAAAACTTAATGACTCGTTCTTAATTAACTGCAAATACCTTGTTTTTATTGTTTACTATTTATGTTATCTGTTGTCTTTGTTCTGAAAGAGCAAGACTTTTCTGTTTCATTAATTTTATAAGCATAGTACAGCTGCCTTTGTTGTCTATAAAACCCGGACCTGGTTAAACTTCTGGTCAAGAACACAAAATATATATATCTCAAGCCTGGTACGCTAGAGACTTCGATAAGTTTAAAATGATGGGCTATAATAAATTGGCTAAATAATGTGCACTGGACCCTTAAAGAAAACATTGTTTCTTAAAGCCTTACAATGCCTTGATATTGATACTGACTGATGAAAATATTTAACTAGGCTACAATGGGAGTGACGTGCCTCTGTCACATAACATACTGAGCCAAAGTAAAGGGATGTGAACATACGGGGTTTTGAATCTCAAATAGGGTGACCTTATCGAAAAAGATATTGTAATTTTTTATAGAAAGAAACAAAGAAAAAAAAAATGCTTTAGAATTTGTGTAACAATAGTCTTTACAATATATTTTCTCAACAAATTCTACCATTGGCAAGTGGAGGCCAAATTCTCCAGAAATATGTTTTAAAATTTCTATCACTGTGATACAAAGCAAGGATTCCATATCTGTCAAATTTCATCAAAATAGGTTTAGTAATATTAGGTTTAAGGAGAGGCAAATCAAGCTTCTTTCATATTTAGAGTTTTAGAATGAAAATATGTATATAGTAAATATATTAATAATAACATATATATAATACATAATAACAACCTTTTTATTTATGGTTATGTCGCTAAAATTAACAATTTTTTTGACTTTACTTAATTACAAGTAACCGACTTATTACCTTAAATTAAAAAAAAAAACTTTTTAAACTTTCGCGCATATTCATAATAGTTTTTTTTTAAATAATTTTAATTTCAGTCGACCCGTGACCACGGCCAATGCAACTTGGCTGAAACGTCGGGAGAAATATGTCTCTAAGGTAAATCGCGTAAAGACCCGTTAAAATTATTTAAAAAAAAACTAAAATAAAAAAAATACTTATGTGTTGCTGTAAAAAATGTCACACATAACAATTGTCAATTTTGGCTGCCTTAGTTTTCGAGGATTTGACGCTTGTGCTTCGCTCTCAATCATAATTACTACAGCTCCTAGATCTTCAGTGTTGAAGATGGGCCTTCTAGAAATTTCTAGAGAATTTGGCCTACACTCGCCACGCTGGCAGCACGGGTTGGCAAGGCTCTCGTTCATACAATCCAATATTTTAAAATATTTTACGAAACTGAGTGAACTTTTAAATGAAGTATATCATTGTTTTTGGAAATAAAATGACGGACAGCAGGTCTGCCGTCAATACATTTATGGAACGAGCTTCCAAGACGGCATTAACGGAATCATACAGTATTTGGTTGGGTAGGGAGAGGAGTAGAATGGTGGTGAGCGTATTATCGCACAATAAAATAAAAAAGGCAGGCCGCCTTTTCTTAAACCAGCATATTCTCGGTCGCTAGCCCGAGACACCATTCTTCCCATCTCTTACCCACACACGATGGACCCGGCACCCACACGGTGAATCCGTGGAATGCTTAGAAATTTGTTTTCCTCTTTTAAATACCTAATTTAAGATATAGAAAAATGGCATAAACATTTATAACGACTTTCCTCTATTACTAAAACAAATCTATATAATATATACCTAAAATATATTTTATTTCCTTTAAACTTAATACTACTATTATCAAAATTACAGGTACGCTCCGACTTGAAATTTCTTTGAAAATATTGGACTGTGCAAGCGTGATCCCTCAGCTCAATAGCGTTAAATAATTGCTGTCTCATTTTTTTCATTAATGTGGGACATCGTAGCTATGTCACGCTGTGCGAGACATGCTTCAATATTACACGAAACATCGCCGAGCTAAACCTATAATATAACAAACTTAGCCACAAACCGGTATTTATTTAATAATAATAAATAATAATAAAATTCTTTATTGCACACAAAATATACAATATAAAGTGTTGTACATAGGCGAGCATAAGACCATGAAGGTATTCTCTACCAGCTAACCTTTGGGAGAGTGAGAGATTAATATTATGGGTGCAAAGTGTGAAAATGGAAATAATATAGTAAAAACCAGAATTAAAATATGTAAATAAATACAATATATACATTTACAATACAATAATACCTAACAGAAAAATAATAATACATAATTAAGATAAATACATAAATAATTATATATCCATATATAGGTACTAGTAATATGTCAGGTGATTATTGTCGTTTTGCTTTTTAAGGAAGAGAGAAGAAGTTTTTTGAATATATTTAAAGACGGTGCCTGTCTGATAAACAATGGTAGCCTGTTCCATTGAGGAGCACATTATTTAGTAGATTTTTTTTCACGTAATCCATCACATTGTTGTAGAAATGTAAAAGTGTTTGTGTGCCCTAATATTACTTATTTCTCGTTTTGACTTATGTTGTACAATAAATTGTAAGAAGTGTTCAGAATAATTCATGAGTTGAAAAGGATTTTCTATTGTTAATGTAACAAGCGGTTTGTTTATTAAACCTCGTTTTTGATGCTTTATACGAAAACGTAAACTACTTGAATGTTTATTTCATTTATACCTTAACCCTAGAAATACAAACTTATTTTATAGTACTGAATAGATAAGGCGCTTGAGAGGCGCACAACTTTATTACACAAATAAATAAATAATTCCACTAAGCAATCGCAAAATCGCCTGACGATACGATCCCAGCCTGAAGGGCCATCGCGGGAGGTCGCATAAGGAGACCCCAAGGCGCCTACGGACTAAAACCCTATAAACCGTCTCTATTTCACAGTTGGCCCTGGGTGCCTTAACAGCAAAGTCTGAGCCATGGCTACGGACTGAAGGCACATTATGATGACGCTATTATAGATGCACACAATTAGACAAAAAAGTTCCTCAGTCGATAATAGATAGCGCTGTTACAGAAGTATCATCACGACCGTTTCCCTTTTGGGGTGGTCAGAAACCTTTATAAATAAGCGGATTCACATTTAGCCAATCAGACAAGTGGCAAGCTCGTCGATGTGTCCAGCGTACCAAACTTGAGAAATATCACAAATAAATTAAATATTAATTAAATGTATTTATTTACATTAATAAATATTTTTGTGTCCCGACCAGGAATCGAGCCCAGTACCTCCGAGTCTAAATCCACAGATTTTACCGCTAGACCACGAAGGCGCTGTTACAGTTGCACACAAACCTTGAAAACACTAGCCATATAGTTGACATTAGCTCCATGCATTTCTCAGTAGACATGTTTTTTTCTTAATTGTTATTTATAAAAGTTTACAGTTTGCCAGCTCTATTTTATTTATTAGATTTCCACCAAGATGTATATAAATTTATTACAACACAACTTGACTAATTAATCTAATTAATTAAAACTAAACCCGATAGTGAGCCGAATAAAATAAAATAAAACTAGGTTGTTGCATTTGCTTATGTGAAATTCTAAAAAGTGTTTAACCTAGTCAATTTATTTTGTAAATCTGCTATAGCTGATTTTTCCTTACAGATTCCGTTCTCAGTCAGATTAAACATTAACAGGTCACTGGAATCTGCTAAGCTGCTGGTCTTCTGCTAACAGCTTACTTATTGGACCACTTTGCTGCTTAGTATTCAACTAGCAGGAGTACAAAAGAATTAAATTGATGACGTTTCATAAATGCCCGTAATAGGTTTATGTTAATAAAGATACATTGTAATTAAAATATGAAAATAGTGGTATACGAGGCGTCACCTACGATCTTCGCATATATCTTGTCTTTCAAATTCACAACTTTTTTCAGCTTTACGATGGGCACTATAGGGCTAGGTGCCACCTTAATTATAGGAAAGTACAGCATTTAATAAAGAGTAACAATAATAGTCACTTCACTATACACTATATACACCAACACATCCAACTTTTCATCCCTCGACACTCTTCAAGCAGATATTCAGATTCTCTCACTGTTTCGGCACATTGTATTATATTATTATTGTGACTATTTTATATAAGTAATTGTTTGCATTATTATTATAAGGAAATTTCACATATAATTTAATAATTAATCTCATAAGTATTTATTTATATATTTATTAATGTTGTATCTATACTATTATTATTTCCAATCTCAATCACCCTATTACCTCACTTTTTACCGCCACAAAGGTTAACTGGTAGAGAAAGCCTTCGGCATTAAACATGGGCGATGTACACTACATTTGTAAATTATGTGCAATTTTATACTATACTATAATATACTATACTATACTATACCATACTATACTATACTATACTATACTATACTATACTATACTATACTATACTATACTATACTATACTATACTATACTATACTATACTATACTATACTATACTATACTATACTATACTATACTATACTATACTATACTATACTATACTATACTATACTAGATATTATAAAACATAGTCCTCTGCCGCGTCTGTACTCGTATGTCTGAACGCACCGTTTTTCAAGCTGTTTTCACCAATGGATATAGTAGTTCTCAAGCAAGATTTTAGTATATATAACTTGTTAAGTTATTGTATAACTAACGTTAAGCTGACATGGCCTTTTTACAGCCACGAATTTAATATTAAGTATCTAGCTGTAAGTAAAAACAAATTCCTCGTTTATGGCAACAATGTTTTAGTTATAATTATTGTATTGATGTTAGGTTCGGTCCAGCCATGGTCAATGGTAATATTTTTTATTTGTTTTTATCATTACTTTTTATTTATTGGCTTGTATGTATTGACAATATCCAAGTGTTACGTGCTAACCATACGGAAATAAATTATTTTGATTTGATTTGATTTGATACATTAACGATATTTGTTGGAGGTGTCGGAAAAGAATAAGCCGTCTGGGAGCTTTCAACGAAAATGATGCCTAAACCCTTTGAGATATAACAAAACAATGTATGGTGGAATTGTATAACTTATATAGCTCTATAGACAAGTTCTCGATGGCATATTGACCGCCTCCGTGGTCTAGTGGTAACATACGTTGCCGTGAACTCGGGAGGTCGTGGGTTCGATTCCCACCGGGGGCAAGTTGTACATTGTATAATTTGTCTCGGTCTGGGTGTTTATATGTATAATATGTATATATTTGCAAAAAAAAAGTATAATATGTAGTTTATCAACCATCTAGTTTCCGTAACACAAGCCTCGTAGCTTACCACGAAAACTAGATGGCGCTGTGTGACCCGTGTGGAAATATTTATTTATATATTATATGGGCATTTATAAAGCGGTAATTGAAAAGCTATTTACACAAATACAGTATAAATCCTTATCATTTTAAATGCGTTAGTTGGCTTAAGCATTTCATGAAGATTATTTTTTCCCTTTTCACGATGCAAATTAAATGAATATCTTAGGAGATATAGCAAAATTAAAATAATTATTTCGTGTCGCCGTTTACACGGACGAAGCCGGGTAAAACAGCTAGTAATGTCATATATTTGACCTCGTTCGAAAGCACACTAATAGTATGTACGTAAGAAAAGTGTATTTCTCATTGGTACATGTCGGGGGGGTTTGAACCGACCTTGTTGGATTTAAGGAACGCGTTCTTACAACCGAGCCATCACCGCGCAAAATAAATGATAAAAACCTACGCAATGCTGTTTGTTGCTGTAAGCTGCAGGTTACGAAGTCGTCCAGAGAACGGAGATTATTTCTTGTCCCATTCTCCAAAACTAACTACCAACAGAATTCGTTCATAAGCAGGACATGCAGTTATGTTAATGATTATTGCAACGACTTGGATCCATTTATATTATCTCCGACAGCTACACGACGCATTCTTACAAAACGTTTCGCCAGTGGTTCTCATCAATAGTATTATATTTACATATATTGTAAATTTATTGTTTAGTTTATTTCATTTTCTATTTTATTGTTTTTATTAGGTATCTATGTATAATTGTTTTTAATTTTTTTTTTTTTTTTTTTTTTGTTCTTATGTTATGTAGTTTATTGTTCTTAGTTTTAAGTTTAGGTTAATTTTACTTGTGTTGTTATTGCAGCGAGCACCACCTAATTATGTAATTTTACCTATCGGTGGCAACTTGTCAATAGCCATACCCTACCCATATGTACTCTATATATATTTTATGTATCTAGCTGTAAGTTGTCCTTAAACAATAAATAAAAAAAAAAAAAAAAAAAAAACAAAAATTAAAAAAAATGTTATACGTTAGGTGTCAGGTAGTTGGCGTGTCAACTTTGTTAGTTAAGTAAATCACGTGTCTATATACTACAAATTTAAAAAACAATTTGATGAAGAACAAATAAAATGAGCATTTGGTCCGTTTGGACTCTAAACCAACTTTTAGGTACACATTTTACATAGTGTTAGATAATATTTAGAATTGTACAAAAGTCATGCGAAACTTGTGTCAATGTGTTTATATTAGAACTAAGATGTACTTGGCCATTTGGCCTAGTAGTGTAGGGCAGTTTTGGTCAGATGGCGCGGCGGAATACAAATAAAAAGGAGTTGACAGATGTTGGCGGGAAGTTAAGGACCGGCATAGGAATTGGTGGAACGTAATTAGTGTCGTGTCAGAAAGTAATTTAAAAATAGGTATAAAAGTTATTTTGGGTTAAATAAAAATATAAGCCTGTAAAGACAGCAACGCATTAGAGGTATACGTTATTCAATCATTTTCCAATAATCACCGATGTAGGGCTTCCTTTCATGTATAAATTCTTATTTTGTTAGGCTGAATCGCATAAATTAAATACAAACAACAAACACCAGTTTTATTTCAATATTTATATAGGTAGTCGTATAAATAACCTACAAACTTCCTATCAAAGACAAACAAAAGTTGAAGGCGAAAGAATTGTACCTATGTGGAACACCAAACTTTTTCTACCAATAAAGAATGAAGATATCAACAAAATCAGAACGCCTACTATGAACGTACGGTATAAGAAACTTTGAGAGAATTGATTATGTTAAATATTTTTTAAGACAAAAAAGGCCTGGGAACAGTGGATAATTAGACATCCAGATGTAACGCAAGCGGTATAGTGTCTGAAAATAATTACTAATAATTACTTTCTTTTTATTTTCATTTGTTTATTGTTTTAAGTCTGAGGTCACTAAAAGGTCACGGTACATTAATATCTATGTATATAAAAATAAATCCGATAACACCTAACGTATTTAAAATGTCGATTTGAATTCCTTTTTGACTCTCACGACCGCCCTCTCCGTTCTTCTCAGAATAATCAACGCATAATCCCGTCTCATAGTTCCAGCAGATATTCATATTCGTTCACAGTGCCATCCGCTCGCCAATGGAACAGGATCCCACTGACGATCAGACAGGCTCCCTCTGTTCATATTTTTAAACGTTTACTTACCACCTACTTTCTAAACAAGCAAAACAGTGTTTTTTAAATCAATATTACATTTTATTTTTGTTTATTAGTGTGTAGGCCTATTTTATGTATGTATTTATTTATTCTTATATGTATTATTAGTATGTAGTTTATCATAATAAATTTGCACCCATACATAGTTTTTCCACACTTCTAAAGGTTGGTTGTTAAAAAATGCCTGGCCATTAAGCCTATGTACAATTTTAGTGCAATAAAGTATTTAATAATAATAATAATAATAAATTCTTTATTGTACAAAACCAAAACAAGTGCAGGTACATAGGCGAGCTTAATGCCGTAAATGCATTTTCTACCAACTAACCTTTGTGACTGAGATATGTAATAAGCGGGTGCAGAATGTTACGAAAAAAATAGATAGTTGAAATTATTTATTACTATATAAAACACAAATTAATTACATACATATAAGAACTATACTTATACATAAATAAATAAATGTCATACGTAAACAAATAAATATATACCTATATATAAAATACATATATTCATATATATAATAAGTGAGTTATGGCGAATTATTCTGTTTATGAAGTAAGTATTTGTATAACTTAACTTTAAATATTTTAAGAGATGATGCTTATCTAATAATTAAAGGAAGTCTGTTCCACTGGCGAGCTACGGATACAGTAAAGGAATCTGAATATCTGCTGGAAGAGTGGGGAGGGATTTTAAGTAGGTTATTATGGGAAGAACGAAGTGAAAGGCTGTGAGAGTCACATAGGAATTGGAAACGATCTATTATCGATCTAGTATTTAAAATAAAAATAAAAAAATGTCTGTGTGTATGTTCCTATGCTATAATAAATCAAAACTACTTGACCGATCGGGATGAAATTTTGGGAATATGTTGTGTGAACGTCGGCGAAGGTTTCTGACATAGTACTACTGTTGTCCGATAGGTGGCGCGCATCAGCGCTGATTTGTGGGGCATACCGACCGAGGGTACATTCATTGACTGTCAGGCGGTACGAAGTTCGCCGGGTCAGCTATTTTATATATAATGTAGAAAGAAAATAATCTAATATATAAAACAAAGTCGGGTTTGTTAGAACACTTATAACTCGAGAACGGCTGGACAGATTTTCATGGTTTTTGATTCGTTGGATTTGTCTCAATCCCGAATAACAGAATAACTATTAATAATATTGCATATATAAGTACTAGGTATATGTATAATATTAATTTGTGTTTTATATAGTAATAAATAATTTCAATTATCTATTTTCTTCGTTCGTTCTGCACCCGCTTATTACGGCTATCAGTCACAAAGGTTAGTTGGTAGAAAATGCATTTACAGCATTAAGCTCGCCTATGTACCTGCACTTGTTTTGGTTTTGTACAATAAAGAATTTATTATTCTTATTAATATTGGAAAATTGCCAAAAAAAATAAATATAAGAAAAAACATTTACCCATACAAAACGTTCGTTGGTTTTGTACCTGTCAAACAATGTTGGTAGTCAAATATTTATGCATGCGTTCAGAAATTTATATTTAGCTCATTTATATAATAAAAAATAAATGAACCAAATTAATTAATTAAAAAAAACAACAACAACAGTCAAATCTATTGGTCTCACTTTTACGTCGCGAAATTTTCTGTGATTTGTTTGTAAATTGTTTTGTGTGAGTATTATTATTATTAATAATGACATTCATTGACTGTGATGCGGTACGAAGTTGGCCGGGTCAGCTAGTTTGTTTAATGTAATTTACATTGCAATGGCGTATCTCGGAGAGCAAATTAATCCGTCGGTCCCGGTTCACTGCAGTTCGTGGAGGTCTAGGACTATGTGTTCTAGGGGCTGTAATAATCTAACAAAGGTCCGTAACTAGTCATCTCAGACCCCCCCCTTCCGGGGGAAGACGGGAATTTGTAACGAGGTGTTGGCCTCCTAACAAAAAATAGCATTCGCTGCACGTAACTACGGGCAGGGCGTGGGAACCTTTATTATAGGTTAAATTTAATACGAGCGGGCGCGGCGGAGTCCGCGGAATGTCAACGTGATCAGGCTATCAAATCGCGCGCCATGCGCCGTGGAACCTCGGGAGGTCTAGCGTGCAGAGGGGCCAGATCTCTCACGAGTGGGAAATTTGACCTCTCTGCCCGTGCGAACATTCCCTTGGCTAGACGGCGCACAAACTCGTCTAGTGTTTCCATCCGCAGATCGCAGAGTATGACATCGTTTCTCACATAGCGCGTGGCGCCGACAATGGTACACAGCGTGAGGTTCTGTTGAGCCTATAGCCGGCCTCTTTGGGCCTTAGATGTTAAAGCGTACCATGCCGGAGCGGCGTATGTGAGACGAGAGCGAATGTAGGCTTTATAAATGAGCAGCTTTGTGTGCAGAGCCAATGTGGATGCAAACACTGAACGTAGTTTGGCTCGGGCCAAACGTGTTGTGTTCACGGTGTCAATCACGTGGTCGCTCATGCTGAGGCGTATGTCTATCGTGAGCCCTAGGTACTTGGCCTTCGGGGCCCACTATAAATCTTCGTCATACAGCCGAAGAGGGGAAACTGAGAGAGTTGCCGCTTGCCTGCTCTAACTAAGGTATACTTTTAGGTATATATATATAGATTATCTTCTAGGCTTTAACATTCGGGGCATGATATCTCCGAAAACAATTACGTTTTATAACGAACGACACTGGCGCTGTTAGTTTTGAATTAAATAATAATAAATAATAAAATCGTTTATTGTCACAAAAAGTATACAGATGTAAATAGGTGAACAA
This sequence comes from Tinea semifulvella, assembly GCA_910589645.1. Classification (NCBI taxonomy): domain Eukaryota; kingdom Metazoa; phylum Arthropoda; class Insecta; order Lepidoptera; family Tineidae; genus Tinea; species Tinea semifulvella. The sequence goes on along the minus strand of OU342595.1, from coordinate 9,475,445 downwards.
TATAGAGGTGTTTGTGATACCTACACGAGGTTGCCCTGTAGTGCGGGATATCGGTGCTCTTCCGTGTTATAATGTTACAACAATAAATGATGTATTATTATTCATGTATTATTGTTAATTAGTTAAATAATAGAAATATTCTACATTAGTTCGATTATTCGTAATTTCGGAGTAGAGAAAACTTCAAGTCTCGTTGAACGTTCAAGAGTCATTTGTCGACTGATATCGGTTGAGCGAAGAATGGGCTGACCGCGGCCTTTCATTCAATTTGTTGTGCGATAGATAATGACAAGAACGGAATAAGCCTGTGATCCCTTCCTATTTAACAGCTTTGTGCTTTGTGTGCGGAATTTGAGCGATATTTATCTGGAAATGTTTTCAATTGGCCACTCAACTTCTTTAGTGTTCGGCGTGTTTGTCGGATGCGTGTAGACATATACACTATGTGTTCCAGTAAGTTGTAATGTACCTACAAAACTATGAAAAATCACAATCTTTTTTTTATACTAAGCAAGATATGTGTCAAGACAAGACCTTGACCAGACGCTTGGCCGAGTGTCCCCGAGGTTGGCGTAGTTCTATAGTCCTACTGCTGAAGAGTTCTAAAGCATATCGCCTCATGGCCGTATGTACTATGGAGTCAGGTCTTTGGTTGCAGACTTTTCCTTCAGCATCGGTTGGGACACTTCTTGAACGAACAATGACAATGCCCAGCTATTATATATATATATATATATATATATAATAGTTATTATTTTCATTTATGACATTATATATATTCAGAAAGTATATAAAGTTGTTGGGTGGATTAATGTGTTTGTTTTGTTTTAATTTCTCAGTTTGATTTCATGTATTGATGTATTTGACGTGTAAAAGTGCCTAAAGTAGGCCTACTTACTGAATAAATGAGTTTATATATGAATTTGAACTATATTAACCAAGGCAGTGAGCCCTAGTCTCGAAGCCCGGACTGTTGTCACCACGGGCTTTCTGGTGCTAGAAGTGCCGGCCGCATTCCTCGCCAGGCGGCTCTCAACGACATCATTCGTAGGGCTCTTGCTGGAGTACCCGCTATCCTAGAACCCTCTGGGATTGCAAATTAAAATTTTGGTGTGGGATGCGACATATATAGACACATTAGCCCCATCTCATATCAAGGCACCTTCATCCAGCACGAAGTGCTGCGGTTTCTGCTGAGAACCTAAAGCTGCGCAAATACGCCAACCTCGGTACAGGTTACGAGTTTGCGCCGTTTGGGGTCGCGATGATGGGGGACCATGGAGACCGTAAGCGAATTTGAAGCGGCTGATGGATACAGGAATGTTGGCAATTATTTCTGCCAACATATTAGCCTCGATATACAGAGTTTATAGTTACTTAATTTGATATATAAATATATTAATTTCAACAAAATAACAATAATAACTAAAAAAAACATAAAACTAAATATATAAAATCATCTAACATTCATTCACATTCAATCATTCATTCGTTCCTTCAAACATACCTGCTCCATCCTCACATCCTATCCATCTCACTCGCTTTCTGGTTCCTCTGATCCTTAAGCTTATAGCCCTTATTACAGAAATTTGTATTTTTGTTTTTAGCCAGCCTGCAACTTGTGACAATGGCTTCTGCCATTTTTCAGAAAGCCGTGAAGCGGTCTTTTTGACAAAAGCCGCGTACTCAGCACCCAATGAGCCATCACACGAGATAACCAACGGCGTAAATGAAGCTCTGAGATCTTCTGCTGCCCTGTCGTATTTACGGTGTTTCTCGTGTGAATGGGTTTGGGAGATGCTTCCCCAGGTACGGGTTCCGTATGAGGTTGCGTCAGCATTAACAATGCGAACATCAAAAAACGCTTTCCTCGCTTAATTTGATTATTTTTAGGTAGTTTGAAGTTATTAAAGTATCATCACAACCGTTTCCCTTTCGGGGTGGTCAGAAACCACGCTTATAAATAAGCGGATTCACATTTAGCCAACTTTACTATACGCCAATCATGACAAGTGGCAAGCTCGTCGATGTCTCTAGCGTACCAAATTCGAGAAATATCACAAATAAATTAAATATTAATTATTACATTACCAAATATTTTTGTGTCCCGACCAGGAATTGAACCCGTACGTAGCAGTTAGTTAGGTTTAGTTTATAGTTATTTTATTTGATTATTTTTAGGTAGTTTGTAATTATTATTATATCTATTTTATATTTTGTAAATATTATTTCAAATAAATTTCACACTATCTAGCGGGTTGGCAAGACATAGGCCTTCCAGAAGATATTAAACAATTTAAACATTGCATAACAATAACCCATTTATTGTTCAAAGATAACTTTCAACAAGATCACAAACCCATTGATAACTTTATTTATAAATTAAGAACATAAATTCTCAGAAATTTACCCTTAATCGGTTTTCAATTTGCAAAATAAATTTACACCGCAATTAAAATAATTTAGATTAATGATTAAAACTGAGGAATTATTATCGTTTAGGTACCTACTTCGAAAATAAGCGTAAATTAAAATTTGGTAGAGTCAGAAGTGCCTTATTTAATTATTATTAAACAATTTGTTGATTTACCCGTCTTCACTCTCAAGTAAGCTCGTAATGATAAGCCATCAATTTGTTAGATATGGCGAATGACATAATTATGCATGGATTCGAAACGAGATCATTTAAAAACAAACTAATATTATTATTAATAATATATATTCCATCAAAAATAAAAAATACAAATAAATTATTATGATTTTGACTACAAAGTCCTAGACCTTTACTGTTGGAGATAGGCCTTGCAGAACATCTGGAAAGCCAATACCAATCAGGCTCGAATTGCCGCATGCCCAGTCAAGCCGGCATAGTATTAGGGACTGATGTCAGTCATGAGTGTCTGATTCCAGTTGCTAACATTCATGGACTTCGTGCGCCACTTACTATCAGGTGGACGCAAGGTCACATGTGCTAGTATAAAAAAACACTTCAAAATTCACTGTCTTGATAGCTAGACCAAGGAAAATATACTGCAGAGTCTCCATACTGCAAGGACTCTTCCAGAGGTCTGCAGGAACGTGACATGTCTACTGGCCTTCCTGGGGGAGATAGCTTGTCTCTATTAATGAGGCCCAGGTCACAAAAATGGTCTCAAGGAGACTGAACGCGGAATAGCCTTGGGTTCTCTGACGGATGTCAACGTTTCTGATAATAAATCCCAAGCATAGCTTCTCTCCAAAGCTCGCTGAGCGACCTTGAACTTGTGGATCAGACCTACTGTCAGTGTCCACTTCTATGCTCCATAGAACATTCCTGGAAAAAGAGATTGCCCAAAACCAGGCCCCAACTTTTTTGCAGCGTGCCTCAACTAAATACAATTCAATAATCATAACAATTAATTGTGTTTTTTTTAATTTATTTACATCTTGTTTACCCCAGCATTAAAATATAATTTAATTAAATAGTCAATTGGTTAAAATTTATGTATGAAATAGTTACAAAGCACTATTAGGTTCTTTATTATGACCAGGTACTTTATTATAGATAAAACACTGGATTTCAAATCGGCGGGATCGAAACTATATAATTATTAACGTAAAAAAAAGTTTTTGTCAATTGTCCTTATGCTAGGGTAAAATAAATAAAATTAATTACAGATTATGAAAATACAATATATTAACTATCAAATAAAAAAATGGTTGCCTGTAAAGTCGGTATACGGGCGAAAGTTTTACGTGACAACGACTTTGAGTGGTAAAATAATTTTAATGTGAATATTCATTCGTATAGTAGGAAGAAGAATGAAATAATAGTAACAATTTAAAACATTTATTTATACAAAGAATTATATTTAAAACATTAATTTATACAAAGAATCTCGCACTGAATTTCATATTAACAAAATTTTATTTTTACCTTTACACATACATACGTATTTATATACAAATATACATACAATAACTTGCAATACATTTGCGTACAATGAAACAGCGTTTACTACAACTTAACTTGTTCCTATCTGAGTGATTTTGTTGAGGATAGGGCGATGATAGGAGAAATATGAAATGAAAGGAAGTGTTTCTGCTGTAATGTGCCTAGAAAATGTCAAGTCAATGTCTTTCACTTTTTATGTCTGTCTCTCTCGCTCTTAGGCGGGCTAACCATGCCCGAGTGGAAGGGACGCGTGCCTCTCACTCGCTCTCATTGTGAGCGCATAACGTGAGCGGAGCGTAACGCAGTTTCTTGAAGTGTCATCCGGCAAACCAATTTATAAGACGTTGTCACGTCAATAAATAAATCATTATGCCACGAGAACATTCTCTAAGCAAAATGGGCCCAAGAAAATGATTTATTATTATTATTCATTCTCATTTAAACGTAACTTCCCGAATGCCGCCCATCCTAGCTGAACATCACATAGTTATAGGTATATATATGTATATCTAACACCTCAATACTAGCTGTCTATTTTAGGAGGTTTGAATAATAGGTGACGTTACCATAATCCTATTTGAAAATTTTGATGAATATTTTACCAAAAATAGATTGATAATTTTGGCACAGAATTGACAATAAAGTCTGGACTTTCAGTGATCGGTTTACACATTAATTAATTTAAAACCGCGTGTCGCCGTTTCGACGGGTTACGAGCTTGACGTTAAGTCATTAATTACAATTTTATATAGGTACAGCCAGCGAAAAGGACTCTAGACTACATATGTAAATATAGTTTTCTATTATTTTCTACAAGTTTGTTTTTATTGTTTACTATAAATAACAAGTTTAAATCGACCTTGACTGATAAACTTGGCAACCGCACGGTGTATTCATGGAATGCCTAGAAATTTGTCTTCTTCCTAGACTACCACTACAGGCCTTCCAGAATATATTTTTGGAGAATTCGAACTTCACTCCCCAAGCCGTTGTTGTGTCGTAAAATAAAATGTACCAAACATTTAGCAAACGCTCGATGTCCGCACTATCTTATAGTATATGAACTCTTTGGAAAAAATATATAAATTAAATGCCCACCTTTATATGAATCAATGGCTAACAATAACCTGTCGACTTCGCTGCGTCAGTCATATAAGTACATCGTTGAAACAGTCAGCGTTATGATAATACTTTAGAATGTCGCATTAAAGTCTACCTGCTGGACAGTCCGAGGCATGGACAGACATATGACTTAATATTTCGTGAGTATGTTTGGGGCCAATGAAGCATTGGTAAGCCGCAGGTTAAGTTAAAATGATATGACCAACTATAGAATGGCGGCGAACGAGTGCCTTCAGTCCGTTGCCACGAGTCAGGCTTAGCTGTAAGGACATGCAGAGCCAACAGTGAAAGAGAAACGGTTTATAGGTTATAGTCCGTAGGCGCCTTGAGGTCTCCTTATTTTACCTTACAGCAGCATAATATTAGTAATATAGACATTATTATTATTATATTAATTTATAAGTTTATTTCTAGTATGACAATGCCCATCTACAGCTGCACAATAATAACTATTATCATTTATATATATACTCGTATTTGGTTCAGGTAGACCGCTAATATAACCACTAAAAAAATATTTAGGTTTGCAGTCCTATCAAGTAGCTTATTTTTTTTGTGACATTCAATGATGTTATTTTTACCTTAACATTCATTATCACAGCCCATAGAACACCTTTACTACTGGAAATGAGCTTTCCAAAACCAATTTCTAGAGAATTTGGCCTACACTCGCCAGACGTTGGCACGATTTCACAACTTGGTATTAGTGATACTTCTCCACACCAGCAGACTAAATTTTCCGCCCACCACCTATTTGTTGTTCTGGTTGAAAATATGTGCTATTTGCAATGATGTCAAATGCCCATTTTTACTTTTAAGTAGAACTCATATTGTTAGCTTGCCATGGTGATGTTTACATAAAAATTCCGCTTTAAACAAGACTTACTGAAATAACATTTATAACAATTTAGGCCAATTTAGGGCCAGCGTTTCGTCAAAAATAAATTCTAATAACGGTCGGTATTTTTTTATTATGTCTCTGGTTTCAAGGAATATGGAATTTCGTTTTCTCTCCACGACTTAAGCTCGTTTGAATATGGCTCGGCAAGGTTTTATTGAGTCCGTCCCATGGGGCAGCGGGGGTGAAAAAGTTGAAACCACCCCTACATTTATCACCTCAGGGTTTTCCTGTTAAAACGCTGGCTACTGTATTCTTTTCTCGCTCGAAACTTGAATTCGTGAAAAAAAATTCGAGTTTGTTCGGATTCTGAAGCTTAGATTTATGACGCGTACTTCGTCTTTGCCGAGCATATGCTTACGTTAAATTAATATTTAATTTATTATTATTATTTTGTTTATGGTATGTGATATTTTTATAATAAGGAATGTTCACTAATATCATAAATTTTTAGTTCTTCGTATTCTCTATTGAAAATAAATAAATATTTATTTTATTTATTTGAAACTTTATTGCACTAAGGGGCGGGCTTAATGCCGCTAGACATTCTCTGAGAGCCAACCTTTGGGACAATAAAAAGTATAACTTAGATCGAAGAGTAGGTGCACAGACGTATTATAGACTGATCATTATTAAATAATAACTATATTTATCAATAATATATATACTACATACTAATAGTACTTACATACATATATACGTAACTATACTACATACAATATCCACTTATACACGCTGTTGGGAGCTGTTTAAGTAATGTGAGTGTACCAATATTTTGAATATTATTCTGTTAACCGGCAAATCGTTTCAAAGATTTACTGCAACAACTGCGAAAGAGTCAGATATGAAACCAGAATGATGTGTGACGAACGAAGAGACCGATCATGAAGAGAAGAGAGGTAGGAAAATTTGTCCTTGAGGTAATTCGGAGTCGCAGGGTCATTTAAAATTGAGTCGAGTAAGCAAACGATTCTGAGATTTCTGCGACAACGAATTGTTGCCACTCTAACCTAGCACGGTACCTAGCATATACATAAACATCACGCGCTTATTCCTTGCGGGGTGGTCAGAAACCACGCTTTTTGTATGGAGCGAGATTCCATTTAGCCAACTTCACCAACTGGCCCATTATGACAAGTGGTGACGAGCGTGTCTCTAGCGTACCAAAGTCGAGAAATGTCACAATTTTTTATTTTTTTTTGTTCTTGACCAGGGCCCTAATTCTGGCGCTTTCAACTTAAATTTCGTCGAAATTTAATATAGCAATAGATCTCAATAGAAAACAATCAGTTTCATTTGAGGAAATTAGCGGACATGCATGTCGAAAGCGCGAGAATCGGGGCCCAGGAATCGAACCCAGCACCTCAGTGTTTAAATTTACAACTTTAAACGCTAGACCACGGAGGCAGTCGAAGTCGCAGTTTTTCAAATACAAATACAAATCGTTTATTAACACAGAATAATGTTGTTTCGTTATGGTGAACCCTGTCTTCTGCATGAGCTGTACTGTATAACAGGAGACAGTGTCTTCCAATAATGACCATACAAACAATAATGGAAAAAGAGGTCACACAAATAGCAAGTAAAGTATTATATGTGTGTGTGTGCGTGTATCAATGTGTATGTATTTATGTGTGTTAGTATGTATGTGTGTGTGTGTGGGTGTGTGTGTGTGTGTGTGAGTACAAAAGGTGGGGAAGGGTGAAGCAGCTTCAAAAAGGTGATGTACCTAATGATGTTATCCAAGTATACGAAGTCAAGGATTTCAAGTAGCCATTGACAGCAATTTAAAGGTCGTCGTAGCGACGAACAAAGAGAAATTAAGTCTTTTAAGTCGCATCGATTGTGCTTCGTGCGACAACGACCAAGCTGTTAAAGCGAACTCTAGTTAGGTCTAAATATTAGGCCCACATTCTTGTTATATATATATATATATATATTATACTGAGCATGACATGTGACACCGCGCCCACCTGATGGTAAGCGGTACGTGAGGTCCAAGAATGGGAGTTGTTTAGAATGGAATAGTTTAGTGGTATTATAATATTGACATATACTTAAGTATATATCAATTATCTGTTAATTGTTAATAGTTATATTATTATTATCTATATGATTACACCGATATTTAGTTAAATTTGTCCCCAAGGTTTGGCTGTCAGAAAGTATCTTCGAGCATTAAGTCTGCCTTGTACTTTGTGCAAAAAAAAAAAAAAAAAAAAACTTTACCAAAATTGTGGGTCACAAAAAGTAGGACACAAATTGGGGATGATTCAGAATTATTCCACCGTTGACTGGTTGATAAATTGAAGGATGGTTCACTCCCACCGAGGTTGTGATCTCGAGAAATTTCTGAGAAGCAAAATACGGTCCTCAGCTCCTTTGGGAGACATGTTGGCAATGAAAATGTCAGATGGAATCGCGGAACGAAATATTAAGAAGGTTGTTATATTTTTGATTGTTTACTACCGCGATAGGGGGTTTATATTACGTTATGCTGATATTATACACGCGGGAGCAAAGAAAACTGATTACAAATGTTTTAAGGATTTTTTCAAATGTAGTACGATAGATATTGTTACAGGTCTATGATTGATAGGTATATGTTTTTTTTTAAAAGTCAGTTTATATATTTCCAGACAGGTCACACAGCGCTATCTAATTTCCGTGGTAAGCTACGAGGCTTGTGTTACGGAAACTAGATGGTTGATAAACTACATATTATACTTTTTTTTTGTAAATATATACATATTATACATATAAACACCCAGGTCGACACAAATTATACAATGTACAACTTGCCCCCAGTGGGAATCGAACCCACGACCTCCCGAGTTCACGGCAACGTTTGTTACTACTAGACCACGGAGGCGGTCAATATATAATATCAATATATAATATTGATTTTGAAGACAAAACCCCTTAGTATGTTGTAGGGGTTTAGTGTAGAAGGGTCTATAGATTAAGTACTCGTACAGTCAGATTAATCGGCGCTAAGCCAATTGAAAAAGAAAATTCCCTTATACGACAAAAATAAGCACAAAGTGTAACCCACAGGAAAATAAACCGTAATGTGATCCAAAGATCCTTTTGTTGAATGTACATTAAAAGAAATTGCTATATCATAAACAACTCAAATTTCTCGTTCAAGGTCGCAAAACCAGTGTACTATAAAATACCTGCGATTTATAACATTTTCTCGAGCGGAAAATTACATAATTCTCATAAGACGTTGACGGATACAGAATATTTCGCCGACAACTAAAAACATAATACAACGTTAAGCCCAAACATTATAGGAATCTAATTTATTTAACAATAATAATTATATTAATCCAAGGCACGCTTGTATTCGCCAGCCATCTTAGAATCCACGCTCGCGCTGGTACCATGGAGGATAGGTTTGCCTTTAATATGGAATGTGACCTGTGTGGAGACCCAGGCCGTCCTACCTTGACTTGAAATCTAAGGACCCAGGCGCTGCAGAATTTCAAGTAGATAACCTCAAACGGCGGAAATATACCCAGCTTATTGAAAGATGTGTTATGGCGTCGCGCCGTTTGGAGTTGAAATTCTCGGACCGTGGTTACCAAGAACAGCACCATAACCTAATTCCTTCCTTTCCATTCCGCAACCGAGCCATACCTATAAATTTGGGGACTCATACATTTGTCGCACAATAAAGATATGGAATGCTCATCCAGCCTCTGTGTTTCCACTTTCCTATAACCTGGAGTCCTACAAGCGAAGTGTAAAAAGGCATCTAGTCAAGCCGGCATAGTGTTAGGGACTAATGTCGGACATGAGTGTCTGGTTCTAGTTGCTAACATTAATTGACCATGCGCGCCACTTACCATTAGGTGGGCGCAAGGTCACATGTCGTGCTAGTATAAAATAAAAAAAAAAAAAAAAGTACACAGGAATTTTTCCAGGCGTTGTCAAACGGAGACAAGATTGTCATTCAACGTGGCAATGCTGCCGTATTCTTGGCATTGGTAGCGATTTGGAGCAAGTTTTTTATTTATATATTATTTTATTATTATTTATCCTTTATTTTTTTTTCGTTTTAGTTTTTAGTTGTATTTTTTGTTATTAAATAAAAAAAGTAAAGTATCATCACGACCGTTTCCCTTTCGGTGTGGTCAGAAAACACGCTTATAAATACGGATTCACATTTAACCAACTTCACTATAGGCCAATCATGACAAGTGGCAAGCTCTTAGCGTACCAAAATCAAGAAATATCACAAATAAATTAAATATATTTATTTACATTAATAAATATTTTTGTGTCCCGACCGCCCGGTACCTCTGAGTCTAAATCCACGGACTTAACCGCTAGGCCACGGAGGTAATTATTTGTTATTAAGTAGTTTATTTTTATTAATAGTAATTTATAGTGTAGTTACTTCGAAAAAAATTATGCATTATGTATGTATATTTTATTTATATTTATTAATACCTACTAGTAGTCTAAAATGTCAGTAACTTTATTTCCAGATACACGTTGCTGTTTGACTACGATTCTCAAAGGTACTCTTTGAAAATGTAGGAGGGTGCAAGCGAGAGGGATACAACGCGTATCATCCCTATTAACGCCGCAAACAGCTAATAAACATTCATATATTTTAATGAAGTTTGACTACAGTTCACACCCAAAATACGGAATGTGGTGACGCTTAATAAATTAGAATGTAATTTAATTAACTAAAATTGTGCTATAACTTCCTATATATAACTGCCTCCGTGGTCTAACGGTTAAGTCCGTGGATTTAGACTCGGACGTACCGGGTTTGATTCCTGGTCGGGACACAAAAATATTTATGAATGTAAATAAATGCATTTTAATTTAATTGTGTTATTTCTCGAGTTTGGTACGCTGGAGACATCGACCAGCTTGCCACTTGTCATGATTGGCCTATAGTACAGTTGGCTAAATGTGAATCCGCTTCTTTTAAAAAAGCGTGGTTTCTGACCACCCCGAAAGGGAAACGGTCGTGATGATACTTTACTTTTTGTTTTCCTGAAAAATCTTGGAATACTCGTATATTGGATTGTGCGAGCGAAACCGTAGCGTAAAATATTAACTAGCTTTGGTCGTAAAAGCTTCCAAATTTTCCATAAGATTATTAAGAAAATGTTTGTAAGCTTGTATTTTATTTACACCGTATACGAGGGAAATCCATTAGCTTACTTTTGTCACGGTGACGTTGCATGTAACACCGAAGCCCAACTAACTCGCACAAAAGGAGGGTCTAATATTTATCATCATTCATTGCCTGTCACTTTACTATGACAGATTGCGATGCCTCGAGAACGACATCTTTCTTTCTACCTATAAAAAAGCCTTTGTCCTGACTTATTAAACACAACCCAACAAAAACCAATATAAGTCCAAGCACCAAAAGGTTTTAAAAAGATATAACACCACGCCTTGTCGTCTCCTTCGATGACAAGAGAACTTGTTCGTTATTGGCGCAAATAATCAGTATTGCAATTTAGCTGGGATAGATTGTTTTGAATAACCGATATTTAGTTTTAAAAATATGTCGTTTTTATCATCATTACAGCTCCAAGAACACAGCATCCTAGACCTCCACTGTTGGAACATATATTTGGAGAATTTGGCCTACACTCGCCACGCTGGCCACAGGTTGGCGAGGATAATATGTAAATTTTTAATGACAATTTATTAATGATCCCACAAGTTGATATTAGTGGTACCGTGACCGACGGCTTAACGCACTCTACGAGAGACGGGAACGGTGATGCTGTATCTATGACAAATGTATGTAAGAAAAGTGTATTTCTTATTGGTACAAATATTATGAAATTGAAAAAAAAATCGAAAATAAATACACAAAGAAACGAATATTTATTATTAATAGATAATGTGAATTTCCAATAAGATTTTTTAAATAAAATTTTATGGATTCTGACGCGCGATTTTTTGTCTTCCGTTTTATAAGCAGGCGATGTTTGAATTAAGAATATAATAATTCATATTCATCATTATCAGCTTATTCTTCTTCACTACATACACTTCTGCGAGTGTTGATTCTTGTTCAACCCCTAACAGGTTCTTAAGGTTATCAGACCGTCATGGTTTATCCTAGAATCATGCCTAATCCATTACTCCGCGTCACAAGGCAAAGGTATAGCTTGCTAGTTTTTAAAGTTGTAACTTATTACTTACCTACACGTACAATGTCGAAAATAAAAAATAGAGAAAAAAGTTTTTCACACTTATTAAAACTAATCATTAGAAACCTCTATTATTTATGCAGTTATTCGTAAAAAAAATGTAATCAATTTTCATTCACACAGTCGGCTTTACGGTAATATTTTGATGAATAAATCAATCGTTTATTTTGACAGTTCGCGTGGTTTCGGCGCAGGCGGGGTGCGATCGCGAAAGTCGGACGCGGGCCGCTCTCCGGTTCGGCGGCGCCTTGCGTTCTGTCTAATGTATAGGCACTAGACCCACACTGCGCAAGCGTCAACCGCACACATCCGTTACTCTAAGGCCTACTGTCCATGTAAACCGCACACTATCTTCATTTGAAGCTTGCTTGAATTTTATTTATTTAAACTTAATTGGACAAAGGCCTAATGCCGCTAGACATTATAGACGATCAAACCTTCGGGACATTGAGAGCAGAAATAACATAAGGTAGAAGCAATACTAAATTGACTTGAAGAGTTTTAATGCATATAACACAATAACACCTCCGGTTCGAGGTTGGAATGCTCAATGGCCTAAACGTGGGGTCCCAGCGGGGGTAACGTGTCTCTGGAAGTTATGCAAAAATACGTCTACCTTGGTCAGACTATCCAACTAGGCTTACAGCTAGTTTCTCGAAGATATTTCTGGTACTTTATTATTACTTAAGTAACAATTAACAGGCAAGTAATGCGTTTCACAAACATATCTTAAGAAATAATTAAGAAGGGAACTAATTAATAATGTGAGCAACTGACACTAGTTCTTAACTACAGACAGCAGCATCTACTATATGCCGCCCTATCAAGATGATTTTTCACACTTGGCTAGAAGGATTCCAGGTTATAGAAATGGGTAAACAAACTGTAAGCATCTAAATAAAAATAAAATTAGAAAAAACGTTTCTTGTAACATCGATATATATTACAATCAGACAAAAGTAATATAATATACAATTTAAATTAACTTAAAATTATGTATTATTGCAAGGGTCTTGGCTGATCTTCAGTCAGTTGCGGTTTATATATTGCGATGCACAGACGACGCTGTTGTTATGGTAACACCCTAACTCACGTACAGTTTAAACAATTAGGATAAAGGGCAACAAGAAAAGAAAAACAACTATGATACGATGGCAAGCGTCCTGGTGGAATGACGCTGGTTCCATGAAGGATAGGTTTGCTTTTAGGTGGGATGCCACCTGTATAGATATCCTGGCGCCTTCCCACTTACCCTTGAACTCTAAGGACCCAGGCGCTGCTGCATTACAAGCAGATAACCTCAAACGGAGGAAATACACCCTGCTTATTAGGAAATGTGTTTTTGGGTCGTTTGGAGTTGACCAAGTGCACAGGAAATTTTCAAGGCATTGTCGAAACAGCTCGTCAACACCTCGGGAGATGAGAAGGCTGGCCATTATTTGGGGCAAAGGATCAGCATTGCCATTCAAAATCAAATCAAAATCAAAAATCAAAATAATTTATTTGCTAGAAAACATGGTTACATTGCAAGATCTTATAGCTATAAAATTCGCTTCACATGTTTCACCTCAATGGCATGCAAATATTGGGCAATTACAATATGAGAAAAGTCAGATTGCAAAATAGTAGGTAAATTGAAGCTACGCTCGGACTATATACACTTTAGCATCAGTTATTGCTTAGATATTCTTTAATTGTATAAAAACATTTTTTTATTAAATAATTGTACAGATCCTTTTTGAAACCGTTAATCGGTAATACCTTGATATTTTCTGGTAAGTTATTAAAGAGTTTAATTAACATTGCATGACTGTTTCTAGAACACATTGTTGTTTTGCAAAAAGGTAATACTCGTACCAAACGATTTGGATATCTTGTATTAAAAGTACAAACCTGATGATTTTTTGTAAACAAGTTGTAATTAAGCTTTACAAATTTGCAACATTCGAATATATATATACCTACTAGTGTCAAAATGTTGAGTTTCGTAAACAGGGGTCTGCACGACTCAATGAAACTTACACCAAACATAGCCCTGATGCATCTTTTTTGGACTAGGAATACACGATCTATGTCAACAGAATTTCCCCAGAGAACAATTCCATATCTTAATATAGAGGCAACGTACGCATGATATGCAATTAAAGCAGTTTTTTGATCAGATATTCTGGAAAGCCTATATATTGGATACACAAATTTATTGATTTTTTTAAACACATAATCTATGTGTGACTTCCACGATAGCTGACTGTCCAAATATATACCTAAAAATTTAAAACTATTAGATTCATGTATAAGTTCATTATTATAATTTATGTTAATTCTTTTTGGATGTCCGTTTTTGTTAATAAATTGCATGTAACTAGTCTTACTTATATTAATTTGTAAGTTATTTATATTTAACCAGTCTATTACTCTAATTATTGTATTATTTATGTCAAACTCGTATTTGTCGTTATATTTAATTATTATAGATATGTCATCCGCAAATAAAGTGCATTTATGATTTGTAATGTCAGGCAGGTCATTTATATATAGTAAAAAAAGGAGGGGCCCCAATACGCTACCTTGCGGCACGCCATATTTATTTTCAAGGTAAGGCGACTGATAATTTTTACTTTCTGATAATTTATTAAGTTTTGTTACTGTTACACATTGGGTTCGTCCAGTAAATAGCTGGTGAGCCAATCAATAGCTGGGCCGCGAATACCGTAACGTACACATTTTTGCAAGAGTATATTGTGGTCTACAAAGTCAAAAGCTTTTGTCATGTCGAAAAAAATTGTCATGATTGGTATCCTCTTGTCCATATTTGCAGCTAACTCTTTGACCAGAGTATAACATGCTAGTGTAGTCGATTTTCCTTTTTGGAAACCGTTTTGTTGGCGTTTAATTATGTCATATGTTAATAAAAATGATGTTAGTCTATTGTGCATTATTTTTTCAAATATTTTAGATATTACACTTACTAATGCTATCGGACGGTAGTTACTTGGATCTGATTTGCAACCTTTTTTTAGTAGCGGCTTAACAATAGAGGATTTTAATAGTTTAGGAAATGTACCTTGAGAAAAGGATTTATTTACCATATTGGTTAAAATCGGAGCAAGTTCAAATGCACAGTGTTTAATTATTTTTGTTGAAATTTGTTTTGTAATTTCATTGAACGTGGCATCCAAGTATCCTTGGCACTTAGCTTATTAGTAGCGATTTGGAGCAATTTTTTTTTATTTATAAAATTTTTAAATCATTTTTTATCTTTTGTTTTTTTTTCGTTTTTAGTTGCATTTTAAGATATTAAGTAGTTTTGTTTAAACAATTTAGTTTTTAGTCGATATCTTATAATAAAGTTATATAAACATATTATGTCTTTTTTTATGAAATAAAAAACTAAAACAATTTGTAGCTTAAATGTCGATACGTGGAAATAACTACATACAAAAACACATGCAGTAATTTGAAGCTTGCATACATTCCTCAAATGACTCCGCCGTGAACAGTGGGCCTTAAACCGCACCGCAACGCCGCCGTACATTTTTCTCATTACTCGTTCCGGCTAAATTGCGAAACCACCACTGTGTATCAGCTGAAAAAGGCAAGAGAAACACGCCAAGGGATTTTCGCACAAAATGTAATCACCTAGAAAACAACAAGGCGGAATAACGAGGTGAAGTTTTTCTTTCCTTATATAGGAAAATTGCACGGCAATTTTATCTCATAATCGTACAGAATTTGCATAAACGAGATATAAGTGGTGGGAAATTATTCATAACCTGAACATAAACAAGATTTTCTAGAATAAATTCAGTCTCTTTAAAACCTGAACGTTTTTGTTGAGATTTTGTTTTCGCGAATGGATAATTCTATATCATTCTTTCTTTGGTTTAATAATAATAAAATTCTTTATTCCAAACAAAATATACAAAATAAAAATATGTACATAGGCGAGCATAATACCATGAAGGTATTCTCTACCAGCTAACCTTTGGGAGAGTGATAGATTTATATAATCGTTGTCTGAGATTTTTTAAGTAAATGTAAATATATTAGAATTAAATAATTAAGTACATAAACATATAAACACTTTATTTAATACATATTACATAAATTCGACCTACACAAATACTTATATATCTAAATACAATCCATATAATACTTATATACTTAAATAAATATAATGAATACTAATATGTCAAGATGTCGAGATTATTTATTAATAAAACATTACATGGCTTAACAGTAAAGCCCAATTTACCATGCAGTCAATCTTATAATTAATACATACATTTAAATTAAAAATGGATTGTCAATATACCTATATATTTTTAAATTTACTATACAAATATTAATATTAATAAAGCATTAAAGTTAACAATAGTTATATACAGTATAAAATTAATATAAAAAGAAAGAAAAGACAAATAAATAATAATAATGAAATAAATCAAAATTCAACACTAATAAAATCAATGAAATAATAGAGTTAATACAAAACATAAAAAATAATAGTTTTTTAAATATATTTAAAGACGTAGCCTGTCTGATAAATAGAGGTAGTCTGTTCCATTGACTTGCTGCAGACACGGTAAGAGAATCTGAATATCTGCTGGAAGAATGAAGAGGTATAGAAAGTTGTTTGTTGTGCGAAGAACGACGAGAACGGGAGTGAGAGTCGCACAAATATTCAAAACATTTGTGTACCCGCAATCTTAGAACCCTTTGGGATTGTGCGGTGCGATGGCAAGAGACCCGACGGAATGACTGTTGGGCCGTGGAAACTTGGCAGGTCTCTGGTGTGGGATGCGACGTGTGTAGACACATTAGCTCCATCTCACATCCAGGCGACCTCGTCAGGTGCGGGGAGAGCGGCGTTTTTGGCGGAGAATTGCGCAAATATGCCAACCTTGGTGCCGGTTACGAATTTGCGCCGTTTGGGGTCGAGACGATGGACCCATGGGGATCGTTAGCGAAGGAGTTGTCAAAGAAAGGTTTGGAGACAGGAAGGCTGGCAATTATTTCTGCCAACGTATTAGCCTCGCTATACAGAGGGAAAATGTTGCCAGTCTCCTTGGGACTATCTCGGATGGGACATCTCTAGAGGACATTTTTTATTTATAGTTTAGATTAATTTTAATTTTATTATTTAGGTAGCTTTTAATTTATATTAATTAACTTCGCATTTTTTTTAAATACACTTCATTATATTGAGAAAACATTTGTTCAAAAGATAAACATTTACTTACTTACACTATCGCGTCCATCTACTCGGTTCATGTGATCCCGCCATTACCGAAGTCACTGCATGGCTGACTTCATTTATTCCGACTTTTATGTTTAAATAAACTGTCGAATTTGCTAGTCTTTAAATGTATTCAGTTCTCAATATAAATCTGTCTAGCTCTATCCTGTTTTCATTGAATACAGAATCTTATAAGACCTGGTGGCCGAGTTGTAATTACTTTGATCTCTAATGCAGAGGTCGCAGGTTCGACCAAGGTCGTTACTAAAAAGAAATGGATATATAGTCGTATATTAATTATATAAACTAAGGTTGGATGCAGCTGTAAAGGGGCGTTGTACTTATCGAAAACATTGTCTTGTGTCAAATAATAATAATAATTATTATTATTCAATAATTTTAATGTCAAATATAATTATAGCAGCTGTAAATGGGCGTTGTCACT
Source organism: Tinea semifulvella (assembly GCA_910589645.1). Taxonomy (NCBI): domain Eukaryota; kingdom Metazoa; phylum Arthropoda; class Insecta; order Lepidoptera; family Tineidae; genus Tinea; species Tinea semifulvella. The sequence continues at coordinate 9,457,604 of OU342595.1, read as the reverse complement.
TATAAACTAAAATTAAAACTAAGCCTAATTAATATTATATGTCAATATATATATATATAAATAATATAAAATATATATCTTATTATTTTAATGCATCTGGATCTATACAAATTTTATTAATGCAAAAAAACGTTGTATTACTGTATTTTGTTTTGCTGTATCACTAATCTAAATCTCAAAAGTCTATTAGTACGTATCCGCATATCATTAGTTAATTGTTTCCGCGCCTTCACATAAATAATAAATAAATAAATAAATATTTCCAGACAGGTCACACAGCGCCGTCTAGTTTCCGTGGTAAGCTTGTAAGGCTTGTGTTACGGAAACTAGATGGTTGATAAACTACATATTATACTTTTTTTTTTTTTTTGTAAATATATACATATTATACATATAAACACCCAGACCGAGACAAATTATACAATGTACAACTTGCCCCCGGTGGGAATCGAACCCACGACCTCCCGAGTTCACGGCAACGTTTGTTACCACTAGACCACGGAGGCGGTGGTCATGATTGGTCGATTCGTACTTTACCTCCAGCTGATTGGTCGATTCGTTTAAAGACTGCGTTTTGTATTCAATAGGCTTATCTATATGTCGTTAGTTACCTGTATATTGATTATATTAAATAATATACCAATGTAAATTAAAGTATCATCACCACCGTTTCCCTTTCGGGGTGGTCAGAAACCACGCTTAAAAAAAGCCGATTAACATTTTGCCAACTTTACTATAGGCCAATCATGACAAGTGACAAGCTCGTCGATGTCTCTAGCGTACCAAACTTTATCATTACTTCCACATTTCTAAAAAATCTTAATTTATTATTTATTATTTGAAATAGTTATAATTTAATAAGTTTTTAAGCTAATAAAACAGTTTAAAGCCATAAATCTTCCTCGTATCTTAGGCGAATAGCAGAAATAGCGAACCGTCATTCCACTTTTCACCTTGAAGCCACCTGAATAAATTTGTTGGAGCAAATCACAGACATATTTATACGGACCAGCCTAAAATACACGAAAATTCCGCTGGTCCTAAACTACAAAAATCTGGCTGTTATAAAAACATTTTCATGAAACTAATCTAAACTGTAAAAGTGTATTAGTTGGTAGTCGCACCTGATTGGTCGATTAATACTGCGCCCCCACTGTTAGTATGTGAAAACGGCATGTTTTTAATATGTGTTTTGTATTGAATGGGCTTATATGTAAATCGATAATAAATTGTCATTAAAATTGACAGCAAGCCCTCGCAACGCCAGTCTAACCAGCGCGGCCAAATACTCTTGAAAAACTTAGAAGACCTCTAGCACTTGAGGTTAGAACTCTGTATCCTAGGGGCTGTGATGATACATCGTTACTTTTATAACTATGAGTATGTACTTCAATAAAGTATAGCTATTATTTTTAATATAGTAAAGTAATTTATCTAGATATAAGTTTTGAGAAAGTACTCCGTTTGAATGCGAGAAAAACCAAGATACTACAATTTGAAAGAAGAAGGAAGACAAACGTGACGATAAAGATTGATGCTGAAACTCTGAAACAAGTGAAAATGATGGGAAATATGATAGGGATGTTGAATGAAGAGTTAACGCGGGAAATAGTGTTAACGGTGCCTGGAGTCACTGATCGGCAGTCAAAATTTCAGTGACAAAGCTCGGCTCGCCATACACAATGCCATATTGGTACCAACACTGATGTTTGAAAGCGAGTCATGGATGTGTCAGAATACGCATGAGAGTAGGCTTAATGCAGTAGAAATGAGGTCGTTGCGTCGCATATGCGGCGTCACTCTGACGGACCGGAATACGGAAAAGGGTAGGTTTTATACAATATGAAAGCATAGGGACAAAAATAAGGAAATGCATGCTACAATGGTTCGGGCATGTTAAAAGGATGAGCGAAGAAATATTGACGAACCAGGTATATAATGCGAAAGTTGAGGGTAAAAGAGGCCCTGGCAGATCTAGACTCACCTATCACGATCAAATAAATAAAACACTGGCCGAAGGTAAATTAAAAAGCCTTAAACAGTCATGTGACGATTCTATTATTATTTTTTTAGAAAATTTAAAAGTAAAGTATCATGATGAATGTATCCCTTTTGGGGTGATCAGAAAGCACAATTACGCTTTTTTTAAAGAAGCGAATTCACATTTAGCCAACTTTTCTAAAGGCCCAGCATGACATGTGACATGCTCGCCGATGTCTCTAGCGTACCAAACTCGAGAAATGTCATAAATAAGAAAATTATTCGTATTCTTGAAAATTATATTATTAGGCAAATCCGCATATTATGTCTTTGGAGCAAACGGTTTAATATCTTGAATTTCATATCGGGCTTGAACACGTCGCGGCATTTCCCGATCCTCCCGGGGCCCTCCTCAGACGTGACGAGCTCACCCCTAAAGTATTTCAAAGCATTCGCGGACATAATATGATAAAGTGCAAGTCATGATGTTTTTCAGTCCTTCTGTCAAACGATGAAGTGAATTTTACCAATGTACTTTTTCTGGTTTCATCGTCATCGTATGTCTCCCTACTTCTAAAACACCACCCCACTTCCATTTACAGCAGCTATAATTTTAAGTGTTATTTTTTTATATTATTGTTATATTAACTTATTACAACACTCTCTTTACAACAGCCATAATTATAGGTGTAGTTTATAATATCACGTGTGTGTGTAAGTCAGGTTATTATTTAATTTTGATGTTTGATGCTCTACATTTAAGTACAGTTGTGTAGTTTAATGGCGTCCTACCTGGTAGAAAAAAAAGTATCATCACGACCGTTTCCCTTTCGGGGTGGTCAGAAACCACGCTTATAAATAAGCGGATTCATATTTAGCCAACTTTACTATAGGCCAATCGTGACAAGTGGCAAGCTTGTCGATGTCTCCAGCGTACCAAACTCGAGAAATATCACAAATGATAATTAAATGTATTTATTTACATTAATAAATATTTTTGTGTCCCGACGATCGAGTCTAAATCCACGGTCTTAACCACTATGTATAATATCTATTGCATGCCTAGTTGTAAATTTATATTCAATAGTAATTATGAGCAGGCCGTCTTCTCCTTTAATTAAAATCACTATTACTCTGTTAATTATGTATGCATGTACTCAAAAATTGAAATATTGTTGATTTTGTTGGAGAACTTATAAATAAATAAAATAAAGAAAAATAGACCACGCAGGCAGTTACCTGGTAGAACGCTGTAAATTATATTGCCTAACAGTATAATATAAATTTATATATAAATTTGCCATGTAAAAGTGAAAAAATACTTTTTTTTATCCTATGCCTATTTATAGAAAATAAACGAATGGAATCGAATTAAATATAGATCTACCCCATAGCTCGCCATTGCATGCTATCTTTTACCACTCTGATTCAGCCCCCACCAACAACATTGACCTAAATTTATTTTCGACAACACGTTATTGTCACATGTTTAGTAAATTTTATTACCTTTTTTGGTGGGTCTTACAGACATCGTGGTTGCCACGCGTGGCTTAAAACCACGACAGGAGACCGAAACAGTCTTGCTATCTTCGGTCTAGCATCTCGTTTTCTGTCTCAGACGAATTAATACTTTATATTATTACGATAATATATATTCGAAGTAGGTAATTCGATACAAAAATATTAAAATAAAATTGACTAAAAACTAATTATAAAGAAAACTAAAACTAAAAATACCTATGAAATTAAAGCTATTCTACAAAATAAACTAAGGGCTTACCACTAGGGAGGGTACCTAAAACGCTCGCCGCATTTCCTCGTTGAATTATTATGGACATATTCTGTTTTAGGTAGTTATGGCATTTGGGATCGCCACACTCTTGGAAAATTCGTTTACCCAGCTCTTTTATGAATTTGTGGGTATCAAGAGAATATACCCCCATTGTTTCAACCCCAAATGCCACAAAGTTATAATTTTGTTTAATGCTATTGTATTTGATGTGTTTTCTAAATTCGGCTGTATGAGCAGCCGAACCGGCCTTTTTTGATGTAGAGGAAATGTGGCAAGCGGCAAAGGTATCCACACAGGTGGCATCCCAAACAAGACATCTTCCCTCAATCCATGGTACAAGAGACATACCATCCGGCCTTTTACCATCACTACGTGAAAGTCCTGATGGTTCAAGGACGGACGGGATTTTAGCAGACCACAAACTTCTCTTTATAAACTCATTTAGGGCTTGGTGTCTGGAGAATCTGCCTGCACTCTTTTGACAACTAAGCCCGTGTAGACCCATTTCATCAACTTGAGAACCACACTTGCATATGTGAGGTTGACATATTTTTGAACCAAGGCGTAAAGAAACTGCTATTCTTAAACTGTCCTTATCCAGGAGTGTACCAAGAGGAGCTGATGGGACGGCGTGAAGCCATGCACCAGCTTCCTTCTGGGTAGATGCTAACAGACGGGCACAGTCATAACTATTGTTTGAAATGTCTAGTATTGACTGGTATGATTTATTAATTAAAGGGATGTCCCAAGCGGCCTGGGAACATTTATTATCGGGTACGCTAACGTCAGGAAGTGAATCTGTCCAAAGCTTTCTGGCGTCTACCACACAGTGTAGATCCAAGTCGACGTTTGATTTAAGAATTAAATCGACCAAGACTCTAGAGCTGTGGGCAGAAGCCAGGTAAGCTGGAATGGAAAGATCGGTTAAACGACGGAGACCAAGTCCACCTAATCTGATGGGTAAACATGCCTGAGACCATGATGTATTTGACAAGTTGATATTTAATACTTTTTCAATTGTGGACTTCAGGATGATGTCAAAATTATGAAGTTTGTCAAGAGCGAGCCAAGATGGACAGCATCTCAATAAGTAAATTAGTTTAGGAGCAGCCAAACAATTTTTAATTAAAAATAATGCTACATGTGGTTGCAAGGATTCACATTTATTCAAAGCCCGTTTATATGTTTCTAATTTTAAATCTAATGTATTAAAAATGGCTTCGGTTGTAACAGGAGCACCAAGTAAATTGAATTTATTTTTGTTGAGAAGGATGATACCGTTGGCAAGATTGTTAAAACGTTGATAATCATTTTCACTGGCCTCATCTAGAAAAAAGACTTCGCATTTTGAAGGATTTAATTTAAGGCCTAAATTGTTTGATAAGGAGATAATTTTAGATAAATCACTGAGTAGATTTTCTATGGAGCCTGCGATAGTACCATCATCGAGATACCAACAATTAAAATCGGAAATTAATTCATTAATCATAGGTTGAATGGTGAGGCTAAAAAGAGCAGGACCTAGTGGATCCCCTTGCTGACAACCACAAGCTGATAATAAAATGTCGCCATTATAAAGAAGGCATGACGCATTGGTGTAACATTGTGAAATGAAACGGGATATAGATGGGATTTTCAAGTATGCTTGTTTTAACATTTCGGATCGCTCAATGGCATTAAAAGCGTTTCGGAAATCTAGCTTAAGGATGGCTTTTTTTTCTAAATGTGGGTTAATTAAGAATTGTCTGGTGGCATGAACCAAAGCTTCGCAACCTCCTTTAACACCAAAACCCATTTGAAAGGGGACGAAATATTCTTTAAGGTCAGATTTAACCGATGAACAAGCGATTTTGGCTGTAATGCGTCTAATGGTATTTCCGACAGCTATAGGTCTAATGCCTCCTTGCTTTTTTTTGAGAGCACAAAGGGAAGCCCCATAAAGTATTCTACATACTTCGTCAGGAACTGAACCTGACATCATGAGGTTAATTAAGTCTGTAAGTGCATTAATAAAACGTGCTCCTGATGCCCCCGTATTTCGGGTTAAAAGGTCTTTAAAATGTTGTGGTCTAAGTCCGTCAGGACCTCCAGCAGAGCCTGAAGGAAAACTGAAAATTGCTTTTATTACCTCATCATTGTTTGTCTGATAATTTGAAACAATATTGGAAGGAAGAGGTGGTAAAATTTTGTCTGAATTTGCGGCGGGATGTTTTTCGGAAAGCTCCTTTAAGGTTTCAGAGTCCGGAGTAGCGTAAACATCATCAGAACATAAAATTCTAACCGCGCCCTTAATATCTCCATCTGCAATTTTAGATTCGATCAATTTATTTACAGAAAAGGTGTTATATTATTTAAATTATATTATTTGGCTATTTTTTTTTTTGTTTATATATTATTATTTAATTATATTTTGATAGAATTTGTTGGGAATATACTTTATAAACACCATCGTTTAACAAATTCTAAAGCAAATATTTTTTTATTTCCTTCTTTCTTGTTATTATTCCAAAGCTAGAGGTATCTTGTAAACTTCAGAGCTACAGTGAAATTACTTAACGTTTCCACCTTGTATACATCAGTAAATTTTCAAGTCCATTTAGTGGAAGGTTGATGGGTAAGCGGTAAAAAGGTCACCCAAGTTATAAACTACCCACTTTTTGCGGTAATTTTCAAAGTGTCAACCACATGAAAGTTTTCAGGTTAGTGGCCTCTTAAATCTTTTTAGACACATTACGTACAATTGGAGTCGCAGTTAAGGCTGCTTTTCCACCAGAAAAAGTAAATTATTATCACTCCTGTATCAAAAACGACGCTTTCGCATCCAGCCAACTTTACTATAGGTTTACATGGCGAATCGCAAGTCTATGTCTCTTGCATTCATCATTACAGCCCCTAGAACACGGCGTCCCAGACCTGGAATTGCTGGAATTTTTACAATTTTCTGAAAGGTCCATCAAAGTCTAGAAGTCTGTGTTCTAGAAACTAGATAACAACAAATTACTCAGGGTACAAGGCCATGTTAAGCTGTCGGTCCCGGTTCCACTAATGCCAACTTGTGGAATCGTTAATAAATCGCCTCGCTAACCCGTCTGGCCAGCGCGAGTGTAGACGAAATTCTTCAGAAAATTCTGTAAGGCCAACTTTAGAATCTTGGAATCTATGGCTCTATTACTCGCGCACCGCTCAGCTCCCTGGCAATGGTTTGGTGGAAATACGACAAAGGGTGGGTACCTTTAATACACGCAAGGTACGGATTCAGAATTTATCGTAAAATTTCAACAGAAATTTCAGAATTACTACGAGTGTTAATTATGCCTCCGTGGTCTAGTGGTAACAAACGTTGCCGTGAACTCGGGAGGTCGTGGGTTCGATTCCCACCGGGGGCAAGTTGTACATTGTATAATTTATCTCGGTCTGGGTGTTTATATGTATAATATGTACATATTTACAACAAAAAAAAAGTATAATGTAGTTTATCCACCATCTAGTTTCCGTAACACAAGCCTCGTAGCTTACCACGGAAACTAGATGGCGCTGTGTGACCTGTCTGGAAATATTATATTATTATTATTATATAACTCTCGACTTTGTAAAATCATTTTCGGTAAACTGCGGCACATTCTCTCATCGTCCATACCACAATGTTTAAAGACGGAGGTCTTTTACAAGTACGTCCTTCCGGTAATGTTGTACGGAGCAGAGACGTGGACACTGACAGTGGGTCTGGTCCATAAATTCTAGGTCCATTCAAGCGAGCTATGGTTAATTCGAAACGTTGATAATCATCATAAAACCAAAAGTCATTTTAAAAAAAATGCTTATACCAGCTTACTTTTGTGTGATATAACCAATTACAGGTCGAGTGCCAAAAAATGCCATCTAGAACAAATATCTGGAGAATTTGGCCTACACTCGCCACGCTGGCCAGACGGCTTGGCGAGGATATGATGTCATTTTTTTATGACAATTTATTAACGATTCCACAAGTTGGCGAGAGTTGTGAAACGGTTTAACGTGCTCTCCGAGGCACGAGAACGGTGGTATTGTAAATGTATGACAAATGTACGTAAGAAAAGTGTATTTCTCATTGGTACATGCCGGGTGGGTTTGAACCGACCTTTGTAGGATTTAAGGAACGCGTTCTTACAACCGAGCCAACCGCGCCTTCATCAAAAATATTATTTTAAATATAATTATATAAAAATCTCCAGCACTGGTTCACATCAGACATATTAAATTCTTCACTCTATCGTTTAGTGGTTTTAGTTTGTAATAAAAAAATATTATGTACTTAAAAGCTTTGTATGTAACTGTACACTATTATTCAATAAATTACCAGAAGACATTAGAAACTTAGAATACAATAATTTTAAGCCTCAAGTTAAAAACATATTAATTCTCAAAGCCTACTACTCTGTGGATGAAGCTCTAAAGGAAGACCAGATTTGTTAATTGACTTATATACCAGTATGACATAATAATAAGAATTTTTAATTTTTGACAACGCGTCTTTACAGCTGCTAAATATGACATACCTGTTCAATTAATTAATTTTACACATGTTAATGTTATAGACAATGTACAGTATTCTCAAATTAATAATGCACATACAGATCTTCGCTAATTGTCGTATTCCCGGAAACACCCGAATCATTGAATCGTAAGAGCCTAAACATTGCACTTGCATTTTGCACTTTGTTCGAAAGAAATAGAAGTCAATATCATGTGTACACAATCGAAAACAATTCGGGCGGTCGGTGACTGCATGTGTTCTCTCTGAGTGGAATTATATAGAGCTGATATTACACACCGTTCTTGGTTTTGTTTTCAAAGGTGAATTTAATTTCAACTTTAATTATCTTATTCAACTTTAAATAGTTTATTAATTTATTAGTTTATTTATTAGTTTTTATTAGTTTATTACACATAATTCTACTAAATTATGCATGAAGAAAATGCACTTAACCACCCTATATACATATCGTCTTCCGACGCTCGGGGAATACGACCGTTGCCGAACAGTGACGAAGATTTCTATGCGCATTATCACTTTGGGAGAACTGTACTATGTTTTATTATACAAAAATAATAAGATATATATTTTATATTGTTTAGTATATATATATATATATATAAATTGACATATAATAATAATTAGTATTAGTTTTAATTTTAGTTCATAAGTGACAACGCCCATTTACAGCTGCTATAATTATATTTGACATTAATATTATTGAATAATTATTATACATCGTTATTTATTATTTGACATAAGGCAATGTTTTTGATAAGTACAATGCCCCTTTACAGCTGCATCCAACCTTAGTTTATATAATCAATGTAGTAGCAGACTGTTCCTTGCTTTCTCGTATCCGGCTATTTTTCTGTGTCATTGTATTTTAAATACATTGCATATAAAAAATGGTAAACTTTGACAAATCCAAGTGTTCCCAGAAACAAGGTTCCTACGGATAATTAATAAACAATAAACAATAAACAACAATAGCACAATCAATAGATTTAATTTGACTCTAAGTAATATAGGGAAGAATGCCAACATATTATCCTCGTCAACGTATACAGAGGGGAAATGTTGCCAGTTTTCTTGGGACTATCTCTGATGGGACTATCTCTAATGGGACTATCTCTGATGGGACCTCTCGTGAGAACATTTCTTTTTTATTTAGTTTAGTTTATAGTTATTTTATTATATTATTTTTATTTAAGTAGTTTGTAGGAAATTATTATTTTATATTTTATAAATATTACAGTATTATAGGAGTAAAAGCGAGACAAACAAACAAACATAAAGACATACAGACAAAGCTTTTTTGACATTTATAATATTAATTATTAACTGCCTTCGTGATCTAGCGGTTAAGTCCGTGGATTAAGACTCGACGGGATCGACACATAAATATTTATTAATGTTATACATTTAATTCATATTGAATTTATTTGTGATATTTCTTGAGTTTGGTACGGCTGAAGACATCGACGAGATTGCTGCCACTTGTCATGATTGGCCTATAGTACAGTTGGCTAAATGTGAATCCGCTTATATATAAGCGTGGTTTCTGACCACCCCGAAACGGAAACGGTCGTGATGATACTTTACTTTTACTTTTTATAATTATGTATAAGATCACATTATTATTTTGTACACAGTATTCTGGAAAATAAAGATATTTTGATTTTGATATACTATTAAAATGAATGCTATAAACAAAATATCAAAGGAGACTTGTTTGTTAATTTAAAATAAGTGAGGCAATATTAATTTTATCAACTCCGTGTTGACACCTTGTGGTGTCTTAATTAAGTGAAAACAGTAACGATGACGTCACAATGTCGACTAATTATTCACAAACAATTTTAATTAATTATTGTATAAAAACATTACAGGCTAGAAACACCTTTGTTAAAATGAGCCACCTTCTCTGCAATCTTAAATTTCCTACATGATGCCGACTCGTCCGATGCTACATATTTTCCATTCTCCTGTATGGTGTCGAATCATGGACCCTGACAAACACAATGTCGAAGAAGTTAGAAGCTTTTGAAATGTGGATATACAGGAGAATGTTGAAGATATAATGGAAAGACAGAGTAAGAAACGAAACTGTCTTGCAGAGAATGAATAAAGGCGTTGAACTATTGAAAACGGTAAAGCGAAGGAAGTTGGAGTATTTGGGACACATCATGCGCAATAAAAAGTATAGCTTGCTGCAGCTCGTCATGCAAGGCAAGATACAAGGCCCCAGAAGACCGGGGAGAAGACGCACTTCCTGGTTCAAGAACCTCAGGGAGTTGTTCGGGATGAGCAGCAGATCCTTGTTCCGGACAGCGGCCAACAAAATCAAAATCGCCTTAATGATAGCCGACCTCCGATAGGAGATGTCACCGTAAGAAGAAGATAAAAACATTAATTTATAATTAACGTAGATATGTTTAGGAACTCGTAAATTTATTGTTTAACATTATACATTTGATATGGCACTTCGGAAACATGAATGAGAAATCGGTTGATTTCGGTTTGTGATCTTTGTCTATCGCTATCAATGACGTAACAGAGAAAACGCTCTACAAAATCGTAGATAGCCGATCTTAGCCGTACATCTCACTTTTGTTGCCGACGTGCCATATTAAATGCCGAGTACTGCAGGTATAACACGGTGAGTTCCGAAGATTTCCATAAGCTTATGCCTTCACTATTTCGCAACTACACGCACAATCCATAGCATATACCTTCATATCGTAGCCACTATCCCTACGCGTATATGCCCTAAAGCGCAGTTTCTTTCGTCCGTGATCAGGTGCTGCGAACCAGCCGCACACGTTCAATTTATTGTTCCTAAATTAGCAAAGGTTTTTGCATTTTGTCGAATTTCGGGTTGCACATGGGTAAGTAGTCTATTTCAATTTTGACGATCCTAAAACAGTGCCAGGTATTTTATTCTCATAAGGTACTTAGCTCAAAATAAAAGGTTATTTTTAGATCGTTGCTATGTGATTATATATGCATTATTTTGTCGATCTGATAAGCTAATTTTACTTGCAGAATACTTTCTCTGTAAAATTAAACTTTAACAGGTCACTGGAATCTGGGTTGACGTGATAAAGTTATTTTGACTTTATTGAGGTGTGAAAAAGCATAAAAGGCCGGCATAATAGTAGGACTGATGTCGTTAGTCAGTAGCTGGCGTCAGTTGCTTTCATACTTGGACATACCGCTTATCATAAGGTGGAAAAGATGTCACATGTCGTGATCAGTTATTTAAAAAAAAAGGTATTTCAAAAATAATTGCTCACAATCTCCAGTTAACGATATCATCAGACAAAATAAAGCGTGAAAGAATCTTTGGTATGTAGATTGCTCACTCTATCTTCAACAGTATCGTTAAACCGTGATTTATTGCTTAGTGAACGTGTCCAATCTAGGTTGATTTAGTATGCCAATAATCCCCCTCGTCAAGCGTGGGGACAGGCGCCACCCGAGCCGTGCTATGGTCATTCACGGCTCGCTGTCACTCTAAACGGCAAAATACGCCAAGCGGATCACCTGCAGGTGGACTAGATTAACATTATTTAAAATTAAACTTTTTGCTTCTTTACGCGATCTACCTCAGACCTCAAAACATACCGTTCCGTGGGAATCAAATATTTCAAACGAATAAACATTATGATCTCACAGAAGAAATGATCAGGAATGGGTTTAAGAGTAGTTCAAAGTTGGTGCGAGAGGAGTTTCAGCAAAATTTTTGCACCACTTACTAAAATAATTTGGCCTAAGCATAATTCATTTATGAAAAGAACTTCCAAGACGGCTTAATGGAATCGTACAGTATTTGGTTGGGTAGGGAGAGGAGTAGAGTTATAGATGGTGAGCGTATTATAGCGCAATAAAATTAAAAAGGAGGCCTCCATTTTAAACAAGCCTATTGTCGGTCGCAAGCCCGAGAGACCATTCTATCATCTCTTACCCACACACGATGGACCCGGTACGGTGAATCCATGGAATGCTCTCTTCAATTGAACTTACCGTTTCGTGGGAATCAACTTTAACTTCTCATTGGAAGTTGGTGCGAGAGGAATTCTAGCAAAAATATTTTTTTATATTTTTTATACTAGCACGTCATGTGACCTTGGTCCCACCTGATGGTAAGTGGCGCGCAAGTTCCATGAATGTTAGCAACTGAAGTCAGACACTCATAACTGCCATCAGTCCCTAACAATCATCAGTCTCAAACTCAAGCGTACCAGACTTCACCAAATATCACTAATGAAATAAATAGATTATTGTGCCCTGATCAGGAATCTAATCCAGTACATCCGCATATAAATCTGCGGTCGTAACCACTAGACCACGAAGCCAGCCAAGTAAATTATAAATGTAGCTACGAGTATATCGAGATTGATTCCGCAAATAGTCGCATGGGTACGTACTATATTTAGTTTTGTTTTAAGTTAAGAAAGCGTAGATTCTGTTGCTTTAACGATAACTTACCTATTAGTTCGTTAGTATTTTAACGATCTATGCTAAAAAATATTCGTTTACTTTATGTCTAATCTGCCGTAATCTCTTGTGTGGTTAGAAATCACGTAAATAAAGACACTTTTTTTAAGTAGCATTCACATTTAGTCAACTTTATGTATATCATCAGGAGATATTACAACGATATAAGCTTATTGATATGTTAAAAATATATGTTATGTGCAATAATGTCATTTTTTTTTAAGTTTTATTTCGAGTTTAACATAAAATCACAAAGTAAGTTTGTATTATTTTGTAGATACTAAATTTAGTAAGAGAAAGAAAAGAAAACATATAAATAAAGTTTCAAAAACAGCTTAGACATAACAATTACAAAAGAGAAAAAAAAAGTAATTGTAAAAACTTAAAATAATATAAACTTGGTAAAAAGAGAAAATAAAATGAGCTGCTATGGCAAATAGGTGTTCAGATCAGCATAGGCTGTAAATAAAGATGTGATAAAATAATAATATAAAAAATTAAAAAGTATCATCACGACCGTGTGCCTCCGTCCCTTTAAAAGTGGTCAGAAACCACGTTTTCAAAGAAGCGGATTCAAATATAGCCAACTTTACTATTGGATCATCATAATTAATTAATTATGATTATACATACATACATAGAACTCGTTCCTTATATCCTACAAAGGTCGGTTCAAACCCACCCGACATGTACCAATGAGAAATGCACTTTTCTTACAGCTCTCCCAAAGTGATAATGCGCATAGAAATCTTCGTCACTGTTCGGCAACGGTCGTATTCCCCGAGCGTCGGAAGACGATATGTATATAGAGTGGTTAAGTGCATTTTCTTTATGCATAATTTAGTAGAATTATGTGTTTTGTGCTAAAAGAGATAAATATTGATTTATCAGTAACGAAATTTGATTCAAAGTAAATAGCGAGGAAAACCATACGATTGAGAATATGCTACAATCTTTGTTGGATTGATTTACTTTGAAAATTTTATAGTACTGTAGTGGCCTCCTTTAAATATAAAATCTCTGCCTGTGTCAGACAGACAAGCAATTGTCAAATAAACTATTTAAATAAGATAATTAAAGTTTAAATTAAATTCACCTTTGAAAACAAAACCAAGAAGGTTGTGTAATAGCAGCTCTATATAATTCCACACAGAGAGAACACGTGCAGTCACCGCCAAAAAAACAAAAACAAAAAAACACTGCCCGAATTGTTTTCGATTGTGTACTCATGATATTGACTTCTATTTCTTTGGAACAAGGTGCAAAATGCAAGTGCATTGTTTAGTGCTCTTACGATTCAATGATTCGGGTGTTTCCGGGAATACGACAATTAACGAAGATCTGCATGCGCATTATTAATTTGGGAGTACTGTACGTACATTTGTCATAGATTTACAATACTACCGTTTCCGTGCCTCAGAGAGCACGTTAAGCCGTCGGTCCCGGTTCCACTAATACAAAGTTGTGGAATCGTAAATAATAAGTCAATAAAAATTGACATCATATCCTCGCCAAGCCGTCTGGCCAGCGTGGCGAGTGTAGGCCAAATTTTCCAGATATATGTTCTGGAAGGCCCATCTCCAACAGTGAAGGTCTAGGACGTTGTGTTCTAGGGGCTGTAATAGTGGTAGCGGCAAAACTGAAGTGACCTATACGACTATCTTTCTTATGTCAGTTTTTTGGTTTAATGGTAATATTTGACAACATTATGTTTAATTATGTTTTAAATATCTTAACGTTATCAATCTCTAATCTATAGAGAATAGTCAACCCTGTAGGGAAGAGATTAAATAGGTAACTAGAGACGACGCTCTGTGACGCCGTTTCCTGATGTTAATGAGAAACCGACTAATATTTAAGGGTTAATAGTTCTGTTGTTGGAAGAACTGGGAATAAAACGACGATTTATTCGACTGTAAAAACACTCATTTTTACTTTATGTAGACATAGAGACACACACAATATAAAGGATGTTTTTTTTTGAGGTATAGAACTTTGAAATGGAATAAAACACGGATGAACTTTTATAGTTGACTTTATTCAAAAGATAATCTTTTATTTAATTATTTATAAATTCTTTATTGCACTTAAAAACTTAACAGTTGAGTACAAGGGCGAACTTAATGCCTCTCGGCATTTTATACTAGCTAACCTTTGGGAGTGTGGTAGACGATTGCGGGTGCATTAGAAATAAAAACAAATACTTAAACATACATAACAATAATTTACATACCAATACACAAATACCTATAAAAATATATAATAATAATATATACATTTAATCTTTTTGCATTATAATTTAAATATGATTTCTGGCATATGACCGCCACGGCTGGGTCGGACGTAATCTAATCTGGAAGTCCAATTTTCAATCACTTTTTTCAACATTTGTGGCCAATATATCAGCAATAACGCGGCGAATGTTGTCCTCCAAGTGGTCGATCGTTGCGGGCTTATCAGTGTAGACTAACGACTTCACATATCCCCACAAAAATTAGTCTAGCGGCGTTAAATCACCCAATCTTGGAGGCCAATTCACGGGTACAAAACGTAAAATTATGAGGTTATCAAGGGTTTCCTTCAGTAAATCAATTGTCCTGAACGAGTATTGTATCATATCATAGTAGAACGACCCGTTGCATGCATTACCCATAACTTTTGCCTATGACAAGTAGTTACAGTTTCTGCCTCCGTGGTCTAGCGGTTAAGTCTGTGGATTTAGACTTGAAGGTAACGGGTTCTATCCCTGGTCGAGAAACAATATTTTTTAAAAAATATTTCTCGTGTTTTATCCGCTAGAGACATGGCCTAGCTTGCCACTTGCCACGATGAGCATCATCATCATCATCATCATCAGCCTGTATCTCTCCACTGCTGGATGTAGGCCTCCCCTAAGGCTCGCCACTTAACGCGATCTTTCGCTACCCTCATCCAACCCCCACCAGCGACCTTCTTTAGGTCATCTGTCCATCTGGCGGGGGGTCGTCCCACTCTGCGTCTTCCCGTACGTGGTCTCCACTCTAGAACCCGTTTGCCCCATCGATCGTCGGTTCTGCGGCAGATGTGTCCGGCCCATTGCCACTTCAGCTTGCTAATTTTAAAAGCTATGTCTGTAACTTTCGTTCTCTGACGAATATCAACGTTTCGAATTCTATCCACCAGAGATACACCAAGCATAGCTCTCTCCATGGCTCGCTGAGCGACCTTGAATTTATGGACCAGACCCACTGTTAGTGTCCACGTCTCTGCTCCGTACGACATTACCGGGAGGACGCACTGGTTAAAGACCTTAGTCTTTAAACATTGTGGTATAGACGATGAGAGGATGTGCCGGAGTTTCCCGAATGCCGCCCATCCTAGCTGAATGCGTCTGTCGGCTTCTTTGCTGAAGTTGGCTGCTCCTAATTGGATAATGAGATTGGATGATGAGCATAATAATATAGTAAAGTATTTTTTTTTTCTAAATTCTTTAATGCACTTAAAAATAGTGCAGAGGCGAGGTATAATGCCAGTAGGCATTCTTTACCAGCTAACCTTGAGGATCGAGTAAGGTTAAAAAAAAATATATATTTATATTATACAGTTAAGTTACTTAACTAATTATAATATACTACACATTATAGCTACACACATAAACATATATAAACTATACATACAATACACAATTATACATGCAAGTACATCATATATATTATAACATTATTATTGTGTATATAAATCACGTAGGTTTTAAAAAAAAAATATTTTATGTTTGTATTGTAACGCACTGCTCCATATTTAAGTAAGGTTGTGTAGTTTCATGGCGTTCTACCTGGTAGAATGCTGTGAAATTATGTAGCCTAATATTAAAGTATACTTATTGTAAATTTGACATGTAAAAGTGCAAAATACAATATTTTTTTTTACTATGCCTAATTACAGAAATAAACGAATTGAATTGAACTGGTTATCAATCGTTTAAAGACACTGATAGACGGTGCACGTCTAATAGCCATGGGTAGCTTATTCCATTGGCGAGCCGCAGTTACAGTAAAGGAATCAGTGTACAGTTCTCCCAAAGTGATAATGCGCATAGAAATCTTCGTTACTGTTCGGCAACGGTCGTATTCCCCGAGCGTCGGAAGACGATATGTATATAGAGTGGTTAAGTGCATTTTCTTCATGCATAATTTAGTAGAATTATGTGTTTTGTGCTAAAAGAGATAAATATTGATTTATCAGTAACAAAATTTGATTCGATAATTCCATGTAAGTAAATAGCGAGGAAAACCACACGATTGAGAATATGCTACAATCTTTGTTGGATTGATTTACTTCGAAAATTTTATAGTACTGTAGTGACCTCCTTTAAATATAAAATCTCTGCCTGTGTCAGACAGACAAGGAATTGTCAAATAAACTATTTAAATAAGATAACTAAAGTTGAAATTAAATTCACCTTTGAAAACAAAACCAAGAAGGGTGTGTGTGTAATAGCAGCTCTATATAATTTCACACAGAGAGAACACGTGCAGTCACCGCCAAAAAACAAAAACAAAAAAACACTGCCCGAATTGTTTTCGATTGTGTACACATGATATTGACTTCTATTTCTTTGGAACAAGGTGCAAAATGCAAGTGCAATGTTTAGGCTCTTACGATTCAATGATTCGGGTGTTTCCGGGAATACGACAATTAGCGAAGATCTGTATGTGCATTATTAATTTGGGAATACTGTACCTGGTTGAGAAATGAGAAGGAATCTAAAGTTGATTGTTCTAAAGAGGAGCGAAGAAATCCGCTTCATAAAAACATAAATGCTTGTTTTCTGACCACCCCGGAAGTGATACGGTCGTGATGATACTTTACTTTTTCTTTTTAACAGTTTCGAGTAGAATAAGTATAACTTTGTCCCATTTTTAAAAAGGAAGTGGGACGATAACATTCGCACGTTCACAACTCGCGTAACGGTTAAAGTTGGACGAATGTTACACGAGTTACGATCCCACGGGAATATAAGTATTTACAGTATGTTTGAATAAATAGGCCGTTATTTTATTATTATATATTATATATTATTTTATTTTGTTACGACCAGGAATCGCACTCGCTACCTCCGCGTCTAAATCTATGATCTTAACCCTAGCGGTCTCAAAGGTACGAGTAATATTGAATTAAAAAGTAATTGGTAGCCCGCATCAGTAACTTGCTTTAGCACTATGCACCGTGTACTAGCGTGTAGTCAAAATCAAAATATCTTTATTCACGTATACCTATTACAGTCATTTGTGACACGTCATAATTTAAATTATTTTGAATGTTTTTACTTCTGTTAGTGGAAGACTAAGCAGCAAAGTGGTCCAAATAGTAAGCTGTTAGCAGAAGACTAGCAGCTTAGCAAATTCCAGTTAATGTTTAATCTGACTGAGAAAGGGATCTGCAAGGAAAACTTAGCTATAGTAGATTTATAAATGACACAAAAGTAAAAGTAAAGTATCATCACGACCGTTTCCCTTTCGGGGTGGTCAGAAACCATGCTTATAAGCGGATTCACATTTAGCCAACTTTACTATAGGCCAATCATGACAAGTGGCAAGCTCGTCGATGTCTCCAGCGTACCAAACTCGAGAAATATCACAAATAAATTAAAAACATTAATTAAATGTATTTTTTACATTAATAAATATTTTTGTGTCCCGACCAGGAATCGAACCCGGTACCTCCGAGTCTAAATCCATGGACTTAACCGCTAGACCACGGAGGCAGTTAAATGATACAAATACATAATTACAAAACAAAAATAAATAAATAAATATCTTTCAAATTAACCTATAAGTACCTTTGAGATTACAATACCTGGTACAGTGGTACCCTACAAAGGTTTGTCAGAATTAAGACAAAACGCAAATCCTTTGCTAATTAAGGAACAATAAATTGAACGTTTTCGGCAGAGGTCCCAGGGTCCCACAGCAGCACCCGATCCCAGACATAACGCATAAGTAACTAGTGCTCATGTGGATAGCTGGCGCGGGTAGCTCGCACCACTGACTTGCTCAGGTAGCCCGCACCAGTATCTTGCTCTAGTAATACTCGTATGCGTTGTGTATAAGCACAAGCAAACTTGTGCAATAATTTATTTTATTTTATTTTATTTGGGTAACTTACAGCTAATACAATATATTAAAAACTATGTTAATAGGCTGGGGCCATTACCTTTTTGAGATGAAAAAATTAGTAGCAGGCAACAGCTGGCTGAAATATATAGTTGAGGTCATAAAAAATGAAAAAAAAAACTTTCGAACTTGAGATTAAGGGAAGTAGTGAAATGGGGTGCTATTTAAGGGATGAAAACCGTTTTTCGTTATTTGTGGCGGAACGAGACCTCCTAGAGAAAAGTGTATTATACAAAAGTTGTAGATAATAAAAAAATCTAAAACTTTTATTATATATATTTTTCGACATAACCTCAAAGTTTTCGAGAAAATGACGAAAAACCGATTTTTCTGTTTTTTATTTTTTTCTCGCGTGGAAATTATTTAATTTAAATGAAACTTTGTGAAAATACGTAATTATTTGCACACAATAAGCATGAATTTTTTCAATCATGGAAAATTAATATTTTTCGAGATTTCACCATTTTTTTTCGAAAAAACACCCTTATATTTGGTGAACAACTTTATTGATTGTTTTTTGGTTTCTGATGTTGTACAAGGTCTTATTTTTTTCGTCGTGATGTCTACTTTCAAATGGTATATCGATTTTAATTATTCATTGGTATTTAGTAGCTTAAAATTAAGAAAAACCGAAAAAAAATAATTCGAATCTCGAACTTACCGATTTTTTTCATTATTTTCAATTTTTAAGCTTATTTATGTTAATAATTTATAATATTTTGATGAAATAACTTACTTTGGTATAAAATCAATAAATTTAAATGAATTTATTTATTGGAAACAACGCTATAATTTAGTAGAATAAAAAATAACAAAATAATGTTACGTATTCAAAAAAAAAATTTACAAAATTTAAAATTTCAGCATACAGGTATTTGAAATGCCCGCCAAAAATGACTGAAGGTTGGGGAGAGAGAGGGGTAGGATAAAGTGAGCCTGTACAAAAGCAGCAGAGCTCGTTCTGTTGTAGTAGTAAATTTCTATTCGACTAGTTGTGTGAAAATATTTTTTCAGTTGTTGATGCGTCCTTTGTTAACACACGTGGTGATTAAGATTTCAATTAAAATTAAACAAATTATTATTTGACAGTAGTTTACTGCCGTTGGATAGTAACAAAGTAAGTTGAGTATTAATTTTATAGCCTTTAACATTGTCAGTAGCTTTTATAATTTTAATATTATTGTAAATTCATACATGATAATTACAATTCTTAAATGTTACAATAATGTTTTGTTTTGATGTGTACGCTTGAAGCTACAACTATTAGCCTTAATTTCACCAAAACCGAATTAACATTTCAGAAAAATATAACTTAACTGTAGCTTATTAAAATTAATAAAGTACTTATGATTTCCATATAAATGTTAAGTTTCATGAAGTTTTCCCTACCTTTCCGTGATGAACTTCATTTAAATTTATTCATTTTATACCAAAGTAAGTTATTTCATCAAAATATTATAAATTATTAACATAAATATGCTAAAAAATTGAAAATAATGAAAAAAATCGGTAAGTTCGAGATTAGAAAATTTTTTTTTTCGGTTAATTTTAAGCTACTAAATAACAATGACAAATAATATTTTTTTTATTATCTACAACTTTTGTATGAAATACTTTTCTCTAGGAGGTCTCGTTCCGCCACGAATAACGAAAAATGGTTTTCATCCCTTAAATAGCACCCCATTTCACTACTTCCCTTAATCTCAAGTTCGAAAGTTTTTTTTTTCATTGTTTATGACCTCAACTACATATTCCAGCCGGCCGTTGCCTGTTACTAATTTTTTTTTTTAGCTATAAAAATCCGTAACGGCCCCAGCCTATAATGACTACAAGCTAATTAAGAGTTACCACACATAACAAAAATACAAGCAAAAAAAAGAAAAACCAAAAGTTCAAAAAACTAAACTAAACTGATTATTCAGTTAGAGTTACAAAATTGGAAATTATTTAGCTCCTCACGGAATAAATACTATCACAAAATAAGTCAATGTCTAAATTGTGACTTAGTAAGTTAAACAACGATACTGCTCTAGGTATATACCTATTTTGTCTATAATTGCTATGAGCATGAGGTACACATAGTAGGTCTGAAGAACGCAAGCAACGGACTGGTGTCCTAAGACCAAATCATATCTAACAATTCTGGACAGTCAATGATACCTCTGGCAATCTTATTCAGAAAAGTCAGGTCAGCTACATCGCGTCTGATCGAAAGAGGGAGGACGTGATATTTTATACAACGCTGATCATAATGCTCGCACGGATAGCTAGTGCGGGTAACCTGTACCAATAACTTGCTGCAGTAATATGCACCGTGTATAAGCACAAGCAACCTGTCCAAAACTCCTCGCGCGGGTAGCTAGTGCAGGTGGCGAGAGTGCTGGTGACTCGGTTGTAAGAACGCTTTTTTTTTAATCCTAATAAGTTCGGTTAAAACCCTGGCATGAGGAAAAAACATTTATTTATTTACTTACAAACTTTATTGCACTATGTACAAAGGCAGACAGCCGCTAGGCATTCTCTGACAGCCAAACCTTTAAGACATTTAGACAGTATAGATGGTAGGTGCAATATTTACTTACTAGATATATAATATTTATTTACTGCGTACATTTGGAATAGATTTACAACACCACCATTTCCGTGCCTCGGAGAGCAATTTATTTTTTTATTTTTATTTATTCAGGAAACATACAGATCTTAAATCATAATTACAACAATTCTAAAAGTTACACAATCCTGCAAAGTTTCCACTTAAATATTAAACATAGATTTTGCAAAAAAAAATAATAATAATAGGGATAAGCTTAAAAACAATACCTATATAACAAATACAACTAAATAATATACATATATATAGTAAAATAATGGTAAATGAAAAAAATAAATAAAATAGTAATCAAAAATAAATTAATTAAAGGTTCTCTAAGCATTCCAATTATGATTCATTTAGATAATTTTATATTAATTATTTTTTTTAACCTAGCAACACTAACACTGAACAAATCAATATCACTGAAATTTTCAGTTTCAATTTAACCCATTGCTCCCGATTCCACTATTACCAATTTCTAGAATCGTTAATAAATTGTCTTTTAAAATTGACAATAGACCCTCGTCAACACGTCTGTCCAGCATGACGAGCGTAGGCCAAAATCAAAAATTTCTGGAAGGCCAATCTCTACAGTGCAGGTCTAGAACTCTCTGTGTTCTTGGGGCTGT
Organism: Tinea semifulvella; assembly: GCA_910589645.1. NCBI lineage: Eukaryota > Metazoa > Arthropoda > Insecta > Lepidoptera > Tineidae > Tinea > Tinea semifulvella. Next base: position 9,435,442 of record OU342595.1, on the reverse strand, counting down.
GATTATGATGACAAGCACAAACGAGTAACTTGTGCAGTACTGGTAACTTGCGTTGGGAGCTCGCACCAGTTTTTCTTCAACAACATGCACCCTTACTAAGACAAAGTACTTATTATTTCCTAAGTTGATTAGTTTTAAGATGATGAACCAAACTTTTCGACATAACTGTAAGTTACTGAACTGAAGCTTTATGCAAGGTGAGCGGAAACAGAGCATGAAATGTGGAATTGGTTAACTTGTGACGCTGCTTCTGAAACTTTACCGTCAGCCGATGTAAGTACTAAGTTTCGAATACTATTTTTATTGTGCTTTTTTCGCAATATGGGTTCTTAATAAACGTTGTGTTTGATATAACTCTAAAATTATTTTTCCGAATTGTTGTTATTTTATTTTGTTAGATTTAAGTCACGGATGGTTTAGCAACAAAAAAAAGGAAGTATCCTAAGAGATAACACAAAAATCGTATTTTTTAATGTTTATTATTATTATTATTAAATTCTTTATTGCACAAAATAAGTGTACAAAGGCGAAGATTAATGCCTACAAGGCATTTTCTAACATCTAACCTTTGGGAGAGTGTGAGATTAAGGGTAGTGCCGATATCAAGTTTAACAATATAGAATATACTACACACACTACATACTAATAGATACTTACACTGTTACATAAATTACACGTATACCATTTATTCATTTAATTTATTCGAAGTAAGGTACAAATAGCAGCTAAAAAACATAATTATTAAAACATAGACAAACAATCCTGTCGGGTTTGCCAGCCTAAAAAAATGTACACAACATTAAATAATAATAAAAAATGGTAATAATATAAAATAAAAGTTAATAGTAAAAAAATATATAAAATGTGCAATTAAAAGTAAAACCTATAAAAACTAAAACTAATACCTAATAAGAATAAAACATAATAATAACAAAATAAGATAATAACATGAAACTGCCTCCGTGGTCTAGCGGTTAAGTCTGTGGATTAAGACTCGGAGGTACCGGGTTCGATTCCTGGTCAAGTCACAAAAATATTTATTAATGTAAATAAATACATTTAATTAATATTTAATTTATTTGTGATATTTCTCCAGTTTGGTACGCTGGAGACATCGACGAGCTTGCCACTTGTCATGATTGGCGTATAGTAAAGTTGGCTAAATGTGAATCCGCTTATAAGCGTGGTTTCTGACCACCCCGAAAGGGAAACGGTCGTAATGATACTTTACTTTTTTTTTAACATAAAACAAAATGTTGCCCCTATAAATATTTTCTTAGGTCTAATGACAGTGCCGATGTGCACTGTGCAGCGCAAAAGGATTACAAATTGGCAGATCATATGTATAATGCTATACCTACTGTTACTGTATGCTAGAGCTACTGTGAACAATAGTAGAGGTCCTACACTGTATTATAGGAGCTGTATCCATTATGATGATGTGAAAATCAAATAGGTACCTAGTGTGTTGCACGAACATTCAAGAACGTAATGTCACTCGTGAAAGTTTGTTAAGAAACTACAAACTAAATATAAAATGAAAGAAAAAATGTTGCGAGTGTGTTGAGCAAACAATTTAGTATTCCACTCTGGCGCGTAACTTGAGAGACGTTTCAGTACCTCATTCCGCGCTGCGTACATAAGTGTAAGTTATAGGGAAAACTTTTAACCAATATTCCATTTAGCTATTTCCCATTTTAATATATAATATAGTCGAATAAATATTATGATCTCACAGAAGAAATGATCAGGAACGAGTTCAAATCTTTGCATCACTTACTGAAAGAATTGGGCCTAAGCAGGTCTGCCGTCAATACATTTATGGAACGAGCTTCCAAGACGGCATTAACGGAATAATACAGTATTTGGTTGGATAGGGAGATGAGTAGAATAGTGGATAGTGAGCGTATTATCGCGCAATAAAATAAAAAGGTAGGCCTTCTTTTCTTAAATCAGCCTATTGTCGGTCGCAAGCTAGAGAGAGACACCATTCTTCTCATCTCTTACCCACATACGACAGACCCAGCACCCACACGGTGAATCCATGGAATGCTTAGAAATTTGTCTTCTTCTCTTATTTTCAGTGTTTAATCGAAATATGAATTTTAACGCGGTATGTCCAAGATAATTTTTTTTAAAATCTCAACACTATTTGTAACATGCATAGTAAATGCATATAGTTAATATTTAAATCTAAATTATCTGTCTAATCTAAGTATGTATAAGTAAGGAAAACTTAGAAACGCGCATAAGTGTCATGGGCCGTGACAGCAAATTTTCTGATGATGCAATTGTGACGTCATGGGTGCTAAATGACTTAAAATATAAAAATCAACCAATAAATATTGAAAAAGCAGTTGTTAAAGCAGCTTACGGAAAGTACTAAACTAAACTTGTAACTGTCCGATAGGCGTAGTGTGCCGAGGACACTCGCTGCGTTCCCCCGTTGTGGGTATTGTATATAAATATAAATATGTGGTTAACGTGGTGAGTATTGTATGATGTAATGTATCTGTGTATTGTTTAATGATAAAAACCTCTGCAATGCTGCTAATAGAGAAAAAAAATATAATTAAAAACAAACTTAAGGGCTTTAAGTAGGGCATCGGCTGCCTATATCTTACAGTAATGTATCCGCTTTGACAGCAAGACATGTGGGTGTTTTTGGCCAACTTTGAACACTCCTCGTTGCAAGTTGGTACTTGTAAAATATGCTGAAATATTTATTACGTAACTATATTTTTAGCCTGTTGGAGTTATCCGAGATGATGGCAAGAGACCCATGGTATGACGTTGGTCCCCTAGGAACGGGGACGTGCTCTGGTGTGAGACGCCACGTGCGTCGACACCCTCGCCGCGTCGCATCTCAGGGGGACAGCGCATAAAGCGGGAGCCGCGGCGGAAAATGCGGAGTCCAGCAAGCGGCGCAAGTATATAGGTATATTAAAAGATTACATATTTGTGCCGTTTGCTATAGAAACTCTGGGCCCATGGAGTCCAAGCGCAAAAAAGTTTTTAAAAGACATAACACCGCATCTTGTCGTCTCCTCCGGTGTGATTGTGATTTCGGTGGCTTTTCCGCACTTAGTCTCCATTGGACCATTGTGCGTGACCTTTACTCCTTCAGCGGAGCCATCCGATCTCCTCCAGGAAGGCCAGGAGACCCGTTACGTTCCTGCAGACCTCCGGAAGAGTCCTCGCAGTCTGGAGGAACCTCAGTCTAGGCGCAGCCACACTGTCGCACTCCATGAGCACATGCGCGGCCGTCTCCTCCTCCGCCATGCATCCTCTACACAGTGGGCTATCTGTAATGTTCAGAGTATGGAGATGTTTGTTAAAGGCACAGTGGCCCGTCAAGACCCCCACCACTATTCGAAGCCTGGCTCTGTCAAGGCCCAGGAGATGTCGTGTGAGGCGCCTGTCTGGTTTGGGAAGGGCCTCCCTGGACTGTCTGCAGTCTGTGGTCGATGCCCACATCTGCTCGTGCAGTTTATTAGTTCTTTTGCGAAGCCAGCTTTGCATGAATTGGAATAGTAGGGGGATTGTCGGTCCTCCGGTGACAAGAGGGCTGGCTCTTTCTTCGCCCAGAGAATCAGTATTGCAATTCAGCGGGGAAATGCAGCCAGCATTTGCCACCATTCCACGCGGACGGGACTTATATCCCTATCCTTAATATTAATATTAATTTTATTTTATATGTTGTAAATATTTTTTTCGAATAAATGTATATAATTTTCACTTAATATAATAATTTTAACATGAAATTTTCGTTAATGATCACTATTATTAACAATTTGTCTACTGTCAATGACTTCTAGGGCTGTTACTTTAAGTTCGAATAAAAGTTTTTTTTATGCTAGCACATGTGACCAATCTGATAGTAAGTAGCGCGCAAGGTCCATTAATGTTAGCAACTGGAATCAGACACTCATGACTGACATCAGTTCCTAACACTATGCCGGCTTGACTGGGCATGACATTTCGAGCCTGATCTCGAAACATGTGGATACATTTTACTGGGTTTATCGGCACTATCGGTAGATACTTGACAAATTACTACCATCCGTCCGCCTACCACCTATTTGTTTTTCTCGTTGCAATGAAATGAAATTGAAATGAAATGAAATATTTATTTAGGCAGATAAAAAACAATTAACAATAATGACATTTGTTGGCCCCCACACTAGTGTTTTGTCCTGCAGGGGTAAAAGCATTTGCAATGATGTCAAATGCCAATTTTCACTTTCAAGGAGAAGTAATATTGTAAGCTTGACATGATGATGTGTATATAAAAATAACACTGCTTGAAACAAGACTTACTGAAGTCATGTTAAAATCTAAATACAACTCGACGTATTTTTTATACTTGCAAAAGCAATTTTGCGTTCGTCCTACTTAAGTCATTAAATTTCGATTTAAGTGAAACTTTGAAATTTCTATCCTTTAAATATTCCCTAAAGACGACTTCATTCGGATTTCAGGAATTCGTAAAAAAAGTACTTAAAATATCTGGCTTAAGGATTCATATAATAAAAAAGCTAATACTGGATAGAATTCAGCTTTTAATATCTAACTACGAATAGATATTTCTTCATATTTTTTTTTCATAAAAGGGTTTTGTAAAAAAAAATTTTTTCTCTCTCCTAATGGATGATGAATGAGGCGATAGGGAAGGCAAAGGGTAGACCCTTTAGCCCCATACAGCCAAGTCTGACGTTTTTTAAGAGTTAATGAGGTTATCATCAAATTCCAGATATTGCAGAATTTGATGCTTTTCTTAGAGTCACTGGCTACATTATAGCCCAAACACGTCGGGTAAAATATGGGAGTTGACAGCGCGGAAAAACCGCAAAAAATAAACTGCAACTTGTGCCCCATATAGAAAGTCCAATTTATCGTTTTCCATAACTATTCACATTGTAGAACATTATTAAACAATACAACACCACTTTTGACCAACAATATTCACAGTAAACTAATTTACAAAACAAACACTTGCACTTGACATATAAAAAATAAACTGCAACTTGTGCCCCATATTGAAAATCCAATTTATGGTTTTCCATAATTATTTATTGTTGTTTTTTTTTTGGTTTTCTTCTCCTGATGGATGATGAATGAGGTGATAGGGAAGGCAAAGGGTCCAGCCCATACAGCCAAGTCTGACGTAATATATCTTTTCTTTTTATGAGTTAATGAGGTCATCATCAAATTCAAGATGCTGCAGAATTTGATGCTTTTCTTCGAGTCACTCGTGGCACCATAGCTCAATCACGACGGTTAAAATATGGGAGTTGACAGCGCGGGAAAACCGCAAAAAATAAACTGCAACTTGTGCCTCATGTTGAAAATCCAATTTATCGTTTTCCATAATTATTTATATTTTTTTTTTTTTCTTATGTCAACAATATCTTCTGAACCATTACATTTTTAAATTCATTTCCAGGTCATGCTTCAGTACGAAATATTTTTTTATATACGAAACATTAGACACACTAAACTTTTGGTTAATATCTTTCGTTAATATATAATAGAGTTAAAAAAAAATTGGATATAATACGCCACTTTATTGCGTTCGAACATTTATACATTTTTTTTTTTTTGTATACCTAGTTTTTAAGAAAGCCCATGCTAGCCGGGATGGATCCCATTCATATTAAATTGGGTAAGAAAAAGAAAATAACTTACATGTAGAATTCCTACTACAGTACACAAATACTTGAGGTCAAAATATTGACAACGGAACCCTGAATAGCGGGAAATTGAGTTTCTGCTTTGGGTTTGCAAATCGATATGTAATATTGTAGGAAGCGCGATTGCTGAGCCTAGATAGGAATATGGCGATACGAGAACATTAATCATAGCAGTGAGGCCTGAATTTGGAATTTCCACGCCCGTGAGTAATGTACTGAAAATTACCCATCGGCTCCAATATTCAAGAGATTCTGCGTTCACCTTTCTATGTATTATTTATGGAGCAAGTTAAACGGTTTTTCATTTGAAGAACTTTGATCAAAATATAGTAATTTATTTAATCTTTAGAATTCGCTCTCTATAGTGGATTGTTTCTGGCCTTTGCCAAGGAGTAATTTGCTGTGGATGGCAAGCAAACTAAATTAATATTTATGAAATACTCACTGTGGGTAGTGTATTGTTATTTTTATTTTTTAATATATATAAATGTTTAATTAACTTTTAATAATTTAAATTAATAAATATTATTGTGTCCCAATTAGAAAACGAACCCGGATACCATACTCATGCTTTAGTCCTTTTTATTATTTTAGGTTCTACGACTTGGTTCATCCTGAAAAACTAACCAAAATAAAACCATCTAATTCACAAAAATAGAAACGAAATGAAGTTGCACATTTACAAGTATGAAGATTCTGAAATGGGTTCTGACAAATGATGTCCGAATATTAGGTCAGAGGGCGACAATGATAATGTCGTCCATAATAAATGGCGGTCGGTTGCAGCGAATGGCGCGATCTGAAGGTCTATTCTCGAAACTGATAGAATTGCAAAACTTTAAGTGGTAACTTAAGCGGTAGGTTGTTAGGAACCGATTTTGAATAATCAATGCCCGTTCTAAAACTAAATTTTAAAAGTGGCAGCTCCAATCTAGTGGCTTGGACCATTACCTGGTAGCTATGACCAGTGCCATGCGCTCCGTCTTCTCCTCGAATGGACGTAGAGCGTATAGTGTGGCACTATTCTACAGCAGACTGGGATGGACCGCGTGAGTACTACACAGCCATGGAGGCTCCGATACTTTAAGGACGATGATCCATCCAGGTCTGCGGCTGCCGTTGCTGATGAGATACTTCTAGGGTTAGATTATTACATTCCCTTCTCCAGAATCATCAGCAGCGGCAAAAGCAGACCTTGGTTTAACACCTATTGTGCCTCGGTTGTAGAAAATACTGCTTACCGGAAATGGGTGAGGGGTCAAGCTCACTCTGACCCCAATATTAGGTCGTAGAAGTATAGTAAAGTATCATCACGACCGTTGCTCTTTCGAGGTGGTCAGAAACCACGCTTATAAATAAGCTTATAATATTTAGCCAACTTTACTATAGGCTAATCATGACAAGTGGCAAGCTCGTCGATGAATTAAATATTAATTAACCAACCACCATTAATCGAACCCGATACCTCCGAGTCTAAATCCACGGACTTAACTGGTAGACCACGGAGGCAGCCGAGTCGTGATGATACTTTTCTTTTTTTAAACTATTTTCTATAACTTATAGCTTCTTAAGTAATTGTGTTGTGTCAAGAATGGACCTAATTTTGCGCTTCCGACTTACGTATCGGTTCGATATATTCGAGTGAAAATTTACAGATCTCCATAACTGTCAGTTTCATTCGAACAAATAGAGTCGACATGCATGTTGAAAGCACGAGAATCAGGCCATGGGCGCGAAATCACGATATATTATTGCCTACACCACTATCATAAACTAACTGTGACATAGTTACTAGCAACGGATGTTGGTAATTGTCGGTGATTTCAATGTTGTGTTTGCGCGGATTCAATTGTACGCATTGATTTAGAGGCGTATAGGATTTGGTGTTGTTAAGATTTGACATGAAATATGATACCTAAACTTATATTCATTAATGATCAATTAAGAAAGGCCTTTCAGATCAATTTTCTGGAGTTTGCTTTTTGGACCAGTTTGATTAATAATTTAAATAATAACGTGTCACAAATGCCTGTAATTGGGACCCGGATTTAATATACGAATTTTCACAAACCTTTAGAACATACTCGTACATAACTTCACACCAAATCCCTTGCGGGGTAGGCAAAGATGATTAAGTGCCACTTGTCACGGTCGTTCACTTCCTCGACATTCATTAACTTTTTCATATATGCCCTTTAGAATCAATGGCTTTTTAATGCACCTTCAGCTATTGTTTTATTTATTCAAAGAAATTGTTAATTCGAAGTAAATTAATAGACATTAAATATTAATTAAAAGCTACCTAAATTAATAAACAACTTATTCGGAACATTTCCCCTCTGTATAGCGAGGCTGATACGTTGGCAAAAATAATTGCCAGCCTTCCTATCTCCGGGTCTTTCCGTCAGCCGCTTTGACAACTCCTTGGCCAGCCTTACCCACAACTTTCGCATTATAAATCTGGTTCGTCAATCTCTCTTCACTCATTCTTTCGACTTGCCTGAAACATCGGAGCATGCCAAAGTGACGCCGCATATCCGACGCCCTCATTTCTACTGCATTAACTCTTCTCTCATGCGCATTCTGACATACCCACGTCTTGCTTCCTTTCCTATGGCGAGACTAGCTTTGTCACTGACATTTTAAATGGCGATCAGTGACCCCAGGGCACCGTTGACACTATTTCCCGCGTTCACTCTTCTTTCAACATCCCTATCATACTTCCCATCTAACGTTCTAAACTCGTTTAAAAATTTAAATAAATTATTGCGTCCAATCAGATATCGAACCCGGTAAATTTAAATCCACGGACTTAACCGCTAGACCAACTTTAACAGTAAAAAATATGAAAGGCTAAAATAAGGCTATTGTTTTTGCTAATATATTTACGGTAAATAAAATAACATTGTATAAAGACACTGCTAATCCTACAAATCCTACTTTATTTTCGTTTTGGGACTTAAAGAAGTAAATAAAGATATCTCCTAAGAGTTATCCAGATATTTATTTTGTGTAGGTATATCTCCAAGATATAAGGGCGTTTTTACATGCATACGGTTTACGCACGGTTTCGTATTATTCCTTTTTCCTCGATGTACTTCAATCATATACTCTATAGGTACACGATGATCGTGCCGTGACTGTATGGATGTGAAAAGGCCCTAAGGGTTACGAGAATAAGGTACAGCGTTTAATTTCAAGGCAGGGTATTCATTCACTCTATTTTTAATACCTACTACAGCTACACTGAAAAAAATAGTTAAAGTAATGATCGTTAAAAATCTAAAAATTTCAATCACCCTTTTTGTATATTTTTGGTTTAAACAATCAGAACACTTATTAACAAATACTTATTAATTATATTATAAACAGTCATCATCATCATTACAGCCCCTAGATCACAGCGTCCTAGACTTCCACTGTTGAAGGCCCATCTGAACTGGAGAATTTGGCCTACACTCGCCACGCTGGCCAAGGATATGATGTCAATTTTTAATGACAATTTATTAACGCAATTTTATAAACAGTGGATTAAAAACTAAATTAAACCAAAGAAAAAAACTACAAATAAATTGCTCTTCTAAATCGCTGCCCTGTGGCATGGAGCCCAATATACTGGCAGTATTTCCCCTCAGAATTAGAATACTAAATTTTCGAGAAAAATTACTGTCAGCCATATTGTCACAAGCGACGTCACTGAGCCTTATTGTGAGGTTTTATTTTTAATATTGTAATTCGTTTATACTATTTGAATTACAACTTTAATTAAATGATCTTTGTCTAATGATTAGATATTCTTTTGTCTAATAAAAACATTATTGTTTCGAATGTCTATGTACATTTTGTATGTAAAAAGTAAAGTAAAGTTTCATCACGACCGTTTCCCTTTCGGGGTGGTCAGAAACTACGCTTATAAATAAGCGGATTCACATTTAGCCAACTTTACTATAGGCCAATCATGACAAGTGGCAAGCTCGTCGATGTCTCCGGCATACCGAACTCAAGAAATTTCACAATTTAATTAAGTATTAATTAAATGTATTTATTTACATTATTAAATTGTTTTGTGTCCCGACCAGGAATCGAACCCGGTACCTCCGAGTCTAAATCCACGGACTTAACCGCTAGACCACGGAGGCTGTTTGTAATTTTGTATGTAATTCTATATTTATAATAATGCACCCCGCAATCCTCTACATTGTGGTAGAGAACAACTATTTTTATTCTATATATATAAAAAAATATGTCTGTGTGTATGTAATTTCCATATGCATTTCAAAACTACTTGACCGATCAGAATGAAACTTTGGGAATATGTTTCTGACATAGTACTACTGTTGTTTGATAGGTGGCGCGCATCAGCGCTGATTTGTGGGGCATACCGACCGAGGGTACCGAGCGGGAGCCTAAAACTCCCTAGCGCTCCAGTGATATATGTATATAGTTACTCAGTCGTTACTCTTGAGACTCCTGCGTGAGCCCACTCTGCGCTTGACTGTCGTTGAATACAGAAATAAAGCCAAGTCAAACCATTTACCGCTCAACGTTTAATCGACCTCTCTCAGTGAGTGTGGGTAGTATTATAAACAGCTCGAGGCAATGCTGTTGAATGATTTATGTCATAACCGATATGACTGTAGTGACCTCAATAACAGGTTGTGCTACAGGGTTCCTATGAGAGTGCATCAGCGATCATCTAGACCCTTCTTCTTCTCAGTAGGAAGCTGCCGCACTAACGCGGGTAAACGATCGCCAATATACCGACTGGTTGACACATTCAATAACAAATTTCACTTTATAGACATCATTGCCTCGACTGCCGGTGCTTTTAGGAAGTCTATTTTGGATATACTAAAACCATAATGTGTTATTGATACTTATAATTATTGTTGTATACTTCTTTTTTTATCTTCTTTACTCATATCTTTCTTTTGTTACTAATTGTTGTTTAACTTCACTATCTGACTTTACCTATTTATATAATCTGTGGTTTACGTCGATGGTAACATACTTAACAATTTGTTTATTTAAATGTTATTATATATAGAGTCCTTCGCGCCATTTTGTGTGGACATGTCAAGTGCAAGTTTTTGTTTTGTAAATTAATTTACTGTGGATATTGTTGGCCAAAAGTGGTGTTGTTTTGTTTAATAATGTGTTGCAAAGTGAATAATTATGGAAAACAATAAATTGGACTTTAAATATGGGGCACAAGTTGCAGTTTATTTTTTGCGGTTTTCCCGCGCTGTCAACTCCCATATTTTACCCGACGTGTTTAGGCTATAATGCTGCGAGTGACTCCAAGTAAAGTATCAAATTCTGCAACATCTGGAATTTGATGATCCCCAACTCGGTTATGAACTCTGTTATGAACATATATTATGCAAATAAATTACGTGTTTAGGACTGATGTATTCTGTACAATGTCCTTTAAAGACAATTTAAAAAAAAAATATTATATATATGTGTGTTACTGTTTGTAAATTTAAATAAAAAAATATAAAATAAAAAAAAAAAATTGACATTAATTGACTGTCAGCGGTACGAAGTTCGCCGAGTCAGCTAGTACATAAATAAAATAAAGGTTTGTAGAAGTGGAGTACCTAAATGATAATAGATGCGGGTAGTAAAATAAAAAGCGTGGTTTGTGACGGCCGTAAAGATACTATTTATTCCTCGAAACACTTCCTAAGCTGGACAATAAATTAAATTAGTATAAAAGAGAATCTAGCTGCCTTCGTGACCTTCTGGTTACGTCGGCGATTGAGACTAGCTGCGTCAGTTTCGATTCCTGATAGAGACAATAATAGTTTTTATAATTAATAACGATTAAAAAACTATATTAATAAAAAATAAATAAAGTAAACTAAAACAACCAAAAAAACTTGCTTCAAATCACTACCAATGGGCAAAGTGCCAAAGGATACTACTATTATACTACTATTATGATTTTAGGCAAAATAATAATTATTATTACGCTAGAGACATCGACGAGCTTGTAATGATGGGCCTATACGACCATGGTCTTCAGTCAGTCAGTGTCCACTTCTCTGCTCCGTACCACATCACGGGAAGGATGCAGTTGATGACTTTTGTCATGAACTTTTTTTTTATTGTATTATCTATTTAATTGATCCACCCTCTATCATGTCAAGTGTTTGACGCAAGCTCTGATGTAAATTAAGTTATCAACTATTGATGTTTAAATATTAACTTATTTAAGTGGTTTATTGAACAACCTTTGGGAAAATGAGAATCATAGGCAAGGTGCAAATAAATATATTACAAGATTATTAAATTAATACATATACTACATATGAGTCAAATACATATACTACAAACTATAAAAATGTAACTTATAATATACTACATACACAAATATATATAATGCCAAATATCTATAATTATTTATTTATTAAAACTTTATTGCACAATATATACAAGGGGCGGACTTAATGTCGCTAGACATTCTCTGACAGCCAACCTTAGGGATACTATAGAACATTATAGACGTAAGGTAGGTGCAATTAGAGAAATATGATTACGTAATAAATATGCTACATATATTATCTAAACTATAATAATGAATACTATAATAAACTAAATACTAATAATACATACACATAACGTTTTATTAATACATTAGGTACATACATTACATAACATTAATACATACACTACATATAATAAATAAACTAAATGAGTTGTTATGAGCTATTTAAATAATATGAATATACATTTTTTTTAAATGCTTCGGTTGGATGCTTGTCATACATTTACCGGCAGCTTGTTCCACAGGTTTGCGGCAACAACAGCAAAAGAATCGTTCATGAACCCAGAGTGGTGCGATGGAATAGACAGAACAGAGTTGTGTGAGGAGCGAAGAGACTTATCGTGAAATGAGAAAAGATAGGCAAATTTGTCCTTGAGGTATTTCGGTGTCATAGGTTAATTCCTGTTTATTGAAAAATAATGTAGTAATTAGATGTTTAGAAACATGGCCAGCTAAATACGGCTGCAGTATTTAAAGATATAATTGTATTAACATTTAGGGTTATTCAATCCCTAGTCGTGATGATACTTTACTTTAGTAAAAACGATTCTTGTGTCCAGAATTAGGAGAAGTTTATTGCTTAGGGTCAGCCGTAACCGACCCAGGCCTATAATCTTTGAGATTCACTCAACCCTAAAAGGGATTAGGCATATGAAAACATTAAATTAAAAGAATATTGCTTGGGAAGAGATAAAATGGTCTAAAAGTATTATACGATTAAAATATCAAGCGGATAGAAGAGTATGGAAAATCATTTATTAATTAAAAAAAAAAATACACTACAAAAAAAACAAAAAAAAAACTAAAAGAATAACCATCTGATTGGCGTAGTGTGCCGAGGACACTTTCAATAAACAAAACAATCTCTACTCAAAGGGTCCCCCGTCGTAAAGCGATTTTTTTTCCCCAAGCTCATGAGAGAATGCTACCAAACGCTGCAAATGGGATGAAGTTGTTATTGATGATGATTTCCGCGTACTTGTTGCGTTTAAGGCTGTTGGCTGGATGTCACATGTGATGCCAATACAAGGCCTTGTTTACATCCCATCCGGACGCCTACCATCAGACTACTAAATATCCGTCATGGTTCGAGGAAGTAGGGGATATTAGCACTTGTAAGCGCCCTTGACAGGATCTATCTGATTTCATAGTGTTTTGAAAAAATACGGTTAGATTTTTTTTTTTTATATGAAAGATTGTGGGCGTATAGATTTAAGGTTATCTCTGCTCTTCAGGTAGATAGCGCTTGTCAAGTTTCAGAGTTGATGTCGGTTGTCAGTGGCTGGCGTTAGTTGCTCTATTCATTGATCTCGCGTACGACTTACCATGATGATGGGCGCAATATCCCTTAAAATTAAAATATCTCGAAAACTATTTTGGCGTCCATATATACCAATAACCCTTTAGCGTTGTATAATAATAGATTGTTTTGTTATCACTTATTCAATTCCTTTATTAGTCCAATAATGAAGTGTTTATTTACATTTTGACAAAAGCCTGTTCAGTCTGACATTGGCCGAGATTATAACTTTAAAGGAGGTCACTATATCACTCCCTTCCTAATAATAAACTATAAGACATAAATGATTTAAAAATTAATAAAAATAATAATAATGTAGATGTTAATTAAATTCTATAACTTTTGTAGAAAACGTAACTTTCTTCTTTCGTCTTAAAATTAAGTTTCTTTCATAAGAATTAGAAACTTCTTGTAGTTCCTCATCAATGTTTGTATATGCTGGTTTAATTCTATCTCTGGATACCACAATCTCGTGATTGTTTTTCAAAATTTTAAAAACTTTAACGTCTCTGGAGACAACCTTGTAAGGTCCTGAATATGGTGGCGTCAATGGTGATTTAACTTTGTCTTCCCGGAGAAAAATATGTGAGCATGAGTTGAGATCTTGATGACTGTAAATTTTGGGTTGACTGTTCCAGGTAGTTGCAGTTGGTTTTACCTCTCTAAACATGTGTTGTAAATTTTCTGCAAAAGTTGTAGGTGGAATTCTTGGAGTTTTAGAGTTATCGATAAAATCGCCTGGAAGTCGTAGTGGGCATCCATATACCAATTGTGCTGGACTGTAGTTTAAAGCAGGTTTAATTGAAGTTCTTAGACCAAGCATTACAGCCGGTAATTCACGAGTCCAGGATGATCTAATAGTTTTACAACGGCACATTAGTGCGGCTTTCAGAGTACGATGCCAGCGTTCTATTAACCCGTTGCATTGAGGGTGATATGCCGTTGTGTGTCTAACTTCTGTACCCATTATTTGTGTCAAGGAACGAAATAAATTGGATTCAAAGTTTCTTCCTTGATCAGTTGTGATCTGTATTGGTGTTCCAAATCTGCTTATCCAGTTTTCCCAGAAAACTCTACTAATAGTTTCAGCAGATTGATCTACTATGGGGTAAGCTTCAGGCCACCTTGTATAACGGTCGATGCAGGTTAAAATATAATGTTTGCCTTCTGAAGGTGGCAAGGGTCCGACAACATCTATATGTACATACGAAAATCGGTCATCAGGCAAATCGAATTTTTGAAGTGGAGTCTTTTCATGTTTATGTATTTTTGATCTTTGGCAAGGTATGCAGTGCTTCACGAAATTTATGATGTATTTAGACATATGAGGCCACGCATAACGTTCCTTGATGAGGCTGATTGTTGATTTTTGTCCAGGGTGAGATAATCCATGGATATGTTGACAAACAGCATCACGGTGAATTTTGGGAATATATGGTCTTATTAAATTGTTAGA
This sequence comes from Tinea semifulvella, assembly GCA_910589645.1. Taxonomy (NCBI): domain Eukaryota; kingdom Metazoa; phylum Arthropoda; class Insecta; order Lepidoptera; family Tineidae; genus Tinea; species Tinea semifulvella. The sequence goes on along the minus strand of OU342595.1, from coordinate 9,420,440 downwards.
TACGTCACAATAAATATCTGATTTCTTTTCTAGTTTAATCATTTGTAACTTCAGGTTATGTCTATTTTGGTTGTTGAGTAAATGTGAGAGTTCTTGATCTTGTTTTTGTGCATCCGCTAATTGTTCATAATTTGGAAATGCTTGTTCAATGCTACATAGTCTTGACAGCGTATCTGCGACAGTGTTGTCAAGTCCGGAAACGTGACGAATGTCTGTTGTAAATTCTGTTATAAATGATAAATGTCTTGTTTGACGTGGGCTACTCTTATCTGATTTTTGTTGCAATGCATATGTCAATGGTTTGTGATCAGTATAACATGTAAATTCAGTGCCTTCTAGCATGTGCCTAAAATGTTTGATTGATGAATAAATTGCCAATAGTTCTCTGTCATATGTTGAATATTTAGACTCTGCGGATGATAATTTTCTTGAAAAGAATCCAAGGGGTTGGTGATGGTTGTCGACAATTTGGTGTAATACACCTCCTATAGCTACGTCTGATGCATCTGTATGTAGCATAAGTTTGGCGTTAGGATGTGGATGACTAAGAGTGACGACTTCACTTAATGCCATTTTTATGTCTAGAAAAGATTTGTCCGTTTCTGGAGTCCAAGTAATGATAGTATTTTTGGAGCCTGTTATAGCATTTAGAGAAGCTTGAAGTTGTGCGCATTTGGGTATAAACCGTCTATAAAAGTTGACCATTCCAAGAAATCGGCGTAAATCGTTAACTGTTTTTGGTTTAGTAAATTTCTCGATAATTTTAATTTTATTTTTGATTGGTTTAATGCCTTGTTCGCTGACTGTATGTCCTAGATACGTTATTTCCTTTTGTGCAAACGTACATTTCGATCTATTCAAAGTAATGCCATATCTGTGAATTCGAGCGAGTACTTGTTCTATGTCTTTTATGTGTGACTCTAGATCTTTTGAAGCTATGAGTATGTCGTCAATATAGGGAAAACAACAGTCAAGTCCGTGTAGTACTTCATTAATGAATCTTTGAAAAGTTTGTGCTGCGTTTCGTAGACCATAAGGCATAAATGGAAACTCGTAGAGACCAAAAGGAGTATTAATAGCGGTTTTCATTATGTGATCTGGTTCGACGGGAATTTGTTGATAAGCTCGTACTAAATCTAGTTTGGTGAAAATAGTTTTGCCATGAAGGATTGATGTGCAGTCTTGAATGTTTGGTAACGGATATCTGTCTGGTGTGGTAAGAAAGTTTAGTTGCCTATAATCTCCGCAGGGTCTCCAAGTACCGTTGGGTTTTGGCACCATATGAAGTGGGTTAGCCCACGGACTATTTGATGGTCTGCACAATCCTAGACGTTGCATATTGTCAAAAACATCCTTTGCCGTTTTTAATTTTTCTGGTGATAGGCGTCTGGGTTTGCTATATACAGGATTTCCGATAGTTTCTATTTGATGAGTTGTTGAGTGTTTGACATGGTTGATATTTTGCGGTTTGTCTTGTAACACTTGATCATATTTCTTCAAAAGATTGCTAATTGGGTCTTGTGGGTTGATTAGGCTCACTGTAGGGCATTCATTATAATTGTCGTTACTGACTTTTCCGGCTGATGACATAAAGGTATGGCGGTCTATTAATTTTTGTGCTGTAAGATCGACAACAAGATTGTAGTGTCTTAAAAAATCTGAGCCAATTATAGGTTTTTTGACGTTTGCGATGGTAAAGGTGTACTTAAATTTTTTTCCAAGACCAAGATCCAAAAGAAGTTGTTTGTCGCCATATGTCGTTATTTTGGTGTTGTTTGCTGCAAATAATGGTTTATCGATGGGTCCTCTTATCATGTCTGCATATTTGGGAGGCACGACGGATATGTCAGCTCCAGTGTCTACAAGAAATTGAGATCCGGTTGTCATGTCAGTTACAAAAAGGCGACTTTGGTGAGGATGGCAGGAACATGTCGCCACTGTTTGCCCTCGCTCTAGTTTTCCGAATGGTGGAAAGTGCATGGATTTTGACATTTCTTTGCTCTATGGCCAAACATTTGATGATACCAGCAGTATTCTTCATTGTTCCTATCGGTATTTTGCGCGTATTTTTGTGATGTTTGACTGAATGGTGAAATTGTTCGGCGAGGTCTTGATGTAGAGCGGTAGCGAGGACGGAATCTCGGTGATGGCGATCTTTGTTGGCTTGTTTTCAATATTTGTTTAAATTCAGATATTTCTTGTTTAATTTCTGCCATTTCTATCTGAAATTTCGTGTAGTTATTTTCGTCTTTGTTGGTTGACGTCGAACAGACCGTGATAGGGTGGTTTTGTGTAGCGTCTACTATTTTGTCAGCTATTTCGCCCATCTTATCGAGATTTTCTGTAGTAGCTTCCAGTATAGCTCTATATGACAGGGGAAGACTTTGAAGCCAAATCTGTTTGATGATGTTTTCGCATGTGTTTGAGTTTGTTAAAAGTTTCATTTCATATAAAAGCTGGGATGGTTTCTTGTCGCCGAGTTGTATGCCTGAGAGTAGTGTTCTGAGTTTTTGCTCGTCGGTTTGTGAACACCTCTTAATTAGCGCTGATTTTAAAGTGTCGTAATCTGTTTCATTTTCGCCTCTTAACAAATCTGCGATTATTCTCATTGTTTCGCCGTCGAGTGACGATATAAGGTGGTTGAGTTTAGTTCGGTCTCTACTTACATTGGCCAATTCAAATTGAGCTTCAACTTGTCTGAACCATAAATCGGGGTCTGTCCTCCAAAAAGATGGAATTTTAATATTTATTTTGGAGATTGCTTCCATTGCGTTTGATTCACGGATTTCCACGTTCATTTTAATGTCGGGGTCACCAATTTAGCGTTGTATAATAATAGATTGTTTTGTTATTACTTATTCAATTCCTTTATTAGTCCAATAATGAAGTGTTTATTTACATTTTGACAAAAGCCTGTTCAGTCTGACATTGGCCGAGATTATAACTTTAAAGGAGGTCACTATAACCCTATAGATACACAAACATTTGTTGCGTTTTGTAACGTATCTTCTTTTTTCTGTTCTAAACGATCCTGCGACACCGAAATACCTCAAGGATAAATTTGCCTATCTTTCTTCGTTTCACGACAAATCCCTTCGTTCTTCTCACAACTCACTTCATTCTGTTCCCTTGCATCATTCTGGATTTGTTTCAAATTATTTTACAGTTGTTGCCAGAAATTTATGGAACAATCTCCCTGCAAACATAAGGTAAGTGTCTACCAGATCTTCGTTCAAAAAACTCGTCTATCTACACTTTCTAAATAGCTCCCGACAATGTTAATAAGTGTATATATTTATGTATATGTACAAGTATTTAGTATATTGATATTACAGTCTATATAAAAGTATATTATGTAAGTATATATAATTATGTTGAATTTATCCTGTTATTAATATTTATTTCATTGCACCTATAAATGTTCTAATTTGTCATCAAGGTTTGGCTGTTAGAAAATGTCTTCGGGCATTAAGTCCGCCTTTGTACTTTGTGCAATAAAGTTTTTAAATAAATAAATAAATAATACAGTTGCTGGATATTTTAGTAAACTTTGAAAGTGAAGTTATGGTCTGCCAGATAAGAACACTTAACTATAAATAATTGAGTTTTAAAAGCGTCGTAAAACTTATAAATAATTACTGCTAAGTTTATACTCAACGACTTAACCAACACTAAATTTTCTTCCTTGCACTCTCTCAATAAACTTAAAAACTTTTTGCCGTTAAAAGCTAAAATAACCCTTGCCCAAAGCCTTCTCCTACCCCTACTCGACTATGGCGACGTGTGTAGCGTTGATCTCTCAGAGGTGTTGCTCAATAAAATGGATCGCTTGCTTAACTCGTGCATACGTTTTATCTACGGTTTGCGCAAATACGACCACATCTCCGAGTATCGAGCTAAGTTGAAGTGGCTACCAATTCGTTGTCGCAGAAACCTTCGAATTCTTTGTCTGCTTTTTTCTGTATTAAATGAACCTGCGACACCGAAATACCTCAAGAACAAATTCTCCTTCCTCTCTTCTCTCCACGACAGGTCGTTGCGGTCATCGCATAACGCTGTACTTGCTATACCATCTCACCACTCTAGTTTTATGTCCGACTCATTTGCAGTTGTTGCCGCAAATCTGTGGAACAACCTGCCCTTAAATATCCGACAAGCGCCCAACAGAATGCTGTTTAAAAGAATGGTCTTCACACACTTCCTGAATAGTTCCTAACAACTGTAAGTAATATTGTATGTATGTATTATTATTAATTTGAATTTACTTATTATCATTATTATATTATATATATTATTTATAATTATAAAGTATTAGTATTAGATTTAGTAGAATTTTAATTACCTATTTTCCTGTTTAAATATTTGCACCTACCTCCCACATACCATGTTCGTAATGTCCCTAAGGTTGACCGAGTAAGAATGTCTAGCGGCATTAGGTCCGCCTTTGTACATAGTGCAAAAAGTTTTAAATAAATAAATAAATAAAATAAATTGCAACTAAATTTAAGTGCGCTATAAAAGTGTTTAGTGTTAAATGGCGATATAAACTCTATCTTGCGCAGCATTCGTAAATACTTTAAGCTTCCTTGTATTCATGGTCTAGCGATTAAGACCGTAAATTATGCGCGGAATCACCGGGTTCGATTACTGGTCAATAACAGTTCGCCAGAAACATAGTCGAGCTTTCAAATTAAAATTATTTCGCGACTCTCACAACCTTTCACTTCGTTCTTCCCATAATAACCTACTTAAAATATCTCCCCACTCTTCCAGCAGATATTCAGATTCCTTTACAGTATCAGCAGATCGCCAGTGGAATAAGCTTCCTTTAATTGTCATACAGATCTCTAAAAATATTTAAAGACAAGCTATACCTACAGAATAAAACGCCATAACGCACTTCATACCTAAATATATGTATATATATATATATTACGAACGCCTGTATTATGAATATAAACCAGTTCATATTAAGGTTATATAGCCAGTGCTAAGCCAGGTAAAGTACTAATAGAAATTACCTTCAGAAAAACTTGTAGTCCTGTTAACAAAGAAGCGAAGAAACTAACTCGCGATAACAATACCTACTTGAAGTAGATAGTTATTAAAAATATATAGTTTTACATCGTTGTTTGAAAACATACAACGCTTACTTTCTGTTATTTCAAAAACTTATAACGACACATTATTAATAATTGTAATTGTTTGTTTTAGATTATAAGCTGACACGGCCCTTTTACAGCCACGATTTTTTATTTATGGACATAAATATTGTTATTACTAGATTGTAAGCTGACACGGCTATTTTACAGCCACGAATCTATATTTATGGACATTTATTATTACTAGATTGTAAGCAGACACGGCCATTTTACAGCCACGAATTTATATTTAAGGACTTAAATGTTATTAGATCATAAGCTGACACGGCCTTTTTACAGCCACGAATTAAATTTTAAGTATCTAGTTATAAATAAGTACAAAATCCTCGCTTATGGCAACAATGTTTTATTTTTTATTTATTATAAATTGTATTGCTGTTAGATTCGGTCCAGCCAAGTTTATATTGTATTAAAATATATGTATTGACAATATCCAAGTGTTGTGTACTAACCTAAGGAAATAAATGATTTGATTTGATTTGATTTGATTACTAGTGACAACCCACTTAATATCTCAATAGTTGTAAGTATATTATTATAGATATGTATTAGAACCCAATGGTATAGCCCGCGACGATGGCAAGCGGAGCGGCCCGATGGAATGACGCTGGTTCCATGGAGGATAGGTTTGCCTTTAGTGTGGGATGCCACCTGTGTGGACACTCTGGCGCCTTCCCACTTGTCCTTGACCTCTAAGGACCCAGGCGCTGCTGCATTACAAGCAGAGAACCTCAAACGGCTGTGTTTTTGCGTCGTTTGGAGTTGAAACTCTCGGGCCGCGGGGACCAAGTGCACATGAAATTTTCAAGGCGTTGTCAAAACAGCTCGTCAACACCTCGGGGGACAAGAGAGCTGGGCAATATTCGGGCCAAAGGATCAGCATTGCCATTCAACGTGGCAATGCTGCCAGTATCCTTGGCACTTTGCCCATAGGATAGCTATTTGATATGTACTCGTATGTATCTATAAGTATAGTTTATGTATTTTTATTTAGTATATTATATGTTGATATGTAGTTATAAAATATTAGGTTTACGTTTTATATGGAAAAAGTAATACAAAAAAACAATAAAAAAAAATATATTTTATCAATCGAAGTGTGTATCATTACTATCAATGCACTTTCGCCATTTTACAGATAGTTAATTGTTGAATATGTGGAATATTGCCGCTCTGCAAAGATTAGAGAAAGCTATTAACTAATAATAGCACATTAGGTTCTTTTTTTAATAATCTATTTTTATTTTTGATTAACTTTACAGTTATTATGTAGAAATATTTTGAAAGTAACAATTAGTTACTAATACATTATTGGCTAATTAGTAAATACTGTTTATTGTGATACAGTAATATTTTTTTATTACCTTATTATTATAATACAATTATTTTTTATGTAACATTTAGTTACTATTATGTATTTATTATTTTATTAACTAATATATAAGTTTGTTAACGGAATTGCACGGCAACATTTGGGTACTTAGGAAGTAATTGTTATGTGTATGCTTGTGCGTGTCTCGAAAGTCATTCTCAGTGTTCAGGTTCTCATGGTGTGGCGTGTCCGGTGATCGCCCCTTCCTTAGAAGGTCATTGCAGTGGTGGCACGTGTGTCGGGTCCCGGTCCGCACCCTAAGGGCCTGGTTGAGCGGGGGGATGGCTGGCACATGCGTTGTGTCCGTGATCGGGTGCTGCTGTGGGGGCCTGGGACCTCTGCCGAACACGTTCAATTTATTGTTCTTAAATTAACAGAGGTTTTTGCGTTTTGTCGACTTTCGGGTTGCACATAGGCATGTAGTCTACCTTAATTCTGACTTGCCTGGTGGGTTACTGCTGTACCAGGTATTGTATTCTCATAGGTACTGATAACTTAATTTAAAAGGTTATTAATTGATCGTTGTGGTGCAGTTTTGTATATGTTTTATTTTGTAAATCTGATATAGCTGAGTTTTCCTTGCAGATTCCTTTCTCAGTCAGATTAAACATTAACAGGTCACTGGAATTTGCTAAGCTGCTGGTCTTCTGCTAACAGCTTACTTATTGGACCACTTTGCTGCTTAGTCTTCTACTAGCAGGAGTAGAATCATTCAAAATAATTAAATTAATGACGTTTCATAAATACCTGTAATAGGTTTACGTGAATAAAGATATTTTGACTTTGACTATTGACTTTGAAAAAAATGTGGGAGTGAGAATTAATAAAATCTTTGAAGGCGGTTTGGACGCCCCATCGAAATGACATATGAATGACACAGCATATCATGGAAGGTGCATGTAAACGCAGTGTGTTCAGTACTGCGATCCGTGCTGGGCAAATTTTATCATTTGCGTGGAGTAGTACAAATACCATGTACTATGCACTTGCAGAATCGACTGTCGTATGGGCTTAGTAGCTAGGGATGTACCTTTCCAACATACCTAGATCAAATTAAACAAATGCAAATATAAAACTAAAGTATAAGCAATATTACGATAAATTATTTGTGTATTGAAAAACACTACCTGTTGAATAAAAAGTTAAATTATTAATGACATCAGAGAAACAGAATAATTACATTAAAAAAAAAAAACAATTATTTCTAAATATATTATTACTAGGAGACATATAAATAAGGAATTGGTGGAAAGGAACATCTGTGGTAACTACTACGGGAGGAGGACGCGAGAGTATCTACTTCCCAGAATACTAAATAATCTATATAGTTTTTATAATTTTAACGGGTCTTTACGCGATTTACCTTAGAGACATATTTCTCCCGACGTTTCAGCCAAGTTGCATTGGCCGTAGTCACGGGTCGACTGAAGCTATGCGGTGTAGTCTCGTACATCATCATCATTTCATCATTACAGCCCCTAGAACAAGCGTCCTAGACCTCCACTGCTGGAGATGGGCCTTCCAGAACATTTATCTGGAGAATTTGGCCTACACTCGCCACGCTGGCCAGACGGCTTGGCGAGGATATGATGTCAATTTATAATGACAATTTATTAACGATTCCACAAGTTGGTATTAGTGGAACCGGGACCGACGGCTTAACGTGCTCTCCGAGGCACGGGAACGGTGGTGTTGTAAATCTATGACAAATGTACGTAAGAAAAGTGAATTTCTCATTGGTACATGTCGGGTGGGTTTGAACCGACCTTTGTAGGATTTAAGGTACGCGTTCTTACAACCGAGCCACCACCGCGCTCTCGTACATACTGGGCGTTAAATGTAAACCTACCGACTTATCACTTTTAAAAGTTTTTAGAAATCACGACACACGACACTTATAATATCCTTAGCGACACCGGGCGATTTTTCCCGACGACGAAACCTATTGATTACTGGATTCCACGATGAAGATAGCTTATAACCCCCCTTTCGATTGAAATTTTTGTGTTTCTTTATTTCGATCGCTTCACGTACTATTCTAGGAATAGTGACGATCGGTGGAAAGTATCTTTGGGTCATGCAGCTCAATCCAATGGTTTGTGCCACTATCCGCCGGGAAAAACGCCCCGTGTCGCCAAGGAAATTGTAAGTGTTTACATCTCCGGCCAGTATGTACGAGACTACACCGCATAGCTTCGACATAGTCGACCCGTGACCACGGCCAATGCAACTTGGCTGAAACGTCGGGAGAAATATGTCTCTAAGGTAAATAGCGCAAAGACCCGTTAAAATAAAAAAAAAATAGACACCTTTTTAACAAATACCAAATTTACGATACTTTTTGAGTACGAGTGTGTAAGTTTATTTTAAGCTTTACCTACTAACGAGTAATAACACAAATAAATATAATTATGTGTGATAAATGTATTTAAAATGTTATTTACTAGCATAGCAAACAAAAAGCGAGCAGAATGAAAATAAAACAAATCCAGAATTCGGGAGTGAAAGCTTCTGTTTGTGAACTCGTTATACGGGTCGACTTCGTTGTCATTTCCACTAATTATGTTTATGTATGAGTAATGCTGGGGCCGCATTATTGTACGAGCATTCGTTGTGTTTGATACGATAATGTCAATAACACTTTTTTATTTATTTGAACAACAAAGAGACAGGCTAATAAAAAAGCTTTTAAAATTGTAATTTGTTTATGTGTTTTTAATGTGGTAGATGATTAGTAAGTTGGCTCTGCACAAGTTAATGATATGACTTTCTGAATTGTTTCTGTATTCAAAGGAGTTACTATACGGTCATAAATCGAATTTTAAAACGTAAAAACTACTACGCTGATATTTTGAAGTTCGTATTCTTATTTCTTGCTCTTGTGTGGTTTTGTAACGTCATCGAATATCTGCTGAGTTTAGGTACCTAAATGATCTATAACCGTACATGATGCTAATCTTTTTTCCAGCAGTAAACTTCTTTAACAACCTTGCTGGTAGTCTTTTTGAATAGTTATTAGCAAATAATCATTAAAAATTATTTCTTACAAAAGTGAAGTAAAAAGTAAAGTATCATCACGACCGTTTCCCTTTCAAGGTTATAAAGAATATAAATTTACATTTAGCCAACTTTACTATAGGCCAATCATGACAAATGTCAAGCTTGTCAATGTCTCTAGCGTACCCAACTCGGGAAATTTCACAATTAAATTAAGTAATAATTTTATTTATTTATTTAAATTAATAGATATTATATTGTGTCCCTACCAGGAATCGAACCCGGTACCTCTGAGTCTAAATCCACGAACTTAACCGCTAGATCAACCAGGCAGTTAAATTACTTGTAGAAGACAAATTTCTAAGCATTCCATGAATTTACCATGCTGGGTTCGTGTGTAGGCTTGCGACTGCTGTATACAATGGAGGCCCTCTATGACATGAAATTCCTGTTACATTTTTACGTTAATATATTTTGCCAATCAAGAACCTTTGGCGTATCCCGATAGTGTGTCTCCAGGATTAGTGAGAGAAAAGCTTGTTTACAAAGGACCCTAATTGTCACGTCGAATGCAAGCCCACCCATTAAATATGTCATGTAATAACTATTTGTTGACTCATAAAAGAACCATCAAAGTTATAATTATTTTTTATTCAATGTTCTGACGTTTACAACATTATCTATAATAATAATAAAATTAAAAACATTTATTGGCGTGAAAATATAATAGGTACATAGAACATTTAAAATTAAAAGTGTTGCATAATTTTATTATATATATATTATTTTGTTATATAGGTATTGTTTTAAAAACCCTATCCCTATATCTCTATTATTATTTTTTTGCAATATCTATGTTTAAAATTTAAGTGAAAACTTTGCTGGATTGTGTAACTTTTAGAATTGTTGTAATTATGTTTTAAGTATGTGTCTGTATATTTCCTGAATAAAAAATAATAAATAAAAAATGCTGGTGATCTGTGCTCTGTGGGCAGTGAAAACGTGCAGACGGCTAACAAAGTTCATAATTTTAATGTGAGGGTGATGCAAAAATATATTTGGACTATAGAGATGCATGGAGTAGGTCTTTTAACATGGAATATTTAATAATTTTGACGGAAAAAAATACTGGAACCAACCGATATATTTTGGAATATGTTGATCAAGTATACCTACTATTGTTGCAATATGTAATTAACTTTCATGAATTATCTTATTTGGATTTGTGATATTTTTTTACACTATTTATTGTAAAACAAAGACCACGACCAAGATTAAGAGTGCAAGACCAAGACCAGCAGTTCTGATACAAGAACAAGTATGGTTAAGTCCGTGAATTTAGAGGCCGGGTACGATTCCTGGCCGGGAAGTAAAAAAAAAAATTTTTTTAAATATTTCTCGAGTTAGGTACGCTAATGACATCGACGAGCTTGCTACTTTTCATGTTGAGGTTATAGTTAAGTTGGCTAAATGTAAGTTCGCATCTTTAAAATCGTGGTTTCTGACCTGTTCCACAATAATCTTGTATACTCCTTTGGACAGGACCGAGCTATGTAGCCATTTTTACCGCCAAATCACATAAATTATGTAAATATAAATATATATGTATGTTGTGGATAAGACGTGCCCTGGCAGACAAAGACTTACATATCACGATCAAATAAATAAAACACTGGCTGAAAGAGCATTAAAAGGCCTTCGCAACAAAAGGGCATGTATGAAGAGATTGATGAATGTCGACGAAGCAAAAGAGGTATGCTGTTTTAGATGTTATGAGTGGACTGTATTTAAATGAAGATTCCTGCACCGGCTGACTCAGACCCACGCTCAGCTGTCCCACGCAAAACGCTGCGTGTAAACCGACAAGTAATAAACGTACATGAAAATATAAAATAGGATAATTTTTTATTGCACCTACCACCTATCCTGTCTAAATGTCCTAAAGGTTTGGCTGTCAGAGAATGCCTAGCGGCATTAAGTCCGCCTTTGTATATAGTGCAATAAAGTTTTAAAATTAATATATATATATAGGGAAAGCTCACCCCAGTCCATAAATTAGGATCACAGACACTTTGTCACAGTTTGTCGTACGAGAATGTTTTTTCATCACAAAATTGGGTGCACACGCGGCGAGACCTCGATCGCTTCTGCCGGTGCGCACCCCGTGCGTACGTGGCTATTTTTTGTTGGTCACCCAATGGTACCCGCAAAATAATTTAGGAAGCGGAAAGGAATGTAATACAATACGAGGGGCGTTCAAAATATTCTCGGTATGTGGATAAAAACAAACAAGTACGAAAAGTTTGATATTTTTATTTTTCAATATACTCCCCCCCTATGTTCATACACTTATAAGATCGATCAATTATTTTTTTTAATCCCTCATAAAAATATTTTTTATCTTTGGTGTAAAAATGCTCCTCCACGGCCGTCTTCAACGCTTCATCGTCAGAAAATTTTTTTCCACGCAGATCCTTTTTAAGATTGGGAAACAAAAAGAAGTCGCTTGGGGCTAAGTCCGGACTATAGGGTGGATGAGTAACAGTTTCAAACCCACATTCAACAATAGCTGCCTTGGCAATATGAGCAGTATGGACAGGGGCGTTGTCATGCAGAAGCAGAACACCTTTGGTTAACTTTCCTCGCCTCTTTTCTTTGATCGCATCTCTTAATTGACGTATAACGTTAGCGTAGTACTGCCCTGTGATATTTACACCTTTTTCTTTATAATCGATAAGCAAAACTCCTTCACAATCCCAAAATATTGTGGCCATGACCTTGCCAGCTGACGGGATTACCTTGAACTTCTTGGGATGAGCTGAACCCTTAATGTGCCACTGCATGGACTCCTGTTTGCTCTCTGGGTCATAATGATGAACCCAGGTTTCATCTCCAGTAACTATTTTTTGCAGCACCTCATCGGGATTTTCACCACACAGGTCGATAAAATCTGAACAGCAAGCCACACGCATATCCTTTTGAAGAAGCGTCAGCATTCGCGGAACCCATCTTGCACTTACTTTTGACATATTAAGATGGTCATGTATAATGTCATGTAGGGTACCAATAGAGAGATTGGTTACTTGAGCTATAGATTTTACCTTCACTCGGCCGTCTTCCAATATAAGTTTTTCCACTTTATCAATATTTTCTTGTGAGGTAGCCACTACAGGCCGGCCAGGTCTAGGGTCATCTTCAATACTCTCCCTTCCACGCTTAAATTCGCTTGACCATTTTTGAATAGTAGATAAAGAAGGAGCAGACTCACGGTAAACACAATCCATTTCCTCTTTTATGGTTTTTTGATTTTTACCCTGTTTTGTCAAGAATTTTATGACGGATCGGTGCTCTAATTTCGTTAAAATTGTTAATTCGCTCATGGTGTTCATGTTTGTTCGGCAATTGCAGAAAAACAAAAGAACATCTCGGTTCCAATTTTACTTTTTTTTAATGTCAATGGATGAATCTTAGCGGCCAGTAACAAATATATATATAAAAGAGGTTGTAACGTATCAATACCGAGAATATTTTGAACGCCCCTTACAACTAAATAAATATGTGTTTATATATCAGTGTTGAATGCCGCGAAAGTATTTGAACTATCGAAACTGAACAAGAGGTATGTCGTGATCGTGTCAAGTGGCGCTCAATTGTCTCTGCCTACCCCGCGAGGGATCTGGCGTGAAGATATGTATGTAAATATATAGTAGAAATAGTCCACTTTCATTTTGATTTATTCGGTTCACACCGTGTGGCGATGGTTTTTGCAAATATGAGCAGATATGTCTGAATGTACCAAAATTAAACATATTTTTTAATTGTTTTGTTTTAATAACTCAACCATTCATATCACCATTTCCGCAATACCGCAACACGTACGAGTAGCAAGTAAAAGGTAAAAAAACTTTTAAAAGCGTCCTACAAAACTAATCACTATTCTCTAGGCGTAAATGTTGAAAAAATTTGGTCGTTGCAAGCGGTCACGTAGTGGGAACAATCCTAGATTCGTAGACTTATGTTTTTAGCCCGGCGTGGTAGACGGTCCTTTTTACCTACACAGTATTTTGGGGCCAAACAAAATTCGTAGTTACACGTGGACGAGTGTAATATATAATATCGAGTATTACTATTGTAGACCAATACAATAAAAATCATAAAGGTTTCTGTTGGCGAAGGAAAATCAATTGTAATATTTATTTCCCCCACCTATTTGTAAAATAAAGTTTTTTTCAGCGCTTAAGCTGACCAGGGAACAAAGACTTTCTACCGTCTGCTTTGCCCGAATTCTGCAATACTTTGGCTATATTGCAAGAAGAGAAGACGATAATCTAGAAAAAACTTCTAATCACGGGCAAGGTAGACAGTAAAAGAACAAGAGGATGAAGCCCCAAGCGATGATGGTCCAGTCAGGTGACTGACTACCTGAACATCCCTGTACACCAGGCCATCCACTACGCCTAGGACCGAAACCGTTGGAGACGGCTGGTGGATGAGCTGCGACTGCGACGGAGTCACGATCCCCATCAGTGGGGTACCGACTAAGGAGGAGGAGGAATATTTTTTTACAGGAATAGGATTACATAATAGAATTAAGCTTAGTTTCTAAGTAGATAATCACACAACACAAATAACAAAATTAACAAAAAAAAAAATATTTTAGGGCCAACGTTGCAAATAAATTGTATTGTCCCCGGTCCTTGCGTAAATGTATGTCTAAATGTCATTTGTCAAGCTTACCTATTCACATCGGTCTTCTCTGGAAGGTATCAAGTCATCTTATTTGCCTAACAGAGTAACCTAAAGGCCCTTTGTAGGGGTTTAAATGTACAGAATGTGTTAAAAATAGAATACATTATGTCTGGGTTACAAGATTTGTGTAATGAAGGTTGATGGCCTTTGGGGAAAGATTTCTAAAGTTTCCTGTTTGGTAAATTTAATAAAACTTATTCTTCTAAGGCTTCGAAGTATGCGTATTTGTCGTTTAGGTGTTATGTCAAAATTAAAAATGAATATAATTAAGTATTTTAAAATAGTTTTCTAAATGACAGTTCCTATTTTTTTTTTAAGTATTTCTTAAGATATGTTTGTGAAACGAATTTCTTGCAAAACCTGTGCCTTTATCTCTCCACTGCTGGATATAGGCCTCCCCCAAAGCTCGCCATTTTACACGATCTTCCGCCGATTATCAAGCCCCCACCAGCGACCTTTTTCAGGATCGTCCCACTCTGCGTCTTCCCGTACGTGGCCTCCACTACAGAACCAGTCTACTCCAACGATCATCGGTTCTGCGACAGATGTGTCCGGCCCATTGCCACTTCAGCTTACTAATTTTAAAGGCTATGTCAGTAACTTTTGTTCTCTGACGGATGTCCACGTTACGGACTTTATCCATTAAAGAAATACTGAGCATAGCTCTCTCCATAGCTCACTGAGCGACCTTGTATTTATTTGGTACTTAATTTGACCAAAGAAGAAGCCGACAGACGCATTCAGCTAGGATGGGCAGCATTCGGGAAGTTGCGCCACATCATCTTATCAGACATTCTACAGTTTTTGAAGACGAAAGTTTTCAACCAATGCGTTCTTTCTGTATTGTCGTAAGGAGCAGAGACGTGGCCACTGACTGGTCAGGTTTACAATTTAAGTTCGAGAAATTTGTTTTATGTACTCTAAACCAAACTATTAAAACATGCAGCGCAGTTGATTGATTTTAACATGCAAAGCCGATATTTTTTCATTTTTATTTATTTATTTATTTTCAGAAAAATCACAGCTTATAACTAGGACATAAAAAATTACAATATTATAAATTGTTAGATCTTAAGCCAGATAGATTTTATATTATTTGTAAAGTTCATTCTTCCAAAAAAAAAAAAAAAACAAATTAATAATATTAAACATTTTGTAATATAACTAAGGTACTTATTGACGATCAGCAAAATTGTTAATTGAATGGTTTATTAATGCAACTGGTAAATATATATATATATAACGATAATTAGGTCCGTGTTGTACTCAAACCACCAAACTATATTCCTATATGTTCTTAGTGAGAAATATCAAAGGAAGTGATTCGAATGTAACTTATGATTTGTGTTTTTGTATCTCTTATATAATATGTATATAAATCTGTATGAGTATGTAGTACTTAAAGTTTATGTTTATTCGGTTACGTAATAATTAATTGAATAAAGCTGTGATTGAACACGTTGATTAGATTTTAGTATATTTATTAAATGAAGTGCATACGAAGCATGTTTGCTTTGAAGTACACGAGGCGTGACTCAGAATAGCTCAAGACCTCATCAGGGTATATTATTCAACGTGCGTTGTCGAACGAAGCGAGCTGAATCGAAATTCACGACTCAAATACAGTGAACATACCAATATGTCTACTTATTTCATTTAAGCCCGCGCTAGACAGTGTAAAACAGCGCGGCGCGGTTTATATTTGTGCAAAAATAAAAATATGGGATCTGTATGTCTCCTGAATAAAGAAAATAGACAAATATATACAATAAAGTGGTGTACAGGCGCGGTGGTGGCACGGTTGTAAGAACGCGTACCTTAAATCCTACAAAGGTCGGTTCAAACCCACCCGGCATGTACCAATGAGAAATACACTTGTCTTACGTACATTTGTCATAGATTTACAACGCCACCCTTCCCGTGCCTCGGAGAGCACGTTAAGCCGTCGGTCCCGGTTCCACTAATGCCAACTTGTGGAATTGTTAATAAATTGTCATAAAAAAATTACATCATACCTCGCCAAGCCGTCTGGCCAGCGTGGCGAGTATAGGCCAAATTCTCCAGTTCTGGAAGGCCCATCTCCAACAGTCACGCTGCTAGGACGCTGTGTTCTAGGGGTTGTAATGAATATATGAAATACAATAAACTATTTCAATCCTACAGGGCTGAACCACATCTAACTCACTTTTAGGGTACACTTTTCTGTAGGTAGGGCAGCCGAGACTTCCTTAACCCTTTCAGATATGGCGTCCACAATCGAGGACACAAAGTATGAAAAAATATTAAAAATTTAAATCTAAAGTAAAATACTGTGAAAAAGTAGAATTAGCAACCAATTAGGAAGAATTATTGGCAATTGTTATTTTTTTTTTACTTTGATGGAAAACAAAACAGTACTTAATAAATAATTACAAAATCAAGCATATATCTACAGACCGTTAATATATTTTCACATATAGGAAACTATGGAAGCAAGCTAAAAATTAAATAACAAATAAAGCAAGTACTAAAGAAATAAATTAATTATGGAATAACAGTTTAGGTAGTTCGGAAACACTCAAAGAAACCCTGTCAAACCAATGTTTTGACAGAGTATTCCTAAAAAATAGCTGTAGTTGGGTTTATAAATGCATTATGACTCTTGAGTATTTCGTTATTTATTAGAAAAATAAATAGATACATTCCTTACTGCACAGAAAATAATACATTTTACAGTACATAGGCGAGCTTAATATCTAAAAACATTATCTAACAGCTAACCTTTAGGAGATGTGAGCAGGGATTGTAAGTTGCATGACCGCTAATATTTGAGATAAAGAGATTTATTAAGTAAAAATAAACCTAATTAATATAAATAACAACTAAAATGAAGAAAAAACAAAATAAAAATTATTATAAATAATAAAATTGCTCCAAATCGCTGCCAATGAGCAAAGTGCCAAGAATACTGGCGGCATTGCCACGTTGAATGGCAATGCTGATCCTTTGGCCCAAATATTGCCCAGCCCTTTTGTCTCCCGAGGTGTTGACGAGCTGTTATAGATAGAGATATATGTACTATATATATATATATATATAGTTAATAGTTAAGACAGGACAACGTCTATCAGATCAGCTAGTTTGTTATAAAATAAGCGTTTTGCTCCACTTGCTCGAGATTATTTTGATATTTCCAAGTAATGATAGGAAAAAACAAGATATATTTATAATCATGTAGTAAGACTATTGCATTGACTCATGTAAAAGCTGGACTTTGAATACGTTCACGTTAGATACCATTTTGCCTACTGCACAACTTGTAAATTTTGGAACATATTCCTACATAAAGAAGAAAAGTAGAAAGAAAATATGTTCATTTATCTCAAATTACATTTACTATCCATATTTCTTTATGATGCTGAAACTTGGACTCTCAAAGCCGGTGATCGTGGCCGCATCGATGCCTTTGAAATGTGGTGTTGGAGGCGTATATTGCGTATCCCTTGAACAGCGCGAAGAACTAACATGTCAATACTCAAGGAGCTCAAAATCTCTACTAGGCTATCTTCCATCTGCCTAAAATGAGTCCTTGAGTATTTCGGCCATATAGCCCGTAAAACACCTGGTTGGAAAGGCTTGTTGTCACAGGGAAAGTCGAGGGCAAGAGACCGCGTGGCCGAAGCCCCATACGCTGGTCTGACCAGATCCGCACCTCACTAAATAGCCAGATGCACGATGCCCTACATGCAGCCGTGAACAGACCCGGATGGCGCAGCATCGTCCGGGAACAAGTGATCCGTGGAGGGGGTTACGACCCTCAGCAGTGAGGAGAACGACGCAAGGAGGAGGAGGATTTCAAATTACAGGTTATACAATTTACACGGTAGGCTGGGACACTTCAGTATGGAGAAAAAAAAATATTTCGACTTTTAATGTCAATAAAAATATGACTTATTGTTGTAAGAAGTAACTCAGATAATTTCAAGACAATTGGAACAATCTTCTGTCTCCCGATTGTCATAGTTTTTTTTTTTAACTGATTATTAATTTTGTTGTAGGCTAGATGTAATTAATAAAAAAAATCATCATCATCACAGCCATAGAACACAGAATTCTAGACTTCCACTGTTGGAGATGGACCTTGCAGAGATTTCTAAAGAATTTGGCCTACACTCGCCACGCTGGCCAGACGGGTTTGCTGATCTGATGTTAAATGACAATTTATTAACGATATTTATTCACAAGTTGGTATTAGTGGAACCGGGACCGACGGCTTAACGCGCTCTCCGAGACACGGGAACAGTGGTGTTGTAAATCTATGACAAATATACGTAAGAAAAGTGCATTTCTCATTGGTACATACCAATATACATAAAGCGTTTTTACAACCGAGGCACAACCGCTTATAAAAAAAATATATGATAATACTATACCGCGTGTAATTGTCAATTGAGCAAATATATTATTTAGGCTTCAAGTGTCATTAGTAAAACCACTATTTGAAATTTAAAAAAAATATATATTTTTTAGGATATAAATCATTATCCATAAAACATAACACTACTGCTTGGTGAATAAGGCCGCGTCTGAAAATCGCGGTATCCATCGTGATAAATACCTAAAGGCTGGGGAGTGTTATTATTAATTATTATTGATCTCGCTTACAGCCAAGAGACGAAATAGAGAGAGAAAGAAATATGTAAGTCAAAGTTCGCGCGATCGTCGACCTCTCGCTTCCTACTTGATTAGGCTCAGTATGAGTGACGATATTTTAAGGAAAACTTCTCTGCACCGTAACTTAAGATTTTATTACTGATAATTAAAAGAAAAAATACATAGTACCTACTGTATTTTTATTTACACGGATTTTTAAAATATTTTAACCACTTTGCTAGAAGAGGTACCGACAATCTGGATAAGCTCTTAGTAATGGCAAAAGTAGACGGTAAAAGAACAAGAGGAAGTATGTATAGGTGTCTGACCACCTATACATACTTCCCAGTTCACAAATCCATCCACTGCGCCGAGGACCACAACCACTGCAACAGCTGCGACTGAGTCACAATGCCCAACAGTGAAGTATCGACAAAGGAGAGGATATTTCACTAAAAATATTGTACTGATCACGTAGACACTTCTTGTTTTTTCTGAAAGTGTTTAGTAACCAAATTTTTAAAACTTATCAGTGGTAGTCAGTTTCACTGGCGAGCTGCTAATACAGTATAAGACTCTGAACATCTTTGGTCTTCAAATATTAGTCAATGGACCATTGTATGATATAACAAAGGAAGAAGATCATTTATACAGAATATATATAGCTTATATTATGAGCTAGCTAAGGCTAAAACCTTGTATATCATTAATCATATGTTTTGGAAAAACCAGATATCTTAAGCCGAAGTCACAATAAATATTTTCAACAATATTAGATGCTTATTAAAGTGCGGTGGTGGCTCGGTTGTAAGAACGCTTTTCTTAACATCCTAAAAATCAGGGTTCAAACGCCGGCATGTACCAATGAGAAACACTCTTCCCACATACATTTGTCATAGATTTATAACACTGCCGTTTCCGAGCACGTTTAGCCGTCGATCTATTCAATTAAAACCAACTTGTGAAATATTTTAAAGTTTTTATACATTGTATAAGTAGTTTTTTTTTTATATTTTTTTATAATTTAAAAGTTATTTATCATATAAAAAATAAACAAAAACCAAAAAAAAAAACCTACTTACAAAACCTAATTTCAATATAAATCAAATCCGCGCGGCATGGTGGCAAGAACGCTGGCCGCATATCCTTGCTGAATCGCTATGTTAATCGTTGATAAATTGTCATTAGAAATGTACATCAGACCCTTTGGCTAGCGTGGCCAGGGTCAGCCAAATTCAGAAAATTTTGGTAGCCCCATCTCCAACAGGGGAGGTCCAAAACTTTGTGTTCTAGTGGCTGTTATGATAAGATACTCACAAAATGTAATGTGATTTCAAAGTTTGTTTTTATATAAAAAGGTACGTTAATAATTGTCTACTTATTCTGGTGTTTCTTGCTTCATCTCGACTAATGAGAACAAATGAGCGCCTGCGACAATTTGAAGAAAAAAACTGAAAATCCACAAGCATTATGACTATGACATTCCTTTTTTTATTCAGCTTAATTTGACATCAAATGATTACACAAAGACACTCTTATTATTACACATAACGTTTAAACAAGGTTTGCCGTTGAAAATTACATTATACAATAAACTACCTGAGATTATAACTAGACTACAACCAAGTGCATTTAAAACAAAATTGAAACTCTATTTCCAAAATAATGCTTTTTATAACCTGTCAGAACTTATTATAAATAATAATAATAATAAATATTTCCAGACAGGTCACACAGCGCCATCTAGTTTCCGTGGTAAGCTACGAGGTTTGTGTTACGGAAACTAGATGGTTGATAAACTACATATTATACTTTTTTTTTTGTAAATATATACATATTATACATATAAACACCCAGACCGAGACAAATTATACAATGTTCAACTTGCCCCCGGTGGGAATCGAACCCACGACCTCCCGAGTTCACGGCAACGTTTGTTACCACTAGACCACGGAGGCGGTCATGCATATTGACATGCCTTTGACGGAAAATTCTTTTAAATAGTTGTATAGTTTGGTGGTTTTGTGTTCCTATGCTCCTTTGTCTACGATGCATGGTGTTAATAGCATTATTGTTATTATTTTAAAAATTGGTAACTGACATACCAAAATATAACGATTGTTATATAGGTGAAATATACAAATATACATAGGCAAGTCGCTTACTGAGAAATTGACGATGACACGGCCTCTTTACAGCCACGATTTTATTTAAGTAGTTTCTAAGTTAGTTAGTTTTACTTGCTTATAGCAATAATGTTGTGCATAGCATACATAAATATGGATTATTGCCTGTTTACGGTCCAACCATTATTACCACTTTGATTAGTACATATGTTGTGAAAAATGTATTGATTTTATTAGTTCTGACTGTATCCTAGTTGTTTTGAGAGAACCAATGGAAATACATTATTTTGATTTTGATTGAGGCGGAGGCGCGATCGAGACGTTTGTTTTTGTGTAGAGTCGAGGCGCACACGAAATCCCATGAGAATATGAATCCGCGCCTCGACTCGTGAATGAGTGAGCGACAACCCTACGACTAAATGAGCGTATATATATTTTCCGCGTTTTTTTGCCAATCGAGAATTGCGAGTTTGCGATGACTGCGACCTTTGACCCCTTTGGGGGTCAACAATGACATCTAAGTAGTCAATATGATGTATATAAGTTTTTTTTTTATATTTCCAGACAGGTCACACAGCGTCATCTAATTTTCGTGGTAAGCTACGAGGCTTGTGTTACGGAAACTAGATAGTTGATAAACTACATATTATACTTTTTTTTTGTAAATATATACATATTACACATATAAAAACCCAGACTGAGACAAATTATACAATGTACAACTTGCCCCCGGTTATATAATTCCTATAAAACTCTCGACTAAGAAACGAACCCAGTGCCTAAATGTTTACGTAAGCGCTAGGCCAAGATTGTAGTTACGCAGGCGATTACCGTAGAATTCATAATAACAGTTATTATAAAAAAGAATTTGCTCATAAAGATAAGACTGTTTTGGTAAAAAAAGGCCTCACAAGCTATTCCCCGCACGTTCTTATCAAACGCCTTTGTTACACTAACTGTGTTGCAGGCAGCTTTGAAAGTTAAATATTTAATTAAGAAATAACATGAATAATTACATTTTCGTCGGTATCGACTACTCTTAGTGTGGAGGTGAAACATCAAAATTTGCATTGCATAAATCCGAGCAGGCTTTAATTTTTTTTTTTTTCATCATGCCATAAATTTTATTGAAGTAATATACAAACAGTATAAAATAATTACAATATAAATTAAAACTACTTAAAAGTAAAAATTAAAATAAATATAAACTAAACCTATAAACTATAGGTAAAAAATGTCCTCTAAAGACGACCCTTCAGTGATAGAAGAAGACTGGCAACATTTCCCCTCTGTGATAGCTAAGCTAATACGTTGGCAGAAATAATTGCCAGCCTTCCTGTCTCCAGACTTTTCCGTTAGCCGTTTGGACAACTCCTGGCTTTAATTTTAAAATATTAAAATGACTATGACGGTATATGTAAAATTTTATTTAAAATAAATTAATATACACATACATGCTAACACGTACTTAATTTCCAGTCCTTCGACCATTTTACTAAAAGTAAAGTATTATCACGACCATATACCTTGCGGGGTGGTCTTTATAAAGACGCGGATTCACATTTAGCCAACTTTACTATAGGATAATCATGACATGTGCCAAGCTCGTCGATGTCTCAAACCAAACTAGAGAAATATCACAAATAAATTTAATATTAATCTAATTTATTTATTTAAATTAATAAATATTATTGTGTCCCGACCTGGAATCGAACCTGGTACCTCCGAGTCTAAATCCACGGACTTAATCGCTAGACCACGGAGGTAGTCACAGAGCAAGGAATCCACGCTCACTTTTAACTAACAATATCCACTGCAAAGTAATTTACAAAAAAAAAAAATGACTTGACTAGTTAGTCTGTGCAAAATGGCGCGAAGGATTCTTATTTAAAAAAAAAAAAATGGTAATTGCCAGACTACGAGTATGTACCCGTAGATATGTCGCTATCGTACCTATCTATGCTTTGGTTTGTGAACACGGAACACTGTAGAGAAAAACTAACGAATATGCATCGGTTCGCTGATAGATTAATCCCCGGGGGTATAGATATGTATATATTTGTAGGTGTGCAGA
Source organism: Tinea semifulvella (assembly GCA_910589645.1). NCBI lineage: Eukaryota > Metazoa > Arthropoda > Insecta > Lepidoptera > Tineidae > Tinea > Tinea semifulvella. The sequence goes on along the minus strand of OU342595.1, from coordinate 9,397,328 downwards.
GTCTATGCAGGTTTATCAGGTAAAAGGTATTAAACTAGATATTTTCCAACTGAATTAAAAACTTCCGGTATTGAAAGCGGATTTTTTTTCATAATACTGCCACGCTATCGAAAATTGAGTTCTGGTGGGAAGACTCAGAGTGGGATCCCCGCCAGCCTATGTACAATTTTAGTGCAATAAAGTATTTAAAATAAATAATAATAAATAAAATAAATAAATAATAAATATTTCCAGACAGGTCACACAGTGCCATCTAGTTTCCGTGGTAAGCTACGAGGCTTGTGTTACGGAAACTAGATGGTTGATAAACTACATATTATACTTTTTTTTTTGTAAATATATACATATAAACACCCAGACCGAGACAAATTATACAATGTACAACGTACAACTTGCCCCCGGTGGGAATCGAACCCACGACCTCCCGAGTTCATGGCAACGTTTGTTATCACTAGACCACGGAGGCGGTCAAATAACTAGACAATAGATCACTTATACACTTTAAACAATTAAATAAATAGACAACGTCGGGTGAAACACCTAGTACGAGATATATGGGACGGAAGTATAAATTTGGGTTCATATTCGTAGCAAATATTGCATAAATGCGGTGCCTAATGCGTCTTCAGGGAGTTGATAGCCCAAATTTTACTGAAATTTGGTGTTGTTATCAGGCTGTTGACAGCTTTAGTTAGCATGACTATATTTAGGAGTTAATTTCTAAAAGTGGTAAATTACAAACTATAAAAACGACTTTTTTAATTAGTCAGGAATTTAAATTGTTATATTTAAAAATAAAGCGACATTCGGGAAACTCCGACATATCCTGTATAATGCTGCTATAATGTTTTGACGACAAAAGTCTTCGAGCAGTGCGTCCTTCCGGCAATATCGTACCGTATATCACGCTATTAAAGTTGATATTCGCACGGCCGCTGTCAAGGACGATCGCTTATAGAGTTCATAATTGAATAATATTTTGTAATTATGACGCAATCTCTGACGTAAATTACAAAATCCACTAATAACTGTTGCGACTAAGTAACAGAATATCTGAAATAGTGATTATTTTTTTACCAGCCAAAATTATATTTGCGATAACATATCGTTGCAGTTCGAACAGGGTTTAAGACACGGTAATAGCAAAGATACACGATTTTAGCAATTCGTGGCACGTCCCAATCATCACTTGTGCATTTCTGTTGCATCGTACGTGTAGTATTAGGGTCATAGCGTAACTTATGACATGTATGTTTATGTATACATTTTATTAGTATTTAGTATATTGATAATATTATATATATGAAGATATATGATGTAAGTATATATTAATCCTATTAAATTACCTTTTATAATTATACTATTATTATTATTTCTATGATTTTACCTATAATTGTTCAAATTTGTCCCTAAGGTTTGGCTGTCAGAGAATGTCTTCGGGCATTAAAGTTTTTTAAATAAATAAATTTGATGATCCATTTATCATCATCATCAGACTGTGTTTCAACGATGTCAAGTCTTCTTTTATTACACGCAATATCTTACTTTGACAAAACTGTCAAAAATGAATATATCAAAAATAAAACAAATAACGTTTATTGGATCATAATCAAATAATTTCAGATAGTAAGCACTGCTGCCTAGAAAAGAAATTCTGGGCTCCAGAAGGCAGTTTCCCTATTTTTGACACAATGAAACTATACAAGTACTTACATAAATTAATAATACAGTGCATTCCTATCCTCATTAAACATTGTGTTACTGTAACCAGCCTCTCGGCAACTGTGTGCTGCAGTAACAACTATTAACACTATTCCTTTGTGTATCTCGTTATTAAAACTATGCATATAATTAAATTATTATTTTTTTATTTTATTTTATTTCAAAACTTTATGCACTAGGTACACAGGCGGACTTAATGCCGCTAGGCATTCTTACTAGTCAACCTTAGGGACAATTTAGAGCATTTGTTATGTGAGGCAGGTGCTAAATATAATAGGAGCATTAAGATTTGTGAAAAAAAATAAACAAATAAAACAAAATAAATCTAACTTAAATACTAAATCTAATATACTATATACAAAACTATATATTAATCAGTAGGTATACACTAAATAGACTACATACTATGATTATACTCGTATATAAATAGAATACATAGGTACATATAAATAATAATACATACATATTTATATAATACAATATCATATACTTATATATCTATGTAATGGAGCTATTTAGGAAACGTGTAAAAACCATTCTTTTAAATAACGATCTGTTTGGCGCTTGTCGGACATCTACAGGCAGGTTGTTCCACAAGTTTGCGGCAACAACTGCAAAAGAGTTGGACATAAAGCTAGAATGATGGGAAGGAATAGAAAGAACACAGTTATGCGATGACCGCAACGACCTGTCGTGTAGAGAAGAAAGATAGGCGAATTTGTTCTTGAGGTATTTCGGTGTCGCAGGCTCATTAAGTACAGAAAATAATAAACAAAGTATTCTAAGATTTCTGCGACTACGAATTGGCAACCACTTCAACCTGGCTCGATACTCGGAAATGTGATCGTATTTACGCAAACAGTAGATAAAACGAATACACGAGTTGAGCATCCGATCCAATTTATTGAGCAGCACTTCCGAGATATCGACGCTACACACGTCACCATAGTCGAGGAGAGGAAGGAGAAGGAATTACATTTATGTCCAAACACAGCACACCTTCGTAATGAACCCATGTAAAATATATAGAAGTAAAGAGTCACCACGATCGTATCCCGTATTTCCTGGTGGTCAGAAACCACGTATATAGAAGCTTATCATAATAAGTACATAAATTATTGTGTTCTGACCAGGAATTCAACCCGGCAACTCCGAGTCTTAATCCACAGACTTATCCGCTAGACCACGGAGGAGAATCAATGGATTGAGTAAGTTTAGTGAATTGGTGGGTTGATGGGATACGGAATTGCCCTGGTGGTTTGAGCTGCTTGCCAAAACCTTTATATGTGGCATCCGTACAAATTTTATGGACAATAAATCGGGGTTCGGTTCTTTATAAGGTTCCGAAATATCGCAAAGATTTTAGTTTTCAACAAAAATATACATTAAAATTTGTTTTTATTTTCGTATCCGACGTATGACTTCCGTCTGTCGGTAATCAGTTGTTAACGGTTTTGCATCTCTCTTGCTCGCACAATTCAATTATTTTAAATGATTTTTCAACAATATTTTGGAAATAAATAAATAATATATATTATATAGCTGACCCGGCGAACTTCGTACCGCCTGACATTCAATGAATGTACCCTCGGTCGGTAAGCCCCACAAATCAGCGCTGATGCGCGCCACCTATCGGACAACAGTAGTACTATGTCAGAAACCTTCGATCGGTGAAGTAGTTTTGAAATGCATAGGGAACATACATACACACAGACATTAATTTATATATATATATATATCCAAATAATATATAATATGTCCAAAATGTGCTATAAGAACGCTTTTCTTAAAATCCTACAAAGGTCGATTTAAACACCCCACGGCATGTACCAATAAGAAATACACTTTTCCTACGTACATTTACAATATCACCGTTCCCGTGCCTCGGAGAGCAAGTGAAGCCGTCGGTCCCAGTTCCACTAATACCAACGTGGAATCGTTCATAAATTGTCATTAATAAATTATTTTAAAAGTAAAGTATCATCACGACCGTTTCCCTTTCGGGGTGGTCAGAGACCACGCTTATGAATAAGCGGATTCACATTTAGCCAACTTTACTATAGGCCAATCATGACAAGTGGCAAGCTCATCGGTGTCTCCAGCGTACCAAACTCGAGAAATATCACTCATAAATTAAATATTATTTAAATGTATTTTTATTTACATTATTAAATATTTTTGTGTCCCGACCAGGAATCGAACCCGGTACCTCCGAGTCTAAATCCACGGACTTAACCGCTAGACCACGGAGGCAGTTATTTTATTAGTGACAAAATTCCCTGGTTAAAACAAATGAATTTTATTATATTTTTGACACCTTTTATTGTATAATTGACATGACAAGTGGCAAGCTCGTCGATGTCTCTAGCGAGCAAACTCGATAGATATTAAATTAAATTTATTATTATTTCCCGACTAGGAATTGAACCCGGTCTAAATCTACGGTAAAAACCGCTAGACCACGGACGCAGTATTATTTTTTAAATCTAATTTAATTGTTTCGAGCAGGAATCGAACTCATTACTCGATAAATAAATCTATAGAGGCAGTATAGTTTATCTTTAATGTATATACATTATATATGTTTACCACTTAAATAGGAAAATAGGTTTAAAAGGCTATAATTAAATAATTTGTATTGCGAAGCAAAATATCGTGGTCACGTGACCTTCTCCCATAATACTGAAATGGCCCATGTAGGTAAAAGCGCACATTTTGTACAACAGGTATCATCACGACCGTAATCTATACTTAAATAAACCTACCTGTGTAAAAATTAAGGAATTTAAAACTAAAAAGAAATAAATAAAAAAAAACAAGCCCAAGGCTTCCGCCTGCTCTTAATGAAAAATTATAAAACAAACCTAAACACGATTTTCAAATAACTATCCGATTATAACCCACTTAATATATGTAGTTCGTTGACTTTATTTTTTTTATATTCCACAATATGGCGTTTGATTGTCGCCTTAAGGATATTTGATTGAACTAATATGATCATGACTCGCGTGATAAAAACAAATCGATTGACGTGTGCCACAAAGGAATAAACTAATAATCGGGGAATTGCGCCACCCGAACAGTGCGCTCTAAAAGCTGCGATACCGACATCCTATGTCTATGATTGTATCGCGGCTGCGCAAGGACATGTCATCCCAACATGTTCTCGGACACATACGGAACCGAGGGGAGATCGACTCTGTCGCTGCTATCAACGAGTTACCTTCCCATTGGGATGACACTGGATTCAAGGTCTTTAGGATTCGTGTGCGTTCAGAGCACCTAAAAATATTCCTGAAGAAGGAATTCTGGCCGCTTGGTGTATACATTCGTGGACTTGCTTCACGCAGCACCAACGATGTTCCTGGGCCCCGCGCAGCACCTACTCCCTCTAGTACTTCTCAGAAGGTGGTCACAGTACCTTCTATGACCACAAGAAGATGAAGATACGGAAGCTTTAGATTAATTAATTTTAATGTTATTTTTATATGTATTTTAGTCGTGAGGTATTTATCTATGGGCCATCTGTTGCCTGATAATAAACAATTATTATTATATACTTCTTTGCATCGCGCAGTCGGATAAAAAAGGCTAAGATTAGCCAAACCTGTGATGACAAATAGAACATTAGTCGAGAAGAAAATTAACAAATAGGTAGATAAATGTTTTGCTATGAATTGAAATTCAGCCGGGCTCTGTGATGTGTTTAACGACAATAGGGCTGGCAGTTTTTTCTCTCACAAATTTTGTATTTTTAGTATCATTACAGCCCCTAGAACACAGCGTCCTAGACCCCCACTGCTGAAGATGGGCCTTCCAGAACATATACATGGAGAATTTGGCCTACACTCGCCACGCTGGCCAGACGGCTTAGCGAGGAAATGATGTCATTTTTTTAATGACAATTTATTAACGATTCCACAAGTTGGTATTAGTGGAACCGGGACCGACGGCTTAACGTGCTCTCCGAGGCATGGGAACGGTGGTGTTGTAAATCTATGACGAATGTATCCAAGCGTCGTTATTTCTATGAAAACCTTAAAAATAACTCTTTTTCAAAGAATTGGAGATTTTTAAAATCCGTTGGGTTGGGCCGTAGTCAAAGTCAAACTAATCTTGGCGCTGTTACACTTGAACAACTTAATATTCATTTTTCTTCGGCGCCTGTGATAGGTGATGCTATTAAAACGCGAACATTGACAGAGATTGCTGAGATGCCGATGCCTAATATAGAAAAATTTACATTTGCTGAAGTCTCGGATGATATTATACTTAAGGCGATTCTTTCCATTACTTCCAAAGCAGTAGGATGTGACGCTATCGGTCGTGCTATGATCGTTCCTATTATTGACCTTCTACTACCAACAATAACACACATCATTAACTTTTCACTATCAACTAGCCAATTCCCTTCCTCGTGGCGTGAAGCTTACATTATTCCTCTACCCAAAACATCATCACCGACACTCCCTAATCATTATCGACCCATTTCAATCCTGCCTTTTCTTTCCAAAGTACTGGAGTATATTGTTTATAAACAGTTCTCTAGTTTTTTGTGTGTGTATGATTTACTTAACCCACTTCAATCTGGTTTTAGACCCGGTCATAGCACTACTTCAGCTCTACTTAAGGTAACTGAAGACATCAGAGGCGGCATGGATGAAACCAAAATTACCGTATTGGTATTAATTGATTTCACGAATGCCTTTAACACAGTAGATCCTGATTTGCTTATCGCTATGCTTTCTCGCCTTAGTTTATCATCTGAGGCACTGGAGTGGTTTTCGCAATACTTACATGGTCGCCGGCAGAGGGTTCGCGTTGGTCAGGAATCGTCAGGATGGTCTAGCCTAGCCACAGGTGTCCCACAAGGTGGCATTCTTTCTCCCCTGCTATTCTCCCTATTCATAAATGCAATCACTTCTTCTCTACACTGTGACTATCATTTATATGCCGATGACTTGCAACTCTATGTAAGAACTGATATAAGCAATGTCAAAAGTGCCATTGCTTGGTTAAATGTTGAACTTTGTAACATCGAATCCTGGTCGAATCGATTTGGAGTAGTGGTAAATCCAAACAAGTGCCAGTCTATTGTAATCGGAAGCACTAGGCTTATGTCTAAAATTGTACTTTCTGAACTGCCACCTGTTAGGTACTGCAACATACCCATCCCATTTTGCAGTGACGTTAAAGATCTCGGTGTGATTATAGATCACAATCTTAGTTGGACAGCACAACTAACCAGTATTAAACGAAAAGTCTTTGGGTCGCTTCACTCTCTTAACAAACTCAAGAACTTATTGCCTTTAGCAGCAAAAATTGCGATAGCCCAAAGTCTACTTATACCACTTATAGACTACGGTGACGTTTGCTGTGTGAATATGACTGAGGACCAACTTAACAAGATGGATCGTCTTCTTAACACGTGTATTAGGTTCATTTTCTCTCTTCGTAAGTTTGACCACATTTCTGATTACCGCGCTAAACTCAAATGGTTGCCTATACGACCTAGAAGAAATTTAAGATTATTGTGTCTACTATATTCTATTTTAAATGAACCTAATACACCAAGATACTTGAAAGATTATTTTTCCTTTCTTTGCTCCCTACACGATAGAACACTTCGCTCCTCATTCAACTCCGCTCTTTCTATACCTTCTCATCACACCAACTATGTCTCTAAATCCTTTGTCGTTACTGCCTCCTCTCTTTGGAACAGCTTGCCTGTCAGCATTAGACAGGCTCCTAACAGAGCTTTATTTAAAAGGAGAGTTTACACTCACTTTATTAAGTCCTTGTAGATTTCTTTCACTGTCACTGTCAAACCTGAAGACCCTGGTGGGTAGTTGGTCTTGTGGTGTTATGTATAATAAATATGATTATCTTAAAACCAGTAGTTATTTTTATATATAGTATTTATAATATGTTTATGTATTAATGTTATCTATATGTTATGTATATGTGTATGTATTAATGTTATGTATATAGTATTTAAGTATATGTATGTTTATATAGGAATTGCTTACTTTTATGATATTTATTGGAATAAAAATAATTTATAAATATAATTTTCACTATCCTCGATCTAACAAAGAAATCTCATTTGTCCCCACGGTCAACGGTCAGAGAATGCCTTACGGCATTATGTTCGCCGATTGTAAATTACAATAAAGATTTTAAATAAATAAATAAATAATGTACGTAAAAAGAGTGTATTTCTCATTGGTACATGCCGGGTGGGTTTGAACCGGCCTTTGTTGGATTTATGGAACGCGTTCTTACACCGCGATTATTTTATAAAGATCATTTTTTATTAAATTATATTCAATTTTTATTGCCATTCAACTTGGCAATGCTGCTAGTACACTTGGCACTTTGGCTATTGGTAGCGATTTGAAGCAATTATTTTATTTATAATATATTGTTATTCTTTTTTTTTAGTTATTATTTGGATTTTAATTATTACGTAGTTTTATCAATTAATAGTAATTTCTGTTTTAAAAGATTTTTTTTTAAGTCAACAAATGACTTTATACATCCGCAATGCATTAAGGTTGAAAATGATATTTCTGTAATACTAATTATATGTCAATACTTATTATTTGTCACTTATTAATATGTGTCAAAGTAACGTCGTGCTCTACTAGCTCTTATGGTGTCAGTTTGCTATACGATACTGAACATTACGTGGGTTGGAAATTAAATTCCTTGACCGTACCCTACTTTCAGTAGGTAATTTATCTATTTATTTTATTTATTTACGTAAGTAATAAGTTTTTGATGTAGTTTATCTAATTTTAAGTTTTCTAATTGCAAATTAAATTATTGATTTTTTTTTAATTAAATAAATTTATGTATCTATTTAAATTGATATTTCATATTTAACTTGCGTTAAAGCTTATTATGTAGTACAACTACTCATCAAGATTCTATAAATTCTAATGTTTTAACCTTATCTACCGCCATTTTGTTTGCTGAAATGCTCGGAGTCCTTTACGCGAATCGAAGACGCAAGATAACAATAAAATCGCACTGGGTGTGGACATAGATCCATACTTTCAAATTATATTAGTACTTTGCGTATTCTACTTATTTCAATGTTTTACGGCTCTGACAACTTGACCTGGCGACGACTTGTTAACTACGTCTAATCACGAGGGAGAATTCTAGTGTAATTGTTAATAAAACAATGTTCTTAAATTTCATAAATTGGGACCATGGAATCGAACCGGGTAATCTTAACGTTACCATTTGACCACGATCGCAGTAGGTACACGTTTTGTGTACAAATTCCTTATATAATTTAAATTGCTAAGTGCTGTGGCGTGTCAACGAATCTTGTAAACGATTGCCTTTGATGTATAATAAGTAGGGTCCACATGTGTATCACCGACACGTATTATGATCGACACGACACGGTATGTCGACGCGGTTTTAATACACCGATGAGACGATACGTCACAATGATATAAATTACTACAACCATAGAAATGTTAAAATTATCATATGCTTATGGTATTTGCTCACTGGCAGATATTATGATATAAAGGACATCATTAATAATAATAATAACAATAAAAATGCTTTATTGCACAAAAACTAAATACATGGTATATATGTTTTAAATGAAATGAAATTAAACTAAAATCTTCTATCCTATTGTATTTATTTTTAAACATATATGTTTTGCTGTGATAATGCATACGAACCAGGCCCCAATATCTTATGCTGCCAATAAAGTGCCGGCAATGACGACAATGCAATCAATGACATCTGTTAAGGGCGTTTCATGATTTTTCATCAGTACACTAGGGACTGCTTCCTAGACCTCCACTGTTGGAGATGGGCCTTGCAGAACATATATCTGGAGAATTTGGCCTACAATCGCCACTCTGGCCAGACAGATTGGCAAGGGAGCTTACATCTCCCAATATAGGGGATATTACGGCATCCTTAAACCATTGGGAATAGTTAGGTCTGATGGTAGGCGTCCAGATAGGATGTCGTTGATTCCATACAAACGAGACCGTGCACTGGTTTGGGATGCCACATGTGTTAACATACTGTATCCGTCACATGTGACATCCAGCTATAAGAACCCGGTGCCACTGCAGAGTCAGCCGCACGGCTTAAACGCAACAACTAAACGGAGATCATCACATATACGTAGGGTACAAAAAGGGGTATTATATTTTTAGGAATTATAAAAGGGAAATTGGATTCTGACCACCAAAGGAATTACGACTGTGCTGATACTTCAGTAATTTTATGGTTAGATTAAAATATTACTTTAATTTGCTAAAAGGTTGGTGATTTTGTGTTTGTATTGAATTAACATAATTTAATTGCAAATTATGGTTATGTTTACATTACTCTTTTTGAAATAATACGAATAATTTTAAGTTAACCGTTGATTGTTATTTTACAGCTCTATCTTTATTAGGTAGAGTCAGGACCACTACTCAAGTCCTGCGGCAAAAAAGTAGAACTAAAAGAATTCTTAGTAAAAGTTGATTGTTTTTAATAAAAAAGAATTTTTAGCATGCAAATTTTTACATTAACATTGTATTCCAATAAATTGACGAGAACAATATTAAATATAAACTATAAATAAATAAATAATTCTAGACAGGTCACACAGCTCCATCTAATTTCCGTGGTAAGCTACGAGGCTTGTGTAACGGAAACTAGATGGTTGATAAACTACATATTATACTTTTTTTTTGTAAATATATACATATTATACATATAAACATCCAGACCGAGACAAATTATACAATGTACAACTTGCCCCCGGTGGGAATCGAACCCACGACATCCCGAGTTCACGGCAACGTTTGTCAAAAAAGGCGGTCAAATCTCAATCAAAAAAAAATCTCTCGTCTTCAAACACTACAAGTTGAAAAGTTTATTTCTCACACAATTATGGTAAACACACCTTGTATTATTTCGTAATACGTTATAAATATAACAATTTGATTTCAATTAAATATAATTGAACGTTTGATATAAATTGTTCACAGTTTTCATTGAAGCAAAGTTTCCTTGCGTGTCTTACGCCATTACTTGAAGTTAAGGTATATTTCCTAAGCGCTTTTCAGGTAAAGTTATTTATGGCATACTTCTTACAACAAACAGTTTAAAGAAAATATATAATTATATTTCAAGTGGGAACAAGTGCATTGAATCTGTAAATAGTAGAGAGCTTCACATACCTGGGTTTTAGTATCAGCAACACTGAATCGTGCGAGGCTGAAATTCGAAGACGCATCGGAATGTCGCAGCCATGTCTCAGCTAAACAAAATAAGACAAAATGATCTCCATAAAAACGAATTCCAGGCTAGTTAGATCACTAGAACAAATATGGCGCTAAGACAAGCTTTTTGGTATGTGTAGTCTCAAGGTTTTTTTTAAGGTACCAAATTTGTGCAATTTTTATGTTTCCTTATTAGTTTTATTAAAAAAGGGAAAAATGTATAATTTTATTTTAGAAGTCATATTTTTATTTTGTTATTTTTTTTTTTCTTTTAACAGTAAAAACTTTTTAATTTCTTCTTCTTTTTATATTGGTAAATGCTGTGACACCTAATTGGTACACATATTAGATGAGTTATAATTATACTATGTTATGTGTGTGATAATATATGTACTGCTGTGTGTAATAAATAAATAAGGACGCCAGTGTCCGCGAAGCTAGGTCCAGACTCTCAGGACTGTTGTTAACATGGGCTATCAGGATACAGAACATTTTTTAAGAACCATCCGCTAATTTGAAGAACACAACAATTTGTTTTAATTTTTTATGCTTTTTTACTTAGATTTCTTTTTTTTTTTTTTTTTTAGTAAACAATTTTTGGTAAATCGACTGCATGGTCTCATAGTTGGTCAGGCATGAAAGTGCCTTGTGTGGGTCTGTGCCTACTACGAATCACATTTAAAATTTTGTTGCAGTATACTTACTATTCGATAAATATTTGTTTGGAATAAGTGTAGATTGTATTTTGTAGGTATATTGGTAATTAAACATATTATTATTATTATTATTATAAGACTAAGGACTATAAAAATCGCTGACCGAAAGCGTATCGATGCTTTAGAAATGTGGTGTTCAGCATCGGAATAACGTATTACTTTTAAAACAGCTAGACATATCGACTTGGCTATCCATCATATGTCTTCCTCAGATACTTCAGTACTTCGGACACATTGACAAAAAATGAGGAAATAACCTGGAAAAACTTTTTGTTACTGGCAAAGCGGAAAGAAAGAGACCGAGAGACTGAAATCAAGTACGCTGGTCCGGCCAAAACCGCTCCGCCACCAACATTAGCGTCCATGATGCCGAAGACAGGAACGGGTGGCGTGCTTTCATCAAGACGCACACCAATTCTTTGGGAGGTCACGACCCTCAACAAATCAATCAAACTATATTAAAAACAGTTTAAGTGGGTTTAACGCTTTTACATCCTTCTCCCTTGCACAATTCAGTATCAAGTTCTGTATTTATTCTAAAAAGTAAAAAGTATCATCACGACTAATTCCCTTCCGGGGTGGTCATATACTATATTGGTCTTAACTTTAATATAGGCTAATCATGACAAGTGGCAAGCTCGTTGATGTCCCCAGCGTACCAAACTCGACAATTGTCACAAATGAATTAAATTTATTTATTTTAATTAATAAATACTATTGTGGCCCGACCAGGAATCGAACCCGGTACCTTCGAGTCTATATCCACGGACTTAACCGCTAGACCACGGAGGCAGTTTATTTATTTTAAACTTAACCAAAAACAAGATTGAATTCTAACTAACTAATATATGATTTATTATTGAAACAAGTAATCTTCTCAGTGAAAACATTTCACTTTAGTTTTGTTTTTTTGCCGTAGTTAGTTAACAACCCGAACATAGATAAATAAATATAATCATTAAATAAATAAATATTTCCAGACAGGTCACACAGCGCCATCTAATTTCCGTGGTAAGCTACGAGGCTTGTGTTACGGAAACTAGATGACTGATAAACTACATATTATACTTTTGTTTTTTGTAAATATATACATATAAACACCCAGACCGAGACAAATTATACAATGTACAACTTGCCCCCGGTGGGAATCGAACCCATGACCTCCCGAGTTCACGGCAACGTTTGTTACCACTAGACCACGGAGGCGGTCGAAATTGTTTGCGCAATCTTTTTTTGTTTTTTTTTTGTATACTATCACAACATGTGACCTTGGGCCCACCTGATAATAAGTGGCTTGACTGGGCATGACGGCAATTCGAGCCTGATTCCGAAACGTGTGGATACACTTTATCAGCACGAATAGTCAATGTTTCTTTCCCTCGGCAGACTGGGCAAATGACTACCATCAGTTCGTCTACCACCGTTGTTGTTCTCGTTAAAAGTATGTGCCATTTGCAATGATGTCAAATGCCAATTTTAACTTTTAAGGAGAACTAGTATTGTAAGCTTGCCATGGTGATATTTATTGACTAATATAATTTTATCTACGATAGGTATTTAATTATGTTTAAAATTCGTAAATACATTTAATATGATCTACACCAACTCCAATTTATTTAAAAGCTATTGTTTTCATCCGAAACATTTACGGATAAAAAAAACAATCCAAAATTATGCTTCATTATTTTAAACCTCTGTTTTGTTTTAAAACCGACGTTGGTTACATAAAGCCACATGGTTTGAGAATTTACCAGTATATCCAATTCACTAATGATTTTGAAAATAAATTCATGTAATTTTTTTACAATATTTTTCGTGTAATCTATTATCATCATTATCATTACAGCCCCTAGACCGCAGCTTTCTAGACCCCCACTGTTGGAGATGGGCTTTCCAGAACATACATATATCTGGAGAATTTGGCCTACACTGGCCTACAGCGTGGCCAGTGTACGCTGGCTAGACGGATAATCTATTTCTATTCTATTTTAATATAAAGTAAATACTATTTTTGTATCTGACAGATAATGGGGTCTAATGGGCCTTGGTTGGGGATTGGGACATTACCCAGTTGTCCCCGGCAGGATCTTAGCTGGTTATATGATGCTGTATATATGGGTAATATTGCTGGGCACCGATACTGGTATAACAGCGCCCGTGTGGCTCACAAACCCATGGGATATTGGTTCGACTACTTTACATAAGTGCTCTCCCTGGAGATGCTTAAATTGTCCGTTGTCGGCCCGAGACATACTTCTAGTCAGGCCGACGATAAACTCCTTAATAGTAGGCATCACCAGATCTTAAGCTATGACGGAATTACATACGAACCATGGTGCTCGAGACACCACTCTGAGCGATATATTTCTTACTCGTCAGTATTAAAGTTATTAAGTTTTATTATTTAATTCCATTCGATTTAATAATGAGCTATTCAAAAAATAATATTTATAAAATATAAAATAATAATTACAAACTACTTAAATAAAATTAAATATCTATAAATTATTATTTTTGAGTTTTTTTTTGACATGTGTTTATTATATATATATATATATATAATTTTAATTATATATTATGTAATTATTTATGTAATTTATATATTTATTTATATAGTACACACAGTTTAATAAAATATACAAAAAATATAAAAGAATTACAATATTAAATAAACTATATTACAACAAAATCTAAATTTAACCTAAAAAAATAATAATACATAGAAAATAAAAATTAAATACTTACAAAAAAATAGCTCCTCCAAATCGCTGTCTTGTGGCATGGTGCCCAATACACTAGCATCATTTCCCCTTTGAATGATGATACTAAATTTTTGGATTAAATTTAGTTTTTATTGTAATATAGTTTATTAAACATAATAGTCAGTAAAATAAAATCATTTTTACGTAAAACTAAATTACATACTATTACCTATTAAATATAATTTATAGATATTTAATTTTATTTAAGTAGTTTATAAATATTATTTTTTGAATAACTCATTAATAAAAACGGATGGAATGAAATAATAAATCGTAATAACTTTAATAATAACGAGTTAGAATACATTTATACTCCGCATTATATGACTTACAATTTTATTTACGAGAATAAAGCATAGTTAATAATGTGAGTTGGTATTACCATACAAAATTGGCTAAATTTCTAACTAAGCTAACTCACATGCATTAGACTCGTTTGTCATTCGGCAAATTTGCTGGTGACACGGTCCGAGGCAGGCTGGGCAAACATGACCCATTACTACATTAATAACTGTAATTTATTGCTTATTTAACTAGCATGCTATTAAGCTAACTATTCAACACATACACGTACTTGCTGGCAGTTGAGGGAATGACTTTCAAGTAGGGATTGCATTCTCTTTTAATCTCGCGGTATCGATATGCAAGATTGTTCAATTCCGCGAGGTTTCTTGTCTCTTAATATAGACCTAATACTGTTTTTTTTTTTTTTTTTAATTCGTTTATTCAGATAAAAACTTAAACTATTTACATTTTTTAAATTATACGCCAAACTGCATAACAGTTTGTTGGCGAATAGTACACTCTTTTTTTACAGTATTTTTTTTTTACACTATATTTTTAAAACACAAAGTTATTTACGATTAAATCACATTACTGTTGTATTTACATAGCAAAAGCAACTTAAATTTTCCTTTAAATTCTTTTTTTGTCATTTTTACACAGTCATCAATGGGCATAATATTATTAAATATAATGGGAGTTAAAAACTTTCTAGTTCTTTTACCATAATAGATGTTATACCGGTATTCATTGTATCTTGTCTTTTGTGAGAATCTAGTATTATAACCACATCCAGTATATACATTTTTGTAGGCACTACCTTCAAATTGCTCCAGGGCTATTAAAAAGTTTACTTTATCATGCACCGGAAGTATCTTGCAAATACCAATCATGTTTCCTGCAAATAAAACTATTTCATTTTATTTTAAGAACTAAACTCTTGTAAATCTTAACCGCTAGACCACGAAGGCAGCCTAGATAAATTATTTAAAGCTAAATCTTAAAGCAAACAATGTCAGAGTGCCTTCCATTATCAGTGTCGGCATGTGTTGCATGCACTGGCGTCGTATTTCACTGGCCCGCGTGCAGCCGACATAGGAAATACCAATCTACGACTATACCTACTGTCTTTATAAAATCTAGGTGAAAAAATTAATAGCACTAACTTGCAAATAGCTTGAATAGCTTAGCCTTAGATAATAATAATAATAATAACAATAATAAAATCATTTATTGTCACAAAAAGTATACAGATGTACAATAGGTGAACAACATAGGTGATGTGTTTGTGATACCTACACGAGGTTGCCCTGCAGTGCGGGATATCGGTGCTCTTCCGTGTTATAATGTTACAACAATAAATGATGTATGTCCGCTCTATGTGTTCGTTCACACATATATATGTGTGTGTATGTGAGAGGGTGTGTATGATGAGATTTATATATGTATAATAACCATTAACAATAAAATACAATTATTGAAATATTGCTTTATTTTTCATTATATAAAAAAAAGTTCAGTATCATCACGACTGTTTCCCTTTGGGGGTGGTCAGAAACCGCGATTATAGATATGCGGATTCACATTTAGCCAACTTTACTATAGGCCAATCATGACAAGTGGCAAGCTCGTCGATGTCTACAGCGTACCAAACTCGAACCAGGAATCAAACCCGGTACCCCTGTGTCTAAACCACGGAGGCAGTTATTTAATTATTTTTAATTATAATAATTTATTTATTTATTATTATTACCTATTGTTTCAGTATTTATTATTTCTTTAAATTGTTTCACTTACTCTCCTGTTGTTAAGTTGTAAAACAGGATTAATACACAAACGCAATTACAATTTCATATCTCGTTATTGTACTGATGTTGTGGTTTATTTCTCATTATGGCTTGCAGTGCAGATTTGTAAGGCTTTAAGGTTTTTTTCTTTATTTTTATACTAGTACTTGACATTACGCCCACCTGACTTGAAATTTAAACAAATAATCTAATTATGATGACTGTTCAGAGCTTTTAAACTTTAAATGTTACAATTATAGAACATTCGTAAGAGTCGTTTAGTTCAACTACCAAATGCTGTTCTCATGGCATCGTCCGAACAACAACTGCAATCACTAGTCACAGAAATGAAAGAGGGATGTGCAGAAAAAGGACTCCGTTTGAATGCGAGAAAAAACAAGGTACTAGTGTTTGAAAGAAGAAGGTTTGACAACCGTGACGATAAAGATTGATGATGAAACTCTAGAACAAGTAAATGAAATTATATATCTGGGCAGTGTTTTCACTGCGGATGGGAAGTATGATAGGGATGTTGAAAGAGTGAACGCGGGAAATAGTGTCAACGGTGCCCTGGGGTCACTGATCGCCAGTCGGAATGTCAGTGACAAAGCTCGACTCGCCATACATAATGCCATACTGGTACCAACACTTATGTACGGAAGCGAGACGTGGATATGTCAGAATACGCATGAGAGTAGAGTTAATGCAGTAGAAATGAGATCGTTGCGTCGGATATGCGGCGTCACTTTGACGGACCGTATAAGTAATGACGAAATACGAAAATGGGTAGGTATGAAAGAAAGCATAGGGACAAAAATAAGGAAAGGCATGCTACGATGGTTCGGGCATGTTGAAAGGATGAATGAAGAGAGATTGACGAACCAGATATATAATGCGAAAGTTGTGGGTAAAAGAGGCCCTGGCGGACCTAGACTCACATATTACGACCAAATTAATAAAACAATAGCTGAAGGTGCGTTGAAAAGCCATCGAAACAAAAGGGCATGTATGAAGAGGTTGATGAATGTCGAAGAAGCGAAAGAGGTATGTCGTGACCGTGACAAGTGGCGCTCAATTGTCTGCCTACCCCGCAAGGGATTTGGAGTGAAGATATGTATGTATGTACCAAATTTTACTATACTATGTCATTTCTACATTAAATGTGCAGGACCGGGCGCTACCCAATTGTGGCACCTTGGGCCCCTAGCACCAGTTGTTTTTTCTGGATCGTGTCGTACCAAGAAGGTCTCGTAGGTCTCGCAGTAAATGAAAGTCGTACTGGGTTTGTAAAGTCCAGCAAGGCTTCCAGTTGATCGTAGCAGAGTAACGTCGATGTAATAACTTACTTCTTAACACGTCGCTAGTAACAAGTTGTTACTCTCAAGTTAGATCGATTTTAATCTAGCAGATTTAGTTTAGCATATTTCAATTCTCGTAGTTTCTATTATAGCTATCCACGAATATGTGCACTTTATTTATTTATTTATTTAGTACACACAGCAGTACATATATTATCACACACATAACATAGTATAATTATAACTTATCTAATATATGTACCAATTACGTGTCACAGCATTCACCAATATAAAAAGAAGAAGAAATTAAAAACTTATTACTGTTAAAACAAAAAAATAAATTTAACAAAAACTATCAAATTTACAAATTAAAAATATTACTTTTATCATTAAACTTCGCTGAACAATTCCTTGCAGAACATTGTCAGTGAAGATTGATTAAACCTTTCGATCCAATAATTACAGGAATACCATGAGTGAATGGGATGAACTAAACCCCGTGTTCAACCCGTAATCAGTCTAATGTAAGACGTGTCAATATCCTTTGGCTAAAGGGCAAATAACAATTTGTCGTCTGAAGGGTTATTCTGTAAAGGCTTTGAATTTTTTTGTTATAATTTTTTGTTTATTAAAAAATAATAAAAAAAGGTATTTATTTTCTCTCACAAAGCTTAATATTAGTAACAATATTTTAGAAACATTTAAGGCAAAACTAAACTAAGCAAAGGCTTAGTCTGTGTTAAAGCACTCCAGGTTCCTCTGACTCAAACTTAATATTAATAAATACTTATTTGGTGTAGTGTACTGTATTGTAGTGTAATGCGATTATATAAATATAAATATGTAAGGTATATATATTATTGTTTTTTTTTCTTTTAATTAGCTTTGTGTTCAAATTGTTATTTAGTTTATAAGTATTTATAATTAGGTATATACATATATACTCATACATAATTTCAGTTTCATATTAGGATTAAAATTTATATAAGTAATATATATACGAGTTCATATAAGTATAATATTATTATTTTTTTATTTTTTTTTTATTTACCTATTTAAGTACATATAAATTTATTATATGAGTTGTTTAATTTATATTATGATTTCTAACAACTTTTTAACTTCAACTTTCGAACAACAATGCATAGTCTATAATTCAAAGTTGAATGGTAAAATTCACTGATCTTTTCGATCTTCGGCCGCAGTGGTATTTCTTGTAGCGATGAATAATTTTATTGTGCTTAAATTTTTATTATGTGTACTGTTTAAATAGTCGTATATGTATTTGTCATAGATTTACAACACCATCGTTTCGATGCCTCTGTGCTCCATGTTAATACCAACCAAACCATAACACTAAAACCAACTTGTGAAATCGATAAAAAAAATATCATGACGAAATGGTCTGACCATTGCAAACCTGTCTGGCGAGTGTAGGCCAAATTCTGCAGAAAACTCCAACAGTGGAGGTCTAACACTGTTATAACCAACTGTTAATTTTAATATCATTATTAACGACCTCATTCGTAGGACGCTTGCAGTTGTCTCGATCCCATCTATTTTAGAACTAACCGGTCTGAGTCGAGACGATGGCAAGCGTCCAGACGGAATGACATTAGTTCCTTGGAGATTGGGTCAATCCCTGGTATGGGATTTTACCTGTTGGGATTCCCTAGCCCCTTCCCACCTTCAAGGAACTTCTGTTAGAGCTGGTATTGCAGCGGGACAAGCGCAGATCAGCAAGCGTCGAAAATATGAAACGATTTGCAATAGTTACTTTTTTTCGAAGTTTGCTGTAGAAACGATGGGCCCGTGGGGATCGGAACTTAAAGCATTTTATAAAGAAATTGTTCCAAGGCTCATTGACGTCTCTGGTGAATTTTTCCCAAAATTCAAGTATCATAATTCAAAGGGGAAATGCTGCTAGTGTATTGGGCACCATGCCACAAGACAGCGATTTGGAGGAGGTACTTTTTTTGTAAGTATTTAATTTTTTGTATTATTATTATTATTTTAGGTTAAATTTAGATTTTGTTGTAATATAGTTTATTTAATTTAAGGTTTTGTATGAAATAAATATATTTGATTTCGTTTATATAAATAAATATAAATATTAAGTAGAAGCAACTTTCGTTTTGTTTTTAGTTAGCAAGGGTTTTGTTTTGTTAGTTTTAGTGGAAAATTTTTTAGTTGGTTCATGAGAAAAACTGTTTGATTCCCAAATAGTAAATGAATAAATAAATTATGTAGGTAAGTTGTGGTCGACAATTAAACTATGGAAGCTACGAGGGGCGTTCAAAATATTCTCGGTATGTGGATAAAAACAAACAAGTACGAAAAGTTTGATATTTTTATTTTTCAATATACTCCCCCCCTATGTTCATACACTTATAAGATCGATCAATTATTTTTTTTAATCCCTCATAAAAATATTTTTTATCTTTGGTGTAAAAATGCTCCTCCACGGCCGTCTTCAACGCTTCATCGTCAGAAAATTTATTTCCACGCAGATCCTTTTTAAGATTGGGAAACAAAAAGAAGTCGCTTGGGGCTAAGTCCGGACTATAGGGTGGATGAGTAACAGTTTCAAACCCACATTCAACAATAGCTGCCTTGGCAATATGAGCAGTATGGACAGGGGCGTTGTCATGCAGAAGCAGAACACCTTTGGTTAACTTTCCTCGCCTCTTTTCTTTGATCGCATCTCTTAATTGACGTATAACGTTAGCGTAGTACTGCCCTGTGATATTTACACCTTTTTCTTTATAATCGATAAGCAAAACTCCTTCACAATCCCAAAATATTGTGGCCATGACCTTGCCAGCTGACGGGATTACCTTGAACTTCTTGGGATGAGCTGAACCCTTAATGTGCCACTGCATGGACTCCTGTTTGCTCTCTGGGTCATAATGATGAACCCAGGTTTCATCTCCAGTAACTATTTTTTGCAGCACCTCATCGGGATTTTCACCACACAGGTCGATAAAATCTGAACAGCAAGCCACACGCATATCCTTTTGAAGAAGCGTCAGCATTCGCGGAACCCATCTTGCACTTACTTTTGACATATTAAGATGGTCATGTATAATGTCATGTACGGTACCAATAGAGAGATTGGTTACTTGAGCTATAGATTTTACCTTCACTCGGCCGTCTTCCAATATAAGTTTTTCCACTTTATCAATATTTTCTTGTGAGGTAGCCACTACAGGCCGGCCAGGTCTAGGGTCATCTTCAATACTCTCCCTTCCACGCTTAAATTCGCTTGACCATTTTTGAATAGTAGATAAAGAAGGAGCAGACTCACGGTAAACACAATCCATTTCCTCTTTTATGGTTTTTTGATTTTTACCCTGTTTTGTCAAGAATTTTATGACGGATCGGTGCTCTAATTTCGTTAAAATTGTTAATTCGCTCATGGTGTTCATGTTTGTTCGGCAATTGCAGAAAAACAAAAGAACATCTCGGTTCCAATTTTACTTTTTTTTAATGTCAATGGATGAATCTTAGCGGCCAGTAACAAATATATATATAAAAGAGGTTGTAACGTATCAATACCGAGAATATTTTGAACGCCCCTCGTAACAATAATAATTCAGACGAGAAGCGGTCAGATTAGTTCACCGCTGCTAAGGGAACTAAGTCGCTACTATAGTTCCTTAGTTCCGAGTCGCTGTCTCGAACCAGAGAAAGGAAGCGCTCAGTTCCAGTGTTTTGTACGTACCCTGTACTACTGTATTATGATAGTTAAATATGTCTAAAATGTCCGTCAACCCTCTTAAGCTAAATGATAAAAAAATTAACAGCACAGTTTAACCGTTTAGTTTCTTTAAAGATTTACATCCGATTGAAACGAATCGTATTTCCGAATACAGGCCCGGACGGGAATAGCACATTGAACTACAAATTAAAGGAAATTTCCAAGACGGAATTAATCTTTGGATAAATATGTTCACACGTGCACATATGTAGTTATGGAAAATAGATCAGCACAAATATTACGATACCTATAAGCACCAATATATTTAAAATAACTATACTTATAATAAAATAAAATATTTAAAATAATAATAAAAAAATCTATACTAATATTATAAAGGCACGTTAAGAATTGGTTGTCTTTACAAGTATTTGTTTTGACTTCACTAATTTGAAATAAAAAATAAAAAAAAATGGTAGATGTTGTTTTAGATTATAAGCTGACACGGCCCTTTAACAGCCACGAATTTATATTTATGAACATAAATATTATTAGATTTTAAGCTGACACGGCCTTTTTACAGCCACGAATTTTAATTTATAGACATAAATATTATTAGATTGTAAGCTGACACGGCCTTTTTACAGCCACGAATTTTTATTTATAGACATAAATATTATTAGATTGTAAGCTGACACGGCCTTTTTACAGCCACGAATTTTTATTTATAGACATACATATTATTAGATTGTAAGCTGACACGGCCTTTTTTTTAGTCTAACGTAAGACCTTACAAAGTCAACGGTATATAAAAACATGCGTACATAAAAACAAACATAAATGTAATACATATTTGATTGATTCAATTATTACTAAACACAACATTGTATTAATGGGTATGCAATAATATGCTTCTAGTGTTTGTCAATTTTCCCGAATTAGGAGATTAGCATACCACTGTATCTAGACTAATCCTAGATTACCCGGCGCTAATGAACCATGTATTTGTGATATTGCGATATCCAAAATTTATGCGAAAATATTTCCTTATTTGTAAACCAGCCAGCCTATAGTCATTCGCAAGCCCGAGATACCTAAATAACCTTGGTGGCATTTCTTAACTTAAATACACCAACATATATTTTTTTGTATATTATTAAAGAAATACCTCTAAGAAAGCATTTAGTTACCGGATCATTAATTAATGTTTACCACCTTCTTTAACATTTAAAATATTAGTATGGTTGTATCATTACAACCGTTTTCCTTCCGCGATGGTCAGAAACCAAGCCTATAAAGAAGCGGATTCACATTTATCCAACTTTACTATAGGGCAATCATGACAAGTGGCAAGCTTGTTGATGTCTCTAGCGTACCAAACTCGGGAAATATCGCAATTAAATTAAATTATTTAATTTATTTATTTAAATTGGTAAATATTACATTAAATAATACTAGCGGCTAAGTCCGTGGATTTAGACTCGGAGGTAACGGGTTCGATTCCTGGTTAGGAAACAATAATATTTAATAATTTAATTAATATTTAATTAATTTGTGATATTTCTCGAGTTTGGTATGCTAGAGACATCACGAGCTTGCCACTTGTCATGATTGGCCTATAGTAAAGTTGGCTAAATATGAATCCGCTTCTTTATAAGCGTGGTTTCTGACCACCCCGAAAGGGAAACGGACGGGATGATACTTTCTTTAAATAAATATTATTGTGTCCAGACCAGAATTTGAACCCGGTACCTCCGAGTCTAAATCTACGGAATTAACCGCTAGACCACGAAGGCAGTTGGTAATATTAATACGGATACTTGTTTATTTACGTAAGAGACGATAACTGAATAACCTTAGTGGCATTTCACTTTAATAACCGCGCTAACCTATTTTTTTTATATTTAAGTGAAGAAGAATTTAGTTACCGGTACTTAGTTGACATCGTTAATTCGTTTACACTCAATGCTGGGCATTGTTATTGAAATAACAGCTTTTTTCACATGTATAGATTTAGTATGAATACTCGTTTATTTGAGTTAGGGATTCGCCGATAACTGAATAACCTCATAGGAATTTTTTTACTTAAATAGCCGCGATATTTTTTTTATTTTATTCAAGTGACGGAATACTATTAATTAAGTAGTTAAGTAGGTATGTAATAATATATAATTTTACTGACAAGGCCCATATACAGCCGCAACAACAGCTTAATTTATTTACCTAAGGTAGGTAAATATTTATATTTAATATAGGTACCTATATTTATGGTATTTTTTTGTTATTGTGTTGATGTTCATATGTCACTACCAGTTCTGTTTATTGTCTTCACACTCTCCAGGAAAGACAGATATTTTAACGTTAAATATATATTGTGTACAATTGTGTTTAAATTATATTGACTTTACCAAATTCCGGTGGGAATGTACGGTGATACAACAAAAAAATATTTTTTTTTTTCATAGAATGCGCTCGTGGGGTATAACAACCTAATTTAATTACTTCAGCTCTCAAACACTTCTCTAGGAAATCTTCCGTTGAACGGCAGTGCGCAAGACGAAATATTAATGCATAATGAAGATTTTATAACATCAACATAACAAGTCCTTGAAAATTTGCATCACGTATATCAAAAGAAAATGTAAAGGCGGGAGTTTCAATAAAAACATAACAAGATCCTCCGTGTAAAATGAAAGATTTATCTCTTGGCCACGACAAGGGTCGGCACAAACATAAATAATTCATACGAACCATTGAATGTCGCGCAGACTCCAAACCGCCTTTCAATGTTTAAAAAAATACATTTTGATATTCTCGAAGCAAAAACACATCAAATGGCCGAAACACGTAAGAGGCTGGATGGCTCACAAAGTGGTAATTTGAATGAAACTTTGTCAAAAGCCACTTCGAAGTTTTGAAAAAAAACGAATTGTCATAAATTGTTTAGCAGCTGTCATGAAAGTAAAGTATCATTACGACTGTAATTCCTGTATGTCAAAATAATAATAATAATAAAATACTTTACTGCACAAAATTACAAAAGTAGTGTACAAGGGCGAACTTAATGCCGCAGCTAACCTTTGTGATAGTGATAAGTGAGGTTATAGGGTGCTTATAAACGATAAGTCAATAGAACTAGATGTGAATATCGATACTTAACAATAACAATAAATAGCTAAAATAAATACATAAAAGCAAACAATAAATATTATAACATCTATATACATACACATTTACACAAATAAATATATACATTTTGCATTTTGCAAAATCACGCTTTAAATTAAGCTTTTAATAGGTGGTAGGGGGACTAATAGTGGTAATTTGCCCAGTCTGCCGTTCGTGCCGAAAAACCCAGTAAAGTGTATCCACACGTTTCGGAATCAGGCTCGAATTGCAGTCATACCTAGTCAAGTCGGTCATAATGTTAGGGACTGATATGATTCCAGTTGCTAACATTCATGGACCTTGCGCGCCACTTTAGGTGGACGCTGTGTCACATGTCGTGCTAGTATAAAAGAAAAATTTAAAAAAAAAATGTTTAAAAATCAAACCCGGTATATCTATAGTCACAACTACTAGTCTACAAAGGCAATCGAAGTAAAGCTGACTTCAATAAAATTATTTTCGTGAATAAGAAATGAAGCAGATGTGATTCTAATTTAGTGAAAAAAGAATGAATCCGTAGATATTGTATCGTATTGAAATGGATTTGTAGGTTGTATTACTAAAATACATTTTTTGTGTGTTAGTTAACGCCTCCGTGGCCTAGCGGTTAAGTCCGTGGATTTAGACTCGGAGGTACCAGGTTCGATTCCTGGTCGGGATACAAAAATATTTATTAATGTCAATATATACATTTAATTAATATTTAATTTGTGATATTTTTCGAGTTTGGTACGCTGGAGACATCGACGAGCTTGCCACTTGTCATGATTGGCCTATAGTAAAGTTGGCTAAATGTGAATCCGCTTATTCATAAGCGTGGTTTCTGACCACCCCGAAAGGGAAACGGTCGTGATGATGATGATACTGTATATTATTTATGATCACTTAAATTTTATTTTAAAAATAAGACATCCTTATTTACCACTGACAGATTACACTTCGTAGAATATTTTTCTGTGAATCTATACACAAATTATGACATTAATTTATTTTATTCGAAGTAAGATACTAAAACGGATCTCCATGAGATGTAGGTATATTTCTTTCATTTATTAATCACAGTGTTCTAAACACAGCGTCCTAGCCCGCGGCGAACGAGTGCCTTTACTCCGTAGCCACGACTCAGACTTAGCTGTAAAGGCACGCAGGGCCAACAGTGAAAGAGAGACGTTTTATAGGGTTTTAGTCTGTAGGCCTCTGGAACTGCCTCCGTGGTCTAGCGGTTAAGTCCACGGATTTAGACTCGGAGGTACCGGGTTCAATTCCTGGTCGAGACACAAAAATATTTATTAATGTAAATAAATACATTAATTTAATATTTAATTTATTTGTGATATTTCTCGAGTTTGGTACGCTGGAGACATCGACGAGCTTGCCACTTGTCATGATTGGCCTATAGTAAAGTTGGCTAAATGTGAATCCGCTTATTTATAAGCGTGGTTTCTGACCATCCCGAAAGGGAAACGGTCGTGATGATACTTTATACTTTTCTTTCCTTTTAGTCTGTAGGCGCCTTGGGGTCTCCTTAGGAGGCCTCACGGTGATTCGGGCATGCGACCTCCCGCGTTGGCCCTTTAAGCTGCGGTCGTATCGTCAGGCGATTCAGCCATCTCCGTCTATAAAAAAAAAACAGCGTCCTAGACCTGCATTGTTGGATGGGCCTTCCAAAAGCTGGCCAGAGGCAGTACGAGATATAGGGCAACAGCAAACAAACAAAACAACTATTAAAATCATAGACAAACATTTTGTCGGTATAGCTAGTCTAAAATAATAACTATTAAAAAAGTCAAACAATTTAAACTATTTGAAAGTAATATCTATTAAAAACTAAAGGTAGGTATTATTTATTAACAAAAAATAATATAAAAATATAAAAATAACAAAATGGAATAATACATAATCAATCTGAAAAACATATATGAAGCTTTTTTTATATAGACTGCTACCAGAGAAGTTAAATATATATTACAAGACGGGCAAGAAGCCAATGGTATAAGAATTATCGCTTTGATAGTCCACTGTTGGTTATGATCGTGTTTAACAAGCATATTCAAATTGATTTGCCGAAAAATATGCCGACCTACGTGTTACGGAAGTGTAAAACACGTTCTGATGGACCGTATACGTAATAACGAAATATTTTTATTTATTTATTTTAAAACTTTATTGCACTATGTACAAAGGCGGACTTAATGCCGCTAGGCATTCTCTGACAGCCAAACCTTTAGGACATTTAGACAGGATAGGTGGTAGGTGCAATTAAAAATACGCAAAAGGGTAGGTATAAAAGAAAGCATAGGTACAAAAATAAAGAAAGACATGCTCCGATGGTTCGGGCATGTCGAAAGGATGAGCGAAGAGAGATTGACGAACCAGATATATAATGCGAAAGTTGTGGGTAAAAGAGGCCCTGGCAGACCAAGACTTGCCTATCATGATAAAATAAATAAAACATTAGCTGAAGACGAATTAAAAAGCCATCGAAACAAGAGGGCATGTATGAAGAGGTTGATGAATGTCGAAGAAGCGAAAGAGGTATGTCGTGATCGTGACAAGTGGCGCTCAATTGCCTCTGCCTACCCCGCAAGGGATTTGGCGTGAAGATATGTATGTATGTATGTATGTATCGATTTCAGCAGAAGAATTTCCGTAAAGATAAAATACTGAAATTCTGGCCTGTCTTTGATACATTTATAAAATTAGGTCCATTTATAAAATATTTATGATTACTAACATAACCTTAGCAAAAGTCACGTTATAATTTTGCAGTTGGAAAAGCTACAGCATTGTGTCCATAACAAATGAAGGTGGTTTACGTGATTCCAGCTGACGTTGAGACGCTATTGAACAAGGTATGACCAGAGTGCTTTTAGATGAAGAATAAAACGAATTCCTTCCAAGTTGCAGGTATTTTATTTGGAGCTGAGATTTCTAAAAATACAAGAGAAAAGAAAAATATTATTTCAAAAACCAAATCTTAGTTACGTAGGTATAGTCAGACAAATGCTGGCTTATTTTAGAAAATAATCCTGTTTCTTTAGACACTAACATTATTTATATTACTTTATTATGGCCGAAACAGTCATTATAAATGAATTACATATATTATAAATTCAAATTAAAAATTCTTTATTGTCAAGATTGTTTACATTGGTATAAAGAGGTGATGTACATTACTTAAATTTTAAACAATCTGCCCACAATAGGCATACAATAATTCTATATTATTACATACATACATACATATCTTCAGGCCAAATCCCTTTCTGGGGTAGGCAGAGACAATTGAGCGCCACTTGTCACGATCACGACAAACCTCTTTCGCTTCTTCGACATTCATCAACCTCTTCATACATGCCCTTTTGTTTCGATGGCTTTTTTAATTTAATGTTTTATTTTGTCATAGTTAGTAATTTTTTTATTAGGTTTAGATTATAGTTATTTAATTTTATTATTTTTAAGTAGTTTGTAATTCTTATTTTAAATTATGTAAATATTTATTTATTTGTTATTTGTATTATATCTGTAATGCAAAATATCTCAATTTATTTGTATATATGTGTATGCACATGGATGTTATGATATGTATTGTTTGCATTTATGTATATATTTTGGCTATTTATTGTTATTGTTAAGTATCTATATTCATATCTAGTTCTATTGACTTATCGCTTATAAGCACCCTATAACCTCACTTATCACTATCACAAAGGTTAGCTGTAAGAGAATACCTACGGTATTGAGTTCGTCCTTGTATACACTATTTTTGTAATTTTGTGCAATAAAGTATTTTATTATTATACTTATAATTATTAAAAAAAAAAACATTTAAAAAAATTACAATATCTATTACATGTGAACAATATGTAATATTTAATAGTGTTTTAAATTTGAATTTGACAAATGAACATCCGTCTCGCAGCACGTGACCAGCGATAACGTCGTCGGAACAAATGCCCGACTTCCTGAACACACTTTAGTGATAATAACATGAAGTTACGACGCACTTAGGGAGATTTAGACACGACTACCTTGCTTAACTTACAAAAGGAACTAGGCATTGGCATGTATAATGTAGACGTTTGCGTAACGTAACTGATTTACGTGTTTCTCGCTGGTATGGCGGTTTAGCGGTTTTAGAAAACAGGATGCTGGTTCGCTGCCTTCGATTGCTCCAGCAGTGGAAAAAACCTGGACGCATCACAAGAAGACAAAGCCACTTCTAATTATTAGTAGAAAAACCATTCACCTGAGCTATCGAAGATGTGGAACTATAAATGCTGTAACGCTGTCAGCTGTAACGATTTAGGTGCGGGGTGATAAGCAGGTTCGAATGCCGTCGTTGACGATGCAGATAGATTTCTTCCATTAAGCGGTTAATACAGGCTAGGAAGAGCCATCGATGTTCATCAACATCAACTAATGATGGCACTATGCTGGCCAACAAAAGCGATGGGGTACAAATTGACCCCTTTGTCGACCGAAGCTCCATCTAGCGACCTGATGGCGTACTTTAGAGCCGACATGCGTACGTTATCCTGTAAACAAATTCTCTCTAACAAAACTGAAGTAGCTTTGTTAACCACTCGCAGTTTTGGATCAGGTCGTTAGTAACATTTTTATTTATTCATAACCCAGTCTTTACATACAAGTCAAAATAAGTCACATTCGTAAGAAGGTGAAAGCATTAAATTCTACATATTAGCTGTAATTCCGCTCTTGTAATTGGGAATGAAATTGTAAAGAGATTTGCTCCAGCGCCGCTCCGAGCGACGTGTCGTCAGAATTCTCCGACAAATCTTTTCTTCAATTTTGGCGTGATTTGAACAACTAAGGCTTTTTACACAATGACGTTCATATCCATTTAACGAAGTGAGTATGAAACGCAAATAGAAATACCTTTATATTAGAAAAAAGGCATTAGATTTTGACTTAGCTTCAACAAACGCCCGTGTAACATAGTAGTCGGCAAAAACACCCTTATGGTGGCTAGAGTTACATGTCACTGATAATGGCGTCATAAATTAAGGTATCTCATATCCCTTCCGGCGTGGTTAGAAACCATGCTTTTAAAGAAGCGGGTTCACATTTAGCCAACTTTACTATAGACCCATCATGACAAGTGGCAAGCTTGTCGATGTATCTAGCGTACCAAACTCGAAAAATATGACAAATAAAATAAATATTATTTTTGTGGCTCGATCAGGAATCGAACCCCGTATCTTAGCGTCTAAATCCACGAAGTTAACCGCTAGACCACAGAGGCAGTCATATAGTCTATGTCCATCCCTGGGTATTATGTGTAGACACATTAGCTTAGACACATCTTTTGTATGCGCAAATATGATCACATCTCTGAATATCGCGACAAGTTAAGGTGGCTACCTATTCGTTGTCGCAGGAATCTAAGAATCCTCTGTTTACTCTTTTCTATTCTCAATGAACCTGCGACACCGAAATACCTCAAGGACAAATTTAGCTATCTTTTCTCATTTCATAACAGATCTCTCCGTTCGTCCCATAATTCTGTTCTATCTATCCCTTCTCATCACTCTGGCTTTCAGTCTAACTCTTTTGCAGTAGCGGCCGCAAATCTGTGGAACAATTTGCCGGTAGAAATTCGTCAAGTGCCGAACAGATCACTTTTCAAAAAGATGGTATACTCTCATTATTTAAACAGTTCCTCACAGTGTAAGTAGGTAGTATATGTAGTGTGTATATATATATATATATAGTATGTAGTATATGTAGTATTGCGTACATATTAGTATGTATCTGTCTATATAGATATAATACTTAGATTTAATTTGAATTACCTTTTAATCTATTTAATGGTTGCACCTACCTCACAACACAAATCGTTTCATTGTCCTAAAGGTTGGTTGCTAGAGAATGCCTAGCGGCATTAAGCCCGCCTCTTGTACATAGTGCAATAAAGTTTTTAAATAAATAAATAAATTAGCCACATCGCACATCCAGGCGACCTCGTAAGTGCGGCGGATTCAGCTGATAACCTCAAGCTGCCCAAATACGCCGACCTTGGTACAGGTTACGAATTTGCGCCGTTTGAGGTCGAGACGGTTCATGGGGACTCTCAGCCAAGCCAAGAAGTTGTCCAAACGGCTGTCCAAATTACTGGACAATTTGGCCTACACTAGCCACGCTGGCCAGACGAGTTGGCGTGGGTCTGATAATAATTTATATTAATTACACAAGTTGGTATCAGTGGAACCGGAACCGACGCAGACGGCCTAACGTGCTCTCTGAGGAACGGGAACGGTGGTGTTGTAAATGTAGTATGTAAAAATAGTGTTTTTTTTTTTTTACTTAATAATACATGCCGGGGTTTGAACCGATCTTTTTGTAATTTTAAGTAAAGCATTATTACAAACGAGGTACCACTACATATTTAATTAAATGTTAATTATTTAAGTGGTTTTTATTTATATTATTTTAAGTTAACTTTTTTTTTACTATATTAACATTTATTCGAAAAAAATATTTACAACATATAAAATAAAATTAATATTAATACTAAGGATAGGAATATAAGTCCCGTCCGCGTGCTGGCTGCATTTCCCCGCTGAATTGCAATACTGATTCTCTGGGCGAAGAAAGAGCCAGCCCTCTTGTCATCGGAGGGGACGACAAGACGCTGCTAGATTTACTTAAATATTAAAAATACTAATATATAATATAATAAATTAGTATTATTATATATAAATTATGAGGTAGGTGTAGTTTTAAATAAATAAAAAGGTATTAGGAAAAGTAACATCACGACCGTTTCCCTTCCAGGGTAGTCAGAAACTAAGCTTTTATGTTTAATAAAGCGGATTCACATTTAGACACCTTTACTATGGGCCCATCATGACAAGTGGCAAGCTTGTGTCTATAAAAGCACTATAAGGTTAATATATAAATAGTTCTTGGATAGAGGTGCCAATACTGTGTCGCTCTCAGCGCCTCTAAGGAGATTGAGGGGTGTGCCGGGATTCTAAAGCATCGTCGCATAGACGTACAGGGTTCATAGAGAAGTTAAAAATCGTCGGTTAACTGAAAAATTTTAGGCTAAGCCTTAAAATAGTGATAGTAATGACATGATTTAGTATAGGCATTCAATTCAATTTATTTA
Organism: Tinea semifulvella; assembly: GCA_910589645.1. Lineage (NCBI taxonomy): Eukaryota > Metazoa > Arthropoda > Insecta > Lepidoptera > Tineidae > Tinea > Tinea semifulvella. The sequence continues at coordinate 9,365,498 of OU342595.1, read as the reverse complement.
TTCGCCATAAGATACATTAAGTACTTTTAAATTAACTTTCCGTTACGATACAATCATGCGATCGCCACCATAATAATCCCGCCTCTTTTTCTGACGCCCACCTGTGTGAACCCCTGTTTGTGTTCCCCAGCGCCATCTGACCAAACTCGGTTACACTACCAGGCGAAAAGGCCAACAACCTCACATCTCAGTTCTAATTTAAACACATGACGCAAGTTGTCTTTTGTACAATTCTAAATATTATTTTACAGTACACTTAGTTTGTCAATTATATATATTATTGTTTACCAATCATGGCAGGATAGTAGAATAATGTCATTAATAGCAAAGAACCATCGTCATTTACCACTTAACACTACAAACAATCAATACCTACATAGATGCTGCTGTACAAGGGCGTTGTTACTTAAAATCTAGAAATTAAACTATATTAAAATTATATAATAAAATAATAATAATAACAATGATGACAAAGAATAAGTAAAAGAAAGCAGCTGTAAATGGGCGTTGTTACTATAAAATTAGCACCTTAAACTCTAATATATTTATAATATAAAAGTCATAATAATAAAATAAACAATAAGATTTAGTAATAATATTTATTATATAGTAGGTATAATTATGTGTTATTCATGTATATATCGGTAGATAAGTACCATAGCTTTATTATATTATATATATATATATATATATATATATATATATATATATATTTCTTTTAGTTATAAGTTGTTTTCTCAATAAAACTCTTTGTCAAACATTAGTGGTCATGCACCAACAATCCCTGCTCACAACTCCCAAAGGTTAGCTGTTAGATAATGTTTTTAGACATTAAGCTCGCCTATGTAATGTAAAATGTTTTATTTTCTGTGCAAGAATTTATCTATCTATCATTCTATCCAATAAGAAAAATAAGTACGTAAGTATAATGTGTAAATAATAAAAACATATGTACAGTATTTTTTTTTGTTAAAGTAATATTTCATTACTAAGGATTCTTGCCGTAAGTGCATTTTTGTAAATACAAGTAAATGGAGCTTCAAAAATAAAAAAACAGTAAAAAAATATGGTTTGATGATCATCTTCACAACAAGAAGTATTTTTGGACTGGATACAAATATAGGTCTTTGGATCTCGTGCCCCTGAGCGATTACTGCGAAATCGAGAAGCCTCGATATAAGCTTTGTCCCAGAACAACTCGATTCTGTAAGGATTTCCGTCTATTTTCGCACTCAAGACATATCTTCTTGCACCTTCACATTCTCTTTGTTTATCTTTCAATCCGAAAAGGAACCGATTTAATTTAATAGGTTTAAGTTGCCTTGGGAAACAATTTTTATATTTTACATTTATTTATTAATTAGGTTAGGTTATAATTTTAGGTTAGGTATTAAATTAATTGCGCGTCGCGGTGGTCGCTCGGTTGAAAGAACGAGTTCCTTAAATCCTACAAAGGTCGGTTCAAACCCACCCGGCATGTACCAATGAGAAATACACTTTTCTTAAGTACATTTGTCATAGATTTACAACACCACCGTTTCCGTGCCTCGGAGAGCACGTTAAGCCGTCGGTCCCGGTTCCACTAATACCGACTTGTGGAATCGTTAATAAATTGTCATAAAAATTGACATCAAATCCTCGCCAAGCCGTCTGGCCAGCGTGGCGAGTGTAGGCCAAATTCTCCAGATATATGTTCTGGAAGACCCATCTCCAGCAGTGGAGGTCTAGGACGCTGTGTTCTAGGGGCTGTAATGATGATAAAATTAATTTAATATTTTTTTATAATATTTATTATTATTTTTTTAAAATCATTTCCTCCCATTTAAAAAAATATCAAATTATATCTTACTCAATATGTAGTAGTAAAATATGTCATCAGTCGTAGATTATACGTCATAGTTGGTCACATGAACATAATAAATGTAATTTATTTATTTATTTAAAATTTGGAATACAAACAGATCATGGCTAAAATTTGTATAGAAACATTTAAAATAAACAATATGTGAGCCAGACTCCATAAACAGTACTCACTAGGAACATTAATATGTATACGATATTTTTTTCGAGGGTAGGTGTAAAAGAAAACAAGTTTATTTTGACCAAAATCTTTAAATAATTATTAATATTAGTTAAAAGTATTAGTTTATCATAATTTGTATTTTATTTAGTGCATAATTAAATGAGTGTGAAAGTGATTTCGTTATAATTACTGCATCAATCCTGCTGGAGTACTGTCACCACTAAATTTATAACCTCAAGCAAACAATGGCTACCACTAGTGATGTTGAGCAAGCCCAACACCACCTTGAAGAGAGCTTGTCCCAAAGGATGGCCCAATTTGAGGGGCAGCTTGCTGCTGTTAAGGATAATCCACATACCAACAAAATAGATTCACTGGCACAGGATTATCAACAATTTAAGAAGTTTGCACTGGATATGTTTGCATTGTTACGCCAACAGATATCACAAATGTATGCCACAATGGAGCATCTGCAAACTAAAGGCCGTGAAGACTGTCTGCTGATAAAGGGCATCCCGGAGAATCAGGGTGAAAATGTTTCACAGACAATTGCCAAGATATTTCAGGAAAAACTAGACATGTCCGAGATTGACTGTCGAACATTTCGTGCATGCTATCGTCTTGGGGCAAATAGAGATACCAACCGGTCCATTGTGGTAAGGTTTTGGGACTGCAGGCTGCGCCAACAGGTTTGGAACAGCAAAACAAAGTTAAAAGGCTCGCCGTATAGCTGTGCCGAATTTCTTATTAGAAGCAGGCAGCAACTCTTTATTGAAGCTAGAAAAATCTTTGGCGTACGGGACTGTTGGACGCAGGATGGGACTATATGGGTTAAACTTCCCGATGGATCCAGACGGAAGATACTTCTCCAGTCTGACCTTAGCTCCCTATCATCAACTCTACAAAAGGACCCAGTTCCTACTACTGTATCTCACAGCTACCAACAGGGTTCTAGGGAGCGACCTAGAAGAGCAGCCAGGCGTTAGTTTTATTTAGTGGTTAATATCTTTATGTTATTGCATTCGGCTGCACATTTGACATGCTGCACCCCATGATTATCTTACAACTTAATAACCAATGTGTAGTCGATTGCTCTTTAAGCACTGATGTTTTGGGTTATATGTATGCCGCATACTAATTGTTAACAACACATTTGTTTATATTTAATTTATCATAGGTGGTTCTGACTTAGGTTGCTCACTGGGACATAGGGAAGTCTAAATACAGGTAAATATTAATACACACATGCTCAATAAAATCTAAGTTTCTTTATTGGATACACTTGTTACATTTATGTTGCTTATATTCATGATGTTCCTTAGTCGAAGGTGATCGGCTTGGGATTGGCTTAGTGCAGATGCAAACTATGCTTCTTGCATTACTCTTGTTACTGTTACAGACTTTGATTTACTGTAAATCTGTACAATTTATTTAAAATGGTTTGATATTTATATAGATGCCTAAATATGTTTTTTTTTTGTTTGTTTGTTGTTTTTTTTTTTGATAAAACTAAATCTATAATATTAATAATCAAAATATCGCATCTTAGCACTGTTAAATCACAATACATTAATAATATATTATAATAGGTTATTTTTTATAGTTAAATCACAGATTGTATAGTAAGCACAGGCCACAGACTATATAGCTAATTAAGTTAAATTATATTGGCCCGCGTTCAGTTACAACTATTAATTATAATACTAATTTCATTTACCTCGTACATTGCGTGTTATGTTAAATCAATTTACTCAAGCGCAATGTACGTTATTTTAACGAAGCTAACTGTTAAATTCCATTACTTATCAATGTTTATACATGAACATCAAACGCAATGTACGTTGTATGAACGCGAGCGAGCTGTCAAATTCCATACGTCAGTCAGAATGTTTGCTTAACGTCCTCGAAATGTAGTTTTTTTTTTTTTTTTCTCTTTTTTGTTACTTTATTTCTTCATAATTGATCCAAAACATCAGTGCATATTTACAATGTTATTGGTTTTTATATTAATGCAATCGGTTTAACTGGCAGGACATGCAGTATGTAATTCTTGAACATATTTTAATTATATACTTAGTTTGATAATATATATACATTTTTATATACCTATTAATACTTATTATTTTATTATTTATTATATTTTATACTTACAACGTTACAAAATATGAACTGCGAAAGTGATGAAGACTCTTTCTATTCCATGCCTAGCAATGTATCCTCTGATTCATTTTATGATGCAGATCTCGGTTTGGAGACTTTGTTAAATGCTGAATTCAGTAATGTTAAGAAAAACTTCAACATATGTCATATAAATGCACAAAGTGTGCCAGCTCACTACACAGACCTTCTCTCTTCTTTTTCGTTTCCAGATGTAGTAGACGCCATTCTGATTTCCGAATCCTGGCTGAAACCCTCACTTCCCTCCACTTCATACTCACTCCCAGGCTACATCATGATCCGCAACGACCGCACAGGCTTGCGCGGAGGTGGTGTAGCCATCTACCTGCGTGCAGATCTGCCCTACAAACTAATTATTTCGTCACCAAATTTGTACTCTGCTTCGGCAGAATATCTTTTTATTGAGGTCAAATTTAAAGGATGTCGGATATTGATGGGTGTTGTCTATTGCCCTCCCTCTATTAACTACTTCTCTGACCTCGAAGGCGTTCTTGAGGAGGTTGTGCCACTTTATACTCACCACGTTATCATGGGCGATTTTAACACCTGTCTCCTAGATGACCGTCAGGCTGGCAAATCGAGGGCGTTCAAACTCCGTAATATCATCACGTCGGTTAATTTGTCTATTTTGCCGTCTGGGCCAACTCACCATCTAGGTACTACTGATACTCTGTTGGACCTTATTCTCACTTCACGCCCCGATGTCGTTGCCAGTCACGGTCAGCTCCTTGCTCCTTTCTCCCACCACGATCTCGTTTACATCTCATACCGAGTAAAGCCGCCGAGGTACCGCCCGCCTATAGTAGTTATGCGCCATTATTCGCGCATAAACGTGGACAGGCTGCGCGATGACGCAACTCGCCTGGATTGGAGTGTGCTGCTCACGACTGACAACATTGATACCATGGTTGAAATATTTAATCAACACTTACTTGACCTGTATGACGCACACGCACCACTCCGACCTACGAAATTAAAGCGGGCACCTGCACCGTGGATCTCCGACGACGTTCGCATTGCAATGAGAAAACGGGATCGTGCATACCGTAAGTATAGGCGTAACCGCTGTGATGATAATCTGGCTGCATATAGGGTTGCGAGAAATCGCTGCAATCAGGTGTGTAGGATCGCCAAACGTCAACACTTTGTTGAAAACATTTCAAACACGTCGTCTTCTAAAATATGGCAATTTTTCAATTCACTAGGTTTGGGTCGTAGTCGCGGCCAGATCAACCTTGGCTCCGTGACACCTGCTCAGCTCAACACTCACTTTTCTTCGGCTCCAGTTCTTGATGGTCACACAAAGTCATGTACATTAGCGGAGATAGCCGCGCTGCCGGTACAAGATGTTGAACCTTTTAGCCTAACAGTGGTTTCTGGTGATGTAGTTCTTAAGACGATTAATTCCATTACTTCAAAAGCAATAGGATGTGATTCTATCAGTCGTGCTATGATCATTCCAATTATACACCTTCTCATACCTATTATTACGCATATTATAAACTTTTCCATTAAATCAGGCTAATTTCCTTCCCAATGGCGTAAGGCCTTCATCATTCCACTTCCAAAGATATCTTCACCTTCGCTTCCTACTCACTTTCGTCCCATATCGATATTACCTTTTCTATCCAAGGTCCTCGAATCTGTCGTCCACAAACAGTTCTCCCTTTTCCTTGATGTAAATAATCTTTTAAATCCCTTCCAGTCCGGCTTCCGTACTGGTCATACCACCACTTCAGCTTTACTCAAAGTAACTGAAGACATCAGAAGAGGCATGGATAATACCAAAATCACAGTACTGGTACTTATTGATTTCACGAATGCCTTTAACACAGTAGATCCTGATTTGCTAATCTCTACGTTGTCTCGTCTGAGTATATCGCCGGAGGCACTGGCCTGGTTCACTCAATATCTCTACGGACGCCGGCAGCAGATTCGAGTTGATCAGTTGACATCGGAGTGGTGCGACTTGGATACGGGCGTCCCACAGGGTGGCATCCTATCTCCACTATTATTTTCGATATTCATAAATGCCATCACATCTTTACTTCACTGTCACTACCATTTGTACGCGGATGATTTGCAGCTCTATGTGCAGTCGGATATCAGCTCAGTCAATAGTGCAATAGCTTGGCTTAACTCAGATCTTTGTAGTATACTCTCTTGGTCCAAACGCTTTGGGGTCATTGTCAATCCGAGCAAGTGTCAATCAATTATAATAGGAAGCTCTCGATTGTTGAGCAAAGTAGATTACAACAGCATTGACCCTGTTCGGTTTGACGGCGTCCCTATTGCGTATAGCAGCGAGGTGAAGAATCTAGGTATTTACCTAGATTCTAATCTAAGCTGGACAACCCAGGTTACCAAAACTAGTAATAAAATTTTTGCTTCACTGCACACTCTTAATAAACTTAAAAATTTTCTGCCGTTAAAAGCTAAAATTACCCTTGCTCAAAGTCTTCTCCTTCCTCTCCTCGACTATGGTGACGTGTGTAGCATTGATATGTCAGAGATGCTGCTCAATAAGATGGACCGGTTACTCGACGCATGTATCCGGTTTATATATTGTTTACGCAAATACGATCACATCTCTGAATATCGAGCTAAGTTGAAGTGGCTGCCAATTCGTTGTCGTAGAAATCTTAGAGTCCTTTGTCTCCTTTTCTCTGTTTTAAACGAGCCTGCGACACCGAAATACCTCAAGGATAATTTTGCCTATCTCTCTTCCTTCCACGATAAATCTTTACGTTCTTCTCATAACTCTCTTCTTTCTGTCCCTTCACATAATTCTGGTTTTGTCTCCAACTCCTTTGTAGTCGCTGCCACAAATTTATGGAATGATCTTCCGGTGAACATAAGGCAGGCAACTAATAGATTGTCATTTAAAAAATTGGTCTATGCACACTTTATAAATAGGCCAAAACCACGTTAGTAAGTTGTATTTATGTATGTCTATGTATAATATTGTGTATGTATTAGTATTTAGTATATTGATAATATATTACATATATAAAACTATATAAGTACGTATATAATATATGTTAAGTCATTCTTTAATTGTATATTTTACCATTACTTTCATTGCACCTATATTTGTTCAAATTTGTCCCTAAGGTTTGGCTGTCAGAGAATGTCTACGGGCATTAAGTCCGCCTTTGTACTTTGTGCAATAAAGTTTTTAAATAAATAAATAAATATTTAAGGCGAGTAACGAAGAAAAAAAAAAAAACTTACACAATTAATTAAACTTACGCTAGTGAAAAAAAAAACTAAAGTTTAAATAATATTAAATAACTAACTAAAAATTATAATAGATCATATACGTTATATAAAAACTAAAAAGTGGCCTGGATCAAATAACAGAAAGCAAGAAGAAAATAGTTAGTTAGTAATCGATAATTTATTTATTTATTATAACAAATTACAATCATTTACATTTTACAACAAACAAATTACAATCATTTACATTTCTATGACTGAATTAAAGAACCAGACTGTAATTCTTCAATATTTCTTTCAACATTAAAAAATGTATAGGTTATACAGAGGCCACATATGTTTTACTCACTCACGAAACCGCTGACGTTCACAAGGCTTCATAATACAACAATCTTAACCCTTTCAGCACGACAAAAAATATTTTGAATATAGAAATGTTTATTGATGACTTTGAGGTCTAAAATAACTCATATAAAATATTCGTGCATATAAATTATCGCATATTCGTAAGTTGTCGTTTTTTAACTATAATGTTACTATCTTGGGTATTGGGTAATACAATGAAAATAAAAACCACTTTTGTATATTTTTTCTTTACTAGTCCTAGCAATTGAATAGAGATAATTCAAATCAAATCAAATCAAAATAATTTATTTCCGTATGGTTAGCACGTAACACTTGGATATTGTCAATACATACAAGCCAATAAATAAAGAATAATGATAAAAACAAATAAAAAATATTACCATTGACCATGGCTGGACCGAACCTAACATCAATACAATAATTATAACTAAAACATTGTTGCCATAAACGAGGAATTTGTTTTTTCTTACAGCTAGATACTTAATATTAAATTCGTGGCTGTAAAAAGGCCATGTCAGCTTACAATCTAATAATAATTATGTCCATAAATATAAATTCGTGGCTGTAAAAAGGCCATGTCAGCTTACAATCTAAAAATATTTATGTCCATAAATATTAATTCGTGGCTGTAAAAGCCGTGTCAGCTTACAACTACACAAGTATAATATTAATGTCAAATAAATTGATAAATAACATGTCCGCTTACAATCTAAAAAATAATTGCTATGTCCAAATTAAACATATTATATTCGTGTCATAAGCAAGGTAACTTAATAACTACTTAATATAAATTCGTGGCTGTAAAAGGGCCGAGTCAGCTTACAATCTAACAATAATAATAAATATTAAATCTTAATACTAGTTCGTGGCTGTATACGGGCCGTGTCATCTTACAATGTAAATAATAATAATATGTCAATTAAACATATATTAGAACATTTTTTTAAGCCAAGTACTTCTATGCAATAGTATCTTTCATTGCATCTTTAAGCTCATAATAACTTTTTTTTATTAAAATGCCTTTAAGCAAAGTTTTATATTTCTCAAAATTTAAATTAGTTATATCTGATGATAATTTATTATATAGCTTGATACCATTGCACTATTTAATTTAAATTACTAAGTATCTAGATGAGTGCACAAGCTACTCGTTTCGGAGCGACAGAATTTGACGACACTGCATTTTTTTTGTAATAACGCACAGTTCGAAATATCCGTTCTGAAAGGGTTAGGCATTTTAAGAGTTATCGCACGAGAGGAAATGATTGACCTTTAACCTAACTCCTGGATCATTATTGCTAAACTCTTAAGAGAGTGGTCGTTAATCGTCATTTAGGTGTTGGTGGCTCGCTACTTCACTCGAACTGCATTCATTTACGAAGTGACCATACTCAATTACGTTTCGAGCATCCGTTTTATTTCTTTATTGGGCAAACCATTGGCTAAAAGTGCAGAGCAGTAACTAGTGTTTTTTTAAATTTAAACGTGGTGTTACATTTACTTTTATCACTGATGGTTTCAAAGATTTATATTTGATAAGATAGAGCGGGCATTGGTTGTTATTTTCATACAATAGTTTTGTTACATTATTGTTTATTATTTATTTACACGCGCCTGATCACCCTCACTGGCTGACAACACTGAGAATTCTTTAAATAAAAAGAAGATAGACGGAATACCATAATAACAAATTTACCTACCTCTCTTCTCTTCATGATCGGTCTCTTCGTTCGTCACACAACTCGGACAGAGTTCTCCATTCCTTCACATCATTCTGGTTTCATGTCTGACTCTTTGCAGTTGTTGCAGTAAATCTTTGGAACACTTTGCCGGTCAATATCCGACAAGCATCCAACAGAATATCATTCAAAAGATTGGTATACTGACATTACTTAAATAGCTCCCTACAGCGTGTATACGAGGGGCGTTCAAAATATTCTCGGTATGTGGATAAAAACAAACAAGTACGAAAAGTTTGATATTTTTATTTTTCAATATACTCCCCCCCTATGTTCATACACTTATAAGATCGATCAATTATTTTTTTTAATCCCTCATAAAAATATTTTTTATCTTTGGTGTAAAAATGCTCCTCCACGGCCGTCTTCAACGCTTCATCGTCAGAAAATTTATTTCCACGCAGATCCTTTTTAAGATTGGGAAACAAAAAGAAGTCGCTTGGGGCTAAGTCCGGACTATAGGGTGGATGAGTAACAGTTTCAAACCCACATTCAACAATAGCTGCCTTGGCAATATGAGCAGTATGGACAGGGGCGTTGTCATGCAGAAGCAGAACACCTTTGGTTAACTTTCCTCGCCTCTTTTCTTTGATCGCATCTCTTAATTGACGTATAACGTTAGCGTAGTACTGCCCTGTGATATTTACACCTTTTTCTTTATAATCGATAAGCAAAACTCCTTCACAATCCCAAAATATTGTGGCCATGACCTTGCCAGCTGACGGGATTACCTTGAACTTCTTGGGATGAGCTGAACCCTTAATGTGCCACTGCATGGACTCCTGTTTGCTCTCTGGGTCATAATGATGAACCCAGGTTTCATCTCCAGTAACTATTTTTTGCAGCACCTCATCGGGATTTTCACCACACAGGTCGATAAAATCTGAACAGCAAGCCACACGCATATCCTTTTGAAGAAGCGTCAGCATTCGCGGAACCCATCTTGCACTTACTTTTGACATATTAAGATGGTCATGTATAATGTCATGTACGGTACCAATAGAGAGATTGGTTACTTGAGCTATAGATTTTACCTTCACTCGGCCGTCTTCCAATATAAGTTTTTCCACTTTATCAATATTTTCTTGTGAGGTAGCCACTACAGGCCGGCCAGGTCTAGGGTCATCTTCAATACTCTCCCTTCCACGCTTAAATTCGCTTGACCATTTTTGAATAGTAGATAAAGAAGGAGCAGACTCACGGTAAACACAATCCATTTCCTCTTTTATGGTTTTTTGATTTTTACCCTGTTTTGTCAAGAATTTTATGACGGATCGGTGCTCTAATTTCGTTAAAATTGTTAATTCGCTCATGGTGTTCATGTTTGTTCGGCAATTGCAGAAAAACAAAAGAACATCTCGGTTCCAATTTTACTTTTTTTTAATGTCAATGGATGAATCTTAGCGGCCAGTAACAAATATATATATAAAAGAGGTTGTAACGTATCAATACCGAGAATATTTTGAACGCCCCTCGTAAGTAAGTGGATATTGTATGTAGTATAGTTATGTATATATGTAAGTACTATTAGTATGTAGTATTTATATTATTAATAAATATAGTTATTATTTAATAATGATCAGTCTTAAATACGTTTTCGAGGAGTAGATCTAAGTTATACTTATTATTGTCCCAAAGGTTGGCTGTCAGAGAATGTCTTGCGGCATTAAGCCTGCCCCTTGTACATAGTGCAATAAAGTTTTAAATAATAATAATAATAATAACAAATAATAATAATAACGCACGCGCACTTGTACACACGTAAACAATGTGTACTGTAACCTGCCCTTTGCAGTTACATGATTATCCAACGCTTGCGGTTGGATGTAGTTGCTTTTAATTGTTACGGAGAGGATTCTACGGAACTCCTTTTTTTATTAAAAATGCATAAAACTTTTTTATACTTTATATTTTATAAATAATTACATATGTAGAAAACTAAACACTTATCTACGTGGGACACTATTACGCGGTAGACATTAACTAATAATTATTTTAATCCTAATCTTTATAAAAATACTCGTTCTGTCGACCTCTCGGTCCGAGCTCCCGCGATCTTCCTTTTTTTCTTCTTTTAAAACAAAAACACATCAACCCTGTCATTTTCGTATATTGACAATACTATTATTTCTTAAAATGCAAATAAAACTCTGTAACCTACATGTACCCGTTACAGTACCTAGCTTTAAACATTGTTATTTATATGTCCAAATGTATCTGTATTTTTCCCTTGAACACGCAAGCAGATAGTAGATTTGTTTAATTAAAGCACCGAGATAATTAATTGTGCTTTGTTAGATAAAAGAGGAAACAAAACGAAGGAACTCGAGAGCAATTATTTCACTCTTTCGTTATCTTCTCATGCAGAAGGAAAATTATTTAAAAAGTCAAAGATTGTCAGAAATATGAGCACGGTTTGACGCGTTATTGTAGCTTATCAAAGTCGTTTTGGTTACGTAGTTTTTATATTATCGAGTTGTAAAACTATTTTACTTTTTCATTCTCTTTTAATGCATAAGGATTTAAAAAAAAATACAAATAGAGTATGGTAAGCGTTCAGGAGAGCCTAAACCGTAAATAATCTAATGTTAAATCGTTCCTGGCGCTTGGGAGTGACCGCGAGTGGTCTACTTGATCCTGTCCAAGAGCTTGACTCTGTAAAGTCGTGTAGAATAGGCGTGCGCACACAATAGTGGCAATATTTATTTTTATTTTTGTGCTTTATGGTTTATATTCGAATTTCATATTTTTTATAATTTTATATATTATAGACTGTGTGACAAATTATCACCATCAGTCCGCCTAACACCTATTATACCTATTATGTAAATAAATCATAATTTTTTATTAATATATATTAAGTTATTATATTTATTTGATGTCGGTACAATAACAAGATTAACCATGTTCGACTTAGGTACAGAATAATATTTTAAAAGCGTGTCGGGAATTCACGATTTCTTTGATAGCAAGTATTCTAATTAAATATTTGTTTTCTTTTGTTGATATATAATTTAATTTTGACATTTCTCGAGTCGAGCCGAATATGTGATCGCCAAGAATATTGTGAGTCTTGTGTCGCGATTTCTAAAAACTTTTAAATTGCTAAGTGGGTAGGTTTATATCTACCGCCTATTACGTACGAGGCTACACCGCGCAGTTCTAGTCTACCCGTGACCACGGTTAATGCAACTAGGCTGAAACGTCTGGTGAAATAATGTCTCTAAGGTAAATCGCGTTGAAGCCAGTTAAAATTATAATTTAGGATTTTCAGTAACTCTTGTTTCTAGCGGTGGTATTTTTTATATAAATATCACTTAAAAGTAAATAAAATGGCATTTGACATTATTGCAAATTCCTTACAACTGCCTTCGTGGTCTAGCGGTGAAGTCCGTGGATTTAGATTCGGAGGTACCGGGTTGGCAGTTTTTTCGCGCAGCAAATCAGCATTGCAGCGAGGGAATGCTGCGAGTGTTCTTGGTACATTGGCACATGATCAAATCATGGGTGAATATTTTTATATATAGTTTAGATTGAAGTTTTATTTTTAATTTAGTTTATATATTTTTATTATTATTTAAATCATTGTACTGTTTTTTATTCTTATTAAAGTGATATTAATTATTTATTTGTGATATTTCTCGAGTTTGGCATGCTAGAGACATCGACGAGCTTGCCACTTGTCATGATTGGCCTATATTACAGTTGGCTAAATGTGAATCCTCTTCTTTGTAACCGTGGTTTCTGACCACCCCACAATAGAAACGGTCGCGATGATACATACCTTTAACGAGAACAACAAATAGTTGGTAGGCGGGGAAGTATCCATCCTTCGTGCTGATAAACCCAGTACACATTTCGGGATCAGGCTCGAATTGCCGTCATGTCAAGTCAAGCCGGCATAGTGTTAGGGACTGATGTCAGTCTTGAGTGTCTGATTCCAGTTGCTAACATTCATGGACTTCGAGCGATACTTACCATCAGGTGGGCGGTCGCACATATCGTACAAGTATAAAAAAAAAACTAAAATAGATATTATAAGCGTGAACATACATAGTGACAAACAGAGAACGATTTTTTATATTAATAATATTTGATCCATACTGGCTGTGCTGTGGTTTTTGTTTAAAAAATAACAATATTTATCCTATAAAATGTGGAGGAATAACAATAAAACCGAAAAACTAAAGTTTTAAAAACAATTTTTCAGTTCGGGGAACGAGAGGAATTCGGTTCTGAATGGAAACAAAATAAAATTTCCAAGAGAGTTGTTGACGCTGCATTTTAAAAGCCGAATTATGAGATCGTTCGAGAACGTGAAAATGTTGTCTTTTCCTTCTTTTAATATTAAATTTATCTTTATAATTCTCTGCCATTGTTCTATACTTGCAGTTACATTATTGTAGAAGAATAAGAAATAGATTTTGACTTTTAACGACGAAAGACTTTAACAGTATCAGCAACTGCCTCCGTGGTCTAGCGGTTAAGTCAGTGGATTTAGACTTAGGTTTAATTCCTGGTCGGGACACAGAAATATTTATTAATGTAAATCATCATTCATCATTACAGCCCCTAGAACACAGCGTCCTAGACCCCCACTGCTGGAGATGGGCCTTCCAGAACATACATCTAGAGAATTTGGCCTACACTCGCCACGCTGGCCAGACGGCTTGGCGAGGAATTAATGTAAATAAATGTATTTATTAATGTAAATAAATACATTAAATTAATATTTAATTTATTTGTGATATTTCTCGAGTTTGGTACGCTGGACACATCGATGAGCCACTTATCATGATTGGCCTATAGTAAAGTTGGCTAAATGTGAATCCGCTTATTTATAAGCGTGGTTTCTGACCACCCCGAAAGGGAAACAGTCGTGATGATACTTTAGACTTTACATTTCAACACTGGCTCCGTGGTCTAGCGGTTAAGTGGTTCGATTTCTGGTCGGGACACAATAATTTATTTGTGATATTTTCGAGTTTGGTACGCTAGAGACATCGACAAGCTTGCGACTTGTCATGATTGACCTAAGTTGGCTAAATGTGAATCCGTTTATTTAAAGTTTGGTTCCTCACCCCCCCCCCCCCTTAATAATACTTACTTTTTTATTTTATTATTCAATTTTCATAATTTAGTTTTATTACCGACATTTCACGAACAGAAAACGATTTTCTAATAATATTATATTCCGCAAATCGTTACGAACGATGGAACGGGGTATATCGTTGATATTTACGACAATTGGATGTTGATGTGTATTGGATAGCATCTGAAACTATGCTGAAGTGGTAACGTGGCTCTTACAACACATAAATATATATCAGATAAAGCAATATTTCGGTTAGTATTCGGTTTTCTATTTTATATAATGTGGAATAAATACAAGTTAAGCTGTTTATCCGAACCAACAAAATATAATTTAAAATATTTAAAATAAATATTTAAAATATTTGTAGAATATCTTTAATTTCATAGGTATTTTTAGTTTTATTTATAATTAGTTTTTTAATCAATTTTATTATATATATTTTTGTATCTAAGTACCTACTTCGAATAAATCTTATACTTACATTTATTTAAAAAAATACATAATTAAAAACTAGCGCAATGGTAGCTCGGTCGTAGGAATGCTTTCCTTAAATCCTACAAAATTTTCAACACCACCGTTCCCGTGCTTTGGAGACCACGTTAAACAGTCGGTCTCAGGTCCAATAAAATCAACTTGTGGAATCGTTAATTAATTGTCATTAAAAATCGACATCAGATCCCGTCAGAATCCGTCTGTCCAACGTGGGGAGTGTAGGCAAAATTCTCCAGATATATGTTCTAGAAGGCCTATCTCCAACAGTAGAGGTCAAGGATGCTGTGTTCTAGAAGCTGTACTGAATAAATGAAATTAATAGAAAAAGAAAAGGGCCCGGCTTTTGGCTTCAGTAAAAAAGGAATCCGGCCACTGGTTACACGCACTGCCTTCTGCGAACTTCAGCACACTGCTTGACGACGAAAGTTTTCGTATCGCTGTTGGTCTTCGGTTAGGGGCACCATTATGTGTGACATTGATGTCCGTGTGTAAAGTAGGTCGACTGTTTTGGTGGTCATAGGCTGAAAAAGTGCGGGCAGATTTTAACGCCACGGCTCCCTTAACAATATCATTAAAACATCGAGGTTCCAGCTCTTCTAAAGCCTGCTGGAGTCATCCAAGATGATGCCAAGATGGTGTCCCTTGGAAACGACGACGTGCTCTGGTTTGGGACGCCACGTGCATTGATACCCTAGCCGCGTCACATGGGAGGGCAGCGCATAAAGCTTATACTATTAAAAGATTACATGATACTTTGCTGTAGAAACTCTGGGCCCATGTAGTCCAAGCGCAAAAAAGTTGTTAAGACATAACACCGCGTCTTGTCGTCTCTCCGGTGACAAGAGGGATGGCTCTTTCTTCGCCCAAAGAATCAGTATTGCAATTCAGCGGGGAAATGTAGCCAGCGTTCTTGTCACCATTCCACGCGGACGGGACTTATATCCCTATCCGTAGTAATAATATTATTAGTTTTTTTTTTAATAGAAATAAAATTAAGTATAAACTAAATTTAAAAATATATCCTCTAGAAACGTCTATATTACAAGTGCAATACGTTTGCAGAAATAACTGCAGCCTTCCTGTCTCCAGATAACTCCGTCAGGCGTTTGGACAACTCCTTGGCCAGGCGCTTGGCTGAGGATCCCCATGGTCCCATTGGCTCCACCCCAAACGGCGTGTGGTTTACGCCTGTACGGAGATTGGCATATTTGGACAGCTTGAAATTCTCAGCAGGGACCGCCATACACCTGCGCTGGACGAGGTCTCCTGGATGTGGGATGGCGCTAATGTGTCTAAACCGAATACCTGACCAGAGACGTGCCAAGTTTCAACCAACGGTTTTGCCGTCGTGTCTCTTGCCATCGTTCTGCGCAATTCCAAGATGGTTCTAGGATGGCGGGTACTCCAGCAGTGACAAGAGCCTTTCGCATAATGTTGTTGAGAGCCTCGTGACCTTGTTGTTCGGTTCTTCTAGTCTATAAAAAAATAACTTGTGTTGTACTTACTCGCATATTGTTAATATTCTTGCTTAGCCTTGTTTCCTTCTATTCCTTATTTATTTATTAATAAACCTATAATTGTCATTATTTTCTAAAATGATTACATATATTTGTGGAACTGGGACCGATGGGCTAACGTGATCTACATATTATTTTACAAATAAGTCAAGAACCTGATGTATGCAATAGTGTAGTCTATTAAATTATAGATCAGCACTTTTCGGGTTTCACTTTACAACTTACTTAATTTTGTGTTGAACACTCTGCAACATTTTAAAACCTAATACAACTACATAGAGTTGCATATCCTTGTTGGAACTGTAGCAAGAAACTTGGTGTCCTACGTAATCGATTTACTGTGAAATTTGTCGACTAAGCGCAGAGTCTGGAAAGCGGCAAGTTTATAATAAAAAACTACGTGTTTGTGCCGTTTGCTGTAGAGACTCTAGGCACGTGGAGTTGAAGCGTTAAAACGTTTTTAAATCACCCCTCGAATTTCCTCGCTTAGAGAATTATCATAGCTATTCAGCGAAGAAATGAGGACAGGGTTCTATATTTAAATTAAGTTTTGTAACTGATATTATTTGTCGTTTAATTATTATTTTTTGTATTATTTAATTTAAAATTAGTCATATATTTTTTATCAATACGTCATTATTTGAAATTATTTTATAGATATTGTTAATAATATTTTATGTACGATATTTTGTAAGAAGTTAAATTGTTAATCGCTACTTAAAATGTTTTTATATATTTATTTATAAATTTCAAAGAAGTCTACAAAATAATTTAACAGTTTCATATTACGGGGCAGAGACGTGGACACTAACAGTGGGTCTGGTCCATAAATTCAAGGTCGCTCAGCGAGCCATGGAGAGAGCTATGCTTGGTGTATCTCTGATGGATAGAATTCGAAACGTTGATATTCGTCAGAGAACGAAAGTTACAGACATAGCTTTTAAAATTAGCAAGCTGAAGTGGCAATGGGCCGGACACATCTGCCGCAGAACCGACGATCGATGGGGCAAACGGGTTCTAGAGTGGAGACCACGTACGGGAAGACGCAGAGTGGGACGACCCCCCGCCAGATGGACAGATGACCTAAAGAAGGTCGCTGGTGGGGGTTGGATGAGGGTAGCGAAAGATCGCGTTAAGTGGCGAGCCTTAGGGGAGGCCTACATCCAGCAGTGGAGAGATACAGGCTGATGATGATGATGATATTACGTCGAATGTCTTATTTATTCTAGAATCCGTCATATACACAATAGATTTTCGGATAAAACCAACATAAAATATATACAATATTGTTTTAAAGATATTAAGAGGTTTTGGTTTTAATGATAAAAGGCCTTAAATACTACTTTGTAATTGTAAACATTCAAGCTAAAATAAAAAAGATAATACAACAAAACAAAATATTAAAGTTCTTGCAATATTTCGTAGTCGCAGACACCGCTTTCCTAAGACAAGTGGGATTGGTGCTACGGGTAGAAAGAGAACAGCGGTTCGTTACGCGCGGTATAGTTCAGTGAACAAGAAGCCGTGCGTGCGTTATCTGAGGTGTTCCTAACTGTGTGAGTACTCTCTAGTGGCTAAAAGCTATCCGATAAATAGTATTATGTAATATTTAGCTTGTAGTTAGCGACATAGCTTTCAAAATTGCATTGTGTATGGTTTACACGTCTGTCGTGATGGACAATGCACACGTTGATGATAAAGCTAGTATAGGGAGCATTTGAGAAACTGCATCAAATCCTTTTAATATTTATACCATAACGTTTGAAAACAAAAGTCTTTATTCAGTGGACCTTCCATCAAGGAGTGGAGAGGTATAGGCTGATGATGAAACAAAAATATAGCAAATAAGATGACAGAAGCTTTCAGCTAGATTAGGCAGAATTTAAGAAAGTGCAAAAATCAGTAGGCCTTTAACAAGGAGTGGAAAGACACAGGCAGATGATAAAGCTAGTATGTGGCCATTGGCCAACGTCTAGGAAGTAAATACTCTGGCGTAGTAGTTACCACGGATGTTCCCTTCCACCAGTTTCCTATTTGTTTGTTTCCTAGTAAATATGTTTAGTTTTTTTTGTATGTATTATTATTCTATTCTTCTAACTAATGTTTATGATTTTCTTAGTTTTTTGTGGGTTGGTTAGCCTTTAGGTATATTTTGACATTCAATCGTGAGTAAATACTGGTAATGGAATCATTATCACAGAGTCCTGGACATCACTGATGGAGATGGTCCTTTCAAAATATATATATATAATATAATAATAATCCAATAGACGGTTTTAGTTAGAATGAGCTGAATTTTAGAAACTGCATGAAATCCTTTCGATATGTATGTAGAAGTTATGTGACCTCGATGTTTGAAGGCAAACGTCTTCATTCGGTGGGCCTTTATCAAGAAGTGGAGAGACAGAGAGGCTTGATGATGAAGCTAGTATGTGGTAAAGAAGTCAACAGACGCAGACGCTGGGAAGAGTACGATTTGAGAAACTTCGTCAAATTCTTAATATTATATAGACCCACGGATAAACCTTAAAAAGTCGCTGGTGGAGGTAACAAGATTACAAGGCATTTTCTAACTACCCTTTGGAAGTGTATGAGATGAAGGGTAGTGCTGATATAAAATAACATCATCATCATCAGCCTGTGTCTCGCCACTGCTGGATATAGGCCTCCCCCAAGGCTCGCCACTTCACACGATCTCCTGCCACCCTCATTCAACCTTCCTCAGATCATCCGTCCATCCAGCGGGGGGTCGACCCACTCTGCGTCTTCTCGTACGTGGTCTCCACTCTAGAACTCGTCTACTCCATCGTTCATAGGTTCTACAACAGACATGTCCAGCCCATTGCCACTTCAGCTTACTAATTTTGAAGGCTATATCGGTAACTTTGGTTCTCCGACGGATTTCCTCGTTTCGGACTTTATCCATCAGAGAAATACCAAGCATAGCTCTCTCCATAGCCCGCTGAGCGACCTTAAATTTGTGGATCAGACCCAATGTTAGTGTCCACGTTTCTGCTCCGTACGACAGCACTGGAAGAACGCACTGGTTGAAAACTCTCGTCTTCAAACACTGGGGTATGTTTGATAGGAAGATGTGGCGCAGCTTCCCGAATGCCGCCCATTCTAGCTGAATGCATAAAATAACATACTAAGAAATTATACATACACACATATATATCCATATGATGATGGATGTTGCATTTTATTTTGATATTAGTTAACACGTAGTAGGCTAGTAACTCGATTAAGAGCGGCAGTGGCCGAATGCCAAAAATAGGAAATTGAATAAAAAAGCATTCCTCTCAGTTAAATAAATTTACTACTAAAAAGTATATTTGCACTAAGGAGTAAACTTTAAATGATGACCAGTTATTAAAACTTATTGTAACGAGTTGTAACCATATACCTTTGTTGTAATTTTATGCATACATACAGATCACTTGCAGGGTAGGCAGAGACTTGACATGATCACGACATTAATCAACATCTTCATACATGCCCTTGTCTCGATCTTCCAAGGCCTCTTTTTCCCACAACTTTCGCATTATATACCCAGTTCGTTAATCGTTCTTCGCTTATCCTTTCAACATCCCGAACCAGGGTAACATGCCTTGCCTTATTTTTGTCCCTATGCTTTCTTTTATACCTACGTTATTCCGTATTTCGACGTTACGTATTTGGTCCGCCAAAGTGACGCGGCATATCCGATGCAACGACCTCATTTATACTGCATTAACCCTACTCTCATGCGTATTATGACATAACACGTCTCGCTTCTATACATCAAAGTTGGTGCCAACATGGCATTGTGTATGGCGAATCGAGCGTTGTTTCTGACATTTCGATTGGGGATTAGTGATCCCAGGGTACCGTTACAATAACATCTGCGTTCATTCTTATAACCGAGCCACCATAGCTCTTTATATTTATGTGTCACATGTGCCACCACCGCTTCTTATATATATGTGTCACATGTGTCCCACACTTCTAGCAGGTATTCGGATTCTTTCACCGTATCTGTTGCTCGCCAGTGGAACAAGCTCCTACTGACCATCAGACAAGCTCCCTCCGTTCACGTCTTTAAACAATTACTCACCACTTTTTTTCTAAATAAGCAGAATAGTGTCTCCTAGTTCAATATATTAATCACTTATGTTATGTATTTTATGCTTATCATTATTATTATTCTAAATCAACTGTTACTTTAACCATGTGTGTACTAATTTAACTTAATTATAATATATATAAATATGTAGGTATTTATGTATATATTTATTCAGTATATGTTATATTAGTATGTAAGTCTATTATAATAAATTGCACCCTTCGTTGTTACCTCTCCACACTCCCAAAGGTTGGTTGTTAGAAAATGCTTAGTCATTAAGCCCGCTCTTTATATTTGTGTGTCACATGTGCCACCACCGCTCTTTATATTTATGTGTCACATGTGCCACCACCGCTCTTTATATTTATGTGTCACATGTGCCACCACCGCTCTTTATATTTATGTGTCACATGGGCCACCACCGCTCTTTATATTTATGTGTCACATGTGCCACCACCTCTCTTTATATTTATGTGTCACATGTGCCACGACCGCTCTTTATATTTATGTGTCACATGTGCCACCACCGCTCTTTATATTTATGTGTCACATGTGCCACCACCGCTCTTTATATTTATGTGTCACATGGGCCACCAACGGTCTTTAATATGATTTTTATTTTGTTTAAGATTATGAAGAAAAACAAACAATCCAAAGGCAAGAATACAAAGGCAGTTGGCGGGAAAAGTACAAAGGAAAGTTCTTCGAACGCAAAAGTCACTGAGAAGGCGGACTTGATTGATGATGAAAATACAGGATTCGGTGGATGGCTGTGGTTAGTATAATACGAGTATACAGGGTGAACTTTTGAAAGATTGACTGTTATTCTTAGGAAACGAATAAAACGCTAATTAGCCGTGCGGTTGTAGAATACTACCGGTTAATTTTATATATATTTTTACACCTACCATTATGTAATGTATTTTTGTATCGTAATCACCAGTCGGATTCACTTTAATTTATTTAACACTTAACGAAAACTGACAATGTCAATCTGTTAGCATAGATTTACGCACGGATACTGTCAGTATCAAACGCCATTATAGTTTATTTATATATATTTGTATAATATTTTGAAAATATGTACAAAATATAAAATAAAATTAATATTACGGATATAATTCCCGACCGTGTAGAATAGTGGCAAGAACGCTGGCTGCATTTTCCCGCTAAATTGCAATACTGGTTCATTAGGCGAAGAAAGAGACAGCCCTCTTGTCGAAATACCATCTTGATATGTTGTAATTATGTTCGGAATTTAGACGAGAAAATATTGACAAAAGGATTTTTTTTTTTCATTTTCCTACCTTATTTCCCAAATTTTTATCTTAGTGACACTATCAGCTAGTGTTGGAGTAGGTATTAGTTTTTTCAATATTAAAATAATTCTAATTGTTTTTCTTTATAAGCGACACTATCGGCTAGTGTTCGAGTGTTAGTGATTTTGTTTTTTTTAATATTAAAATAATTATATTTTTTTATCTTTATAAGCGACACTATCAGCTAGCGTTAGAGTGTTAGTGGTTTAGTATTTTCAATATTAAAATAATTAAAATTTTTAATCTTTATAAGCGGCACCATCAGCTAGTGTTAGTGGTTAAGTTTTTTAAACATTAAAATAATTATATTTTTTAATCTTTATAAGCGACACTATCAGCTAGTGATAGAGTGTTAGTGGTTTAGTTTTTTCAATATTAAAATAATTGTATTTTTTTAATATTTATAAGCGTTACTATAGTTTAGTTTTTTCAATAATTATATTTTTATATCTTTATAAGCGACACTATCAGCTAGTGTAAGTGTTAGTTGTTTAGTTTTTTAAATATTAAAATAATTATATTTTTATATCTTTATAAGTGACACTATCAGCTAGTGTAAGTGTTAGTTGTTTAGTTTTTTAAATATTAAAATAATTATATTTTTTTATCTTTATAAGCGACACTATTAGCTAGTGTTAGAGTGTTACTGATTTAGTTTTTCGATAATAAAATAATTATATTTTTTTATCTTTATAAGCGACACTATCAGCTATTGTTAGAGTGTTAGTAGTTTAGTTTTTTCAATATTAAAATAATTATATATATATCATCATCGTTGCTTTTGTTAGCGTATTTTATTAAATAAAATGATACGTGGTCGGTGAAGGTCGCTTAATTACTTTAATAGTTGGTAGGCGGACTGATGGTGGTAATTTGCCCAGTCTGTTGGGGTGGGGAAGTATCCACCGTTCGTTGTCGATAAACCTAATAAAGTGTATCCACACGATTCGGGATCAGCTCGAATTGCCGTCATGCCCAGTCAAGCCAGCATAGTGTAAGGGACTAATGTCAGTCGTAATCACAAAAAAAGTGGTTATTTTGTCCTAAAGGTTTGACTGCTGATAGAAAATTGCCGCCTTTATACTTTATTCAATATTGTTTTTTATAAAATTCTTAAATAATAGAGAGACCGTTGTAGAAAAACATGTAAGTCGATGGTCAAAAAGCTAAAAATGAGTTTTATGGCATAAAAATGTTAACGCGATAAAATTAATTAAAACATTTCCTGTCCCAAAGGAAATGGCTTTTAAAATTCTAAAATTTTGTTACCTAAAAGAAAAGGGTTTGCTTTAACTATGTAGAAAATTCTAAAGGTCTCGCATTATTCAATGGGCTTGAAGGCCTGGTCACACAGGAAGCGTACATGTAGACAACAATGATATAGGGCGGTCTACTGACTTGAAATATATAAAGAAGCCGAAGGGTATGAGGTGCACTTTTA
This sequence comes from Tinea semifulvella, assembly GCA_910589645.1. NCBI lineage: Eukaryota > Metazoa > Arthropoda > Insecta > Lepidoptera > Tineidae > Tinea > Tinea semifulvella. The sequence goes on along the minus strand of OU342595.1, from coordinate 9,342,004 downwards.
AATTGATTATTTTGTTGTTTTATTATTACTTTGATTATTATTTTGTTGATTACACCAATATTTTATATGTTTTCAATTCAAATACACGGAACATTATAAAGTTTACTTCCTTTTAATAAGAACTCATTAGGAACAAGATCCTCTACTCGATCATAGATTGCGGTATTGTGGATGCATACTATTATAGTCTTAAAGATATTAATTATAAGGTTGACTTTGTTTCAAAATTTATCAGTTGACCGTTAGGAAAAAGTTCCACTATTCGATCATAGATGGCGCTATAATTTATAGTTGCACACAATCATAATCTTAAAAACACTAATCATTAAGTTGACATTGGTCTATTGCACAGTAAACCTATTTTTTATTTTCTTTTATTTTTTTATTTACATTCCATAGCTGTTTTTTACAAATTAATATTTACATTCAAATATTTACTTAACGTCTATTACGAAATAACCTTATTTTAACTAAACATGCTATAGTTCGAACGGATTCTAAACAAAAACTACCTACTACTTAAAAAATAAAGAGACAACATTACAATCGTTTCTATACACGCATCATCATGTCAAGTTATATGTGAATGTGTATTGACCGTATAGGGGTGTAAAGATATAATATGTAATTGTGACTGAGTGAAAAAAAAATGTTGGTTCTATAAAAAAATTGCTAGTGGACGATTGTGTAAAAATATCATAACAATATTTTGTATGAAAATGGCGACTAATGCCTGATTATATCTTATATCTGTACCCGTAAATTCAAATTTTATATTAACAGTAAATTTTAATATGTTACATTAAAAAAGGTGCTAATAGTTTCAGATCAGATTAGAGAGGCTGGTTAATTTATAAGGTCCACAACACACCAAAGGTCATCATCTTCACAGCCCCTAGATCACATAGTCCTAGACCTATACTGATATACTGATTTCAGATTTTTCTGAAGAATCTGACCTACAATCGCTAGAGATGGCCAGAGGGGTTGGCGAGGATCTGAAATTATATATATTAACGATTCTACAAGTATTACGTGTTAGCGAAACCAGGACCGATAGCTAAACATACTACCAAGCACAGGAACGGTGGTGTTGTCAATCTATGATAAATGTACTAGATAAAAGTGTATTTTTCATTGATACATTTGGGGTTTTGGCTTTTACGGAAAGCGTTTTTATAGCCGAACCACCATTGCTTTTTTTTATTTTATTTGAATATATAAGAGCTATCAGTTATAGTTCAACAATAATTGTACCATCGGTTAGTACGACAACCAGTAATGTAAGATTCGGAAAGCGCAACTACGCTCATCGAAAATTCTATAAAAACTGTAGTAACGTTTCAGACACTTTAGGTACTGTTGGTGTGATGTCTGTCTGTGATATGTTAATGTCTGTGATACAGTTGCTTATCCACGTCTAATGTTCGTTGTGCCCGTGTCTTTTTAGTTAGGCAGTTAGGGACGTGATAGGAATAATGATGGAGCAAGAGTTTTAGGGCTTAACAATTTATACTAAACTATTTAAAACGGAACGAACAATGGAATAGAAAAGCACTTAATTAACATCTTAAAATGTGACAGCAATAAATTGTAAGGTATCATTACGACCGTAAACCATTGCTAATAAGAAACCATGCTGCACTAATGCGACAGAGAACAGCGGGCGTCAGATCACACGTATTTAACTCGAGCAACAAAATAGTGTCAGCTGTACGTGACTGGCCGGGTAGTCCACTGCACCAACTATGGAGAGACTATCATACTCCCAGTATGGATGCTTGATTTTGATTTTATTTATTTTTAATTTTATTTTACAAATATATACTTAGTTTTTAGTTTTTACCTTTTTTCTATTAGTTGTATTGATTGGATTGTATTTAACTGTGTAAAATCAATCTGGGAAATAAACGTTATTATTATTATTTTAAATATTAACTTACAAATAAAAATAAATGTTAGTTGTAATTGAAAATCGTCAGGTAGTCGATATATTTTAAGTTTTACGCATTTTATTTATCTCTCATCGTCCTTCCGAATACAATGCCGTTAAACTAATTCATGTCATTATTATATCCTCGTAGGTTTGATACTCCAACTCGTTTTTTATGCGGGCGCTGAATTCTCAATTAATAATAATGCTTTTTATACAGTGTTTGACTTGACGGCAATTGTTATTAAGATTATAAATGTGTGCAACTATAATAGCGCCATCTATGATCGACTATAGGAACTGTTTTGTCTAATGGTTCACTGAACAATATTGGACCCAATTCAATTTCTTGAATAGTATTTCTAAGGCAACAATTGGGTGCATCTATAATACGCTTGAGGTTCTCTGCTTATAATGGAGCAGCGCCTGGGGCCTTAGAGGTCAAGGACAAGTGGGAAGGCGCCAGGGTGTCCACACAGGTGGCATCCCACACTAAAGGCAAACCTATCCTCCATGGAACCAACGTCATTCCATCGGGCCGCTTGCCATCGTCGCGGGCCATGCCACTGGGTTCTTATATGCCTGGGGAACCCACAGACACAAGGGCCCGACGAATGACGTCATTGAGGCAGGCGTGCCTTGGGATGTGACCTGTGCTCTTGCTGCAGGAAAGGCCGTGGTGGCCTAGTGCCTCGACGTTGTTTCCACATTGGCAGCGATGTGGAAAAGTGCAAAGAGCTCCTAGACGTAGGCTGGTTATAGTGCTGAAACATTTGTTGTCGAAAAGAGTTCCAAATAATTCAAAGTTTACTTAAGAAAATACTCGTAAGCTGACACGAGGTTCTCTTGTCAAAGAATAACGTGTTTTCATGCACGCAGCACGCAGGTCGGCATATTGTCCGTGAAACAATTATACTCTATTTAGTGCATGTAGACGAGTATAACTGGCAATGACTATCATACACTCGTTCATTTATTGATTGATCTAGCTTAGTTTCTTATACCGTTTAGTGTCTTACCCTATCTTTTTGTTCTAACTTTTTTGATGAAACTAAACAAAGATTTATTATATTGTAATGAGGTTGGTTTCAAAAGTTTGAAAGCATTAAGACCCGCATGCACTTTGAAGCGTGATTAAGCTTAATTTTAGTTTTCAGTAAAAGCTACAAATGTATTATGTCATTACAAAGTATATTAGGCTTGCTTTGCACGCCCACATCATTTTCATAGCTTTGTGATTAATAAAATGGACAAGAAAATCTACATTTCATATTTTCCATTGTCATTCTATTCGTTCACAACTTCCTAAACTACACACATCAAAAAAGTCTAGGGATCAAGCATGTTTATGCGGATTTCTTGTGATTGAGATGTGGCTTTGTAATAAATTTATGATTTTATAAATTTATATGGATCCTTTTTGGTGCATTTCATAATTTAAAACAGGAACTGTCAATCAAATTCGAGTAAAAGATGAAAATCAGCTGTCAATATTTTCCCTATAAAAACATAAGACGCATTGAAGACATTATTAGTGCTACTGTTTCCCTACTACTGATTAAAACCAACGTTATTATGGAGCGGCGACGTCATTTAAGCAGGGAAGAAATGATCAGAGCCGTGGGAATGATAGAAGCTGGTTCCCGGCAACGTACTGTGGCTTTAGCTCTGAATACAAGTCAGAGTGTTATCAGTCGACTTTGGACACGTTACCGAACCACTGGTACCGTGGCTGAGCGCCATGGAGGACGGTATCGCTGCACCACACGGAGACAAGACCGATACATTCAAATCACAGCTCGAAGAACTCCAACAATAACCGCCATGATGTTAGCCGTGAGCCTTCATCGCTCTTCAGGGAACTTAATTAGCGACCAAACAGTCAGAAACCGCTTGCATGAAGTGAACCTTCATTCCCGAAGACCGCTACGGGTACCACCTATAGCAATGCACAATCGTAGGACTCGATATCAATGGGCTCTTGAACACAGAAATTGGACAGAAGAACAATGGCGTTTCGTGTGCTTTTCTGATGAGTCTCGTTTTGGTATGAGGCCGGATACAAGACGTATACGACACTGGAGAACCCCTGGACGCCAACAGCGATTAAAATCCTGCCAGGAAGTCCATCCTTATAGTGGTGGAACCATCATGGTATGGGCGGGTATTTCGATCGGCGGAAGAACTGAGTTGATTTGGATCAGAGGCAACCTCAACGCTCAAATTTATGCTGAGACGGTTGTATCAGACGTCATCGTTCCTCTACAAGTGCATATCGGTCCCTTATTTCAGTTAATGCATGATAATGCACGACCGCACACCGCAAGAGTTGTAAGACAGACTCTCGCCGCAGCTAACATCAATGTCCTGCCCTGGCCTGCTCAGTCGCCAGACTTGAACCCGATTGAGCATGCATGGGATATTCTTCAGAGAAGAGCTCTGCCGAATATGGAGGGTATCCAGTCGCAAGAAGACCTTTTTTTGTTGTTGCAACGAACATGGGCGGCCATTCCACAGCGTGATTTGGATGAACTCATTTTGAGTATGCCAAACCGATGTTCTTGTGTTGTTAGTGTTCGCGGTAGAAACACGGATTATTAATTGTTTAAGTTACCCAATAAAATTTAAAAAAAAACTGTTATTTCAGTCTTTTTTTCGAACTTTAATGTTAGTGGTTCAAATGTCAAAAATCCCTTTATTAGGAAAATGGCAATTTTTTTTACTAATGCAAAGGTGACTTGGTTTATCGTTACTGTAGACAAACGAAAACATTTTATTTGATCAATCCTTAAAGAAAATTTTAATGAATATCAATCAGGAGAAAAGTTATTGCAAAAATATATGTTGATCCCTAGACACTTTTGATGTGTGTATATATGGATTTACTGTGGAGGTATCCGGTCATAGTGAGCGGTGGTGGCTGTTGAAAGAAAGCTGTCCTTAAAAATCCAAAAAGTTTGCGGTTCTCGCCAGGTGCCTTTGAAATTTTTTTTTTTATTTACATTTGTTATGATGTGGCCAGTATTGTCAAATTCACAAGAAATATTCTCTGGAAGGAATCTAGTAAGAGAAAAGCACTCTTGTTCTACGGGGTATTGATATATGATGTACGTTCCATTTTGTACCTTCTTTACAGATAATACCGTTGTGTTTCTTTTGACCGAAATGTAGTGATACTTTACAATTAATTATTTTTTTAAATAAGTAAGAAAATCAATGAATGTCTTTGTCAAATTAGCATTTATACACCCACAATCCCTACTTCACCTGTTCATCCATCTCCATTAGGCGAAATGCCTAAAGGTTAGCTTTTTCTCTACTCATTTACATAACAATTCCCGTCTCCATTTCTGGTTTCCCTCCTCACTCCACTCAAACCAATAACTTATATTATTTATACACATATATATTTCATTTAATTATTATTTTTCAGGTCCACGGATGGGCTAGAAACGATGAAGCTGTTCGTCATTGCTAACAGTGTGGTTCTACTGACAACTATCACGTTTCCCCACATCCAAACAGTGGTCGACATAATCTACGAAATGATTTATGGCATCGACACTTACAATTGACATTTCAACTAGAATTTATTATATTCATTGACAATAGTACCAACACTAACAAATCATTGTTCAATAGGTAACTGTGAAATAAATAAATGTACACTAAACTTGATTATGGATCAAATTATATGACTTCAAATTCTTATAGTGGTTACTTTCTAAGCAACTGTTGTAAGTAACTGTTGCATAAAAGTAAGACGTCGTGACATTAACATTTACACAACCTTATAATTTATTTATTTCAAAGGAGTTATACTCGTAAAATCGGTTAGCGCAATTACCTTGGCCTTGTACAAGGATACTGTAATGTATGAATGCATATAAGAAGCAGTGAGCTCGGACGCAAATAACCTCTAAAGCTAAACTTACAGTTACAACTTCTTGATTAAGGTTTTAAAAGCGACGCATGGTTCGTGTTTATTGTCAACCCAAGATAAAAGCTGTATAAATGCGAATTGGCCCAAAATACGACATTATAAATACAGTGATATATTTGAGTCATTTAAAAAAATAATGTCGCTTAAAGTTGAGTTGTCTTCAATTTGTACGTAGATACACTTTACTAGCAATATTTTGAATTAGCCAATTAAACCTATTAAGTTTTTTTATTCTCAGGTACTATACCCTTATTAGCAGACTGTACTTTGTTTTTTATATTGAAGGCCATTCGTAAACATCTCGGATGTGCAACACCTACAGTAGTCTCGGCAGTATCAATAATGATATAGACATATTTCATGACCGTTTCGTATTCATTAAAAAAGTTCTCAAACATTTCAAACCCTCAATATACGAGTAGCTTATAATTTTTAAGGTACTAAATTTATGTAATTTAAATGTTATATTTTGTAAGTTTGTTAATTTTTCTTAATTTTAGTTTTAAAAGTAATAAGTTTTAAATTTCTTCTTCTATTTTTATTGGTAAATGCTGTGACACCTAATTGGTATATGTATTAGATAAGTTATAATATATTATGTTATGTGGGTGATAATACTCGTATATGTACTGCCGTGTGTACTATATAAATAAATATTTATTTAATATTAATATCAAATAAGAAAAATGAAAATTTGACAAATCCAAGTGTTTTTATAGGATGATAAATAAACAATATACCAGTACGTCTTAGTTTAATAGTCTACTTAATAGATCATAAAAGTCGAACATTTAAAATAACATAAATTATAATCAAATTGAAAATATGATTGCCCTCGTATTTAGGTTAATATTCTCTCTGAGCATAATCGTTTGGTATTCTATTAATGTTTGGAATATGATTACGGAGTATTTTAATAAGGAATTTTACAAATTTCTCACAAATGAAACCAATTTACCTGAATAAAGAACAATACCCATACATGAATTTACCTGAATTAAATTTGCAACGTCTTTACATCAAATGTAGTAAGTCTATTTCAAACGGTGTGATTTTTATATAAGTAAATAAATAAAATAACTTTATTCGAAGTCAAAAAATTCAAGAGTAGACAAATTTATAAACATTCCATGGATTCACCGTGCGGGTGCCGGGTTCATCGTGTGTGGGTAAGAGATGAGAAGAATGGTGTCTCGGGCTTGCAACCGACAATAGGCTGGTTTAAGAAACGGAGGCCTCCCTTTTTTATTTTATTGCGCGATAATACGCTTACCATCCATCATTCTACTTCTCTTCCTACCCAACCAAATACTGTATGATTCCGTTAATGCCGTCTTGGAAAAGATTTTGCTGAAACTCCTCTCGCACCAACTTCCACTGCGTAAAGCTGAGTCTTGAACCCGTTCCTGATCATTTCTTCTGTGAGATCATAATATTTATTGGACTTCATGTTGTGGTCTTTTGGAATATTTGATTCCCACGGAACGGTAAGTTCAATAATGATAACTTTTTCAAGTTCCGAGAAAATTTATATATTAATAAGTAAGTAGGTATAAAACAAATATTTATCGCAGATCATAGAGTGACGTAAACTATCCTCCAGTATTTGTAAAACCCTGCAACCCGAACGAAGAGTACCTGTGTTCCGGGAAGCAGTATTCATTAAGTGCGGAATGAGTATGATTCGATATATGTATTTATAAACCTAAGAAACTATGATGGAAAAATATATATTGAATGAAATATTGTAGAATAATAATAAAATATGTGAACTAGTAAAAAAAAACTATATGTTCACGCTTATTTTATACTAATAATTCCATTTACCATTACTCAGTTCACCACAAATTGATTTTGATTGATGTCATTTTTTTTTTTTGGTTCTCTTCTCCCGATGGATGATGAATGAGATGATAGGGAAGGCAAAGGGTCTAGCCCATACAGCCAAGTCTGACGTAAGATATCTTTCTTTTTTATGAGTTAATGAGGTCATCATCAAATTCCAGATGCTGCAGAATTTGATGCTTTTCTTGGAGTCACTCGCGGAATCATCCACTGCTCAAACACGTCGGGTAAAATATGGGAGTTGACAGCGCGGGAAAACCGCAAAAAATAAACTGCAACTTGTGCCCCATATTTAAAGTCTAATTTATTGTTTTCCATAATTATTCACATTGTAGCACATTATTAAATAAAACAACACCACTTTTGACCAATAATATCCACAGTAAATTAATTTACAAAACAAAAACTTGCACTTGACATGTCCACGCAAAATGGCGCGAAGGACTCTTTGATTGATGTAAAGTTTTTTAAGTGCTTTTTGCTATTGTCGTTTTTATTACAAATAAAAGTACTTTAATATATATTCATTGTATTTATATTTAGCTAATTTGTAACTCAAATATATGTATAATATTTTACCATTAGAATATTTAATAATACACAGGAAACCAAGAGCGATGGTAAGCTTGGTTGTAAGAACATATTCCTTCAAATTCAAAACATGTCGGTTCGAACCCCGGCATTTACCAATACACCTTTCTTACGTACATTTGTAATAGTTTTACAACACCACTGTTCCCGTGCCTACACTTGCCAAGAGTTAGAGGGCCAGGTGACATTTTATTAACGATTCATTCCCTAAGTTGTTATTAGTGGAAACGGGACCGAGCGACATCTTAACGCTGCTGACGTTGGTGTTATAAATCTATGACAAATATCGTAAGAAAAGTGTATTTTCTTTTACAACTGAGCCACCACTGTTCTTGGCCACCACATACGAAGGGCTAAATATCAATATATTATTTACATATTGTGATGATTTTTGAATATTTGATTTATAATAAACCAGAAACAAGAACAAAATATATTTTATTTAAGAAAAGGCTGCAATCGCAGTGAGCCCTTTTGGGAACAAAATGGGACAGATAAAACGAATTCATTTAAGATACGACGAGCGAGACTCTGACAAAAACCCTCTTTAGGTATATTCTTAGATATACAGGGATTCGAAAAACCGAACCGTACCTGGATAGGAAGTACTCTAAATAATAAGAACAGCAAAATTGTTATGCTTCATATCATAAGTTCTTTCGAACAAACTACAGGTGTACAATACAATATTTCAGTTTTATTAATTGCTTCTTACTTGTTTAAATCATATTAGTATTTTGTGGAAATTGATGCTGAATGTACTAAATTATCATATTAATTTATTCGAAGGAAGTGATGTACAATGATTTAAAAAAAAACGAAATTAATAATTAAACTAAAACTTACATTTTAAAACATAAATTACTGTTAATAAAAATAAACCTACTTAATAAATAAAAATACAACTAAAAATTAAAATAAAGAAAAAACAAAATAAAATAAATAATATAATTATAAATAAAAAATATGCTCCAAATTAATCCTATAAGTATCATATTATTTTTAATTTAAAAATAAGTCATATTAGAACGATTGTTCTTTTTCCCCTAATAAATAAAATCTCTTCATATTATCTTAACACTTTTATTCTTTTAAATAAGTAAAACTGCGTACAAAGAATTTTAAACATCTAAGCATCACTTAGGGCATCGAAACATAAAATACTATATTCAAGTCGGATTATATTTTGAATTGTTTAACGTATGCCTATGAGGCACGTTATTGACTGAAATAATAAAAGCTAACTACCAATCACGTAGCTTATATCAAAATATTGATCATAGATAAATTTTATTTAATTATCCTTTCTGGCCGCTAATCGCTCGGTTCTGTCAATGATAAGCAATTCTAGTTCAATTCAAGTTCTGTCAATAAAAAAAAACAATTAAACATTGCATCAAAAACTGAGATAACAATAAAAATATATACAGATTTTTGATTAGATATGCAATAGAGCGTACTTAGTTTAGTAATAACGTGCCCTACATTCTCAAACATAACATAAAATACAAAGCTTGTTCTCAAAGCAAACATTTGTTCTTTTAAAAAGATGCATCAGATCTCGTTTTCATAACATTTTCGAATGTTTGCTTACAAAGTTAAGCTGGGATTTCAAGCAATGCACTTTTATTTAACTTATTTTTTTATACTAGCACGACATTGATGGTAAGCGACGCGCAATGTCCATGAGTGTTAGCAACTGGAATCAGACACTTATGACTGACGTCAGTCTCTAATGCTTTTTCATACTTCGCTTGAAGGACTTTAGGTTATAGGAAAGTGGAAACATTGGCTGGAAGAGCATTCCACATCTTTATCGTATAACAGATGTGAAAGTCTCTAAATTTATACGTACGCGTAGGGATGGTGATTACGGTATGTAGATGCATATTCTGACCTGTCGTGTGGTTTGGTTGCGGAATGGAGAGGAAAAGTGCGGCTCGAAGGACCAAAAATGTGCGTTATTATGTTTCCTGCGCTGGGGTTGAAGCACAAATCTCACTTTAAGCAATTTATTTTCAATGAATCACAGAGGAGCACGTTTGCTCTGGAAAACGTCAGAGGAGGCAGGCTGAAGGGGGCGCGGGGGAAGTGTAATTTTAAAAACGTTCGGAAACTATTGTTTCTCAACAGGCGTTTTACGTCAATGGAGGCCTTTTTATTTATTTATATTTATAACTGTCCATGTGGTTGATTATTATTTAACTGTAAATAGAAGATTCTAAGCATATTGTGAATAAATAGTCCCGTCAAATTGGCATAGTGGAAGACATCAACATCAGATAAGGTTACTTTTATTATAATTGCTTTAAACTTGCTCAAAGGCCGCATCATTCGAAAACCGATGTTCATTAATAGATGACGTTTTATTTGACTAGTGCAACATACACGAACATTCATCAGGGTAAAGTTTCTTGGTATTTGCGTTGTTCTCTCTCATAGATTAAATTGACGAGTGGATTACACTACTATGAACTTATCTTATACCATTGACTTATTATTATATCGACGTCAATCTGTTATAAATTGCTAGTGTACAATTTGATTCTTACTAATACTGTCTACACCGACTATAGAAAAACATTTGACAAAATTAATCTATCTATTCTTCTTCCAAAGCTAAGCAAAGTTACAGTCCACGGTCGCTTTTCTACTCACATTTCTCGTATGTTGCTGTTGCTCATAATGTCATGGGTTATGTATGTAATTGGTCGAATATTACTCCCGGAAGCCTTCAGGGATCATTGTTTGGTCCACTATGCTTTACCATCTTTATGCAGAATATTAAAAGCGTTCATGAGTTGGCTTGAAAGAGTATAAATGGGTTTTCTTATCTATGTTTGCTATGCAACTTAATGTGCGTTAAAGATTTTATACAATCAAAGATACTGCATCATATTTCGATACTTTACGTATGTTGCAAAAGTTTAATATACGCGTATTAATATTCACATCTTTACAATGCCTTTATCTGGGGCATTTGTCTGTCAAGAATATTTATTAATTTTGAAATTTATAACTTAATATAAAGATTTCAGAACAAAAATCGTTTGATATCTCTAAACCACCACTCGACGAGCACACACTTCGGGAGGAAATTGCTTTTAACAACTTTAATTGGACCCGCACAAGAAAGTACTTTTCCAATTTGCCTTTGTAAGAACCAAGCTGGTCGGCACTTTTATAACATTTTGTTCACACAATAAACAAAAAGACGAAAATTAAACGAGGCTCACTTTTACAAAAGAATACTTACATCATAACACCGAAACAATTACCTTGTTAAAACTTTTTCTACCAAGACAAACCTTCCAGAAAAAAAAACCATAAAAAGTTAGGTATTATCACGACCGTAACTTCTTTAAAAAATGCTTTTTTAAGGTGAAAGTTCCAACTTTGCCAGGCACAACCAATCCAAGTGGCAAGCTGGTTGATTTATCTAGCGTACCAACCAGACTCGAGAAATGTCAGAAATTAATTATTATAATAATTATTATTAAACTGCCTCCGTGGACTAGCGGTTAAGTCCGTGGATTTTAGACTCGGAAGTACCGGGTTCGATTCCTGGTCGGGACACAAACATATGTATTAATGAAAATAAACATTTAATTAATATTTAAGCTATTTGTGATATTTGTCGAGTTGGGTACGCTGGAGACATCGAAGAGCTTGCGACTTGTCATGATTGGCCTATAGTTGGCTAAATGTGAATCCGCTTAATTATAAGCGCGGTTTTTGACCACCCCGAGAGGGAAGCGGTCGTGATGATACTTTACTATATTTATTAAATAAGAATCTTGTCAACCCGGAATAATGACTATAGTCAATCAGTGCGAGTAGCTACTGTCAGTTGTTCCCATTCTTGCCTACCATCACGTAGTCGTGGTATTACATGACGTGCTTAGTATAAAATAGTTTTGATAATATATATATATATGTAATACAGTATGTAACCAGTATATGTATGTGTTATCTATGTATTGTATGTAGTTATATTATAGATTTAATATCATTCTTTTTTTAGTTATAAGTTTTTAACTCAATAAATCTCTTTATTTCAAATATTAGCGGTCATGCACCTCACAATCCCTGCTCACATCTCCCAAAGGTTAGCTGTTAGAAAATGATTTTAGACAATAAGCTCGCCTATGTACTGTAAAATGTATTATTTTCTGTGCAATAAAGAATTTATCTATCTATGATGTGTCTAGCATATTCTTAACTGATTTAAAAACTTTTCGAATAATAGTAAATACCTATTAAATGAAGCTTAATTATTAGGAAAAAGAGAGTAGAAAGATTTCTTTATCTAAATTGCTTATTTCTTCTTTTAGTAATTACAGGTTAAATTGCTTGCATGTACAAATTTTTCCTCTTTTCTTTAAGCTAGGCGACACTCAATGGCTTAAAGATTCTGGATTTATACATTTGCCTGCAGTTTGAAAGAACATACAAGAGAAGAAAGAAGACAAATTTCTAAGCATTCCATGGATTCACCGTGTGGGTGCCAGGTCCATCGTGTGTGAGTAAGAGATGAGAAGAATGGTGTCGGGCTTGCAACCGACAATAGGGTGATTTAAGAAAAGGCGGCCTCCCTTTTTTATTTTATTGCGCGATAATACGCTCAGCATTCACCATTCTACTCCTCTCCCTACCTCAACTCTGAAAATATCCGTAATTTTATTTCCTATATTTGGAAAGCCATTGACATATTCAACGCCAGATTTTCAGTGTATAAGGGATCTGGTACCGCATACTTTGCTGGTACTACTGTAACCAAAATATAATCTACATTCCTAATTATTGTAATATCTGTTGATGCTGATGTTTTGTTTGTTTGTTAATATTTGTTCTGTCTGTAGTGGACTTAATTTTTTTATATATGAATGATTGTTATATATTTTTATTATCATTATTATTTTCCTTTTGACATATTTCACTAAAATGAAATAATTTAATTGAAATGACAATGTCATGGCTAAATCACAATAAGCATGCTGTGTACACTGCATTTGGATTTCAATCTAGAACTTAACAAATTGCTGTAAAATGTGAACTGTATTGATTGTGATCTGTTTGTGTACCTATAGTAAATAAATAAATATAAAGTTAGTATACTATATTATACTTCATTACAGTACACTTGATAAATCTATGAAGGTATTTTATTGTGCGAGTGAGAGAGATGCAAACCGTTAAACCCTAAGGCCTTACGATAACAATTATCAAATCACAGTAGTGTAGCCGTGCCCTAAGGCTTCGATATAGTTACCTCGTTTGGTTAAACTCAAGCTGACACGCAAAGCACCGATTCATAACAAGCCTCTTTTGACGTAAATCTAAAACATTTAGCTAAACCAAAATAAAAACTGTTTCTTTCCTTATTAGATATCCCTTAATAATAGACGCGAATTCATTTACTTTTCAATCTACTAAGCCTGTATTGTAATTAGGGACTGATATCAGTCCTGAGTATTTGATTCCACATCGTAAAATTACCATGATGGTCATACATACCATGGAGGTTATGCAATATGCAAACCATAAAGATTATACACATCGATGTATATAGATAGGCCTATTCAATACAAAACTCGCTCTAAAAACGTGCCGCTTCGGGGGCCAATTCTCAATCACTGCTGACGTCACATGCGATATTTATTGGAAATTCTGTCAAAATGCATACAAAAAGCTCTCCTGACGCTTGCTAGCGTATCATAGTAGCGTAGCTATCAATGATTATACATAAAGGTCACATGTTTTTCTCTTCTTAAGGTTCTAAGTAGTTTAATGGATAATGATGCGGCTGATAAACTAGCCAGAAGGGGGTCATCTAAAAAACCAACATGCCCAAGACTAATAATCCCCCTACTGTTCCAATTTTTGAGAGGCTGCAAATAACTGACAAACCACAGACTGACCCAACCCTGACATACGCCTTTTGAGCTTTAACAGAGCTAAGCTTCGCACTATGGTAGGGGTGTTTACATTGATCCTATGTCATTAACAAATCTCTACACTCTGAACATCAATGTGTAGAGGATGCATGGCAGATGAGGAGACGGCTGCGCATGTAATCATGGAGTGTATGTACTTCGGAGATATGCAGGAACGTACGGGTCTCCTGGCTTTCCTGGAGGAGATCGGATGGCTCAGCTGACGAAATAAATTTTACACTGAATGGTTTGATAGCGACTAAGTGCGGAGAAGCTACAGTAATAACAACAATCTTCTCATGATAACCAACCCTATATCCTTTCTTATATTTTCGGTAGATAGTCAAGTAGATCAAGCTTTTATCAAAATCAATATAACACAGCGTCCTAGACCTCCACTGCTGGAGATGGGCCTTCCAGCCTTCTGGAGAATTAGGTCTACACTCGCCACGCTGGCCAGACAGCCTGGCGACGGTATGTTGTAATTTCTTTATTTATTAACGATTCCACAAATTGGTATTAGTGAAACCGGGACCGACGGCTTAAGTCTCCGAGGCACAGGAACGGTGGTGTTGTAAATCTATGACAAATGTACGTAAGAAAAGTGTATTTCTCATTGGTACATGCCGGGTGGGCCTGAACCGGCCTTTGTAGGATTTAAAGGACGCGTTCTTACAACCGAGCCACCACCGCGCCTTGCATAAATTGCATTATCTAAAATCTATTAAAGAATCCGGAATATCAAGTAGCCAGATACAATCACAGATATTTGCATATCAGCATTCCCTAGGCTGGTGTTGACCAGGGGGCGTGACTAGCTACAAAAGCAATGTGTTGGCTAACAGCCAAACGTTCAGTGTCCTAGCTTCTACTGTAAAACACAGATCAAAGTATACACTTTAGTTTCAATACCAACTTTATAGCAATAGAAGGGAGAGTGTATAGCTAGAAGTGTGGCTGTATCCTTAGGAATATATTTCACTGCCGACGAGGAAGCGATTGACGATCAACTATTTACACGTTCAAGAAACATGCGATTCTTTAGAGCTGCTTTATTCAGAAGTACCTGTCTAAGGTTCAGTCAAGATATCAAGACTCTTGACCAACATTTATGACGTTTTAACATATTATCCTGTTACATTAGCTTAGCAGTAGCAGTGATAACAAACACATGTCAATTTTTATGAATACAAATTTCTAAGAAATCTTTAGATTCACCGGGCGGGTGCCGGGTCCATCGTGTGTGGGAAAGAGAGAGGAGAATAATCGTGTCTCGGGTCTGCAACCGACTATAGGCTGGTTTACAAAGAAGGCCTTTTTTTATTGTACAACAAGACGCTCACCATTCACCATTCTGCTCCTCTCCCTACCCAACCAAATACTGTATGATTTCGTTAATGCCGCCTTTCATAACTGTATTGACGGCAGAACTGCTTAGACCCAATTCTTTCAGTAAGTGGTGGAAATATATTGCTGGAATTCCCAACTTTCAATGCGTAGAGCTGAGTTTTAAATTCGTTCCTGATCAAATATCAAAAATAGATTCAACATTCTTAGTATGGTTCAATTTGACTGTTCTGTCAAAAATATTCAGGTAGTTATTTCTACTACTAAACTCTTTCTATGACTACAATAATTACTTGGAGCGATAAGAAACAAGACATTACAGTAAAAAAAATATCGCAACTCATTACTAGTTTTTTAGCTTAACTAACTTCTCGCTAATCGTCGGCATTGAGATGAGTGCCTAATTCTATATTATGCTGCGTGTTTTGAATCACTGATTCCAAATAGTTAAACAGTAGATATTTTTCAGGTCACTGATACTGATTTGTGTCGTCATTCTTCATTTGTGTCTAACTCTTTTGTAGTTGTTGCTACTAATTTGGGGAATAATCTACCTGTTAACATACGGCAAGCAACTACCAGAACATTATTCAAAAAAACTGGTGTTTTCACACTTTCTAAATAGCTCCACACAGTGTTAGTAAGTAGTATATATGTATGTTTATGTATAATGATATGTATTTAGTGTATCGATATTATAATATTTATTCCATATATATTGTAAGTATATATTAATTTGCTGTTAATTTAAATAGTTATTTATTTCTCTTATTATCTTTATGATTGCACCTACATTTGATCAAATTTGTCCCCAAGGTTTGGCTGTAAGATAATGTCTTCGGGCATTAAGTCCGCCTTTGCACTTTGTGCAATAAAGTTTATAAATAAATAAATAAATACTTCTATGTCATTATAATTGTATGCAACATGGTCTAAACCATCGAAAAACATGGATTATAATTTTTACCAACATCCTTCTTTTTGCGGCGTTTTCCTCAATGAGGGTTGTGACCACGGATCACTTTGTCCCAGACGATACTATTTGTGTATAAAGTGTGTGGTGCGGATCTGGTCAGACAGACGTATCGGGTTCCGGCCTTTCCAGATTGCCAAAGCTGTTTCGGGTTATTTGATCAAATAATAAGATCAGGCAGATTGAAGAGAGCTTGATAGTCACATTGACTTTTAAGTTTATTTCCTTTGCTGTTCCAGCAATGCGTAGCATACGCCTTCAGCTCCACATTTCAAAGGCGTTTTGATATGAATGGAATAAAAGATGATCGACTGAGTCAAACAGAAGCTATGTAAGGCTATGAAAGTGAAAAAAAGTTTTTTTGTATTTCTTGTATCTAATTAGCCTTTAACTGACGATGTACGTCTCATAGACATTATTGCTGTTATTTAAAAAAAAAACTAAAATAACGCTTGTTGTTGTATCGATATAAGTGTCTTCCTGAAATATTTTCAATATACACACATCAAAAAAGTCTAGGGATCAAGCATGTTTATGCGGATTTCTTGTGATTGAGATGTGGCTTTGTAATAAATTTATGATTTTATAAATTTATATGGATCCTTTTTGGTGCATTTCATAATTTAAAACAGGAACTGTCAATCAAATTCGAGTAAAAGATGAAAATCAGCTGTCAATATTTTCCCTATAAAAACATAAGACGCATTGAAGACATTATTAGTGCTACTGTTTCCCTACTACTGATTAAAACCAACGTTATTATGGAGCGGCGACGTCATTTAAGCAGGGAAGAAATGATCAGAGCCGTGGGAATGATAGAAGCTGGTTCCCGGCAACGTACTGTGGCTTTAGCTCTGAATACAAGTCAGAGTGTTATCAGTCGACTTTGGACACGTTACCGAACCACTGGTACCGTGGCTGAGCGCCATGGAGGACGGTATCGCTGCACCACACGGAGACAAGACCGATACATTCAAATCACAGCTCGAAGAACTCCAACAATAACCGCCATGATGTTAGCCGTGAGCCTTCATCGCTCTTCAGGGAACTTAATTAGCGACCAAACAGTCAGAAACCGCTTGCATGAAGTGAACCTTCATTCCCGAAGACCGCTACGGGTACCACCTATAGCAATGCACAATCGTAGGACTCGATATCAATGGGCTCTTGAACACAGAAATTGGACAGAAGAACAATGGCGTTTCGTGTGCTTTTCTGATGAGTCTCGTTTTGGTATGAGGCCGGATACAAGACGTATACGACACTGGAGAACCCCTGGACGCCAACAGCGATTAAAATCCTGCCAGGAAGTCCATCCTTATAATGGTGGAACCATCATGGTATGGGCGGGTATTTCGATCGGCGGAAGAACTGAGTTGATTTGGATCAGAGGCAACCTCAACGCTCAAATTTATGCTGAGACGGTTGTATCAGACGTCATCGTTCCTCTACAAGTGCATATCGGTCCCTTATTTCAGTTAATGCATGATAATGCACGACCGCACACCGCAAGAGTTGTAAGACAGACTCTCGCCGCAGCTAACATCAATGTCCTGCCCTGGCCTGCTCAGTCGCCAGACTTGAACCCGATTGAGCATGCATGGGATATTCTTCAGAGAAGAGCTCTGCCGAATATGGAGGGTATCCAGTCGCAAGAAGACCTTTTTTTGTTGTTGCAACGAACATGGGCGGCCATTCCACAGCGTGATTTGGATGAACTCATTTTGAGTATGCCAAACCGATGTGTGATGTTGTTCGCGGTAGAAACACGGATTATTAATTGTTTAAGTTACCCAATAAAATTAAAAAAAAAACTGTTATTTCAGTCTTTTTTTCGAACTTTAATGTTAGTGGTTCAAATGTCAAAAATCCCTTTATTAGGAAAATGGCAATTTTTTTTACTAATGCAAAGGTGACTTGGTTTATCGTTACTGTAGACAAACGAAAACATTTTATTTGATCAATCCTTAAAGAAAATTTTAATGAATATCAATCAGGAGAAAAGTTATTGCAAAAATATATGTTGATCCCTAGACACTTTTGATGTGTGTATTTAATTCGAAGTAATATACAAACAATATAAAAGAATTACAATAATAAATAAACTATATTAAAACAAAATCTAACCTAAAAAATAATAATAATACATAGAAAATAAAAATTAAATACTTACAAAAAAAATAGCTCATCCAAATCGCTATCTTGTGGCATGGTGCCCAATACACTAGCAGCATTTCCCTTTTGAATGATGATATTTAATTTTTGGGAGAAAAAACTGCCAGCCCTATTGTCACCAGAGACGTCAATGAGCCTTGAAACAATTTCTTTATAAAAGGCTTTAAGTTCCGATCCCCACGGGCCCATAGTTTCTACAGCAAACGTCGAAAAAAAGTAACTATTGCAAATAGTTTCATATTTTCGACGCTTGCTGATCTGCGCATGTTCCGCTGCAACACCACCTCTAACAGAAGTTCCTTGAAGGTGAGAAGGGGCTAGGGAATCCCAACAGATAAAATCCCATACCAGGGATTGACCCAATCTCCAAGGAACTAATGTCATTCCGTCTGGACGCTTGCCATCGTCTCGACTCAGACCGGTTGGTTCTAAAATAGATGGGATCGAGACAACTGCAAGCGTCCTACGAATGAGGTCGTTAATGGCGCTGTGACAGAAAAAGCTACCCGCACTTTTGGAACACGACAGCCCGTGGTGACCAAGCTCATCGACATCTTTGCCACATGGACAACGATATGAATGAATCTTTTTACGATATTTATCTTCATTAAAATAAGGTAAATTTTCTTTCAGTGAAATATCTTATGTGAAAGCTAAAGAAACTTGTTTGATAAGACCTTTGGGGTTTTTCTGTCAAAATTATCGCCAATATAATTGATACTGTTTCTCCATTTCTAGCTGATATATTTAATAGGTGTATAGATGCTGGATCCTTTCCAGATCTTATGAAAATAAGCAAGGTTCTTCCCTTATTCAAAAATGGAGACAAACAAAACCCATCTAACTTCCGACCGATTTCTATACTTCCGACATTCAGTAAAGTATTTGAGAAAATAGTATTAAACCAACTTATGCTTCACTTTAATATTAATAAGATTCTTCATAGCAAACAGTTTGGCTTTACCAAAGGCAGATCCACTAATGACGCTGGCATTGAACTCGTTAGTCATGTCCTTAGTGCTTGGGAGAAGTCGCTTGATGCTGTTGGAATTTTCTGTGATCTTTCCAAAGCGTTTGACTGTGTCAGTCATGAGGTCCTGATCGCGAAGCTAGAATTTTATGGTATTCGTGATTCTGCCCTTGACTTGATACAGTCATACTTACATAACAGAGAACAAAAGGTCGTTATAAATGGGGTACGATCTTCAGGATCTCCAGTTACCATGGGCGTTCCACAAGGATCAATACTGGGTCCTTTTCTATTTTTGGTCTATGTTAATGATCTGCCACATCTAGTAAAAGAAATGTGTGAAATTGTGCTTTTTGCGGACGACACATCACTGATTTTTAAGATCGATAGGAAAATAAAAAACTTTGATGGTATAAACAATACCTTATCTAAAATAATAAATTGGTTTAACGTTAATAATCTATTACTCAATCCTGGAAAAGCCAAGTGTGTTCGTTTCAGCTTACCCAATACGCAAATTGTGACACCTTCTATTAATCTTAATGATCAGTCTTTGGAGATAGTAAATGATACTGTGTTTTTAGGCATTACTATTGATTCCAAACTACAGTGGGGTGCCCATATTATGGTACTGGGGAGGAGGCTGAGTTCGGCAGCTTTCGCTGTTAGAAGAATTAGGCAACTTACTAATGTAGAAACGGCTAGGCTTGATTACTTCTCCTACTTTCACTCCATCATGTCATACGGTATTTTACTGTGGGGGAATGCAGCCGACGTGCACTCCATTTTTGTACTTCAGAAAAGGGCTGTTCGATCTATATATAGTTTAAGTTCACGCACATCACTAAGAAAAAGATTTGGGGACTTTAATATTCTTACTGTTGCATCACAATTTATCCTAGAGAATATATTATATGTACACAAAAATATTACAAAATTTCCAAAAAATAAAGATCTGTGCTCCGTCAACACTCGAAATAAAAACAAGCTTCATGTGCCATTTTGTAGATTACAAAAGACTAAACGATCATTCATGGGTCAATGTGTTCCGATCTACAATAAAATTCCTGATGAAATTTTAAAAAAGCCCATAAATAGTTTAAAATCGTATGTAAAGGACACTTTAATAAAAAAATCTTATTACACAGTAGATGAATATCTTCAAGATAAAAAAGCATGGACAATATGAGAATTATCTGTTGATAATATATAGTTTTATAATTTAGGTATATATATATACATATATATTGTATATGACATTTTATTTTTATTATTTATGTTTGTTTTAGTATATAGTATGACAACGCCAACTTACAGCTGCAATATTATATTAATAAATAAAATTCTTTGACATTGTTATTATTATTATTTTGATAATTTTTATTTTGTTTTAAATATTATAGCTATGCCATTAGAGTTTAGACAGTAGCGTTTTGATTTATATGTATTTTGTAAATACATTAGTATTGAGTTGTTCAGTTTATATCATGTTTAATTTTTGTATAGCTTCATATAATTGTATAAACTTCTAAATGTATCTGACGTGTAAAAGTGCTTGTAATATTGCCAATTTACTGAATAAAAAAATAAAAAAAATAAAAAAAAAATAATGTATTTAGGTGTTTTGTGATGTATTACTCTACATGCTGGTTATTTAGAATTTCAGTTTCCTGTCTAATCATTGGTAAAGGTAGTATACCTCAACAAAGCATGACTACATGAACAAAGCTTTGCCGATTCGGCCTTGATTGAACACAAAGCTAACACATACACGTAGAAAGGAATATTGTTCACGGGTTTGCCCTTTTTCATCATTGCTGGGTTTTGCTTTGCATTGAATAGTGGGGTACAATTAGTTTTGACAGCCACCTGAATGTTTTTTTTCTGACCACAATATATATTTAAAAAAAAATAAAAAAAACACACGTTAATTTTCTGTACCATAATGCATAATGAAATATGTTATTGTTTTCATATCTTGTAACTTTTTTTTACTGAATAAAGATATTATTATTATTTATTATTAATGCACACTCACACAAAACACGCACTCATGCATACTCGTACATACACAATTCTCATCCACAAATGAGTTTAGCGTGTCATTTAAACCTTCTCTTTTTATATAATTTGTAATATTAAGTATTCAAATAAATAATTAGTTAATGATTGTATGTTGATAATTATGAATTTATATAAATTTAATTAAGTACCTGTTATTATTATTATTATTTTTGCTGTTTGTTTTTATTTTTTTAATTAATGTGTTACTAACATAGTTCTAAGTAAAAATGTTACTAACAATTATGGAACTAATTCTGAAATAAATAATTATATATTATTATTATTATTAATAGTATTTTTATCTGACCGACTCCGTGCCGTGAACTCGGGAGGTCGTGGGTTCGATTCCCACCGGGGGCAAGTTGTACATTGTATAAAACTTGTCTCGGTCTGGGTGTTTATATGTATAATATGTATATATTTAAAAAAAAAAGTATAATATGTAGTTTATCAACCATCTAGTTTCCGTAACACAAGCCTCGTAGCTTACCACGGAAATTAGATGGCGCTGTGTGACCTGTCTGGAAATATTTATTATTATTATTATCTGCAAGCGCCTAATGTTTGCGACCAGAAGTGCAGGGTGTCCAGAGATCCAGGTGTCCCAGAGACCCTTGTTTTGGCC
This sequence comes from Tinea semifulvella, assembly GCA_910589645.1. Lineage (NCBI taxonomy): Eukaryota > Metazoa > Arthropoda > Insecta > Lepidoptera > Tineidae > Tinea > Tinea semifulvella. The sequence continues at coordinate 9,319,602 of OU342595.1, read as the reverse complement.
CCTAATTAAAACTCATGTATAACTGATTGAAAATATTACACGGGCAATGTCGGGTCAAACAGCTAGTAACAATATATAATGCATATAGGGCAACAATGTTGTGCATGCAGAAGCAAATTAATGGCATGTTGACGCGAGTATAAATCAACAAAATATTAATGCTGTGCACGAGGTGCGCGGATTTATGTATCATATTATTTTTACTAGAAGCAATTTAAATATTTTATATTAATAGGTAGAGCATACCAGATGCCTACAGATGCAGTTCACAAAAAAGGAATGTAAGAGAAGACAAATTTAAAAGTAAAGTATTCAACTATTAGTTTTTTTTTTGTTTTTTATTAATTGTATTTATCTAAAAACTTTATAGTAAATCAATACAAAAAACGAACGTAAGACATTCTTTTCCCGTAACTTTTAGAACAATGGGGCAATTAAATTTGGTAACGGTGTAAATAATATTATTAATTAATATTTAATTTATTTGTGATATTTATCGAGTTTGGAGTCTAAATGTGAATCCTGGCTAAATGTGAATCCGCTTATTGATAAGCGTGGTTTCTGACCACCCCGAAAGGGAAACGGTCGTGATGATACTTTTATAAAAATTAAACAAAAAAAAAAAAAACTTACATAGACAAATATAATATACATATATAAAAATAACACCGCTTAAAACAAGACATACACTAAAGTTTTGTTTCAAACTACTAAATTACTGAGGATTGTAATGATACACGATGTATGAAAATTTAAAAAAGCTCAATGTAAAACGTTACAAGCTTTGCAGTTACTTTGTAATTAGGGACAATGTAATGGAATTGGTATTCGTCCAATTCTTTCGCTTCACGTACACCGGTCACGAAAACTAGAAAAAAGTTCGCATTGCTAATTAAACTTTCTAATGCATTTTCATTCCAGTTTGTAAACTTTGAAATACCAACACAGATTACTCTATAGATAATAATAACATTGTGAGAACACATTTCTGGAGATTTTAGCCAACACTCGCCACGCTGCACTGGCCAGACAGGTTGGCGAGGGCCTAATGTCAATTATAATGACAATTTATCACAACTTAATATTAGTAGAACCGGGACCGATGGCTTAACGTGCTCACCGAGGCACGAAAACGGTAATATTGTAAATCGAACTGCGTACCTTTTGTTTATTATTAATGTAATGAAAGCGTCCACTGTCCACCCGCACCAGTGTCGATGCGGAGAACCAGTCGATCATCTCGGGCACCACGGGCTTCCTTGTGCTAGAAGTGCTGGCCGCATTCCTCGTCACGCGGCTCTCAACGACATCATCCGAAGGGCTCTTGTCACTGCTGGGGTAGCCGCAAATTTAGAACCATCTGGGATTGTGCGGTGTGATGGCAAGAGACCCGACGGAATGACTGTTGGGCCATGGAAACTTGGCAGGTCTCTGGTTTGGGATGCGACGTGTGTAGACACATTAGCTCCATCTCACATTCAGGCGACCTCGTCAGGCGCAGGAAGGAATAAAAAATATAGAACTAAAGTTAAATAAAGTATTATTAGTGCCTGCAAGCACATACAATGCTAAGGCATATGGTCAGTACAGAAAGATCTGGTCAAGTAGCTACGAGCAATCGATGGCTTCACGGTAAATAAATGAAGCTCTGAACAGTTACTATTACAGTAGTTACATGACCTCCAAAAGAATGAACTTTGTCTGTAGTTGGTAAAGTACAAATCAAATCAAATCATTTATTCATCCTTAAGTATAGGTACATACATATTACAATTAGTATTCAGTAGTTTGTTTGTTCAGCTATACTTTACCCTTAATGCCATACAGATATATTTATTTAAATGCCAAAGTCAAAATTATTGTCATAAATACATATAAATAAAATAAAAATAAATTTTGGTATACAAACACAAAAGAAAAATATATAATTAGTGTCCTATTTTAAATATTATAATCAATGTCAAATGTGAGATCATTGTCAGTCAGAAAATCGTCTATTGTATAATAACATTTTCCCAGTAAAGCTTTCTTTAGTTTTGACTTAAGTAATGGCAGTCCTTGAAACCGTCCAGCAGAGTATTGTACAATTTAGGAGCCATACCCAAAATACTTTTACTCAAGAGAGCTGTTTTATGTTTAAAGGAGTATATTTGGTTTCGTGGACGGGGACGAAAAGATTTATAAGTAACATAGAGACATACAAAACAGACGTGCTTCTAGTTCTTAGTTAGTGTTTAGACCGATTCTACTAAGAAGTTCGGGGGAGTCCATTCAGAATGTTAATCAGATATTATTATACAAACGAACATCAAGACCCAAAAAAGACTTAATAGTTTCATATTAGTGAAGTTGAGGCAAAGCTAACTTGTGCTAATTTGTGTGTGTTACGAGAATTCAAATCACATTTTTTAAAAAAATGTTTTATATTCTTGTAGACCATGAGGGCTTGAAGAAGCTTTTAGCATGCGCAACCTTATTAGGTATTATTATTATTACATCGTTTATGCAGATAAATACTTTAACTATTTACATTTTTTTAAATTATACGCCAAACTAGATAGCAGTTTGTTGGCGAATAGTACACATTTTTTTTACAGTAATTTTTAAAACTATATTTACCAAAACACAAAGTTATTTAACATTAAATCAAATAACTATTAGTAGTTAGTATTTACTTAGCAAAAGCAACTTTAATTTTCCTTTAAATTCACTTTGAGACATTTTTACACAGTCATCAATGGGCATAATATTATTAAATGTAATGGGAGTTAAGAACTTTCTAGTTCTTTTACCATAATAGTTGTTATACCGGTACTCATTGTATCTTGTCTTTTGTGAGAATCTAGTATCATAACCACATCCAGTATAAACATTTTTGTAGTCACTACCTACCTTCAAATTGCTCCAGGGCTATTAAAAAGTTCACTTTATCATGCACCGGAAGTATCTTGCAAATACCAAACAGCTTGTCATCCACCAATAACTTCATGATCTTTATCAAAATAGTTTCTACTTTCAGCTCCTATTTAAAATACGATGAGCTTCACCGCGTTAAGGAAAAGTACGTTAAAAAGAATAAAACTTCCGATTCAAATAGCCGGAGTTTTCCATTATCACCCAATCAGAATTTTAATGGAAAAATTCTGAATACATTGTCTTTTTATTTTTATTTTATTTAAATCGTTTTAAAGTTGAATTCACCAAGCGTACCACCATTGTAAGAACGCAATACACGTAGATTTACAAGTACTATTCTTGGACCTCGCGTACCCATTACGATCAGGTGGGCGCGATGTCACATGTAATTTCAGTTTTTAAAAAAACTTTCTTCTTTCCCGCCCTTAGTCCCAGTTCCACTAAAGCCAAAGCGGAATCGTCAAGAAAAAAAAAAGTATTACGACTATGGGCTTAATTGTGGCGAATTCGAAATTTTCGAATGAAAAGCGACAGATCTCCATAGAAAACTGTCAGTTTCATTTGAGCAAATCGAACGGACATGCATGCCGAAGAATTGGTGCCTATATCCCTTGCGGGGTCAGAAGGAGCGGTTCACATTTAGCCAACTTTATCATGACAAGTGTCAACCACATCTATGTCTCGAGTGTGTCAGAAAAAAAATTAATATATATTTTTTTTCGACAATTCTCGACAAGGAAGCGAACGCTAACCTCCGCTAAGAAATTGTTAACAAAATGATATCAGATCATTCTTTGAAAATAAAATTAAAATAAAATTACGTTTATTGGATCATAATCAAATAATTTCAGTCAGAAAAAAAAGAAATTTTCTTCTGGAAAAGAAATTTTGAGCTCCAGAAGCGCTTTGTCATTGAGGCGTGGCAAGATAAGGTCAATATTTTCAGAGATACGTTCTGGAACATAACAGAATCCCGCTGGAGGCTTCCACAAAAATGGTAATTGTATTTCCGCCATTATTTAACCAACAGCTACAAGTAGAACGTATTATAAAATTGTACCTGTAGATATATTTGTTTAGTCAACAAATCCGCTCTTATAGCCTTTAGGGAATTTAGTAGAAAAGAAAGTTTTATTGACTTCTGTGCTCTCTGCGGTCTTGTAAACCAGTGATTCCCAAACCTTTGTTTGATAAATCAGGTACGATACGTTATGTACCATTATTATTCGAAGTAAAATACAAAAAAAAAAGATTAAAAACTTCTTCTTCTTAGTCGCTACACTCGGTCGTGGTCGTCACTTGAGTGTCAGTGGCACGCTTAACAAGTCGTCGCCACTTGTCTCAAACTGCAGACTTCCTGGAGCACTCATGTAGGGGGTGATCCATTGCTGCTTTAACCTGGTCAGTTTATCTTATCGGAGACCTACCACGAATTCTCTTGCCATCGACTTTTCCCTGAACTACAAGGCGCTCAATGGATGTATCTCCACGCCGCGACACGTGTCCAAAGTAAGTGAGAATGCGTGATTGCACGATTGAGGAAAGGCGTTGTCCTATCTCTAGTTCCTCCAGGATTGATTTGTTGGTTCGGAACTCCGTCCACGATATGCCCAACATTCTCCGCCAACACCACATTTCTAGAGCATTAATACGTTTTATTTCAGTTTCGCGCAGGGTCCACGTCTCTGCAGCGTACAGGAAAATGGGAAACACAAGAGCTCTGACCAGCCGGATTTTAGTAGCTTTCGTAATGTTTCGGTTCCTCCATATTTTCTTAAGCTTCTCCATAGCAGACCTCGACACTGCCATACGACGCTTAATTTCCTCCTCGCATCCACCGCCATTCGATATCAATGCTCCCAGATAAATGTGTGATTGAACAACATCGCATTTTGCTATCTGTTTAATTTCTGGCCAGTTATCGTTGGCACGGTCTACAATCATTACCTTTGTCTTGCTGCGGTTAATTTTAAGATTTTTTTACTTAAGACTGACTGACTCCATTTTTTGCAACAGCTCTTCCATGTGACCAATACTTGTTGCAAATAATGTAGTGTCGTCCGCATATCGCAAATTTGAGATTGGTTTTAATTAAAAACTAAGCACCTTTAAATAAAACTAAAAATACCTTACCATTAGGGGGGGTAACTAAAACGCTCGCCGCATTTCCGCGTTAAATAACAAAGTAAATATTTTTTGTTTTAGGTAGTTATGGCATTTGGAGTCGCCACACTCCTGATAAATTTGTTTACCCAGCTCTTTTGCAAATTTTTGTGTATCAAGAGAATAAACCCCTATTGTTGTCCCAATGATACGAGGTATATATTTACTATTATCTAGAATAAAATATTTGCAATACATAAATATCACAGAATTTTCCAAAAAATATATTAGGTAATTGAGGCGCGGTTGTGGTTCGGTTGTAAGTACGCGTTTCTACAAAGGTCGGTTCAAACCCACCCGACATGTACCAATGAGAAATATACTTTTCTTACGTACATTTGTCATAGATTTACAACACCACCGTTCCCGTGCCTCGGAGAGCGCGTTAAGCCGTCGGTCCCGGTTCCACTAATACCAACTTGTGGAATCGCTAATAAATTGTCAATAAAAATTGACATCATATCCTCGGCAAGCCGGTCTGGCCAGCGTGGCGAGTGTTGGCCAAATTTTCCAGATATATGTTCTGGAAGGCCCATCTCCAACAGTGGAGGTCTAGGATGCTGTGTTCTAGGGGCTGTAATGAAAAAAAAATGAATGAATTGATCTCCCGGTGAACATAAGGCAATAGATAGTTAATAAAAAAAAACTTATTTATTTACACTTTAAAATGTCTCCAAACGTCGCGTGCCACTTTGTTACGTTATGCGTGACATTGAAATAAAACTACGACTTTAAGCAACGGAAGTTAATTATATTGAATAAAAATAAAGTTAACACAGCAAGAGATTGAGTTTACAATTACGATGTCGATTGCAGCCAACAATAATTATTCCATAGCTGCATGTAATACAATCGTTACAACTTACCGTCAGGTGGCAAAAAAATATGGCTGCTAGTCATTCTATTTTAGACAGCCGGCTGCAAGGGTTATTAAATACAGCACACGACATGTCTGCGTCCACTGTAATAGTAAGCGATAAGCGAGGAATATAATTGTGAATACCATTCTGCCCAAATCCCCATATAAGATGATTAATGTATTTTTGTGTAGTATAGTTCTAAAAATGCAAATTGCATGCATCATCACGGGCCATTAAAACTTTAATGGTTTGGCACAGACAGACGATTTTTATTTAGCCGGCTTTCATGCCAACCTTTTAAATGATTTCCATTTATGTTTGGGTAAAATGTAACCTTTTATAATAGGCAACCAAATATATTAAACAACAAGATGGGAAAAGAAGACTTTAAAAAAAAATTATTGCGCTTTTGTTCGAAGCCTGTTAGAGTACGCGTCGCAGGTTTGGAATCCCAGGTATGAGTTGCACAGATCTAGGATTGAGAGAGTGCAGAAACGTTTTCTTAGATTTGTTTGCTATAGAACTGGTCAATTGAATCTTTCATATGAACAGAGATGCATTAAGCATCATATTTTGCCGCTTCACGTACGTAGGGACATTGCAGACGTTATATATCTTATCAACATCTTAAGTGGGCAGGTGGATTCTCCCGAACTCCTAGGTAAAATTGGTCTAAAAACTACCGGCCTACGAACTAGGAGCACTTCCGTTCTGCATGCCTCTATGTACTTTACCAATTACAGACAAAGCTCGTTCTTCTGGAGATCATGCAACTATTTTAATTGTAACTGTTCGGAACTTGATTTGTTTAATACGAAGCCAACGTTTGCTCAAGTAGCTGACCAGATTGTACTGTACAACCCATATGCCTTAGCTGTGTACCCACAACTGCTTTTTATTGTTGTTGTTTATTTTTTGTAAGTATTCTTTATTTTATTTTATGTTTGTAGTCCATTTGCGGTAACTTCTAATTGACCCTTTATGTTTCCATTTATTTTTTCCAAATTTGTTATTAGTCGTTAGTTATCCTTTAATAAATAAATAAATTAAAATTAAATTAAATTAACTAATGAATATTATATTTTTGTAACTTTGTGATGGCAAAAATTGTAAGAAAAATCTAAACGAACATTGTAAAGTATTATTAAATATTTAAAACAAGTTTACGCGACAAAGAACACGGAAAATATGACACAAAACTCTTCTACTACTTTGTGCATTATTATACATAAGTTTTTCTGAGAAAAATAGACTGATTTTTACCGCATTTTTCCTTAGAGACAACAAAGTAGGTAATAGGTTGGCTAAAGTTTTACGCTAGCATAGACATAAATAAAAATACTGTCCATTATTATTTTCTAAAGACGAAAAGTCGCAAAATTGCCTGACTATATGACCGCAGCCTGAATCACCGTGGGGCCTCATAAAAGACCTCAAGGCACCTACGGACTAATACCTTATAAACCGTCTCTCTTTCACGGTTGGCCCTGTGTGCCTTTACAGCTAGGTCTGAGTTGTGACTACGGAATAAACGCACTCATTCGCCGCGTTAAAACTAACGTGCAACATGTATGCAAAGCAAGGCCTAGTAGGGGTCTACGGTGAAGCCATCGAGGTGGAAATGGGGGACGAAGACAGCGGCACCTGTATCGGAGACTGGGGGTCCTTGGGCTTAGGTTGGAAGCCTCAATCCTAAGATTGAGCCTCGTCGTGAAAGGATCATCAGTCTCTTCGTGGAAAAGGCCAACTTTTATAACTCTACATAGCTTAACTAGCTGTTATTTATATGACAGAGGCAATCTTAGTACGGTGGACATAGATGTTTCATTAAATTAAGCATGTACGATAGATACCTACTGGAAATATCTTGTTTAATATGTATATTATGTCAATAAACATGTTAAACATATAAAATTAAATCATCATCAGCCTATGTCTCTCCACTGCTGGATGTAGGCCTTCCCCAAGGCTCGCCATTTTACACGATCTTTTGCCACCCTCATCCAAGCCCCACCAGCGACCTTTTTCAGGTCATCCGTCGGTCGTCCCTGCGTTTTCTTGTACGCGGTATCCACTTTAGAACCCGTCTACTGCATCAGTCATCGGGTCTGCGACATACGTGTCCGGCCTATTGCCACTTTAACTTACTAATTTTTATTTTTTTATAAACTTTTATTTTCTTGCGGATGTCTACATAGCTATTTCCATAGCTCGCTGAGCGACCTTAAACTTGTGGACCAGACCCACTGTCAGAATTTCTGCTCCGGCGGAAAAACAAATTGGTTAAAAACCTTTGTTTACTTCAAAAAATTAAATATTAAATTATAAAATATAAACTAAACTACAAGTAAAACTAAAATTATAATCGTCCAATGGGAGTAGTGTGACGAGGACACTTTCTGCATTGGGGGACTGTATTTTATTTTAATGGGCCAGTCCGTCTAATATATATCTGTGCGTGTAGTTTTATCATATTTTGCAACTATGATATTATAAATATCACCGTGCCTGAGTTTGCACTTGGAAATATTTTTATCTCAATTGTAATATTCATGTTTAAAAGCGCAGGTCGTATTCCGAGACATCATCTTCTCAACGACATAACAAACTAACACACTAACATTCCATTCATCCTAGAGCCGCCAGGTCTAACTAGGAATGATGGAAAACTTCCAGATGATATAACGTTGATTCTTTTGTGTAATATTAATAAATTATTTATTGTACAAAACCAAAACAAGTGCAGGTACATAGGCGAGCTTAATGCCGTAAATGCATTTTCTACCAACTAACCTTTGTGACAGTGTAATAAGCGGGTGCAGAAGTTTACGAAGAAAATAGATAGTTGAAATTATTTATTACTATATAAAACACAAAATAATGACATACATACTTATATATAAATAAACGTCATATATAGACAAATAAATATATACCTAAATATAAAATATATATCGCCGTGTTAAAACAAAAACTAACTAAGTCAGCTATTTTTGAAAAATATTTTATGCACAGTTAATTATTTATTTATTAAAAACTTTATTGTTTAATACAAAAGGCGTATGTATGTAATGCCACTTGGCATTTTCTTACCATCAACCTTCGGGACAAGAAATCGAAGTTAAGGCATGGCAAAATAAAAAAAACTCAAAAAAAAAAAAAATATCTTATTAGTACTAGTTATATTAAATATACGATAAACATCATAAACATCAATCGACCAATCGATTTGACAGTTGTTTTTTTTTATATATTATGTGTTCTATATTAAAGGAGTTTGATATAAATTTCCGAACACACGCATAAATATTTGACAACCAACATTGTTTGACAGACGAAACCCACAAACAGTTTATATGGAAAATGTTTTTTTTTTTTTTTTTCATCAAATTTCCAATTAAATTTATAATTATTCTGCTATTCGGGACGGAGACAAATTCAACAAATAAAAAACCATGAAAATCGGTCCAGCCGTTCTCGAGTTATAAGTGTTCTAACAAACCCGACTTTGTTTTTATATTAGGAAGATTAAACATTCATTTATATTTATGGTTTATTGTTTTCCGTCATAGAGATGCTCATGCACATGTACCCATGTGGTGTGGCCAGGCCCTTAGTTATGGTAAAGCACGTGTTACTTCGATGGTACAATATCATGAGAATGTTAGAGGGAAAGCCGTGATTTTTACCGCATTCTTATTCCAGGGAGGCAACAAAATACATAGGGAAGCAATAAAAACGTGTCACTAATAAAAAACTTTCTTTCGTAACATGCATCGCGGAACTAAATTGAGAGCATCACCAAAACAGCGTCAAAAAAGCTCAGAATACTGAACAAGGTGAAGCGGTTTTTTCCGCCTTCAGTTTGACTGTTGCTATACAAAGCACAGATCAGATCATGTGTAGAATACTGTTCTCACCTTTGGGATAGTTCCGCCAAGTGCCTCACAGATGCTCTCAATGTCCTGCAGAGGCGAGCTGTTCGAATTGTGGACGATGCCACTATATATTTGGAACTCTCGATTACATCTGTCGCACGTTAAAGATGTGGAATGCTCTTCCAGCCTCTGTGTTTCCACTTTCCTATAACTTGGAGTCCTTTAAGCGAAGTGTGAAAAAGCATCTAGCAAGCCGGCATAGTGTTAGGGACTGATGTCAGTCATGAGTGTCTGACTTCAGTTGATAACATTCATGGACCTTGCGCGCCACTTACCATCAGGTGGGCCCAAGGTCACATGTCGTGCAAGTAAGAAAAAAAACTGCATACGTATACATAATATTTACTACAGTTCCTTTATGGAGTAGTTAGATACAATTGGGTGCTATTTGTAACAATCAACACATAATACTTCTTAATATCGCTTAGTCGACAAACATACATACCTACACATAATGTTATTTTATTTCGTAGGCAATTTCCTGCACCTTCAGCTAGTGTTTTATTTAAGTATTTGATCGCAATAATTAATGATCTATATAAGACAACTTATATACTTAATATAAAATAATAATTATTATTTATAATTTTATATTGAAATATAAATTGTTCCTTTTTTTTAAATTATAATAATACTAAGGATACGGATATAAGTTCCATCCTCGTAGAATGGTGGCAAGAACGCTGGCTGCATTTCCCCGCTGAATTGCAATAGTGATTTTATATTATTTTTATGGTATAAATCCTATAAGTAAATTTTAAAAATAATTTAAATTTAAAATACAATTAACAATGCGAGGTAGTCAGTAACCACGCTTAGAGTCAACTTTACTGGGCCTATTATTAAGTATTAGGACTAGAAATAGTAACAAAAAAATATGTTAATTTGCCTTAATGCTAGTAAATATTTATTAGTTTTATTTCTCTCGTTAGTGTAAAAATAAGTTTTTTATCGACCCGTTTTCATGGTTCTTGAGTGTATAACCTAAGTCGAGTATTGCTAGAGCTATTCCGAGCACTCTCGGAGGAACTATAAGCCTCTTGCGATGAATAGAGGTGGCTTTATAATGCATTTTCCCATAGACCTATAAATAAATTGGGCATCTAGTACTGTTTTTAGTCGAAATTGTAATACAATTCAGCCCCATGGCTTCATCCAAATTGATTTTATCTAACAATCTATTTACACGCGCAGATATTTGTGGCAAATATAATTCCCTTGCTGTTTGTTGTTAACACAACAAAATGACACTTTTTGGCCGTGTAATTATCAAACGATATTTTTTTTAAGGCTTTGTGTGTCATTGGTAGAGCGTCTATTAGAAATAAATGGGTCACTTATTTTTTAAGGATAAAAAACATTATCCTTAAAATGAACCACTACTGCATGTAGAATAAGAACGCTTCCAAAGGCTGGGAAGTGTTATTATTAATTAATCTCGCGAACAACCGAGAAACAAAATAGAGAGAGAAAGCATTACGTAAGTCAAGGTTCGCGCGATCGTTGACCTCTCGCTACCTACTTGATTAGGGTCTGTATGAGTGGCGATATTTTTAGGAAAACTTCTCTGGATCGTAACTTAAGATTTTATTACTGAATAATTAAAATAATTAATATGTAGTTCTTTATTTTTATTCTAGATTATAATATAAAAATATTTTTTATTTAATAAATTTCACGCAGTATATATAATTTCGAACGGTTTCAGAAAGGCTGATTACCTTCTGACATGTTTACCGTATGCTTACAAGGCACTTTATTGGCTGAAAAAACTGACACTGAAAAGTGACAAGCTAACTACTAATACTAATAACAATATTATGTTATCAGTTCACGTCTTTACAATAATATAAATAAAGCTATAAATATATACCCCTTACCAACAGTTAAATGCAAGAATGTTTTAAAAGAATATCTACAGAAGCTAACATACAAAGAAACAGAAAACCTTTTTAAATTGACAATATAAAATAAATGTAGTAATCATAATCTAAAATATTATTATTGTATAAAATAGTTTCTTGATAATCACTTTGTCTGATTATGTTGCTGGATTTTGTATATTTCTAAACTGATTTGAATATTTTATTTTCTTTGTTTTTATTTAGTTATTTTCCTTATTTTAAAACATGTACTCTCTCAATGTTATAATCAGGTTGAATGGAAACTGGCTCCTGTCGCACCGGCCAAAAACCTACCTCAGGGGCCAGTGACACATTTGTTTTGTAATATACATTTATATATGTCAATAAAATTTTATTATTATTATTACTAAAAAAGTTATTGATTATTTTAATCACCTTTCTGCAACCGGCCGTTAATAATCTAAACAATATTCATGTTATGTTAAATTTGTATTGTTAATTCTGATGATTTAAAAATCTGATGGTAAGCAGTACGCAAGGTCCAAATATGATCCGACAGCAGTCTCTATAAAACCACTATGCTATATCTTGTATGTATGTATTTATTTTTTAATTAGTATGTAATCGTATATGTAACCTGCATTAAAAATCTTCAAGTTAACTTAGTCTTGAACCTACCTACTTACTGCTCTCGTAGTTCAGTTTACAGTCCCAGCCAGGATCCGCTGCAGTGACAATACATTGCGCTTAAAAACATGCAAATAATTATCAAATATATCTAGATTGTCATTTTTATTTTTTCGTGAAAATTTGTTGTATTGACGACATGTACGGTTTTGTATATAATGAAATATAACAATAATATAATACATAGGTATAGCTTAAATTACTTTATCAGAATAGGATAACGAATTCATTTTAAAAACCTACTAAATTCAACAAAATCAAGCAACAAAGTGTAATTTGTTTATTTGTTTTATATTTTATTTTTATTTTTTAGTTTTTAAGTGACAACGCCCTTTTGCAGCTGCTTATCTTACATAGTATAAAATTTATTAATATATTTTGTGACATTTACTGACATCTAATTTAATAACGTAGATTTAAGTAGTATAGTAACTGACAACGCTCTTTTACAGCACCATCTACATTTAGGGAGTGTATAATTTACATAGTCTTAATTTGGTAATGACGATGGCTGTTCTTTGCACTAATGGTCGATCTTTTGCTATCCTTCCATGATATGTAAACTGTTGATTGTATAACTGACAAAACCAAGTATACGTCATGTATCTTATGGTGAATAAATGAATTGAATTGAATTGAATTAACTTTAATTCTACATACATATCTTCACGCCAAATCCCTTGCGGGGTAGGCAGAGACAATTGAGCGCCACTTGACACGATCACGACATACCTCTTTCGCTTCATACATGCCCTTTTATTTTTATGGCTTTTTAATTCTGATTCGAATAATCCTAATTCTAGTTGGCGATCATAATTTGTTTTGAATGCCTGGTACACCTGCATGTGAGTCAATACATTTTCCATTACAAAAAACCTTTAGACTTTAGGTGCGGGAACAATTGGGGCGTAAAGCCCGTTCACGATTATATCCGTAATTCTTTACAATTCATATTCATTTTACAAATATAAAAGAAGCTGTGTCCGTTTGTATGTCACTTTATCCGTCGTTTATGTCTATACTACTGGACGGATTTTAATCGGCAAAGTTTTTATAGGTTATTGTATAGCTTTTATTGCGGCTTTGAGCGCGGCGACCGAATCAAGAAATTCCGTAACGAAAATAAACCTAACACCCCCCACTCCGATCGGCACAGCGGTGCGGCGTTGAAAGCCGTGCATCGTCTAACGTCGTTTTAGTTCGGCAGACTTCGGCATGGTGTTTGTGTACGTACGACTAGACGTATGCGCGTAGAATAGCTGCTAACTGATTCTATCTCTTTTAGACATTATTTATTACTTTTCTTACGTCATAGATTTACAACAACACCGTTAGCTTGCTTCAGATATCTATAGGTCCCAATTTTACTAGATACAACTTGTAAAATCGTTAATTAATTGTAAATATAAAAATAGACATCAGACGCTCGCTAATCCGTCTGACCAGCGTGGCGAGTATAGGCCAAATTCTCCAGATATTTCTGGATAGCTCATCTCCAACAGTCGAGGTCTAGGACACAGTGTTCTGGTTCACTATATTACATAGACAACGTCGAGTCAAACAGCTAGTACATATTAAATAAAAATATACTACAGGAAAAGCATATCTTAGGACGTAGTATATGTATTTCTTAGTATGTAGTATATTGTTTGTTATTTTATATCAGGTCTAGGACACTGTGATCTGGTTTACTATATTACATAGACAAAGTCGAGTCAAACAGCTAAGACATATTAAATAAAAATATACTACAGGAAAAAGCATATCTTAGGACGTAGTGTATGTATTTCTTAGTATGTAGTATATTGTTTGTTATTTTATATCAGGTCTAGGACACTGTGATCTGGTTTACTATATTACATAGACAACGTCGAGTCAAACAGCTAGTACATATTAAATAAAAATATACTACAGGAAAAAGCATATCTTAGGACGTAGTGTATGTATTTCTTAGTATGTAGTATATTGTTTGTTATTTTATATCAGGTCTAGGACACTGTGATCTGGTTTACTATATTACATAGACAACGTCGAGTCAAACAGCTAGTACATCTATACTAATATTATAAAGAGGAAAGATTTGTATTTTTGTATGTTTGTAATGAATAAACTCAAAAACTACTGGACCGATTGCAATATTTTTTTCACCATTAGAAAGCTGCATTATTCAGAAGTAACATAGGCTATATAATATCACGCTAGGTCTTATAGTTGTGGAGCAGTAACCAAAAATGTTTTAAAAACGGGGGAAAAGTATCGTGTCTGAGGCCTTCCGTGGCGTGCGCTGAGCATATAGTTAAAGTTATACAAAAATGCTCTATGGATGAATTGTTCATCTTAACATTATTTTTAAAAAAGTCCGCGAGAGCATATGTCTACATTTTATAGTTTACCCATAACAATCGTTTTAATGAATGGTTCAATCCTTATAATAGTTTGCTCTAGATAACTTTTGAATTGTTCAATCGGTTACCTTAAGACTATTAATTCATCCAAAAGATACCTATTAGGTAAGTACTTACCTACTATTTCAAAAATACATAAAAAATGCGCGGGGCGGCGCGCGGCGTGAAGTGACTAGCCAGCCGGGCAACGCAGCGGAGCGGGGGAGGGGAGGTCAGATCAGTGAGATAGGTAACAAACAACAACAAAGGTAGGTTCCTATTTAATAAGAAAATAATTAATTAAATAAATGAAATAAGTAAATGAAATCCGGAAAAATATTTTCAAAAGGTAAATACTTCCTAAATAAAATAAAAACTGAGAATAAATATAAATAAAACGTAAAACTATGTAAAAAATCTTAAGTCCCCCCGTGCGAAGCCGGGACGGGCCGCTATATTAAATAAAAATATACTACAGGAAAAAGCATATCTTACGACGTAGTGTATGTATTTCTCAGTATGTAGTATATTATTTGTTATTTTATATCAGCACGTACGTAAAAGATAGACCTTTACTGTTATCCGAATGAAATACTTTTTTTATATAATAAAGCAACGCTTATGGTCAAGGCTATACAGTTTTCTTTTCGTTTGGGCATTAATGGCTACTGTCTAAACTACGAGGAATGTCGAAAAATGCTGAAACTCGCTCTTCTACGTAGCTTAAGAATTTGGCCTAGTATAAAAATATTTGAATACCGGATCGTTTTTCGGTATTTTGCAAGCGTTTTTTGTGATTTAGAGTACGAAATTTATGGCATAGAAGGGATAGTTGTTATAGTAAAATTTTATGTACGTCTTATCCCTAAATATGAGTTTACTATGTTGATATATAGAGGTAAGAATATTTATAACATCATTATTAACTATTTTCGACCCTATCTTTTTCGCCCATTATTTTCTTTCTTTTATAGCAAAAAAAAAAAAAAGATCCTCTGGTAGCGGGGGCGGGACTTAGCAAGGAACATAATACGAGTACAAGAAGAAGCGTAACTACATAGAAGAAAAGTATTCCAGTTTATGCAACGCTACTACGGGTTCCCACTACTACGGGTTCCCACCGAACTAAAGTTGGCGGTAAATTTTAAAATTCTTAAATTGATATTGATAACAATTTCTGAAATCGTTAATAAATTTTCTATCAGACCATCGCCAACCCGCCATGGCGAGTATAGGCCAAATTCCCCAGAAATATCTTCTGAAAGGCCATAATAGTGGAGGTCTATGACTCTGTGGTCTGGGGGCTGTAATGATAATAATAAAATAAATTTCCTTTCATAATTATTTCAATAAATTTAAATTGGAATCTTTATTTGTCACTACTGTGAATACTTTTTACTGTAAATACCCTTTAATTGCGATGATGACTTACTATTTTCTTAGCATGAATGGACTATAGTAGATATTCGAGCGAGAATTTTACACGAAAAGCGAACTGGTGTTAATGTGCCTTAACCCTTTTACTGCAGTAATAGTCGACATTTATTTAAGCTAGGAAATAGCCTCATGAGCTTTAAAGGTAACCGGGTATTTTATTTACGTTCCTACTTAGTGGGACATTGCAGAGATCAGCTGCACGGTTTTTAAAGCAAGTAAATAACAGTCGTGTTCTGAAACCAAAATTAAAATTATTTCTCGTTTCCTTAGCTCAAATAAAGATCGGCAGTTTTCGAATTATAAAATGTAATAATAAAAGTATTAAATTATAAAACAAGGAAAATTTAAGGACACTAATGCGGTTTTCCGTGTTCAACGCGCTGCAGTACTGACGGTAGAATGTCGTTTATTTTTCAAACAATATAGCTCTTTCGTTTTGAAATAGTTCCTGGATTGTTTATATCGTTATCGTATAGAAAACTAAACCTTAAACGAGCTATAGAAGCGGAATCGTTGGCTTTGAAATTACACTTGATCGACTTCTTTACATCTTGTCTAAACAATCTGGACTACCGACGAGCTTAAAAAAATCCTCCTTGACCGCTAGACGATAACATAATTATTCAAATTTGATTTTAGAAATCTGCCACAGGACACCATTTAGTTCTGACAGCTCTAAGTCCTTCGAATTTATAAGTGTGTGAGCATGTACTTTGTTATATTATTATTATTATTATTTTGTTATTATTTGTTGCTCAAATATCAAATAAGGTTTTTCAAAGAAAAAAGTCTATAACAGAAGGCTGAAAATCTTTCGCTCGCATAAAATATCAAAGGAGAATTTATAAACTTAATAATGTCTCTATTTATTGTATCGACATCAACTTTAGAAATATATTAATTTTATAGAAAAAAAAAACTGGTAAAACAACTTTCTTTGGCTATATTCACACATCGATATATATAAATGATATACTCATTTATACAAAACGTTCATTTAATACAAAATGCACTCTAAAAACGACCAGTTTGTCACGTACCAACAATGGAGTCGCAGTACGAATTAACCAATAAGGTGGAGACAAGGTACGTCTCGACCAATCAGGTGTGACTAACTAATAAACTTTTCATATTTTGATTAGTTACGTGGGAACGTTAACGGCCTATCTACGAGTATATAAAGGTATAAACGTACATAAATATGTTGTTACAAGCATAAAAAATCTCATAAACATATTTTTCTTGTAAAAAAATCATCAAAAGTACTTACTGGCTTTTTAAATAAGGCAGCTAAGGTTTCCAAGTTACAGGTCGATTCCCAAGACAATAGAAACATGCCATATGAGAAGTTCAATACGTGTATAAATATGTTTACATGCTGAGAGCGATTGTAGCAAGGTCATGACAATACAAAATCTGAAGTGTCTAATCTCAATTACAACTATATTTTTTTTAATTAAATATGATCATGACATGTGAAATCAGTCATAAACTTGGCTTGCAATTGGTGAGTGATGACGATGCCTGGATAATATGGACATTCAGTTGTATAATATTTTGCGAATGTCAATAATTGTTCTTGTGTCCAATGTAGTTTTATATTGGACGGAGTTGGCGCGCGAGGGGAGAGTGGTTCGCGCCCGCGCATCATTTTTATGTACCTACTATAAATATTTATTATTAAGCTTCGAGAGTAATTGTCTCCGCCAACAAACTGTAGTTTGGCGGGCTAATTAATAAGTTATATGTATTGGAAAGTAAATAAATAATATATATATATATATTTTTTTTAAATATAGATAGATAGATAGATAGATAAATTCTTTATTGCACAATAAACAAAAACACATTTAAATGTACATAGGCGAACTTAATGTCTAGTGAGATTTTCTACCAGCTAACCTTTGGGATAGTGAGCAATGATTGTGGGTGCATTTAATCATTAATTTAAAATCGAGATTAATAATAATAAAAAAATAAAAATCTTAAACTATTACTAGCAACTAAAGCTAAAATACTTATACACTAATATATAAATATATAATAACACAAGTACATATAAATACATAATAAATATATATAAAATACATACAATATTATACCAATTTTGAGAGGTTATGTCGACTCGTCTTGCTTTTTGTGAAGGTGTAAGGTAAGTAATTTTTTAAAACACTTAAGTGAGGGTGCTTTTCGAACGTTAAGTGGAAGCCGGTTCCACTGGCGGGCTGCTGATACTGTAAAAGAATCTGAACATCTACTGGAAGAATGTGTCGGAATTTTTAATTGATTGTTGTAAGAGGAACGAAGCGCACAACTAAAATAAATATGTTTTTTTAAATTTGTTATGACATTTTTATTTTAAGAATTCTGGTGAGTGTTTAGTGGACCAATGCTGGTGTCATTCACTACAGCTTCTTAAAATCTGGCCAGACTATTACGGCAGATATGTATTGTCAACAATTGCAACGCTATTTAACAACCGAGACTGGTCAATAACTCCAGCCCACTGCTGTTTTAAGACAACGCTAGACCTCTTACTTCAAGAAAGACGGTCGCAAAATTAGAAAAGCTGTGATTGGAATGTCTCCGAAACCCGCCAGACTCCCCAGACCCTGCTCTAACAGATTACCACTTTTTCGCAATTTGGACATTTTCTTGCAAGAAAAAAAATCAAATCTGATGGGGCAGTCCAAACCGCCTTCAAAAATTTTATTGATTCTCGCTCCCACAATTTTTTCAGCAATGGAATCATAGAACTACCTATAAAATAGCCTAAGAGCATAGATAATAATGGTACATACTTCGATTGATTAAATATATATATATTTTTTTCGTATTACTTTTTTCATATAAAAAATCAATTTCATATAAGGACCTAAAAGAGTTATTTTTTTGCGGTTTTCCCGCGCTTTGAACATACCCGAGCGACGTGAAAGAAAAGTATCGAATTCTGCAACATCTGGAATTTAATGATAACCTCATTAAAAAAATAATGTATGGACTAGACCCTTTACCTTCCCTATAATAATAATAATAAAATTCTCTATTGCACACAAAATATACAAAAAAAAAATATGTACATAGGCGAGCATAATACCATGAAGGTATTCTCTACCAGCTAACCTTTGGGAGAGTGAGAGATTAATATGATGGGTGTATGAGATTTTTTAAGTAAATGTAAATATGAAGACAAATTTCTAAGCATTCCATGGATTCACCGTGCGGGTGCCGGGTCCATCGTGTGTGGGTAAGAGATTAGAAGAATGGTGTCTCGGGCTTGCGACCGACAATTGGCTGGTTTAAGAAAAGGAGGCCTCCTTTTTTTTCTATTGCGCGATAATACGCTCACCATCCACCATTCTACTTCTCTCCCTACCCAACCAAATACTGTATGATTCCGTTAATGCCGTCTTGGAAGCTCGTTCCATAAATGTATTGACGGCAGACCTGCTTAGGCCCAATTCTTTCAGTAAGTGATGCAAAGATTTTGCTGGAACTCCTCTTGCACCAACTTCCACTGCGTAAAGCTGAGTCTTGAACCCGTTCCTGATCATTTCTTCTGTGAGATCATAATATTTATTCGACTTCATGTTGTGGTCTTTTGGAATATTTGATTCCCACGGAACGGTAAGTTCAATAAGGATAACTTTTTTCAAGTTCCGAGAAAACACTAAGATGTCTGGCCTATAGGCTGATACAGCTAGTTCATCTGGGATCCTATAATGGTGTTCAAATGTATCCATGAGATTTTTTTAAGATTTTAAGAATTAAATAATTAAGTACGTAAAAATATAAATACTTTATTTAATACATATTACATAAATTCGACCTACACAAATACTTATATATCTAAATACAATCTACATAATACTTATATAAATAAATATAATAAATACTAATACCTATCACCTCATTCATCATCCATCGCGAGAAAATAACACAAATAGGACCATTAATTTCATGTACCTATCTATTATGATAAATGTGTATAAAAATATATAATTGTAAACTACAAAAGCATCATCACTCCCCTTTCAAGGTGGTCAGAAACCACGCTTATAAATAAGCGAATTCACATTTAGCCAACTTTACTATAGGCCAATCATGTGAAGTGGCAAGCTCATCGATGTCTTCAACGTACCAAACTCCAAACATATCACAAATAAATTAAATATTATTTATTTAAATTATATAAATATTATTGTGTCCCGACCAGGAATCGAACCCGGAACCTCCGAGTCTAAATCCACGGACTTAACCGTTAAACCACGGAGGCAGTGTAAACTACAAATTTACCGAATTCCATGCTAAAATAAAAATAAAATGTATATAATAATTCATGCGTTTTGCCTAAAAGTCCTTTTAAGGCACAAGACGGTGTTTGGTATTTATTAATTGATAACAAATTAACGTAACTTGGATGCAGGAGTTATACGGTGGCGCATGGCGACGCTTGCGCGATACGCTGCAGCCGCTCTCAGTTACTTCTCCCCCAACTTACCCGCCGCTCGTGTGATCTTCGAAACGAGAAAAAGCGCGCGAATTTTTCAAATTTCGAACGCGTACAAACTTTTCCCGCTTATTTTTCAATCGATGTGCTGTAGTTTTTAAAGCTTGCAATTCTAGTGATAGTTCAAACGAGTTTTGTTTGTGATTATTGGATTTTTTGTGTTGTTTTTTTTTCATAACTAATTAATTAATTATAAGTGTTTTTTAGAACTAATTTATTCATAAGCTGAGGGTTTTACAACATCAACAATGTAATTAAGGTAAGTTTATGTGATGTTCTTCGTTTCTTAGATCTTTATTAAATCATTTTTTTTTTTAATAGAAATCTATAAATTTTTATATTATGGTAAAAATATACTGCTTCCATGTCTCTAGCGGTTAAGTCCGTGTCTGTATTAAGTCGTTTAGACACTGATGTACCGTGTTCGGTTCCTGGTGGTGGCACAATAATTTATTTAATTTATTTGTGATATTTTTTAAGTAGAGACATCGATGACCTACCTTACCACTTTTTGATAGGCCTATAGTAAAGTTGGCTAATTGTGAATCGCTTCTTTAAAAAAAAGCGTGGTCACTGACCATTTCGAAAGGGATACGTCGTAATGTATAATACTTTACTTTATTTTTAAATATATTTTTATTATTATAAGTTCATGATAGTAATTATGAATAAAAATATATTTATTCGAAGTAGATACAAAAATATTAAAATAAAATAGATTAAAAAACTAATTATAAATAAAACTAAACTAAAAATACCTATGAAATTAAAACTATTCTAATTATGAATTATTTATGAATAAAATAATAGTACGAGTAGGTACCTACAATATATTTATAACAGATGAAAAATTATTTAAAATCTCTACCATCGAAAATGTCTTAATTAAAAATAAATATAATGTGTAAAAAAAATGTCAGTAATGTATATTTTTAATTAATAACTTTCCTTGATCGCCTTTTTTGACTTTCGTATTATTTAACTTTTATTTTTGCTCAAAATCAAATATTTGATTTATTTATTTATTTATTACAAAAACCACAGCTCATTATAAAAATAAATACATAGGTATTCCTTATAAGTAACACATTGGCCATACATGACTTTATATAAATAGTACTGTGACCGATATCTACAGTTGGGGATAGACAATAGGGTGAAAAGTAAAGTAAAGTATCATCACGACCATTTCCCTTTCGGGGTGGTCAGAAACCACGCTTATAAATAAGCAGATTCACATTTAGCCAACTTTACTATAGGTCAATCATGACAAGTGGCAAGCTCGTCGATGTCTTCAGCGTACCAAACTCGAGAAATATCACAAATAAATTAAATATTAATTAAATGTATTTATTTACATTAATAAATATTTTTGCGTCCCGACCAGGAATCCATCCAGATCAAGGAACCCGGTACCTCCGAGACGACTATATCCACGAACTTAACCGCTAGACCACGGAGGAGTGAATAGGGTGATCTTCAATGAAAATGCACAATCACGACTTTTTCTTTCTTGTATTTTTCAGACCATGTCAAAATGTAAATATAAACATATATATCATATGGAAGTCAAAATAATATCAAAATTAAAAGGAACAAAAACGTGTGGCAAAGGATGCCAAATCGTCGGCCACAAGTTCATATTGATGGACATGAAACTAAACTAAACTAAAACTAGAAGTCTAACTAAAATAAGCAAGTCGCAAAGAATACAAACAGAACATAAGCCAATATTCATAATAATAATAATTTCGTTTGATTCGTAACCACTAATAAGTCAGCACTAATGATACCAATACAATTAACAAAAAATATATGTACTAAACAAAGTGGTAATAATTGTTGGACCGTAACAGGTTATAACTTGCCACATTTCCTCTACATCAAAAAAGGCTGGTTCGGCTGCTCATACAGCCAAATTTAAAAAGCACATCAAATATAATGGTATTAGGCAATTATAACTTTGTGGCATTTGGGGTTGAAACAATGGGGGTATATTCTCTTGATACCCACAAATTCATAGAAGAGCTGGGTAAACGAATGTTTCAAGAGTATGGCGACCCCAAATGCCATAACTATCTAAAACAGAATATTTCCATTATAATTCAACGAAATGCGGCGAGCGTTTTAGGTACCCTGCCTGGTCTTACCACCATTAGTTTATTTTGTTGAATAGTTTTAATTTTATAGTTATTTTTAGTTTAGTTTTATTTATAATTAGTTTTTTAATCTATTTTAAATTTAATATTTTTGTATTTACTTCTAATAAAGTAAAGTATCATCACGACCGTTTCCCTTTCGGGGTGGTCAGAAACCACGCTTATAAATAAGTGGATTCACATTTAGCCAACTTTACTATAGACCAAGTGGCAAACTCGTCGATGTCTCTAGCGTACCAAACACAAAAATGAATTTAAATAATGACGTTTCACAAACGCTTGTAATAGACTTAAACCTAAACTGTGATACAATAATATTATTTCGCGTGTGACAAAATTTAAAATTGCCGCGATATCATTACGACTGAATTTTTATTTTAATACTAGTACGACATGTGACCTTGCACTCAACTCATGGTAAGTGGCGCGCGAGGTTCATGAATGTTAGCAACTGGAATCAGACAATCATAACAGACATCAGTCCCTAACTCTATACCGGCTTGACTGTGCATGTGGTAATTCGAGCCTAATCCTGAAACACGTAGATACACTCTACTACACAGTAAAAACAATAACACATTTAAAATGAACTACACCTAACCAAAAAAAGAAAATAGTAAAGATTCAATATATATATACATGAGTTTTGTTTAAAAAATATTGGATACCCATTTTTCAAACAAGAAAGATGATATACGACCTGACGTGCTTGCATTTTCTCAAACAATTTCCTTAAACCAGATTTCTTAAAGAATATTTTACTAAAAGTTTAATAAAGTGAATAAAATTTTGTTTGACTATTGACCTAAATTCGTGTAATAAAAATTGATCGCATAGCTTTCTCAAAATACTAGTAAAAGAAGATTTCACATAACGGAAATTGGATATTTATTTACATTCATATATTTAGACGTAACAAGCAATCTTAGACCTCGTATGAAAAATAGCTAAAACGTTAATGAAAAGTAATGACTCGATAACTATTTTTTTTTCTTTTTTATTCATATTCTAGAGGACTACTGTTAGAAATCTTATGTTAATCCACCGTTCGTGCCGATAACTAGAGGTGGTAGGCGGACTGATAGTGGTAATTTGCCCAGTCTGCCGGGGCGGGGAAGTATCCACCGTTCGTGCCGATAAACCCAGTAAAGTGTATCCACACGTTTCGGGATCAGGCTCGAATTGCCGTCATGCCCAGTCAAGCCGGCATAGTGTTAGAAACTGATGTCAGTCATGAGTGTCTAATTCTAGTTGATAACATTCATGGACCATCACGCGCCAAAAAAAAAAATTTACTTCCAGAACATATGTAGTATATCTGGAGAATTTGGCCTACTCTGGCCACGCTGGCTAAACAGGTTTGCAGGGTGTGATGTCAAATTTTAATGACAATTTATTAATGATACAAGTTGGTATTTAGTGGAAACGGGATCGACGGCTTAACGTGATCTCCGAGGCAAGAGAACGGTGGTATTGTAAATCTATGACAAATGTATGTAAGAAAAGTGTATTTCTTATTGGTACATGCCGGGGGTTTGAACCGACCTTTGTAGGATTTTAAAGGAAAACGTTCCTAAACCTAACCACCACCGCGCCGTTGTTGTTTCTGTACTATTATTTTACTCTATATATAAATATATAATCTAAATAAATGTATATTTTATAAGTTCAAGCGACTTATGTCCAAAATGTCTCAGTCCCTTGGACTCCATGGGCCCAGAGTTTCTACAGCAAACGACATAAATATGTAATCTTTTCATATACTTACATACTTGAGTTAAAAGTTAGAGATTATCTGCAGACAATCTACGCTCTTAACCGCTGGACTACGATGGCGGACGGATAATAAATAATGAACGAAATAAAAGGTGAAAATTGCTTTTCTCTAAACTAAGCTATAAACTGACACGCTCGAGCGAATGCTTAAGTAAAGTTGGAATAAAGGATTTGGAAGGTAATCTGTTTTTAAATAAACGTTTTTTTTTTATAAGTATCTGCAGGACTTCTCTTATTTGTTTTCTTTATTCAGAATTGAACAACCGTGACGATAAAGATTGATGATGAAACTCTAGAACAAGTAAATGAAATTATATATCTGGGCAGTGTTTTCACTGCGGATGGGAAGTACGATAGGGACGTTGAAAGAAGAGTGAAAGCGGGAAATAGTGTTAACGGTGCCCTGGGGTCACTGATCGGCAGTCGAAATGTCAGTGACAAAGCTCGGCTCGCCATACACAATGCCATGTTGGTACCAACACTGATGTATGGAAGCGAGACGTGGATACGTCAGAATACGCATGAGAGTAGGGTTAATGCAGTAGAAATGCGGTCGTTGCGGCGGATATGTGGCGTCACTTTGGCGGACCGCATACGTAACGTCGAAATACGGAAAAGGGTTGGTATGAAGGAAAGCATAGGGACAAAAATAAGGAAAGCCATGCTACGATGGTTCGGCCATGTTGAAAAATGAGCGATGAAAGATTGACGAACCAGATATATAATGCGAAAGTTGTAGGTAAAAGAGGCCCTGGCAGACCGAGACTAACATATCACGATCAAATAAATAAAACACTGACTGAAGGTGCATTAAAAAGTCTTCGTAACCAAAGGGCATGTATGAAGAGGTTAATGAATGTCAACGAAGCGAAAGAAGTATGTCGTGATCGTGTCAAATGGCGCTCAATTGTCTCTGCCTACCCCGCAAGGGATCTGGCGTGAAGATATGTATGTATGTATGTATTCAGAATTATTTCTGAATCACATCTTTTAAATTATCACGTGATATATAAGACAAGCATCTACTTTTTAATCGTTTATTCTTACCTCAACGATTGTATGAATATTAATAATTGTGATAAATAAAATACAATAAATTTAAAAAAGGATCTGTCATAGGTGTAAACAAGGTACCAGTGCCGCTAGCGACATCTAGAAAAAGCTTTGCCTGATACACCCCATTACATTAAATAATATTTCAAACATAAACAAAACTTAAGCATAAATCCCTATGCCTTTCCTCTCTTTAAAAAATAAATATATATTGACAATTACATTTCGATATGTCAAAACAATATTACCATAACAAACTAAAAAATATATTCCAAGAAAACTTAAATTATGTTAAAACTATTTATCAAAACTATAAATATTATTTAACCTACTTTATTTGTATATTTTAATGCTCTTTACCGCTGCCACCATATTAATAATTGTGATAAATAAAATACATATTATTTCTTGTTGAGTCTATTTTACTGACATTTCTTGCCCACGTCAAGACAGACAATTACATTTTTATAATATACGACAATGAATACTAAAATAAACGTGCGTGCAGTTTCGAGGTACATATATTATATAGAACGTAGCAACAATAATAATAATAATTAAAATTAAATTAAATTAAATTAAATATATTTTAGTTCAGGCATTTAAAGACCCATAATTAATTTAAACAATAATTCTAATTTTAATCTAAATAAATTTATAATTAACTAGATTAATAATAATAAAAATACAAGTTTAGTTGGTGTAATTATATTTCTTGACGAAGTACGACGCAAGGAGATGGATAAACAAACACTTACGCAGACTCAGAGTGGGATAACCCATTGCCAGATGGATGGATGACCTGAAGAAGCTGGTATGGGTAAGATGTGAGTTAAGGGAGATCGCGTAGTGGCGCTCCCACGTAATAGAGGCAGTGAAAAGAACAGGCAGTTTGAACAAATTTATTCCTTTAGTTTAGAAGCCATATATTTTATACTGGCTTTTTATCTACCTTTGGTCGATTGTTCAACGGAACCGCTTTGGGAAACTACTTCTGGTTTTTTACTGATTATATGTATTCATGAGGTAAACATTTGGTTTATTTAATACTTGAGAACTGACCTGCACATAACATACATATTAAATATTTATTTATTTTATTTATTACCTACATTTTATATTATTATCTAGAATAAAAATAAAGAATTTTTTATTTTAATTATTCAGTAATAAAATCTTTTTTTTATTTAATTAAAAATGTCTTTGTTCGAAGTAAATTGATATTCAATAATATAAATTAAAAACTACCAAAATAATAAAATTTAAAATAATCTAAACTATAAATAAAAAATGTTCCCTAGAGACGTCCCATCCGAGATAGTCCCAAGGAGACTGGCAACATTTGCCCTCTGTATAGCGAGGCAATACATTGGCAGAAATAATTGCCAGCCTTCCTGTCGCCAGACCTTTCCGTCAGCCGCTTTGGAAATTCCTCTGCCAGGCGACTTTCTGAAGGGACCATCGCGAATCATTTCGATAAACGGTGCAAATTTGTAACCAGTACCAAGGTTGGTATTTGCGCTTGACGAGGTCGCCTGGATGTGAGATTGAGCTAATGTGTATTATATGAATATATAAGTATATGATATTGTATTGTATAAATGTGTATGTATTATATTTATATATAATGATAGTACATATGTAGTCTATTTAGTGTATAACTACTGATTATTATATAGTATATTAGATTTAGTATTAAAGTGTTATTTATTTTGTTTTTTTCACAGACCTAAATGCTCATATTAGACATATTTAGCACCTGCCTCACATAACAAATGCTCTAAATTGTCCCTAAGGTTGACTAGTAAGAATGCCTAGCGGCATTAAGTCCGCCTGTGTACCTAGTGCATAAAGTTTTGAAATAAAAATAAAATAAATAATGTGTCTACACACGTCGCATTACACACCAGAGACTGCCAAGTTTCCAGTCAGTCATACCGTCGGGTCTCTTGCCATCGCTCTACTTAATCCCAGAGGGTTCTAAGATTGCGGGTACACCAGCGGTGACAAGAGTCCTTCGGATGATGTCGTTGAGAGCCACGTGACAAGGAATACGGTCAGCACTTCTAGTCTGGGGTGGTCAAAAACCACGCTTATAAATAAGCGGATTCACATTTAGCCAACTTTACTATAAGCCAATCATGACAAGTGGCAAGCTCGTCGATGTTTCCAGCGTACCAAACTTGAGAAATATCACAAATAAATTAAATATTATGTAAATAGATACATTTACATTAATAAATATGTTTGTGTCCCGACCAGAAATCGAACCCGGTACCTCCGAGTCTAAATCCACGGACTTAACCGCTAGACCACGGAGGCAGTACACATTTATAAACAATGTTTTATATTTTTGTGGACGTACATAATATTTGCTACTATATACTAATAAACTACTGTGAGAATATCGTACTCCCTAAACTTATCTGTTAGCGAAATGACCTTAAATGACATTAAGGTTATCAAGAAGATAATAAATTAAAATAATAATGATAACTTTCCGATCTCATGTAGGTTACCAGTTGTAAACCCACATCATATAATTGAGAAATTTTATCGCACCACAAAAGTAATTCTACAGTCGATTCAACTTGGAAGTTTCAACGTTAAAACGCTATTTTATCCTTTATTATCCGGGTCACAAAACTGATTCAACTCCTTCAAACCCAGCTATTCTTACCGCTCTTTTAATTGAAGTTATACCGTTTTTTTTTTAAGAAATGGCATTATCATCACGACCGAATCCTTTGCGGGGTAGTCAGAAACCACGTTATAAAGAAGCAAATTCACATTTAGCCAACTTTACTTTAGGCTAATCATGACAAATGGCAAGCTCGTCGATGTCACTAGCGTACCAAACTCGAGACATATCACAAATAAATTAAATATTGGATAATTTTTTATTCGAAGGTACAATTATAAATTTATAAAAAAAAATATTAATAAACTAAAAACTTACATTTTAAAACATTAAATTTATATATATACATATATTATAAAATACAAAAGACGAACGTAATGCCGCAAGGAATTATCTGACCGTTAATGTTTGGGACTTTAGG
Organism: Tinea semifulvella; assembly: GCA_910589645.1. Classification (NCBI taxonomy): domain Eukaryota; kingdom Metazoa; phylum Arthropoda; class Insecta; order Lepidoptera; family Tineidae; genus Tinea; species Tinea semifulvella. Next base: position 9,290,792 of record OU342595.1, on the reverse strand, counting down.
ATTACTTAATATTAAGTATTAATTAAATATATTTATTTTAATCAATAAATATAATTATGTACGACAAAGTTGAAGTGGCAATGGGCCGGACACGTCTGTCGCAGAACAGATGACCGATGGAGTAGACGAGTTCTGGAGTGGAGACCACGTACAGGAAAACGCAGAGTGGGAAGACCCCCCGCCAGATGGACGGATGACCTGAAAAAGGTCGCTGGTGGGGGCTGGATGAGGGTGGCAAAAGATCGTGTGAAATGGAGAGCCTTGGGGGAGGCCTACATCCAGCAGTGGAGAGACATAGGCTGATGATAATGATAATGATGACCGACCAAGAATCGAACCCTGTACCTCCGAGTCTAAATTCACGGACTTAACAGCTAGACCACCAAGGCAGTTAACTTAAACGTTTAAGTTATGAAATGGCAATAATAAGAAGTATATTCTGCTTGTGTTTTTTTTTTTTTTTAATTTCGAAAATGTTTTTTTTATTTTATTAGAACATTTTTTTATTAGCAAAAATATAAACACAAAAAGGTTGCATTTAACTAGTACTTTTATATCTAGTATGTATGACCTCGTAAAATCAGTTATCAAACTTGTACGTGGTGACACAGATTCTCGTAGAATTCGACTTGCATTTCCATCGATTCTTTGTTGGCAACTTTACGATTGTAACACTGACAGTTGCCATTTGATAGAACTAGATGTCAATTCTGAAGTTTTCAATAAATTTTGGAGTTGAAGATGCAGAACAGTCTACGAATAGCTGAATATATTGCGAGGTGTTACTAAAATTGACTCTTGTTTTGTATTGCTTTGTTTGTCTTTACTTTTGCAGAGACGATTGAGCGCCATTTATATATATTTTGCTTTCTCAAGATTCATTAACTCTTTAGTTTTAAGGATTTTTCATTTTATTTTAAAAGTTTATTATAAAATACAAAAGATTAACGTAGTGTAGGGTTTCCCTTTTGGGGTGGTCAGAAACCACGCTTATAAATAAGCGGATTCACATTTAGCCAACTTTACTATGGGCCTATCATGACAAATGGCAAGCTCGTCGATGTCTCCAGCTTACCAAACTCGAGAAATATCACAAATAAATTAAATATTAATTAAAATTTATTTATTTACATTAATAAATATTTTGTGTCCCGACCAGGAATCGAACCCGGTACCTCCAAGTCTAAATCCACGGATTTAACCGCTAGACCACGGAGGGCAGTCCACCCTAATACACATGAAAATCCATATAAAGATAGGTACATACACATACATACTAACTTTAAGTCAAAATGTACATTTTTAAAACGTCAATAATAAAAATATTTTTGATGATTCTACAGCAAAGTGGTCCAAAGAGTAAGCTGTTAGCAAAAGACCAGCAGCTTAGCAGATTCCAGCAACTTTTAAATGTTTAATCTGACTGAGAAAGGAATCTGCAAAGAAAACTCAGCTATAATAGATAAAACATATACAGATCTACACAACAACGATTAATTAATAACCTTTTACATTTAGCTATGAGGTTACAACACCAGGCACATCAGATTTAAGATAGACTACTTGCCCATGTGCAACCCGATAGCCGCAAGCCGATAAATACTAATTTATTGGACATAATAGGTACATACATAATACAATACATTATAGTACAATATATAATAGATAAATAATAATGATACCTTCAAAAACACAGCCACGTGCCTGTCAACTTTTTTTTAATCCGACCATTAAAACATCCGTAACGACGACTTGAACCCACAAAAGATTTCCAGCATTGAAGACACAAAGACTGCTGATGATGATATAATCATAGCTCATACGACACAAGACCTTCACTGTTGGAGATGGGCCTTCCAAAACATATTTCTGCAGAATTAGGCCTACATTATTAATGAAAATAATGATGATCAATCATTTAATAATCTAAATTATAATATAATAAATGTAAAAGTTCTAAATCTTCTTATAAAGCCAACTTTACAATTCCAAAATCACCAAACAAATACAAATAACCTCACCATAAATTTTAACCCTATGGAAACGTGAACTCTGCTCATGGAAGTAACTTTTGAAAAATATCCTTTCAACATTGCATTTAAAGTTTTGGACGACAAAACAACAACAGAACAAATTGTGCGGGTCCATCTTGTAATAACAGAACTAGGTTTATATATCTTTAAGTGCGCTGAAAAGCTTTCCGAATTGGCTTGCTTCCACCGTACTAGCTTGATGCCAAGATCCAGGGAACAAAGACTCTATCAAGTTATGTATTACAATAGCACATTTGGCAGATCTTACGAAACAAATAACATACGACCGTAGTAGATAAATAATAATTTAATTATTAATATTCCAATAGAGATTAACCCTCTAACGTGTCTTAAGGTTAACAATTTAAATGACATTTAAATAGTAAATGATAGTTTCATTACAGGACATTATACAGAATAACATGTTCACATTTACGTTTACACAATTATTCACATAATATTTGTTCATAACCGAGTTGGGATCATCAAATTCCAAGTGTTGCAGAATCCGATGCTTTTTCATGAAGTAATTTTACGTCAAAATCGCTCAAACACGTCGGGTATACAGGAGAGTACAGCGCGGGAATACCGCAAAAAATAAACTGCAACTTCTGGAATAGAGTCAAATATATCGTTTTCCATAATTATTCACATTGTCGCACATTATTAAACAAAATAACACCACTTTTGATTAACAATATCTACAGTAAATTAATGTACAAAACAAAAAGCTTGGACTTGACAAGTCCGTGCAAAATGGCGCGAAGAACTCACAACTCTTTAAATTACATGTAGACTGGTGGACACCTCTATAAGTAGTGTAGTGATTATACATAGAAATCGTAAACTAACATGCATTATATTTATTTATTATACATAAATAAACATCATATAAAGTATTTATATGCTTGAATTTTGTAACTTTTAAGTCAATCATACAAAATATTATTAGTTAGTGTTTAAACAAAAAAAAAAAAAAAAAATTGCATTTTATAATTCTTCGAAATGTTCTATAGTAGGCACGTTCTATAAACATGTATTGGTTGGTGGAATGTCTTAAATTTGGTTTCGACATAGAAGCAATAAATAAAAAACTGAATCACGGAGTCTAGAGATTACCACATTAGCTGCAGACGGTTAAGACATTTTTTATATACCTACATATATCAAATCAAATAAAATAAATCGTATTTGGATCATACTTTCATCTAAAGGATTTAATCTTGTAATTCATCTTGTACGACTATGGGAATTTCTGCTGAATTGTAGTCACAGTTATACCACGGGTAATTGTAAAGAGTAAAGATTTTGTTGGCTTCAGGTGTCATTAGTCAGAACCCCTTTTTGAAATAAAAAAGGTATTATTATTATATAGAAAAAAAACATTATCCTAAAAAAGTGTTATTACGAGTAATAATTGATCTCGCTCATAACCGAGAGACGAAATAGAGAGAGCAACAATGACATAAGTCAACGTTCGCCTGATCGTCGACCTTTCGCTTGATTAGGCTCAGTATGAGTGGCGATATTTATAGGAAAACTTTTCTGCACCGTAACTTAAGATTTTATAACTGAATAATTAAAATAAAAAAAATACGTTATTATTTATTTTTATTCTAGAATACAATATAAAATGATTTGTGCTTTAATGAATTACACGTAGTATATAAATAAATAATAATAATAAATACGTATAATTAAGAAGTACACTGGCAATAAAATTTTTTTTTTTTACAAAATAGGTTAGTTGTAAGGTTAGTTTGCACCATTCAACATTTAGCAGTAAGACCCAGCTTACTGTATTTTTAAATAAATTATTCTAACAAGATTAAAATTTCAGTACTAAAAACCCTTTATTTATTAAAGTTTAGGTGTGCTAAATGTTTAAAATACCATCATGACAACTTTAGCACTAAAGGACTTGATTGATACGACAACGAAGTTCATTTTATTTTCCAAATAACGTAATTGCATAGTATTAAAACTATTACATACATTTTACAACAAAAATAGCCCCAAAAGTGAATGTTGTCATTTCGGGCTATGAACTGCTAGGTCAGTTATGCAATTGTTATTTCACGATCAATTGGTAGAAATGTTCCAGCTTTCAATAATCCCGTGAAGTCATTTAGCTTTCGCGTCATGTACAGAAGTTGAGCAAAGTTCCGGCTGCCTCAATAGGCGATGTTGTACAAATACCAACTAATAGTTTGTTAGGTGCGCATAAATCAGAAGGATACAATGTTCACCGAGATGGCTGGACCATAGAAAAGTCTTTAAGATATTAACACGAAAAAATATGGCGCATTATTTTTATTCTATAACAATTTTTGTTATTGGCACCAGTACCACCAGCTAAAATTGTTGACCCTCCCTGGTTCATATATTTATGAAACAGTATTGTTTGTTAAACAACACCCTGAACTATTTATTAAAAGCTCATTTAATAAGTATAACACTAGGTACGCTAACAGTCTAATCTCTGAAATCATACCGAAGAGCAGTTTTTGACAACAACTCGTACAATATGGCAATAAAATTGTACAATAAAATACCTACTACATTTTAAGAATTGCCTACAATTAAATTTAAAAAAGTAATTTACGTCTGGTTGTGCGAGTTTTGTTTATATTCCACAAATGAATTCTTAAATAAAAAACTAAAATGAAATATTGACATTGTATAGCTATTTAGATTTAAGTTTTGACATTACATAAATTCTCTGATATAAGTACCCTTTAATGTACTCATATATGGTGCTGACATAAAGTCATACCTACATTGCATGCTGAGGGTCAGTAAGACATTATCACAAAGCCTATATTATAATATATAAAAATGTTAATATAAATTTATTACTGTTGTAACATATTAGGTTAAGATATTTTTATGCAATAAAGAATTTTAATTTGAATGTACATTTACAGTACATACTTCCAAGACGGCAATCACTATACAGTATTTGGGACAAGAATAGTGGATGGTGCGTGTTATTCAAATAAAAAGAGGGGTTCACCTTTCAAATCAGTCCATAGTTGGTCACAAGCTCGAGACACTTTGTCTCCTCTCTTCCCCGACTCACAATGGGTCCGGAAACGCATAATCAATAATAATAATAATAATAGTTTATTGACACAAAATAAAATATACATATTGAACAAAAAAATAAAAATTACATTGTTGTACATGCTTAATTTAATATACGACTTCTGTCCCCTATACTAAGGTTGCCCTGGTCTTATAGGGGACAGCTAGTTGGCACTGTATAATGAAAGCGGTCTTGCAGCAGAGTCGTTCAATATCTGTTACATGTCTAATTTCACCTTATGTCATACTCATTTTTTTTAAAGTTGAGGGCAAGGCGGAATTGACAAATCGTGCGGTCTACACAACTAACTTATATATATTATTTAAGAACTATTTATTCAGGCACATAGGTTTTTTTAACGATAATAGATATTAAATATCTCAAGGCTTATTTGAGATATTTAAAAAGTTAATTTTGTTGGGCACTCACTCTGCTACTGGTAACAATCAAATCAATTACAAAAAACAATAATATAATTCTATTAAGGTTAGTATGTTAGTAAGTTAGTATTTTAGTTAGTATTATATGTATATATAATTAAATATTTAGATATATATATTTTTTTTGGATTTTTTACAATGGAATGCTAATACATTTGTCTCTTTTTGTTTTTACTATCTATAAATTCGCGCAGTGGAGAGACACGTGCTGATGATGTTGGCATAAACTAAGTAGGATAAAAAATAAATTGTAAAAATTAATATATTGAGGGATTCTGGGTCCTGCCACATTCGCGCACAGGATCCAAGCTGTCCGTGATACGGTTGTGGCCAATATTATGCGGGTAGGAGACATAAATTTCTAACCCTATTTGCAGTTATTAGGTCTGTTTCCTTCGTCCAAAGAGAACCGGGTACTACATAAATAACGTAGCGTTTAAAAGTATCTCCACCAGCTGTCGACTGTTTAACTGTTTTATAATTACATATATATTTCATACAATTATAAGCATACATATATTATTAGCGGCTGCTATATATTATATATATATATCATCATTAGCATCAGCCAGATATAGGGCAATGGTTGCCCATTCTTCGTGTTCTTGTAAGCGGTCACTAGGCTACGAGAAACGTGTGCGGTCAACTGCTTTTTTAGTTTGCTAATTATGAAAGCTTTGTTGTTTGACTTTTATGAGTTTGGTTTTCTGACGGAATAGTTTACAAGGAATATATTCATATATAGTATATGTAAATAGATATAGTTATATAGATTTTGTATTATTATTCTATGCTGTTTATTATACAGCGTGTAATTGCCAAAAGAGCAATATATTTTTTTTAGGCTTCAGGTATCATAAGTAGAGCCACGAAGTAGAGTATTAGAAATAAAATAGGTCACTTTTTTAAGATAATAATAATTATACGAAAATAATAACGCTACTGCATGGCGAATAAGGCTGCGTCTTAAAATGGCGATATCCATTGTGATAAATACCTAAAGGTTGGGAAATGTTATTATTAATAGATCTCACCCACAGCCAAATGACGAAATAGAGAGAGCAATAATTACTTAAGTCAGTTTAGCTGGAGACACAGATGTCTGGCCTATAGACTGATACAGCTAATTCATCTGTAAGTTATAGTGTAAAGTTCTAGTTTTTTTTCGTAATTAATCTCACGTGTTCTTGGTACGTGGCACGTGATCTAATCATGATTGTTTTTTGTTAAATTATATTATATATTTCTTCTAACAAACATATAAAGAGTAAAGATTAAATTTATTATTATTTAAAAATCTTGTGGTCTTAACCAAGAATCAAACTATAATGTTTGCCTCTGCATGTAAATCTAGCTGAAGGTGCAGTAAAGAGGCATGTATAAAATGATTGATGAATGTCAAATGGCACTCAATTGTCTCTGATCACCCCGCATGGGAGCTGGCGTAAATCTCTAATGACGGCTAATCGACGTGTACGAAATGGAAACTTCTTCACGGTTGACCTTGAATGCAGAATGATCCTTAATTACCAACCCTAACTAAGCCACTAATCAACCATTAATTTTCGCGCTACCATTTCGGAATACCATCTAATGAACGTAAATTGATCAACATAGTATGATATTAAATTCGAATTAGACGTGCATTTGAAAGCTAATTAATATGTTAAACTCATTGACTTATATTGGGTCTGGGCATTTATTTATTTAAATTCTTTAATGCACTTAAAAATAGTACAGAGGCGAGCTATAATGCCAGTAGGCATTCTTTACCAACTAACCTTGGGGATCGAGTAAAAAGCAGTATGAAAAAAAAAAGAAATTTAAATGATACAGTTAATAAGTTACTTAACCAATTATTAGTGAATTTCGTTATTCACGTATGAGATAATTACAAAATACTATTCAATTCTCAACTTTATAAACGCTCGACCTTGACAGCGTCCGTGCAAATATAAACCAGGACAGTCACTACCAGAGGGCGTCGTGACGGCGGAACGTCATCACACACAAAGGCGTTACCGCAAATGTTAAAATCGAACGACACAAATATCGAACGTATAGTCAGCTCTGATGAATAATAAGTTACAAAATTTAAGGACAAACCTATTCAATAATCATGATTTCTACTTGTGATAAGTTACAAACGTTATAACTAAACGTACGTACAAATTACTAACAAGAGTCTTATCAATGGTTTTAAATATTATTATAACCTAATATCTAACAGTGCATTTACTTTGGCCGCCTGTCTAGTGAACGCTCCTCACCAGAGCTCCGTCATCTCGTCTGAATAAACCTGGGACCGAAATCTCGTGATAGTGACGCGGCGGTGCCCAATGCCTTAGGTGTGAAGTAGTAATACGATATACTGAAAGTAAACTGGAATTTAAGTCCTGGACAAAAAACATGTGGATGCAAGTCAATGTAAAAATTATTAATTGAACGGCATGACTGAGTTCTGAAATTACTTTCAACATTGGTTCGTAAAAGCTAATTTCATATTTGAAAATTTAAAATATTAAACAATACGTTATGTTTTAATGTTTCAAAACGATGATTAAATTAATACCGCGTGTAATTGTCAAAAGTGCAAATATATTTTTTAGGCTTCAGGTGTCATTAGTGGTACCTCTATTTGAAAACATAGGTCAGTATTTCAAAAGATAAAAATCATTATCCGAAAAACATAACACTACTCCATGCTGAATAAGGCCGCGTCTGAAAATTGTGATATCTCGTGATACATACCTAAAGGCTGGGGAATATTATTATTAATTGATCTCGCCCACAGCCGAGAGACGAAATAGAAAGAGAAAGAATTACGAATGTCAACGTTCGCGCGATCGTCGACCTCTCGCTACTTCTTGATTAGGGTCAGTATGAGTGAATATATTTATAGGAAAACTTCTCTTCACCGTAACTTAAGATTTTATTACTGAATAAATAAATAAAAAATACGAATTCTTTATTTTTATTTCAGATTATAAAATAAAAATATTTGCTCTTTATATTATATTATTTATAACACAGTATATATTTTAATGTTTAGTTGGTTATAAGAAACTGTTTAGTGAAGTGTGTAGATGGGATAGGAATACACATTTCCTTTGTTTCCTGTATTTCCTTTTGCCGATAATGAATGAAATTAATATAATCTTTCTTTTTCATGAGTTAATGAGGGTATCAATAAAATCCAAATCTTACAGAATTTGATGCATTACTTGGACTCACTTGCGGCATTATTTATTTAATCAAGAAAAACTTTGGACAATATCTAACAACACAGAATAAAATTTAGTAAACAGAATAAAAGTATAAAAAAAAACAAACTCGTATGATAGCCCAAACGGGGATTTTGTCGGGATAAACCTGGCAGTTTACAGTGCGGGAAATCTGCAAATAATAAACTATAATACAGTTTTATTCGAAGAAAATAAGGTACAATGATTTAAAAAAATAATAACATATTAATTAAACTAAAAACTTACATCTTAAAACATAAATTACTATTAATAAAAATAAACCTAATTAATAAATAAAAATATAACTAAAATCTAAAATGAAGAAAAAACTAAATAAAAAATATTATAAATAATACATTTGCTCCAAATCGCTGCCAATAGGCAAGGTGCCAAGGATACTGGCAGCATTGCCACGTTGAATGGCAATACTGATCCTTTGGCCCAAATATTGCCCAGCCCTTTTGTCACCCGAGGTGTTGACGAGCTGTTTTGACAACGCCTTGAAAATTTCGTGTGCACTTGGTCCCCACGGCCCGAGAGTTTCAACTCCAAACGGCGCAAAAACACATCTCCCAATAAGCTGAGTGTATTTCCGCCGCTTGAGGTTCTCTGCTTTTAATGCAGCAGCGCCTGGGTCCTTAGAAGTCAAGGACAAGTGGGAAGGCGCCAGGGTGTCCACACAGGTGGCATCCCACACTAAAGGCAAACCTATCCTCCATGGAACCAACGTCATTCCGTCGGGCCGCTTGCCATCGTCGCGGGCCATGCCACTGGGTTCTAATATTGCTGGCGAACCCACAGACACAAGGGCCCGACGAATGACGTCATTGAGACAGGCGTGCCTTGGGATGCGACCTGTGCTCTTGCTGCAGGAAAGGCCGTGGTGGCTCAATTGGCAAACTACTATTTCGATGTAATAGTTGATACCTACACGTACTCAAATATAAGGTAGAGCGGGAGCACCAATACCTAATTAAATACAACATAATGAATTTGTAACTGCACGTCGAACTCGATCATAACTGGCAATGACTGTCATACACTAATTAACTATATAAATATTGGCCGTGCTTTGATTATCATTCGTTAGGCTTCTTGCCCACTATCTATCTTCTTAATACAGTTAAATCGATCCTTTGTTATATTCTTTATCATTGTAGCACATTTTTAAAAACACCACTTTTGACTCTCAATATCAACAGTAATTTCAACAAAACAAAAACCTGCATTTGACATGTCCGTGTAAAATGGCGGAAAACTTGTATCTGGCAGATACAAAAATATATGACCAAATGTGTGAGGGTAGTCTTCAAATAAATCACTTCTTTGAACTCATGTTAGGCGCTGGCATAAGAAGAGAACCCCGGAAAAATTGGATTCGAAAAATAGACTATTTTTTTTCTTATTATGTTTTATACTAGCACGACATGTGACCTTGCGCCCACCTGATCGTAAGTGGCGCGCATGGTCCATGAATGTTAGCAACTGGAATCAGACACTTATGTCCGACATCAGTCCCTAACACTATGCCGGCTTGACTTTGCCTTTTTACACTTCGCTTGAAGGACTCCAGGTTATAGGAAAGTGGAAACACAGAGGCTGGAAGAGCATTCCACATCTTTATTGTGCGACAAATGTATGAGTCACCAAATTTATAGGTACGCGAAGGGATGGTGACTAAGGTATGTGGGTGCATATTCTGACCTGTGCGTCTGGTTGGCGTGTATACAAATGTTTTTAAATAAAATATTTTTTTTATATATTTCCGAGTGTACTATTAGTAGGTAGCTTCTTCTGTTTCTATTTATTTATCACTCTTCTATGTATCAGTGGCTCGCTGTATTTCCCCGAAAGTGAACCACAAGTATGATAAATAGCTTGCACCATCAATCTTGTTTACGAGACTGCAGACATTCCCGTTTCGTCATATTCTCAATTGGCAAACTACTATTTCGATGTAATAGTTGATACCTACACGTACTCAAATATAAGATAGAGCGGGAGCACCAATACCTAATTTAATACAAAATAATCAATTTTTAACTGCACGTCGAACTCGATCATAACTGGCAATGACTGTCATACACTAATTAACTATATAAATATTGGCCGTGCTTTGATTATCATTCGTTAGGCTACTTGCCCACTATCTATCTTCTTTTATATATATAAAGGTGAATGTCTGTATGTGTTCCCTATGCATGGCAAAACTACTAGACCGATCAGGATGAAACTTTGGGAATATGTTGTGTGAACATCGGGGAAGGTTTATGACATATTAGATTGTATATTAAGTAAATCTTAATATATAAAACAAAGACGGGTTTGTTAGAACACTTATAACTCGAGAACCAACAGATTTTCACGGTTTTTGATTTGTTGGATTTGTCTCCGTCTCGAATAGCAGAATATCTATAAATAAAATTGGAAAATGAAAGATTAAAATAAAATAAAAGAAAAAACATTTTCCCATACAAAAAGTTCGTGGGTTAAAAAATGCTAACTAAGGTTTACCAACATTCAATGACTGTTAGGCGCTACGAAGTTCGCTGGGTCAGCTAGTAATTATATATTTTATATATCTGTAATACTCGTAGTTTCAAATACAATATTTACGATTAAAATATTAATAACTAGGTATTTGACCGCTTTTGCCTGTGTCATAAAACCCTATAGTTGGTCGTAGTGGGAATGTTCTACTTCAGTGTTGCAAGGAACATTTGTACTAAATTTCTTCATCAATTGGACGTACGTAACATCAACATCTAAACACTATGTCGACCCTAAGGGTGGTTTAGAGGTGGTAGGCGGCGGACTGATGGTGGTAATTTTCCCAGCCTGAAGGGGCGAGGAAGTATCCACCGTTCGTGCCCATAAACCCAGTAAAGTGTATCCACACGTTTCGGGATCAGGCTCAAATTGCCGTCATGACCAGTCAAGCCGGCATAGTGTTGGGAACTGATGTCAGTCATGAGTGTCTGATTCCAGTTGCTAACATTCATGCACCTCGCGCGCCAACCAACATTAGGTCGGAGCAAGGTCACATGTCGTGCTAGTAAAAAAAAAACTATTTGAGGGTGTTTTTTTAACAACTATATTACACGAGCAATTTTGCGTCTCAAACAATTTTATAACCGAACTTTTTTAATGATTATTCTTTTTTTATACTGGCACGACATGTAACCTAGAGGTTAATAGAGGGTTATAGAGCTCTTCGAAACACTCACTATATTATAGTCAGTAGAACACGCTCAGAGAAGTTACATCATCCCCAAATCGAACAGCTCGCCTCTGCAGGACATTGAGAGCATCTGTGAGGTACTTTGCGGAACCATCCCAAAGGTGAGAACAGTATTCTACGCATTATCTGATCTGTGCTTTGTACAGCATTCATTGGCCGCAAAATTACTATGCTTGTAAATGCAGATTGCATTTGGCTGAACCTGTGTTGTGTACTATATCGACACAACGAAGTCATTCGATTTACGGATAGTGACAGAATTAACTCGTGTGCAAATTTCGGAGAGCACGTTAAGCTGTCGGTCCCGGTCCTACTAATATTAATTTATGAAATCGGTAATGAATTGTCATTAAAATTAAGATCAGACCCTCGCCAACTCTGATCGGCGTGGCGAGTGTAGCCCAAATTACTACTATATAAATGTATTCTGGAATTATCCAATAGTGGACCTTCATGATTCTGTGTGATGATGATGTCCGTTTATGGACGTGGTCACCATTTGAGTGCTAGGGCACGCCGAACAAGCGGTCCCTACCGGTCTCGTACCGCAGCTTTCCTGGTGCACTCATTTTGAAATGGACGATCTATTGCAGCAGTTCAGTCCATTACAATCTTAATAGAAAAAACATTTTTTATATGGTTTAAGTGCGCAAAATGTTCAAGGTATCATAATGACAGCTCTAGTACTACTACTGGACTACTACAAATTTTATTTTACAATATTTTATTATTATTATTGTATAATAATAATATCAATAAAAGCATTATTATTAAGGATAAGGATATAAGTCTCGTCCACGTGGAATGGTGGCAAGAACGCTGGCTGCATTTCCCCGCTGAATTGCAATACTGATTCTTTGGGCGAAAAAAGAGCCAGTCCTCTTGTCACCGGCGGAGGAAACGACAAGACGCGGTGTTATGTCTTTTAAAAACTTTTTTGCGCTTGGTCCCAGAGTTTATACAGCATTCGGCACAAATATGTAATCTTTTAATATAATTACGCGGCTTGCTGGACTCCGTATTTTACGCAGCAGCCCCCGCAAATAAAAGTATTAAAACTACTATTTACCTACATCACTGTATACAGCAGAAGTAGTACAAAAATAATCCAAAATAAATGATACGCCAGCCTCGGTAAAAGTTACGAATTTGCGCCGTTTGCGGTCGATACAATGGGCCCATGGGACACTCAGCCAAGCCTCTGGTCAACGAGTTGTCCAAACGGCTAACGGAAAATCTGGAGACAGGAAATCTGGTTATTATTTCTGCCAACGTATTAGCCTATATATATACAGAGGGGAAATGTTGCCAGCCTCATTGAGACTATCCCTGAAGGGTCATCTCTAGATGTAATTTTTTGTTTAGATTTAATTTTAACACTAATTAGTTCTTTATTCTATTAATAAATACCTTTCGTATTTAACAATTTGAATAACAGTATATGAAGCTATAATTTACTTTATAGAAATAAATAAATGTTTTTTTTTTTTAATAATTTTTAATATAACCGTATCATATGTTTGTACATCTATGTTAATAAAAACGTAATTCAAATTATCACTAATCACATTTCATACAAAATCAACAAACATTGTTGGACGATTGACAGTCTTAACATTTAATATTAATAATATTTATTGTAGAAATGACTAATTGGGACTAACCCGATACAAGCGACGCCGACAAATTGTTTCATTCGTTACCTTCTCACTAAGAGGGAACAGAATTACACTTTAATGAGCGAAAACAATGTGTTACTTTTTGCCTAACATATTGCCTGGTTTAATATTCTCCCCTTTTCCATTTTGGTGTTATTTTATCAGAGAGAATTTAACGCACAAATAACTTTCTAGAGAATGAAAAACCATTGAGCTTTTTTTTATTTTTAATACCAGCAAGACATGTGACCTTGCGCCTACCTCATGGTAAGTAGCGCGCAAGGTCCATGACTGCCATCAGTCCCTAATACTATGTCGGCTGGACTGGGCATGCAATTCGAGTCTGATCCCAAAACGTGTGGATACCTATATACTTCCATTATGCTAATTTAAGAACAATAAATTGAACGTGTTCGGCAGAGGTCCCAGGTCCCCACAGCAGCACCCGATCACAAACGTAACGCATGTGCCAGCCATCCCCACGCTCAACCAGGCCCTTAGCATGCAGACCGGGAGCCGACACACGTGCCACCACTGCACCTTGTAAGGAAATCATTAGTAGAGCCTCTTTATGAAATAAAAAGGTGATTTTTTTAAAAGATAATAATCATTATCCGATAAACAAAACAGCTTGTTAAATAAGGCCGCGTAATAAATACCTAAAGAGGTTATTATTAATTGAGCTAGCCCCCAGCCGAGAGATGAAAATACGGCGTTAACGTTCGCGCGATTGTCGACCGATACCTACTTGATTAGACTCAGTATGAGTGGCGATATTTTTAAAAAAACTTCTGAACCGTAACTAAAAAATTATTACTGAATAATACAAAAAAAACGGTGGTGACTCGGTTGTAAGAACGCGTTCCTTAAATCCTATAAAGGTCAGTTCTGAGAAATACACTTTTCTTACGTACGTTTGTCATAGATTTACAACACCACCGTTCCCGTGCCTCGAAGAGCAAGTTAGGCCATCGGTCACGGTTTTACTAATGCCAACTTGTGGAATCGATAATAAATTGTTATAAAAAATTGACATCATATCCTCGCCAAGCCGTCTGCCCAGTGTGGCTAGCGTAGGCCAAATTCTCTAGATATATGTTCTAGTAGGCCCATCTGCAGCAGTGGATGTCTAGGACGCTGTAAAGAATGAATAAAAAAAAAACAAAAAAACGTATTTGTTTATTTTTATTCTAGATTATAATATAAATATATGTTCTCTTTAATAAATTCCATGCTGTATACAAATAAGACAGAATACATAAAACTGAAAATTATTCTAAAAAACTTAATTAAAAATAAAACTAAAATCTAAACTATATATAAATAATAATAATAATAATCGAACGAACGAACACGTAGTCATTAGCAACAGACTCGTATTTGCGACATTTGGCCTTTTCAGCCAAGTATACAAACTGGCTATTTAAAATTAACAGTTTGTATGATTAACGGTTGGCACACTCCTTGATCGAAATACACTAACCATGGCGGTGTGCCTTCGTCTCGGGGCCCGGACTGTCCACCCACACCAGTGTCGGTGTGGAGAGCCCGTGGAACATCTCGGACACCATGGGCTTTCTTGCCCTAGAAGTGCTGGCCGCATTCCTCGTCACGCTGCTTTGAACGACATCATTCAAAGGGCTTTTGTCACTGCTGGAGCGATGGCAAAAGACCCGACGGCATGACCGTTGGGCCGTGGAAACTTGGCAGGTCCCTGGTGTGGGATGTGGGATGCGACATGTGTAGACACATTAGCCCCATCACACATCCAGGCGACCTCGTCAAGCGCGGGAAGTGCGGCGGTTTCTGCTGAGAACCTCAAGCTGCGCAAATACGCCAACCTCAGTACAGGTTACGAATTTGCGCCGTTTGGGGACGAGACGATGGGCCCATGGGGACACTCAGCCAAGCGTCTGGCCAAGGAGTTGTCCAAACGGCTAACGGAAAAGTCTGGAGATAGGAAGGCTGGCAATTATTTCTGCCAACGTATTAGCTTAGCTATCATCATCAGCCTGTGTCTCTCCACTGCTGGATATAGGCCTCCCCCAAGGCTCGCCACTTCACACGATCTCCTGCCACCCTCATCCAACCCCCACCAGCGACCTTCCTCAGGTCATCCGTTCATCTAGCGGAGGGTCGACCCACTCTGCGTCCTTCCGTACGTGGTCTCCACTCTAGAACTCGTCTACTCCATCGTTCATCGGTTCTACGACAGACATGTCCAGCCCATTGCCACTTCAGCTTACTAATTTTCAAGGCTATATCAGTAACTTTGGTTCTCCGACGGATTTCCTCGTTACGGATTAGCTTAGCTATACAGAGGGGAAATGTTGCCAGTCTTCTTGGGACTATCACTAAAGGGTCGTCTCTAGAGGACATTTTTTACTTATAGATATTTTTTATTGGGTTTAGTTTATATTTATTTTAATTTTTACTTTTAAGTATTTTTAATTTATATTGTAATTATTTTATACTGTTTGTATATTATTTCATTAATGTAAATAAATACATTTAATTAGTTTGTATGAAGAAGCCATTTTTTTTTGTCATGCCTGACAAATGGTTTATTAGAAAAAGTTTTTTGTTTCTATCAACAGAATTATATATTATTCTAACGTAAGACTATACATTGGTATAACTGGTATAACGTTTAGGTTGATTAAAATTTTTGAAATTCATAAAACTATTGCATGCAATTCGTGTCATTTCGCTGAAAATCTACTCGTGTTTTTTTCTTTTAATTATTAAATTGTTACTGTGCTATTTGCCCTTAATTGGATTTCAAGAAAATGTAGAAATATTTTACATAGAAAATAGAACGACACGTTATTGAAGTAAATAAAAGTAAATATGTATAATATGTATATATTTACAGAAATATATATATATATATATGTAGTTTATCAACCATCTAGTTTCCGTAACACAAGCTACGCTTACCACGGAAACTAGATGGCGCTGTGTGACCTGTCTGGAAATATTTATTTATTTATTTATAACTAAAATAAATCACCATAAGGTTTGAGCAAAGTATAAGCAAAACGTAAGAACGCGATTATAGAACCCTCTGATGGGATTGCGCTGAGCGATGGCCTGATGACCGTTTACCCAAAACTTGGCAGTTCTCTAGGGTGGAATGCGACATATGTAGACACAATAGCTACACCACATCGAGGCGATATACGCCAACCTCAGCATTGGTTACATGTTTACGTCGCTATGGGTCGAGACAATGAGACCATGGGGACCCTCAGTCAAGCGCCTGGCAAAGAAGTTGTCCAAAAACCTGACAGAGAAATATGGAGATAGGAAGGCTAGCAAAATTTTCTGCCAACGTATAAGCCTCGCTGTATAGAGGGGAAATGATACTAGTCTCCCTGGGATTATCTCTGATGGGACGCCTCTTAGAGGGCAATTTTATATTTATAGTTAGTTTTAGTTCATATTCGAAGTGAATTAAAATACGATTACATTAAATATAAATTAAAAGCTAAAATAATAATAAATAAATAATAAAATTAAAAATAAATCAAATTATTAATAAAAAAATACTGACAACATTATTTTCCCTTCTGTATAGCGAGGCTAGTACATTGGGAGAAATTATTGCCAGCTTCCTGTCTCCAGACCTTTGACAACTCCTTGGCCAGGCGACATGCTAAAGGTCCCCATGGGCCTATCGTCTAGACCCCCAAACGACGCAAATTCGTAACCGGTACCAAGGTTGGCGTATTTGCGCACCTTGAGGTTCTAATCAGAAAGCGCCGCACTCCCGGCACCTGACGAGGTCGCCTGGATGTGAGATGGAGCTAATGTGTCTACGCCAGAGACCTATCAAGTTTCCAGGGCTCAACAGTCATTCCATGGGGTCTTGTGCCATCGCTCCGCATAATCCCAGACGGTTCTAAGATTGTGGGTACACCAGCAGTGACAAGAGCCCTTCGGATTCTGTCTTCGAGAGCCGCGTGACGAGGAATGCGGCCAGCACTTCTAGCACTAGAAAACCCGTGATGTTCATCTAAAATTTAAATAATATGTAAGCTTAGTGAGAGAAAAAAAACTTTCTTGAAAAAAAAAACTTTCAAAAAAAAAAAAAAATAGAATAAATATAATAATACTTAATGCAAACTTAATCCAAAAAATATTTTTGAATTTATAGGCTAAGTATAAAATAAAGTTACAATAAATTTAAGTGTCAAAAAAATAATTATTTACATTATTCGTAAATAATCAAAATAGCTCCAAAAATTTGTTAAATAATTTATTAACACATAAGTAGTGTTTTAAGTGAATTTTTAACTTAAAATCTATCCGCTAGTTTGGCCCAAAGGGGACGAAATTTTAGAGCGTTTACTATCAAAAAGTTTTAGTGAGTAAGTTTAGACGATATTGAAGTAATAACATTTTAAAGCTTTTGACTCGATTCGGTTTTAAGGAAAGTCTTTTGCACTTTCAATAATATGTTTTGCGATGGAATGCTTAAAATTTATTGTTTCTATTTTATGGTATTGCAATTAACTTACAGAAGTAAAGTAAAGTATCATCACGACCATTTTTCATGTTCACCTTTCGGGGTGGTCAGAAACCACGCTTAAAAATAAGCGAATTCACATTTAGCAAACTGTACTATAGGTCAATCATGACAAGTGGCAAGCTCGTCGATGTCTTCAGCGTACCAATTTCGAGAAATATCACAAATAAATTAAATATATTTATTTACATTAATAAATATTTTTTTGTCCCGACCAGGAATCGAACCCGGTACCTCCGAGTCTTAATCCACGGACTTAACCGCTAGACCACGAATGCAGTAATTGTTTTACAGTAGTGGTAATGTTCAAAATGAATAAATAAACACATACTAAAAGTTTTTTTTACAAATACAATATTTACAAATATGGGCAGATTGTTTAAAATTTATGTAATATACATCACCTCTTTATACCAACGTAAACTATCTTGACAATAAATAATTTTGAATTTGAATTTGATAAAAGTACACTCTATTTTGTCAGTTTACCAATCATGGCAGAATAGCAAAAGAATGATCGTTAAGTAGCAAACAACAGTCATCGTGATTATTACTAATTAAATTTACACGAGATAAACAATACCTAGGTTAGATGCTGCTGTAAAATGACATTGTCAGTACTATAGTACTTATAACTAAGTTATTATCGTTGCGTCGGATATGCGGCGTCACCTTGGCGGACCGCATACGGAAAAGGGTTGGTATAAAGGAAAGCATAGGGACAAAAATAAGAGAAAAGGCATGCTACGATGGTTCGGATATGTGGAAAGGATGAGCGAAGAAAAATTTACGAACCAGATATATAATGCGAAAGTTGTGTGTGAAAAAGGCCCTGGCAGACCGAGACTCACATATCACAATCAAATAAATAAAACACTGACTGAAGGTGCATTAAAAAGTCTTCGTAACCAAAGGGCATGTATGAAGAGGTTAATGAATGTCGACGAAAAGAAAGGGGTATGTCGTGATCGTGTCAAATGGCCGCAAGGTATCTAGAGATAAATATATGTGTGTAAGTTATAAAACTAATTAAAAATTATTTAAAAACTTTTTTTACACTATACATATAAAATACATCAACTGTAAAATGGCGTCACTTATAAGAATAACAATTGCACTTTTTCGTAAAATAAAATTGCAGATTTAATTTGTTATAATGAAAAAAATATCCTACATTATATTGTAGCACTTTTTTACATACTTTCAGCATGACTTTATAAAACAAACCACAACGGTTTATTTGTAGCGAGCAAATAAAGGAGAAGGTGAATATTATATTGTGCCAAAAATCTGATTCTACCAACGCATATTTACCCTTATTCCCTCATCAGAAGGTTCACGTTGTTGAGTCTATTGTTTGCGCACTGTGCATTATTTTACTAAAAGCCGTCTTTGCTTCGCCAGTCTCCCTTGACATTTCCAAAGTGCAAAATCCTAGACGTATACCGATTCAGACTTGCCTAATATTATAAATATATTTTTAGAACACGTCAGAAAAACATAGGAGGTACCTATTATTATGTAAATATATTCTTAACAAACTAGTTTCAATTATTTAAACATTTTTTTTAAATAAAATATTTGTTACAACTGCATTTGAGCGTAAATAGCACAGGGAATATTTGCCTACGATTGATTCGATTAAACTTCGATTCGAACTGAAATTTTTGAAGCTACTACTATCACTGTTTTTTCCAACTGTGCAGTAGCTAAAATCTATTGTGCCTGGAAATGATTTCTGATATTGACTTGGTGTCAGGTACGACTCGGAATATAAACTAGCTCAGCTTATTAATGATAAGACATATTTATTTTATTTTTATTTATTTATTTATTACAAAAACCACAGCTCATTACAGAAATAAATACATAGGTATACCTTATAAGTAACACATTGGCCATACATGGCTTTACTTTATATAAATAGTACTTATTTGTGGAAATAAAACTAAACTAAACTAAAACTAAAAACTAGAGATAATAATATAAAGAATACAAACAAAAACATAAGCCATAAGCCAATATTCATAACAATAATAATATGCATGTACACAACAATAAAGTTACTCGTAAGAGGACAAAATACAGTAAATAGTTATGGATGCGCGAGTGCATGTGTGTTATGTTAGTGTACCTATGGGTTGTGTTAGTGTGTACGTGTTTGTGTGTGTATGGTGGTGTAAGTGTGATATACTTAAATATTGTGCGTATTTGTTTTATCTTATGTATTACAACCTGTTTGGCATTAAATAAATTGTGTATTATTTTATCATACATCAAATTAAACACCTTTCGAACTGTACTCCGTGTTATTAAATACTTACATCTTTAAATTTGAAATTAGTAGTATTTTTTATATAGTCGCATAAATTCCGACGCTAGTATAGTATTCTAGACGACTCGTATAATAATACCAGCTAACAATTTTTTATTTGTGGTAACTTTTAATTGACCCTTCATGTTTCCATTTTTTTTTCTTTATGTGTTTATTAGTCGTTAGGTATCCTGTAATGAATAAATAAATAAGCAAGTAACTGCACTACATTTAGTCGGTGGTTGCTTTTAAAAATAAATATGTGGTCATACTCACTGCAGCTATATTTTATTGTTAGTTTATACTTTCACTTATGTATATTATATCTATTCATATATAACACTTTAACGGACTCCTAAAAAGAGATTAGCTTAAAAGCCCAGACTCGCTCGATGTGAATGAGTTGATTTTCTATTATTTATCACCACAAATCTTGTTATACAAACTTGTGGCAAATTTAAATATTTTTCTTTTTCTTCTTCTAAAAGATAAAAAAAAATGTAGGCAAATTATCTAATTACTTATGGACAATTTTGTATATCAATGTCTATGTGTTAAAAGCTGTTATTGTTTCTTTGCAGAGCCAATGACCACGCTGCCACGTCACGGGGTTGGCACAGGTTGAGGTCGTCAGTACCATGGGGAGAAGTGGATCCGTCTGCCTGTTCACAGTACATTTTCTTTCGTTTATAATAGGTAAGCATTTTTTTTTTGTTAAAAGCTGTTTAACAGGACCTAAAGAGTTCTGCAAAAATACCTTTATTTAGCAGTGGAGTACCTATACCTCATGTCTACATACTATACATAACATTTTCACTTTACCTAGCTAATTTTAAAAGCTATGTCAGTAAGAGAAATACCAAGCACTCTCCATAGCTCGCTAGAGCAACCTTGAATTTGTGGACCAGATCCACTGTCAGTGCCCACGTCACTGCTCCGTATGACAACCAATATTTGGTAGCATTATTTGTTTTTTAAATCAGTCGGGTATCTCTGCCAGACATACAGCCAGTTTCTCGAACGTATTTTTGGTATTTGGTATTATTACTTAAGTAATAATTAACAGGTTTTGCAAGAAATGCGTTTCACGAACATATCTTAAGAAATAAAAAAGGAACTGTTATTTACACAAATGTATGGAAAGTTGTCAATTTTGCGTTTCACAAAGCGATAATAAATAATTACATATGTCAAAGTTTATTCGAAGTAAATTAAAATACATTCTATAAATTTAAAGCTACCTAAATAATACAATTAATAATAAACTTAACGAGTTTGGTACGCTGGAGACATCGACGAGCTTGCCAATTGTAATGTTTGGCCTATACTAAGGCTAAATGTGAATCCGCTTATAAGCGTGGTTTCTGACTACCCCGAAAGGGAAACGGTCGTGATGATACTTTACTTTTACTTTTTATTCATTTTCAATTTCAACAATACCTGATAGTAAAAATACTGCCTAAAAATAAACTGTTACTAAAAAAGTTGTGTTTGTCCGAAAATTATATCAGCAGCCTTTATAGCCAGAAAACTAAAAAATAAAAAATGCGCTGTCGTTTCATACGAGCTTTGAAACATAGATATTAAGCTTTAAAACAATAAATCGTGTTTTATGCTGTTATATGGATTTATTATTCAAATCAAATTAAATAATTTATTCAGTAAATAGGCAACATTTTTAGCACTTTTACACCTCATAACAGTTATTACATTTTATATTTATCATTCTATATAATTTACATATAGTGTACATTAAAATATCTACTAGTGAATAAAACAGAAACATAATATCAGCTGAACAACTCAATAATAGGTAATGATTTTTTAAATTACTGGTCAGGAACAGTAGATACCGCTTTGTCAAATTATAAGTATTCTATTTATTGAAATTATAATAAATATCAGCTGTAAATTGGCATTGTCATACTTAATACTAAATTTTGTATATTTGTATATTTCACCTATATAACAATCGTTATATTTTGGTATGTCAGTTAACAAATAATAACAGTAATGCTATTAACACCATGCATCGTAGACAAAGGAGCATAGGAACACAATACAGTAGAAGGCATAAGACCACAAAATTACTATTTAAAAGATATTTCCGTCAAAGGCATGTCAATAAATTCTGACAGGGTATAAAAAGCATTATTTTGGAAAAAGATTTATAATTTTGTTTTAAATTCACTTGGTTGTAGTCTAGTTATAATCTCAGGTAGTTTATTGTATAATGTAATCTTCAACTGCAAACCTTGTTTAAACGTTTTTCTTAACCTGGTTTGCCTTATATAGATTATAATTTAATATATTTATTGACTAGCTAATCATATCCAAAGAATATAGTAACTTATTGGGAAATGAGTGGGAGCTCTCGCAATACACGAGCGCCGCCAGATGGACGGTAGGATACTTAAAGTGCCAAACATATCTATTATAGGTATAGCTTGAATATAGGAATAGTATTATATCCAAAATTCGTTTTTTTTTCATTACTCCACTGCTAGAAATAGGCTTTCCAGAACATATATCTGGAGAATTTGGCCTACACTCGCCACGCTGGGCAGACGGCTTGGCGAGGAAATGATGTCAAAGTTGGTATTAGTGAAACCGGGACCGACGGCTTAACGTGCTCTCCGAGGCACGGGAACGGTGGTGTTGTAAATCTATGACAAATGTACGTAAGAAAAGTGTATTTCTCGTAGGTACATACCGGGTGGGTTTGAACCGACTTTTGTAGGATTTAAGGAACGCGTCCTTACAACCGATCTACCACCGCGCGCTCTTTATATTCGATTTATAAGCCACCAATTAACTGCGTGCGAAAATTCAAAAATATTGTATATTTTGTTACTACTAGTTTACCATACAATAGTAAAATTTTATTTTATTACTAAGAGTGTATAGTTCACTTGTTGAAAACAATGGCTGACATGTTGAATTAATTGAACCAATTTATTGAATTAATGAATAAATGACAACTTTATTATGTTCAAACCACAAGACAACGGCGCCACATTACATACCACGTGTAATTGTGAAAATTGCAAATATTTTTTCTAGGCTATAGGCTTCATTGGCAGAACCCTTTTTTTGAAATAAAAAAGGTATTTTTGTAAAAAGATAAAAATCATTATCCTAAAAACAACGACTATTAATTGATCACTGTATCATGATGATCATTGCAATGATGTCAAATGCCAAATTTTACATTCAAGGAGAACTGATATTGTAAGTTTGCCATGGTAATATTTATATTAGATATATATTAGATATAGAAATGTATTTGCAATAAAAATTAACATTTCGAGCGCAACATGTCACCATAGTAACAAAACTGTGGTACATACCGAACAAAAGCGGAAGTGTTAATAGACGTCTGAGTTGGTTTGGAAATACAAGCTTCCTAATACACTTATACCTTAATAACCTATTATGCCTATATTATACCTTAATAACCTATTATACCTATATTATACCTTAATAACCTATTATATATTATACGTGCGTAAATGAAATGAAATGAAATAATTTATTTGTCAGAAACATGGTAGGTACAGGGATGTAAATTATTATATGTAATTATATCACATGATTCGCTATTTCTAGCATACAAATATTTATTTAGTCACATGACTTTGTCGAGCTTAGTGTCTAGGTATTCTTTTGTCGAATAAAAACATTTATTAACCAGCATTTGTTTGACTCTTAATTTGAACAGTTTTAGTGGCAGCTCCCTTATAGTAACTGGAAGCTTATTAAATATCTTTGTCGCCATTGCATAACAATTTCGGCTATATTGAGTACTTTTATGAGCTGGAATAATTATTCTACTAGGATAACGCGTTTTAAAATTGCAATTATCCCCAAGAGTTTTAAAAAGTTCCGGGTGGCTTTTTACAAATAAACAGCATTCAAGTATATAGATAGAAGGAACAGTCAGTAATTTTAGTTTTATAAATAAAGGACGACAGGAAGTCATAGGAGGTGTGTTACAAATAGCACGAATGCATTGTTTTTGTCCAATAAAGATTCTATTTATTTCCACTATTTAATATACTTTATTTAAACTTTGAACGTTGGCGCTTAAAGTAAGACTGCATACTTTTGAATAGCGCAACTTGACCACCGTCGCGTTCCAAATTAAAATTTATTTATAAATGTACAATAATAATTATAAAATATGAGGTCGTAAGAGAGTTAATTAAAATTGGGAAAATTGTATTTAAAAAATTCTATTTTAATTCGATTCCTTATAATTTTTTATTATTGACAAAATTTTGTATTGAAAATATCGTCAAAATTCATTACGGTCGCATTAAATAACTCTGAAGCAATTTCAGGAGTGAATAACCATTTATAAAGGCGATATTTTATCACTTAAAGTTTATCGTCATCCGACCATGTTAAAGGGATAAAATGTTTACGTTCTATGACAATATCTAAAAAATACCTAATAAAATTCGTAGTACAGTCATCATCATAACTTCTTCTTTTACCACAAGTAAATGAGGAAGCGCAAAATCCAAATATTTTATAATATTAGTGATTTTTTAATATCAAAATGATGCGTTTAGTAATAAATAACCATAGTAACAACAACAACAACAGCAGCCCAATTCCACTAATAGTTTTATTTCCAATCTATTTTCTTTTAACGCTGGTGTCAAAACATTTTTTTGGAATTCACCTACCGATTCAATTTCCATAAGTGGAAATAAAATATAACTTTTGAATAATCCGTATTCTACTATTCCCTGGATTTAAGTTATTATTTCATAACTATATTATTGTAATAGTTTTAAATTGGAAATATTAGAAGTAATAGTTACAATACTTATTTTTTAAAATCACCTTTAGAACTAAACATAAATAAATTCAGAAAAGTTTTTTTTAATGAATGTTTTAAGTACATATTTGTATTATATTTATTATTATATAAACAGTTATAGGTATACATATTTGCAATTGCATATATATATTGTTTTTTTTTTGTAAGATAATATTTGAAACTTTTACTGGAATAGAATTTTATTCATTTCATTAGTAGGTATACGACCAATTACAGTAAGGCTGATTATTTTTAACATGTTTAACGTATACCTATAGACACGTCATTGGCTGAAATAACCAAAGTGACAAGCTAAGTACCAATCACCCGTATATCAAAATAACAATCATAGTTTATTAAAATATTCGATTACTGACCGATAGTCTTAAAATCGCATTTTCATAACTGAAGCAGTAGAAAATGTAATCAAAAATAGACAAAACTTTTAGATGGTGACTGTACCTCCCTACAGCGGAATATTGCCCCGCAAAGCTCCTGAATCATAATTTAAAATTTAACACTTAATCAAGCTTTGGCTGACAATCGAGATTTATGTTTCCACAGAGAACATTTCATTTTCTGGCCCATTTCCTTCTGCAAGTCTTTAGCGCGATAAGACGATTAATTTTTAATCTGATCATCAGGGACCATTAATTTCGTTCTCGCGTTCAAAAGATACACTCGTTTTCCTAAGTGATTAATGATTTTTTTCTACACAAACAAATAGGAATTTGTAAAAATGTTTAGCATCTCTGACTCTCAACGCTCGATTTGCTGCTAACTGCTTTATCTGGGTGTGTATATGTATGTTGTCACGTTAGGCGTAACATGGAAATAAAACAACAAGAATTTAGGCAATAGATGTTTAGGAGTTTATGGATCTTTAGAAAAATGAAGTTAATACAGCAAGCAAGAGATTCTACTATTAAACACTGGGTGGGTCTTAAGGCAAGATTTAGCCTTATCACTCTTTATGTATCCATTGATTGAACTTCTACCTTCTGAGTACCTTCTCCCGGAGAGCGCTGCCGATCAACGAGTCGTCACGAGGATCCCGGGCAGCGGGGTTCTCTTCTCAAGCTGGGTTCCAGCTCGAAAGTCCAGACATATAAAGACTCCTATCGATGAAAAACCTGGGACGCACGGAAAACACAATTACGTTCCATCTCTAGATCCACCAGTTGGTGAGACTACAGCGGTGTACAAATAAAAATTAATCCACCGCACGTGGTCATGAAGTGACCCGTACTATTTTTTTTAAATACTTACCTAAATTGGGGGGTGCACAATATCTGGCAGATGATTTTTACATTATTAGTATTAGGACTATATGAATGCTAAATTAATTAAGTAAAACCGGGGCGAAACAGCTGTTGTAGCGAAATGGAAAGTGATTATTCTTCTTCTGTTCTCTTCTCTCAATGGATGATGAATGAGGTGATAGGGATGGTAAAGGGTTTACCCCATACAGCCAAGTCTGACGTAATATATTTTAATGAGTTAATGAGGTTATCATTAAATTCCAGACGTTGCAGATTTGATGCTTTTCTTGGATTCACTCGCGACATTATCACCCCAACACGTCGGGTATAATATGGAGGTTCAAAGCACGGGAAAACCGTAAAAAATGAACTGCAAACTGCCCTTAGAACAACACGGAACCTTGTTGCTCTAAGCTTGTGCCCTATTTTTAAAGTCCAATTTATCGTTTGTTTATAATTGTAGCAGATTATTAAACAAAAGAACACAATATCCACAGTAAATTAATTTACAAAGCAAAAACTCACACTTGACACGTCCGCGCAAAATGACGCGAAGGAAGTAGGTAAAGCGATCAATGTCTGATAGTTGTTTTCTTAAAATTGTGTGAGGTAAAGGATGTCGATTACAGCCGAAAACGTTCATCCTTGACCACTATCGATCTATCGCTACAATATATGTTTTAATATTAGTATAAATTAATATTTTATAATATTTCTCATTGTCTATCTTTTATTTATTTTTTGGCACTCTGCCTGTAATTGGTTACAGTTCACAAAGGTAGAAGATGGCATAAAGCTCGCCTATGCGCTTAGTTTTAAGTTATTTTACTTTGTGCAATAAATATTTATTATTATTATGTTTAAACTTTACGCACATTTATTTATTTATTTATTTGTGGGAAAATACAGCCTTTACAATATTATGTATACAAAAAATATCTAATCTTAAAACCTTACAAATTTTCACTATTTATATATATTATATCACATTCATAATAGTTTTTATAATTTTAACAAGTCTTTATGCGATTTACCTTAGAGAGATATTTCTCCCGACGTTTCAGCAGAGTTGAAGCCAAGACGTCGGGAGAAATATGTCTCTAAGGTAAATCGCGTAAAGACCCGTTAAAATTATAAAAACTATTTTTAGGTTTGTTTTGATTTAATATTTACAAAATTAAGAAAAGAAAAAATAATCTAATTTTAGCACTGCCAGTCATGTCGTGATCTCGAAACTACATAAAAATAACAGGTGTTTCACATTACATTCTGCACAGGAATATCTGTCTTATCTACGCAATGATTAAAACTAGAGTACTGTAATTAACATACACCAAACAATTGCTAAGTACGAGTATGTGCAATGCTAACGATTATCATTAAATTTGTCTCTAGGATCTTTGATCACGACATGTGAACCCACCTCTATCTGTTTTAGTCACCTTCATGCTTATTCTTTAATTTATAATTTATAATATAATATATATTAATATTGTATATTGTATCGTATCTTTAGTCTATTCTGTCATGTATGTATTGTTTATGCTGTTATTATGTATGTGTATGTAAGTGCCGTATTATCTTAGGTTAAAATATTACTTGTTGTTTTTATAGATATATTGTTACTATTAGTAAGAACTTTTTAATGACACTGTTTCTAATTGTTTTAAACATATTTTTTTATTGTATTGTCGATAGTTCTCCATAGAATAAATAAATACTACTCATTGGAAGAGCGGTGGTAGCTCGGTTGCTCACTTTTCTTAACATCCTAAAAAAGTCGGTTCGAACCCCGGCATGTACCAATGAAAACTACATTTTTCTTACGTACATCTGTCATATTTACAACACTACCGTTTCCGAGCCTCCATCTCTAACAGCGGAGGTCTAGGACGCTGTAATTAATAATTCATTCAATCCTAGGGACAGACCCCACGCCATACAGATCCGTGATTCTGTTGTCTTTTAGATTGGCATACATACATACTCGTGTTAGAGTATTAAACAATAATTATCAATATATATCTGGAACTTGAACATATGCTTAAAACTTATAAAATGAATGTATCTATTTCTGCTCGTATTGGCGGACAGGTTGTAAGCCAGCCAATCAAGAAATGGCGCGTAAACACGCAATTGTATTTTTAATATTTTACGAAAATATCTAATAAGCTATTTACTAATTATTATCAAATAAGATTTGTGTAGCTATTTACAATTTTGTGTTAAATGATGGAAAGTATTTATACTTTTCTAATTGGTATAAATGTATTTAATGTCTGACGAATCGTGTACCGACCACTTGGCGGGATATTCGAAATGGCCTCGGGCCCGTTCGGGACTACTCGGGTTGTTGCACGAGTCGTTTAGTCATTCGATTCCACGGAACGGTAGAGGAAGGAATAAACGTATTTATATAATAACTGTTATCTTTTAATGTAACATAGTTATTATTACATTATTATCTCTATGGTTTTGTAAAGTAGGTGGCGTTGTGTACGAACGTAGTCGTGTGCTGATTTCTGATTGGTTCAATAACGATGTTACGAGTCGCTTTAATGAATGGCGCGAATCATATCGCGCCAGATTACAAGAACACAGCAGACGAGTCGGTCGTTGCGCGCCTTTAAAATAGTGAAGGTTGTAAATAATTATTGGCAATGGAAATAAATCATACAACATTGAAGACTGGTTTAATTTGAGAAATTAACCCAAACATAACTAAGTATTGTTTTATTTATTAGACGAGTTTTAACACTCGTACGCACAAAGTTTATCACATTTATAATATTAGTATAAAGGATTACAAAACTTACATCGTAATTATTTGAATAGCAACCGAACAAGTGTTTCAGGTAGGAATAATGGAACAAGCAATAACTCAACAATGCATTACCTACATAATAGCCTTGTTAGAAATGTTGATACATGTGTTTCGTGTATCTTACAGCTTTGTCCTAAAACATGATAAAGCACTTCTCTATGCTAGGAAGGACCACATATGTATATTGTGTTATTTTAGGCTACAAATATGTTTGAATATTATTGTACCTCAAATTGTTGAATTGTTAAAAAAATAATGAGATCCGTCTGGTGTGGGCCAGAAATGTACTGTGTGTTACACTTAGTACGAGAAAATTGCAGATCTAGAGGCGAAAGTACCATTTTTAGAATGGTCAGAAACCCTGCTTTTAAATAAGCGGATTCACATTTAACCAACTTCGTCGATGTGTCTAGCTTACCAGACTCCAAAACAATCACAAATTTATAAAATAAAATGTTGTTTCAAGAAGGTATAAGCTACGGCATTGACCTGTTTAAACATGTTTTTTTTGTTGTTATAGTCTGCCGTCAAGACAGTGGCAATGCTCGTCCACGTGACCAGAGCACCGTGTCTGAATCTTCCAAGCGATTCCGTGCAGAATTCCTTGAAGACTGGCCGCAGCTGCCAGGAGCGCCGTACTTCGACGCCAGCACTCCACACAATGTCACTGGCCTCGTCGGACATCCTGTCCTACTTCGCTGCAAAGTCAAAAATCTTCAGAACAGAACTGTAAGTTTTTTATATGTTTTTTTGATACCATACAGAGTTACCAGAGATATTAGAAATGCCACACAATGTCACTGGCTTTATTCTGTACCACTGTACTTCAAACTCAATAATCTTTAGAAAATTTGTTTTAAATTATTTCTACTTCCGTGCAGAACTACCTATATATCGTATTTGGTTGGGTAGAGAGAGGAGCAGAATGGTGTATGGTGAGCGTCTTATTGCACAATAAAAGAGGATGCTTTCTTTGTAAACCAGCCTATAGTCGGTCCAACAATGGGTTTTGACTATTAAAGCCATTATATAATAAAATATATAAAAATTATTGCAATGGTGTGGTTTGTTTTTTATTTTTATTTTTTTTATTTTTATTTAATTTTATTGCGCAATAAGACGCACACCATCCACCATTCTGCTCCTCTCTTTACCCAACCAAATACTGTATGATACTGTTATTGTCGTATAGGAAGGTATTTCCATGTATGTATGTATTGACGGCAGACCTGCTTAGGCCCAATTCTTTCAGTTAGTGGTGCAAAGATTTTGCTGGAACTCCTATCGCATTTTCACTGCGTAAAGCTGAGTCTTGAACCCGTTCCTGATCATTTCTTCTGTGAGATCATAATATCTGTTCGACTTTACAAAGAGAAGAAAGACAAAATACCATTTGCGTAACTTTGAAACGCTGTAATATATCGCTTTAATTTATGCAAGTCGAACGACCAGCGCTTTGAAGTAACAATTTTTCAAGTCAAACACCGCAAATACCTCTATGTATAGTATAACGGTGCTAGGGAAGAGTCCATGTACCACGTTTGATGGACGGATAGTTTAGAGAAGGGTTGGGTGAGAGATTTAACAGTGTTTCTTCGTGTTGTTTTTTGTTACCTAAAATAAGTGTATCTATTGAATTCGTCGGAATTCTGAAATACTTTTCATACATGGATTTGAGGAAATATATCTTGTTATTGAAGGAATCGTGTCTTCATAAAAATAAGATATCGTATTCTTGGAAAAAGTTCGTCGTATTTTTCTCTATAGATAGGATAAGAAATGACAGGTTTTAGTAGTACTGAATTGATGTGTATGTAAGGTAATTTATTAATATTTATAGAAATGAAATAAAATTCTTTTGCAATAGTAAATTCTAAGAATTTTCTAAGCTTAGGGCTAAATATAGAAAGTAAAGATTGACGTCTAAAGGAATTTAATCGCGTGGCGAGAAAGAAGTCACTGACACAAATGTGCGTCCTACTTTTATTTGAATACATGAGAGCAATAAATTTGACGTGACACAATAACAATTTTATCTAAAATGACGTTTATCAACCTATATACAAGTATGTATTCGTATGTATAAACTGTCTCCGTGGTCTAGCGGTTAAGTCCGTGGATTTAGACTCGGAGGTACCGGGTTCGATTCCTGGTCGGGACACAAAAATATTTAATAATATAAATAAATGCATTACATTTACATACAAATTATTATTTAATTTATTTGTGATATTTCTCGAGTTTGGTACGCTGAAGACATCGACGAGCTTGCCACTTGTCATGATTGGCCTATAGTAAAGTTGGCTAAATGTGAATCCGCTTATTTACTAGCGTGGTTTTTGACCACCCCGAAAGGGAAACGGTCGTGATGATACTTTTTATTCGTATGTATGTGTGTTCCTTTGTGGCACACTGGAGACCAAACGCGTTGGCCGATTTTGATAATTCTCACGTCAATCGATTTGTCTTCATTACGCGAGTGTCACTGAAGATATGACATTAATCAAATTTCATTAAGGCGACAACCATACGCCATATTTGCGAGAAAAAAAAAACCTTCGAACTATATTGCGTGGGGTATCATCGAATAGGTATTTGAAAATCATGTTGAGTATTCTCTCAGACGCGGTTCCTCTCAGTGCGAAGACGTGAACCCTAAGCAAAACAGAAAAAAATAAAATAATGCACTGGAGATGTGTGTTGGCGGAGAATTTTGGGCATATCATGGAGAGTTCTGAACCAACAAATCCATACTAGACAACGCCTTTCCTCGACTGTACAACCTCGCACTTTCTTCGGACACGTGTCACGGCGTGGAAAAACATCCAACGAGCGCCTGGTAGTCCAGGGGATACACGAAGGCAAGAGAATGCGTGGTAGGTCTCCGATCAGGTGAAGCTTGCAATGGATCATCCCCTACATGAGTGCACCAGGAAAGCTGTGGTCCGAGAGGAGTCGCGACGGCTTGCTCAGCTTGCCTATCGCACTCAAATAGCCACCACGACCACTCTGCCAAGAGTGTAGCGACCAAGAAGTTTTTTTTATCGATAAATAGTGACGTGTTAATAAATTGGTCAGGTCAACCTAACCTGAGTTAGTTTAACGTCATTGTATTACTATAGTATTGTATCCTCCTCCTTGCGTCGTTTTCCTCAATGCTGAGGGTCGTGACCCCCTCCTCGGATCACTTTGTCCCGGACTATTCTGCGCCATCCGGGTCTGCTCACGGCGGCGTGCAGGGCCTCGTGGACTTGGGTGTGAAGTGTGGTGCGGATCTGGTCTGACCAGCGTGTCGGGCTCCGGCTACGGGGTCTCTTGCCTTCAATTTTCCCCGTGATTACTAGCCTTTCCAGATTGCCAGAGCTTTTACGGGCTATATGACCAAAATACTCAAGGACTCGTTGCAGGCAGATGGAAGAGAGCCTGGTAGTGACTTTGAGCTCCTTGAGTATTGATAAGTTTGTTCTGCGCGCTGTCCACGGGATGCGCAGCATACGCCTCCAGCACCATATTTCGAAGGCGTAGTATAGTATTGTATAGACTGATCTTATTTTATAAAACGTAACCAAGGAAAAAACCTATCATTAGCTTAACCAAGAAAAGTCTCTACTTGGGATGAGAATTCCTCCAAAATGAATATGTAAAATTATTCAGCAAAAAATAGTTTTTTTTTTTTTTTTTGTTATCGTCGTAAATTCTAGTTAACCGAAGATCTTTAATTACATCAAATACCCATATACATATACGAGTATTTTCTTAGACTGTAAATAATAAATTGGCCCAATTTGTCCGGAAAGTTTTATGATAAAAAACTATATGTTTAATATTCAGGACGCGGAAGTTACCAACTTCTTTACTAGACCAAAGTTATCCGTTGTGACAACGGACAACGCTGGGACAACGGCAGATTAATATTGAACATTGACGGCTAAAGAAAATAAAACAAAACAAAGAAACAAAAACTAATTTTTAGTCGTTAAATTATTAAGTTTACGTTACGTAGTCTTATAGCGGCCATACACACTACGGTCCACCGGAGAGGTCTGAAGCCAGAGCGTGTGTGGGACCTGTGCAGTTTTAAGAACCTACGAGGCGACCGGGCGCTAGATAAAATAACAATTATTCGAGTGACATCGTACGGTGTACCTGCGTGTGTGCAAGTACTTTGGTCACCTGTGCAGGTCGCGTCAGTTGTTTTTGTTTTTTAGTGCCTGCCCCGGACATTGGAAAACAAATTTTAAATTTGAAAAGAAGGTCACGTCGCAGGCATCGTATTGCCAAAAAGGCCACGTATTTAAGGGATGTAATCCTTTTATTGTTAATATTCTAAAAGCATATTCATCTATTCTAATAAAAGTCTTTAGCGTACTCGTGATTTTAATTATGCGTTTAAAATTACTTTTTAATGGTTCAAATGAATATTTATAAGCTACTTTATTAATAGACTTTTATGTGCGGGATTAGCTATATTTTTAGAAGCAATTATGTTAATGTTTAATATAAAAGGTTACCCTTTAACTGTGTTAGAAGTAAAGTATCATCACGATCGTATCCCTTTCAGGGTGATCAGAAACCACGCTTATAAAGAATCGGATTAACATTTATTCAACTTTACTATAGACATTTATTTTTTAATTTGACTATAGATATTTAAATTTGATTTAATTTTTTTACGTCTTCCAAGAATCTGTTCTTGTAGGTACAACGGTCTTTACTGCACTAATTAAAAATATATATTATTTAACATACGTTTGTTTAGCAAGAAAATAGTCTACCGATTGTACAGTAATACAAATTAATCAATGACGATCGTATCCCTTTCCGGGTGGTCAGAAACCACGCTTAAAGACCCGTCAACTATACTATAGGCCAATAATGACAAGTGGCAAACTCGTCGATGTCTTTAGCATACCAAACTAGGGAAATATCACAGATAAAGTAAATTGAAATTATTAAATATTATTGTGTCCGGACCAGGAATCGAACTTGGTACCTCTAGGTCTAAATCCAGGGACCGCTAGACCACGGAAGCAGTTTGACGTTGTTGTAAGGATTTTTTTTTAGACTCAGCTAGACTAGGTGATAAACTAACCCACGCCAAGGTTTTTTTTTATATAGGTACTAGCACAACAAGTGACTGGAATCAGACAATGATGACTGGCATGAGTGTTGATCAGATCCTGATCATGATCCTGAAACGTGTTGATAAACTTTACATGGGTTTATCGGCACGAACGGTGAATACTTCTCCGACCCGGCCGACTGGGCAAATTGAACCATGGTTAAATATGGTTATTGGACACAAGCAGCTTTTTTGAAGATACATATTTTTTCTTTAATCGTGTCGCGAAGTTGTGGCTAGCTTTAATAGGTGGTAGGCGGTCTGATGGTGGTAATTTTCCCAGATTGCCGGGGATAGGGAAGTGCCGATAAACCCAGTAAAGTGTATCCACATCGGGCCTGATCCCGAAACGCCGTCATGCCCAGTCAATCCGGCATAGTGTTAGATACTGATGTCAGTCATGAGTGTCTGTTTCCTGTTGCTAACATTCATAGACCTCGCGCGCCATTTACCATCAGGTAGGAGCAAGGTCACATATCGTGATAGTATATAAAAAAAAAATATAAGCTGACAACACGCACCAAAATATGCATCCACCTACCGTAGCCAATATCCCTACGCGTACTTATAAATTTGAAGATCGTAAAATCTGTTGCACGCTAAAGAAGTAGAATGCTATCTTAAGGGCTATAATCTTTCTCAGGTATCATGGGTCCGTCATCGAGACATCCACCTGCTGACGGTGGGTCGGTACACGTATACATCAGACCAGCGGTTCGAGGCCCAGCACAAGCCCCGGTCCGAGGAGTGGGCACTGAGGATTAGGAGTCCTCAGCGAAGGGACTCGGGCCAGTACGAGTGTCAGATATCAACCACGCCCCCTATGGGACATCCTGTCTACTTAAACATAGTTGGTAAGTTTTTCTATAACATAAATAAACCAGACGTATTATATATATATATATATTAAAAATAACAAAGTAGCTAACTTCAGCAAAGAAGCCGATAGACGCATTTAGCTAGGATGGGCAGCATTCGGGAAGCTACGTCACATCTTTCTATCGAACATACCACAGTGTTTGAAGACAAAAGTTTTCAACCAGTGCGTTCTTCCAGTAATGTTGTATAGTGCAAAAACGTGGACACTGACGTTAGGTCTGTTCCACAAGTTCAAGGTCGCTCAGCGAGCTATGGAGAGTGCTATGCTCGGGATTTCACTAAAAGGTAAAGTCAGATACGTTGACATCCGTCAAAGAACCAAAGTTACTGATATAGCTTTTAAAATTAGCAAGCTGAAGTGGCAATGGGCTGGACACATATGCCGCAGAACCGATGAACGATGGAGTAGACGGGTTCTGGAGTGTAGACCACGTACTGGAAGACGCAGAGTGGGACGACTCCCCGCCAGATGGACAGATGACCTGAGGAAGGTCGCTGGTTGGGGATGGATGAGGGTGGCAGAAGATCGTGTGAAGTGGCGAGTCTTGGGGAAGGCCTACATCCAGCAGTGGAGAGACACAGGCTGATGATGATGATGATGATTAAAAAGAGCGGTGGGGCTCTATTATAATTTAATTTTATCTATAGGAGACACTACATTTTTTGAATTCTTACTTACATGCGCAGAAGTAGAACTATTAAGAACAGCATGTTTATCATAACTAAAGCATACTTGGTTTTTACTATTTCTTTCTTCTCAATAAGGCAATGCGAACTAGAGGGAGACGAATCTAGTTATCGACACGAATTCATTAAAACAATGTATGCATGTTTTATACATAAATAATTAGTTACGTAGTAGTTACATATGTGGATCCAAATGATATCCAAAATATATTATTGGATAAATGCTACTACACGATCGAAAAATTCCTAAATGACAAGGCAATTATATAAAAATTTGGTTGGACATAATTTTTTAAATATACTTGTATATTATGTAGGTATTTTAGTTAGAAATAAGTTAAACTGTTTGGAGTTTAAGTTAGAAGAATCTTTAAGTTTTAATATTATGTTTTTTAAACTTTTTTTTTTATTGTCTTCATACATTACTGTTTTTGGAATTGAATAGTTTATTCGAAGTTAATTATAGTACATTAAATATAAATTTAAAGCTACCTAAATATTAAAATTAAAAATAAACGAAACTATAAATAAAAAATGTCTTCTAAAGACGTCCCATCCGAGATAGTCCCAAGGAGACTGGCAACATTTCCCACAGAGGTATAGCGAGGCTAATATGTTGACAGAAATAATTGCCAGCCTTTCTGTCTTCAGACCATTACTTTACAATACTTGAGTATTTTATATCTGATTTGTACATATTTGCATGCCTATACGGGCCGTTTTTTTTGTGTAACTTATTTTATTTTGAGACCTATTGTAGAAAAGACCTGCAAAATATTTACTTATTGTAATTAATTTTGAATTATCTGCAACAAATAAAACGTGTTAGATGTGTTTCTTACTTGGTAAAATATATAAATTGAAGCTTAAAAAAATTATTGCCAAATATTTCGCCTCTCTTTGGAGCGGCGTCATCAGTGACAGTGACTGAAGGTCTTTGTCATAAATTTTGAAAAGTAATTTTATTTCTTTTAGCAATGGTAAAGGCAATGCACTATACAGTTTTGTATTAATTTAAAAAAAATATATCATCATCACCTCACGCATCATGGAAAACATCATCAGTATGTTATGTCCATTGTTGGTTCGATATTAATAAATTTACAAAACAAGTTAGACAAAACCTAATGCATTACATTCAGACCAGGGCTATAGTATGCGCCAAGCTGCCATATAAAAGAGCTTTCCCATGTTTTTAAATCAATAGACCGAATAGTTTTAGGAAAACTCTTTAATACTCTTACTGTGAAACAATTGTTAAAGGTAATAATTAATTTTGGTGTGGCGTCTGCTATTTAAAGAGCACAGTTTTAATTGGTTATTATATAAAAAATCTCATACATACACTCACACATATATCACGAACACACAGAAAGGACATACATAATTTATTGTTGAACATTATAATATTGAAGAGTACTGATATCTTGTACTACAGGGCAACCTCGTGTCGACAAACACAATTTTTATTTTATTTGTTCTGTTACAACCATACTCGTACATTCCCATTTGAATTCGGTTAAGCCAATAGTTATTGTTATGCACAATTTATAGTATACACATTGAAATATAATTTTAGTTGTCCTGCCTGGAGGCTATGGAACTATAGGCAAGGAACAGAACTGGAGGCTAATGTAGCATTTGAGTTTAGATACCAAGACAAAACTAAATACAACTTCTTAAAATATTATAAATAAAATTAAATACTAGTTGCAGCTGTAAAAGTGCCTTGTAAAACTTAAATAACTATTTAATTCTCTAATTATTATAATGTCATAATCCATACTAATTGTAGCCGCTGTATTAAGGCATTGTCTTATAAAAAATATTATAGCTGTCAATGGCCTGCCACACCGAAATACCTCGAGGACAAATTTACCTATCTCTCCTCAATTCATGATAGATCTCTTCGTTCGTCACACAGTTCTGTTCTATCTATCCCTTCTCATCACTCTAGCTTTCAGTCTAACTCATTCGCAGTAGTGGCTGCAAATCTTCTGGAACCTGTTGAAATTCGCCAAGCACCCAGGAAACCGCTGTTTAAAAATCTGGTTTACTTTCATTACCTAAAGAGCTCCTCACAACGTATATAAGTATGTATTGTATGTAGTATATAGTAGCCAATATAGTGTGTAATATATGTATTATTGTGTACATATTTGTATATATGTGTATTTATTTTATTATTTAGTGTATGTAAGATTAAATGAATTTATTTGGCAACGTTTCTTACAATCGTTTGCACCTAGCCTCATGACTGTAATATTCTGTATTGTCCCAAAGGTTGGCTGCTAGAGAATGCCTAGCGGCATTAAGCCCGCCCTTTGTACATAGTGCAATAAAGTTTTAAATAAATGGACATTGTCAATAATGGTAATATCTCTATTCTAGTGTATGTAAGATTAAATGAATTTATTTGGCAACGTTTCTTACAATCGTTTGCACCTAGCCTCATGACTGTAATATTCTGTATTGTCCCAAAGGTTGGCTGCTAGAGAATGCCTAGCGGCATTAAGCCCGCCCTTTGTACATAGTGCAATAAAGTTTTAAATAAATGGACATGGTCAATAATGGTAATATCTCTATATATCTACATATATTGTTCACCTATTTTACATCTGTATATTTGTTGGGACAATAAATGAATTTATTATTTTTATTGTTATGGGTATAACCTTCTTAAACCGACATTTCGGTGCTACAATAATAGTTAAAGTTATGAGCTCTGATGTAGTAGTATTTTGGAATTCTTCGCTGTCATCGACTTATGCATTTACCAGGCTTTTGATAAAACTTAGCTGTCAAGTAGGTATTTGTATAATTTAATATTACTATTGCTATTTATTAAAACTTTAAGGGTTGCCGGTTATAGTAATACAAAATTATTACTCTCTGACGTTACCAGCGAAAATATAAGTTTTTGTCAGGTTAAATTTTAGTTCATCATAAAATAAATAAATAGTGATATAATTTATATTTATACTAAATTTAAGTATGTCTATTCAGTCACTTTCTTTTTGCTTTGCTTTGAGTTTTAGTATCTGGTTATGTATTTGTTGATAAAGGTAATTTTTCTGTCTTTTTTTGTTACATTCATTCATCTTTTGTGGAAATCTTTAATTGACTGTACTCATTATCACTACTTTAAATGTATTTAAAGCTGTTGATTTTCCAAATAAATAAATAAATTAGACCTTAGTTTATTCTGTAACTTAAGCGCAAACGTTCTATAATGAAATCTGTTAGCTAAATATTACGCTATTAGAGTTGATATTTGCACGGACTCTGCCAAGATCGAGCGCTTATAGAGTTGAGAATTGATTAATATTTTGTAATTATGACGCAAGCTCTGATGTAAATAATGAAATCCCTAATAACGTTTGCGCTTAAGAAACAGAATAGGGCTAGAATATTCTTTAAACGTCATTTTAACACTTTAATTTAGTTTATTTAAATAAGCGTTTACTCAATTATTAACTTTACATAATTTACATTGAAAACATCCATTATTCTTCATGATATTAAACATTAAATCAAAACTTTACCAATTCTTTTTATCTTTATCAATTTCTTAGTATTAGCAATCCTACATAGACGAGTTGTATTATTTTTGTGAAATAAATAACGGAATATCAATAATTGGTGGGATGTTAACAATTCAGTACTCGTATCTTAATAATTCATAATTCGAAAATTAATTATATTTTCCGTATAAAATAAAGCTGAAATAAAAAGCATTGAATTAAAGTTAAAGTAGGATAATCAATAAGTTGGAAAAATATTTTGACTTTTCCTAAAGAGGACCTAGTACGTTTATATTATAGTGTAACGAGATTGCCTATGGGAACAAACACTGTCCGCTAAAATTTTTGTTGAGTTCAATCGAGATGTTGTTGGACAAATTTTTTTGTACACTTTCGCCGACTTTATCGACCAGTGTGCAAACTAGCGTTGCCTATACCACTTTAGCAACGAATCCGACAGTTGCATTCAGCTAGGATGAGCGACATTCGGGAATCTACGGCACATCCTCTCATTGTACTTTGTTTGAAGATAAAGGTCTTCAACTAGTGCGTTATCCCCGTAATGTAGTACGGAGCAGAGACGTAAACAGTGGGGGCTATGCTTGTTATTTCCCTGATGGATAGAATTCGTCACAGAACCGAAGATACTCATATAGCTTTCACAATAATATTTCACAAAATAAGCAAGCTGAAGTGGCATTCGGAGGATACATTTGCTGCAGAACGACGGGCAAACGTGTTCTAGAGTTGAGACCATGTACAGTCTACTGAGAAAGTGGTGTATCAGTTTTGACATAGCTTTCTTTGTAATTAAAATATTGCCAAGGTCGAGTATTCGAATTATCGTACTATTTTTAGGGGAAAATCAACCTTATGGTTAGGTGCAAATAAATTTCACCCGTAATTAGACCATTTTTTTGGTCGACTGTACAGGACTATGTAGAGTGAGACGATCCGAGATATGGACAGATGACATAAAAAAGTGTACTGGCCTGGGTTGAGCATTGCAAAAGACCGTGTGCAATGGCGCGCCTTAATGGCCTTCATCCAGCAGTAGAGTTACACAGAGTGATGTTAATGTGACAATAAAATTAAATCTCGAAAGAGACTGCTGTGAATATTAAAATAACCACCAAAAGGCCGTCGCCTGCTCTGTGAGATTCTGGGGGCCGAGGCATAACCAGCAATTGCTGACTAAATTGGGCAATAGTCTGCTCCACAAGTGCCACAAATCCTTTAGTGGTTCCTTACCCGGCTATCGTCGCCGAGGTAAAACAAGCAACCGGTCACCTACCGAAATTACCGCACGCTCAATGGAAATAACCCCGGAGCGTTCCACCCCAGAGTGCATATACGAGTAACTACTACTGTCAAACTCCTGCAAGATCATAAACCATGTTTTCTCGCCAAAAAAAAAAATACTATGGACCCGGCACTTAACATAAGTCAATGTTTACAACAGAGTCGAGTAGAATTCCGCTTATTATGTTAACAAACTAAATCCTTTGAAGTTCTCCCAATATTCTATTATCTTATAGTTTGGTATAACTTTGAGAAAGAAAAACAAAGTTCTTCCAACCGTGTGGGCCGGATTGTACTTCAGAATTGTTTTATGTGATTACTAGCTGTTTGACCCGGCGTTACCCGTGTAAGATACTGTTCAGCAAAATTTTCGGTGGCCGTAGGGTCATGTAAAATGTTGACTTCATGTCCCCAACTCTGAGTTTCAAGAAAGTAATATAACTAATAACTTAATAAAAAAGATACATATTAGATACATAGTATATATTTACAAAAAAAAAGTATAAAATGTAGTTTATCAACCATCTAGTTTCCGTAACACAAGCCTCGTAGCTTACCACGGAAATTAGATGGCGCTGTGTGACCTGTCTGGAAATATTTATTATGTATTTATTATAGTGAGACTCTGGCTCATAAAAGCGGCAAGCGCACCTGTACGTCGGATGTGCGACACGTACAACAGGCGTTTATCGGACGTGGATATATTCAGTAACTCCCGCGCCGCCTTCAAAGCCAAAATCAAGAAGCTGCTACTTTCGGTTTAGCTCGCAAAGTGTGGGCAGTTTGCTTCAGAGTTCGCCTAACAGTTTTAATGCATTCAAACACATCAATGCAGTTGTTTTCTTTATACCTGGCCAAGGTGATATTTTACGAATTTTGTATCGCAGAAAGAGTGCACTATTGTTCACAGTGAGAAATATTCTGGTGACGGGTATAATTTTAATTGCTTCTACTCTGTTGCTATCTTCTATGTTCTTATATTGCCTGTCTCTGTCCTTTCTCTTCGAATAAATAAATAAATAAGCTAGTATCTTAGGAGCTAGTTCCTTTAATGAATTACAAAAATACAAAAAAGTAATAACAATTCTAAACTGTAACATTACTTCAGGGTCAGGTCTCAGACATAAGCTTTATCATAAAACAGCAAAGCAAACATTATCTTTTAGCTCCCAGTCAGTTAACTTTCAGATTCTAACTCAACAATATGTCTACTTCGGGTCTATTTTGCCAGCGTAACATTGCATCGGCAAATTTCTAGCTGAGACAATAAATATCAATTGATATCAGTTGAATTTATTAAAAAGGAAATATTTTTTATATTATATTCTAGAATAAAAATAAAGATATACGTATTTTTTATTTTAATCATTTAGTAATAAAATCTTAAGTTACGGCGCAGAGAAGTTTTCCTAAAAATATCGCCACTCATACTGACCCTAATCAAGTAGGCAGCGAGAGGTCGACAATCGCGCGAACGTTGACTTTCGTAATTCTTTCTCTCTCTATTTCGTCTCTGGGCTGTGGGCAAGATCAATTAATAATAACACTCCCCAGCCTTTAGGTATTTATCACGAGGGATATATAAGAATATCATGAGGAGTTTGTCACTGGCCCGACTAGACGTATGTTCTATCGGGCCGACAACGGACACTTCAACCATCTCCAGAATATCGCTTCGTCTTGGTGGAGACCTGAAGCAGTTGAATCTAGCCCTCTGGGGTCGTGAGCCACATGGGCGCTGTCATACTAAAAGTGCATGAATTTGAGTTCCTGCCGGGGAAATCTGGGGAATATCCCCATCTCCAACCCAGGCCCATTAGGCGTCCGTCCCTGGACGACCCCACTGTCTGTCTGACCGTATCCATGGTAGTCAGAAGCCACGCTTTTTTTTAAATGAAGTAGATTCACATTTAGCTAACTTTACTAAAGGCCCATCATGACAACTGGCAAGCTCATCGATGTCTCTAACGTACCTAACTCGAGAAACATTACAAATTAAATATTTTTTCGTGTCCTGACCAGGAATCGAATCCGGTACCTCCGAGTCTAAATCCACAGACTTAACCGCTAGATCACGGAGGCAGTCCTATCTTAAAATAATAATTTAAATAAATAATATTTAAATATTAAATAATTTAATAATGGGTGCTCAGGTGGCCTTACTTTGAGATTTCTTTATAAAATAAATATCTACTACGAAGGAGGCGTAGGTTTCAAAAGTGGGTGTATAGAAATGAGAAGAAATTAAAAATAAATTAGTTTAATTAGTGCGAAGTTAATAATTCATTGTATATTTAACTTTTAAAATAATTAAGTACAATATTAAATAAAAAAAAAAAAAAATATACACACAAATTAAATGAAAAACTAAAATAACCATCCGATGGGCGTAGTAGGCCGTATGAGGCTGACTCTTTGAGCAAAATATTCTCTACTCAAAAGGTCACCCGAGTTTTTCCCCAAGCTCACGAGAGAACGCCAGAGCATCCTCGGACCACAGACCCATCGTTTCGACTGCAAATAGGATGAAGTAGTGATTTACGATCATCTCCGCGTACTTGTTGCGTTTAAGGCGCCCAGCTGATTCTGCAGCGGCCCTGGGTTTACATATGAGGGACAGAGTGTGTCAACACATGTGGCATCCCAAACCAGTGCACGGCCTCGTTTGTATGGAATCAACGACATTCCACCCGGACGCCTATCAGACTTAACT
This sequence comes from Tinea semifulvella, assembly GCA_910589645.1. Lineage (NCBI taxonomy): Eukaryota > Metazoa > Arthropoda > Insecta > Lepidoptera > Tineidae > Tinea > Tinea semifulvella. The sequence goes on along the minus strand of OU342595.1, from coordinate 9,247,098 downwards.
ATCTATTATATTAGCAGATGTAATAAATAGTACATTACTGCCGCGGTCTATAATGATTACTTTACTGGTCGTGCTGATGATGGCCGACAGCGCAGCGTAGCGCAGCTCCAGGCCGACACAGCGCGGTCAGCGTGCAGCACTTGATGGACGAGCTGAGATAAACTTTACAGCGAGGACAGTAAGGGCTGCAATGAAGGCCAAGCTGGAAGGCCTAGATAGTAGCTAGGCTAGCTCGAGGCAATCATAGCGTGACCAGCGAAGCAGTCATAGTGGGCCAAGGTTTGTATAGTACTTTACTTAAAAATGCAAGTACCTAATCTAAATAAAACCAGCAAGTAATTTAAATAATGTACTATTAAAACGTTGAAACGTCAAAATAGCGGCCGGCAATGTTTTGCCGGCCTGTTAGAGCGACCAGCAAAACTTTGCCGGCCGCTCCTTGAAACAGAACGGCAAGGTCGACTTTGCTCAAACAAGGTTGTCAAAATAATGACCACATTACATAAATAAATAAATAAATAAAATTATAAACTGCCTGTTTGGCGTAGGTAAAAAATAAATGCCTAATAGAATTTAGTATCAACCCTAGAAATAGAAGGTGCGCCTCGGAAGCGCCTGCGAATCAGTTTTTTTTTTGTTTTGATTTTTAAAACTGAACACGACATGTCTCAATCATTAAATACTTTCAAGCCATCCGATATAATTAGAGAATTATTTACATTTTTAAATCCTGTGATTTATGTATAATAAAGTACCTGATCATAATAAAGTACCTAATCGTACAAATAGCGCTCTGTTTATTTCACTACGAGTTCTCCGCGCCATTTTGCGTGGACATGTCAAGTGCATTGTTTTGTAAATTACCTAATTTACTGTGAATATTGTTGGTCAAAAGTGGTGTTGTTTTGTTAAATAAGGTGCTACAATGTAAATAGTTATGGAAAACGATAAATTGGACTTTAAATATGGGGCACAAGTTACATTTTATTTTTTGCGGTTTTCCCGCGCTGTCAACTCCCATATTTTACCCGACGTGTTTGAGCTATGGTGCCGCGAGTGACTCCAAAAAAAGCATCAAATTCTACAGCATCTGGAATTTGATGATGACCTCATTAACTCATAAAAATGAAAGATATTACGTCAGACTTGGCTGTATGGGCTAGACCCTTTGCCTTCCCTATCATCTCATTCATCATCCATCGGGAGAAAAGAAAAAAAAAACTAAGTGTTTATTCCATAGATAAATTTAAACCAATTGAATTATTGAATGAAATTATTCTTTAATATAAATATATATAAATATAAATATTTCCAGACAGGTTACACAGCGCCATCTAGTTTCCGTGGTAAGCGTAGCTTGTGTTACGGAAACTAGATGGTTGATAAACTCTATATTATACTTTTTTTTTTTGTAAATATATACATATTATACATATAAACACCCAGACCGAGACAAATTATACAATGTACAACTTGCCCCCGGTGGGAATCGAACCCACGACCTCCCGAGTTCACGGCAACGTTTGTTACCACTAGACCACGGAGGCGGTCATCATGCAACAGATGTTGATATAAAATTTTAAAAAAATACAGAAAATAATTATTATTATTGAATTATATTTAGTCGAGGCACGCTGCAAAAACTGCCTGGTTTTGGGAAATCTCTTTTGTAAATAAAAATACGCGAAATTTTGAAAAATGTCAAGTCCACTACTTCGAGTCTAATAAGCCATGATAAACACCTGGTCCTTGTGCCTAAATCAATGTTTTATAATTCCTAATTAATTCGTATATTCACTGGGTGAATTTCAAGTTGATTTTGTAATTAAGGCAAGGTAAATACTGCCTAATTAAAGGTCTGATTCACCGTTTGGCACAAATTTGCGATATCCATTTTACGTCATTTCATGACTGTAATATTATTTTGGTAATCCAGCATTTCGAAAAGAAAAAATGTGTAATGTACAAGCGGATCATTAACTATTTATAAGGGTTCTTTTTCATAGATATTTCACTTTTATAACGGGTTCTTTATATGGAAACTAGCTTTACCCGGCTGATTTTGCTATATCTCCTAAGATGGTACTAACTTTAATCAAATAATCTTCATGAAATGTTTAAGCCAAGTAACGTATTTATTTATATATTTATTGATATTACTCATTATAATATTTTGATCTTTTGTGTTAATTTTTCTTACTCTGCACCCATTATATTCTTCTCTCACTCTCTCAAAGGTTAGCTGGTAGAGAATACCTTTATGGTATTATGCTCGCCTATGTACATGTTTTTATATTTTATATTTTGTGTGCAATAAAGAATTTTATTTTTATTATTATTTAAAATGTTAAGCATTAATACTGTATTTATGTAAATAGCTTTCCAATTACCGGTTTATATTTTCCTATTTTTTTTTATATTAAAATGGATATAGTATGTTATCCTTAAGAGATGGACATATGGCATCGTGGAGTTTTCTGTAGACCTATATAAGATATACACAATTCCACCATACATTATTTTGTTATATATATTTACTTTATATTATATACTTCGTCCATGATATGCCTAACATTCTCCGCCAACACCACATCTTTAGAGCATCAATCAGTTTGATTTCTGTTTTGCGTAGGGTTCACGTCTCTACAGCATATAGGAAAATAGGGAACACAAGAGCTCCGACCAGCCGGATTTTAGTAGCTTTTGTAATTTATTTATTTAATTAGGATCACCAACAGAGTACACATTGAATCCAATTCTATCAATAGAAGCAAACAGTAAAAAAAAAAACATTAGTGAATATTACCCCAGTAACAGGTGACCACAACATGTCAAACTACATTTAATTATGATACATTATATGTTTAAGAAATTTAAATAATAATATTAACAATATTTAAAAACTAAAAAATAATAAAATAATGACTAAAAGTAATACTTACAGTTACAGAGTTAAATGATAAAAGTATCTTAATGTTTCGGTTCCTCCATATTTTCTTTAGCTTGTCCATAGCAGAACTTGACGCTGCCATTCGACGCTTAATTTTCACCTCGCTGTTCGATTTTAATGCTGCCAGGTAAATGTTATGCTATTTGTTTAATTTTTGGCCCATTATCGTTGGCACGGTCTATAATCATTACTAAGGTTAATTTTTTATTTTTATTTTATCTCAATAACCCTTCCACATCGCAAATTGGAAATTAATATAACTACATACATAAAACTACTTATCTTCATATATGTATATCTACTATAATACGTATATATTGATGAGTATTTATGTAGTCTATGTATACATACTATTTATGTAGTTTATTGGTTAGAATTGAAACCCACATCGACCGCCTCCGTGGTCTAGTAGTAACAAACGTTGCCGTGAACTAGGGAGGTCGTGGGTTCGATTCCCACTGGGGGCAAGTTGTACATTGTATAATTTGTCTCGGTCTGGGTGTTTATATGTATATAATTACAAAAAAAACAAAAAAGTATAATATGCAGTTTATCAACCATCTAGTTTCCGTAACACAAGCCTCGTAGCTTACCACGGAAATTAGATGGCGCTGTGTGACCTGTCTGGAATTATTTATTTATTATTATACATATTTATACTGTCTCACTCTACCAAAGGTTAGCTGGTAGAAAAAGCCGAAATGACTTTAAGTTCGCCTTTGTACATACTTTTAAGTAAAAGTGCTGAACGGGAAACGACTAGGCGCTGGTGAAAATACTCAGAAATTGAGCGAAAGAAATGAAATTAGCAGCAACTAACCTTTATTCCGGGTCTCGAACTGGTGACCGAATTCCTTGGTGGTTTTGATAGCCGACGGGTCGCGAAATGGATGATGATGATGATGAGGATCACAGCCGAAATTACTGCAGGTCCACGGCACAATCACAGCGAATAAAATACGATTTAATTTTGGGAGCAACGATATGCTTCGACCGGCGACCGCGCTTAGACTTTCACGACAGAGAGCGTTGTTTTTTGGCGGAAACGTCATTAACCGGAAGTGCACCAAGCATAGTCCGCTAGTTACTGCTAGAGGGCGTCGAGACGATGGAACGTCATCGACGCAAAGTGCGCCGGCGCACAAAGGCGTTACCGCGAATATTCAAATCAAACGACTCAATTAACGAAATATCGAACAAGTGCAATAAAGTATTTAATAATAAATAATAATAATAATACATGCATATTTAGGATATTGATATAAGAGAAAAAAGGAAAGTTTAGGTTTATTGTTCAATTTATTCCTGTATCATATTCGTCGATCACCACATCAACATAAAATCTATAATTGTATTATTTTTATGTGTTTTTGCACACAGAGCCGGAGACAGAAATCCTTGGGGGTGCAGACCTGTTTATATATGCAGGGTCGACGATAAACCTCACCTGTATAGTTCGACACACGCCAGAACCTCCCAACACAATCGCGTGGACACACAGAGGAAAGGTTAGTAGAAATCTATAGTTTATTTCACTCGAATTTACAAAAAATAATAATAATCACATTTTTTTCTACTCTTCGCTCTTCTGTCAACAAATAAAAATTCCGACACATTTTTTATTTCAGCCGATTATTTTACAGTATTGCTGATATGCTAGAATCCTTTTAAAGTTCGAAAAGCACTCTCAGTTCATTGTTTTAAAATTTACTCACCTCACATTTTCACAAAAAAACACATTGGTAAATCCAATCTAAAGCTCGTGGTTTTTTGCATATCTATTATTCTACCGAAAAAAAAACGGTTAGGTTAGGTTAGGTTATTAATTTATTCGCCAATGTGTGTACTACAAAGGAAAGATGATATCAAATTCACAAAGAATACTTAAACTGAACAGTTTTTATAATTTAAAAACGTTTAAAAAGTTGAATTGTCACATTTTTAAAAAATACGACATTAAATAAATAATAATAATTAAGGACTTAGTTCGGGTAGTTCACTCATCGGGTAGGCACATCACCCCGCTATTGCCCTACACCGGGCACCCGCCGCCGCGCCGCTCCGATCCGTTCGATAGTTTGTTACAAAGTCACCATTAAACAGACCTTTTTGTTAGTTTTTCAGTCGGTTTTTGTTTTTTTTTTTCATAAAATAAATTTATTAAAAAAAATAGTTAAAATATTTTATTTAAGAATAGTATTATTAATGTGTAATATATCACGACGGCTCCTTATTACAAATACTCGTACATACAATCTTCTTTGTTTTCGGCTAATATTTCTGTCATGACGGATAAAAAAAAAACAGAGAGATTAAAAGTCCTCATTAAAAACTTTTGCAGAAGGGAACCACAAACCAAAACATTATCCGTTGAAGTAATATACAAACAGTATAAAATAATTACAATATAAATTAAAACTACTTAAAAGTAAAATAAATATAAACTAAACCTAATAAAAAATAAACTATAAGTAAAAAATGTCCTCTAGAGACGACCCTTCAGTGATAGTCCCAAGAAGACTGGCAACATTTCCCCTCTGTATAGCTAAGCTAATACGTTGGCAGAAATAATTGCCAGCCTTCCTGTATGTATTATCCGTTTATATTTTATTACTTTTTTTATACTTTTCTTTAAGCACTGAACCAATAACGGAAAAAAATGGGACCACCTCTGAAGTATGACTTACTAAACAAGAAAAGAATCATCAAAATCAATTTATAATTGGCGGAATTTTCGCGTAACAAACATACAAAAAAATACATATAGTCAAATTGAGAACTTTTTTGAAGTCAGTTAAAAATAGTTTTTTTATCAATTCGTTTTAGTGTTTATACTCTCTGTAAGTTCTATTAAACCACAGTATAGGCGTATTGTGCGTACTACATACGTCACAAAGGATTTTTATTTAACGAAGTTGATCCTCTTATCATTTTAGTGGGCCCGTTTGTAAAAATTAAACCCTTTTTTTTTTTTAATCTTAGCACGAAATCTTACCTTGCACCCACCTGATGGTAAGTGGAGCGCATGGTCCATGAATGTTAGCAACTGCAATCAGACACTCATGACTGACATCAGTCCCTAATGCTATGCTGGCTTGACTAGGGATGACGGTAATTTGAGCCTGATCTCGAAACGTGTGAATACTTATTACTGGATTTATCGATACGAACAATGGACACTTATGGATTTCCTATGGGGCGGGAACACATAAGCCCAAGCCCAAGCCCAAGCGATACAGTCGTGATAATGCATTTTTTTTTTTGTATTTTAGATTTCGGTACAAAATTATAAAAAAAGATTTTAGGTATAAGTCAAGGAAGTTTAGAGAAATACTTTTAAAATGCATAGATTTATGAAGCGGGAATCGAATCCAATCCCTGGATTCAATCTCCATAAAAGCAGTACCTATAAAAGCTTTATCAGTATAAACACATAAAGTTAAAATAACTGTCATGGTTTTCAAAGCGGGCAGACTACGACCTCGACATGTTCCTTCAGTATTCCTCGGTGGAGCTCCACTACAGCTGGTTGACAGGTTCAAATACTTAGGGCATGTCATGACAAGTGACCTATGTGATGATGAGGATATTGAGAGGGAGCGCAGGGCGTTGGCGGTGAGGAGCAATATGCTCGCACGCAGGTTTGCTCGATGTACTGAACCAGTCAAGATAACCCTATTCAAGGCCTTCTGCCAATCATTCTACTCGAGCGGTCTGTGGGTGACGTATACGCGCCGAGCCTACAACGTCCTGCGCGTGCAATACAACAATGCATTCAGAATGCTGCTGGGACTGCCGAGGCGCTGCAGTGCGTCGGGTATGTTCGCAGAGGCGCGGACAGATGACTTCTACGCGATCCGCCGCAAGAAAATGGCCTCACTGCTGCAGCGCCTGAGAAGTAGTCGCAGTAGTGTTCTGAAAACAATTGCTGCACGGTTTGACTGTCCCATCCAAGAACACTGGATGGAGACAGTCATCAGTTGTAATAAACACAGTAAATAGTTATAAGGTACTAACAACAGTAACATAGTTTTAAATAATACATTGTTACTAACCACTAATCAAGCTATATATTATGTTATGAACTTGTGTTTGAAATAAACGTTTTTATTATTATTATTATTATTATTTTACACTTCCGTAGCATGGAGGTCGGCATTTTGTGCGGGAAACAACAAAATCAATTTCAAAGTGTATATCAAACACGACAGTAAATAGAAAAAAATGTTTTTTTTTTAGTACCAATATTTATGGCAAGACTAGGTAGATATAGAAAGGGAGCGCAGGGCGTTGGCGGTCAGGAGCAACATGCTGGCCCGTAGAAAATTTTTTGCTGTGCGGTGCCAGTAAAGATCACGCTTTTTAAGGCATTTTGTCAATCCTTTTACACGAGCGGCCTATGGGTTTGCTACACGCAGAAGGCCTACAACACTCTGCGCGTACAATATAATAACGCTTTTAGGATGCTGTTGGGACTCCCGAGATTCTGTAGTGCCTCCGGGATGTTTGCTGAGATGCGCACGGATGGCTTCCCTGCCATCATGCGTAAGAAAGTATCATCCCTGATGGCGCGGGTATGCGGGAGTCCCAATAGCATCCTGAGGGTGGTTGCAGGCAGTGTGGGGGGGCCTATTGCGCAACACTGGACTAAAGTACTGGTGGAAAGTTTATTTATAGATAGTTAGGAAGATAATAATAATTATAATTAATTATATAATAATAAATATATATTGTAAAGTAATATTAATATGTTAAATATAAGAATATAGTTTATATCTGAAACAAAAATAATTGAATTTGAATAACAAAGTTATGGATTTATTTGAGTAATAAATATATGTATTTTATTTTGATTAGGAATCAAACCTGGTACCTCCGAGCCTAAATCTACGACCATAACTGCTTAACCACAATTAATATAATATAATATAATATAATATAATATAATATAATATAATATAATATAATATAATATAATATAATATAATATAATATAGTATAATATAATATAATATAATCCATTTCCTTCTCCACCAGACGATAAACTTCGATTCGTCGCGAGGCGGCATATCTTTAGTGACTGAGAAAGGAATCCACAGTAGTAGTCGACTCTTAGTTCAGTCTGCCAGAACTACTGATGCTGGATCCTACCAATGTGTGCCGGATAACGCACAGTCAGCATCGGCAAGAGTTCATGTTCTTACTGGTACGTATTTTCTTTAGCAACATTTTTTTTAACTATGAGTAGTGGGGTATTGAGCGTTCTGGATCACAAATAGATCCAGTCCGCTCAACACCTACCTTGTAAAATAGATTTCAAAGTGATATAATTCTATTTTCATAAGTTAATGAGGGTCATCTCATATCATATCATAATACTAATGTGATTTGATTAACTTTTGGAGCAAGTTTTGTGACTAGGGCGACTTGCACCAACGTTAATTGACAATAATATAATTTGGTCAGCAGACATAATCTGTTACTTAAGCGCAAACGTTATATAATGAAATAGGTTAACTATATATATATATATAACGCTATTAAATATGATATTTGTACGGACGCTGTCAAGATCGAGCGCTTATAGAGTTGAGAATTGAATAATATTTTGTAATTATGACGCAACTTCTGACGTAAACGTTTTAATACACTAATAACGTTTTCGACTAAGTAACAGAATAAGGCTGTAGGTTGGCTAAATTCAGGAGCTAAATATGACTAACTAGTAGTAAATGGAAACATACAGTTATCAAATAATGTTGGCACAAGTCGCCTTTAGGCAAGTTAATATTTAATTTAAATTAGGTACTCGTAAGATAGTAAAAAAGGTCGCAAGTTCAAGATCGCTCAGCGAGCTATGGAGAGAGCTATGCTCTGAATTTCTTTAAAAGATAAAGTCATAAACGTTGACACCCCTCAAAGAACTAAAATTACCGATATAGCTTTTGAAATTAGCAAGCTAAATGGGTTGGACACATATGCCGCAGAACCGATGAACGATGGAGTAGACGGGTTCTGAAGTGGAGACCACGTACTGGAAGACGCAGAGTGAGACGACCCCTCGCCATGTGGTCAGATGACCTGAGGAAGATTGTTTGAAGTGGCGAGTCTTGGGGAAGGCCTACATCCAGCTGTGGAGAGACACAGGCTGATGAGTATGATGAAGATAGTAAAAATGTTAACGTTATCAATAACCAATTTAAATTGTGGTCGATATTGTAATACAATTATTTGATTTTGTGTTAAAATAATATTTATCGTTTAATCACAACACCATCGAAATTGTACAAATATGTATGCTTAATTCGCGTCCAAAATGTTTATTGTTTCATCCTGAAAATACTAAAAACGAATTGACCAAATAAATTTGACTCGCAATATGAGTTTAGCGCAACCGATTCATCACGGAATATTTCCAATCACAAATCAATTTTTAATATTCTTGATTGAAGTTCAATGTTCAACAATAAGCAATTTTATGTGATTAAAAGCCTGAACGAACATGATGTAGAGCTTTCCACTGAGTTATGATGTACAAAAATCTATGAAAGACACCAAACCGCTACGTCTACACGGAAATGAGTGTAAAGATGCGTTCGCGTATTGCATTGCAGAACATTGGCGCATACTTCAGCCACTGCGCCGAACGGAACGCTGAAACGTTTTAACTTGGAGCGAGCCATTCCAATCGCCTTTGGCGCGCATCAAAGAAAGATTTGTATGAGGCAAAGAGTATATTATAACTAATTGGGAAAAGACTGGCAAGTCTCCCAAAAAATATTTTTTTATGCCATCAGAAACCTAATATGTAAAGTATATAGATATATCTTCTATAAAGGAGAAGTATTATAGTAGAATTTCGATACTTGAGCGCACAACCAATTACTATGCGCCTAAATTTAAAAATATTGTTTTAGGTTCGTTTGTTGACAACAACAACGGCCGACCTGATGAATAAATTGAATCAATTGATTTAATGTATACGTATAAGAATTAAATGAATGTCAAATTTATTATGTTTAAACAGACAAGAATACAATTGCTTGTTCTAAGTTTCCACCCCCTGGTACGCGGCGCGCGCTCCATTGAATCCGACGTTAGAAAGAAAAAAAATACTTTATTTATCGCAACAATTACAATGGTTACTAAAAATACATATATAAGGAATAAATCTAAATGTAATAAAAATATAAGCCTATTCTATATACCGAAACATACATACAGATGTGGCAATAAATTGGTCAGCATATGCTACAGCCGAGGCTGCAGCGCTGATTTTCAGCTAATGCCTTATGTTGGGTGAGTCACGGGTCGCAGAGATGTACAGTAGCTTCCATTAGCTAAATTGGCAGGTACAGTTTACAATTATGTTTAACAAATGAGAATTAAACAAATATGATAAATAAACTAATAAATTCATGATAAGTAATGGTCAAACATACCATAGTGTTTGAAGACGAGAGTTTTCAACCAGTGCGTTCTTCCCGTGCTGTCGTACGGAGCAGAAACGTGGACACTGACAGTCGGTCTAGTCCACAAATTTAAGGTCGCTCAGCGGGCTATGGAGAGAGCTATGCTCGGTATTTCTCTGATGGATAAAGTCAGAAACGAGGAAATCCATCGGAGAACCAAAGTTACCGATATAGCCTTCAAAATTAGTAAGTTGAAGTGGCAATGGGCTTGATATGTCTGTCGTAGAACCGATGAACGATGGAGTAGACGGGTTCTAGAGTGGATACCACGTACGGGAAGACACAGAGTGCGTGGACCCCCCGCTAGATGGACGGATGACCTAAGGAAGGTCGCTGAGGGGTGGCAGGAGATTGTGTGAAGTGGCGAGCCTTGGGAGAGGCCTATATCCAGCAGTGGAAAGACACATGCTGATGATGAATGGTCAAGAAAAAACAATAGTATATTAATAAATGGAATAAGATTAGGTATGTTACGGTTGCTGTTTGTTCGTCGCGTTTCAACGGTCACAAAATCAGGTATTGCTCGTTAACGCTCACGTTGATATTGAATGGAGAATCACCTAGCGCACCAGCTGCCCTCTGTCGATTCACTATTTAAATATTTGTTACCTACGCGTTCTGTGATCGCTCTGTATTTGCGCTACGTAATGTAGATATATTATTTTGTATTATTCAAATACGTTACGAGTTTAACCGACGGTATATTATAGCTACTGACAACAAAAACGGTTCGGGGCCTGGTTGTCGAGTCGAAGAACACAAGATCTTATGTCGTAGGTACTCCAAAAAAAAACAATAAAGCTAAATCAAGATAAGATATATACATTTATATAGACTTAAATAAATCCTATCACATCTCTTTCATCGAAAAACTTATTTCAAAATTCACGAGAAGTAATATAACAATAACCGAAGAAGTAATACTTTAGTTGAAATTAAATGTTTTTGTTAGACAATATGCTAGATCTAGTTTAAAATGTTTTCCTATTATATTAATGTATGCATTTTTTTGGCCAGCGCGGCGAGTGTAGGCTATATTCTTGAGATATAAGTATGTTCTAGAAAAAAAAAGGAGATTAAGAGAGGAAATTAAGCGTCGTATGGCAGTGTCGAGGTCTGCTATGGAGAAGCTTAAGAAAATACGGAGGAACCGAAACATTACGAAAGCTACTAAAATCCGGCTGGTCAGAGCTCTTGTGTTCCCCATTTTCCTGTATGCTGCAGAGACGTGGACCCTGCGCGAAACTGAAATAAAACGGATTAATGCTCTAGAAATGTGGTGTTGGCGGAGAATGTTGGGCATATCGTGGACGGAGTTCCGAACCAACAAATCAATCCTGGAGAAACTAGAGATAGGACAACGCCTTTCCTCAATCGTGCAATCACGCATTCTCACTTTCTTTGGACACGTGTCGCGGCGTGGAGATACATCCAGTGAGCGCCTTGTTGTTCAGGGAAAAGTCGATGGCAAGAGAATGCGTGGTAGGTCTCCGATGAGATGGACTGACCAGGTTAAAGCAGCAATGGATCACCCCCTACATGAGTGCTCCAGGAAGGCTGCAGTTCGAGACGAGTGGCGACGGCTTGTTAAGCGTGCCACTGACACTCAAGTGACGACCACGACCACTCTGCCAAGAGTGTAGCGACTAAGAAGAAAGAAGAAAAAAAAAAGTTATTTATTTTCTCCCACAAAGCTTAATATTAGTAACAATATTTTAGAAATATTTATGTAGGACACTCGAGGCAAAACTAAATTAAGCAAAAGCTTAGTCTGTGTTAAAGCACTCCAGGTTCCTCTGACTCAAACTTAATATTAATGAATACTTATTTGGTGTAGTGTAATGTAGTGTAGTGTAGGGTAATGAGAAAGTCCGTCTCTAACTGTGGAGATCTAGAACTGTGTTTTTCGACTGTAATAATAATACAATTTTATTCTATACTAGCTGTTTTACCCGGCTTTGCCTGTTTAAACAACAACATGAAAATAATTTCGTTGCGCTTATTTTGATTCTGGTATTTATTCAATTTTAATGGTGTAAAAGAAAAAAATAACCTTCATGAAATGGTCGAGCCAACGAATTTATTTAAAATGATATGGATTAATAGTCAAAGTCAAAGTCAAAATATCTTTATTCACGTAAACCTATTACAGGCATTTGTGGAAGACTAAGCAGCGAAGTGGTACAAGGAGTAAGCTGTTAGCAGAAGACTAATAGCTTAGCAAATTCCAGTGACCAGCTAATGTTTAATCTGACTGAGAAAGGAATCTGCAAGGAAAACTGAGCTATAGCAGATTTACAAATACAGAATTACACAACAACAATAAATAAATATCTTTCAAATTTACCCATGAGATTATAAAACCTAGTACAGTGGTACCCCACCAGGTATGTTAGAATTAGGACTTGCCTGTGTGCAACCCGAAAGTTGACAAAACGCAAAACCTCTGCTAATTTAAGAACAATAAATTAAACGTGTTTGGCAGAGGTCCCAGGCCCCCACAGCAGCACCCGATCACGGACATTACGCATGTGCCAGCCATTCCCTCGCTCAACAACCAGGCCCTTAGGGTGCGGACCGGGACCCGACCAATAATAATATATTTGTATAAAATATAATACCATATTTGTGTAAATAGCTTTACAATTACCGCATTATAATTGCCCATTTTTTTAAGTATTAAAATGGATATAGTATGTTATCCTTAAGAGATAGGCATATGCCATCGAAGACTCTTTTGTAGACTTATATAAGATACATAATTCCACAATACATTGTTTTGGTGAAAACAGCATGAAAATCGATGCAGTAGTTTTCGAGTTTATCGCGAACAGACAGACAGACACGGCAGAGTATTTTGTTTTATAATATGTAGTGATAGTGATAGCAAATATTCTTATTATATCACCTATGAGATATATGGCATATGTCTAGGCTGTATTGTTAAGACAACGAAAACTATATATATACCTATAAAGAAATAATACCTAAAAACAGACACTGTCAATGTCATATTATAATTGATATTCATATGGACACTGTCAACTGTTATTAAAGTTAATATTCTAAAATTTTGTAATTTTAATGGAAGTTTACCCAAATTAGCAGTAAATAAAAGAATTCACTACGTCTGCGCTAGACTTAAATTTGACCTTTTACTTTTACGTCTTCCAAGAATCTCCGCCTCCGTGGTCTAGTGGTAACAAACGTTGCCGTGAACTCGGGAGGTCGTGGGTTCGATTCCCACCGGGGGCAAGTTGTACATTGTATAATTTGTCTCGGTCTGGGTGTTTATATGTATAATATGTATATATTTACAAAAAAAAAAGTATAATATGTAGTTTATCAACCATCTAGTTTCCGTAACATAAGCTTCGTAGCTTACCACGGAAATTAGATGGCGCTGTGTGACCTGTCTGAAAAAAAAAAAAAAAAAAAAAAACTGTTCTTTTAGGTACAATGGTCTTTACTCACTAACTAAAAATATGTAGTATTTAACATACGTCTGTTTAGCAAGAAAATAGTCTATCGATTGTACAGTAATACAAATTAATCATGACGATCGTATCCCTTTTCGGGTGGTCAGAAACCACGCTTAAAGACCCGTCAACTATACTATAGGCCAATAATGACAAGTAGCAAGCTGGTTGGTCTCTAGCGTACCAAACTCGAGGAATATTAAAAATAAATAATTGTGTCCCGACCAGGTATCGAACTTGGTATCTCCGCATCTATATACACGTTCTTAATAACTCAACTCTCTGTATTCTAATTAAATATTTATTTATGTTACTTAGTCGCAAACATTATTAGTGGATTTCGTTATTTACATCAGAGATTGCGTCATAATTACAAAATATTATTCAATTCTCAACTCTATAAGCGCTCGACCGTGACAGCGTCTGTGTAAATATCAACCTTAATAGCGTGATATATATATATATATATATATATATATATACGCAGTTCACGGATTTCATTATAACGTTTGCGACTAAGTAACAGAATAGAGCTACTGTGCTCTTTATACTAGACAATCTTTAAATCTGTCTAGATATCTTTAATATTAGATTTCTAACAAATAATATTTCTGTTTCATATTTATTATCTTATACTTAAATGAGTTTTTCTTGGTATTCGAAATAGCATAACGAGGTCCACAGCCCTCACCATAAATGGTAAGAAATACGGTTCAAATTGAAACTGAAAAAAAAAGGTTTAACCATAGACGTAGTATGAGACTTGCTTGACAATACAATTTATTTTGCAACAGGTAAAAATGAAAAGTTATCACGACCGTATCACTTTTGGCGTTGTCTTAAACTGTGCTTTAAAGAACTGGATTCACATTTACCCAACTTTATTTAGGCCCATCATTACAATTGGCAAGCTTGTCAATGTCTCTAGCGTTGGTTCAAGAAAAACAGAAATATTATATTTGAAAAAATAACCAGGAATCGAAACCAGTATCTGTAATAGTCTAAATTAATAATAGGTAAGAAAGGGCATGCAGTTTCCTGGCAGACCGTGATAGAAGACTGAGACCAGAGACAGGAGACCTCATTTGTTATTAGACTTTGTACCGGCACCAATACACGCGTGCGAAGGAACAAAAGACAGAGACGCCATACCGAATACAGCAAGACAGTCTCTGTATCTGTCACATTTATCACAATATTCAGTACACTTCCGATGATCGATACTACGAGATGTGAAATTTGCTGTGACTCATTGGCTATTTCTTCTTGATATATATTATATAGTACTAAAAATACACGATAAAATAAAATAAATAATAATAATTAAATAAAAAAACACTCACATATTAATCTTCTGTATTTATATAATATATATTATATAGTATTCAATAATTAGTTATTAATCTTTTTACTAGCAAGAGTCTAATCTTTTTCAGTATTGTTTATGACCGAAAGTGCAGGGGATCCTGCTTGTTTAGACCCCTGATCAAAACTAATGTATACCTTTTTAAAGATAAAGATAATTTGATTTGATTGGCTCGAATATCGTTTCATGTAATGTCGTTCATGTAAATCCTTCTTAGTTTGTTGCAAATAGTTCGTTTTGTTGCAATCGTTTAACCTTTTAAATTCCGTGTTTTGAATTGATCTAAACGCCTGTACAAAAAATACTGCTAACTTTTGTGCTGTTTTATTAGACCGTACGCCATATACACGTCTATGAATCCAACCAACTGCTACAGAGGGTCTCATTTGTCTACCCTATACAGCTTTTACTTCTGTAACATTTATCACTCTATATGTCCGCCTTTTATGTTACGCAGCATTAACCTATAAAAAAGTATTTTAACAAATATTACACACAGGGTGAATGCTATAGTTGCCGACGATACTACGTTTCTGATAGTATTTATAGTAATGTTATAAATGACCGTATTCCCAGCTCGGTAGTCAGAAACAATATTTAAAGAAGTTCATCCTACTTTACTATAGGCTCATAATGACAAGTAGCAAGCTTGTCGATGTCTCTAGCATAACAAACTCGAGAAATATCACAAATAAATAAAATAAATTAAATTGTACTGACTAGGAATCTAAATCCACGAACTTAACCGCCAGACCACGTAAAGTTAGATTATATAAAATTCAAATTATTTATTCGAAGGAAGTGAGGTACAATGATTTAAAACAAAACTATTATTAAAATAGAATTATTAAATAAACAAAAATAAAAAAATAAAAGAAAAAATTATAAATAAAAAAACTACTCCAAATCGCTGCCAAATATATATATTTTATTATATTATATACAGGGTGGATTTATGAACAAGGTCAGTAAGGGGAAGGTACCTTAACCGTTATAGTAACAGCAAAACGTTCCTAGGAGACCATAACTTTTACAAATATTCTGAATTGCATTTACTGATTTTGGAAAAGTCAGCATAAAAGGGTTAATTTTACATAAATACTTATTTTGATGCCTATCGATGTTGTTTCTTATAAGGGTCAAAGAACTAGACCGACTGAGGTTTTGAGTATAAATAAGTAAATAAATTGAGTATAATTGACAGAAATCGCCAATAACAACAATATCTTGTACTTTAAGGCCATGTTGATTGATTATTGTTTTCATGTTGATTACGAAAGATTTTACACTAGACACCATTTTAATCGTATAACCAATTTTACTAGACCCACCATAACAAAAGGCAATGTTGATGTCTTAGTTGTATGTACTATAAATAAATCTCAAATACACAAATGAAAAAATGGTTTACATATTTGTAAAAGTTTCCTACATCGATCTTTAATTGAATACATTTAAAAAAAAAAAGTTCACAGCATTTTTCTCGTTGCAAGTGTAAATTCTATGGCGGATTCTGTGTCCGTGACAAAGATTGAGTTTGCCGTCTCGTGTCAAAGGACTGCAAGCTACGTAGGAACTTTGACTTGCTACAGACTGGTCAAACAATAATGTTACTTAAGCGCAAACGTTATCCGTAAACTATATATATATATATACGACGCTATTAAAGTTGATTTTTGCACGGCCGCTGTCAAGGTCGAGCGCTTATAGAGTTGAGAATTGAATAATATTTTGTAATTATAACGCAAACTATGACGTAAATAACGAAATCCACTAATAACATTTGCGACTAAGTAACAGAAAAATTAAATTATTAACTTATAATACTGATGATATACTACGCATAAACTGCCTTCGTGGTCTAGCGATTAAGTCCGTGGATTTAGACTCGGAGGTACCGAGTTCGATTCTTGGTCAGGACACAAAAATCTTTTTTTTATCATCATCATCATTACAGCCCCTAGAACACAGCGTCCTAGACCTTCACTGCTGGAGATGGGCCTTCCAGAACATATATCTGGAGAATTTGGACTACACTCGCCACGCTGGCCAGACGGCTTAACGTGCTCTCCGAGGCACGGGAATGATAGTGTTATAAATCTATGACAAATGTACGTAAGAAGTATTTCTCATTGGTACATGCCGGGTGGGTTTGAACCGACCTTTTTAGGATTTAAGGAACGCGTTTTTACAACCGAGCTACCATCGCGCCGTTATATTATTAGAAATTTAAATTAATCAACTTTATTAATATTTAATTTATTTGTGATATTTCTCGAGTTTGGTACGCTAGAAACATCGACGAGCTTGCCACTTCTCATGATTGGCTATAGTAAAGTTGGCAAAATGTGAATCTGTGTCCTTATAAGCGTGGTTTCTGACTTTCATCATTACAGATTCTTAAACACAAGTCCTAGACCTGGAATGGAGATGGAACTTCCAGAAATTTCTGAAGAATTAGGCCCTCACTCGCCAATCTTAAAATACGCCCCTATAAAATACACTAATAAGTTTTTTTTTTTTTTTAATAATTTGACATTAAATTATCATTATTTAGATTATAAGTTAACACGGCCTTTATAAATCCACAAATTTAGGTTAAGCTGCAGTACTCGTTTATGGCACCAATATAATAATCTCATAATCCCATAATTTAATTTTAATTAATTTTAATAATATTGTATTTTATTTGTAAAAATTGACAATATCCGAGTGTTACCTGTGAACCAAATGAAAATAAATAATTTGAATTTGAAATTTAAAAAACAAGGCAAGTAGGGTTTTTTAAAGGTGTTAAACAACTTGCTTCAAAAAAAGATAGAATTTAAAAAAATCTAAATTATACATGTAAAGTTGAGAAACATTGTGTATTAAACCTTTTTGGTTTTATTGTTACAACTGCATATCAATGTCTTCTTTGGCCGACAATTATGAAATGGTTTTGCTTGACGGCAAACACGAAAGTAACTTGGTATCTGTCTAGGTATTATAGACGTAGGTCCTGGATGTATGTATTTTAAGACTGCCTTTATGAGCAAGTTTTACTCCTGTATTGCAGTTTATCTCTATAATAAAATGAATAAAGCTATTAATGTAAATTCTCTGAACTATAATAAATGTAAAATTATTTTAAGTTCTTGGTTAAAAATTAACTATTGTTGAATTGTTACAAATATTAAAATATTAGGTACATAATTCAATTTGTAATTGTTAATAGTAAAAAGTAAGAAAAAGTATAAATCAAATGGGGAAAAAAGCAAAAATTTAATATGTATTATATTATATATTATACTTATTTACTGACTGACTGAATTACTTCGCGCGCAAAGCGCGCGGTGGGCTTTGGGGGTGACCCCGTAAGCCGGCTGGAACTCGGCGGGCGACGGCCCACCGGTGTCTATTTTCTCCCCTGATTGTGCTGGCAGGGGAGGGGACCCGTGAGGGGGGGTCCCTGGTGGCGAGGTTGGTAGTGCCCCCGACCTGGAAGCGGCCGGGGGAGGGGCCGCGAGAAGGGTGCGGCCCCTGTGTCGTCTTCTTCAGTTCCCGACCTTAGGGTGGTCGGGAACGCTAGGTCTTCGCCCCCGGCCTGGAAGCGGGCGGGGGAGGGGTCACGAGGCGTAATGTGACCCCTATGATGTCGTCTTCTTCAATCCCCGACCTCAGGGCGGTCGGGGATACTCTTCGCCCCCGGCCTGGAAGCGGGCGGGGGAGGGACCACGGGGCGTAGTGTGGCCCCTGTGAGGTCATCATCTTCAGCCTCCGACCTGAGGGTGGTCGGAGACGCTCTTCGTGGTGTGCTCCCGGTCTGGTTAGCGACCGGGAGTGGGCCTCAGGGTTGTGGGCCCTGTCTGGTCGTCTTCTTCTTCACCTCGGCGGGGGGGGCCCCAGGGTCTCCCGGGGCAGGCGGCGGCCTTCCGGTGGCCGTGCGTGGAGCGGTGCGATGCCCTGAAGATGGACGTGCCGGCTGCGGTCGGCTCCGTCAAACATCCGTTTGGCGAGCCTGGCCACGAACCGTTCGATGGTTTCCATCTTCAGGTCCTCGTGGATATTGGTGTTGCGCACGAACCACGGTGCGCCGACTGCCGCGCGCAGACAGAGGTTCTGCTGGGCCTGCATCTTGGTCTTATTGGATGCTGAAAGCAGGTGGAGCCATGCCGGAGCGGCGTAGGTGAGGCGTGAGCGGATAAAGGTCTTGTATATGTTGACCTTTACCCGGGATGGTAGGGAGGAGTGCAGCAGAGGCCGCAGCTGGGCCCTTGCTGCCTTCGACCTGTTGATGACATGGGTCGCCATAGGGCCCATGCGCAGCATGCGGTCAATGACACATCCCAGGTATGTCACGGTATCCGCCCAGCTCACCCGCTGGCCGCGGAACGTCAGCGGCTCCGGTTGGGCACGGCGGGTGGTGAGGATCGCGGCCGTCTTCGCGACGTTCGCCGACATCCTCCACCTGTCCAGCCATGGTGGGAGCAGGTCCAGCAGTTTCTGCATTTTGGCTGCAGCGTTAGCAGCCTTGCCCGCCGAAGTGAAGAAGGCGCTGTCGTCGGCGTATAGCGCCAGGACGACATCCTTCTCTCCCCTACGCAGGTGACCATCCAGCGTGGGGATGTCGTCGGTGTAGGTGGCGTATAGTGCCGGCGACAGGCAGCTGCCTTGCGGGACACCAGCCGCGATGGGTTTCTCCGCCGAGGAGGCCTCGTCTACCTGGACAAAGAAACGTCTCCCCTCCAGGAACGAAGACAGCACTTTGACTGCCATCGGTGGGAGCCCGGCGTCGAGGAGCTTCGAGAGAAGACCGGCATGCCAGACTCGGTCGAACGCCTTCTCCATATCTAAGAAGACGCCGACGGAGCACCGGCCTTTGTTCAGCTCCTGCGCCAGGTAGTGCAGCACCCGCGTCAGCTGGAGAGTGGTGCTGTGCTCTCCGCGGAATCCGTATTGCTCCGGCCTGGGAGTCAGCGGATCACGGATTCGGCGGAGGAGCAGCCTCTCAAACAGCTTCGCGGGGTGCGGCAGCAAAGTGATCGGTCTGTAGCTGGAGGGGTTCCGACGATCCTTCCTCGGTTTGGGCAGTGTGATGATCTTCCCCAGTTTCCAGGTGCTGGGGAAGTGCCCTGTGCGGAGAATCCCATTGCAGATTTTGGTGAATGCCACCAATGCTCTGCGTGGCAGCTGCGTGAGCGCCAGGTTGGAGATGCCGTCCGGTCCCGGGGCCTTCCTCGGGTTGAGGCGTCTCGCGGCGAGCCCCACCTCGGCCGGCGAGACGAAGTAGTGCCCCGGCAGCGGTTCCATCTCCTCCTGTAACAGGTTCCGGACCCGGTCCTCGACGTGGCCGTTGAAGTCCTCATCGACCACCGGGAAGGGCTGGAATTGGCCTTCCAGGTGATCCGCCAGGATGTTTGCCCTGTTCTGGGCAGCGTAGTGTCGCACCCCGGC
Source organism: Tinea semifulvella (assembly GCA_910589645.1). Taxonomy (NCBI): domain Eukaryota; kingdom Metazoa; phylum Arthropoda; class Insecta; order Lepidoptera; family Tineidae; genus Tinea; species Tinea semifulvella. The sequence goes on along the minus strand of OU342595.1, from coordinate 9,226,395 downwards.
GGCGTCGATGAGGGGGTGCGTCGGTGTGGGGGTGTTGGTCAGCCGTCTTGTGAGGCGATACAGGGACTCGTGGGCGCCTCTCTCCTCGGAGATGTCTTCCATCAGCCTCTCCCAGGACTGACCCCGGAAGGCGGCCACTTCCAGGGAGATCTCGGCGGAAAGCGCGTTCAAGGTCCGCTTGGCGGTCGGGCAGCGGGAGTGAGCCCAGCGGCGCGCCAAGTCGCGCTTCCGCCGGATCATCTGCCTGATGTTGAGTGGGAGGGCTGAGCGGCACCTGGGATGGTTGGAAGGGAGAATGGTGGTGGCGGCAGCCTGCGCGTCCCCGATCGCCTTCATCCAGCTGTTCGCGGCGACCTCCACGTCGTCCGGCGTCGAGATGCCTCCCGGGTGGTTGTACTCGGCCAGCGCGGTCGTGTACGCGGCCCAGTTCGTCCTGGTCCTCGCCTTGGGTGGTCTGGTGGTTGCGGTCGAGGCCACGACCACTAGGAGCGGGAGGTGGTCTGTCTTAGTGTCATACAGAACCTCCAAGTGGATCGGTGACCTCAGACCGTGCGACACGACGATGTCCAGGACATCGGCTGAGTGGTGAATGTTGGCCGGTATGTGCGTCGGTGTGTCTGGGCCGAGTACCTCGTAGTCCAGGTTGTCCGACGCCTTGTAGAGGGTTGTCCCCGCCCTATTGTTGATGCGGGAGCCCCAAGCGGTATGCTTCGCGTTGAGGTCCCCAACAATTAGGGTGGGGTCCTTGGCGTCGAAGGCCCGGACTAGGTCCCGGATGTGCATCTCTTCGTGGGGCGGACGGTAGGCCGCGAACAGGGCCAGCTCCCCGTTGGCGGTCCTCACCTTCACGCCGGTTGTGCGCGTGCTGACGTAGTCTGTGAAACCGAGCTCCTCGTGCACTACGTCGAGACGGACGAGGGCTGCTGTCCCGCGGAACGCTATTCCCGCTGGGGACACCTCGTCGCGACGGTACACCGAGTAGCCCGGTACGTGGAGTGCAGACGTGGGCATCAGCTTCGTCTCTCCCAGTAGCAGCACGTGGGGGCGCTGCGTCTGGGCCAGGAGACGAAGCTCTGCGATGTTGGTCCGGACCCCCCCAGGGTTCCAGTATATGACCCTGAGGTCACACACTGCGCTGGTACTGCAGTAGCCGCGTGAGGGCAGCGGTGACTGCAGGCAGTTTATACTTATTTGTGTAATGGAACTGGTGCCTGTGATTCAGATTAACTTTGTTTGGGCACCAGTGGCCAATTCCTAAAAAAATGTACTAGTTTTTTAAGTCAATGAACGATTTTTATTATATATTATTATATTATATATTTTGGGTGTACTTACTTTATTAGAAAGGTTACAACAAATATTTAATGGTTAAAACTAACTGTTACTTTCTCTTTGTTCAGGTGAATCACCGGCAGCTATGCATGGACGCGCCGACCAAGTCTTCAAAGGACGAAAATTCCATCTCTTACTCCTAATATTATGTACAATATTTCATCTACCTGTATTATTTTACTTAAGTAGCGACTTAAGAGGTGATTAAATAAAAATTGACCATGTGCCATTATACAAATCATATTTTTTTATGACTACCCTATGACCATGACGTCACTTTTTTTTTTAGTTCGCCCATTCTTATTTGAAGTCACAATAATATCTTATAAAATATACATATGTACTTACTTGTGCCATCAATCAAATATACTGCGTGTAATTGTCAAAAGAGCAAATATTTTTTTTTAGACTTCAGGTGTCATTAGTATAGAATCCTCCATTTGAAATTAAAAAAAAAAAAAAAAAATATCCCAAAAAACAAAACACTACTGCATGATGAATAAGACCGCGTCTGATAATCGCAATATCCATCGTGATAAATACCTAAATGCCTAAGTGTTATTATTAATTGATCTCGCCCACAGCCTAGAGAGAATAAAATACGTAAGTCAACGTTCGCGCGATCGTCGACCACTTGCTACCTACTTGCTTAGGCTCTGTATGAGTGGCGATATTTTTAGGATAACTTCTCTGCACCGTAACTTATGATTTTATTACTGAATGATAAAAATAAAAAAAACGTAGTTCTTTATTTTTATTCTAAATTATAATTTTAAAATATTTGCTCTTTATTAAATTCCACGTAGTATATGTTACAGCCAAAGTGATAAAATAGATATTATAATGACTAAATTGTGTAGACAATGTGATAAATTATATTATATTATTATAGAAGATACATATAGCGGCGCGGCGAAAAACACTTACAGCTGTTTTATAATAATATAAATGAGAACATTTTTTTAAAAATAAAAATACAAGTTTTCTATGAAACTGACAGTTATGTATGAGGTAATATCTATCATGTGCCGTCTGTCGTGATAAAAAAAAGTCAGTTATACACCCCATTTCTGGTCATAGTTAGTCAATGTAATAAATACATATGATTAATATGCGTTTATTTTGGACTCCATTGCTTCTTAACCCCAGTGATAATAAAGTTGAAATTCATGTAAAGGTTATCTAAGTATAGAGTACTTAATAATACGGCATTCTGTTGTGTTTACGCCCAGTAGCCATAAAAAATGCAATTTTTTTTGCGAATCTATAAAAAAAATATATCTAAATTTAGTTTATTCCTAAGCCAAATTTAAATACAACTATGCAATGTTAACCTATTCTTGTTATTTATTACTTTATCCAAGTGTTACAAGATATTATACATATAGCTAGTTATTTATTTAGGTAGTTTTAAATTTATATTTAATGTATATTAATTTACTAGAAAATAAAATAGCTAGATAATTTGATAAATTCTGTGTCATTTATCACTTTGTCTTAATTGAGTAGATAGTATATATATATCCAGATTTATTGCTTTCGCTGTAACATATACACCGTGAATTTTTGTTAAATCATGATATTTTAAAATTATTAATTTTACAACACATAGGACAAAGTTTAATGTGACATACATAATGGCCTCCCTAAACGAGTTCTACAAGCTATACTACGGTGAGTGTTTTTTAAAAAAATATCCCTTGTTTTTTATTCGGCAACCAACATGCCGTAGCCCACCCCACGCGTACATACAATGGAGACTTAAATCTGTCACATGCGGGAGATGTGGAATGCTCTCCCAGCCAGTGTGTTTCCCCATTCCTATAACCTGAAGTCCGAAGTGTGAAAAAGCATATTGTTAGGCCGGCTTAATGGTAGGGACTGATATTGGTCGTCAGGAGTTGGCGTCTCCTCCAATTCATCAGATGCCTAATTTACCACGTCGATAATTTTCAGTGACATATGTCGAGTGACAAGTGACTTTTTTAATAATAATTTTCTATAAAAAAATCTATAAACATGACTGGATTTTGTTACAATTGGTTTCTTAATGTTAAAGAAGAATTACCCTACGCGTATTTTCAAAATGGCTTTTTTTTTTTTTTTTTATTATACGGGGCACGACATGTGACACCGTACCCACCTGATGGTAAGCGGTACGCGTGGTCCAAGAATGGGAGCAACTGACGCCAGCCTCAGACGACCGACATTAGTCCCTACCACTATGCCGGCCTATAAATATGCTTTTTCACACTTCGTTTGAAGGACTCCAGGTTATAGGAGTGGGGAAACACACTGGCTAGGAGAGCATTCCACATCTTCAGCGTGCGACAGATGTAAGAATGTGTGTACGGTATGTGGATGCATATTTTGGCATGTGCGAGTGGTTCGGTTGCGGAATAGAGAAGAAGGGATAAGGTGACTCTAGTGAGCAGTGTTTTTTTTTCTTGACAATTGTCGCACCTATCGGCATGGTGAAATAGGGACTTAGTGGTTCGATGTTACATGTCGTGCTTATTTTTTTATGTTCTGTCATAAAAATACAATATTACAAATAAATATTTGCACGGTTACAATTTGAGATAAATTTTATTTGTTGTGATAATAACTTAGGTAATAATATATCAAAGGTGATATATTTAAAGTTAAGATAAAAGATATTTGGGGTTTAGTGTTTACCCATAAAAATATTTATTGAAAGTACCTTTTGCCCTCAGAAAATATTACACCGAAGTGGTTAAAGTTTACAACTCATAACTTTCTAGATTACCTTCATTTGACGTTTATATGTCTACATATAATAGATACGTATTTTATCATATACATTTATACAGGGTGGATTTTTGAGACAGGATAGTAAGGATAGGTACTGTAATCTGCCTTTGGTTGTAGTTGGATGTATAGTTGCTTTTATTTCGGAGAGAATGCTACGGAATTTCTTTGTATTGAAACGCACTATTTTTTTATATTTGTTTAATTTTTGTTTAGTTTCGTTTCGATTCGTTTCGTTTTGTTTCATTTATTGCACAAAGACAAAGGCTTAATGAAAATTACATATTTATTCGAAGTTAATTAATATAAATTAAATATAAATTAAAAGCTACCTAAATAATAAAATTAAAAATAAACTAAACTATAAATAAAAAATGTCCTCTAGAGACGTCCCATCCGAGATAGTGCCAAGGAGACTGGCAACATTTCCCCTCTGTATAGCGAGGCTAATACGTTGGCAGAAATAATTGCCAGCCTTCCTGTCTCTAGACCTTTCTGTCAGCCGCTTTGACAACTCCTTGGCCAACCGCCTCGCCGACGGTCCCCATGGGCCCATTGTGTCGACCCCAAACGGCGCAAATTCGTAACCGGCACCAAGGTTGGCATATTTGCGCAATTTGAGGTTCTTCGCAGAAAACGCCGGTCTCCCCCCGCCTGACGAGGTCGCCTGGATGTGAGTTGGAGCTAATGTGTCTATAAACATCGCATCCCACACCAGAGACCTGCCAAGTTTCCACGGCCCAACAGTCATTCCGTCGGGTCTCTTGCCATCGCTCCGCACAATCCCAGATGGTTCTAAGATTGCGGGTACACCAGCAGTGACAAGAGCCCTTCGGATGATGTCGTTGTCGTTGAGAGCCGCGTGACAAGGAATGCGGCCAGCACTTAATTAAAAGGTTATTTTATTAATTTATTTGTTAGAATTTAGTATATTGTTATTATTGATATATAATATTTAGTGTATGTCATAATATGTATGGGAATTAACTTTATTTGTTATTTTATTTTATAACAATTGTAAGATATAATGTTAACTTAAAAAAAACATTTTCTTATATTTTTTATATTAGCACGACATGTGACCTTGAACCCACCTGATGGTAACTTAATGATAGAAACTGGAATCAGACACTTATAAATGACATGAGTCCCTAAAACTATGCCGGCCCGACTGGGCATAACGGCAATTCGAGCTTGATCCCGAAACGTGTGGATACACTTTACTGGGTTTATCGGCACGAACAATGGATACTTCCTACCACCTAGTTGTTGTTCTCGTTAAAAGTATGTGCCATTTGCAATGATGTCAAATGCCAATTTTTACTTTCAAGGAGAACTAATATTGTAAGCTTGTCATGGTGATATTTATATAAACGTAACACCGGTTGAAACAAGACTTACTTATAAAACAACACAAAATTTAAAACGTATAAAATTATTAAAATGATTAAAACAAGTCCGTTTTTTTTTTTTTGTTTCAATATTTCGAATTTCGTGTTGTAAATTTTAATTTTCTAAAGCTGAATTAAATATCTCTTGAAAAAATCAGGGTTTAATATTTAAGTTATAAATTTTATTGTTTAATATTTTTTGGGTGATATCGAAATGTATAAATTATATCATGTTAAAGTTTGTAATAAAGTAAACTAGAATGTATTTAGAATAAGTTTTATTAAATTTAAATCTAGTGTTATAATTCGTATAATAAAATGTTTTTCTTACATACTGTATTTTTTTTTACCTATATACTGTATTTTTTTTTACCTACTCGTAGTTTCATAATAACTAACTAAATAGGCATCCATTATTCTTTAACTATTTATTTATTTAAAAACTTAATTGCACTATGGACTTAATGCTAGGCATTCTCTGACAGCCAAACCTTTAGGACTATAAGACAGTATCAACTGTAAGTAGATGCAATATTATCAAGTGATAATTTGTAAACAATAATATTAAATATGTACATAAAAATAATAGACAAATTTCTAAGCATTCCATGGATTAACCGTTCGGGTGCCGGGTCCATCGTGTGTGGGTGAGAGATGAGAAGAATGGTGTCTCGGGATTGCAAATGACAATAGGCTGGTTTAAGAAAAGGAGGCCTCCCTTTTTTGTTTTATTGTATGATTCCGTTAATGCCGTCTTGGAAGCTCGTTTCATAAATGTCAATACATTCACACAGACCTGCTTAGGCCCAATTCTTTCAAAGATTTTGCTGGAACTCCTCTCGCACCAACTTCCACTGCGTAAAGCTGAGTCTTGAACCCGTTCCTGATCATTTCTTCTGTGAGATCATAATATTTATTCGACTTGACGTTGTGGTCTTTTGGAATATTTGATTCCTACGGAACGGTAAGTTCAATAAGGATAACTTTTTTCAAGTTCTGAGAAAACACTAAGATGTGTGAACTATAGACTGATACAGCTAGTTCATCTGGGAAATAAACTATAATATAATACTACATATACAAGTACGTAAATAAGTTATATATTACAATTAATGTAATGACGAAATACGCAAAAAGGTGGGTATGAAAGAAAGCATAGGGACAAAAATAAGGACAGGCATGCTCTGATGGTTCGGGCATGTTGAAAGGATGAGCGATGAAAGATGGACGAACCAGATATATAATGCGAAAGATGTGGTTGAAAGAGGCCCTGGCAGACCAAGACTCACATATCACGATCAAATAAATAAAACAATAGCTGAAGGTGCAATAAAAGCTATCGAAACAAAAGTACAGGTATGAAGAGGTTGATGAATGTCGAAGAAGCGAAAGAGGTATGTCGAAATCGTGACAAATGGCGCTCAATTGTCTTTGCCTACCCCGCAAGGAACCTGGCGTGAAGATATGTATGTATGTATGTATTAAAATAATAATTAGTTTTAAAACAATCTACGTGAAAAGATAGTGTATGTAGTACAACCTATTTTTAATTGTTACACTATTGGGGTATATGATTACAGAATTAATTTAAGTGCAACTTTATTACTGCCTTTATATGTGGAATCAGACGTATAGGACCCGGGTTCGATTCCCGATCGAAACACAATAATTTATTAAATTTAGTTGTGATATTTCTCGAGTTTAGTACGCTAGAGACATCGACGAGCTTGCCACTTGTCACGATGGGCCTATAGTAAAGTTGGATAAATGTGAATCCACTTCTTTTTTTTTGCCCACCTGATGCTAAGTGACGCGCAAGGTTCATAGATGTTAGCAACTGGAATTAGACACTCATGACTGACATCAGTCCCTAATACTATGCTGGCTTAACTGGGCATGACGGCAATTCGAGTCTAATGCCGAAACGTGTAGATACACTTTACTGGCTTTATCGGCACGAACGGTGGATACTTCCCTATTCTGGCAGACTGGGCAAATTACCATAATCAGTCCGTCCACCACCTATTAAACTATTAGAAAGAAAAGAAAGAAAATACTTTATTTATCGCAACAATTACAATGGTTACAAAAAATATATGTAATAAAATACAGATATAACTAAAATATAGGCTTTAATCGACTTAGAATTTTACATAACAGTACGACATTGGCAGATTATTTTGACAATCATATTATGACATTCATCCCACCTTGTCCACCTGTCTTGGAGGTATGCTGGAGGAATACGAGTCCTAGAAGAGCGGCGCAATGACTCTTGTAAAGGAACTGCCTCCTCAGCCTCTTCTTGTTGTTCCATATCTTCGAAGTCTCGACTTGTATCATCTTCATCTTGTATCTCAACTTCATCTTGTGTTTCATCAATGATGTCGTTGCGACCTCTCGGAGTGAGATGTCTGTTAGAGACCGTAGCTTCCGTTCCATCAGAAAATCTTATGTGGGAATAATCTGGATTTGCCTCTAACAAATCCACTTCTACAACCAGGGGATCAAATTTAGAATTTCGCACATATATTTTTTAAAAGAACAGGTCCAGGAGTTGTTAGCCAAGTAGGTAGGGTTTGTCCATTAGAAGACTTACGCGTGTGGAAAAACGTTCGTTCATGAGGTGTTGCGTTAATGGAGGTACAAAGTAGGGAACGGATCGAGTGTAAAGCATCAGGTAACACTCGTTCCCATTGATTAATTTCTAGACATTGAGATCTTAAACATAGTTGGATAGTTTTCCATAAAGTGCCGTTCAAGCATTCCACCTGGCCATTACCCTGTGGATTATATGGGGTGGTTCTGCTAGTAGCTATACCACACCGAGTTAAGAAGTCCTTTAGATCTGCGGACATAAAAGAGGTACCTCGGTCGGAATTAATGTAACTCGGCATACCAAATATGGTGAAAAGACTTTTTAAATTGTTAATGTTAATGCAAAAGCAAATGGAAAACGTGAGAATTCGTCAATGATAGTAAGAATGTAATGACAATATATATGCAAGAAATAAATCTAAATGTATAAATGTAAGCCTATTCTATAGACCGAAACATACAACAGACTGTTTACAACATAATAATAGTCTCCGAGTACAGTATAAAAACGCCTTCAGGATGATGATAGGGCTTGTTGGTGTATTGCATCAACGTATACCGAGGGTTTCTACTCAGTGTTGCGAAAACGAGTCGAGTCGTTGATGCACAGAGTACGAGGGCGCAGCAACATCATCTGGAAAGCAGTGAGAAGCCAGATTGTCCAATCGTATATGGGTATATACTTACGATTACATATATTTGTTCAGTCCTTTAGGAGGACAAGGCAAATAAAAAAAAATGACCACTTTTTACTAATATAGAATAAGTAAAGACGATGTTACCCCAATGGAAAATATTCTGAAAAAATAATAATTGTTACTAAAATTATTAATAGACAATGTCGAAACACCCTTGACTTATTTTATCCCTGGCACGTATTTATTGACGTTGACAAATTCACTAGCTATTCTGTGGCTGAGTGTACCGGCATACGATAGAGAAGTGAGGTCGCTTCGCCCGAGGCTTCGTCCGGATGAAAGGAGCTAATCGAGAGCAACTCCGCTGGAAAGGCATTCATCGTTCATGAAAATTATAATTAACAATAAAACTGAAAAATCCCAGACAAACTGTTCCAAAGATCTGGTTTATTGAAGCGCATAATTACAGCAAGATTGTATTTGCCAAAGCTGGTAGAAATATTTTATTATAGGTAAGTACAAAATTTATAGATAATTTGGAGTAACAGAGACGTCGAGCATCTCGGACACCATGGGTTTTCTTATGCTAAAAGAAATTCTTGTAGCGGGGCTGTGGAAACTTGGCAAATTTCTGGTATGGGATGAATGTGTAGACTTAGACCTAATAAGCCCCAGTTCACATTCAGGCAACCTTGTCAAAGGCGGGAAGTGCGGCGGTTTCCTTGCGATCTTCAAGATCGGCAAATACTGCAACCTTGCGAATTTGTGCCGTTTGGGATGGATACGATAGGCTCATGAGGCTTTGCTGAGCAAGCGTCTGGCCAAGGAGTTATTCAAACGGCTGATAGAAAAGTCTGGAGGCAGGAAGGCTGACAATTATTTCTGCCAAAGTATTAGCCTCGCTATACAGGGGGGAAATCTCCTTCGGACTATCCCTGATGTAGATGACATTTTAGTATTTAACTTTAGGTTTTCGAATTATATAGTCGATGTAAATATGTTTGACTATTTATTAATAAGAAATTCAAATAATTAATAAATAGATGTGGTATTTATATTCGATCTTTATAAGAAGTTGAACATGTACTTCATACAAATAGTTGTTTTTTCTCCCTTAAACTTATTTCGTGCAGAATCTATAGAAAATTCGACAAAGTAATGCTATTATTTAATTATTTAAATTGTTATTGCTTGTGGAATTATAATAAATTTTCCAAAAATAACTAAATGTATAGTCACTCAATTAATAAATAAGTTTGTTTAATAGAAAGATAGAAAGAAAGAAAGAAAGAAAGAAAGAAAGAAAGAAAGAAAGAAAAAAAGAAAGAAAGAAACAAACAAAGAAAGAAACAAAGAAACAAAGAAAGAATGGAAGAAAGAAAGAAAGAAAGAAAGAAAGAAAGAAAGAAAGAAAGAAAGAAAGAAAGAAAGAAAGAAAGAAAGATAGAAAGAAAGAAAGAAATTGTTATATTTAATACGGATACGGATATAAGTCCCGTCTACATGGAATGGTGGCAAGAACGCTGGCTGCATTTCCCCGCTAAATTGCAATACTGACGATTTGGGCCAAGAAAGAGCCTGCCTTATTGTAACCGGAAGAGACGACAAGACATGGTGTTAACTCTTTAAGAAAAATTTTGGCGCTTCACTCCGTGGGTTTCTACAGCAAACAGCACCTACTCGCGCGGCTTTATGTGCTGGGGTGCGACGCGGCGAGTGTGTCGAAACATCTAGCGACCCACAGTCTCTGTTCCTAGGGGACTAACGTCATACCATCGGGTCTCTTGCTATCACCTCGGATTACTCCAACAGGCTTCAGAAGAGCTGGAACCTCGAGAGTGGCTAGAATTAAACTTGAGCCGTAATATTAACCGTAATTATGTTTATATAAACTTAGCAATATATGTACAAAAATAAATATTTACTCATAATGACTTTACATTAGACTTAACATCTTTATTTGATAAGGACAACGCCCCTTTACAGCTGCATCTAACCTTAGTTTATATAACCAATATAGGAGTATTTAGTATCAGACTGTTCCTTGCTTTCTCGTATCCGGCTATGTAAAGTAAAATAAAATAAAAAAATATTAATTGCACAATAAATATCTAAAATTAAATATCGTACATAGGCGAGCTTAATACCTTAAAGGTATTCTCTAACAGCTAACCTTTGGGAGAACGATAAAAGATATGTGGGATGCAGAGTTAAAAGTAAAAATGTATAAGAACTAATAATAGCAATAGATATATACTTAAATATACACATTTAAAATACATACACATAATACTATATAAATATGAATATACTTATATGCAATACTTATATAAATAACAATCCATGTTAATTTTAGAAATTATGTCTCATTTTGCTTTTTAAGAAAGTAAGAAGTTAGTAGACGCCTAAATATGTTCAACGATGGTGCCAGTCTGATTGACAATGGAAGTTTGTTCCATTTACGAGCTGCAGAAACAGTGAGAGATTCTGAATATCTGCTTGAAGAGTGCAGAGGAATCGCAAGTTGATTGTTGTGCGAAGAACGAAGAGAACGTGTGTGGGAGTTGCGAAGAAATTGTAAACGAGCACGTAGGGGTGTTTTCGGATTGTTTAGAATACCATAAAGAAAGGAGAGGATGTGTACAGATCTACGAAAACGGATATTCAGCCACTTTAGTTGAATACGAAAATGTGAGAAATGATCATACTTACGCAGGGCAAATACATAGCGAATACATAAGTTGAGAAGACGATCAAGTTTATTCAGTAGTGTCTGTATCATTGTATTAATTACATTGCATATGACAAAAGTGTAAACTTTGACAAATCCAAGTGTTCCCATAAACAAGGTTCCTACGGATAATTAATCAACAATAAACAATTAAAATTTAATTGTGCAATTAGCGCCAAAACACAACAGGAATGTTAAACAATAGAAGAGCTTAATACCTAATTTCCCCATTTCAGGTAGATGTAAACCGAATTATGGAATTCGATTCTCTTCCAAACTGTTTATAGGAACCACTCGCATGCATTCAAATATCTGCATTAATCATCATAAATAATAATCAACATTAATAGATGTTCAGATTCATAGATCTTTTAAACATAGATACCGCATAAAACTAAGATTGTTTGCGCTTATACAAATCTAACGATATGACAGTTGACATTGTCAATGCATTGGTCAATGGATAAAGTCTAAGTGTATTTACACTCCGAGAATGCTGAAGCTGGGCTGTAGATCTAGCGTGGTGCCCTGAAGAGTGGGGGGAAGTGAGAAGGGGGACTTCTTGGCCGTCAGCGCGCATGCCTGGGTCTTGTTGGCAGTAAACTGGACAAGACACAAATATATTTTTGTGAAGGGTGTTGTCCAGTTCTTCCAGGATGTGAGATTAGGATTATCCAGGCAACCTCGTGCAGCGCGGAGAGTGCGGCGGCTTCTATTGAAAACCTTAAGCTGCTCTAATAAAGAAAAATCTAGAGACAGGAAGCTGAGTCGAGCGAGACAGAATGCACACAAGGGCGCGTTTGGCGTTCTCACGACTTGTTAGCTAGCTACTAACCTTGCTATCGATTTAAGTACGTTAGTTAGACCTAGTTAGATAGTTCCAAGCGTAATGTATTCAAACTGTTTGCTACATCTACTTAATTTCATGTACATTGGTCAGAATAATAGCAGGGAGTAATAAGTGGAGTGTGAAGAGGGGTGCTACGACGAGCTACGTACCGGCGTAGTCAAAGCTCGTGGCATAACAGTAAATAAGTAGGTCAAATAATCAAGATAATGTAAAAATTCCATTAAAGTATCATCACGATAGTTTCCCTTTTGGGGCGGTTAAAAACCTCGCTTAATTATATTTAGCAAACACTACTATAGGCCAATCATGACAAGTAGCAAGCTCGTTGATGTCTCTAGCGTACCAAACTCGAGAAATATCACAATTAAAATTAAAGCACCCTCTGAATACCTCCGCGGACTTAACCGCTAGACCACGGAGGCAGTTAAAATACCATTGTTTAAATATTTATCATTAATTATTTCAAAACATGATTAATAATAAACCTAATAACAATATGTAAAGTATAGCTGTCACTTGGGCATTGTAAACAAAACACGTTTAGTTTTCAAAACAACAATATATGTATAAAAGGGAAAAATACTATAAAAATTAGGGAAATATTTTTAAATAAATAATAATAATAAATATTTCCAGACAGGTCACACAGCGCCATCTAATTTCCGTGGTAAGCTACGAGGCTTGTGTTACGAAAACTAGATGGTTGATAAACTGCATATTATATATATTATTTTTATTTAAATATATACATATTATACATATAAACACCCAGACCGAGACAAATTATACAATGTACAACTTGCCCCCGGTGGGAATCGAACCCACGACCCCCCGAGTTCACGGCAACGTTTGTTACCACTAGACCACGGAGGCGGTCAAATGAGACAGTAGTATTTTTAACAAATTACTTCTTTTTTTTTATTATTATCCTGTATAAGTCCGAATACATTGCTTGACCGACAAACTCAGTGCGTATGTAGATCGCGTATGATTCTATATAATAATAATAATAATCGTTTATTTCCAATAAACCCACACTAGGCCGTAAATGGTAAAGTAGATTCGTGCGCGTGCGTACCGTCAGTGTTAGTAACATTTTATATGTCAAAACCTTTAATAGTTCTTAGTGAATTTATTATAATATTGTCAACTGTTGGTTTTAAAAATTAATTAAAAAAAAACATTTTAATTATAATTACGTACACAACGACGGTCGGTCTAGCACTGTAGGTAACTGGCATTTTTTTTTTTATAATACATGATTAGGGAAAAAAGTTACGTATCATTATGATCGTATCCTTTATACGGTGGTCATAAACCACGTTTTCTTAAGAAGCAGATTCACATTTAGCCAACTAACTGGGCCCATCATAACAAGTGTCAAGCTGGTCGATGTCTCTAGCGTACCAAACTTGAGAAATATCACAAATAAATTATTGTGTCCTAAATTTACCGTCTGGTATTATATGCATATAACTGAACTGGAGGTTAATTTTAGAAAGATGAAGCACTAAAGGTAGCAATTAGTGGTGCAACTACGATAAAGTAAACCGCAGACCATAATTGGGGATCACGCTGTCGAATTTAATCCATCTCCGAAAGTAGGCGTAAATCCAGCTCCGTTTGTTCGCGGCTTATCCCAGATTATAGCTAAGTGGAGCTAATTTTGCAGACAACCCTTCATTTGTTTGATGAAAATGTTTAAGGCTATCGATCACTATCGACGATAAGCGAGTGATTCCAAAGAGCGTTCAATTTCAAATTCATATATTTATTTATAACAATAGGTTTTTACACGATAATAATAATTATTATTTATTATTATTTAAGTTTAATAACTTAAAACTAATCGCACATGCGATCTTCTACCAGCTAAACTTTGTAAGATATAACCAATTACAAGCAGAGTGCCAAAAAATCCTCCCGCCCCGGCAGACATCAGTCCCTAATGTTATATAACGGCTTGTCTAAGCCTCACTCATTTGAAGACTAATTGTCATATTTTGGTTGCTAGGAGATTTTATGTTATTGTTGATTAAAATACATCGCTAACTAAAACTAACATGGTTTTATTATTTATTATTAATTTAATCATGCAACAGTTTTCTGGCGACGAGGATACTTTTAAATAACTAAAAATGTCGTTCGGAAAATTTCAGTTTGAAATTTTCAACCCTAACAATGAAGATTGGGACTACTACATACAACGTTTCAACATAGAACTAAATCTTCATGAAATTGATGGTGTAACAACAGGCACCGAGAACAAACGAGAACAACTACTGTTATCACGTGTCGGACCAGCAGCTTTTAAGGTACTTGTCGACTATTATCGTCCAACACCAGTAACATCAAAAACATTTGATGAACTTGTCTCAGTACTCAACACTTACTATGGCAAGAAAACATACGTACTCTCTGAGAGAGTAGTGTTCGGTACAAGATACCGCATCGAAAACGAAACAACCTCACAATTTTCTTTACAACTGCGAAGTCTCGCTGGATATTGTGAATTTGGAAACAATTTAGACGAACGAATTCGAGATCAGTTTGTGATCGGCATTAACAATACCAAATGGCAACAGGAACTTATTAAGGAACACCCATCAAACTCTGCCAAACTTGCAGATGTCGTTGCAACAGCAAATAAACTTGAACAAGCAGAAATACAAAGCCAACGCATTTTACAACAAAACAACACAATAATAACAAACGAACAACATGAAAATATGGTTAACAAGATAAGGACTAAACAATGGTCAACAAACAAACATTTAAATCGGAACACTCGAAAATGTATTTTCTGTGGGGGAGATTATCATAGCAACATTCAAGACTGCCCTGCGAAAGGTAAACGATGTGGATCTTGTGGCAAAGAAAACCATTTTTCAATTGTTTGCATTAAAAGCGGCAATGCACGTCCAAAACATTTTCGAACAAGAAGAGTGGCACGAGAAACATCACCAAATCGATCAACTGACAACGTAAGCAATCACACGTTTCCTATTAATTTGCCAAATTCTGCGACTAAGGTGATGATTCCTACGAAGCTAAACAGATCAAATATTGACATGTTATACGATCCGGGAGCTGTTCATTCCGTCATTGGCAAAACATTATGGATTTCAATTGGAAGCCCGAAACTAACAAAATGCAGCGAACTTATAGCATATACAGATGTTAAAATTAAAACACTTGGTACATGTCAAATATCAGTAGAAGCATTCAACACTATCAAAACTCTTAAAGCATATGTCACTGAAGATAACGATATTCCACTATTTGGTTTGGATTGGTGTTTACAATTTAACTTACCAATGCCACCAGGATCTAAACTTTGCAACATTAAATACAACATACCATCACAATCAATATCAAGGACCGATCATAACACAGAATTGAACAAAGTTCTCAACGATCATCAAATGCTTTTTGACAGTAAACTGGGAACAATACAAGGGCACAGCGCAATTATCCACATTCCATCAGACGTCACTCCAAAGGCATTTCGACCCCGCCCTGTTCCAATTGCATTAAAAGAACAAGTAAGCATTGAGCTAAAACGTCTTGTACAAGAAGGAGTAATCGAACCAGTAGACACTATGACAACACCTATAGAATGGGCATCACCGATTGTAATAGCAATTAAAGCAAACGGAAGTATTCGCATTTGTGCAGATTTTAAAGTAACTATAAACAGATATGTACAAATAGATAACTATCCATTACCAAGATTTGAAGATATTACATCAAAGTTATCTGGCGGACAACTATTTACAAAAATTGATTTAAAAGACGCTTATTTACAACTAACAATACATCCGGATTCAAGAAAATATTTAACAATAAGCACTCATAAGGGATATTTTCAGTATAAACGTTTGCCTTTCGGCATATCATTTGCACCAGCTGTTTTTCAGAGAATTATGAACACTATTCTTAGCGGTCTAGATGGTGTAGTATGTTATCTAGATGACATTTTAATCACAGCCAACAATCCTCAACAACATTTGAATCGTATTAAAATAGTATTACAACGACTTCAAGAAGCAGGTATTAAATGTCAAAAATCTAAATGTACATGGTTTCAGGGAAGTGTGACATTTCTTGGGCATAAAATTGACAAGCACGGGTTACATCCAACAACTGAAAGAATCGAAGCTATCAGAGGAATGCCAATACCGTTAAACGTTACTGAACTGCGATCGTTTTTGGGTTCCATAACATATTACGGGCGATTTATTCAAAACTTACATGTCCGTTGTACACCTCTATATAGACATCTTAAAAAGAACAGTAGGTGGGATTGGAATGACAATGACACTGACATAATAAATGAATTAAAGCAAGTATTAACATCCAACGATACTCTAGCTCATTACGACGAAAATCTACCTATTTACCTTAGCAGTGACGCCTCGGACAAAGGCGTTGGGGCTGTCTTATTTCATAAACATAATGATAACACAATGCGACCTATCGCTTACGCATCCAGAACACTTTCTGATATCGAACGCCGTTACTCAACAATTGATAAAGAAGCATTGGGCATAATATATGCAGTAACAAAATTTCACCAGTACATCTATGGCAGGAAATTTATATTACTAACAGATCACAAACCGTTAGAGCGTATATTCAGTCAAGATCGTGAAACACCAAAAGTTGCAAGCAATCGTTTACTAAGATGGAGTATGACATTAAACAGTTATGACTATACAATTAAATATCAACTAGCAAAAGAAAATACTCCAGCAGATGCATTATCACGCTTACCTTTAACAGATACAACAACAACATTGGAAGAAAGAACTGGATAACCAAAATATGACAATTAGTCTTCAAATGAGTGAGGCTTAGACAAGCCGTTATATAACATTTATTCCCCCGAAAAGGATAGCTAAAAACCGAAACGCGCAGGTGGCTTACGTTTACGATTAGATCGGCGAGGTGCGTTTGGTGCCGTGGACGTTGATGGTTGAGGCTCGTACTGTTGAATGTTTAAAGGTTGTGGTGTTGCGTAAGACGTTGAAGGTTGAGGTTTAAATTGTTGAGTGTTTTGAGATTGGATTGTTGCGTTAGTCGGGTCTGTTTGTCTAGCAACCAAAATATGACAATTAGTCTTCAAATGAGTGAGGCTTAGACAAGCCGTTATATAACATTTATTCCCCCGAAAAGGATAGCTAAAAACCGAAACGCGCAGGTGGCTTACGTTTACGATTAGATCGGCGAGGTGCGTTTGGTGCCGTGGACGTTGATGGTTGAGGCTCGTACTGTTGAATGTTTAAAGGTTGTGGTGTTGCGTAAGACGTTGAAGGTTGAGGTTCAAATTGTTGAGTGTTTTGAGATTGGATTGTTGCGTTAGTCGGGTCTGTTTGTTCCCCTCTTCCATGTTGTGAATGAGTAATATTTGATGGTCCAGATTGAATTCGTAAGTCGTCACCTCTATCACGACTAGTATTTTGTCTATAGTATGAATAGTTGTTGGGATTGTTGTGGCTACTATTGTTAGTGCCTGTTAGCCTCGGTCTGAGTTGATCAGCGTGTTTACGCTTAATGATTCCACTGCTCATCTCCACTTGGTAAGAATACGGCCCTGTTCGTTTCGTAATGACTCCTGGTTCGGAACCTTTTTCAGTCGGATTGTTTACCCAAACTCTATCTCCTTGTAAATACTCTGAAGATACTGTCTCCTTCGCTGAAGGTCTGAACTGTTGTTGAAGTCGAGCCTTCTCAAGATCTTCGTTAACATTTGGTTTTAACAGATCAAATGTGGAACGCATCTGTCTACCGAACATCATTTCGTATGGAGAACGTTTCGTTGAATTTCGTGGAGTAGTTCGGTAAGAGCGTAAGAAACTATTTAACCTATCATAAATGTCAATGTTTCTACTAGCTGCTAACATACGTTCTTTAAAAGTACGCACTGCTCGTTCAGCCAATCCGTTTGTACGTGGGTGATATGGCGTTGTCTTAATATGTGTAACTCCAGCACTCTTACAATAATCCTTAAATTCATCAGAAATAAATTGCGGTCCGTTATCGGTTACAATGTTACTTGGTAACCCAAATGTTGTGAATATGCTCGCTAATTTTGATATCGTTGCTCTTGAAGTTGTGGTTCTCATTGGTACAACTTCTAACCATTTTGTATAAGCATCAATGACGATCAACCACATCTGACCAAATAAAGGACCTGCATAATCGATGTGTAACCTGTGCCAAGGTTCTGGTGGAACTCCCCAAGGGTATACGGGAGATCGGTTTGTGTTACTTCGTGATTGTTGGCAGTAATTGCATTGTTTAGTAAAATTTATGATGTCTTTATCAATGTTGGGCCAATATATGTGCAGACGTGCTAATGACTGCATTGCATTCATGCCGCTATGGCCATCATGTAACATTGCTAGAAAAGATTGTTGTAACGACTTTGGTATACATAACCTAACACTATGCATGACGGCAATTCGAGCCTGATCCCGAAACGTGTGGATACACTTTACTGGGTTTATCGGCACGAAGGGTGAATACATTTCCCGCCTCGGCAATTTTTTTTTGGGCAATTTACCACCATTAGTCCGCCTATCACCTATTTGTTGTTCTCGTTGAAAGTATGTGCCATTTCCTATTATAACTAATATTGTAAGCTTGCCATGGTGATACTTATATAAAAATAACACCTCTTTATAACAAGACGTACCTAATATTTTTTTTTAAAGACAGAGAAAAATATCAAAATAATTTATGATGATTTTCTTTTAATTTTACTAATACAAATTATGATTAGTATATCTCTAAAATGTTTATAAAGTTTACTCGTTTTTCATAATAAAACTGATAGACTAGACACAGTGTAACAACCCTCCAAAACGTATCATCTCTTGCTAAACGTTTATTTAATAAATTTTACTTGGTCCATGACAAGCACGTCATTTCATAATATGCAAATTATGCCAGAAAAGATCTTGGCAGTATCAAGTTGTGTTCACGACTAGTAATCGAACTTGGTACCTTGCGTCTAAATCTTCAATATTAACTACTAGACCACGCTGGCAGATATTTGTATTTTTGTACCATCATTATTTATTTATGATTAAGCGACAAAATAGTTGAAAGCTAGTCAATAAATCGTCGGCAGTACCACAAGGTCCTAATTCCGACTTTTCCAAGCTAACAAGTGGCAACTGCAAAGTTTGGTAGAGTAGAAGGATTAACATTTCTTGTAAAATTAACGAGTCCCAGCTTTCTGGAATGTTCTTTTAGTGTCACCTGTTTTATCGGACAAATTAATTCATATTTAGTTCGTTACTTTGCTGAAATTTTGTTAATCCGTCCTCTGGACCTTTTCCACTTTGTTTTTTGTTTGTATACATTTAGTAAGTTTACTTAATGCGGGCGGCTTTTCAACAAATCAAATTATGCGTGGAATATATATTTATGTTTGGAATGGTCCGAGTTGATTGTGAACAATACCATGCATCACTGGATCACTTGAATCCCTGCAGCTTTGCCGAGATGTGGCCGTTCTATCAGCGATAATATAGCATCATCACCATCACCATCGAGGTGGTCAGAAACCACGCTTTTATTACCACAATTCGGGATCAGGCTCAAATTGCCGTCTTGCTTAGTCAAGCCGGCATAGTATTAGGGAATGATGTTAGTCGTGAATCGTCGAAGTCGTTAGTCTGATTCCAGTTGTTAACATTCATAGAACTCGCGCGCCACTAACCATCAGGTGGGCCAGAGGTCACATGTATGCTAGTATATAAAAAAAAAATTCAAACCTACTTAATACTTGTTATTTATTTATTTTATTTATTTATTCTATGGAGAACTATCGACAATACAATAAAAAATATATGTTAAAAAGAATTAGAAACAACAATACTAGATCTCTAACCCTAGTCCGTAGTTCAGTATTGGATAAAACCCCAGTCCCCCAGACATGTAGACATGACCAATCTGTACTAACTAGACTGCGAATCGGGCATACCAACCTAACACACATCCACCTTATAACAAAAAAACCAAAGAATAAATGCGATAGATGTACTTCTGAGGTGTCTGTTAGTCACCTTTTAATAGATTGCAGCGCTTACGATAATGACAGATCTCGCTTCAATTTACCCCCAACACTAAAAATGTGCCTCAGTGATGAACATTATCAGGATGTGTTCGGCTTCTTAATTACGGTTAATATGTTTAAAAATATTTAAACCCACTGTAGAATTCATGTGTTATTTTAGGCGGTCGCTTATGACCATGTTGTTAATAGCGACCTTAAATAAATAATAATAATAAAAAAAAGAATTAGAAACAGAGTGTCATTAAAAAGTTCTCACTAATAGTAACAATATAAAATATAAAAACAACAAGTAATATTTTAACCTAAGATAATAAAGCACATACATACACATACATAATAACAGCATAAACAATACATACATGACAGAATAGACTGAAGATACGATACAATATTAATGTATTTTAATTAAAGAATAAGTTGTTAAGCACATGTCTCACCGTCCTTATATTTGTATAAAATATGTCGATATCGCACTTGAGTAACAGCTCATTGAATGACCTACATGCTCTATTTAAATATGAATTTCGTCTATATGAGGTATTGGAATTCTGGTTGTTAACAATTGATAATCTAGACTTACCCAAAACCTAAAGCCATTGAAGCGAAACTGGAACTCATAGAGCTATTCTCAATCCCGTGTTCTGATTAGATTCAAAACAAGAAGATCAGAACCCATATTAACCATTGTCAGTCTGTTAGCAACTGGCTACGTCCCGGGGGGATGCTGCCTTGCATACGTAATCAGCAATCGGGACCCGTCTCGATTTGATCGCAACATTTGAATTTCTACAAATGTTCACAACGACTATCAAAGGAAACAGGGGAGTCAAACATTTTAGGCTTAGTACATTGGTTGTACCTATGCATAGTTATATTAAACTTCAAAAAAATACCATTTTATTTTATTTTTTTAAATCATTTATTTGTTTAGACACAGGTTAATACTATAAACGTATGAAATAGGTTATAAATGTACACAAGTGCTCTGCCCATAGGCCGTACAAATATTAGTATTGTGGATGGAAATAAATTTTAGTACATAAACAAAAATAACATAAAAAATAAAAATATAAATGACAATATCATTCGTATCTAGATTTTTTTAAAATTTAATAGTGTGAGTGTAGGCCAAATTCTCCAGTTCTGGAAGGCCCATCTCCAGCAGTGGAGGTCTAGGACGCGGTGTTCTAGGGGCTGTAATGAAAAAGTAAATAAATAACAAAAATAAAGTACAAGTGAAATAGATATTATGTAATTATATTTTGTCAGTAAAAAAGTCGTTGATTGAGATTAAGTTATTATATCTATAAATTGCAGAAACTTTAACGGTGATGTGACATACATATTTTTTATAAAAGTTAAGTTCCAACACATCCGTATCCCTTGCGGTGGTCAAAAAACCGACGAAAACCTGATGGTGTTCCTCTTGACGCCCCGTCTTGGGTGGCCGACGGCGGGAACCAACTGTGGACACGACCGCCGCCATCATTACAGCCCCTAGAACACAGCGTCAACAAATATCTGGAATATTTGGCCTACACAAACACGTAGTCGTTGCTAATCGATTCGTATTTGCCACTTTTCAGCCAAGTCCGCTGCAGCCCCGGCCCTCGCAGAGGTGCCCTGGACATGAGATCTAGCAAGGGTGTCGACGCAAGTAGCGTCCCACACCAATGCTCGTCCAATCGACCAAGGCACCAAGGTCAATCCATCGGGTCTTTTACCGTCACTGCGAGAGATCCCAGACGGTTCGAGAACCGATGGGATTCCGGCAGTAACCAAAGCCCGATGGATCACATTGTTAACAGAACCGTGGCGGAAACGACGACCGGCACTTTTGAGACAAGACAGGCCGTGGTGGCCAAGCTGATCAACGTTGCTGCCACAGAAACAAATATGGGGAATGCATATCCTCTCCCCTAAGCGAAGGGACATGGCGATCATAAGTGTGTTATTGTCCAACATATAATTATACTTACTATATACTATATATAATAAATAAATAATATATTTTATTTTTCATTATAGCCTCTAGAACACAGCGTCCTAGACCTCCACTGCTGGAGATGGGTCTTCCAGAACTTAAGAATTTGGCCTACACTCGCCACGCTGGCCAGACGGCTTGGCGAGGAATAATATATACACATATATATATATAGATATATAAATTTGTATTGATTGTATATAAAAAGTTCGTGTCAGGTAAAAATGTGGTCATCAACTAAAGTGATTCGTATAAACATAAAATATAATAATATGTGCTGAAATGATAAAAAAAACAGTTGAAAGTCAATTGCTGACCAGTACCAATATGTTCGACATTGTAAAGCAAAATTATTCTAAAAACATTTTCAATTCGCCAAACTCGTAATTGTGGTAGCATGAACGCTTCGGTTTTTTCCTTTAGCTTTAAATTTTATTTTCCATTTAATTGCTTAGGAAATTCGTGCGTTCTGGACATGGAAGATAAGGAGATTAATTCGCACGCAACTTCCTTTGAAGGACGTAAATCAAATTAAAACTTTTTCGATTTGTGTTGGAAATCGAAGAAATCACGTCCAGTTTGGGAAATAAAAACTAGTTAGGTACTTATTTAATTGTTCTGAGTTATTGATGCGATGAATGTTTAGTGAAGTAGGTTTTTAATTATGTAGGTACCTACTTTTTTATTTTGGTTAAATTCAATCCCAAGTTTGACAATATTTATTTATTTATTCATTTATAATAGGGTAGCCAACAGTGCTAACATCACACACTTATTTGTACTTAACACTAAATCAGAAGTTAGATGTTGCACCTATTATAGGCGACCACCACATTACCACAGTAGCTTTTATTGCCTATAAGAAATAACAAAATTATAAAATTTTCAATAAGAATACAAAAACTAAATATTATTCGAAAAACTAATTCTGAAACAATTTTTAAATATATATATATAATAAACATACAATTCCTTTTAGAAATAATAAAAAAAGTAACGAAAATAACTAAAATATTACCTACTTCAAGTAAAGTAAAATTAAAAAAAAAAAAATTTAAATAAAAAAAAAAAAAAAAAAAAACCTACATAAAATTTACTTATAAATTTTATAAATTTTGGGCAAGTTGTTTTAGCAGTTTATGTTTAAATACTCTTTGTGAGTCTCCGAAGATGTCAATATCTGGAAATTTTGCAGCATGAGCATTGTATTTTGATTGTATTCTGGAAAGAGGATGATGTATACCTAGGTTAGTTCTGTGATAGTGTATGTTAAAAATGTTTTGAATTTTCTATCTTTCAAGTCTGTAATGACAGCACGATAGATTTTTTTATTATTATTTTATTATTATTATTTATTGAATAACCGGTTTGTATTCTTACTTCCATGTTTTTGTTGTTTATTAATTATTAATAAAAATCACCCCTACTAAAGCTAATCCTCACATGACAGGATGTCCTAGTGTGCAGACCAGAGATTTATTGTTGTTACTAACACCTTTTACTTACCTTAATTATGCTATTATTTTTTTTTACTTTATACTTACTAACCCTTTTGATGAATAAATTAATTTGGTGCATCCAGGTCCTAAGTTGGTTGCCTGGACGCGGGGTGGAAGGAATACAGGATGGTGAAAGACTCACGTGCAGGGCAGTTCGGACTCCTCTTACTTCATATCCCAAAGACTACAGCGGCGCCGCTTCTTCTTTCTTGATGTGAACACACTTTGCACAACACCAGGAATAGGAAAGACACTAGCACATTTCACACTTGCTACAGTAGGGGCTTGAAGAGCTACAGTTTTGCATAAAACGACACAATACAGAGAGGGACGTCTACAGTGACATCTAAAGACTACAGTGTTCAGCGTTGAACTTTCTTCAACGACTTCAGATTTACAACTCGTAAAATAATGGCACTGACACACAGTTAAGTGTTGCCAGATATATAAAGGTGTCCCTTAAAATTGGGAAACTACAGTTGAGAGTGAACATAATTTGAATTTGAATTTATTGCCGGTTTCATACATTCTTGTCCTGTACCCAGGATAATTATGACTAACAATGGTTTTCGGGTGAAAATGCTTCAGTGTTTCGTTTTGTTCCGTTTAGTTTTCTGTGCTTTGCTTTGATCTGGTCTGGTCTAGTGTAGTCTTAGGTGGTTTGGTTCCATTTAGTTTATAATAATAATAGTTATTATAACAAAATATCAATGCTGGTGTCGTTTTACAGGTCTGTTGTGTTGGAATCTCTTTTGTCCTTTGATTTGCGTTTATTTATTTTTATTTTTATTATCATACCTTTTGAGCTGGGTATATGAGGCTATGAGTATTAGTCAATATGGAACTGATTGACATCCTAGGACACAAGTTATTTTGGTTAGGAGTCAGGGACAATCTTAAAATTGCCTATCCTTGTCGTTTGCATTCAATTAAAAATGTTTGTATGCTTAAAATGTAAAATTCATTGAATATTTTATATATTGTTTACTCAACTTTGTATATATATAAGCTCAATAAACGCTATTATTATTATTAGTTTAGGTTTGGTGTGGTCTGGTCTACTCTAGTCTTATTTCCACTTGGCTTGGCTCGGATTAGCTTGCTCGTTTCTCTTTTGTTTCATTAACATCTCTTTTTTTTTTGAACTACCTTACCTGACTAGGATTTAGTGTAAATATATGACAAAATTATTTGATTTAATGAATACAGTAAACATACTTGTAGCTGTGGTGTTAACGTGTCTGGTTGAAAAATGTGCTTTTCGGATAACGGCGGCTCGTTGCCCACATTTCTCGCCCACAACGATCTGCTAATTTACAAGATTATTATCTGGCTGAATAATGTTTGCTCCTGGGGTTCGTTTTCCAAAACAAACATATTTAGTACTGACCCTATCTCACTCCCATTTTTCTATTTTTCTAAAGAATTATTAAAATAATTCTTCTTTGACAAAACATACATCAGGTGTCTGTTAGTTTGCTTGGAGTTTGACCTACACTGGCTGGCCAGACGGGTTGGTGAGGGTCTGATGTGAATAACAATTTATTATTGATTCCAGAAGCTGCTATTAGTGAAACCGGGACCGACGGCTTAACGTGCTCTTCGAGGCACGGAAACGGTGGTATTGTAAATCTATGACAAATGAACGTCAGAAAAGTGTATTATTCATTGATATATGCCGGAGTTCAAACCAACCTTTTTAAGATGTTAATTGCGTGTTCTTTCAATCTAGCCACCACCGCCACTTATTAATTTGCTTAACGACATTATATGAGACCCACAACAATGGAAACTTAATTACTATGAAGTGAGCTTGAAGACCTCCGCTCATTATTGCTAATACCCAAGCTTCGTTTTTTTCCAGTCAAAGGTTAGTTGGTAGAAAATGTATTTACGGCATAAAGCTCGCCTATGTACCGTCACTTGTTCAATTAATCATTTATTATTATTATTTAGTTTACCTCCTCGGCGGGCGGTGTCATTATCAGCCTGTGTCTCTCTACTGCTGGATGTAGGCCTCCCTCAAGGCTCGCCATTTCACACGATCTTCTGCCATCCTCATCCAGTCTCCACCAGCGACCTTTTTAGGTCATTCTTCCATTTGTCGGGGGGTCTTCCCTCTCTGCGTGTTCCTGTACATGGTCTCCACTCTAAACCCGCCTACTCCATCGGTCAACGGTTCTGCGACAGACGTGTCCGACCTATTGCCACCTCTTTTTTTTTCGACGCTCCAGGGCGATACGATGTATACTTTGGGAACCCCTGAATTAGACAATTTGCGCTTAAGAAGTAAGAGATTACATTTTTATAACTGAGCATGACATGTGACTTTGATTGTCAATCAAAATAAGTCCCTAACACTATTCCAGCTTCTAGGTACACAATAAACAAAAATACACGAATACGCTAAAAATATTCAAAGAAAATTACAAGATCAGTTACTGTGGTGGCAAAACATTTGGTTGTGTAATTCGTCCTTGTTTCATTTTGATTGGTAACGAACGGAAGCTTCCTGGAAACACGTACGTCACGGTAATTAATCAAGAATTTCCTGCTATATCTTCTAACTATGCGATCACACCGATAAACAATGCCTTCTACCACAATACGGAATTTATTTTATCTCATCGAGCATGTATGTTATTTATTTAGGAAAACTTACAGCTAAAATAAATGTATATGAAAGAAATATATTACTATAAAGCCGATGACAAGAATTCACAGATAAATAAAATAAAATAGAAAGCATGCAAGAAAAACTCTAGAGAAGTACAAAGTTACAAATAGTAAACAAGAAGAACAATAATAGATACAATACAATAAAACAATATTTATTTATTATTTAATAAATAAATAAATAGTATAATAATAATACTTGAGAAATAGATACAACAAGTATATATATATGTGTATTTTATATTTAAGTATAACTTAAGTATATATTTCTTAGTTTATGTAGGGTATAATTATGTATGTATAATATTATTATATGTATTTACAAATTCCCAACAAATTCTTAAATTAAACAAACAATATTATAAAAAAATGATATTAGACCCACGCCAACCCGTCTGGCCATTGTGGCGAGTATACGCCAAAATCTTCTGAAATTACTGGAAGGCCCATATCCAGCCCAGCAGTGGAGCTCTGGGAGCTGTGATGATGATGATAAAGTAAAATTGCTATAGTGTCGCTTTAGAGTTCTAACTCTTCTCTGACTTCTACTTGTATACACTTTTTTCACAAATAAATATTTATTTCATACAAAACCTTAAATTAAATAAACTATATTACAACAAAATCTAAATTTAACTTAAAAAAATTATAATAATACATAGAAAATAAAAATTAACAGCAAATGTCGAAAAAAAGTAACTATTGCAAATCGTTTCATATTTTCGACGCTTGCTGTTCTGCGCTTGTTCCACTAGCTCTAACAGAAGTTCTTTGAATGTGGGAAGGGGCTAGGGAATCCCAACAGGTAAAATCCCATACCAGGGATTCACCCATCTCCAAGGAACTAATGTCATTCCGTCTGGACGCTTGCCATCGTCTCGACTCAGACCGGTTGGTTCTAAAATAGATGGGATCGAGACAACTGCGTCCTACGAATGAGGTCGTTAATGGCGCTGTGATTAATAGAGGATTCCTTTATAAAATGTTTGCTAAAAGAAATTTAACTATTTATGTGTTAGGATGATCCAGCATACATTTTACTTACTGTACCTACGAGTACTGAATGATTACAAAAATGCTAACACGGCCGAGTAAATACATATAATTGATTCAAATAAATAAGATTGTATGTAAATATAATTTCAAATGTTTGCTAAAGCTCCTATTAAATCAGACCAGAGAATACACGGCCGATTCAATTTCAGAAAAATCATTTCGTTTTGCATTGAAGTAATAATTCGAAGCCTTTCGCAATTTAATTGAAAACTTCAGTCAATTGTAAACAATCATAATGATTCATTATTATTCATACAATTCATTGATTTACGTGCAACGACCGGTATATTTAGAAAAAAAAAAGATGTGAGTCGGTCAGTCGTCGTAGTCAGATTGTGAAAAGTCCGAGTCAAAAACAAAATACAATCTATTAATTTCAATAAAATCTTCAAATTTAAACGTCGTTCTCTGTCATTAAGAAAAGAGGTCTAAAGTCTTGAAATAATAAAAACTGCGCTGCAACAATCGGCAAACATTGTGTAGATATTAAATATTGACCACGTTCACGGATCTTTGTCTCGGACGATGATTAAACACCAAAAAACTCGAAAACATCCGCCATTGAAGTCGAACTTTAGACTGAGATACAACAGATTATAGACACCAAAAAGGCGGTACGTAGTGTCCTACATTTTGGGTCCTTTGTTCATATAGGTACATAATAAATGTAGATATTGGTTAATTACCCGTTTTTTTTTACCTTGTGCCCACCTGATAGTGAGTGCCGTGCAAAGTCCATGAATGTTAGCAACTGGAATCAGACACTTATGACTGACATCAATCCCTAACACTATGCCGGCTTGACTGGGCATGACGGCAATTACAGGCTGATCGCCAAAACGTGTGGATACACTCTGCAGGGTTTATCGGCACGAACGGTGGATACTTCCCCGCCCCGGCAGACTGGACAATTTAACACTATTTATTATTTGGAAATATGGAGAAAACCAGTGATCTAACTAGCCTGGATTTCCATTTTTATGTAGATCCTTCTGTCTGTCAAAATTTTGTTTAGCTGAGACATGGCGTTCTTTACCATTCCGATGCTTCTTCGAATTTCATCCTCACACGATCCAGTGTTGCTGTTGATTGACTACATTTCTTAAAATTACACACATGTATTTAAAATAAAATAAATATTTGCAAGCCGCTGTCAAGGTTGAGCGCTTATAGAGTTGAGAATTGAATAAGATTTTGTAACTTTGACGCAATCTCAGACGTTAATAACGAAATCCACTAATAACGTTTCAATCTAAATGTATAGTGTAAAAAACATATTTGAGTGTCAATTAACTATTTTTATTATTATTTACTTAGAGACGATATTTTATAAAAAGTCGGGTCATTTTATGTTATTCAATACAACTTCAAAAATGTATTCGTAACTTTACAATTGAATGTTGAAAATGGCGAAATGAAATAAACCAAACGACTCCCATTAAAGTTCCATTTGGCACAAACTTTGAAGGATTGCATAATACACGAATATTGAAAAATCTTTTCAAGCGAATTTCGAGGCGATTCATGATAATGATTTCGTAGATTTGTATCTGTAGTAAAACTACAGAGTAGTAAAACATCTTTTCGTTCTTCTCATAGATAAATAGATACATTCTTTTATGCACAACAAACAAAAATACATTTAAATGTACATAGGCGAACTTAATGTCTGGTGACATTTTCTACCAGCTAACCTGTGGGATAGTGAGCAATGATTGTGGGTGCATGAAATCATTAATTTAAAATCGAGATTAATAATAAAAAATCCTAAACTATTACTAGCAACTAAAGCTAAAATACTTATACACTAATATATAATAACACAAGTACATATAAATACATAATAAATATATATATATAATATATACAATATTATACAAATTTAGAGAGATTATGTCGACTTGTCTTGCTTTTTGTGAAGGTGTAAGGTAAGTCATTTTTTAAAACACTTAAGTTTTTTAAAAAACCTTAAGTGGAAGCCAGTTCCACTGGCGGGCTGCTGATACTGTAAAAGAATCTGAACATCTGCTGGAAGAATGTGTCTGTCTCATCAGTCGGGATTTGTTTCCAATTTCTTTGCGGTTACCTAGTAACATTAGGTAAGCATCTACCAAGTTATCATTTAAAAAACTGGTTCACTCACATTTTCTAAATAGTCCCAAACAAATTTTGTACGTACATACGAGTGCGGTAGAGCGGTTGTGGCTCGTGTTATTCTTTAATGTAACATAGTTATTATTATATTGTCCTAGTGTTTAGACATAAGTTAAGAATGATTAGCAATATGGTTTTGTAAAGTAGGTGGCGTTGTGTACGAACGTAGTCGCGTGCTGATTTCTGATTGGTTCAATAACGACAATTTATAGGTCGCTTAGACAGACAGACAGTGGGGTCGTCCAGGCCCGGATGTTTAATGGGCCGGGCGGATGCCTAATAAATTCTCCCCGGCAGGATCTCAGCGAGTAATCACCCGCTGGTAATTCATGCACCTTTAGTGCTGGGCACCGTTACTGGTATAACAGCGCCCGTATGGCTCACGAGCCCAGGCGATCTGGGTTCGGCTACTTCAGTTCTCCTCCAGGAGCACTTCTCTAGGAAGTGGTCTCCCATTGGAGGCCGAGCGCAAGACAGAGCGATATTCTGGAGATGCTTGAAGTGTCCGTTGTCGGCCCGATAGAACATACGTCTAGTCAGGCCGACGATAAACTCCTCAATACTCGGTGGGCACGTTAAGCCGTCCCGATTCTACTAATACCAACTTGTGGAATCGTTAATAAATTGTCATTTAAATTGACATTAGATCCTCACCAAGCCTGGCCAGACGCAGCGTGACGAGTGTTGGCCAAATTCTCCAGATACATATATGTTCTGGAAGGCCCATCTCCAACAGTGGGGTCTAGTACGAGTACGCTATGTTTTAGGGGCTGTAATGATGACATACCCTATAAATATGAATAGTATTTAAAATATATTTACATTATTCATCACCGCCTCCGTGGTCTAGCGGGCCGTGGATTTAGACTCGTAGGTACCGGGTTCGATTACTGGTCAAGACACAAAAACATTTATTAATGTAAATAAATACATTTAATTTATTTGTGATACTTCTCGAGTTTGGTACGCTGGAGACATCGACGAGCTTGCCACTTGTCATGATTGATCTATAGTAAAGTTGGCTAAATGTGAATCTGCTTATTTATAAGCGTGGTTTCTGACCACCCCGAAAGGGAAACGGTCGTGATAATATTTTAGTGGGACCTATTTAATTTTTAGTGGAGTTGCGATGATTGTACTCGTACACTGTTGCTTCGTTCTATTGTTGGGCTAATAGACATATTTTGATCTCCATAAAAAACAGGATCGTTTTAAAAATCTATTCTTTAATATTGTTTTTATACCGGTACCTATTTGGTCGAGTTTCCGTGAAGCTGCGATGATTACTCCGTCGCTTCATTGTTTGCCACTCGCTATTGTTGCAATAAATTACTCGACAAACTGAGCCCCAGATCGAGAAGAAAAGGCCTGCTGTTTCTTTTATTTTACAGAAAAATATACTGAATAACAAAAAACAGCAACTTGGATGTTCACTATTTAAATTGCTTTTTTTCAGTTTTATTTCTAAAGTTTGACTTTGAATTTTAGGTGATGACGCATGTATTTTTTATTTTATTTTTTATTCTAGCACGACATGTGACCTTGCGCCCACCTGATGGTAAGTGGGGAGCGAGATCCATGAATGTTAGCAACTGTAATCAAACACTCATGACTGACATCAGTCCCTAACATTATGCCGGCTTGACTGGACAATTCGAGGCTGATTCCGCAATGAGTGGATACACTTTACTGGGTATATCAGCACGAACGGTGGATACTACCCCGCCTCGGCAGACTGGACAAATTACCACTATCTGTCTGCCTACCACCTATTGAACCAACATAGCCATAGGTATAGCCAACTTCTCCAAGTGCTCGTACATTGAATCAATTAAACCCATCGATGTATATATATAGGCCCTCACTGATATAAAAACGTTCCCGTAAAACCAATCGAAGTCATGTAGCTGCACCAACAGTAGCGAGATAGCAAGCGTCGAGAGCGCCTAATATTAATATTTATATCGAGTAAAACTAGTATTTTTGTATGCATTGTGATATAATTTCCAATTAATAAAGCATGTGGCATTATCCTTGCTTGAGAATTGCCCCCCAAAGTTGGTAGGTACAGAAAGCAAGCGGCACGTTTTTAAGAGTGCGTTTTGTATTGAATAGGCTTATCTATATACATCGATGATTAAACCTCATTGTCCTCAGTAAAATATGTGACCCCGCGCCCACCTGGTGATAATCAGTACACGAGTACAACACTTAGCTTGAAGTACTCAAAATTCAAATCAAATTGTTTATTTATTCGAAGTTTTTCTTACAAGGACTTATAAATAACGTTGCTGTGCTAATGTCAGTATGACACTGTGTGACAGCAATTGTTAGCTCCCAGGGGAACATAGTAAAATATGCGTTGATAATTCTAGTTAATAAAAACTCCAGTTAAATTGGCTTAAGTGACGTGCCTGTCTTAGCTTATAGTGTGTCAATTCCAATTTACAGCAGCTGTAATTGTAAGCGTTATTATGTAATTATTATTATTTTTTTACTTTTTATTTTCTGTTTTTTTATATGAGTATAGATTTTTGTATATTTTTAAGAAAATTTGACTGCCTCCATGGTGTATCGGTTAAGTCCGTGGATTTGGACTCGGAGGTACCGGGTTCGATTCCTGGTCGGGACACAAAAATATTTATTAATGTAAATAAATACATTTGATTAATATTTAATTTATTTGTGATATTTCTCGAGTTTGGTACGCTGGAGACATCGACCAGCTTGCCACTTGTCATGATTCGCCTATAGTAAAGTTGGCTAAATGTTAATCTGCATATTTATAAGCGTGGTTTCTGACCACCCCGAAAGGGAAACGGTCGTGATGATACTTTAATAAAAGTAAAGTATAGTATCATTACTACCGTATCCCTTTAGGGGTAGTCAGAAACCACGCTTACAATGAAGCGGACATTACATTAAGCGAACTTTACTATGGGCTAATCATGACAGGCTCGTCGATATTTAGCTTACCAAACTCGAAAATAATTCGTACACAATTAAATTAAATTAATTATTGTGTCCCGACTAGAAATCGAACCCGGTACCTCCGCGTCTAAATTAACCGCTTGACCACAGAGGCAGTTTGTTTATTTTTTTATATAGTATAGTATAGTATCATCACGACCGTTTCCCTTTCGGGGTAGTCAGAAACCACGCTTATAAATAAGGGGATTCACATTTAGCCAACTTTACTATAGGTCAATCATGACAAGTGGCAAGCTCGTCGATGTCTCCAGCGTACCAAACTCAAGAAATATCACAAATAAATTAAATATTAATTAAGTGTATTTATTTACATTAATAAATATTTTTGTGTCCCGACTAGGAATCGAACCCGGTACCTCCGAATCTAAATCCTCAGACTTAACCGCTAGACCACGGAGGCAGCTGCTTTTAGCTTTATTTTTAAATTATAATATATATGAAGTTGTCAACAATTGGTTTTCAAAATAACAAAAAAAAAATGAGGAAACACGAAGGAGGAGGGAAGAACTTACCTTTTATTTAAAAAAAGTGCTGCATAGAATTTCGATTAACAACTGGAATCATAAACGCGTTTAAGTATCAGTTCCAGAGCTGTTTGAACTTTATCTTTTTGTAATGTTATGACAGTTTGTTCTTTTATGACAACGTATATTCATAAATCCTTGCACGAACGTGTATTATCTGTTTACGAGGAACACACGTTTGATGACATTGTTGAGTATCTAACCGCTGGACGGGTATTAAGCAAGTTTTATTACTAGCTGTTTCGCCTGGCGTTGCCCGCGCAATAATAACGGCGGAATAAAACACCAAGATGTTTGCCGGGTTTGCATGATCCAGCGTTCACCGTGTGATATGATTTTGAATAATTCCGAAATACTTTTAACTGTATGTCTCAGTGGAAACCAGTTACGCTTACAAGCTGGTTAAACTTACGGCGCAGTTGAGATGATTTCACCAGATAAATAAATAAATAATAAATATATATTTCCAGACAGGTCACACAGCGCCATCTAATTTCCATGGTAAGCTACGAGGCTTGTGTTACGGAAACTAGATGGTTGATAAACTACATATTATACTTTTTTTTTGTAAATATATACATATTATACATATAAACACCCAGACCGAGATAAATTATACAATGTACCTACAACTTGCCCCCGGTGGGAATCGAACCCACGACCTCCCGAGTTCACGGCAACGTTTGTTACCACTAGACCACGGAGGCGGCAAATGTCAATTTAGAAGGAATATTTGGTCAATACTACCCTTAACTACTTGCCATTATTTTTTAATTGTGTTTGTTTATTTTGTCTTAGTTTTTTTTTAATAATATTATTTATATATGCACGACATGTAACCTTGCGCCCGCCTGATGGTAAGTGGCGTGCGAGGACCTTGGAAGTAGCAACTGGCAACAGACACACATGACTGACATCAGTGTCTAACACTATGCTGGCTTTACTAGGACTGAGCATGACTGCAATTCAAGCCTGATCCCGAATTTAAGGAAAGTGTTCTTACAACCGAGCCACCACGTTCTCAAATCTAAAATACCTATATTGGTTAGTATTTAGCAGGGTTATATTTACCATCTATACCCACTCTCGATGTCGAATAAAACGCGAGTACGATTCTCTGAATTTTGTTAAATTGTTGTTATTTTTCGTTTCAAATTATTTTTTGTCTATTGTTGTTTTCTTGTAATGTTTACCTTTTATCTTATGAAAAATAAGCGAACTCTTGAAGCAAGCAATGCCTATATATAATATAGAATGTTTTAATAATATTTTGTTAAGTAAAATACCATTTTAGAATCATAGTAAAATATAATTGACACATGAGACATTGACAATTAAGACGTAACAAATATTAAAAGTATGAAGGCAATGAACACAACATCCTTCTTTGGATAAAATAAAAATTAACTATATAAAATAAAACTATAAATCTAATCTAACTGGAGGCCTGACCTTGCGTCCGTATCGTGTTGTATATGAATAAGTTGAAAGATTATCTGTAGAAGCTGGAGTATGTTTGTCCTAGATCAGTACTAGCAGGCAAATTATTTTCAAAATGTAAATAGCATTCAATATCTCTTCGAGATTGGCCAGCTTCTTCGTCTCTTGCATTAGCTAATATTATATGTCTACTGTTACGCCTTATAACATTTCCTCCTTCTGTTTCTAATAATTAACTTCTTGGTTCTTTCCTTTTTTCTTTAATTTTGGCATATGTCCGTGATATTGTATCCCATACTCTTGTCCCAGGTACCAATTTTGGTAATTCTCTGGTGCCATGTTGTTTATTATAATTTTCCTTCATTTTAATATGTCTATTTATCTTGTTTTCCTCTAACATTATTATCTTGTTTGTTTAAGTTTGGGAACCACTGGTTTCTTTGTTTACATTTTGTCTCTGGGCCCGATGAATGTCATATTCACAACTGTAACCGTGTCGACAGAATAATGTATAAATATATAAACTTAGTTCAATAATTATATGAATAAACTATTTGAAATCGGGTTGAAGTTTCGATATAATTCAATTGAATCGGTTCAATACAAAGGGCTGAGTATCTATAGATAAAGTTTGCTACCAATTTACTCTACCTCAATATCATACAAAGTTTGGGCTTCATTTTATGGATACTGTGCGAACTTAAATATTATATTGGATACTAATTTTATGTTTCATACACACAAACATTTATGTACTCGTACAAACTGTTAGAGTATAACACCTGTATTATTAGTTTAACGTTACGTTATGCTTCGTTGACGGGTCCGTCACTCAAATGTTTCTTCCAGCTGTCAAAAGGAGGACCGCCACAGTGCGTCACTGCGCTCGAGGACAAGAACTGTCATCTAAACATCGCGACGCACTTTGAAGCGTGTTTATGTCATTTTGCGCTAATATTGTTTAATTATTTTTTTATTAATATTTAGTTAAATTATTGTGTTCTTAAAACAAACGGATGGTTCTTAAAAATTGTTCTGTATCCCAATAACTATCAAATCCAACTAAAACTGGGATTAAAATTAGCCATAGTGATGTAAAACTGTCCGAATAAAACTACGATGTCTAATCAATCTTTATTTACTTAAATTTTCATTGCACAAAGTATTTATTTAATATAGACTTTATTGCACAAAGTACAAAGGCGGATCTAATGCCGCTAGACATTCTATACTGGTCAAACCTTTGGGACAACTAAAGCAGTTACGACGAGATAAGGCAGGTGCTATCAAAACTAATAGAAAAATATTAGACTTCAAGTATAAAAGCGGATTTAATACCGCTAGGCATTCTATGACAGTCAAACCTTCGGGACAACAAAGGCAATTAAACAATGAAAGGTAGGTGCAATTACAGGCTTAATTAGACAATATAATGACATATATAAATTAATCCAATAAATAATATTTACATATAGTATGTACTAATACTACATACATACATATAAACTACACATATAAACAATAATAATATTATAATTATTGGGGAAGTACTGGCGTATTTTTATGTAGCAATGAGGTTAAATATAATATAGAGCGGGCATTGTTGGCATTTAAAAATAAAACCTATTTAATTTTAATATTTAAAATATATTGTTTTAAGTTAATTATTAAACGTGTTCTGAATATTTCACGATATATTTTAAATGTAAATTTTACGTCTAATCCCAATGATCAATATAATATTTAGTGTATGTAGTAATATGTATGGGTATATGTAGTATATATATGTGTATTAGTGTATAATAAATAAATAAATATTTCCAGACAGGTCATACAGCGCCATCTAGTTTCCGTAGTAAGCTACGAGGCTTGTGTTACGGAAACTAGATGGTTGATAAACTACATATTATACATTTTTTTTTGTAAATATATACATATAAACACCCAGACCGAGAGAAATTATACAATGTAGAACTTGCCCCCGGTGGGAATCGAACCCACGACCTCCCGAGTTCACGGCAACGTTTGTTACCACTAGACCACGGAGGCGGTAATAATATAGTTGAACCGTAGAATTTAATACTATTTTGCACTTACCTTTTAATAAAGTCTTGAATTTGTCCCAATGGTTGGATAGGATAGAATGTCTAGCGGCATTATCTTTGTTTTTGTGCAATAAAGATTTAAATTATTTGAAAGATTATTTTACGTATCTTGGTGCCACACATGAGAGGACTATTCGATCTTCTTCTAATGATACGCTCTCAATACCCCCTCACCATACTACCTTTGTGTCCAAATCGTTCGCAGTTGTGGCTACTAACCTCTGGAATCAGCTGCCAGTTAAAATTCGCCAAGCTCCAAATAGATGTATTTTTAAAAAACTAGTGTATGCTCACTACATGCAAGACCGAGGTTCGTAATTTTCCATGTTCCTCCTTTTGTTTTAGCTTAGTCTTAATCAGACTGTGATTTATCATTAGTAGGTATAGTATTGTGTATATATTATATTGTATTGTTAATATTTTATTTATGTAGGTTATATGTATGTATTAGTATGTAATTATTAATAAGTATGTATATGTTATCTGCAACTAAACTACTCAAGTTTATTCAGTATTGCACCTACCTTATGTACTTACTGCTCTCGTTGTCCCGAAGGTTTGACCGTCATAGAATGTCTAGCGGCATTAGGTCCGCCTTTGTACTTTGTGCAATTAAGTTTAAATAAATAAATAAATAAATAAAATAATAATTCAGAATGGGACGAATTCGTCAAGACGGCGGTCGTAATCTTCGGCGCTTGTAGTGTTAAAGAACACATTATAAAAAAAATCATATTTCAAACTCAAATACAAATCAGATTTAGTTCCATATTATAAATAATTTTCTTGATACTCATATATGAAAATTCATAATATAAAAAGAGAGAGACTTGAGAGTGTCAAACATGCGTGTAGTAATTCTTACTATTGTCATTATTCTAACCCTTTCAGCACGGACAATGCCAAGCGTGCGTTATTACAAAAAAAATTAAACAACCTCGAAATCATCTTTTGTCTGCGCAAATATGATCACATCTCTGAATATCGCGCCAAGTTAAGGTGGCTACCTATTCGTTGTCGCAGGAATCTAAGAATCCTCTGTTTACTCTTTTCTATTCTCAATGAACCTGCGACACTTTTCCTCATTTCATAACAGATCTCTCCGTTCGTCCCATAATTCTGTTCTATCTATCCCTTCTCATCACTCTGGCTTTCAGTCTAACTCTTTTGCAGTAGTGGCCGCAAATCTGTGGAACAATTTGCCGGTAGAAATTCGTCAAGTGCCGAACAGATCACTTTTCTAAAAGATGGTATACTCTCATTATTTAAACAGTTCCTCACAGTGTAAGTAGATATTATATGTAGTGTATAATATATATATATAGTATGTAGTATTGTGTACATATTAGTATGTATCTGTCTATATAGATATAATACTTAGATTTAATTTGAATTACCTTTTAATCTATTTAATGGTTGCACCTACCTCACAACACAAATCGTTTCATTGTCCCAAAGGTTGGTTGCTAGAGAATGCCTAGCGGCATTAAGCCCGCCTCTTGTACATAGTGCAATAAAGTTTTTAAATAAATAAATAAATAAATAAATATAATGCACTCATCTAGCTTATTATCTTTTATTAGTGATTATCTTTATTAAATTGTTAGGCTAATCCTCAGTCCTAGTCCTTTTTTAATAAAAAAACATACTATAGTGATTTTTATTTGCATCATATTACCTAACGCAAGAAGCCCCCATGCTTTGTGAAATTCGCTAGTGATTTTTTTCACTATTTTTGTGAGATATTTTAGACCTTAAGTATTTCAAAGTTATCAATACCTTTTAATACCTAAATTTTTTTTTGTCGTGCTGAAAGGGCTAAGAGTAGTTCTGACAGAATGAATATTTAGAATACGGGAATGCTATCTTCAATGTTGCCAGAAAAAAAACTTATCTTACCGGAAATTATATAACCCATATTTTGATGCCATTCGATCTTATTTTTATATAAGCAAAAAAGTATACTGACGATTAAGTACTAGAAATGTCAGAAATAGCAAAAAGCTTGAAATATTTATTGCCTAACAATTTATTTTCTTACTGTCACCATAAGACGGTAGAAACTCCGATGAGTAACATTGTGTAGTTTTATTATATAGCATTTGTATGTAGGTAGGTATATGTATGTTTATTATGCTTATATAGGTATATTACGTAGGTCTATATTATTGCTTAGAAATAAGATAGTACATAATGTACATTATTCAATCATTTATATTTTTATATTTTGTGCACCTACTCCTGTCACTTAAAACTCTCTTATTGTCCTTAAGGTTAATAGGCAGAGAATGTCTAACGACATTATGTTAGACCTTTATACTTATGTGCAATGAAGTTTTTAAATAAAAATAAATAAATACGTACTAAAAAAATATTTAAATAAATTTTAATTTGCCTAATCATTGTTTTAAAGTAAACAGCATGTTATTTTACAATATCAGATGCTAAGTTTTTGATTTGTCCAGCCAAGCTACAGTTGAATAATAGAGATTATTCATACAAATCCAAATATTTGACCTTTAATATTTTTGATCAAACCCAACACACAATTTAATTATTCTACCTCGAAACAGCATCTGAACTCCAAAACCGAGTTGGTTTGTTATACAAATCTATGTAATAAATTGCGGTCGTCGAGAAGGCTATCTGGCATAGACATATATTATACAGGAACTTGCTACATACATTAAAAGTATTTATTGATTTATGGCAGAGCCTCGGTTGTAGACACGCTTGCCTGAATATCAAACGTAGGTCGGTTTAAACACTCGTACCAATGAGAAATACACTTTTCTTACGTACATTTATCATAGATTTACAACACTACTGGTGGCGCCATCTGTGTAAAATTATTATCACTGTATATTTTTGGCACGCTTGCATCCTATTCCCTTTTTTTTCCTCGCCCTACGCACAGGGACCCGCAACGGCCTTACTGGCCAGTGTGATTTTGACATTCCCGCCGCGCGCACGTGTCATCCCTTGATCGTTCCGCGCATCGCACTCACCCGCATCCGCCGGCCTTCGAGACTACGCTGACGCCTCGAAGAGCTGTCGTCTTTCCATGAGAGACACCCGCCACACCGTTTGGTTAAAGGTACGTGCGTTTTCCCTTTGAGCTGTTTTCATTTCCGCTCCGCACCGGCTCAGAGCTAATCACCTCCTTTTCCAGCAGTGTGCCAAACCCGCATATACAGTCCACTTCTATCACCATAATATTATTCATCCCGCCCGCAACATCCGCGACAGGCGTCCAAAAAGACCGCGCCTCCATTTGGTCACTTCGAGCCCGAATTTTTATTACTTTAGGACGCCCAACAATCATAGTTTTTTATTTGCACATGTTGCATTCGCATCTGGCTCTTTTGTTGTAACTTGTTGCAACTTGTTGCGCTCTTTCTCGTATTAGGTATACTTAATTTGTTACGATGTCGGAATCGGCAAAATTAAAACTTTTAGATGCTAAAAAGAATAGTTTATTCGCACGCATGCAATGCATCACCCAGAATGCGCGAGATGTTGACACCGCTTCCGTCAAGGATTGTTTCTTTAACAGGATGGTGACGGTCGACTCTCTTAGGTCATCTTTTGAGAATACTCTGCACCAGTACAATGAAACGTGTCTTCGCGAAAATCCAGAATATATCCCAAATTACCAGCCTTTGGACGCTTTTGACGATATGTACAGATTTGCCAAACGCGTACTTGATTCCATCTCAAAAGACAACCTAATTTCAGAACCTAATACATCGTTACAACACGGAGTCACGAAAAGTTTAGAAACTAAAATGGAAGAGCCAAACAGGCCAATGTACACACACAACTATTTAAATATTCCACCGCAAATAAAGTGTTCATTGTGTAATGAAAATCATGAACATCTTTATCAGTGCTCCGGGTTTACAGAAAAAACTCCCCAAGATAGGTACAATTTTGCAAAGGCTAGCCACATTTGCCTTAACTGTCTTAGTAGTAAACATAAGACAGAAAATTGCCTATCTAATTATACATGCAAAAAATGCAAACAAAAGCATCACACTTTATTACATTTTAACAATGCCGCATCCAAAGTGTGCACACCTAAGCTTCATAAATCTACGTCGCTACCCCATCTTGGCGAAGCCCGCGCAGCTATAGCTCCGGGCTACCCATCCCCGTCCACTCCGCCCGCACCCCGCATCGATGACGTAACAATATGCATCATGCCAAGTGTTACCAATATTGTGCGCGTTTTTTCAACCGTTTTACTTTCGACCGCACGTGTTGTGATCATAGATGCGTTCGGTAAACAATACTCAGTCCGCGCGCTATTGGATTGTGCTTCGCAAAGTAACATTATTACAAATTGTTTACAGCGATTTAATCCTAATATTAATAGTAAACCTAGCATTGTAGTAAAAGGGATAGAAGGTTCCAGTAAATCCATTCAGGGCTTGGCTAAAGTAAAGTTTTTCTCTCGCTTTAACCGCAACATTAATTACGACATTAATGTATTTGTCGTTGATAAGGTAACTGAACGTATACCATCAACGCCAATTGACTCCCGCGCCTTTGGTAATTTCAACAATTTACTATTGGCTGACGATACTTACGCTGTTCCTGAAGACATTGACTTACTAATCGGAGCTTCTCTGTTCCCGCGTCTTATTTTATACGACAAAGTTCGTGTAAATTCCAATGATAACAATAACTATTCCGCTTTCGCTCATAATACTATTTTGGGTTATGTTATCTTGGAATCCGCACCCGCGAGCTTATTAAGCTCCTCCGCCATCTCAAGCCGCTCCACTCAAAATTCCGTCGTCTATAAGTTTTGGGATTTAGACGAGATGCATACTCCCCCTATACTTGGCACTGATGACAAGGAGTGCGATGCTCTTTTCGTAAAAGCGACAACCCGCAACGCAGACGGTAGGTACTGCGTCTCGCTGCCCTCTAAGGGCAATGTATTCACGTTTGGCTATTCAAAACGTATCGCCGAAAAACGTTTTAAATGCCTCGAGAGGAAACTTTGGGCATCACCTGATTTCAAATTAAAACACGCTGTTGTGCGCAACGATAAAATTTCAAAGTTGTGTATAGTACTCGACACCCGCTGCAGGGCTGGCCAGTTTAACATGGTGAAATGGTCCTACAATTCGCAACGTGTCCTAGGTTTCATTCCTGACACGCACCTCCTTTTATTTGTAAAGAAATTCTACAAATACGAATCTCATAAGATTCTTGGTTTATGTTGGTGCCCCGCTTCCGACGCATTTTTCATGAAGGTTTCTATACCTGTAAAATTTGTCTGCACCAAGCGCACCATATTGTCTTGCATTGCAAAAATATGGGACATAATAGGTTCCGTTGCACCCGTTGTGTTATTCGCCAAATTGCTTCTAAAGGAATTATGGCTCTGTCATTGTGATTGGCATGATGAGCCACCTATTAGAATTGTGCAATTATTGAAACAGTTTTGCTATGAGCTGTTCATGCTCGATAAAATTGTTATCCCGCGCCATGTAGACATCACTAGCAGTAGTGTTGTCACCATACTTGGCTTCGCTGACACTATTGAAAAAACGTATGGATGTGTAATTTACTTTCATGTAAATAATACTAATCACAACTCCATCCATCTCATTATTATTATTAATTAAATTCTTTATTGCACAAAATAAGTGTACAAAGGCGAAGATTAATGCCTACAAGGCATTTTCTAACATCTAACCTTTGGGAGAGTGTGAGATTAAGGGTAGTGCTGATATCAAGTTTAACAATATAGAATATACTACACACATTACATACTAATAGATACTTACACTGTTACATAAATTACACATATACCTATAAATAAACGTATATACACATATATATTATGCCAAATATATATTTTTAGCCTGATGACGACTCCTGTTTGTCTAGAAATAAAGCAGTGACCAAGCGCTTAAAAACGTGGACAGACGGCGCGTGTCTAATAGCGAGTGGTAGCCTGTTCCACTGGCGGGCTGCAGACACAGTATACGAATCTGAATATCTGCTAGAGGAGTGGGATGGGATTTTAAGTTGGTTGTTATGTAAAGAGCGAAGTGGAAGGTTGTGAGTATCACACATGTATTCAAAACGGGATTTAAGATATGCAGGCGCATGAGGGTTGTTCAGGATACCATACAGAGACACGAGGAGATGGGTAGATCTTCGAAAGCGGATATTGAGCCATTTCAACTGATTACGAAAATGAGAGATATGATCATATTTACGCAAGCCGTATACATAGCGGATGCATAAATTGAGCAGACGATCGAGTTTGTTCAGTAGCTCTTCAGTGACGTCGGGATAGCAGATATCTGCATAGTCTATTATGGGAAGAAGCAGCGAACTGACTAGCATTAACTTTGCCTTAAAAGGAATAAAATATTGTAAGCGTTTCAACGAATGCATGCTGCCATGAACTTTCTTACAAATTTCGGAGACGTGGTGATTCCAGGAGAGATCACTGCTTATGTGAAGTCCTAGGTTTTTCACATGCTGACAAAAAGGAAGTGACACATTGTCAAACATTAATGGGGTAAAAGGTATATGGTCCAGTTTGCACAGCATTTGCCTCGAGCCAGCGATCATCACCTGCGTCTTCGAGGGGTTTACCAGTAGACCTAAATTTTGTGACTGTATTTTAATAGCTTCAAGATCCTTATTCATTTTGAGAATAGCATTTTGTATATCGTCCATCTTGAAGTGAAGCGAAAGTTGGACATCGTCGGCGTACAGATGGTAGGAACTGAAATGTATTACCTGAGTGATCATGTTTATAAAAACAGAGAAGAGCAAGGGAGATAACACGCCACCCTGCGGGACACCAGCAGTAACCGGACACCAGTCCGAGTACGTATCATCTAACCGGATGCGTTGCTGGCGCCCGCGAAGATAAGAGTCGAACCATAATGCCACATTCTGTGAAATGTTAAGAGAACGCAATAAGGCCGTGAGAATATCGTGATCTACACAATTAAAAGCGTTACTGAAGTCTAACAACGTAAGGAGTGTGAGCTTTTTATTGTCAATAGAAAATCTGATGTCATCAGTAATTTTTGTGAGAGCAGTAGTTGTGCTATGTGAAGGTCGAAAGCCAGATTGAAAAGAATTTAAAAGTTTATTGTGGGAAAGAAATGTAGCAAACTGGCGATGAACTACACGTTCTAGTACTTTAGATAGAAAGGGAAGAATTGATATTGGTCGAAAATGACTAAAATCGGTAGGGTTAGTATTTTTGGGGATTGGAACTATGTGGGCATTTTTCCACACTGTGGGAAATTGTCCAGTAGAGAGTGAAAAGTTTATAATATAGGTAATGAAGGGAATAATGATGTTTATTATGGGAATCAGAAGAACACGGCCCACATTATCATCTCCTACAGCCTTACTGGTTATGGATAGAATAATCTTTTTAATTTCACAGCTTGACATTGGTTCGAACTGAAAAGTATTACTAGAAGATAGGGGTAAAGCATCAATTTGAGAAATAGCGACAGCTTTAGAAATACTATTAATAGAAGAAGAGGGACTAGAGAAGTGTCGGTTTAGACCGTTGATGTCCATTGAGGAAGAAATAATACTATCAGCCTTTACCTTACCAAGACCTAAAGTTCGAAGAAATGACCAAATGTTTTGAGGTGTGCAAGATTTAATAGATTCGTGAACAAATTGGCGTTTTGAGTTCCTACACATCTGATTCACCCGATTCCTAGCATGTTTATACTTATCCCAGTGTTCCTGACTGTGAGACTTCCTGTATTTCCTCTTTAAAGAGTCCCTCCACCTCATAGCTCTTCGTATCTTGTCGTCCAACCATGGGGCCGGGGGTCTCTTCATACGTACTGGGCTCATTAGCGCCAAGTTGAAAATATCGCCCACAAGTAAAATTGTGTCTCTAGCTAGAATAGAGCTTTCCGCAGCATTAATTCTTTCGAAATTAATACGTATTGTTATCGATGTAACCAGCAGTCGTTACATATTCGCGGACTCTA
Organism: Tinea semifulvella; assembly: GCA_910589645.1. Lineage (NCBI taxonomy): Eukaryota > Metazoa > Arthropoda > Insecta > Lepidoptera > Tineidae > Tinea > Tinea semifulvella. The sequence continues at coordinate 9,181,559 of OU342595.1, read as the reverse complement.
CCGTGACGCACTGCGGGATACATTCGTCGCCGCACCGCTGGACTACCTTTGTCGCTAACAGAGTGTCCAAAATTCAATCGAATTTATTACCGCATCATTTTTATCATGTGCCTGGCACTGATAATCCCGCAGAATGTTTGTCGCGTGGCCTTACGCCCTTACATCTGATTATTAGTCACCCGCTTTGGTTTAGTGGTCCACAATGGGCCATCTTAGACCCCCCGCAATGGCCAATAGTGGAGTTCCAGTCAACTATTGTGTCACAACCGCTGGAAGAGAAAACTCAAACGTTCGTCACAACCTCTTTACAAGTTGATTTAAAACTTGATCTCGCAAAACGTGTGGTGTCTTCTTTGTCTAAATTATTACGTGGTGTTGTCTACGTTCTCCGCTTCGCAAAATTATTACCGCATGCTTTAACTCCGCTCAAATATTTAAACGCCTCGGAGATCGATGGCAAATTAAGTACTAGTTCGCATAATCACATGTTAAATAAATTAGTCCAATCGTTTTGGATTCGTTGGAGATTAAAATATTTGCACACGGTACAGTCGCGTCTAAAATGGAATACTCCAACAAATCCAGTCACAGTTGTAATCCTTACAACTGAAAACGCGCCTCCGTTACATTGGCCGTTAGGGTTCGTAGAAGAGGTTTTTTCCCGCACAATACGGAATTGTACGTGTCGCACGCGTCAAGACTACAACGGGACCTATCTCAGACCAGTTGTACGTCTCTGTCCACAACCTAATTAATTTAATTTGACATTGTTTAAATTTAGTTAGCTTTAGTTCTTTCTTTATTTCCGCATTCGATATTGTTTAATATTAGTTAGGTTAATTGTCTTTCGCTTATCCCGCATTCGATATTTTTAATATTTGTTAGTTTAGATAATTTTTCTCTTATTCCGCATTGGATATTGTATAATTTTACTTATTGCTTAATATAACTCTCTTATTCTGCATTCTATATTGTTTAATATTACTTGGCTTTGTTATTTTCGCTTAATCCGCATTTGATATTTTTAATATTTGTTAGTTAGGTTAATTATAATTCGCTCATTCCGCATTCGATATGGTTTATATTAGTTAGGTTAATTATCATTCGATTATTCCGCATTCGATATTGTATAACTTATTGCTTAATATAGCTCTCTTATTCCGCATTCGATATTTTAATATTTGTTAGTTCTCGGTTTATTTTCGCATCATTTTTATATTTTCCGCATTATTGGGTTTTCGAAGCATACGCTTCAAGCCGGGGGGAAATGGTGGCGCCATCTGTGTAAAATTATTATCACTGTATATTTTTGGCACGCTTGCATCCTATTCCCTTTTTTTTCCTCGCCCTACGCACAGGGACCCGCAACGGCCTTACTGGCCAGTGTGATTTTGACATTCCCGCCGCGCGCACGTGTCATCCCTTGATCGTTCCGCGCATCGCACTCACCCGCATCCGCCGGCCTTCGAGACTACGCTGACGCCTCGAAGAGCTGTCGTCTTTCCATGAGAGACACCCGCCACACCGTTTGGTTAAAGGTACGTGCGTTTTCCCTTTGAGCTGTTTTCATTTCCGCTCCGCACCGGCTCAGAGCTAATCACCTCCTTTTCCAGCAGTGTGCCAAACCCGCATATACAGTCCACTTCTATCACCATAATATTATTCATCCCGCCCGCAACATCCGCGACAGGCGTCCAAAAAGACCGCGCCTCCAACTACCGTTCCCGTACCTCGAATATCACGTTGATCCGTCGTTCACGGTTTCAACCAACTTGTGGAATCGTTAATAAACTGTTATTATAAATTGACATCAGACCCTCGCCAACCCGTCTGGCCAGCGTGGCGAGTGTAGGTCAATTTCTTCAGAAATGTCTGAAAGGCCCATCTCCAACAGCATAGGGCTATGATAATGATGGCCGCCTCCGTGGTCTAGTGGTAACAAACGTTGCCCTGAACTCGGGAGGTCGTGGGTTCGATTTCCACCGGGGGAAGTTGTACATTGTATAATTTGTCTCGGTCTGGGTGTTTATATGTATAATATGTATATATTTACAAAAAAAAAAAAAGTATAATATGTAGTTTATCAACCATCTAGTTTCCGTAACACAAGCTACGCTTACCGCGGAAACTAGATGGCGCTGTGTGACCTGTCTGGAAATATTTATTTATATTGATATTTAATTATTTATTTATTTATTTTACGGTTTCTATGGCTACTTACGCGGGGGTACCGGGTTCGATTCCTGTTCGGGACACAATCATTTATTTAATTTATTTGTGTTATTTCTTGAGTCTGGCACGCTAGAGACATCAACGAGCTTGCCACTTGGCATGATGGGCGTATAGTAATCTTGGGTAAATGTGATACCGATTATTTAAAAGCGTGGTTTTGGTCCACCCCAGAAGGTGATGATATTTTAGTTTTTTCTTCTGCGAAATTGAGGTTCACAGAAGTAGCTCATAAAACGCTAAAACTCAGTTCAGGTTACGATTTTGAGCCTTTGGGGTCGAAACGATGCCCTGGGTCCCATTGGGACCCTCAGCCACGTGCCTGGCCAAGGAGTCGTCGGTTGACGAAATTGTTTTAATTAGATTAGCTAGCATTTGTTTCTGTCAACGAATTAGCCTCGCTATACAGAGGGGAATGCTCCAGTCTCCCCAATGGAGTGTCCTCCAAGATAGGAAATCTTTACCTTTTTTAATCAATTTGAAAGTTTTGGTCGAACACGACTATAACCGGCAATGGATTGTCATAGAATAATTAATACTGTTTCAAACTTTTTAGTTCATAATTTAGGTTTTGTTAGTCACGTTTTTTGCCCTATCTTGTTATATATTATCATAAATATAAATATTAATGTATCTGGATAAAAACTAAACCAAGACCTAAAGAATAGGCAATTATACAAACAAACAATAAGCCAAAATTAATAATAATATGAGTCTATGTTTAGGTACGTGTAAAGGTTTATTTCAAACTCTTTTGGTGTAGAAATTTTCATCGCTCTACAAGCCAGACGGGTTGGTGATAGAGCCGGTTCTTACTTGTAGGTTTAATATATGTCTATTATCTGGATATTTATGACAGTGTCAAGTGTAACAAATGATTTACTATCTGTGTGACGTGGTGCCGTCCTCGGAGAATAAGCTAAACGGATTATTGTTTTATTAATATTGTAAATAAAGAACCTTCTTTGTGTGGAAAATGTTGAGTTATAACTAACATACAAAATTAGAGAATTTTTTTTAGGTGCACATTACTAAAGTATGTTTCTAGGATAGGCGTAAAAACGGTTAACAACACAAAGTATTATGTTATCATCCTAATAAGGGGTAAGGTGAGCCATGCGGTCAATCAGAGATAACAAACCAGTACTTTTGCGGTTGATTATAATCATATAATTAAAAAGCGTACCAAAAAAAAATGTTTGTAATATCTGCGAAGCGTGTAAAGGTTATTGTCCGTTTTTCAGCGTGCCCTGGAAACATACTATACTTATTCTCGCATCTGGGTTAGACGAATAATAGTGTAAGCTTCATTGCAATTTTTTCAAACTATACTACAAAACTACAAAGGATACAATATTTTTAATTGTCAAACTACAAAGAGACAAAAGGCAGAAGTACACTACGACTTGAAAATTATGCGAGCGAAAAACATTTTTTTTAATGACAGATCGCAAATTTTTTTTAATGACGATGCGACCCCAGCCTGAAGGGCCACCGTAGGATGTCGCATGCCCGACTCACCGTGAGGCCTCATATGAAGACCCCAGGGCGCCTACGGACTAAAACCCTATAAACCGTCTCTCTTTCACTGTTGGCCCTGCGTGCCTTTACAGCTAAGTCTGAGTCGTGGCTACGGAGTGAAGGCACTCGTTCGCCGCGTTTGAAAAGAGATACTAAATCGTTTATCCCTCTTATGAGACGCTGTGTAGGGTTGTCTCCAGTTTGTGGACTATGACCAAATCTAGAGCAGTCTATCCGTTCTTTGACCTCGCAACAACACGAGTACATTAGAATAATAACGTATAGAACGATATATGCGCACGATAAGTGAGGCAAGTACAGTAAAACTTAGCCAAAACGACTAAGTTACTGAACGACCGGTGTCAGCTAACAAATTGGAACTTTTCACATAATATGGTTTCTTAGGAATAGTTATTTATTTCTATCAATAGAATAATACACACATCAAAAGTGTCTAGGGATCAACATATATTTTTGCAATAACTTTTCTCCTGATTGATATTCATTAAAATTTTCTTTAAGGATTGATCAAATAAAATGTTTTCGTTTGTCTACAGTAACGATAAACCAAGTCACCTTTGCATTAGTAAAAAAAATTGCCATTTTCCTAATAAAGGGATTTTTGACATTTGAACCACTAACATTAAAGTTCGAAAAAAAGACTGAAATAACAGTTTTTTTTTTAATTTTATTGGGTAACTTAAACAATTAATAATCCGTGTTTCTACCGCGAACACTAACAACACAAGAACATCGGTTTGGCATACTCAAAATGAGTTCATCCAAATCACGCTGTGGAATGGCCGCCCATGTTCGTTGCAACAACAAAAAAAGGTCTTCTTGCGACTGGATACCCTCCATATTCGGCAGAGCTCTTCTCTGAAGAATATCCCATGCATGCTCAATCGGGTTCAAGTCTGGCGACTGAGCAGGCCAGGGCAGGACATTGATGTTAGCTGCGGCGAGAGTCTGTCTTACAACTCTTGCGGTGTGCGGTCGTGCATTATCATGCATTAACTGAAATAAGGGACCGATATGCACTTGTAGAGGAACGATGACGTCTGATACAACCGTCTCAGCATAAATTTGAGCGTTGAGGTTGCCTCTGATCCAAATCAACTCAGTTCTTCCGCCGATCGAAATACCCGCCCATACCATGATGGTTCCACCACTATAAGGATGGACTTCCTGGCAGGATTTTAATCGCTGTTGGCGTCCAGGGGTTCTCCAGTGTCGTATACGTCTTGTATCCGGCCTCATACCAAAACGAGACTCATCAGAAAAGCACACGAAACGCCATTGTTCTTCTGTCCAATTTCTGTGTTCAAGAGCCCATTGATATCGAGTCCTACGATTGTGCATTGCTATAGGTGGTACCCGTAGCGGTCTTCGGGAATGAAGGTTCACTTCATGCAAGCGGTTTCTGACTGTTTGGTCGCTAATTAAGTTCCCTGAAGAGCGATGAAGGCTCACGGCTAACATCATGGCGGTTATTGTTGGAGTTCTTCGAGCTGTGATTTGAATGTATCGGTCTTGTCTCCGTGTGGTGCAGCGATACCGTCCTCCATGGCGCTCAGCCACGGTACCAGTGGTTCGGTAACGTGTCCAAAGTCGACTGATAACACTCTGACTTGTATTCAGAGCTAAAGCCACAGTACGTTGCCGGGAACCAGCTTCTATCATTCCCACGGCTCTGATCATTTCTTCCCTGCTTAAATGACGTCGCCGCTCCATAATAACGTTGGTTTTAATCAGTAGTAGGGAAACAGTAGCACTAATAATGTCTTCAATGCGTCTTATGTTTTTATAGGGAAAATATTGACAGCTGATTTTCATCTTTTACTCGAATTTGATTGACAGTTCCTGTTTTAAATTATGAAATGCACCAAAAAGGATCCATATAAATTTATAAAATCATAAATTTATTACAAAGCCACATCTCAATCACAAGAAATCAGCATAAACATGCTTGATCCCTAGACTTTTTTGATGTGTGTATATTAGTCTAAATTGAGAGCATACAAAATACATCATCTCTCGCCGCCAACCCGTCTGGCCAGCGTGGCGAGTGTAGGCCAGGAATTTCTAGAATGCACATCTCCAACTATAACAGAAAATTACTACTCTAACAATTTTTTTTTTATTAAAGAAAAGAGAAACTGTTTATTAACAGTTAATAAACCCAAATGTGAAAAAAAAAACGTTAATTAAAGTCTGAAAAGAAATAAATAAAAAATTAAAAGAAAAACACAAGCCTAAAAGTTCAATAATCGCTAAAACTACACAATTGAAATAATTACATATATTTTATTAGGATAGCAGCTTTAACCTGCATACATTGTATTACCTACGTTGTAGCTTTATCAATCAGGACCCATTAAATACCGAGACCGGCAATGGGTCCCGAGTAATAAAGCCACCAAGTAGGTAATATTTTTTTTTACTTTTTTTATTTAATATATTTACATGTAAAATGCATAGATACAGACACACAGACAACGCTTCATACATCATACTATTAATAAGGAATTAACTTGTAAGGTCAAAATGATTTCTAACAAAACTTTAATGATTACAGTTTAAAACTTTAAGTAGTATCATCACGACCGTTTCCCTTTCGGGGTGGTTAGAAACCACGCTTATAAAGCGGATTCACATTTAGCCAAACTTTACTATAGGCCAATCACGACAAGTGGCAAGCTCGTCGATGTCTCCAGCGTACCAAACTCGAGAAATATCACAAATAAATTTAAAATCAAGTAAATGTATTTATTTACATTATTAAATATTTTTTTGTGTCCCGACCAGGAATCGAACCCGGTACCTCCGAATCTAAATCCACGGACTTAACCGCTAGACCACGAAGTTATTATGATAACGGATATTATAGTTAATATATTTTTAAATAAATTATAGACTAAAGTGTACTTTGAAAAATAGAACTCTACTTTGGTATTCAAATATTTCAAGCTAGCTGACCCGGCTTTGTTTGTGTAATAGGTGGTAGGCAAACGTCGTCAGTTTGTCGTTGCCTCAAATGCAAAGCTTATATATATATTATGAAAAGTAAAATTGTTGAAATTAGACAAGCGCCTAACAGAAAACATTTTAAAATAATGATCTACTTGCATTACTACAACTGCTCCCTACAAAGTATATAAGTACTTATTATATGTAGTATTTATATGTATGTATGTATATTGTATGTAGTATATGTATTTTTGGATGTAGTTTAGTATGTAAGTATATCCTTTTATCTAGAGCCTAATTATTTCCATATTTATCATATCTATATTACGTGTTGCACCTACCTTACACCTTGAACTTACTACATTATCCTAAAGGTTGGCTGTCAGAGAATGTCTAGCGGCATTAAGCCCGCCCCTTCTACATAGTGCAATAAAGATTTAAATAAATAAATAAAATGTCTCAATCACGCTCTGACATAGTATTTATTTTATATATGTATGTATATTGTATATCAGTAGTATATATTATATTATTATTTATTATTATTGTTGTTGTTGTACTCATATATATCTTTATTGTATTTTTTCTTATTATCTGCACCACGGCAGCTCTCTTATCGCCATCACAAAGGTTAGCTGTTAGAAAATGCCTACGGCATTAATCTCGCCCTTGTACAATACATTTGTAAACAATGTGCAATAAAGAATTTTATTATTATAAAATTATTTATTGTACGAAGACGAAGATTAGGCTTACAATGCATTTTCTAACTTCTAACCTTTGATAAATAATAAGATGACGATCAATATACTACATACTAAGAATTTACTGCCTCCGTGATCTAGCGGTTAAGTCCGTGGATTTAGGCTCTGAGGTACCGGGTTCGATACCTATAATATAATAATATATTTATTAATGTAAATAAATACATTTAATTAATATTTAATTTATTTGTGATATTTCTCGAGTTTGGTACGCTGGAGACATCGACGAGATTGCCATTTGTCATGATTGGCCTATAGTAAAGGTGTCTAAACATAAATCCGCCTATTTAAAAGCGTGGTTTCTGACCACACCCCAAAAGGGAAACGGTCGTGATGATACTATACTATATACTATTGCATACTCGCAAAGTGTGGGCAGTTTGCTTCGGACAGTTTGTTTGTTGCCTGTCTCTGTCATTTCTCTTCGAATAAATAAATAAATAATAAATATATATTCTGCTTTTTAAGAAAGTACGAAGATGCCTAAATATGTTTAACGAAGGTGCCAGTCTGATTGAAAAGTTTGTTCTATTCGCGTGCTGCAGAATGAAGTGAGAATCTAAATAGCAGATAATCAGAGTGAAGAGGAATTGCAAGTTGATTGTTGTGCGAAGAGCGGAGAAAATGGGCGTGGGAGTCATGAAATTCCTTCGTGACTCCCACGCCAAGGAAACGATTGCGCAAGTAAGGGGGTGTTATCGGGTTGTTTAGGATACCATAAAACCGTCTACTATAAAAAAATATAAAAACCCGACGCACACAGTAAATAAATAATAAATAAATAAATATTTCCAGACAGGTCACACAGCGCCATCTAGTTTCCGTGGTAAGCTACGAGGCTTGTGTTATAGAATCTAGATGGTTAATAAACTACATATTATATATATTTTTTTCGTAAATATATACATATTATACATATAAACACCCAGACCGAGAGAAATTATACAATGTACTACTTGCCCCCGGTGGGAATCGAACCCACGACCTCCCGAGTTCACGGCAACGTTTGTTACCACTAGACCAAGGAGGCGGTCAAATAAAACAGTGTTAGGACTTAAGCGATGATGTGTATTTAAAACAAAATAAAAATCTTACCGGTACATGTTATTAATAATAATAATAATAATAAAATTGTTTATTGCACATAATTTACAAATGTAAAAACAATAGTATATTAATAAATATAGTACATTAAATATTTATTAAAAGCTACCTAAATAATAAAATTAAAAATAAACTAAACTATAAATAAAAAATGTCCTCTAGAGACGTCCCATCCGAGATAGTCCCAAGGAGACTGGCAACATTTCCCCTCTGTATAGCGAGGCTAAAACGTTGGCAGAAATAATTGCCAGCCTTCCTGTCTCCAGACCTTTCTGTCAGCCGCTTTGACAACTCCTTGGCCAAGCGCCTCGCTGACGGTCCCCATGGGCCCATCGTCTCGATCCCAAACGGCGCAAATTCGTAACCTATACCAATGTTGGCGTATTTGCGCAATTTGAGGTTCTCCGCAGAAAACGCCGTTCTTCCTGCGGCTGGATGTGAGATGGAGCTAATGTATCTACACACGTCGCATCCCACACTAGAGACCTGCCAAGTTTCCACGGCCCAACAGTCATTCCGTCGGGTCTCTTGCCATCGCTCCGCACAATCCCAGATGGTTCTAAGATTGAGGGTACCCCAGCAGTGACAAGAGCCCTTCGGATGATGTCGTTGAGAGCCGCGTGACGAGAAATGCTTCCAGCACTTCTAGCACAAAATATAGTGTACATGGGCGAACTTAACGCCTAAGGCATTCTCTACCAGGTAACCTTTGTGATGGTAAAAAGTGAGGTAATAGGGTGATTGAGATTGGAAATAATAAAAGTATAGATACAACATGAATAAAGATATAAATAAATACTTATGAGATTAATTATAAAATTATATGTAAAATTTACTTATAATAATAATAATAATAATAATAATAATGCTCCCTTAGCTAAGGCTCGCGAGCATTATTAAAATCCGGCCTAAAAATCGAGAGTTTGTCATATAAACCTAAATAATAATAATATAATACAATAAGTACATAAATAAACAATTAAATAAACGAACACATATACAAAATTTACTATGTCAAAGCGTGAATTGGGTCATTTTGATTATTGCTTCCTAAGTAATACAACTTTCGAAGTGGTTATATTGGGTGTTAAAAATCGTGGCAAGTTGAACAGTATTTCAGGAATGGAATGGTTCCCGAAGGCCTAGTCTCGGAACAAGTGAAGTAACGAATAGTGGAAGAACGTGCCGACGTATAAACTTTCTGTCTACCTAATGTATAAAACTATTCTATGCTTCGTTCATTTAATTAAATTTTCTCTTTTTGTTCTATATTTTTTTTTGCGACAAAGTATAGTGGAGTATCATCATAACCGACCTTACAGGGTTATCAGAAACGACGCTTTTTTTAAGAAGCGGATTATCATTTAGCCCATCATGACAAATGGTAAGCTCGTCGATATAGCGCACCAAACTCGAGAAATACCATATAAATTAGTATATTTGTTGTGTCCCGACCAGGAATCAAACCCGGTACCTCAGAGTCTAAATCCACGGACTTACCGCTAGACCACAGAGCCAGTAGATTAAAAATATTGAAACTACTATTTCTATTTTTTTATTATTGTACAAGGCACAGGTAGTACAAAAAATAGCCCAAAATAGTTGATGTCATTTTACGAAAGAGATAGAAAAAAATCGAATAAATAGATTGCAAGTAATACACGACTATTACTTAAGATTACTGATACTATTGTTATTCAATTACGTCAGTTAGACATAGTTTTTTTTTTGTTCCACGTTTGATGTCTTCGTACCCTTTCCCTTTTGTTTTAATCCAGGCTGTAACCCAACATCCTATCTATCATTTGCTATTAAATTGATCATTCATTTCATCCATAAAAACAGGTCGTGTTATAATCATCAGTAAGTGCACTAATAATAAAAGCTAGATGTAACTCATTTTATTGCCAATCAATCTGCTTTACCCAATCCAATGCGTCTTGGGCACTAATAGCTATTCTAAGAGTGCATACGCATAAAGCAATAGATCCGTTAGACGGATTTGATGGAAAGTCGTCGATTTCGGATAGATTTTCGGAAAGATAGTGAATTACAAAATTACCCCGTTGGGCAGCTGAATAAGGGGCTTTTCTCACGACCAACGATTAGCTAGAAGCGAGCAAAGCGAGTACCGTATTAAAACGTAATTAAAAGGATTTAACGCTTTTGCACCCATCTTGTTCGCACAATCCAATATCATTAAAGGTTTTTCCAATCTGAGTGTAATTTTGAGAAATGTAAGTACATACTACAATCAACTTTTTAGGTAATAAAATTACGGAAATTTTGGACATACAATTATTTTCACTTTTATATATGTAGGTACCTAATTTAATTTAAAAAAAAATATATCTGCAAAATATCCGTAATTTTATTCCCTAATGAGTTGATTAAAATCTTTTAAAATATTGGATTGTGTGAGCTAGAGCAATGCATAAGAGTTCAAACCTCTTTAGTTGCGTCGGCACGCGATTTAACTAGTGTCTGAGTTAGGCAAGTTAAAAACACTTGCTCAACTATAATTGACGTTTAGGAATAAATAATTTAAAAATAATACACTTTATTTTATATATGTTAAACTACTAAAACTACTTTACATTGACAATAGTAAGATGATATAAAAATAAATAAACAAAAATATATAAGTAAAAAAAAATTGTGACTTAGGGTAAATGTAGATATGGAAACGTGTAAACGTTGCTTATAACTCCCCAACCAGTAGTTATTTTATAAAATATCAATACTTTTTCCATAATATGTCATAAATAGTGATTGTAGATAGTTTTATCAAAACATTCGTCTATTTTGTAAACAACATTTGTTTTCTGTGTAACCCCAACTACGAGTAAGGCAAAAGTATAACTATATATGCCATTATAATAAATAATAAATAAATAAATATTTCCAGACAGGTCACACAGCGCCATCTAATTTCCGTGGTAAGCTATGAGGCTTGTGTTACGGAAACTAGATGGTTGATAAACTACATATTGGTGGTATTTAATAGATAAAAAAGATATTCTAAAGCAACAATAACAATTCGAATGCGTTATCGTAATCTACATAAAGTTACGACAAAAGTTACATGTTACATTACAACTCGTAACAATAAGTAACAATAAGTGGTCATCATTAAAATTTATTTCTGGTATTTAAATGCTACTCATCTTACACTTTTTTTTTCATTACAACATCCATCCCAATTTAGTACTGATATAACGTGGCAACTGGCAACAACACAGTGCTGTTTAATGACATAATAAAAATATATTATTTTTAAAACATATTTAAAAAAGAGTCTATAGCTTCTCGCTTGAAGTCGGTGATGTAACAGGTCCCTTCAACCCCAGTGAAGTGTCGCTCCCTCGAGCCCTCTCGACGCTCGTCCCAGCCTGAGGCCATTTCTAAAAGTCTACCCGACCAAAAGCTTCGTGAAACGAATTCAACAGTAAAGAACTACTTACTGAAGTGAAAGAGCTTACTGTTTACAGTTTCCGGCATAGTGGAGCGTTTTTGTTAGGTAATTGCTTTTTCACTGCATGTTTGGACTTTGACTAGCTTAACGTTAAAATATTTATTTAAGATGAAACAAGCATACAGTTTTTGCAAAACACATCGATTAATCAAAGAACAAAAAATAATTATTTCTTTTATGTTTTGAAGATATACTTTATCTTTATTGACCTATATTAAATCCTCTAGAAATGTGCAAGGTGTTTGCGGCCTTATCATATTTAAAACAACTTTAAGGTTGTCTATTATTTATTGTCTATTAATTTTATATATCGCCATACCCATCCTTTATCCCTCTCATACGCACTAGCGGAAGGATGTGCCTATCTCGCTCTAAAACCTGCGAGATCTTTCCGAACGCACCTTGCGCATGGGAAAAAAATGTAAATTGATGAACGCGACTCAGCTGTCAGAAGCGTCAGTAAAAAATGTGCCAAGGTCATTGCTTGCACAGAATTTGAAGAATAACACATAAAAAAAAAGTAAAGTATTATCACGACCGTTTCCCTTTCGGGATGGTCAGAAACCGGCGGATTCACATTTAGCCAAACTTTACTATAGGCCAATCATGACAAGTGGCAAGCTCGTCGATGTCTCCAGCGTACCAAACTCGAGAAATATCACAAATAAATGTAATATTAATTAAATGTATTTATTTACATTAATAAATATTTTTGTGTCCCGACCAGGAATCGAATCCGGTACCTACGAGTCTAAATCCACGGACTTAACCGCTAGACCACGAAGGCAGTTGAAAAAGAAGAACCCAAGAAAAGCTCAAGACCACCTGCAATGAATACAGGTAAGTGCGTGTGAGCATCCAGCCCCTTCATACAGTCCACCTTTATATTTTATAAATTTTGCTCTTAGGAAAATATCTACAGATAGGATCACTTCATGATGACGCGATGTAACATTGATATTCCTAGCTCAGCTTTATTAAATAACCTTAGTGTTTAGTTGCTTAACATACAAAACACTCTTTATTTTTGACACAATTTTTTTAACACAACAAAAAAGTTCACTTATTATGTCATTATTTCATTAATAATTCGACTTCTGGAATACTCGATTACTTCATTGCTTGTTATATAAATTCGTTACTTACCAAAAAAGTTGTTTTTTCGTTTTATTGAGCTGTGACCACATTCAATAAATTTATATATTTTTAAAATAATTATTAATATATAGGTAAGTGCTATATTAATGTTATAATATTTTTTTAACATATAAAGTAAAATAAAGTATCATCACGACCATTTCCCTTTCGGGGCTGTCAGAAACCATGCTTATAAATTGGCGGATTAACATTTAGCCAACTTTACATGACAAGTGGCAAGCTCGTCGATGTCTCCAGCGTACCAAGCTCGAGAAATATCACAAATAAATTAAAAAAGAATTAAATATATTTATTATTAATAAATAAATAACCTTAACCGCCAGACCACGGAGATAGTTATTACTTCTTTAACATATAAAAGTCCTTATATGTTAAAGAAGTAATTTTAAGCGATATTTGTTTTGTACGTATATGTATGTACGTATTAACCTATCTATACAAATTTATATTAAATATTTATAGATTAACCCACACTCCCTATTATGCGATATTATGCATTTTATTACATGTTTATTATAGGTAGCTAGATGTAGGAAGAACCTACATTAAAAATGTAAGTGATAATATTGTTAACCAACTTTAAATCATTATAAATCCTAAATAGTCACTCGAAATTCAAAATCAAAACAATAACCTCAACATGATTTTTAAATACCTATTCGACGATACCCCACTCGCTATTGTTCGTTGTTTTTTTTTTCACAAAATGGCGTCTGGTTGTCGCCTTAATGATATTTAATCAATGCCATATCTTCAGTGACACTCGCGTGATAAAGTCGAATCGATTGAAGTGAGAATCATTAAATTCGGCCAACTCGTAATGAGGTTTATCACTATTATTATAAATGCTTGATTGTGAGAACACATGTACCAAATGCACTTTTCTTACGTCCATTTTGATTAACAACACCACCGTTCCCGTGCCTTGGAGATCACGTTAATCCGTCGGTCCCGGTTCCACTAATAGAATCGTTAACACATTGTCATTAAAAATTGGCATCAGATGTCAGAACCTGTCTGGCCAGCGTGACGAGTGTAGGCCAAATTCTCAAACAGACATGACAACGCAATGAACCAGATTTATAATGCGAAAGTTGTGGGTGAAAGAGGCCCTGGCAGACCGAGACTCACATATTACGACCAAATAAATAAAACACTGACTAAAGGTGCATTGAAAAGCCTTCGTAACAAAAGGGCATGTATGAAGAGGTTTAGGACACTGTGTTCTAGGGGCTGAATATGATGATAAAAAAACGAGAATATGATACAAGTTATATGTCAGAATAAAGATGTAAAATTTTATGAATCACATTTGTGCTATATTTTTTTCTTAAAAATAATATAGTCTTTATTCGAAGTTAATTAATATACATTAAATATAAATAATAATATTTTATTCGAAGTAAAATACAATCAGTATAAAAGAATTACAATATAAAAGCTACCTAAATAATAAAATTTAAAATAAACTAAACTATAAATAAAAAATGTCCTCTAGAGACGTCCCATCCGAGATAGTCCCAAGGAGACTGGCAACATTTCCCCTCTGTATAGCGAGGCTAATACGTTGCTAATGAAATTTGTGCTATATGAAAATAACATAATATATAATTTAATTTCCTTTTTTTTTTTTCAGGATTTATAATCGTGATGAATTCTTTAGACGAATTTGACAATTCTTTGAAGATATCAACCTTCTTGCTACGTATTTGTGGCACAGATTACAAAAAACCGCTAAACACTTGGCGGGAAAAAATTAGAAACAGTGCAATATTTAATTTCAACATGGCTGTTCTACTATTCGCGGTTTACGCTGAAGTCACAGCGATTGTAAACAAAAATCATGCTTTTAATAAATTAACTTTCTCTCTTACTTGTATAGGTTTTACGACCCTCGGTGTTACGAAATTGATATACATATTAAAGAAACGAGATACTATAGTTTTAGTATTGAAAAATCTACGCAGGATTCATCCTCAAATTGATAAAAATAAGTACAGTGTAAATTCACGTGAAGGTATATTGCATAAAGACTTATTCAATGCGATGTATACTTTGAATCTGATAGCAAACATGGTGTATTATACGAATCTGATTTTATTTATTATTGTCATGACAACACCTATATTTATCATGATTTATGTTTTCCTAAAGTCTGGTGAAATATTAATTTTGTACCCTCTCATAACAACGTATCCCTTCGACATAACTAATCCAAAATATTTGCCCATTGTGTATCCTATTGAAACTCTGGCAGGTGAGTAAAATATTAATTAATTTTAATTAAATCCATTAATACTATCGCTACAAATTATAAAACAAAGTCCTCCACCGCGTCTGTCTGTCTGTCTAATAGCGATAAACTCAAAAACTATTGCATCGATTTTATTTGTTGGAGTTGTCAGAAAAATATAAGCCGTCTGGGAGCTTTTAACGAAAACCTTGGCTAAACCATTTGATATATAACAAAATAATGTATGGTGGCCGTTTGAATGCGAGAAAAACTAAGGTACTAGTGTTCGAAAGAAGTAGGATGACGACCGTGACGATAAAGTTTGATGATGAAACAAGTAAATTAAATTATATATCTGTGCAGTGTTATGACTGCGGATGGAAAGTACGATAGGGATGTCGAAAGAAGAGTGGACGCGGGAAATAGTGTTAATGGTGCCCTGGGGTCACTGATCGGCAGTCGAAATGTCAGTGACAAAGCTCGGCTCGCCATACACAATGCCATGTTGGTACCAACACTGATGTATGGAAGCGAGACGTGGATACGTCAGAATACGCAGTAGAAATGAGGTCGTTGCGCCGGATATGCGGCGTCAGATAGGCGGACCGCATACGTAACGTCGAATTACGGAAAAGGGTTGGTATAAAAGAAAGCATAGGGACAAAAATAAGGAAAGGCATGTTACGATGATTCGGGCATGTTGAAAGAATGAGCAATGAACCAGATATATAATGTGAAAGTTGTGGGTGAAAGAGGCCCTGGCAGACCGAGACTCACATATTACGATCAAATAAATAAAACACTGACTAAAGGTGCATTGAAAAGCCTTCGTAACAAAAGGGCATGTATGAAGAGGTAAATGAACGTCGACGAAGCGAAAGAGGTATGTCGTGATCATGTCAAGTGGCGCTCTATTGATCTGGCGTGAAGATGTGTATGTATGTATGTAATGTATGGTGAAATTGTGTATTATATATATGTTTAGATCGACAGAAATGTTCGCGATGGCATATGTTTCTCTTGAGGATAACATACTATATCCAATTTATTACTTAAAAAAACGGTAATTAATCCTAATTAAATCTTTCTGAGTATTTTATTAATTATTAAATAGAGCTTAAGAGAAAATAAAGAAAAGAATCTTATTTCATTAAATATTTGAAAGACTACCTTTTTATACACTCACCCCACGCGTACCTCTTTCTGCCCACGCGTTTGTCTATGTTTATAGACAGACGTTGAGTTCTAGAAAAACATCCCAAGCAGGGCATTTCTCGGCTCACAGATTCAACAGTCGAGGGTCATCTAATAGAGTCGAGGCAGAGGCGCGGCGTGGTGGTGGCTCGGTTTTATTTATTTATTCATTACAGGATAACTAACGACTAATAAACACATGAAGAAAAAAAAATGGAATCATAAAAGTCAAGTTTCGGAGTAAAGTACAAAGATTAAAAAATAAAATAAATTAAGAACTAAATTATAAAAACTTATTAAAAAATCAAATTAATAAAAAAAATTACGACTATTCGATGGGCGTAGTGTGCCAAGGACACTCGCTGCGTTCCCCCGTTGAACAGCGAGGCTGACCCTTTGAACAAGATATTCTCTACTCAAAGGGTCACCCGTCGCCAAGTGGAGTTTCTCACCAAGCTCGCGGGAAAATACAAGAGCCTCCTCGGACCACGGGCCCATCGTTTCAACTGCAAATGGAATGAAATGGTGATTGATGATGATCTCCGCCTACTTGTTGCGCTTAAGGCGTGCGGCTGAGTCTGCAGCGGCCCCAGGTTTCTTATGGCTGGATGTCACATGTGACTGAAAGAGTGTGTCAACACATGTGGCATCCCAAACCAGTGCGCTGCCTCTAGTATGGAATTAATGACATCCCGACCGGACGCCTACCATCATTTCTAACTATCCCCGATGGTTCGAGGATGCAGGGGATGTTAGCAGTTGTAAGCGCCCTTGACAGGATGTTAAGGTCAATTAAAAGTTACCGCAAATAGAAATAGTGTTGTAAGCACGTTTCCCTTAAAATCCTTAAAAAGTTGGCATGTATCAATGAGAAATACACTTTTCTTACGTACATTTGTCATAGATTTACAACACCACAGTCTCGTGCCTCAAAGGGCATGTTAAGCCGACGGTCACGAGTTCACTTGTGGAATGGTTAATAAATTGTCATTTGTTTGACACCAGACCCTTGCCAATGTGTTCTATGGGCTGTGATGATGATTTATTTATATATTTATTAGGGTCGCCAACAATGCCAGCAACAATACATACATGAATTTTACTTACAACTAAAACAGAAACTGGATGCTGCACCAATGATAGGTAACCACCACATGCTATTACAGTATCCATTAATTGGAAATTTGAATATTCAAAATAAAAACACTATAACCACAATAATTGAGTAAATCTAAGTAAATACTATAACATAATACAACCACATGATGCAACCTATATATGTATATGTATATCTATTAACACCTCTCCTAACAAGGGATTAGCCGAAAATCAGCGCTGTGGCCCAGAGTTGTAGCCCCATGATGAGCTGATTCCCTATTTGTCACCATATATTGTGTATACTACCAGGCTTTATTTGTTGTGTTTATTAATATGTGGCAAATCAAATATTTTTCTTTCTTCTTTCTTTCTTTCAACCACAACCAAGGAACACATACATACATATATATCTTCACGCCAGATCCCTTGCCCCCGCAGAGACAATTGAGCGCCACTTGACACGATCACGACATACCTCTTTCGCTTTGTCGACATTCATCAACCTTTTCATACATGCCCTTTTGTTGCGAAGGCTTTTTAGTGCACCTTCAGCCAGTGTTTTATTTATTTGATCGTGATATGTAAGTCTTGATCTGCCAGGGCACCTTTTACCCCACAACTTTCGCATTATATACCTGGTTCGTCAATCTTTATTTGCTCATCTTTTCAACATGCCGAAACCATCGTAGCATGCCTTTACTTATTTTTGTCCCTATGCTTTCTTTTATACCTACTCTTTTCCGTATTTCGATGTTACGTATGCGGTCCGCTAAAGTGACGCCGCATATCCGACGCAACGACCTCATTTCTACTGCATTAACACTACTCTCATGTATGCATTCTAACATATCCACGTCTCGCTTCCATACATCAGTGTTGGTACCAACATGGCATTGTGATGGCGAGCCGAGCTTTGTCACTGACATTTCGACTGCCGATCAGTGACCCCAGGGCAATCAAGGAACACAATTACAACGATAAAATTTGGTCAAACAGCAGTTCAGTTTACAGTCTCAGCCAGGATCCGCTGCAGCGACAACACATTGCGCTTAAAAACATACAAAGAGTTATCAAATATGTTTAGACTGTCATTCTTATTTCTTTGTGAAAATCTGTTGTATTGACGACATGCGACAAGTGATGAGTGGTAACCAAAATTGGATTTAGATTGTAATTTTTATGTACAATTTATTAACATTTCAGGAGCATTTACTCTTTGTGGCATTGTTGGTCCAGATTCTTTGTTTTATGCATTTTGTACATTTGTACTCGTACAATTTAAATTGCTCGGATATCGCATCAGATCTATTGTGGATATAAGCAAAATTGATTCAGATCTTAATGACGAATTACTGTACCACAATTTGTGTGACATTATAAAAAAACATCAAGACATTATAAGGTAAAGCTAATAATATACATTTAAAAGAAGTATTGTCTGTCTGTATGTCTGTGTTTGTTTTTGATTTATATTTTTTAAAGTGTTATTATAATAATTTAAAATATTTACTGCGTGGAATTTATTAAAGAGCAAGTATTTTTATAATAAATCTACAATAAAAATAAAAGAACTACGTACTTTTTATGTTATTTTTTTAGTAATAAATTCTTAAGTTACGGTGCAGATAAGTTTTCCTAAAAATACCGACACTCATACTGATCCTAGTCAAGTAGGTAGCGGAAGTTCGACGTTAGCGCGGACTTACGTAATTCTTTCTCTCTCTATTTCGTCTATCGGCTGTGGGTGAGATCAATTAATAATAACACTCCTCAGTCTTTAGGTATTCGTAACTATTTTTGGATATTCGCGGTTTTATTCACCATGCAGTAGTCTTTTGTTTTTCGGATAATTATTTATATATTAAAAAAAAGTGACCTTTTGAATAGAGGTTCTACCAATGACACCTGAAGCCTAAAAAAAGTATTTGCTCTTTTGACAATTATATGTGGTATAATCGTATACCTTTGTCAATGGCTGTATTGACGCACAGCTGCAGTCAAACTTATAAAGCGCTCTTTTTATCTGCCGGTGCCTGTAACATTAAATTATTTCAGACTAGTCGAGATGATTGACAATATTTATTCGAAAGCAATGCTGGTGCAGTATTTACTCAGTTCTGTTATAATATGCATTTGTGGTTTTAATATTTCGGTGAGTCATAGAAAAATATCAGTAGCATTCAAAAACTATCTTACGTAGAGTTTTGCATCCATAAATTTGTGGCAGCAACTACGTAGGAGTTGAAGACAAATCCAGAATGATGTGACGGAACAGAAAGCAGAGAATTGTGAGAAGAACGTAAACATTTATTGTGAAAATAATATAAAGTAAAGTAGGTATCATCAAGACCGTTTACCTTTTGGGATGGTCAGAAACCACGCTTATAAAAAAGCGGATTCACATATAGCCAACTTTACTATAGGCCAATCTAGACAAATGGTAAGCTTGTCGTTGTCTCCAGCGTACGCTCGAGAACAATGTCAAATAAATTAAATTTTAATGTATTTATTTAAAGTAAATATTTTTGTGTTCCGACCAGGAATCGAACCCGTCACCTCCGAGTCTAAATCCACGGACTAAACCGGTAGACCACGGAGACAGTAAAAGAATATAAAAAAGTAAAGTAAAGTATCATCACGACCGTTTCCCTTTCGGGGTGGTCAGAAACCACGCTTATAAGCGGATTCACATTTAGCCAACTTTACTATAGGCCAATCATGATAAATGGCAAGCTTGTCGATGTCTCCAGCGTACCAAACTCGAGAACAATCACAAACAAATTAAATTTTAATGTATTTAAACTAAACCGCTAGACCACGGAGACAGTAAACAAATATAGATAGGCAAAATTGTTCTTTTAAGGTATTTTGGTGTCGCAGGCTCGTTCTTATAAGAGAAAATAATTCGTTCGAATAATTCAAATTGACTAATATTTATATAAAATATTTTAAATAATAATAATAAATTTGTTTTTCAGGTTACGCATGATATGACATTATTCTTTAGTTTTCTATTCGCCTTGCTATCTTGTCAGTCGCAAGTTTTTATACTATGCTATTTTGGTGATATGATAACTAATTCGGTTGGTACCTAAATTTATTTACATAAACCGTCTTCCTAATATCGAACTATCTCCCTTTTTATTTGTGTTGTAAATTGTACGTATATAAATGTTCTATTATGAATATAGGTAGTTAAATTTATATATATATATATATTTTTATTGGCAATTGTGTAGTAATAAATAATAATAAATAAATATTTCCAGACAGGTCACACAGCGCCATCTAGTTTCCGTGGTAAGCTTGTGTTACGAAAACTAGATAGTTGATAAACTACATATTATACTGTTTTTTTTTTTGTAAATACATACATATTATACATATAAACACCCGAGACAAATTATACAATGTACAACTTGCCCCCGGTGGGAATCGAACCCACGACCTCCCGAGTTCACGGCAACGTTTGTAACCACTAGACCACGGAGGCGGAGTAGGTAGTATGTAAATTATTATTATTTTTTTTGAAGGTATTTAATTAAATTTCTAATGCATTCGTAATCGTCCATCCGTAGTCCGAAATGCATTAGGTTCGCTCTTGTACATAACTGTTAAGAGATAACTGATAAGAGAGGTTCAATAAAGAATTTATAAATAATAAAAAATACGTCTATAAGAAAAATGGATACTTGGATAGCGGAAAAAAAAAAGTATTAATATTAATTTTATTTTATATTTAGTATTTAAAAAAACGAATAAATTTGTTTATTGCACTTTATCGTTAAACTAAATACAGCTTACATAGTCGTACATATTACATACATTATGTATTTTTACAGAGTTCTGAAATATGTCAAGATATTTATCACAGTGACTGGCTCTCGGTTAATACAAAAGCTCGGAAGCTCATTTTTATTATGATTATGAGGTAAACAAATATATTTATTTTAAGTACCATGTTTTATTACTAGGTATAGTTCATCATTATCACTACAGCCCCTGGAACACAAAGTCATAGACTGTTTGAGATGGGCTTTACTGATTTATTTATTTAATTAGGATCACCAACAGAGTACACATTGAATCCAATTCTATCAATAGAAGCAAACAGTAAAAAAAAAAAACATTAGTGAATGGTACCCCAGTAACAGGTGACCACAACATGTCACACTACATTCAATTATGATACATTATATGTTTAAGAAATTTAAATAATAATATTAACAATATTTAAAAACTGAAAAATAATGGGAACTATGACTAAAAGTAATACTTACAGTTACAGAGTTAATATATAATGATATACTACTAGGGATACTGAACAAGGTAAAACGTTTTTTTCCGCCCTCACTCCGGCTTATGCTTTATAAAGCGCAAATAAGGTCATGCGTGGAATACTGTTCTCACCTCTGGGATGGATCCGCTAAGTACCTTACAGATGCTCTCAATGTCCTACAGAGGCGGGCTATTCGAATAGTGGACGATACTACAGTGTCCAAAAGTCTCGAATCGCTGCAGCTTCGCCGAGATGTGGCCTCCCTGAGCGTGTTCTACAAGCTATACTACGGTGAATGTTCTGAAGAGCTCCACAACCTTATCCCTTCTTCTCTATTCCGCAACCGAACCACTCGCACAGGCCAAAATATGCATCCACATACCGTAGCCACTATCCCTACGCGTACATACAAATTTGGAGACTCTTACATCTGTCGCACGCTGAAGATGGGAATGCTCTCCCAGCCAGTGTATTTCCCCACTCCTATAACCTGGAGTCCTTCAAACGAAGTGTGAAAAAGCATCTTTATAGGCCGGCATAGTGGTAGGGACTGATGTCGGTCATCCGAGGCTGGCGTCAGTTGCTCCCATTCTTGGACCTCGCGTACCGCTTACCATCAGGTGGGCGCGGTGTCACATGTCGTGCTCCGTATAAAAAAAAAAAAAAAAAAAAAATATATATAGCCATCTGTCATGACCGTTACAATTGTGTCTTTTTTTTATTCAGGTCTCAAAAAACATGTAAATTTACTGCCTACAAATTTTCGGATGTCAACATTAAAGCATTTACATCAGTATGTACCTATTTTCTATACATATACAATAATATAATTATTTAAAAATCTTGTACCTATAGTTAAAACCATAATGTGTAAGACAAGCTTGACACGTAAGTGAGAGATAAAGGTTACCAAGGTTAGACAGTATTTAATAGTGACGTGACGATACCGATTAATATATTTTGTCAAGGACTATCTAAAAAATATATATTACAAAAAATCAAGGTATGTTTTTCTAATAAGTAAATTTGACACATTTTTTTCTCTATCAAAGTGTCATTAGTAAAGTTAAAAAACCACTTTAGATTACCACAAAAACCTATCTGGTTTCGTTCACAAGAAACGGTTTGAATGGTTTTTTGAGAAACGTGTCGATTCTGACCTTCATTTATAAAAAAGAGGAATTTTTAATAAATAAACAACAATGGTAACTAAAACAGCACTACCCAGACTGTGGCAACACTTGTGCAAAATAAATTGTCAAAGTTGTTTCACGGATTATGGTATTAAATTTAATAAAGGTAATTAAAGATATGGAATGTTTTTTTAGCCTCTGTGTTTCCACTTTTCTATAACCTGGAGTGTTAGGGACTGATGTCAGTCATAAGTGACTGATTCAAGTTGCTAACATTTATGGGCTTTGTGCGCCACTTACCGGGCGCAAGTCACATGTGCTGGTATAACAATATATTTTAATAAGAACTGCTCTCGCCTTTTTAATTTGAATGGGTTATTTGTATTTTTTTAATTAGCACACTTTAGCATTAATGTTCCCTCCACATCCGCTTCCAGTTAGCTGCTCGCGATACTACCTAGGTACCACGTACGTACGTCTTCTCCGTCTCCTCCGACGACGTGTTGTCCACTCTACAACCTTTTAAAATATAGTCGTAGTACTATACTCGATACCTAATCGTAATTCGTTTTTTTACAGATTCTTAGCTCATCATGGTCTTACTTTGCTCTTCTCAAAACAATGTATTCGCGGTAAAACATACAATAAATGTATT
Source organism: Tinea semifulvella (assembly GCA_910589645.1). Lineage (NCBI taxonomy): Eukaryota > Metazoa > Arthropoda > Insecta > Lepidoptera > Tineidae > Tinea > Tinea semifulvella. The sequence goes on along the minus strand of OU342595.1, from coordinate 9,157,746 downwards.
TACGTCAAGGACGTGTGAATTTTTATTTATTTATTTATTTTCATTTATTTAGGCAACAAACATTCAACATACACAAACAATATAACAGATAAACAGAATTGTCACTCTGGCTTGCAAGATACTAAAATTGAAAGTAAATAATATGAACCACTAAGGGGCCCCTTTGAAGGCTTTGCCGGCACGTGACAAGTTTGAACATCTTATAAACATATCCCTAGTTTACGTATGAATTATTAAAATAATCAATGTTAAATATTCACGTCGTCACGTGATTGGTAGATAGCTTGTGACTTTCAGACAATGACGTGTACTATAGATTAAAACGAAAAAGGGAAGATACGGTACGAAGACGTTACACATGGAACTAGTAAACCATGTTTAACTGACGTACTTAAATCAGTAGTAAGTAAGCTTAGAGATATAAATACGCCATACGCACGACTTACCCACGTCTCCGGAAACACAAACAACTTTTTCGGGAGATAAGGATCAAATCAAATGCTAGGTTTTATTTGTAAAACATTAATTTTTACGTTGTATTAAATTTTAAAAAATATAATGTTTTTCCTAATAAAGTTTTTTTGTTTTATTCTAACAATTCTCACTAAACACTTTCACAAAAAGCAAGACGAGTCTACATAACTTGACTAAATCGGTATATTATTGTATGTATATATATATATAGTATGTAACCAGTTTATGTATGTGTTATCTATGTATTGTATGTATTTATATTATAGATTTAATATCGTTATTTTTTTTTTGTTATAAGTTTTTAACTCAATAAATCTCTTTATTTCAAATATTAGCGGTCATGCACCTTACAATCCCTGCTCACATCTCCCAAAGGTTAGCTGTTAGAAAATGTTTTAGACATTAAGCTCGCCTATGTACTGTAAAATGTATTATTTTCTGTGCAATGAAGAATTTATCTATCTATCTATCTATGCACTCTGTGCAACATATATATAAGTACACATATTTTAACAAATACCCTATAGACTCGTACAATAATTTAATACGAACAACCTAGTACATAGGCGAGCTATAACGCCATAAGGCCAGCTTCACCAGCTAACCTTTGGCAACTATAGCTTTGATTTTAGTTTTTTATTGGTTCTGCATTTTTTAGTGAACAATATAGCGCGTACCGTATCTTCTCCTTTCATTTTAAACAAAGTTATCTTAGGCAAATCCTAAATATATTATTATTATTATTACAGCCCCTAGAACACAGCGTCCTGGACCTCCACTGCTGGAGATAGGCCTTCCAGAACATATATCTGGAGAATTTGGCCTACACTCGCCACGCTGTTATTAATAATACATGTTAATTTTTAATGACAATTTTAGTGACGATTCCACAAGTTTTGTATTTGTATTACCGACGGCTTAACGTGCTTTCCGAGGCACGGGAACGGTGGTGCTGTAAATCTACAACAAAAGTACGTAAGAAAAGTGTTTTTCTCATTGGTACATGAGGGGTGGGTTTGAACCGACCTTTGTAGGATTTAGGGAACGCGTTCTTACAACCGAGCCATCACCGTGCGTTAAATGTGTATATACGTTAATTTAATTATTCAGCAGCTTGATGTTATAATAAAGTGTTTTATTATAGTGTTAGTGATGTTTTTATTTGTGACAAACCTTCCTCAAGGCTCATCACCTAAAGTTGGATATAATAATTTGACCTCCGTGGTCTAGTGGTAACAAACGTTGCCGTGAACTCGGGAGGTGGTGAGTTCGATTCCCACCGGGGGCAAGTTGTACATTGTATAATTTGTCTCGGTCTGGGTGTTTATATGTATAATATGTATATATTTACAAAAAGAAAAGTATAATATATAGTTTATCAACCATCTAGTTTCCGTAACACAAGCCTCTTAGCTTACCACGGAAACTAGATGGCGCTGTGTGACCTGTCTGGAAATATTTATTTATTTATTTAGTAATGGATTACGGTCGTGACGATACTTTTTTATTTTTTTATTATGTCGCTGGTAAATAGAAAATAGTCTTTATTCTCAACCTTGATGGTTCTCTGTAATAATAAAAATAAACAGCGATATAATTATGGTACAAGTGTCGTTTGATGATAGCAGCCTTTGCAGTTCCCACAAATTATTGTTTTATGGAGCGGTGGTGGCCCAGATGCAAGAACGCTTTCCTTAAACTCCACAAAGGTCACGGTTCGAACCCCGTGTACGCCGTCAGGGTTTCCCTTGCGTCGTTTTCCTCAATGCTGAGGGTCGTGACCCCCTCCTCAGATCACTTTGTCCCGGACGATGCTGCTCACGGCAGCGTGCAGGGCCTCGTAGACTTGGGTGTGAAGTGTGGCTCCGGCCACGGGGTCTCTTGCCTTTAATTTCTCGTCAGGGTTTAGTCGGTGAATCTAAAAAGTCTGTTATATGGCGACAAAAAATATATAGAGACTCATCTCAGATCCCCCTTCTGAGGGGAGACGGGAATCTGTAATGAGGTGTAGGCCTCCCAACAAAAGTAGCATTCGCTGTACGTAACAACGGGCAGGGCATGTGGAACCTTTTTTTTTTATTACAGCCCCTAGAACACAGCGTCCTAGACCTCCACTGCTGGAGATGGGCCTTTCAGAACTGGAGAATTTGGCCTACACTCGCCACGCCATGCTTGGCGAGGATATAATGTATTTTTTTTTGTATGACAGTTTATTAACGATTCCACAAGTTGGTATTATTGGAACCGGGACCGACGGCTTAACGTGCTCTCCGAGGCACGGCAACGGTGGTGTTGTAAATGTATGAAAAATGTACATAAGAAAAGTGTATTTCTCATTGGTACATGCCGGGTGGGTTTGAACTGGCCTTTGTAGGATTTAAGGTACGCGTTCTTACAACCGAGCCACCACCGCGCCAATGGAACCTTTATTATACGTTAATTGTACAAGCGAACGCGGCTGAGTCCGTGGCTACATTATATGTTGGATCGAGCTCGGCTGGTGTTGGTGACCAAAAAAATGTTATTGTGTGGTGCACGTAGATGGCGCTGGTACAATTATTATTACTATTATTATTATTTTATAATAATATATTAGGACACAATTTTGATTTTTTTTTTTTAAGGTGACTGAATTTTTGTAAGTACCTAGCTGTACCTAGGGGCAATCTTTTAAAGACATCCAATAGTATCAACGATTTATTGGTTGCAATTTGAGTTGGTTGTAAATATTTTTTAAATAATTAGTGTAGGTTATTTTAAATAAAAAATAAGTTATTTAGAGAGGAAATGCAGGACAGCTGGACATTTGGTTGAGCAATATTTTTGTAAGTATTTAATTTAAATTTTTACCGTTTTTTTTAAGTTCTATTTAGTTTTTATTGTTATATAGTTTATTTAATTATATTCGTTTATATATTTTTTTAAACTGAGTGCTAGAAATAGACGACAACAGTAAAAAAAAACAAAAAAAAAAGGTTGTTCACCAGTGTTATCCATACTTTTCCCCCAATAAATAATAAAATAACATATTCCTTTGTAAGCATCATAAGCTGTTCAGTAATTAATAGTTGCATAAAACAATATACTTATAGATAAATTATAAAAAAATAAAGATATAAAAAGGACCATTTACTGGTAGAACGTTAAACGCAGTTAATACTTTATTTCTGTTTTTTTTTTTGTTGTAAAAAATAAAATTGGAAGTGGTAAGTGACAAAAATTGTATTCGAAATCGGAACAGTGGTTTCAAAAGTCACAACGTAGTTAAACGGGTTTAACATAATCCATATTTTTTTTTTATAATTAAAAACAATATAATAAGACTTATGCGCATACTTTAGAGAAACGTAGTCTATATACTTACTAAGAAATAAATGAGAATGCCCATTTTTCTTAGAGAAATGGGCGCAATAAAATGTTTTCGTGCTATAATCATTTATTTTTTATTTGATAGTATTAGATTTAGTAGAATTTTAATTACCTATTTTCCTGTTTAAATATTTGCACCTACCTCCCACATACCATGTTCGTAATGTCCCTAAGGTTGACCGAGTAAGAATGTCTAGCGGCATTAGGTCCGCCTTTGTACATAGTGCAAAAAGTTTTAAATAAAAAAATAATAATAATAATATATTGTGATTTAATAATCTGTAATTAATTTTATTTATTTTACCCAAGCATACGACAATTGACAAAAACTTTTTTTACGTTGTAAATTATATAGATTCGATCCGCCGATTTAATTAGAGAATTATGAACACTTTGAAATCCAGTGTTTTATCTATAATAAAGTACCTGGATCATAATAAAGAAACTAATCCTATAAATAGTGCTTTGTAACTATTTCATACATAAATATTAACCAATTAACTATTTAATTAAATTATATTTTAATGCAAAAAGAGATGTTGTAATTAAATTAAAAAAAAAACACAATTAATTGTTATGATTATTGAATTGTATTTAGTTAAGACACGCTTCAAAAAAGTAAGGGCCTGGTATTGGGCAATCTCTTTTACAATAATTTTGGAGATATATTAATCATATATTTGTTTTAGTAAAAGTAAAAATAAAGTATCATTATACGTGGGTGGTCAGAAACCACGCTTTTGTAAGGGGCAATTCAACTCGTTTAATTTTGCAAGTAGGCATAGGACAAAAAGAGATGTACTCGTATTCTGCAAATACTTTATAATAAGTTATTTTCTCCAGTCTTGTTTGTTACGGCTAGTCCACGTCAGACACTCGTGACTGACATCAGTCCCTAACACTATGTCGGCTTGACTGGGCATGACGTCAAATCGAGCTTGATCATGAAACGTGAAACACTTTTTTTTAAATATATATTTTACGCGGTACAAAATGACGTGCATTGGCTGAAGCTAAGAAATGATATGCTAACTACCAATCGCGTGGCGTATATCAAAATATTGATCATGAAATTATTTTAATCATATAAATAAATAAATAATATAATAATAAATAAATATTTCCAGACAGGTCACACAGCGCCATCTAATTTCCGTGGTAAGCTACGAGGCTTGTGTTACGGAAACTAGATGATTGATAAACTACATATTATACTTTTTTTTTGTAAATATATACATATTATACATATAAACACCCAGACCGAGACTAATTATACAATGTACAACTTGCCCCCGATGGGAATCGAACCCACGACCTCCCGAGTTCACGGCAACGTTTGTTACCACTAGACCACGGAGGCGGTCAAATATGTTTAAATTACAAAAATAATACTAACCATTTCCATATTTTTTTAGCCGTGATGAATTCCATAGACGAATTTGACAACTCTCTAAAGATATCAAAATTTGTGCTACAAATTTCCGGAACATATTATGAAAAACCCCTAAACACATGGCAGGAAAACATCAAATACAGTGCAATCTTTTACTTCAACATGGCTATGATAATATTTGCAGTTTTCGGCGAAGCCAAAGCAGTTGTAGACAGAAATCATGCTTTCAACGAATTAACCTTTTCACTCACTTGTTTAGGTTTTACGACACTGAGTGTTACAAAACTGATATTAATTTCGTTGAATCGAGATACCATAATTTTAGTATTGGAAAAGCTACGCAGAATGCATCCTGAAATTAATCAAACCAAGTACAGCGAAAATTCACGTGAAGGCATATTGCATAACGACTTATTCAATGCGATGTATATTTTAAATCTTGTAGTCAACATGGTGTATTATATGAATGTGATTTTGTTATTTCTTGTAACGACAACACCTATATTGTTCATGATTTATTTTTTCCTAAAGTCTGGTGAAATATCCATTTTGTATCCGCTCATAACATCGTATCCTTTTGACATAACTAACCCAAGATATTGGCCGATTGTGTATCCCATTGAATGTTGGGCTGGTAAGTATTATATTCATGTCATACTATAAGTTCAGACATACAATTATAAAAAGGTCACTTAAGATTATAGCTGCTGTATAAATGTATTGTCATACTATAAGTTCAGACATACAATTATAAAAAGATCACTTAAGATTATAGCTGCTGTATAAATGTATTGTCATACTATAATTTAAAGACATACAATTATAAAAAGGTCACTTAAGATTATAGCTGCTGTATAAAGGCATTATCATACTATAATTTAAAGACATACAATTATAAAAAGGTCTTAAGATTATAGCTGCTGTATAAATGTATTGTCATACTATAAGTTCAGACATACAATTATAAAAAAGTCACTTAAGATTATAGCTGCTGTATAAAGGCATTGTCATACTATAAGTTAAGACATACAATTATAAAAAGGTCACTTAAAATTATAGCTGCTGTAGAAAGGCATTGTCATACTATAAGTTAAGACATACAATTATAAAAAGGTCACTTAAGATTATAGCTGCTGTATAAATGTATTGTCATACTATAAGTTCAGACATACAATTATAAAAAGGTCACTTAAGATTATAGCTGCTGTATAAAGGCATTGTCATACTATAAGTTAAGACATACAATTATAAAAAGGTCACTTAAAATTATAGCTGCTCTATAAAGGCATTGACATTATAAAAGTTAAGATATACAATTATAAAAAGGTCACTTTTATTACCTTAATAGCTGCTGCAAAAAGTCTTCGTACATCTAAGAATAAGATCATACAAAATCTGTATGAGATGTTGCTCGCGACGGCAATGTACAGATATCGGATAGAACTGGCCGCATAGTGCACTGCTGTGCGGGTTGCTGCATATCTATGCAGCAGAAGCGATTTTCTTGACGCTGCTCTGTGCGCTGGTTATGATAGGCTTTGTGGCTTTGTAAATTTTATTTAAGCACCTTTATATGTAGGTACTAATATTTTGAATATGAATCCCAGTGGTTTGAAGTCAACGAATTTATTATTATTATTATCATACATATGTAGTACTCGACATAAATTACGGAGCTATTCATGTAATGAGAATAAACCATTATATTAAATGCTTGTCGACATTCAACAGGAGTGTATTCGAGTATCTACGAGTAATAATTATTCTGAAATAAATTTCAATCAGAACTGCAGGTGTTGTGGTTTATGTGCAAAAGTAGTTTCTTTACCCGAGTTTTGCCGAACAAAGCCGAGCTCACGTCAAAATAACGTTTTTCACTATTCTCTGTATTCTGGTTTAACGAAAAACTTAAAAAAATATTAATCCAATTAGAGTTTTTTAAATTTAATTTTAACAATAACACACATTTTTTTTTTATATTGTTAAACATTTTTTTTATTTTTTTATTTTAATATTTATAATAATACCTATATGTTAGTCATAAATCCAATCCTAATGAAAAATAAAATCAGAATATAAAAATACCATATGGCACACGATCTCAAACTACTGTGTCTTCTCCGATACAAGACCTCTGCGTTCCGTAGGAGATTTATGCTGCTAACAAGATATGGAACAACCTACCTCCACCACTGTAGTACTATGTCAGAAACCTTCGCCGATGTTCACACAACATATTCCCAAAGTTTCATCCCGATCGGTCAAGTAGTTTTGAAATGCATAGGGAACATACATACACATTTATTTTTAAATATATAGATATAGATTAACACCTCGACACACTCGTAACAAGAGGTTAGCTGAAAATTAGCGCTGTGGCCCAGAGTCGCAGCTCCATGCTGAGCTGATTCTTTATTTGTCACCACACACCTTGGGGAGACTACTGGGCTTTATTAGTGTAAGTTGTGTTTAATATGTGGCAAATAAATTTCAAATTTTTTCTTTCTTTCAAATAGCGTTAACATGTTTTACATCTAAATATAAATTTATGATTCAAGTCAAGAATTACGTTTTTTTTTTATTATTCAGTAATAAAATCTTAAGTTACGGTGCACAGAAGTTGTCCAATATAATTTAGAGCCTAATCAAGAGGGTAGCGAGAGAGGTCGACGATCAGAGATCACGATGGATATCCCGATAACCGTAAATGAACTTGACTCGATGTTTGGCAAATATTTTAATTTGTTTTTTTTTATGTATTTTTTTATTTTACAATTGTAATATAGTTTCATTGTAAATATTTGATATAATAATAATAATATCTTTATTCAGTAAAAAAGGTACAAGATATGAAAACAATAACATATTTCATTATGCATGCACACATATGGGTATACCTGAAATAAAACTTTATTTATTTATTTATTTTTATTTTATTTATATCGCGTTTTTTTGACTTGTTTCCAATAGAAGTTCTACTAATGACACCTTAAGCCTAAAAAATATTTGTTCTTTTGACAATAACACGCGGTATAAAATTATTTACTGCGACAAAAAAATGTTAATATATTAATAAAAAAATAAAAACACGTTGAAATCAGTCCCTCGCTAATCCATCTGGCCCATCTTCAGCAATGGAGGTGAGGCTTAATGCTTTGGGGCTATGATGATAATGTGATGATACTCACAAACGTTTCGCTAAATAAAGGCTAGTTCAATCTGCTTTAATTACACAGAACAAAAGTGACAAAGCACATTAGTTTCCTGGTTTAGCTCTGTTACATTTTGGTATTTTACTAACATTTCAGGACTAGTTACTCTTTATGGCATTGTTGGTCCAGATTCTTTATTTTATGCATTCTGTACGTTTCTACAAATACAATTTAAATTGCTGGGATTTCGCATCACATCTGTTGTGGATATAAGCCAAGTTGATTCAGAACTTGATCACGATTTGGTGCATCATAATGTGTGTGACATTATAAAACAACATCAAGAAATCATCAGGTAAATTGAATAATTTTATTAGTAAGTAATTTACAAGATAATTTTAAGAATCTCACTTATTTACATTTACCGTGTGGGTGTCGACATAATGTGTAAGAGAGTTCAAGAATAGTGTCTTAAGTTTATGATTAGACATAATGAAACTCTCATATACCCTATACAAATAAATATGCGGTCTACAACATTGCGGAATATTTGCGCTGCAATAAATAATAACAGAGCTTAAAAAAAAAAACAATAACTCAAAAGTTATTTTGACAATGCCTTCAATTCTCTCTCTTTTCATATTGGAAAAACTTTGTTTTCTCAAACGTGTATACAAGTTACCAATCCTTCATTCCAGTGTCATTGGATCCAGCTATTTAATCAATGTTAATCAGGCATTATTGTAACATTTTATAATTATAAAACATATTGGTCTGGGATACGACTTGTGTCGATTAGTATTGTCCAAAACAAGACCAAGACTTATTAAGTATTTAACAGTCTAGGGGCTGTAATGATGAATGTTCAAACATGCGCATCTTGAGCGCAACACATCACCATAACAACAAAGCTATTATTATTAAATCCTTTATTGCACAAAATAATGCCTACAAGGCATTTTCTAACATCTTACCTTTGGGAGAGTGCGAGATTAAGTGTAGTGCCGATATCAAATTTAACAATATCTAATATACTACACACACTACATACTAATACTTACACTGTTACATAAATTACACATATACTTATAAGTCAACGCATATATACATAAATATGCGCGGTAATGGCTCGATTATAAGAACGCCTACCTTAAATCCTACAAAGGTCGGTTCAAACCCCCCCCGGCATGTACCAATGAAAAATACACTTTTCTTACGTACATCTGTCATAGATTTACAACACCACCGTTCCCGTGCCTCAAAAGCACGTTAAGCCGTCGGTCCCAGTTCCACTAATGCCAACTTGTGGAATCGTTAATAAACTGTCACAAATAACTGACATCATATCCTCGCCAAGCCGTCTGGCCAGCGTGGCGAGTGTAGACCTGTATCTCCAATTCTGGTAGGCCCATCTCTAGCAGTGGAGGTCTAGGACGCTGTGTTCTAGGGGCTGTAATAAATACATAGATGTTATACAAATATATATATATGTTTATAAAGAGTTTATAAAGAGAAGTTTATGGTCTGCTTTATTTGGGATGCCACCTGTGTGGATACCTTTGCCGCTTGCCACATTTCCTCTACATCAAAAAAGGCCGGTTCGGCTGCTCATACAGCCGAATTTAGAAAGCACATCAAATATAATAGCATTAAATAAAGTTATAACTTTGTGGCATTTGGGGTTGAAACAATGGGGGTATATTCTCTTGATACCCACAAATTCATAAAAGAGCTGGGTAACGAAATTTCCAAGAGTGTGGCGATCCCAAATGCCATAACTACCTAAAACAGAATATGTCGATTATAATTTAACGAGGAAATGCGGCGAGCGTTTTAGGTACCCTCCCTGGTGGTAAGCCCTTAGTTTATTTTTAATTTTTGTTTTATTTATAATTAGTTTTTTAATCAATTTTATTTTACTATTTTTGTATCTAAGTACTTCGAATAAATATTTATATATATGTTGTTAGTCTGATGACGACTCCTTTTTGTCTAGAAATAGAGCAGTGACCAAGGGCTTAAAACGTGGACAGACGGCGCTTGTCTAATAGCTTGTGTGAGTGGTAGCTTGTTCCACAGGCGGGCTGCAGACATAGTATACGAATCTGAATATCTACCAGAGGAGTGAGAAGAATTTGAAACACAGTCTTGTTTCTCGCGTCGATTAAAAAAACCACGTGGCATATATCAAAAGGTTGTTCATATACATGTGGTTTTGTATGGTGTAATCTAGACAAATTTAACAGTTTGTATGGAGAAGCCAAAAAAAATTGTAACTTCTGCCATGTGGTTAATTAGGTAAAGATGTTTGTTTCTATCAATAGAAAATGTAGTTATAACTAATACGTACTTATTTCAGCCTAGTCCACATGGTTGACGATATTTATTCGAAAGCTATGCTGGTGCAATACATGCTCAGTTCTATTATAATATGCATTTGCGGTTTTAATATATCGGTAAGTTGTTTACAGTTAGCGCAGAGACACCCTGGAATATCTCTTTCTCTATCTTCAAGAACTCTAAATATTTTTCAATGATCATCTTTACTTCTACCCTTTCCAATTTAGGACAACTAAAGATTCACTCTTCGCTACTACTTAAATTTAGCTTTCATCTTAAATAATCTAGTGGGTATTTTTATTCGTGTATTTATTTATCTATTTCTGGAATATATGCATGGGCGAATGGAGTGCAGGCAGGGGAGGGATGATTCCCCCCCCCCTTGTTCCAGAACCTGGGTACGCCTAAAAATATATGTTATTATATGTATTGTATTATAGATATATATTACTATATTAGTATATATTGTTATTTTATTAGTATTTACTAGGCATTCTGCCTGTAATCCGTTAAAATTGTAATTAATCAGAAAAGTTCAATCAAAAAGCTATATACATAGGAAATAATTTTATGAATATTTTAGAAATATATTAATCACCTATTTGTTTTAGTTAAATAAAGGAAAAGTTATGTTTTTGATATATTTCAGGGACTAAATAGGTAATTATAACAAAAAATATGTTTATAATAGTAATAAAAATACACACAAACTGGAAAAAAAATCTAATTTATTAATATATTTTAGGTCAATACAATTGTAAGGCTAGGTTGTAAGAACGCGTTCCTTAAATCCTACAAGGTCGGTTCAAACCCACCCGGCACCAATGTACCAATGTACAATATGTACCAATACACTTTTCTTACGAACATTTGTCTAAATCTATGACTTTATTATTATTTATAATAACACCACCGTTCCCGTGCCTCGGAGAGCACGTTAAGCCGTCGCTCGGTCTCGGTTCCACTAATACCAACTTGTGGAATCATTAATAAATTGTCATAAAAATTGACATCATATCCTCGCCAAGCCGTCTGGCCAGCGTAGCGAGTGTAGGCCTAATTCTCCAGATATATGTTCTGGAAGGCCCATCTCCAGCAGTGGAGGTCTAGGACGCTGTGTTCTAGGGGCTGTAATGATGATGACAGTTTTCAAATCGAACACGAGGAATAAACGGATACATGCTGTTAGATGACTGACCTGTCATAGGTTCAAGCGTTATTTTATATACTATAGGAACCTATTTGTGACATGAATAATTTGTTTTTCAGGTAGCCCAAGATATCACTTTCTTTTTCACATTTTTATTCGCCTTGCTATCTTGTCAGTCGCAAGTGTTTGTACTGTGCTATTTTGGTGATATGATAACGAATTCGGTTAGTAATATTTATTTTAAATTGAAAAGGTCCATGGGAACTTTCTTTAGAACCCCATCCTTCTTCAACAGATTTAAAACCCGTGTCATTCTGGTAAATTCAATATTGACTTTCTATAAAGACTTTTTTTAATTATATGATGTAGACCAGTTGGTACCAAAGAAAATCCAAAGTCCTAATTGATTCCAAACCATGTGTTCCATTACTACATCCGCGCCGCCCGCGCCCTCTGACGAGAATGGCGAGCATATAACCGTGACAGTTCGAAAACGAAGACTCGGACGCAACGGCCGCACGCGGTTGCCACAAGCAGGAACTAACCAAATCGTGAATAATCTTTAAAAGTAAAAAATCTCGTTCGCCTAGAACTGTGAATAGTGATAAGTGTGGTGGTGCATCCTGGTAAGTCCTTTGTACTATTTCCATAGCGTTTGTCCACCTAGAGATCCCAGCAGGTGTAGTAGCCTTCTACATCAAAATTGGAAGCCCATACTTGACCTGAAATTGTGGGTGGATGGCATGGCGTCAACGGTATCTAGCATCTAAACACAAAATATCCATCAAATCCTTAACACCAGTCTTTCTCAATGTGGGCGCTGGACGCCTAGAGGAGGGCGGTAAGGAGCCCAGAAAGATATGGAAGGCGTTGCCATGGTTTATGGGGGCGACTTTATATTTTAATTTTTTTATAATTTCATAATTTAAAACAGGAACTGTCAATCAAATTCGAGTAAAAGATGAAAATCAGCTGTCAATATTTTCCCTATAAAAACATAAGACGCATTGAAGACATTATTAGTGCTACTGTTTCCCTACTACTGATTAAAACCAACGTTATTATGGAGCGGCGACGTCATTTAAGCAGGGAAGAAATGATCAGAGCCGTGGGAATGATAGAAGCTGGTTCCCGGCAACGTACTGTGGCTTTAGCTCTGAATACAAGTCAGAGTGTTATCAGTCGACTTTGGACACGTTACCGAACCACTGGTACCGTGGCTGAGCGCCATGGAGGACGGTATCGCTGCACCACACGGAGACAAGACCGATACATTCAAATCACAGCTCGAAGAACTCCAACAATAACCGCCATGATGTTAGCCGTGAGCCTTCATCGCTCTTCAGGGAACTTAATTAGCGACCAAACAGTCAGAAACCGCTTGCATGAAGTGAACCTTCATTCCCGAAGACCGCTACGGGTACCACCTATAGCAATGCACAATCGTAGGACTCGATATCAATGGGCTCTTGAACACAGAAATTGGACAGAAGAACAATGGCGTTTCGTGTGCTTTTCTGATGAGTCTCGTTTTGGTATGAGGCCGGATACAAGACGTATACGACACTGGAGAACCCCTGGACGCCAACAGCGATTAAAATCCTGCCTGGAAGTCCATCCTTATAGTGGTGGAACCATCATGGTATGGGCGGGTATTTTGATCGGCGGAAGAACTGAGTTGATTTGGATCAGAGGCAACCTCAACGCTCAAATTTATGCTGAGACGGTTGTATCAGACGTCATCGTTCCTCTACAAGTGCATATCGGTCCCTTATTTCAGTTAATGCATGATAATGCACGACCGCACACCGCAAGAGTTGTAAGACAGACTCTCGCCGCAGCTAACATCAATGTCCTGCCCTGGCCTGCTCAGTCGCCAGACTTGAACCCGATTGAGCATGCATGGGATATTCTTCAGAGAAGAGCTCTGCTGAATATGGAGGGTATCCAGTCGCAAGAAGACCTTTTTTTGTTGTTGCAACGAACATGGGCGGCCATTCCACAGCGTGATTTGGATGAACTCATTTTGAGTATGCCAAACCGATGTTCTTGTGTTGTTAGTGTTCGCGGTAGAAACACGGATTATTAATTGTTTAAGTTACCCAATAAAATTAAAAAAAAAACTGTTATTTCAGTCTTTTTTTCGAACTTTAATGTTAGTGGTTCAAATGTCAAAAATCCCTTTATTAGGAAAATGGCAATTTTTTTTACTAATGCAAAGGTGACTAGGTTTATCGTTACTGTAGACAAACGAAAACATTTTATTTGATCAATCCTTAAAGAAAATTTTAATGAATATCAATCAGGAGAAAAGTTATTGCAAAAATATATGTTGATCCCTAGACACTTTTGATGTGTGTATTTTCGTGACTCATGATTATTAATAATATGAAAGAGACAGACTTATGAATGTCAAAAATGCTAGAGCGTGTAGTATATATATGCCAAAACAAAAATTACCTACCTAGAAAAAAAACCGGAAATATTTTAGATGTTAATAGTTATGCTTTTCGAGATATGGAGAGTTTACAACTAGGAATACCTATTTAGAGGATCCCTTAAGGGACCCATTTGACAGCTGGATGGATTGGTTAACTGAACAAGCTGTTAAGGAAACGTCTTAGAATGGTGCAAGTGTACACAATTAGACGAAATAACAAGCAAGTAACATACCAACTCAGTGGAAGAAGAAATTTTATAATAAAATAAATAAAAATAAAAATCGTTTATTGATCCAATTAATCTATTACATTTTGTTTGGTTCTCTTCTCTCGATGGATGATGAATGAGATGATAGGAAAGGCAAAGGGTCTAGCCCATACAGCCAGATCTGACGTAATATATCTTTCTTTTTTATGAGTTAATGGGGTCATTATCAAATTCCAAATGCTGCAGAATTTGATGCTTTTCTTGGAGTCACTCGCGGCACCATAGCTCAAACACGTCGGGTAAAATATGGGAGTTGACAGCGCGGGAAAACCGCAAAAAATTAACTGCAACTTGTGCCCCATATTTAACGTCCAATTTATCGTTTTCCATAATTATTTACATTGTAGCACATTATTAAACAAAACAACACCACTTTTGACCAATAATCCACAGCAAATTAATTTACAAAACAAAAACTTGCACTTGACATGTCCACGCAAAATGGCGCGAAGAACTCCTAAATCTATTACATTTTTATCTGGTCAATGACCTGCACTGGTAGCAACCGTGCCGCAGGTCGTAGCATACCATTTTGTTTTATCCGGTCGACAACAAATACAATTTATTTTATTATTAAACAACAGCACAAACAAATACCCACCAAGATTGTTCTATGTAGGTATGAGTGTATATGTAGTTGTGTGTGTATGTGTGTCTATATCAGCGTGGATCCGTGAAGAGGCCAGGCTACCTAACGACAGCTGGAAGGTTTTCAGTTTCCGTGTAATCCCTCTGACTGAGCCATTTTTTGAACCTAGTGAAGAGTTTTTTTTGCTACTAATTAATATGTATCTGACTGTAGGCATATACAATAGCTATTGTCCTTTTTTGGTAGATTATTATACAACATTGTACTTACTTGCAGAGTGACGGATTTTGTCAAGATATATATCTCAGTGACTGGGTCTCGCTTAATATATCATCACGAAAACTATTATTAATCATGATTATGAGGTAATCATCTATATTAATTATTCTTTTAAGTCTGTAAAAATACGATATAAAGATACACATATACTCATATTATTTATATATATAAATAACATCATTCTCTAACACTACTGTGGATACACTTTACTGGGTTTATCGGCGCGAACGGTGGATACGGCAGATTGGGCAAATTACCACTATCAGTCCGCCTACCATCTATTTAAAGTTTAGAGAAAAGCAAATAAAAATGGTTGTTAAATAAAATAATATCATGCATATTTGTTACTATAAATTATTATATTACGAGAAGATATCCTCACGCCTGCTCCCTTGCAGGATAGGCAGAAACAATTGAGCGCTATTTACCACTGTAAACACGACAAATGGCAAGACATTTATAGGTGGTAGGCGGACTGATGGTGGTAATTTTCCCAGTCTGTCGGGGCAGGGAAAGTTCGTGCCGATAAACTCTGTAGAGTGTAGTATTCCACACGTTTCAGGATCAGGCTCGAAATGCCGTCATGCCCAGTCAAGCCGGCATAGTGTTAGGTACTGATGTGAGTCGTGAGTGTCTGATTCCAGTTGCTAACATTCATGGACCCTGCGCTTCACTTACCATCAGGGGAACACAAGGTCACATGTCGTGCTAGGTTATAAAAAAAAAGCAACAAAGCAAACATTTAGGTAAAAAAATAATTTTAACTAAAATTAAATTGTTATTTTTTTGGGATTTGAATGTACGCAATATTGGGCTATATCAAAAAACTAATATACCTAATTCAAAAAATAACATTCGTAAACTTTTTTAAAATAATATTTCCTAATTTTAATGGAGATACCAAGAGAAGAAAACCCCTTTTTTGACTTCCTCCAAGTGACATCATTCATTATGGGCATTTGTTGTAACTTCTGCTGTTATTATATTACAGGTCTCAAAAAACATGCAAATTAACTGCCTACAAATTTGCGGATGTCAACATTACAGCATTTACATCGGTATGATCTATTTTTCACATTAAGAGCAGATGCAATATATATATATATATATATATATCATTATTTTAACAGAGAATATATGATTATGATTATGTAAAAATATATAATGTGAATGATTTGTTTCTTAAATAATATAAATTTTCTTTTTTACAGATTCTAAGCACATCGTGGTCCTACTTTGCTCTACTCAGAACAATGTATTCGCAATAAATATTTATATATATATATTATATCAAAGTAAAATGAAAATTAATATAAACTAAACCTAATAAAAAATAAACTATAAGTAAAAAAAATGTATAGCGAGGTCAATAATTGCGAGCTTTCTTGTCTTCAGACTTTTCCGTTAGCCGTTTGGACAACTCCTTGGCCAGACGCTTGGCTGAGTGTCCCCATGGACCCATCGTCTTAACCTCAAACGGCGCCAATTCGTAACCTGTACCGAGGTTGGCATATTTGAGCGGCTGAAGGTTCTCAGCAGAAACCGTCGCACTTCCCATGCTCGACGAGGTCGCCTGGATGTGTGATGGGGCTAATGTGTCGCATCCAACACCAAGGACGTGCCAAGTTTTTACGGCCCAACGGTCATACCGTCGGGTCTCTTGCCATCACTTCGCGCAATCCCAGAGGGTTCTAGGATCGCGGGTACTCCAGCAGTGACAAAAGCCCTTGCGGAAAAAAAGGAATGCGGCGAGTACTTCTAGCGCAAGAAAGCCCATGGTGTCCAAGATGTTCCACGTGCTCTCCACACCGACACTGGTGTGGGTGGACAGTCTGGGCTCCGAGACGAAGGCAGCTATGGTCAGTGTATTTCGATCAAGCAGTGTACTGTACTGAAAAGCCTGCAAAGATAATGTATAAAATTAGGTTAACCTTATTAGTTAAATCTTCTTTATATTATGTACTATCAACTTTAATATTTTTAATTTCTTCTAAATAAATATTTTTTTTTAAATGTAATTAGTTATTAAATTGATTTAAAAAAAATAAACAGATATTCATTTATTAATTCCACTAAAAGTTTACTGGCACAGAAATCTAATTAGGTAATTATATCTGTATTATTTTTCTTGTATGCCAAATTTGTATGTAAGTATTGGCAGTTAATAGTAATCTATCTATACAAAATTGGCATTAAATATTTATGGATTAATCTACGTTACCTATTTTGCGATTATAAAAAAAATAATTATGATGGGCAAATAGTAATGTTGGCTAAAATTGAATCCGCTTCTTTGAAAGCGTGGTTTTTGCCACCTCGAAACTGTCGTGATGATAATGTTCACTTTTTTGTATGAACTTTATTACATCTTTGTTATAGGTAGGTAGGACTTACATTAAATTTTAAATATTTTTTTCTAATACCTATTCGATGATCGAGTACCCCACTTAATGTAGTTTGTCGACATTATTTTTTTATTTTCCACTTTTCTTACGTACATTTGTCATAGATTTACAACACCACCATTCTCGTGCCTCGAAGAGCACGTTAAGCCGACGGTCTAACTAACACCAAATTGTGGTACCGTTACCAAATTATCATAAAAAATTACATCAGACCCTCGCCAACCCGTCTGGCCAGCGTGGCGAATGTAGGTCTAGACGTTTCTGGAAGACATCGCAAATAGTGGGGCACTGTGAATCTAGGAGCTGTACTGATGATTAATGATTATGATGATGTGACGTATTATATCGTAATTTATTAGTAAATTTCATCGTTTTTTTAAGCTATTGCATAGCTTTTATGTTTAAACACAATGTGTGTGATAAATAACTCATTTACGTGTGTTTTGTTTGTCCCCGCTTGCCTCCATCTTGGATATTTGAAAATGGAACGAAATTTAAAAAAAAAGAGGAACAAGGACATAAACAGAATCAGCCAACTAGTGAAGCGCCGGTTGGTGAGAAAATATTCGCCGACGAAGAACTCGTTAATTTAATCGATCCTATTTTAAATATGGATGACCATAATCAAGATGGATACATCGATTATCCAGAATTTATCAGAGCTCAACAGAAAAGTCAACAAAAACAACAGTAGCCTTAAAAGATAGGTTTTTTAGGTTGGTTTGAGTATTGATTGTTGATAAATTAATAACGAGAGAATATTATTTTAAAATGTTTTACAAAAAAAAACAAAAAAAAACTATAACGCGTCCGTGGTCTAGCGCGTTCGATTCCTGGTCGGGACACAATAATATTTATCGATTTAAACTAATATACATTAAAGATTTATTCAAAGTTAATTAGTACATTAAAAGCTACCTAAATAATAAAATTAAAAATAAACTTAACTATAAATGAAAAATGTCCTCTAGGAAAGTCCCATCCGAGATAGTCCCAAGGAGACTGGCAACATTTCCACTCTGTATAGCGAGGCTAATACATTGGCAGAAATAATTGCCAGCCTTCCTGTCTCCAGATCTTTCTGTCAGCCGCTTTGACAACTCCTTGACCCATCGTCTCGACTCCAAACGAAAAAATCAAGAAATTCCGTAACGAAAATAAACATAACACCCCCCACTCCGACCGGCACAGTGCGGTGCGGCGTTGAAAGCCGTGCATCGTCTAGTCTCGTTTCAGTTCGGCAGACTTCGGCACGGTGTTTGTGTGCGTGCGACTAGACGTATGCGTGTAGACTAGCTGCTAACTGATCATAACATTCTATCTCTTTTAGACACAATGCTAGGTGAGACAACGTGCTTTTTGGCCGCATCCACGAGTAATATAAAAAACTTGAATTAATATATTAAAAAAAATGCATAAATAAAATAAATAAATAATTATAATTGCATAAGTTGATAAAATATGCTATGCAATAGCTTTACCGCGGCAGTCCCCGAGTGCCACACGTATTTTTTTAAAGTATCATCACGACTGTTTCCCTTACGGGGTGGTCAGCAACCACGCTTATAAAGAAGTGGATTCACATTTAGCCAACTTTACTATAGGCCAATCGTGACAAGTGGCAAGCTCGTTGATGTCTCTAGCGTACCAAACTCGGGTAATATAACAATTAAATATATTTTTTTATATTAAATTATTTAATATTATTGTGTCCCGACTGTTCTTACAACCGAGCCACCACCGCGCTTGTTTGTTTTATTTAAATAATAATAATGTAACACTTTATTGAAGGTTTAAAAATAAAATAAAAATATTTTTAATATAAGTAAGACCGATTGCCTTGAATGCTCACGAACCAGTGAGTGCGCGCCAAGCGCGCACCTCCTATTATACTTCCCCTACACTAGCGCCCTCTTCCCAACGGCTACGCCGCGCGTATTTCTATGTTAACTATCGATGATCTTGGCTAATATTGCTTGTCGCTTTGTGAGCGACAACATTTTAATTTGTAAAATAAATGGGTTTTTAAAATTGTGCGCGCATGTTTTTCTTTTCAGTACTGTAAAATAAGTTTATCTTTCTAGGGCTAAATATATTACGTTGATAAAAATTAATTACTTATCCGTACATGCTTTATTATATTGTGTAGGTACCTACTTTAGTCACTATATACTCGTAGATATTGCCTTTCGATATCGAGATATCATTCAAACTAATTTAAATTATGACGTGTCACGGGTGATCTTCTAGCATTCGTCTACCACGTCTGGGGTGAGGCAATGGATAAGTATGGCGAATCTCTGGCGGTCAGTCTGGACATCTCCAAAGCCTTCGATAGGGTATGGCACAAGGCACTACTATCCAAGTTGCCGGCATATGGTCTGCCCCCGCAGCTGGTGGGCTGGATAACCGGCTTCTTACATGAGCGCAGCATTCGGGTCCTTGTGGATGGGAATGCGTCTGGGCTCATGTCAGTGAATGCCGGTGTGCCGCAGGGCTCTGTATTGTCCCCAACACTGTTTCTTCTGCATATCAATGACATGTTGACCCTTGGAAACATTCATTGCTATGCAGATGACAGCACGGTTCATGGGCGATACCTTAGTCCGCGAGCTGTGGGAGCCGCCAAAGTAGAGGAGTTGCGCCGTTCCCTGACGACGGAACTGGACGGCACCCTTCGCAAAATTTCTGCGTGGGGTGCCCAAAACCTAGTCCAGTTTAATGCCAGTAAGACTCAGGCATGCGCGTTGACGGTCAAGAAGTCTCCCTACTCTCCTATTCCTACTCTTCAGAACACCGTGCTGGAACTTCAACCCAGCTTTAACATACTCGGAGTCGAAATACGCTCAGATCTAAACCACAGAAACTACATTGAGAGCATTACCAAAACAGCGTCGAAAAAACTTGGGATACTGAACAAGGTGAAGCGGTTTTTCCCGCCTGCTCTAAGACTTATGCTGTATAAAGCTCAGATAAGGTCATGCATGGAATACTGTTCTCACCTCTGGGATGGCTCCGCTAAGTATCTTACAGATGCTCTCAATGTCCTGCAGAGGCGGGCAATTCGGATAGTGGACGACACCACAGTCTCTAAAACTCTCGAATCACTGCAGCTTCGCCGTGACGTTGCCTCTCTGAGCGTGTTCTACAAGCTATACCACGGCGAGTGTTCTGAGGAGCTCCATAACCTTATCCCTTCTTCTCTATTCCGCAACCGAACTACACGCACAGGCCAAAATATGCATCCACATACCTTACCCACTATCCCTACGCGTACTCATAAATTTGGAGACTCTTACATCTGTCGCACGCTGAAGATGTGGAATGCTCTCCCAGCCAGTGTATTTCCCCACTCTTATAACCTGGAGTCCTTCAAGCGAAGTGTGAAAAAGCATCTTGTTAGGCCGGCATAGTGGTAGAGACTGATGTCGGTCATAGTGACCGGCGTCAGTTGCTCCCATTCTTGGACCTCGCGTACTGCTTACCATCAGGTGGGCGCGATGTCACATGTCGAGTCCAGTATAAAAAAAAAAAAAAAAATGCCTGTAATAGTTTTTTTTTTTTTTTTTTTTTTTAAACTAGCACGACATGTGACCTTGCGCCCACCTGATGGTAAGTGGCCCGCATGGTCCATGAATGTTAGCAACTGGAATCAGACACTCATGTCCGACATCAGTCCCTAACACTATGCCGGCTTGTCTATATGCCTTTTCACACTTCGCTTGAAGGACTTCAGGTCATAGGAAAGTGCAAACACAGAGGCTGAAAGAGCATTCCACATCTTTATTGTGCGACAGATGTATAGCCCCCACAGGAATAGGTACGCGAAGGGATGGTGACTACGGTATGTGGGTGCATATTCTGACGTGCGTGTGGTTCGATTGCGGAATGGAGAGGCTTAAATAAATAAAGATATTTTGACTTTGACTTCAGAGCGCTCGTAAATACGACCTTTGGCGAAGCACATATTTCTATGCGCATTAGATCTTTATAGCCCTTGATATCTATGAAATACAGAGAAAAAAAAAATGCCAGTACTAAGTTGGATATTTAAGTAGAAGTGAAAAAACTAATTACATAGCAGGTACATTAGTATCTTGGTGTCGGGCCAAAATGTTACCGGATCTGTTGCCAACAAACCTAGCACTTCCAAATTTACTATAAATGTAATTGACTAGTGTGCAATGACCAGGGGCAGCAGTCTCGAAAAATCTAACAAGCTGATTTGTCAATATCATTAGTTCCAATGACAGTATTATAATATTCACAACTTATATTATCAAAACTCAGGGCGCTCCATATTAACGAATTGTTCTGCCCTAATATGCCTATTACATCAATGGACAATAATATTTATATTTTTGAAACACTAGAAGCAAAAATGTGCGGTGGTGACTCGGTTGTGAGAACGCGTTCTTAAATCTTACAAAGGTCGGTTCAAACCCACCCGGCATGTACCAATGAGAAATACACTTTTCTTACGTACATTCGTCATATTTATTTATTATTATTTACAACACCACCGTTCCCGTGCCTCGGAGAGCACGTTAAGCCGTCGGTCCCGGATCCACTTATACCAACTTGTGGTATCGTTGATAAATTGTCATTAAAAATTGACATCATATCCTCGCCAAGCCGTCTGGTCAACGTGGCGAATGTAGGCCAAATTCTCTAGACATATGTTCTGGAAGGTCCATCTCCAGCAGTGGAGGTCTAGGACGCTGTGTTCTAGGGGCTGTAATGATGAAGAAGCAGAAATACTGTCTCGTGGTCTAGCGGTTAAGTCCGTGGATTTAGATTCAGAGGTACCGGGTTCTATTCCTGGTCGGGGCTCAATAATGTATTTAATTTATTTCTGATATTTCTCGAGTTTGGTACGCTAGAGAAATCGACGAGCTTGCCACTTGTTGTAATGCCTATAGTAAAGTTGTCAAAATGTGAATCCGCTTCTTTTAAAAAAAGCGTGGTTTCTGACCACCCCGAAAGGAATACGGTCAAGATGATACTTTTGAAAGCAAATGACAATATATCAGAAACGGTAAACTGTATTGATAGATTACTTTGCGGGCTGTCAAATTCCGTAGCTAAAGCTTTTGCGAATTTGCGAAAATTACTAATGTGACAGGTGCATTCGATACGATTCCAATAGGCTTCATCTTAATAGAACTATCCTTATGGACGTGTGTCCAATTATTATTAAGATCGATTATCGCAACTATGGTTGGCGATGCCAGTTTCAACAAGATTATCATGCTGACGTCGTCACTGGAGGCACCAGATAGTGCGGAAAATCTCTAAACCAATGATTTACATAAAACTAATCTCAGGTGGTAATTTTTATGCTTAGTTTAGTAATATTATGTATATATATACCCGTATATAATTACTTTTACAGTTTTTTATAGTATGGATTTTTATATGAGATTCGTTAGACATGCTTCTCGCGACATTTTCGTCAAGTTGCATTGGCCGTGGTCACTGGTAGACTGCTTTTGATAAATCGCGAAAAGATCCGTTATATTATTTTACAAAACCATATGATTGTGCGAGAAGAGAGTTTTTTCTTGAATTTTCTAATAATAAAATATTAAATGCCTAAACGTGTATATAGGTCAATGTTAAAACTAAGTTTGATAGTAAAGTAAAAGACTAAAAAAGTTCCGTACTTTGGAGTATAATGCCACAACGTTGGGTTTTGAAATAGCAGTGGAATGACGCAGAGTGGGACGGTCCCAAGCCAGATGGATGGATCAGCAAAGAAGGTCGCTGGTTAGTGGATGGATGTTGGTGGATGAGGGTGACTTAAGGGGCTTAACGCTTTAGTATCCCTCTCACTCACAAAGAGATTATTCAAGTGTAATGGTACTTTTGAAAAATGTAATCTATTAATTTTCTAGGAAATAAAATTACAGACAATTTAGACATATCTTAACTTTCATATAGGAACCCAATTTTAGACAGAGAAATATAGAAAAAACATTTATAACGATTATTCATTTATTACAACCCATAAAACACAGCGTCCTAGACCTTCACTGCTGGAGATGGGCCTTCCAGAACTAGATAATTTGGCCTACACTCGCCACGCTGGCCAGACGGCTTGGCGAGGATATGATGTCAATATTTAATGACAATTTATTAACGATTCCACAAGTTGGCATTAGTGGAACCGGGACCGACGGCTTAACGTGCTCTCCGAGGCACGGGAACGGTGGTGTTGTAAATCTTTGACAAATGTACGTAAGAAGAGTGTATTTCCCATTGGTACATGCCGGGTTGGCTTGAACCGACCTTTGTAGGATTTAAGGAACGCGTTCTTACAACCAAGCCAATTCCGCGCCGATTATACGAGTACTCTATTTTATTAAAACAAATCTATGAAGAATACTAAATACAATTCAAATTGCGCAAATACGCCAACCTTAGTATCGGTTACGAATTTGCGCCGTTTGGGATCGAGACGATGGGCCCATGGGGACCGTCAGCGAGGCGCTTAGCAAAGGAGTTGTCAAAGCGGCTGACAGAAAGGTCTGGAGACAGGAAGGCTGGCATTTTTGCTGCCAACGTATTAGCCCCGCTATACAGAGGGGAAATGTTGCCAGTCGCCTTGGGACTATCTCGGATAGGACGTCTCTAGAGGACATTTTTTATTTATAGTTTAGTTTATTTTATATTTTATTAATTTATATTTAATGTATTTTATTCAATAATTATTACAATTATTTGTGTTTTTTTTATTTAATTACAACTTCTCTTTTACCCCAGCATTAAAATATTTTTTTTTTATATCACCATCTATACTAAAGGTTTGACTAGCAGAGAATGCCACTCGCCATTAAGTCCGCATTTATACATAGAGCAATTAAGTTTAAAAAAAAAAAATGGTAAAGTATTAATACGACAGTATTCCTTGCAAGGTCAGTAGCCATGCTTTCGTAAGGAGCGAGTTCACATTTAGCCAACTTTACTTTCCATCATGGCAAGTGGCAAGCTCGTCAATGTCACTGTCGTACCAGACTCGAAAAATATCACAAATAAATTATTGTGTCCCGACCAGGAATCGAACCCGGTATCTCTAAACCACGGACTTAACCGCTAGACTACGGAGGCGGTTTTTAAACAAATAAAATAAAAAATATATTTCTGAATTATCTGGATGATTTGGTTTTAAAGTACAGGAGCCGTACTAGTGAGTGTTAATTAAGTCTAGTATGTATTACTCGCGCTTCACAAATAGCGCGTCTTGCAAAATTATTTATGTAAAGTCACGCTCCTGCACTCTTTCTTCAGTATCCGACCTGGAACGCGAGCAAGTGCAAACATACGTGTGCAAATTTCAGAACGTCCTCAGTACGTGAGCTTGTGAAAATATTGAGTTAGTTACTTCGCTGTCATGTGAATATTGTTCCTAACTCACCTTTAGACGGTGTAATTTAAAATTGTTCTAGCAAATTCTCTCTGCATTTTAATTTAATTATAACATACAACTTTGACGTTTTAAAATTAAAAAGTAAAGTATCATCACGACCGTTTCATTTTCGGAGTGGTCAGAAACCACGCTTATAAATAAGCGGATTCACATTTAGCCAACTTTACTATAGGCCAATCATGACAAGTGGCAAGCTCGTCGATGTCTCCAGCGTACCAAACTCGGGAGATATCTCAAATAAATTAAATAATAATAAAATGTATTTAAATTAATAAATATTTTTGTGTCCCGACCAGGAATCGAATCCGGTACCTCCGAGTCTAAATCCACGGACTTAACCGCTAGACCACGGAGGCAGTCCAAAATTAACTAAAAATATAGTGATGACTAAATTTAAGGAAACTTTAACGAATTAGTTCATATTTTTATTAGTTCATAATTTCAGTTTATTATAAAGCAGATTTGAGAGGGTTAAACCTTGCTTTTGCATCTCTCTCGCTCACACACCAAGTGTACTTGGTCATCATCAGCCTCCGGCCAGCGACCTCTTTCAGGTCATCAGTTCATCTGGCAGGTGGTCTTTCCACTCTGCGTCTTGTCGGTGTTCGGTTCTACGGCAGATGTGTCCGGCCCATTGCTACTTCACCTTGCTCAAATAAATAAATTAATATTTCCAGACAGGTCACACAGCGCCATCTAATTTCCGTGGTAAGCTACGAGGCTTGTGTTACGAAAACTAGATGGTTGATATACTACATATTATACTTTTTTTTTTGTAAATATATACGTATGTATTATACATATAAACACCCAAACCGAGACAGATTATACAATGTACAACTTGGCCCCGGTGGGAATCGAACCCACGACCTCCCGAGTTCACGGCAATGTTTGTTACCACTAGACCACGGAGGCAGCAAAGCTCTATCAAAGCTATATCAGTAACTGGTTCTCTGACGAATATCGACGTTTCGAATTCTATCCATTTGAGAAATACCAAGCATAGCTCTCTCCATAACTGAGCGCCCTGAATTTGTGGAATAGGTTGTCACGTTCACGTCTCTGCTCCGTACGACATTGCGGGGAGGACACCCTGTTTTAAGACTCTCGTCTTCAGACACTGTGGTATGGACGATTAGAGGATGTGTCAAGTTCATTCCAAGACCAACCCACAAGCTACATTTAAGCGGTAGAAAAGACGAACAATTAGTTCAATGTATTGATCACTTATATTCTGTATTTTATGCTTATTATTATTATTTATAATATAGGTATTTAATTAAAAAAATGAATATAATAAAACAAAATTATTTATGATATATATATAGGGTATTATATACTGCTAGAAATTTATTACAGAGCAAATATTTTAACATTATAATCTAGACTAAAATTTAAGAACTACGTATTTTTTATTTTAATTATTCAGTAATAAAATCTTAAGTTACGGTGCAGAGAAGTTTTCCTAAAAATATCGCCAATCATACTGAGTCTAATCAAGTAAGTAGCGATATCTACGACAGCGCAAACTTTGACTTACGTAATTATTTTTCTCTCTATTTTCGTTTCTCGGCTGTGGGCGAGATCAATTAATAATAACACTCCCCTGCTTTTAATGGTAATTTATCACGATGGATATCGCGATTTACAGACGGGGCCTTATTCACCATGCAGTAGTGTTTTATTTTACGGATAATGAGTTTTATCTTTAAAAAAAAGTGTCCTTTTTTTTCAAATAGGGGTTCTACCAATGACACCTGAAGCCTAAAATAAATATTTGCTCTTTTGACAATTACATGGGGTATATATTAAATTTAATAAAAACTGCCTCCGTGGTCTAGCGGTTAAGTCCGTGGATTTTGACTCGCAGGTACCGGATTCGATTCCTGGTCGGGACACAAATATATTTATTAATGTAAATAAATACATTTAATTATTATTTAATTTATTTGAGATATCTCCCGAGTTTGGTACGCTGGAGACATCGACGAGCTTGCCACTTGTCATGATTCCGCTTATTTATAAGCGTGGTTTCTGACCACCCCGAAAGGGAAACGGTCGTGATGATACTTTACTTTTATATATTAAATTATAGTAATAAAAGTATGTAATTCAGTTATAATAAATTGCACCCTTCGTCGTTAACTCTCCTTACTCCCAAAGGTTGTTAGAAAATGCTTAGTCAAATATTGTACATAGGCTCCCTTTGTGCAATAAATATTTTTCCATTGAATTGAATCGCTATCTTATGCCGAGATGGGCATATAATAAAGCTGTTAAATGTGCCGTTTAAGGGATAGTGGGTCGTGGTGATACTTTATTTTTTTTCTCATTTAGCATAAATTTATTTCAACAAAATAACAATAATAACTAAAAAATACAGAAAACTAAATATATAAAATCATCGAAACATTTAATCATTCATTCGTTCCTTCAAACATACCTGCTCCATCCTCACATCCTATCCATCTCACTCGCTTTCTTGTTCCTCTGATTCTTAAGCTTATAGCCCTTATTACAGAAATTTGTATTTTTGTTTTTAGCCAGCCTGCAACTTGTGAGAATGGCTTCTGCCATTTTTCAGAAAGCCGTGAAGCGGTCTTTTTGACAAAAGCCGCGTACTCAGCACCTAATGAGCCATCACATGAGATAACCAACGGCGTAAATGAAGCTCTGAGATCTTCTGCTGCCCTGTCGTATATACGGTGTTTCTCGTGTGAATGGGTTTGGGAGATGCTTCCCCAGGTACGGGTTCCGTACGAGGTTGCGTCAGCATTAACAATGCGAACATCAAAATATTGTTATAAATATTATATTTATTGTTTATGTTAATGGTAAGTAGATGAAGCACTTCATTATTAACCTTGATGGTCCTCTGTAATAATAAAAAAACAAAGAGAGTTATAATTATGGTACGAGTCTATCGTTTGAAGATATCAGCCTTTGCAGTTCCCACAAATTATTGTTATTTATTATTGATTAACAATAATAAATATTTATTCATGGCTACAAATGGTTAAAAAAAAGGCCTATATACATAGTCTGGCCATGAATACTATTATTAAAAACCAAAATATATATATATAACATTTGAATTTGGAACCTCTCATTTACTCGAGCCAATCTTTATTATATATTTTTGTGATTTTAAAATGGAGTCGGGTGATGAAGAGAGCCGATTTGCTGTGATAGCATTACACTAAATAGGAATAAGGCTAAATGTAATTTTTGAAACTCTCCATTCACTTTGACCACTAATAGCCGAATGTTTGTATACCGGGCTATTGATAGGTAAAAAAAAACATCCTCTGTTTGTGACAGAAAAAGATCTGGTTGTCCACGTAGTGTTCGTACCTAAAAGGTGATGAAAGCAGCTAAGGAAAGAGTCGATGAAATCCTGTCCGAAAGCAAATAATTTTATCTAGGTAAATCAGACAATGAATGGGAACCAGACAGTTATGACTGACATCAGTCCCCGACACTATGCCATGCCGCGTGCCGGTGTTACTAGATGCTTTTTCACACTTCGCTTGAAGGACTCCAAGTTATAGGAAAGTGGAAACACAGAGGCTGGAAGAGCATTCCACATCTTTATTGTGCGACATAAGTCCCCAAATTTATAATAATAATAATAATAAATATTTCCAGACAGGTCACACAGCGCCATCTAGTTTCCGTGGTAAGCTACGAGGCTTGTGTTACGGAAACTAGATGGTTGATAAACTACATATTATACTTTTTTTTGTTGTAAATATATACATATTATACATATAAACACCCAGACCGAGACAAATTATACAATGTACAACTTGCCCCCGGTGGGAATCGAACCCACGACCTCCGGAGTTCACAGCAACGTTTGTTACCACTAGACCACGGAGCAGCATTTATACGTACGCATAGCGATGCTGACTACGGTATGTGCGTGCATATTCTGACCTGTGCGTGTGGTTCGTTTGCGGAATGGAGAGGAAGGAATTAGGTTATAGAGCTCTTCAGAGTACTCACCATAGTATAGTATATATTCTATTTTTTATTTTGCCATGCCTAAACTTCGATTTCTTGTCCCGAAGGTTGATGATAAGAAAATGCTAAGCGGCATTACATACGCCTTTTGTATTAAACAATAAAGTTTTTAATAAATAAATAAATATAGCTGGTAAAACACGATCAAAGAAGCCATATATCAACGAAGCTGCAGGTATTCGAGAGTTCCAGATATAGTGGCAACATCTACAATTGGAACAGCTCGCCTCTGCAGCATATTGAGAGCATCTGGCAGAACTATCCCAAAAGTAAGAACAATATTCCACGCATAATCTGATCTGTGCTTTGTATAGCAACAGTTGAAAAGCCGTTTTACCTCGTTGAGTTACCTATTACCTCACTTTGTGATGGTATTATAAAGGTTAACTGGTAGAGAATGCCTTCAGCATAAATTTCACCTATGTACACTCCGTTTGTAAATTATGTGCAATAAAGTCTTAGCCAGTTTTGGTGAGAATAGGTGGGCTTGGTCTCGATCTTGTTCTTGCACTCCTTATCTTGGTCTTAGTGTTGGTCTTGCGCAAGAATCTCGCAAGACTCTTGCTCTGACTCAATTAATTTTTTTTTCTAGAAAATCATATGAATATCTGTCCGCAAACTACTATCTCAACGACTACTGGTCTAATTTACTTGAAATTTTAAATAGTTATTTATTTAGTTATTACCAGTGCCTCTAGTGGTTAGGTTCGTGGATTTGGTTTCGGAGGTACGATTCCTGGTATGAATTCTCGAATTTGGTACGCTAGTAAAGCCTATATAGTAAAGTTGGATAAATGTAAATCCGCTTCTTTAAAAGCGTGGTTTCTGACCACCCCGAGCGGGATACGGTCGTGATGACGGACGTCAACAATGACGGACACGACGCAATTACAATTTATTGAACGCAAAAATCATAATCCAAAAAACGTAAATATTTTCAACAAAAATAGGAAAATAATATCTGAGCAAGTCTTGCGAGAGTCTTAGTATTAGTATGGCAACCATATTAGTTGTCTTGTTGATTGGGCAACACTATTCAGTATAAATTTATTTAAATATTTATTTACGCATGTAGCATTTATGCTTATATAACGCATTTAATAATACCACGTATAAAACTACACAGAAGTCACCTAAATCACGCTCCAAAGGCGAAACGGATTTCGATAAAATTTTACTGAGCAAGAATTCTCGAAAACCTGAAATCCCAAGAAAAGACTGTGAAGCTAAATCCAAGTTTAATATATGATTCTTTAAAATCAAACTGAATACATAGTTTTGCACATTTAAAAACCCAGCATTTAAAAAGGTTTCTGTCAATGTATTAACCTTGTCTTCCTATACTCCGTCCTTAATAACTTAAAAACAACTTTTTATTTAAAACACAATTTAAATTAATTATTATTACTAAATGTAATATCAGTTTGCTGCATGGATCCCACATCTGCAAAAAAGTAATTCAAGGTCCACACCACCCACACAACGAATTCAAATCATTATCAGTCTGTGTCTCTCCAATGCTGGATATATATCCCTCCCCCAAGTCTCTCTACTCTACACGATCTTCTGCCACCCTCATCCATCCCCCACCAGTGACCTTTCTCAGGTCATTCGTCCATCTGGCAGGAGGTCGTCCTACTCTGCATCTTTCAGTATGTGGTCTCCACTACAGGACCTGTTTACTTTGTCGTTCATCTGCGACAGACGTGACCCACATAACGAATTCAAATCATTATCAGTCTGTGTCTCTCCAATGCTGGATATATATCCCTCCCCCAAGTCTCTCTACTCTACACGATCTTCTGCCACCCTCATTCATCCCCCACCAGTGACCTTTCTCAGGTCATTCGTCCATCTGGCAGGGGGTCGTCCTACTCTGCGTCTTTCAGTATGTGGTCTCCACTACAGGACCTGTTTACTTTGTCGTTCATCTGCGACAGACGTGACCCACATAACGAATTCAAATCATTATCAGTCTGTGTCTCTCCAATGCTGGATCTATATCCCTCCCCCAAATCTCGCTACTCTACACGATTTTCTGCAACCATCATCCATCCCCCACCAGCGACCTTCCTCTGGTCATTCGTCCATCTGGCAGGGGGTCGTCCTACTCTGCGTCTTCCAGTATGTCGTCTTCACTACAGGATCTGTTTACTTCATCGTTCATCGGTTCTGCCACAGACGTGTCTAGCCCATTGTCAATTCAACTTGCAAATTTTAAAAGCTATGTCAGTAACTTTGAATATTAATATTTCCAATTATTGATTAGCAATTAGATCACAAACGATATGGTATAGTCCTGCCTATCCCTTAGTCTTTTGAGGTCTTTAATTTTATTGCTAAGAAATATGCTATTTATTATTAACTTTGATAGTTCTCTGTAATAATAAAAAACAAACAGAGATATAATTATGGTACGACTTTGTTGTTTGATGATACCAGCCTTTGCAGTTCCCACAAATGAATGTTAATGCTACATAATAATAATATTAATAACTATCTACTAAACCAGGCTTTACTTGTTTAGGTAATCAGTAAGTTTAGGTAAGTTTCAAGCAGTGTTATTTTTATATAAATATCACCATGGCAAGCTTACAATATTAGTTCTCCTTGAAAGCAAAAATTGGCATTTGACATCATTGCAAATTTATTCAGTCTTCTGGTGCGGGGAAGTATCCACCATTGGGTGTTCGTGCCCATAAATCCAGTAATAAACCCACACATTAGCCACAAGGGCTAGCTCTATCTTCGCCAAAGAATCAGTATTGCAATTCAGCGGGGAAATGCAGACAGCGTTCTTGCCACGCAGGCGGGACTTATATCTCTAACCGTAGTATTAATATTAAATTTATTTTATATATCTATTTTTGTATAAAATTTCTACATATACGAATATATATAGAAATCATTAATTAATTTGTGTTTTATATAGTAATAAATAATTTCAACTATCTATTTTCTTCGTAACATTCTGCACCCGCTTATTACATATCTCAGTCACAAAGGTTAGTTGGTAGAAAATGCATTTACAGCATTAAGCTCGCCATGTACCTGTACTTGTTTTGGTTTTGTACAATAATTATTTTAGTATTATTATTATTAAAATCCTAAAAAGGTCCGTCTGAACCTCGTCATGTACAAATGAAAATACACTTTTCTTTATGTTTGTTATGGATTTACAACACTTCGTTACCATGCTTCGAAGAGCACGTTAAGCCGTCGGTCCCGGTTCTATTTATACTAACTTGTGGAATAGTTAAACACCACGACATTGTCATTAAAAATTTACATCAGACCCCGCTAACATTATATTTAACCCTTTCGCGTCCATAAGGTTTTCAGAACTATATCAATGTGTTTCCAATAAATATAAAGTTCACAAGTAAGAGATAGTATTATAATGTTATGTCCACAGGTGGTTACAGAACACGTATAAAAAAAAGACGATCCACATTTAGCCAACTTTACTAAAGGTTCCGCTAAGTATCATACAGATGCTCTTAATGTCCTGCGGAGACGGGCAATTCGGATAGTGGACGACACCACAGTCTCTAAAACTCTCGAATCACTGCAGCTTCGCCGTGACGTTGCCTCTCTGAGCGTTTTCTACAAGCTATACCACGGCGAGTGTTCTGAGGAGCTCCATAACCTTATCCCTTCTTCTTTATTCCGCAACCGAACCACACGCACAGGCCAAAATATGCATCCACATACCTTACCCACTATCCCTACGCGTACTCATAAATTTGGAGACTCTTACATCTGTCGCACGCTAAAGATGTGGAATGCCCTCCCAGCCAGTGTGTTTCCCCACTCTTATAACCTGGAGTCCTGGGGTTATAATCTTGTTAGGCCGGCATAGTGGTAGAGACTAATGTCGGTCGTAGTGATAAGTGGTAAGATCGCCGATGTCTTAAGCGTACCAGACTCGCAAAAAACACAAATAAATTATTGTGCCCAATTGAACCCAGTACCAAATCTACGCAGACTACGGAGAGAGTACAAAAAAGTAGTTACATTAATTACTTATTGTCAAATTTATTTTGGGATATATATGTCCTCTTGGTCGTTAAAGGGTTAAATAAAATATAGGAACTTCATATTGGATCCTTTATTTGAATTCGTTGGTACTTGGTACTTAAGTAACTTTGTAATTAATTTTTTACTCCTTAATATAAATTGCCTCAATAATTTTAGTTTACTTCCTCACAACCTATAAGTATCTATTACCATTAAGAGGACATTACGATATCGTCATGTAGTAAGTACCCATAATGTATTATCATCACGACCGTTTCTCTTTCGGGGTGGTCAGAAACCACGTTTATAAAGAAGCAGATTCACATTTAGCCAATTGTACTATAGGCCAATCACGACAATTGGCAAGCTCGTCGATGTCTTCAGCTTACCAACCTCGAGAATATCACAAATAAATTAAATAATAATTATTTACGAGTATATTATTAATAATATATAATATTATAATAAATATTATTGTGGGACAGGAATCGAACTAGACCACGGTGGTAGTTAAGTACCCATAATGACAATAAAAACTAATTATTTTTAGATGTTTCATGTATTATCCATACTTTTCTCTCAATAATAAATAATGAAATGAAATATTCTTTTGTAAGGATTATCGCAGGTTAGTGAAGCCTTGAGGATTCACTCCTAGAACGTACAACGTAGTCAATAGTTATAGATTGATGTTCGTCTTCGTTAATAGCTTTCTTTACAGATAAGAGTAAAGAGGTAAGTGACAAAAATATATCGAAACCATGCTCATTATAGATCAGCCACCAGATGGTACATTCGACGCTATTTTACTTTATTTATTAGATTACAGACTTTGTTTTGATACAAATACAGACCAGCCTAAGAATTAAGCAGACTTGTGCTTTATAAAGCGCAAATAAGGTCATAAAAAAAAATGAAATAAAATAAAATCAATTTTTATTTGTCAAAAAATAAGAATTAATAAAAATGTAAAATATAGTTAAAAAATAAAACAAAGAAATTATGACAAAAGGATCTGTGGTTCAGAAAATGGTGTTGGATGCAGGTTCCAACAACCTCTGTTATTATACCATAGCCGACATTTAACTTTAGTGGTAACAGTAATAAAAATAAAAGTTATAAAAAATAATGAAATAAAATTCATTAAAATAAAACAAATAAATAAACCAAGACAAAAAAAAAAAAAAAAAACAGAAACCTAGATGGGAGCTGTCCCAGCCTGCTTCACAAGCAGCCATGCTGCACACATTTTACGGAAAGCGAAGTATTGCTCTCACCTCTGGGATGGCTCCGCTAAGTACCTTACAAATGCTCTCAATATCCTGAAGAGGGCAAATCGGATAGCGGACGACACTAAACTGTCTAGAACTCTTAAATCAGGCTAAAATATGCACCCCTATACCCACAGACAGACAGCGGAGTCATCCAGGCCCGGATGTTCAATGGGCCTAGGTTGGGTGATAATCTCCCGTTTTCCCCGGCAGGATTCAACGTATCTGTGGTGCTGGGCGCTGTTTCTAATACAACACAGCCCTTGTGGCTCACGAATCTAGTCTCCTAGATTTGTCTGCCTATACCGTAGCAACTATTCCTAGATATAAATTTGGAGTCTCGAACACTGAGGATGTGAAATTATTATAGACCTTTGTTAGTGCCATATGCCCGCAGCAACTACCATCAAAACTTATTTTCATCGAGACCATCATGTCATCACGGACATGGATGTTGACATGTTCTGTACATCGCCTAAATCAGTTTGTCGGGCGATGTCTAGAGCATTTTTTACAGTATGATACAGCAAACGTATTGTAATGGTGTACAGGATTTACATTTATCTGATTTAGTTTCCTACTTATTTTTATTTTCTAAATAAGTAAAGTAAAGTATCATCGCGACCGTTTCCCTTTTGGGGTGGTCAGAAACCACGCTTATAAATAAGCCAACATTTAGCCAACTTTACTATAGGCCAATCATGACAAGTCCTTTCGGTCGGGACACAAAAATATTTATTAATGTAAATAAATACATTTAATTAATATTTAATTTATTTGTGATATTTCTCGAGTTTGGTACGCTGGAGACATCGACGAGCTTGCCACTTGTCATGATTGGCGTATAATAAAGTTGGCTAAATGTGAATCCGCTTATAAACGTGGTTTCTGACCACCCCGAAAGGGAAACGGTCGTGATGATACTTTACTATATTATATTCTAAAGATAATGTCAAATTGTTGCGGCTCTCAAAGTGCCTTGTCAGTGTTACCATATTTTTTCATTAATCATTACAGCCTAGGGGCCTAGCTTAGGTTCTAGGGAACACAGCGTCCCAAACATCCACTGCTCGAGATGGGCCTTCCAGAACTGGATAATTTGGCCTACACTCGCCACGCTGGCCAGACGGCTTGGCGAGGATATTATGTCAATTTTTTATGACAATTATTTAACGATTCCACAAGTTGGCATTAGTGGAACCAAGACCGACGGCTTAACGTGCTCCGAGGCACGGGAACAGTAGTGTTGTAAATCTATGACTAATGTACGTAAGAAAAGTGTAT
Source organism: Tinea semifulvella (assembly GCA_910589645.1). Classification (NCBI taxonomy): domain Eukaryota; kingdom Metazoa; phylum Arthropoda; class Insecta; order Lepidoptera; family Tineidae; genus Tinea; species Tinea semifulvella. The sequence continues at coordinate 9,121,856 of OU342595.1, read as the reverse complement.
TTCTCATTGGTACATGCCGGGTGGGTTTGAACCGACCTCTGTAGGATTTAAGGAACGCGTTCTTACAACCGAGGCTCCACCATTTTACCTTTGTCACCTTATACCTAAAACTAATTATATAATTTAAGTCAAATATATATTCCACATACCTATAATGTCATCAATACTCGTAGGTGTTTTAAACGAATAAAAAAATCGATGATAGCTCATGCACACTTAGTTTATTTAAATTTTAAAATGGGAAACGCCTAATAAAAGACCTTATAAGTAATGATTTGTTAAAAGCCCTTGTGTGTTTCCCCATTCCTATAACCTGCGAATTTCAAGCGAAGTGTAAAAAAGCTAATGATAGTCCGGCATAATGGTATGTCTGATGTCGGCCGTCTGTGCCTAGCGTAAGTTGCTTCTTGGACTTTGGATAAAATTGTACAAATTCCATATTTTTTCAGCATTTAGTCGTCATGAATACTTTAGACGATTTTGACATCAGTTTGATGAAATCTAAATATCTGCTACGTATATCTGGAACATATTATGAAGAACCCCCAAAGACAAGGCGGGAAACAATAAAAAAAAATGCATTAATCTATTTCAACGTGGCTATCGTTATATTTTCGCTGACCGGTGAAAGTTTAGTAGCTATAGAAAGAAAACATGCTTTTCACGAAATAACATTTACTCTCACTTGTATGGGTTTTGTGATCATTAGTGTTACGAAACTAATATGCATTTCAATGAATCAAGAAACAATAGTTGTAGTACTGAAAAAGCTACGCCGAATGCATCCTGAAATTGCTAAATTGAAGTTCAACGAAAATTTGCATAAAGACGTATTCAATGTGATGTATATTTTGAATCTTGTAGTAAACATGGTGTATTATATGAACGTGATTTTATTATTAATTCTATCAATAACACCTATATTGATCATGATATATCATTACCTAAAGTCTAGTGACATAGTTGTTTTGTACCCGCTGATTACAACGTATCTGTTTGCGCCTTATCATATTTAAAAACAACTTTAAGGTTGTCTATTTATTGTCTATTAATTTGTATATCGCCATACCCATCCTTTATCCCTCTCATACGCACTAGCGGAAGGGTGTGCCTATCTCGTTCTAAAACCTGCGAGATCTTTCCGAACGCACCTTGCGCATGGGAAGAAAGTGAACATTATTGAACGCGACCCAGCTGTCAGAAGCGTCAGTGAAAATGTGCCAAGGTCATTGCTTGCACAGAATTTGAAGAAGAGACATCAACCGCTCGCAATTTCGAAATTGCGAGAAAAGAAGCCTGCCCGCGGCCAGCAGCAACCTGGCGACCCAAGGAAAGCCCAAGACCACCTGCAGCGAATACAAGTAAGTGCGTGTGAGCGTCCAGCCCCTTCATACAGTCCACTATTATAATTTATTAATTTTTGCTCTTTTTCACGCCCGTCCATTTGGCCTCTTACGAGCCGGTTTTCCTATCAATTCCTGCCTATTTCCTATCCTTATAGGTATATGTGTAGTCTATTGTATTTATATGATAATTCCTGTAAATTTTATACGATATTTCGTAAACCCGCGCCGCAAAACTTTACATTTCTTGTCAAACTTTTGTGTTACAGGAATCAATCTTGCATTTAGGTCATTTGGGTATTGGGTTATTTGGCTTACTATTGTTATTAGGTACAAATATATATAAAAAAGGGAAAAACCATTTTTTTGGGAAAAAAGTTTTGGTACCCACCTGTTATAAACCCGCTTACTGTTAGCTTAATTGTTGTTTTATAGGTCTGAATAGTTATTTGTATGTTGTAATACTCACCCGCACAGCTTATAAACACATAAAAGTTACAATATTTTATAAAATAATAGGATAATTTGTACCAAGATGTCTGACAATGAAATTAAACTACAAGTTGCATTGTCTAAGCGTAATTCATTGTTTTCTCGCATTCAATCAATATATAATCATTCAAAGAATGTTGATGACGAAGCGTCGAGGGAAGTATTTGTTTCCTCATGTGTAAATTTGGACGAAATCCGCACAGAGTTCCACAAGGTTATAGATGAATTTAATTTATTGTCGCTTAAAATAAAACCGGGTGCGCTTATTGATGACCAGTCATGGTCATCATTTGAAGAGCTGTTTTGCCGTATTAAATATAGATATACATCATTGTTGTCCTCGCAATCATCGGTAAAAAGTGAAAAACATGGAGATTTTTCCCGGCAACAAACCAGACTACCCCCAATTGAACTTTTATCATTTGATGGTGATATTAAAACATGGCCAATATTTTATGCCAGCTTTAAGGCTACGGTTCATGATAATGCATCACTCAACGATTCAGAAAAGTTGTATTATTTGATGGGAAAGCTCTCGAGTAAAGCGCAACTCGCATTTGCTGGAACCCTGCCTTCTGCAGAAAACTACCTATTAATATTAAAAAGTCTTACGGATAAGTATGAAGATAAACGGCTACTTGCCGCTTCATATTTAAATCAAATATTCGAACAAAAACCTTTTACTTCACCGTCAATAGCGAATTTTGAATCTTTTTTGAATAAATATGTAGCATCGGTTAACTCTCTTAAAAAACTAGATATACGGGAACTTGAAGACTTTATATTTTTGAGCATCGCTCTTAAATTACTAGATTCTGACACCACTCAGGCATTTGAAATGAGTCAGAGAACCGTTCAGATACCCTCATTTAGTGATTTAGTTTATTTTGTCAAGGATCAGATGCGAATATTACAAAATACTATGTCTAGTTCTCAGCATTATGTCGCTAAGAAAGGTGTTCGTCCGTATAATGATAAACCGCTCAAAATACCGCAACAACAAACATTTGTCTCCGTCTCCAAACCACATAAATGTTTGTGCGACAATATTGTGCATGAACATTTGTATTTGTGTCCTGCGTTTACAGAACTAAAACCCGTTGATCGATACAATCACGTTAAGGATTTAAAGGGATGTATTAATTGCCTAAGTATTAAACATAAAACTTTTACCTGTCATTCTAAACAAATTTGTAAAACGTGCAAAGGCAAACATCACTCCTTACTACATTTTAATAAGGAACCAGCGGGTCCTGATAATTTAGTAAACGCTGCCACTTTGCCTAAGGCTATGGAGCCAACCCCTTCTACCTCGACTGATCCTGCTGCCAGCTGTTCCAGGTCCGAGTCAGCGAACATTTCATTTTGTGCAACGTCGATTGCTCGTTCTTGTGCTAACGCTGCCCAATCTCACATACAAAACCCGCAATGTAAAGTGCCCACTACTATTTTATTAGCTACTGCCGTTGTTTTGGTTAGAGATTCTAACGGAACGGAACATAAGGTACGGTGCCTTTTGGATAGTGCATCTCAGGGCAATTTTATAACTTATAGTTGTTGTGTTCGATTGGGGCTTAACAAGTTAATCAGTTCAAATAATTTAAAGGTAAAGGGTATTGGGGGAACAGAGAAAATGGTTCAGGGTTCTATATCCTACCATTTTTCTTCAAGATTTAATACTAAAGTAAAATATAATATTGTGTCATTAGTAGTTGATAAAATTACTGAAAATTTACCTACCACATTAGTGGATATATCCGCTTTACCCTTCTTAGAAGGATTACCGCTCGCAGATGAATCGTTTGGTGTACCCGGTCCAATTGATGCCCTCATTGGAGCCGCTTTGTTTCCGCATTTACTACTCCCAGGTGTTATTGGGAATAATAATATATCCGCACCTCCCGCTATACAAACTGTTTTGGGTTATGTTATAATGGGTTCAGTTCCTGTTCTTCAAGATCGTCAAGGATCAGCTTCGACTCAATGTTTTGCGACTCAAGCTGATGACGCTTCGCTAGACCCTATCAATACGTTGCTCAAACGGTTTTGGGAAATTGATGAATCGCCAGTCTCCGCAGCTCAGGAACACTCAGTCGGCGAGATTGAGTGTGAGCACCATTACCGCACGACCACCGTTCGAGATAAAGACAGTGGTCGGTATACGGTTGCATTACCGTTTTGTTCAGATAAATTTTTACTTGGCGATTCTTATGACATTGCTTATAAGCGTTTTTTATGTTTGGAGAAGAAATTAGAGTCAGTACCGACGTTCCGCGCCGCTTATAATGATGTCATCAATGATTATATTACTAAAGGTTTTTTAAGTCCTGTACCGCTTTCAGAATTAAATGATAATAATCCCGCTTATATTAAACCGCATCATGCAGTTTTTCGCTTAGACAAAACTACAACAAAGATTCGCTCAGTTTTAGACGCTAGCTGTAAAACCACATCAGGGGTTTCACTAAATGACATTCTTCATAGTGGCCCTAATTTACAAGGTGATTTATTTACAATAATTTTAAATTTTCGATTATTTCAATTTGTATTGACAGCTGATTGTAAGCAAATGTTTTTACAAATCAACGTTCAGAATAGCGACCGTCGCTTTCAACGTATTTTGTACAGATTTAAAATTGATGATCCAATAAAGGTTTACCAGTTTAAAACCGTGTGTTTTGGAGTAAGGTCTAGTCCATACCATGCCTTACGCACAGTCCAACAATTAATTAAGGACGATGGCGATATGTTTCCAAACGCACGCGACGTGGCAAGTAGCTTCTTGTATATGGATGATATAGCGTGTAGCATTGAATCCGAGTCTCTAGCTTCTCAAACTGCTCGCGAACTGATAGAATTGTTTAAGCGCGGACAATTCGATCTCTTGAAATGGTCGAGTAATTCACCGTCAATATTAAAGGACGTACCCGCATCGCATAAATTCGAACAATTCGAGTTTGATAAGTCCATAGATCATAAAGTATTAGGTCTATTATGGTCAAAGTCAAGCGATTATTTTGAATTATGTATCAAAGCCCCTCCTAGCGATAAAGGCAGTAAAAGGATAATATTATCCACTGTCGCGCGCTTATGGGATCTGATGGGATTCGTTGCTCCAGTTATTTTATATGCAAAGCTTCTTATCAAGGAATTGTGGATGTTAAAAATAGACTGGGGCGATGCCCCCCCGCCTAGTATACGTAAATTATGGAGTCAATTTTGTTTGGAGTTACCGCAATTAAATAAATTTATAATACCGCGTTTTTTAGGTGTACAGCAAAACTGTACCGTTCGTTTGCTAGGATTCTCCGACGCGAGCGAGCGAGCGTACGGAGCTGTCGTCTATATGCATGTCACGATTGACAGTAACGTATTAGTAACATTGGTATGTGCAAAGTCAAAGGTTTCGCCCGTCAAGTCTGTGTCTATCGCTAGGCTAGAGCTTTGTGCTGCTGAACTAATGTCAAAGCTATTACGCCGTGTTCATGATACTTTTATTCCTCGATGTAGTATTACCGCACTTTATGCGTTTATCGATTCTAAGGTAACGCTTTGCTGGCTTAATACCGAGCCAAATAGATGGCAAACATTTGTCGCTAACAGAGTAGTGACAGTGAAGACTGCAACCGGGATGCTAGTGCGCCCTGTTGTGCGGCTTTGCCCGCTGCCGACCCAATAGGTGTTGGTCAGTCTTTAAATAATCACTTATTAGTTTTATTATTATTATTTTACTTTTCGATCTAATGTTAAGATTTTATTTGTGCTTATACTTACTATTTTCTTACACTTAATGTTAGGTTGAATATTTGTTTTTCTTTCCTATTGCTATTAGGTAGCTAGGTACACTTAAGGGGTATGGTCAGGTGACTATATGCAAGATTGATTTTAGAAAGCTATCAGTTTCTAATTGCGTAATTTTCACCATTTATTTTTAAAGGCGACCCTTTAAGGCCGGGGGGATGTTTGCGCCTTATCATATTTAAAAACAACTTTAAGGTTGTCTATTTATTGTCTATTAATTTGTATATCGCCATACCCATCCTTTATCCCTCTCATACGCACTAGCGGAAGGGTGTGCCTATCTCGTTCTAAAACCTGCGAGATCTTTCCGAACGCACCTTGCGCATGGGAAGAAAGTGAACATTATTGAACGCGACCCAGCTGTCAGAAGCGTCAGTGAAAATGTGCCAAGGTCATTGCTTGCACAGAATTTGAAGAAGAGACATCAACCGCTCGCAATTTCGAAATTGCGAGAAAAGAAGCCTGCCCGCGGCCAGCAGCAACCTGGCGACCCAAGGAAAGCCCAAGACCACCTGCAGCGAATACAAGTAAGTGCGTGTGAGCGTCCAGCCCCTTCATACAGTCCACTATTATAATTTATTAATTTTTGCTCTTTTTCACGCCCGTCCAGTATCCCTTCGACATAAATGACATAAGATATTGGCCGATCTTATATCCTATACAAACTTGGGGTGGTAAGTCGCATATTTATTATTTTAAACCAAATCCATTATTACAATAAATTATAAAGATTTATTTTACGTAGATGTGGCCTCCCTGAGCGTGTTCTACAAGCTATACTACGGTGAATGTTCTGAAGAGCTCCACAACCTTATCCCTTCTTCTGTATTCCGCAACCGAACCACTCGCACAGGCCAAAATATGCATCCACATACCGTAGCCACTATCCCTACGCGTACATACAAATTTGGAAACTCTTACATCTGTCGCACGCTGAAGATGTGGAATGCTCTCCCAGCCAGTGTATTTACCCACTCCTATAACCTGGAGTCCTTCAAACGAAGTGTGAAAAAGCATCTTTATAGGCCGGCATAGTGGTAGGGACTGATGTCGGTCGTCTGAGGCTGGCGTCAGTTGCTCTCATTCTTGGACCTCACGTACCGCTTACCATCAGGTGGGCGCGGTGTCACATGTCGTGCTCCGTATAAAAAAAAAAAAAAAAAAAAAAAAAAAGAATATATGAGAGTAGCTGTCAAAAAGTAAACAAGTATTTGTTGTTGTTTCAAATCAAATAATTTATTCAGTAAATAGGCAATATTTTTAGCACTTTTACACGTCATAATAGTTTTATTACATTTTATATTTATAATTTTATTTAATTTACATAATGTATACATTATAATATTTATTAGTAATCAAAACAAAAACATAATATCAGCTGAACAACTAATGAAACTAATGAAAACAAATAATGAAAAAATATTAAACTAACATATAGCGAAACGTGGATATGTCAGAATACGCATGAGAGTAGAGTTAATGCAGTAGAAATGAGGTTTTTGCGTCGGATATGCGGCGTCACTTTGACGGACCACATACGTAATGACGAAATACGCAAAAGGGTAGGTATTAAAGAAAGCATAGGGACAAAAATAAGGAAAGGTATGCTCCGATGGTTCGGACATGTTGAAAGAATGAGTGAAGAGAGATTGACGAACCAGATATATAATGCGAAAGTTGTAGGTAAAAGAGGCCCTGGCAGACCAAGACTTACCTATCACGATCAAATAAATAAAACAATAGCTGAAGGTGCATTAAAAAGCCATCAAAATGAAAGGGCATGTATGAAGAGGTTGATGAATGTCGAAGAAGCGAAAGAGGTATGTCGTGATCGTGTTAAGTGGCGCTCAATTGTCTCTAGGTAGGCACCTCGCAAGGGATTTGGCGTAATGTAACATATTATAGTCATTATTAGTAAAATTTAAATAATAATTAGTAATGAGTAAAATAGTAAGTCAAAGTCAAAATATCTTTCTTTATGTAAACCTATCTTCTGATCTCTTTACTACATTTGCTAGCCAGCGCATATACATGCCATCTTTATTTTTTGAAACTTTCCTCTCCTTTCACTATTTGTTGCAAGATACTTCCGGTGCATGATAAAGTAAACTTTTTAATAGCCCTGGAGTACAAAAATGTTTATACTGGATGTGGTTATGATACTAGATTCTCACAAAATACAAGATACAATGAGTACCAGTATAACAACTATTATGATAAAAGAACTAGAAAGTTCTTAAGTCCCATTATATTTAATAATGTTATGCCCATTGATGACTGTGTAAAAATGTATAAAAATTAATTTAAAGGAAAATTCAAGTTGCTTTTGCTAAGTACTAATAGTTATTTGATTTAATGTTAAATAACTGTATGTTTTACAATTATAGTGTAAAAAAATACTGTACAAGAGTGTACTATTCGCCAACAAACTGCTATGCAGTTTGTCGTATAATTTAAAAAAATGAAAATAGTTTAAACTTTTATCTGAATAAACGATTTAATAATAATAATAACATTTATGGACTTTTCTAGCCACTTACCATCAGGTGGGCCCAAGGTCACATGTCGTATAAAAAATAAAACTATTTCCGTTTTCAAAAGACATAACATCGCGTCTCCTCTGGTGACAAGAGGGCTGCTGGCTCTTCGCCCAAAGAATCAGTATTGCAATTCAGCAGGGAAATACAGCCAGCGTGCTTGCCACCATTCCATGGGGACGGGACTTATATCCGTAGTATCAATATTTAATTTATTTCTTATTTTGTAAATATTATTTTCGAATAATTTATTTAATATTTCAGGATATATTACTCTTTGTGGCATCGTTGGTCCAGATTCATTATTTAATGCGTTTTGTACGTTTATACACATACAATTTAAATTGCTTGGATATCGCATGCGATCTGTTGTAGACATAAGCAAAATTGATTCAGACATTGATCAGGAATTGCTGCATCAAAATTTATGTAACATTATAAAACAACATCAAGAAATAATCAAGTAAGTTGATTTTTTTTCACGTAAACGGGTGTTTATGAAAGATCTGAGTTTAGCCAAGCTATTGCACTGCCGAGTGTGCTGAATGATTATTTATATATTTAATATCTTTGTTTCCAGACTAGTCGAGCAGATTGACAGTATTTATTCGAAAGCTATGCTGGTGCAATATGTACTCAGTTCTGTTGTAATATGCATTTGCGGTTTTAACATTGCAGTAAGTAATCAAAACTAATAGTATACAACTGAAGTCCATTTAGCAACGAAATATTAGTTTTTAAAATCGGTCGTGTATTTCGCCATACATAGTCTGTATATTTATTATCAAAAAAAATCAAAAATGTATTTATTTCTTTTAAAATAGTTTTTCACAAAATTGACACCGAGGCTCCCGTACAAGGCCGGTTAGGACCCGTGCTACAGGCAGCCCCGCTCCTACTTCCAGAGTTTATATAATGAAAAGAAAATAAATAATAATAAATTCGACTTAAAAACTTATAACTATGGTTAAATAATAAAAAGAAAATTAAATATATATACTATCAATATCATCATCATCAGCCTGTATCTCTCCACTGCTGGATGTAGGCCTCCCCTAAGGCTCGCCACTTAACGCGATCTTTCGCTACCCTCATCCAACCCCCACCAGCGACCTTCTTTAGGTCATCTGTCCATCTGGCGGGGGGTCGTCCCACTCTGCGTCTTCCCGTACGTGGTCTCCACTCTAGAACCTGTTTGCCCCATCGATCGTCGGTTCTGCGGCAGATGTGTCCGGCCCATTGCCACTTCAGCTTGCTAATTTTAAAAGCTATGTCTGTAACTTTCGTTCTCTGACGAATATCAACGTTTCGAATTCTATCCATCAGAGATACACCAAGCATAGCTCTCTCCATGGCTCGCTGAGCGACCTTGAATTTATGGACCCACTGTTAGTGTCCACGTCTCTGCTCCGTACGACATTACCGGGAGGACGCACTGGTTAAAGACCTTAGTCTTTAAACATTGTGGTATAGACGATGAGAGGATGTGCCGGAGTTTCCCGAATGCCGCCCATCCTAGCTGAATGCGTCTGTCGGCTTCTTTGCTGAAGTTGGCTGCTCCTAATTAGATAGTCTGCCCGAGGTATACGTAATTTTGCACAACTTCGAGAGTGTCGTTTCCTATGCAGATTGGCCTCGGCTTGACATGATCATTGAACATGACTTTCGTCTTGTCTAAGTTCAGAGACCAACCCGCTGGGATGCTACGTTTAAGCCGTTCAGCATTCCGCTAAGATCCTTGAGTGAACTGGCCATAATGACTATGTCATCCGCAAATCGGAGGTGTGAGATGAATTCTCCATTGATGTTTATGCCACAGTAATTCCAGTCTAGCATTTTAAAAACATCTTCCAACGCGTTCGTGAACAGTTTCGGGGATATGACATCCCCCTGTCGCACGCCTCTGCGCAGTCGGATAGGCTTATATATATAATATATTATTAATACTACCTATTCTTGGACCTCGCGTACTGCTTACCATCAGATGGGCGCGATGTCATATGCGTGCTCTATGTATAAAAAAATTGGAACCGGGTCAGAAGTTATTTGGAAAATAAAATATGTAGTTTTTTTAGTAGGTACTAGAGCTATCATGATCATACCTAAATTTTTTGCATACCTAAACTATATAAAACAAAAGTATTTTTTCTACTTAAATTATAATATTGTTAGAATAATTTAACCAGAAATGCGTATATAACTGTAAATACAATTTAGCACAAATCCCCATACAATATATTATGAATGATATATTTTACGACAAAAGTATGTAAGAAAATTGTTTTTCTCATTGGTACATACCGAGTTTCGAACCAACCTTTTTAGGATGTTGAGGAAAGTGTCTTTACAACCGAGCCCACTCTCTTTGATTTATATCTTTAGCAAATATTAGAACCCCCCGCTTTTTTTTTAAACTTAAATAATTCTAATAAATTAATTTGTTTTTCAGGTAGTACAAAATATGACCATATTTTTTACTTTAATATTCGCCATGCTATCTTGTCAGTCGCAAATATTTATACTATGCTATTTTGGTGATATGATAACTGATTCGGTTAGTATTTATTTTATTTATTTTAAATTCTTTATTGCACCAAAACTTAAAATTAGGTACATAGGCGAGTTTAATGCCTGTTAGGCATTCTCTGACAACTAACCCACATGAGAACGTACATATTTTTAAGGATCTATATAATCAATAATATTTTCTTTCCTGCAGCAAGAGCTTAGGTCGCATTCCAAGGCACGCCAGTCTCAATGACGTCATTCATAGGGCCCTTGTTTCTATGGGTTCGCCGGCCTTAATATAACCCACTGGCATAGCCCGCGACGATGGCAAGCGGCCCAATGACGCTGGTTCCATTGATAGGTTTGCCTTTAGTATGGGATGCCACCTGTGTGGACACTCTAGCGTCTTCCCACTTGTCCTTGACCTCTAAGGACCGAGGCGCTGCTGCATTTCAAACGGCTGAAATACACTCAGCTTATTGGGAGATGTGTTTTTGCGCCGTTTGGAGTTGAAACTCTCGGGCCGTGGGGACCAAGTGCACATAAAATTTTCAAGGCGTTGTCAAAACAGCTCGTCAACACCTTGGGGGACAAGAGCCTTAATGAACGTTAACGAAGTTTTATATATATATACATATATATACTCGTAATTATCTATGTAGCGTTATACGCTTCTAGAACAATCTCACGCTTTATGTATATCCATCCTTTTTATTCCTTATCCATAAGACTTACGGGTGAAAGAGATGGAGAAATGCGCAAACGCACTTTAAAATGGGTCGGCCTCGCGACCCACCTGTCAGTTGGGTCAACCCATATTTATTAAAATATAAGACTTAAATTGTGAATTGTGTGTGCTCATAAATTCTGCTCCAACTCTTGATGCTATGGTGGTGTGTCGTGCCTTACAAACAGTGACCTTGGAGCTATCGAAGAACCCGCAGTAAGATGATATACTGATGATGTACTGATGCTTGTTGTTATGATTAATATTTAATTATATTTTTAAATTACTATTTCCTTTTTTGGAATAGTGTTATACCACATTTTGTATTCTTGCAGAGTGAGGAATTTTGTCAAGACATTTATTACAGTGACTGGGTCTCGTTTAATACAAAGTCTCGGAGACTCATATTTATCATGCTTATGAGGTAATTGTTTTAATTTTAAGTCTGGAATCAGTTTTTGAATAAATAAATATAAATTTTATGTTTTAACCAATTAAAATGCTGTTAGGGTCGCGTTGTAGCAGTTTCACTACCGTCAGCATCGCTTTCGTAACTACTTGTTTATTTAATTTAATGCCTTGTTTATTATTTTAATAATAATTATAATTAAAATAATAAAAACATAGAAAATTTTAATAAATTAAAATTATAATTTCGGGCTATCTGCAGGTTCCTATAAGAGACACATATCTGATCTCCTTAACACTTTAGATCTGACACACTAAGGGCAATTGTTAAATGCATTGTCAAACATTTTTTTTTCTATATACATTATGTTTAATTTATTGTTTTCTTTTTGATAGCTTATAAATGTTGATTGCATAAAAATAATTGGATAATGTCGTTGGATATTCTGTTGCTTACCTTAATTAGTTAATATTTAGTTAGTTAACTTTACTGTATGTCTGTTTTTTATCCTAAATAAAATAAAAAATAATAAAAAATAAAATTAAAATAAATTATTTTAGAGAAAAAAATTGTCCATAGTGTTGTTAACAATACAAAATAATAAAAATTCTTAGACTCAGTGCTTGGCAAATGTCTGGCTTTTGCCACTTCAGGCAAGTGTCAGTATAATTGCCAGACACCCGCCAAGCAACACCCATGGATCCCTGCAAAAATATTTTTTTGACTAAATGCGACAGTGGACTATACCAGCAATAACATTCAGGACATTCATACCTTGCAAACCCGTCTGGCCAGCGTGGCGAGTGTAGGCCAAATTCTTCAAAATTTTCTCGAAGACCCATCTCCAACAGTGGAGTTCTAGGACTTTTCGTTCTAGGGGATGTGATGATGAACATTCAGGATGCTGTTAGTACTGGAGCCCAACCTGCAGAGCATCGCTGTATACCTCTTCCGTAAGATGACATGAGCAACTGCAGGAGCGCGGCAGCCCCAACACTTAATAATAATAATATTATCAATTTAATAGATAATTACAATCCATTCTTGTTAGTATATTACTATGTTAGTAACAATGGCTTACATTAAAGTTAGTAAACTAAAATTTTATGTTAGTGCCTTATTTATACTTATTTGTACACGTGTCAATTTGTCGGTTATAGTGAATCTTAATAAAGTGACAATGTATTAAACAGTCCACTTTATCTGATATGACCTTAAGCATATTGTTAAATTATTAATGCACTTTGAATTTTTGTTTTTGAGTGAAAATAGCTGTGAGTGAATTGCGTAGTTACAGTTATTAGGAAAATACTATTAAGCATTTTAATTGGATATACTTACGAGTTACGAGGTATACTTACATATACGAGATAAACAATATCTAAATTAATATTATATTTCAGGTCTCAAAAAACATGCAAATTAACTGCCTACAAATTTGCAGATGTTAATATTAAGGCATTTACGTCGGTATGTACCGTTTTTTTACATTAACCCTATAATCATTTATTTAAGTTATAATTTTAGTTTTAGTTTTATTTATAATAAGTTTTTTAATTTATTTTATTTTAATATTTTGTATCTAAGTACTTCGAATAAATGTATTATTGTTTAAATACAATTAAACCATAAAAGAAAGTTAAAATGTATTTGATGTACTTTTAAGTTCGCCTTTGTACATACTTTTAAGTAAAGTGCAATAAAGTATTTAATAAATAAATAAATAAATAAATAAATATGTATGGTTTATGTATGTTTATGTGTGTAGGTATAATGTGTAATATATTAAAATTAGTCAAGTAACTTATCAACTGTATCATTAAAATTTCTTATTTTTTTCATACTGCCTATCACTTTACTCGATCCCCAAGGTTAGCTGGTAAAGAATGCCTATTGGCATTATAGCTCGCCTCTGTACTATTTTTATTTATTTATTTATTTTTATTTATTTATTAGGGTCGCCAACAGTGACAGCAACAAAAGATACATCGATTTTTACTTACAACTAAGACAGAATACAGATGCTGCACCAATTACAGGCAACCACCACATGCTATTATACTGTATCCATTAATTGGGCCTTTGAGTAGCGAAAACAAAAACACAATACAATTACAGCAACAACTAAGTAAATCTAAGCAAAAACAAAAACAAAAATTTAAGTGCATTAAAGAATTTAAATAAATAAATAAAATAAAATCATAAGGTGCGCCTGGGAGACGCACCCAAAATTTATTATATCGTTGCCATTTTTAACGGACGAGCGTACAAAGCTGTGTTTTCTAACCAACTCAGTCGTCGATTAGGACTTCGAAGGATAACTGCTAATGTACGAAAATAGGTACCACAGTTTTGTTGCTCAGGCGCGAGAGAGGCACAATATGTATATTGCAAGAATTTTCTTTAAATGTAGATATTTTAAAATATTTTTCGGTATTGGAGTATTATTGTATCGTAATTTATTAGTTGATTAGACAAAATACTATAAAAATAGATTATTAAAAAAAAAAGTAAGTATGTACTTTTAAAAAAATATACTTTTTTATATACTATACTTATTTATAAAATCCTATATATTAATTAAATAATAAAAAATAATAATAAACAGTAGTGTTTTATTAGTTAATAATAATGTACTTTTTTTCTTTTAAATAAATAATATTTATTTATTTATATTGAAGTAATATACAAACAGTGTTAAAGAATTACAATATAAATTAAAACTACTTAAAAATTAAAATAAATATAAACTAAACCTAATAAAAAAATAACTATAGGTAAAAAATGTCGTCTAGGGTCGACCCTTCAGTGATAGTCCCAAGAAGACTGGCAGCATTTCCCCTCTGTATAGCTAACCTAATACGTTGGCAGAAATAATTGCCAGCATTCCTGTCTCCAGACTTTTCCGCCGAATTCCGTTAGCATAATGTACTTAACACTTTATTGAAGTAATAAAGTCACATACTTGTGTTTTTGCATCAGCAACACTGGATCGTGCGCGGCTAAAATTTGAAGACCAAATCGGAATGACCAAGTCTCAGCTAAAATATGGACAGACAAGACGATCTCTATAAAAACGAAAATCAATCTGGTTTTTTCCATATTTCTATATGGCGCTGAGACATCGACTATAAAGAGCGCCGAACGAAAGCGTATCCGATGCTTTTGAGATGTTGTGTTGTCGGTGTTAAAGACTTACGAGTACTACATTAAAATGTTTTTTTACAGATTCTTAGCACATCGTGGTCCTACTTTGCTCTACTCCAGACAATGTATTCGGAATAAAGCATTTTCCAATTTAGGCTATTTTGGTACATCTTGTGCCGTGTACACGATAATAAAAAAAAAAAAAACCTGACTGCGTTAAAAGTGAACGTTAATTAAAAACAGTAAGAAATAAGTAAATAATTAATAAACCAAACTGAGTAAATTTAACTTTAAATAAACACTAAAAAGAAAAAAGGTCCAAGGGATCCGTCGCCAAGAATTATGAGAACTGAGCTGAACTACAACATCGAAATATTTTAATAATTCATACACATAAAACAAATAATAAATTCTTATGCAAAACATATTGGCTTTAACAGCCGGGATCCATTGTTGGAAAGATTTGAGGTGGTTTGAGCTTAATGGATCCCGACTGTTAAAGTCTAAAAATCGCGATATCCATCGTGATAAATACCTGCAGGCTACCTAAAGGGGAGTATTGTTATTAATTAATCTCGCCCACCACGTCTAGAGACGAAATAGAGAGAGAAAGAATTACCTAAGTCTACGTTCGCGCGTTTGTCGCCCTCTCGCTACCTACTTGATTAGGATCAGTATGAGCGACGATATTTTTAGGAAAACTTCTCTAAAGCATAACTTAAGATTTAATTGCTGAATAATTTAAATAAAAAATACGTAATTCTTTATTTTTATTCTAGATTATAATATAAAAATATTTGCCTTTTAATAAATTCCACCAAGTATGAACGTAGGGTCACATGTGATAGAATGATGTCATATAGATTATGTCTGTTTAATGGGTCCAAGAAACAATTCTACCAAATATTATTGAAATCGTGACAAAGGGAAATAGAATTTAATTTTTAATAGATAAAGCAATCCTAAAACAAAACTGGTTCAATTCAATAATTGCAAATTATTAAAATGATTCAAACACCTATGTAATAGGTAAACGTAGGCAAGATAACTGTAACAGGTTGATAGTTGGATACTTAAAGTGCCATACATAACTATTATAAGAATATTACAGGTACTAAAAGTTACACAAAGCATTTAATTTTTTTTTTGTAAGGTTACCTATATAGTTCGCTTGTTGACAACAATGGCCGACATGTTGAATAAATTGAACTAATGAATGAATGTAAAATTTAGTACCATCCACTAGCTGGCGCCACTTGCTATGTGAACCGAAAATTATAAATTGCTTGTTATAAGTTTCCACCCCCTGCACCAGTCTCTTTCGCAGGTCTGTGGTGGCCGGACGCGCTAGGATTATACTTAATAAATATTTTGTAAATAATAAATCTTAGTGTCTTAAATGTAGTTTTATTTGTGTTCATCCTTTTTATGATTTTGAATATAACATATCTACAAAGCATTATTATACTCAACTAATGTTTATGTCTAAAAACAGTAGATGGATGAACAGTAGGCATTCTCTGACAGCCAAACCTTAAGACATTTAGACAGTATAGATGGTAGGTGCAATCATTAATTAAGGTATTCTTAACAGTATTAATACATACATAACAATATTACATACTTATACATCCACTGCGGAAGATGGGCCTTCCAGAACTGGAGAATTTGGCCTACACTCGCCACGCTGGCCAGACGGCTTGGCGAGGATATGATGTCAATTATTTATAATAATTTATTAACGATTCCACAAGTTGGCATTAGTGGAACCAGGACTGACGGCTTAACGTGCTCTCCGAGGCACGGGAACGGTGGTGTTGTAAATCTATGACAAATGTACGTAAGAAAAGTGTATTTCTTATTGGTACATGCCAGGTTGGTTTGAACCGACCTTTGTAGGATTTAAGGTATGCGTTCTTGTAACCGAGCCACCACCGCGCACATATTATACAAATACATAAATACGCAATATATAAATATATACATACGAGTATATAGTGTAGTAGTGTGCTGAGGATATACGCTGCGTTCCCCCGTCAAACGGCGAGGCTGACCTTATGGGATGAAGTGGTGATTTACGACGATCCCGCGTTATTGTTGCGTTTAAGGCAAGCGGCTGACTCTGCAGCGGCCTCGGGTTTATTTTGGCTGAATATCACATGTGACGGAATAATATTTAATTACCTAATATTGAATTTAAATAACTTTATTCGATGATTTGAAGTTAATTAATATATGTACATTTAATATAAATTAATAGCTACCTACATAATAAACTAAACTATAAATAAAAAATGTCCTCTAGAGACGTCCTATCCGAGATAGTCTCAAGGAGACTGGCAACATTTCCCCTCTCTATAGCGAGGTTAATACGTTGGCAGAAATAATTGCCATTGAAAATTATCCTTGAGGTATTTCGGTGTCGCAGGCTCGTTTAAAACAGAGAAAAGGAGACAAAGGACTCTAAGATTTCTACCACAACGAATTGGCAGCCACTTCAACTTAGCTCGATATTCAGAGATGTGATCGTATTTGCGTAAACAATATATAAACCGGATACATGCGTCGAGTAACCGGTCCATCTTATTGAGCAGCATCTCTGACATATCAATGCTACACACGTCACCATAGTCGAGGAGAGGAAGGAGAAGACTTTGAGCAAGGGTAATTTTAGCTTGAAATTGCTACTCAGCAAGGGATTACAGTCGTTATGATACTTTACTTTTTTTAAATAAAGTAGAAAACTCTTTATTCTTAACCTTGATGGTTCTCTGCGATAATAATAAAATAAAGAGATATATAATTATGGTAGGAAGGTATTGTTTGAAGATATCAGCCTTTGCAGTTCCCACAAATTATTGTATAAACCTTGCGTACCTAGTAATAATGATTGCATCAAATATTAATAACTAGCTGTTTCCCGGCTTCTCCCATTTACGCTTACGGCAACAAAAAATTTATCAGATGTCAAATGTCGTTTTAAAACAATAAAATAAAAATTAAGCTATTCAAACTAGGTATGTAAATTAAAATTAATACTTAACTATATATAAAAATATTCACTCATGACCTGATCATGTGGCAGTGTGCCAAGATCATTTGCAGCATTCCCCCGCTGCACAGTGATGCTGATTTGCTGCGCGAAAAAACTGCCAACGCTTGTTACATACAGCATACACCAGCTGCTTAGGTCAAAAGGCACAAGTTTATCGGCACTAACGGTGGATATCTTCCCGCCCCAGCAGCCTAAGCAATTTATTACCATCAGTCCGCCTACCACCTATTTGTTGTTGTCGTTGAAAGCATGTGCCATTTGGAATGATGTCAAATGCCAATTTTTACTTTCAAGGAGAACTAATATTGTGAGCTTGCCAAAAAATGTTAGCTCGCCTGAAAAACTCTCTGTTTGATAAAAATAAAAATATGAATTTGAGACATCCTTTATTATAAATGCAAGACATCTAATTCTAATTTTATTAGTATTATTATTATTTTTATTTCTATTATTTTTCTTCACGATATAATAATCGTTGTTCGATCACCAGCATGTACCAATGAAAAATATACCTTTATACAGATTCATTTGTCAGATCAGATTGTCAGAGTTAAACCGTTCGTTTCCAGTTCTACTTGTAACCAGATCAGAAAGACAAAATTAATCCCAAATACAGATTTGCGCGGTGGTGGCTCGGTTGTAAGAACGCGTTCCTTAAATCCTACAAAGGTCGGTTTAAACCCACCCGGCATGTACCAATGAGAAATACACTTTTCTTACGTACATTTGCAAGAGGAGTTCCAGCAAAATCTTTGCATCACTTACTGAAAGAATTGGGCCTAAGCAGGTCTGCCGTCAATACATTTATGGAACGAGCTTCCAAGACGGCACTAACGGAATCATACAGTATTTGGTTGGGTAGGGAGAGAAGTAGAATGGTGGATGGTGATCGTATTATCGCGAAATAGAAAAAAAAAGGAGGCCTCCTTTTCTTAAACCAGCCAATTGTCGGTCGCAAGCCCGAGACACCATTCTTCTTATCTCTTACCCACACACGATGGACCCGGCACCCGCACGGTGAATCCATGGAATGCTTAGAAATTTGTCTTCTCTAGATTTACAACACCACCGTTCCCGTGCCTCGGAGAGCACGTTAAGCCGTCGGTCCCGGTTCCACTAATACCAGCTTGTGGCATCGTTAATAAATTGTCATTAAAAAATGACATCATATCCTCGCCAAGCCGTCTGGCCAGCGTGGCGAGTGTAGGCCAAATTCTCCAGATGTATGTTCTGGAAGGCCCATCTCCAGCAGTGGAGGTCTAGGACGCTGTGTTCTAGGGGCTGTAATGATTGACAGATTTGACAGAGCAAATATAGAAAAATAAAATAGAATTCTGGTGGCTCGATTGTAAGAACGCTTTTCTTATAATCCTAAAAAGTCGGTTCGAACTCCGGCATGTACCAATGAGATATATACTTTTCTTACGTACTTTTTGTCATAGATTTACAACACCAATGCTCCCGTGCATCGGAGAGCACGCTAAGCCGTCAGTACTGGTTCCACTAAAGTAGAATTGTTAATAATGTCATAAAAACAATACATACCCTCGCCAACCCGTATGCCCAGTGCAGTGTGGCGAGTATAGAACACATTTATCAACAAAAGAAACAATATATGTATAAATATCAAGCATCCAACCGAAACATTTTCAAAATGGTATATTCATATTATTTAAATAGCTCATAACAACTCATTTAGTTTATTTATTATATTATTATATGTAGTGTATGTATTAATGTTATGTAATGTATGTACCTAATGTATTAATAAAATGTTATGTGTATTAGTATTTAGTTTATTATAGTATTTATTATTGTAGTTTAAATAATATTGCATATTTATTACGTAATCATATTTGTCTAATTGCACCTACCTTACGTCTTTAATGTTCTACAGTGTCCCTAAGGTTGGCTGTCAGAAAATGTCTAGCGACATTAAGTCCACCAATTGTATATATTGTGCAATAAAGTTTTAAATAAAATAAATAATATATATATATAGAAGTTCCATTTCCAGCAGTGGAGGTCTAGGACTCTTATGTTCCAGAAGCTGTGGATTTTATCTTTATACATAATCATCGCATAATTTCTCACAATACACAAAATCCATTAGTATTTCAATAGAGTGTTTGAAGTTTCATAAATCACAAAACTAATGACTCAGCAGTACTCATGTCGCTGCAACCCTCGTCAGTGTAACCCATATCGCATGGGATTATGGCCAAAGTTTCTAGCACTTCGGTCCAAAGTTCTTTTTAAGCTACAAACTTGTCAATCAAGCCAGTGTCTATGTCAAGGTATTTGTTTTTTTGTTTTGGGAATAATCCCTATCTTAACGAAATCCATACTGCTCCGTTTATAATTTCAAATACTTCGTTTTTTTTATAGCCTAGCTGCTTAACCCGGCTTTACTTGTATTACAATACGTTTATCACGCCAAATACCATGTCCATTGTCTATATCTAGGTCTAAAGCATCTCTACCATCATCACAACCCCTAGAACTCAGACCTCCACAATAAAAAAAAAATGGGGGAGAGGTGAAGTCGGTTGCGAGGGGCGTTCGGAGAGTTGTGTATATCTATAACATTTAAGTACTAGTTTAAAAAAACGCCCAAATAATATTTATGTAAATACAAATAAAAACTAAAAATAATATATTTTTTTTGCATTCACAAAGTTACTTAAAACTAATAATTAATTTAAATATAAACTAAACCTAATACAAAAATAAACTATAAGTAAAAAATGTCCTCTAGAGACGACCCTTCAGGGACTGGCAAATTTCCCCTCTGTATAGCAAGGCTATAATTAGCAGAAGCAATTGCCAGCGTTCTGTCTCCAGACTTTTTCGTTAGCTGTGTAGACAACTCCTTATCTTGCGCAAATACTCCAACCTTTGTAAAGGTTACGAATTTGCGCCGTTTGGGGTCAAAACGATGGACCCATGGGTACTCAACCAAGCGTCTGGCCAAGAAGTTGTACAAACGGCTAACAGAAAAGTCTGAAGACAGAAAAGCTGGCTTGAGGTTCTCAGCAGAAACCGCCTCACTATCCACGCTTGATGAGGTCGCCTGGATATGTGATGGGGCTAATGTCACAATAACACATGTCGCGTCCCACACCAGAGACCTGCCACGTTTCCCCGACCCAACGATTATGCTCTCGGGCTATCGTTCCGCGCAATTCCAGAGGGTTTTAGGATCGCGGGTACTGCAGCAGTGACAACAGCTCTGCGGATGATTTCGTTGACTGCAGCGTGACGTGGAATGCGGCTAGCACTTCTAGAAACTCATGGTGTCCGAGATGTTCCACACTGACAATGGTCGACAATTCACATTTTTTGCATTTAAAATTTTTGTGACATCCATACCCGAGTGAACATGGTGTGAGGTGACAACCCTAATAGCATTATAATTAGAAGGTAATAATTTTTTTGTATCTCAAAATAAATTTATTAGATACCATCTATTTTCATTGTTTACTTTCTTACAACCTGTGAATATCTCCTACCATCAAGAGGATATCTCATGTCGTAGTAAGTACCCATGATTACAATGAAAATATTTAAGTTATATGTTTATTCGAAGTTTAAAAATTAAACCAAATTATAATAAATCTGGCCAAGGAGTTGTCCAAACTGCTAACGGCAAAGTCTTGAGACAGGAAAGCTGGCAATTATTTCCGCCAACGTATTAGCCTCGCTATAAGACGATGGTTGCTGGGTTGTAAGAAAGCTCCCCTTGAAAATAAAAAATAAAAATCATGTACCAATGAGAAATACACTTTTCTATACAATCCCACTGTATCTCGTGCCTCGAAGAGCACATTAAGCCGTCCGGTCCCGGTTAGCCTATGGCCTATGTATGTGTGTTTGTTCCTTTGTGGTACACTGGAGACCAAACACGTTGGCCGATTTTGATGGATTTTACGTCAATCGATTCGTCTGTATCACGCGAGTGTCACCGAAGATATGATATCAATCAAATTTCAGTAAGGCGACAACCAGACGCTATATTGTGAGAAAAACAAAAACCGACGAACTTTATCGATTAGGGTATCACCGAATAGGTATTTTAAAGTCATGTTTAGGTTTCTTTTATCAATTTTTATTTCGATTGACCATTTAGGATCTATAACGCGTTAAATTTGATTAGCAACCATTCTTATGTTTGATGTAGGTAAGTCGTACCTAAAGGGTGTCTCAGTTTTTTTTTTCGTTTTTGATATTTTAATAAAAGACATCAGAATTAATTCTAATGCGGTTTATTTGATACTTAATAAAAGATTAATTATTAAATTTTATTTGTAAAAACCAACCATTTGCAAACGGCTTTAATTGCAACATATTTTCCTAGCAATATGGATGTCATAAATGTTATAAATCACTTTTTAGCTGCTCTTCACGAATTATTGACACCAGGAGCACCTGAGTCCTGCTATTTTTTTTCTGTGGGGCTACTTAAACAATAGAGCCTACAATTCTTTACCACGCAATTATTATTCTAGGTTAAACGTTTTAAAGTAAAAATAGGTAAAGAAGTTTGGTTTCAAACAAAACTTCTTTTATTTAGTATGAAATAAAACTAATTGAAATTAATACTGATGAGAGAAGACAATTTTCTAAGCATTCCATGGATTCACCGTGCGGGTGCCGGGTCCATCGTGTGTGGGTAGGAGATGAGAAGAATGGTGTCTCGGGCTTGCGACCGACAATAGGCTGGTTTAAGAAAAGGAGGCCTCCTTTTTTTTTATTGCGCGATAATACGCTCACCATCCACCATTCTATTTCTCTCCCTACCCAACCAAATACTGTATGATTCCGTTAATTTTATTAAAACTTATTTAATTAAAAAAATATTTTTATTTTTTATTTAAACATCAAAAACGAAAAACATTCTGAGACATCCTTTAGGTAGGACTTACCTACATTAAAAATTTCAATAAGAATGGTTGTTATTCAAATTTAATGCGTTATAGATCCTAAATGGTAAATCGAAATAAAAATTGATAAGAGAAACCTAAACATGACTTTCAAATACCTATTCGGTGATACCCCAATCGGTATAGTTCGTCGGTTTTTTTTTTCTCTCACAATATGGCGTCTGGTTGTCGAAATTTGATTAATATCGTATCTTCAGTGACACTCGCGTGATATAGATGAATCGATTGACGTAAAAACCTTTCCAGTGTACTCAAAGGAACAAACATATTTATTTATTTATTTAAATTCTTTAATGCACTTAAAAATAGTACAGAAGCGAGCTATAATACCAGTAGGCATTCTTTACCAGCTAACCTTGGGGATCGAGTAAGGTGATAGGCAGTAAACATACATAAACCATACATACAATTATACATACAAGTACATCATATACATTATAACTTAAATAAATACACGGTTATTTAAATAGTGTTTTATTCTGTTTCTCCAGGAACGATGTGGTTATTAAACGTTTAAAGACGCTGACAGACGGTGCACGTCTAATGGCCAAGGGCTTCTTATTCCACTGGCGAGCCGCAGATACAGTAAAGGAATCTGTGTATCTGGTTGAGGAATGAGAAGGAATCTTAAGTTGGTTGTTGCCTAATGGCCTTCGTTGTCTAGCGGTTAAGTTCGCGGACTTGGACTCTGAGGTACCGGGTTCAATTACTGGTCAATAATTAATTTATACACAGATTTTATTATCCATACTTTTCTTTTAATAATAAATATTAAATAATATATTCCTTTGTAAGTATTATAAACAGTTCAGTAATTAATGGTTGCAGAAAACAATATACATAATATATCAAATATAGGTAGCTATAAAAACTGTTGCGAGGATTTATACGTAGATCGTAGTCAATACTTATTGTTTGACATCCGTCTCTAATAGCCTTTGTGGTGCAAATACGGAATAGAAAATAAGAGTGGAAGAGGTAAGTGATAAAAACTATATCGGAACCGTGCTCTCCAAACTCATAACGTAACTGGTTAAGTAGCTGGTACGTACGTAACTGGTTAAGTAGCTGGTACGTACGTAACTGGTTAGGTAACTGGTACGTACGTAACTGGTTAAGTATTGCATCGTTGTCGCTCGCACATTACAATATTTTCAAAGATTTTTAAAGATTGAGAAATGTACTAATAATAGTTTTTATTTTTATTTTTATGTAACTAGTACGACATGTGACCTAGCGCCCACTTGATGGTAAGTGGCGTGCTAGGTACATGAATGTTAGCAACTTCAATCAGAGACTCAAGACTAACATCAGTCTCTAACACTATGCCGGCTTACCGGAAATGTATGGATATCGGCACGAACGGTGGATACTTCCCCGCCCCGGCAGACTAGTAAAATTACCACCATCAGTCCGCCTACCATCTATTTGTTGTTCTCGTTGAAAAATTGTGCCATTTGCAATGATGTCAAATGCCAATATTTGACGTTACAAAAAAATCCTTTTTGAAGTAATGAGTGATTTTTCGTTAATCTAGAATGATGTCCCTAGATAGTATAGTAGAGTGTATACTTATTTCTATGAGTCCATAGCCTAATTTTTTAATTATTTTTTATTTGTTTAACATTATTGCTTCAATTTTTTTTTTTTTTTGTTATTTTATTGTATTTCCTACTGTAACCGGTTCACGGGAACGTGGCAGTTGTTTTTGAAGGTATCATTATTATTTATGTATTATGTTATAAGTAATTAAATTATACTCGTATTATGTATATATATATATATATATATATATATATATATATATTATTTATGTAATATTAGTATGTATGTGTATTGCCATATATATATATATATATATATATATATTTCAGTTTTTAAATATTATTACGATTGATTATTCTATTTATTTGCACCGTACTCAATATTAAATGATCTCAATGTCCCAAAGGTTTACGGGCAGAGAATGCCTAGCGGCATTACGTTCGCCTTTTGTATTTTTACAATAAAGTTTTAAAATAAAACAAATAAATAATAAATGTCGAACTGATTGATAACATTCGTGGACCTTGCCTGGTGGGGGCTATAAAAAAAAATAAAACTAAGAATTTTCTTTTTTTTTCAGCTATTAGTGTCGTGATGAATTATTTAGAAGAATTTGACAACTCTTTGAAGATATCAAAATTTCTGCTACGTATTTCTGGAGCGTATTATGAAAAACCGCTTAAAACATGGCGGGATTATTTTTTAAAGAAAGCATTATACTATTCTAACATGCTTTCAGTATTTTTTGCAATTTTCGGTGAAGCCAAAGCAGTTATAGACGGAAATCATGTTTTTTTCGAAGTAACTTTTATTATTACTTCTATTAGTTTTGTGACAATTGCCATTACGAAACTGATATGCATTTCAAACAATCGAGAAACTATATTTTTCATAATTAAAAAGCTACGTGGAATGCATCCTGAAATTGCTAAATACAAGAACAGCAAGAATTCGCATGAACAGAAATTGCATGACGACTTACTTAGTGCAATGTATATTTTAAACCTTGTAGTAAACATAGTTTATTATACAAATGTGGTATTGTTATTTGTTCTAACGGTAACACCTGTGATGATCATGATTTATAAGTACCTAAAGTCTGCTGAAGTTATTATTTTGTACCCGCTTGTTACATCGTACCCCTTCGATATAGATACACCACGAAGTTGGCCGATTGTGTTTTCTATTGAAACTTGGGCTGGTGAGTATTATTAACTTAAACCCAATCCCTTAACAGTAAAAGAGAATGCCCATTTTTCCTAGAGAAATGGGCCCAATAAACGTTCTCGTGCCATAATGTGTTTTTTTTTATTTAATAGTTAATATATTGTGTTTTTATTTTCTGCAATTAATTTTATTCATTTTAACCTAGCATAACAATTGAAAAAAAAAATTAACTGCCTCCGTGGTCTAGCAGTTAAGTCCGAGGATTTAGTCTGGTCGGGACACAAAAATATTTATTAACATAAATAAATACATTTAATTAATGTTTAATTTATTTGTGATATTTCTCGAGTTTGGTACGCTGGAGACATCGACGAGCTTACCACTTGTCATGATTGGCCTATAGTAAAGTTGGCTAAATGTGAATTCGCTTATTTATAAGCGTGGTTTATGACCACCTCGAAAGGGAAACGGTCGTGATGATACTTTACTATACTATTACTTCTGAAAAAAAAAATTTACCTTAATCATTAAATAGTTTCGATCCATCCGATATAATCAGAAAATTAATTACATTTTTAAATCCTTTGATTTATCTATAATAAAGTACCTGATCATAATAAAGTACCTAATCGTACTAATAGCGCTCTGTTTTATTTTACTACTGTCATTATTCGAAGTTTTTATTCCATAGATAAATTTTAACTAATTGACTGTTTAATAAAAGTATAGGTACTTTAATGCTGGGGTAAAACAATGTTGTCATTAAATTTAAAATAACACAGAAAATAATTATGATTATTGAATTATATTTAGTTGAGGTACGCTTCAACAAAGTTGGGGCCTGGTTTTGGGCAATAATAAATAAATAATAAATATTTCCAGACAGGTCACACAGCGCCATCTAGTTTCCGTGGTAAGCTACGAGGCTTGTGTTACGGAAACTAGATGGTTGATAAACTACATATTATACTTTTTTTTTTGTAAATATATACATATTATACATATAAACACCCAGACCGAGACATATTATACAATGTACAACTTGCCCCCGGTAGGAATCAAACCCACGACCTCCCGAGTTCACGGCAACGTTTGTTACCACTAGACCACTTTTCATAAATTATTTTACCAAAAATTTTGGTCTGAATTTTGCAATTGGATTGATTGATGATATGCCTCTGTGGTCTAGCGTTTAAGTACTTGGATTTAGACTCGGAGGTAACGGGTTCGATTCCTGGTCGGGACACAAAAATATTTATTAATGTAAATAAATGCATTTAATTAATATTTAATTTGACATCAACAAACTTGCCACTTGTCATGATTGGTCTATAGTAAAGTTGGCTAAATGTGAATTCGTTTATTTATGAGCGTGGTTTTTGACCACCTCAAAAGGGAAACGGTCGTCATGATACTTATGCAAATGGAACCAGTATTGCTGTTTATTGATTTTTTTATTGTTTTACATCATCAACACTAGAACACAGAGTCATTCCTAGACCTCGGAGAAGGGCCCAAAGGTTAGTTGTCAAAGAATGCCTAACAGACATTAAATCGCCTATGTACCTAATTTTTAGTTTTAGTGCAAAAATAAAATAAAAATAAAGGGCCTTTGAGAATTTTCTGAATTTTCCAGAATTTGACCTACACTCGCTACTCTGGCCAGACGAATTCGCGAAGGTCCGATGTCAATTTATAATTACATTTTATTAACAATTCCACAATTTGGTATTAGTGAAACAGGGAGCGACGGTTTAACGTGCTCTTTGATGCACGGGAACGGTGGTGTTGTAAATCTATGACAAATTAACGTAAGAAAAGTGTATTTCTCATTGGTACTATACCGGGTGGTTTGGACCGACCTTTGGGTATTTTAAGAAAAGCGTTCTACAACTGAGCTACCGTCGCTCTCCTTTTTATTCATTATTTATTATTCTTAGGAGCCTAAAGAAACTTCTGGATTCATTAAATATTTTATTTTATTTTTTTATTTAAAAACTTTATTGTTTTGTTAACAAAAGGCGTATGTAATGCCGATTGGCATTCTCTTACCATCAACCTTCGAGACATTGTATCAATTATGGTAGGTTTATAAAACAAACATAAAAGAGAATATTTAAATAATTTTGATGTTAATTTAAATAACGTACTTATAACTAAATAAAAAATACATAATTTTAATACTTAAACTACATAATAATAATACATACACTACATAAATAATACATATACAATACATACATAAACTACTTAAACGTATATACATAAACATAAACTAATATTTATATTATACAACCACATTACAATAACAATGACAAGAGAAATGAATTGTGAATATTTATTGCGTCTTTAAAAAGTGTGAATATACTTGACTTTTAAATACACTTCTGTTGGGTGCCTGACGGATACTAAGAGGTAGGCTGTTCCATAATTTCATTTTTATTATTTAATATTTGATATTAAATCAATATATAAATAAAAAATGCTTAGTTAGCTGGCTGTTGTTAGCAAGGATCAGTCTGCTAATAATGGCATAGTGCCTAAAAATAATAAACATATCTAATAGTGGATAGCAGCTGTCAAGGGGCATTGTCAACACTAAAATATTTATTTATTAAAAAAATTAATTGCCCTATGTATAAAGGCTAACTTAATACCGCTAGGCATTCTCTGACAGCAAAACCTAAAAACTTTAGACAGTATAGATGGTAGATGCAATCATCAATTAAGTTATTCTTAACACTATTAATACATATATAACAATATTACATACTAATACATATACAAATACATAAATACGCATTATATATAAATAAAATGTACTTCATAAATACACAATAATATAAAACTACTTACATGAGGAGGGTAGTGAAATAGGATGTTGCTGCAATTGAGAATAGTGACGAAATGGAAAACAGACATGAATTGGACAGTTTAGTTAGACAGGACGTGTTTGTAAACCATATTTTTGAAGATGGCTCGATTTGGAGCTTGCCTAATTAATAATACCTAAGGGTAGGTCATTCCAAAGATTTGCAGCAACAACAGCAAACTAATTAGTGACAAAACAGGTGTGGTGGAAAGAGATGGAAAGAGTAGTGTTAGAAGAAGAGTAGAGAGTAAAATAAAGCTAAATAATAAATCTCTAGTAATTCAAATGTCGCGTTTTATGATTTTGATAATTAATGAGTATGTAGCCTTTAAAGAGGCTTTGTCGGATGGTGTAAATAGTTATAATAATGTTGCTTAAAAGTTGCTACTGCAGCACACAGTTGCCGAGAGGCTGGTTACAGTAAAACAATGTTTAATGAGGATGGGAATGCACTGTATTATTTATTTATTTATTTAGTAAGTACTCGTATAGTTTTATTGTGTCAAAAATAGGTAAATTGCCTCACTAACTAAAATTATTTGATTATGATGATAAACGTTATTTTATTTATTTGTTATTTATAATAATATGATGTAATGCCGTCGTCGTATTTATACTCAAAAATATAACTCTCAAAACAAGTTTGGAAGAAAAGAAACGCTTCGCGAACTCATCACTCTACACTTTTCCCCTTTCAAGTTTCTTACTTAGAAGATGACAAATCGCTTCATCGTCGAACTCTTCACTCTTCACCGACGAATTCTTCACTCTACACTGTTCGTTCGAAGACTTACAACTCTATTAACGACGTCTTAACTCTACGTGTTTGCTCCCTTAACCGCTTAACCCTATGTCTACAAAGTCACCACAACTAAATTCATCGCCGACTTCGCCTCCGAAAAGCTGCCGCCCTACATCAATGATCGTAACTATTAATTGTGCTCTCCAACCTTCAAGACCTCCATATATACTTCATTCATTCCTCCACGTTTCTACACTACCTTATACACTTCACTTTTTTTGATAATAGTCCTTATATCTTCTCGATAAAGTTTAGCAAAGAGTTATTACATTTTAGTATAATTTACTTACATTTCAGGATATATTACTCTTTGTGGCATTGTTGGTCCAGATTCTTTATTCAATTCATTTTGTACATTTATACACATCCAATTTAAAGTTCTTGGATGTCGCATGCGGTCTGTTGAGGATATAAGCAAAATTGATTCCGAAATTGATCAGGAATTGGTGCACAAAAATTTGTGTGACATTATACGACACCATCAAGAAATCATCAGGTAAATTGAAAAAAATTTTTATTAGTAATTTACTTCGATCAAGAGAAGATTTTTTTTAGCAACTTATGGATTTATGCCGACATCGTGTATGGGAGAAAAAAATGATCTTGGGCTTATGAGGGGACTAGCTGACTACATTGAAGTGCGCTTAATAATAACAATAGTAATAAAAAAATAATTTACATTACAAAACAAATGTGGCACTGGCCCCTGATGTAGGTTTTTGGCCGGTGCCAGTTTCCATTCAAAATTATAACATTGATATTTTTTAAATAAGGAAAAAAACAAAATAACAAAACAAAGAAAATAAAATATTCAAATCAGTTTAGAAATATACAATATGCAGCAACATAATCAGACAAAGTAAATATCAAGAAACTATTTTGTACAATATCAATAATAATATTTTAAATTATGATTACTACATTTATTTTATATTGTCAATTTAAAAAGTTTTTCTGTTTCTTTCTATGTTAGCTTCTGTAGATATTCTTTTAAAACATTCTTGCATTTACAATTTTTAAGGGGTATATTCATATTATTGTAAAGTCGTGAATTAATAACATAATATTGTCGTCCTGCCAGAGCTGTTCTATATGATTCCACTTGACATACTCGGTTCCTTCTCCGTTTATCGTTGGCGACAATAGCATTAAACGGGAGGGACGAGTGTTTTACACATCACAGCCTGGGCTTTGCTGTACCTCGGTACAGTCAAGACGGCTGCGCACGCTTCAACGCCGCCGCCGCCATATTGTCATGTCGTTTCGGGTGTAGCCACGTTTAGACATATTGAAATGTGTTTTCAATAAATAAATACTTTAATAGTTTATATTTATTTTTATCTATCTACTTCCGTCCTTGGGTTTCAGGAAATATGGCTGTTTTTTATGTTAAATCGGGTTTCACAAACAAATTTTAAAACTTAAGTTATTCTCAGTTAATATCTTACTTAATATTTTTGACGTTAAATTTAAAAACATATATACTATTGTTTAAAATTATAGAATGTTTTATTTTATGGTACAGAAAATAGTTTTAAAACTCTACTTAATTACTCCTTATTGCTTAGTGAAACACAAAATTGATTACGTTTGTCTAAATGACAGTTCCTTACTTAATTATTACGCATTTCTGGCAAAAGCTAGTTATTTTTTACTTAAGAAATAATTAGGTACCAAAAATACGTTCGAGAAACTGTCTATGAGTGCAGATAATCTATCGACATCACAAACTGATGACTCTACACTTTGATCATAAACAGATAATATTTATTTAACTGCCTCCGTGGTCTAGCGGTTAAGTCCGTAGATTCACAGTTAATATTTATTTAACTGTCTCCGTGGTCTAGCGGTTAAGTCCGTAGATTCACAGTTAATATTTATTTAACTGCCTCCGTGGTCTAGCGGTTAAGTCCGTAGATGCACAGTAAATATTTACTTAACTGCCTCCGTGGTCTAGCGGTTAAGTCCGTAGATGCACAGTAAATAATTATTTAACTGCCTCCGTGGTCTAGCGGTTAAGTCCGTGGACTTAGACTCTAAGGTACCGGGTTCGATTCCTGGTCGGGACACAAGAATATTTATTAATGTAAATAAATACATTTAATTATTATTTAATTTATTTGTGATTTTTCTCGAGTTTGGTACGCTGCTGGAGACATCGACGAGCTTGCCACTTGTAGTGATTGGCCTATAGTAAAGTTGGCTAAATGTGAATCCGCTTCTTTACAATCTTGGTTTCTGACCACCCCGAAAGGGAAACGGTCGTGATGATACGTTACTTTTATACCTAATATTTATTTATTTTCAGCCTTGTCGCCTTAATTGACCATATTTATTCGAAAGCTATGCTAGTGCAGTATGTACTCAGTTCTGTTATAATATGCATTTGCGGTTTTAATATCGCGGTAAGTTAATAAAACTATACTATACTTGAACAACTCCCTTGCATTGCAATTGCATCTCTAATAAACTTTTCTTTTTTTTTTTGCGCCCACTGGTTGGTAAGTGGCGTGCGAGGTCCTAGAATGTTAGCAACTAGAATCAGAGACTGATGTCAGTCATCATCAGTCCCTAAAACTATGTCGGCTTGACTGGGTATGACGGCAATTCGAGCCTGATCCCGAAACGTGTGGATATACTTTACTGGGTTTATCAGTAAGAACGGTGGATATTTCCCCGTCCCGGCAGACTGGGCAAATTACCACCAACAGTCCGCCTACCACCTATGAAACAAATTGGGATATTTGAGATATTGTAGGGGTCTAAAAAGGTTTACCAGTTTACAAATTCAATGCTTTCGTCTTTTATTGTCATACATTATGTAACTTTAACGAAGAGCACTTGTCTTCTGGAACACACTCTGTTTCATCAGACTAGTCCAGGAGACAGAGCACATTTATATATTAGGTAAATGAAAAAAATGTGTTAATAAAGATTTTTATTATTATTATTATTATTTGCACATATTCATTCACTAATTACAACCCCTAGAGCAGAGAGTTCTAGAACTTCACTGTTAGAGATGGGCCTTCCAGAAAACTCTGTAGAATTTGGCCTATACCCGCCATGCTGACCAGACGGGTTGGTGTCAATTTTTTATGACAATTTACGAACGATTCCACAAATTGGTATTAGTGGATACGATGTCGAATCAATCAGTCATCGATTAACACTTACGCAAGATGTCCGCTTTTGTTCGGTAATGCCTACAGTTTTGTTGCTATGGCGACGTGTTGCGCTCTAAAGGCGTATGTTGCATTTTTTTTCTCCAAATATTGTTTATTTTTTATTCATATAAAATAAAATACTATAAATATTAAATATTAAAAAAAATATACTAAATTGTTGTTAAGGTTTTATATAAATAACAATTAATAACATATATTTGTGTTTTAATAACTGATTCCGTAGTCTAGCAGTTAAGTTCGTGGATTTAGACGCGGAGGCACCGGGTTCGATTCCTGGTCGAGACACAATAATTTATTTGTGATATTTCACGAGTTTGGTACGCTAAAGATATCTAGTAAAGTGGGCGAAATGTGAATCCGCTTGATTAAAAAAAACTTTTCCGCCGAACCTGCAAGGGATACGGTCCTGATGATACTATACTACTTTTTCTATATATACTATACTTCATTTCAATCTCGGGTACTATATATATAAGTTCATCTTTCTAGGGATAAAATTATTAATTAAACTAAATTGATTTATTTTTCAGGTAATACAAGAGATGTCATTATTTTTTACTTTGATATGCGCCATGCTATCTTGTCAGTCGCAAGTATTTATACTATGCTATTTTGGTGATATGATATCTGATTCGGTTAGTTCCCTTCATTTTACATAAACAAAATAATTGGTAAACGGTTTTTTCTGCCTTCAATCAGAGTTGCTGTACAAAGCACATATCAGATCTAGCGTGGAATACTATTACATACATACATGCTCTCAATGTGCTACAGAGGCGAGCTGTTCGAATTGACCACTATGTCTGAAACTCGAATCCCTGCAGCTTCGCCGAAATGTAACTTCTGTAAGCGTGTTCCGGCTATACTAGAGCTCTATAACCTTCCTCTTCATTCCATACGCACAAGCCAGAATATGCACCCACATACCGTAGTCACCATCCCTTCATTATTCATCATTCATCATTACAGCCCTCTAGGGCTAGCGTCCTAGACCTCCACTGCTGGAGATGGGCCTTCCAGAACATATATCTGGAGAATTTGGCCTACACTCGCCACGCTGGCCAGACGGCTTGGCGAGGTGAAGGATCCCTTCACGTACATATTAATTTGGGGACTCATACATCTGTCGCACAATAATGATGTGGAATGCACTTCAAGCGAAGTATGAAAAAGCATTTAGTCCAGCCGGCATAGTGATAGAGACTGATGTCAGTCATGAGTGTCTGATTCCACTTGCTAACATTTATGGTCCTTGCGCGCCACTGACCAGTCCAGGTGACCTTGACATGTCGTGCTAGTATACAACGTGTTACAAAATACCCCGTAAAAAATATAATAAACATCTATGCCAAAAATATTGTCAACCCTAGTAAGCTGTCATGTCAGGGAACCAATATTATTTATAAGAAAAGCCTACATACTTATTTTACCTAATAATTTACCACTTTAGTAGTTTTTTTATTTTTCATTCATAATGTTTGCTACCTCAATACAAGGATGTCATTATACTCAAGTACTGGCTTCAAAAAATGACAAGTTGGAAAAAAAATATGTTCTCACTTTCAAATCGATATCCGAGTTTCTATTCCAACATATTTTTTGCAAAATAAAGATGCTTTCTAACTCGAAATATTACGATATGATGTTATGCGTAGGCCAAGAAGATAGCAATTTAAATCGTGCTCGCGAACTGTATCGGCAACGATTTATCGATGGTAGACCCCCCACTGAACAGCGACGGCTGCCTTCGTACCAGTCTGCGTAGTTTACTCTTTAATTTTACTAAAATAGGGTTTGCACAAAATTGAAAATATTTTTATTTTTTTTGTGTACCTCCTTTCGGCTTTACGGGGTATTTTGTAACACGTTGTATATTGAAAAAATAAAAACCAACTTTAAAACTATAGGTACCTACAATGTACAAACTTAAAATAAAAAGTATGAAATAATATTTTATTTACTTCAAAGCAAGAGCCTAAAAGGCAAATCAACAAAATTATTGATAGATACCTATTTATAATCACTCAGGCACATCACCCTGCTATCACTTTACTCCGGTCACATGATTAAACTGTCCTTCTTGGCTATAAATATTAAATAGATACATTAGTCATCATGTAAGTAGTTTTATTTTTATATCATTGTTTATTTATGATGTAATTTATGTTTATATATATATGTATATATTTATATATTACGTATTTATGTATTAGTATGTAATATTGTTATGTATGTATTAAGATGCAGAAGTATACTGTTAAGAATAACTTAATTAATGATTGCACCTACCATCTATACTGTCTAAATGTCCTAAAGGTTTGGCTGTCAGAGAATGCCTAGCGGCATTAAGTCCGCCTTTGTACATAGTGCAATAAAGTTTTTAAATAAATAAAAAAAAAATAGTCTGTCTCTCTGGTCAAGCGGTTAAGTCCGTGGATTCAGACTCGGTGGTACTGGGTTCGATTCCTGGTCGGGACACAATAATATTTATTAATTTAAATTAATATATTTTATTAATTTTTAATTTATATGTGATATTTCCCGAGTTTGAAACGCTAGAGACATCGACGAGCTTGCCACTTGTTATGATTGGCCTATATATGTAGTAACATACATACATACATACATATCTTCACGCCAAATCCCTTGCGGGGTAGGCAGAGACAATTGAGCGCCACTTGTCACGATCACGACATACCTCTTTCGCTTCTTCGACATTCATCAACCTCTTCATACATGCCCTCTTGTTTCGATGGCTTTTTAATTCACCTTCAGCTAATGTTTTATTTATTTGATCATGATAGGCAAGTCTTGGTCTGCTAGGGCCTCTTTTACCCACAACTTTCGCATTATATATCTGGTTCGTCAATCTCTCTCCGCTCATCCTTTCGACATGCCCGAACCATCGGAGCATGCCTTTCTTTATTTTTGTACCTATGCTTTCTTTTATACCTATTATATTATATGTAGTAAAGTTGGCTAAATGTGAATCCGCTTCTTTATAAGCGTGGTTACTGACCACCCCGGAAGGGAAACGGTCGTGATGATACTTTATTTTTAGATAAATTATCATATAATATAGTTTTGAAGTCGAATTTTGTTATTTATATATTTTTTTTGGTTACATTATTAAAATACATTTTACATATTTGCAGAGTTGGAAATTTTGTCAAGATATCTATTACAGTGATTGGGTCTCATTTAATACAAGTTCTCGAAAACTCATTTTCATTATGCTTATGAGGTAATGTGTAATTTTATATTGTAGTTGTAAGTAAATATTGTATTTTTATTTTTCTTTTCATATTTGTTGTTTATGTGCTAACCTTACCTCTTAAGTTTTCATTGTCCTTAAGGTTGATTGGAAGAGAGCGCCTATAGGCATTATGTCCGCCTTTTTGTTTGTATAACAATGAAGTTTGTAATAAAAAATGTGTGTGTGTGTGTGTGTGTTCTCTTCTCCCGATGGTGATGAATGACGTGATAGGGAAGGCAAAGAGTCTGGCCCATACAGCCAAGTCACAATAAACTACAACTTGTGCCCCATATTTAAAGTCCAACTTATGGATTTCCATAATTATTCACATTGTAGCACATTATTAAACAAAACAACACCACTTTTGACTAACAATATCCAAATCAACTTATAAACATGTCATCGTTGCTATGACTCCAACTTTTTCTTTTCAATATAAATAAAGTAAATAAATGCTATTTAATTCTTAACAGATACCATTGCACAGAAAGCTAATGACTTTGTCAGACATGTTTTGGGGTATTCGATGTCATCTTTGAACCTAGTATTATGGGCATGTAGGTCAGAATATTTAGTTAATAAATTCAATTCAGGTTACAAATTAAGTGCTATTTTTATAGTGACTTATATTATAATAATTATTTGACAGTACAATATCAAATATATTATTTTACAGGTCTCAAAAAACAACCAAATTAACTGCCTACAAATTTGCGGATGTCAACATTAAAGCATTTACATCGGTATGTGTCTATTTTTACCCGATTGAGCGACGCAAAGAAGGGTTATATGTTCTTCAATCTATGTACAGTATTCCCAAATTAATAATGCACATACAGATCTTCGCTAATTGTCGTATTCCCGGAAACACCCGAATCATTGAATCGTAAGAGCCTAAACATTGCACTTGCATTTTGCACCTTGTTCGAAAGAAATAGAAGTCAATATCATGTGTACACAATCGAAAACAATTCGGGCGGTCGGTGACTGCATGTGTTCTCTCTGAGTGGAATTATATAGAGCTGATATTACACACCGTTCTTGGTTTTGTTTTCAAAGGTGAATTTAATTTTAACTTTAATTATCTTATTCAACTTTAAATAGTTTATTAATTTATTAGTTTATTTATTAGTTTTTATTAGTTTATTACACATAATTCTACTAAATTATGCATGAAGAAAATGCACTTAACCACTCTATATACATATCGTCTTCCGACGCTCGGGGAATACGACCGTTGCCGAACAGTGACGAAGATTTCTATGCGCATTATCACTTTGGGAGAACTGTATGTATGTTTGTTCATTTGTTGCGCACTGGAGACCGAACGCGTTGGCTTATTTTGATAATTATCATGTCAATCGATTCGTCTTAATCACGCTAGTGTCACTAAAGACATGACATGAATCAAATTTCATTACCGCAATAACCTGACGCCAAATTGTGGAAAAAAGAAGTCGACGAACTATATTGAGTATTATCGAATAGTTTATTTATTTATTTATCTGGAACTCCAACAGCATAACCAAAAATACAATATTATCAAATTTTACACAATAAATAAGGCCATGAATGGGTTCACAAATTATACATATATATATTATTATAGAATATAGTTATTTAGCATATATATATATAGTTATTTGAAAATGTTGTTGAGGTTACTGTTATTTTATTATTTATTATTTTATTATTATTATTTTAATATTCTTCATTTAGAGTGACCATTTAGGATCTATAACGATTTAAAGTTCGTTAGCAACCGCATTATCATTAAAAATTCAATGTAAGGCTTCATCTACCTACCTATAACAGTAAAAAAAGTAAAGTATCATCACGACCATTTCCCTTTTGGGGTGGTCAGAAACCACGCTTATAAATAAGCGGATTCACATTTAGCCAACTTTACTATAGGCTAATCATGACAAGTGGCAAGCACAATATCACAAATAAATTAAATATTAATTAAATGTATTTAATTACATTAATAAATATTTTTGTGTCCCGACCAGGAATCGAACCCGATAACTCTGAGTCTAAATCCACGGACTTAACCGCTATACCACGGAGGCAGTTTACCTATAACAAATGATTTTAAATGTTGTACTAATCAAAGTTACAATTTCAATTGTCTTTAACTTAAAATTTTCTTAATGTGGGT
Organism: Tinea semifulvella; assembly: GCA_910589645.1. Taxonomy (NCBI): domain Eukaryota; kingdom Metazoa; phylum Arthropoda; class Insecta; order Lepidoptera; family Tineidae; genus Tinea; species Tinea semifulvella. Next base: position 9,083,903 of record OU342595.1, on the reverse strand, counting down.
TGGATCCTTTATAATAATAAATTATTTATTTCAGAATTATTTCCATAATTATTAGTAACATTCCAACTTAGAACTATGTTAGTAGGTATACACATCAATTAAAAAGTCAAAAACAAACCGCAAAAATAATAATAATAATAACAATACCTAGCACTTAATTTAATTAATATTAATTCGTAAATATCTGTAGGGATATTTATACTACGCAAATGCTGTACATATTTAATTTACACATTCCCAGTTACAACTCCAACCCAGCGCTTAACAAAAGCGCTGTCAAAGCGCGACGATATCATCCTCAGAATGCTGTTGTCACTGTCTCTCACTCTCCGCAGTATCGACGCTGCCTTTTTGCGGATTATGGCCGGAAATCCATCCACACGCGCCTCCGCAAAATCCGCCCGATGCACTGCTGCGTCAAGGCAGTCCCATCAGCATTCTGAAGATATTATTGTATTGGATGCGATTAGAGTATCTCACCCACAGACTGCTGGTGTAAAAAGACGCGTAACTATTTATGCGTAACTACGTCCAATTAGGGATTGCAGTATTACAGTGGTAAAAATAATATAATTAGAAGATCTATTACAATCATATAAATACCACTACTAGATGTTACGAGTACAAATTTAATATAGAATATTTTATTGCAGATTCTTAGCACATCGTGGTCCTACTTTGCTCTACTCCAAACAATGTATTCAGAATAAATATTTATAACATCACTAATCACAATTAATATAAAGAGTATATTTCTACTAAGAACAACCTAAGCTGTCATGCTCATGTACCTGCTCATATGTATATAACCCCGCGTTCGTTTTACAGCATTACCAACATCTCGTAGCAACTTCATAAACCAGCGCGAAATGTCGTTTTTGTTAAGAAATACCACTTTTATTAACAATGCTAACATTCCTTAAATAAAACGAGCGGTGAGGCTACTTTTTGACAAGGATTTTCGTTCATGTTTCATCATACCATGGATAGAACACACATGATATTATTATGGTCTTTGAATTTATTACACAAAATCGTTTAAAATACCTTTTTAACAAATATAATAGAAAACTATAACGTATATAAAAATGGTAAACAAACCATTTTATATGTTAATGACATCTGTCAAAAAGTAACTTCAATAACCATCCTTTCAACACGGTACTGACATACGAAATTATCATCAAAATATGTTAGAATTTTCATTAAACGAACGACTTGTGCTAAAAAATTCTTAAAACGAACGCGGCCTAAATATGTTTAAATTTATTTTTTAAATAGTTCTCAAACTTATTATTTTAACCGACTTCAAAAAAGGAGGAAATTTTTATTGTTATTATTTATTTTATAAAGTTCAAGTATTTTGTCTATTCTATTTTGTATTTTTTGTCGCTTTTATTTATTTAAAAAACTTTATTGCACAAAGTACAAAGGTAGACTTAATGCCCGAAGACATTCTCTGACCGCCAAACCTTAGGGACAAATTTGAACAATTATAGGTGCAATCATAGAAATAATAATAATACTATAATTATAAAAGGTAATTTAACAGGATTAATATATACTTCCATCATATATATATCATAAAATCAAAATACTAAATACTAATAATACACATTATTATACATAAACATACATATATACATACTACTTACTAACGCTGTCAAGAGCTATTTAAGAAGCGTTTATGTGTTGTATTAGCCCTTGTGTGCTATATTTATCTTCTTTCTTATACATTATATTATTTTATACATTAAGTTTTATCGCCTGACTTCTTTTGAGTTTGCTGTAAGCTTGTATGTGGTGATGGCGTGTGTTTTGTGTATATGTCTTCTTGGGTCATTAACACCCAAGACAGTTATTTTATTATTTTTTATTAGTGGCATCAAAACTTTTATTTTTTTTATCTACATTAACTATTTTCACTTTTAATCACGAGAGGATCTTGAACTTTAAGGATAGCCGAGTTTTTTGGAAAACAATTATCAACATCAGCCTATGTGTCTGTACTGCTGGATTTAAGTCTTGGGCAGCCCTACCTACTTCATCGTTCATCAGTTCTGCGACAGACGTGTCCAGCCCATTGTTACTTCAGTTTGCAATTTTGGAAACTATGTCAGTAACTTTAATTCTCTTACGGATGTCAACGTTTGGGATTTTATCCTTCAGAGAAATCCCGAGCCGAACTTGTGGATCAGACCCGCAGTCAGTATCCACGTCTCTGCTCTATACAACATAACTGGAAGAACGCACTGGTTGAAAAAAAATAATTTAAACACTTTGGTATGTTCGATAGGAAGATGTGACGTAACTTCCCGAACTTCGCCCATCCTAACTGAATACGCCTGTCGGCTTCTTTGCTACAGCTTCGAGAGTGGTGTTTTCCATGCAGATTGGTCTCGGTATTTTTTATTTGTATTAATTTTTTTGTAATATCCTCCAGCGAGCTAGCCATTATGACTATGTTGTCTGCGAATCGGAGGTGCGAGATGTATTCTCTTTATGCTGCTATAGAAAATACGAGACAGCAATAGGCTCTAAAGCTCAGTAGATGCGTCCTGCAATATTATTGACGTTTAAGTCAAGTTTTTGGACCGTTTCTTCATATCCATATTTATATTGAATTGCACGAACGAATGCAAAACTGGTAAAACCTGTTAAAAGACAATTATTATCAAAAAATCGCTAAATCGGTTCAGTTGTTTTAGAAGCTAAATCCCTATTATACACATTCACACATTTACAATAAAGTTTATTTTTAAAGTAATTATTGTTGTTTTTATTTTAACCAGCGTAACGTCCGATATCAATCATTTTATGATTATGTATTAAAGATTCCACAATTGGTATAAGTGGAACTGGGCTTAACATGCTCTCCGAAGCACGAAACACATTGGTGTTGTAAATCAATGATAAATGTACGTAAGAAAAGTGTATTTCTCATTGCTAAATGCTGCGGTTCTAACCTACAGCAAAATTTACTAAATGTGCACCGATTTCTTAAGTGATTTTTGACTACCTCACAGTTATGGCTATGATAACGGTTGTGATGATTCTTTACTCCAAAATCAGCAGAACACATCGCTTGGAGTGGTCACCCGAGTGCCCAGGTTCATGTGCAATTCTGTCATAGCTTGAAATCTGGAAAGGCCTACTATTAAGGAGTTTGTCGTCGGCCTGACTAGACGTATGTTGACAGGCCGACAACGGACACTTCAAGGATCTTTAGAATATTGCTCGGTCTAGCACGCGGCCACACAACGGGAGACCACTTTACTGGAGAAAAGGTAGTCGAAGCTAGATACCCTGGGTTCGTGAGAGACCAAGATATATATAAGATTCTACTTGTAGTAAGAAAACCTTGTGAGACTAGCCCTATATACTAGTATATCGCTTTACATGATGTTATGTTCATTAATAGAAACAACTTGGGCAGAGCAAAAAATATCTTTTCTACTTCGGAAAACCAGTTTCGGAGATATTTCATGAGGGACAGACAAACACCAGTAGTTCAACTATTTTCTCTCAGAACAATTTTTAAAAATACCTAATCCTAAAAAATGTATAGTATAATTTGAAAAAAATGTCTGAGCTTGCGCAGCTGCAATACCAAGACTAAGGTTAGTCTCAGTTTTGGTCTTGCTTTCTTATCGGTAGTCATGCTCTTGGTCTTGGTCATGACCAAGATTAGTTAACACCAGCCATACGGGCGTTGTTATACAAGTAGTAGTTTAATAGGTGGTAGGCGGACTGATGGTAGTAATTTGTCCAGTCTGTGACTAAATAAATATTTGTATGCTAGAAATAGCGAATCATGTGATATAATTACATATACTAATTTACATCCCTGTACCTACCATGTTTCTGACAAATAAATTATTTCATTTCATTTCATTTCAGTCTGCTGGGGCGGGGAAGTATCCACCGTTCGTGCTGATAAACCCAGTAAAGTGTATCCACACATTTCGGGATCAGGCTCGAATTGCCGTCATGTCCAGTCAAACCGGCATAGTGTTAGGGACTGATTCAGTCATCAGTGTCTAATTCCAGTTGCTAACATTCATTGATCTCGTTCCCCACTTACAATCAGGTGGGCGCAAGTTCACATATCGTGCTATATAAAAAATAAAAAAAATATAAAATTTAATATGCATAAGTTACCGGCGGTTGGTCGTCCGCTGATATCCTGTCGCGGCCTGGACGACCCCACTATACTCCTATGTCTATATTTTTAATTTTATTATGTCGTTGGCAACTATAAAAAAAACTCTATATTCTCAACCTTGATGGTTCTCTGTAATAATATAAACAAACAGATATATAATTATGGTAAGAGTGTCTCGTTTGAAGATAAATATTTCCAGACAGGTCACACAGCGCCATCTAATTTCCGTGGTAAGCTACGAGGCTTGTGTTACGGAAACTAGATGGTTGATAAACTACATATTATACTTTTTTTTTTGTAAATATATACATATTATACATATAAACACCCAGACCGAGACAAATTACACAATGTACAACTTGCCCCCGGTGGGAATCGCACCTACGACCTCCCGAGTTCACGGCAACGTTTGTTACCACAAGACCACGGAGGCGGTCAAGATATCAATATATCAGCCTATGCAGTTCTCACATATTATTTTTATGACCCTGCGTACCTACTTATAATTATTGCATCAACTATTACTCTCTAGATATTAGATCCGGCTTTGCGTGTTTAGGTGGTCGGCAAAATAGCAAGATGCAGTATAGGTGTCAAATGATGTTATCTAACCATCCCTGGGTTTTAAAAAATATTGCTTCCATCATCTCTCATCTCTGGTCAGGATAGTTAGCGAAATCAGTAGCTCTAGCACAAAATCTACAACAAATCGATTAAATAAAAATTGTAGTTCCATTACGTCGCACCTTATAGCCCTGTCTAAAATCTCACAATCAAATCATACTGCTATCGTGGTCTAGCAGTTAAATCTGTGATTTAGAGGCAATGGTACCGGGTTCGATTCCTGGTCCTGACACAATAATTTGTTTAATTTATTTGCGAGCTTGCCTCTTGTCATGGTCTATTATAAAGTTGGCTAAATTAAGAGCATCTGTGAGGTTCTTAGCGGAACCCAACCAAAGGTGGGAACATATTCCACGCACGATCTGATCTCAGCTTTGTACAACAACAGACTGCTTAATAAAAGTAATTTAAAAGATTAAAAAAACCTCTAATAAAACAAAAACTAAATACTGGTAGGTAGATACAAGGATGCCAAAAATTCGTGCAAAATTTCTAACATAATTGGGTAACCACGCGCAACACTGTCACAAAGGTTATGTAACAAGGAAAAATGAAACACGACAAAGAGGAACGGACAAGTTGCGTTTCATATTTTTAAAGCTAAAATCATAAATGTACACATTGTTAACACTATACACCGTGCTATGATAAAAACAAAAAAATCTTTAAAACTATAATAATATGTCACCATATAAAATGTAAATTTTATAATAGCCAATTTGTACGGAGATTCAAAAAAATCTTTGCTTTTTTTAACAGTCATATTTATCACAGCCCCTAGAACACAAAGTCGTAGACCTCCCATATTGGATATGGGCCTTAAAAAAGTAAAGTATCATCACGACCGTTTCCCTTTCGGGGTGGTCAGAAACCACGCTTATAAATAAGCGGATTCACATTTAGCCAACTTTACTATAGGCCAATCATGACAAGTGGCAAGCTCGTCGATGTCTCCAGCGTACCAAACTCGAGAAATATCAAATTAAATATTATTTAAATGTATTTATTTACATTAATAAATATTTTTGTGTCCCGACCAGGAATCGAACCCGGTACCTCCGAGTCTAAATCCACGAACTTAACCGCTAGACCACGGCCTTCTAGAACATATATCTGGAGAATTTTCTACTCTCGCCAGGCTGGCCAGACGGGTTGGTCTGATGTAAGTATTTAATGACAATTTGTTAACGATTCTACAAGTTGGTATAAGTAGAACCGGTACCGATGGCTTAACGTGCTCTCCGAAGCATCGCGACAGTGGTGAAGAAAGAAGACAAATTTCCAATTATGGATTCACCATGTGGGTGCCGGGTCCATCGTGTCCCTTTTTTATTTTATTCGCGAGATTAGAATTAATTAATTACAGAGAAAGCTTCGTCAAAACTGATAGACCAATTTCTTGGTCGACTGTATATTTTTCATAGATTTTATTTTCAACACCACTGTTCAAGTGCTTTGGACAGCACGTTAAGCCGTCGCGTCGTATTTCTGCCAACGTATTAGCCTCGCTATACAGGGGAGAAATATTGCCAGCCTCCTTGGGAATATCCCTGACTGGCTCGTCTTTAGAGGACATTTTTTACTTATAGTTAATTTTTTTTTGGTTTAGTTTTTTTTTTTTTTACTTTTTAAGTAGTTTTTAATTATATTAATTAATAAAATAATTATAAATAAATGTTAGTTTACAATGGGACTTATCGAATTGAAAAATAAAAAAATGAGAAAATTATAAATAAATAATAATAAATTACATCAGACCTTCGCCAACCATCATGGCAAGAGTACTGTTGTGGGGGAGATTTCCAACTCCCTCACCCGTGTGGTAGATGAGTGGACTGTATATTGTTTGGGGGGGGGTTTGATGACGAGCCAGCTCTGTGAAGTCCAAAGAAAGGGGCAGAAGCACTTACCTCTTCCAGCAGCAGCTGACAACGTCTCAGTGGAGTCGACCCCAGGGTTCCAGAAGAATACCAGCTCTTCTGATGCTAAAACTCTTTTCACATAAAACTAATAATCCAAGTTCCGATCTATAAATACACTCGCGTGGCTTTTCAGCAGACACTGCTGCGGCACCGAAAATTTGAGCACACACGGTGTGACGTCACCGATACACAAATTGTTTACGTCCGCCGCCGACCGAGGTTGAGGTGCGACTGCTACCCACCGATGGGTCACAGAACTGGCTTTAACATCCCCCGCCCCAACCAAGGCAATGCCTTGGTTCCTATCCGAGCATAGGTAACCGACATAATTTAGATACTGGGCGGGTAAGGACACCAGTATTAGTCCGAACTTCCGCAACCCGAACAATGCCATCTTTACCGGGCATCAATTTTACAATCCGACCGCGTCTCCACTGCAAAGGTGGGAGATTATCATCTTTAATTATAACTAAGTCATCCGATTTAGGAGGTTCCGTTCTAGAGTTCCATTTAAGCCGCTGTTGAAGAGTGTGTAGATACTCTAGTCTCCACCGATTCCAAAAATGTTGCGAAAGCTTTTGTATTTGTTGATACCGAGATAACCGACCGATATTAACATCTTCATAGGGATATTCTGGCAGCGCTACTAGTGGCTGGCCAATAATGAAATGACCCGGCGTCAACACGTCAAGATCACCAGCATCCGTGCTGAGTGGACAAAGTGGACGCGAGTTCATTACCGCTTCAATCCGAGTAAAAAATGTACTGAGCTCTTCAAATGTGTAACGTTGCTCACCGATGACACGCCGCATATGTGTCTTTGCCGATTTAACCGCCGCTTCGAATAATCCGCCCATGTTAGGACTGGCTGGTGGATTAAACAGCCAAGTCACATTATCTTTAGTTAACCGCCGAGAAAGATCCGAGTGATTATTCCGTAAAAATATATAGACGTCTTTTAAGTACTTGTCCGTGCCGGTAAAGTTGGTTCCGCAGTCCGATCTAACCAACGATGGTAAGCCCCGCCGAGATATAAACCGAGTAAAGGTAGCAACAAAAGCTTCAACCGATAATTCCGAAACCACTTCCAAGTGGACAGCTTTTGTCGCTAAACAAACAAAGACGCATAGATAACATTTTAGAATTCTAGCGTTACGCAAACGACTAGACTTTATATAAAACGGTCCTGCAAAGTCCGTTCCGACACCGAGAAAAGGTCGCGCGCATCTGACGCGATCCGGGGGCAAATCCGACATGTAAGGTTGAACAATAGTAGGTTTAACCTTGAAACATGAAATACATCTTAGGACTATACTTCGAGTAATCCGCCGAACCGAGATTATCCAAAAGTTTCTCGAAAGTATAGCCGCTAAAGAATTAGCTCCGACATGACAATAAACCGTGTGATAATGTCTAACTAACAACTCCGTAAACCGATGTTTGTATGGTAACAAAATGGGATGTCTAGCATTGTAAGGTAATTCCGAATATTGAATGCGACCGCCGACTCGCACTATACCTTCATCGTCAATAAATAAGTTCAATTTCCGTAACGCGTTTCTCAAAGGACGCTTAGACCGAAGCAAAGACATCTCATTACCAAAATGTTCCGATTGTACTAATTTAATTAAGCATAAAAGCGCTTTCCGACGTTCCGATACCGATAAGTGCAAATTATTAGTTAGCAAGATTGACCGTTTACTAACTTGATTATAAAAACGTAAAATGTAGCCAGTGACATTAACTAATTTGTCATACGAGCTGTACCGATTAAATAAATTAAATTGTTCCGAAATAGCAATATTAACTTGAATATTTTTACGAAGACCCGAAATAGAAGTGTCATACACAAAATGATCATGTGGCCAGGAGTCACGAGGCTCACACAGCCACGGAGGCCCCCACCACAGCCGATGTGTGACCAACTCTGCGGCCGAAGCTCCGCGGGAGGCCACGTCCGCACAATTTAGTTCGCTAGGCACATAACGCCAACTTATATTATTTACTGTATTATTAATTTGAGACACCCGATTACCTTGAAATACTTCTAACTTATGGACTGGTGTTCGCAACCATGCTAGCACAATAGAGCTATCACACCATCCTACAATCTCATCGAAGACAACCGTATTCATAGATAATACAGCATGATTGATGAGCCGAGCTAGAAGAGCAGCACCGTTCAATTCCAACTTTGGAATAGTCTGCTTAGTTCTCAGTGGCGCCACTCTGGACTTTGCCATGAGTAGACGCACCGAGACCGCACCGGAATCGTCTACTGAATATAAGTATAAAACCGCCGCATAACCGAGAGATGAACCGTCACTAAAACCATGTAGTGAGTATTTAGTATTTCCGACCGAGTCTTTTAAACATCTCCTTATAGACACATCACGTAAATTGGGTAAATCCGCTAAAAACCGTTTCCACTGCTCCACGATATGCGCTGGAGCCGGGACATCCCAATCTAGCTTTCTATTAGTCTCGCTAAGTAGTGACTGGAGCAACAACTTAGCCCGAAAGACTACTGCGCTAATCCAACCGAGCGGATCATACAGCCGAGCTACCATGGATAAAATATTACGCCGAGTAATAATTTCGTCCGAGGGTAAAGTTATCCGATACGTAAAACTGTCAGATACCGGATCCCATTGTATTCCGAGTATACTAATGAACCCCGGACCGTCATCAGAATTAAACCGCCGTGGTTGTTCACAAAACTCACCCGGAAGGTCTGTTAACAAGGCTGGTACATTACTAGACCACTTCCGAAGTTCGTATCCCGCCGTACCCGTGAGCGCAATCAGCTCGTTCCGAATTTGCCGTGCTACCTGCAATGTATCCGCGCCGCCGTTCAAGTCATCAACATAGCTACGATTTCTTAAAATCTCAGCCGCCTGAGGGTACCGAATCCGCTCATCGTCAGCTAGTTGATACAAACACCGAATAGCAATAAAAGGACTAGATTTTAATCCGTACGTATTAGTTGTTAATTCATAAACAAGTAATGGATCCGTGGGCGCTTCTCGCCAATATACAAGTTGATACTTCCGGTCTTGCTTATGAATCCACGTTTGCCGAAACATCATTCTCACGTCAGCCGTAAACACAAATAAATGTAATCTAAAATTCATAATAATTGAAGTTATGTCATTTTGTAACCGTTCGCCCGAATGTAACGAATCGTTTAATGACACCCCGCTTGATGTCAAAACGCTGCCGTCAAACACAACCCGAATTTTATTTGTGTCACCTGACGTCTTAAATACCCCGTGGTGTGCGAGAAAATAATGTTCGTCGCCCGAACTAGCCTTAAAGTCCGAAACCGTCATATGACCGAGTCCGATATACTCGCGCATAAAATTAATATATTTTTCTTTAAATTCCGAATGCTTACTAAAACGACGTTCCAAACTTAAAAACCGTTTTAGTGCCGTTTGTTTAGAATCGCCCAACCGAACATGATCCGAGATAAAAGGAAGTCTGACCGTATACTTCCCGTCCGTACCGCGTGACGTAGTGCGTGAGAAAATTTCTTCACACTCAAGATCCGCGGGATCTTTAATTTTGGCCATAGGTGGCTCTTCCGACTTCCAAAAACGTTCAATCGCTTCAATAAGCGTGACTCCCGAATAATTTGTGACGTCACTAGAAGGCAATATTTCTCCGCCATTATTTGGCCCGAATATGGCCAAATCAAAAATCGTATTTAAGGCATATGGACCGCCTGGGCCTAAAGTAATTTTATTACCATCTAGAATTTCTCCGAGCACGTCACAACCAAAAATAATGTCTATCTGAGACATTCCGCTACACCCGTCATCTGAGATAACAATATTATTTATATTTTTAAACCGTTTTAAATTTTGAGCTAAATAAGTTGTAGGTGATTTTAATATAATTGCCGAAACAGTGAGTAAAGGTTGATTAATGCGTTCAGATTTGAATTGTAGTACCGAGAAATAAAGACTGGATTCTGAACGCACTCCGCCGACCCCTGACAAAGGAGTATTACATCTATGTCGCTTTACGCCGAGCATGGAAATAATATTGCTACGTACTATAGATACTTGCGAGCCGAGATCCAATAAAGCACGTGCTTTTATAAAATAACCATGTACCGATTTAACATTTACAATAACCGTGGGTAAAATGACATTATCTAAAATCCGTGGTACCGAAGCGACATGAGACTGTAATTGCTATTGCGAGTTAGGACTTACGCGCCCTCCACTATCCCGGCGCCGAGTTACTACTACGGCTGGACTAGTGACGCGGCGAGAACCAGATTGCCGAGCCGACACCGATGAATGCTGAATTTCTACTCGCGAACCGCCTGGACTGTTCCTACGCACAGTCCCATTGTTATTATTATTCATTGGCCGAAAATTGTTATTTTCAGATCGAAAATTGTTATTGTTATTTACCGACCGCCGAGAATTGTTATTATGACTAGCCGACCGAAAATTGTTATCTGTCCGAGAATTGTTATAATTGTTGCTACGAACAACAATATGAGAAGTACGATTCCTATTATCCCCAGGAGAACCAGACCTGGAAGTAATTGTACAAATTAACTCATTATGACCGACATGACCGCACCGAGAACAAGGAATATTTTTATTGCAACTATTCGCGCGATGATCACCGAAACACCGATAGCATAAACCTTTCGAGGTGACCCATGACCTACGATCATCACGTGACAGCGTGTCAAACTTATAACACCGAGATAAGTTATGACCCGAACGCGTACAATATTTGCAATCGTTGTACGAGTATTTTACATTATGTACCGCCAAACTATTTTGCGATTCAACAAGATGAACATTTCTAGTTGACCGACGCTCTCGCTCAATGTTGTTCGCACACATATCCGCATTGCCCGAAGTATCCAACAATCGACATTCCATCTGTAAAAAATCTAAAAATTCCGTAAATGTGGGTAGTTTGTTATTATTACCGCCGTATCTTTGTTCAAACCGAGTTTTTGTATCAATTGGTATCTTAGTTAAACTAATGTATAGTAAAATATAACTCCAATGTTCAATCATAAAATCTAAATTTTTTAAAGCCCGAGTAGATTCTAACAAAGGGTTTAATATTTTACTCCGAAGCCCTAGTACTTTATTCAAGACAGGTAGATTCATAATTCGCGAAATATGCGAATCCGCCAACAGCCGTATATTTTCATACCTACTTTTTAATATTTCCAATCCCGAATCCAATGACTCATCAGTCATAGGCAAGTGCCGAATAAGCGATTTTGCCTCATTACCGACATGAGAATGCAAATAGTGGAATTTTTCAGTTTTAGAAATATCCGTCCGTGATAATACCAAAGATGTGAACAAGCTAATAAAACTTGTCCATCCAAAAATATCGCCGTCAAAAACCGGTAAATTAATGCTAGGTAGCCTAGCAAAGGAAGAACTTTGTAGGGTTTTTGGGGTTCCGTCCGCTGTCCCAGAAAACCCCATAGCCGCCGAGTCCAATTTATTATAATTAATAGTAGCCGTTTTAAACCGTTCATCGTACATATTAATAAGTTCCTCATCCGTTATGAGGTTTAAGATACGTTCATAAGCATCTGACAAAATATTAAAATGTTCGTCTAACTTTCGAAACCGTGCCGATAATATTCCCGAAACCGATTCCGTTGACAAGAGAGTAACCGATTGCTCAAGCCAATCATAATGTATTTTAAATTTAATTTCAAAAGCTTTCGTCATTTTTTTTTTTATTAATATTTAATAAATGTACGGAACCACCGAAATATTAAATGATAAACGTTATCTGATAATCTCTTAACCAGACTACCTTCAAATTGTAAGTTAAAACCGATGCCGTTAATAAAGATGGAATTTACTATAATATTTATATAGCCCGAAACAAATAAACTAGATATACTCGTACCTACTCGTATGTATTACGAATAAAAAAGTTTACTGAATGATATTATGTAATTAAGAGTTTAACCGAAATGAAAGAGTATTACCGAAGAGTTTAAACCGAGGTGTATGAATTTAAATAAAAAAAATACCGAACCGAGATAATAAAAAAAAAACTAAAAAAAATTTTTTTTTTTTTTAGATTTTTTTTTTTATAATGAAATACTTTAACCGAATAAATAGGCCGCAGTTAGGCTCCGTAAGGGCCAAAAATCCGGCTCCGCAAGGCCCAAAAAATTGTGGGGGAGATTTCCAACTCCCTCACCCGTGTGGTAGATGAGTGGACTGTATATTGTTTGGGGGGGGGTTTGATGACGAGCCAGCTCTGTGAAGTCCAAAGAAAGGGGCAGAAGCACTTACCTCTTCCAGCAGCAGCTGACAACGTCTCAGTGGAGTCGACCCCAGGGTTCCAGAAGAATACCAGCTCTTCTGATGCTAAAACTCTTTTCACATAAAACTAATAATCCAAGTTCCGATCTATAAATACACTCGCGTGGCTTTTCAGCAGACACTGCTGCGGCACCGAAAATTTGAGCACACACGGTGTGACGTCACCGATACACAAATTGTTTACGTCCGCCGCCGACCGAGGTTGAGGTGCGACTGCTACCCACCGATGGGTCACAGAACTGGCTTTAACAACTGTGGTCTAGACCTGTGATTCATATGAACATCGATTAATTGAGAATTTAGAATTTTTTTTTGGAAGAAAACATCTGATATAACATGAGCTACAAAGAACCCTAAAAGGAGGAGAAAATGGAACGTATATTTCAAATGACAGATGCACACAATTCTTTAAGTCAGAAGGTAAGGAATTATTAATGAAATGTTCGTTCCAAAACTCGAATATATTTGTGTGTTCCACATTTTCCCTGCAACAAGTAATAAAGGGAATTTTTCCGCTTTCCATGTTTTGTCATCTTCTTAACGCAAGTCATTCCGAGTTATCTTCTTGAGTTTATAACCTGTTTTGACGCTTGAATTTTGTGGTTTGTTACAAATATGACGATGGCATATACATAGACGAGTATGTATGATTATATATGGTGGGTGAAATTCGTCACATTTAATTGGTGTGTACTGTTTATTTTATTTATTATATCAGATGATGCTGTTCTTATGGCATCGTCCGAACAACAACTGCAATCACTAGTCACAAGAATGAAGGAGGGATGTGCAGAAAAAGGACTCCGTTTGAATGCGAGAAAAACCAAGGTACTAGTGTTTGAAAGAAGAAGGATGACAACCGTGACGATAAAGATTGATGATGAAACTCTAGAACAAGTAAATGAAATTATATATCTGGGCAGTGTTTTCACTGCGGATGGGAAGTACGATAGGGACGTTGAAAGAAGAGTGAACGCGGGAAATAGTGTTAACGGTGCCCTGGGGTCACTGATCGGCAGTCGAAATGTCAGTGACAAAGCTCGGCTCGCCATACACAATGCCATGTTGGTACCAACACTGATGTATGGAAGCGAAACGTGGATATGTCAGAATACGCATGAGAGTAGGGTTAATGCAGTAGAAATGCGGTCGTTGCGGCGGATATGTGGCGTCACTTTGGCGGACCGCATACGTAACGTCGAAATACGTTAAAGGGTTGGTATGAAGGAAAGCATAGGGACAAAAATAAGGAAAAGCATGCTACGATGGTTCGGGCATGTTGAAAGGATGAGCGATGAAAGATTGACGAACCAGATATATAATGCGAAAGTTGTGGGTAAAAGAGGCCCTGGCAGACCGAGACTCACATATCACGATCAAATAAATAACACACTGACTGAAGGTGCATTAAAAAGTCTTCGTAACCAAAGGGCATGTATGAAGAGGTTAATGAATGTCGACGAAGCGAAAGAGGTATGTCGTGATCGTGTCAAATGGCGCTCAATTGTCTCTGACTACCCCGCAAGGGATCTGGCGTGAAGATATGTATGTATCCTTTTTGGATTAAGTCACACTTTTAATGTCTATATCTGTGATTGAAATAAACAAGCAAGAAAAATAAAGTGATAGAAATAAAATGTGATAAGTACACACTATTTATAAAATAAACGTTTGAACTCGTAGATGTGGCGATAAATATGTAGTTAGCCTAGCAACAGATGCAATTCCTGTAAATAAGCTACAATAATCGAACGTCATCATTAGGAATTACTCTTTACTCAGTACTTATTCCCTATATCCCTCTGTTATTTAGTGGCACGGGTCAAGTACATTCGGAAGTTAATCCAGTTAGTGTGTGCGTAGAGATGTGGCGATAAATAAGTAGTAAGCGCAGTAACTGATTTAATTCCCTTAAACAAACGACGATAACCGAACGTTATCATTAGGAATCATGCTACTACTTAGTGCCTACTCATAATTTGACACTGTTAAAATTTAACCATCTGGTAATTAGTGGCACGGGTTTGATTACATTCCAGTTAGTCTACACGTATGTAGTATAGATGTGGCGATAAATATATAGTGAGCGCAAAGAAATTTCCGTAAACAAGCGGCGACAATCAAACGTCATCATTAGCAATTACGCTACCACTTAATAGCTACATGTATATTGATACTGTTAAAATATAACCCTCTGTTAATTATGAGCACGGGTCGAGTCCATTCCAGTTAGTGTGTGCACTAACTGTAGTGGAGTATAGATGTGGCGATAAATAAGTAGTGAGCGCAAAGACTGAATCAATTCCCGTAAACAAGAGGGGGTTATCAAACGTCATCATTAGGAATTACGCTGCCACTTAGTAAAGACTCGTAATTTAACACTGGCAAAATATAACCCTCTCTTATTATAATCAAAATCAAAATATTTATTTCCATAGGTTATCTTGTAACAACTTGGATATTGCCAACACTAAAATAATATAAAACAAAAACATACAAAATATATAAACAAACATAAGTTAGGTAATCATGGTTGGACCGTAACGGGTAAACAATCCAGATTTATGTGTGTTATAATATCATTATTGTCATAAGCAGGGTAATTGTAACTTAATAATTACTTAATATAAGATCGTAACTGTAAATAGGCCGTGTCAACTAAATATAAATTCGTGGCTGTAAAAGGGCCGAGTCAGCTTACAATCTAACAACAATAATAAATATCAAATCTTAATACTAGTTCGTAGCTGTATACGGGCCGTGTCACCTTACAATGTAAATAATAATAATATATCAATTAAGCATATATTCGTAGCTGTAAAAGTGCCGTGTCGTCTTATATTCTAAATACCATTAACAATAATTTATATTCGTGGCTGTAAAGAGGCCGAGTCAACTAAAATATACGTAATTAGTGGCACGGGTCGAGTAAATTAGGAAACTAATCTACATACGTAGAGATGTGACGATAAATAAGTAGTCCGCGAGTAACTGATGCAATTTCCTCAAACAAGCTACGATAATCAAACGTCATCATTAGGAATTACGCTACCACTTAGTACCTACTCGTAATTTGACACTGTTAAAATATAACCCTCTGTTAATTAGTGGCACGGGTCGAGTACATTCGGAAGTTAATCCAGTTAGTGCAATTAGTAGTTCCACGTGTGCGCTGGCCGCATCTCGACTGCGTTCGCCGCAAATAAATGACACCACCTGCTGTTTGAACGGGAGCACCGCTAAATCGGGAAAATTCTATTGCATTCTACCTACATATTTGCTGGACAAAAAGTGTTACTCGTAATACCTCGAGGTTGCAATTTTGTTCGGTACCTAGGTTTAGTTTATATTTATAATATATTTTGATAGGGAATTAGAAATTATATACTGGCTGGTAAATTCCTTGTTCCCTATATTTCTATTTAATTCCTAACGTGACGCCATCTAGTGGCTTACTTCAGAACAATGGCTGAGGTTAAAACCCTCTAGAGGCAGCGAGTCGTCACCGATCAGCCGTCGCGTATGGTCATGATTTCTCAACAAAAATAAGTAGTTTATCGTACTACTCGTACTATCAGACCGCGTCTTGTCTACGTCTTCCGTCAGTGATTGTTTCGGCCGACAAATCGGTCGAATGCATCTTGTATCTAGGTAGACACGCATGGTGACGGGACGGGGGGTTAGGGGGGCTCAATTCGCCACTCCGGCGCTTCTTCGTTCCAAACAAAAGAGAGTGAAAACTAACAGCGCCTGTTGCGGTCGCCTCGCAACAAAATCGCTCGCTCGCCCGCTCGCTACGTCGCGTGTTTAACAAGTGCTCAGTGAGGGTAAATCTGGGGTAAGTCACCAATCAGCCTACTCTAGAATACCAGGTGCATCGCTGCAGAACCCGCCTCGCCATACAAACGGCTAAAAACGCCGAATTATTTGTGGCGCCCACATTTTTTGGTACTTCGAGCCGATGGTTGCCATTTTTTTGGCAATTAGAACCAATTTTAATTAAAATCCCTATATTTTTCAAATTTTTCTGTAGTTTTGTATCGCCACTTTGTTCGCAATTTGTTTATTTTTGTTAAAACACATACATTTATTTTTATTAATTTCGTTGGATACGTTTATTTTGTTAGTTTTCATATCTCCACTTTTTGTTATATTTTTTCGCTCACTATAATGTTAGGTACCTAAACCATCGCTAAACATTATTTAAACTTCGCATTGATACGTTTTATGCCTACGTGATAAAGGTCATATCCACTCGCTCGCCGCATCGCATTCCTTTACAACTACCCGCAGTTGCTAAGTGATCGCTTTCTATTGTTTTATTTTAACGTTTTATTCACTATATTTTATAGGCCTTTTATACCTATAACTAATATTAATTTAATCAGTTCGTTTTTTAGGACAAATATTAGTTTTCGCAAAATATATTTAAAAAAAAAAAAACGCTTTTTTTGTAAAATTTCCGCTATCGTTCGGTTTTAGAACATTTTTAGTTTTTATTTATTCCGCTAAACTTAATTTACGCTAAACACCGCCTTTAATATTTTTTGTTCATTTTTTTTTTAGTTTTATTTGCTTTTTTTATTATACGCTTTTTGTCTTAATCTCACACATTAAATTTTGTTTTCGTTTATATTTACGCATATTATACTTAAAATCTACAAGTATAAATATTTACCTTTTTTTTTATTTGTTTTTTTTGTATCATTTTTTTTTTATTTTGTTTAATTTATCTTTTACTTTTACACAATGACTTCTAGTAAAAAGTACGAAGAATTCGTGGATCCAGTAGTAGAAAGAAATTTAAAGTTATTATACGCAAAAAGAGATGCTATTTTCAACCGCATGCAATCTATTTACAATAGTGCAAAACGGGTTTCTGATGATAGTATCGCTGAAGAATTGTTTTTATCTAGTATTGATTCGATTGATACTGTTCGCTCAGAGTTCATGGATATTTTAGACAGGGTCAATGAACTCGAGTTAACCGCTAAGCCTAATGCAACACCTAATTTTCAAAGTTGGGGTGCATTTGAAGATCTTTATTGTTATATAAAGCGCGTTAATAAATCTATATCGAGTAAAAATTCCCCTGCAGCTTGTCGGTCTACTTCTGAACGTAAAAAACATATTTTTGCAAAATTACCGAAGCTTGAATTGTTAGGATTTTCAGGAGATCCAATGCAGTGGCCTCTTTTTTATGAAAGTTTCAAAAATTCCATTCATTTAAATGAGGATCTCGAAGACAGCGAACGTATTCAATATTTAATGGGCAAGTTATCTGGCCGTGCTTTGTCTGCGTGTGCAGGCATAGCACCGACGGCCGAGAACTATGAGTTGGTTTGGCAAACCTTAGTTAATAAATTTGAAGATAAACGTAGCTTAGCAAATGCTTATTTTGAACAAATTTTAGAATTTAAGTCGCTTACAACCGCATCATGTAAAAACATAGATTTATTTTTAGATAATTTTGTCGCCGCCGTCGCTAGTTTAAAGTTATTAAATTTAACGGATTTATCAGATTTTATGTTACTTCATATCGCTTTAAAGAAAATGGATCCCGAAACAACACGCGCTTTCGAAATGACTAATCGTAATTCTGTTACTCCCACTTATGGCCAGTTTATAACGTTTTTGCAGGAACAATCAAAAATTTTGGAACGCGCTCCAATCACAAAAAATATAGAACGCGCTTCCACCTCAACTACTTATAAAAAACAGATTAGTCAAAGCCCTAAACACACGCACGCTTTTGTTTCTAACTACGCTAATACTCGTATGTGTATTTATTGTAATAAAAACACACATGTACAGTTATACAAGTGTGATATTTTTCAGCAGTTATCTGTACAAGACAGATATAATTTTGTAATTAAGAATAATTGTTGTACAAACTGTCTTAGTGTTCAACATAATTCTTCATCGTGTCAATCCACTTTTTTATGCAAACACTGTAAGCATAAACATCATTCGCTTTTGTGTAAGTTTAGGAATGTACCAAAACAAACCAAACCGCGATGGTCGCGTACTGGGGAAACCGGTCGAGGCGCGCCGGTGCCACCCGGCAGCCATCCGGCGCCGATCCCAGTGACGTCACCAGCGCACACACGTGCAACGGCTATCACGCACACTGCCGTGCCGTCTACATCTAACGGTTCGCCTAACGTTGCTATGTGTGAGAATAGTACAGAATCGTTACAACAGGCACACACATCTGCGCTTTGTAATTTGCAAATGTCTTTAACGCATGATACATGTTTATTAGGCACTGTGCAAGTACTTTCTTTTGATAAGAGTGGATTGGAGCACTGTGTCCGAGGTCTGGTGGACCCCGGTTCTCAAAGTAATTTTATAACTTTGGAATGCTCTCGCAAGTTAGGCTTAGCTATACAGGAGGTTTCAGTAGGTATAGTTAAGGGTATAGGGGGCTCCTCTAACCCTATACGCGGTATTGTTTCTTTTAATTTATATTCTCGCTTTAATAAAAACATTTGTTTATCTATTGACGCTTATGTAATTGATCGCATCACGGGCGAATTGCCCACAGTTACCGTTAGTCGCTCATCGCTTTGTTACTTAACTCACGTTCAACTCGCGGACCACTCGTTCGATATCCCGAGTGAAATTGACTTTTTGTTAGGAGGTTTATTGTTTTCAGATATATTATTGCCTGGGCGCATTACAGGGCCGCCAGGCAAGCCAACCGCGTTTGAAACTATTTTTGGTTTTATTATTATAGGAAGAACGCCTGTTTCACTTCTTTCTATCTCTCCGCCGCTTACACATTTTTCTGCTGTAAACGAGCCAATTGAAATATTATTACAGAAGTTTTGGCAGTTAGAGGAGGTGCCTGGTGAGGTTCCGGCCAACCCAGACGACCTGGAGTGTGAAAGTATTTTTACAAATAATGTTACTCGAGACGAACTAGGTAGGTACAAGGTTGCCCTTCTCTCGTGATCCATCGCTTTTAGGAAACTCGTACTCGACTGCCAAGAAACGATTTCTTTCATTGGAAAGAAAACTGCTCGCTTCGCCATCCCTGCATGCCGATTACGATGCTGTTATTCGCGAATATTGTAATAAGAAATATTTGGTTCCGCTTTCCGAGGTTTCCGAGTTGGGATACTACATTCCCCATCACGCTGTAGTTCGCACCGACAAGGTTACAACGAAGATGCGAGTCGTGCTCGATGCCAGCGCGAAAACTACCAGTGGGGTTTCGCTAAATGACATCCTACACCCGGGACCTAATTTACAAAAGGATATTTTTGCTGTATTGTTGAATTTTCGCTTATTTAAAGTCGCTCTGTCTGCCGATCTGAAGCAGATGTATTTAAATATTTTAGTTAATGAATCACATCGCAAGTTTCAAAGAATATTGTATAGGTTCGATCCGTGTGATCACATTCAAGTTTTTGAGTTTAGAACAGTTTGTTTTGGTTTACGCCCCAGTCCGTATCTCGCGATGCGTACTGTACAGAAATTAGTGAATGATGAGGGTAGTCGTTATCCGCGCGCCAGCGAGGTCGTGCTAAGGTCGTGTTATATGGATGATATTGCAGACTCGTGTCGCACAAACCAGGACGCAATCAATATTAAAAATGAATTGATTGGTTTATTCAAATCTGGTTGTTTTGATATTTTAAAATGGTCAAGTAATTCCCAAATTGTTTTAAATGATTTACCTAGCACGCATATTCATCCTGATGTTATACAATTTAGTGATTCAGATTGTTTAAAGATTTTAGGTGTACAATGGTCGCCAGTTTTTGACTCATTTAGTTACACCATCTCATTTGAAAAGGTTACGTGTACAAAACGTAATGTCCTTTCTGTTGTCGCTCGTCTTTTTGACATATTAGGTTTTGTTCAACCTGTTATTTTATATGCTAAATTATTGATTCAACATTTATGGGCTCTTAGGATAGACTGGGATCAGACCCCGCCACAAAACGTGATTGAGGCCTGGTCAAAGTTACAAGATGAAATGTCTTTGTTATCTCAGATACAAGTACCGCGCCACGTGGGTGTCCACGATGGTTCTAGGGTCACACTGGTCGCATTTGCCGATGCGAGCCAAAAAGGTTATGGTTGTGTTATTTATTTACATTCTGTTAATTTGGATAATTCTATTACAGTTCGCTTAGTTTGCGCTAAATCGAAGGTCGCGCCGCTTAAAACCGTAACTTTAGCCCGCTTGGAACTCTGCGCTGCGCTTTTAGCAGCCAGGTTAACTCGTCAAGTACTCGACATCTATAAATTACGTCATCCTATAGACGATCATGTTATTTTTTCTGACTCAACAGTAACCCTATGTTGGATTAATATTTCGCCGCATTTATTGCAAACTTTTGTTGCTAACCGCGTTTCACAAATTATTGATCTTGTCTCTCATGATAAGTTTTATCATGTGTCAGGTGTTGAGAATCCTGCCGACTGTTTGTCGCGAGGATTGACACCTGCCCGCTTGTTGAACCACCCGCTGTGGTTCACTGGTCCTTCTTGGCTTTCTACGCCTAAGATAAATTGGCCGATCAACACATTTGTTCAGCCGGTCGATTTGTCTATTCCTGAAATTAGAACTATATCGCTTTCATCGTGTGTGGAAAATAAACCAACACACATTTTTTATACGCTCGCTCTTAGAAAATCCTCTTGGATTAAATTATTACGTACAATAGTTTATGTTTATCGCTTTATGAAAGTTTTACCTTATTCCGCTGTTATTAGTGCTTCTGATTTAGAATTCGCTGAAAATAAATTAATTAAAGTAGTTCAACATTTTTATTTTTCTAAGGAAATATTTAATATTCAAAATAATATACCTTGTAGTTTACCCATACGCAAATTATATCCGTTTTTGGATAACGGCATTCTTCGTGTTGGAGGTCGCCTACGAAATGCCGACTTATTGTTTTCAGAAGCACATCCTTTAATTTTACCGCGTAAAGATCACGTCGTATCTTTAATTATTTCTCATTATCATCGCTTACATTGCCATACGGGGCCGTATCAACTGATGTCATTGTTACGGCAGAAATATTGGATACTGTCTGCTAGGCGTTTAATTCGCAGTACTATAAATAAATGCAACGCTTGCTTTAAAGCTAGGCCTAAAGCAAGTAGTCCGGTTATGGCCGACCTCCCCCCCGGCCGGGTGCAGGTGTCGCGAGCGTTCCAGCACACTGCGGTGGACTACGCTGGTCCAATCGATGTAACCCTTCGCCGTCAGCGAGGAGAGAGAAGGCATAAGACGTATATTTGCATTTTTGTTTGTTTGAGTGCGCGCGCAGTGCATGTCGAACTAGCTGAAGATTTGTCTTGTTTCGCTTTTCTTAACGCCTTTAAACGTTTTATTTCGAGGCGTGGAGCAGTTCAGCACATGTACTCCGATAACGGTACTAACTTTGTCGGAGCGAAGGGATATTTGTCTGATTTATATAAATTTTTAGAAAATGATTTTAAGGAACCTTTGTGTGCAGAGTTAAGTAAATGTCGCATTCATTGGAAGTTTAATCCGCCGCGTAGTCCTCACTTCGGGGGGCATTATGAAATTTATGTAAAAGGTTTTAAAACCCATTTGTTTAGAGTTATAGGCCATCAGTTATTATGTAAAGACGAACTGTCAACTTTGTTAACCCAAATTGAGGCTATAATAAATTCGCGTCCGCTCACTTTACTAAGCGAGGATCCTTCAGAACCTTCAGCTCTGACTCCCGCGCATTTTTTAATGACCGCACCGCTTAACCATTTGCCTGCCTACGACGTATCCAACGAACCCGTTAATTTATTAAATAGGTTTAATTTAATAGACAGTATGGTCCAAAGTTTTTGGAAGAGATGGAGATTAGAATATCTTCATTTATTGCAAAGCCGAACAAAGTGGAATACTGCTACGCATCCTATCACAGTAGGAACGGTGGTCGTTGTCATTACCGATAACGTCCCACCAGTTAGTTGGCCGCTCGGCATTATAACCGCCACTCATCCGGGCGCGGACGGAATCGTCCGTGTTGCGTCCGTAAAATTATCAACAGGCGTTTACAAACGTCCTGTTGTACGCTTATGTTCCCTTCCAACACAATAGTGTCTCGCGTCCCCAGGCCTTACAAACCTCGGGACACTTTAAGTTAATTTTAATTTAATTTAAGTTTTTTATTTTTATTTTTTTTATTATTTCTTTTGTTGTTTTAGTCTACCTCATATGTTTAGTCCCTTTGTTTTTCTTATTTTTTTTTGTTTTTATTTTATTTTATATTTCTCGTTGAAATGCGAGCGCTTTCAAAGGGGCGGGGATGTTTCGGCCGACAAATCGGTCGAATGCATCTTGTATCTAGGTAGACACGCATGGTGACGGGACGGGGGGTTAGGGGGGCTCAATTCGCCACTCCGGCGCTTCTTCGTTCCAAACAAAAGAGAGTGAAAACTAACAGCGCCTGTTGCGGTCGCCTCGCAACAAAATCGCTCGCTCGCCCGCTCGCTACGTCGCGTGTTTAACAAGTGCTCAGTGAGGGTAAATCTGGGGTAAGTCACCAATCAGCCTACTCTAGAATACCAGGTGCATCGCTGCAGAACCCGCCTCGCCATACAAACGGCTAAAAACGCCGAATTATTTGTGGCGCCCACAGTGATCATCATCAGAACGTCCACGACCGCTGGTTTCCGAGTGTGCGCTAGCTAGCCGGCTCAAACCCAAAACTATAAACTTTCGTGAAAGTGCTGTGCTAATAAAAACCCTATGTGAAACGATACAGTCCACACATATCTGCTGGATTCGATCTGGAGGCTTCGTGAGTAACCTTTCTTTTCCTTTCCCTAAACTGTCTCCATCAGCCAGTAGGTATTTTCCCCTACAAAATTTATTTATTAAAGTTTGAATATCCACTGAAAAAAGAGCGGGACATAGTTTAGATTTTTTACTATGATATAGTATTAATAAATTTATATAATTTATTTACAACAATCAGACTATAAAAAAAACAAAACCAGTCATCACTGTCACTGAGACGAGACTATGCGCTTATTAAATGTGTTTGGCGGATAATTAGAGGTCAAACGACAAACTACAGTGCTACAGCAAATAAGATTTCGAGTTCCGACGAGGTTTTAGTACGTACTATGCAGCCGCTATTTAAGGAGCCGATGACGCGCACAGTAGCACACGAGACTTCGACGTTGCTAAAATCACTCGGCATTATTAATGGGTTGTCACTGAAATTTCCCTTGTTTGACTGATGTGCTTGCACGGAGACTGAGTTTAAAAAGATGGCAAAAACTTTTTTAGGATATAGTGAGGATGAATTAATTATTATTATTACTGCAAATTTATTAAGGTATTTTTGTATATTTATTGTATTAACCATATGTGAAGAACACTTACTAACGAAATGGCTTAGGATGTTATGTTAGGTTTACGTGTTTGTAAATAAATAAATAAATCATATGAGGTGGCAAGACAGACAATAACAAAATACAACACTAGTTTTGAAAATAATTATACACAAGTAAAATGTAATAAGGTGAAGGATAAAAAATACGAAAAACATTAATATTTTCCTTAATAATCCGTTTCTAGCGGATTTGCATCGCAACCACAAGGAAACCGCTTTCTCTTGATATGTTTACGTTTACGACAAAAAATAATCCCCTTGTTTATTCCACGACAGGAAAAAGACCCTGATGTAATCGCGTCCATACATTTCCTTGCTTCTTGGAAATATGGAATGTTTTAATTCTAATTCGACATATTGTTTTAATTTCATAGGTTTTTTTATTAGCTTAGTTTTATTTTTTATTTATAATTAGTTTTTAATCTATTTTTTTTATTTTACTATAAATACAAATAAATAAAATACTACTAATGTTAGTTATTTGTTTATTAGCGGTATTTGAAAAATTGAAATATTGTGCATTTTGCCGGACAGTTCCAACGTGGCTACAAAGTTTGATGCAAGTTTTTTTATGTTTTTTTATGATCAAATACTAAATACTGACAGAGTCTCACTAATTAATCGAGAAACAATAATCATTGTCTTGTCTATGATGGGACGTGATTTATTTCTTTAAACGGATATCAAACAGTTCAATTTAATTCTCATCATCGTCAGCCTGTATCTCTCCACTGCTGGATGTAGGCTCATCAATTAACGCAATCTCTTGCCACCCTCATCCAACTCCTATAAGCGACTTTCTTCAGGTTATTCGTCTAACTGCGGGGGTTCGTCCCACTCGATGAGCTAACCACTTGTTATGATGGGCCTATAGTAAAGTTGGCTAAATGTGAAACCGCTTATTAAAAAAAGCATGGTTTCTGACTACTCCGCTTTTAGCTCGTGATCATACTTTACTAGTCATTAATTTATGTGTCGGATAAAAATATAAAACTAATTGATGCGCCTGTAAAGTGGCCTTGTTAATAGCATATATTAATATATCTGCTGTCGACACATTTTTATTTTTAATTAATAATTTAATAAGGAATATTTATATTATTTGTCTGTCTTCATTTTTGGCCTTATGTCATTTTTACTTCAGTCTTGTTCCAAATTTACCGTTTTATTTATTTATATATTGCTAACACATGCATACTTACTTATATACACACATATACACACACACACAATTATTTAATAAAATTAATTTTAATACTAAGGATAGGATAAGGGATATAAGTCCCGTCCGCGTGGAATGGTGGCAAGAACGCTGGCAGCATTTCCCCGCTGAATTGTAATACTGATTATTTGGGCGAAGAAAGAGCCCTCTTGTCACCGGAGGAGACGACAAGACGCGGTGTTATGTCTTTTAAAAACATTTTTGCACTTGGACTCCATGGGCCCAGAGTTTCTACAGCAAACGGCATAAATATGTAATCTTTTATTATACTTACATATTTGCGCCGCTTGCTGGACTCCGCATTTTCCGCCGCGGCTCCCGCTTTATGCGCTGTCCCCCTGAGATGCGACGACTATTTTTTTCGTTTATAACCTGTAAAAAAATAAAAATATTTAAGTCTTGCATTCAGCAAATATAAATAAATATTGTCTAGAGTAATATAAAATATTGCAAGTACTAATTCCTACAATGACATCTGAAACACCGTCCACCGACTGTTTCAGATGTCACAGCTAAACTGCTTTTGTTACTATGTGCAGTTATTTTATGCCTTAACCTATGTAACAACTAAATTATGATGTATATTTATTTTGCAATAAAAAAAATATATTTTTATTATTGTTATATATATAATTTTACCTAAAATCCTTTGTTTTCATCATAGTTCCAATCAGGACGCTAACAATTTTAACAATAAAAACGGATTTACAATTTCATAAAACAAACTTACGTAGGACAGCGTCAAAAAGAAAGAGTGATTGTCCAAGTTAGATTATAATTTTGTTATTTAAATTTAAGCATTTCTTTTTAATTCTAAATAATTAAAACTAAAGTAAAAATTTAATAAAATATAAACTAAACCTAATAAAAAAATAACCTACTATAAATTAAAAAAGTCCTTAAGTGACACCCTATCAGTTATAGTCCCATGAAGAATGGCAACATTCCCCTCTGCAAAGCGAGGCTAATACGTTGGCAGAAATAATTGCCAGCTTTCTGATCTCCAGACTTTTCCGTTAACCGTTTGGGCAACTCCTTGGCCTGAGTGTCTCGACCCCAAACGGCGCAAATTCATAACCTGTACTGAGGTTGGCGTATTTGCGCAGCTTGAGGTTCTCACCCGAAACCGCATGCGCTTGTTAATATATTAAATTGTGTATGTTATTATACCTAAATAAGCACCTTATGTCGACACCTAATCATTTCGACATAATAAGAAGCTAAAACATAATTAAGTGGAAAGAGTCCAATACCACATTTGATTACAGAAGCAATAAATTTTAAATTATATTCTCTTATAAACCAAATGTTTGAAAACTGTATCTGTAATTTGTAGTCCTAATTTGACTCTTTAATTTTCCTTTTATTAAATTAAATATTTAATTAAATAACTAGCTGAATTTTAGAGTGTGACGGACGTGTTTTGCGTTGTATTTTACCCTAAAGTTAATTTAAAAAAAAAACACCTATAGTAAATATAAAAATATGATTTATATAAACTCAAATCTAAACTTTTAAAATATATAAATTACTATTAATTAAAAAATCTGTCTAATAATTAAAAATACAACTAAAAAAGAATAATAAATCAAAATTGCTCCAATCGTTATTTATTTATAAACTCTTTATTGCACAAAATAACTTAAAAAGTAGTGTACAAGGGCGAACTTAATGCCGCGGCATTTTATAACAGCTAACCTTTGGGAGTGTGGCAGAGGATTGCGGGTGCATTAAGATTAATATAATTACTAAAGAATAATTAAATACTATTACATAAATACTTACATGATATATAATTAAATTAATATATATAATAAACATAAATATATAAGTATTTTACGAGTATATGAATATATAAACACACTAATAGATAGGTACTTGTATTATATTACATAGGTACAATCATTTACGATAAAAATTAAGAAAATAAATATTATAATGCATAGGTACTTGTAGTTATCATGACAAATTATTTTGTTCATTTAAAAAGTGAGCAACAAGTAGATTTTTAAACACATTTATTGAAGTTATCAATGGGCAAAGTGAATGCTGTTCCATTGGCCCAAATATTGCCCAGCCCTCTTGTCTGCTGAGGTGTTGACGAGCTGTTTTGACAATTTCATGTGCACTTGTCCCCACGGCCCGTGAGTTTCAACTCTAATCGGCGCAAAAACAAATCTCCCAATAAGCTGGGTGTATTTCCGCCGTTTGAGGTTCTGAGAGTTGACCATCGTTAATATACATAAACGCCAGCTCGCTTGCGGGGTCGCCAGAAACAATTGAGCGCCATTTCTTACGGTCAACACATACTCGTACCTCTATCGCTTCGACATTCATTAACATTTTCATACATGCCATTTTGTTTCGTAGACTCTACTGCACCTTATATTTATTTATTTGGTCGTCATAGGTGAGTCTATCTTTCGTCGTTCATTTTTCAACATACCTGAGCCATCGAAGCAAGCTATTCCTTATTTTTGACTCTATGCTTTTTTCATACCTACTTTTGCGTATAGATATAAATTAAATACAAACAAATATTAACATGATTAATACACTACACCTTTCATATTATTTTAAATGGTTGGAAGGGTTTTTAAGCTTTGCATCTCTCTCGCTCGCACATTTTTTTTAGTTTGCTTTTGAGAAACTTAGTCAATCAGCAGCAAACTCAGTCAGTCATTTTAGAAAATAAACATTTTATGAATTATATTAACAGAGATTTATTGTAGTAAAATAGAGGAATTCGTTATAAATCTTTTTGCTATTTTGCTCTGCTTTTAGTTACCTAAAAGTCGCGTACATGCTATCTCTTTCTCTTAATATACGACAATCAAAGAGATCAGTTAGAAATAAAATAACATAAATGCTATTAAATATTTATAACAAAATGAACCTAATTTATTTAGACATAAGTTATAAATTGCCTCTGCATTTTGACACAACCTCAAGTTGGCAGTAGTTGTAACGTACTATCGGAAAAAATCAAAACACGATTATTTTGTGCTAATATTCCTTACGGTGTTTTCAAAGCCGTCACCTATAATCTAGTTGATACTTGATCGATGCTTTTAGGTCCGCGCCTTTGTACTTTGTGCAATAGTTTCTAATAAATAATTAATTTAAAAAAATAACGAAACAAACAATAGGTGATATTTAGCAGAGTCTATTATATATGCCATTACATATATCATCATCATCATCAGGCTATATACTCTCCTTTCTTTAAGGCATTCTCTATAATCTTAATGCACCCCCTTACCTAAAATCTCGTTTTAAATTTCTTTGTGACTCGCACGGTCTTTCACTTCGTTCTTCCCATAACAATTTACTTAAAATCCCTCCCCACTCTTCCAGCAGATATTCAGACTCCTTTTCGGTATCTGCAGCTCGCCAGTGGAACAGACTACCTTTGGTAACCAGACAAGCTCCATCTCTAAAAATATTTAAAGACAAGTTATACAATTTTTTACACCATAAACAGAATAACTTACTATAACTTTCTACTATGTACTTAGATATGTATTTATTATTTATGTATATATTTATTTAATATGTAGGATATGTATATTTAATTAGTATGTATTTATATTTCATTATTGTTGATCACAATATTATTTCTGCACCCGCTTGTAATGGCTCCCCATTCACAAAGGTTAGTTAGTAGAAAATGCATTTATAGCATTAGGCTCGCCTTTGTACCCACACTATTTTTGGTTCTGTACAATAAAGAATTTATTATTATTATTATGTCTCTCCACTGCTAGATGTAGGCCTCCCCCAAGGCTCGCCATTTCACACGATCTTTTTCCACCCTCATCTATACATTATATATATACTTTTTATTAATTAGCGATAGGAGATTGATTTCATATAGATCGATTAAGGTTTCCTAGTATCGAGGAAGCGTGGATGAATAAATACATACATATGAATAAAAGGCATTTTATCTCGTCTCTTGGGAACTATCGTTCACTGAGATAAAATGTATTCCGAACATAATTCGGGCTATTCGCAAAACTACAAAACCCATTCAATCGTTGTAACTATAAAAAACTTAATGATTAATGCATGGTGGTCATTTAACAAAAAAAACACATAGTCAGTGAGACGTTCGCTCTCTAAAACTATACCAAGCTCAATTATCTTTGGTTAATATTACGTAAATATTATTTTATTTATTTATTTTATTTTATTATGGTAACAAACAGTCACAATACAATTAATATAACAAACAATATACATATAATTAGACCTGGAGTCCAAAACTGGGAAAGAGAACTATACTTATTACATTTTCAAAATACAGTTAAACCATAAAAGGAAGTAAAAATCACATTTAAGTCTATTCTATCGAATACTTAACTCTAATTATCTCACGGACTCTGCTCCTATACACTGACTTAGAGCAAGCAAATATGGCCACGTCAACCAAGCAATCATTAGGTATATATAGTTTTACTGCTCGTGTTATAAAGTTATTGTAGAATAATAAATTATAAGAGAAATAAAACCACAATAATAATGATAAAAATAACTTAACAAAAGAAAAAAAAATCGAGTTTGTAATAAATATTTATTACAGGTGTTTTTTTTTTGTATTACTCTTTCTTTATTGAGCATATAATTTTCCTAAATAAATATTTAAGTACAATTAAAATATAACCATAAATTATAAGGTACATTTTTTGTGTCTATAATTTATACCCCAAAGTATTATTTTATTTTTTAAAAGTACATAAATGCCTCTGTGGTCTAGCTTGAGTCCGTGGATTTAGACTAGACAAAAATATTTATTAATGTAAATAAATGTGTACATTTAAATTACATTTAATTAATTTGTGATATTTCTCGAGTATTATTATTAACAAAATATAAAATAAAATAAATATTAATACTAAGGATAGGGATATAAGTCCCGTCCGCGTGGAATGGTGGCAAGAATGCTGGCTGCATTTCCCCGCTGAATTGCAATACTGATTCTTTGGGCGAAGAAAGAGCCAGCCGTCTGTCACCGGAGGAGACGACAAGACGCGGTGTTATGTCTTTTAAAAACTTTTTTGCGCTTGGACTCCATGGGCCCAGAGTTTCTACAGCAAACGGCACAAATATGTAATCTGTTAGTATACTTACATACTTGCGCCGCTTGCTGGACTCCACATTTTCCGCCGCGGCTCCCGCTTTATGCGCTGTCGAGTTAAGAAATAAAGTTTAATTTTATCACAAATTAGTATTGGGGAAAAATCTAAAGATAATATTATTTGAACATTTTTAATTTCGCAAAAAAATGTAATAATAGACAAAGTCAAAGTATTGCTGATAATAAACAACTTTCGGGGATAATCATTTCAGAACAGATCACTTTAAAATGGACGCAGCTGATGAATTTGAAAACTCGTTGAAAATATCTAAATTTACTCTAAAACTGACGGGTTTATATCTTGGAAAACCGAAACGGACTTGGCTGGATTATATAAAATATACATGGTTTTACTATTTCAATGTACAATTTCTTTACACCGATATAATTGGAGAGTTTATTTGGTTTTATAAGAAATTTGAAGCCGGAATTACCTTCAACGAAGTAACTTTTATGGTACCTTGTATAACTATGTGTTTGTTGGGATCTGTAAAGGCAGCTTTTTTGTTTATGAACGATAATGTTGTAATGCATTTGATAAATCGACTCAAAGAGCTTCATCCGGAAGTGAATACTGAAGCACAAGACGCGAATACAGCAGAAGGAAAGTTGTACAATATAATAAGAGATGCCATGAAAGTTCTTAATATAGTTGTCAACGTGTTATCGTATACAAATGCTGCTTTATATGTTGCTGTCATATGTACGCCGGTTATTTTGATGGTAGTGATATATTATAGTTCGGGAGAAGTAAGGCTCTTTTATCCTGTACTGGTATCTTATCCTTATATAAATTCTTCTGATATTAGAGTATGGCCGTTTGCATTCGTTCATCAGACTTGGTCAGGTAAGTTTATATTAGTCTACAATCACATTCCGGAAAATATTAAACAGCTACCAATTCGATGGTTTAAAAAAATACTCCGAAAGTGGTTAAATGAACGGTGTTATTACTCCGTAAATGACTTCTTAAATGATAGAAAAAAAATGTATGTACCTGACTATTAATTACGCAATACAATTGACATCTAGAATAATTATTTATTGAATTATATTTGACATTGAAACCTATTGGACCAATAATTATTATTTATGATTTATAAGACTGTGCCAATGTTTCTAAATTTGTAATTTATTTTTTATAATAGTACAACCAGTATAAAAGAATTACAATATAAAAGCTACCTAAATAATAAAATTAAAAATAAACTAAACTATAAATAAAAAATGTCCTCTAGAGACGTCACATCCGAGATAGTCCCAAGGAGACTGGCAACATTTCCCCTCTGTATAGCGAGGCTAATACGTTGGCAGAAATAATTGCCAGCCTTCCTGTCTCCAGACCTTTCATAGTAATAGTTCATAATAATAGTTGTATAAAATTTTGCATGCCGTCACTGGCGAAACATGTGAGTTGTCTATAAAACTGAGACCATACTCGAATCTGTAACCCTGTGTTTTTTAGCATTTCATTTCATTTCATAGGAAAAATCATGTTTACAGTTAGCGATGTTATTACGGTAAGAACGCTTTCCGTAACAACTTTAACAAAATGAGAAATACACGTTACAAGTAAATTTGTCCGAGTGTAGGACAAATTCTCCAGTTATTCTGGAAAGCCCATCTCCAACAGTGGAGGTCGAGGACTCTGTTTTACAAAGACACTTTTCTTGCGTACATTTGTCAAAGATTTACAACACCACTGTTCCCGTGCCTCGGAGAGCACGTTAAGCTGTCGGTTCCGTAGCCCTATTTTGTTACTTAGTTGCAAACGTTATATAATGAAAACCGTTAATTATATAGATATCACGCTAATAAGGGTGATATTTGTACAGACGCTGTCAGGCTCGAGCGCTTATAGAGTTGAGAATTGAATAATATTTGGTAATTATGACGCAATCTCTGACGTAAATTTATTTATTAAGACTCAAGCAACAGTATATATACTTAACATTAGATTATTACACAGTTTGAAAATTTATCTAGTACATAAACTTTTACAGTTGAGCACAGCATTTGCTAACCTGTATTCCTCGAATTAAAGTTCTAATAAGAAAGCAAAAAATTAATAAAAAAAGAAGAAGTAAATAACGAATTCCACTAATAACGTTTGCGACTAAGTAACAGAATGGGCTGCTGGTTCCACTATAACCAACTTATGGAATCGTTAATATTAAAAATGTCATTAAAAATTACGTCAGACCCCCACCAAGTTTGGCCGGCGCCGTAGAGAGTGTAGCCCACATTCTCCTTTAAAATCTGGAAGGCCAATCTCTAACAGTGGAGGTCTAGGGGTTTTGATGTCTTTTTTAGACTTCAGATATTTTTTGGTATTTTCATTAGGATCAAAATAATAGTTATTAAGGCAAAATCCCTACAATAGAGTAAATAGCATTAGGAATTTATCATTTGCTTCCAATTGCTGGTTATTTGTTGTAACAATGCCACCTGTTATCGAGTTATACCAAAATTTAAAACTACCTCGGTATATGTAACTCGAAACTAGGTGTCTTTGCCTGAGTAGTATTCTTTATTTCCTTAAAAAAGAACTATTAGAAAAATTAAAATTTGACGATATATTTTTATTCTTTCTAGGTTCAATAACCCTATTATACATAATAGGATCGGACACCTTACTGTATTCATTTTGCACATTTCTACATATTCAATTTAAAATTCTTGGATATCGGATTGAGACTATTGTTGAACGAAGCCGAGGTGGTAATAATAAAGTTGATGAAAAGCTGCTTTCGGCAAACTTTGACAATATCGTTAAGTACCATCAAGAATTAATAGAGTAAGTATTACTTACAATGAAATCTATGAAGCATGATTGAACTTTAGTTACTGGCATTGCCAATATAAATCTTTCTCATAGCAGACGCTCGCCCGCTGCGCTTGTTGTATCCGCAAACCTATCACGCTGCGCTGTTAAAACGCTGAATCACGCCATAAAGTCTCCAAGTGCAGTTCTCAATTAGTATCATACTTTTAAGCACTCTAAAGAAGTGGAGAAGTATCATAGTGAACAAGCCATTTTTTTTAATGCTTACACGACATGGGATATTAAGCCCACCTGATAGTACACTAAAGGCTACCTATTAAATGCTTCAGTCACAAGCCCGAAACAGTATAAGCTCCTTTCTCTTACTCATAGCGGACACGACAACCGCACGCTGAATCCACGAATACCTAATTAAGTCAACGATTGCAATTATTATTATATATATATTTTTATGTTTTCTTACAGTTTGGTATTAAAAGTGGACATTATTTACTCCAAATCAACTCTTTTCAATTTTATAACAAGTTCGTTTCTTATTTGTCTGTCTGGATTTAATCTCACGGTAAATATTTATCAATTTTTATTTAATATATTTTTTATTAGATTCTATTGTGAAATGATTTGAAACATTATATTCTGTAACTACTACTTTTGTTAATGCAAAATATAGATTTAATACCGTCGTACTCGTACAGACAAATCAGCTCGGAGACATCTTTACGTTTGTATAAGTCTATAGTCGGAAGATAAATAAATAAACAAATATTGTTTATATATTTATTTTAAAGTAGGTACTGTTAGAACTTTATTTACGAATTCATTGTTATTGGTCATTCAATTAATCGAAGACTACAACACTACTTGGGGACGTCATTAGAATTTACCCATTGGACCCAGGCACTGCAGAATACAAGCAGAGAACCTCAATCGGCGGAAATACACCCAGCTTATTGGGAGTTGTTTCGAGTTGAAACCCTCAGGCTGTGGGGACTAAGTACACAGAAAATTTTCAAGAGAAAAAGACAAGAGGGCCGGGCAATATTTGGGCCTAATGATCAGCATTGCCATTCAATATGGCAATGCTGCCAGTATCCTTGGCACTTTGCCCATTGGTAGCAAATTGTAACATTTTATTTATTTATATTATTTTAATTTTATTTTTCCTTTTTTTAGTAGGTATTTAATAGTTGTTTTTTTTTTTTAAATCATAACTTGTTTCGTTTTAATATATTACTTCTATAGTAGGTACCTTTGCCTTACATAATATGTTTTTTTTAGATGACTCAGGACATGGCTAACATTGGTTCGTTTGTTGTATTCCTGGTATCGAGTATGTCGCAAGTATTTATCCTTTGCTATTTCGGTGACATGATTATGCGTTCAGTAAGTTTATATGAATTAATTTTAAAAAATAAATACTAAATTTAAAAGATTTCAAGCGGAGATTTTCCCCAAGTTCACGAGAGACAGAGCCTCTTTAGACCACGGACCTATCATTTCGACTGCAAATGGGAGGAAGTGGTGATTTACGATGATCTCCGCGTATTGTTGCGTTTAAGGCGCGCGGCTGATTTTGTAGCGGCCCAGGGTTTCTTATGGCTGGATGTCACATGTGGATGTGTCACATGGCAGATGTGGCATCCCAAACCAGTGCACGGCCTCGTTTGTATGGAATGAACATCCCATTCGGAGGCCTACCAACAGACCTATCTATCCCTGATGATTTGAGGATGCAGTGGATATTAGCAGATGTAAGTGCCCTTGACAGGATGTCATTGATTGCATGGTGCATGGTGCCTCAAGATCCTGCCGGCACTTTTTGACAGCATAAGGCAAGGTGTTTGTCTTGTTCACCTTACAGCCCAGTCGTAAAGCTACAACAATGCGGAGTGTGTTGGCGTCTAGCATATATGAATGTTAGCAACCGGAATCAGGCACTAATACTGACATCAGTTCCCAACACTATGCCGGCTTGACTGATTATGAGGGCAACTCCAGCCTGGTCCTGAACCGTGTGGATACACTTTACTGGGTTTATCTTAATTCTGACCTGCCTGGTGGGTTACTGCTGTACCAGGTATTGTGATCTCATAGGTACTGATAACTAAATTTAAAAGGTTATTAGTTGATCGTTGTGGTGCAGTTCTGTATATGTTTTATTTTGTAAATCTGATATAGCTGAGTTTTCGTTGCAGATTCCTTTCTCAGTCAGATTAAACATTAACAGGTCACTGGAATCTGCTAAGCTGCTGGTCTTCTGCTAACAGCTTACTTATTGGACCACTTTGCTGCTTAGTCTTCTACTAGCAGGAGTAGAATCATTCAAAATAATTAAATTAATGACGTTTCATAAATGACTGTAATAGGTTTACGTGAATAAAGATATTTTGACTTTGACTTTGATCGGCACGAACGGTGGACTGGCAAATTACCACCACTACCACATATTTGTTGTTCGTTGAAAGTATGTGCCATTTGCAATGATGTCAAATGCCAATTTTTACGTTCAAGAAGAACTAATATTACAAGCTTACCATGGTGATATTTATATTAAAATAACACCGCTTGAAAGAAGACTTATTGTGAACTAATACGTATAGCAAAATCGATAAGTCGTTTAGCTTTATTTCAATTGATTGGTAAAATAATTTTCAGAGCATTGAGGTTTGCGATGCAATTGCCAGAAGTGACTGGGTAGAAGCTACTTACTCCGTCAAGAAAAGTCTGGTTCTAATGATAATGAGGTAACATATTATTTTAGTAACAAATAGGGATATAATATTTAGGTATTTAAACATAAATCATTTCTATAGATTAAAATATCTGAGTGACTCTGTATGCTCTTACTTGACTGATAACTTATTGGTAAAAAAAAATAAAAAATTCCTAAGAAATCATATGACATTTTTTCTTGGTTTTCTTGATTTGTGCTTCCGAGGTCTAGCGGGTAAGTCCGTGGATTTTGACCCGAAGGTACCGGGTTCGATTCCTGGTCGGGACACAATAATTTATTTAAGTTGTTTCTCGAGTTTGGTACGCTACATGCATAGACGAGCTTGCCACTTGTCATGGGCATATAGCAAAGTTGGCTAAAGGTGAATCAGCTTATATGAAAAAATAAAAGTGGTGTGTACTTCTAAGTGTGTCATTTTAGACATATTTTCGATTTCATGTATCTAATTTTTGACAGAGAAAAATATTAACAACATTTATAATAATTGCCCTCTATTTTACTAAAAATAATAAAATATAAAGGAAAGTAAGAAAAGTATCATCACGACAGTTTCCCATCGGGGTGGTCAGAAATCACGCTTATAAAGAAGTGGATTCACATTTTTCTGCCTGTTAGGCATTCTCTGACAACTAACCTTTGAGATGGTGAGAGATTATGGGCAGGAAGAAACAATTAATTAATTTATTTAACACTTTAATGTACAAAGACAAATTCGGGCTTTAATGCTGCGAGATATTCTATCATAGCCAACCATTGGGACAACTTTAAACACTTAAATGAAAAATGGTGTACACATATTAAAATAGAAATTATGAGTTATATTTTATAACTACATATAAATTTATACATAAATAATAATTATATATACATAGATATATACTAATAATATACTTACAACCGTTAAGATAAGAAATAAGAATGCAAATCTAGTAGATGCTTGTCTTATATTTTGTGGTAGATTATTCCACAGATTTGTGGCAACAACATCGAATGAATTTGAAACAAAACTAAAATTATGGGAAGGGACGGCAAGAAGAGAGTTGCGGGAGGAACGAAGAGATTTGTCGTGAAAAGATGAGAGAAAGGCAAACCTGTCCTTGACAAACAATCTAATAATATTAGTCTAATTTATAAATACACTACATACCAAGCAATTACATAAACTACGTGCAAGTATTATGAACATATATATATCGTCATGATCGTAGAACAGTGACGGATCTGTTATATTTAAAATTTTCATGGCGGCCATTCAACTGTCATTTCGACTGTTTTTTTGTCACTTTTTAAGTCTCATAATAAGTGCAAACCTTCTAGATTTCATTTTGGAACCCTTTCTAATATTTGCACTATAAATTACAGACCACAAACAATATAAAACTATATATAAATATATATGCAAAATTATGGGTATTTTTTTAAATCCGACACTGTTCTACGATCATGACGATATATATACAAATAAACATACATAAACATATTGCTTGCTAAATATTTAATGTGTACTGGATGCAGTATGCTCCTGCTTATCAAGAAACAAGTTAGTGACTAATTGTTTAAAAAATATGTTATAGATCCCAAAAAGGAAGCAAGTTAACAGCTTTTAAATTTGCTGACGTCAATTTGAGAGCATTTACAACGGTACGTATTTCTTTTTTACATTTCGTTTCGACTTTATAATTTCATTAAAGGATCGATTCTTGTAAGAGTTGGTTTTTAAAAGGTACATCTTTTATATATACCTATTATTCTAAATATCATATAACTGCAAGAAGCAAATATTTCCTTAGACCTCACGTGACTAGTGACTTAAATCGACTATGTAAATGATCAGTTTATCGTGAAGCAATAGTTGAAAAGAAAAAGAATTTGAAGAAGGAGCCTATCTAAGAAATAAGTAATAAGTTATGTACTATATAGGTTTTTTTACAAAAAAATAAGATGTGAGTGAAGTGGAGATGCGAGTTCAGAGAGCACGGA
Organism: Tinea semifulvella; assembly: GCA_910589645.1. Taxonomy (NCBI): domain Eukaryota; kingdom Metazoa; phylum Arthropoda; class Insecta; order Lepidoptera; family Tineidae; genus Tinea; species Tinea semifulvella. Next base: position 9,045,600 of record OU342595.1, on the reverse strand, counting down.
GAATAGTCTTCATGTCGTTAATGAAGGTCGACGGCGTTCCGGAGGCGGAGTCGGTGATGAGTTTTAGTGTTGCCGACTTCGTAGACTCCCGGGTTAAGTGGTTGTAGGAGCGTAGAGGTGAGGCATCGTTAGTTAAGAGTAGGACATGAAGATGAGGCAGCGATAGTGAAGAATTTTAATGAGATATGATGTATAATGAAGCCAAAAGACGAGGAATTCAAGGTATTTATTAAGTAGGGATAGTGAAACGCTGTAAGTTGCGGTTACAGGCGATCGCCCTTCGCATGAAATTGTTTTGCGAGAAACATGAATTAAAGATGAAGATGACATAGTCGGTTTTTAAGTCAGCCAACCGCCTCCGTGGTCTAGTGGTAACAAACGTTGCCGTGAACTCGGGAGGTCGTGGGTTCGATTCCCACCGGGGGCAAGTTGTACATTGTATAATTTGTCTCGGTCTGGGTGTTTATATGTATAATATGTATATATTTACAAAAAAAAAAAAAAAAAAGTATAATATGTAGTTTATCAACCATCTAGTTTCCGTAACACAAGCTACGCTTATCACGGAAACTAGATGGCGCTGTGTAACCTGTCCAAAAAAAAAAAAAAAGTCTAAATGGTGTAGCGAAGAGATTATCCGCGTGGGCAAAGTTAGATGCTACTATAGTTTGGGGCTTGTGACTTTATCCTTTATTTTCAAACCCCTGCAGCTTCGGCAACATGTGGCCTCTCTGGACGTGTTTAGCCGGCTATACTATGGCGAGTGCTCTGATGAACTCTATAACTTCATACCTTGCTCTCCATTCCGCAACCGAACCACATGCCCTCTACAGAATATGTCGTAGTTACCATCCCTACGCGTACGTATACATTTGGTAACTGATCTTCCAGCCTCTGTGTTTCCTATTTCCTATAACCGACAGTCCTATTCTGTTACTTAAGCGCAAACGTTATATAATAGAATCGTTAACTATATATATATCACGCTATTAAAGGTAATATTTTAAAAAATATATATTTTTTTAAATTTCAATCATTTATTTACTTTCCAATACATATAACTTATTAAATAGCCCGCCAAACTGTAACCACAGTTTGTTGGCGGAGACAATTACTCTCGAAGCTTAATAATAAATATTTATAGTACATAAAAAAGATGCGCGGGCGCGAACCACTCTCCCCCCGCGCGACCACCCCGTCCGCCTACAGGTACCATTAATTTAAGTCTATCTCTTTCTTAGGATTAACACTCATTTCTTCCGAAGATTATTTTAAATTTTGAAACTAAAACTCAATATGCAATAAACGAACGACTGCAGGCAGGAGGCGAGGAGAGGGCGCGCGGGGACGCGGAGCGCATACATGGCTTACAGTCAGCCACAAATCACACCTATAAACTTACAATAATACAGGTGCGACATGTAGCCGTCTGCCGCCACTTCTAACACACATTTTCACACTTTAAAATCTTTCGTACATTATTAAATTAAATTAAATTACAACTTTGACAGCAGTTTTTGCTTTATTTTATTTTTATAAGTTACTTTAGATATGTTTTATTACACGTCCGCTGTCAAGGTCTAGGTATATTTTGGAAGATCTGACGTAAATAACGAAATCCACTAATAAAGTTTGCGACTAAGTAACAGAATAGAGCTGCTGGAGTCCTTCAAGCGATGTGTAAACAAGCATAGCGTTAAGTTATAAATAAATAAAATAAATAAATTCGAAATTGCGCGCCACTTTCCAAAAAAAGTCGTGCTAGTATGAAAGAAAATACCGAATTGCTATTTTGATAGACAGAAAATTGAATTATGATAAATTTGCTAAATTAAAATAGAAGATTTTCCGGTGATAAAAAATATCGTAAATAAATTTTCAAACCAATCTGAGTATCCCCAATTCAGGCAAATAAATCTATTCTTATGGATAAATCCAGTCGAAGTAGAGTTCAAAATACTGACATTTCATAAGATTAAACTACTTGCCTAATTAGTTTGTAAATCACTTCGCTAATTTAGTTGTTGGAAGTTGAAAGATTGATTAGGATTCAAAATGATTGAGCTTACGCCGAATTCAATTGCTAGATGCCTATATATAATTATCAAAAGGTAGACAGGCTGATTTATAAAAGTAATGGAGTATAATTTGCTTAGAATCAATACACAATGTTGGACATGCATTTTCCTTCACAAAAAATACATTCACATTTTTTTTTTATTTTTTTTTTATTACAGCCGCTATTATTACTAGTCCTAGACCACCCACTGTTGGAGATGGGCCTTCCAGAACATTTATCTGGAGAACTATGGCCTACACTCCACACACTGGCTAGACGGCTTGGCAAGGATATATTGTTTACCTGTTATGGTCCAACCATGATTACCTAACTTTTGTTTGTTTATATATTTTTTGTGTTTTGTTTTATATTATTTTAGTGCTGACAAATACAAGTTGTTACAAAATAATCAAGGGAAATAAATGATTTGATTTTATAATATTGGTATGAATAATGTTGGTTCGCAGGTACTAAGCAGATCGTGGTCGTACTTCGCACTTCTAAAAACAGTATATTCAGTGAACAATAATTAATTTATATATGTCATTATATTGTCAATTAAGCCTGCAATTGCACCTACCTTTCATTCTTTAATTGCTTTTGTTGTCCCGAAGGTTTGGCTGTCATAGAATGCCTAGCGGCATTAAGTCCGCCTTTGAACTTTGTGCAATAAAGATTTAAATAAATAAATAAATAATTTACTGTGTAATGCAAAAACTTACCTGTTACCAAAGACATTAAATATATAAAAACTATGGGGCAAAAAGCCAAACTGTATGAGAATTAAATCCAGGAAAATAGTCTCAGAATTAATTAGTATGTGACAGTGCACTGTCGGTAACGCTCGCGTTCGACGTGTATTTTAAAATTGATTTTATTGTCTCACTGATAATATACCGACCTGCGTCCTACGGCAGTGAAAAACACGATCTTCTTCAACAAGAGAAGAAGAACATTCTAGATTTACGCTAAAAATAATGTAATAGATATTTTGTATCATTCATTTAATTTAAAGAAAATTTACAGGCTTTACAATGATACAATAGAAGCTGCCTCCGTGGTCTAGCGGTTAAGTCCGTGGTTTTAGACTCGGAGGTACCGGGTTCGATTCCTGGTCGGGACACAAATATATTTATTAATGTAAATAAATACATAATATTTCATTTATTTGTGATATTTCTCATATTTGGTACGCTGGAGACATCTACGAGCTTGCCACTTGTTATTATTGGCCTATAGTATAAAATCAAAATAATATTCAATTCAAATTCAAATAAATAGGTAAGCATTGCAATATGTCTGGAAAGTCCAAAATGTTAAAATATATGTATATATATTAGTTTTTAATTTAAATTGTAAATGCATATATAGTTATAAGTTTATTAGCTTAATTTTGTTTTCTTCTTTTTTTTATTATTTTTTTTCTTTATTATTAGAACTTTAATTCGAAAAATACAAGTTGACAAATGCTGTGCTCAACTGTAAAAAGTGTATATACTAGATAAGTTTTCAAACTGTGTAATAATCTAATGTTAGTATATATACTGTTGTTTGAGTCTTAATAAATAAATAAAAAATTAGTAAAGTTGGCTAAATGTGAATCCGCGTATTTATAAGCGTGGTTTCTGACCAACCCGAAAGGGAAACGGTAGTGATGATATTTTACTTTACTATTTATCATCATGAATATAAACTAAACATAAATAAATTGCGGTGTAGTTAGAAATCTAGATTTTAAATGTTGAGCCTAATTTACTGCTAAAATACCTACTCGTAGTATGCTGCTATTAAAATATAATTTGTACAATAAATTAATTTGTTTTATTTACTTTTTATTATCTATCAGCATCATCACAGCCCCTAGAACTTCACTGTTGGATATGGGTCTTTCAGGAAATTCTGGAGAATTCGGCCTACACTCGTCACGCTGGCCAAACCGGTTGGCGAGGTTCTGATGTCAGTTTTATAATTTGTTATTACCGTCCCAATTGCGTATTGCAGTGAGGTGAAGAATCTATGTGTTTACCTAGATTCTAATCTAAGCTGGACAAACCAAGTCACCAGAACTAGTGGTAAAATATTTTCTTCTTTGCACTCTCTAAATAAACTTAAAAACTTTCTGCCGTTAAAAGCTAAAATAACCCTTGTCCAAAGCCTTCTTCTTCCTCTCCTCGACTATGGTGACGTGTGCAGCATTGATATGTCGGAGATGTTGCTCAACAAAATGGACCGTTTACTAAATGCATGTATCCGGTTCATCTATTGCTTACGTAAATATGATCACATCTCCGAGTATCGTGCTAGGTTGAAGTGGCTGCCAATTCGCTGTCGCAGGAATCTTAGAGTCCTCTGTCTCCTTTACTCTGTTTTAAATGAGCCTGCGACACCGAAATACCTCAAGGACAAATTCGCCTATCTCTCTTCTTTTCATGATAAATCTCTCCGATCTTCTCACAACTCACTTCTTTCCGTTCCATCTCATCATTCCGGATTTGTTTCGAATTCCTTTGCGGTTGTTGCTACAAATCTGTGGAACAATCTACCTATTACCATAAGGCAGGCATCTACCAGATCATCATTTAAAAAGCTGGTCTACTCACATTTTCTAAATAACTCCCAACAAAATTTGTAAGTTTTATATGTATGTTTATTATTGTGTATCTATTAGTATTTAGTATATTTATAATTAGATTATATATAAGTAAGTTTATTATATAAGTATTTATATCTAATTGATGTGTCACTTATACTTTCCTTGCACCTACAGTTGTTCTAATTAGTCCCAAAGGTTTGGCTGTCAGAGAATGTCTACGGGCATTAAGTCCGCCTTTTGTACTTTGTGCATTAAAGTTTTGAAATAAATAAAATAAATAAAATTCCACAAGTCGTTCTAAGTGAAATCGCGGAGACGGCTTAACGTGTTCTCCGAGGCACGGGAACTATGGTATTGTCAAATGTACGTAAGAAAAGTCTATTTCTCATTGGTCACATGTACGGGGGGTTTAAACTGACCTTTATAGCATTGTAAGGAGAGCGTATTTACAACCGAGCCACCACTGTAAAAAGTTTAATATTAAATAATAAATTTTAAGGTAGATACATAAAAAAAGATGCGTGGGCGCGAACCACTCTCTCCCCCCGCGCGACCGCCTCTCTTTCTTAGAATGGAACACTCATCTGTCCCGAAGATTATATTAAATTTTGGAACGCAATCTCATTAGACAATGAACTAACGACTGCAGACAGGAGGCGAAGCATATACTTCATATTATATATTCATAGTTTTCTTGGTATTGGGAGATATATTGCTGATACTCGTAGATATTAAATGTGATTGATGAAGAGTAAACAATGAAATTAGCTGAACCACTCCCCCCCCCCCCTTCCCGATATCTCCGCCTACAGATACCATTTATTTATTTATTTAAAATACTTTATTACACTAAAAATGTACATAGGCGGGCTTAATGACAATTTAAGTCTTATCTTAGGATGAACACTCATCTGTCCCGAAGATTATATTAAATTTTAGAACGCAATCTTATTAGACAATGAACTAACTACTGCAGACAGGAGTCAAAGCATATTTTAGTGATCAGTTTTATTAAAGTTTTTCTTGTTATTGGGGTATATATTGCTGATACTCGTAGATATGAAATGTGATTGATGAAGAGTAAACAATGAAATTTGCCGTTTCCACAGCAGAAAATAGCCAGTATAATTTGGTGCGTAAAATCGAATTACTGCTTGTGGTTTATCGGGCGGTTCTCGATATTCACTGTTAATTTTGACCACGGCCTCGGTAGCCTAATTTATGCCACGCATGAATTTGGCAGAAATGATTCTTCTTTATTTTAAAATAGCCAATTTGTATGAAGAATCCATAAATAATGTAAATACCTACATATTGTTTCTTAGGAAATGTTGTTAGTTTCTATCAACAGAATCACATGTTAGTCTAACTTAAGGTCATACAAAGTCACCCTGTATATGTACTGCTGTGTGTACTATATAAATAAATGAATTCCCTCTGCACGTAGTATTAGCCGTGATCAAATAAGATACACCTAAATGCAATCAACTGGTACTGGCCAGAACTAGGTGTAACCGCACTTCGGCTTTTAGCTGTAATATACGATATAAGATAGGATATTTCTGTGAAAAATTTTTTGGTAACGGAGTTTTCTTGACAATTCAAGTGAGGACAAAACAAGGGGACACAACGGGAATATGATATATCTCTCTTTACTAGATATCATTTTTGATCAGGCAAGCGAGGATGCGGAAACCGTCTGCGGTTGGGCGGTTTTTTTTTTTTGTTTTCTGGTCGTTTTATCTTACCTCGTCAATGATATTGAAGTAAAAATAGATGTAGCATTAACAGCAAAAAGGGTTTCCGCAAATAAAAGTTGAAATTAAGCGTAAGTAAGATTACATTATGCCTTGCACTGTTACGTCAAAAGACAAATGTTTAAAATGTCTGACTGGCATAAAATTAAATTATATATTATTATTATTATATATGCACATGTTCGACCTGATCATATTATGTACGAGTATATTAATCTATTTTTGTTGTTTCATAAATCCCTGTAATAGGTTTACGTGAATAAATATATTTTGACTTCGACTTTTTTGACTTCATCATTATCGTCATCCAACCCCCTTTTTTAGCTCATTCGTCCATCTGGCGGGGAGATCTTTTCACTCTGCGTTTTGGAGTTTAACCTTATATATTTCCTATTTTGTTTCACTCTTGTACAATACTTTATAAGTTTTATGTTATGTGTACCTTCATTAGAGTGTAGTCATCTAATCATGATTCATCGTCATTTACAGCCTCTAAAATAATACAATAGAAATATAATAACTTAAAGCCTTACAAATTTTCACTGATAGCATTAAGTTAGTGGTAATAATAATAATATATTCAATTTAATAGATAATTACAATCCATTTTTGTTAGTATACCTATCACTATGTTAGTAACAATGCAATGTAAACACAGCAGACAAAACGTGTTAAAATTATACAATTCAAATACAAAGCCACCACTAATACAATTAAGAGAACAAGCTAGTAGAACCATTAAATAACAACAAACAATTCTATCGAGAAAATAATAATAATAATAAAATTTACAAATAATATCAAAACTATGGTTGTATAATTCCTGAAGACGCAAAGACAACAAAACAAAATCAGTAGTGAAGTAGATCTATTCAAACTTGATGTTATAGTAAACTGACACATAAAGCAAACAGTGTAATTTGCGTTGTCACCATCTTCAGCGTGCGACAAATGTCAGAGTCTCCAAAGTTATATGTACGCGTAGGGATACTGGTTACTGTATGAGGGTGCATATTTTGGACTGTGCGTGCGTGTGGTTCGATTATATGTGATTCTACAAGTTGGTATTAGTGGGACTAGGACTTTTCGAGGCACAGTAACAGTAAATCGATGACAAACGTATGTAAGAAAGGTGTATTTTTCACTGGCACATGTTTTAACCGCGACCTTTTGGATTATAGGAAAGCGTTCTTACAATCAAGCCAACACGTTTTATACAGTCATGTAATTATTGTCTGCACATTCATTCATTGTCAACTTAAAATATCTCGCTGCTTATCTTCTGATTAATATAAAAGATTATCACGTTGTGAATTCATGAGATGTAAGTAGGCACAAAACTAGTAATATCTTAATTGACATATAATTATTATTATTTAGATTATAAGATGACACGTCTTTATTATTTATTTATTTTTTATTATAATTTTATTAATTATCTGACATCTGTATGTAATTTCTGTAAATTATAATTATTAAGTATTTAGAATGTAAACTGACACGGCCTCTTTACAGCCACGATCTTATTTAAGTAGTTTCTAAGTTAGTTAGTTTTACTTGCTTGTAGCAGTAATGTTGTGCCTAACATACATAAATATGGATTATTGCCTGTTTACGGTCATAACGCCTTTGTTTAGTACATGTGTTTTAATTATTGTATTGATTTTATTAGTTGTGACTGTATCCAAGTTGTTTTAAGTGATCCAAAGGAAATAAACTATTTTGATTTTGATTTTTGGTATCAGAAAAATGTACCCCTGCTAGCTAAACTAAAGGCAGTTAGTGAGAAGCCAGATATCATGGGACATGAGGCATGTGCCCAGTGCCTCAGGAGGGTAAGGCAAATATATAAAATAAATGTCCTCTTTTTACTAATATAGAATAAGCAAACACTATGTTACTAACACCTATGGATACTATTCCGAAATAAACGCATTTTATTTTATTTATTTATTACTTATAAAGAAAATTGAAAAACTACTGTTAAATAAATCTAAAACAAATAAACATCAAATATAACTGTTTTAACAGAGTTTTAATTTAATTTTGTATTTGTTGCTGTATCCATCGTTTTGAAGATATTTGTCTCTCGTAGATAAATTTATGGTGAAGCCCACTTGACCTTAATATGTTTTGACATGTTCTTGTAGGAGACCAGCCAATGCTTCTGAGCGTGTAACTAGTTTTTCGTTGAGTGTGTATTACCAAGATTTTTGGTTTGTTTATAAAATATAGCTTGAAGATCAAACAAAATGTTTTCACAAATATTTTATCACTATTATTTTATATAAAAAATGCGCTTTGGTCTTATTTTTATTTGTTTTAAATACTTTATTACACTAAAATAGTAAATAGGCGGGCTTAATGGATAAGCATTTTCTAACAACCATTCTTTACCTGAATAAGAGAGGCTAGCTAGACCACGCTGGCCAATTTAGCATTACATTGCACTGTTTCGCAAAAACTCACCTCACACTTCCCCTTTTTCTTCGCCAAAATATGCAACCCCATACTGTAGCTACTATTCCTATATATATATTTGGATTCTTTTAACATCTGGCGTTCGCTGGCGTAATAAAATATATAAAATCATTTCAGTTAAGCGGTTATCAAACTTTTTGGCGACAGAACCACTGAACTTGTTTTTTTCTTTCCAGTCTTTATTTAAAGTTATTTTTTTATGCAGTTGGATTTTTTTTTAATGTGGCACGACCAGGAATGGAGCCCAGTACCTCTGCTAGATCACGGAGGCTGTGCATATATAATAAAAAAAATAATTCAGCTATAAAGCTTAGACATGACTGTGGTTGTAAAATGTTATTAGTTTGAAATTGTACGGACCGCACTGTTTGCCTAAAACCCACACTTAAGCCTCAGCGAAGTTCTTCCCTCCACCTAAGAGGCTAGAAACGATCGACGACTACCTCAAGTATTCTGAATATTTGTACTCGAGGTAAAACTACACTTACCTACTTCCATAATTTAACACGAAGCCGCGTAAATGGACGCTATTTCAATTGTTACTTATCTATGGCTAAGTTCCAGTTATGAAAGTTTAGTTGTTAACTGATAAGAAGTTATCCGACATCTAACAAACAGACTTACCTTTAACAGGCATGTTAATAAGTTGTTTTTGAATCCACAATTATGCATCCACATTAAACTAATTAGGTTGTACTACTTAATTATATTTTTATATAATTTATTATGAATGATGAATCCCAAATGGGCGTCAAACAAGGCTGTGTGCTTTCCGCCAGATTATTCACGCTATATCTTGACAAATGCCCCAAAAGAGTGAGAGAGAGTGACTGTGAGATAAAGATGAGTGATCTATTGGTGAACTGCCTGCTTTATGCGGATGATGCTGTTCTACAGAAATGAAAGAGGGATATGCAGAAAAAGGAGAACAATAAAGGTAGTGTTTGAGAGAGGAAGGATGACAACTGTAACGATAAAGTTTGATGATGAAACTCTAGAATAAGTAAATTAAATTATATATCTGGGCCACTGCCCATTGTTTTCATTGCGGATGGGAAGTATGATAGGGATATTGAAAGAACGCGGGAAATAGTGTTAACGGTGCCCTGGGGTGAACTGGGGAAATGTAAGTGACAAAGGTCGGATCAAAGTCTCGCTGTTTTGATTTTTAATACGGAACACGATATTAGATAATAAATCGCCTGACTTGCTAGTTAGTTTAAGAATGGGAGCAACTGACGCCAGCTACTATGTCAGCAAGATGCTTTTTTACACTTCGCTTAATGGACTCCAGGTTATAGGAGTGGGGAAACACACTGGCTGGGAGAGCATTCCACATCTTCAGCGTGCGGCAGATGTGAGAATCTCCAAATTTATGTGTATGCGTAGGTATAGTGGCTTTGGTATGTGGATGTATATTTTGGGGTGTGCGTGTGGTTCGGTTAAGGAATAGAGAAAACGGGATATACTCGTAGAGCTCCTAAGAACACTGCGGTATAGCTCGTAGAACACGCTCAGGCAACGTCTCGGCAAAGCTGCAGTGATTCCAGAGTTTTTTCAATTAATTTTATATTAAATACTTAATTACACTAAAATTGTACATAAGGTTTTATTGGCCAGGCATTTTCTAACAAAAAACTTTTGGGAGTGCAAATTTATTTATCATAACAACATACTAATAACACATAAAATAAAAAATATATATATAAATACAAACATATAACTATAGAATACTAAAATAAGCCTACACAATTAAAAAACAGTCAATGATAAATCATAAATATTAAAAAAACTGCCTCCGCGGTTAAGTCCTGGTCGGGATACAATAATATTTATTAAATTAAAATTAAATAAATATATACTTAATATTTAATTTAATTGTGATATTTCTCAAGTTTGGCACGCTAGAGACATCGACGAGCTTGCCACTTGTCATGATAGGCCTATAGTTATATTGGCTAAATTTGAATGCGCTTTTAAAAACGTGGTTTCTGACCACTCCGGACGGGAAACGGTCGTGATGATACGTTTTAAAAATAAATACTAAAATTAAATGTAATATTTATATGTGTGGATACCTTTGCCGCTTGCCACATTTCCTCTACATCAAAAAAGGCCGGTTCGGCTGCTCATACAGCCGAATTAAGAAAGCACATCAAATACAATAGCATCAAACAAAATTATAACTTTTTGGCATTTGGGGTTGAAACGATGGGGGTATATTCTCTTGATACCCACAAATTCATAAAAGGGCTGGGTAAACAAATTTTCCAAGAGTGTGGCGAATAATATATGTCGATTATAATTCAACGAGGAAATGTGGCGAGCGTTTAAGGTACCCTCCCTGGTGGTAAGCCCTTAGTTTATTTTGTAGAATAGCTTTAATTTTATATGTATTTTTAGTTTTAGTTTTTAGTTTATTAATATTTTAGTTTATTTTTAAAATCATTGTACCTTAATTCCTTCGAATAAAAAAACTCAAAATTTTTTTTATATTGATTATGCTTCTTAAGAAAGTAGCTGGTCGTTTAAAAATATGAAAAGAGGGAGCCGTTCTGTCGTCAGTGGGAGCTTTTTCCATTTTACACTTTTAAACACTGTTTTATGAAAAGCTTGGATTAGTTGATATTTAAAAACTAGCCCTTAATGTCATGATACAGAGCTTCCCACTAACTATGGAAGTACGAACAATGATTAAGAACCCTACTGCGCTTTATACATTTTCCTATGCATGTTTTAAAACTTGTTGTTCACTTGATCGTTACGGGTTTGTGAAGCTATTCTTAACGTCTTTTCTACTATGGTAACTTATATTAAATAATATTATACATTATAAAACATGACATCGATTAACTTGTATAAGAATTTGTGCTTTTATATATTCGCAGTAGCTATATGTACATTTTTAGATAAATTATTCTAACAAGATAAATTTTAATTAATTAATATATATATATGTAAATCTTTTATGTAATATTATTATGTAAGTGTATAATATAAAATAAAATTGCATACATAACTTTCCACACTCCCAAAGGTTGGTTGTCAGAAGATGCTTAGTTATTAAGCCCGCCAATGTACATTTTTAGTGCAATAAAGTATTTTAAATAAAAAATAAATAAGATTACAATTTAGAATTTAAATTTATTTAAGTAGAAAACACCCTTTATTTTATATACCTAGTTTTAAAAGTAAAGTATCATCACGACCGTTTCCCTTTCGGGGTGGTCAGAAACCACGCTTATAAATAAGCGGATTCACATTTAGCCAACTTTACCATAGGCCAATCATGATCTGGTTCTGTTTGTAGGAATTTCCTGACGATTCTGCATGTGTTAAGAATTTTGGCTTTCTGTAATGAGATGTATGTGTGTGGTGATAAATCTAGTAATTGAAGTGATTGCTGTAGGTTTTTAGGGATGACACCTGTAGATGACAGGACTATTGGTACTATTGTGACGTGGCGCATGTGCCACATGCGGGATATTTCGTCTTTAAGATCGGTATATTTTCTTATTTTTTCTTATTTTTTATTATTATTAGGCTTAGAAGTGGAAGAGATAGAGATAATAATAGTAAAATATAATAATGGAAATTGGGGCTGTTCCTTGCCACTGTATCACCATATCTGGCCAGGTATTTTGTTTAGCATTGTTATTTAGAAAAATTGACTTAACCGAGTGTTTCGATAGGATCCTATGGCGATAAATATATAAATAATAAAAAAAAAAGAACCATCCACACCTCGTGTTGCGCTTGACCTTCTACAAATATATGCAGGAATCCCTAGCTAGGTAACAGCTCAGTTTGAATTCTCTACTGAAGTCACTAAACTGGCGACGGCTCTTAAAGCCATAGCCCTCTATAACCTATGCCCAATAACACAACGTTATAAATTCACACACCTGACATATTGTCAAACCTCAACCTGACGGAGTAACATTATGCTTTTATGGAAAACTGCTTAGCTATATGCGGGCAGCATGGCACAAGTCCAAAAGACACCCGAAACTAAAAATGTTTTAAATTTAAACTCTAATGTTTGACCTCCTAAAGGACAATGCCATAAATATCAAAGCCGGGTTTATTTTTAAATCTCTGCAATTTTTTTTTAGGTTTAGAATTGTTCGAAAACTGCATTTTGTTTTTTGTATTTCTGACACACACTTCTTCTTCTTCTTAGTCGCTACACTCTTGGCAGAGTGGTCGTGGTCGCCATTGGAGTGCTAGTGGCACGCTTAACAAGCCGTCGCCACTCCTCTCGGACCTCGGCTTTCCTAGTGCACTCATGTAGGGGATGATCCATTGCAACCTTCACCTGATCGGTGCATCTCATCGGAGACCTACCACGCATCCTCTTGCCATCGACTTTCCCCTGGACTACCAAGCACTCGATTGATGTTTCTCCACGCCGTGACACGTGTCCGAAGAAAGTGAGAATGCGTAATTGTACAGTCGAGGAAAGGCGCTGTCTGATCCCCAGTTCCTCCAGTATGGATTTGTTTGTTCGGAACTCCGTCCATGATATGCCCAGCATTCTCCGCCAACACCACATCAACACTTAGGGAGTGTTTTATATTGGATGAGCTTATCTATTAGGTCCTTACATATGAAATTGACGTTTTATATGTAAAAGGTAAAACGAAAAAAAAAAGAAATTAGGTATATATCTAATCAATCGAAGTATGTACCATTATTATCTAGGCACTTTTTCCATTTTATATCTTCATTTTCTTTGCTAAAAAAATTGTGAAAGCGAAAATCAATTAAATCTTTGAAAGGGTTTGGACTGCCCCATCGATATTGATTTTTTTCATTGTCAGAAATTGTCCGAATTGCGAAAAAAGTTGTAATCTCTTGGAGAAAGGTATTGGGGAGTATGGTGGAAGTCGGAGATCCAATCGCAGCTTCTCTAGTTTAGCGAGCGTCTGTCGTGAAGTGTGAGGTCTAGCGTTGTACTGAAGCAGCAGTGGGCTAGAGCAATTGACCAGTCTCGATTGTTGAATAGCGAGCTTTTCCACCATTGTGTGCAATTGCAGACAATTGCAGATAAATTTCTCTCGTTATTGTGACGGTTGACTCAATGTATACAATAATGTATCGCAGCACCCAATGCGTGTTTGTTGGTGTACTTCACTCATTTCATGCACTACCCAATTATCGAGCTTTTTCTCTTTGTCAATTCGTTTAAAGTGAACCTTTACGTACGAAGTTAACGAATAAAAATATATTTTACTTCTAAATGTAAAATTATTTTAGGCAACATTTTTGTTTTTGGCGTTTGTAAAGTACGACCTATTGAAGCTTGGACCTATATCACAGCCTAACCTCGCATTGTTATTTATTGCCTTTTACGAAAAGGACAAATTTTATAGATCAAATCAGAGATGCCCCTTTTAAAAAGCCAGATAATGTTGGACCGAATTATGCAAAAATGTCACGTCCTTCAGCCGGCTCAGCGATGTGTTAGGGAAGCAGGCATGGGTCTTCCCAAAATGACGACAATATTTTAAATTGTAACACGTTTGCCTTTGAGATAAGACATTCGCAATTTTGTAAGTTTTGTTCTTAAAATTAAGGTACGCTACAGTATTGAGGTCACGTTGGAGTAGAGACGACTTTGTTGACAATGCACTATTCGACTGTCGAATTTAAAAACCTACTAAAGTTCTTAAAGATATTCACTGTTTGACAGACAGATTGTTTGCGTCGTTCAAGCCTGGATGGCTAATGGGCCTGGGATGTCCCATAGGGACGTTTCCCCATTTTACCTGGCAGGATCTCAGCAGACAACTACCTGCCGGTGATTTGTAGCTGGGCGCTGTTACTGGTGTAACAGCGCCGTTGTGGCTCACGAATGTGGTCTAGGGTCGACTACTTTCGCTCTATCTCTGTTGGGAGGCCGTGCACAAGACTAGGTTTAATCAAAACTGAAAAGATATAAAATAAAAAATAACCAAACAAAATATAAAAATACTTTAAATAAAAAACAAGCTTAAACACTTGTCGCCAAAAACTTTTAGAACAGCTAAACTAAACCATTGAAAAATTTATGATTGATACATACGAGGGGCGTTCAAAATATTCTCGGTATGTGGATAAAAACAAACAAGTACGAAAAGTTTGATATTTTTATTTTTCAATATACTCCCCCCCCTATGTTCATACACTTATAAGATCGATCAATTATTTTTTTTAATCCCTCATAAAAATATTTTTTATCTTTGGTGTAAAAATGCTCCTCCACGGCCGTCTTCAACGCTTCATCGTCAGAAAATTTATTTCCACGCAGATCCTTTTTAAGATTGGGAAACAAAAAGAAGTCGCTTGGGGCTAAGTCCGGACTATAGGGTGGATGAGTAACAGTTTCAAACCCACATTCAACAATAGCTGCCTTGGCAATATGAGCAGTATGGACAGGGGCGTTGTCATGCAGAAGCAGAACACCTTTGGTTAACTTTCCTCGCCTCTTTTCTTTGATCGCATCTCTTAATTGACGTATAACGTTAGCGTAGTACTGCCCTGTGATATTTACACCTTTTTCTTTATAATCGATAAGCAAAACTTCTTCACAATCCCAAAATATTGTGGCCATGACCTTGCCAGCTGACGGGATTACCTTGAACTTCTTGGGATGAGCTGAACCCTTAATGTGCCACTGCATGGACTCCTGTTTGCTCTTTGGGTCATAATGATGAACCCAGGTTTCATCTCCAGTAACTATTTTTTGCAGCACCTCATCGGGATTTTCACCACACAGGTCGATAAAATCTGAACAGCAAGCCACACGCATATCCTTTTGAAGAAGCGTCAGCATTCGCGGAACCCATCTTGCACTTACTTTTGACATATTAAGATGGTCATGTATAATGTCATGTACGGTACCAATAGAGAGATTGGTTACTTGAGCTATAGATTTTACCTTCACTCGGCCGTCTTCCAATATAAGTTTTTCCACTTTATCAATATTTTCTTGTGAGGTAGCCACTACAGGCCGGCCAGGTCTAGGGTCATCTTCAATACTCTCCCTTCCACGCTTAAATTCGCTTGACCATTTTTGAATAGTAGATAAAGAAGGAGCAGACTCACGGTAAACACAATCCATTTCCTCTTTTATGGTTTTTTTATTTTTACCCTGTTTTGTCAAGAATTTTATGACGGATCGGTGCTCTAATTTCGTTAAAATTGTTAATTCGCTCATGGTGTTCATGTTTGTTCGGCAATTGCACAAAAACAAAAGAACATCTCGGTTCCAATTTTACTTTTTTTAATGTCAATGGATGAATCTTAGCGGCCAGTAACAAATATATATATAAAAGAGGTTGTAACGTATCAATACCGAGAATATTTTGAACGCCCCTCGTACATAAAACAAATATTAAATTCTAATGCGAAACATAGCGACTTTAACAGTCGGACCCATTAATGTGAAAATTTGACCCAGTTTTAGTTTTTAATGGGTCCCGACTGTTAAAGCCACTATGTTTCGCATTGACCCACATTTTTGGTCTCCAGAGTGCCAAAAAGGAAGATACATACATACCATGTTCGTAATGTCCCTAAGGTTAACCGAGTAAGAATGTCTAGCGGCATTAGGACCTAAGGCGGACCGCCGTTGTACATAGTGCAAAAAGTTTTTAAATAAAATAATTAAATAAATAGGCTGATAAACACATAAATAAACTTTCTTAGCGTCGCGCAGTCGGGTAAAAATTGAATTTAATTCAGATAACGTGAAGGTCGCTCTTTTATCTTAAGACTTATATATTACTTTATTTAATGCTCTGTTACATAGTAGGTTTTTAACCCGGGCAGTCTTATTGTGTATCTTGTTATTTAGTTTTACTGACTCTGCTGTTACAGTAATGAGTTTCTCTCGAATGTATCACATGTTTTATAGCGGCTGAAGTACAGTTAAAGGAAACAGTAATGTTAAAAATACTTATGACATAAAGCTGGGTCCACATATGTATTATTTTCCCGTTTTGATAACCGTATTAGTATCACGATCGTTAATTTGGACGCGAATAATATGAATTTTGTCATAATATGCTACCGATGATTCTAAGAAAAATAATAGACCTTACAAAACATTTTAAAAAAACCTAACCTGTATGTAATTATTTATTATTAAATGTTATTAGTGGATTTCGTTATTTACATCAGAGGTTGCGTCATAATTAGAAAATATTATTCAATTATTAAAAGGGCTCTAGCCACCATCGAGGTTCCAGCTCTTCTAGAGCATTTTGGAGTTATCCGAGATGATGGCTAGAGACCCGATGGTATGAGGTTGGTCCCCTGGGAACGGGGACGTGCTCTGGTGTGGGACGCCACGTGCGTCGGCACCCTCGCCGCGTCGCATCTCAGGAGGACAACGCATAAAGCGGGAGCCGCGGCGGAAAATGCGGAGTCCTGCAAGCGGCGCAAGTATGTAAGTATATTAAAAGATTACATATTTATGCCGTTTGCTGTAGAAACTCAGGGCCCATGGAGTCCAAGTGCAAAAAAGTTTTTAAAAGACATAACACCGCGTCTTATCGTCTCCTCCGGTGACAAGAGGGCTATTTCTTCGCCCAACGAATCAATATTGCAATTCAGCGGGGAAATGCAGCCAGCGTTCTTGCCACTATTCCACGCGGACGGGACTTATATTCCTATCCTTAGTATTAATATTAATTATATTCTGTAAAAAATGTTTTTGATTGTCAACTCTATAAACGCTCGAGCTTGACAGATGTCGTGCAAATATCAACTTTAATAGCGTGATATATATATATATATATATCATATTATAAATTAAATATTTTACTAATTATAAATAATTATAATTTATATAATATATAAATAATAATATATATATATATATTAACGGATTCACGTTTGCGCTTAAGTAACATAATAGCTGTTCTCCTTGGTATTAACTTGATTTAATTAATTAATTTATTTAAATAAATATTTTGTATTTATTTATTTATATTAATAAATATTATTGTGTCTCGACCAGGAATCGAACCCGGTACTTCCGAGTCTAAATCCACGAACTTAACCGCTAGACCACGGAGGCAGGTAAATATGAAATAAATTGTACTAATTCCTTTGTGAAGAAATTTCTTCAAAACATATTTAATGTTATTTCTAATTACCACAACGCTTACGACTTAACTTGAAAACAAAGACAATTCTATGCCTGTGCCTAATTACGTAAATGGATTCAATTTTGTCACAGATTCAATAAACGCCTGTAAATTAGTTGGCAATGTCAGAGACAAACCCACCCTTGTACAAAACGAAACAAAATCAATTATGTACTTATATAGTTAACTGCTTATACAGTTAAACATAAACATAAACTGCTAAAACAACTTGCCCAAAATTTATAAGTCAATTTTATGTATGTTTTTTTTTTTTTATAATTTTAATTTTATTTATATTATTTTACTTTATTACTTGAAGTAGGTAATATTTTAGTTATTTTCGTTACTTTTTTTTATTTCTAAAAGGAATTGTATGTTTATTATATATATATATATATATATATATATATCCTTATAGGACGCAAGGACTATATCTCTAAATTCAAAAGAAAGAAATAACAAAATTATAAAATTTTCAATAAGTATACAAAAACTAAATATTATTCGAAAAACTAAAGCTGAAACAATTATATAATTATATATATATATATATATATAATAATTATATATATATATATATATATATAATAATTATATATATATATAGTTTTTCGAATAATATTTAGTTTTTGTATACTTATTGAAAATTTTATAATTTTGTTATTTCTTTTTTTTGAATTTAGAGATATAGTCCTTGCGTCCTATAAGGATCTCTAATAAAAGATAACTAAACTTGAATAATGTTTATTTAAGATACAAACACACACGTTATTATTGAGGGCAAACCTACGTAGCGTATTTGCTACCGCGAGTAATACCTGATCTCGACGGTATCTCAGAAACGACTGATGTGCTTGACCGGGCTCGTGACCGTCCCTCCAACTAGGTGACCTGGTTCATCATTGCATCAGCCGATGATTTCGGCCAATCAAAATCGTTATTACCATATATGGCGACGTGGACTCTGGTGACCTAGTTGGAGTACATTTGCCGAGATATTATTATTTATTTAATGACTATGCAAATGCACCTTGATGTCGCTACATAGGTAATGAGGTGGTCGCCTATAATAGGTGCAACATCTAACTTCTGATTTAGTGTTTAGTACAAATAAGTGTGTGATGTTAGCACTGTTGGCTACCCTATTATAAATAAATAAACTGCCTCCGTGGTCTAGCGGTTAAGTCCGTGCATTTAGACGCGGAGATACCGGGTTCGATTCCCGGTCGGGACACAAAAATATTTATTAATGTAAATAAATACATTTAATTAATATTTAATTTATTTGTGATATTTCTCGAGTTTGGTACGCTGGAGACATCGACGAGCTTGCCACTTGTCATAATTGGCCTATAGTAAAGTTGGCTAAATGTGTAATGCTAAATTTATAAGCGTGGTTTCTGACAACCCCGAAAGGGAAACGGTCGTGATGATTTGGACTTTACTAGTTTTTATAACAGATCGGTGAAGGTCGCTCTTCTACGGATTTTCGACTATATTTATTTTGCTTTCTCTCTCCCTCGTATACGAGAAGTCCAGAGAGACAAGTACCCCAGAAATATCATTCATGCAATTAATCATACCTTATATTTTCTTCTGAGCTCAAATAACGTCGGATTTGCCTATGAAGAACGTGCTTGGTCGTTTGGGCAGTGATATTCGTCCATCATTTCGACATTAAAGTAGAGAAATAGTAAAGTATCATCACGACCGTAATCCCTCACAGGGATTTTAGAAAACATTTTTTTTTTAAGAAGGCGGTCATATTTACTTTTAGCCCATTATGATAAGCGGCGAGCTCTTGGAAGTCTATGACGAACAGGACTCTAAAAAAATTACACTGATAAAAAAAAAATGTAAGTTCTAAACTATTATTAATAAGACTGATATTATTTTTACTATATATTACTGTGCAATTAAATTATTACTAAAAAAAAAAATTATTAAAAAGTTATTTCAAAAACTAAAATACTAATTTACAATTCCTTTGTTAGAAGTATTATTGAATATTGCAGTGTAGTATGGTCACCAAATTATACTGTCCACCACTTACGTATCGAGCGATTACAAAAAAGATTCCTACGGCATTTATCGTACAATTTAAAAATACCTAATAAGCTTCTGACTTACCACGACAAACTTCAACATTTTAACATCGACAGTTTAATAGTTCGTAGACACATTCTCGATATGAGTTTTCTATATAAACTATTTGGAAACCAAATAGACTGTCCACAACTATTAAAATTATTTAAAATCTGGATTCCAAACCGACTGCCACGATATCCTACTGCACTATTACGCCCACCTCAAGCCAGAACTAATCTTAAACAAAGTTCTCCTGCATCTAGATTATCAAAAAAATATAAAGAGATTGGTCAAGAAATTGATATGTTCAACGATTCGCTTTCAAAATTTAAGTTATATGTTAAGATACATTGTTGCTATTAATAATAATATTAAATTAGACCAAGTACAATATTTTATTTTATGTTTTTTAGACGTGTTTCATATTTTTTATTAAAGAAAGAAAGAAAGAAAGAAAATACTTTATTTATCACAACAATTAGAATGGTTACAAAAAAATTAAAATATGCAAGGAATAAATTTAAATGTAAGCCTATTCTATATACCGAAACATACAAACAGGTGTGGCGATAAATAGGTGGTCAGCTCAGCATATGCTACAGCCGAGGCTGCAGCGCTGATTTTCAGCTGATGCCTTATGTTGGGTGAGTCACGGGTCGCAGAGATATACAGTACCATTTACTTAATCGGACGGAGCACTAAATGTACAGTTTACATATATGTTTACCAAATTAGAATAGAATAAATAAATAATATTATGATAAATAATATAAGTCATAGTCAAAAAAAAAAAAAAAAATAATTAAAAAAAGACAATTGTATATTAATTAATAAATAGAATAAGATTAGGTAAGCTGCTGTGAAGTCTTTTGTAATATTAGCATATGCCTTTTGAGTGCCGATCTGAAACCTGCTAAGGAATGCATGTCCCGAAGCGGTGGAGGCAAGTTGTTCCATATTTTCACAGCAGCGTACCTAAAACTACCTCGAACTTTTAAGCTTTTTGTATGTCTAAACTTAGAATTTAATTTGATGTGATTTTATATTTTAGTATTTATTCATATATACTTATATATATACCACTTGTATTTTGTGCATGTTGGTAAAGGTGGTACATTTATCGTTGAATCTATGTCCTAGTATTTAAGTAAGCAATAATGTAACCGACCACTGGTTGTCCTTAAATAAATAAATAAATTTGTTATTTATAATCCTTTAGTACTAGAGCTGTCCTGGTAATATTTTAAACATTTTGCACACCTTATATATATACTACGTGGAATTTATTACAAAGCAAATATTTATATAATATAATCTAGAATAAAAATAAAGAACTACGTATTTTTTATTTTAATTATTTAGTAATAAAATATAAAGTTACGGTGCAAAGAATTTATCCTAAAAATATCGCGAGCCTAATTAAGTAGGTAGTGAGAGGTCGACGACCGTGCAAACGTTGACTTACGTAATTCTTTCTCTGTCTAATTTGCCTCTCGACTGTGAGCAAGATCAAGTAATAATAACACTCCCCAGCCTATAGGTATTTATCACAATAGATATAAATAAATATAAATATAAATATTTTTCAGACAGGTCACACAGCGCCATCTAATTTCCGTGGTAAGCTACGAGGCTTGTGTTACGGAAACTAGATGGTTGATAAACTACATATTATACTTTTTTTTTTGTAAAAATATACATATTATACATATTAACACCCAGACCGAGACAAATTATACAATGTGCAACTTGCCCCCGGTGGGAATCGAACCCACGACCTCCCGAGTTCACGGCAACGTTTGTTACCACTAGACCACGGAGGCGGTCTATATGCAGTAGTGTTTTGTTTTTCGGATAATGATTTTTATCTTTAATAAAAGTGACCTTTTTATTTCATATAGAGTTACTACTACTGACACCTAAAGCCTAAATCTTGTTAGAATAATTTATCAGAACAGTTTAGCCCGAATCGCCATACAAGTTTTTTTTTGTGTTTCCGACCAGTTATCGAACCCAGTACCTCTGTGTCTAAATCCACAATCTTAACCGCTAAAACACGGAGGCAGTGTAATAATGGTCTTTAGGGAGATTGCCAAATCTATAAGGTTTACTTGCCAGAATAGTTTTGATGACTATCAAAAAAGGGAGATATGATTGTACAAACTACTTCTCTCCAGCCATTAAATTTACGGCAACTACACACATCAAAAGTGTCTAGGGATCAACATATATTTTTGCAATAACTTTTCTCCTGATTGATATTCATTAAAATTTTCTTTAAGGATTGATCAAATAAAATGTTTTCGTTTGTCTACAGTAACGATAAACCAAGTCACCTTTGCATTAGTAAAAAAAATTGCCATTTTCCTAATAAAGGGATTTTTGACATTTGAACCACTAACATTAAAGTTCGAAAAAAAGACTGAAATAACAGTTTTTTTTTTAATTTTATTGGGTAACTTAAACAATTAATAATCCGTGTTTCTACCGCGAACACTAACAACACAAGAACATCGGTTTGGCATACTCAAAATGAGTTCATCCAAATCACGCTGTGGAATGGAATGTTCGTTGCAACAACAAAAAAAGGTCTTCTTGCGACTGGATACCCTCCATATTCGGCAGAGCTCTTCTCTGAAGAATATCCCATGCATGCTCAATCGGGTTCAAGTCTGGCGACTGAGCAGGCCAGGGCAGGACATTGATGTTAGCTGCGGCGAGAGTCTGTCTTACAACTCTTGCGGTGTGCGGTCGTGCATTATCATGCATTAACTGAAATAAGGGACCGATATGCACTTGTAGAGGAACGATGACGTCTGATACAACCGTCTCAGCATAAATTTGAGCGTTGACGTTGCCTCTGATCCAAATCAACTCAGTTCTTCCGCCGATCGAAATACCCGCCCATACCATGATGGTTCCACCACTATAAGGATGGACTTCCTGGCAGGATTTTAATCGCTGTTGGCGTCCAGGGGTTCTCCAGTGTCGTATACGTCTTGTATCCGGCCTCATACCAAAACGAGACTCATCAGAAAAGCACACGAAACGCCATTGTTCTTCTGTCCAATTTCTGTGTTCAAGAGCCCATTGATATCGAGTCCTACGATTGTGCATTGCTATAGGTGGTACCCGTAGCGGTCTTCGGGAATGAAGGTTCACTTCATGCAAGCGGTTTCTGACTGTTTGGTCGCTAATTAAGTTCCCTGAAGAGCGATGAAGGCTCACGGCTAACATCATGGCGGTTATTGTTGGAGTTCTTCGAGCTGTGATTTGAATGTATCGGTCTTGTCTCCGTGTGGTGCAGCGATACCGTCCTCCATGGCGCTCAGCCACGGTACCAGTGGTTCGGTAACGTGTCCAAAGTCGACTGATAACACTCTGACTTGTATTCAGAGCTAAAGCCACAGTACGTTGCCGGGAACCAGCTTCTATCATTCCCACGGCTCTGATCATTTCTTCCCTGCTTAAATGACGTCGCCGCTCCATAATAACGTTGGTTTTAATCAGTAGTAGGGAAACAGTAGCACTAATAATGTCTTCAATGCGTCTTATGTTTTTATAGGGAAAATATTGACAGCTGATTTTCATCTTTTACTCGAATTTGATTGACAGTTCCTGTTTTAAATTATGAAATGCACCAAAAAGGATCCATATAAATTTATAAAATCATAAATTTATTACAAAGCCACATCTCAATCACAAGAAATCCGCATAAACATGCTTGATCCCTAGACTTTTTTGATGTGTGTATTATAGATATGAGGCGGGTGTTACACTAAGTACTGATAATCATTTTGTACTACTTACTAAACTCACAATCCAACAATTAAATTTATAAAAATACAAGTACAGTACATTTACAGTATTTTTTACTGTAAATGTACTGTTACTGAAGATGTTTAGTGGAAAAATACTCATCTAGTTTCGAGAGTAGCAGCGAGCCTTTTCGTATTTCCCTGTTCATTCTTCCAACAGCCAAAATAAACAACGCCTCAGAACAATCTTAGGAACTCCTAATAGGATGGGGTATAATTGTTTTGGCAGTTAAGTAAGCATTCTCTCACATTTTCTGTGTTGGCTAGTTAACCCTGATTCGGACTTTACTTGGCGAATGTTCTTTTTGTGTCCAGTATAATTTACTGAAATTGTTGACTGATGAGTTCATAACCGCGCACGGTTGCTGCAATGTTTTAATATAAGACGATACAAAAAACTATAATACTATATATATATTTAACCTTGAGATACATTAAGTACACTTAGTTTTGTCAGTTATACATAATTAATATTTATTTCATTGCACCTATAAATGTTCTAATTTGTCCCTAAGGTTTGGCTGTCAGAAAATGTCAACGGGCATTAAGTCCGCCTTTGTACTTTGTGCAATAAAGTTTTTAATAAATAAATAAATAAATAAATAATATTGTTTACTAATCATAGCAGATTAGCAGAAGAATTCCATTTATAGTAAGCTCTGTAGTCATAACACAGAGACCTTACTAGAGATACAGAAATAAATAAAAACAGACTTATTTGAATAATTACACACACAAACATACATACTACTGTAATCATTCAATATTTGAATTATTAATGAAAATAAAATATTATAAAATATATTTTTTTAATTACCTATTTTAAAATGTTATAAGGTATACAAAATTTAATTTAAATTTATTAATTAATTGAATGATTTCTGTCATTGAAGAGTCAAACGATACGGTCGTGATCATACTGATACTGACTTTTTACTCAAAATCAGATGATGTGAAAATGAAAAAATAATCTAATAGTAACTTAGTAATTTTAAAGTGTCGAATTACCAATATTTAAATAACACCTAATAAAAAATACATTTCGTCGATTTGGATACCTCGTAACCCTGTAAAACAGTATCCAAATAAACGTTACTTGTATCTGATCAAAATCGAATTAGCCAAGCTCCAAGGGCCATTCTAAAGGTAGATATTTTATATTGGGATAAGTTTGTAAAATGCTTACAATCTAAACAATGGACGTTTTATCGAAAGTTATCAGGAAATTCTGATTTGTAAGCCTGCCAAGACTTTCCTGACACTTTCCGAGCCGTTCTTTGTTAGGAAAATGAGAATAAATATACTTTAGTAAAGAAACTTGTTTGTTCCGTAAATACTTGGTTTTTTCCATACAATCATTTTCTGTTCAAGCAAGATAGTACTACAGTCGTTTTATTACTTGTATTGTATGTACATATTATAATGTAAACTAAAATCAGACTGGTTAGAGCTTTTGTGTTCCCTATTTTGCCATAGGCTGCAGAAACACGGACCCGAAGCGAAACAGAAAAAAAACGAATTAACGCTCTAGAGATGTCGCTGAACCAGAGTAACTCTGGGATAATAATGAGTGATCTAGTGAACTGCCTGCTTTATGCAGATGATGCTGTTCTCATGGCATCATCCGAACAACAACTGCAATGACTAGTCACAGAAATAAAAGAGGGATGTGCAGAAAAAGATGTGTTTGAAAGAAGAAGGATGACAACCTTAACGA
This sequence comes from Tinea semifulvella, assembly GCA_910589645.1. Lineage (NCBI taxonomy): Eukaryota > Metazoa > Arthropoda > Insecta > Lepidoptera > Tineidae > Tinea > Tinea semifulvella. The sequence continues at coordinate 9,019,950 of OU342595.1, read as the reverse complement.
TTAAGATTGATGATAAAACTCTAGAACAAGTAAATTCGATTATATATCTGGGCAGTGTTTTTACTGCAGATGGTAAGTATGATAGGGATGTTGAAAGAAGGCGGTAAATAGTTTTAACGGTGCCCTGGGGTCGCTTATAGGCAGTCGAAATGTCAGTGACAAAGCTCGACTCGCCATACACAATGCCATGCTAGTACTAACACTGATGTATGGAAGCGAGATGTGGATATATCAGAATACGCATGAGAGTAGAGTTAATGCAGTAGAAATGAGGTCGTTGCGTCGGATATGCAGCGTCACTTTGTCGGACCGCATACGTAATGACAAAATACGCAAAATGGTAGGTATAAAAGAAAGAATAGAAATAAAAATAAGGAAAGGCATGCTCCGATGGTTCGGGCATGTTGAAAGGATGAGTGAAGAGATTGACGAACCAGATATATAATGCGAAAGATGTGGATAAAAGAGGCCCTGGCAGACCAAGACTGGCAGTCCAGGGGAAAGTTGATAGCAAGTGGATGCGTGGTGTTGTAAATGTATGACAATAGTACGTAAGAACAGTATTCTTCCTTGGTAGATGCAGGGGGTCGAACCGCTAACCTTTTTTTCATTCGATTAATAAGCTAACTTACTAACGATCTACATCTTGACATGTTGAACATCTTACGCATATCTACAGCCCACTAATTACGGCTCCGAAAAACGTAAAAAGACACTGACCCAACATTAATTTGCAGTTGTACAATTCATTTTTTAGGTATTTAATTTTGGTAGCTGAGGTGGCTATCATAAAATACCCTTAATATGGGGAAGTAACAGATAGATATGGTCATATTTCTTACTCAAATAATAACCGTACATTGTCTGTTCCTGGGTTTCAACAGTTACTCCCCTTTAACTTTGACAAGCTTAATAAAGGAGACTCGAATAAAACGAGATTTTAAAACAAAATAAAAAGAAACACTTTTAACCTTGCGCAAGAAAGGATCAGTGAAATCCCAAATTAACCTCAATGGCAATCGTAATGCCAATTTAAAACCCAGAATCACTTTCCGGACCTCGTCAGCTATAACCATACAATTTAATTTGACGGAAACATTGGTGAAACATCCGTATTTTTATTCCCCAATTCGAGACTAATCCATGACATTTCCATGATTAAAGGAATTATACTGTTGCTGTACAAAGCACAGATCAGATCATGCATTGAATACTAGTCTCGCTAAATTTTTTTCAAGAGGATGTCTGTCCCTTGAATCTCTGCATCGCCGCGAAAATATGGCCTCAATCAATCTGCTATACTATTAGCCAGTTGCAGAAAGCTTGTCACTTTGGTTATTTTGGCCAATGACGTGTGTCATAAGCATACGTTAAACATGTCAAAAGATCAATCATCAGCCTTTCTGCAATTGGCTGTACTAATCTTTTACCTTTTTAAAATTTCACGCACTTTTGTGCTTTGGTTTTATAAATAAATTGGGTACCAACTCGTCTGACCAGTATGGCGAGTGTAGGCCAAATTGTCCAGAAATTTCTGGAAGTCACATCTGCAATAGTAGAGGTCCAGCACTCTGTAGGGGCTGTGATGATGAATATCACTGCTTCCCAAAGTTAGCTCTTACAAAAAAAAGTAAAAAATTCTCACGTTGTCGTATAAAGGGCTTTCCATTCCAGTTTTAGTACTCCCGAGATAAGAGTTAAATGGTCAAATAAACAGCGATCATGAGCGTTTTATTGCTGTACATTACGGCGATTTGGTGTACGGATGCTGGCAGAGCCCGCTGGATAGTTTACGATCTCCGCTCCATGCACTCCATCTTCCTGCAAAGAACCTAAATGCTGTTTATTTTTCTTGTTATTTGTCGCTTTTTGGGACACTACAAGGCAGCTACGACTAAGGACTCTTCAACTTCACCTCGAATGCATTATAAAACAATGAAATAAAATATCTGATATTTATTCACCTTGAACGTAAAAATTGGCATTTGACATCATTGCAAATTCAATGAGAACAACAAATAGGTGGTAGGCTCCAGTCTGCCGGGGCCCGGGAACTATTCACCGTTCGTGCTAATAAACCCACTATAGTATTTGAATTAGGCTCTAATTGCCTTCATGCCCAGTCAAGCCGGCATAGTGTTAAGGACTGATGTCAGTCATGAGTGTCTGATTCCAGTTGATAACATTAATGGACCTCGCGTGCCACTTACCATCACGTCGTGCTGGTATTAAAAACATAAAAATAAAATACATTTTCGTCAGATTTCTTTCTTTTTTTCTTTAAATACTTATTTAAATAAAATACGAAATGGTCCTTTATTATCAAACTAGATGACTAGTGCTATTATAGCAAATAACACTGGAAATAGAATATTTAAATCTATTTATAAGTTTTGACGTTACACACGAGTTGTTTCGTACAACAACGGTTTGAATTATGAAGGTTGGTAAACTCAGGGGCCTAATTCTGCCGCTTTTGACTTGCGTGTCCGTTCGAAATATTCGAATGAAAAGCGACAAATCTACATAGAAAACTGTCAGTTTCATTCGATCGAGCGGACATGCAAGTCGAAGGCGCGTGAATCAGGGCCCAGGTTCGATATAGCAAATATTTATTATTATTATTTTACTTTACCGAAGATATGTTATTGAACTCGATGGCTACTATGGACATTGAACCTTAATTTATTGAAACATTTTTTTCTTTGAAAACATGCTCCATGTCTATTTTTGATATCTATTTAATAATATATCTGGCAAATACACTGTTCATACGTACGTTTGTCATAAAGGAAAGAACGTTAAGATTCCAGCTTGCCGCTCAGTTCCCGACTCACCTATGCTGCGCCAGCCTAGCACCACCTTCTGGCCAAGACTAATATAGGAACAAGATTCAAAGTCAGCAGAACATATCGCTCAGAGTGGTCTCCCGAGTTCCATGGTTCGTGTGTAATTTCGCCATAGCTCGGGATCTGGAGATGCCTACTATTGAGGAATTTGTCGTCGGCCTGACTAGACGTATGTTCTATCGGGCCGACAACGGACACTTCAAGCATTTTCGTCTTGCGCTAGACCCCCAACGGGAGACCACTTCCTGGAGAAGTGCTCTTGGAGGAGAGCTGAAATGGTCGAACCCAGACCCCCTGGATTCGTGAGCCACACGGGCGCTGCTATACCAGTCACAGCGCCCAGCACCAAAAGTGCATGAATTACCAGCGGGCGGTTACCCGCTGAGATCCTGCCGGGGAAAACAGGGGAATTTCCCTATCCCCAACCCAGGCCCATTGGTCATCCGGGCCTGGACGGCCCCACTGTCTGTCTGTCCCAGTTACACGTTAGTGTAACACCAACTTGTAGAATTGTTAATAAATTGTCATTAAAATTTAACGCAGAACGTAGCCAACCTGGCCGATGCGCGACGTCATGCCAAGTGTAGGCCACTTTCTCGATAAATATGCAGTGGAGGACTAAGTTCTAAGGCCTGTAACTGTCAGATTTATCCCGAGCTTATCCAAGAATTTTTTTGGAAAGTTAACGTATTTTCTCAGTAAAATTTGACGGTATTAAGTATTGTGGCCAAGGAGCTTAAAGCAATGTGATGTCACCATTTTCATGGTTTTTATAAATTTGAATTTGGAACACGATTGCAATACACAACACGGCTATAATGATTTTACAAAGACAAAAACGACACACATGAAAGACACAGACGACAAAAGAGACGCAAATAAAGATAAGATAAATACTGTGTAATTTTTATTTAAATTAAATTAATAATAGCTTAATTTGGTCGTGTTGAAACTTATCTTATAATTAAATAAATAAAAAAGGCCGGTTTATGTATTTAAAAAAACAAATAAATCCAATTAAATTAAGTAATAAATAAACACAGACATTTACTCGTACATATGATATAAATACAATAGATAAAATATAATAATATACCTATGTAGTATATAACTAATTATTAACAAATCTGTCATTACTTTTAGTATTTCTTCTGTTTTTTGGAACTATATTCAAGACGTTTGTATAAAATTTGAACACGTTTGCACCTTATAAGTGTATGTGCTGAAATAATCTCATTTTAGGCAAAATGTGTACACAGGCGGGAAGATGAAAGATCTCGTGACTTAAAGGATTTGATCTAGTTTGCACAACCCCCAGTGAATGTGCCAGAGACTTTGTGTATACTGGTAGAGGGTGGTTTCTGTAGGATTTATAATTTTCCCATGTAAAAAAAACTATTAAATTTAACTCAATCTTACTTATTCTCTATTTAACTGTCTCCATGATCTAGCGTTTAAGTATGTGAATTTAGACGTGTATCGGTTCGGTTCCTCGTCGGGACACAATAATTTATTTATGATATTCCTCGATTTTGGTATGCTAGAGACATCGAAGATCTTGCCACTTGTCACTATGGGCCTATACACAGATGCCAATACACTGGAAGCATTTACCCTGTAAATTAAAATACTTAGTAAATTATGAGAGAAAAAACTAAGTCGTTGTTAAGTAAGTAAGTAAGCAAACGTCGAAAATAAGTAACTATTACAAATTGTTTATATTTTCGACGCTGGCTGATTTGAGCTTGTTTCCGCGCAGCACCAGCTCTAACAGAAGTACCTTGAAAGTGGAAAGGGCTAGAGTATCCCAGCAGGTAAAATCCCATGCCATAGATAAGCCCAAAAAAGTTACTAATGTAATTTCATCTGGACGCTTGCCAACGTCTTGATTCAAACCGCATGGTTCTAAAATAGAATATAAAAAATGTTCTACCAATATAAAGTGGTTCTCAATTCAAGAAACACCTTTTTATTTTGAGCACGGGAGCGAGCACTTTTTTACCTACCGCTGTGTGCTATTTACTCGGCAGCGAATTTTATGCGGTGATATTTGTACTAGGTATTGTGTCAATATTTGATCCATCGATTACAATGTCAGTCGGGATCGAATACTGTTCTCTGGTTACAATATTTCTATTTGTATTTTAAATATTATATTGCCTCGAAGTCTATATGAAAAAGACCATCACAAAACGTGAATATTTGCTATGGAGAGAGCTATGCTTTGTATTTTTCTGATGTAGGTGCCTATATAGTTCGAAACGTTGATATTTATTTAAACTTAATTGCACAAAGTACAAAAGCGGACCTAATGCGGCTAAACATTCTATGACGGTCTAACCTTCGGGACAACGAAAGCAGTAAGTACATAAGGTAGGTGCAATACTTGAAGAGTTTTAATGCAGATAGCATATACATACTTATTAATAATAACATACTAATACATACATATAACCTACATAAATAAAATATTAACAATACAATATAATATATACACAATACTATACCTACTAATGATAAATCACAGTCTGATTAAGACGAGCTTGCAACTAAAGTTGGCCAAATGTGAATCCGCTTATTTATAAAGGAAAACGGTCGTGATGATACTTTACTGATTAAGACTAAGGTAAACAAAAGGAGGAACATGGAAAATATTCTGATATTCGTCAGAGAATTGTTAGTTCTAGTAACTGGAAGTTACTGATATAGCATTTAAAATCAGTAAGCTGAAGTAGCAATAGGCCGGACACATCTGCCTTATTTGAAAGGAATTGCAAAATACGAAAACTCAATTCAAACCCTTGGCGCCGCGCCGCATCAGACTGGAAAATTCTCACGGATACATTTGAACATTATTATAAGTTCCAGATAAACTAGCTGCTACCTTAGTGTATTGTCAAAACTTATTCTTATTGACATTACCGTTCCATAGAAACGTAGTACGTAGCCTAGGACGACGGGTCGCTCTTCAGCCCTACGGGCATCCGAACCTCACCTCTCGCACACAGCGAGTTGCCTGGGTACAACTTAATTGGCGGTGTGCTCCTCCTCATAGTACTGACATGGTACCGCGGTCGGAACTCCCGACGCCCCTTGGACTGGGGTTTACTAAGCGGACGCACCAGAAAGCTCATAAGCCCAAACTATGAACGGCATCGGAGCTCACCCACTGCCAGCGCCTCGGGTATGACCACTGAAGGTCCCATTTTTTGGGCTCTTGCCACCAATCAATGACAAAAGAACATACCACCTTGAACGAACATATATTTAAGATAGTGTCGAGCAGCGCCGTCCACTGCCAACCGCTAGGAACGCCGTTCCCCCAATAATATTGCCCACTCCTATAGACAACTTGAGGACGCAGGGAAAAAAAAAGAAACACCTGGACCAATTCCTTCAAACCGTGCGGGTATATACATATCTCTCCTATGGCCGAGAAGACCGCAAAGATACTAGCCTTGCTTTGATCTTAGGCAAATCCTGATTGGTCAAGAGGCACCTTAAGAACCTAAGATTAATACTTCAAAAGACCACAATATGAACAGAAACGGTTTCAAGACTCAGCTTTACACAGTGGAAGTTGGTGCGAGAGGAACTCCAGCAAATTCTTTGCACCTTTAAACGAATTAGCAGGTCTGCCGCCAAGACATTTATGGAACGAGCTACCAAGACGGCATTAACAAAATCATACAGTATTTGGTTAGGTAGGGAGAGGAGAATAATAGTGGATGGTGAGCGACTTGTTGCGCAAAAAATAAAAAAAAAGAAGGCCTTCTCCTCATCTCTCTTTGCCACACAAGATTTGCGCTTAAATAATTATCCATTAAAACTGCTAAAACAAACTACCTTACCAAATAATTTAGGCACACCGACCGATAGAAAAATAGAATAATCAATACCCCAATCAACAGGCACGGCGCGTTCAAATTTTGGCGTGTACAAGCATTGAATACCGATAACCGTTTAAATTTTTGATAAATTCCTTGTAAGGCCGTGACGTAGATACTCCAGGCGTCTAACGATGATGGATGAGACAGACATTAGCATTGCTGCCCCCGATATATCACGATCCCTTCGTCATTACTGCCTTACTAGACTAGGAGATTTGTGCACGAAGTTATCGGGTTCGATTTTAGTCGAGAATAAAACAAATTTAAAAAACTTTAAAGATCATTTGGACCTTTACTAATGAATATAAAAACTATGGTTATCACAGTTCGATCATAATTAATTAATTAAAAGACAGGGGTCCCACCTTATTGTTTACCAAAAATAAGCATAAGTGCGGATATATATATATATATATATATTTAAATGAGTCTTCGAGGTGACCTCCATTACGTCGCACGCACTAGTAGAATCTCGTCATTGCATTTTGCGTGACACGCCGGAGCAAGACAGAATCGAAGTTCATAATTTCGTGGCGGATATTTTCATTGAGCTCAGCGATATTCCTTGAATTACTGATGTAAATTTTACTCTTAAGTAATCTCCACGGGACAAAAACCCAACGGGTCAAATCTGGTGATCGTAGAGGACATGCGATATCACCAAAGTGGAATAAAAATTTTCAAGGAAACAAATGTCAAATTTGCTCCATGGTGAACCAAGTGAACTGTAAGCAGGATGTCCTTGAAGCTGGAGTATAAACTAACTTGTTATAAAAATATAACTTTTCGAGTAAAGCATTTACACAGCTTATTTTAAAAGTACAATACAAGTTAAAATGTTTTACAATCAAAACTCTGACATTTGTGTTCATCCTTATCTCGCGAAAAAGTTGTCTGTGTATCAGAAGATACTTACAGCTGAACCTAGTGAAGTTAACATCATTTATTATCTAACCTACCCATCACCAAGCATTATTATTTTATATATAATGTAGAAAGCAAATAATATTATAATAAAATAAGATAAAAAAATAAACTAATAATAATTATCCATTTCATATCGAGTGTACCGCGTGTGTGGTTGTGTGTCATGTGTAAGTTTCTGTGTGTGTGATATTATTTTATGATACAGTTTTTAACAATTCATCAGTTTTATTATAATCCAATCCAAACTTATCTATTATTTTAACTATGTTACATTTACTAAGATTCCCGTAATGTTACATAAGTTTATTATGTATCATTTCACGCATCACCAGTAACAATTATTGTTTGAAAACTACCATCTTCAATTCCCTATGATTCCGTCCACTGACAGGGCACACTATACATTAATAGTGTTTGTTGGTAAATTGATTCATTTGCGGCAAAAAAATGAGAATTCGTCTGCAGGAGTTCTTCAAACAAAGTGTGAAAAAGTATGTCGTAATAATACTTTCCTTCTACTTGGATACTTCCCTTCGTCATTATCAACCCCTCTTGATCCCTGGACTTATAATGCACACACTTTTCTTTGACACGATCACTCAATTGTTCTTCGACATTTGACCAAATGACCGTTTATTACGTTCTAGAAAAGCTCTTGCATTTCTCATTTAGTTTTTTATTTAAGATGTTTATTAAGCTTAGCTTCCATCTCTCTCGCAGACTTCAACATTTTAGAAGAATATTCTAGTCTGAGTGTACTGAGAGTACACCAGCTTACTTGTGGAGTAGGCAAAGGTGTTAAAAACATAAGTAATATTTTGCTGAATGGACAATGATATTGTAATAATTTAAAAAGTATAACTGTCAGATCTATAGAACGTCTATGATCTGTCATTATGATTTGTCATTCCAACAAAATGGTCCTTCGAGCCGGATATGAACCATCGACCTATGGTATTATTTTGTTGGATAATGAATAAGTGGACTGTTTACAATCAAATAGATATTTGGATAATCAAGAATTCATTGTCATTGTCAATTTAACGCAATGTAATGAACGAGTGTGAACACGCTCGAATTGATACTAATGACAGAACATTTCATAGACCTAAATAAACTTATTAAATACTAAAACAAAAATAAAATAAAGAAAATAAAGGATTAACAAAATAAAATAAAAATATTATAAATAAAAAATTTGCTCTAAATCGCTGCCAATGGGCAAACTGCCAAGGATACTGGCAGCATTACCACGTTCAATGGCCTTTGGCTCAAATATTGCCCAGCCCTCTGGTGTTAATGATCTGTTTTGACAACGCCTTGAAAATTACATGTGCACTTGGTCCCCACGGCCCGATAATTGTATTTCCGCCGTTTGAGGTTCTCTGCTTCTTTTAGTTATGTTGGTAATTATTAAGTGGTTTTTTTTTTATTCATATGTTTTAAAAGTTTAAGATTTTAGTTTCTTTTTAATTTATTACAATATTGTTGCCCATTCAGTAAAATATGCGAAACTATTATTATTACAAAATAGAGTATTATTATTATATAAAATAATCATCTTTCATTATTACAGCCCCTAGAATAAAGCGTCCTAGACCTCCGCTGCTGGAGATGGGCCTGCCAGAATATATACCTGGAGAATTTGGCCTACACTCGCCACGCCGGCCAGACGGCTTGGCGATAATTTGATGAATATTTTTATGACATATTATTAACGATTCCACAAGTTGGTATTAGTAGACCCGGGACCGACGGCTTGACGTGCTCTCCGAGGCACGGGAACGGTGGTGTTGTAAATCTATGACAAATGTACTTAAGAAAAGTTTATTTCTAATTGGTACATGCCGGGGGTTTGTAGGATTTAAGGAACGCGTTCTTTCAACCGAGCCACCACCGCGCAAAATAATAATAATAATAAAAACAAAAATCTGACAACGACATTAAACGATCTGCTAAGAGATAATTGAAAAGTAAAGTGCATAAAAGGTTAGAAGACAGTGAGCTTAATTTCAAACAATTTTGCACTGGTTGCACAAGGGTGTTGAAGCCATATTATTAGCATAGAAATAGGTGCTTTGTGAGCAGATTGCCGGCACCTGAACAAGCGTGCAATCACTTCTGATTAAACTATCATCACTTTAGTCTGGTCGGCTAATGGGCCAGAGCGTTGGACTCTTGTTTCACTGAAGCTTGTTTAAACTGCAGCGTCGTTTGTATAGATATATATGAGTTTAAAGGATTATTCTAGAATTTATCTTACGATACTATCTTTTCAAGGAACATAATACAAGCTATCTTTTTCTTAGTTCTGGATTAATTTATTTATTTAAAAACTTAATTGCACTATGTACAAAGGCGGACTTAATGCCAGCCATTATCTGACAGCCAAACCTTTAGGACATTTATTCATAATTCATTTATTTCTTATAAAAATAGGTTTTACATTTCTGTGATGTTATACAGTGTAGTTAGTGTTGTACTCTATGTTTTGCCGGAGGGTGTATAAGTATTAGGTAACAAGTACAATCGTCTATCAATACGGTACAATATTATAATGATAATTATATTAATATCTATGTACATAATTTTTTAAAAGCACCAATAGATGGAGCTCTCTCTGGGCATGTATACGTGCCAACCGTAATAATAATAATAATAAATTATTTATTTCAGAATTATTTCCATAATTATTAGTAACATTCCAACTTAGAACTATGTTAGTAGGTATACACATCAATTAAAAAGTCAAAAACAAACCGCAAAAATAATAATAATAATAACAATACCTAGCACTTAATTTAATTAATATTAATTCGTAAATATCTGTAGGGATATTTATACTACGCAAATGCTGTACATATTTAATTTACACATTCCCAGTTACAACTCCAATCCAGCGCTTAACAAAAGCGCTGTCAAAGCGCGATGATATCATCCTCAGAATGCTGTTGTCACTGTCTCTCACTCTCCGCAGTATCGACGCTGCCTTTTTGCGGATTATGGCCGGAAATCCATCCACACGCGCCTCCGCAAAAATGCCCGATGCACTGCTGCGTCGAGGCAGTCCCATCAGCATTCTGAAGATATTATTGTATTGGATGCGCAGAGCGTTGTAGGCCCGATTAGAGTATCTCACCCACAGACTGCTGGTGTAAAAAGACGTGCAGTATGCTTTAAAAAGCGTGATTATAACGTAATGCAAGTGTACAAAGTCTGTGTCAATAATAGATGACAACCGGCGGTAAAAGGTTAAATACTAACTTACATATACAATAATATTAATGTCAAAGTTGGTAATTATAATTTTAAGAATTTGTTATAGCAAGCGATTTATCTTCTAGAAAGTCCTGCACTGAATAGTAGCACTTGTCTATCAGCATGTCAGTGAGTTGTTTTTTCAAATTTCGAAGTAATTTAATGTGTTTTGTTTTCGTTTTTCTAAGGTACCAAATTTGTGCAATTTTTATGTTTCCTTATTAGTTCTATTAAAAAAGAGAAAAATGTATAATTTTATTTTAGAAGTCATATTTTTATTTTGTAAATTTGATGGTTTTTTTTTTTTTTTTTTTTTTTTTTTGTTTTAACAGTCTTAAGTTTTTAATTTATTTTTCTTTTTATATTGGTGAATGCTGTGACACCTAATTGGTACATATATATGATAAGTTATAATTATACTATGTTATGTGTGTGATAATATATGTACTGCTGTGTGTACTAAATAAACAAATAAAGAAATAAATCATTTATTTTGTTATATATTTTTGGAGCCATACAAAATACACTTTTCTGCATGTGTGTTGTTTTGGCTATCGGTATTATTAACTTATTTTGGTAACGCAGTGTGCGGTTGCGATTTTGGGCGTTATTTTGGAACAGTTCTTAATTATTTCTTATAAAATTAGCTAGTTCCTGAATATAGAGACATGGAACGGTGAGTATTCGTAAGCATTTCATTTTAAATGATTTATTTAGACAGTATAAATGGTAGGTGCAATAATCATTTAGGTTATTTTTAACAGTTTAATACATATATAACAATATTACATACAAATACATAAATACGCGATATACATCATAAATAAACAATTAAACTACTGTGCCTGGATGCTTTCGTTGCGAATTCTTAGGTATTCTTTAGCAATTAATAAATTTATTTGTAAAAATAACATTCGTTTTATTTACTTTACAAATTGAGAGTAAAGAGTAAACAAGATATGACAAATAAAATATTCATAAAAAATTCACACCACACTTACATAATGCCTTTAGAATGAAATATGATATAGCTGCAATAGAGGATAGTGAGGAAATAGAAAAGAGACATTTTAGGACAGTTTAGTTAAAAAGGAAGTGTTATATAGCCTAAACATAAAGACTATTCAAAGCTCGTCAATGGAACAGGCTACCATTGTTTATCAGACAGGCACCGTCTTTAAATATATTCAAAAAACTTCTTCTCTCTTATTTCCTTAAAAAGCAAAACGAACAACTCTTTATAACACTTTATATTGTATATTTTGTGTGCAATAAAGAATTTTATTATTATTATTATTATTATTCATCACAGCCTAGAACACTGAGTCCCAGAACTCCACTGTTGGAGATGGGTTTCCCAGAAATTTCTGGACCATTTTGGCCTACACTTGCCACGTTAGCCAGACGGGTTGGCGAGGGTCTGGTGTATTTTTTGGAACGGACGGCTTAAAGTGCTTTTCGAGGCACGGTAATGTTGTAAATCTATATATGACAAATGTACGTAAGAAAAGTGTATTTCTCATTAGTTAAAGGTAAGCGATAGTTACAACGTTACCCACTTTTCGTAAAATGTGTGCAGCATGGCTGCTTGTGAAGCAGGCTGGGGCAGCTCCCGTCTAGGTTTCTGTTTTTTATTTATTTATTTATGTTCATGGTGTTTTTTCTTTTTAATTTTAAGTTTTTTTTTTTTAATTTTGTTTCATTATTGTTTTATAACTTTTATTTATATTACTGTTCCACTAAATTTAAATGTCGGCTATGGTATAATAACAGAGGTTGTTGGAACCTGCTTCCAACACCATTTTCTGAACCATAGACCCTTTTGTCATTATATCTTTGTTTTATTTTTTAACTATATTTTTTATTTTTATTAACTATTTTTGTGACAAATAAAAACTGATTTTATTTTATTTTATTTTATTTATTTATTTTATTAGTACATGCCTGGATTTAAACCGTGACCTTTTTTGGATTTTTAAGGAACCTTACAACCAGTCTACCACCGCTCTTTACTGTGTTATATACCCCATCTTTATCCCTGGAAACCATCATCATATTTTGGATTTTTTTATTAAAATCGATTCAGTGGACTAATGGATGTATTTAGTTAAAATACGGCCAAAAAGATACATAGAACAGCCAAAACTTCTTCACATATTTATTAAATAGATTCTCGTATATCTACAGTCAAACGTGAAGGTGAAAATAAATCTAATGAGCCCCCCAGAGCCTGTGAGACAGAGTTTCTTTGAAAAGGGACTGACTTAAGGTCATTCGAAGACATCGTTATAAAAATTGCTGACTAAGGTCGCATAATAACGGTAGTCAAAATTGAGAAGGAATATAATAATCTTTGTTTGAATGTTATATTAGATTATTTATTTATTTTAATCTTTATTGCACAAAGACACAAAAGCACTTAATTAAAAGGTAGGTGCAAAATTGTATTAAATTCTACGGTTTAACTTTAATATTATACACGAATTAGGACACAATTCAAAGCGCTTTGACCTTAATTCTGTATTAAATACCACAGATTCAATAAAGATGTTTTATTCATATTCCATTACATACACACATATCCTCAAATTTCGACAAAAGTGTATAATCAACTCACAACATTATGAGAACCTTTACAAAAAGCTGCGTCATGGATCATTTTATCATTAACCATTGAAATTTTTATTTAATTTTTACGTCTTTTTATTAAACATTATCTGGTATCTTATTATTATTTATTATTAATTCAATATTACATATAATAATAATAATAATAAATATTTCCAAAAAGGTCACACAGCGCCAACTAATTTCCGTGGTAAGCTACGAGGCTTGTGTTACGGAAACTAGATGGTTGATAAACTACATATTATACTTTCTTTTTTTTTGTAAATATATACATATTATACATATAAACACCCAGGCCGATTATACAATGTACAACTTGCACCCGGTGGGAATCGAACCCACGACCTCCCGAGTTCACGGCAACGTTTGTTACCACTAGACCACGAAGGCGGTCAAAGTAATAAGAATATATGATGATATACTCGTATATATCATCATATACGAGTATATCATCATATATATATATATATTATATATCATCAACATCATTACAGCCCCTAAAACACAGCGTCCTAGACCTCCACTGCTGGAGATGGGCCTTCCAGAACATATATCTGGAGAATTTGGCCTACACTCGCCACGCTGGCCAGACTGGCAAGATTCGATGTCAATTTTTATGAATTACAAAAAAACAAATTTCACTTTATAGACATCATTGCCTCGACTGCCGGTGCTTTTAGGAAGTCTATTTTGGATATACTAAAACCATAATGTGTTATTTATATTTATCATTATTGTTGTATCATTATTGTTGTATACTTATTTTTTTTCATCTTCTTTACTCATATCTTTCTTTTGTTACTAATTGTTGTTTAACTTCACTATCTGACGTTACCTATTTATATAATCTGTGGTTTACGTCGTTGGTAACATACTTAGCAATTTGTTTATTTACATGTTATTATATATATGTGTGTTACTGTTTGTAAACCTAAATAAATAAATAAAAAAATGACAATTTATTAACGATTCCACAAGTTGGTATTAGTGGAACCAGGACCGACGGCTTAACGTGCTCTCCGAGGCACGGGAACGGTGGTGTTGCAAATCTTTGACAAATGTACTTAAGAAAAGTGTATTTCTCATTGGTACATGCCGGGTTGGTTTGAACCGACCTTTGTAGGATTTAAGGAACGCGTTCTTTCAACCGAGCCACCACCGCGCCATATATATACTAAACGCGTATATATACTAAATTCTAATAAATAATTATAGTAACTACATATACATACATAGATAATATACTTACTTTTGTTGTGATAGGAAGTGTGAATAGACCATTTTTTAGATTATATTCTTCTTCTTCTTAGTCGCTACACTCTTGGCAGAGTGGTCGTGGTCGTCACTTGAGTGTCAGTGGCACGCTTAACAAGCCGTCGCCACTCGTCTCGAACTGCAGCCTTCCTGGAGCACTCATGTAGGGGGTGCTTTAACCTGGTCAGTCCATCTCATCGGAGACCTACCACGCATTCTCTTGCCATCGACTTTTCCCTGAACTACAAGGCGCTCAATGGATGTATCTCCACGCCGCGACACGTGTCAAAAGAAAGTGAGAATGCGTGATTGCACGATTGAGGAAAGGCGTTGTCCTATCTCTAGTTCCTCCAGGATGGATTTGTTGGTTCGGAACTCCGTCCACGATATGCCCAACATTCTCCGCCAACACCACATTTCTAGAGCATTAATCCGTTAAGATTAGATTAGATAACAAATAAAGGCTACTACTGAATGTTTATGGCGCGGACTTCTGTATTTGCAGTTTTGTATTTGCAGCCGAGACGAAAAACTCGGAAAAAAATATACCGCAGAATGGACGTCAACGAAAACAAATGAATTTCAATAAATTTACTATATTACTTAATTTACAATAACTTAACCATTTCATATATGCCCTGTTGTTTCGTAGACCCTTTTTCGGTCTGCTAGCGTTTTATTTATTTGGTCGAGATAGGTGAGTCTCCCCGCCAAGCCGTCTGGCCAGCGTGGCGAGTGTAGGGCAAATTCTCCAGATATATGTTCTGGAAGGCCCATCTTCAGCAGTGGAGGTCTAGGACTTTGTGTTCTAGTGGCTGTAATCACAGGTGAGTCTTGGTCTGCCAGGGCCACTTTTACCCACAACTTTCGCAATATTTTATCTGGTTTGTCATTCTTTCGATACTTCAACATGCTCGAACCATAGCAAAAGGAGTATACTGTCTGCATTCCCACATTGCACTGCTATAGATTTTTTGTTTTAAATAATTTCTAGACCGACAATCTGCAACATTTTCCAACAATTTTTTCTCCACTCTCAATAAAAAGTTTTAATTCTAAACACCAAGGACCTAATGTTTCTATTGCGAAGGGAAGGAATATATAACCCTTTAAAAGCCTGGAATATTTATTATGTTTTAACTTAGCTGCCTTTTCGGTGGCAACGCCTGCACAAAGTGTTCGAATTGTGGACCATGCCACTATATCTGGAACTCTCGAATCCCTGCAGCTTCGCTGAGATGTGGCTTCTCTGAGCGTGTTCTATCGGCTATACTATGGTGAATGCTCCGAAGAACTCTATAACCTAATCTCTCCCTCTCCATTCCGCAACCGAAACACACGCACATCATACATCTGTCGCACGATAAAGATGTGGAATGCTCTTCCAGCCTCTGTGTTTCCACTTTCCTATAACTTGGAGTCCTTTAAGCGAAGTGTGAAAAAGCATCTAGTCAAGCGGGCATAGTGTTAGGGACTGATGTCGTATCTTGCCGTGCTACGGAAACAGGCGTATTTTTATCACGTAATCGACGAAAAAAACCAGAAGTCGAATCGCTAGTCCACGAAGTAGCAAAAGCAAGTAATAAATTAGAAAAACCAGAGTTTAAATTAGCTTTCGAACGGGTTACGTTGGCACCTAATCCGGGGTTTCGTAGACCCCATCATTTATTTGCGGTGAAAGCCAGGTGCTACGGGCCAACTAATTGTATCGCCGTCATTAATTTCCGAAATCCCGGCCAATTGCTCCAACTGAAGGGTTAAATCATAGAAAATCGAATAGTATAAAAATGCATTTAGATTTACTAGTAAAAAATACTAGTAGTGACAACTTAGAATGTCGTACATCTACAATAATTATAGAACACGAAAAAAAATACACTAATATACATATATAGGGCAGTAGTTGCAAATATTTTTTTGTGGGTTTCCCGATATTCCCATCGTGTTTGGCCATCGATGTGTATAGATAGGCCTATTCTATACAAAACGCACTTTAAAAATGTGCCGCTTGCCACGTCTACCTACCAACTTTGGGGGGCAATTTTTAAACAATGATAATGTCACATGCGATATTTATCGGAAATTCTGTAGCAAATCATAAATTACTCTTCATCTCTCGTTTTAGGACATCTGCGTTTCGAGGTAATTTTAGGTACGCTGCTGTGAAAATATGGAACAACTTGCCTCCACCGCTTCGAGACATGCATTCAAAGACTTCACAGCAACTTACCTAATCTTATTTAATTTATTAATATACTATTATTTTTTCTTGACTATGACTTATATTATTAGTTTATTTATCATAATATTATTTATTTATGCTATTCTCATTTGTTAAATATATATGTAAACTGTACATTTAGTGCTCCTTCCGATTTAGTAAATGGTACTGTACATCTCTGCGACCCGTGACTCACCCAACATATATCAGCTGAAAATCACCGCTGCAGCCTCGGCTGTAGCATATGCTGAGCTGACCACCTATTTATCGCCACACCTCTATGTATTAATTTTCGATATAAAGAATAGGCTTACATTTATACATTTAGATTTATTCCTTGCATATCTATTTTTTTGTAACCATTGTAATTGTTGCGATAAATAAAGTATTGTCTTTCTTTCTTTTAATCTAAGTCACAGTAATAAAATATGTTTCCTAATTTGGCCAATGTATTAACTCAATTATATATCAAACTTTATATTTTGTAATGTGCTGTGAAAATTAATGAATAAATAAATTGTTATATTAGGTGTTACCACGATCGTGGTGGAAAGAAGCGTTTTTATTTATAACTTTACTATAGGTTAAAAAAAAAATGTAAATATGGTAATACAGTGATTATTATAATTAAATATTCTATTGGTAAATTTAGTAGCCAAAATACCTAAAATTATATTTTTTATTTCACTAAATGTATAAAATAAAAATAAAAATAAAATAATTTTAATTTATACATATATATACGAGTACTCTGGACATTTTTTTATTATTTATCTATTTTTATAAATATCTTACTTTGGTATCCGAGCTGTATTTATTTTATAATTGTGTGAATTTATGTTCTTTGTTTATATCTGAAAATATGTTTTGGCCTTTTATCTGTATTACATTATCTGCTTAATTTTGATGTATTAGCTGTAAGATTTCTTTTGAAAATAAATAAATAAATTAAAACCATATCATTAAACAACAATTTTAAAAGTATAATTAATCCCGATGAACCACAGCAATAATATACTGAAACTAATAACGAAAGCATATTGGTAGAACAGCGTCGGTAAGTTGCGACCCTTGTCACGTCGCCGGTTGACATCCTAACTAATAAACGAGTTGAGCTGGATAATGGTGTACAGCCTGTTCTAACCATCTACTGTTGGTCGCAAACACACGTGGTAGATACGGCCAGAACTATTTAGTTTTATAGTAAAAGGTGAACCTTTGGGTTAGCTGGTGAAGCTTGCCTATGTACTAGGTTTTTAAGTGTAATAAAGTATTTAAATAAAGAATAGGTTCACACGTCCGCGTCGTGCTAAATTTAAGTATAGATTTATTAGATGGAAGTATGGTCAATTATCATCAGTCAGTGTCTCTCCACTGCTGGATATAGGACGCAGTTATTTGCAACCCTCATCCAACCCACACCAGCGGCCTTCTTTAAATCATTCGTCCATCTGGGGGGTCATCCGATTTCGCGGAGTCCCGTACGTGGTCCCCACTCTATAATCTGCACCGGCGCACGGGTAGCACCAAATATCTATACGGCACAAAATTGCCAAATAAAATCAGTTGAGCCGATATCACGATCACCCGCTAGGCTTTTAAGGATTGCCTGAAAATTTATTCAAAATCGGTACAGCTGTTTCGGAGTCCATAGGGAACATAGACACATAAATACACATATCGGTTTTTATATTAGATATTACTCGTAGAAAGGACAATAGTCAAATCATTTATTACAATTTGGCCTTCTCGGGATCTTTTGTTTTGTCACATTACATTGTTATAATTATTTAAATAAATTATATTAAATTTATTACAATATAATTGAATTGACCTAAATATAAACATACACCAACAGTAAAAGGTGTCCAAAATAATTAATATATACATTTGCACATCTACCAGGCATTTTTATCACTAATAAAATCATTTATCTTATAAACTGCAGATGTTGCGGTAGTTAATCTGTAATTTTTTTTTTTAACAAATGCATAGTATTTGAATGTAATGCCTACACAATATACCTAATAATAATTGCTAGCTTTTAGCACTACAATAAATACACTGCACTGCTGTGTATAGGATATACATATATCATGCTTTTGTGCGCTATTTCTTGTCACTCTATTCCATCGCACATCAGTAACTACAGTGTATGTAAGATATATTGTATGTAATATATATATATATATAAGTAATAAATAAATATAACTTTTGGGTCATTCTTCATCTGGCATCATCCCACTCTACGTCTTCTCTCCTGTTGTCTTCGCTCTAGAAAATATCTACTCCATCGCTCGTCGGTTTTAAAGCCGAGTACAATATACTTTTAAATAAACATGAGTTATTTCAAAGTTGCCATCCAAAGTTGTATATCACAATACAGCATTGCCTATCGGTATAGCATCATACCCTTAGCGCAATTACAAACAACCTATACATGACTTCCCTTAATTAGTTGAGATAACTGCCAAAACTTAATATTGGATGCAAGGTGTAACGTTCCATTAGTTTAGATGCCCTGGGATTAAGATTTTGGCATCAATTTTGATGGAATTAAAATTTATTTGGATAAAATTAAATACAATAAATATCCGTCAGCAAACCAAAGTTACCGACATTATTTAGATAATCAAATATAAGATACAATGAAAGATATATTGCACAGAAGTACTTGGCTTAAAATCTTAATTCATGTTCTAATTTCTATTTCTATTGTAATTAAATAACTATTTTCTTTTTTATAGTTATTATTATGATTTTTATTTTATGTTTATAAGTTGTACGGCCTTTTTACAGCTACGAATATATGTTTAATTGACATATTATTATTATTTACATTGTAAGGTGACACGGCCCGTATACAGCCACGAACTAGTATTAGGCTATGATATTTATTATTATCGTTAGATTGTAAGCTGACTCGGCCCTTTTACAGCCACGAATTTATATTTAGTTGACACGGCCTATTTACAGCCACGATCTTATATTAAGTAGTTATTAAGTTACAATTACCTTGCTTATGACAATAATGCTATTATAACACACTTAAATCTGGATTGTTTACCCGTTACGGTCCAACCATGATTACCTAACTTATGTTTGTTTATATATTTTTTGTGTTTTGTTTTATATTATTTTAGTGTTGACAATATCCAAGTTGTTACAAGATAACCTATGGAAATAAATATTTTGATTTTGATTGAATCAGTTGACACGGCCCTTTTACGGCCACGAATTTATTTGAACGTCGTTACGAAAAAGGATCCAATCCACATTAAAGTTGAAATTTAGATTAGTCCTTCGATATATTGATGGATTAGTCTGACATTTTATAGATTTAGAATATGTCGAAAACGGTATTTTTACATTGATCGTTTTCGATATAAGATATATCATCCTAAGGACCTGATTAAAATGCATAGTTGATTGTCTGAAAAATTGTGAATTGAATCCTACTGCGTCCATTTATTTATATAGTCATAATTGTTTTAGTTAAATAGACTATATTTGTATTGTGTTTTTATTTTGGCTACTCAAAGGCCCAATTAATGTATACTGTAATAGCATGTAGTGGTTGCCTGTAATTGATGCAGCATCTGGTTTATGTCTTAGTTGTAAGTGAAAATCCATGTATGTATTGTTGCTGACACTGTTGGGGACCCTAATAAATAAATAAATACAGTGCATCGGAATACGACTACTAGATTATTTAGTTAGCTAACTATTTAATTTGCCTCTTAGCATAAGGCAAGTAACCACCAGATCTCTATTTAAAAAAATGGTCTATTCACACTTTCTATCACAAAAAAAGTAAGTATTATCTATGTATGTGTATGTAGTTACTATAACTTATTTATTAGAATTTAGTATATTGTTGTCATTGATATATAATATGTAGTGTATGTAATAATATGTATGGGTATATGTAGTATATGTATTTTTATATATATGTATTAGTATTACTATATTTATTAGTATATAGTTAAACCGTAGAATTTAATACAATTTTGCACCTACCTTTCAATATAATACTCAAGTTGTCCCAATGGTTGGCTAGGATAGAATGTCTAGCGGCATTATAAGCCCGCCTTTGTCTTTGTGCAATAAAGATTTAAATAAATAAATAAAATAAATAAAGCGATGTTGGTGCTGTCTGTATACTAATTTGTCGTACGAATTTGCGACAGTATCAATGAATTGACGCTGAAGTTCGTAACTGGACGAGCTTTACATGTCGGAAGCGAGGCGGCGCGGGCGATCGCTTTTTGGTTGGATAAATTTCTAAAGCTGGTGTTACACTGAAATAATACATAACCTTTATATTGAAAAAATGTGGATTCCTTCATACTACAAGATCCGTATAAGAGCGACATTCACCGATCGGTTATCTAAATAAAATTCACGTAATTTGTTATTTATCATACTAGCACGACATGTGACCTTGCGCGTTAAGTTGCGCCCTCCATGAATGTTAGAAAGTTTAAAAGCATGAAAGTGTTGAAAGGTGTGGATACACTTTACTGGGTTTATCGGCACGAACGCCCCAGCAGACTGGGCAAATTACCACCTCCTATTTGAAAGTCCCAATAACTGCATCCGTGGTCTAGAAGTTAGGTCTGTGAATTTAGACTCGGAGGTACCGGGTTCGATTCCTGGTGGGTGATATTCTCACTGCCTCTCACAGCCTTTCACTTCGTTCTTCCCATAATACTACTACCTACTTACAACACCTCCCCACTCTTCCAGCAGATATTCAGATTCCTTTACAGTATCTGCAGCTCGCCAGTGGAACAGACTTCCTTTAATTATAAGACAGGCACAATCTCTTAAAATATTTAAAGATAAGCTATACACATACTTATTTCACAAGCAGAATAAGTCGCCATAACTCACTTATTATATATGCGTATATGTATGTATTTTATATATAGTTATTTATTTGTTTATGTAGGACATTTATTTATGTATAAGTACTATATCTTTGTAATTAATGTGTAGTTTATATAGTAATAAATAATTTCAACTATCATTTTTCTTCTGCTGCACCCACCCGCTTATTACATATCTCAGTCACAAAGGTTAGTTGGTAGAAAATGCATTTACGGCATTAAGCTCGCCTATGTACCTGTACTTGTTTTGGTTTTGTACAATAAATAATTTATTATTATTATTATCTTACCTACCTATTGAATGCAATGCTGGTCTGTAAGTACCTAACATGTTTGCTAAACTAATAAGATACCTATAAGATTATATATTGTATAGGATTTTGTAAACATGTTCTTGACTTGCTTAATTAAATAAATAAATAAATCACAGTCTATGGTGTGCCTATAGGCCTTTCGTCATGTGTAAATTTGCTTTGTTATTTAATTTTATGCTTTGTCATTGTCACAGTCGGCAATCGAAATAGGTTTTAGAGTCGTTAAGCTACATAGAATCGAGGACACTACGTGTCGATTATCTGCATGCCATTTTTTGCGTGTGTAATCGCTTGTATAATAAAAAGAGTCGATCGTACACTGAGATAAATATACTCAGGTTTTTAATTTGAATTTACGTCCGTTAGGTTCAAACCATCCTAAAAACGCAAAAACCTCTGCTAATTTAAGAACAATAAATTGAACGCGTTCGGCAGAGGTCCCAGGCCCCCACAGCCAGCCATCCCCCCGCTCAACAAGGCCCGTAGCGTGCGGACCGGGACCCGATACACGTCGGTGTCTCTACCGTACCAAACTCAAGAAATATCACAAATAAAAATAAATTGTGTCCCTACCAAGAAACGAACCGGGTGCATGCGAGTCTAAATCCACGCTATATAACAGAGGCAGTTAATTATTATGTTGGGACTAAGGTAAAGGTCGTATAGTCGTGATAATACTTTTTTTCATTTATTTTCCGTGATAGTGTTGATAACAAACTTATGGTTGGCCGGCGAAACAATTCAAATGATTTTGTATGTAATAATTTTATTTTTAAACCCCCATTGCTATTTTGCTAAAAAATATTCTTGACTTCATAATTTAGACTAATATTTTAATGGTACTTTAATGGTAAAGACACATCTACAGCCCACTATCAGGCATTCTCTTTTAACGTTGCAATCAAATATATTTTAGGTGCATAGCTCACCGAGTCCGTAAATATAGGAGAGAAATACTTTACTACAGTAGGTACTAAGTGAGTAGGTACTTAGTTAATGCTACAAGTACCGTTTTCCGTTATACACCCGCAATCTTCCTTGAATTGTTTCCCGAAATGCTTTAGTTTATTTGTAAACTGAGCTGGGACCGTAAAGCGTTGAAATAAGGGCTGCTATTCATCCATTGTTTTATCTTCATTATATATATTAATGTCCGAAATTGCGATTAACAGAAAGAGCAAAGGCAACAAATCCAGACAAAAAATCACATCGTCAAAACACTTGTCTTCTCCGTCTCTAAGGTTCGAAGACATGTACCATAAAAACCTTGACCGAAAATTTATGGCTTGGAAAAATGGTGCTGGCGTTGTTTACTTAGAATCTCTTAGACCGCACTACGTAATAACATTTCTGTGCTCGAAGCTTAAACTTACCGAGGCGCAGGAAATCTCTATCGTCTGCCTTCCCCGAATTCTGTAATACTTTGGCCTCATTGCAAAAAGAGGTGCTGATAACTTTGAAATACTTCTGATTACGGGCAAGGTGGGATGTAAAAAACTACTTTAGAAGCCCTAAGATGGTCTAGTCGCTGACCACCTCTGCACCAAGCCAACCACTATGTCGGGGACTGGAACTATTGGAAATGGCTGGTGGTGGATAAGCTGCAATTGCGACGGAGTTACGATCCTTATTAATAGGGAAGGAGAAAATTGCTAAATAATATTAACGAATATAACACCATTCGATTATTTTATACTAGATTCTATAACTGAACCACATGCAAAGGCCAAAATGTGCTCCTACATATCATAGTCACGGTACCGACGCGTATATCTCATATTTTTATGGAAAGCGTTCTAACAAACGAGCCACCACACCTCAAGGATGATTAAAGTAATTTATGCCTAACATTACATCACGTGATTTCGTTTGCTTGTAACTTTGTTATTTTAGCCAATCGCGTGACTAAGAAACGAAGGAGGTGAATCTACAGCTGTAACAATAGGTATCACATATCACACAAGCATTTTGTTTTAAAAAGATATTTATAAAATGAATAGCAGCCTTATTAAAAACTTTTGTCTGTTTGCAAAGACTTCCAAAAGCAGTCGTTGAGTCGCATTCAAAGTTTCAAATTGAGCTTTTTGTAAAAATACAATTATACCTACTTTTCTGTAGTTTATGCTGCCAAAAGCTTTATTTAATATACAAAATAAAAGTTAACTTTATTCGAACTCTAACAGTGACCCCACTGCAACTTCGCCGAGACATGGCCCGAAGAGTATAGTAACTAATTCCTTAGCAGGTTTCAGATCGGCACTCAAAAAGCATATGTTAATATTACAAAAGACTTCACAACAGCTTACCTAATCTTATTAATATAATCTTATTAATATAATCTATTTATTAATATACTATTGTTTTTTCTTGACTATGACTTATATTATTTATCATAATATTATTTATTTATTCTATTCTCATTTGTTAAACATATATGTAAACTGTACATTTAGTGTTCCTTCCGATTTAGTAAATGGTACTATACATCTCTGCGACCCGTGACTCACCCAACATAAGGCATCAGTTGTAAATCAGCGCTGCAGCCTCGGCTGTAGCATATGCTGAGCTGACCACCTATATATCGCCACATCTGTATGTATGTTTCGGTATATAGAATAGGCTTACATTTATACATTTAGATTTATACCTTGCATATTTTTTTTTTTGTAACCATTGTAATTGTTGCGATTAATAAGGTATTTTCTTTCTTTCTTTCTAATTGGGAAAAGAGTGGAATCTTGAGCAAAAAACTCTATTAAATGTGTTTGGCGGATAATTAGAGGTCAAACGACAAACTCGAAGGTGCTACAGCAAATAGGATTTCGAGTTCCGACGAGGTTTCAGTATAGCGTACTATGCAGCCGCTATTTAAGGAGCCGATGAAGTAGCACACGAGACTTCGCTGTTGCTAAAATCACGGCATTATAAATGCGTTGTCACTGAAGTTTTCCTTGTTTGACTTATTTGCTTGCACGGAGACTGAGTTTAAAAAGGTGGCAAAAACTTTCTTAGGATATAGTGAGGATTGATTTATATATTGGTATGTTATTTATACTTACTATGGTATATTTATGATTGATTTTAACTATTATTATTATTCTTATTTCGTACTCTGCACCCATTATAATAATTTCTCACTCTCCCAAAGGTTAGCTGGTAGAGAATACCATACGGTATTATGCTCGCCTATGTACATTATTTTATATGTTATATTTTGTGTGCAATAAAGAATTATATTATTATTATTATTATTATTATTGATTAGTTATTATTGTTACTGCAAATTATTTAGGTATTTTTGTATATTTATTGTATTAACCATATGTGAAGAACACTTGAATTGGCTTAGGCTGTTATGTTACGTTTACGTGTTTGTAAATAAATAATAATAATAATAGTTTGATTCGATTGAATTTGATTTGGTTTAGTTTGCTTAGGTTTGTTTTGGTTTAGTTTGGTTTGATTTGGTTTGGTCGGGTTAGGTTCGGTTCGGTTCGATTTAGTCATTAAAGTCAAAATAATACCCTGATAGTATTTCAACTATCTTTCGTTAAAAATCGGCTGCTTTAGTATAGGGTTTCACTCCGGGAATATCGCTGTTGGTGCAGTAGGGCCCACCCTGCTGGGCTGCAGATAACATCACATCATCGGTGGTGCAATTCGCAGAAACACGTAAGTATCTTTTTTGTTTTATACTAGCACGACGTCCATGAATGTTAGCAACTGGAACAGCAGTAGCAGACACTCATGACTGACATTAGATCCTAACACTATGCCGGCTTGACTGGGCACGACGGCTATTCGAGTCTGATCCCGGAACGTGTGGGTACTTCCCCGCCCCGGCTGACCGGGCAAATTATTACCATCAGTCTAAAATGCCAATTTTTACTTTCAAGGAGAACTAATATTGTAAGCTTACCTTGAAACATAACTTACCTCTGCAAAATACACACCTTGTGGCCAGAATTCCCTGTTAACAAATCCTGGTTTATTTGACCGCACGAGGATGCGAATTACCCGGAAACCGTATTCAGCAGGTCTAGGTCTCGTGTTCAAAACTTGGTCCCAACGCATCAAAGTCAATGTTAACTCTTATACACCTTCGTTTTTATGACTTTATCCGTTTATCGTAGTTGAGCAGGCTCAGATACCAATGTGTGTAAAAAATAACGACTTCGAATCCAAATAAAATTGATATTTTATAAAAATACCTAACTTTTCACATTTCGACGTAAATGTCGTGAACGTTTATTATAGAACACTCTCCCCGCCAGAGTGTGTGTGCAACCACCCTTCCTATAACCTAAAGTAGGTACTTCAATTCAAGTTTGAAAAATAATTATAATAATAAAATAAGGTAAAAATTTTATAAAATTAAAAAATTATTCAGTTATTAAATTTATTTTATATTTAAATTAGGTTTTGTAAGTAGGTTTTTTTCTTTTGCAGTATTAATTATGTTTTTAGTACAAATTAAATAAAATATCGATAAAAAAAAATAATAGGTACGTTACTTGAAATGTTGTTCAAATTTTTTTACCATGTTTTGATTAACTCGCTTTTTATTTTATTTTATTTTATCAAATCAAAATCAAAATCAATAATTTATTTATTAACTTTTGGTACATTTATTTGAGTTCTAACAGGTGGTTGTGAGCTACAAAAGTCGACCTAAGAGATAGGTATATAAATATTAACATTTTTTTTTTTATTTAAATAATTATTATTATTAGATATAAAAATATAAAATAAGAAAACAAAATGAGACAAGAAACAAACAAAAATAAAGAAAAGAAAAAGTCAATTTAATGCATCTTCTAGGTACTCTTTAAGATTATAATAAGCCTTTTTTGCCAAAAGGTCATACAATTTTGTTTTGAAGGTTGATGTTTTGTTGTTCATTTTTGCTGTTAATTTTTGGTACGAGTAAACCGAGTGAAATTTTGTGAATGATTTTAAACTAACTTCCCGATGAGCTAAAGACTTGAAATTTGGCCATAGCTCATAAATGACAATGCATAAAAAGGTAAAAAGAAAAGAAAAAAAAACTAACTCTCTATCTGGCGGGGGGTCGTCCCACTCTGCGTCTTCCAGTACGTGGTCTCCACTCCAGAACACTTCTACTCCATCGTTCATCGGTTCTGCGGCATATGGGTCCAGCCCATTGCCACTTCAGCTTGCTAATTTTAAAAGCTATATCTGTAACTTTGCTTCTTTGACGGATGTCAACGTTTCTGACTTTATCTTTAAGAGAAATCCCGAGCATAGCTCTCTCCATAGCCTAGCCTCCATAGCATCGACCTTGAACTTGTGGACCAACAACATTACTGGAAGAACGCACTGGTTGAAAAATTTTATCTTCAAACACTGTGGTATGTTCTATAGGAAGATGTGACGTTGCTTCCCGAATGCTGTCCATCCTAGCTGAATGCGTCTGTCGGCTTCTTTGCTGAAGTTGGCTACTCCTAATTGGATGGTCTGTCCGTAGTATTAATTCATATCATAATTTATATTTATCACATGAACATACACCTAAGGAACCTACATCATGTAAAAATGTAATTGCGGACCCGCCCTTTAATGTATATTGACATATTATAAAGATAAATCACAATATTAAATTTTATTCAATTGCTGCATCATTTGAATGTTTATTTAATAACAATGTGTGGCCATGGTGTGACGTGTCAATAGTGTTATATTTATTTGTACTGAATTTTAATTAAATATTCATAGGCAGTCTCCATATATTTCATTAAATTCAAATGATATTTAAATAATTATCTGGTGGCATGGAACAGTTTAATCTTTAATTAAATAATATTTTCAAAATATAAAATAATAAACAAAAATACAAATAAAATTAAATAACTATAAACTAAATCTAATAAAAAACAAACTATAATAAAAATAGTAAATCTTGTTTCAGTAGTAAGTCTTGTTTTAAGTGTTATTTTGATATAAATTTCATCATGGCAAGCTGACAATACTAGTTCTTCTTGAAAGTAAAAATTGGAATTTGACATCGTTGTAAATGGCACATACTGTCAACGAGAACAACAAATAGGTAATAAGCAGACTGGTGGTAGTAATTTGGCCAGTCTGCTGGGGCGGGGAAGAATCCACCGTTCGTGCCGATAAACCCAGTAAAGTGTATCCACACGTTTCGGTATCAGGCTCAAATTGCTGTCATGCCCAGTCAAGCCGGGGCACAGTGCTAGTCAGCCTGATTCCAGTTGCTAACATTTATGGACCTCGCGCTACTTACCATCAGGTGTGCGCAAGGTCACATGTCGTGCTAGTATAATAAAAAAATGTCCTCAAGAGACGTCCCATCAGAGAAGACTGGCAACATTTCCCCTCTGTATAGCGAGGTTAAAACGTTATCAGAAACAATTGGCAATTATTTCATTGGCATTGTGGTATTGAATTCCTAGTAACAAAAAATATATATAAATGTTTTTTTTTTCTAAAATTAATAATTTTATTAACATTTTTTTTTTATTTATTTTAATAAAAACCTATACATATTTTATTTATAGTAATAAAAAACGCGTACAAAAACTAAGTTTAAAATTTGTTAACTTATAAAAAAAAAAAATCCTTCGCGCCATTTTGCACGGACATGTCAAGTGCAAGTTTTTTTTTTTGTAAATTACTTTACTGTGTGGATATTGTAAAAAATAAATGGGGCACAAGTTGCACTGTATTTTTTTGGATTTTCTCGCGCTGTGAATTCCCATATTATACCCGACATGTCTGGGCTATAACGAGTGACTCCAAGAAAAGCATTAAATTCTGCAACGTCTGGAATTTGATAATAACCCCATTATCTTATAAAGAAAGATACGTCAGACTTGGCTGTATGGGCTAGACCCTTTACCTTCCCTATCACCTCATTCATCATCCATCGGGAGAAGAGAGCACAAACAAAAAAACATAAAATAAGTTTTTTGTATAAAATAATTATTGAAAATGTTAAATTCAACACTTAATACTACAAAAAAAAAATAGCTGAACAGCGTTTGCAACTGCTACGAAAAAAAAAATGCAGAAAATTATATACCTAGTTGGATTATCTTCTTGAGGTAATCCCTAGGCTATAAAACACTTTTAGACTGACGAGATCGCATTTATAATAATTGTACAATTACTAACATAAAACCTCTATGGTCAATTTAACGCCTCTGTTACAATTAACGTGAACTTGTATATAAGGTGTGACAACACATTAAAATATCATTATTTCTGCGAGTGTACTTACAACAACATTATCAACATGAATGTGCTTCTGTTATTGAGTGTATTTGGTGTTGGTTTTGTATTGGTGAGTTAATCCATAATAGATCAGCAAAGTATCATTACGACCGTAATATCCCGCCCCTCCGAGTCGGGGGACAGGGGGGTGGTTATGTCGGGCTCGCACCAACTAAAACCTGATGGTTTTCCTCTTGACGCCCCGTGGTGGATGGTGGACGGCGAGAACCAACTGTGAAGCAACACAACCACCTGTGACACCACTCGGGTGCCTCAGGTGAGCAGGAGGGCAACGTCCTGCCGCCTCCTACGCTGCCTTCTTCTCTGGCGGAAGTACTCGGTTCATTCTCCCACTCCCGTTCCGCCGCCTCCTTTATAGCACAATCACAGAAGGAGATCACAGAAGGAGGCCTCAGAAGCGGATTCACATTTAGCCAACATTAATATAGCGAACCAAACTCGGGAAATATCACTTTTTTTTCTGACGGAAAATATCTACGGGCATTAATTCCGCCTTTGTACTTCGTGAAATTAAGTCTTAAGTAAATAAATGAATCTATTGCATCTTACGAATTATTCAATTAATTTAAAAAAAAAAAATGTAATAAATTTAACCTTTTTTTCAGGGTGAGACTGAAGAAGTCCCAGACAAATGCATGAAATTATTTCACCCTGTAAGTATTTTTATTTTATTATTAACTAGCTGTTTAACCCGGCTTTGCCCATGTAAACAAACAATATGTTTGTGTATGTTTATTTGTATAAGTGTATATATATGTATGTATATGTTTATAATAGTTGCATGTAGTTTATGTAATTCCTTGGTATGTAGTGTATTTATAAATTAGACTAATATTATTGGATTGTTGCACCCTGCCCATAATCTCTCACCATCCCAAAGGTTAGTTGTCAGAGAATGCCTAACAGGCATTACACTCGCCTATGTACCTAATTTTAAGTTTTGATGCAATAAAGAATTTAATATAAATAAATAAAATAAACGGCGACACTAAATTAATTCAGCGCATTATTTTGATTTTACTATAACTCCTAAGGTATTTATTTAATTTTCATGGTGTAAAGGCAAAAAATAATGATCATTTATTTATTTATTTATTTAGTACACACAGCAGTACATATATTATTACACACATAACATAGTATAATTATAGCTTATCTAATATATGTACCAATTAGGTGTCACAGTATTCACCAATATAAAAAGAAGAAGAAATTAAAAACTTATTGCTGTTAAAACAATTAAAAACTTATTACTGTTAAAACAAAAAAAAAAAAAATAACAAAAACTATCAAATTTACAAAATAAAAATATGACTTCTAAAATTAATGAATAGCCCAAGCCAACTAACGTATTTAAAATGATAAGGATTTATACCGAAATTGTGTAAATAGCTTTCCAATTACCGCTTTATAATAAGTCATTTTTTAAAGTAATAAAAGGATATAGACATATGCCATCGCGGACTTTTCTGTAGACCTATGTAAGATACACAATTTGACCATACATTATTTTGTTATATTCCTAAGGGTTTCTTCTTCTTAGTCGCTACACTCTTGGCAAAGTGGTCGTGGTCGTCACTTGAGTGTCAGTGGCACGCTTAACAAGCCGTCGCCACTCGTATCGAACTGCAGCCTTCCTGGAGCACTCATGTAGAGGGTGATCCATGCTGCTTTAACCTGGTCAGTCCATCTCATCGGAGACCTACCATGCATTCTCTTGCCATCGACTTTTCCCTGAACTACAAGGCGCTCAATGGATGTATCTCCACGCCGCGACACGTGTCCAAAGAAAGTGAGAATGGGTGATTGCACGATTGAGGAAAGGCGTTTTCCTATCTCTAGTTCCTCCAGGATGGATTTGTTGGTTCGGAGCTCCGTCCAACATTCTCCGCCAACACCACATTTCTAGAGCATTATCCGTTTTATTGTTATTTAAGGGTTTAGGCAGCGTTTTCGTTGAAATCTCCCAAACGGCTTTTTTTTCCGACACCTTTAACAAATATCGATAATATATACAAAAATTTCACAAATTATATACTTAAACCTTCCTCGATAACCACTTAATCTATTGGTCCTGAAACAGCATGAAAATCAGTGCAGTAGTTTTTGAGTTCATTGCGCACACAGACAGACAGACAGACGCGGCAGAGGACTCTCTTTTATAATACGTAGTGATTAGTGATTATAATTTATTTTAAACAATATAAATCAATGCATTAGTTCTGAAAGGCCCATCTCCATCAGTGGAGGTCTAGGACTGGCTGTAATGAAGAATTATACAAATTTTACCACAGCCTAAAGTAAAGAGATCAGATTCTTGTCAAGATAAACTGTTCCTATCTTCATTCCTTTGTTTAGGAAAAATAAAGCAACTGGCTTATTTCGTAGTTAATTAAATGATAATAGACTAATATGTACCGGAATAATCTTACTTTAATTGTAAATAATTCTGCTGCTATATATGTATACATATATAGATTTATGGTCAAAGCCAAACCCTACATTTTATCGGTTAAGATTTTCCAAGTTTGAAAATACTTCTGAGAAATAGTTTTTATAATTTTAACGGGTCTTTACGCGATTTACCTCCCGTGACCACGGCCAATGCAACTTGGCTGAAACGTCGGGAGAAATATGTCTCTAAGGTAAATCGCGTAAAGACCCGTTAAAATTATAAAAACTATTATGAATGCGCGCGAAACATTAATCTTCTGAGAAATGTAGATTAGATAATTAGTTTCCTAAGATATAATATATATTTTATTATAATTTTAGACATATTTTCATATATGTACATATACTTAATTTTAGACAGAGAAAAAATGAATGAACATTTATAATGATTATCCTTTATTTTACTAATACAAATCTATAAGAGAAGACAAATTTCTAAGCATTCCATGGATTCACCGTGCGGGTGCCGGGTCTATCATATGTGGGTAAGAGATAAGAAGGATGGTGTTTCGGGCTTGCGACCGACAATAGGCTGGTTTAAAAAGGAGCACTCCTTTTTTATTTTATTGCGCGATAATAAGTCTGCCGGGGCGGGGAAGTATCCACCGTTCGTGCCGATAAACCTAGTAAACTGTATCCACACGTTTTCGAGATTAGGCTTGAATTTCCGTCATGCAGTCAAGGTGACATAGTATTAGGAACTGATGTCAGTGATGACTGATGTCAGTCATCAGTTCCAGTTGCTAACATTCATGGACCTCGCGCGCAAATTACCATCAGTTTGGAGCAAGGTCGTATGTCACGCTGGTATAAAATTTTAAATAAACTTCCTATATCACAGTTCAGTATGTAAGCATACTAAGTCAAAGTCGAAATAGTTTTAGTCACGTAAACACAGACATTTATGAAACGTTAGTCGCGATCACAGCGACATTATTGCCGCTCGGCCAATACCACCGTTGGATCGGTGGCCAGCGCTCCGAGCGGCGCCCACGAGTGTGGAATCAATCCGCGCACCGAGCGGTCACACGTTTTTGCTCTCACAATTTACTCAAGTAATTAATTATAATTTCTTCTGCTACAATAAACCATATACAGTCCGCTAAACACTATTTAATTGAGCCATCGAAGACCCGCAGCAGTATCCCTGAGTGGTTAGCAGCACAAATAGGGACTGACGATTTTATAAACGTCATTAAATTATTTTGAATTATTTTGATAGTGGTCCAAAGCTCTTAGGTCTGAGTAAAAAAACCAGCAGCTTGGCACAACTTAGCACTATACACATTATAACTTACACTTGTCATCAGATTCCCTCAGAATAGAAGCAAACATAAAAAGTGATATTAATATGTAACTTAATGCGTTTTATCATTTTACCGATTATATGAAGTATTTTTTAACGAACGGACACAGTTATAATTTGTTGTAATAATCTTGCAGCGCGCCGCTTTTTGTTGCAAGCAAAGAGTTATTCCTCCACCAGATTCGTTTGCTGACATCAAGGAGTGTCTGAACATGACCGGACCCAAGGGAAACCATTTGCATGACAAGAGACATTTTGGACCTCTGTCTGTAAGTATCTATTAAGTATGTATTATATCATTATCATCAATACAGCCCCTAGAACACAGCGTCCTAGACCTCCACTGCTGGAGACGGGCCTTCCAGACATATATCTGGAGCATTTGGCCTACACTCGCCACGCGCTGGCAAGACGGCTTGGCGCGGATATGATGTTTTTTTTTAAGACAATTTATTAACGATTCCACAAATTGCTATTAGTGGAACCGGGACCGACGGCTTAACGTGCTCTCCGAGGTACGGGAACGGTGGTGTTGTAAATATATGACAAATGTACGTAAGAAAAGTGTATTTCTCATTGGTACATGCCGGGGGGGTTTGAACGTTAAGGAACGCGTTCTTAACCGAGCTACCACCGCGCCAGTATATATTTATGTAACACACATTGCACAAAGACGAATGCGGGATTTAATTCTGCAAGACATTTTATCATAGGCAACAATTTCATTGTAAGAACTTTAAACACTAAAATAAAAAAACAAAAAAATGCTAGTATATATGTATCAAATATACATAATATTTAGTCATTTAGTAGTCTAAGTTATTTTATTTAATTTATTTATTACTATTAAAAAATAAAAGATACATTTATTCGAAAGAATATTCAAAATTCAAATTCAAAATATTTATTTCCATATGGTTCACATGTAACACTCGGATATTGTAATTTTTTTACAATATTATTAAAATAATAAATAAAAAGATTAAATTAAATTATGGATAGACCGAAATAAGTAAGTGACATTGCTACCATAAAAAGTAAGTACTGTAGCTTAACCTAATTTCGAGGCATTATAGCCGTGTCAACTTATAATCTAAATAATTATAACATAATGCATAATTATAATAAATTTAAATTAATTTCGTGGCTGTATAAAGGCCGTGTCAACTTACAATCTAAATAATTATAATTTAATGTCAAATTAAAAAAAAAAAAACAAAATAATTTCGTGACTGTATAAAGGCCGTGTCAACTTACAATCCAAATAATTATAATTTAATGTCAAATTATAAAAAAGTAAAATTATTTCGTTGCTGTATAAAGGCTGTGTCAACTTATAAATTTATTTTTTTAATTTTTATATATTTTTTTTATTTATATATTTACAACATATAAAATAAAATTAATATTAAGGATAGGGATATAAGTCCCGTCCGCGTGGAATGGTGGCAAGAACGCTGGATGCATTTCCCCGCTGAATTGCAATACTGATTCTCTGGGCGAAGAAAGAGCCAGCCGTCTTGTCACCGGAGGAGACGAGAAGACGCATTTAAGACAAGATGTTTTTTATTCTCGTATTCTTATATATCTATATAATATGTATTATAAAATACTCCTTTGATCCTAATCCAATTATTTAAAATCCTTTTTTCATTTAATCTGTCTTTCCCTAACTTTGACACTGGCAAATTGTTACTAATGCCAATTTAAAAAAAAAAATATATATCTACATGTTGGCTATCAATAATTTTTCGTAGATGTAAATGATCCTAAAATAGTGTCAATGGTAATTAGATTAATCGTTTTCCTTTATTACAGTGCGATGTTGAATCTTGCATAGCTGAAAAAAGAGGCATACTTGCTGATGATGGAACCATAGACGAGGAAGCGTTAAAAAAAACATTCGAAAAAGAATTAACGGAATACCCCGATTTCCTGAAGAAAGTCACAGACAACTGTGTGCAGATCGACAAACTGGATCGATTCGGGAAGAAAGATATGTGCGAGCTGAAGAAATTGTCACACTGCATCTTTTATCAAATTGTTGGTGTAAGTATACTAAAACTTTAAAGTTAAGATTAGTACTATATTGACGCGCATAACTAGGGGAGACAGCACGGAGTTACTCGTGATAAATACAGAGAGATAAAAGAAGGGGTGTAGAAAATGAAAAAAAAAAAATGGTATTTAATAAGAAGCTATCGCTAGGACTACCAAAGCCATAGAAGGTTATTTATTGTACAAAACAAAAATAAGTACAGGTAAGCAAGCTTAATGCTGTAAATGCATTTTCTACCAACTAACTTTGAACCTAAACGCAAAAATATGTTTATACAAAGAAAAAAAATAACAAAAAACGTCCAATAACGATCTCCAGTAAGCTAAACCAAAGATACTCATAGAATCAATATTCTTGATTTGAACGTAAATATATTTAATCGAAGTAGAGACAAGAATATTAAAATAAAATAGATTAAAAAACTAATTATAAATAAAACTAAACTAAAAATACCTATGAAATTAACACTATTCATCACGATCGATGACTTCTTTGCTATAAGACGCAAAACCACTGCATCATTGCTTAACAGAGTGAGGACAAGCACTAACAGTATCCTGAAGATAATATCTAAAAGATATGGTTCGCCGTGCATTGGCTGCTTCGTGCGGCTGCTGGTCTGGCGGGAGTGAGGTGCATCCTATCAGACTGGTGGGGAGCGGAGTGGTTACTGCACGGTCATATTGTTTTAATATTGCCATATTTTATTTTCTTTTACCTTTATTTTCATTTTTATATTAACATTAGTTGTAAGGATTTTGTAACTAACAAGTGAGCCTTAAATAAACGTATATTATTATTACTATTAATGTAAATTGTAATGTAAGACCATTTTCTTTTACAATGATATTAAAACTAATGATGGGCTGACATAAATATTATGATGTTCAGAGGCCTGATGAAAATAACAATTAAAATATATATTAAGTTACTGCCGGAATCACATCTATTATCAAACCGTACCGGAATTTATTGCAGTAAATGTAAAACGCGACAGATTAATCTCAGTGCCTTGAACAATGGGTCAAGCATTCATTTGGGTCAACACTATTTTTGAGTCTCATCTTCAGTGCACATCTGTCAGTGCTGGGGATGCCAGTGGACTTGGCTGTAACGGACAAACCTCTATTAGCAATGACTAAGTGCTGGTTGCGTTTGGTCTTGAGAAGTTATTTAATAAATAACTGACTAAGCGGCTGGTTAATGTTATGTTTGACAAGAGGGCTGGCAGTTTTCTCGCGCATCAAATCAGCATCGATGTAAACAAATCAATTTTATTTTTAGTATACCATGTTCGTAATGTGCCTAAGGTTGACCGAGTAAGAATGTCTAGCAGCATTTGTACATTGTGCAAAAAGTTAAAAATAAAATATCTTTGAATAATTTATACATTTTTTACAGAGTTGCCCAGAATGGTTTGAAAACCATGGCTGTGAACGCATGAAGATGTTAGCTGATGAATGTAATCTTGACCAGTAATGACATTGAAAATATTTTTAATTCAATAAACTAAATTTAATCTGCTTTGCTGTTTTATTTTATATCAATTGACTTTTATCTACTTGCATGAAAATGAAAGCAACAAAATCTTGACGGAGATCTATGAAGCATTCTTGGACTTTGCGTAGCATATAAATAATTTTCAATTAGAAAACGTCGTACGTTTTTGCGAACTCTATAGTTTTCCTGACCTACAACTTACTTACATTGTTTGTGGCTATATTGGTCTTCGCCGGCACTGAGCTAGGGCGAGAGAGCAGTCGCTCTAGGCGCCGAGTGACAATGAACGCAGAAAACAAAATTTCCATAGAAAAATAAAATTTAGATGGGCATCATACTATTGAATCGATCTTTAAAAAACGTTTATTAAAGTTATAAAAAAAAATATAGTTTATTGGACCAAAATCAAATATATATTAGTTAGTGAGCACTGCTTTCTGGAAAATAAATTCTGTGATCCAGAAGGCAGTTCTCTATTTTTGACACAATAAAACTATACATACATAAGTCAATAATACAGTGCATTCCCATCCTCATTAAACATTGTGTTACTGTAACCAGCCTCCCGGCAACTGTGTGCTGCAGTAGCAACTATTACCACTATCTGTTTTTATATCTCGATAAAACTATGTATATAATGAAATTGTTACTTTTAAATCCAAACACAGCACAACTTTGCCGAGAGTCGTAATGTTAAACTCAAAATAACAAGAATCTGATTGAGAAGGCATTATAAAGAAGATGTTCTTTCGACGTTTTAAAGTGATAAGTGGGTAGGTTTATAATACCGACCAGTATGTACGTGCCAATGCAACTTGATGGAAACGTCGAGAGAATTACACCTCTAAAATAAAAAAATACATAAACACTATTATGATTGTGCGATTAAAAGTAGTCTCATGTACAATAACGGCATTATACAAGTAGCCGATACACAGGGCAGTACAATTTTAATTTTCTTTGCCTTCACAACACACAGTAGTTAGGACCAAAAACCTAAACTTCAAGCCGCATTTCGACACCATCCGTACTTTAATGAGACAAGTTTATGTGAAATTTGGATCTCGCCATTAGGCTGATAATTCACCAGAGATACGCAAGGTACGTCAACCAAGAATAAGAGCAACTAACACCAGCTAATGATGACTAGCATCAGCCCCTACCACTATGCAAGCTTAAAAAGATGCACCTTCGCCTTTCATCATCATCATCATCATCAGCCTGTGTCTCTCCACTGCTGAATGTAGGTCTCTACTCCAGAACCCGTCTACTCCATCGTTCATCGGTTCTTCGGCATATGTGTCCAGCCCATTGCCACTTTAGCTTGCTAATTTTAAAAGCTATATCGTTAACTTTGGTTCTTTGGCGGATGTTAACGTTTCTGACTTTATCTTTTAGAGAAATCTCGAGCATAGCTCTCTCCATAGCTCGTTGAGCGACCTTGACTTGTGGACCAGACCTACCGTTAGTGTCCACGTTTCTGCACCATACGACATTACTGGAAGAACGCACTGGCTGAAAACTTTTGTCTCCAAACACTGTGGTATGTTCGATAGGAAGATGTATCGTAGCTTCCCGAATGCTGCCCATCCTAGTTCACCTTTTGCTTGAAGGTTTCCAGATTATTAGAATGGGGGAACACACCGACTTGTAGAATATTCTTTATATTTAGTGTTTTATTTGTCTATGTAAGGCAAATCGCGGCTTGGTCGAGGCGCGCTCGGTTATGCTTACTCCAATATGTCTAAACGCGGCTACACTCAAAACAACATGACTATATGGCGGTAGCATTGCAGCGCGCGACTTTTTCTCAATTGTGCCTCGATTCCATTAGGTGAGCGTACTATCATATAATGCCAAAGG
Organism: Tinea semifulvella; assembly: GCA_910589645.1. NCBI lineage: Eukaryota > Metazoa > Arthropoda > Insecta > Lepidoptera > Tineidae > Tinea > Tinea semifulvella. The sequence continues at coordinate 8,981,257 of OU342595.1, read as the reverse complement.
AAACCAAGATGTTACGCGCTACTGATGCGGCCGCGCCTTGACACCGCCTCGACTCTTAAATGTGTAAGCAAGAGACGCCCCTAAGAATCTCCAAATTCGTATGTTCGCATCTGGATAGTGGCTACCTACGGTATGAGGGTTAATAGAGATTAAGCGATACTACTAACAGCATTTTTTATAATTAAGCACATCATAAGCTCTTCGATGTCTATAGCGTACGAAAATAAATCATACACATATTTCTAGACCTCCACTGTTATAGATATGCCTTCCAGATTTTTTTGGATAATTTGGCTTACACTTCGGGTTGGCGAGGGTGTGATGTCGAATTTTAATGACAATATATTAACGATTCCACCAGTTGATATTGGTGTAGTAGTAACCGGGATCGACGGCTTAACGTACCAACAAGTACTCTCTAAGAAAGGTGGTATTGTTAATATAATAATATGACAAATGTACGTTACGGACGGATTTTAGGGACAGCGTTCTTATAACCGTGTCACCGCAAGTTGATACTTTTTTTGTGTTTTCGAGAAGCAATTAAATTCCTGGTAAATTCGCGTCGAAATCTACGTCTTATCTCCTAGAATATTAAGGCAGCCATGATTAAGCAGTGTTTATAAGCGTGGTTGGTTACGCGTCATTCTACTCTGTCGCATAATTTTCTCGGGTGGAACAACAACCTTACATTACACTGACTTAAAGTAATTTTAGCACACACATCATTGCGAAACTTGTGAAAACCTTGTGGCTGAGAATTTGAATGGGTTAACTTAGTCCATCTTTCCTGGGCGACTCATTTTGCTACAAAATCATGACACTATTCTGGCCACTTAAGGAAAGGTCACATAGTTGTAGGCCTTTACCGACGTTATTGCTCCATTCCTACGTAGGTTTAGTGTTAAGGATTTGCATATTTTAAAACTCTATATTCTCTATTAAAGTAAAAGCTTTCGCATTTATTATTTTTATACTAGCACGACATGTGAACTTGCGCCCAACTGATGGTAAGTGGCTCGTGAGATACATGAATGTTGGCAACTGGAATTAAGACACTCATGACTGACATCAGCCACAAACACTATGCCGGCTTGACTGGGAATGACGGCAATTAGGGCCTGATCTCGAAACGTGTGTATAAACTTTACTCGGTTTATCGGCACAAATAGTGGTTACTTCCCAGCCCCGGCAACCTGAGGAAATTACCACCATCAGTCTCAGTTTGTTGATCTCGTTGAAAGTATGTGTCATTTGTAATAAGGTCAAATGCCAATTTTTACTTTCAAGGATAACTTTAATAATAATAATAATTTTATTTTCAGTGTTCTACAAAACTTATATATAAACCTAATAAACAATTCCGACTCAAGTACACTGCAGGAGTATAAAAAAAAACTAATATTGTAAGCTGGCCATGGTGATATTTATATAAGAATAACACCGCCTGAAACAAGACTTATTTTGACAAGGTGACACAGCCTGTTTACAGCCACGATCATTATTCATACATTTATTACTGATAGATTGTAAGCTGACGCGGCCCTTTTACAGCCACGAATTTATTTAGTTGACACGGCCTATTTACAGCCACAATCTTGAATTAAGTAGTTATTAAGTTACAATTTACTTGCTTATGGCAATAATATTATTATAATACTGAATTAAATCTGGATTATTAGACTATGTCTGGTCACAAGAACAAGCTTAACGTCACTATAGAATCAAAATTATATACTAAATCGAAGCAAAAATAATCACATGGTAAGAATTTTGCTGAAATAGGGTAACTTTACGGTAAAAGTCATCATTCTCTCTCTTCCACACACGATGGACGGTGAATCCACCAATTAGGTACAAGATGTTTTAATTTGATTTCGCATACCTATAGAGACAATTCGTATTCGTAAAGATAATTCTGTTAGCTTAAATCTTAGGGACATACCCTTACGCAAGATCCCTTGCGGGGTTGGCGGTTGACAATTGGGCGCTATTTATCGTGGTAAATGTAGGGGATAGCCTCCATGGTCTTGCGGTTAAGTCCGTGGATTTAGACGCTGTGGTACCGGGTTTGATTCTTGGTCGGGACACAATAATTAATTTAATTTAATTGTGATATTTCTGGAGTTTGGTACGCTGGGGACTTCGACGAGCTTGCAACTTGTTATTATGGGCCTATAGTAAAGTTGTTGTGTAGGGTAACTTTACGGTAAAAAATAACTTTTACCGTAAAGTTACCCTATTTCAGCAAAATTCTTACCATGCGATTATTTTTTCTTAAACATTATATAGGTAATTTCTTAAACAAATAAATTAACCTCCGTGGTCTAGCGGATAAATCCGTGGATTTAGACTCGAAGGTAACATGTTCGATTCCTTATTGGGACACAATAATTTAATTAAAAAAATTGTAATATTTGTTGAGTTTGGAGACATCGACGATCTTGTTACTTCTCATAATGGGTGTATAGTAAATTTCCCCGCAAAGGATATGGTTGTGATAATACTTAACTTTTAAAACAAATTAAACAATAATTATGTACTTTAATTAAACCTAAATCATATTGAGTATACTCTCATACCAAAACTAAGTAATAATAATCTTTTTTTTTGCTGAAATGGGGTAACTCTACGGTAAACATCCGAACTTTTAGCAACTTAAAAACTTTTTCTTAAATAAAATTATTTAAATAGCCAACCAAGCGCCTAGGAAAAAAGTTGTCCAAACATCTGACGGAAAACTCTCAAATCTGGGAATAGGAAGGCTGGCGATAATTTCTGACAGGACCTTGCTATGGTAAATGTTGCCAGGATTTATTATTCATTAGGTTTAGTTTAAATTTAATTTTAATTATAATATTTATGTAGATTTTAAATTATTTTTAAAAACTTAGCAATAATAATCACATGGTAAGGTTTTATTGGAATATGGTGACATTGAAATATTGAAAAGTAGTTTTTTTGGCAAACTAAATTAATTTGTGTGTTATTTGAATAGTCAAGTTCTGTATTATTATAGAACCAAAATCATGTTGAATATAATTAAAACTGAGCAATAATAATCCTATGGTAAGGATTTTGCTGAAATTGGGTAACTTTTCGGTAAACATCCCAACTTGAGCCCTACGTCTAGGAGCTCATAAAAGGTTTATTTCTACGGTAACTGCGCTTTTTGCATAAATTTGAATATATGGGGCGCTGTCTCGACAGTATTATTGCCGAATATATCAAATTTATTATCGTTCCGATTCCCGACGGTTATTTGAATATGTCGGTTTTAACAGTACAGTTTTATTAAGACTACTCGTTATATTGATACTTTAAATCCATTTTATTGGTATTTTTTATTTCGGAATTTGTATGCATAAAAGTGCTAAAACAGTTATTTATGATATTATAGTATTTTTTTTTTATTTTTTTATAAATTTTATTGCACAAAGTACAAAGGCGGACTTAATGCCCGAAGTCATTCTCTGACAGCCAAACCTTGGGGACAAATTTGATCAAATGTAGGTGCAATCATAAAGATAATAAGAGAAATAAATAACTATTTAAATTAACAGCAATTTAATATATTCTTACTTACAATATATATGGAATAAATATTATAATATCGATACACTAAATACTAATACATACATATTAATATACATAAACATACATATATACTACTTACTAACACTGTGTGGAGCTATTTAGAAAGTGTGAAAACACCAGTTTTTTGAATAATGTTCTGGTAGTTGCTTGCCGTATGTTAACAGGTAGATTATTCCACAAATTAGTAGCAACAACTACAAAAGAGTTAGACACAAATGAAGAGTGATGAGACGGGACAGATAGAAGAGAGTTGTTAGCAGAGCGAAGGGATTTGTCATGGAAAGAAGAGAGATAGGCGAAATTGTCCTTGAGGTATTTCAAATTGTCCTATAGTATGTAGAATAGAAGTTTCATACGCCTTGGTTCAAAAATATGTCAACCTCACATATGCAGGTACCACCAAGTTAATGAAATGGGTCTACACGGGCTTAGTTGTCAAGAGCGCAGGCAGATTCTCTAGAAATCAAGCCCTAAATGATTTTATAAAGATAAGTTTAGATAAACTAAAATCCCGTTTATCCTTGAACTATTAGGTCTATAACATAGTGATGGTAAAAGGCCGGATGGTATCTTGTACTTTGTACCATGGAATGAGGGAAGATGTCTTGTTTGGGATACCACCTGTGTGGATACCTTTTCCGCTTTCCTCATTTCCTCTACATCAAAAAAACCTGGTTCAGCTGCTCATACAGCGGAATTTAAAAAGCACATAAAATATAATAGCATTAAACAAAGTAATAACTTTGTGGGATTTGGGATTGAAACAATGGGGGTATATTCTATTGATACCCACAAATTCGTAAAAGAGCTGGATAAACGAATTTTTCAAGAGTGTGGCGACCTCAAATGCCATAACTACCTAACACAGAATATTTCCCTTATAATTCACAAGGAAATGCAGCGAACGAGCGCACCCTCGTACCCTGTAGAAAGGTATTTTTAGTTTAGTTTTATTTATAATTAGTTTTTTAAACTATTTTATATAAAAATTGTTGACATAATATAATAATAATAATAATAAAATTCTTTATTGCACACAAAATATAAAATATAAAAACATGTACATAGGCAAGCATAATACCATAAAGGTATTCTCTACCAGCTAACCTTTGGGAGAGTGAGAGAAGAATATTATGGGTGCAGAGTTAGAAAAATTAACCAAAAAGATAAAAAAAATATAATAAGTAAAATCAATAAATATATATATGGGTACGTAGGTAAGTATATGGTTTAAACATCTAAGATGATAATAAATATATACTGTGTATATATAATAAATAAATAATAATACCTATATGTTAAAGAAAGGAGATTAAGATATTTCTATTATAATAGACATAATAATAGAAATAAGTTGACAAAAACATTTTATTACCTTAAAAATTATCTAGTTTCAAACCCGCCAATTTACAATCCAGTGTTTTATCTGTAAAAAAGTACCTGATCATAATAAAAAACCTAGTATCGCTAATATATAATGTTTTTGTTATACACTTTTTTGTTATACTTCCCAAAGATGTTATGTTAACTAAGATACGTTAGTCTGTCGCTTGTAATAACAAAACCTAAAATTTTCTTGACGCTTATTTAAGTAACCTATCTTTATATTAATCATATCTTTATTTATTGAAAGTTCCTGGAGTTAATAAGTAGAGCGGTGGTGTTTAGGTTGTAAGCTTTCTTAACCATTACAGGTTACTAATAATAAATCATTATATTATTTTTAACATAGTTTTTTAAACTCAAAATATTTTTTACCAAAATAAAAATAAAAGGTCAAGGTTCAAACACAAATTCAATGGCCAAATTCTCTAAAAATATGTTCTAGAAGGCCCATCTCCAGCAGTGGATATCTAAGACTTCGCGTTCTAAGGGCTGTGATGATGATGAGTACTGGAGTTAGTAACTTAGGACCAAAGATCTTCCAACCACGGATATCAAATACAAAAAAAAAAAAACCCGAATGTATACGCAAAACAATGCTTGGTTGAGCTTACTATTGATTTAAGCACTTAGTTGTTGGTAACCCCTTTTTTCTTTTGAGTGCAACATCTACTCAATTTCAAGATCACTGTTTAAGATGTGTAATATTTAGCCAAGTATTTGCCAAAGTTTGCTTTTAAATAGGGGAATGTTTCAGTTATAAACAATACCTATATTCGAACTAGTTAACTATTTATTATTATTACTCGTACATTCCGGAACTATAGGTACTCGTAATTATCAAAAGTTCTGCTTATTTACAATATCGTTTGTAGTGAAGTTTTCGACAAGAAAAGCGTCTAGAATGCCTGTGGGCAGATACATTATATATTGAACAAGACAGGGCAAGAAACCAAACGGTATGAAAATCACCAGACTAATCGGTACAGAATGTATTAGTGTATGAGTCATTGTCGGTTATGGTCATTTTCGACGTGCACTTTCAAATTGAATATGCTGCGGAAATGTTAGTTATTATTACACACGGAACATTCTAGAAGTTGTTATTGCGAAATAGCTTTAATAGTCGATCATAGATGGCGCTAATATATGAGATGCACACAATTATAGCCAGGCGAAGGCAGCCCGAGACATGTTACGTACAGTTATGAATTCCAGCTTGCCGCTCAGGTTGAAGGTCCGGATCTACAAGATATTCATCTCTTGTCGTCTCACCTATGCTGCACCAGCCCGGCATCACTTTCTGGCGAAGACCAACAGGGATAAGATCCAAAATCAGCAGAACATATCGCTCAGATCGGTCTTCCGAGCACGAGTGCGTAATTCCTTTATAGCTGCATCACCAGAACATCGCTCCGTCTTGCTCATGTCCCCCCCCCCCCCTCTACGGGAGAGCACTTCTCTAGATAAGAGGTTCGGGAGCCACACTGGCAAAATTACTCGCTCTGCACCAAATGTGTATTGGTTGCCCGCTAAGATCCTGCTAAGGAAAACGGGGGTATGTCCCCATCCCCAACACAGGCCTATTCACCATCCGGGCCTGGACGACACTCATTGTTATTGTTGTAATTATAGCCTTAAAACACTAACCATAAGGTTGACATCGACTCCAATTGACCATTAGACAATAAAGTTCTTCTAGTCGATCATAGATGGGGCAATTATGTTTGTAAACAATTATAATCTTTAAAACATCAGCCATAAGGATGACAGTAGCTCCATGAATTGCTCAGTATTACTATACTATAGTTTTTTTTTTTTTTAAACTGTTATCTATATAAGTTAGAAGTTTTGCTAGTGGACGTTATGTGGTGTAATAATGTGTGCCCTTGTAGTTTCTAAAATCGCACACTTTATATTTTATAATGAAATTTGTTCGTGCTAGAGCTATACACAGTATCACACAGTTTAACGCACGCGTACGTTTGTGCGATTAAAACAGACTGTCAAAAAGGTGGCGAAAAATACCAACCTGTAAATTTTATTAATTTTCATAAAATGTTGAAGATTTTCGAAGGATTATTTTATTCTAATGTCTAATGAAAGGATGTACTCGACTTCAAAGAACTTCCAATTTGGAAGTGCCTGGTCGGCTGCACAATTTTAAAACCTAGTATCTACCACAAACAAAACGTTTTCTACATTCCACAATTCATTTTCAGAGTTGCTCTCCTGACCACGGTCGATGCAACTTACCTATAACGTAACTATTACTACTACTAATACTAATACTACTACTATATTAAAATTATCATTATATTTAAATTGAAATAAATTTTAGATACTTGTAAAAACTAAATCGCTGTTTATTTCTATTAATTTATAAATAATGAATAAGAATAATATTAATAATAATGAAAATATATTGCAAAATAAATGTATAATACAATTTAGTTGTTACATAGGTTGGGGCTTGTAATAAACCGTATAATATAAATAATTCATAAATACTAAATAGTTCCTATCACTAATTAGATCATGAAGTATCCTAAATTAAATTAAAAATCAGTCATTTTATCATCATTACAGCCCTTAGAAGACTGATGGAAATTGCCTTCCAGAAAATAAATCTGGAGAATTTTGACTACACTCGCCTACACTGGCCAGATAGGTTGGCGAGGATCTAATGTAAATTTTTAGTGACATATTTATTAACAATTCCACAAGTTTGTGTTAGTGGAACCGGGACCGGCAACGCGGCGACGGATTAACGTACTCACCGAGGCACGGGAACGGTGATGTTGTAAGTCTATGTATATATTTATGTGTATATATGTATAGTGTATGTATTATTGTGTACATATTTGTATGTACATTAATATGTATTATGATATCATAGAATAAGTTTATGTTATTTTCTTTAAAATTAAGTTTCATATGGGGAGCCCTTTGCACCTATTAATCAAAATCCCTTAAGGTTGTCTGCTAGAGAATGCCTAGGCATTAAGTCGGCCCTTTGTACATTGTGCAATAAAGTTTTTAAATAAAAATAAATAAATATGAACGTAATAAAAGTGAATTTTTCATTGGTTTGAACCGGCCTTTTTAGGATAGTAAGCAATTTTTACTTTTTTACTTGCTAGGTTTTTAAATAAGACAGCTATGCTGGCGTCAACCTCGAAACGATTTAACTTCCGTACTAAGGACAAGACAATGACCTTTTATAATGTACTTTAACAAAAAGCTTAAATGGAATTTTTAATTAGAGGATTTTTGTTTATACCAATTTCGCTACAATGTAATTGTAATTTGTATATAAAATTATTACAAAATACTTGCTAATTAAAACTTTATAATTGTGAAATTGCAGTGGTGGCTCGGTTGTAAGAATGCGTTCCTTAAATCCTACATAGGTCGGTTCAAACCCCCCCGGCATGTACCAATGAGAAATACACTTTTCTTACGTACATTTGTCATAGATTTACAACATCACCGTTCCCGTGCCTCGGAGACCACGTTAAGCCGTCGTTCCCGGTTCCACTAATACCAACTTGTGGAATCGTTAATAAATTGTCATTAAAAATTGACATCATATCCTCGCCAAGCCGTCTGGCCAGCGTGGCGAGTGTAGGCCAAATTCTCCAGATATATTTACTGGAAGGCCCATCTCCAGCAGTGGAGGTATAGGACGCTGTGTTCTAGGGGCTGTAATGATAATTGTGAAATTAAGTGGTGGTGGACCGGTTGTAAGTACGTTATTTTTAACCTAAAAAAGGTCGGTTTGAAACCCGACTAGTACAATAGAATAACATATAACGCCATTCAAAATCACCCCGTATATACTTTGAATGGTCTTACTTTAGACTAATACTTGTATGTTATTCTGTGAGAATGTACAATCTTTGCAAATAATCCTGTACTACAATATGTCGGAAATGACAAAAACAATTGACTTCTTCATACAAACTGTTAATTTTAAAATAGCCAATTTGTATAGAGGAGCAAAAAAAAAAGTAAATGTAATTTAATATTTATAAAAAGTTATTTTTGAATGTGTCTGAAGGTTATTCCAAATAAAAAGAGAACCAGCAAATAAAGGAGTCCTTCGCGCCATTTTGCGCGGACATGTCAAGTGCAAGTTTTTGTTTTGTAAATTAATTTACTGTGGATATTGTTAGTCAAAAGTGGGTGTTGTTTTGTTTAATAAGAAGAGAGGAAGACAAATTTCTAAGCATTCCATGGATTCACCGTGCGGGTGCCGGGTCCATCGTGTGTGGGTAAGAGATGAGAAGAATGGTGTCTCGGACTTGCGACCGACAATAGGCTGGTTTAAGAAAAGGAGGCCTCCTTTTTTTCTTTTGCTCGATAATACGCTCACCATCCACCATTTTACTTCTCTCCCTACCCAACCAAATACTGTATGATTCCGTTAATGCCGTCTTGAAAGCTCGTTCCATAAATGTATTGACGGCAGACCTGATTAGGCCTAATTCTATTAGTAAGTGATGCAAAGATTTTGCTGCAACTCCTCTTGCACCAACTTCCACTGCGTAAAGCTGAGTCTTGAACCCGTTCCTGATCATTTTTTCTGTGAGATCATAATATTTATTCGACTGCATGTTGTGGTCTTTTGGAATATTCCCACGGAACGGTAAGTTCAATAAGGATAACTTTTTTCAAGTTCCAAGAAAACACTAAGTTAGTCACGTTAGAATGTGAATAATTATGGAAAACGATAAATTGGACTTTAAATATGGGGCACAAGTTGCAGTTTATCTTTTACGGTTTTCCCGCGCTGTTAATTGCCATATCATACCCGACGTGTTTGGGTTATAATTCCGCGTGTAACTGCAAGAAAAGCATCAAATTCTGTAACATCTGACTAGATCTAGACCCGATGCCTTCCCTATCACCTCATCCATCGGTAGAAGAAAACACAAAAATGAAGAGCTCTTCGCGCCATTTTGCGTGGACATGTCAAGTGCAAGTATTTGTCTTGTAAATTAATTTACCTTTGTTTTGTTTAATAATGTGCTACAATGTGAATAAATAATCCAACTGCCAACTCCCATATTTTACTCGACGTGTTTGGGCTATAATGACGCGAGTAACTCCAAGGAAAGCATCAAATTTTGTAACATCTGGAATTTGATGATAACCTCATCAACTCATACGAAATAAAGTTATATTACGTCAGACTTGGCTGTATGGGCTAGACCCTTTGCCTTCCCTATCACCTCATCCATCGGTAGAAGAAAACACAAAAAAAAGTCGAATTAAGAACCTGTTCGTTTTTTGAAGTCGGCTTAAAAAATCGGTAAGTAACTCAATTATAAAATTAATTTCAAGTTAGGCTAGTAAAAGGAAGGGTTCGGAAAGGCGCGAGTTGAATTACACTAACAAAAGATGAATTTCACAATAAACCCTTGAGAGTGGCAACCGTTCTTTCGAGAAAACCCGCTAAGAATAACGTGCCCTAATTCTGAAACACATTTCAATTGAACAATGAAGCCGTTTTATCGGAATGACACTTTCGGATTTAAGCAGGAAGATATGGCTGTGAAAATTCAAATATAATAGAGCTAATATTTTTTGCTATTCAAAATAGACCTGGGGCAGCAGTCTCGACATTTCATAGCGAAAACAAAAACGAATTTGTTTTTTAAACGACGTCACAGCCTTGAATACGTCTGCGTCTATTTAGTTTATTTTGCGTTGCGACTCCGCCGCCAGTAAGGACGACAGCTTGATAAAACTCCTTTTTTTTTTTTTAATGACGGGAAATCTATAAATCATCAATGATACGCCCCCTGCCTGAAGGACCAACGCGGGTGAGGGTCGCATGCCCGACTCACCGTGAGGCCTCCTAAGGAGACCCCAAGGCGCCTACGGACTAAAACCCTATAAACCGTCTCTCTCTCACTTTTGGCCCTGCGTGCCTTAACAGCTAAGTCTGAGTCGTGGCTACGGAGAAAAGGCACTCGTTCGCCGCGTAGATAATGCTGCAAACAGAGCTATATTTAAAATATTAGTTTACAGACACTTTTTGGGTTCATCATTTTCATAAAATTTTCATTGATTGTTGCTTATTGTTATCCTACATCATCGGTTATCATTATAGTACGTAGTACCTAATTTATGTTTATGTAGTATATAAATAGTATAACTTATTTATGTAGTTTATATATGTATGTATGTATGCGTATGTAATTTTATTAATAAATATTTATTATAATCAATAAATAATATTCTATAGACTTGTATTTTTAATATATTTAATTTAAATTGATATATTGCACCTACCTCACATAAATGTTCTCGTTGTCCCGAAGGTCTGACAGGCAGAGATTGTCAAGCAAGTCACGCCTTTGTATATTTATGTGCAATAAAATTTTTAATAAATAAATATTATTGTTAAAAATGGCATCGCGAACGCTGAATGCGATAATCGATCATCAGTCTGCTAAATAATTGGAAGCATGTCTATTCAAATAGTTTGAAGAAACACCGCGTCCGTTTGGATGTATGGTGAGTGCCTCCCTTTAGTCATAAGATGTCGGAATCATATCCAATTTATCTACCAAATTAGCAATTTTCGCAAACTATTTAGTTTGAAATATCATTATGACAGCTCTAGTACTAAAGGACGAAAATTATATATTTTATTTGCCAAATAACTTAATTGCACAAAATAACTTATATATCTATCCATAAGTACTATTTACTTTTTTATCATTCTACACAGCACAAAAATAGCCCAAAATGCATGATATCGCAGAAAAGGGAAAAAGTTTAACAGTATGTTATAATGGTATGGGAATGCATATTTTGGCCTGCAAGTAAATACTATAGATTTAGTTAGATTGACATACTGAAAACCTTTGTTCCTTTTATGTGAACATTGTGTGTTCATTACTGATCTAAAATGACATCCAACCGATTAGGGCAGTTAATTAGAATGGTTGAAACGCCGTCCTCTCTGGCTCCTATAATACAACTGACCGAACATAACGAGGGTACAGAAAGGTTATTTCCGCATCCCTTCACTTCTACTACGTAATTATATCTACACAATGATCTTCAAATTCGGTAGATGCAGCATCCATCGTCACTTTAGCAAAGAAGCAGTATTCAATTAACTATGTCATATCCCTGGGCATTGGATGGCATAATGCACAACGGAAGAACCGACCAGACTTACTGCAGCACCGAATCTTTGTGAACCTCTTAGGGACCCCGGCGCCGACCTCCACTGCAGCATGAGCCATCAGAAGGTGGCCGCCATACTGTACGCCATAGTATTACTTTGACCACAATAAGATGAAGATGCGGAAGCTGTAGTGTAGTGTATATTTTATATATTTTAGGTTTTAAGATTATCTATTTCTATCTATCGGCTTTTGTATTTCAATGTCTGAAAATTAATATTTTTTTATTAAGTTTAATTATTATAAAAGAGTCAGCGGAAGTTCGCTGGAATGAGTCATAAAAACATTTTAAATAATGCTTATTATTCAAATTTTAATGAATATTATAGGGCTGCTGAATTATTACGTTCAAGTCATCCACATTTTTATTCCTAGCCGACAAAATTGCTCGCTTACTTAACCATTTGTTATTTGTGTGGTTAGCAATGATGTTCAGAAATACTTTGCTGTTGAGCTCCTCTTCTGTGACAAAAATTCAAAAATTCAGATGAAAATCAATCCGCTCGATTCGTGGAAATTAACATGATCCAAACCCACAAACATTTTGCACAACAAAATGTTTTTTCTTTTATTTTATTAATTTTGTTAATGTTTTTAATAGTTATTCTGCTATTCGGGACAGAGACAAATCCAACAAATCAAAAACCATAAAAATCTGTCCTGACGTTCCCGAGTTATAAGTGTTCTAACAAACCCGACTTTGTTTTATATATTAAAATTTTTGTTTTCATAATAGGTACCTTACTTTCTTCAAAAAAATATTATCTGTAATAAAAACAAATATATAACTAGGTGTAACTGTCAAAGAACGAAGTTTCATTTCATTTTGTACTAATGCGGTATACATTGTTAATTTGTATCTACGTATACAGCATCATTTCTAACCCGTTAACGGTAAAAGTTGATTTATTAAGACTAACCTCCTATTAAATCGTTTTACTTACTCCATTTGCAGGGTTAAAATTACTTATTTGAGTTATTTAGAAGAATATATATATTTTTTTGTGTATAATCTTTTTATTGGACTTAAAAGTTAATTAAAATAAAATATATAAGGATTCAACGTGGCAATGCTGCCAGTATCCTTGGCACCTTGCCCATTGGCAGCGATTTGGAGCAAATTTATTATTTATAATAATTTTTTATTTTGTTTTTTCTTCATTTTAGTTTTTAGTTATATTTTTATTTCTTGACTAGGTTTATTTTTATTAATAGTAATTTATGTTTTAAGATGTAAGTTTTTAGTTTAATTAATATTTTATTATTTTTTTAAATATATAATAACTTAAAAAAACAAATTATATATAAACTAAACCTAATAAAAATAAACTATAAGTAAAAAATGTCCTCTAGAGACGACCCTTCAGGGATAGTCCCAAGAAGACTGGCAACATTTCCCTTCTGTAGAGCTAAGCTAATACGTTGGCAGAAATATTTGCAAGCTTTCTTGTCTCCAGACTTTTCCGTTAGCCGTTTGAACAACTCCTTGGCCAGACGTTTGGCTAAGTGTGCATAGGCCCATCGTCTCGACCCCAAACGGCGCAAATTCGTAAATATCTTTAAATATATTATATATAAAAATATTATTTTTATAGCAAAACTTTTGGCACTGTAAGGTTGGATAAAAACTTATATTGTTTTTTTAATTTTAAACTATATTGCATGCGTATTAACACTCATACGAATTGAATACTTATTGTGATCCTATTTCTATATAACCTATTTGAAACAAAATTAACATCTTTCAATCCATAATATTAATAATTTTGTCTCGCTAGTGATTTTTTCGTATATTCATAATTTCTGGTTTCCTAAGAAATATGGAAAAGAGAAAGCCCAAAGTTTAATTTATCGAAATTTCGTTGAAATTAATTTGCGACTTAACTCAAAGGCTGGCGACCCTGAATCACAAAACACGCTCCACTTTCATTCCGTTTGATGTAGGGTTGCTATCTGTTGCTACTTTTAGACGATTTGTTTGAAGAAGGAAATCTGACCACACAAGTTGTGACATCTGCCTTACATTTCCGTACATTACGACTTATTACATCGCAAGAGTCCTAGATCTTTACTAATAAAAATAAGCATTTCAGAGCAAGTATCAGCGGTCCGGAAACGGTGATTGTATATTTATGACAAATCCTCACCAGTGCGTTTTCAATTGCCGTTTTACGTTGATATTGCATTTTAACACTCAATTTGTCTTGTGTCAAGTGTTAGGCTATAAGAGAGATGCATATCGCCTACAAATACATGTTTTTTTTTTAAAGACAGTGAATCGCAAAATCGCCTAACGATACGACCCCAGCCTGAAGGGCCACCACGGGAGGTCGCATGCCCGAATCACCGTGAGGCCTCCTAAGGCGCCTACGGACTAAAACCCTATAAACCGTCTCTCTTTCACTGTTGGCCCTATGTGCCTTAACACCTAAGTCTGAGTCGTGGCTACGGAGTGAAGGCACTCGTTCGCCGCGTTCATGCGAAGCAAAAGTTCACTAGACGGCAGCAGACCCAACCTGAACCTGTGTAGCGGTGGAGCCATCGAGGGGGAAATGGGGGACGAAGACAGCGGCGGCTGGATCGGCGACTGAAACGGTGGTGGTAGGGTCGGGGGGTCCTTAGTTTGGCGGCCAGAGGACTTGGCGGAGGCCTCAATCAGTAGATTAAGCCTCGTCGTGAGCCGGTTATCGGTGTCGTGCAGTCGTCCAGATTCTATAAATCCTACTGTTTCTTCGCAACCGAACCACACGCACAGGCCAAAATATGCAACTCCATACCGTAGCCACTATCCCTACGAGTACATATAAATTAATAGACTTACATCTGTCGTTCGCTGAAGATGTGGAATGGTCTCCGGTTAGAGTGTTTATCCATTCCTATAACCTGATTTCCTTTAAGCAAAGTGTAAAGACGCATCTAGATAGGCCGGCATAATAGTAGAGACTGATGTCGACCGTCAGTGTCTGGCGTTCATTCATTACAGCCCTAGAACAAAGCGTCCTAGACCTCCACTGCTGGAGATGGGCCTTCCAGAACTGGAGAATTTGGCCTACACTCGCCACGCTGGCCAGACGTCAGTTGCTTCTATTCTTCGACCTCGCGTACCGCTTACATAGTTGTTTTTAATTATAAGCGACGATATTATTTTAAGTAGTGGATTTAATGTAAATATGCACAGTTTTATGCACCGTTTGCAACTGTGCGGCTCTCCAGGCACAGTCAGTAGTTATGCTAATAAAATGTGCAATTCTCCAAAGCGCCGGATTTACTAACCTTATGCTAATCGTGTGACGGCGCCGCTGTGTAGCATTAGAAACTAAATCTCCGGCTACTTTCGACTATTTTTAACCTGCAAAATAGAGGTTAATAATATAATATAAGCTGGTGATCTCGACCTTTTGGTAGTTGTAGAAATTTTAAGTAAAACTTTGAAAAATCTTAGAACTAAAATTTTAAACTTTGAATTTTACAAATTTTAGCTTGAATAACTTATTATTTATTTTTTACTGATAGTAGCGAGACTAAGTAGTTCATAAATGTATGCTTTCGAATAACAGAGCAGAGACAGAGATAGAGACAGATTGTTTATTGTATATGTGGTACAATTTGATGACAACACTATAGTATTGTTTATCACACAACATACTCGTAGTTCACTACAATATTTTTCTTACAAACTAAGTTTTGGTTGGCAAGGGTAATCGAAAAATTAAGAGTTACTGTTATTACACTTGTATTCTTCTTTTTATTTGACAATGGCACCAAATCTTTAATGTTAAAAATACTATCAAAATATAATACTGTATGGTCTGCCGTAGTACATTTCTGCAGGTGTTGTAGTTTTGATCAAAGTTTGGAACCAACAAAATATATTCCAAGTAACACCCACTGCAGTTTGTAAACGACACTAGACGGATATTTGCTTTCTCATGACAAATAGGTGGTCGTATATTTTCACATGGAATATTTCTAAACCACGCCGGATGTGTACATCCATTCATGTTCCGTCGTAAAGTACCGTACGTAACAACTCAGTCATCTGCGCCACTATTGATCAAATCATACCCACATATAAAGAAGACTCCTATATGCGTGGATTTTAAGACGGTAAAGTAAGCCTTAACCGTTATAGTTACATTGAAACTTTCTTAGGAGACATTCTATAACTTTTTGTGATATATTCTGAACTGCATTCAGATTTTTTGTAAATAATAATAATATTTCCAGACAGGTCACACAGCGCCATCTAATTTCCGTGGTAAGCTACGAGGCTTGTGTTACGGAAACTAGATGGTTGATAAACTATATATTACACTTTTACAAATAATAAACACCCAGACCGAGACAAATTATACAATGTACAACTTGGCCCCGGTGGGAATCGAACCCACGACCTCCCCAGTTCACGGCAACGTTTGTTACCACTAGACCACGAAGGCGGTCACACTTTCATAAAACTTTTTTGATGTCATTCTATCATGTGTCCAACCATCAAAAGTATCTAATGGACCGACTAAGATTTGATTACTAAACCACGATTAAGGATTCAACTAGAATAATAGTCACATACTAAATTACTGCGAGAAACTGGCAAGCGTCCCTCTACGTACATGCTGTCTCTTTCTCTTAATACAAAGCGATCGGTCACTCCTAATTTATTTAAATATAAGTTATAAATTGCATTTTAACACGTTCTCACGTTGGCAGTAATCGAAACGTACTGTCGGAAATATCAGCATACGATTATTTTGTGCTGATATTTCTTCCGGCATTTTCAGAGCCTTCACCTATAATCTAGTTGATTCTTGATCGATGACTACAAATTACAGAAATCGCCATAAACTTTACCTACACATTTTGTATTCCATGTTGTCAAACGATTATATTTCTTAATGTCATTAAAATAGTCTTTAAGACCAATTGAAGTTTGACTACGGTAAGTCACATGATCGGGTTTACATGCAGGCGGGCCTATAGTATTGATATTATGCCTCCTGCATAAGTTGCCTGCATGTAAACCCGAAACTTGAGACTTATTGTAGATTCTGTAATAAGAAGCCAACTGAAGTTTGATTCAGTTGGTTTTTGTTTAAGCCTCAAAGACGTCTCACGCCGCCGTGTCGCCATCAGGTAAGCGCAAGGTCAAACATCGTTCTTACCATGTATCGTTGTCTACCACTTGTCGCTTTAAGCGCTTTTTCTCACTTTATTCCCATTTGATTTGGCGTTGTAAAAACAAGTGAGCTTTACTTTGCTGGATCAAAAGATTAATAAAAATTTTAAAAAATGCTGTGCGCTACTATTCCAACTTATTCATGTTTCCCAGCAACAAACAACATAAGCTGCACAGAAAATAATTTTCGTAAGAAATTCAATTACAGACGCCATAACATCAAAGCGATTACTTTACATAAACCGTTGCAGACATCTGGCTTAAAGCCAGCGGTGCGCAACTATTTCCCGACCGTACAAAATTAAAAATCTACACAATTTAAAACCGTAAAGTTAAGGGGTGAGTCGACAACTGAACTCAAGGATTTGGACAGATGTGTGTTTATAAATAAAATAATAAAAAATATTTAAGTGTACAAAAACTAAAATAAAATATAAACACGCTAAGGACCGTATTGATTATGTTAACAAAAGATTAACCCGTAATAATAATATTCATTGTCTGTCAGGCAGTACGAAGTTTGCCGGATCAACTAGTATACTCGTATATGTAATAATATATATATAATAATAAAATTACTGAGTAAAATTTAACTTTAAATAACAGAAAAGAAAAACAAGCTGAAGGGTTCTGTCGCCAAGAAAGTTTGGGAACCACAGAACTACACCATTGAAATATATTAACATATATGTATTGCTATTGAAGTTTTTTTTTATACTAGCACGACATGTGACCTTGCGCCCTCCTGATGTTAAGTGGCGCATGAGTACATGAATGTTAGCAACTGGAATAAGACATTCTTGACTGTCATGAGTCCCTAACACTATGCCGGCATGACGTGTGGATACACTTTACTGGGTTTATCGGCACGAACGGTGGATACTTCCCCGCCCCGGCAGACTGGGCAAATTACCACTATCAGTCCTCCTACCACTTCTACTCATACTAACTTCTTCAACTTATATTTAAGTTATACTAACCGGTCTATTTTTGTATGATTATTATGATATGACACACATAAAAAAATAATACATCATAATGCCTGACATAGCGACTTTAACAGTTGGGATCACTCATTGTTCGGACGGATTTGAGCCAGTAGCAGTTTTAATGGGTCTCGACTGAAAACTAATAGTGCAACTTCAATAGCAAAACATATATTTTCATACGGTTAGAATAATTCATGTATCAAGACTGATCATTCAATTTGGCGAAAACTACAACACTACTCTATGGGACATCACTACAGCTGTCAAGTTTCCGGCTTGATTTTGGCCTTAGTGTTCGCCGAGTTTTAGAGTCCTTCGCGCCATTTTGCGTGGACATCTCAAGTGCAAGTTTTTGTTTTGTAAATTAATTTACTGTGGATATTATTGGTTAAAAGTGGTGCTGTTTGGTTTAATAATGTGCTACAATGAATAATTATGGAAAACGATAAATTGGACTTTAATTATGGGGCACAAGTTGCAGTTTATTTATTGCCGTTTTCCCGCGCTGTCAACTCCTATATTTTATCCGACGTGTTTTTAGCTATGGTTCCGCGAGTGACTCCAAGAAAAGCATCAAATTCTGCAGCATCTGGAATTTGAAAATGACCTCATTAACTCATGAAAAAGAAAAATATATTACTTCAGACTTGGCTGTATGGGCTAGGCCCTTTGCATTCCCTATCACCTCATTCATCATCCATCGGAAGAAGAGAACAAACAAACAACACCAACAATCACGATGATTTGATTTGAAAAATAAGACAAATTTCTTAGCATTCCATGGGTGAACTGGATACGCGTGCCTGGTCAATTGTGTGTGGGAAAGAGAGAGAAAAATACCTTGCCTTGGGCTCGTGACCGACTATAGGCTGGTTTACAAAGGATGCTCTTTTTATTGCGCAAAAAGACGCTTACTATCCACCATTGTGCTCCTTTCTCCACCCAACCAATTACTGTATGATTCAGCTAATGCCGTCTTGGAAGCTCCTCCCATAAATGTATTGACGGCAGAGTTGGTTAGGCTCAATTCTTACAGAAAGTGTTTTTTTTTCAGAATATAAATGCCTGAACTGAACACACGTGTGTCCAGTATCGTGTTCCAAGATATGTTAGTTCAATTCTGTGTGCCTAGTTTCATGTATCCAATTGACTCACTCCAGTTTAAAAGCCGTAAAGTTAGGCGGCTTGGCTAGAGCATAAAGTGTACAGTGACCATTGCCAATTTCTTCTTCCCAAATCACAATGAAGACACATCCATTAGTACACTCATAAACATAATTTTGCGAGTAGCTTTACGGTTCCAGAACCTTAGGCAGCTTTTCCACCTGTAGCAATAGTCTTAGGCGCGAACTAGGCAAGTATTTTTTTTAACACAATGTATTCGAATAAAATTACATGGTAATTACATAGTAGTAATTATAACAAACACAACTACAAACCAAATCAAAAAAACTTGCACCAAATAACTACCAATGGGCAAAGTGCCAAGGATACTGGTAGCATTCCTACGTTAAATAGCAATGCTGATCTTCTGGCCCAAATATTGCCCAGCCCTCTGGTCTCTAGGGGTCTCCTGTTCTTGTCTTCACTAAAATTCGGCTGATTAGAACTTTTGTGTTCTCTATTATTCTGTACGCTAAAAAGAAGAAAAAAGAAACGAGATGTTTCGAATCAATAATTCAATAATCGACTGTACAATCACTAATTTTCATTTTCTTCGGACGCGTGTCACAGCGTGGAGATTAATCGGGCGTGTGGTAGTCCTGATAGGGTAAAATCAATGGCATGAGGATGCGTGGTGGTCTCCAATGAGATGGACTGACCAGGTAGAAGATGCAATGGATCATCCCCTACATGAGTGCACCAGGAAAGCTGCGGTACGAGAGGAGTGGCGACGGCTTGTTAAGCGTGCCACTAGCATTGAAATGGCGACCACGACTACTCTGATATGTGTAGCTATTAAGAAGAAAAAGTGTGTGAAAATATATGTACTGCTTCTTGTACTATATAATTAAATAGATATCATCCTCCTCCTTAGTCGGTACCCCACTGATGGGGATCGTGACTCCGTCGCAGTCGCAGCTCATCCACCAGTCGTCTCCACGGCTTCGGTCCTCGGCGTAGTGAATGGCCTGGTGTACAGGGATGTTCAGGTGGTCAGACACCTTTTTTTTTTTTATTATACTAGCACGACATGTGACCTTGGGCCCACCTGATGGTAAGTGGCACGCAAGGTCCATGAATGTTAACAACTGACGCCAGACACTCATAACTGCCATCAGTCCTTAACACTATGCCGGCTTGACTAGATGCTTTTTCACACTTCGCTTGAAGGACTCCAAGTTATAGGAAAGTGGAAACACAGAGGCTGGAAGAGCATTCCACATCTTTATCGTACGACAGATGTATGAGTCGCCAAATTTATACGTACGCGAAGGGATGGTGACTACGGTATGTGGGTGCATATTCTGACCTGTGCGTGTGGTTCGGTTGCGGAATGGAGAGGGAGGGATTAGGTTATAGAGTTCCTCGGAGCACTCACTATAGTATAGCCGGTAGAACATGCTCAGAGAAGCCACATCTCGGCGAAGCTGCAGGGACTAACCTAACTGGACCATCGCTTGGGGCTTCTTCCTCTTTTCCTCTTGTTCTTTTACCGTCTACCTTGCCCGTGATTAGAAGTTTTTCTAGATTATCGTCTTCTCTTGTTGCAATGTGGCCAAAGTATTGCAGAATTCGGGCAAAGCAGACGGTAGAGAGTCTTTTCTCCCTGGTCAGCTTAAGCTCTTCGAGCACAGAAATGTTAGTACGTCGTGCGGTCCGAGGGATTCTGAGCAAACGACGCCAGCACCACATCTCAAACGCATCAATCCTCGCTCTATCCTGTAAATAAATATACGAGTATAGTATTTATGGATTATGCTATTTGTGCATCGCTAAGCTTTCTCGCAAATAGCTGGTGGGTAAGCAACCTAAATGGACGATTCTTTTGTGCTTTTATTGCTAAATCTTCTCCTTGAAAATTTTAATCGTACTTAACGACTAAGTGAATGTTGGTTTCGCGTACACACTTTATATTTTCTTTTCAGTTTACGTAAAGAGATTTTAATGTTACACTAACGTTGTTATTATTATTTTATTTTTTTTCAGATTTAGTTCGTTGACTTGTTTTATTGCCTTGATTAAAATGTGTGATGAGACACGATAAAGATTATTGCATTGATGGTGCAAACACGCGACAAACTTGATGGCCGAATGTGAACTCATTTTGATGATTGATGCTGGTAAGGCGAAAGATGGCCGAACGTGAACTTATGGGAGCTGTCAAGTCGTAAATTTGTCGGCACAGCGATGTGCGGTAAAACCATAGAATGTGCCGCTTTAGTGTTATACTATTACAACTAGCATGTATTATTTAAAAAATAACACTTTTGCTTATTATAGAGGTATACGACTATAGCTTAAACATTATTTATTCAGAGCTATTTAGAGATGAAAATTTTTCTCTAAACTGTTCTTGGCCTTAACCAGAATAAATAAGTGGTTTTTTGTCAATTTCTATTACAGAAGAAATGGACTTAACTAACTTTGACACGACGGTTTCTTCTCGACACGTCAGTCCCAAAAATGGCAGTAAGAATCCTAGCGTCGTGGCTGCAGGGACGACAATTCCACGACGCTGTGGAGGATCTCATATCTGTGGAAAATCCTATTCTATCTGGGGTTCCACAGGGCAGCTGTACACTAATGACATTCTAACCCTCTTTGAAGTCTTGGAGGAGGACGGGCAGGACAGGGAGGAGGATGTCATGCTCGCACTGTTTGCGGACGACAGTGCCTGTTTCAGCTCTTCTCCAAGCCATATGAGGCTGCTGATAAAATGCAGTACTGATAAAATATCGAGTGGACTTCGACCGCAAAATACCTGGGCTGCATCCGTCCTACTTATGCTGCGCCAGCCTGTCATCACCTTCTGGCGAAGACCAATAGGGACAAGATCCAAAGTCAGCAGAATATATCACTCAGAGTGGTCTCCCAAACGCCGTGGTTTGTGCGTAATTCAGTCATAGCTCGAGATCTGGAAATGCCTACTATTGAGGAGTTTGTCGTCGGCCTGACTAGACGTATGTTCTATCGGGCCGACAACGGACACTTCAGGCATCTTCAGAAAATTGCTCCGTTTTGCCATTAGCCCCCCAACTGGAGACCGTTGCCTAGAGAAGTGCTCGTGGAGGAGAGCTGAGGTAGTCAAACCTAGACCTCCTGGGTCACACCACCAACAGTAACGTCACCCAGCAAAAGTGCATGCCGAGGAAAACGGGGGAATGTCCATATCCTCAACCCAGGACCATTAGCCATCCAGGCCTGGACGATTCCACTGACTGCCTGACTAGCTTTGACCCTAGGTTAGCGATACGTTTCTTGCTGCAAAGACTTTCTGGTCTTAATACTTTAATTATTATTACGTTGAAAAAATTAGTTAGAGAAGTAAATAGCTACTTAAAAAGGTAATATTTTCTAAAGTAACTTTCCTGATTCCTTTGAGAAAAAAACAAAGGCCCTCTCTTTTATAATATTACGACATGACGGCGAACGTTGACGGCAAAGTGAAATTAGGCTGTTGACAAATTACATTGATTTTTTATGGACTTTAGCACTTTATCTTTAAATAAATGCAGGAAATGTTAATAAAATAGTATCACGACGATATTTATCAACTTTACGAGAAGCCCAATGAGTATAGAGATAGCAAGATATATAGATAAGACAAAGAAGACGCAAATCTAAGCACTCCATCGGGAGGGTGCCGAATCCATTGTGTGTGGAAAAAAGAGATAAGAAGAATGGTGTCTCGGGCTTGCGACCGACAATCATCATCATCATTAGACTGTCTGCCCACTGCTGGATAAAGGCCACCCCCAAGGCTCGCCATTTCACACGATCTTCCGCCGCCCTCATTCAGCCCCCATCCTTTTTAGGATCCGTTCATGTGGTGGGAGGTTGTCCACCTCTGCATTTTCCCGTACGTGATCTCCACTCCAGAACCCGTCTACTCCAATGGACATCGGTTCTGTGACAGATGTGTCCGGCTTATTGCCACTTCGGCTTACTAAATTGAAGGCTATGTTGGTAACTTTGGTTCTCTGACGGATGTCCACGTTTCGGACTTTATCCATCAAGGTAATACCGAGCATAGCTGAGTGACCTTGAACTTGAATTGAATAATATTTTGTAATTATGACGCAATCTTTGACGTAAATAAAGTTTGCGACTAAGTATCAGAATACTGCAGCTCTCGTCAAAGATTGCGTCATAATTACAAAATATTATTCAATTCAAGTTCAAGGTCACTTAGATATGCTCGGTAAGTATCAGAATACTGCAGCTCTATTCTGATACGAGTACTTAGTCGCAAACGTCAAAGATTGCGTCATAATTACAAAATATTATGCAATTCTCAACTCTATAAGCGCTCGACCTTGACAGCGGCCGTGCAAATATCAACTTTAACAGCTTGTAATATAATTAACGGATTCCATTATATAACGTTTGCGCTTAAGTAACAGAATAGGGCTGCTGGCATCTTACTCCATAACTCGTTCACGCCACGTTGGAACGAAATAATACCCTAACACTACTAGAAGCTATTCTATGTCAGCAATTTAGAAATTATCATGACAATAGCCATCTTAATTAGGTATTTACATACCAGATAGTGTACTTACCTTTGTGTTAACCCGTTAATACAAACGCGATAACGCCTATTGTATATCTGGACCCGTTTTAATAAACCAACACAATTTTGTTAGTTGTAAGGGGACCTCCTAAATTTGGAGCATTCCCTTTGTTGGGTCCAAGTTTGAAGATAAGTGAAATCTTTATCTCATGTGGAAAATAACTTTTAACATTGACTTTTATGTAAAAGACTGGGTTTTTAATATAATTTATTGGTTAGGAACTCTGTGTTCTAGTACCGCTATGTGATGTCAATTATCTATAGTTTAATTAAATCAAACATAAACTGTCTTCGTGATCATGCATAGTACATGGATTTAGACGCAAAGATACTGGGTTCAATTCCTGGTCGGGACACAATTATATAATTCATCAATTTCCATTACAGCCCCTAGAACAACGCGTCGTAGACCTCAACTTTTGAAGATGGGCCCTGAACATATATCTGGAGAATTTGGCTACGCTGGCAGACGGATTGACGACGCTCTGATGTAATTTTTTAATGACAATTTATTATTATGGTACAATTATTAAAATAATTCCAGAGATCGGGTGTTTTGCATCTGAGTTTGAGCACTGCTGCCTGAAACACAAGACCACTTAGTTCAGGCACAGAAGTATCTTTATGTTTGTAACACACAATAAATTGTAACTTATCATAAGAACCAACTTGTATTAGGTTTTATTGAAATAAACTATTATTATTATTAAACTATTATTGACGATTCCACGCATTGGTATTAGTGGAACCGGGACCGGATGGCTTAAAGTGTTTATTGAGGAACGGGAACGGCGGTGTTGCTAATCTGTGAGAAATTTATAATAAATTATTAGTATATAAAATATTAGTATATATTAATTGTTAGACAATGCCAATTTACAGCTGCATCCCACCTTAGTTCATATTATTACTGTTCGAATATATAGTACCAAACTATTCCCTGCTTACTCGTTTCCGGCTATGTTTCTGTATCATTGTATTTATAACATTGTAGATATAAGTGTGAACTAACCGACCTGTCCGTAAACCCAGTCTTTACCTCTTACCACGGGCTACCAACAATGTCTCGTTTAACAGCCCACTGCTTCGTATGTGTCGTCGTTACAATGATTTATGTTTAACCCAGAGTGAAATAGATATCTTTAACTGTACCTATTTAATGTTTAAACACCACTTACACAAACTGAACCAATAAATATGCTGATTTTATTGTTTGATTTAATGTTATTAAGAATACTCATTATTACTACTATTATATTAGTGTTTTTGGGTTTATATACATATATATAATTTTAGTTATATATAAGATATGTATGCCAAATTCTTATTTTTATGTTTGAATTTAGATATTAATGTCTTTCTGTATTTCATTCTTGATATTGTTTACTGCATGCTGTGTACAAGTATTAGATTGGCAAACTTACTACTTTTTTGTATCACTGTATTTTGTTCAATGCTTTTTTTTTGTACCTTTACAAATAAATAAATAAACTTGGGGTTCCAAGTGTTGCCAGAATAAGATAGATATAAGTAATTGTTTATGGCAATAATATTCAGGAATACTTTACAAGCTTGTTTACCTTCACGACCCACCCATATGTTTTTAACCTAGTTTATTTGTAAATTAAACAATCTATTTGACAATAACTGCCTCCGTGGTCTAGCGGTTAAGTCCGTGGATTAAGACTCGGAGGTACCGATTCCTGGTCGAGACACAAAAATATTTCTTAATGTAAATAACTACATTTAATTATTATTTAATTTATTTGTGATATTTCTCTAGTTTGGTACGCTGGAGACATCGACGAGCTTGCCATTTGTCATGATTGGCCTATAGTAAAGTTGGCTAAATATGTGGTTTCTGACCACCCCGAAAGGGAAACGATCGTGATGATACTTCTATTTGACAATATTAAAGAGTTACGATATGAAAGTAATGAAGGCTTTATGCAATACACCAAATGGATAGCTGTAAACCGTTATTTAGAAAAGTCGGTATTCTGACTACTCCGTGTTTATATATCTATGAAATAGCAGTATTCGTCCGAAAGTACCCAAGCCTCTTTAAAACGAATGGAGAAATGGGTTACCAAGGTCAAAGATACAAAGACAAACTATGTACCCCATCTCAATGCTTGGAGATTTACTCGAAAAATTATTACTGTATGGCAATTAAAATATTTAATAATTTCCCATCTGATCTAAAAGCATTAAATGTAAGGGATTTTCAAAAAAAGTTATTTAAGCTATTGGTACTAAAGGTATACTATTCAAATAAGGAATTTCTTAGTGATGTACTTGAGTAGGATAATTAAATTATTATCATTACCTTTGACATAATATAAGTCATTGACATGTAATTTATTGTTCCATTTTTTTTTAAATGTATTTAGGTGTGTTGAAACTATTGACTGTAAATATTTTCATGCTGCATGACGGCAGGATACGCCGGAAAACTGTACTACTACTAGCCACAATATGTACCGTACTCTAGAAAATAAATGTTTTGATTTGGATTTTAAATAATTTGAATATGAAATGCCCAAGGCCTTGTATAAATGTCAACGACTTGTAAGCTTGAGTTAGGAACAATATTAAGTAACTTGAAGTATGGAGGTTCTTAAGCTGCGTCATAAACTGTCATTGTATATGTTATCTTTTTTGGTTGGTACCGCGCAATGTACATTAAACAGTATTTAACAATTGTATTGTTTTGTTGGATTTTAACACTTCTGTCTTTTGATACAGAAAACGGTCACGTTTCATTGTAGCCTTTAAGGGTTAAGTTATTATATGTTAAATAAGTACCTGTACTATGTTATAACTAAGTATATAATAAAATAAAATAAAAAATAAAAAAATAACTTAAATCTATTACATTTTTATATGCTCAACCTCAACTCGTAGCAACCGTGCCGCAGGTCATAGCATACCATTTTGTTTTGTCCGGTCGACAGCAAATACAATTTATTTTATTATTAAACAACAGCATAAACAAATACCCATCAAAATTGTTCTATGTGGGTATGTAGGTATGAGTGTATATGTAGTTGTGTGTATATATATTATATGTTATTTTATTTCATTAAAATACACTGTATTTATTTTTACCAAAAAATAATTTGATAAGGAGCAATTTATTTTTATTTAAAATATGTTTATTTTATTTAAAAAAGGAAAAATAGTATAATCATGACCGTATCCCTTTCAAGGTAGTCAGAAACTATCCTCTTATTTAAATAAAGGCCCATCATGACAAGTGGCAAGCTCGTCGATGTCTCTAGCGTACCAAATTCGAGAACCTACAAATAAATTAAATAAATGATTGTGACCCGACCAGGAATCAGACCCAGTTACATAGTGTGAAATATGTGTGTTGGTATGTAGGTTTATTAATATGTATTGGGTATTGTATCATGAAATAAGTTAATTTAATATTTATTTCAATAAATGTCTCAGTAGTCTAGCGGTTAAGTCCGTGGATTTAGATTCGGGGGTACTGAGTTTGATTATTGTGTCCCACAATAATTTATTTAATTTATTTGTGATAGTTCTCGAATTATAATTATAATAAATATATAAATATTGTATCATAAAATGAGTTTTTTTTTATTTATTCTTTATTAAGTATTACTTTTACCCGCGGCGAACGAGTGCCTTCACTCCGTAGCCACGACTCAGACTTAGCTGTTAAGGCACGCAGGGCCAAAAGTGAGAGAGAGACGGTTTATAGGGTTTTAGTCTATTGATGATTTATCGATTGACTGTCTTTAAATTATAATAAAAAAACGGTCTGTATTGTACCAAATGATGGCTACTAGAAAATGCCTAGTGGCATTAAGTCCTTGTACAGTTCTCCCAAAGTGATAATGCGCATAGAAATCTTCGTCACTGTTCGGCAACGGTCGTATTCCCCTAGCGTCGGAAGACGATATGTATATAGAGTGGTTAAGTGCATTTTCTTCATGCATAATTTAGTAGAATTATGTGTTTTGTGCTAGTTGTTAGTACGTTTTCCTATTTTACAAAATAAACTATTTAAAGTTGAAGCTTTTTTTTTTTGGAGGGTAGGTGCTCAAGTTAAGACGTAAATAATTAATGGTGATAACAATTTATCAATAAATATAGTTAAAAGAATAAGTTTTATATTATATATGGTATTTGTCATTATTTAAATTATATGCAATAATATATTTATAAAATTTTGCACCTATCCTGTCGGTAAATACAACTTTAACCTTAAAACCAAGTGACACTACGAAATAATAACAATGGCAGAAATAATTGAGCAACATCAACACCAATTGGAAGAAAAACTGGCGAAGAGAATGGCCGAGTTTGAAAAGCAGCTATTGGAGATGAAGGATAGCTCTCCCCATCCTAGTACTAAAGTTGAGGAGTTGGCCCGGGAGTTTCAAAACTTTAAAACCTTTGCGGTCGAGATGCTATCACTCCTGAGACAGCAGATATCCCAACTTCAGACTGCAGTGGACCAGATGGAGACCAGGGACCGAAATAATTGTTTGTTGCTGAAGGGTGTCCCGGAAAGCCTAAACGAAAATGTGTCCCAAATAGTCGCGGAGGTACTGCGCGAAAGACTTAGCATTACAGTCCTTTCGCGCATGCTACCGTATTGGGAGGCCTAATGAGCCTGCTACGCGGTCAATTCTTGTTCGATTTTGGGATTACCGTATGAGACAACAAGTCTGGACTAATAAGACTAAGTTTAAAGGATCCCCATATAGTTGCTCAGAGTTCCTTATTAAAACCAGAAAGCTATTGTTTGTTGAGGTGCGAAGAACCTTTGGTGTTCGTGATTGTTGGACCCAGGACGGCACCATAGTAGTGAAACTCTCCGATGGTACAAAACAGAAGATTCTACATCGCACGGATCTGGATGCCTTGTTGGCTGCCTATAATAAAAACATCCCAGCCCCATCATCCTCTCATCAGGGCGAGTCTCAGCAGGTTCCCAAGGAGCGGGTTAGGAGGGCAGCCAGAAGATAATGTTTCTAGGTGTTTAAATAGTTCAGTGTTGTGGTCTGGGTTGTGTTTTCATTTGCATCGGAATGGTTATCTTTGTATTAATATTGCCACATAAGGTTTGTTTGGGTACTCATAGGGTTGGTAGGTTTGGAATTGGAGGTGCCAGGCTCGATTCCTGGTCAAGAACACATATATATTTTTTTTGTTTATGAATTGAGACTGCCTCTAAATGTCATACACTGCGGAGACATCAAATAAAGTGCCACCTAATAACATGATTGGATTAGTAAGGTTGGCTAAATGTAAACCCGCTACTTCATAAGCATGTATTTAACCTGCACTGCTGATTAATTATGCTTATACTTTCTACTCATTCTATAAGTAAACCATACTGTAATAATACAATTGGTTAGGTTTGGTTCATGTCAATGCAATAATTTATGTTTATAGCTATTTTTATTCACAAATCAGTGTTTTTAGTAGAAACCTGTCTTATGAGGGGTAAGTGTACTCCTAGTTCAGTTGTGTAGGTATTGATCTTGAAGTTTTGACATGATACCACTATTTGTATTGGTATCACAGTGATACTTTAATATCAATCTTTATTTTTATCTATGTGATACATGATTTAGTAGGCAGTGTGATTTGTGGATATAATTTGAAGATGTATTGGAGTATTATCTCCAGGTGGTACGTGCTGATGAAGGTTTCTGGGCGGGGCCATGAAGGTGCATTATTTTTGTGCTAGTATATCCATTTTTAAGTATCGTCAACACATGCAGTGGGTACACAAACTTATTTGTGGCAAACACAACATTTAAGCATAAGGGGCAACTATAGTTTGTATTAACTTAAAAGGGTAATATAATTGACAAAATAATAGTGCAAAAGCAAATGCAGATATCGAACAAAGATAACCTAGACCAATTATTATCAACTGTTATTTAACACAAATATTATAAATGGGATGGGAATAGAAAAACGACGGACAAGTGTTCGGATCCGACTGGTACTGTATTTAGTAATGATTTTTATTGTGCATTGCGTGTTATTTTAGGACTTAGTATGGTTTATTATTATAATAGTACGCAGTGAACACTTCGGTTTCTGAGCTCAGTGTTGTTTTGAACGCGGCACATCTGTCAAATGTTTTGTTTTAATTAGGCATTTGGCATGGATTTTTATTGTATGTTCAGCCACGTTAATGTCATTTTTTATTCACTTTGTGATTTATGAAAATATTTTAATGAACTCCAAGCCATTGCCAATATGTCATGTAAATTATATCTACCCGTGCAGTTGAGGTCTAAGGATGTTTGCGTTAAAGTTTATAATGGCCTGCATTATATGAACTTGGCATTTACATATTATTTTTATTGTTTTTAATAATGATAAGTTTATCTTTTTTTTTTTTTTTTTACTGGTAGACAAATTTGGACCCCCGCTGTACAACATAGAGTTGTGATTGGTTCTATGATCTAAATAATGTGTCATACCTGTCATAATTATATGATACCTATATTACTTATGTATAAATTAACCTTAAATTAACATAAATCACTGTCCAACCGGCAGGATATGCAGCAGGATTAGTTTTTTAAGTTTTATTATACATTATTATTATTATTATTAATAAAATTTGGTATATATTTGTATAGTTATATTTGTTTATATATTTTATACATATACTTATAACTTTTAAAATATGAATTCGACTAGTGACGATGACTCTTTTTATTCTATTGCAAGTAGCACATCTGGTGATTCCTTTTATGATGCTGAAGGTAGTTTGGATATCCTATTAAATAATGAATTATCTCTTTATAAGAAAAACTTTAACATATGCCACATAAATGCTCAAAGTGTGGCAGCGCATTATACCGATCTTTTATCTACTTTTACATCTCCACATTTAATTAATGCTATTCTTATATCTGAATCTTGGTTTAAACCTTCTTTATCTTCCACTTCTTATTCTCTTCCAGGGTATATTCTGATCAGGAACGATCGCATAGGCGCAACTGGAGGTGGCGTAGCCATATATCTACGCAAGGATCTGCCATACAAACTAATCTGTTCCTCACCAAACCAGTATTCGGCCTCCGCTGAATATTTATTTATAGAAGTACAGTCTCTGGGAAGTCGAATACTGGTAGGCGTAGTTTATTGCCCTCCATCTATAAACTACTTCTCTCACTTCGAAAGCGTTCTTGAGGAGGTGGTACCCCTTTATACTCATCACGTCATCATGGGCGATTTTAATACCTGTCTACTACATGATCAGGCTGGCAAATCCAGGGCATCTAAACTCCTTAATATTACTTCATCAGTCAATTTGTCTCCTCTGCCATCTGGTCCAACTCACCACTTAGCTACAACGTCTACTCTTCTTGATCTTATTTTCACTTCACGCCCTGATGTTGTTGCCAGCCATGGTCAACTCCTTGCTCCTTTTTCCCACCACGATCTCGTCTATGCCTCGTACAAAGTGAGACCACCAAGATATCGCCCACCTACAGTAGTGATGCGTCACTATTCTCGCATAGACGTAACCAAGCTGCGAGAGGATGCAGCTCGTATTGATTGGAATTTATTACTAAGTGCTAATGATATTGAAGACATGGTCGACATATTCAATCGCGAGCTGCTCAAGTTATATGACGTTCATGCTCCACTGCGACCCACAAAATTAAAGCGGGCACCAGCTCCATGGATAACGGAGGATGTACGGATTGCAATGAAGAGACGAGACCGTGCGTACCGAAAGTATAGGCGTAATCGCTGTGATACTAACCTGTCAGCGTATAGGGTTGCAAGGAATCGCTGCAATCAAGTGTGCAGGATTGCTAAGCGTCACCACTTTTTTGAAAACATAAACAACAAATCTTCCTCAAAAATTTGGCAGTTTTTTAATTCGCTAGGACTGGGGCGCTGTCGCGGCCAGGTCAATCTTGGCTCTGTGACACCTGACCAACTTAACGCTCATTTCTCTGCTGCTCCAGTGCTGGACGGCATTTTAAAAACTAGTACCTTGGCCGAAATAGCCGAGATGTTCGTGCCTGATGACGTTGAACCATTTTACCTGGCAGAGGTTTCTAGTGATGAGATTTTTAAGACGATTACCTCAATTACTTCGAAAGCAGTAGGATGTGATTCCATCAGTCGTGTTATGATCATGACCATAATTGACCTCCTTTTACCTATTATATCTCACATTATAAATTTTTCCCTTACCGCTGGTCAATTTCCCTCTAAATGGCGTAAAGCCTACATTATCCCACTTCCTAAAATTTCTTCTCCTTCACTTCCTACCCATTTTCGACCTATATCTATATTACCTTTTTTATCGAAAGTCCTTGAGTCCGTTGTCCATAAACAGTTGTCCCTATTTCTAAGTGTTAATAATCTTTTAAACCCCTACCAATCCGGTTTCCGTCCTGGTCATAGCACAACTTCAGCTTTACTAAAAGTAACTGAAGACATCAGAAGAGGCATGGATGATTCCAAAGTAACAGTCCTTGTTTTAATTGACTTTACAAATGCCTTTAACACAGTAGATCCTGATTTGCTTATCGCTATACTGTCTCGTCTTAAAATCTCATCAGATGCTCTGTTATGGTTTTCTCAATATCTTCATGGTCGTCAGCAACAGGTACAGGTTGATCAGGGGTCATCAGAGTGGTGTGACTTGGACACGGGAGTGCCGCAAGGTGGCATTCTTTCCCCGTTACTGTTCTCATTATTTATCAATGCCATCACGTCACTTATTCATTGTCAATACCATCTGTATGCTGATGACTTGCAGCTCTATGTGCGGACAGATATCATCACCCTTAATAGTGCAATAGCTTGGCTTAACTCAGATCTTTGTAATATTAGCTCGTGGTCGAAACGCTTTGGAGTACGAGTAGTTGTCAATCCGACCAAGTGTCAAGCAATTGTAATAGGGAGTTCTCGACAGCTATGTAAAGTTGATCTTAATAGCATTGACTCGGTTCGGCTTGACAACATTCCAATTCCGTTTAGTAGCGAAGTGAAGAATCTAGGCATTTACCTAGATTCCAACCTAAGTTGGACATCCCAGGTGACAAACACGAGCCGTAAAATTTTTGCTTCACTGCACTTTCTCAATAAACTCAAAAACTTTCTGCCGATAAAAGCTAAAATAACCCTGGTCCAAAGCCTTCTCCTTCCTCTCCTTGACTATGGTGACGTGTGCAGCGTTGATATCTCAGAGGTATTGCTTAACAAGATGGACCGGTTACTTAACGCATGTATCCGGTTCATCTATTGTTTACGTAAATATGATCATATCTCTGAGTATCGAGCTAAGTTAAAGTGGTTACCGATTCGGTGTCGCAGGAATCTTAGAGTACTCTGTTTACTTTTTTCTGTTCTTAATGAACCTGCGACGCCGAAATACCTCAAGGATGATTTTGCCTATCTTTCTTCGTTCCACGATAGATCTTTACGCTCCTCTCATAACTCTCTTCTTTCTATCCCTTCGCATAATTCTAGTTTCATTTCAAACTCGTTTGTCGTTGTCGCCACTAATTTGTGGAACAATTTGCCTCTTAGCATCAGGCAGGTAACCACCAGATCGCTATTTAAAAAAATGGTCTATTCGCATTTCCTATCGCAATAAAGCTAGTATATTATTATGTATGTATGTAGGTTTATGTGGGTATATAAGTATGTATTAGTACGTAGTATATTATATATTTATACATCTAGTTAGTTATTAAATATTTTTTTATTTTTTTTTATTATCCTTTATTTTTGCACCTACTTTTCAGTAAAGTGTTTAAAGTTATCCCAATGGTTGGCTATGATAAAATGTCTTGCGGCATTAAAGCCCGCCTTTGTCTTTGTGCAATAAAGTATTAAATAAATAAATAAATAAATAAGACAATTAAAGTTGAAATTAAATTCACCTTTGAAAACAAAACCAAGAACGGTGTGTGATATCAGCTCTATATAATTCCACTCAGAGAGAACACATGCAGTCACCGACCGCCCGAATTGTTTTCGATTGTGTACACATGATATTGACTTCTATTTCTTTCGAACAAGGTGCAAAATGCAAGTGCAATGTTTAGGCTCTTACGATTCAATGATTCGGGTGTTTCCGGGAATACGACAATTAGCGAGGATCTGTATGTGCATTATTAATTTGGGAATACTGTACATAGTGCAATAACGTTTTTAAATAATTAAATAAAAATAAAAGAGACAGAACATTCATCCGATGTTCTACCTTTGCTTGCAAAGAGTCTATGGAAAATACTAAGAATAGTCCCTCGCAAGAAATATAATTAGGAAGTTTAATGCTAATTACCTAGACAAACAAAAGAACTAAACTAGCCTTTTAAAGAAACTGTCTTTAAAATTAGATTTTCTCAAAAGGAAACTTCTGAACTTCCTTCAACGATCTGAGTTTTAAAGTCGGCATTTTTCATTAGTAAAAAGGCTAAGACTGAGATCCATAGAGCGTGTTTAAGCTTTGAATATGTTTACTCAAAGATTTTTTAACAGATAAGAGTTTATGCTCGTAATTATTTAGTTTTTTTTAATACTAGCACGACATATGACCCTGCTGCCTACCATGCCCATCTGATGATAAGTGGCGTGCGAGGTCCATTAATGTTAGCAACTGCGCAACCGCAATCAGACACTCATAATTTACATCAGTCCCTAACACTGTCGGGTTAACTGGGCATGACGGCAAATCGCTCCTGATCCCGAAACGTGTGGATACACTTTACTGGGTTTATCAGCATGAATGGTGGATACTTCCCCGCCTCAGCAGACTGGGCAAATTACCACCATCAGTTCGCCTACCACCTATTAATCGTGAATTATCGCCATAACCTTAAGATACATAGAGCGGTGGTGGCGAACGTACGAACGAACGCATTCCTTAAAAACCTAAATAACTATTTAGGTTAAGGGTTCGAACCCTGGTATGTACCAATGAGAAATACACTTTTTTTAAGTACATTTGTCATTTATTTACAACACCACTGTTTCCCGTTCCTCGGAGAGCGTGTGAAGCCGTCGGTCCCGATTCCACTAATATCAACTTGTGAAAACGTTAATAAATTGTCATTAAAACTTACATTCAAATTCTTCAGAATTTTCTGGAAGGCCTATCTCCAACAGTGGAGGTCTAGGACTCTGTGTTCTAGGGGCTTTGACATAGAGAAGGCGCGGTGGCAGCACGGTTGTAAGATCGCTTTCTTCTCGCCAACGCCAACTCCTTTGTCGAACAATCAGGGAGCGAGAATCCTAACACTGTTTATTTGGAGTTAGATACATTATGTGTAATAAATTTGTGTTGTTTTATTTAATCACCCTGTATAATTAATATAGTTTCGAACAAATGACACTAACTCCATTACTGGTGGGGTTTTATTGACACTGTACACATATAAATTCACTCAGTTGACACTGTTTTTAGTCATATTAAAAATTAGGCGCGTGAGGAGCTGGCGGGTTTTGGAATAAAAACGCCTCATTTTTATTATAGTTTTTTTTTATTTTTTTTTTATTTAATTATCACTGTTGTTTATATTTTTTATTTTTTTTGAGACTTAGGTTAGTTGAAATGTTTTTGACATTTGTTTATATTTTATCATTACTACTGTAAGGTATTTGGTATTATAAAAGTATAATTTAGTATTAGGTATAACAATGCCAATTTACAGCTGCTATTTATTATAATTTCAATAAATAGAATACTTATAATTTGACGAGGCGGTATCTACTGTTCCTGACCAGTAATTTATAAATCCATTACCTATTATTGAGTTGTTCAGCTGATATTATGTTTCTGTTTTAATCATTAGTAAATATTTTAATGTATACATTATGTAAATTATATAAAATGTAATAAAACTGTTATGACGTGTAAAAGTGCTAAAAATATTGCCTATTTACTGAATTTGATTTTGTTTTTTTTTGATTCATATTATGTTGGCTAGGGAAACTGTTAATAGGCTTTAAAGATCTCGGCCTAAGAGGGGAAGTGCTTGTGAACGATCCAGAAGTAAAAAACCTGTGAACGTCCGTCCTTTCCGTAGCTTAGTCCATTCGTTACTTTAAAACTACATTGTTGGTACATTTCCGCAAAGTTAGCTTTCCAGCTCTCATACATTGCTTGTTTTATATCACAATAAATCATTTGTTTCAAAATAGAAGAGTCGATGTCAGTGTAAAAGAATACACCGTAACATTTTACCTCCTTTCCAGCTGAGAGCTTATTTTAAGTCCAACTTAACCTAAATAAGAAGCCGATCGATTTTGATACAAAGATGTTGGAAAAACTTTAAGGATCTTTTTAAAAATATACTAAGTACACACTTACGCCCTCCTTCAATGATTTTGCATTCCTCCCGTTCGCACAAGTAATCAAAATACACTATGACACTGCCTTCGTCTCAGAGCCCGGACTGTCCACCCACACTAGTGTCTCGGACACCATGGGCTTTCTTGCGCTAGAAGTACTGGCCGTATCCCTCGTCACGCTGCTCTGAACGACAGGCGTTTATCGGACGTGGATATATTCAGTAACTCCCGCGCCGCCTTCAAAGCCAAAATCAAGAAGCTGCTACTTTCGGTTTTGCTCCCAAAGTGTGGGCAGTTTGCTTCGGAGTTCGTCTAACAGTTTTAATGCATTCAAACACATACAATGCAGTTGTTTTCTTTATACCTGACCAAGGTGATATTTTACGAATTTTGTATCGCACAAAGAGTGCACTATTGTTCACAGTGAGAAATATTCTGGTGGCGGGTATAATTTTAATTGCTTCTACTCTGTTGCTATCTTCTATGTTCTTATGTTGCCTGTCTCTGTCCTTTCTCTTCGAATAAATAAATAAATCATCTAAAGGGCTTTTGTCACTGCTGGAGTACCAGCGATCCTAGAACCCTCTGAAATTGCGCGCAACGATGGCAAAAGACCTGACGCCATGACCGTTGGGCCGTGGAAACTTAGCAGGTCCCTGGTGTGGGATGCGACATGTGTAGACATATTAGCCTCATTGAACTTATTTAAGACGTCACCTGTCAATGTACATAAATTTTGAAATTCAGACTTTTCAAAATCAGACTGAAAGCAAGGCGCAGGAGTCCTTCGCGCCATTTTGCGCGGACATGTCAACTGCATGTTTTTGTTTTGTAAATTAATTTACTGTGAATATTGCTGGTTAAGTGGTGTTGTTTTGTTTAATAATGTTCTACAATGTGAATAGTTATGGAAAACGATAAATTGGACTTTGAATATGGGGCACAAGTTGCAGTTTATTTTTTGCGGTTTTCCCGCTCTGTGGGCACCCATATTTTACCCGACGTGTTTGGGCTATAATGCCGCGAGTGACTCCAAGAAAAGCATCAAATTCTGCAGCATCTGGAATTTGATGAAGACCTCATTAACTCATAAAAAAGAAAGTACGTAAGACTTGGCTGTATGGGCTAGACCCTTTGCCTTTCCTATCACCTTATTCATCATCCATCGGCGGGAGAAAAGACCAAAAAAAACGCAATGCGCAGCATAATAAATTAATCTCTTTCTTTTTACAACTTTAACTTTACATTAAACTCATTTATAATTTAATATATTCATCCTACTATCTATATATTATCGCCCCCTAAGCTTGGGGTTTTTTTCCAGTAGGCCTTGAAAAGATAACCCTGCTACCCAGGGTCACCGTAATGCCTCGTTGTCCGTTTGGGATCGGCAGCGCTCTCCAGGTCTCCGCCTTCAGGTTCTCCGAGAGAATACCCCTACGTACGGTCAACTGATGCATAAAAAGTTTTGAGAGAAAAGCCAAGTTTTAGCTTACGACCCTCCCTGTATAATTCTAAACTCATTTCTGTTGCTGTCTTCTTCATTGAATATACTTAACTGACATTTCTTAAATTTTGTAGTTTTATTTCAATGTCACGCCTAACGCTTGGTTCAAACGAACGAGTGCTCCATGCTCATTCGTCTACTAGTCATAGGTCGAAATATTGGAGCAGCTGACGCCAGCCGAATTATTTTAAATCAGTTTATTAAATCAGTATTGGATTATTCTGCAATATTCAAATTCAAAATGCATTGTTGTCATAATTTGTGGTTGTTTGTACGTTTTTGGTTTCAAAATAGTTAAAACAATTTACCCCGCGACAGGGTGTACAATATTAATTGTGCTATTTAACAGCCGATTAACAATTTTGCTAAAATTAGGCTTGTAATAAATAACAGTTTAGCACACCATTAAACATTATTATAATAATATTAAAACTCAAAGCTTTAACTTAAAAATAAGATACGTATTAATAAGTAAATTTGTATATGAAATGAAATCTATTTTCTTCGTAACCTTCTGCACCCGCTTATTACAGCTTTCAGTCACAAAGGTTAGTTGGTAGAAAATGCATTTACGGCATTAAGCTCGCCTATGTACCTGCACTTGTTTTGGTTTTGTACAATAAATAATTTATTATTATTAAATAAATGAAATTAAATTAAATAATTTATTTGTCAGAAACATGGTGTATAAACATGGGATATAAATTATTATATGTAATTATATCACATCTAGCATACAAATATCTATTTAGTCACATGACTTTTTCGAGCTTAGTGTCTAGGTATTCTTTTGTCGAATAAAAACATTTATTAACCATCATTTCTTTGACTCTTAATTTAAACAGTTTTAGTGACACCTCCCTTATAGTACCTGGAAGCTTATTAAATATCTTTGTCGCCATTGCATAACAATTTCGGTTACATTGGGTACTTTTATGCGCTGGAATAATAATTCTACTAGGATAATGCGGTTTAAAATTGCAATTATCCCCAAGAGTTTTAAAAAGTTCCGCGTGGCTTTTTACAAATAAATAGCATTTATTTAATTTATTTATTTAATACTTTATTGCACAACGACAAAGGCGGGCTTTAATCCCGCAAGACATTTTATCATAGCCAACCATTGGGATTTCTTTTAAACACTTAACTGAAAAGTAGGTGCAAAAATAAAGATAAGAAAAATAATAATAATAACTAACTAGATAAATATTAGTATACATATATAATATACTACGTACTAATACTTTTACCACTAATATACTGGTATAAACCTACATACATACATAATAATATACTTACTATCTTTATTGGGATAGGAAATGCGAATAGACCATTTTTTTTAATAGCGATCTGGTGGTTACCTGCCTGATGCTAAGAGGCAATAAATATAGATAGAAGAAACAGTAATTTTAGTTTGATAAATATAGGTGTGTTAGAAATAGCACGAATGCATTGTTTTTGTCCTATAAAGATTATATTTATTTCCACTGCATTGCCCCACAATAATATGCCGTACCTTATATTTGACGCAATATATCCATGGTATGCCTGAAGGGCGGTTTTTTCGTTAACTACTTAATCGTCACAAAGCGTAGACATATATTATTATATTTAGTTATATGTTGTGTCCAGGAGCAACATTGGTTAATCGTTATAACCTTGAAAGTTTAGAAACCAACCTTTAGATGTTATTATAATCTAAGCACTTGGTATAATAATAATAGAGTTTAGGCAGAATTGTTTCAATTTAGCGAAATTGCGAGTTTTCGCAAAGTAATTGAAAACACCAGGTACAATATTAGACAACTATCTTGAATGAAAAGTCTAGCCAATTTCAGCTCACAACAGCTTTAAATAACTAAATTATATTCACACCTACATTATCATGCCTTGCCTTTGTGTTCTTCTCAGAATAATCAACTCAATCATCGTGTCGTTGCCATCAGACCAGCACTCGTACCTACTACGGGTGTAGTAGGTACATTTGTATAAGACGACAAGGTTTAAATGGTCGTGATAACATTTTATTTTACTATGCATTTTAAAAAGTAATCTCATATTTAATGACCTACATTTTTGGAAGGATAAAGAATTTTCTTTTGAATAAAGTTCAGCAGCATTAAGTCTATTGTAGGATTATGTGGAAAGAAGTATCAATGTATTTAAATAAATAAATAACATTAACATAACTCGCCGAATGTTAATAAATCATGAAAGTTTATATTCTGATGGGTAATCTGTGTACGTTATGACAAATCGGGTCGACTTCAGAAAAACTAAACTTTATTAGATGCGTAAACGCTGAAAAATACATCGTTCTCTTTCTAACTTAACAAAGGTTCATAAGTGTGACAGGGTAAGCACTATTCAACCCAAGAATAATAGCTTCAGGTCCTTTATGATCGATGAAGATATTTCGATGTTTTCGATTAATCATGCTTCCTCGCAGAATGATGCTACAATAAAATATCCAAACTTTTGTCTAGTGGGCGCGCAGTTGGCGCGGTCGCGACGATCATTGTAAAATTGATGTTACTGTTTTTATTGGCAATTTTTTATTAACACGTTAAAATATGACACAATATTTTTTTGCAAGAAATTAAAATGCAGGCTTTGTTTCGTATAGCAGTTAATACTTACTAAATTAGGTTGCTATTAGATACACACTTTTATATGTAAATTAAATAGGTATATAATATATATACACCAATTAGACCAAGTTACATTTTTGCGATTGCATTAGCTAATGACTTTCTCGTATATATCATTATGGCATTTAGGTATATAAAAACATACAAAATCACCCATAATATTTTTGCGTATACCCACATAGTTTAATCAATTCGCGTAATCGCTAGACCATAGCGGGCGTCTAACGTGTTAAAAGTTGGTAGATGAAAGAACGACCATTCATGATTGTACCAAAATCTAAAAACCATGGGCGATTCAGGAGGGTCAGGGTTGTCACAAATATATTTATTTATTTATTTATTTATTAGATCTCCAACAAGATGTACACCAATTCATTACAACATAATAAGAATAATATGGCGCTAAGTGCCACCTTAATTATAGGAGATTACAGCATTCAAATTAGAGTATATATACAATTTTAATATAAATTAGATTAAGTTCAATTGTTAAAAAATCTATGTAAGGCAATAAAATTTTATAAAGTAATAATTTATATAAACATAATAATACTTAAAAATATAATTAAAGATAAAATTTTAAATTAAATATATCTACTCTTATAAAATTAACTATAATAATTATTTGCCATTTGCCTCCGTGGTCTAGCGGTAAAGTCCATGGATTTAGACTCGGAGGTACCGGGTTCGATTCCTGGTCGGGACACAATAATATTTATTAATTTAAATAAATAAATTAAATTCATAATTAATTTATATGTGATATTTCCGGATTTTGGTACGCTAGAAACATCGACGAGCTTGCCACTTGTCATGATAGTGAAGT
This sequence comes from Tinea semifulvella, assembly GCA_910589645.1. Taxonomy (NCBI): domain Eukaryota; kingdom Metazoa; phylum Arthropoda; class Insecta; order Lepidoptera; family Tineidae; genus Tinea; species Tinea semifulvella. The sequence continues at coordinate 8,939,853 of OU342595.1, read as the reverse complement.
TGGTTAAATGTGAATCCGCTTCTTTATAAGCGTGGTTTCTGACCACCCCGGAAGAGAAACGGTCTTGAGGATAATTTACTTTATACTTCTATAATATTAAAAATAATTCCTAAAAAAATATGTTTTTAGCTTTCAACATAAAAATTGCACATTTCGGGATCAGGCTCGAATTGCCGTCATGTCCAGTCAAACCGGCATAGTGTTAGAGACTGATATCAGTAATGAGTGTCTGTCTGATTCTTGTTGCTAACATTCATGGATCTCGCTCCCCACACTTACCATCAAGTGGGTGCATGGTCACATGTCGTGCTAAAATAATAATAAATAAAAAAAGGGTCACGCGTGTTGGAAAGACGACACTCACATTTAAGTAAGTTATTATGTAATTAGTAAGGTTTAACATCCATTAATTTTATTTAAAAAAAAAAATGTATTCTATATTTACGACTATAAAGTAAAAAAATTAAGTATCATCACGACCGTTTCCCTTTCGGGGTGGTCAGAAATCACGCTTATAAATAAGCGGATTCACATTTAGCCAACTTTACTATAGGCCAATCATGACAAGTAGCAAGCTCGTCGATGTCTCCAGCGTACCAAACTCGAGAAATATAACAAATAAATTAAATATGAATTAAATGTATTTATTTACATTAATAAATATTTTTGTGTCTCGACCAGGAATCGTCGGTATCTCTGACTCTAAGTCCACGAACTTAACCGCTAGACCACGGAGGCAGTCTAGACTATAGGTATAATTAAATCAATCAAGATCGGAATTGTATATTTTTCAATCCAGTCTAAAGTGGGACAACACGCACATCATAATAAAAAAAATGTATATTTGTTTGTATTTTGTATATTCACCTATATAACAATCGTTATATTTTGGTATAATAATCCTAAATAATTATAATATAAATTATGTCACAAAAACATATACATGTAATATAGGTGAACAATATAGGGTGATGTGTTTGTGATACCTACACGAGGTTGCCCTGTAGTGTGGGATATCGGTGCTCTTTCGTGTCATAATGTTTGTTGTAACATGCATATCTCGCAATAAATGATGTATGTCCCCTCTGTGTTTGTGATATATTTAAATACTATAATTTTATACTATTTAAGTAGTAGCATGTAACATTTGTTCTTATTTTAGAAGGTTTCGCGTTAGCATCTACTACAGTTTTAAGCTTTCATTTAAAACAAGCATGTATGACTTTTTTTTAAATTAAAATTGATTATTAATCAAAAATACTTATTACTAGAAATTCACAATAAATAAAAAACACGTGTGGAACTCGGAGACTGCCGCGGTAAAGCTATTGCATAGCATTTGTTTTCAACTAATGCAATTATAATTATTTATTTATTTTATTTATGAACTCACTCGTGAACGCGGTCAAAAAGCACGCTGTCCCACCTAGCATTGTGTTTAAAAGAGATAGAATTAGTTATGAGCAGTTAGCAGCTAGTCTACACGCATACGTCTAATCGCACGCACACAAACACCGTGCCGAAGTCTGCCGAACTGAAACGATGTTAGACGATGCATGGCTTTCAACGCCGCACCGCCTGTGCCGGTCAGAGTGGGGGGTGTTATGATTATTTTTGTTACGGAATTTCTTGATTCGGTTGCCACGCTCAAAGCCCGCGATAGAAGCTATGCAATAGCTTCATTAAAAGATGTATGTGTATATGAGGGGTAAAGATTTTAAAAAATATATATATAAAACTACGATTATATATAATAAATTAGGCATTAATTATGAAATTGATAAATGTTTTATTTACATTATTATTGAAAAGTGAATGACATCAAATATGTAACAGTCTTCCGCCCCATTTTCATGTATGAAAATATTTAAATAATACTTTTATCTTCAGTTACTTCTGTATTTAGCATTTGATCAACATGTCTTCTCCATATATCTCCTTGATCCGTTTTTACCTGATAGTGTAATCTACCTATTCTTTGAATAACTGAACCAAATCTCCATTTAATATTCTTCATTGTATAATCTCTAACTTGTACTCTTTGACCCACATTCCTCGTCGCCAATAATAAATAAAGCATTAATTATTAAATTGATAATTGTTTGATTTATTATTATTATTATTGAAAAGTTAATGACATCATAAGTGACACTATGCTTTTCCCTATCAAATATGTAACAATACTTATATATTCAGTGAAAGCTTTAAAAATGGTGTGGATGTCAAAGCGAAACCTTCTACAATAAGAAAAAAAAATAACATGCTACTACTTAAATAGTATGTCAGTTTACAAATATTAAAATAATGGTAAAAATGCTAAGTACTATTACAAAGACAAAGCCATTAGGAACACAATATAGTAGAAGGCATAAGACCACAAAACTATACAACTATTTAAATTATTTTTTCGTCATAAAATATTGAAAAAAAAAACACCTTGTAGTCTAGTTATACTCTAAGGCAGCCCTAAGCGATCGGCGCGGCGTTCACAATGCTTTATGAATAATTCACAATTGATTCCAAGGACGTGTTGATATTCCCCCTTTGGCGAATATCGGTTCAATCCATCGTGTATTTCACGGCAACAAGCAATAACGAACCAAATGGTCGCCGAACGTGTATTTTTACAGATAAACATCCACAAAAATTACATTTCAGTTTATTCGATCTCTGTCTTTTTATTAGCTTAATATATTTTATTATTTGAAGCGGTTTTTTTTTGCGGATTGCATTCGTTGTTTACATGAAGTCAGCGAGCATATTTATTCCATAGAATATTGAACATAGAAGAAGTATCATCACGACCGTTTCCCTTTCGGGGTGGTCAGAAACCACGCTTATAAATAAGCGGATTCACATTTAGCCAACTTTACTATAGGCCAATCATGACAAGTGGCAAGCTCGTCGATGTCTCCAGCGTACCAAACTCGAGATATATCACAAATAAATTAAATAATATGTAAATAAATACATCTACATTAATAAATATTTTTATGTCCCGACCAGGAATCGAACCCGGTACCTCCGAGTCTAAATCCACGGACTTAACCGCTAGACCACGGAGCAGGTGTTAGAAATTATATTATATGTATCAATATTTATGTATTAAATAATAATGATACATTCTTATGCTATATAACCTCGATTATGACAGTACCGAAGAGATGATGACATGACCAAAATGTAAACTAGTGAACTAAAGGAAAATACAAATATACGAGTATAATCAACAATCTTACACTCCCTCTTACTTCTCCACCCTTCCCCACCTTTTTAAACACACACACACACACACACACACACACACACACACACACACACACACAAACACGCACACACACACACACACACAAACACGCACACACACACACACACACAAACACGCACACACACACACACACAAACACGCACACACACACACACAAACACGCACACACACACACACACATACAATTCTTTACTTGCTATTTGTGTAACCTCTTTTTCCATTCTTTTTTTGTATGATCATTATTGGAAGACACTGTCTCCTTATACAGCACAGCTCATGCAGGAGACAGGGTTCACCATAACGAAACAATATTATTTTGTGTTAATAAACGATTTGTATTTGTATATATACTAACTCGCTCGCCAACACGTCTGGCTACGTGACGAGTGTAGGCCAAATTCTCCAGTAATTTCTGGAAGACTCCAATAGTGTAAGATAAAGTTTTTTTTTTATTTGCATAAATTTAACAATTATGACCTGTAAATTAGACAATTTACAGGTCTTATAGTAAACTAACTTGGCGTAACAACATTTGTCAAGTAAATTGGCAAGCAAATATCAAACATTAATATTTAAATTTTAAATAAAATATGTCCAAAAATTTACATGTAGGTATTCATACCATTGTTTCAGCTTAAACTTTAGGTATTACAATTGTCAAAATATTATTTTAAATTATAAATCATCTTATCTTTTAACCAAATTATTAATTGATTTTTAAAAACATTTTTACCTAGCAATTTTAATTTATTAGGTAATTTATTATAAGTTCGTATACACATAATTAGGCAAGATTTATTACATTTAGTTTTCTTAGGATTTATATCTACAATAAGATCATAGGGGTTTCTCCTACTTCTAGCGCTGACATCTCCAATCTTTATAGGTCTTGGAACTGTGATGATATACCTAGACATTGTTTTTTTTATTTTATTTACTAATGTTTAAAATTTGGAGCATTTTTTTTATTTCTCATAATTTTATTTTGTTTTTTCTTCATTACATATTTATTTTTATTATTAGTAATTTATGTTTTAAAATGTAAGTTTTTGGTTTTTTTTATTTTTTTTATTCATTGTATCATTTTTCCGTCGAATAAATAAAGTTGTATAATAATAATATATTCTATTATGTCCTAGTTATAAGCTGTGATTTTTCTGGAAAAAAAAAATCGCGTGCAATGCTCTGTCTTTGTTTACACAAGAAAAAAAAAGAAAAAATATTTTAAGAACTGTCTAAGCGGCTGGTTAACGCTGTATGTGACAAAAGGGCTGGCAGTTTTTTCGCGCAGCAACAAAGCATCGCTGTGCAGCGAGGGAATGCTGCGAGTGTTCTTGGCACACTGCCACATAATCAAGTCATGGGTGAATATTTTTATATATAGTTTAGTTTTTTATTTTTTATTTAGTTTTTTAGAATAATTTTATTAATATGTTTTTAAAAAGTTTTAATTCAATTCGTTTATACTGTTTGTACTTCTAAATAAAAATTAAAACTACTTAAAAGTAAAAATTAAAATAAATATAAACTAAACCTAATAAAAAATAAACTATAAGTAAAAAATGTCCTCTAGAGACGACCCTTCAGTGATAGTCCCCAGAAGACTGGCAACATTTCCCCTCTGTATAGCTAAGCTAATACGTTGGCAGAAATAATTGCCAGCCTTCCTGTATCCAGACTTTTCCGTTAGCCGTTTGGACAACTCCTTGGCCAGACGCTTGGCTGAGTGTCCCCATGGGCCCATCGTCTCGACCCCAAACGGCGCAAATTCGTAACCTGTACTGAGGTTGGCGTATTTGCGCAGCTTGAGGTTCTCAGCAGAAACCGCCGCACTTCCCGCGCTTGACGAGGTCGCTTGGATGTGTGATGGGGCTAATGTGTCTACACATGTCGCATCCCACACCAGGGACCTGCCAAGTTTCCACGGCCCAACGGTCATGCCGTCGGGTCTTTTGCCATCGCTCCGCGCAATCCCAGAGGGTTCTAGGATCGCGGGTACTCCAGCAGTGACAAAAGCCCTTCGAATGATGTCGTTTAAAGCAGCGTGACGAGGAATGCGGCCAGCACTTCTAGCGCAAGAAAGCCCATGGTGTCCGAGATGTTCCACGGGCTCTCCACACCGACACTGGTGTGGGTGGACAGTCCGGGCTCCGAGACGAAGGCACACCGCCATTGTCAGTGTATTTCGATCAAGGAGTGTGCCAACCGATGCTGAGGGAAAAGCCTGCAACCAGAGACCCGACTCCCTAGTGGAAACGGCCATGAGGCGAGCCCGCTCCCTCGTGTTACTGGAAGATAAAATATCGTCCAGTACCAGTTTGCAGAGCGGCTCGTCCCATAGTCGTTGAAATTTTGTTAAATTTGGAACAGATTTATTGGGGCATGCTACTGACCAGGCATCTCTGGCATCTGACAAGTACGACGGCTCAACGGAACCCAAGGATGGGTTTGTGATTTTCCCGTAGAGCTCGACAGTACTATGTACAGACGACAGAAACGCTGGCAGTGCTACACTAGAAATTTTGCGAGTTCCCAGACCTCCGAACCGAATCGGTAGTGAAGCTTGGGCCCAAGTACGGTCATTCATGGGGCAATTTAGAATTTTAATTAGTGAATTTTGCAAAAGTTTATCTAGTAAAAGAAGTTCGTCCGGAAATTTCCAAAGTTGGGAGCAGCGGAGTACATAAGTAAATTTGGGTGCAAACAAACAAAATCGGATGATAAAAAGTGCCATGTGGGGTTGAATTTGGAATAAGCGTTCTGAAGTTGAGTTAAATTTATTTAATTGTTCCTGAACGTAAATTTGGATCGATTCATCTAGGATTGGTGATCCTAGAAGTCGAAGGGTTTCATTGTTTAAAATTTTAATATTGGGTGCCAGACTGTTGAAAAGAGAAATAATTTCGGATTGTTTACCAGATGTTAGTAAATTTGAAATATACAGTTCACATTTCGAGAAATTTAGTTCTAAACCGATTGTGCCAAAATCTTTTATAAGTTTTTGAAGGTCGCCGAGAACCGTATCCACATTTCCTCCAATCGTGCCATCATCAAGATACCATATGTTAAATTTTGAATTTAGGCTGCTTATTATCTTATGAATTGCCAAACTGAAGATGGCAGGGCCGAGTGGATCGCCCTGTTGGCAACCGACTGCCGAAAGTAAAGTATTGTTTTTGTAAATTAATTTTGAAGGTGAACTATAGTTTTGCCAAAGATAACTGTAAATTTCTGGGGTGTGTTGTTTTATTTGTTCCAACATGGCACCTCTATCAACCGAGTTAAAGGCGTTTTTGACGTCCACCTTTAACAGCACATCTCCCCCGTGATTCACTACAAAGCTCCGAGCAGCGTGGACAGCAGCTTCACAGCCACCCTTGGAGCCAAACCCCACTTGTAATGGTTGAAATTTAGAGGTAAGGGTGGGAAATACCTTCTTACTGCAGATTTTGGATACTATACGGCGCAAAGTGCAGCCGACGGCAATCGGCCTGATACCACCATCTTTTTTTTCAAGTGCGCATATGTTTGCGCCGTATAGTATGTCGGTAATGCTAATGGATACTTTACCAGACAACATAATGTTTACAAGTGAGGTCAGAGCAGCAAGTAGAGGTTCAGCGGCGTCACCTGCTGTCCCGCTGATCAGGTCCTTGTAGTGTTGTGGCGTGAGACCATCAAGGCCACCCGCCGATCCGTTTTTGAAGGACAAAATGGCATTTTGCACTTCTGTGGATGTTATTTGAAGGCAAGGCTCATTTTGTCCAGGTGGATCGGGGAGAAGAAGTGTTGCCACAGGTGGAGGGTGTTTTCTCTGGAGGGCAGCCAAAGTTTCTGAGGAGTCAGGAGCGATAACATCATTAGAGAAAAGAAGGTCAGCAGCTCCCTTTAAGTCACCGTCATTCATTTTAGTCTCAATTTTTTTAAATCTAATATTATTTGTATGGTGTTTCAAAGGGGGTGGGGCGATGATGTCTTCTAACTCTGACATTTGGGTACAGTTATCCTTGATTTTTTGTGTCAGGGAACTGTGACCCTCTCCTCTCTTGACATATAGAGTCCGGTATGCAAAAGTAAGCAAAAGTTCCCAGCATTTTTTAGAATTTTCATTTACTACATTATTGATTAATTTTGTCAGCGACTTAGCAACTGTAATCCGTGCGCCACGCGGAATTCTTTTTATTAATGGTAATGAATTTTTGTAACGGCCTAAAACTTGACTAAAATCTAATTGGTCCGAGAGGGTATTCGAGGAAGCTTCAATAGAATTTTGTTTGTGTGCTTTGCCAATATGTATTTTTAAACCCCTGCTTCCTCGAAAAAAACGGGGCTGAGAACACTGCTCACATCTTACATACAATGAAGTGTCGCTGGACTGGCTGGGGACATCACTCGATGCGGGTAATACATCTAGGGACATATAAAACTACTTATAAAAAAATATAATTTAAAACTTAGATAATAAAAAATGGTGATACACAAAATTTAAAATTAATGTCCGTTCGTTTAATCACTAATAATTGTTGCCTTACATAATTTTTGCAGAATATTTCTGCTGGCCAGCGTGTCATTGTGCATCATCCAGTCGCAGATCCGAGACAACAAAGACCATTATTCTCCTCCATACTTGATGGACGTGTGGTGGATCCAAAGATTGTAGCGTAGTAAACTGAATTTTTTTTCAAAACAAAATCTTGGCTAAAATGATAGACGAATAATTTTCACTGTTTTGCACTGACTAAGAACAAATTTCACCGGTTTTACATAAAATATTATTATTATTGTAACAGCACTTTTTATTTACTTGTTATTATATATGAATAACTTGTTTTATTAATTATTTAATGTATAAAAATTAAAAATTGTATGTTTTGTGTTTGACAGCTCTAAATACGATTTATTCGAAGTAATATACAAACAATATAAAAGAATTAAAATATTATTAATTAACCTAGAAAAATAAACTAAATCTAAATAACAAATTAAATATAATAAAAATTTTAGCAACCTAGTGTCTCAAAACTTACAATATAAAAATTTCCTCCAGGCCATTGTCCAGTGGCATGGTGCCCAAAACACTCGCAGCATTTCCTCGTTGAATTTTGATACTAATCTTTTCAGCGAGGAAGCTGCCAGCCCGTGGGTCCCCAGAGACGTCGACTAGTTTTTATGAAATTTCTTTAAATAAAGTTTTTGCCTCGAGGCCTCACGGTCCCATGGTTTCAACGGCAAAGGCCACAAATATATAATCATTGCAAAAAATGTTTTTTTTTTGTACTTTTTTTTTTTTTTTTTTTATATACTTGCACGACATGTGACCTTGGGCCCACCTGATGGTAAGTGGCGCGCAAGGTCCATGAATGTTAGCAACTGAAGTCAGATACTCGTAACTGCCATCAGTCCCTAACACTATGCCGGCTTTAAAGCTTACTTCTTAAACATTTTCCTATAATATTGGAAAAAGAAAAAAATATTTTAAGCAGACTAAAGCCACCTTTATTTAAAAGCCGAACATCGTTAAATTCGTTAAGCTACATGGATTTTCACTCTTCCACGAATATTGAAGTTTAATAAATCTGTGATGTTTTTTGGAAGTATTATAAATTCCAGAAGGACCGGAGACCGGAAGCTCACCTGATTGACTTGCTTCCTGATCGTTTTCGTCAGGTAAGCTGCCCCTTTTGTTGGAAAGGAAACTCTTATTATTCAGTTCAAATGCTAAAAGCTTCTTGCCGTAAAACCGACAATATTTTTTTATTACTGCCTTCGTGGTATAGCGGTTAAAAGCGTACATTTTGCTGAGGTCATCACATCTTATCACAGCCCCTAGAACACAGGGTCCTAGACCTCCAATGTTGGAGATGTGCCTTCCAGAAATTTCTAGAGAACTTGGCCTACACTGGCCACGCTGGCCAGACGGGTTGGCGATGGTCTGATGTCAATTTATTGAAGCATTAGCTTCTAGAATGACATACATACATACATACATACATATCTTCACGCCAGATCCCTTACGGGGTAGGCAGAGACAATTGAGCGCCACTTGACACGATCACGACATACCTCTTTCGCTTCATCGACATTCATCAACCTCTTCATACATGCCCTTTTGTTACGAAGGCTTTTTAATTCTCCTTCAGCTAGTGTTTTATTTATTTGATCGTGATACGTGTGTCTTGGTCTGCCAGGGCCTCTTTTACCCACAACTTTCGCATTATATACCTGGTTCGTCAATCTTTCTTTGCCTCTTCAATGCCTCTTTACAGCAGCTATAATCTTAAGTGACATTTATATTTTTTATAGTTGTATATTATTTGATAAGATGACAATGCCTATTTATAGCAGCTATAATTATAAGTGTAGTTTTGTGTGGAATTATTATTGTGTGTATTAATCACGTAGGTTTTTTTTACACAAATTGTGTAATAAATGAATGTCCCTTATTCCTATTAGCTGCCGTACATGTCATAATGGGCATATTCTTAAGTTAACTAAATGTTAATCCGCTCCTGTAAAAGTTTGACATATGATACGGTCGTAATGATACTTAACTTTATTTTTTCTATTTAAATTATTTAATTTACATTTCGTCAAAATTCTAGACTTTGTTTAAACTTTTTAAATACAAATATTAAAATTAAAAGTTACAGTAACCTTTACAAGTTTTTTAGAAAAATATCTCAGCCTAAGGGTATCAAACGTCGTACCCGCTCTACAGATCTCTTGCTCGTACCATGGCATCGTACTAATCATGAAAAAAACTTACCTCCAACTCGAATTGAAAGAAAGAAAGAAAGAAAATATTTATTTTTACACAACAGCTAATACAATAATCAAAACGTAAAAATATATATAAAATTACCAACAAATAAACAAAAAATAGGCAAGATAAATACATAAAAAATAAATGAGTGAGCTGCTGCGACAAACAGGCATTCAGGTCAGCATAGGTTGCAACATTTCTGCTGCAGCGCTGAATTTCACTGAGCCCCATGAATCAAATAAAATTACAATAAAATAAATTTATATTAGGTGCGAATGTTTGCCTAAATTTTTCTTTTAACCATTATCGACACATGTAATAAACTACAATGTAATAACCAAAAAAAAGTAAGAACTGTCAACAATTGCATACACATATAACAAAATCTTTCCTGATATTGATATCTTAGTTGGTTTAAAGAGATCGTATAAACATTCGGTCGCCTTATCGCTGACAAATAAATCATAAAATATTTAAATAATGATATGATCGTTTCGAATATCTGTGCGACTCTCATACTCGACCTCTTTGTTCTTCACACAACAACCAACTTTCAATCCCTCCTCACTCCTCCAGCAGATATTCAGATTGTCTCACCGTGTCTGCAGCTCGTCAATGGGACAGGCTGCCATTAACTATTCGACAGGCACAATCTCTAAATATATTCAAAAAAACTTCAATTTTCTCACCTTCTTGAAAAACAAAATTTAACCTTATCTCCTCACCTTGGCATATATTATTTTATTAGTATTCTATAATACGTATTTTATTGTATTTATTATTCGTATTTATTATATAACTATATTATGATCCTATTTATCCCATAGTTTATTAATTATTATTCTCTTACTTTTATTTTTTTATATATATCATTTTAGTTATCTGACTCTGCACCCATAATATTCATCCTATCACTCTATCTAAGCTTAGCTGGTAGAGAATACCTTTATGGTATTATGCTCGCCTATGTACATCTTTTTATATTTTATATTTTGTGTGCAATAAAGGATTTTATTATTATTATTATTATATACACATTTATAATACATTTAAATTATGTCTATTCAATCACTGTCTTTTGATTTTTGAGTCTATTATTCTCGCAAGACTCTTACTCTGACATTGTACTAAGTACTAATTGTACTAAGGAAATCTTGTGAGTCTGTCCGCCAACTAGTGATCTGATTTACTTGAAATTTGAAATAGTTATTTATTTAGTTATTAACTGCGCCTCCGTAGTCTAGCGGTTAAGTTGGTATTAGTGGAACCGGGACCGACGACGGCTTAACGTGCACTCCGAGGCTCGGGAACGGCGGTGTTGTAAATCTATGAAAAAAATACGTAAAAAAATATATTTCCCATTGCATTGGCATGTACGCCGGGGGGTTTGAACCGACATTTGTCGGATTTAGGAAAGCATACTTACAACCGAGCCACCACCGCGCCTCAATATAGATCAATACAATTTATACGCAATAAATATTTACAAAATATAAAATAAAATTAATTAATACCACGGATTCAGATATAAGTCTCGCGTTGCGTAAGTCATTTTACTGTAAAGTTGGTATAACATAAAATATTTTTCATTAAATTAAATTTTATATCCGAATTCTCTACTTGTAGTAAATGATTTCATTTTGGCCGTGTATAATCCTGTAATACATCCATAATTCTGCGCAAACTGCGTTGCATAATAGCATTGATTCATGTAGCAGTGACTACAGCCTGAATTAATATTTATTTGGTCGTACATTGACGGCGTATAAAGCGGTAAGCCTAATTAGAGGCATGTCAAAGCGGCTATGGTTGTGGTGAATCCCTTTTGCATAATGACGTGAGACCAACCCTGTGCAATCTAAAGATAGTGATGTACAGAAATGACGTAGTATCAAAGACATTAAATACGAGGTGTGGAAATTAAGTGTTTTTTTTTTAAACGTTTCTTACAACCATTTTTTTTTAATAAAATAATTTTAAAACTTATTATTAAAACTAAACTATAAATATATATCTTATCTTCACGCCAAATCCCTTGCGGGGTAGACAGAGAAAATTTGAGAGACAGTACTATTACGACATACCTCTTTCGCTTCTTCGATATTCATCAACCTCTTCATACATGCCTTTTTGTTTCAATGGTTTTTTATTGCTATTGTTTTATTTATTTGATCGGGATAGCTTAGTCTTGGTCTGCTATGACCTCTTTTACTAACAACTTTCGCATTATATATCTGGTTCGTCAATCTCTCTTCGCTCTCTTTTCAACATGCCCGAATCATCGGAGCATATCTTTTCTTATCTGTGTCCCTATGCTATTTTATATGATTAAACACTGCTCGCTGTATTAAGATTTATTTATTTATAAACTTTAATGCACAAAGTACAAAAGGCGGACTTAATGCCCGTAGACATTTTCTGACAGCCAAACCTTTGGGACTAATTAGAACAACTGTAGGTGCAATGAAAGTATAAGTGACACATCAATTAGATATAAATACTTATATAATAAACTTACTTATATATAATCTAATTATAAATATCATCATCATCAGCCTGTATCTCTCTACTGCTGGATGTAGGCCTCTGCTAAGGCTCACCACTTAACGCGATCTTTCGCTACCCTCATCCAACCCCCACCAGCGACCTTCTTTTGGTCATCTGTCCATCTGGCGGGGGGTCGTCCCACTCTGCATCTTCCCGTACGTGGTCTCCACTCTAGAACCCGTTTGCCCCATCTATCGTCGGTTCTGCGGCAGATGTATCCAGCCTATTGCCACTTCAGCTTGCTAATTTTAAAAGCTATGTCAGTAACTTTCGTTCTCTGACGAATATCAACTTATAAATATACTAAATACTAATACATACACAATAGTAAACATACATATACAACTTACAAATTTTGTTTGGAGATATGATTGTGTTTAGTTTGACTATAACACGCAATGTATTATGCAAATACAAGTACACTACATTAGGCAGTGTTGACTAAGGACTCAGGTCTGGATACATCGACATGCCATTTACCGTAACTCAGTAGGTCACATCACTAAGTCATCAAAGTAATCAAAAGGTTAACGAGGATAGATGAATGCTAATGTGTCTTAATGACGCTGTGGTAAGAGAGGGACATGTTTGATGCATTATATTTATTCATCCCCACAACACAGTATAAAAGTAGAAAAGTTAATATGAAAATAAATCCTATTTATTTATTTTATTCAAAACTTTATTGCATGCGGACTTAATGCCGCTAGACATTATCTGACAGCCAATCTTGGGGACAATGTGGACCATTTCAAATGTAAGTAATTATAAATGTAAATATTTATTTATATTATAGGTTTAATATTTAAAATTTAGGAATAAAATTAACCCTACACATACATAATACTATACATAAACATATATATATATATATATATATATACACTTACTAACATTGTGAGAAGCTTTTTAGGTAATCGAAAGAAGAGAGATAGGCAAAATTATCCTTGAGGTATCTCGGTGTCGCAGGCTCGTTTAAAACCGAAAAAGGCAGACAAAGAACTCTACTATTTAACTATTACAAAATCACATTTAAAAAAAAACTAAATTAAATGTATAAAATAATTCATTCACATTTAACCATTCATTCGTTTCTTCAAACATGCATACAAACTGCTTCATCCTTCCATCCTATCCATCTAACTCACTTTCTCGTTCCTCTAATCCCTAAATTTAAATTTATACGATGTCGTATGAAAGAAAGCACAGGTACAAAAATAAGGAAAGGCATGCTCCGATGGTTCGGGCATGTTGAAAGGATGAATGAAGAGAGATTGACGAACAAGATATATAATACGAAAGTTGTGGGTAAAAGAGGCCCTGGCAGACCGAGACTCACATATTACGATCAAATAAATAAAACAATAGCTAAAGGTGCATTAAAAAGTTATCGAAACAAAAGAGCATGTATGAAGAGGTTGATGAATGTCGAAGAAGCGAAAGAGGTATGTCGTGATCGTGACAAGTGGCGCTCAGTTGTCTCTGCCTACCCCGCAAGGGATTTGGCGTGAAGATGTGTATGTACTCGTATGTACGATCGCTCCAACTCTGTAACTGGCCCAAGAGTGAATTTAGATTGCACCTAAAATAAGATATATTTTTAGTCGTTAACTGGACACATCTTGGTCCGGTGACGTTAACTAAATTATCAACAAGTGTGTTATCAACTAACTCTTAAGCTGGGCTGTACCAAACGGAGTCCCTGTAATTGTTAAAAAAAAGTCATCGAATGTACCAGGTCTAAAAGAAAACTGAAATTTTATTTTGGTGCAACCCAGCCTGTTTTGGATTAATAAAAGTAATTGCAAACACATTTTATAAACAAATTTAAAGGATCAAACAAAATTTTGATAACGAACAAATTCGCAATTATATTATTAAGTAAAAATAAAGGGGAGAAGAGGTTTCGAAATGAAGCAAAAAAGGGACCGAGCTGTCGGTATCCTTCCTTCCAGTTAGCAACTTTTTGTCGTTAAAATCCTACCAGTTTCTGCAGGTGTACGCGATCGTGAAGCCTATTTTTACAACTAAAGACCTACTCTGAACTTGCGTAATATTTATAAATTTTAAATAATCCAAATCTAGAATATCTATTAACTGCCTCCGTAGTCTAGCGGTTAAGTCCGTGGATTTAGACTCGGAGGTACCGGGTTCGATTCCTGGTTGGGACACAAAAATATTTATTAATGTAAATAAATACATTTAATTAATTTGAGATAGTTCTCGAGTTTGGTACGCTGGAGACATCGACGAGCCACTTGTCATGAGTGGCTTATAGTAAAATTGGCTAAACGTGAATTCGCTTATTTATAAGTGTGGTTTCTGACCACCCTGAAAGGGAAACGGTCGTGATGATACTTATTTTTAATAATGTCTATGTTCAATAGTGCATTGGAATCTTTGAAAGAACAATGAAAAAAAATATATTGTACAACACATAAAAAGTAAAGTATCATCACGACCATATCCCTTCCAGGGTGGTTAGAAACCACGCTTAAAAAAACGGATTCACATTTAGTATTTTTTTACTATATTTAAAAATTGTCACGCTGGCCAGACGGGTTGGGGAGGATCTGATGTCAATTTATTTAACAAGTTGGTATTAATGGAGCCGGGACCTCCGGCTTTACGTGCTCTATGACATATTGCGTTTATTACATTATATATGTGTTGACATTATGATTAAGTAGGTATAAAACAAATATATATTCAATATGAAAAAATCAATATATATTTATATACATTGATTTTTTTTACCTTTTAACTGGCTTGGCCAACCCAGGTTCCTTTGAAATCCACTTTAGTAATTCCAGTGAACTCGTATGTCTTTCGGAGTAGACCCACAATTTTTGCAGGTGTACCCGATTGTGCGGTGGATTTTCACAACTGCTGTCAGATTTAGCATTTAATATCAAAAATGTCCCGACAACTTTATCGTTCGGACTCGGCACTGGCTTTTACAAAAGTTGTTCTTTTATTATAAACGCAAAATGATTTCCAGCTGCCGTCGAAATCTATTGAGATTGTCTGATTATTCTTTTTAAGAAATAAAGTCTTTTTCAAATTCAAAATGTTTTATGTTGTTAAGAATTGTTTACATGTAGAATTTCAGAAACATTAATTATCTTACATAGATGATCAATTTGTTTGATAGGAAATTTCGAGGGATACCATTTTTTTTTTTTAAATTTTCCACGCTCTTTTTGTTATCTTTTTCCATTAGCCAGACTCTAGCTCCTTATAAAAGCATGGTTTCTGACCACCCCGGGGACAAGTTGTACATTGTAGAATTTGTCTCGGTCTGGGTGTTTATATGTATAATATGTATATATTTACAAAAAAAAAGTATAATATGTAGTTTATCAAGCATCTAGTTTCCGTAACACAAGCCTCGTAGCTGGCGCTGTGTGACCTGTCTGGAAATATTTATTTATTTTATTTATTTATATAAATTACTATTAATAAAAAAACTACTTAATAATTAAAAACACATCTAAAAACTAAAAGAAAATTAAAGGAAAATAAAAATACTATAAATAAAAAATTTGCTGCCAATGGGTAAAGTGCCAGTATCATTGGCACGTTGCCACGTTGAATGGCAATGCCGATACTTTGGCCCAAATATTGCCCAGCCCTTTTGTCTCCCAAGGTGTTGATGAGCTGTTTGGACAACGCCTTAAAAAAATCATATGCAATTGGTCCCCGCGGCCCGAGAGTATCAACTCCAAATGTCGCAAAAACACATCTCCCAATATAATATAATCTGGGTGTATTTCCGCCATTTTCTGTTCTCTGCTTGTAAAGCATCGCCTGGGTCCTTAGAGATCAAGGACAGGTGGTAAGGCGCAAATTGATACTTATTTTTTTTTTTATTGACATATTGTTTAAAAAATAACATTTATTTTAGGCATTATATATACATACATAGTGTTAGCAACAATCCAATGACTTAAAACTATTTTAGTACCAATAAAAAAAATATATAATAATAAATCTTTTATAATGTAGTACTTCTATCTCAATGTTATTTTCCGCGATTTTCTCAAGCGTATCAAAACTCCCTTGCAACAATCAAATAGTATTTACCATTTCATACTTCTGTCAAAACTCCAAACAAAGATTAATACCGTACATTTGTGCCAAGTCAATTTCGGTGGAAACGTAAATGTGATCGTTTTTACGAGCCAATATCTTCGCTGCACCAGATTTTGTTTGGCGTATGCAAATACTTAGCCGAGACTGTGCCAAGTTACTTCGAAGGGATGCCGCTGAATATTGATATTACTAACATTGACTTTAATATCATGATATTGAATAATAACATAAAATAATAACACTTTTCTGTAGCATAATTTGATATAGAATAAATGGTTATTTTTTAACAATCTGTTTTCATGGAAAATAAAACTGACCAGCAAATAAAATCGCTTACCAAAATCTATCTAGCCGAGATATTATTATTATTATTTTTTTTTTCATTTTGGAAAACCAACAGTTGACTATTGTATATAGATATTAAATAGTAAATTCCCTAAGAACTATTAAAGGTTTTCACATATAAAATTGTATTGTAGAAAACACCCCTAACACGTCCTTTTTTTTTTGTTTAACTCTATCACGATATGTGATCTTTGGCCCACCTGATGGTAAGTAGCGCGCAAGGTCTCATATCAGCCCCTAATACTATGTTGGCTTGACTGGACAAGACTGCAATTCGAGTCTGATCCCGAAACGTGTGGACATACTTTACTGGGTTTATCGGCTCGAACGGTGGATACTTCTCCGCCCCGACAGACTAGGCAAATTGTCACCATCAGTCCTCCTACCACTACATCATTATAGCCCCTAGAGAAGACAGCTTCCTAGACCTCCACTGTTGAAGATTCATATATCTAGAGAATTTGGCCTACATTCGCCATGCTCTCCAGACAGGATCTAATGTCAATTTTTAAAGATAATTTATTAACGATTCCACAAGTTGGTATTAGTGGAACCGAGACCGACGGCTTAACGTGCTCTCCGAGGTACGGGAACGGTGGTATTGTAAATCTCAAAAGTGGGTTTCAACCGACCTTTGTAGAATTTTAAGGAAGGCGGTGTAACAACTGAGCCACGAATATTATATCAATATCTTTAGAACACTTACCGTGGTATAGCTTGCAAATCACGTTTAGAGAGGAACCTGCTGCGATTTGAGACACCAAAGTAAATTACCTAAAAAAGGTAACACTGTCATACATTGTTAAGTTGGTGTTCCTGAGAAAGCAGAAAGCATTTACCTTTATAGTCGAAGTCAAACAACCTGATGTAACAAGGAGAGGAACGTACGAAAATGTTGTTTCCGTAAACCAAAATAACAGATTCGAATTCCGCACAAACTCAATCCGCTACTTTGGCGGTAATAAAAGTATCGCAGAAGTTTCGGCATTCGTAAATAAACAAGCGCGCTTTGAAACTTTTGTACATTCGCTTAACTTTTAAGACGTATGTTTAATGTCCAGTCCAGTAATGCATTTTTTTTTTTTATGCTAGCACGATATTGCGCCCACCTGATGGTAAGTGGCGCGCGGTCCATGAATGTTAGCAACTAACATCAGTCCCTAACACTATATAGTCTTTTTTATATACTAGCATGACATGTGACCTTGGGCCCACCTGATGGTAAGTGGCGCGCAAGGCCAATGAATGTTAGCAACTGAAGTCAGACACTCATTACTATGACTAGATGCTTTTTCACATTTCGCTTGAAGGACTCCAAGTTATAGGAAAGTGGAAACACAGAGGCTGGAAGAGCATTCCACATCTTTATCGTGCGACAGATGTATGAGTCCCCAAATTTATACGTACGCGAAGGGATGGTGACTTCGGTATGTGAGTGCATATTCTGACCTGTGCGGTAGTTCGGTTGCGTAATGGAGAGGGAGGGATTAGGTTATAGAGTTCTTCAAAGCACTCGCCGTATAGCCGGTAGAACACGCTCAGAGAAGCCACAGCTCGGCGACGCTGCAGGGATTCGAGAGTTCCAGATATAGTGGCATCGTCCACAATTCGAACAGCTCGCCTCTGTAGGATATTGAGAGCATCTGTGAGGTACTGGGCCGCCAGTCTAGACTGGCAATGAAGGCAATTCGAGCCTGATCCCGAAACGTGTGGATACGCTTTACTGAGGTTATCGTCACGAACGGTGGATACTTCCACGTCCCGAGAGACTGAGTAAATTACCACCATTACCACCACATTTCTGTAGGTGAAGACCAATATGGTTATACAGAGAAAGACTGTATTAACTGTTAAGCAATTAAAATCACTTTACAGTTTAGGACCAAGATGTGTACCTTATTTGTACCTTAATGTTAGTAATTACCTATAGTAGATTGAGCCAAAAAAACACACAACAAGCCTAATACTCAAAATAGTAGTAGATACTTTATTAAAAATTACGCAAAAGGGTAGAAATAAAAGAAAGAATAGGGACAAAAATAGGGAAAGGCGTGCTCTGATGGTTCGGGCATGGTGGAAGGATGAATGAAGAGAAATTCACGAACCAGATGCATAACCAAGACCAAGACTAACATATTACAACCGAATAAATAAAACAATAAATGAAGGTGCATTAAAATTCATGTATGTATAAAGAGGTTGATAAATGTCGAAAAAGCGAAAGAGGAACCTATGTCGTGACTGTGACAAATGGTGCCAAATTGTATTTGCCTACCCTGCAAGGGAGTTGGCGTTGAAGATGTTTATGACGACTTTATTAAAGCTACGTCTTAAATTCCAGGTAAAATAAATCGTATTATTTTTGGACAGTTCTCAAACATATTTCTATGTTTAACTGGAAAATCGCTTTGTTCGAGTAGGAGTTGGAACACTGTCAACGATTTGAAGAGATAAAGGCTCAAAAGTTCACGTGACGCGCGCTTTCACACTTCTATTCTGTCCGACAAATTGTTAACGAATGGATTGTTCATCATTTAACGCTATTCACTAACTGTGGATTTTGTTTTCCATCGTATAGCATTTATTAGAGCAATGTAAAACTAATAGGAAATAAAAATAAGTTTTTATAATTTTGATGGGTCTTTACGCGATTTACCTTAGTGACATATTTCTCCCGATGTTTCAGCCAAGTTGCATTGGCTGTGGTCACGAGTCGACTGAAACTATGCGGTGTAGTCTCGTACGTACTGGGCGGTAGATGTAAACCTACCTACTTATCACTTAAAGTTTTTAGAAATCACGACACACGACACTTACAATATCTAATGGATAGTGGCATAAACCATTGGATTGAGCTGCATGACCCAAAGATACTTTCCACCGATCGTCACTATTACCCTAGAAAAGTACGTGAAGCGATCGAAATAAAGAAACACACTTTCAATCGAGGGGGGGGTTATAAGCTATCTTCATCGTGGAATCCAGTAATTAATAGGTTTCGACGCCGGGAAAAATCGCCCGGTGTCGCCAAGGGTATTGTAAGTGTCGTGTGTAGTGATTTCTAAAATCTTTTAAAGTGATAAGTGGGTAGGTTTACATCTACCATCTACCATGTATGTACGAGACTACACCGCATAGCTTCAGTCGACCCGTGACCACGGCCAATGCAACGTGGCTGAAACGTCGGGAGAAATATATCGCGTAGAGACCCGTTAAAATTATAAAAACTATTATGAATGTGCGCGAAACTTTAAAAAGTTTTAAAATAAGTTTACTAATAAAAATGTATTATTATTAAAAGTCCCTATTTTCGTTTGGAACCTACTTTTTTTTTTCAGAAGGTAGTAGGTACCTTAACTGTCACGTGTAAGTTATGTTAATTTATGACGAAATGTAAAAGTGTGTTTAGTGCGTTTCAATACAAAGGAGTTCCGTAGCATTATCTAAGTAAATAAAGTAACTACATCCAACTGCACAGGCTTTTGGATAATCCGTGTGACCGCAAAGGCTGGTTACAGTACCTACTAACTAATTTAAAATATTTGATTATGATCCTTATTCATCGTCATCACCGTCAGCTTGTGTCTCTCCACTGTTGGATGTAGGCCTCTCTCAAGGCTCGTCACTGCACGCAGTCTTTTGCAAACCTCATCCAAGATCCACCTTCTTTAGGTCAACCGTCCATCTGGCAGGAGGTCTTTGCAATGCTCTGACAAATATTAACGTTTTGAATTCTATCCATTAGAGAAATACCAAGCATAGCTATTTCTATAGCTCACTGAGCGACCTTAAATTTATGGACCAGACCCACTGTCAGTGTTCACGTCTCTACTCTCTACGACATTACGGAGGGACGCACTATTTGAAGTCTTCAAACATTGTGGTGGAAGATGAGAAATAATTACTAAATTAATAATATTATTTTTCGTAATTAGTATTGTTAATACTTAATAAAGCTTAATTAAATGTATTCATCAAATTAGCTTTCAAATAATTAAAAGAACTTATATGGATTCTTATTCCGTAGATTGAATGTTCATTTCTATAGGCAAAATGCAACTCAGTGAAATATAAGTACCGAATATTTGTAACATAATCATGACTGACATCAATCAGCTTGACGGGGCATGACTGCATATCGAACCTGATCCCAAACGTTACTGGGTTTATCAGCACGAACGGTGGATACTTCCCGCCCCGGTAGACTAGGCAAATTACCACTGTAATGAATTTTCATTGTTGTGTAATTTGCAATGATGTCAAATGCCAATTTTTACTTTCAAGAACAACTATATTATATATAAAAATAACACCGCTTGAAACAAGACTTACTGTAATGTGTAATGTGTGTTTTATAATTAACAGTGTTAATATTAATAAATTAATATATACGGAATTCGCTATTTTTATTTTAATGCATACAACAAAAATCTTATAACGAGTAGGTAATCAATAAGGTCTTTTTTATTGTTTTAAAAAGCGCACTGATGTGGACATAGCTATTGGGTAATAAATTGGAGGAACCTAAAAGCCTTAAGTCTACAGAATGGATGGCCAAATTAAAGTCGTGGATTATGCCTTGTATGATATTGTTATCTTTTGCGGTTAACCCGAGACGGCATTGTGAACTGTCGTTGAGAACTTCCATATTACGTGATATGCGATTTATTGTCCATGCCAACTTCATGGCAAACTGTATTTAGCGTGACGTCACAGCTTGTATTATAGGTACTTGTATTGTTTATGTTTGTTCTAAGATATAGATATATTGTTTCAGTATGACTCACAGAAGAAATTCAGGAACGTAGCCAAGATGGATTTCAGCTTTACGCAATGGAAGCCTATTATTTAATTTCTTAGCTGAGTTTTCCTTGCAGATTCCTTTCTCAGTCAGATTAAACATTAACAGGTCACTGGAATTTGCTAAGCTGCTGGTCTTCTGCTAACAGCTTACTTATTGGACCACTTTGCTGCTTAGTCTTCTACTAGCAGGAGTATAATCATTCAAAATAATTAAATTAATGACGTTTCATAAATGCCTGTAATAGGTTTACGTAAATAAAAATATTTTGACTATTTGACTTATAAATAAAAAAAAAAACATATATATATAGTCCTCAATATACTGCGTGGAATTTATTAAAAAGAATATATTTTTTATATTATACCTATTCTAGAATAAAAATAAATATACTAGGTAGGTATTTTTAATTTTAATTATTTATTAATGAAATCTTAAGTTACGGTGCAGAGAAGTTTTCCCAAAAATATCGCCACTCATACTGAGCCTAATCAAGTAGGTAGCGATTAGTGAAAGGTCGACGATCGCGCGAACGTTGACTTTCGTAATTTTTTCTCTTTCTATTTCGTCTCTCGGCTGTGAGCCAATGGATCAATTAATAATAACATTCACAGCCAGTTGCAGGAAATTAAAATAATCTATATTCAACAATTTGATACATACATAATATATATTTATGTTTATTATATATATTAATTTAATTATATATCATGTAAGTATTTATGTAATAGTATTTAATTATTCTTAAGTAATTGTGTTTATCTCAATGCACCCGCAATCCTCTGCCACACTTAAAATGCCGGAAGGCATTAAGTTCACCCTTGTACACTACTTTTTAAGTTATTTTGTGCAATAAAGAGTTTATACATAAATAAATAAATATATTCCATTGGTAGTTAGTTTAACACTTTAGGCATAAGGCAATGTACATGCTTCATAGTTAAACATGTCAAAAGATCATCCTTTCTGCAACCGGCCGTACAACCTTTAGGTTTTAGTTTAGCCTTTAGGTATTTATCATGTATCATGATTTTTAGACGGGCTGCGGCCATATTTATCATACAGTAGTGCTTTTTTTTTCGGATAATGATTTTATCTTTAAAAAAAAACTTTTTTAATTTTAAAAAGGGATTCTAAAAAATATTTGTTTTTTTGACAATTACACGCGGTATATAGGTACTAGGTTTGGATTATTTTAGAAATAAGATAATGGTAAAACCATAATAACCACTTCAAAACAAAAGTGAGCGCATAAAAATGTTACTTATTAAAATCAAAAAATGGTGGAGCGAAAAAATCTTGAAACACAGAATTTTTGCAACAAAGCTTTTTGCTGGTTTGAAAGCAATGGTGCGGTTAAAAGGTTATATAAAAGTTCGGCGCTCAGGCTGACTTTTAACAAAATTGGCCGAATTCTTAGAAAATTCTGTGTAAACTCTCTATTTTATGTAATGGGTTATGTTTATAATTTTATCTTTAATTAAATTTAACTATTGATAAAATATATTTTTATCCAACTGCGCGACCCAGTAGAAATGAGGTCGTTACGTCGGATATGTGGCGTCACTTTGATGGACCGCATACGTAATGGCGAAATACGCAAAAGGGTAGGTATGAAAGAAAGCATAGGGACAAAAATAAGGAAAGGCATGCTTCGATGATGAGGATGAGTGAAGATTGACGAACCAGATATATAATGCGAAAGTTGTGGGTAAAAGAAGCTATGGCAGACCAAGACTCACATGTTACGATTAAATAAAACAATAGCTGAAGGTGAATTAAAACAAAACAAAAGGGCATGTATGAAGAGGTTGATGAATGTCGAAGAAGCGAAAGATGTATGTCGTGACCGTGACAAGTGGCGCTCAATTGTCTCCGCCTAACTCGCATGGGATTTGGCGTGAAGATATGTATGTATGTATGACGCGAATAAGGGTTATGTGTTTTCAGCTTATATGTATGTTTCTTTGTTTCTTTGTGGCACACTGGAGACCAAACGCGTTGGCCGATTTTGATAATTCTCATATCAATCGATTCGTCTTCATTACGCAAGTGTCACTGAAGATATGATATTAATCAAATATTATTAAGGAGACAACTAGCCATATTGTGGAAAATAAAAAAAATAAAGTCGACGAACTACCTATTACTACGAGGTTTCTCTTATGATTTATCATTTAGAGTGACCATTTCGGACATATTAATATTATAATCTATAAATATTATAATCTATAAATATTATAATTATGTATATATTGTATTTATGTATATATTAAGTATTATAAGTATATTAATATTATTTACTAGTAAGTAGTTTAGTTTTAGTAGTATTTTAATTTCTCCCTTATATTATGTTCTTTAATTTGCGCGAACCTTCCACATACAATGTTCGTAATGTCCCTAAGGTTGACCGAGTAAGAATGTCTAGCGGCATTAGGTCCGCCTTTGTACATTGTGCAAAAAGTTTTAAATAAATAAAATATAAAGTTCATTTTACGGTTTGTAATGACGATTCAATTAAAGTGGCTAAATATCCATTTTCGTAGATCAGTACATATTCTTATCTTTTTATACGGCATTCTTCATAATCCTAATACACCCCGCTACTTGAGCGAGCGTTTCGAATATCTGTGCGACTCATACACCCGTTCTCTTCGTTCTTCACAGAACAACCAACTTTCTATCCCTCTTCACTCTTCTAGCAGATATTCGGATTCTCTCACCGTGTCAGCAGCTTGTCAATGAAACAGGCTACCATTGTTTATCAGACAGGCACCGTCTTAAATATATTCAAAAAACTTCTTCTCTCTTACTTCCTTAAAAAGCAAAACGAATCCTAATCACCTGACATATTATTAGTACCTATATATGTTTATATAATTATTTATGTATTTATCTTAATTATGTATTATTATTTTTCTGTTAGGTATTATAGTATTATAAATGTATATATTGTATTTATTTACATATTTTAATTCTGGTTTTTACTATATTATTTCCATTTTCACACTCTGCACCCATAATATTAATCTCTCACTCTCCCAAAGGTTAGCTGGTAGAGAATACCTTCATGGTATTATGCCCACCTATGTACAACACTTTATATTGTATATTTTGTGTACAATAAAGATTTTTTTTTATTATTATTATGTTTTTTCTTGTAAATTTCCTGTATCTACCACACACAACTGCCAGATAATAAATCTATGGAATGTTAAAAAACCTTGCCTTCTTTATTACTAATAAAAGTGCTTAAGTAATATGCGGTGTTGACGGGGAATGCTGGGCATATTGAAGACCGAGTTTCGAAGTCCATCTTCGAAGAACTGGGAATAAAGCAACGCCTTTCCTTAACTTTATCACTTTCTCCGGACACATGTTGCGGCGACGTGGAGAAACATCCTTCCAGCACGAGTCCTAGAACTCGCCTGCTGGATATAGGACTTCCAGAACATATGTAGATCTGGACGATTTAGGACACTCGCCACGCCTGACGAGTTGGCGAGGATCAGATAACAATTTATTAACGATTCCACAAGTTGGTATAAGCAGAACCGTGACCAAACAATTCTTCTTCTTAGTCGCTACATTCTTGGCAGAGTGGTCGTGATCGTCACTTGAGTGTCAGTGGCACGCTTAAAAAGCCGTCGCCACTCGTCTCGAACTGCAGCCTTCCTGGAGCACTCATGTTATGGTGATCCATTGCTGCTTTAACCTGGTCAGTCCATCTCATCGGAGACCTACCACGCATTCTCTTGCCATCGACTTTTCCCTGAACTACAAGGCGCTCAATGGATGTATCTCCAACACGTGTCCAAAGAAAGTGAGAATGCGTGATTGCACGATTGAGGAAAGGCGCCCAAACCATTATCTAAGTATATATTTTGAGTTGAATAAATTTTGATAAAATTTATTATTATTTATTTTTATTTAAGCATCGCCAACAGGGTATTTAGGTAGACGCGATGGTGACTCGGTTGTAAAAACGCTTTCCTTGATATCCTACAAAGGTCGCGCGGTCGGTTCAAACCCCCACGACAATGAGAAATACACTCTTCTTACGCACATTTGTCATAATTTTACAATACCAGTTCCCGTGCCTCGGTACATTTTATTTTTTTATGGGATGTTTTGACCTCTATCGTAGATAATTCTGAATAAAAAAAGTAAAGCATCATCACGACCGTTTTCCTTTCGGGGTGGTCAGAAACCACGCTTATAAATAAGCGGATTCACATTTAGCCAACTTTACTATAGGCCAATCATGACAAGTGGCAAGCTTGTCGATGTCTCCAGCGTACCAAACTCGAGAAATATAACAAAAATAGAATATTAATTAATGTATTTATTTACATTAATAAATATTTTTGCGTCCCGACCAGGAATCGAACCCGGTACTTCCGAGTCTAAATCCACGGACTTAACCGCTAGACCACGAAGGCAGATAATTCTAAATGACAAGATTTAGTTCCCAGGTGACACGAACGAAAACAAGCTTATATAATTTATTTAAATAATAAATAAATAAAAATAAATAAATTTAAACATTGCAAAGCTTAACCAAGTACAATAAATTTAATAAAGAGTAGCTGTTGGTGGGTATTTCGATGTCGATGACGTTGCATAATGCATATGGAAGTACTCGTATATGGGAGCACCTCTGAAGTATAACCTAACAAAGAAATAGTTAATCATTAAAATCATAATTGGCGGAAATATTGTGTACCTAACAAACTCACAAAAAACATACAGTCCTATTGAGAACATCCTCCTCTTTTAGATGTTGGTTAAAAACAAAAGATGAACAGACGCGCGAGAGCTCAATTATTAAGCCGTTTTCAGTGACATGTAATAAACAAGGACCTTAGTTTATACCACTATGCTGGCTTAACAATATATTCTTTTTCACACTCCACTTTATATAGGTCAAAGCAAAAACAACATGTTTTTAAAACTTTTAGTTATTTTATGAAATAAATCTTCGCTTATACAGACTCTCGACTCTTTGAAAGATTAAGTAAAAGAAGTTCAATATATTTAAAACGCGAATAACATTTATTTTGGTAGTAATATAAATATCTGTTGGTCATATAAATAAAAGATGCGATCGCGACGTATAGCTCTATCAGGCCGCTTTTTTAAGGGTGCGTACAGATTAACAACACAACATGGAATGCAACATCCCTTTGCTCGGTCATCACAGCCCATAGAACAAAAAGTCCTAGACCTCCATAAGCGCGCGGGCCACTGGTTTATAGTTTCTTGTATCGTTTATAGTGAAATCGACCCGCGCAGAAGACCCGCGCGCTTTTCATTGCCCGACTTTCAAATACCTGGGCTGCATTATTAACAATGCCGTCAATCAGTTACGTCCTGTAATAAAATCCAGCTTGCTGCTCAAATTGAAGATTCGGATCTACAATACAATCCAAATACAAAATATTTTATTGTTCATAAAAGTACAATTAACAAATTGATTTACACACTGACTACTAAACTAAGTGTAACTAAGAGACCTGTCATTTAGGATCAAGATACAAGATGATCTTCCGTTCCTGTCTTACCAACGCAGCCTAGCATCACCTCGTTACGACCAACAGGGACAATATCCAGAGTCAGCAATAGATATCGCCCAGAGTGGTCTTCCGAGCACCTCATGCGTAATTCCGTCATAGCTCAAGATCTGGTAATACCTACTATTTAGGATTTTGTCGTAGACCTGACTAGACGGTTCATGTTTTGTTTTGACCGCCTCCGTGGTCTAGTGGTAACAAACGTTGCCGTGAACTCGGGAGGTCGTGGGTTCGATTCCCACCGGGGGCAAGTTGTACATTGTATAATTTGTCTTGGTCTGGGTGTTTATATGTATAATATGTATATATTTACAAAAAAAAAAGTATAATATGTAGTTTATCAACCATCTAGTTTCCGTAACACAAGCCTCATAGCTTACCACGGAAATTAGATGGCGCTGTGTGACCTGTCTGGAAATATTTATTTATTTATTTAAAAAAAAAAAAAAAATATCTTCCAGAATTTCTGGAGAATTTGGCCAGACGAGTTGGCGAAGGTCTTCTGTAAATTTTTAACGACAATTTATTAACGATTTCAAGAGTTGGTATAAGTGGAACCGGGATCAACGGCTTAACGTGTTCTCCGAGCCACGGGAATGATTTACATCAGATCCGTCTGGCCAATTCTCCAGATATATGTTTTCCCATCTCGAACAGTGGAGAGCTAGGAGGCTGTGTTCTACACTTATAAAAAATATATGCGTGTCATCGCTACCTAAATTATTGCAATAACCCTTATTCTACAATCGGGATAGAATATTTATTAACTAAATCAGAATTTGCTAATAGTTATTATTCATATTATAGTTCCTAAAATACTGGATCGCTTCTTTTGGGAGCAAGGTGCCTCACCATGTAATAGTATGTGTATTTTTATTATGGCTTTAACAGTGGGAATCCATTATAAACCGAGACCGCCTCAAATATTCCCAATAATGGGTCCCGGTTGTTAAAGTCGCCATTTTTAATTATTCATCTATAAAGGATAACTAACGACTAATAACAAAAATATTATACTTACATTTAATTTTGACAATCCTGGCATATGACGTCACTTTATCAAGCAGGTAATTACTATGTTTGCCCGGTTACGAGTTCTTCAGTTCTCGTTCTAAGCT
Organism: Tinea semifulvella; assembly: GCA_910589645.1. Lineage (NCBI taxonomy): Eukaryota > Metazoa > Arthropoda > Insecta > Lepidoptera > Tineidae > Tinea > Tinea semifulvella. The sequence continues at coordinate 8,911,343 of OU342595.1, read as the reverse complement.
TGCGTTGCATGTTACATAGCTAACATATTCCGAATCTGTAACTCACTTAGAGCGTCCACGAGTTATACGATACTTAGAAGGTCTGAAGGGATCCTCCAGCTTTGCAAGGAATAACGTTTGCTTTTTATTGGCAGTGAAAAAGAAAACATATCGTTGCCTCGATATTTTTTTTATGTAAATTTCAAGTGTCTGTCTTATTGTTGTCACTGTCTTTTTTATACTGAGCACCTGGTGGTAATCGGTAGGCGAGGTCCAATAATAGAAGCAACTGACGCCAGCCACAGACGACATCATATTTCGCTTGAAGGAATATAGGAATGGGGAAACACACTGGCTGGGAGAGCGTTCCACATCTTCAGCTGCTATAGATGCCAACATAAAATCCCATCCCACTCCTCTAGCAGATATTCAGATACGTATACTGTGTCTGCAGCCCGCCAGTGGAACAAGCTACCACTCGCTATTAGACACGCGCCGTCTGTCCACGTTTTTAAGCGCTTGGTCACTGCTTTATTTCTAGACAAACAGGAGTCGTCATTAGGCTAAAAATATATATTTGGCATTATATCTATGTATATATACGTTTATTTAAAGGTATATGTGTAATCTATGTAACAGTGTAAGTATCTATTAGTATGTAGTGTGTGTAGTATATTCTATATTGTTAAACTTGATATCGGCACTACCCTTAATCTCACACTCTTGTTTAAAACGTAGTTTTTGACCGTGGTACTGGGATACTGTCGTAATGATGACGGTGTAAATGTCACGTAAAAAAAATCTTTTATTTTTTAGTTTTATTTGAAGTGTAGTTTATTTTATTCTTTTAATTTTAGGTTTTCTTTTTAATTATTTAATATTGTAATTCTTTTATACTGTTTGTATATTACTTCGAAACAGCATCTTGTTTGTCTATAAAGGATTGTTAAATCCAAATAAGACTATATAAACGGCTCTTTTCCACCTCTGTAAAATAAGACAAATAGACTTGCGCGGTATTGTTTGCTAAGCTATGATATGACATGGGTTCACTTGCTAACCTTAAGAATAAAAAAGATAAAGAGCAGAGGGAACAGACATATTAAATATAAAATTGCTGACATAATATTTTTAAACCTCCTGGGGATAATTGCAATTTTAAAACGCTTTATTTATTAAAAAACTTTATTGCACAAAGTACAAAGGCGGACTTAATGCCCGTTGACATTCTCTGACAGCCAAACCTTAGGGACAAATTTGAACAAATATAGGTGCAATGAAAGCAATGGTAAAAATATACAATTATAGAATGACTTAACATATATTATATACGTACTTATAGAGTTTTATATTTGTCATATATTATCAATATACTAATTACTAATATATACACAATATTATACATAGACATACATAAGTACAACTTACTAACCTAGTAGATTAATTATTCCAGCGCATAAAAGTACCTAATATATACACAATATTATACATAGACATACATAAGTACAACTTACTAACCTAGTAGATTAATTATTCCAGCGCATAAAAGTACCTAATATATACACAATATTATACATAGACATACATAAGTACAACTTACTAACCTAGTAGATTAATTATTCCAGCGCATAAAAGTACCTAATATATACACAATATTATACATAGACATACATAAGTACAACTTACTAACCTAGTAGATTAATTATTCCAGCGCATAAAAGTACCTAATATATACACAATATTATACATAGACATACATAAGTACAACTTACTAACCTAGTAGATTAATTATTCCAGCGCATAAAAGTACCTAATATATACACAATATTATACATAGACATACATAAGTACAACTTACTAACCTAGTAGAATAATTATTCCAGCGCATAAAAGTACCTAATATAGCCGAAAATGTTATGCAATGGCGACAAAGATATTTAATAAGCTTCCAGTTACTAAAACCGTCTAAATTAAGAATCACAAATGCTGGTTAATAAATGTTTTTGTTTGACAAAAGAAACCTAGCCACTAAGCTCGACAAAGTCATGTGACTAATTAAATATTTGTACGCTAGAAATAGCGAAGCATGTGATATAACTACATCGCTGGTAGGTATACCATATTTCTGATAAATAAATTATTTCATTTCATAAGGGATTGCCCCTTGTGAGGTGGTCAGAAACCACACTTATTTTTGTAGCGAGTTCACGCTTAGTAGAATAAATATAGGCTCTTCATGACAAGTGGCGAACTCGTCGATGTTAGAATTTTTTTTTTTTAATATGTTTGTGTTCTTTACCAGGAATTGAACCATTTGTGAAAAAGTACTCAATAGGCTGGCATATTGGTAGGAACTAATGTTAGTCGTCATTGGCTGGCATCAGTTGCTTCCATTCTTGGAGCTCTCGTACTGCTTACCATCAGGTGGGCGTGATGTCACGTGCTCAGTATAAATTATAGGACTGCCAACAACATGACAGTGACTAGAAATTTACCACCACGGAGGCAGCTAAAGAAAATAATAATTCATTCCGTAATTAATATGTTTCGCATTGCTTTGGAAATATCAAACAAAAATAAAATACGAACTTTTGGAGCCTGTCTGTGATCTTCTACAAATTATTCTATTCATCATTTGAACAAAAATTATTGTCGTTTGTTTACACAAAAGTTTCATTTAAACAAGGTGAAAATATTTCTTAATGAAATTACGAAAGATTCTTATTATACCGCGTGTAATTGTCAAAAGAGCAAATATTTTTTTTAGGCTTCAGGTGTCATTAGTAGAACCTCTATTTGAAATAAAAAAGCTTTTTTAAAAGAAAAATCATTATCGACCTTCGAATTGCATGGAAGGATCTCTGGGCTGAGGGTTGCATTTCTACGGGCAAACTTTATTCAAAAATACAACCAAAAATTCGCTTAAAGCCTTGGTTCTTCAAGCTGAAGCTTTGCAAGTTGGTAAGCAGTATCATAAGACTTAAATGAATGGTACCTGTAGGCGGACGGGGTGGTCGCGCGGGGGGAGAGTGGTTCGCGCCCGCGCATCTTTTTTATGTACTATAAATATTTATTATTAAGCTACGAGAGTAATTGTCTCCGCCAACAAACTGTAGTTACAGTTTGGCGGGCTATTTAATAATGTATTGGAAAGTAAATAAATGATGGATATTTTTTTTTTTTTTTTTAATACGCATGCGTATTGGTCACGTTTGCACTGCACCTCATCTCGCTAGGCTTCAGATTCTAGATTGCGACAATTGTGAATGTGGACTAGACGTGGAGGATTTGAATGACATATTTTTCTCTTGTCCCCTATACGACAGTTCGACGCTAATGTCCTCATTAATTTCCTGCCGCGTTCCGTTCCCTACCAATATTTCAAGCTTACGTATATTTAATAAACGTAGTAAACTTATATACGATATTATTGCTTCCTTTATAATAGAAAATAATATTAAAATTAATATTAAAAATATTATTAATAATATTAAAAATAATAAAAAAATCTTTTTTTTTTTTTTCAATTTATTTTTCCTTATATCATAACATTTAAATATAACATTATTCTGCCAAACTATAAAATAGTTTATCGGCAGATAGCTCTCATTACAATGATATATTAGCACACTTAGTTTATAAAAGATTAAATAAAATGAAACACAACTATAATAGATTCGGTTATTAACTGCTAAATAAAAAATAAATAATATAGCTTGTATCTTTCCAATCGCACACTTTTTTTTTTTCACACAAATAATCTATCGATTTTGCTAGTCAGTTGTTCGTGTAGTTCTTTCTTAATTTTGTTTTTATATGTCAATTTGGATTATTTTTTTATTCTTATTTCTTGAGATAGACTATTTAGTATTCTGGGAAGTAGATACTCTCGCGTCCTCCTGCCGTAGTAGTTGCCACGGATGTTCCCTTCCACCAGTATCCTATTTGTATGTCTCCTAGTAATTATATGTTGAGAAATAATTTGTTTTTTGTGTGTGTAATTATTCTGTTCTTCTAATGTTATTAATAATTTAACTTTTTCTTCAACAGGTAATGTTTTACAATACACAAATAATTTATCGTAATTTTCTATATGTGTGTATGTATGTATCAAATGTACATATTTAGTCATGTTAGCCTTAGTTTTTTATTCTCGTATATATCTATATAATATGTATTATAAAATACTCCTTTGATCCTAATCCAATCCTCTTTCCATTTAACCCGTCTTTCCCTAATTTTGACACTGGAAAATTGTTACTAATACCATATTAAAAAAAAAAAACATTATACGAAAAACGAAACACTGCTGCATGGTGAATAAAGTCAACGTTCGCGCGATTGTCAATTTCCGCTACCTACTTTCTTTGTTTGAGTGGCGATATTTTTAGAAAAATACTCTGCACCGTAACTTGAAATTTTATTACTAATTAATTTAAAAAAAAATACGTATTCTTTATTTTTATTCATAATATTATCGCACAATAAAAAAAAAGGAGGCCTCCTTTTCTTAAACCAGCCTATTGTCGGTCGCAAGTCCGAGACACCATTCTTCTCATCTCCTACCCACACACGATGGACCCGGCACCCGCACGGTGAATCCATGGAATGCTTAGAAATTTGTCTCCTCTTCTTCTCTTCATCATCATCAGCCTGTGTCTCTCCACTGCTGGATATAGGCCTCCCCCAAGGCTCGCCACTGCACGCGGTCTTTTGCAATCCTCATCCAACCCCCACCAGCGACCCTCCTCAGGTCATCCGTCCATCTGGCGGGGGGTCGTCCCACACTGCGTCGTCCCGTACGTGGTCTCCACTCCAGAACCCGTTTGCCCCATCGGTCGTCGGTTCTGCGGCAGATGTGTCCGGCCCATTGCCACTTCAGCTTGCTAATTTTGAATGCTATGTCAGTAACTTTGGTTCTCTGACGAATTTCAACGTTTCAAATTCTATCCATCAGAGAAACACCAAGCATAGCTCTCTCCATGCGCGACCTCTCTGAGCGACCATGAATTTGTGAACCAGACCCACTGTCAGTGTCCACGTCTCTGCTCCGTACGACATTACAGGGAGGACGCACTGGTTGAAGACTTTTGTCTTCAAACACTGTGGTATGGACGATGAGAAGATATGTCGAAGTTTCCCGAATGCCGCCCATCCTAGCTGAATACGTCTGTCGGCTTCTTTGCTGAAGTTAGCAGTGCCTAGCTGAATAGTCTGTCCTAGGTAGACGTATTCCTGCACAACTTCGAGAGTAGCATTTCCCACACAGATCGGCTCGGCTTGACATGGTCATTGAACATAACCTTAGTCTTATCCAGGTTCATTCCGAGGCCAACCTGCTGAGAAGCCACGTTTAAGCCGTTTAACATTCTGCTAAGATCCTTGAGCGAGCTGGCTATGATGACTATGTCATCCGCGAATCGGAGGTGTGAGATGTATTCTCCATTGACATTTATGCCGCAGTAATTCCAGTCCAGCATTTTAAAAACATCTTCCAACGCGTTCGTAAACAGCTTCGGGGATATGACATCCCCCTGTCGCACGCCTCTGCGCAGTTGGATTACTTTAGTGTGCTGACCCTGTAACTGAACGGTCATAGTCGCAGAGCTGTAGAGCTGTAGAGACATCTCAGCACCTCAACGTATCTTCTTCTCTTATATAAACTATTTATCTACTTTTTAATTGCCTTATAATACTGAATTTCTTTAAATAACTTTTTTTATTTGGCAACTTTTGCGTTTAGTTTCATAATTTCTCCTTTTAACTTTGCACCCCATAATAGTGTAGTTGACTATTATATATTAAAAAGAAGTTCGCCGGATCAGCTAGTATTATATAAACAATATAAAACACTTATCGAACAAATGATATTATAATATAATAAAGTACAGTTTGCCGTCTACTTAAGTTTTTCCCAATGATATTTCGCTGAGAGTTGTTTACGAAATAAACAAAAGGCGAAAGTGGTAATTTATTAGGCAACGCTTTTCTGTCGAGGTTTCAATACCTCTTAGGTGCCTACTTTAATTTACGACAGTAACTTCTTAGCCTACGAATCTAAAGAAAAAACATTGCTAATATATATTTATTAGCGTATTTCGGTTAATACTTTGTTTATTCATATGTAAAAAATAAACTACAAGTAAAAATGTCCTCTAGAGACGACCCTTCAGTGATAGTCCCAAGAAGACTGGCAACATTTCCCCGCTGTATTTAGCTATATATATAATAATACCAACTTTCCTGTCTCCAGACTTTTCCGTTAGCCGTTTGGACAACTCCTTGGCCAGACGCTTGGATGAGTGTCCTCATGGGCCCATCGTCTCGACCCCAAACTTGACGAGGTCGCCTGGATGTGTAATGGGGCTAATGTGTCTACACATGTCGCATCCCACACCAGGGACCTGCCAAGTTTTCACGGCCTAACGGTAATGCCGTCGGGTGTTTTGCCATCGCTCCGCGCAATCCCAGAGGGTTCTAGGATCGCGGGTACTCTAGCAGTGACAAAAGCTCTACGAATGATGTCGTTCAAAGCAGCGTGACGAAAAATGCGGCCAGCACTTCTAGCGCAATTTAAATGTTATTATATAATTGTTTTTTTACTTTTGTTTGTGTTTTCTTCTCCCGGTGGATGATGAATAAGGTGATAGGGAAGGCAAAGGATCTAGCCCATACAGCCAAGTCTTACGTAATATGACTTTCTTATGCGTTAATGAGGTTATCATCTAATTCTGCATAATCTGGATGCTTTTATTGGGGTTACTCGCTCCATTATAGCTCAAACACGTCGGGTATAATATGGGAGTTCACAGCGCGGGAAAACCGCAAAAAATTAACTGCAATTTGTGCCCGATATATAAAGTCTAATTTATCGTTTTCCATAATTATTTACATTACAGCACATTATTAAACAAATCAACACCACTTTTGACTAACAATATCCACAGAAAGTAATTTACAAAACAAAAACTTGCACTTGACATGTCCGTGAAAAATGGCGCGAAAGCTCTAATTTTAATAACAGTATTTATGGCCAGATTATATCTTAAAACAGTCCACATGCGTGCGTTTGTTAACCTTGATTTAACAAGTCGAATCTTAAAAGATTAAAAATAGTTACTTTTGACGTTGGAATATACGAGTATATGAACCATAAATGTTTTAAGTGTATTTGCCAGTTAAAACCCTTCGTCTACGAAAAGCTCGTAAACGAAATATTTCCCACCTAACTGCGCTTTTTGCATAAATTTGGATAAACTATGCATTCTCTACCAGTCTCCGTTATTACTTTATTATTTCGCTATCCATTCTTATACGCTTAATGTGTTTTTATTATTGTTTTGTATAAAGTAGAGCAAAATTTATTTATATTTGTTACGCGGCGAACCAGTGCCTTCACTCCGTAGCCACTACTCAGACTTAGCTGTAAAGGCACACAGGGCCAACAGTGAGATAGAGATGGTTTAAAGGATTTTAGTCCGTAGGCGCCCTGGGGCTTCACTAGGAAGCTTCACGGATGAGTCGGGCATGCGATCCCCACCCGCGTTGGCCCTTCAGGCAGGGGGCGTATCATTGATGATTTATTGATTCACCGTCTATAAAAAAATTAAAAAATTGTCAATTGAGTCATCTGTCCTTATTTGCTATTTTTGTTGCATTTTTTTTTATATACAAGGTATGAGACACCGCGTTGCGATATGGTAAAAGTGATTGCATAGTCAGGCAGACCGTCAACGCGGATATTCGTAATTAGCACGTGGGCCACGGGTTTGTAGTTTCTGTATCGTTTTATATGTGAAAATTACACGTACAGACGACCCGCGCTGTCGGCAACCGCGCGCTTTTCAATTTCACGATCGTTAAATACATGGGCTGCATCATTAACAGGACGATAACTATAGTTAAAACTTGCTACGCAGTCAATCGGGAAAAAGGGCCTGTTGGGGCCAAGGCCCGTTGTAGGATGACTCGGGGTACCCTGGCTGGTGAATTATGTAAATTATGTACTGTATTTCTTTTTATGCGTTTATTACTGTAGGTGCGTGTACGAACCGCGAATGCCCGACAATGACTCCGCGGTACCAAAAATATATTTTAACTTAAAGCTATTAGCCTCTCCGTGGTCGGTTAACTGATGTTAGGACATTTGGTCTTAACAGGGCCCTAGGCATGTTACATCTGTTTATGAATTACAGCTTGTTGCTCAGGTTCCCGTCTTATCTACGCTGCACCAGCCTGACATCACCTTCTGGCGAAGACCAACAGGGGTAAGACACAAAGTCAGCAGAACATATCGCTCAAAGTGGTCTTCCGAACGCCGTGGTTCGTTCGTAATTCCGTCATACCTAAAGAGCTGGTGATGCCTACTATTTAGGAGTCGTAGACCTGGCTAGACGTATGCTCCATAGGCCCCCAACGGGAGACCACTTTCTAGAGAAGTGCTCCTGGAGGAGAGCTAAAGTAGTCAAACCTAGACCCTCTGGGTCGTTAGCAATTACCAGTAACGTCGCACAGCATCAAAAGTACATGAATTGCCGGCGGATAATTTTAAAATCCTGCTGGGGAAAATGGGGAAAAGTCCCTATCAACAACCCAGGCTTGGACGACCCCACTGTGTGATAATTATCGATTAAAACAACGCGATATTGACGTAAAAAAGTGCTGGCGATTTGTGCCGTAACTCAGTACAGTAAAAATAATACTATGTATTGGGATTCGAGATTAACCTTGCGCTATTGCATGTACGACCAAGCGCTCTGTAGCCCTATTCTGTTACTTAGTCGCAAACATTATTAGTGGATTTCGTTATTTACGTCAGAGATTGCGTCATAATTACAAAATATTATTTAATCCTTAAATCTATAAGCGCTCGACATTGACAGCGGCCGTGCAAATATCAACTTTGATAGCGTGATATATGCATATGTTTATAGTTAACGGATTCCATTATATAACGTTTGCGCTTAAGTAACAGAATAGGGCTGCTGCAATCTTTGCGCTCTGTCTCAAAAATGATTAAACGTATAAAAAAATAAAAAAATTGCAGAAAAAAAAATACTTTAAACTTTTATAATAGATGGATAAACTATTTGAGACAAAGGTATAGAGATATTTCCAAAAAACTGATATTTACGACCTTTGACGTCGAGTATTATGACGCTCATACTAGATCATATACGAGTATTGTAATTTTATAGACATTTTTTTTTTTTAATCTATGATCAATATTTTGATATATGCCACGTAATTGGTAGTTAGATTGTCACTTTGATTACTTCAGACAATACGTTAAACATGTCAAATGATAATCACCCTTTCTGCAAGACCGTTAGAATGCCAAAATAAAGGATATTAGGAACACTTATTCATTTTGTTCTGTTTCAACTGAAACACCATCGTCCAGAGGTTCCTGCATACATGTTTCGTGCATACTTCTGGAATTGTAACATCTCATAGCAGAAAGTTTGGAGTGTCTGCTGGAACTATTGCAGTTAGTGGGTAGTTAGGGAATCCTCAACTTTCAGCTCTGGCTTTAGCGAATTAAACTTAAACTGTGAAGCGACTTTAACATAGACAAAAATATACCGAACGAGACCGATAGTACAATTATTGAGTGTCGGCTCGTTGGCCCTAAAGTGCAAGAAACGGGGAACAGTTGGTTTTTTTTCGTAAGTCTATTATGTCGGTTTAAAGAGTAAAGTATCTAAACTACTCGTATTTCTTTAAAATTACATTAAAATGATAAATTTAATAACCATTATTACTTATTTAGTATTGCTGTCAATAATCACTAAAGACTGTCAATGGTTATTGAAAAGGCGTATCATAGGTAATCTTAAACTCAAATAAAATACGAATATACAAATTTACCTTTATTATATTACAAAAATAAAATCTTTAGCCTTGTATCCACTAAAGGCAACCTCGAGACGAGCGTAAAAGAAGACGCCGCCTCAAACCTGAGGCGAATTTCATAGCCTCGAACTGACTCATATTTTGTTGGTTTTTGCGCTTAAAGGAGCCTCAGTCTAAATAGTGCGTCTAGTGGAGACGGGTGTGTCGCCTCACAATGTAACAGTACTTTCGAATTCGTAAAATAAAAAGTATTACGACAAATGTAAAGCAGGATGCGTGAAACGATATTAATTCTATTTTATTTATTTATTTATTGCACGAAGTACAAAGGCGGACTTAATGCCCGTAGACATTTTCTGACAGCCAAACATTGGGGATAAATATGAACTATTTTAGGTGAAATTAAATAATTATTAAAATTAGAGAGAAAATTATTACGAACAGCTTAATAATACTAACATATTATTACTTAATTTGTTCTTGTAATCTATTTTTTACAGTGCAAATAACAATTAAAGCAGAAGCTACTCTACAAATATAAATATAAATAAATAATGTAATCGTCATGCTAGATTTAGGCCTTCCCCAAGGCTCGCCACGTCACACGATCTCCTGTCACCCTTATCCAGCACCTACCAATGACCTTCTTCAGGCCATCCGTCCATCTGGCGAGTGGTCGTCCCAATCTGCGTTTTCCCGAACGTGGTCTCCTCTTTCGAACTCCATTGTTTATCGCTTCTACAACAGACGTGTCAATATAATCTTATAATGAGGATAAGGATAGCAAAAGTTTGCATACAATATCCTGGACCGTAAAAACATAGGCTACTAATAATGGAAGCTTTGACAGAGTATATATCATTCATCATTATTACAGCCCCTAGAACACAGCGTCCTAGACCTCCACTGTTGGAGATGGGCCTCCCAAAACATATATTGGAATAGACGGGTTGGCGAGTCAATTTTTAATAACAATCTTTTAACGATAACACAAGTTGGTATTAGTGGAACAGGGACTGACAGTTTAACGTGCTCTCCGAGGCACGGGATCGGTGGTGTTGTAAAACTATGACAAACGTACGTAATAAAACTGTATTTCTCATTGGTAGTGCATGTAGTCCGTGTGGTTTGAACCGACCTTTATAGGATTTGAGGAAAGTGTTCTTTCAACCGAGCCTTCATATACAAGTATACTATTATTGTTGACTTAACGTTGGCCCTAAATTAATCAAATATATGTCTATGTTGTGAAGTAAGTGGCAGGAAAGTTTTATAGACTCAATCTTCCTCTTTCAAGGTAATCTTATTTCAATGTTGATTTCGAAAGTACTTCAAATAGTCTAGCTACGGAATTAATTGAGTTTTTAACGGTTTTCTTTAAATTTATTCTGACTAGTCTTTTTGCTTATCATTTGGTATCAAAAATCTTTTAATTTTTTTCGGGTTTTTTTCTTGTATAAGGATTTCGCCGCCTCAAGAATTAAGCATGCCTTATTTTATAGAAAAAAACAATAATACATAATTTTACACTTTAGGACAATCTAGTTTATTATATTGATGATCTGGTCCTTATAATACGATAATAGAGGTCAATGAACCCGAATCCTGTAATTCTGTCTGAAAGCTAGTTTTGCTGAGTCATGGTACCGAATAGTTTAGACACATTATGATAGAGTGCTTAGCTTTTGTTTACCGATTGAATGAAAGTGCGAAATTTTGTGCAGAAGTACTCGACTTTCATTTTAGCATTTCATTTAGAAGTCATCAACCCGCACTAGGCCTGGGATTACGTACAAAGACATTTAATATACAGGTTGGATTTTCGAGTGTGAGGGCAGGAAAACGTTCCTAGGACATCATCCATAACTTTCTTTGACATTCAGAACAACATTTATTTATGTAATTTATGTATTTATTAGGGTCGCCAACAGTGACAGAAACAAAACATACATGGATTTTTACTTACAACTAAGATAGAAAACAGATGCTGCACCAATTACAGGAACACATGCTATTACAGTATCCATTAATTGGGCCTTTGAGTAGCCAATATAAAAACACAGATTTTGGAAAAATAATACAGTCATAAAGAAAATGGTAATTATACGCATACATTTTAATTGATGCCGATCGATCCTGTTTCTTAAAATGATCAAAACTCGCTACTGGACCGACTGAGGTTAGAGTACTAGAACTATCCAATAACTTTTTAATACAGTTTTGTTTTACGGTGGCGACATCAAGGTGTATTTGTCTGTACGTTCTATAATTTCCTTGAGTTAACTGATTCCATAACGTTTGCGGTTAAAGTAACAGACTACCGCAAAATGTAATGTCAATATTTTCTCTTCCATAAATGAGCCAAAGATATCTCGGGACCTTCTTTACCTTTCTGTGACGGCTTTCGTCTGATAATGGACAATAACATCTGCGTACTAAATATTAAGTTACACTCGCAGACAACCTAGTCATAACGTCTTTGTAACCCACCCTTAAGGTACGCTTCCTAACTCAACGACTTATTTTATGTGTTACAGTTTAGGTGTATTTTTTTAGATTATTCATATTTTTCGTTGTTCATAGTCTTAATATTGAACACAATAGAAAAAGTTTTAAATTATATATGTACATATAACAGTGCAACAGCGACATAAGACTATTATTGATAAGTCTTTGTTATAAGAAAATGACAGATAACCTGAAATTGCATAAAGTTTAAGTTAATTTTGTATTTTTTTTAAAGAGCCCACGCCGCCGCCCCGAAGTAGTGGGGGGCACTGGCCAATCACATTCGTAATCAGATTCAATCACCGTGCAGAACCATTTGGCGCGACCATTGGCGCGCGTGTCGCCTTGTTTTCGATGGCAACACCAGCCAAGTTGTCATCATTGAAGTATAGAGGTTGCTTAGTTATCAGTGGTCGCCAACATTATCACACTTTAGTCGCATAATTAAAAGTCTGACAATTAAGAAGTAAGCCCAAATACATAGAGCAGTATAACCACGATCATTATGTACCTTATACCCTTAATTACAGTGAAAACTTTACTTAAGAAGTGGGGAGCCTTTATTAAGCAAAACAGATTATCCTCCAAAGCCGGCATTGTTCTCGGCCCATTAAACTGGGGCACCCGAACTTATTGTATGAAGCTGTATAATATTATCTTTATTCACTTTACCTATGACAATATCCTACAGTTCGGCTGTATAATTTAAAAACCTAGTATTTTTTTTATTGAGCATTTATTGAATATATATATTTTTTGTTTGTGTTCTCTTCTCTGGATGGATGATAATGATGAATGAGGTGATAGGGAAGGCAAAGGGTCTAGCCCATACAGCCAAGTCTGACGTAGTATATCTTTCTTTCTTACGTGGTAATGAGGTTATCATCTAATTCCAGTTGTTGCAGAATTTGATGCTTTTCCTGGAGTTACTCGCGGCATTATAGCCCAAAACACGTCGGGTATGATATGGGAATTCACAGCGCAGGATAACCGCAAAAAATAAACTGCAACTTGTGCCCCATAAAAAAAGTCGAATTAATCGTTTTCCATAATTATTCACATTGTAGCACATCACTAAACAAAACAACACCTTTGACTAACAATATTCACAGTAAAGTAATTCACAAAACAAAAACTTACACTTGACATGTCCTTGGAAACCTTTTTCTTGTAAGTTTCTTTAAAGGACTTTGTACAGAATAGTCTAGTTGCTCGCGACATTATAGCCCAAACACGTCGGGTATATGGGACTTTACAGCGCGAGACATCCGCAAAAAAATTACTGCTACTTCTCTCCATATATAGAGTCAAATTTTTCGTTTTCCATAATTACTTACTGGAATGCTGTGGTTCGAGAGAAATCCTATAATTGCAAGAGATCTGGAGATGACTAATGCCGAGGCGTTTGTTGTCGGCCTAGCTAAACGAATGTTTAACTGGGCTGACAACAGATCCTACAAGAATCTTCAAAGGGAAGAGCCTAGGGAGGCAGTTTTGGAAAATTGCTAAAGTAGACGAATCTAGAAGACTCGTGAGCTACACGGGCGCTGTTAACTATGAACTGCGTGAAATCACCGGTGGGTAGTTATACCCGTGGAGATCCTGCCGAGGAAAACTGGAAATTATCACCATCCTCAATCCAGGCCATTGAACATGCGGACTGTCTGTCTGAGTCGCTGTTTGTCTAAGGAATTAAGCGAATGATCTTTACAGCATATAAAACATAGTCCTAGACCTGTACTGCCTTTCGAAACATATCTTTGCAGAATTTGGCCTAGACTGACCACTCTAGCCATACGGGTTGGCGAGGGTCTGATGTCTTTTTAAATGACAATTTATTACCGATTTCACGAGTTGAGATTAGTGGAACCGAGTCGGCTTAATGTGCTCTCCGAAGCACTACGGCGATGATGTAAAATGTAAATATTAATGTCAGTTTTTATTATAAGGGTTTAATAAAAGTATTTTTGAACTAAGTTTTCAGGTTTTTAATCTAGGCAGCTGAGTTGCTTGGCTATTTAGAAATGTTAATTAGCTGGGACAAAGGAAGGTTTTTTATTTTGTAATCTGAAAGCAGAGGTGTTGACGACAGCCTTTTTGCTTGCTTTTTAATTTAAGGCATTGTGTGAAAGGATATAATGATTACTTTTTCATACAATACAGTTCTAAACTCTATTCCACGAGAACTGATAATGACGTCATCAGACAATGCTAACCGGCTAGCATGGGCTTTCTTGAATCTTGCCTTGACGGGCTCTTAAATCAAGTTTTTGACCTGTCAAAATCGATATCGAACCCGATAAGATTATAATCTCGCAGCGACTTAAGATTTTAATCCATAGACTAGAAATTAGTTATTATTATGCCTTGTCTGCCAATTTGGAGTAAATAAATAATTACGTAAAAAAAAGTAATTGACAATAAAAAATATACGAAACTTGACACACAGAAATGGCTTTGCATAAAATAAATTATTTAAACAATAAAGAAATACCGGGTTGTGATTTACATGATTCATATAGATTTATTATGCCCTCTAAATATTCTTATAAAAAAACCTAATTAATTTAATACGAAAATAGTCTGGAGCACTCAATAATAATATATTATTAATATTAATATATTATTATTACTATTATTTTTAGTCATTTTATTATGTTCTCTTCTTCCGATGGATAATAATTGAGGAATCTGACGTAACATATCTTTCTTTCCTATGAGTTAATGAGGTTATCATTAAATTCCAGATATTGCAGAATTTGATGCTTTTTTACAGTAACTCGGGGCATTATAGCCCAAACATGTCGGGTATAATATAAGAATTCACAGCGCGGGAAAAACGCAAAAAAGAAACTGCAACTTGTGCCCCATATACTCGTATAAATGTCCAATGGGATTTTTTTTCCCAAAAGTTGGAAAATATTATTTCTCCAAAGTAAGGAAATTTTTGAATTACTGGTTTTAACAGAATACTTCTAAGCACGGTTGCTTTCGTCGAATTTGTCAAATTTCATAAATTTTAAAGCTGCAAATCTGAAAAATCAATCTGGTGACAATATTACTTTTTTTTTATTCAGAAAAGGCAAAGGGAAGAACGCCCATACAGCCGTATTTATCAGGCCCATTAATTTGTAGATGGCGACACTTTCTTCCATTGAAGCTTTTGACAAGACCTAGACCTAGAGTTGCATGATCATCACAGAGGCAATCGAAAACAAACGGCATTTATCGTTTTATGGCTTCTTAAATAAAGTTATTAAACCGTAAGGCCCCAACTGTTGTGTGTTCGTGGGAGAAATTTAGAAATAGTTTATGAATTGTAGTTACTTTATGGTTTTGTGTCGCTTATATACTTCTCCAGGGCCAGCATCCAAGCTAGGGGATACTTAAACCTGCTAAACTCAGCTGGAAGAAAATACCAGGACAAAGTATAGGAAATACAGGATAGTCCAGGTCACGATTTCACGGCACAATAACTTATCACTAGATCGATTCTTACACCAAACCACGGCTCAATGTTCATATTGTCCTTTAAATTGCCTATTAGAAGTATTTACTTAAATGTTTTAATATTTGATTATAACGGTGTCACTTACACGGGCGACGAAACCGAACTCTCTTCTAACTCCACCGTTTTTACCAGAGGGCGTAAGAATACACCATATGAATTTACCGTTGTAGCTTACGTTCCCGCGTTTATTTAAATAATGAGTTTCATTATGGATTATGGTTGTGGAAGGAATCAAAAGGAGAGGATGATACCAAGCCACAACACCAACTAACATATAAAAGCTATTGGTCAAACGTCCGTGTAGGCCAGTAGTAATGATGACATAAAAACTAGGAAAATTCGTCATAAAACTTGTCTGAAATAGAAGCCCAATGGCCAGTAACGAATTACCTTTAAATAAACTAAAGTGGGCGTCGTAAAATGCAAAAAGTGTAGTCTGTACCCTCGCCAGCTGTCGTCCTCGCATAAACAAAACGTTTTACTGCGTGACATTTTCCAGGACTATGCTATTGACCTATATCCGAAGAACAAGACTGAAGATTTACTTTAAAAGACGTAATATAGAAATATAGGTATTTATTATTTTTTATTCTCGTTTGTGATTTTCTCAACAAAGCAAAAGCAACATTTTTATGCAATGATGTTTCAATTTTGTATAAAGTGTATAATTGCGTAGAATTTATTAAAGAGCAAATCTTTATATATTATAATCCAGAATAAAATAAAAGAAATATGTATATTTTTTTTAATTACTCAGTATTAAAATCTCAAGTTACGGCCTAATCAAGTAGGTAGCAAGAGGTCGACGATCGCGCGAACGTTGACTTACGTAATTCTTTCTCTCTCTATCGATATGGTGTATTTTTTATTTCAATTACTCATTATTAAAATCTCAAGTTACGGCCTAATCAAGTAGGTAGCGAGAGGTTGACGATCGGGCGAACGTTGACTTACGTAATTCTTTCTCTCTCTATCGATATTGTGTATTTTTTTTTTCAATTACTCATTATTAAAATCTCAAGTTACGGCCTAATCAAGTAGGTAGCGAGAGGTTGACGATCGGGCGAACGTTGACTTACGTAATTCTTTCTCTCTCTATCGATATGGTTTTTTTTTTTTTTTATTACTCAGTATTCAAATCTCAAGTTACGGCCTAATCAAGTAGGTAGCAAGAGGTTGACGATCGGGCGAACGTTGACTTACGTAATTCTTTCTCTCTCTATCGATATGGTGTATTTTCAGACGCAGCTTTATTTATTATACAGTACTGTTATGTTTTTCGGATTTATCTTCTAAAAAAAAAATATTTTTTATTAAAAAAAGAGGTTTCTGGCACCAATGGCACATGAACACTAAAAAATATATTTTCCCTTTTGAAAATTTCATGCAGTATAGAAATATACCTATAGAGGTACAGACCGTAATACCGTCTTATGCTATAACGACGTACGTATTAATTTTGGTACGACAAATCATCATCATCCTCATCAGCATATGTCTTCTTCTACTTCCCTATCGGAAGTCGACTATTATTATGGCACTTTGGCTTTTCTTGTTTGCGGTCCCCACATATGGTCAATGCCGGGACATCTCTATCTTTACTGCTATATTCTTCTCCAATTCCAAATGTTTATCTTGCATTTTAGTGTCGGTCTCTTCCTATAATAATTTGCAGACAACACGTCGATACCAAAAGCATTACTTACTCTAGGGGACAAACCACGGTTAATCAGAAGAGCTATTTTTTTTTTCTAATGTTTTGTCTACGATAATTTTTCATATAAAAAAGGAAAGTTCGAGATTTCAAAGACACATTTAAAAACAGTTTAGTGTTGCCTTACACATTCAATAACAAATTTCACTTTATAGACATCATTGCCTCGACTGCCGGTGCTTTTAGGAAGTCTATTTTGGATATACTAAAACCAGAAAGTTATTAATACCTATCATTAATGTTGTTTACTTAATTTTCTCTTCTTCTTTACTCATATTTTTCTTTTTTTACTAATTGTTGTTTAACTTCACTATCTGACGTTACCTATTTATATAATCTGTGGTTTTATATATAATTTGTTTATTTAAATGTTATTATATATATGTGTGTTACTGTTTGTATAAAAATGAAAAACAAAATAAAGCATATAAGGTTGACATCCAATCATCATCATAGACCCTATAACACAGAGTCCTAGACATCCACTCTTTTGGCCTACACTCGCTACGCTGGCCAGATGGATTGGCGAAGGTCTGATGTCAATTTTTAATAATAATTTATTAGCATTCCACAAGTTGATATCACTGGAACCGGGGCCGACGGCTTAACGTGTTCTCCGAGGCACGGGAACGGTGGTGTCGTAAATCTTTGACAAATGTACTTAAGTGACCTATAAAACGTTTTACTATTAAGTTAAAGAACATTCTTATTGACAACTGTTTTTACTCAATAAAACAATTTTTAGCATGCAAATTTTGACATTAACATTGTATTCCAATAAATTGATAAGAACAATATTAAATGTTAACTATATATAAATAAATATCTATTAACATAAGTATATTGTAAGTCCATAATATAGGCAGATTGCATCATCATGACATGTACATACAACTGAATAAGCAATCTATACAATAAAGAATAGAATTTGAATTTGAATGAAAAGTAACCAACTTTTTTACATTTTAAGGTAAGCGTCCTTTTAATCTAGCACCCGGTCTACAATAAGTATACAATTCTATACAATATATAATTTATTATTATTATTTTAACTTTAATATGACCTCTATCTTCATCTTGGCTACATAAAATTTCCTACAGAGGTTAAAACGTAACGTCTGCCATTGCTTTAAAATTCGAAATTAATTTATTCAAACTAAAACTTAATTTAGCTTAAAACTTCGTATAATAAACCTAAAAGTTAAATGTATAGAATATTGGAAGATAAATTAAATTACACGATACAACAGTCAATTTAAATTGCGGTGATTTTTTTCAAAAGTATTTCAATTTAGTTAATACTTTTTTGATAAAACCCTGTCTTCGCAATCTAATGACTTTTTAGAATTACTTTTTTAAGTTTAGAAAGTATTATTATTTAATTATTTAAAACGTTTATAATTTTATTTACAGTATAAAATATATTAAGTATATAAATCAATTCGAGCTAAATTAGACCTCGCATTACATTTAGATGGCCGCGGAGTCAAGTCTTAAACTAAAAAATCATTTTTCGTCAATCGGTACTTCGTCATGATGAGTATAAGTCAACATGCCCCCATCCTATTATAAGTGGACACTATTTAGCCAAGATCGAGGTTCCAGCTCTTCTAAAGCCTGTTGGAATTGTCCAAGATGATGGCATGAAACCCAATGGTATGACGTTGGTCCTCTGGAAACGAGAACGTGCTCAGGTGGTCGACATCCTCGCCGCGTCGCACCGGGTACAGCGCATAAAGGTGGGGAGCCGCGGCGGAAAATGCAGAGTTCGGCGAGTCTGTATATGCTGTAGAAATTCTGGGCCAATAGAGTCCAAGCGGCAAAAAAGACATAACACTGCGTCTTGTCGTTTTCTCCAATGCCAAGATCAGTACCGCATTTCAACGGGAAAATGTAGCCAGTGTACTTGCTACCATTCTACGCGGACGGGTCTTGTATCTGTATCCGTAGTAATAATATTATTTTATAGTACCTGACCCGGCGAACTTCGTACCGCGTGATAGACAATGTCATTATTAACAATAATAATACTCACATAAAAGTGAGACCAATCGATTTGACAGGAGTGGTTTTTTTTTTAAATTAATAATTATTATATTATTATTACATAAATAAGCTAAATATAAATTTCTGAAAGCACGCATAAATACTTGACAACCGAACATTTTTTGACAGGTACGAACCTACCCACGAACATTTTGTATGGGAAAATGTTTTTTCTCTTATAATTTTTTTGTCAATTTTCCAATATTATAAAAAGTTATTATTTTATTCGGGACGGAGACAAATCCAACAATGAAAATCGGTCCAGCCGGTCTCGAGTTAGAAGTGCTCTAACAAACCCGACTTTGTTTCATAAATTAAGATTTTTTAAATATGTTTTTCGTATAAATTATTAGTGGCCACTAAAAGTGGGTTGGGTCTGGTTCACAAAGGTCGCTTAACGAGTTATGGAGAAAGTTATGCTTGGTGTTTCGCTAATAGTTAGAATTTGAAACATTGATATTCGTCAGAGAACCAAAGTTACTGACATAGCCATCAAAATTATTAAGCTGAAGCAATGGACTGGACATACTGCCGCGGAACCGACGAACGATAGGGCAAACGACAACGGCCCGATTGACCCCCAATAGTCTTGATGAACCATTTACAAGGCTAATGATTGTTGATTTTATGCGCCATCATTCTACTAGATGGCGCTACGGTCGATAATTCCGGGGATGAGAGGAGAGCCCTTATATGCGCCGAGTATGTAACTTTTTGTCAGTGTGCTTGTCGGACTATACTCGTAGCTCGTGAACGTTGGTGTGCCTTGTATCCTCGGCAAGACCACTACGAAGCTCTCTCAGGCCGCGCCGCTCATTAAAATCACCTACATCCGCTGATTTGACGTAAAATTACACCCGCACCACATCTGTATTATCGTACTTATTGGAGTCCTCGTCATTGCAAGTAAGTAAGCGGATTTTATACAAATAATTCTAGTTTTGCAGTAGCTTAGTACTGCTGTGACCCGACCAGGTTTTCTATTGCTTGAGCTATAATCAAAGGCCGCGAACCAGCATCCTGTTTTTAAAAACCGCATAACTGCCATACCAGACCGCGTGCAGTGGCGAGCCTTGGGGAAGGCAGTGGAGAGATTCAGGCTGATGAAAATGATATAAAAACAATTTATTTAAGTAATGAGTGTGTAGTGTAGCTAGGTTCTATTTTGCACGGTGTTTTCGCTGCGTTATTATTTTATGCAAATGCTAAGCCACGGAAGCTCGGGGGAAATAAATATGCATCGCACAAACCTTAAAAACATATTTGATTTTTATTTTCCTGGAATTTTATTGTACAAGTATCATGAGAGAATATTACGAATTAATTTTAATTTCCTAACGGCTGGTTGCAGAAAGGATGATTAAAATATTCTATTCTCAATGTTTTTATATAATCGTACGCCATGTGATTGATTGCTACGTTAGACTTATAAAAAGATTTTTGCAACCGTAACATTTGTCATAGATTTACAACACCACCGTTCCCGTGCCTCGGAAAGCATGTTAAGCCGTCGGTCCCAGTTCCAGTAATACCAACTTGTGGAATAGTTACTAAATTTTTCTTATTATTATTAATAATGAGAAATATTTATTCGAAGTAGATACAAAAATATTAAAATAAAATAGATTAAAAAACTAATTATAAATAAAACTAAACTAAAAATACCTATGAAATTAAAACTATTCCACAAAATAAACTAAGGGCTTACCACCAGGGAGGGTACCTAAAACGCTCGCCGCATTTCCTCGTTGAATTATATCTAAATATTTTGTTTTGGGTAGTTATGGTATTTGGGATCGCCACACTCTTGAAAAATTGTTTAACCAAATGCCACAAAGGTATAATTTTGTTTAATGCATATATATTGGATGTGCTTTTTAAATTCGGCTGTATGAGCAGATGTGTTGATGTAGAGGAAATGTGGCAAGCGGCCAAGGTATCCACATAGGTGGCATCCCAAACAAGACAATTACTAAATTGACATTTAATGACACCATAGTGATAGTGATAGACACCAGACCCTCGCCAACCCTCCTAGCCAGCGCGGCATCGTGGCGAGTGTAGGCCGAATTCTCCGAAAAAATGTTCCAGACGCCGCATCTTCGTTTGTGTTCTGTGATGATGTAAGCCTTACAAAACTAATTCTTTGCATACGAAAATAAATTGATTTCACACGTTCGTCTTTAGATTTTATTATGTTACCGTCTTCCTTTTCCTGAAATATAAATGTGATTACGCCATCGACGTATATACGTACACATAATACCTACATGCATGTGTGATACAACCTTCCACTTCGTTCTTCACATTACATCCAACTTAAAATCCCATCCCATTCCTCTAGCAATTGCCACTCGCTATTACACACACGTCGTCTGTCCACGTTTTGCGCTTGTTCTTTTTTATCATGTATGTATCTATATATTTAATATCTATGTATATATGCGTTTATTTATAGGTAAATGTGTACTTTATGTAACAGTGTAAGTATCTGTTAGTATATAGTGTGTGTATTATATTAGATATTGTGAAACTTGATATCGGCACTACCCTTAATCTCACACACTCCCAAAGGTTAGATGTTAGAAAATGCATTAATTACACTTATTTTATGCAATAAAGAATGTAATAATAATAATAATGACGCGGTGGTGGCTCGGTTGTAAGAACGCTTTTCTTAAAATCGTACAAAGGTCGGTTCAAACCCACCCGGCATGTACCAACGAGATATACACTTTTCTTAAGTACATTTGTATAGATTCACAACGCCACCGTTCCCGTGCCTCTTACTAATACCAACTTGTGGAATCGTTAATAAATTGTCATTAAAACAAAATTACATCAGATCCTCGCCAATCCGTCTGGCCAGCGTGGCGAGTGTAGGCCAAATTCTCCAGATATGTGTTCTGGAAGGCCCATCTCCAACAGTGGAGGTCTAGGACGCTGTGTTCTTGGAGCTGTAATGATGATGAATGATGATATTTCCAAAATGTCCGTAATCTTATTTCCTAGTAAGTTGATAGACATTTCTCAAAAGTACACTTAGGCTTGAGACATCTTTGAAAATGTTAGATAGTGCGAGTGAAACGAATGAAAAGATATTAAACACCTCTTAATCGCTGAACTACGGAGGCAGAAGTTATTGTATCATATTAAACGTAGTTTTAACAATTTTATAATTTATTTATTTTTCACTTTAAGTCAAGCCAATTATCTGTTCACCCGCACCAGTGTCGATGCGGAGAACCAGTCGATTATCTCGGATACCACGAGCTTTCTTGTGCTAGAAGTGCTGGCTGAATTCCTCGTCACGCGGCTCTTAACGAGATCTCATCAAAGAACACTTGTCACTGCTGGAGTCACCGCAATCTTAGGACCCCAAAGCGATAGTAAGAGATCCGACGGAATGACTGTTGGGCCGTGGAAACTTGGCAGGTCTCTGGTGTGCAACGGGTACGACAACGTGTACTTTACGGTTACGAATTTGCGCCAAGGAGTTGTTAAAGCGGCTGACAGAAAGGTCTGTAGACAGGAAGGCTGGCAATTATTTCAGACAACGTATTAGCCTCGCTATACAAAGGAAAAATGTTGCCAGTCGGATTAGACCTCTCTAGAGGACATTTTTTATTTAAAGTTTAGTTTATATTTAATTTTATTATGTAAGTAGCTTTTAATTTATATTTAATGTACATTTAGTTTGAATAAAACAATTCTAAGGCCAAGGAAACTAAAATTAATATTATTTTAGTCTAGTCCTTACTACAATATTATATCGTGGGTAACGTCGTACCATAATGCACACGCGTTCCAATCATTCTACAAATTTCATTATCCTAATTTGCTTCTCCTCACAAAATCATTCGACAACTCAGCAAATTTTGAATCAATCTTTCGATTCGTATTAAAGAGACCGTATCATGGGTCTTTTTTATTATATTTACTTGACCGCCTCCGTGGTCTAGTAGTAACAAACGTTGCCGTGAACTCGGGAGGTCGTGGGTTCGATTCCCACCGGGGGCAAATTGTACATTGTATAATCAAATTGTACATTGTATAATTTGTCCCCTTTTTTTTAGTTGTTTTTAGTTGCATTAGTTTCCGTAACACAAGCCTCGTAGCTAGGGTTGCCAGATGTCCGGTATTTAAGCGTACAGTCCGGTATTTTCGAGGCCTGTCCGGTAAAAAATAAATGGTCATACCGGACAGAACTATTTCCCTCAAACGCAACCTAGGTACAGTACAACATAAATAAGTTTTAGAAGAATGATTCAACTTTATTATTTGTTCATTGGAAGTTCGTATTACTATTGTTAAAGATACCTATCTAGTTTATTTTGTTAAGTAGTAGATTATAATATTCATACCATTGTTTAATAAAGACTTTGTCAAAGTTAGCAGTCTTTACCCCGCCGTTTGGGGTTTTCCGGTATTATTTCGCGACTCACCTGGCAACCCTACTCGTAGCTTACCACGGAAACTAGATGGCGCTGTGTGACCTGTCTGGAAATATTTAAATATTATATTTATTTATATTTTTTCTTTTATTTTTTTTTATATTTAATGCAAAATATCTGCAATGTTAGTAATAGTTTCAGTCATCATCATCACAGCCTTAGAACTTTAATTACTTTTATTTATTTTTTTATTTTCCATTATTTTATTATATATATATATATTATTAAGTTGTATTTGTAATATAGGTATTGTTTTTAAGCTTATCCCTATTATAATTATTTTTTTGTAAAATCTATGTCATATATTTAAGTGGAAACTTTGCTGGATTGTGTAACTTTTAGAATTGTTGTAATTATGTTTTAAGATCTGTATGTTTCCTGAATAAATAAAAATAAAATAAAAAATACTCATGGTACGTGGCTTTTGAAATTGAAACCTTCTCCGGAATAAAATTATCTTTCATAATAAGAATTTAATTTTGGTAATTTGTGAGGAAAGTTTGGTTTTCGCCACAACAGCCTTCTCGCTGCGGTCTTTGCTTTAATTAATTCCATTTCGTTGGTCTAATTAAAAAACCATAACAATCTGTCTATATTGACGACAGGTCAGCATTTTTTTTTTAAATCTTAAGTGACGTTGCAGAGAAGTTTTCCTAAAAATATCGCCACTCATACTGAGCCTAATCAGGTAGCCAGAGATCTACACTACCTGTTTGACCCGGCTGCGCTTTTTTTTATACTAGCACGATATGTGACATTCTGATGGTAAGTTGTGAATGTTCATCATCATCATTACAGCCCCTAGAACACAGCGTCCTAGACCTCCACTGCTAGAGATGGACCTTCCAGAACATATATCTGAAGAATTTGGCCTACACTCGCCACGCTGGCCAGACGGCTTGGCAAGGAAATGATGTCAATTTTTTAAATGATAATTTATTACTGATTCCACAAGTTGGTATTAGTGGAACCGGGACCGACGGCTTAAAGTGCTGTCCGAGGCACGGGAACGGTGGTGTTGAAAATCTATGACGAATGTACGTAAGAAAAGTGAATTTCTCATTGGTACATGCCGGGTGGGTTTGAACCGACCTTTGTAGGATTTAGGGAACGCGTTCTTTCAACCGATCCACCTTCTGTGAATGTTAGCAACTGAAATCAGACACTGATGACTGATATCAGTCCCTAACACTATGCCGACTTAACTGGGCATGACGGCAATTCGAGCCTGATCCCGAAACGCGTGGATACACTTTACTGGGTTTATCGGCATGAATAGTGAATACTGTTCCGCCCTAGCAGACTGGGAAAATTACCACCATCAGTCCGCCTACACCTATTTGTTGTTCTCGTTAAAAGTATGTGCCATTTGCAATGATGTCAAATGCCATTTTTTACATACAAGAAGAACTAATATTGTGAGTTTGCCATGGTGATATTTATATAAAAATAATAAATAAACGTAGAATAGAATACTTAAATTAATTTATTACAAAAATAAATAATGTCAATTTTATAGCAACAATTAAGGGTTAACAATTTCGGCAAATATCTGAAAGCCATACGTCATTAAGGACGCTAAATAGCCCATCAGCGTAAAATCTGTGACAAACAAAATTTTCATTTCGTTTCCATATCCCACATGACACATGATTTATTGGCAATTTTTTTAAAATAATGTTGTTTGCGTCCACTGGGATGCTGTGTGTCATTGACTTATATGTAACTGGACATTAAGACAACTATTCGGTCACCAACAAGTTACACGATGCATTGAGTCTTCTGAAATGACATAAAATACATATTTACATATAGGGGACAGCTATTTGACTCAAGTTACCCGGGTGCCTTCACCGATAATCACGACTCTGACTTGCACCAGGCTGAGTTGCACCAAAATGATATATCTGTATTTGTAACTGCCTCCGTGGTCTAGCGGTTAAGTCCGTGGGTTTAGACTCGGAGGTACCGGGTTCGATTCCTGGTCGGGGCACAAAAATATTCATTAATGTAAATAAATACATTTAATTCATATTTAAATTATTTGTGATATTTCTCGAGTTTGGTAAGCTGAAGACATCGACGAGCTTGCCACTTGTCATGATTGGCGTATAGTAAAGTTGGCTAAATGTGAATCCGCTTATTTATAAGCGTGGTTTCTGATCACCCCGAAAGGGTCGTGATGATTAAAGTTAAATTGACGTCGATTGTGTCTGCCGTCACCATTCAAATTAAACTGGTACATTTTTACTTTTTTTATCGTTACAATTATAGAAGCATTTTGGTGCAACTTAGGTTTAGCTGGAAAGGCAAAGCGAAGAAGACGGTTATATGATTTTAATCCGTAGGTTCTATGGGGTCTCCTTATGTGGCTTTATATTGGGTCGGGGATACGGTGAGCGGACCATATCATTGATGATTTTATGATTAAAAAAAAATAGTTAATTCCACATGCAGTTACTCTGTACAGTAGGTTACTAGTCCAATTGCACACACCTTATGCAATACTCAATTTAATAAGTTTAATAACTTGAAGGCAAGGCAGTGTGGACCTGTAGATCGGAGTCGAGCGAACGACACCGCAACCAACTACAAGTATTTAATTGATTGAAAATTTATTATTCCAGGTTATTTTGTTCTAACTGGATGTTTTGTTAATAATGTTGCCAAGAGACCCGATGGTATGACGTTGGTAACCTGGAGGCAGCCGCTAAAATCGAGGAGTCCGGCAAGCGCCGCAAATATATGGGTACATACTTAGCAGATTGCATATTTGTGCCGTTTGCTGTAGAAACTCTGGGCCCATGAAGTCAACGTAGTTTTAAAAAGACAGCACCACGTCTTTGTCATTGTGACAAGAAGGCTCTTTCTTCGTCCATAGAATGAGTACTGCAATTCAGCGGGGAAATGCAGCCAGCGTTCTTGCCACCATTCCACGCGGACGGGTCTATATTCACAGTCGTATTGTTTGTTCACAGTGAGAAATATTCTAATAGCAGGTTTACTTCTAATTGCTTCTACTCTATTGCTTTATTCTTGTTCTCTTGTTGTCTGTCTCTGTTCTCTTTCTTTGAATAAATAAATAAATACGCAAATCGGCAAACAAGGTAATAAAATAAAACGCCTGTAACTTTCGAATAAAACGAGCAAATTACGTGTAAGAATTGCCCAGTCCCTATATATTAGTCAAATAGTAAGAATTTTAGTATTTATTTTATTTATTTATTTATAAACTCTTTATTGCACAAAATAACTTAAAAAGTAGTGTACAAGGGCGAACTTAATGCCTTCCGGCATTTTATAACAGCTAACCTTTGGGAGTGTGGCAGAGGATTTCGGGTGCATTAAGATACATACAATTACTTAAGAATACTTAAATACTATTACATAAATACTTACATGATATATAATTAAAATAATATATATAATAAACATAAATATATATTATGTATAAATATATAAACACAGCTAATAGAAAGATACTCGTATTATATTACATAAGTACAATCATTTACGATAATATGTTAAGAGAATTCGTATTTATAGACTTCTATGCATAAATTCTTGACTAATTACATATCTATATATTTTATCCATTAGTAGCTGTTCGATGCGTTGCCTGTGTTCATAGTGGTTAGTAAAAAACCTTAAGGTCGTCGTAGGGTCACATGTCATGTAAGATATTGACGTCATGTCTACCCTGGATTCCAAATAATATATTTATCAAATTTAATGAAATTCGGCCAAATAGTATAGGCTAAAAGATTAATAAAACAGATATGGCCGTGGAGTCAAATATCCTGGTCAGCTGATAATGTCATAATACCCGTATAGCCGAGTATGGCAAATTGCATCAAAATCGGTTTAGTAATATCGACGTGAAGGCAAGATAAACATACATACATTTTTTTTCATATTTATAATATTAGTATAGATGTTAGGACCTTCTTTTGCAGACTGTTGCTCTCAAGTACACACTTTTTATTTATTTAAATACATATATTAATCATAAACTGTAATACAAACGCCTGAAAATTTTATATAGCAACATACATAACCACTAAACTACTTAAGTAGTTAATAAATATTTCTTTGCTATATAAAATTTTCAGGCGTTTCTCCAGAGTTGAGCCAAATATGAAGTAATTGTGAAAGTGCCCACACGTGAACTTAGAACGTCCTATGTACATTTCCGCCAAAATTCGTCCCAAATGAAACTTCTGTGGTTTTCAAATTTGGAACAGTAGAACCATTGCTCAAACTGTTTTCCGTTAACAAATACCAAGTTCCATAATTAAATTTCGTCTCGTTTTGCCATCTTTGAAATTTGTAAACATGCATCTATATTATTATAAATATATTATATTATATAGCGCTGGCAGTTTTCTTTCGCATTTTTTTTTAATTAAGAGAATATGCTACTAGTATTGGGCCACAAGACAGCGATTTGGAGAAGCAAAATATTTTTTTGTTATTTTTTTTTTTTTCTAGGTTTATACTTAAATACATATCTTTACGCCAGATCCCTTGCGGGGTAGGCAGAGACAATTGAGTGCCACTTGAGACGATCATTTTATCGACATTCATCAACCTCTTCATACATGCCCTTTTGTTACGAAGGCTTTTTAATTCTCCTTCAGCTAGTGTTTTATTTATTTGATCGTGATATGTGTGTCTTGGTCTGCCAGGGCCTCTTTTACCCACTACTTTCACATTATATACCTGGTTCGTCAATCTTTCTTCGCTCATCCTTTTAACATGCCCGAATCATTCCTTATTTTTGTGCCTTGCTTTCTTATACCTCCATTTTTTTTGTATTTCGACGTTACGTATGTGGTCCGCCGCATAACCGACGCAACGACCTCATTTCTACTGCATTAACCCTACTCTCATGCATATCCTGACATATCCACGTCTCGCTTCCATACATCAGTGTTGGTACCAACATGGCATTGTGTATGGCGAGCCGAGCTTTATTGTTTGGATATTTGGTTCAGTTTAGATTTTAATGGTTATTTTTATTAGTTTTTTTTAACGGAATGACTGTTGGGCCGTGGAAACTTGGCATGTATCTGGTGTGGGCAGCGACGTGTGTATAGACACATTCGCTACATCTCACATCCAGGAGGTATTGTAAATCTATGACAAATGTACGTAAGTTCTCATTGATACATGCCGGATTTGAACCGACCTTTGTGGGATTTTAATGAAAGCGTTCTTACAACCGAGCCAATATTGCTCGAGGTTCACTTTATATAAATTTTGTTTAATTTTATTTAACTAGTATTAATTATTATTTAATATTATGTAAAACTTTTTTTCAAATAAATTCTAATATGTGATTAAAATATACATTGCAATCAAATAAACGTATAATGAGTTGCACCAAATGCATTTATCGTATGAATAAATGTATTGTACACAAACGTAGGATTGATTAAAGTTAATTGATTCACCTACATTCATTTCAATAGCAAAATAATCGAATATAAATTGAATGCGATTGTCAACGTGATTAGTAAACTCTGACGCAATGAAAATGGGTCATTTTTATATACTAGTGGTGGTAAGTCGACTCATGACTAACATCAGTGTCCAACACTATGCCGGCTTGACTGGGCATGGCGGCAATTCGAGCCTGATCCCGAAACGTACACTTTACTGGGTTTTTCGGCACAAACGGTCGATACTTCCTCGCCCCGGCAGACTGGGCAAATTACCACCATCAGTCCGCCTAGCACCTATTTGTTGTTCTCGTTAAAAGCATGTGCCATTTGCAATGATGTCAAATGCCAATTCTAAATTTTCAGGAGAACTAATATTGTAAGCTTGCCATGGTGACATTTATATAAAAATAACACAGCTTGAAACAAGACTTACCTTAAATAACTTACAATTATAAAAACTAAATATTAATGAAAAATTCGTATTCATTGGTTACCTGAGAATTTCAAGCTTTAAAAACCTTATCGTAATCGAATAATACATCTTAGTTGTATTAACCGTAAATATGTTAAGTTTGTTAACAAATATAATTAATTACAAAAGTGTTTATAATTATATTAAGGGCCTACGCACACTGGATGCACGAATTAATATTTATGGACATAAATATCATTATTTTTAGATTGTAAGCTGACATGGCCTTTTTACAGCCACGAATTTAATATTAAGTATCTAGCTGTAAGTAAAAACAAATACCTCGCTTATGAAAAATGAAAATGAAAATGAAAAGATATTTATTTATGTTTATACAAGCAGCCGAGGTTGACAATTTCACATTATACAATGTGTTATTTTAAAAATAATGAAGAGGCTGTAGACGGTGACGTCCCGACCTCCGCTGTAGGCGAGCCAGTGTCACGGAGGCCGGGTTGTGGCGTTGTAGGTGCTCTTAGTTGGGGTCGACTATAAATACATATATATATATATATGTTTTTTTTATAATTCAAAAGTGTTAATCTTAAGATAAGTTACAATTTATTATGTATTGCAAACTTAAATATACTTCTGAGTTTAAACAATGTGTATCGGGCAGTATACCTATAAGCATCAAATCAAATCAAATTATGGCAACAATGTTTTAGTTATAATTATTGTATTGATGTTGGGTTCGGTCCAGCCATGGTCAATGGTAATATTTTTATTTGTTTTGTTTTTTTATTTATTTATTGGCTTGTATGTATTGACAATATCCAAGTGTTACGTGCTAACCATACGGAAATAAATTATTTTGATTTGATTTGATTTGATGCTTATAGGTATACTGCCTGATACACATTGTTTAAACTCAGAAGTATATTTAAGTTTGTAATACATAATAAATTGTAACTTATCTTAAGATTAACACTTTTGAATAAAAAAAAAAACATATATGTACATTCGTACATCATAATTACATTTAAAAAGCTACATATTGTAAGATTATTTTATAATACTGCGTACAATACTGGCTACAAATAAGTAAATGAGAATGGGAAAATGATCTCTTGCCAAAATTATTTCTTTTTAATTTGATAGTTAATATATTGTGATTTCATAATCTGTAATTAATTTTATTTATTTGACCCTAGCATAACGACAATCGTCAAAAATTTTTTTTTACATTAATAATTACATAGTTTCGATCACGACGATTTGAAATCCAGTGTTTATCTATAACAAAGTACCTGGTCATAATATAAGAACCTAATCGAATAAAATCGTATAAGCTATTCTAACTATTTCATAAATAAATTTTAATCAATAGACTATTTAATTAAATTATAATTTAATGCTGGTAAAAGAGATTTAATTAAATTAAAAAAAAACAAACACAACTAATTGTTATATTGATAATTGAATTGTATTTAGTTGAGGCACGCTGCAAAAAAGTTGGGGCCTGGTTTTGGGCAATCTCTTTTAAGGAACGAAAAAGGACAATGGGCAAATATGACCCGCTTAGCGAAAAGTGGCGGACATTAACCAAAATGGTTTTAAATTAAAGAAAATAATGTGGCCTTTCATTATATGTAAACATTTTTTTTTAATCGATGGGAGTATAAAGTTATGATGTTTTTATTAAAATAAAAAATACACAACTAAACGAATGTTTTTTATCTATATACAGTGTAAACTTCATTTAACAGCACACGATTTAACGACAAATACCCTAAAACGTCAAAATTACTTGACTTGGGTATAGTTTACCTTATTGTCCATAGTGTTAATAATAGGTACACTCTGATGTAGCATTACAAACCCTCTAAATAACGACAACAATACGTGATCATTTATGTAGTTTAGTTAGTTTATGTGTTATGATAGATGTTTATGGTCACCTTCGGTCCAAAGTTTTTGGATTCTGATGTTTGCGGTAACAGGTTATTGAAAGGTCACAAATTTCCACTTCGTTGGGGAAGTAAATAAACAGACCTTTAAATTTATAGACGTATATACTATACATATTAAACGGACCGGCATTACAATCTGGACAAGGCGACGCTGAAATTCTGATGGCCAGATGGGTAACAGTAGAAGTCTAGGATTTTATGTTCTATGATAATAATGATGATCATTAGTAGGTATAGTATTGTGTATATATTATATTGTATTGTTAATATTTTTTTTATGTAGGTTATATGTATGTATTAGTATGTTATTATTAATAAGTATGTATATGTTATCTGCAATAAAACTCTTCAAGTTTATTTAGTATTGCACCTACCTTATGTACTTACTGCTTAAACAATTAAGTTTAAATAAATAAATAAAATGATCCACTACTGCAACTATATTGCAGCTCGTCGCCGCCTCCGTGGTCTAGTGGTAACAAACGTTGCCGTGAACTCGGGAGGTCGTGGGTTTGATTCCCACCGGGGGTAAGTTGTACATTGTATAATTTGTATCGGTCTGGGTGTTTATATGTATATATTTACAAAAAAAAAAAGTATAATATGTAGTTTATCAACCATCTAGTTTCCGTAACACAAGACTCGTAGCTTACCACGGAAATTAGATGGCGCTGTGTGACCTGTCTGGAAATATTTATTATTATTTATTATATAGTTAGTAAACTTAAAATATATGGAGGCAATTATTTAAAATATCAGAACAAAATAGAATATCTCATAGGTAATAAAAATATAAGTAGAATATATACGAAAAAATATATATAATACGAAAAAAATACACGAATCTCTTAATCATTAATTTCAATAATTTAACTACCTTTAGGTAAAGGCAAACTTCAAATCGAGTCATATTCATAAATATAGTTAACACTTCCTTTCTAACTAAACAGTCCTAAATTCATGTCTCTTTTCCATTTGTATAGTGAATCCTCAATTGCAGCAATATCCTTTTTCAATTCCCTCATCATGTAAGTAGTTTTATATTACTGTGTATTTATGATGTACATTTAATTTATATATATTGTATATTTATATATGTGTATATAAATAATAAATAAATAAATATTTCCAGACAGGTCACACAGCGCCATCTAGTTTCCGTGGTAAGGTACGAGGCTTGTGTTACGGAAACTAGATGGTTGATAAACTACATATTATACTTCTTTTTTTTTGTAAATATATACATAAGTATTATACATATAAACACCCAGACCGAGACAAATTATACAATGTACAACTTGCCCCCGGTGGGAATCGAACCCACGACCTCCCGAGTTCACGGCAACGTTTGTTACCACTAGACCACGGAGGTGGTCATATATATGTATGTGTACCATGTAATATTGTTATGTATGTATTAACACTGTTAAAAAAGAATAATTAACTTAATTCATGATCGTACCTACCATATATACTATCTAAATGTCCTAAAGGTTTGGCTGTCAGAGAATGTCTAGCAGCATTAACTCCGCCTTTGTACGTAGTGCAATTGAGTTTTTAAATAAATAACGATAAAAAACTAAAGTGATAAATTTTACTCTATACGTTTAAGCTATTATTTACAAGGACATTTATTGATGTTGCAAGCTCGGCTTGTTCCTGGTAGTTTATAATAATAATAATAATAAATTATTTATTTCAGAATTAATTCCATAATTATTAGTAACATTCCAACTTAGAACTATGTTAGTAGTTATACACATGAATTAAAAAGTCAAAAAGGCAAAAATAATAATAATAATAACAATACCTAGTACTTAATTTAATTTAAATAATATTAATTCTTAAATATCTGTGGGGATATTTATACTACACAAATGCTGTACATATTTAATTTACACATTCCCAGTTACAACTCCAATCCAGCGCTTAACAAAAGCGCTGTCAAAGCGCGATGATATCATCCTCAGAATGCTGTTGTCACTGTCTCTCACTCTCCGCAGTATCAACGCTGCCTTTTTGCGGATTATGGCCGGAAATCCATCCACACGCGCCTCCGCAAAAATGCCCGATGCACTGCTGCGTCGAGGCAGTCCCATCAGCATTCTGAAGATATTATTGTATTGGATGCGCAGAGCGTTGTAGGCCCGATTAGAGTATCTCACCCACAGACTGCTGGTGTAAAAAGACGTGCAGTATGCTTTAAAAAGCGTGATTTTTACACTGTCTGAACATCGAGCAAATCTGCGAGCGAGCATGTTCCCCCGCACCGCCAACGCTCTGCGTTCCCTCTCAATATCCATAGTTTAGGGCCAACAGGGCTTGGTCAAAAACATCCAAATATGTCTATGTTATAATCCCTCCAAAATGTAATAGAACCTTGAAGAAGTTGCTCACCTTTGATTGCCGAAACTCATAGATAAACTAGTAAATATTTGTTTAGTGAAAAACAAATGAATTAATTAAAAACCTCGACTTGGCAGTTAATTGCTTTGACCAACTTTTCGTGATTAACCGTTGATGGATAGTAAACTAAAATCTAAACAAATTAGTATAAATTATTCATAATTATTTTTAAGTTTTTTTAATTTTTCATTTTCATCCGACTGCGCTACACAAATAAGGGTAATTTGTTTATCAGCGTATGTTTGTTCCTTTTTAGCACATTGGAGACCAAATGCGTGGTCTGATTTTAATGATTCTCATATCAATCGATTCGTTTTAATCAAGCGAGTGTCATTGAAGATAAGAAATTAAACATATTTCAGTAAGGCGACAACACGGTATGTAAACTGACTCACTCTTTTCAGATGAGAACAGCACAGTTAACCAAAAACTCGCTTTTATCTTGTGTTGTATTTAATTTAATGAGGTGATATTTATTCGCACATCTTTCGTATTCAAAGACGGTATTCTTAGTTGTAAACATCTCAAACCTCAGGTCATAAATGTTGCCATTTTAAATATTTTCATAATAAGTTTTTTTTCTGGCAACATTGAAGATTGCGGTCCAGTTTTTTTTTAAATTACTACACGCTCTAACATTTGTGTCATCCACAAGTCTGTCCCTTTCATATTATAAATATTATTTAGGAACGAAAGCTGATTTGAATGAAATTAAAATTAATTTGTTTTGTTTAAAAATATAACAATGTGGTATTTAACTTAAATAAGTAATTTAACTAATTAGCAATAATAAAATAAGAAACACAAGTTTAAATAATATTAATATGAGCCGAAAATAACATTAAACGCTTCAAGGGGGTTTCAAGGTACGTCGCGATGTACCTTGTTGTATTCTCTTCTCCCGATGGATGATGAATGAGGTGACAGGGAAGGCAAAGGGTCTAGCCCATACAGCCAAGTTTGCCGTAACATATCTTTCTTTTTTATGAGTTCATGAGGTCATCATCAAATTCCGGATGATGCTTTTCTTGGAGTCACTCGCGGCATTATAGCTCAAACACGTCGGGTAAAATGAGTTGACAGCGCGCAAAATGACGCGAAGGAGCTCGCGATGTACCTTGAGTTTGATAGTTCTATTCTTTGAGCGTAGTGATGTGCCGAAGTGCCGTTTGACAGTTGGAAGAAATAATTGAGTGGAAACGCCATTGTGGAAACGTCTATGAATACGAGTGCAGGTTACCTTAGCCCAAAGTACTCTGCTATAGCTGTGTACTTAACTATAACTTATGTTGGTAAAATGGTATTTATATTGTAGTGTATATGTATATATTTTAGTGTATATGTATTTGTAAGTAGTACTCATTAGCATTTTAAAATTGAAATTATTCTGTATACAAAATAGAAGAGGCGAAATAACGCCGAGGCGCCGTCCATTGGCTTGGTAAAAGTCAGAGTGCATTTGACTGTAATTCAGCCTAAAAGCCTTCCTGTCGTCATAGATCACCCATATCTCATACAGACTCAAAAACAAAAACATATAAAGGAAAATATAGTAACCAAAATATTTTCCTATTCTACTTTATGAATAGTCATCACGAATGTAAACTTTTGCCGTCAGAAACGACACTTTACATTATTTTTTGCAGGGAAAAGACAGAGAAGCAAATAATAATAATAATAATAAATATTTCCACACAGGTCACACAGCGCCATCTAGTTTCCGTGGTAAGCTACGAGGCTTGTGTTACGGAAATTAGATGGTTAATAAACTACATATTATACTTTTTTTTTGTAAATATATACATATTATACATATAAACACCCAGACCGAGACAAATTATACAATGTACAACTTGCCCCCGGTGGGAATCGAACCAACGACCCCCCGAGTTCACGGCAACATTTGTTACCACTAGACCACGGAGAGAGAAATAAGAAAGAACGAAGCGTTGCCTGCCAATACTAAAGGTAAATTATTATTTTTAAATTATAATATAGTTTTAATTTAATTATAATATAGTTATAAAATTATAATATAATATAATTATAATTATTATATTATAGTCTAATGTAAGAGCATACAAAATCACGCTCTATATATATTAAAAAACTTCTGGTGGTCATAGGGTCACATGTCTTTTTTAGATTTTGACATCTTATACCCCATATCCATTCCTGAATATTAAGAATCATTGCTGCTGAATTTTATCAAAATCGGCTCAGTAATATACGTGTAAAGGCAACTAATCACTTGTCGTTAATTTCTATTCTAACGTTCATAACCATATTTTTAAAAAATCTTTTTATTTTAAATTGCACTAAAACTTTAATTTAGGTACATAGGCAAGTTTAATGACCGTTATAAACCGTAAATGTATATTTTAACAGACTAAATAGCATTACAAACGTTGTAAGCAATATTAATGTATCGGATGGTATTTAAATATTATCCAATATATTGATTGCATCCGTGGTCTAGCGGTTAAGTCCGTGGATTTAGACTCGGAGGTACCGGGTTCGATTCCTGGTCGGGACACAAAAATATTTATTAATGTAAATAAATACATTTAGTTAATACTTAATTTATTTGTGATATTTCTCGAGTTTGGTACGCTGGAGACATCGACGAGCTTGCCACTTGTCATGATTGGCCTATAGTAAAGTTGGCTAAATGTGAATCCGCTTATTTATAAGCGTGGTTTGTGACCACCCCGGAAGGGAAACGGTCGTGATGATGATACAATATATTGATATGTATTGATAGTTGCCTAGTGTTTTTTTTTTTTTTTCTGGCAACACTGACATTGCATTAGCGATGAGTAGGGCGCAATGGCCTACTCACATTGACAGTTCATTCCCGCGCCGACTTTGGTTGGTATTGGTTTATGGTAATGGTTTAACTTGCAAGTGGATACCTGGTAGTATTTGTATAGTGTGTTCGTATAACGTCGTTCGATTTCATCTGTTACGCTATAATATATAGATCTATAGATGAACAATTAAATAGTTGTGGTTGTTCTTAGATATGACAAAACTAAATCCAGAAATGCAAAAGTTTTAAATGTATTTATTAACCTTTGACCTGCCTTATAATAATGTATTAATGTTGATGGATGATGTCAATCCATTAACACCATAAACTATTATAAGGAAATAATTGTGGTTTCCAAGAAAAAATATAAAATAAAATTAATATTAATACTACGGATAGAGATATAAGTCTAGTCCGCGTGGAATGGTGGCAAGAACGCTGGCTGCATCTCCCCGCTGGATTGCAATACTGATTGTTTGGGCAAAGTGAGAGCCAGCCCGGACGAGACACCAAGACACGGTGGTATGTCTTTTAAAAACTTTTTTGCGCTTGGACTGCATGGGCCCAGAGTTTCTACAGCAACAGCAAACGGCACAATTATGTAATCTACTTGCGCCGCTTGCCGGACTCCACATTTTTCGCCGAGGCCCCTGATTTTTATGGGACACCCCTGAGATACGACGCGGCGACCGTGTCGGATAACTACAGCAGGCTCCAGGAGAACTGGAACTTTGGTGGTGGCTAGAGCCCTTTTAAAAGTACCGTTAAGGGAGCCGTGGCGGGAAAATCTTCCCGCACTTTTAAAACAGGGGAGCCCATGAACACCAAGACAGTCGACCTCCATTTCACACGGACATCGACCAACGGCAATACGAAAACTAAAAACAACGGTTCCAAGAAAATGGCCACTATTATAATGAAAAGTAAATTTGCAAGCATCCAATTTCTAGAACTTAACATTATTTGACTTAGCTGAAATATATTAAGAATGCTTGAAGTATTTCCAGCAGTAGAACACAAATTCCTAGATATTTATTGCTAAAAAAAAGCCGTTCAGAACATTTTAGTTAATTTTGTCTTCAATTGCTGAGTATACTGTCAATACTAACTCAATGACAAATCTACGTATATTTTTAACTAAAACTGCTTAGCAACAAATTAGTTACTTGATGGCCCATTTCATTTCTATGCACTGAAAAAAGTTTATTTTGGTTTTTAATATGAATTCAGCACACCTACCTCTTAAAAAACGACTACGCGTCCGAACCTGTAATTTAGTAATGACGTGAGTTAGTTTAAAGACATTGTATTCGAAAACACTGATATCGGAATAAAACTTAAAATGTTGAATTACTTTAAATCCATTCCATCCACTGAGAAGTGTGTAGTTGGTGGTTTTGGAGTTTAACCGTCTGAATTATTATGTTATTAAAATTATGTAAAACACCATGATGACGTGCGTATAAATTAATTAACTTTAGTACATCTCGATAACTGTTGCCATCCGGTTATAAAAAGCCAATTAATGCGTCATTGTCACATGACTTTTAAACTGGCATTATTAGTAGAAACATAGGATAGTCCATTTCTGATGGAGTTTTTTTTTAATGGTTAAAATGTGAAGAAAAAAAAAATTTGGTTTTTACTCGCTTTTTTAAATAATCATTAAAATCAAATAGATAATTTTGTATTTGGCAAATAGCGTTTAAAGATTCTGGATTCTTATATTCCAGCTTATTTTTGGAATAAAATTGCAGAATTTCACATTTACAACTTAAATACATGCTGGTGTAGAAAATGATGGATCGACGACGTCTAGCAACTGCTTCAATTTGCTACTTTATTTGTACTGAAAATAACAATTTGAAATGGGGTTTATGTTCATTTGCTAGCGTTCTCAATCTAAATCGATTTCGATTGCTTCACTTATTTATTGAAGCACAAATAACGATATGCAGAACAATTTCCTTATTCTCGCGTTATTTGTCTTGTTCCTGTATTCGTTCACTGAACTTTTTTAAGAGAACTCGAGACCTTTAAGAGGAAATTGGAATACTTAAAATTATATTTATACTTTTTGAAACGTTGACATCCGTCAAAGAACCAAAGTTACCAACATAGCTTGCAAAATTAGCAAGTTGAAGTGGCAATATGCTGGACACGTCTGTCGAAGAAGCGATGAACGATGGAGTGAACGGGTCCTGCAGTGGAGACCACGTACTAGAAGACGCAGAGTGAGACGACCCCCGCTAGATGGACGGTTGATCTTGAAAGTCGCTGGTAGGGGATGGATGAGGGTGGCAGAAGATCGTGTAACATAGCAAGCCTTGGGAGAGAACTATATATACGTATGTATGTATTTTTATTTGTATGTATGCATTAGTAAGTAAATAAGTATTTATTCACTAGTATATATTGAAGTCTAATATTTTTCTATTAGTTTTGATAGCACCTGCCTTATCTTGTCTTAACTGCTTTAGTTGTCCCAAAGGTTTGACCGGTATAAGAATATCTAGCGGCATTAGGTCCGCCTTTGTACTGTATATACACCAGTGGAGAGACACATGCTAAAGATAACTTTTTAAACGATTAGTCAAAAATTTGTGTCATTAATTACTACTCGAGGTGTTTATTTATCTGATTTGTGATTCCCAAATCGTCATAATTATATTAATTTATGCTAATTACATTAATAACGGCCGGTAGCAGAAAGGCCGTTGACATGTTTAATGTATGCCTATGAGACACGTCATTAGCTGATATTACGAATGTGACAAGCTAACTACCAATCACGTGGCGAATATCAAAACTTATCAAACTTTCTGAAACTGCAAAATGTGTAATGTATTCAAAATAATAATGATAATAAGCATTCCATGGAGTGCCTGGCACAATAGGCAGGTTTGAAAAAGAGGCCTCTTTTTATTTTATTGCGCTACAAGACGCTCACCATCCACCATTCTACTCCTCTCCCAACCGAACCAAATACTGGTAAAGGTATTTTTAGTTGTAAACTATTCAAACCTCGAACGGCATCAATGTTACCATTTTAAATATTTGAGTTTTTTTTCTGGTAACATTGGAGATTGCGTTCCCGTATTCTAAATAATCATTCTTTCAGAATTACAACACGCTCTTGCGCTTTTGACGTCATAAGTCTTTCTCTTTCATATTATGAGTATTCATTTGTCCAGATTATTTCTTATTTTGGTACGAAATATAATTTGAATGTGTTTGACAATTTATCTCGTTTAAAAATGTTAAAAAAGTGTTCATTTACTAAAATAAGTAACTTAACTAATTATTAATAAGAAATACAAGTAAATAGAAATATTATCCGGAAACAACATAAACGCTTCAAGGAGTTTTCAAAGTACGTCGCGATGTACCTTCAGTTTTACAGTTCTATTTCTCGAGCATAGTGACGTGCCAAGGCATCACTCCGTTTGACAGCTGGAATAAATAATTGAGTGGAGGAGCCTTTTAGGAAATGTCTAAGAATACGGGTGTTAGTCTGTGTTAAAGCACTCCAGCAGCGGAGGTTCTTCGCGCCATTTTGCGTGGACATGTCAAGTGCAAGTTTTTGTTTTGTAAATTAATTTACTGTGGATATTATTGGTCAAAAGTGGTGTTGTTTTGTTTAATAATGTGCTACAATGTGAATAATTATGGAAAACGATAAATTGGACTTTAAATATAGGGCACAAGTTGCAGTTTATTTTTTGTGGTTTTCCCGCGCTGTCAACTCCCATATTTTACCCGACGTGTTTGAGCAGTGGATGGTTCCGCGAGTGACTCCAAGAAAAGCAACAAATTCTGCAGCATCTGGAATTTGATGATGACCTCATTAACTCATTAAAAAGAAAGAATTACGTCAGACTTGGCTGTATGGGCTAGACCCTTTGCCTTCCCTATCATCTTATTCATCATCCATCGGGAGAAGATAACCAAAAAAAAAAGCACTCCAGCAGCTCTATTCTGTTACTTAAGCGCAAACGTTATATATATATATATCGCGCTATGAAAGTTGTTATTTGCACGGACCCTGTCAAGAGCGCTTATAGAGTTAAAAATTGAATAATATCTTGTAATTATGACGCAAGCTCTGACGTAAATAACGAAATCCACTAATAACGTTTGCGGCTAAGTAATAGAATAGGGCTTAAGGTTCCTCTGATTAAACTTAATATTATTAAATACTTATACAGTGTAGTGCAATTTATTGTAGTGTAATGTAATTATTAAGTTTTGTTAAAGCCAGAAATTATTTTTTTTTTTTCAACAAATAGTAATAAGCCATCACAATTATCTACAGCGTAAAGAAGGTCTAATATGTCCTACAGCCCTATTCTGTTACTTAAGCGCAAACGTTATTAGTGAATTTCGTTATTTGCGTCAGAGATTTCGTCATAATTACCTACAAAACATTATTCAATTCTCACTCTATAAGCACTCGACCTTGACAGTGTCCGTGCAAATATCAACTTTAATAGCATTATATATATATAGTTAATGATTTTCATTATATAACGTTTGCGCTTAAGTAACAGAATAGGACTGCTGTCGCATTTACGGTTTTTCTTGTTTGAATGAGTTTAGGAGATGCTTCCCCAGGTTCCGTAGAGGATGCGTCAGAATTAACAATGCTAAATATAACATTAATCCTCCAAAAATAATGTTGTCTTCTCTGTTTTTTGTTTGATATTTGTTCTTTGCCAGTTGCCGAGGGAGGGAGTGGCTAATGCGCTCACCTTCATCCTAAACTCATGAGGCTTCTTTCCACCACGTCCAAATAGAATCTAATTATGCAACTAAAACTGCTTGTTACATAGACATATTATTTATTTTAATTTGTGTAGGTTATATGTATGTATTAGTATGTAATTATTAATATGTATGTATATGTTATCTGCATTAAAACTGTTCAAGTTTATTTAGTATTGCACCTACCTTATGTACTTACTGCTCTCGTTATCCCGAAGGTTTGACCGTCATAGAATGTCTAGCGGCATTAGGTCCGCCTTTGTACTTTGTGCAATTAGTTTAAATAAATAAA
This sequence comes from Tinea semifulvella, assembly GCA_910589645.1. Taxonomy (NCBI): domain Eukaryota; kingdom Metazoa; phylum Arthropoda; class Insecta; order Lepidoptera; family Tineidae; genus Tinea; species Tinea semifulvella. Next base: position 8,869,170 of record OU342595.1, on the reverse strand, counting down.
TAAATAATGGAAGTGAATATTTTGACAAATAGACTGTCGCTGCAGCTCTAATAACTGGTTCCTACCCATATCACTATTTTGAAATATTATAAATCGAAGTTTTCCGCCGCGTCTGTCTGTCTGTTCGCGATGAACTCAAAAACCATTGCTCCGATTTTACATGCTGTTTTCGCCAATAGATAGAGTGGTTCTCGAGGAAGATTTCAGTATATCGTTTTAAAAGTTTTTGTATACATTAACGATATTTGTTGGAGGTTTCGGATAAAATAAACCGTCCGGGAGATTTTAACGAAAGAAAATAATGTATGGTGGGATTGTGTATCTTATATAGGTCTACAGAAAAGTCCGCGATTGCAAATGTCTATCTCTTAATAACATACTATATCCATTTTAATACTTTGAAAATGGGAACTACTTTCGTGGTCTAGCGGTTAAGTCCGTGGACTTAGACCTGGAGGTACTGGGTTCAATTCCTGGTCGGGACAAAATAATATTTATTAATCTATATTAATATCTAATTTATTTGTGATATTTCCCCAGTTTGGTACGGAGACATCGACAAGCTTGCCAGTTGTAAAGTTGGCTAAATGTGAATCCGCTTCTTTATAAGCGTGGTTTCTAATGAAAAAAATCCTGATGAAAAAATGGGAAATTATAAAGCATATTGTATGCCCATAATATGGGCAGATTGCATCATCATGACATGTACATACAACTGTAATTAGAATTAGCAATCTATACAATAAAGAATTTTTGAATTTTGGAAAGCTATTAGACAAATACGGTATTAATCCTTATCATTTTAAATACCTTAGTTTGCTTAAGTATTTTATTAAGACATGTTTTTTCCTTTACACCATTCAAATTAAATTAATACCTTAGGAAATATAGCAAAATCAAAATAATGTGCAATGAAATTAATTTCGTATCGCCGTTTGAAGCAAAGCCGGTTAAAACAGCTAGTTTTATCATAAAATATATGTATTTTATATTTACCTTCTTTTAAGTCGTTAGAGAGAACTAGGAAATGAATAAATTCAAAATATTCATTGTGTTTATTTTAATAACTAGATTTTAGTGACGATACCTATTCTGCCATTTTTAATAACTGATCTAACTACTATTATTTTGTTGGACGAAAATGTATTTCTATTGATTCTTTTAATAATGACTATATAAATTATTCTATTATTGAGGTAGCTTTAATTAAGAAAAAGAAATAAAACTAAAGGACAATGAGAATACCAAAGTTTGCCCGCTATTCTAGTTTGCTGGGATACTGCGGTAGCGTAGCTAAAACTGCCACATTTTTCTTCTATCCTTGGGATTATGTTCCTTGACGTGCACTTTTAAATTGAGTTTGTTGTTTCAATGACAATATGACGGTTCGCATGTTACGGAAGTGTAAAACACGTTCTTCTACGACAAGAAAAGAAGCATAAAAAAATATGTAATAAATTAAGTCAAAGACAAAATATTGTCGCGTAGGGGTTGCGACAGATTAGGTAGGGGTTCAATGAAACCAGCTTTTGGACTGATATCTGTAATTAGCCTATTATTGCACAGCCCGGGTGATGTTTATTGACCTGATGGGTTTAGGGAAACGACTGGCCTGGTAGTTTTCGACTTCTCCAGCCTCGCCTTGCACCCCTCCACCGAACTGCGTGTAAGTCGCGGGTGGCTGCGAGCAGTCTCTGAAGCGTTTCCTTCTCTGCAGAACGTACGTATGGTAGGGTAGAAGTAGGGTCCTGGAATGGAGAACACCCCAGGCTTTAGAACAGCAAAACGTGGGGGCCAGCTACACCGGTGAAGGTCCAGTAAGTCACCCCAGCGGGACCTTCTATGAAGATTTAGAATTAATTAGACGACTAACGATGTTATTTCTTATATAGCAGTGATTTGACAGCTCGCCTGCCTTTTCGTTACTGTTTAAAACCCTGCGCAGGCGCATGATAATTCATAGACAATTCTCTTTGGCAGGCGTCGTAATATTATATTTAGAATTGTATTTAATTAATTTATTATTACTTAACTTAGTAAGTCGGTAATTTATTTTAGGTATTATTTATTTCTTTTAATACAAACGCTTTAGATAATAGTTTATTTTCCCATTAGCAACACGATTTCTAAGTCATAACGCCACAATATCTTTATTCACGTAAACTTATTACAGGCATTTATGAAACTTTATAATTAAATTATTTTGAATGATTCGACTCCTGCTAGTAGAAGACTAAGCAGCGAAGTGGTCCAATGAGTAAGCTGTTAGCAAAAGACCAGCAGCTTATGTAAGAAAGTAACAATGCGTCAGCAATATTCACGAAAAAATAAGAATGAAAGTCTAGACATATTTTCTAATTCTTTGCATGTTTTTAAGCGCAATGTATTGTCACTGCAGCGGATCCTGGCTGGGACTGTAAACTGAACTGCTGTTTAACCAAATTTGATCCTTGGAATTGTGTTGCTTGATTGTGGTTGCATCATGTTGTAATTTTTGCTAAGTTATTGTTGTAATTGTATTGTGTTTTTATTTTGGCTAATCAAAGGCCCAATTTATGGATACTGTAATAGCATGTGGTGGTTGCCTGTAATTGGTGCAGCATCTGTTTTCTGTCTTAGTTGTAGTTTAGTTTAGTTTATTTAGTTTATTTATTTTGTAAGTAGGCATAGGACAATAAATATAATGTATTCTGCGCTTTTACATGTCAAAAAATTTATAAATATAACGAAAAGCTTATTTTCTGAGAAATAGCTTGTATCTGGAGCAGCACATTACAACCCAAATATACATAATTATAATCTTAAAATTATAGCTGCTGTAAATAGGCATTGTCATATTATAAACTAAGACATTACACAATTATAAAATGAATACATCAAGGATTATAGCTGCTGTAAAGTGGCATTGTCATACTATAAGCTAAAACATTATATATAGCTGCTGTAAAGTGGCATTGTCATACTATAAGCTAAAACATTATATATAGCTGCTGTAAAGTGGCATTGTCATACTATAAGCTAAAACATTATATATAGCTGCTGTAAAAATCAATGTATATTTTGTTGCTGTCACTGTTGGCGACCCTAATAAATAAATAAATACATAAATAAAATAAATATGAATTTCTTTTTTTTAGTACCTTTCTACTGGTAGATAATATACCTACAACTTATAAAATGTTAAACAAAAAACATGTGTACACCCTAGTATTTTCTCATTTGATAATTTATGATGTTTACGCACACTCTTTGTCCTTGATACTAAATCAAGTCAGATTTTTTATGTAAAGATGAAAAACGCTTCTTCAGTGCGTTAAAAAAAACATGATATTTTGGTAAATATTAATATTAAAGAGCGGTGGTGGATCAGTTGTAAGAATGCTTTCCTTAAAATCCCACAAAGTTCGGTTCAAATCGCCCCGGCATGTACCAATTACAAATACACTTTTCTTACGTACATTTGTCATAGATTTGAAAAGCGTCGGTCCCGGTTCTACTAATAATAACTTGTAGAATCGTTAATAAATTGTCATTAAAATTGACATCAGATCCTCGCCAACCCGTCTGGCCAGCGCAGCAGCGTGGCGAGTTTAGGCCAAATTCTCCTGATATATGTTTTGGAAGGCCCATCTCCAACAGTTGAGGTCCATAATTTTAACGGGTCTTTACGCGATTTACCTTAGAGACGGTCGACCCGTGACCTGCAATGGCCAATGCAACTTGACTGAAACGTCGGGAGAAATATATCTCTAAGGTAAATCGCGTAAAGACCAGTCAAAATTATAAAAACTATTATGAATGTGCGCGAAAGTTTAAAAAGTTTAGTTGAGGTCTAGTACGCTGTGTTCTAAGGGCTATAATGGTAATACTAAATACCTATTAGGAACGCATTTTAAACTCAGCTTTAGGCAGTGAAAATGGTTATAGGATTTTAGAGCCGGTAACTGAATCTTTTCTTAGTCGCATTTATTGCAAATTGTTGTATTTAAGTGAAGAAATGCCGCTAACAATATACATATAAGTATATACAATATTTGTACGCCTCATGGCAGAACACAGCTGCACTTTTATAAACTAGGTTAATATATTAACTAGATTACCTGTGTTGAAACAAATAAATGATTTGATTTCATTGATTTGATAAGAAACGATTCAGTTACCGGCCCTAAATTCCTATAACCGTCGAACTGACGTCTGAGTCGTGGCTACAAGTGAAAGTCCACTTTTTGATATCTTTGAATACGCCATAAGTATACCATTTGGAATTGAAGAAGAATAACTTCAGAGAGACCGGATCAGCCTAACGTGCGCACGAGTTAAGTAACATAAATGGTATGGTATGTTATGATTATACCACAAGATCTCGGCCAAGGTTGCCCTGTGTCTTGTCGGAGGCATCACATAAATACCATGATTATAAACGACGACTTGCAAATTTTTGCCATGGGAATCTCTGATATTTTTTATTAGTCAATTATTGTTACGAACCTCCCTAGGTCAGAGATATATATAATACAAAATATATAATAATAATATATAAATACAAATGTTTTTTTTTTTTTTTTTTTTTTTTTTCATTTTGGTCTAGCAACTTTGCCCACTTTAAAAAAAAAAAAAACAAGTATCATTACTACCGTAAGCCCATCAAGCAATTAATGCTATTTTTGACATAAGGTCGCACGAACTTATAAAATTTAAATTTATTTAAATATAAGTAAAATTTAAAGTAAAATCTACAACTATAGTCGTTTCTTTATAGATATATATATTTATTATTCGAAGTAAAATACAACCAGTATAAAAGAATTACAATATAAAAGCTACCTAAATAATAAAATTAAAAATAAACTAAACTATAAATAAAAAATGTCCTCTAGAGACGTCCCATCCGAGATAGTCCCAAGGAGACTGGCAACATTTCCCCTCTGTATAGCGAGGCTAATACGTTGGCAGAAATAATTGCCAGCCTTCCTGTCTCCAGACCTTTCTGTCAGCCGCTTTGACAACTCCTTGGCCAAGCGCCTCGCTGACGGTCCCCATGGGCCCATCGTCTCGACCCCAAACGGCGCAAACTCGTAACCGGAACTAAGGTTGGCATATTTGCGCAATTTGAGGTTCTCCGCAGAAAAAGCCGCTCTCCCCGCACCTGACGAGGTCGCCTGGATGTGAGATGGAGCTAATGTGTCTACACACGTCGCATCCCACACCAGAGATCTGCCAAGTTTCCACGGCCCAACAGTCATTCCGTCGGGTCTCTTGCCATCGCTCCGCACAATCCCAGATGGTTCTAAGATTGCGGGTACACCAGCAGTGACAAGAGCCCTTCGGATGATGTCGTTGAGAGCCGCGTGACGAGGAATGCGGCCAGCACTTCTAGCACAAGAAAGCCCGTGGTGTCCGAGATGATCGACTGGTTCTCCGCATCGACACTGGTGCGGGTGGACAGTCCGGGCTCCGAGACGAAGGCACACCGCCATGGTCAGTGTATGTCGGTCAAGGAGTGTGCCAACCGATGCTGAGGGAAAAGCCTGCAACCAAAGACCTGACTCCCTAGTGGAAACGGCCATGAGGCGAGCCCGCTCTTTTATATTACTAGCAGATAAAATATCTTCCTGTACCAGTTTGCAGAGCGGCTCGTCCCATAGTCGTTGGATTTTTGATGAAATTGGAACCGAAACATTTGGACATGCTACTGACCAGGCATCTCTGGCATCTGACAAGTACGACGGCTCAACGGAACCCAGAGATGGGTTAGTGATTCTCCCGTAGAGCTCGACAGTACTATGTACAGACGACAGAAAAGCTGGCAGTGCTACACTAGAAATTTTGCGGGTTCCCAGGCCTCCGAACCGAATTGGTAGTGAAGCCTGGGCCCAAGTACGGTCATTCATGGGGCAATTTAGAATTTCGGTTAGTGAATTTTGCAATTGTTTGTCTAATAAAACTAGTTCTTCTGAAAATTTCCAAAGTTGAGAGCAACGGAGTACATACATAAATTTGGGAGCGAACAAACAATATCGTATGATAAAAAGTGCCATGTGGGGTTGAATTTTGAATAAGCGTTCTGAAGTTAAGTTAAATTTAGTTAATTGTTCCTGAACATAAATTTGGATGGATTCATCTAGGATTGGTGATCCTAGGAGCCGAAGGGTTTCATTATTTAAAATTTTGATATTGGGCGCTAGACTATTAAATTTGGAAATAATTTCAATTTGTTTGTCATGAGTTAATAAATTTGATAAATAAAGTTCACATTTTGAAAAATTTTATTCTAAGCCTATGGTGCCAAAATCATATATAAGTTTTAAAGTAGAATAAAATATATTTATTCGAAGTAGATACAAAAATACTAAAATAAAATAGATTAAAACACTAATTATGAATAAAACTAAACTAAAAATACCTATGAAATTCAAACTATTCTACAAAATAAACTAAGGGCTTACCACCAGGGAGGGTACCTAAAACGCTCGCCGCATTTCCTCGTTAAATTTTAATGGAAATATTCTGTTTTAGGTAGTTATGGCATTTGGGATCGCCACACTCTTGAAAAATTCGTTTACCCTGCTCTTTTATGAATTTGTCGGTATCAAGAGAATATACCCCCATTGTTTCAACCCCAAATGCCACAAAGTTATATATTCTTTTTAATGCTATTATATTTGATGTGCTTTTTAAATTAATGCTTTTTAAGTAGAATTATTATTGTGAAATAATTATGAGTTTCTAAATGCCTGAAATAAAATATATTTAATTGGATTAAAAATTGTCTGATATAGCTGAAATGTATCTTGCAATTTCTAAAAACATTTAAAGTGACAAGTCGTTAGGTTTAGATCTACCTCCCATTATGGACAAAGATAACACCGCGCATCCAGTCAACCGGCACCTACCCAGGCCAATGCAACTTGACAGAAACGTCGACACAAGTATGTCTCTAAGGCAAACCGCGTAAAGACCTGTTAAATTATAAAATGTAATAGGGATGAATAGCGCATGAGACATTTATGACAGTTTATACAGCCCGAGAATCAGCCCCCAGATCGCGACGCAACCGGGCACGTCACTGCGAACGCAAATTGAACGCGGTAGTTTGAGCATAGCTTAAGTGTGCAAATCCTTGCCGTCTCAGCAGAAATAATTTCCGACACTGCCGTCTTTCAATTATTCAAATTCATTTAATCTTCTTTCCCGCCAAAAAGGGACTTTCTTTTTACAAATTATGACTCACTCGAGTTATAGAGTCGTGATTTGTTATAAATTGTTAGCGATTCTTTTATTTGTTTTTAAGTATTATGAATAAGTTTTGGAATATGGATATGCATTCAGTAAAAAAGTAAAGTATCGTCACGACCGTTTCCCTTTCGGGGTGGTCAGAAACCACGCTTATGAATAAGCAGATTCACATTTAGCCAACTTTACTATAGGCCAATCATGACAAGCGGCAAGCTCGTCGATGTCTCCAGCGTACCAAACTCGAGAAATATCACAAATAAATTAAATATTAATTAAATGTATATACCTATTTACATTAATAAATATTTTTGTGTCCCGACCAGGAATCGAACCCGGTACCTTCAAGTCTAAATCCACGGACTTAACCGCTTGACCACGGAGGCAGTTATATGATATATGGTACATATACGGAGTCGAATATGTATTTATTTTATTATATTGCATATTTTTTACAAAACACACTAAAAAATGTTATGTTTTATTTATTTATTTATTTAAGGAAAACTATTGACAATATCCAACAACAAATAGAACTAAACGTTAGCAACAGAGTGTCATTTATAAGTTTTCACAAATAGAAACATATTAACAATGTAAAAAACACAAAAAACAAAAAAGCCTATGAGATGACAAAGATTAAAAAAAACATACTGAAACATACAAATTTGCGCCATGCCTCCTCCTCCTTAGTGGCTACCCTACTGTGATCGTGACTCCGTCGCAGTCTATCCACCAACTGTTTCCAGTGTTTGCAGTCCTCAGCACAGTGGATGGTTTCGGTGTACTAGGATGTCACCTGACTAGACCATCGTTTGAGGTTTCTTCCTCTTGTTCTTTTACCGTCTACTTATCCCGTTGAGTTTTGCTAGATTGTCCTCTCCTCTTTTGCAAATAACTATCGACTAATTGACAATTTATAAATTTAAATTCAGACATCTTTTGTTTTACTCGTATTTATGCATTTTAAATTGAAACGATTGTTCTGGTCGTGTCTTATTAATTGGGAACTGGGAGAATTGGTTGTTTCTATATGTATTAAGTGTTGAATCGATTGAATGGTCTTTGTTGGCAATTGAGTTGTTGTTTCATTACATTCTGTCATTAACCTAATAGTATACCTAATTATCTCATCGATCTAAAGCTATGCATATCTCTTTGTTTTCTATTATTTGTATATAATATAATGATTAACTAATTTTCACTCACTAATTTCATAATAATCCTATACTACTTGTATATAGCTATTTGTAAATATTTTATTTTACTAATGTTTAATTTTTTTTTTTTTTTATATTTTAACCCACTATTTTGGAGGAATGAACTGTACAAATAATATAAAATATTTTTGGCTTAAGATCTAATAATTTAAAATACTGTAATTTTCTGGCAACATTGAATATTGCGTGCCTGTATTCTAAATATTCTAATCACCTATAAGGCTTCTACTTTCCTACACATGTTCCCGCATGGTGTTCTTTTTTATGCTGAACACGTTATGGGACATCGCGCTCACCTGGTGGTAAGCGGTACAGGTACTGTGGCTGCCAACGGTAAAGTAGAGACACTTTTCCACTATTCCGGCTTAACAAGATGCTTTTTCACACTACGCTTGAAGGTTATAGGAGTGGCGAAACACACTGGAAACATCGGGCGACAGTCACAGATGTCAGTCTCCAAATTTATGAGTACGCGCAGCGATAGTGGCTATGATATGTGGATGCATATATTTTGGCTGTGTGTGTGGTTCAGTTGCGGAATAGAGAAGAAGGGATCACGTTGTAGAGCGCTTCACAATTATATTTCCGTAAAAGAGAGTCATAAATATATCTGCGAACTTATTAGCTCCTATAGCTATGGTGTAGGTGGCGCACGTGGCCTTCTGCACGTAGGCACTTGCTTGGTTAGTATTATTTAGAGTAAAAAAAATATAAGCTCCTGTCTCATTTCTGGTTGATCAAGGTATCGTCTACCACGTAGGCACTTAATTATGCAGTACGAAGATATTTTTTTTACATTCCATGGATTCACCGTGTGTGAAAGGGAAAGGAGAAGAATGGGGTCTCGGGCTTGCAACTAACTATAGGTTGTTTTTAAAAGGTAGCATGATCTTTTTATTGCGCAATAAGACACTCACCATAATACTGTATCATTCCGCTAATCCCGACTTGTTTCGTTTCATAAATTTATTATAGGCAGATCTGCTTAGGCCTTATTATTTCCGTAAATAGTGCAAATATTTTGCTGGAATTCATCTCGCACCAACTTCTACTGCGTAAAGTCTTCAATCCGATCAATCATTTCATATAGATAACACAGCTTTATCCATATTTACAGTCTTAGAATAATAAATCATAGAATGATGGTTTCATCCAAAAAAAACTGTCAACTTTAATTAAGGCTGTTTTTTTTGTTTGCGTTAGCTGTTTTGTTATATTATAACATTTCTTTGTTTTTCCGATGCATGGTTGTCACCTATTAATTGCACTTAAACCGTCATAGAGTAAACTATCATCACGACCGTTTCCCTTTCGGGGTGGTCAGAAACCACGCTTGTAAAGCGAATTCACATTTAGGCAAACTTTACTATAGGCCAATCATGACAAGTGGCAAGCTCGTCGATGTCTCCAGCGTACCAAACACGAGAAATATCACAAATAAATTTAATAATAATTAAATGTGTTTATTTACATTAATAAATACTTTTGTGTCCCGACCAGGAATCGAACCCGGTACCTCCGAGTCTAAATCCACGGACGTAACCGCTAGACCACGAAGGCAGTTCCGTCATACTCAAATAAAAATCCCGAGAGCCGTTAGCAAAATTAGTTTACTACACATTGTTAAGTTCGTTATGGCTCAGTAAAACTTGCCTCACATATCATGCGCGTATTTGTATCAAGGCGTTATTATTCTAATCCTACAGTACTATTGGCTAATTATCAAAACTAGTTGTATTTAATACATTAAAGTAGGACGTTACATAACTTTGTATTCACACACGTAGTTACAATACAACTAGAGGTATTTTCCTGCGCCTGAAATCATTTAAGGCCCAGTCACACCATTATGCGTATACACGTTGACTTGTGCGTACCTCACGTACATGTACAATCACTATGAAGTCCGCTACTTCACCTTAATACTACAAGATCCGTAGAATAGCGACCTTCACCGATCGGTTATCAGAATCCACTTTATTTATTGATAATGTGTTTTTTATTTACTAGCTCAAAGACCTTGCGCCCACCTGATGGTAAGTGGCGTGCAAGGTCCATGAATTTTAGCAACTGGAATCAGACACTCATGACTGACATCAGTCCCCAACACTTGACTGGGCATGACGGCAATTCAAGCCTGGTCCCGAAAATTTTGGATACACTTTACTGGGTTTATCGGCACGAAGGTTCAATACTTTCCCGCGCCGATAGACTTGGCAAATTACCAACATCAGTCCGCCTACCACCTATTATTATTCTGTGATAGGTAAAGTGAAATGCGCCGAATTCTGTGTACGCCAGGCAAGCACGTCTACATGTACGCATCTAGTGTGATCAATTCTTTAAACGAAAGGAAACGTCTAATTTAATTACAAAACTCCACCTGGCGGTAATAGTTTCACGGACCGGTGCACGCGCAGTTGTCATTAATCGGAGACTTACCATGAGCGATCGCTTAAGGTAAGTGAGAGTAAAAAAAAGTGAGAGCTAAGTTTGGCTTCAGATTAATTGTAAATATAAATTTACGTTTTCATTTTCAAGTATACATTAGCATAAAAGAAAATTATAACTTTGTGGCATTTGGGGTTGAAACAATGGGCGTATATTCTCTTAAAACTCACATATTCGTGAAACAGCTGTGTAAACGAATTTATCAAGAGTGTGGCGATCCCAAATGCCATAACTACCTAAAATAAAAAAAAATCCTAATATTAATGAGGAAATTCGGCTACCCCTTGGTTTATTTTGTAAAATAGTTTTAATTAAATAGGTATTTTTAGTTTTTTTTTTTTTAATTAATTTTTAATCTATGCTATTTTTATCTTTATTCTTATTATTCTTATTTTAATCTTACTTCGAATAAATATTTTAATTTTAAGTATACATTATTTAATCATACTATCGACAATCTGTTAAAAATGTAATCCTATTTATGTTAAATTGCCTCTATAAAATTAATTATCAAAGATACCTCTGATTTTCACACATTAAGCTAGTAACTGTATTATTTTAAAAAAAATATTATCCATTTGATTTTAAGCCACGAAAGTGCTGGACAACCAAAACTGAACGAAAACTCCGGTCGGTTGAAATCGCTCTCAATCGCCTTCGCATATTTTATTATTATTACAGCCCCCAGAACACAGCGTCCTAAACCTCCAATGTTGGAGATAGGACTTCCAGAACATATATCTGGAGAACATATATTTGGCCTTCACTAGCCACGCTAGCCAGCATATATATTTATATATATATATATATTTCTTTGCATCTATACTTAGTATAAGCTATAATATTACGAGTATGTAACAATTGTTCATAGTAAACCCACTAAGTTTTATAACAGTGGTAGTAGGATTAATAACAAGCTCCGTCCTTAGTTGCTTTACGTTAACTCATAAAAACAGTCGCTTCTAACTACGCGAAAACATCAATTACCTATATTGATTTCAGTTTTCAATGAATCATCAACAATGTACAATTTTGAACAATTAATCCGAAAATTCAAACAATAATATTATTTTTTTATGAAAATTCAAAAGTGACTTTAAGTGCAAGTTTGTGAAAAATGTCTCAAATTCCATTAGTTCGTCGTGCGATAGTGGGAGCGTCTCTTGCGCATACTTCAAACGGTAACCATGGTAACGCTTCGGTCGCGCAGCCGCAAGAGGACCAGTGGACGCCGGCCGCCTTGGAAAGGGCTGGTTCAACCCTTAAAGCTTTGAATCGTATGGCAAAACGCCCTCCAGTACATATCTTGTTTGAAGATATGAATCTCAACGTTCATTCCACTAAAGGTAAGTTACTGTAAATATTGAATCTCTTATCTCAAATAACATTAAAAAGACTGTACATCCTTGGTTGGATTATTTTTACCCGCGTTACTGTTTTATTTAATTATTTTTATTTATTTTATTCATATTTTTTTTCTTAGCCGTTTTCTCCATCTATGACAAAACTAATGTTTAATTTGAAGTTTTAAAATAAACTAAACTTAAAGTTCATCATCACACACCCTTAGACCTCCATTGTTGGTGATAGGCCTTCCAGAAATTTCAGTAGAAATTTGCCTACACTCGCCAATTGTAATGACAATTTATTAATGATTCCACAAGTTGGTATAGTGGAACTGGGACCGACGGCTTAACGTGCTTTCCGAGGCACGAGAACAGTGGTGTTGTAAATCTACGACAAATATTCCTTTTGGTACATGCCGGGGTTTGAACCCGCCTCTTTAGGATGTTAAAGAGACCGTTTTTACTGAGCCACCACCGTTATAATCATTTTTTTTACAAATTCACGTTTGAAAACTGCAAAATAATGGCAGAAAACTCTTTCTCTGTCTGAATTGATATTTATATATTATTCATATAAAAAACTTAAAGTTTAAAAATTTTTGTTTTATACTTTACGAATTAAATAATATGTTAATTGTGAAATTCAGGTGAAATAAATAACTGTAGAATACTAGGGTAGCTAGTGCAGCTGGAGCCCAAGACACAAGACGAAATTCCTGGTTTGGGAGCCATCGTGCAATACAATTAGAAATATGTAGTGTTAATTTTGTACACATCAAGTAATTTTAATATCTAAATATTTCACTATTTTATTTATTATTGTAACAAACTAATGTATAAATAAAGAATAAAGAATTTTAAAGGATTTAATTCTAGTATTGAGATTCCACTCGCTTTTATTGTTTACTTTCGTTTACTTCGTCAATGACCATGAACTTATATTATTAATTCAGCTGTACGAGTTAATTTTCAACTTTTATCTTCTTCTATTAAAGGTCGGCTATCATTAGGGCGATTTTAATATTGTTGGCCGCTGTCCGGAACAAGGATCGCGTCATTATTCATCGTCATTATAGCCCCTAGTGTCCCAGACCTCCACTGTTGGAAATGGGCCTTCCAGATCATATTTCTGAAGAATTTGGCCTACACTCGCCACTCTGGCCAGACGGCTTGGCGGATTTGACAGGATATGATGTCAATTTTTAATGACAATTTATTAACGATTCCACAAGTTGGTATTAGTGGAACCGGGACCGACGGCTTAACGTGCTCTCCGAGGCACGGGAACGGTGGTGTAGTAAATCTATGACAAATGTACGTAAGAAAAGTGTATATCTCATTAGTACATACCGGGTAGGTTTGAACCGACCTTTGTAGGATTTAACGCGTTCTTACAACCGAGCCACCACCGCGCCGAAATATGGTATATGAAAGTGAAAATATGTCTAAAATGTCCGTAATTTCATTCCCTAGTAAATATCTTTGAAAATATTGGATTGTGCGAGCGAGAGGCATCCCTTCCCATCCCAACAGCATTAAACCCTCTTAAATTAATAATTAAATAAAAGACAACTTGAATAAAACGAACAAAAAAAAATCGGATCAAAGTATCGCGTGCTCAACCCTAATCACCCCCTGAGGTTCTTGAACCAGGACATGCGTCTTTTCCTCGGTCTTCTAGAGCCTTGTATCTTTCCTTGTATGACGAGCTGTGTCCTAAATACTCTTTGTTGTTCATCCTCTGAAAGACTGTTTCATTTCTCACTCGGTCCTTGTGTGTCAATGTGGGTATACCGCATTTCAAAGATTCTAACTTCTTCGATATTGTGTGTCAAGCAGTTCAACTATCGTAATCGAGTATCGCAAGGAACATAACACTAAAGGAGTATCGTAATTCGTAATCTTTAGACGTCAGAAATTATTTAATAAAATAATTATAAACAATAATATTAAAAACTGAATCAAAAAAAAACTTACAAAATCTAATTTAAACATAAATCTTGTCCGCGATATGTTAGCAAGAACGCTGGCCACATTTTATCCCTAAATCGCTTGCTATTTCTTTGAGCGAGGAAAGCACCAGCCCTCTTGCCACCGAAGCAGATACAAGGAGGGATGTTATTTATTAAAAATGCTTTATTAAATTAATTTTAATATTGTGTTTAATATAAAGGTGAAACGTCTAAAGCACCATATGAGAATCACTAAACGGATTTTTTCCTTTCTGCGTAGATTACACCAACGATTTCCACCGCAAATGTTTTTTATTTAACTAATGTTACCAGTTAAAAATATTAATATACATTTATTCGAAATAAATATTTACAACATAAAAAATAATATTAAGGATAGGGATATAAGTCCCGTCCGCGTGGAATGGTGGCAAGAACGCTGGCTGCATTTCCCCGCTGAATTGCAATACTGATTCTCTGGGCGAAGAAAGAGCCAGTCCTCTTGTCACCGAAGGAGACGACAAGACGCGGTGTTAAAAAATAGATATAATTTACTCACACTTCACTCCAGAACTTGTCTATTACCATTTCAGCTAATTTAAAAGGCTATATCGGTATCTTTTGTTCTCTTACGCATTTTCACGTTTCGGAGCATCAGAGAAATACCGGGCATATACTCGTCTCCAATACTCTACAAATCTTAAATGACCAACTATCGTTTGTGATCTGTACAACAGTACTGGAAGAACGCATCGGTTGATAACTTTAGTCTTGAAACAGATGTGGCGCAGCTTCCCGAATGCAATTTTAACTTAATTTAAACATTTCGTAACAAAAATACCAAAATGCAAGTGTTAGTACCTAAAATTAGTGTTATTACAGTTCTACTTAATTTAATTTTATGTTTAAATAAACATGAAATTGCATAATTGTAATATTACGTCAAGAGAAAGTTGAATGCATTTATGTGTGCGATTTTTATCTCAATAACCCCCTGCCGCATAACTTTCGCAAAACCGGAATTGTAGAAACAGTACAGCGAGTAAATACTTTGGTTCTCGGAAAATTAATTATATTTGTAGAACCTATACCCGTTTGCTTAAAATTTTAGTAAAAGCTTGTCGTTACAATTCTATAGTTCAACCAATGATATAAATATACGTAGATAGGCTAGGGTTGCCATACATCCGGTTTATACGGAACTGTCACCTCCTCCTGCTCCTGCTCCTGCGATCTCTTCCATGTCTGCCGCGTGCGTACAATATCTGGCATGCGCGCACCTGTACGTCGGATGTGCGACACGTACAACAGGCGTGTATCGGACGTGGATATATTCAGTAACTCCCGCGCCGTCTTCAAAGCCAAAATCAAGAAGCTGCTACTTTCGGTTTAACTCGCAAAGTGTGGGCAGTTTGCTTCGGAGTTCGCCCAACAGTTGTAATGCATTCAAATACAATGCAGTTGTTTTCTTTATACCTGGCCAAGGTGATATTTTCCGAATTTTGTATCGCACAAAACTACTACGACAAAGCTTTTGTAGTGCACTATTGTTCACAGTGAGAAATATTCTGGTGGCGGGTATAATTTTAATTGCTTCTACTCTGTTGCTATCTTTTATGTTCTTATGTTGCCTGTCTCTGTCCTTTCTCTTCGAATAAATAAATAAATAAGTATTTAAACATAGCTTGTCCTTCGACATGTCCCGCATTTCTATAGGAAAAAATATAATTTATCTCGCACTATATATATGCATGCATGCTATGTATGGTGTAAATATATATATTTTTTTTTTATATACTAACACGACATGTGACCTTGCGCCCACCTAATGATAAGTCCATAATCATAAGATCCATGAATGTTAGCAACAGGAATCAGACCGTCCCAAACACTATGACGGCTTGACTGGACATGACGGCTATTCGAGCCAGATCCCGAAACGTGTGGATACTTCCCCGCCCCGGCAGACTGGACAAATTACCACTTTTAGTCCGCCTACCACCTATTTGTTGTTCTCGTTTAAAATATTTGCTACTTGCCATGTCAAATGCCAAATTTTACATTTAAGGAAAAATAATATTGTTAGCTTGCCATGGTGATATCCTTACAAAAATAATACTGCCTAAAACAAACACTGCTTACTGTAATTGAAAAACTGCGTTTGGGCGTTGAATGTGTTATGAGTTTTGGGCATCGGAAGAGATTATTAAAATTTGTGACAACCCTAGCCCCATACTGTAGCCCTACTAATAAAAAAACTTTCCCATAAAACTTATCATAAATCGCAAGTCTTACTACTTAAATACCCAAACTTAAGCTATCTATATTATATATATATATATATATACATATATATGTGTGTATATGTATATGAATGTATGTATATGTATGAGTATATATGGAGGAACATGTTGATTTTAGTTTAGTAGTAGAAAATATTATTTTGTTTTGACATAATTATACCATATTATTATTACCATGACAACGCCCTTTTACAGCAGCATCTATTAGTGTAGGTAGTACTTA
This sequence comes from Tinea semifulvella, assembly GCA_910589645.1. Taxonomy (NCBI): domain Eukaryota; kingdom Metazoa; phylum Arthropoda; class Insecta; order Lepidoptera; family Tineidae; genus Tinea; species Tinea semifulvella. The sequence continues at coordinate 8,852,442 of OU342595.1, read as the reverse complement.
TCTGATGACGACGAAGGCTGTTCTTTGCTGTATGTAATATGTAATTGCTGTAATCATGATTAGTAAAATAATTAATTTGTAATCTGACGAAACCGAATGTACCAAATGTATGAAATGATGAATAAAAAATGAAATGAAATGAAAAGTCTATTAGTTTTTAGTCGCACCTGATTGGTCGAGCCGTACAGCGCCTCCACCTGATTGATCGATTCGTACATTGGAACGGTTTTAGATCGCGTTTTAGATTGCAGACTTCAACAAAGTTTAATGACGTTAACATTAAAAATATAAGAAAAACAACTAAGTATCTAAAACCGAGGTATTTTAAAATTGTTACAATGTTTAATAGTCAATATGCAAAAACATATCAGCTATAACATTACTACATTTAAAAAAAAACTCGCACAATCCAACAATTATAAAGATTTTTCAAGTCAGTGTACTTTTAATAATATTGAACTTCCTAGAAAATAAAAAGTCCGTAATTTTATTTCCTAAAACATTTCTAAACAGTACACTCATTGAAAAACCTACTTAAAAAATCATTGAAAATAGTGGACTGTGCGAGCGAGACATATGCAAAGCGCTAAACCCCTTAATTTTGTTGGTTGTTATAGTAAACCATTATTACTTCAACAATCAAACGACAAATAAATCTAGATATAATTAGATTTAACCTGTTTATTAATGAACAGTATTGTTCATAAGCAATTATCAAATTTTATTGGAACAACATATTTAAATTAGTTTGACGTAGTAATGTTCTATATGTATCGACTATGACATTAGCGTTAACGTCGCTTTGTACTAATTTTAACTATTTATATAGATTGCGTGGGCACACCAATAAGTAGGTAAAAAGTAAATTGTATATGTATTAGTATGTAATATTGTTATGTACCTATGTATTAAGATACAGAAGTATACTGTTAAGAATAACTTAATTAATGATTGCACCTACCATCTATACTGTCTAAATGTCCTAAAGGTTTGGCTGTCAGAGAATGCCTAGCGGCATTAAGTCCGCCTTTGTACATAGTGCAATAAAGTTTTTTAAATAAAAAAAAAAAAAAAAAAAAAGTATCATCACGACCGTTTCCCTTTAGGGGTAGTCAGAAACTGATTAAATAAGCTGAAATAATATTCGTTACCTTTAAAAAACTGATTTAATGGCATCCCTTGATATTTCCCAATGCGGGAACTAGTGCAATGTATGGAAGTGAAAAGCCCCTGGTCTTACGTTACACTAATTTGTTATCTATTGATAGAAACAAACAACATTTACTAAAAATAATAAAATAAAATAAAAATGAAGACATATGTCGGAAATATCTGTAGATAACTTTTTTAAGTGTATAATATAAATAACGTTTCTTTAAAGCAGTGATTGTTGTCATTTTTTACTGTTGCCACGTGTTTTAACCTTAGTTAATACATAAATAATTACGTATGTTAATTACCATAATTAATAGACGTCAATTAAATGGAATGCAGTTGTTGTTACTGGTTTATTTGGAAAACAATAATATTTATAAATAAATTAATTAATAATGTTGGGTGACTAGATTAGGAATTAGCCAAATTTATAATAATATAATAATAATAATAATGATTTTTTATTAGCCAAAATAAAGAGTACAATATAAAAAAACCTTAAATCTAAGTACAAATAAATATACTGTAAATATGGGGTTCCCTGGCCTCTATAAAAAGTTAACTTGCGTTATGAAGACCAGTTGATTCCCTACAATTTGGGAAAATAGTTACATCAAAATATCTATAACAAACTTAATAATTAAAACCAATAGTACGTATAACTATCAAACAAATGCAACTGCAAAAAAATAATAATACATAAAATGCAGGTAGTTTGAAAAAAAAGATAAAGCTATTTAATAACACTCGCCAAACGAAGTCACAAAGCAACGGCTGTTAATTGATGGAAAAACTCTGCAAAATTATCATTTTAAAAGTAATTTCATTATAAGTGTTAAAAATAAATATACTCGTAAAATAGATAAATATACGAATATGTGTATAAAAAATTTGGCGATACTACTAGTACTGCGTGTTATTGTCAAAGAAGCAAATACTTTTTTAGGCTTCAGGTTTAACTGGTAGAACCTTTATTTGAAATATGAATGTCTCTTTTTTTTAAAGATAAAATTAATTATCCGAAAAACAAAACACTTCTGCATGGTAAATAAGGCCGCATCCGAAAATCGCGATATCCATCGTGGTTTTACCTAAAGGCTGGGGAGTGTTATTATTAAATTGATCTCGCTCACAGCCGAGAGACGAAATAGAGAGAGATATTTTTTTTTCTTTTTTTTTTTTTTTTTCTTTAATTTTCCAATTTTATTTATAGATATTCTGCTATTCGGGACGGAGACACATCCAACAAATCAAAAACCGTGAAAATCTGTCCAGCCGTTCTCGAGTTATAAGTGTTCCAACAAACCGACTTTTCATCCAAAGTTTCATCCCGATCCGTCAAGTAGTTTTGAAATGCATAGGGAACATACACACAGCCATTAATCTTTATATATATAGATTGTACAATCGTTGAGCTCTACGCCTCTTCCATCCACATAAAAGCCTTGATCAATAACTATAACTTTCAAATAGTTTCTAAAAATACTAAATTTATTCCACTTCCCGCGTCATTGCCATAAAAACGGATTGACCAAAAAACTTTACGTTCCATTGAACATTGGAAAATCCTACTAGTTCGGACAAACTTAATAACAATAACTGCCACCGCAGATTTAGGATGAGCACCAAAATGAAGCTGTACTTATAAAGATACTATCCATCAAGTTTGACAAACTTTACGTGTTTGATGAAAGTCTGGATTGCCGTCGTGTTTGACAAACACGTTAGAACGCGTACGACGGTGTTTGTCAAACAAAATCTCATTGTATAGTACTAACCAAAGAGCATGATTATACTAAAGTATTGTTTTGGAGGTGGTGGCTCGGTTGTAAGAACGCTTTCATTAAAATCCTGAAATTGTTGATAATAAAATCAAAATATTGATATTAGATACATTGACAAAAACAAATGAACTGCAGCAATAGAAAATGACAATGTAAATTTACAGCTACATATTTTATTATCATTATTGATAAAAGATATTTAATGTCTTTAATTTGTATTGACATTGTTTAGTTTAGGTTATTTTAGAATGTATATATATACATATATATTGTATTTGACGTTTTCTTTTTATTATTATTATTTATGTTTGTTTTAGTATATAGTATGACAACGCCAATTTACAGCTGCAATATTATATTATTAAATAAAATTCTTTGACATTGTTATTATTATTATTTTTATTTTGTTTTAAATATTATTATAACTATGCCATTAGAGTTTAGACAGTAGCGTTTTGATTTATATGTATTTTGTAAATACATTAGTATTGAGTTGTTCAGTTTATATCATGTTTAATTTTTATATATAATTGTATAGACTTTTACATGTATCTGACGTGTAAAAGTGCTTGTAATATTGCCAATTTACTGAATAAATGATTTGAATTTGAATAAAAAAAATACTATTTTAATGAAGAGTTTTCGCCAAAACATTACGGAGTAAGAAGTAAAAAAATAATTAATATTTTTCGTACTATTTTAATATGACAGAGTCAAATTGCGCTTAATTGTTTGGTGGTTGGTTAGATCGTTTACGACATTGTTTGAAAAAAAAAATGGTTTTTGACGAAAATGTTTGTCAAACATGTTTGATGGTTTACACGTCGCTTAATGAATAAAGTTTAAAATGGTGCCGAATGTATCAATTGTCAGCCGTCAGCAACAGTACAATTGACGCCAATTTCAACTGTAATCGTTACATTTACAGAGACTTCATTTTGGTGCAAACCAGCCTTAGATGCAAAAAATTGAGAGAGATGTACCGGGTTCGGTTCATGGTGGACACAATAATTCATTCCGTTTTATTTCCTAGAAAATAGACAACATTTCACAAAAGTACACTCGGACTTAATTAAAAGCAAAATTCAATAAAAAAGCAAGCTTCGCTTTGATTTGCTCTCAAGCCTAATCGAAGACGGCAAGAGAACTTTACTGTTAGACCTTCCAGAACATATTTCTGGAGAATTTGGCCAACACTAGCTACGCTGACCAGACAGGTTGGCGAGGCTAAAAGCTAAGTCGATAATTATGGTTCATAGACGGATGGCTTAGAGTCTAAACAATAACATAAATTTACCGTGTGACTTAATTCACCTTGAATCAATAAAGGTCTGGACACACTGGACGCGTGCATGTAGGTAGACATGCACATATGAACGTATGCGTGTGCCCAGACCATAGAGCCGTAAAAAACGAGTTTCTGGTTTTAGATAATGTAGTCATTGGCAATATCTTAGCACGTCACAAGTTGCCTTTAAAATAACTTGTGACGTCGATTTAAACAGATTTGTGACCTTACCCGATATATTTGTTATTTTTAAAATCTATGCAAAAAAAGAACAGGTTGCCGGATCTCACTTTAAAATATAAATGGGAAAGAAGATCTGTATGTCGTCTGTCTGTTTGTTGCCTTCACGTCTATATTTTATTTTATTCCGTGGTCTAGTGGTAACAAACGTTGCCGTGAACTCGGGAGGTCGTGGGTTCGATTCCCACCGGGGGCAAGTTGTACATTGTATAATTTGTCTCGGTCTGGGTGTTTATATGTATAATATGTACGAGTATATACCTATTTACAAAAAAAAAAGTATAATATGTAGTTTATTAACCATCTAATTTCCGTAACACAAGCCTCGTAGCTTACCACGGAAACTAGATGGCGCTGTGTGACCTGTCTGGAAATATTTATTTATTTATTTATTTATTTATTTATTTATTTATTTATTTATTTATTTATTTATTTATTTATTTATTTATTTATTTATTTATTTATTTATTTATTTATTTATTTATTTATTTATTTATTTATTTATTTATTTATTTATTTATTTATTTATTTTTTATTTAATACCTTATTTTACAAACACAACGTCGGGCTTTAATACCGCAATCTTAGAATGTATCACGGAAAGATTTTTGTAGATATTGCTTGCGGCAATGGAAGTACCTATAATAAATAATAATAAATAATTAATATTAGGTTTTCTTTTAAATGATCTGTTGTAGTTACTGGCAATAACACAATTGTATTCAATTTATATTTCATAAGTACTTAGTGTCATAAGTATTTAGTACAATATATCAATCTTGTTTATAATAGACTTTCAATAAAACTATAAACCGTGAAACACTTCTTTCCCTTTCCCAACAAGGGTTATGGGCCCAGAACAATAAAAGTTGGATATAAGAAAAGGAGGAGAAGATCCAGTATCGTCAGGAACAAAAGAATCGTCGATATTGTGTTCTACTGTGTTTATGCAAAAGGGTTTTATTTTTTGCTAGTCAAAAATGGAAGGAGACCATTCCAGTGCAAGGTACGGTGGTAGTACTTCTCTCGGCAATATAAAAGTGCTGACGGGTAAAGAAGGTTACGTTACCTGGAAATTTCAAATTAAAATGTACCTAATGCACGAAGGTCTTTGGCCTGCTGTTGTCGGTTATCCGCAAGGAGACAACACACCTCCTGCCGAAAGGAAGCGTCGGGACGTGAAGGCTATGACGTCCATGTGTTTAACACTACTACAAGGGGCGATTACACAAGTCAGGGGCTGTAATACTGCTGCTGAGGTTTGGGAAACGTTAAATAAGGCATACGAAAATAAAGGTATGGGCAGACGTTTGGCTTTAGAAAGGAAGTTATATAGAATGGAGCTGTCACAATTCAGTAACGTCGAACAATATATTAATGCTATTCTGGAGATATCACAAGATCTTGCTGACATTAATAAGGTGATAGATGATGCTTCAATTGCTGCTATTATTCTTGGAGGACTGTCAAAGAAATATGAACCAATGATTATGGCATTAGAAAACTCTAACATTGTGATTACGACAGACCTAGTAAAGAGTAAACTCCTGAGTGAGCAGAGTAGTTGTAATGATGAAGTGAATACTGATTCAGTTCTGGTAACAAGTGAAAAACGTATTATTTGCTTTAGATGCAAAAAACTAGGCCATAAAAGACCAGATTGCCCAGGCTATAAGCCTAAACAGATGACCAGCGATGTTCGACGAAATAAAAGTGATGCTCATCGTACTCGTAACATGGTGTCTGCGTTAGGGACTGGTGCAACTGAACCAAATGTGTGGTATGTGGACTCTGGCGCTACCGCTCATATGACGTCGCGTAGAGACTGGTTGTGTAATTATAAGACAAGTGACTCTGGTACCGAGGTAACCTTAGCAAATAATGATGTAATTCTTACACAGGGGAAAGGTAATGTAAATATTGTAAATAATAAGGCAATAGATACTATTTCCGATGTGTTATATGTACCGAATTTACGAACGAATTTAATTTCTGTAAATAAGGCTGTACAAAATAATTTAGTAGTAATTTTTAGTGATAAAGGCTGTTCTTTTCTACGGAAAGATAAATTTGACTATAAAATGCTTAAAAATGAGGTTATTCATGCAACATGTGAGGAAGGGCTTTATAAGTTACAGTGTCAAGTCAATAATAATGATATTGAACAAGTCCTCGCTGTAAGTTGTACAAATTTTAATCTGTGGCATCGTCGTTTAGGTCATCTTTGTAGAATTGGTATGGATTATTTAAAAAGATCCAAAGTCGGAGTAGATTTTACTACAGTTGATAAAGGTATGTGCATTCCATGCTTAGAAGGAAAACAGGCACGTCAAAAGTTTAAGCCTATAAAGTATCCTAAAGGGACTGGGATTCTGGATTTGATTCATTCTGATGTTAGCGGTCCTTTTAGTATTGAGTCTTTTAATGGTTGTAAATATTTATTAATATTCGTGGATGATTATTCCAGAATGGTATTTGTTGATTTCATGGTGTCAAAAGTTGAAGTCAAGAATAAATTTATTGAATTCCAAAAGCGGGTGGAGAGAGAAACAGGATGTAAGGTAAAATCCCTAAGAACGGATAACGGTACTGAATACGTTAACGGTGAGTTTAATAAATATTTAAAAGAACAGGGTATACATCATCAAACGACTGTTCCTCATACTCCTCAGCAGAATGGAGTCGCTGAGAGAACTTTAAGATCTCTGATTGAAAAAGCTCGGACGATGATACAAGAAGCATCGTTGTCAAAAGCTTACTGGCAAGATGCAGTTGATACTGCTGGTTATTTAAAGAATAGATCGCCACATCGAGCCTTATGTGACGGAGTTACACCATATGAAAAATGGCATGGTCGTAAACCTGATTTGTCATATTTGAAGGTATTTGGTTGTAGGTCTTTCGTTCGTGTTCATGATTGCGATAGACAAAAATGGGACGCAAAGAGCAAACAACATATTTTTGTGGGTTACTGCGTAAATGCGAAAGCTTACAAGTTTCGTGATTGTAAATATCCTAGGAAGTGTATAAAAGCTCGTGATGTTGTATTTTTCGAAAATTGTTTTACAGATGAACAATTAGCTCAGAAGGATAGTGAAGAGGTTGAAATGACGTTATCACGTGATACTTGCGAACAAGATGTTCAGACATTGCCTGTCGCCTCTACTTCACAAGCGGTTGATGACGAGTTGTCAGAAGCTGAAGTAAGTGAGGACCAGATGAATGAAGTAAGTAATGTTGTGAGGCGATATCCACAACGTGATAGGGTGAGCACTAGACGTTATCCTGAATATAATAATATATGTAGTGCTATTCCTGATACGAATGAACCCTCTTCATATAAAGATGCCGTACATGCTGATAATCCTGATAAAAATAAATGGATTGAGGCAATGGGTAATGAGTTTAATTCGTTAAAAGAAAACAACACCTGGGAGCTTGTACGTAAGACTAATCAAAAGGTACTTCCGTGTCGATGGATTTATAAAATAAAGCGAGATGCAGATGGTAATATCCAACGCTATAAAGCTAGATTGGTAGTTAAAGGTTATAATCAACGCTATGGAGTTGATTATGATGAAACTTTTTCACCAGTTGTACATAATAGTAGTTTAAAAATGCTTTTTGCTTTAGCTGCGAAATTGGATTTACATATGTCTCATATCGATATAAATACTGCTTTTCTGTATGGAGATCTAGAAGAAGAGGTCTACATGTCACAACCGGAAGGTTTCATTGAAGGAGAAAATATGATTTGTCGATTAGCTAAGTCACTCTATGGACTAAAACAGGCCGCTAGATGCTGGAATAAAAAGCTGCATAGTGTGCTTATTTCTCTAGGTTTGAATCGATCTAAAAACGAGCCGTGTTTATATTTTAGAATCGATTCTGAATATTTTTTAGTTTTGGCTGTGTATGTCGATGACATTATCATTTTTAGTAAAAATAAAAATGACGTAAAATCATTGATTACCAATTTGTCAAAGTCATTTGATTTAAAGGATCTAGGAGAATTAAAATATTGTTTGGGATTGCAAATAAATAGTCTAAACAGTGGTGAAATTAGAATTAGCCAAAAGAAGTATATTTTAGATTTACTCGAAAAGTATAATATGAGTGAATGTAAGGCTATTTCCACACCAATGGAATGTGATTTTATAAAACAGACTGAAGAATGCTGCGATAGTGTCGATGTTCCTTATCAGAGTTTGATAGGAAGTTTGATGCATTTGGCTGTAAATACACGGCCGGATATTAGTTATTCGATTGGATATCTAAGTCAGTTTAATACAAAATTCAATGAATCGCATTGGAAAGCATTAAAACGCGTATTGCGATACTTACAAGGTACGTTGGATTATTGTCTTGTGTATAGAAAGAATGGTTCGGATCTGCATGGTTATGTTGATGCCGATTGGGCTAATGCTGTTGATAGACGTTCTTATACAGGTTGTTTGTTTAAACTTGCAGACGGGCCTATTTATTTATTTATTTATTTATTTATTTAAATCTTTATTGCACAAAGACAAAGGCGGGCTTATAATGCCGCTAGACATTCTATCCTAGCCAACCATTGGGACAACTTGAGTATTATATTGAAAGGTAGGTGCAAAATTGTATTAAATTCTACGGTTTAACTATATACTAATAAATATAGTAATACTAATACATATATATAAAAATACATATACTACATATACCCATACATATTATTACATACACTACATACATTTATTGGGAATGTAAAAAACAACCTACTATTGCGTTGTCTTCAACTGAGGCGGAGTATATGGCGCTTACCTCAGGTGCTAAAGAAGCTTTGTTCCTGCGTCGTGTCTTGGCAGAACTTACAGGGCAGTTGGAATCTGTGGTTTTATATAATGACAACCAAAGCTCTATAAGGTTAGCTCAAAATCCCATTCAGCACAACAGAACTAAACATATTGACATAAAATATCATTTTATTCGTGAGAAAATTGAGGATAAGTCAATTAATGTTATGTATAAATGTTCAGAACAAATGGAAGCTGACATTTTAACTAAAGCACTTCCTCGCATTAAGCATATTAGGTGTGCAGTAAATTTAGGACTTATTCCTACAGAATGATTTTTATTTTTATTTTTTCTCTTGGTGTATTTTAGTATTGTATTGTATACGATTGTGATTAAGGGCAGGTGTTGTAGTTACTGGCAATAACACAATTGTATTCAATTTATATTTCATAAGTACTTAGTGTCATAAGTATTTAGTACAATATATCAATCTTGTTTATAATAGACTTTCAATAAAACTATAAACCGTGAAACACTTCTTTCCCTTTCCCAACATGATCTAATATTGTAATTTGTTTATTCTGTTTGTATATTACTTCTAAAATAAATCTATAATTAATATTTAAGTAGGAATTGGAAAAAAATATGTCTGTAACACGGCAAGGTATTTTAAAAGACCAAAATAAGTTCATAATATTAAACTTTACACATATAAAGATGAATAAACCGAGAGATGTATATTTGTTAGTATTCATACTCAAATTTATCTTCCATACATTTAAAAATATATATATGTTATGAACGAAAATGTGATTTAGACCGTTCCGAAATGATATCACGCTCTGAGCATCCAAATCGAGATATTTGATTCGGAACGACTGTTAGTACCATATTCATTCTAAGCGCTCTGAGCTTGATTCGGAACAAGGGGATAGTAAGCAGTCTAAGCGCGAGGAATGATGTCATTTGTGACGTCACAAAGCTTTGGCAAAACAGTTTATGCACGTCTCGGAACTGCTTTAAGCGTACTTAGGTTACTATTATCGTGTCTCGGAACGGGGTATGTGTGACTGACTTACAAGAGCAAGCCGGGACAAATAGTAAACAATAATTAAATAAGCAGATTATTATTAGTATGTTGTATTACGATACAGAAATAGTTTTTAAAAGTTTTTACGTAGTGTCTCGGATATAGAAGTGAGATAAAAAATATTCAAGATGAATAAATTATAGTAAGTAGGTACCTGAGTAGTATCTATCAAAGGTATAATAATAATACGAAAAATGTCAAGGTTTCTTAGCGACATATTGATATTACTGACGTCAAAGTTTAATATCATTTTCTTTATTGGTTTTTACTTTACAAGTTACAATACAGTTTTAAATATTACTTGACAAGTACATAGCATATACATATATACACTTGTCACGATCACAGATCTTCATAGATGCCCTTTTGTTTCGACGGCTTTTTAATGCACCTTCAGCTGATAGGTGAGTATTGATATGCCAGGGCCTCTTTTAGCAACTTACACTTTATATATCTGTTCCGTCAATCTTCGCTCATTTTTTTTATGCTCAACTTTATTTTATTTATTTATTTAACAGTTTAATGTACAAAGACAAAGGCGGGCTTTAATGCCGCGAGACATTCTATCATAGCCAACCATTGGGACAACTTTAAACACTTAAATGAAAAATAGGTGTACAAATATTAAAATAGAAATTATGAATTATATTTTATAACTACATATAAATTTATACATAAATAATAATTATATATACATAGATAATATACTAATAATATACTTACAGTAAGAATAAACCATTCTTTTAAATCCACTTAAAAAATAACTCCAACATAATATTTTTTTATTTTTTTTTATTTTTTAGTACTATCATTTCAATTTCATCAAATTCTTAATTAGGATGTTAAATTGGGTTAGAAATTAATTGTGGTCAGAAACCACGCTTATAAATAAGCGGATTCACATTTAGCCAACTTTACTATAGGCCAATCATGACAAGTGGGGCAAGCTCGTCGATGTCTCCAGCGTACCAGAGTCGAGAAATATCACAAATAAATTAAATATTAATTAAATATTTTTGTGATCTGACCAGGAATCGAACTCGGTACCTCCGAGTCTAAATCTACAGACTTAACCGCTAGACCACGAAGGCAGTCTCTATACTTATCTTTATATCCACCCTTTTGAATATTTCGTCCGTATGCGGTCCGTCAAAGTTACGCCGCATAACGACCTTATTTCTACTGCATTAACTCTACTCTCATGCGTATTCTGACATATCCACGTCTCGCTTCCATACATAAGTGTTGGTACCAGCATGGCATTGTGTATGGCGAGTCGAACTTCATCAAAATGTGTTTCAAATTATTTATATTTACATACGGATTTTTAATAGCGTCTAAATCGCCTTAAAATTTACTTCAATTATCGTGTTTGAACTTTCGCTCGGAAACGCTGCAGTTGCCGCGTTGCCGGATGACGTCACTTAATAGTAAATAAACATCTAATTTACGACACCAATAAGTAACTACTTTTATAAAAACTGTTTAATAATTTAATTTTTATTTTCTATATAATATTATTATTATTTTAGGTTAAATTTAGATTCTGTTGTAATATAATTTATTTAATATTGTAATTATTTTATATTGTTTGTATATTTGTTTTTATAAAAGTAGGTTCCAATTTATTAGTTTTTACTCTGTGCTAAACGAGGAGAAATAGGGCCCTGATGTAATAAAAATCACACGCCTCTAAACAAAATAACTAAATTTAACGAATTTTTAAATCGCCACACACTAGATGGTCATGCAAAAATGTCAACTATCACGCATCGAATCACTTCAATCAACAACAAAAAAATACACAAATGTGTGGACCAAAGACATACTATGTGAAGACCGACCAACGAAATACTTCTTATAACTGAGTTCGACATGTGACATCGCTCTCAACTGATGGTAAGCGGAACGCGATGTCCAAAAATGAGAGCAACTGACGCCAGCCACTGACGACCGACATCAGTCCCTACCATTATGTCGGCCTATCAAAATGATTATTCACCTACCTCATTTAATGAAATTTACATTTTCATAAAGAAAGTCACACAATGTTTTTTCTTTATAAAAAAAAACATCAGTAATCAATTCTAATTCGGTTTACTAGATCCTAAATAAATTTTATTTGTGAAATACAACCGTTTGTAAATGTTCACTTCTTCACACTTGATTAACCTAGAACAAATGTTATTACACAATTTTAGATTTTTTGAATGATAATGAACTTTAAATTTTTAGGTTTTTTTTACTAATTTAATTTTAATATTTTGACATTTATAATTTATATGATTTTGGACATTCATTATAAAATAGTATTTCATTTAGATAAATAAGTAGACAAATGTTTTTTTTTTTTTTTCGTTTTAATAATAATGATAATACTGTTGTTTAAAGTTTGTTTATTTTTTATTTATAATGTATGTTTGACGAAATGTTAATTATATTTATAATATAGAATTATTGTATGCCTATTGTGGGCAGATTGTTTAAAATTTAAGTAATGTACATCCACCTCTTTATACCAATGTAAACATTCGTTACAATAAAGAATTTTGAATTTGAATTTGAACAAGTATAACTAGTATGCTAGCAAAAACAATAAAATAATAAAATAATGCTAATTAACATGGTGCATCGACCTACGAATAGATTTAATTTATTTTGTGATTCTTTGCATTAAAACATTTTAATTTAATTTTTTTATACAAATTCTACATGTGACCTTGCACCTACCTGTAGGTAGCGCGCAAGGTTCATGAATGTTAGCAACTGGAATCAGACACTCATGACTGACATCGGTCCCTAACTCTATGCCGGGTTATACATATTATTGTTTACCAATCATGGCAGGATAGCAGAAGAATGCCATTAATAGCAAAGAACAGCTATCGTCATTTACCACTTAACACTACAAACAACCAATACCTACATAGATAATACATCGTCTCTAGAGATCATAATAATTATAATAAAAAATAATAAAATTCTTTATTGCACACAAAATATACAAAATAAAAATATGTACATAGGCGAGCATAATACCATGAAGGTATTCTCTACCAGCTAACCTTTGGGAGAGTGAGAGATTAATATGATGGGTGTATGAGATTTTTTAAGTAAATGTAAATATATACATATTACATAAATTCGACCTACACAAATACTTATATACCTAAATACAATCTATATAATACTTATATAAATAAATACTAATATGTCAAGATTAGGGTTCATTTTGTTTTTTAAGAAAGTGTGAAAATAATAGTTTTTTTAATATATTTAAAGACGGAGCCTGTCTGATAAATAGAGGTAGTATGTGCCATTGACGAGCTGCAGACACGGTAAGAGAATCTGAATATCTGCTGGAAGAATGAAGAGGTATAGAAAGTTGGTTGTTGTGCGAAAATCATATAGTTTTATTTACGTTTTTCTATATATATTTGATTTATTTTTTACTATTAACACACTACTATTAATAACAGTATTGTATTGGTTCAAAAATATATAATAAAATTTAATATTAACTTTATTATCATAAAAAAATAATTTATTACAGTGATATAAAGTAAAAAAGTTAAGTATCATCACGACCGTAGTATCCCTTGCGGGGTGGTCAGAAACCACGATTGAAGCGGATTCACATTTAGTCGTCAACTTTGCTATAGGACAATCATGACAAGTGGCAAGCTTGTCGATGTTTCTAGCATACCAAACACAAGAAATATCACAAATAAAGTTAAGTGTAACAACCAGGAATCAAATGGGTATCTCTGAGTCTAAATCCACGGACCTAACCGCTAGACCAAGTAGGCAGTTATTTTTTATTTAAATTATTTGTTTACTATTAAAACGTCTTTGCTTTTGATAAATAACAGCTGTGGATTTTATTGTAAAAATATTTAATAATATTAAATAATAATTTTAATAAAACTAATATATTAACTTAATTTATATTTATTTATATAAGTATTATATAGATTGTATTTAGGTATATAAGTATTTGTGTAGGTCGAATTTATGTAATATGTATTAAATAAAGTATTTATATTTTTACGTACTTAATTATTTAATTCTAATATATTTACATTTACCTAATAAATCTCATACACCCATCATATAAATCTATCACTCTCCCAAAGGTTAGCTGGTAGAGAATACCTTCATGGTATTATGCTCGCCTATGTACATATTTTTATTTTGTATATTTTTTGTACAATAAAGATTTTTATTAATATTATTATTGTTATTACACTGATATAAAAGCCACCATTTTTGGAAAGAATATTATTGGGCTCGTATGTTTTTATATATGTGTCTATGTATTACCTACAGCGTTGCACATTCGCAGTGGGAATACAATTTTTAGTAAAACAGTTAACACTGTGCCATCCTGTGCTTGATGAAATTGCTTTAGCGAGTTTTATTTTTGTTTCGTTTTAACGCAGATTTTTGTTTTGCTTTTCGTTTGAAAATGTTAATGCTTATACAAATGCACTTAGTGTGCGGTCGCAGTAGACTTTTGATAAAGGACCGAGCCAAATATAAAGTAATGCTTTAATAAACGGAATTTTTGATAAATAATTCTCATAATAATGAAACAAATGTATGCTTAAAAAGTAAAAAGTAAAGTATCATCACGACCGTTTCCCTTTCGGGGTGGTCAGAAACCACGCTTATAAATAAGCGGATTCACATTTAGATAACTTTACTATAGGCCAATCATGACAAGTGGCAAGCTCGTCGATGTCTCCAGCGTACCAAACTCGAGAAATATTAATTAAATGTATTTATTTACATTAATAAATATTTTTGTGTCCCGACCAGGAATCGAACCCGGTACCTCCGAGTCTAAATCCACGGAGGCAGTATGTGTATATTTAATGCATTGCACAGATAAATTGTGATTGGGGGTCAGTTTCAATATCACCTCCTTTTCTCATCCTTTTAAGTATAATTACTGCATTTTTTTTTAATACTAGCACGACATGTGACCTTGGGCCCACCTAATGGTAAGTGGCGCGCAAGGTCCATGAATGTTAGCAACTGAAGTCAGACACTCATGACTGACATCAGTCCCTAACACTATGCCGGCTTGACTAGATGCTTTTTCACACTTCGCTTGAAGGACTCCAACTTATAGGAAAGTGGAGCATTCCACATCTTTATTGTGCGAGAGATGTATTAGTCCCCAAATTTTTACGTACGCGAAGGGATGGTGACTACGGTATGTGTGCATATTCTGACCTGTGCTTGTGGTTCGGTTGCGGAATGGAAAGGGAGAAAATGGTTGTAAGGCTAGCTGTATGCTCAAATTTTTGAGATGAAGTCCAGATCTTAGTTGTTTGTATCTGTTTATATTTTAGTATGACTGCACCTTGTTATGAGCATCTAATAAATAAATAAATCGTTAATGAATAGTCATTAAAAAATATTACATCAGACCCTTGCCACCCGTCTGGCCGACAGCGTGGCAAGGGTAGGCCAAATCTCCAAAGGCCCATTTCCAACAGTGGAGGTCTAGGACTACTCGTATGTGTTTTAAGGGCTGTGAATAAAATTAATATAATGTAAAATAAATAATAATACCTATATGTCCAAGAAAGGAGATATATTTGGAGAAGGTGCCTGTCGGATAAATAAAGGCAGCCTGTTTATTTATTTATTTATTTTATTTACAAATTTATAAAAAATACAAAAACGTTTATTTGTTCACAAAAATTGTTTACATAATTCTTTTGGAGGAACTCTGATCCCCAGACTAGAATTCTCTGGGTTAAGCTGAGGATCAGTTTCTTCTTTTTTTTTTTTCTTTATTTCACTATGTACAATGTACAAGGGGCGGGCTTAATCTCGCTAGACATTCTGTGACAGTCAACAAAAAAATTAAAGTAAACGGTAGGTGCAAGTAAAAATATTATAACTAAACGATCACAATGTAAGTAATAAACAATATATAAATTATATACACAGATAATCACATAAATACAGACGGTAATACATACAATACAATATATAGCAATATATACAGACGCACGGGTTGTTCGCGCGGGGGGAGAGTGGTTCACGGCGCGCATATTTTTATGTACCTACTATAAATATTTATTATTTAATATTAAGCTTCCAACAAACTGTGGTTACAGTTTGGCGGGCTATTTAATAAGTTATATGTATTGGAAAGTAAATAAATGATTGAAATTTTAAATTTTTACATATTTACATACAATACAATATATTCAAATTCAAAGTCGTTTATTGCGCAGAATACAGGTATATATAGGATAATACAATTTTACAGTCCAGCTGTATCCTACCATAATTCTATGCAAATAATAGTACATGTCAAATTACAACTAAAATTATATTTGTCAACACTTATAATGTAAAAAATCGTGGATACTATAAAAACATTATTCTTTCAACCATTTAATTAACAGCTTCTTAAATTTAATTATTGATGTCAATTGTTTTAATTCTATAGGCAAACCGTTAAATATTTTAATACACATTTGGTTACTAATTTTAGAAACAATGGTAAGTTTTGTAGCAGGTTTCCATAAATTGTATTTATATTGAGTCCGAACATTTGTTCGCCCGTCCTCGTTAACAGACCGAAAAAGACTCAGGTAGTTTTTAATAAACATACATGCGTCTAAAATATACAGACACGGTAATGTTAAAATATTATAGTCACGTGGTCTACAGGAGTCGCGCTGTCCGAGATTAAAAATTGCATATATACATACACTAAGTAGGTACTTTGTTAGGATGAATGATGAATAAGGTGATAGGAAAGTTAATGAGGTTATCATTAAATTCCAGATGTTGCAAAATTTCATTCTTTTCTTGGAGACACTCGCGGCATTATAGCCCAAACACGTCGGGTAAAATATGGGAGATCACAGCGCGGGAAAGCCGGAAAAATTTAACTGCAACTTGTGCCCCATATTTAAGAAATGCAAATAGACCATCTTTTCAAATTGAGCTCGATTTGATGCTTGCCTTATATTTAAGGGCAGGTTGTTCCACAATTCGCAGCAACAACTGCAAAAGAATTCGACACAAAAGAAGAATGATGCGAGGGAATTGAAAGAAGAGAGTTACGTAAAGACCCGTTCCATAGTTACTTGAGATACTACTTTTCGTAGCACTTACAAATAGTTTTTTAGCTAATGACTGCTATTAGCTTCGAATTCCGGTGGAAACTTAAAGCAATATTTCTCAACACTTGATGTTGCTTGGGAAATACTAGCTTGCGGCCCACAACCGCATGTTAGGCCGCCTCCACACGTTGGGAGTTGGGACCAATGTTGATTCCAATACTATCCGCACAACTGTCTCCAAATCTAGCAATCATAGCGATTATTTCTTCTCCTTTTGATTCCTTCTACAACCATTATCCATCATCAAACTCACTATTTAAATTAACGTGGGAGCTCACGCTGCAATGTGGAATAGCTAAAATCAGGAGGTGTATGCACAACAGCGATGGTAGCTCGACTGTAAGAACGCATTCTTTTAAATTCTTCAAGATCAGTTCGAACTCCTCCGGCATGTACCGATGAGAAATACGCTTTTCTTACGTAGATTTGTCATAAAGTAAAGTATCATCACGACTGTTTCCCTTTCGGGGTGGTTAGAAACCACGCTTATAAATAAGCGGATTCACATTTAGCCAACTTTACTATAGGCCAATCATGACAAGTGGCAAACTCGTCGATATCTCCGGCGCACCAAACTCGAGAAATATCACAAATAAATTACATACATACATATCTTCACGCCAGATCCCTTGCGGGGTAGGCAGAGACAATTGAGCGCCATTTAACACGATCACGACATACCTCTTTCGCTTCGTCGACATTCATTAACCTCTTCATACATGCCCTTTGGTTACGAAGACTTTTTAATGCACCTTCAGTCAGTGTTTTATTTATTTGATCGTGATATGTGAGTCTCGGTCTGCCAGGGCCTCTTTTACCCACAACTTTCGCATTATATATCTGGTTCGTCAATCTTTCATCGCTCATCCTTTCAACATGCCCGAACCATCGTAGCATGCTTTTCCTTATTTTTGTCCCTATGCTTTCCTTCATACCAACCCTTTTCCGTATTTCGACGTTACGTATGCGGTCCGCCAAAGTGACGCCACATATCCGCCGCAACGACCGCATTAAATAAATTAATTTAATTAAATGTATTTATGTACATTAATAAATATTTTTGTGTCCCGACCAGGAATCGAACCCGGTACCTCCGAGTCTAAATCCACGGACTTAACCGCTAGACCACGGATGCAGTATTTGTCATAGATTTACAATACTACTGTTCCCGTGCCTCGGAGAGCACGTCGATCCCGGTTACACTAATATCATAATAAACTGCCTTCGTGGTCTAGCGGTTAAGTTCTTGGATTTGGACTCGGGGGTACCGGGTTCAAATATTATATATTTATATAATATATTTATGGAATGTTCCATGGATGTTCTAGTAAAATAATAAATTTCCTTCTTCAAACTTCCGGAGTCCTTCGCGAAATTTTGCGTGGACATGTCAAACGCAAGTGTTTGTTTTTATAAATTAAATTACTTTGGATATTGTTGGTCAAAAGTGGTGTTGTTTTGTTTAATAACGTGCTACAATGTGGATAATTGTATGGAAAACGATAAATTGGACTTTAAATATGGGGCACAAGTTGCAGTTTATTTTTTGCGGTTATTATTTCCCGCGCTGTGGACTCCCATATTTTACCCGACCTGTTTGGGCTATAATGCCGCGAGTGTCTCCAAGAAAAGTATGAAATTCTGCAACATCTGGTATTTTATGATAATCTATCACCTCATTCATCGTCCATCGGGAGAAGAGAACACAATTCTTCTAAATCTTGAGATAATAATAATATTATGAAATATGAGGTTTTTTAGGCGCTTGAAATTTTATTAGTTTTTATTTAATATTTCGCCATTGTTCTTTGGACACTCTTACATCTGTCGCACACTGAAGATGTGGAATGCTATCTTAGCCAATGCGGTTCCCTATTCCTATAACCTGGAGTCCTTCAATTGCAGTGTAAAAAATCATCTTGATGGGCTATCATGGTTATAGAGACTGATGTCGGTCGTTTGTGGCTTGCGTCAGTTGCTCCCTTCTTGAACTTTGCGCTTACCATAAGCGCGAAGTCAAATGTCGTGATCACTATAAGAAAAAATAGAATGGGTAATCGATTTTAGCCTAAGGCATTCTCAGATTTTTCTCGCTTATATCGAAAAAAAAAACCTGTATCCACACAAGTAATACACCTATACACAATAAATCAATTAAATACATATATAAACTAAGTACTATATTAACAATAAAATCAAACATAATGTAGTTTAGCAGCTGAGCTAATATTATTTACTAAAACATAATTGTTATTTATTGACGATTTCACAAGCTGCTATTAGGGCGCGTTCACACCATGTCACATCAAAATAAATAAATTAAATTTATCCAACTTTACTATAGGCGAGGAGTCTTTCGCGCCATTTTGCGCGGAGATGTCAAGTGCAAGTTATGGTTTTGTAAATTAATTTACTGTGGATATTATTGGTCAAAAGTGATGTTATTTTAATTAATAATGTGCTACAATGTGAATAATTATGGAAAACCATAAATTGGACTTTAAATATGGGGCACAAGTTGAAGTTTATTTTTTGCGGTTTTCCCGCGCTGTGGACTCCTATATTTTCCCCACGTGTTTGGGCTATAATGCCGCGAGTGACTCCAAAAAAGCATCAAATTCTGCAGCATCTGGAATTTGATGATCCCCAACTCGGTTATGAACTTTGTTATGAACATATATTATGCAAATAAATTACGTGTTTAGGACTGATGTATTCTGTACAATGTCCTTTAAAGACAATTAAAAAAAAAAAAAAATACTATAGGCACATCACGACATGACGTTCGCGGTGGTGGCTAGGTTCTAAGAGAGCTTTCCTTAAAATCCTACAAAGATGGGTTCAAACCCCATTTGTCATTGATTTACAACACCACCGTTCCCGTGCCTCAGAGAGCACGTTAAGCCGTCGGTTCCGGTTACACTAATACCAACTTGGGGAATCATTAATAAAGTGTCATTAAAGATTGACATGACATCCTCGCCAACCCGTCTGACCAGCGTGGCGAGTGTAGGCTAAATTATCCAGATATATGTTCTGGAAGACCCATCTCCAATAGTGGAGGTCTACGACGCTGTGTTCTAGGTGATGTAATAAATAATAATGAATGAACATCATGACAAGATATATCTAACGTACCGGACTCGAGAAATGTCACAAATAAAAGAGATTGCCGGAAACCAGGCCCCAACTTTTTGCTGCGTGACTCAACAAAATATAATTCATAATTATTATTTTTTTAATTTCATATCAACATCTGTTTTACCCCAATCAATTGGTTAAGATAGTATTGAATAAAACAGAGCGCTATTTAAACGATTAGGTACTTTATTATGATCAGGTACTTTATTATAGATAAATCACAGCATTTCAGTGTGTAAATAATTATCTCATTATACATATGTGTATGTCAATTACATTTTCCTAGTTTTAATCTCTGCGTAGACAAGACAGTTAGGTATTACTATATAGTTTGTACTGTAATCGGCATACACCTGTTTTTTTTTTTTTTTACTATTAGTTACGAGATCATGTCTGGTAGTGCCGAGTGTGGAGATCACAGTAATATGTTTCGCTTGTAAATTTGTTTCTGTCTTAAATATTTTTTCTTTTTCCTTTTATTCTTTCTCTCTTTTTATTTTTTGAATAAGTAGATTTACATTTTGTCATGTCATCATTTATTTGGTACTGTCATTGTCAAGGTCAGATAAGTAATTCTTAAGTATTTTTATTTTTATTTAGATGGGATTTTTTTGTTTTTGAATTGATTCGTTTGTAAAGCTTGAGGGAATAGGTACTCATACTGTTTCTGCGCATATATACTTTAGGTAAAAAGAACTTTTTTTTTTTTTTTTCAGACACGTCACACAGCGCCATCTAATTTCCGTGGTAAGCTACGAGGCTTGTGTTACGGAAACTAGATGGTTGATAAACTACATATTATACCTTTTTTTTTTGTAAATATATACTTTAAAATTACTGTATTCTTTTAGTTTTAGTTAATGATGTAACATGAGCTGTTTTGTGGAATCTTTTAACGCATTGGAAGATATAAAGCTACCTAACTTTTAAGACATCCAATCCTACACTAATTTATCCCTTTCATATTTATTTCAAAATACCTACCACAAAGCCTGGTAGAATCGGTTATGTATCGCGAGTAGTTTCGTGATCTACCACTAGAGGCGCCCAAGTTGGCGCTAGTACAAAATCTACGCTCGGCCCATGCGGATCGAAAGTCACCGCGAATTTAGTGTGAAAGCTTCCAAGCTGGGTTAGACTTTAAATCGTGCCTAAAACAGTTCCGAGAAACTGAAGTGTGGGAAGAAAGCGTGCCGGCAGTGAAAACCAGGCTTTTTTCCCGTGGTGTGTCCTTCTTTCTTGTCCACTTGTTGGTTCTAGCAGATCCTTGCCGTTTAGTGACTAATTTTCTAGACAAGAGTAGACCGCTTGACCGATGGCTGAACCCGTGGTACCCAGTGCGGACCACTGACTATGTCTGCTATTTGGTAAAGAAAGGTTGTTGGGTATCGGTAGTGTGAAAATAATAAAATAAAACAACTTAATTCGAAGCCAAAAAGTTCAAGTTTACATTTTATGAGTAAATAGGTATAAAACAAATATTTAACGCAGATCATAGAGTGACGTAAACTATCCTCCAGTATTTGTAAAACCCTGCAACCCGAACGAAGAATACCTGTGTTCCGGGAAGCAGTATTCATTGTGTGCGGAATGAGTATGATTCGATATATGTATTTATACACCTAAGAAACTATGATGGAATAAATAGATATTGAATGAACTTGAAGGAATAATAATCATATTTTTATTTTTTATATTGAATAGATAAAATATAGTTTTTTTTTTTTTTGTTATATATTTCCAGACAGGTCACACAGCGCCATCTAGTTTCCGCGGTAAGCTACGAGGCTTGTGTTACAGAACTAGATGGTTGATAAACTACATATTATACTTTTTTTTGTAAATATATACATATTATACATATAAACACCCAGACCGTGACAAATTATACAATGTACAACTTGCCCCCGGTGGGAATCGAACCCACGACCTCCCGAGTTCACGGCAACGTGTGTTACCACTAGACCACGAAGGCGGTCGAATTTTTATAAAAATAAAATTTATATAAAAAGAATGACAAAGATACATAAAAGTAAGATAAATATATATTAAAAGTAGAAGTACCAATAATTATGTATGGAAGCGAGACGTGTATATGTCAGAATACGCATGAGAGTAGAGTTAATGCAGTGGAAATGAGGTCGTTGCGTCGGATATGCGGTGTTACTTTAACGGACCGCATACGTAATGACGAAATACGCAAAAAGGTGGGTATGAAAGAAAGCATAGGGACAAAAATAAGGAAAGGCATGCTCCGATGGTTCGGGCATGTTGAAAGGATGACTGAAGAGAGATTGACGAACCAGATATATAATGCGAAAGTTGTGGGTGAAAGAGGCCCTGGCAGACTAAGACTCACTTATCACGATCAAATAAATAAAACAATAGCTGACGGTGCAATAAAAAGCCATCGAAACAAAAGGGCATGTATGAAGAGGTTGATGAATGTCGAAGAAGCGAAAGAGGTATGTCGAGATCGTGACAAATGGCGCTCAATTGTCTCTGCCTACCCCGCAAGGGACCTGGCGTGAAGATATGTATGTATGTATGTAAAAGTAGATAAAAAAGGATAGATAGGAAACATGGATAATTTGAGGAATTTATATAAAGAAAAGTAACATCAGCAATACTAGGACGATTAGAAAGTTTAGGCAAAGGCTCGAGTCCAACACCGCACCGGTAAGCTTTTAATAATTTTTCTCTGAATTGAGTTTAATATAAAAGTTTCATCGGAGGAGCAATCGTTTCGGTGCGCGCCATTGCATTGCGGTACCCCGGGCTTGTCCGGCTGAATATCACAAATTTCATAGCACAATAATAGTAAGGTGACCACGGTTTAATCAAAATTTTTATAGTATTTAAAAGTAATATGTTTTGACATTTATTTATTCTTCAAGGAATATTTACAGTGACTATGCAAATACGCCAACCTTGGTACAGGTTACGAATTTGTGCCGTTTGGCGTCGAGACGAAAGGGCCCATGGGGACACTCAGCCAAGCGACTGGCCAAGGAGTTGTCCAAACGGATAACGGTAAAGTGTGGAGACAGGAAAGCTGGCAATTATATCTGCCAACGTATTAGCCTCGCTATACAGAGTTGCAAGTCTCCTTGGGACTATCCCTGAAGGTCTCTAGCTAGAGTCGTCTATATGTCTCTAGCTAGAGAACATTTTTTACTTATAGTTTTCTTTTCTTTTAATTAATTCTAATTATAACAGTGACTAATATCTAATTTAAAGTGAAAAGTATCATCATGACCGTACCCCTTTCGGAATAATCAGAAACCACGCTTTATTTTGTTATTTTTTTAATTCACATTTAGCCAAATGATTATTACGTTTAAAATTGCGTCTAATGTACCAACTTACTCTATTTTTAACTTAAATCGTAACTATTACAGAAACTAAATTTTGTTTGACAGCTGGAAGGAAATGTTGAGTGGAGGAGGACTTTGAGGACGCGTCCTAAAATACGGGTGTAATACTCCTTTATCAAAAGTCATTGTCACCGTATTTATTCCTAGCGCTTTCTGCAATATCGTTTCGTTCGCTCAGATTTTACCATTTTTTTCTTTTTAACCTCATTTTTTTGCCAAAATATGTGCGATACACATTTTAGTATTAAATTTCATTTAGCATCGATTTCAAAACCAATATTGCATCTCGGTTAGTTTTGTTAGAACAGAAAAACACTTTACCGGCCAGTAGCAGAAAGGATGATTAAAATAATCTAGTAAAATATTTTGATATACACCACGTGATTGGTTTAATGTAAGATAGTTATTATTATTTCATTATCCTAATTTTTTAATATAAGTTAAGAATGATTAGCAATGGTATCCGGTAGGAATTTCCTAATGTAAAAAAAAAAATGTACAAAACCAAAACAAGTGCGAGCTTAATGCTGTAAATGCATTTTCTACCAACTAACCTTTGTGACTGAGATATGTAATAAGCAGGTGCAGCACAAGAAAAATGATAGTTAAAATGATTTATTACTATATAAAACACACATTAATTACAACTAATACTATATGTACTTATACATAAATAAATGTAATAATATCATTACAGAAAGCCACAATACTTAACACATGCAGAATCGTCAGGAAATTCCTACAAACAGAACCAGATCATAATTAAAAGTATTCACTCACTTCCATAAATAATGCTCCCTTAGCTAAGGCTCGCGAGCATTATTAAAATCCGGCCTAAAAACCGAGAGTTTGTCATATAAACATAATAATAATAATAAATATTTCCAGACAGGTCACACAGCGCCATCTAGTTTCCGTGGTAAGCTACGAGGCTTGTGTTACGGAAACTAGATGGTTGATAAACTACATATTATACTTTTTTTTTGTAAATATATACATATTATACATATAAACACCCAGACCGATACAAATTATACAATGTACAACTTGCCCCCGGTGGGAATCGAACCCACGACCTCCCGAGTTCACGGCAACGTTTGTTACCACTAGACCACGGAGGCGGTATGTACTACATAAACAAATAAATACTGAAAATATTTTGGTTATTCAAATTAATGGATACTGTAATAGCATGTGGTGGTTGCCTGTAATTGGTGCAGCATCTAGTTTCTGTCTTAGTTATAAGTCAAAATCCATGTATGTATTGTTGCTGGCACTGTTGGCGACCCTAATTAAAAAAAAAAAAAAAAATTTAAAAAAAATTCAATCATTTATTTACTTTCCAATACATATAACTTATTAAATAGCCCGCCAAACTGTAACCACAGTTTGTTGGCGGAGACAATTACTCTCGAAGCTTAATAATAAATATTTATAGTACATAAAAAAGATGCGCGGGCGCGAACCACTCTCCCCCCGCGCGACCACCCCGTCCGCCTACAGGTACCATTCATTTAAGTCTATCTCTTTCTTTGGATTTCTTGATAAATATATAAAATAAGTAAAGTATCATCACGACAGTTTCCCTTCCGTGGTGGTCAAAAACCACGCTTATAAAGGCGGATTTACATTTAGCCAACTTTACTATCAAATTTACAGCCAATCATGGCAAGTGGCAAGCTCGTCGACGTCTCTAGCGTAACTAAGTTTTTTTTTTTTTTATATTAGCACCTTGCACCCACATGATAGTAAGTGGAACGCAAGGTCTATGAATGTGAGCAACTGGAATCAGATACTCATGACTGCTGGTCCCTAACACTATGCTGGCTTAACTAGATGCTTTTTCATACTTATCTTGAAGGACTCCAGGTTATTGGAAAGGCATCATCAATGTCATCACAGGTCGTAGAAGAAGAGCTTCTTGTGAAGGCCCTCGTAGGTTGATTGTCGAGTAATAAACCTATTTCTGATGTTTATAGACCGCCTCCGTGGTCTAGTGGTAACAAACGTTGCTGTGAACTCGGGAGGTCGTGGGTTCGATTCCCACCGGGGGCAAGTTGTACATTGTATAATTTGTCTCGGTCTGGGTGTTTATATGTATAATATGTATATATTTACAAAAAAAAAAGTATAATATGTAGTTTATCAACCATCTAGTTTCCGTAACACAAGCCTACTAGCTTACCACGGAAATTAGATGGCGCTGTGTGACCCGTCTGGAAATATTATTATTATTATATATTTTTTATGAAACTGATATGTTGAAAACAACTATGGCTGTCGCAACTGATATGGTGATGCAACTTTGGATGAGAGCTTGCGCCAAAGGTGATTATGGGTCGCCGACTCTCGGTCTAAGTTTTGTTTTTTTTGTTATTATTGTGCACTGCTGGTGACTGTGGTGTGGCTATGTTAATTTGTTCATTTAATTAAATTATTTTTGTTTACGTTATACTGTTTGCAATCGTGAGCCACAAGGGCGGTGTTGTAGTAGGAACAGCGCCCAGCACCAAAGGTGCGTTGAATCACCGGTGGGTAGTTAGCCGCCGAGATCCTGCCGGGGAAAACGGGAGTTTATCCCATCCCCAACCCAGGCCCATTGAACATCCGGGCCTGGATGACTCCGCTGTCTGTCTGTGTTTGCACTTGTAAGTACTTGCAATATTCATTTTTGTTATTGACTGTAGTTTTTTGTTTTTGTCATGTCTATATTTTTTTTGCCTCCGTGGTCTAACGGTTAAGTTCATGGATTTAGACTCGGAGGTACCGGGTTCGATTCCTGGTCGGGACACAAACATATTTATTAATGTAAATAAATACATTTAAAAAATATTAAATTTATTTGTGATATTTCTCGAGTTTGGTACGCTGGAGATATCGACGAGCTTGCCACTTATTGACTACCCCGAAAGGGAAACGGTCGTGATGATAACTTTTTTTTTTATTGTTATTAGTTGTGTGTTAGTAAATGTTGTTGCCTACCTATTAATGCAATGCTGGTCTGTAAATAACACGTTTCTAACTTATAATAACTAGAAAATGAATAAGATATCTATTAGATTATATGTAGGTATATAGTATAGTAGGTATGTTAGATATTGTAAATATGTTGTTGACTTGCTAAATTAATTTAAAAAATAAAACAACGATCAATCTAAGAGCAGAGAATTTTATCCTATGTACGAGTATAAAAATCAATTGTCGTGCATGAGTCTGGCTAAAACTCGAAAACCATTTGAATATTTTTTCTTTGTTATGTTCACCTTGAGTCAGGGATAGTATTGCAAAAAAATGGAAAAACCCAGAGACAATAACCGTCAATGCACTGACTAATTAATTCTGATATTTATTGTCCGTGGTGTAGGTACATGAATGCCCCTTAGGTGGGCCAGCATATTTTTTTTATAATCTATTTTTATCTACAATACGCGAGGCGTCTAATTGCAAGAACTTCTTGTTTAATTACGTATTTATAACTGTACGGAGCGTACAAGCTTTTAACGTCGTGTACCTAAGTCAAGTACACTAAAAGCCACGATTGATAATGAACTTGAAACAATATTATTAAATCGCAAGATCAATGATTACAAGTTTATAACCAGTTGCGCGTAAATGCGGCACGGCTAGCACGACATTCTATTTTATTTATTCATAAGGCGCCATCCCAAGCTACTGGGATCCAAGCGCAACAAAATATCTCATTACGCGACAGTCGGAGCTCCATGGTTCTTGAGCAACACAGTCCTCCCCGACGACCTGAAGATGGGGACCATCGAGCAGTTTGTGGCCAGGCTCTCGAAATCCATGTTTTATCGCTTCTACCATATTCGGGGAATCGCACCGCTGCACGCATGGCCACCGGTGTGAATGAGATCCTGGGGGCCGAGCATAACCAGTTACCAGTTCGAAAATAGACTGCCCCACACAGATCCTACAGTGGTCCCTCCCCGGCGGCTTACGTCGCCATGCAACCAGCGAGCCTTCGCCCACCGAGATTAACTCACGCTTAATGGGGATAACCCCGGAGCGTTCCGCCACAAGGGCGAGATAACTACTACTTACTACGTTTTGTCAGCAATCAGCTATCAAACGTAATATTATTGGAATAGTGAATGATTTTAGACTCGTGTAGAATGGAAATGATCGGGTAAAACTCACTCGGTCGATTGCCGATGAGTTTATAAAAGATATCATTTATTTTTGGGCTATTTTTGTACTAGTAGTACATACTCGGTCGCTATTTGTCATACCACGTGCCAAAACGAATGCGGGCAAACGGGCGCCACTCGCCAGAATGTGTCGCGTCCACGACGACAGACTTGCCTCGGTCGACATGTTCACACAAAGCTGCAGCAGTTACAAGGCCAATATCACTAGGGTGCTTATTGATGATCAGCAAGATTGTTGATTGAATGGTTTATTAGTGCAACTGGTAATAAAAAATAAAAAATATATGTAACGATAATTAGGTCCGTGTTGTACTCAAACTATCTTCCTATATGTTCTTAGTGAGAAATATCAAAGGAAGTGATTCGAATGTAACTTATGATTTTTGTTTTTGTATCCTTTGCCTATTTGTATGTATCATTTCTGTTTTTTTCTCCGAATAAATAAATAATAAATACTAGTACTTGTAGTATGTAGGAGCCTTACGCACCTCAGCCTCAAGTTATTTTATAAAAAAGATTGGTAAAAATAAAAATAAAAACTTTGACAATTATTATACGTCAGTGAAAAATTAAAATAACACGTTTTTAATTTATAGAGTTTAATAAGATTATAAATAATAATAGTTAGCCAATAGAGCAACAAGTACCTATATACTGTAGTTTGGATACTTTTTAAAAGTTATTTTTTTTTAATCTATTTAATGTTTTGTCTGTGTTGCCATGCTAAGACGGCCGTTTATATTAATTATATTATTAGTATCTCCGCAAAGGTATCCTTTACTTCGTTCAATGCTATACAAATAATTAAAATGATGATTAAATGATTAATTTGCTTTATAAAGCCTTCGAATGATGATTTTTATTTAAATTATGCTGATTTTTAAGAACAATGTCAAGTCAACATTCTCTTATTATAGTCTAAAACGCTAAAGAGCGTCCTACACCGATCGAGTTTTTTTTAATAAAATCGTCAATCTAACAAAGTTATAGCTTATTGAAGGAACATCACGACGGTTTCCCATCCGGGGTGGTCAGAAACCTATAAAGAAGCGGATTCACATTTAGCCATCTTTTTTTCTTTCATTACAGCCCCTTGAACACAGCTCCCTGGACCTCCACTGTTGAAGATGAAATAAAAAATAAAAAGATTTATTTTATAAAAAGATTTATTTTATAAAAATATTTATTTTATAAAAAGATTTATTTTATAAAAAGATTTATTTTATAAAAAGATTTATTTTATAGAAAAGATTTATTTTTATTATTGGCACAAGAACTTTTTATTGGGCCCATTTCTCTAAGAAAAATAAGCATTCCCATTTAACTTGGGCTCCATGTCGTGGCTTGTGTTTGTGTGTGTGTGAACAGATGAGATAAAATGGTTAAATAGGACTTATATGACTGTTTTGCTGTTGGATCTTAGATGAAATAAAATTAAATAATTTATTTGTCAGAAATATGGTAGGTACAGGGATGTATATGTTATATGTAATTATATTACATGCTTCGCTGGTTTTACAAATATTTATTAAGTCACATGACTTTGTCGAGCTTAGTGTCTAGGTATTCTTTTGTCGAATAAAAACATTTATTAACCAGCATTTGTTTCGACTCTTAATTTAAACAGTTTTAGTGGCCGCTTCCTTATAGAAGCTTATTAAATATATTTATTGCAATTGCATAACAATTTCGGCTATATTGGGTACGTTTCTATATAACGCGATGTAAACATTTTTTTTTTTTTTTTTTTTTTTTTTTTATCAGAGCACGACATGTGACACCGCGCCCACCTGATGGTAAGCGGTACGCGAGGTCCAAGAATGGGAGCAACTGACGCCAGCCTCAGACGACCGACATCAGTCCCTACCACTATGCCGGCCTATAAAGATGCTTTTTCACACTTCGTTTGAAGGACTCCAGGTTATAGAAGTGGGGAAACACACTGGCCGGGAGAGCATTCCACATCTTCAGCGTGCGACAGATGTAAGAGTCTCCAAATTTGTATGTACGCGTAGGGTTAGTGGCTACGGTATGTGGATGCATATTTTGGCCTGTGCGAGTGGTTCGGTTAAAATAAACAGCATTCAAGTACATAGAAGGAACATTTAGTAATTTTAATTTTATATTTATTATATTCGTCATTTAAGAGTTATTACTTTCTTTATTAATGAGACCGAAGCAATAATGACGTTGCGTCGTTACTTTTAATTTATTAATGTATTTTGGCAAAGATTGTCCAACCGTAGATACCGCATCATTAACAATTTTTAAAAAAGATTTTTGACGCATATAGTTACTTACATATCCTTCAGTACTCAAAGCTACAAGTATAATGCCGTTATCTATGAAAATCATAGTTTTGAGAAAGGTGGGATTCAATTCAAAATAAAAGTTAATTGAGAACGAAATAACCGATTGCAATAAATAGATCTTCAAAAATTGCATATATTTTATGCCGTAATGTTAAGTTAAAAGAACTCAAAATAATTTGTTAGAGCTTGTATTCAAAATTTGGTCACAAGAAATAAAATATTGTCTTTATGAACTTCATAGCATGCGCATAAGCTATCGTACACTCTAACATCGAAGCATTGTTAGTAAGGTAAAAGTAAAAATCGTTTATTGAATCTAAAGTAAAGTGAGTTACAAAATTTGGTACAGTAAAAAAAAAACTAAGCAAGCAAGAGGGGAGCAGTCTCCGCTACAATTTTAGTTGAAAACATTTAGTGCTATTAGTAGTGCAAAATATATCCTACATCACACTCGGTGGACGAAAAACAAATCTTAGGTACTGTTGATTTAATTTTTTGATTGTAGGAATTTTCCGTAAGTCTTGTTTCAAGCGGTGTTATTCTATTATTATATAAAAATATCACCAAAGCAAGATTACAATATTAGTCCGTTTTTTTTCAATTTTAAATTGGCATTTGACATCATTGTAAATCCGGAGGTATCCACCGTTCGCGCCGATTAACCCAGTAAAGTGTATCTACACGTTTCCGGATCAGGCTCGAATTGCCGTCATACCCAGTCAAGCCGGCATACTGATATCAGCCATGTGTCTGATTCCAGTTGCTAACATTCACTGACCTCGCGCGCTAGTATAGCAGATAGTATGCTGCTGTGCTAGTATGTAATTTAAAAAAACCTTTTCGCCTGCTTGCAGCATCTACTAAATTTAATATCAATGTTTGTAGGCAGCTTGTTGTTAAAAGAATACATGTATGGTAATTTATTATGGAATAAAACACGTGAGATTATTGAGGTCGTGATCATAAAATTATAATTGTAAAACATGCAAATAAAATTGCCTATTAAATTACACAATTCGATCCGTTATGATGAAATATGAAAATCTTTTTAGTCCACACAAAGCTGCTATTGTAAAAAAATATGTTAAATAATCGTCAGTGTGACGGAAGAAATGATAAGGAACGGATTCAATATGGCTTCCGTCCGTAGCGGTCAACGGGTGATCTTCTAGCATTCGTCTACCACGTCTGTGGATATACAGGGTGACTTTCCCAAAGAAACTTCTCGATACAAATTGGCTTTTTTTTTAAATTAACAGTTTGTATGAAGATACGTATATGTATACGATCCATTAATTATGTTTTTTTTTTTTTATTTTGATGCAGGTAACTAAGTTTAAGTAATTTCATGTTTTTTTATTTTATTTTGACAACAAACAGTCATTTACATCACATTACAAACATAATTAACATTAACAAGACCTTTTGTGTCGAGAATTTACACAAAATACAATAAACGAAAACACAAACATAGCAGATTAACAATTAAGCGAAAAATAAAAATATTAACATCACAATTGAATTGAAATACTAAGTTATATCATAGCAGAAACAATATTAATAATACTACATACATATATAAACAGCTTCACATTTGAAATATTACTATACTATATATATAGAATATAATATAAAATCAGTGTGACCGTATTGATGTGTATTGGGTGTGTGTTCTTCTTCTCCACACATGAGCATCCCGGTATGCTAAATTTGTCTTCAACCTTCACTAGCAACCTTCAACCCTATATAGCAATATTCAACCCTATATCTGTCCATATAACGAGCAATTTAGGTACTGCCTGAAAATTAATGATTATCAGGGGCTCAATCCCACGGCCTTCGAATTTATTGTCCATTTCACACACACGAATTCGTTTTATCTATTAGAGTCTTATTTTATCGCTTTTTGTTTAGTTTTTCTTCCGTTGAACTAAGTACCCTTATGATAGCACTCGGTCAGAAGTTGTGGGTTCTACTCTGAAATTGCGAAAATATGAACTTTGCTATAAAGCCGAAGCCTACATTTTTATATTATCTATAAACGACAACAACATGAAAACTGCATACGTACTTCATCGATATTTATACTATGGCCTCCTTTTTTTAAACCAGCCTATTGTCGGTCGCAAGCCCGAGACACCATTCTTACCCACACACGATGGACCCGGCACCCGCACGGTGTATCCATGGAATGCTTAGAAATTTGTCTTCTCTTCATTTTCTCTGTTGGTTCCGTTCCTACCGTAGCGCTAAGTTTTAATTATTATAAGTTACCTTCAAGTAATAATAATATATTTAGTAATAATTTTACCTGTTGGGACTGTCAAAGTCAAAATCAAATCATTTATTACAATTTGCCCTTCTCGGGCTCTTTTGTTTTGTCACATTAGATTGTTTGAATTATTATTATTATTTACAATACAATAAAATAAAAAATGTATAATAAAATAGGTAAAATGGCACATCTAACAGGCAATTTTGTCACTAATAAATTTCTTCATTAAGAAAATCCAAAACAGCAATATATTTTACAAAACAACACTATTAACCAAAGGATTTTACCGTTTACATAGAATTTATAATCTATTTTACAAAAAAATATTTGAATTTTAAATAATAGAATCAAATCAAATTATCCTAAACGCAATTTGACAATGAAAGTGTGTGTATGTGAATGTATTGTATTATCACTTATTAGTGACAGACATGTGTTAGCTGGTAGAAAAAGCCGAAATTTTTGTATATACTTAAAGTTTGTTATACACAGTAAAGTAAAGTATCATCGCGACCGTTTCCCTTTCGGGGTGGTCAGAAACCACGCTTATAAATAAACGGA
The DNA here is from genome assembly GCA_910589645.1 of Tinea semifulvella. NCBI lineage: Eukaryota > Metazoa > Arthropoda > Insecta > Lepidoptera > Tineidae > Tinea > Tinea semifulvella. Next base: position 8,819,120 of record OU342595.1, on the reverse strand, counting down.
TTCACATTTAGCCAACTTTACTATATCCAATCATGACAAGTGGCAAGCTTGTCGATGTCTCCAGCGTACCAAACTCGAGCAATATCACAAATACATTAAATATTAATTAAATGTGTTTATATAATTTTATACATAAGAAAACAGGTGATAATCTTTCTTCCTTGTCTACATTAAGGGTTAAACTGGATTTGAGGTGCATGGTTCGATTACTGGTCGAGAACACAAAAAAAAAAATTTGTGACATTCCTCATTTTAAGAGATTGATAAGCTTGACACTTGTCATGATGAGCCTATATGCGAGTACAAGTTGGCTAAATGTCAACTAGCTTATTAGTGGTTTCTCATCATCATCATCATCATCAGCCTGTGTCTCTCCACTGCTGAATATAGGCCTCTCCCAAGGCTCGCCACTGCACGCGGTCTTTTGCAATCCTCATCCAACCCCCACCGGCGACCCTCCTTAGGTCATCCGTCCATCTGGCGAGGGGTCGTCCCACTCTGCGTCGTCCCGTACGTGGTCTCCACTCCAGAACCCGTTTGCCCCATCGGTCGTCGGTTCCGTGGCAGATGTGTCCGGCCCATTGCCACTTCAGCTTGCTAATTTTGAATGCTATGTCAGTAACTTTGGTTCTCTGACGAATTTCAACGTTTCGAATTCTATCCATCAGAGAAATACCAAGCATAGCTCTCTCCATAGCTCGCTGAGACTGTCAGTGTCCACGTCTCTGCTCCGTACGACATTACGGGGAGGACGCACTGGTTGAAGACTTTTGTCTTCAAACACTGTGGTATGGACGATGAGAAGATATGTCAAAGTTTCCCGAATGCCGCCTATCCTAGCTGAATGCGTCTGTCGGCTTCTTTGCTGAAGTTAGCAGCGCCTAGCTGAATAGTCTGTCCAAGGTAGACGTATTCCTGCACAACTTCGAGAGTAGCATTTCCCACACAGATTGGCCTCGGCTTGGCATGGTCATTGAACATAACCTTAGTCTTATCCAGGTTCATTCCTAGGCCAACCTGCTGAGAAGCCACGTTTAAGCCGTTTAACATTCTGCTAAGATCCTTGAGCGAGTGTTTTCTCACCACCCTGGATTACGGTCATCATTATACTTACCTACTCTAAGAGTGAATCTTTTTAAAGATTACTGTGCTTATACAAAACATGGTACAAAATCTCAAGGAATACTTTAAAATTGCAGAACGATAAATGTTCGATAAAACGAACAAATGAAAAATAATATAAGATGAATAAGTTTCGTAGTTTGTACGTTCAGAGTAGGCGTCAAAAACCCCAAACTGAAATTAGGAATGAACCTAAAACAATAAAAGTTCATCAAAGCCTTCAAAAACTCTCCAAAAGCAATATCACTTGACTTAACTTCGATATTGGCTGTTCACGCAAAAATAACAAAATTACGTCTATCATAGACCCTAATAGGTACTAAGCAATGACTTACATCTAAACGATTGGGCAATTAAATTAAGCTTCCAAATCTTAAGAAAAGTTACCAATTAATTAAGTGGAAAAATGGTGTCATCGCATTATTTAAGTTAGTGTAATGGTAGCATAATGTATTATTAGTATTTAATATATCATAAGTATTAGTATGTATTTTAGTAATATAAACTACCACTAGACATGTTTTTAAACAATTAGTCACTAACTTGTTTTTTGATAAGCAGGAGCATACTGCATCCAGTACACATTGAATGTTTGGCACGCAATATGTTTATTTATGTATATATATATATATATGTATGTATATGTTCATAATACTTGCATGTAGTTTATGTAATTGCTTGGTATGTAGTGTATTTATAAATTAGACTAATATTATTAGATTGTTGCACCCTGCCCATAGTCTCTCACCATCCCAAATTAGTTGTCAGAGAATGCCTAACAGGCATTAAACTCGCCCATGTACCGAATTTTAAGTTTTGGTGCAATAAATAATTTAAAATAAAATAAAATACTTATATAAAGTTTTAAATAAATAAAATAAATAATTAATTAGAACTTATCCGATTTATACCCAATACAATACTTGCTGCCAGTTTCCGAAAGAAAACCGGGTCCGACCAAGGTCGGGAAAGGTGGTGTTGTAACAAATGTGCGTTATGGGAGATTTTCATGGGATTTCGAACCTTTAGCTATTGTTTTATTTAATTGATCGTAAAACGTGAGTCTTGGTCTGCCAGGGCCTCATTTACCCACAACTTTCGCATTATATATCTGGTTCGTCAATCTCCCTTCATTTATTCTTTCAACATGCCCGAACCATCGGAACATGCATTTCCTTATTTTTGTCCCTATGCTTTCTTACATACCTTAATTATAAGTAGAAGGAAGACAAACAAGAAAAAGAGTGTTATGGCATGTAAAGGTTCTAAAGATATTATTATTGCCTATTTACTGATTAAATTATTTGATTTTCATTTGATCATTTGACCATTAATTGACTTGTCAGCAATGAGACAAAACAAAACGGGCGACCATGCGTAAACCATGTACATGAAGCTGGTAAAGAATGCCTACTGACAGTATAGCTCGCCTCTGTGCTATTTTTAAGTGAAAGAAAGAAAGAAAAATATTTTATTTGTCACATTAACAAAAAAAATAAACTTAAAATTAAAAGTGTGTGGTGACAAATAGGGAATCAGCTCAGCATTGAGCTGCGACGCTTTAAGAGTCACGGCGCTGATGTTCAGCTAATCCCTTAATATACAAGCATAAATGTGTCGGATTTATTATATATATTTCACAAATAAATAATAAACAATAACGTCATTATAGCATAATATATATCAAACATATATACACATAAATATATACATATACACACATACATACAAACTAATAGAACAAATTTATTTATTTATTTATTTTTATTTAAAAACTTAATTGCACTATGTACAAAGGCGGACTTAATGCCGCTAGGCATTCTCTGACAGCCAAACCTTTAGGACATTAGGACAGTTTTCATGGTAAGTAGGTGCAATAATAGATATAAAATAACAATTTATAAAACAAATACATAAAAATAATACTTACTATTACATATACAAATACGTAAATAGGTTATATTATATATATATATATGATATATACAATAATACATATAAAATAAAACTACTCATGTGATGAAGGAAGCGGGACAAAAGTAGACGTCGCGTCGTCGCTCGTTGTGAGAGTGTGAATGAAGAGAGTGGCAATACAATAGAAGTAAAAAAAATTGTTTAAGTTAAAGATAATATTTGTACACCAGATTCTTGAATATAGCACGACTAGAAGCTTGTCTAATACTTGTCACATAAAACATAATTAACCATAAAATATTGAGTAGGTATACTGCTACAGTAGCAGTTGAGATGCCAACAAATACATTTTATATTTATTTTTAAAAGCCACCACCGACAAAGTGCACTAAGTGCATTAAATAATTTAAATAAATAAAAGAGCTAGCACGGCACGCGCCGAGCCGTTTTGAAGGCAACCGTATGCGTGTGGATAGGCTCTAATACAGGGTTTGCATGGGTCTAATTCTTCTTTGGTCCTTGCGACTTTAGTCACTTGCGCCCTATGTAAGCCCCGCATAATAGAAGTAAGTATATTTATTGGTACATGCCGGGACTTGCATTGCGACCTTTTTAGATTGAAGGATAGTGTTCTAAAAACCGCTCCGTTCCTACAAAAGTTTAATCAGAAAATGTTATTCCAGTCGTAATGTATGGAACAAGTTTGTGACTTATATCCCTGCTAGATAAGATTTGTCGACTCTTACAGTTACAATATTTCACAGCCGAGTGGAAATTGAAAAATTGAAATTTAGTTATGACTAGTTTTTCGCTTACATTTGTGTGTGTTTTTTACGTTGAGCACGATATGTGACCACGCGCTTTTTCCTTTAAAAGCGTGACGCGAGGTGAGACGAGGGCAAGAGTCATTGACGACAGTCGACTTAATTTTTATTTTATACTAGCACGACATGTGACCTTGCGTCCCACTTACCACACGGTGAAATCAGACACTCACGACTGACATCAGTCTCTAATACTATGCCGGCATGACGGCAATTCGATTCTGATTCCGAAACGTGTGGATACACTTTACTGGGTTTATCGGCGCGAACGGTAGATACTTCCCCGCTCCGGCAGACTGGGGGACAGACAAATTACCACCTGATGGTCCACCTACCTATTTGTTGTTCTCGTTGAAAGTATGTGCCATTTGCAATGAAGGGAGAACTTATATTGTAAGCTTGCCATTGTGATATTTATAGGTATAAAAATAACACCTCTTGAAATAAGACAAGAGAGAACGTCACTTCATGATTTTTAAAATTTCACGTTGCAATTGTAGTTCAATCCCTTATCTTAAGTACTCTTAAACAGTTCGCACCTACAATAAAGACTACTCTGATATCGACTACGCGGATATAGCAAGAATTGATGCGTTTGAAATGTTGTGCTGGCGTTGATTGCTCAGAATTCCTTGGAACGCACGACGTACTAATATTTCTATGCTCGAGCAATAACTTTTAATGAGAGAGACTCTACTCTTAGTTTTGTCCGAATTCTGCAATACTTTATTTATTTATTATATTTCTTTAATACTTTATTCCACAAAGACAAAAGCGGCCTTTAATGCCGCAAGACATTTTATCATTAGGTTGATAACTGGGTGGATAACTTTAAACAATTAACTGGAAAGTAGGCGCTGAAATATTAAATATAAATATCAAAAGTATTATTTAATAACTAGCCACATACATGCAACTACATATACATACACACACATCTACAAATATATATATAATAAACTAAATACTAATACATAAACTTACACATACACAATAATAATATTTATTATATTATTAATATAATATTGAGCCACATTACAAGAAGAGGTGCGGATAATTACAAAAAAACTTCTAATTACGGGCAAGGAAGACGGTAAAAGAACAAGAGCGCGTCACCACCAGTTGCTGGCATTGCCATTATTTCGCACAGTGGCGCACGATTCCTCGCCTCTGCCTCGCGCATTCCGCAGCCTAAGGAAGCTTCCCGAGACGACACCACATCTAGATATTTTTGCTGATCATCTGCATATTCTGAGCAAGGCATTCTTTAAATTTTGTGAATAATTATTTAATTATTTATAAGTTAAAATATTTGAATTTATTTATTATTGTTATTATTGTATTAATTTATCATGATGTAGAATTGATTGATTTATTTATATACCTACTTACTCACTTTTTATTCTAATTTTATTGTCTTGTATTAACTTTATTATTATTTCATTGATTTTATTAGTGTTAAATTTTGATTTATTTTATTATTATTATTTATTTGTCTTTTCTTTCTTTTTATATTAATTTTATATCTTTTTATATTAATTAATATAACTATTGTTAATTTTAAAGCTTCATTAATATTAATATTTGTATATTAAATTTAAAAGATTATAGGTATATTGACAATCCATTTTTAATTAAAATGTATGTATTAATTATAAGAATGACTGCATGGTAAATTGGGCTTTACTGTTAAGCCATGTAATGTTGTATTAATAAATAAATTAATAATAAATAAATAAATAAAAGAGAAGGAAGCCTCAAGCGATGGTCCAGTCAGGTGACTGACCATCTGAACACTCCTGTACACCAGGTCATCCACTACGCCAAGTAACTATTTGAAGACGGCTGGTGGATGAGCTGAGATTACGACGGAGTACCGACTAAGGAGGGATCAGTACCGACAACTAGGAACCGGAAAACGAGTTCTTATCCCTAGAATTCCTACCCTAGCGTCCTCTTACAAACTAACTATCCATCTTTCCTCATATCGATGATCTTGGCTGATATTACTTGCCTTATTCGATTCGAGTAGGTTATTTAATTAATGAATAACATCATTTACGAGTAATTAATATAATAATACTAATAAAATACTTTATTGCACAAAATTACAAAAGTAGTGTACAAGGGCGAACTTAATGCCGTAGGCATTCTCTTACAGCTAACCTTTGTGATAGTGATAAGTGAGGTTATAGGATGCTTATAAACGATAAGTCAATAGAACTAGATGTGAATATTGATACTTAACAATAACAATAAATAGCTAAAATATATACATGAAGCAAACAATAAATATTAATAACATCGATGTACATACACATATACACAACCAAATATATTCATATATTTACCATATCAGAGCAGGATGGAGACATTTTGCATTTTAAGAAAGTAAATATATATAAACAATTTTTTTAAAGATGCTGACAGACGGTGTTTGCCTGATCACCAATGGAAGTTTGTTCCACTGGCGAGCAGCCGTAACAGTATAATTTGGGTTAGATGTGATTATGTCCAAATTAATACATTAAATTAAAATTAAAGTCCACTTTAAACCGGCAAAACCGAGTTTCATTTGTTCTGATTAGTTTCGGAGATTCTGTGCAGTTTATTATCAAATTACCACCATGTTTTACATTTGAGTGATTTAAATAACAAATTAATAATTTAATAATAAGTTAGTGCAATGCTTCTGTAATTAGTTTGTAAAACAGCTTTGGAACAAGATACGAGTATAATGCTTATATGTTAATTTATTTATTTAAGACCAGCGACCTTAGTGGCGCGGTGGAGGCTCGGTTGTAAGAACGCGTTCCTTGAATCCTACAAAGGTCGGTTCAAACCCACCCGACATGTACCAATGAGAAATGAACTTTTCTTAAGTACATTTGTCATAGATTAACAACACCACCGTTTCCGTGCCTCGGAAAGCACGTTAAGCCGTCGGTCCCGGTTCCACTAATACCAACTTGTGGAATATATAATAAATTGTCATTAAAAATTTACATCATTTCCTCGCCAAGCCGTCTGGCCAGCGAGTGTAAGCCAAATTCTCCAGATATATGTTCTGGAAGGCCCATCTCCAGCAGTGGAGGTCTAGGACGCTGTGTTCTAGGGGCTGTAATGAATGACCTTAGTTCATTTCTTTAAATATTATCTTAGTATCACAAATTAATAGATTTTTGAAAAACATACTTTAGCCGGGAAAAGAGCTGGAAAAAAAGGCGGGAAAATTTTAATGAGCTCAGTGTCGATATCGATTTCTTTAATACTAGTACGACGATGATTAGACGGGTGATGACGAGTGAGTACTTTGAGGCATTAGAATAGTTTTATGTTTTCAAGTATATGTATGCTTATGTCTATGTGTGTGTGTGTGTTTATTTCTGTTGTATTGAAGTAATGCATATATATATATATATATATATATATATATATTTAACGTAATTCTTGTATTCATTATATTTTTTATATTTATTTTCATTGTTTTCTTTGTTAGCTTCTATTGTATCTGTCAGTGAACTCTTATTATTGGCTTTATTGTAATACTATTTTATCATATATATATAAATTAGCTGTAAGAATTCCTAAATAAATAATATATAGGTATATCTATATTATTGCACAACGTGATAGTTTTTTTTTTTTTTGTGACCTTGCGCCCACCTGATGTTAAGTGGTGCGCAAGTTCCATGAGTGTTAGCAACTGGAATCAGACACTCATGACTGACATCAGTCCCTAACACTATGCCGGCTTGACTGGGTATGACGGCAATTCGAGCCTGATCCCGAAACGTGTGGATACACTTTACTGGGTTTATCGGCACGAACGGTGGATACTTCCCCGCCCCAGCAGACTGGGCAAATTACCACCATCAGTCCGCCTACCACCTCAAAAAAGTGTTGCTTCTAAGGATGAAATTGTGGAAATGTATCATCAAACGGCAAACTATGGGATGCATCGAAGTCCAATCAATACACTTCGAAATGTTTTATCTGTACTTAAATCCAAATTAAGTACAATAGTCCAAATTTGGTAAGATAATTGTTATAATAATTAAGCTTGTTTGATATCCTAAATTTAATTTAATTACATTAATAATAATCTCAGAATGTGTTTACGCACGATTTAATCCTCAAAATAACAATATTTAATACAATAACAGTTACATTTTAACTATATTTTTCCTTAACTAAGAGCTACTTAAATACAGGAAAAACATTACACTTATAACATAGACAAATTTATACGGACCGGCCTATTAATGTAGGTATTGTAACGGGTACATGTAGGTTACAGATTTTTATTTGCATTTTAAGAAAGAATAGTATTGTCAATATACGACAATGACAGGGTTGATGGGTTTTTGTTTTAAACAAGAAAAAAAGGAAGATCGGGGGAGCTCGGACCGAGAGGTCGACAGAGCGAGTATTTTTATAAAGATTAGGATTAAAATAATAATTAGTCAAAGTCTACCGCGTAATAGTGTCCCACGTAGATAAGTGTTTGGTTTATCTACATATGTAATTATTTCTAAAATATAAAGTATAAAAAAAGTTTTATGCATTTTCAATAAAAAATGGAGTTTCGTAGAATCCTCTCCGTAACAATTAAAAGCAACTACATCCAACCGCAGGCGTTGAATAATCATGTAACTGCAAGGCGCAGGTTACAGTATCTACGGTCTGACAAATACGAGGGTCAAACTGAGCAAAAGTTATTAGTTTTATTATATTAAAATAGAGTCCATTCACATTAATACCTCGCTACATCAGATGGAACCACTGAGAAAAGCACTTTGCACATGTCTGACGACGCCAAACAGTCGATCGTTCGGCCGGCGGTGTGCGACGATACGTTGTGGTGGTGAAAGAGGATCCAACTGCGAGGTCATTTCTCCCAAACTTTTTCAAAGACAAGTGTACCACTCTTCAGTAACTGTTTTTTGATCCTCTAAAACAATTGTGGCGTAATGACCTGTCCTTCCGAAGAACGAGGCCACCATCTTTTTTCGAACACTTCGACCTCTCTTCAGTTTAGTTTAGCAACTCCTTGAAAGTCTTTTAGTTTCCAGATCATAACAGTAAATCCAGCTTTCGTCGCTGTAAGTATGTCGAACACAGCATTTGAGTCTCCTGCGTTAAATCTTTTTAGCATTTTCCTATCAACAACAATCCACTGGTCACAAAGCTTCCTGACCGCTAAATGTAATAATAATAATAAAATCCTTTATTGCACACAAAATATAAAAAGATGTACATAGGCGAGCTTAATACCATAAAGGTATTATCTACCAGCTAACCTTTGGGAGAGTGATAGAATGAATATTATGGGTGCAGAGTCAGAAAAATAAAATGATATATAAAAAAATAAAAATAAGAGAAAAATAATAATAAAATAATTAATAAACTATGGGATAAATAGGATCATAATGAACTTATGTAATAAATACAATAAAATACATATTATATAATACTAATAAAATAATATATGCCAAGGAGAGGAGATTAAGTTAAATTTTGTACATAGAGGATTTTGTGCACTTGACTCATACCAATGCCTAAGCTTGTCCGAATCTGCTAATAGGTCACTTTTTTCACTCTCTATCATATGCCACCTAACATTGATGTTATTTTCAGTCGTCGCTGTAGAAGACCGACACTCACGCAGATTATTGGTGAGATTAATGCGACCACGTTTAAACTCATTAAACCAGTTGAAAACAGTGGCACGAGATGGGGCTTTATCGTGAAAGGCCAATCGAAGTCTGTCATAACTTTCTTGTAAACTTAAATGACATCGAAAGAATCATCACGTGACACAGACAATTTTCAATTTGCCTCCAAATTGTAAATCAAATTAATAAAATACATACTCAATAATATTGGCACAGAGTTCCGTTTTAAAAATTTAAACTTATGTATATTTTTATTTAAAGTTATTGTTTACAAGTGGCCAGTTCTAAAAACTTTCAGTGCGACACTATGCGCTGGTCCAGGTAATTCTCCAGAATTGTGTTCTGGAAGTCCCATCTCGAACAGCGAAACAATATACTTTTTCATCTGTCTGCCTATAGAAATACACTCGGCCAATGTAAAATCCTTTACTCGCAGTATTATGTCTATGATTTCTAAAGGTTTATTTTAGCATTGTCGTTTATCACGAGTGCCTCTACCAAATAACATTGACTGGGAATAGAGAAATCGATTTCATGCATAGAGGTACTGACTAAGACAATGCCATTTGTTTCTATAGCCGGACGAGTTACGGTCAAATCACATAACTTTAATTATTGTAATTTATTAATTATTACTAAGATAGTATAACTGACAATTAAAAATTGCGATTTGTATAATTAATAAAAATGTATGATCGAAATAATCCATGATTAATACATAAGTACGCCACCTGGTTGGTATTCAGCTTGTCACGTTGATTATTTTAGCCAACAAAATATAAAACATACCTCATAGGCATACGTTAAATATGCCGACAAATGATTTCTGCTGGTGTCAGTAGCTCCCAATCTTGGACCTCGCTTACCGCTTACCATGAGGTGGGCAAGATGTCATATGTCGTATTCAGTGTTTCAAAAACACCATAAACTTAATACACTCTCTGTTGTATATATTTCTCTCATTATAGTCATCATATTGTACGTAATATTATATTAATGTATAATCATAGAACGTGTATATGTAGTTTTATTTGTATGTATTAGTATGTAAATAAGTAATTATTCATAAGTATATATATTGACGTCTAATATTCTCCATTAGTTTTGATCGCACGTGCCTTATCTTGTCGTAACTGGTTTAGTTGTCGCAAATGTTCGACCAGCAGCACGATTCGACTAATAGTTTTATTTCAATTCTATTATATTTTCACTTATACTTTTATATTCACAGTTATAAGTATATGCTGCTTTTAAAATAGTTCAGGCTTTCAAATAATTTGTAACATATGGGAGATTGTCTGGGCCTCATATATTTTTTTTAATTATTATATTTAATTTGATTTACGATGCAACTTTGATTCCACTTTGTAGGTTAATAGACAATAACTAATGTATGGTATCGGAAAAGAACTTAATTGACACAAAATTAGTAGAATTGGGCTACTGTATAGAATGTCTAGCAGCACTAGGTCGGTCCGCCTTTATACTTTATTTATTTTATTTTATTTTCATTTATTTAGGCAACAAACAGTCAACATACACAAACAAAATCACAGATAAACAAAATTGTCACTCTGGCTTGTAAGATACTAAAATTGAAAACTAATAAATAATATGAACCACTAAGGTGCCCCTTTGAAGATTTTGCCGGCACGTGACAAGTTTGAACATCTGTGTAATAAATTAATAACAATAAGAAGAAATTGAGAGCCAAAAATATTTTATACATAATAGAAGTTAAACACAAATACTATGGAAAGGGAAAAAAAACTGGATATAAAAGATACTTAAATTAACAGATGCTATAATAGTAATTTATAAATACATACTTATAATACTAATTACGGATACAACAAACTACCAACCATCAACAGTAATTTTTGTATAAACTTGAATTAGAATTAGAACTTTATGCAATAAAGGTTATAATAAATAAATAAAAATGCCTGCTGGATTTTTAACCGTTCTGGATGTCTTCTTCAATAACTCAATGACCCATGCTAGATATACGGGCGGCATTACCGGCTGTCTCCGTGAGAAGATATAGGACTTCTTAACGGAAACAGTCTACTGTGTTCTATTTTTAAAATAGACTTTGATAGACTTCTCGGAAGAGGAGGTTCTGTTCGACTGTTCCTTATATTTTTTTTGTATTTATTTTTTTGATGGGTTTATGTACCATGCCTTCTGTAAAATTATTCATATTATCCAACATTTAGTTACAATAGTAAATTTTCATCACAACAGTATCCCTTACATCCGTGTTTGTTTTTATAGACGGTGAATCGATAAATCATCAATGACACGCCTCCTGCCTGAAGGGCCAACGCGGGCGGGGGTCGCATGCCCGACACATCCGTGAAGCCTCCTAAGGAGGCCAAAGGGCGCCTACGGACTAAAACCCTATAAACCGTCTCTCTCTCACTGTTGGCCCTGTGTGCCTTTACAGCTAAGTCTGAGTCGTGGCTACGGAGTGAAGGCACTCGTTCGCCGCGTACACCCGTGGTCAGAAACCAAACTTTTTTAAAAGAAGCGGTTCACATTTAGCCAACTTTACTATAGGCCCACCATGACAAGTGGTAAGCTCGTCGATGACTCTAGCGTACCAAACTCGAGAAATATCACAAATAAATTAAATAAATCATTGTGTCATCGGAATCAAACCCGGTTCTAAATCCATGGACTTAACCGCTAGACCACGAAGGCAGTTAATATTTAGTTGCGTGCACTGTTTACCATTTAAGATACTGATTTTTTTTGTTTTCATTTTTTATAAACTTAGGGCCGGTAACTTAATCTTTTCCTAGTGGCATTCGTACATTTAAATGGCCGCGTTCCCAGACAAATTTATGTATTTTAGTGAACAAATTTACTAAGAGACTATTAAGTTACCGGCCTTAATCAATATTTAAAAGTGACATATATATTTATAAAAAAATAAAATCAATAACAGAAGGTCAAAACTACTGTCAACTTGTGAAATGTATGCGGAGGCACACGGTCTAAAGTATAACGCTAAGAAAAGTGAAATTATGGTTTTCAAAGCGGGCAGACTACCACCTCGACATGTGCCTTCAGTATTCCTCGGTGGAGCTTCACTACCAGCTGGTAATACTTAGGGCATGTCATGACAAGTGACCTATGTGATGATGAGGATATTAAGAGGGAGCGCAGGGCGTTGGCGGTAAGGAGCAATTTCGCTCGCACGCAGGTTTGCTCGATGTACTGAACCAGTCAAGATAACCCGGGCGGTCTGTGGGTGACGTATACGCGCCGAGCCTACAACGTCCTGCGCGTGCAATACAACAATGCATTCAGAATGCTGCTGGGACTGCCGAGGCGCTGCAGTGCGTCGGGTATGTTCGCAGAAGCGCGGACAGTTGACTTCTACGCGATCCGCCGCAAGAAAATGGCCTCACTGCTGCAGCGCCTGAGAAGTAGTCACAGCAGTGTTCTGAAAACCATTGCTGCACGGTTTGACTGTCCCATCCAAGAACACTGGATGGAGACAGTCATTAGTTGTAATAAATAAATAATTATAAGGTACTAATAATAGTAACATAGTTTTAGTAATACATTGTTACTAACTAAGTACTAATGAGCTTTATATTATTTTATGAACTTTTGTTTGAAATAAACATTATTATTATTAATACAGTATATCGGCTGTACAATTCTATAAAGGAACATCTCCGATAACACGTGTTTTGACTTAAGTATGCAAAATGACAGAGAATTGTAAAATATTTCTAAACAATGGAACTGACACGAAATTACTAATTTTGGTTTTTAATAAAAGGAAAACGATATATTTTTTTTATACAAATTGCAAGAGACTCGCAAGACTCATGCTCAGACTGAAAATATATACTTGTTTTTAATTGTAGTAAGGAAACCTTGTGAGACTGTCTGAAAACTAGTACTTTCAGAACTAAAGGTCTGATTTAGAGGTCAGAGGTAGTAACAAATCCTATGTAGGTATAATATAATAATGCCTAACATAATGTTTTAATAATTAATAAGTTGTTAGAGAAAAGAAAAAGGAGGCCACCTTTTCAAACCTGCCGATTCTCTGTCGCAAGCCCGAGACACCATTCTTCTTATCTATTACCCACACGCAATGGACCCGACACCCGCATGGTCAATACATGGAATGTTAAGAAATTTGTGTTCACTCTTCTATATAAAAAGATGAAAAAAGAACAAAAGTATCTGTATCATTATTTCTTCGCAAAATCGGCTTCCATAAAAGTTTTTTCTTTTAATATTACCGCGAAATAAGAGGCAATTTACTATTGATTTATACCCGCGGTAAGCTAAGAAACAGGCATAAATTTTCTTCCTGGAATCCTGGAATATATTTGTGAACTAAATTAAGTGAAACAAATCTTATTTATTTATTTTGGAAAACCATAACTTGACAATTTCAAATATTTATTTAGTAAAAAACTTTATTGCACTATTACTTGGCATTTTCTAGCAACCAACCTTTGGGACAATGAAACGATTTGTGTTGTGAGGTACGTGCAACCATTAAATAGATTAATAGGTAATTAAAATTAAATCTAAGTATTATATCTATATAGACAAATACATACTAATATGTACATAATATTACATATACTACATACTATATAGTTTGTGGTCTGCTAAAATCCCGTCCGTCCTTGAAACATCAGGACTTTCACGTAGTGATGGTAAAAGGCCGGATGGTATGTCTCTTGTACCATGGAGTGAGGGAAGATATCTTGTTTGGGATGCCACCTGTGTGGATACCTTTGCCGCTTGCCACATTTCCTCTACATCAAAAAAGGCCGGTTCGGCTGCTAATACAGCCGAATTTAGAAAGCACATCAAATACAATAGCATTAAATAAAATTATAACTTTGTGGCATTTGGGGTTGAAACAATGGGGGTATATTCTCTTGATACCCACAAATTCATAAAAGAGCTGGGTAAACGAATTTTCCAAGAGTGTGGCGATCCCAAATGCCATAACTACCTAAAACAGAATATGTCCATAATAATTCAACGAGGAAATGCGGCGAGCGTTTTACGTACCCTCCCTGGTGGTAAGCCCTTAGTTTATTTTGTAGAATAGCTTTAATTTCATAGGTATTTTTAGTTTTAGTTTTCTTTATAATTAGTTTTTAGTCAATTTTATTTTAATATTTTTGTATCGAATTACTTACTTCGAATAAATGTAGAAACAATATATATATATATATATATATATATATATATATATATATATATATATATATATATATATAATACCTACTTACACTGTAAGAACTGTTTAAATAATGTGAATCTTTTTGAAAAGTGATCTGTTTGGCACTTGACGAATTTCTACCGGCAAATTGTTCCACAGATTTGCGGCCACTACTGCAAAAGAGTTAGACTGAAAGCCAGATTGATGAGAAGGGATAGATAAAACAGAGTCATGGTTAAAGTATATAAGTAACATAAATATTCTAAGAACTATTAAAGGTTTTCACATATAGGTTTTATATATTTGGTGCAATAGCGAAAAGTAAGAAAACATCACTGCATTACAATAACAACAAATGTTACGGGGAAAGCGGTAACAAAGAAAAAAAACTTGGGTTTAAATTATTTATTTTTAATATCGTGATGGCGGACGAACGGCAGTGCTGGCAACGGCAGCGTGGAGTAGGGCGCGGCTGTCTTCGGGAACGATCCGCCGATCAATGACGTGAATGATGTGAGCTAGTGAGTCGCTTCGGTCACAAACTCGTGCGCGGCTGCTCTCAATATTGTGTTATGCAACGATTTAAAAAAAAAACTTAATTATTTATTAAACTAAAAACTAAAATTGTTAAACATAATTTTAAATTAAAAAAATATATATATTAAGTAATATTTTTTTATTTTTTATTAATTTTAAATTATGATATTTTTTTTAACTTATGAATATATATTTTTTGTTATCTTAGATTAAAAATACAACTAAAAACTAAAATAAAGAAAGAACAAAACACGTTGAATGGCAATGCTGATCCTTTGGCCCAAATATTGCCCAGCCCTCTTGTCCCCCGAAGTATTAATGAGCTGTTTTGACAACGCCTTGAAAATTTCCTGTGCACTTGGTCCCCACGGCCCGAAAGTTTCAACTCCAAACGGCGCAAAAACACATCTCCCAATAAGCTGAGTGTATTTCCGCCGTTTGAGGTTCTCTGCTTGTAATGCAGCAGCGCCAGGGTCCTTGGAGTTCAAGGACAAAAGACGTATGTAATGCCGACGGGAAGTTTTCTAATAAATAACTACCTACAATAATCAATATGAGTACAAAAAAAAACTTTATACAATAGGTATTGATTTCAATAGAATTCTCGATCTTTCAATAACCCAATTAAAACACTAACAATGGCTTTTAAGCGCTAAAAATATAAGTAATAATTTCCCGCATTTATTAATTTCAAATGAATATTCATGATGTGTAAGTGTTACTTACTTTTTTATATTAACATGTCAAGCCACAATTCTTAGAATGCATTCATAAGACGTTGTGGATCTATTAAGGTTGTCAAAAAGCGAAGAGGGTTTTTATACCTTTCGATCGCACAATCCAATATTTGTCAAGTCTCAGAGTACTTTTAACAAATGTAGTTTGTCATCTTACTAGAGAACAAAGCTAGTCCAATCGGTAATATAGAATTAATTAGTATTTATATGACAGTCATTACCGGTTATGGTCGTATTTGACGTGGACTTAATTGTTTAGTTGTTTCACGTAAATGCGTGCCACGGCAGTATAAAACACGTCTGTGCCCTCCTTCTGTGAGCACGCCATGCTCCAGAAGGAGGGGGCGGAACGGGAGCGGGAAGACGACCCGAACGCCCCTCCCTTCCGCCAGAGGAGAAGGCAGCGCAGGAGGCGGCAGTACGCCGCCCTCCTGCCCACCTGAGGGGCCCGAGTGGTGTCGCGGGGGTGACATCGCTCACATAGGGCCCCACGAGACGGCGCGTGCGGTTGTTCCCGCGCGTTTTTCTGAAGGCGAGGGAGGAGACTCGCTTTCTCTCTCCCTCCTCGCCAAGAAGGCGCCCGCACATTAGCGGGCGACGCCGGCGGGCGGTGGTCGTTTGCATATTGCTCCCCGCCGTCCGCCATTCAACACGAGGCGTCTTGAGGAACACCATCAGGTTTTAGTCGGTGCGAGCCCGACATAACCTCCCCCGACTCGGGGGGGGGTATCCGGTAGGGATATCAAGATGTAAAAAAAAAAAAAAGTATAAAACACGTGTTTAAAATGTTGACTAAACTAATACTTTTGAAGATTTTATTTAAAATACACGAAAAATTCTTTAAATAACAATTGATAAGAAAAAAATACTACTCAACGCTACTCAAACATAGATGGCGCTATTATAGATGCACACAATCCTAAAATATTGTTCCCGACTCACCTATGCCATTTTTTCTATATAAGCAGAATAGTGTCTCCTAGTTCATTATATTAATTACTTATGTATTTTATGCTTATCATTATTATTATTCTAAATCAACTGTTACTTTAACCATGTGTGTACTAATTTAACTTAATTATAATATATATAGATATGTAGGTATTTATGTATATATTTATTCAGTATATGTAATATTAGTATGTAAGTCTATTATAATAAATTGCACCCTTCGTTGTTACCTCTCCACACTCCCAAAGGTTGGTTGTTAGAAAATGCTTAGTCATTAAGCCCGCCTATGTACAATATTTTTTAGTGCAATAAAGAATTTTTGAATTAAATTAAATATGCCACGCCAGCCTGGCACCACCTTCTGGCAAAGACCAATAGGGACAAGATCGAAAATCAGCAGAACATATAGCTCAGAGTGGTCTCCCAAGCACAATGGTTCGTGCGTAATTCCGTCATAGCTAGAGATGCCTACTATTGAGGAATTTATCGCTGGCCTGACTGAACGTATGTTATTTTATAACCTACCTAACCTGCCGGGGAAAACGGGGGAATGTCCCCAACCCAGGCCCATTAGTCATCCGGGTCTGGACGACCCCACTGTCTCTGTTAATTTTAAAGACACTATTAAGTAAGTTGACATAAGCCGCACCCATTGCTCAGTAGACACGTATGTATGTATTTAAAAACTGTTATCTATTTAGGTTAGCTATTGGACGTTAGGTGAAACAAACATTTTGTTTAAAAATCCTACCAATCTTAGATTTCTGTGATGATTTAGTTGGTGACACACATACTTGAAGTCAAACCGAAGCAGTAATATTTTAGGAATTTACCTATTCTTAGTAATAACCAGAAATACAATAGCGATTTATAAAATTGAAATTTTGTTCCAAACTTAGTAAGAACCCTAAAATGATTCAGTATTGTTCATAACACAATAGAAGGAAGTCTTTGGTTATTTTTTCAATTTCATATACGAACCACTTACAAAAGAAGCAAGATAATTATTCGACGCGGAAAAAACTCTGTACAGAAAACCCCAAAGACAACTCCTGTGTTAAGGACAAATTTATTGATACACAACCATAGACATAAATGTAAAAGTTATTTATATACTAAACTGGATTTTTCTTTCTGTGTCGATTAAACCAAGCCAAGTTAAAGTCAAAATATCTGTATTCACGTAAACCTATTACAGGCATGTGTAACACCTCATTATTTATATTATTTAAAATGATTCTACTACTGTTAGTGAAAGACTAAGCAGCAAAGTGATTCAAAGAGTAAGCTGTTAGAAAAAGACCAGCAGCTTATCAGATTCCAGTGACCTACATGTTTAATCTGATTCAGAACGGAATAGTTTTAGCCCCTCTCGGTGGCTCAGATCATTGCCTGGTAGCTACGACAGTGCCACGCGCTCCACCTCCTCCTCGGAAGGACTTTGAGCGTATCGTATGGCACTACTCGTCAGCAGACTGGGATGGACAGCGTGAGTACTACGCATCCATCCCTTGGAGGCTCCGCTGCTTTAAGGACGATAACCCATCCAGATCTGCGGTTGCCGTTGCTGATGAGATACTTCTGGGGATGGAATATTATATTCCATTCTCCAGACTCATCAGCAGCGGCAAAAGCAGACCTTGGTTTAACACCTATTGTGCCTCGGCTGTAGCAGCAAAAAATGCTGCATACCGGGCATGGGTGAGGGGTCGGGCTCACTCTGACCCCAATATCAGTTCCTTAAAGTCAGCTTACAACAAAGCTTCTAAGGCCTGCAGGAAGGTGTTCGTCAGAGCTCAGTCCCAGCGCGTCTCTCAGATTGGCCGAGACATAGCCGCGCAACCGAGAGGCAGTCGCACTTTCTGGCAGCTGGCAAAGTCTGTAGAGACCAACTTCTGTCGCTCCTCATTGCCACCTCTACGATATCCGGATGGATCATTAGCCCACACCGCTAAGGAGAAAGCCGATTATCTGGGCAAACACTTTGCGGCTAACTCTCGACTCGACGACGGGAATGCGCAGCCCCCCACACTGCCTGATTGCGGCACTTCAATGCGTGATCTACGCATTCGGCAGTGTGATGTGCGGGCAGTGCTCCGATCGCTCGATGTTCGCAAGGCTAATGGTCCTGATGGTATCCCAGCCATAGTTCTAAAGAGGTGTGCACCTGAGTTGACTCCAGTCCTCACACGCCTATTCCGTCAGTCATACTCCTCTGGTGTTGTGCCGGAAACCTGGAAGGTGGCCAATGTGCAGCCCATCCCGAAGAAGGGAGATCGTTCAGACCCTTCCAACTACCGCCCCATTGCCGTAACCTCAGTACTGTGTAAAGCAATGGAACGAATTATTAACGCCCAACTCGTTAAATATCTAGAAGATCACTCCGTAATCCATGACCGCCAATATGGATTCCGTCCAAAGCGCTCAACGGGTGATCTTCTGGCATTCGTATACCATGTCTGGGGTGAGGCAATGGATAAATTTGGTGAATCATTGGCGGTCAGTCTGGACATCTCCAAGGCCTTCGATAGGGTTTGGCACAAGGCTTTGCTTTCCAAGTTGCCGGCATATGGTCTGCCCCCACGGCTGGTGGACTGGATAGCTGGCTTCCTGCATGAGCGCAGCATTCGTGTCCTTGTGGACGGGAATGCGTCTGATCTCATGTCAGTGAACGCTGGCGTACCGCAGGGCTCTGTGTTATCACCAACACTCTTTCTTCTGCATATCAATGATATGTTGTCTCTGGGCAACATTCATTGTTATGCGGACGACAGCACGGCCCACGGGAGGTATCTAAGTCCCCGAGCTTTGGGAGGTAGCCAACTAGAGGAATCACGGCGTATTATGACGGCAGAACTGGACGACACCCTTCACAAAATATATTTGTGGGGTGTCCAAAATCTTGTCCAGTTCAATGCCAACAAGACCCAGGCATGCGCGCTGACGGCCAAGAAGTCCCCCTTCTCTCCTCCCCCCACTCTTCAGGGCACCACGCTGGATCTACAGCCCAGCTTCAGCATCCTCGGGGTGGAAATACGCTCAGACCTTAACCACCGGAACTACATTGAGAGCATCACCAAAACAGCGTCAAAAAAGCTCGGTATACTGAACAAGGTGAAGCGGTTTTTCCCGCCATCAATCAGACTGTTGCTGTACAAAGCACAGATCAGATCATGCGTGGAATACTGTTCACACCTTTGGGATGGTTCAGCCAAGTACCTCACAGATGCTCTCAATGTCCTACAAAGGCGAGCTGTTCGAATTGTGGACGATGCCACTATATCTGGAACTCTCGAATCCCTGCAGCTTCGCCGAGATGTAGCTTCTCTGAGCGTGTTCTACCGGCTATACTATGGTGAGTGCTCTGAAGAGCTCTATAACCTAATTCCTTCCTCCCCATTCCGCAACCGAACCACACGCACAGGTCAGAATATGCACCCACATACCGTAGTCACTATCCCTTCGCATACCTATAAATTTGGTGACTCATACATCTGTCGCACAATAAAGATGTGGAATGCTCTTCCAGCCTCTGTGTTTCCACTTTCCTATAACCTGGAGTCCTTCAAGCGAAGTGTGAAAAGGCATCTTTTTTTTTTTTTTTTTTTTTTTTTATACTGGACTCGACATGTGACATCGCGCCCACCTGATGGTAAGCAGTACGCGAGGTCCAATAATGGGAGCAACTGACGCCGGTCACTATGACCGACATCAGTCTCTACCACTATGCCGGCCTAACAAGATGCTTTTTCACACTTCGCTTGAAGGACTCCAGGTTATAAGAGTGGGGAAACACACTGGCTGGGAGAGCATTCCACATCTTCAGCGTGCGACAGATGTAAGAGTCTCCAAATTTATGAGTACGCGTAGGGATAGTGGGTAAGGTATGTGGATGCATATTTTGGCCTGTGCGTGTAGTTCGGTTGCGGAATAGAGAAGAAGGGATAAGGTTATGGAGCTCCTCAGAACACTCGCCGTGGTATAGCTTGTAGAACACGCTCAGAGAGGCAACGTCACGGCGAAGCTGCAGTGATTCGAGAGTTTTAGAGACTGTGGTGTCGTCCACTATCCGAATTGCCCGCCTCTGCAGGACATTGAGAGCATCTGTAAGATACTTAGCGGAGCCATCCCAGAGGTGAGAACAGTATTCCACGCATGACCTTATCTGAGCTTTATACAGCATAAGTCTTAGAGCAGGCGGGAAAAACCGCTTCACCTTGTTCAGTATCCCAAGTTTTTTCGACGCTGTTTTGGTAATGCTCTCAATGTAGTTTCTGTGGTTTAGATCTGAGCGTATTTCGACTCCGAGTATGTTAAAGCTGGGTTGAAGTTCCAGCACGGTGTTCTGAAGAGTAGGAATAGGAGAGTAGGGAGACTTCTTGACCGTCAACGCGCATGCCTGAGTCTTACTGGCATTAAACTGGACTAGGTTTTGGGCACCCCACGCAGAAATTTTGCGAAGGGTGCCGTCCAGTTCCGTCGTCAGGAAACGGCGCAACTCCTCTACTTTGGCGGCTCCCACAGCTCGTGGACTAAGGTATCGCCCATGAACCGTGCTGTCATCTGCATAGCAATGAATGTTTCCAAGGGTCAACATGTCATTGATATGCAGAAGAAACAGTGTTGGGGACAATACAGAGCCCCGCGGCACACCGGCATTCACTGACATGAGCCCAGACGCATTCCCATCCACAAGGACCCGAATGCTGCGCTCATGTAAGAAGCCGGTTATCCAGCCCACCAGCTGCGGGGGCAGACCATATACCGGCAACTTGGATAGTAGTGCCTTGTGCCATACCCTATCGAAGGCTTTGGAGATGTCCAGACTGACCGCCAGAGATTCGCCATACTTATCCATTGCCTCACCCCAGACGTGGTAGACGAATGCTAGAAGATCACCCGTTGACCGCTTAGGACGGAAGCCATATTGGCGGTCATGAAGTATGGAGTGATCCTCTAGATATCGAACAAGTTGGACGTTGATAATTCGTTCTAGCACTTTGCACAGAACTGAGGTTACGGCAATAGGGCGGTAGTTAGAAGGGTCCGAACGATCTCCCTTCTTCGGAATGGGCTGCACGTTAGCCACCCTCCAAGTGTCCGGCACAACACCAGAGGAGTACGACAGACGGTATAAGCGCGTGAGGACTGGAGTCAACTCAGGAGCACACCTCTTGAGAACGACAGCTGGGATACCGTCAGGACCATTAGCCTTACGAACATCAAGCGATCGGAGCACTGCCCGCACATCACACTGCCTAATGCGTATTTCGCGCATTGAAGTGCCGCAATTTGCTGCGCAAAGAGTTTGCCCAAGTAGTCGGCTTTCTCTTTAGCGGTATGGGCCAATGATCCATTGGGATATCGTAGAGGTGGCAAAGAAGAGCGACAGAAGTTTGACTCTACAGATTTGGCCAGCTGCCAGAAACTGCGACCTCCAGCAGGTCGCGCGGCTAAGTCGCGGCCAATCTGAGAGATGCGCTGGGACTCTGCCCTGGCAAACACCTTCCTGCAGACCTTGGAAGCCTTGTTATAGGCTGACTTTAAGGAGTTCGTGTTGGGATCGGAACGAGATCGACCCCTTACCCACGCTCGGTAAGCTGCATTTTTTGATGCAACTGCCGAGGCGCAGTAGCTGTTGTACCAGGGTCTGCTTCTGCAGTTACTGCAGTTACTGATGACCCTAGAGAAAGAAATATAATATTCCATCCCCAGTAGTATCTCATCAGCAACTGCAGCTGCAGACCTGGATGGGTCGTGGTCCTTAAAGCAGCGTTGCTTCCATGGGATGGATGCATAGTATTCGCGCAATCCATCCCAATCTGCTGACGAGTAGTGCCACACAATACGCTCGACGGCCTTACGAGGAGGAGGCAGAGCGCTTGGCACTGTCGTAGCCACCAGGCAGTGGTCAGAACCACCAAGCGGTGCTAAAACTGACATCTTATACCCGGTAGCATGGCTCGTCAACAGTAGGTCCAGCAAGGAAGGTGCATGTCCGGCTACATCTGGTACTCTGGTGTTTTGAGTCACCAGTTGAGTCAGACCGTATGTCAGGGCAAAGTCGTGAGCGGTTTTTCCCGCATGGTCAGTTTTGGGAGAGCCCAGCCATTGAGCATGGTGAGCATTAAAGTCTCCCAAAAACACCAATTCCGCGGTCGGGAACCGCTCCTGCGCGTCATCTGTCGCTTGACTCAGATATTCAAAAAGCTGAGTTGTCTCATAGTCTCCCCGGTGGGATCGGTAGAGGCACACATAGATACGAGACTGATGCCCCAGATCCACATGCACCCAAAGGACGGAAAAGGAAGAGTCCTCCATGTGACGAAGGCGGCGACAACAGACATCATCGCGGACATATAAGCAAACCCCAGCTTTCGCGAGGAAGGACTCTTCCAGCGAGTATCCAGGGTAATGCAGGTATGATGTGTCCGCGGGCTTCCGTATCTGTGTCTCCGTCAGAAAAAGCATTGCCGGGTGAGTCGTCTCCAGATGGTGGTGGACGGCGTTGAGGTTGGCGTTTAGGCCTCGAATGTTTGTGAAGTCAACGCCAAACTCAACGGTGGGGGTGTGCACCGCTGCAAAACGTTTTCCTTTATTTTTTATCGTCATCATGTGGGTTTGGGATAGAACAAAAATTATGAAGAAAAAGAGGAAGAAAAAGAAGGGAAGTGTGGAGAGGCGGTGTCGACGCAGTAGGCATGGAAGCAAACTGAAGGCCACCTTGCCTTGGGCTGTTTGAAGAGAGACATTGGCTGATCCGTCGCACTTCTTCTTGATCTAGTCAAGCCGGCATAGTGTTAGGGACTGATGTCGGATATAAGGGTCTGATTTCAGTTGCTAACATTCGTGGACCCTGCGCGCCACTTACCATCAGGTGGGCGCAGGGTCACATGTCGTGCTAGTATAAAAAAAAAAAAAAAAAAAAAAAAAAAAAAAAAAAAACTCAGCTATATCAGATTATCAAATGAAATAAATACAGAATTACACAACATTAAATAAAGAACAATTAGGAAATTTAATTTAGAAAATATGCCCCCATCCTTAAAACTTCTGTTCCTAAGCGCCGCGTTTTAAAGCGTTTTGCATATTTTTTTTCTAACTAAGACATTTATTTACATGGGAAGGTTCGTCTTTTTTATTTAAAGGAAATACATCGGTTTAAAAGATAAGTATTTTTTTTTTTTTTAAATTAACTTTAAAATTGGCAACTGTAAAGTTCCTTGCTATAGTGTCTGTTTAAAATTTCAAGCTTTTAACTGACGTTATGGAATTTATTTATTCATCACAGCAAGTCCTTGACCTCCACTGTAAAAGATGGGCCTACCAGATTTTATTGGAGTATTTGGCCTACACTCGAAACGCTGGTCAGACTGTTACTTTTTTTTATTAATGTATCTACAAGTTGGTATTAGTGGAACCAGGACCGACGGCTTACCGTGCTGTCCGAGGCACGGTAAGTGTTGTAAATCTACATATGACTTATTTACGTTAGATAATTGTATTTCTTATTGTTTCATGCTGGTGTTCAAACCGACATTTTAAGGATTTTAAAGAAAGCGTTCTAACCTCAGAGCCACAGCCGCTATTAAAAAAAAATTTAGCTCATTAATCTAGGTTATTCGTAGCATGGCGATAATGCGATGATCCAATGATTCGGGTTTATGCCTAATGACTTTGACGTTTGCTCTTTACTTATTAGGGCCAAATGGAAATTATAACAGAGACGGTCCAAATAATGTAGGTCTATGAACAGAAGTTTAGAAACTGCTGCGAAGGTTTTTAAGCTTATTCATAATTTACATTAATTGGTGCTGGAAACTTTGGGACACATTTTGACTTAGACTTGCTTAAAAAGAACAATTTGCCACAACTGCGCTCATCCAAAGTAGCAATAAATAGTATTTCTGATGTTGCCTTAAAAGTTTGATTCTAGAGTTCTGAAATAGACCGTAATTATTGCTGCGAAACGAGTGATATTATTTCAAAGACAAAATATCTATAAACCTATTACATTCATTTATGACACGTCATTTATTAAATCATATCCCATCATCGTTCATACCACAGTGCTTGAAGACAAAAGTCTTTAACCAGTGCGTCCTCCCGTAATGTCGTACGGAGCAGAACGTTAACACTGACAATGGGTCTGGTTCATAAATTCAAGGTCGCTCAGGGAGCTATAAAGAGAGCTATGCTTGGTATTTCTCTGATGGATAGAATTTAAAACGTTGATGTTCGTCAGAGAACCAAAGTTACTGACATAGCATTCAAAATTAGCAAGCTGAAGTGGAACCGACGACCGATAGGGCAAACGGAAACTTTCTAAAGTGGAAACCTAAGAAAGGTCGCTGGTGAGGGTTGAATGAGGCTTATATCCAGCATTAAAGAGACACAGGCTGATGATGATGACTTATTTAATTATTTTCAGTGTTTGGAAGTGTCTCCCACATCTGCTGGTGTAGTCTGTCATTTCTTTGGCGAAGCCAGACTTACAAGAATTGGAACGATACAGGGATTATTGGTTCTGGGCCTATCGATGTTGTGGATGACCCCCTTCTGGCCAGTTCATCGGCTGCAACATTACCCAGTGAACCACTATGACCCTTTATTTAACGTGACTCTATTTTCTCTGCACACTGCATGCAGGGCTAGGTGGCAGTCCAGAGAACTATGACTATGTGCGGCCTTAGTTCAAAGGACCAAACCTCAACTAGTACAACGTATCTTAGGACATGATCCAACTACTTTTCTTCCATAGAAAATATTTGGTTGCAATAAAAGGAATGTTCTGTGAGAAAATTCCGATGCATATATTTACATATTCTATGAACCAGATGTATCTTATTGTGGTTTCCTGGAATGAAATTAGATTAAAAAGGGATTTTGGTGTACAACAAATAGCTATATATTGTAGTAGAAGTAGATACATCTGACCGCAAACCTTTTTCGTCGCGTGAGTGAACCTTCCTTTCCTGAATTCATGATATTCGATCCAGGATAACATATGCCATTAATCCCTTGTCCACTTACAAGTGGAACAGCTTTACTACGTAACGCACTTGACAGTTAATTATACGTAATTTTTATATTAGTTTATTTTCGACATAGTAAAAAGTTATTTATATTGAACTTACCGCTTCGTGGAAATATGACAAACACATAAAGTCGATAAATTTGTATGATGATCAGGAATTGATTCAAGACTTAGATTTACACAATGGAAGTTGATGCGAGAGAAATTTTAGCAAAATCTTTGCATCACTTAATAAAAGAATTGGGCCATAAGCTGGTCTACAGTCAATACATTTATGTAAACAAGATTA
Source organism: Tinea semifulvella (assembly GCA_910589645.1). NCBI lineage: Eukaryota > Metazoa > Arthropoda > Insecta > Lepidoptera > Tineidae > Tinea > Tinea semifulvella. The sequence goes on along the minus strand of OU342595.1, from coordinate 8,792,816 downwards.
CATTAACGGAATCATACAGTATTTGGTTGGGTAGGGAGAGGAGCAGAATGGTGGATGGTGAGCGTCTTATTGCGCATTGAAAATAGGAGGCCCCTGTGTAAAGCCTGTCGCAAGCCCGAATAACCATTCTTCTCCTCTCTCTTTCCCACAGACGATGAATCTGTACCAGCACGGTAAATCCATGAAATGTATTTACTGTCTTCTAATAATCTTCATTTATACCCATCATACTACACCTACGTCTGTCGCACGCTGCTTGTATGTGTAAAATGGTCTCCTATATACATATAGCTTGTATTCATTTTTATAAATTTTGTAAAATATTTGTACTGCCTCCGTCTAGCGGTTAAGTCCGTGGATTTAGACTCGGAGGTACCGGGTTCGATGCCTCGTCGGGACACTAAAATATTTATTAATGTATATAAATTGCACCTACCTTACGTCTTTAATGTTCTACAATGTCCCTAAGGTTGGCTGTCAGAGAATGTCTAGCGACATTAAGTCCGACCCTTGTATATATTGTGCAATAAAGTTTTAATAAATAAATAAATAAATACATTTAAGTAATATTAAATTTATTTGTGATATTTCTCGAGTTTGGTACGCTGGAGACATCGACGAGCTTGCCACTTGTCATGATTGGATATAGTAAAGTTGGCTAAATGTGAATCAGCTTCATCAGCAAAAGGGAAACGGTCATGATGATACTTTTTACTTCTATTTGTAAGTAAGATTTATTAACGTAGACTACAGTCGTAGATTTCTTTCGTGGCGTGGACTTTTAGTTCATACACTAATATCGACGCATTACGTATTAGTCCGTCCAACGCCAAACAAATCTCGGCCCGAAATAATCTCATAGAGATTACGTTCCAGTGACACAGGCGCGCGGCGCGGCGGTGGGCATACAGACTAACAAGTAATGCGTTGATATTAGTTTATGGCGTTGATGCTGCGAACCGCATACCTGTGGCCGTATGCAATCGGGGATGTTGCATTCCACCCATTGGTTCTATCGAGCAATATTATTCGATTATGCATTGAACATAATATTAGCAAAATCTTGTAAGACTATAAGGAAATTACAGACAATAAGGCAAGATAAGTTGGCGTTGGCTACTGTCTAAACTACGAGCCTTCTGTGAAAATTTCAAGTAAATCCATGGTGGACGAAAAAATTGCGAGTCAAAATGCTTCATTTCCTGGACTATAAGCCCACTTATAAAAGGAATCCTTTACAAGTTATAACTTCATATTGTTAGACATTCGTTTTTTATCTGGATTAAAACTTAATCTGAAACAAAATGGCGTCTAACTTTTTGTTTTAATAACTTCTTAGTAGATGCTTAACTGCGTTAAGTAATAAAGCTACGAGCCTGCCCATACTTCAAAGTGTACATTAAGCTTCCGATAGATGGCTATTACAGCACATCTGTCAATCACATACCTATTTTATTTAATATTTAATGTATTTATTTCAATCAAATAATTAAACGTTTTTAAATGTACTTTAGAGAAATATAAAAGTATCATCACGACCGTTTCCCTTTCGCGGTGGTCAGAAACCACGCTTATAAATAAGCGGATTTACATTTAGCCAACTTTACTATAGGCCAATCATGACAAGTGGCAAGCTCGTCGATGTCTCCAGCGTACCAAACTCGAGAAATATCACAAATAAATTAAACATTAATTAAATGTATTTATTTACTTTAATTAAATATTGTTGTGTCCCGACCAGGAATCAAACCCGGTACCTCCGAGTCTAAATCCACGGACTTAACCGCTAGACCACGGAGGCAGTAGGAACATATACGCAGGCAGTCTATCAAAAAGTATCATCACGACCGTTTCCCTTTTGCTGATAAAGCTGATTCACATTTAGCTAACTTTACTATAGGCCATACATGACAAGTGGCAAGCTCGTCGATTTTAGAAATTATATTGTTATGAAGCATATTTCCATTGATAGCCTTAGCCATTGACGATCCACGAGACATCAGACCAAATGGCATGGCCACATTCCAAAATTAGCTCATAATTGTCTATTTTTTTTTTTATGGCAATCGTTCACTTTATGCCAGTGTCACGTCAGTGTAAATATTAAAGACAAAAAAGAAAATTAAATAAATTTAGATGCGAATTTCCAAAGAGCTGAAACAAAGAAATAACAACAATACAACAAATATCTACACTAAAACAACTGAAATACACTTACATCTAATTAAAAAAACATAATATTAATATAACTATTATGTTACAATATCTTTAAAATACAACTAAAACATAAAATTAAATACCTACTGTATAATTTTATTTTATTTTTTGTTAAAAATAATGATAACGAAAAAACAATGTCTGTAGAAAATAAGCTTAAAACATAATTGTCTAAAACGTATATTGTTTAATATTAATATTAAAGTTAAATAAAAAATTGAATATTGTATGCATCAATAAATGCGCCATCTATAATCAAGTAGCGGAACTATTTCTTAATGATAACTCTTACAATGTTCCGTGTATTTTAAATACAATTTAAATAAAATTATACCATAAACTAGCTGTTTAACCCGGCTTTGCCCGTGTAAACGGCGACGAGAAATTATATATTTGACCACCTCCGTGGTCTAGTGCTAACAAACGTTGCCGTGAACTCGGGAGGTCGTGGGTTCGATTCCCACCGGGGGCAAGTTGTACAATGTATATATTTACAAAAAAAAAGTATAATATGTAGTTTATCAACCATCTAGTTTCCGTAACACAAGCCTCGTAGCTTACCACGGAAACTAGATGGCGCTGTGAGACCTGTCTGAAATAAATATATATATATATATATAGGCTTTGGGCCCGTTTATCGCTGCAGGAATTACGGTGTGAATTGTAGTGCAGCGCGCCTCTATGGCTGCCTGGTGGAGCTCGAGATGTGACTGTGGGATGTGGGTGCGGCCAATTCCATATTCCAAAATCAATTCATGGTCCGTGCCACCCCATATCCCACGGCTATATCTTGGAGTACTGTTGTTTGTGCGATGAATAAACGTTTTTCTTACTTTTTTTTTAGGAATGCCTTTTTAAGGTGTTAAAATATTTAGTTTAGGGTGAGATAAAACAAACTCTTAAACTCGTAGGTCCTTTAAATCCATCGACCTTAAACTCCTTGTTGTCATGCCAACAGAGGCGTTACTATTAAATTTGCCAGATGACTGTATTTTATAAAAAGAAAACAATAATTAAGTAAATACCTGAAATCAATAAAACGCTCAAACATTCATGGACTTCGCGCGCTACTTACCATCAGGAGGGCTCAAGATCACATGTCATGCAAAAAACAAAACCAAAAAAAGATTCGCGATTGTCAAGTGTAGATCAAATTCTCCAGAAATAATCAAGCGATATAATATACCACGGTGAGTGTTCTGAGAAACTCCATAACCTTCTTCTCTATTCCGCAACCGAACCACACGCACAGGCCAATATATGTATCCACATACCATACCCACGTATCACTACGCGTACTCATAAACTTGAAGACTCTTACATCTGTCGCACGCTGAAGATGTGGAATGCTCTCCCCACTCCTATAACCTGGAATCCTTCAAGCGAAGTGTGAAAAAGCATCTTGTTAGGCCAGCATAGTGGTAGAGACTGATGCTGGTCGTTAGTGACTGGTGTCAATTGCTCCCATACTTGCATTCTTTGACCTCGCGTACCGCTTACTATACTATTTCCATTTCTTAATTTCTCGATGACAGATCTAATTTGACAGTTGTAGTGTTGTGGTCTAATAAGTAATGATATCGATCATAACAAGATAAATATTTTAAAATTATTTTTATATTATTTTAATTTAGAATATTTTAAAATCGAAAAAAAACCTCCCTATACTCGTATGTTACCTTTCTTAATTTACTGCGCAATAATACGCTTACCATCGACAATTCTACCCTACCCAACCAAATATGTATGATTCCGTTAATGCCGTCTTGGAAGCTATTTCCATAAATGAATTGACAGCAGATCTGCTTAGTCCCAATTCTTTCAGTAAGTGGTGCAAAGATTTTGCTGGAACTCCTATATATAGGTATATATTTATTTGTTGAAAATAGGACGTTCATTTATGTATATGATATTGCATAAAATAAGTACTATATGCATGGAATTAATTTGTGTTTTATTTAAATAATTTCAACTATCTATTTTCTTCGTAGAAGGTTACGAAGCTCGTACCCGCTTATTACAGATCTTAATCACAAAGGTTAGTTGGTAGAAAATGCATTTACGGCATTAAGCTCGTTTCGGTTGTGTACAATAAATAATTTATTATTATTATAATCATATTTGCTTGCAGTATATAAATTGGCGGTAATTTCGTTCTCTGGTAAACCTAACTTTACTATCTCTATGTAAGTTTATTTAAGCTCCCGAAGCTACTGATGTAAGCTTTTGATTACATATAGGGTTGACACATTCCACAATTCTCGTACCTGTTTAACTGTCAAGATTATTTAGGTAGACATTAAATGTTTTGCTAGGAAAGTACTTTCTATGTATGTATTAATTAATTTATTTGTTTTGTTCAGTTTAAATATGTATGTTTAATCAAAGAAAAAAAATCATTTATTTTATTTTTTCCTCGCCCAGAGAATAAGCATAGCGATTCAGCGAGGAAATGCGGCCAGCGTTCTTGCTACCATGCCGCACGGATACGATTTATATTTAAATTAGGTTTTTTTTAATTTTATTTTTTAAATTCTAAATATTAAAATAAATATAAACCTAATAAAAAATAATTTATAAGTAAAAAATGTCCTCTAGAGACAACTCTTCAGGGATACAGGGATAGTCCCAAGAAGACTGGCAACATTTCCCCTCTGTATAGCTAGGCTAATACGTTGGCAAAAACAATTGCCAGCTTTCCTATCTCCAGACTTCACATTTAGCTAACTTTACTATAGGCCAATCATGACAAGTCTCTAGCGTACCAAACTCGAGAAATATCACAAATAAATTAAATAATTATTAAATTTAATTAACGCACTATAATAATAATATTTTTGTGTTCCGACCAGGAATCGAACCCGGTACCTCCGAGTCTAAATCCCGGACTTAACCGCTAGAGCACGGAGGTAGTCAGTCATCCAGGATGTGGTCCAATCTTACATTTATCTGGGATGGAAGTGTACGATCTCCAACTGATTAGTTTTTTTTGTCGTTCGCGAAATATAATATTAAACATCGCTTGCAAGAAAATTTTCATAAATTTTAAATTATTAAATAAACATTTTTGCTAACCCTATTTACCCACTCTCTATGTCAAACAAAAAGAAAACTCTTTTACCGATCTTCAGCTTTGACGACAAAACAAACATTAGGTCTTTTATCACACTCGACTTAATATAAATCGAGCAAACAAAACTTTTTTTGCTGTCCTTATAAAAGTCTATTGAAGTTAATTCGAATATTTTACTTTATAAGATACTAGCTGTCCCGGCGAATTTCGTACCGCATGACATATTTTCGACAACCAACATTGTTTGACAGGTGCGAAATCAACGAACTTTTTGTATGGGTAAATGATTTTTCTTAAATTTTCCAATTTTATTTATAGTTATTCGAGACGGAAACAAATCCAACAAATCATAAACCATGAAAATCTGTCCAGCCGTTCTCGAGTTATAAGTGTTGTAACAAACCCGATTTTTGTTTAATATACTTATTATGTAATCTAATAGGTCAAAAACCTTCCTTGAACAAACACAACATAAGTTACAGAAGTTAAAGTTGTCACGACTACTTCTTACTTGGGACTATAATGAGACAGAGCAATTCATGAGAATAATAATAATAATAATAATAATAAAAACGTTTATTGACTTAAAAAGCTAGATACATCAATCAGTAAATACGGGGATCCCTGTACTATGTCCCAGAAGGTCTGTCATTGCTTACAAAAGCATTCGTGATTAACTTGAATATATTGTATCGTTTGACAACCCATCACCGCAGCTTTTATTAGCGATATTTGTTATATAAAGCGGTGGTGACTCAGTTGTAAGAAATAATTAATACAATTTTCTTTCGTACATTTGTCATAGTCAGATTCTCGCCGACCTGTTTGGCAAACGTGACGAGTGTAGGCCAAATTCTCCCAATTTCTGAAAGGCTTATCTCCAATAGAGGAGGTCTATGAATAGTTCTAGGGTTTGTGATGATGATGTTGATTATATAATTAGCCCTTCCACGGATCTTGTACTATTAATGTTTTATCCGACTCACTTAGCTGTAGCAAAATTACAAATAGCTTTTATTTCAGGTGACAGTCAAATTTTGCACAACATATCTGGCGAGTTTCGTTCTGGGGAGCTAACATGCATTCTTGGACCATCAGGAGCTGGAAAATCGTCCTTGCTTAACATCCTCGCTGGATACACGTAAGTTAATTATTGACATCATCATCAGGCTCTATCTCTCCACCGCTTTAAATAGCACGTAGTCGGTCGCAAGCTAGAGACACTGTTATTTTTATCTCTTCTCCACAAACTTTGGACTTGTCACCCTTGACTATGGGTTTCATCTTACAATTGCAATTCAGCGGGGAAATGCAGCCAGCGTTTTATATCCCTGTCCTTAGTATTAATATTTATTTTGTAAATATTTTTGTCGAATAAATATTAATCTTCCTTATAGTTAGATTGTACTATGTTTGAGTTGAAATCACTGCCGCTTTTGTAGATTTTATTTCGATAATGGTTTGGTGAAGATCGCTCTTCTACAGTTCTTCTACTATATTGACACTCAAGCACATTGGTACTTCGCTTTATACTATGCAATTTCCATGCACAAAAACAAAATAAAAATGCATAAAAACACACTTTTCTTACATACATTAGTCATTGATTTACTACGCCACCGTTCGCCGAGGAAAGCACGTTAAGCCGTCGTCGCTCGGTCGGTTACGGTTCCACTAGTACCCACTTGTGGATACGTTTTCGTTATTAAAATTGACATAAGACTCTCGCCCGTCTGGTCAACGTGGCGAGTGTAGGCCAAATTCTCCAGAATTTCTGATAGGCCCATCTCCAACAGTGTAGGTCTAGTACTTGTGTATTCTAGGGACTTTATTTATTATTTATTAAATACTTTATTGCACTTTACTTAAAAGTATGTACAAAGGCGAATTTAAAGCCATTTCGGCTTTTTCTACCAGCTAACCTTTGGGAGAGTGAGACAGTATAAATATGTGGGGTGCAATTCTAACCAATAAGCTACATAAATAGTATGAATACATAGACTACATAAATACTCATCAATATATAGGTATTATAAAAGATATACATATATGAGGATAATATATTATTAGGAAGTAGAAATTTGTGGAGTTAAAATATATTGTTCTGCTTGTTTAAAAAGAAAGTATTAAGTAGTTTTTTAAAGATGTGAATGGAAGGAGCTTGTCTGATGGTCAGTGGAAGTTTGTTCCACTGGCGAGCAGACGATACGGTAAATGAATCTGAATATCTGCTGGAAGTGTGGGGTGGGATTTTAAGTTAGTTGTTATGAGAAGAACGAAGAGGGCGGTCGTGCGAATCACAAAGAAATTCAAAGTGTGTTTTAAGATAAGAGGGAGCTATAGGGTCGTAAATAATATTGTATAGAAAGTATAGAAGATGTGCTGACCTGCGAAAGCGGATATTGAGCCAATTTAACTGTGTACGAAAATGATTTACTAGGGAAAGTCCAAGCACATATCATCATTATCACAGCCATCGTAAAAAAGTCATTGATTGAGTAGTACCTATGTCTAGTCAATTAGTTATATATTTAAGTCTTCTTTTCATTTCTCTTACCTGTAGAGCTCTTCTAGCTCCTGCAGTCTCAATGGCATTTTATTATATATTTTTGCTGTCATGATTAAAGCACTTTTATGTAACAAATCTTTTTTTGCTAATGGGTATATTATATTTTAATGACGTTTGGTTCTAAAGCATTTATGTACACATTTATGTCAACACTATTTTTTTTTAAAAGAGAGCATTAAGGCCAGTTGCAGAAAGGATGATTAAAATAATCTCTGATCAATATTTTGATATACGCCACGTGATTGGTAGTTAGCTTGTCACCTTGGTTGTTTCGGCCAATCACGTGTCTCTATGCATACGTTAAACATATCTCCATATTTTGCAACGTAAAATGGTAAATTTCAATGAAAATATTTTGTAGACATTTAGGTATATTTCTTCAACACAAAGTTTATTGGCCTGAAATTTATTCATTCCCAAAATAGATTAAAATAAATTCTTAGCGATTTCTCGACAAATTGTATTATTCCAAGAGTTCAACAATTTCTTTAAATTACATTACAGTCTGTCGCGGAACCTATGACCAATGGATAGAAGGGTTCTGGAGTGGAGAACATGTACGCTGGGTGAGGGTGGTAAAAATCATATGCCTTTTTTTTCTTAATAAATTCAAATTTAAAATATTGATTTCCATATGTTTCACATGTAACAATCTAAATAATTATAATTTGATGTCAAATTATAAAAAATAACAATAATAATTTCGTGGCTGTATAAAGGCCGTGTCAACTTACAATCTAAATAATTATAATTTAATGTCAAATTATAAAAAAAAAAACAATAATAATTTCGTGGCTGTATAAAGTCCGTGTCAACTTACAATCTAAATAATTATAATTTGATGTCAAATTATAAAAAATAACAATAATAATTTCGTGGCTGTATAAAGGCCGTGTCAACTTACAATCTAAATAATTATAATTTAATGTCAAATTATAAAAAATAACAATAATAATTTCGTGGCTGTATAAAGGCCGTGTCAACTTACAATCTAAATAATTCTAATTTAATGTCAAATTATAAAAAATAACAATAATAATTTCGTGGCTGTATAAAGTCCGTGTCAACTTACAATCTAAATAATTATAATTTGATGTCAAATTATAAAAAATAACAATAATAATTTCGTGGCTGTATAAAGGCCGTGTCAACTTACAATCTAAATAATTATAATTTAATGTCAAATTATAAAAAATAACAATAATAATTTCGTGGCTGTATAAAGGCCGTGTCAACTTACAATCTAAATAATTATAATTTAATGTCAAATTATATAAAATAACAATAATAATTTTATTATTATTATTAAAAAACTTTATTGCACAATATATACAAGGGGCGGACTTAATGTCGCTAGACATTCTCTGACAGCCAACCTTAGGGACATTGTAGAACATTAATTTCGTGGCTGTATAAAGTCCGTGTCAGCTTACAATCTAAATAATTATAAATTAATGTCAAATTATAAAAAATAACAATAATAATTTCGGGGCTGTATAAAGGCCGTGTCAACCTACAATCTAAATAATTAAAATTGAATGTCAAATTATAAAAAATAACAAATAATTTCGTGGCTGTATAAAGGCCGTGTCAACTTACAATCTAAATAATTATAATTTAATGTCAAATTATAAAAAATAAAAAATAATTTCGTGGCTGTATAAAGGCCGTGTCAAAATACAATTTAAATAATTATGATTTAATGCCAAATTATAAAAAATAACAATAATAATTTCGTGGCTGTATAAAGGCCGTGTCAATTTACAATCTAAATAATTATGATTTAATGTCAAATTATAAAAAATAACAATAATAATTTCGTGGCTGTATAAAGGCCGTGTCAACTTACAATCTAAATAATTATAATTTAATGTCAAATTATAAAAAATAACAAATAATTTCGTGGCTGTATAAAGGCCGTGTCAACTTACAATCTAAATAATTCTAATTTAATGTCAAATTATAAAAAATAACAAATAATTTCGTGGCTGTATAAAGGCCGTGTCAACTTACAATCTAAATAATTATAATTTAATGTCAAATTATAAAAAATTACAAATAATTTCGTGGCTGTATAAAGGCCGTGTCAAATTACAATCTAAATAATTATGATTTAATGTCAAATTATAAAAAATAACAATAATAATTTCGTGGCTGTATAAAGGCCGTGTCAACTTACAATCTAAATAATTATAATTTAATGTCAAATTATAAAAAATAACAAACATAATTTCGTGGCTGTATAAAGGCCGTGTCAACGTACAATCTAAATAATTATAAATTTAATGTCAAATTATAAAAAATAACAAATAATTTCGTGGCTGTATAAAGGCCGTGTCAACTTACAATCTAAATAATTATAATTTAATGTCAAATTATAAAAAATAACAAATAATTTCGTGGCTGTATAAAGGCCGTGTCAACTTACAATCTAAATAATTATAATTTAATGTCAAATTACAAAAAATAACAAATAATTTCGTGGCTGTATAAAGGCCGTGTCAACTTACAATCTAAATAATTATAATTTAATGTCAAATTATATAAAATAACAATAATAATTTCGTGGCTGTATAAAGTCCGTGTCAGCTTACAATCTAAATAATTATAAATTAATGTCAAATTATAAAAAATAACAATAATAATTTCGTGGCTGTATAAAGTCCGTGTCAGCTTACAATCTAAATAATTATAAATTAATGTCAAATTATAAAAAAATACAATAATAATTTCGTGGCTGTATAAAGGGCGTGTCAACTTACAATATAAATAATTATAATTTAATGTCAAATTATAAAAAATAACAATAATAATTTCGTGGCTGTATAAAGGCCGTGTCAGCTTACAATCTAAATAATTATAAATTAATGTCAAATTATAAAAAATAACAATAATAATTTCGTGGCTGTCAAAGTCAAAGTCAAAATATCTTTATTCACGTAAACCTATTACAGGCATTTATGAAACGTCATTAATTTAATTATTTTGAATGATTCTACTCCTGCTAGTAGAAGACTAAGCAGCAAAGTGGTCCAATAAGTAAGCTGTTAGCAGAAGACCAGCAGCTTAGCAAATTCCAGTGACCTGCTAATGTTTAATCTGACTGAGAAAGGAATCTGCAAGGAAAACTCAGCTATATCAGATTTACAAAATAAAACATATACAAAACTGCACCACAACGATCAATTAATAACCTTTTAAATTAAGTTATCAGTACCTATGAGAATACAATACCTGGTACGCTGTATAAAGGCCGTGTCAACTTACAATCTAAATAATTATAATTTAATGTCAAATTATAAAAAATAACAATAATAATTTCGTGGCTGTATAAAGGCCGTGTCAGCTTACAATCTAAATAATTATAAATTAATGTCAAATTATAAAAAATAACAATAATAATTTTATTATTATTATTAAAAAACTTTATTGCACAATATATACAAGGGGCGGACTTAATGTTGCTAGACATTCTCTGACAGCCAACCTTAGGGACATTGTAGAACATTAATTTCGTGGCTGTATAAAGTCCGTGTCAGCTTACAATCTAAATAATTATAAATTAATGTCAAATTATAAAAAATAACAATAATAATTTCGGGGCTGTATAAAGGCCGTGTCAACCTACAATCTAAATAATTAAAATTGAATGTCAAATTATAAAAAATAACAAATAATTTCGTGGCTGTATAAAGGCCGTGGCAACTTACAATCTAAATAATTATAATTTAATGTCAAATTATAAAAAATAACAAATAATTTCGTGGCTGTATAGAGGCCGTGTCAAAATACAATCTAAATAATTATGATTTAATGCCAAATTATAAAAAATAACAATAATAATTTCGTGGCTGTATAAAGGCCGTGTCAATTTACAATCTAAATAATTATGATTTAATGTCAAATTATAAAAAATAACAATAATAATTTCGTGGCTGTATAAAGGCCGTGTCAACTTACAATCTAAATAATTATAATTTAATGTCAAATTATAAAAAATAACAAATAATTTCGTGGCTGTATAAAGGCCGTGTCAACTTACAATCTAAATAATTCTAATTTAATGTCAAATTATAAAAAATAACAAATAATTTCGTGGCTGTATAAAGGCCGTGTCAACTTACAATCTAAATAATTATAATTTAATGTCAAATTATAAAAAATAACAAATAATTTCGTGGCTGTATAAAGGCCGTGTCAACTTACAATCTAAATAATTATGATTTAATGTCAAATTATAAAAAATAACAATAATAATTTCGTGGCTGTATAAAGGCCGTGTCAACTTACAATCTAAATAATTATAATTTAATGTCAAATTATAAAAAATAACAAATAATTTCGTGGCTGTATAAAGGCCGTGTCAACTTACAATCTAAATAATTCTAATTTAATGTCAAATTATAAAAAATAACAAATAATTTCGTGGCTGTATAAAGGCCGTGTCAACTTACAATCTAAATAATTATAATTTAATGTCAAATTATAAAAAATAACAAATAATTTCGTGGCTGTATAAAGGCCGTGTCAACTTACAATCTAAATAATTATGATTTAATGTCAAATTATAAAAAATAACAATAATAATTTCGTGGCTGTATAAAGTCCGTGTCAGCTTACAATCTAAATAATTATAAATTAATGTCAAATTATAAAAAATAACAATAATAATTACGTGGCTGTATAAAGTCCGTGTCAGCTTACAATCTAAATAATTATAAATTAATGTCAAATTATAAAAAAATACAATAATAATTTCGTGGCTGTATAAAGGCCGTGTCAACTTACAATCTAAATAATTATAATTTAATGTCAAATTATAAAAAATAACAATAATAATTTCGTGGCTGTATAAAGGCCGTGTCAGCTTACAATCTAAATAATTATAAATTAATGTCAAATTATAAAAAATAACAATAATAATTTCGTGGCTGTCAAAGTCAAAGTCAAAATATCTTTATTCACGTAAACCTATTACAGGCATTTATGAAACGTCATTAATTTAATTATTTTGAATGATTCTACTCCTGCTAGTAGAAGACTAAGCAGCAAAGTGGTCCAATAAGTAAGCTGTTAGCAGAAGACCAGCAGCTTAGCAAATTCCAGTGACCTGCTAATGTTTAATCTGACTGAGAAAGGAATCTGCAAGGAAAACTCAGCTATATCAGATTTACAAAATATAACATATACAGAACTGCACCACAACGATCAATTAATAACCTTTTAAATTAAGTTATCAGTACCTATGAGAATACAATACCTGGTACGCTGTATAAAGGCCGTGTCAGTCAACTTACAATCTAAATAATTATAATTTAATGTCAAATTATAAAAAATAACGAATAATTTCGTGGCATATGTATATAACAAGTATAAATAGCGTCAACATAGGAAGTTATAATTTAATATTTATTTTGCTGCTTTAGGATTATTGTTTACTATTCATACAATTGTCATAATTTACGTTGTTTAAATGCGATAAAATCACCATTAGTTGGATACGGAATTATTAAAATCTAAACAGATTATAATAATTATAATTATTTGTTTCTTTGAGATAATGTTACGGCAGTAAGTATAAGTGCAGTTAATTATGTTTATCTGCTTCCGAATCTCAGTAATGTAATTGTATAATTGTATACATTTAAATAAATAAATCTCATAGAGTATAGGTATCGGCAGTAGTGGTGTGCATTTCAAAGACGAACCGCTTTTAAGAACCGTTTTTAAATTTGGACCAAAACAGTCTTTGTTGCGCGAACTATTCAGTCATACTTGTCGCAACTCTTTCCCTTTTCGTATATACAATTTATTGTATCTTATTTCGTAAATAAAACATAGTCCTTATTATATTATTAATTATAAAATAAATATTGAGTGGTGGTATTTCTTAAAAGTATCTAAATAGGTCATTTGGAACCCCGGCATGTACCAATAAGAAATACTTACTTGAGCATGTCAATCTGTCGGTCACGGTTCCACTTATACCGACTTGTGGAATCGTTAGTAAATTGTCATTAGAAATAATTAGTGACATCAGAACCTCGCGAACTCGTCAGCGTGTAGTGTGTGTTTGATGCCCGCTCTATCTTATATTTGACCTCATTGAACAGGGCTATAGGTCAATAAATTTGTTCGAGTACACGGTTCTAACTTCTTACATAATTCCCAAGTCTTGGATCCAAGATATTAATAGTAGTAAATTCCTAATACTTGAGTTTGTGAAGAGAAAATGTTGGGATAGGGAAGTTGGCCACCTGAAGAAATATTTGTCTTAGTTCTAACCTCAAGCATCTACCCTCTCACGTAAGATATACATTGACTTATATGCATTACAAACATTAATTATATAATATATAAATAAAAATATTTAAAAAAAAAGGAAAAAAAAACTAAAGCAAAAATAAAATGGCATTTAAAAACCATATTTTTGTCTCCAAGATTAGTAATAATAAATAATAAGACGACCGTAATAAAAATAATTAAGTCAGAAACCACCGCACTTTTTAATAATAATAATAACCTATTCTGTATGGTTAAGTTAAGTAGATATGCTAAACAACAACTATGTATATATATCGGCGGGTTAGAGCGAAACCCAACTAACTATTTTTTTCTAGTAAATTGACTTTTATACACCAGTCGTTTAAAAAACTCTTTAATTAAACTAAAGTTCATAAAATTTGCTACACTAGTCTTCTCTTACATCTCTAAAAAAGAAAAAAAAAGAATATTGGATAACTTAGTCGTTTTTTATTTATTTTATTATAAACTAGCTGACCCGGCGAACTTCGTACCTATTCTTAATATAAATATTTAAAATAAAACATATATTAATATGCATTATGGTACAGATTTTAATAGGTGGTAGGCGGAGGACTGATGGTGGCAAATTTGCCTAGTCTGCCAGGGCGGGGAAGTATCCACCGTTCGTACCGATAAACCAAGTAAAGTGTATCCACACGGGGATCGGGCTCATATTGCCGTCAAGCCCAGTCAAGCCGGCATAGTATTAGGGACTGATGTCAGTCATGAGTGTATGATTCCAGTTGCTAACATTCATGGACCTCGGGCGCCACTAATCAGGTGAAATGCACTTTACTGGGTTTATCGGAACGAACGGTGGATACTTCCCCGCCCTGGCAGACTAGGCAAATTTGCCACCATCAGTCCTCTGCCTACTACATCTTTCCATGATAAAATTCTTCGCTCCTCTCACAACTCACTTCTTTCAGTCCCCTCTCATCATTCCGGATTTGTTACAAATTCTTTTGTCGTTGTCGCCACAAATTTATGGAATGATCTTCCTGTAAACATAAGACAAGCAACTACCAGATCTTCGTTTAAAAAACTCGTATCTACACTACCTGAAAAGCTCTTCACAATTAGTAAGTGTATATATGTATGTTTAAGTATAGTATTATGTATGTATTAGTATTTAGTATATTGATATTATAGTATATATAACAATATAATATGTAAGTGTATAATTAAGCTGTTAATTTCTCTTCCTATTTTTTTAATATTTCTTTCATTGCACCTATAATAGTTCAAATTTGTCCCCAAGGTTTGGCTGTCAGAAAATGTCTACGGGCATTAAGTCCGCATTTGTACTTCGTGCAATAAAGTTTTAAATAAATAAAATAAATAAATAAACGGTGGATACTTCTCCGCCCCAGCAGACTAGGCAAATCAACACCATCAGTTCGCCTATCACCTGTTTGTTGTTCTCGTTGAAAGTATCTGCCATTTGCAATGATGTCAAATGCAATTTTTTACATTCAATGAGAATTAATATTGTAAGCTTGCCATGGTGATATTTTTATAAAAATAACACCTCTTGAAACAAGACTTACTGTCTTGTTCAAGTTCATTCTGAGACCGCTGGAACGCCTAGTTTATGCGTCTCATTCATTCATTACAGCCCCTAGAACACAGCGTCCTAGACCTCCACTGCTGGAGATGGGCCTTCCAGAACATATATCTGGAGAATTTGGCCTACACTCGCCACGCTGGCCAGACGGCTTGGCGAGGATATGATGTCAATTTATTATGACAATAAATAATTAATAAATAAGCTAAATATTTCCAGACAGGTCACACAGCGCCATCTAATTTCCGTGGTAAGCTACGAGGCTT
Organism: Tinea semifulvella; assembly: GCA_910589645.1. Lineage (NCBI taxonomy): Eukaryota > Metazoa > Arthropoda > Insecta > Lepidoptera > Tineidae > Tinea > Tinea semifulvella. The sequence continues at coordinate 8,776,818 of OU342595.1, read as the reverse complement.
GTGTTACGGAAACTAGATGGTTGATAAACTACATATTATACTTCTTTTTTTTTTGTAAATATGTACATATTATACATATAAACATCCAAACCGAGACAAATTATACAATGTACAACTTGCCCCCGGTGGGAATCGAACCCACGACCTCCCACCACTAGACCACGGAGGCGGTCAATATATTAACGATTCCACAAGTTGGCATTAGTGGAACCGGGACCGACGGCTTAACGTGCTCTCCGAGGCACGGGAACGGTGGTGTTGTAAATCTATGACAAATGTACGTAAGAAAAGTGCATTTCTCATTGCTACATGCCGGGGGGGTTTGAACCGACCTTTACATGATTTAAGGAACGCGTTCTTACAACCGAGCAACCACTGCGCCAATATAGTAATATAATATGCGTCTTACTCAGCTGTAATTCTATTAAATACGATACTGCCTCTGTCTAGTGGTTAAGACAGTGGATTTAGATTTGTCAAAAAGACGGCAAGAAAGGCACCAAATATAATTTTTACTTAACATACAAGTCAAGGGAAATCCCTTAATTGATTGTAATAGGGATCAATGTGGATTACATAATGTGTAGAATATACACTGGTCCCTTAAGCGTCTAACAAAAGTAATGTATCATCACGACCTTCAGTAGTGGACGTTACTATAGGTTCATAATGATAAGTGGCAAGCTCGTCGGTGTCTAGCGAACTAAACTCGAAAAATTCATTTTTATTTATTTACTTTACTGCTCTACGAGTACAAGAGGCGGGCTTAATGCCGCTAGGCATTCTCTAGCAACCAACCTTTGGGACAATGAAACCATTTGTGTTGTGAGGTAGGTGCAACCATTAAAGAGAATAATAGATAATTCAAATTTAATCTAAATATTATATCTATATAGACAAATATATACTAATATGTACACAATACTACATACTATATTACGAGGACATAAGAAGTGTCAAAAAAAAAAATCATTTTTTTATGCCACGACCAGGAATAGAACCCGGTACCCCCGCGTCTAAGGCTGGGTTGCTATCAAATCTCTGTAATTGTTACGATTAAACTTTAAAATGGCGTCGAATTTGTCAGATATATACCAAACAATAGTAGTTTATCCCCTCATTCCGAATTGCGCTCAGAGCGCTTAGAACGATTATGACACTGACCGTCGCGTCGTTCCGAATCAAATATCGCGATTTGGATGCTCAGAGCGTGATATCAATTCGGAACGGTCGAAATCACATTTTCATTCATAAAATGTTAGTTTTTTTTTTAATGTATGGAAGATAAATTGCGGATTCCATATCTTTGAGTATGAATACTAACACATATACATCTCTCGGTTTATTCATCTTTATATGTGTAAAGTTTAATATTATTAACTTATTTTGATTTTTAAAAATAAATTTCCGTGTTACAGACATTTTTTTTTCCACTTCCTACTTTAATATTAATTATAGATTTGTTTTAGAAGTAACATACAAACAGTATAAACGAATTACAATATTCAATAATTTCAAAGAAAACCTAATATTAAATAAAGTTGAAAATGGCGCGCGACATAATGACAAAAAACTGACAGCGCTCAGAGCGATCTACCTCGATATCGTGAGCAGTCTAAGCGCGAGAAATGATGTCGTTTGTGACGTCACACAGCTTTGGCAAAACAGTTTAAGCGCGTATCGGAACACCTTAAGCGTGCTTAGGTTACTATTATCGTGTATCGGAACGATAGGTATGTAACTGTTGCATAATAAGGGGTATTATACACGAGTGTTTTAATACCTAGTTATGTGCAGTTTCATACACTAATTTATCTACTCTCATACATTGGGATTGAACCTACTAAATAAAAGATAACAGTTAAAAGAGTAAGAATTTTAAGCAAGAATAAAAAAAAAACACACGAAATGCTATACAACAAAACGTATTGAATGGCGCCAATTTTTATATTTATTTTTAAAAATGACCATGGTACTGAATACATAAGTCCTAAACAATGAAATGGCGCCAAAACCTAGCTTATTACCGCCACGCGCTATGGCGGGCGCTGCCATAGACAAGTAAAAATTGGAATCAAAACTTTTTTGTAATGGAACCTTTGCCTTAACAGAAAATAAGTGTTATATAATATGTATGATTCTATTTTTAAAATGAAATATAACATTATTTTGTTAAAGAAAAAGTGTTATAATGTGATTCTATTTTTAAATTTCAGCAGTATGTTTATAAAGTATGTCAATATAAATTCGTTTTGAAGTTTGTAAAAAAAAAAGTATCATCACGACTGTTTCCTTACGGGGTGGTCAGAAACCACGATTAATAAGCGGATTCACATTTAGCCAACTTTAATATAGGCCAATCATGACAAGTGGCAAGCTCGTCGATGTCTCCAGCGTACCAAACTCGAGTACCTCCGAGTCTAAATGCATGGACTTAACCGCTAGACCACGAAGGCAGTTTGAAGTTTGTAATTCGCATTTTACGATATGAGAGTAGATAAAATATTATATGATATCAAATTTACCAGTGGTTCACATTTATAGTGTCCGTTCGTTAAAGTATACCATATAATAACATTTTCTGTTTATAATAATACAAATGAAATTTCAGGTCAAACGGCGTAACCGGTCGCATTACGGTGAACGGACATACACGCGATATGAAAGTGTTCAAGAAATTGTGCAGTTACATCATGCAGGACGATCTGCTGCAGCCCAGACTATCTGTTCTGGAGTCCATGAGGATCGCGGCTGGACTCAAACTTGGGAAGGAACTGGGTCCTGCTGAAAAGGAGCTCATTGTAAGTCTATTTTAAATAAAAAAAAAAAATATATTAATGGAGTATGATTTACTGCAGCCCAGAGAAATTAGGAAAAAACTGGCTCCTAAGTTATCAAGAAACTGTGCAGTAATAATGATATTGTTTTTGTTGTACAGATAGAAGAAATCCTTCAAACCCTGGGTCTGTGGGACCACAGAGAGACGAAAACTGAACATTTATCTGGTGGACAATATAAACGACTGTCTATAGCTTTGGAGCTGGTTAACAACCCGCCTGTCATATTTTTGGACGAACCTACCACGTAAGTAATATTTTTGTATATGGTGTTTTATGTAGACGAGTTCTGGAGTGGAGACCACGTACGGGAAGACGCAGAGTGGGTCGACCCCCCGCTAGATGGACAGATGACCTGAGGAAGGTCGCTGGTGGAGGTTGGATGAGAGTGGCAGGAGATCGTGTGAAGTGGCGAGCCTTGGGGGAGGCCTATATAGGCAGTGGAGAGACACAGGCTGATGATGATGGTGTTTTATTATATTAGGAACAACTAACATCAGTTTCTGCCGATATATCGCCTTATAATAAAAGTGATTCGTATTTTTCAATTAATTTAAAATCATGTTTGTACGCAAGCGGGTTTTTTAAATTTTTATTACATTTGACGTGACGCTAAAAAGTCAGGATGCAGGAAAAAAAATCATCAATATTAAAAAAAAAATCGTTTTATAGCATTTCCAACATTTCGTAGCAACTTCATAAACCAGCGCGAAATGTCGTTTTTGTTAAGAAATACCACTTTTTTTAACAATGCTAACATTTCTTAAATAAAACGAGCGGTGAGGCTACTTTTTGACAAGTGTTTTCGTTCATGTTTTATCATACCATGGCATCCAACACACATGATATTATTATGGTCTTTGAATTTATTACATAAAATCGTTTTAAATACCTTTTTTCAACAAATATAATAGAAAACTATAAAGTATATAAAAATGGTAAACAAACCATTTTATATGTTAATGACATCTGTCAAAAAGTAACATCCATGAAACGAACGACATGTGCTAAAAATTTTCATGCTAACATTTCTTAAAACGAACCCGGCCCAAATCTAATACTTTTTTTAATATGCAATCTAATCATCCTATATAATCGTCGTACTAACAAGGATTGGCCAGTTCTATCCAACTTTGTTCCACATGCGTCCCAGAACTCATACAAAGAAAAAAATAATTAAAGAATCCCGTTGGATTCTTGTTAACGATCGAAATCTGAATCTCGTCGTTTGTGTTTCGAAATCAAATCGAAAAGCGGGATTATGGTAATCGCCAACTTAGAATTCACAGACGATACTGTGACAATGGGGTGTATCAGGCAAAGCTTTTTGTAGATGTCGTTAGCGGCAATGGTACCTTGTTTACACCTATGTCGCATCATTTTTTAAATGTTTTTGTTGTTTTGTATTTTTATAACAGAAAAATGTATTTTAACTTAACGTTACCTTAAAAGACGAATTAAGAAAGCGAACAACGTCTTTAAAAAGAAAAAAGGTTTAATTAATAGAACGGCAATTTTGAGATCACCATATCTTTGATTTCGCTTGGAAATCTCGATTTGTACACTTAAAAGCTGCTCACTTCGGCATAATATCCAGAAAATAATAAATTTCGTAATAAAAATACAAGTTTTCTATGCAACTGACAGTTATATTAGGTACCATCTATCATGCGCCATCTATCGTGATAAAAAGTTAGTGATGCATCCCATTGGTGCAATCAACAAACATGAGAGGAAACAAGTATAGGAACTCACCTGATGTCCTCGGCACCAGCACTTGGAAATATCACTTATTTTGCGGGGCGAATGCGAGTATGATAGCAACGATCGCGGCGATTTCTTCGTCGTCTTCTATGACGACTTGAGGACAACGACTGCGCGACGACGACAGCAGTGGCACACACCGCGGCCAGTCATATATTTCTTTTTTTTTGGTGCGCAAGCGCAGCGTGAGCAGGAAGGGTAATGCAGAAAGGAACGATGGGTATATCATTATTGGCACAAAGCGTCATTTTGTGGGATAAAAAATATACGAGTTAAAACGTTTCGTTTAGAATTCGATTCAGTATTTTGTATAAGTTCGTACTCAAGAATACGTATCGCATATGAAGGGGATTATGTCCCGTAATTGATGAAAGGGATAACAGGCACAAAGTAATTGCGATTGTTGGCCAGACGGAACTTTTTATTTGCTATCTCGTAATATCTTAACATAAAACTCAAACCAATCAATTCATAAATATAAAACTTTTGAGTGATATTGTTTGTAAAAGTAAAAAGTAAAGTATCATTACGACCGTTTCCCTTTCGGGGTGGTCAGAAACCACGCTTATAAATAAGCGAATTCTGCACATTTAGCCAACTTTACTATACGCCAATCATGACAAGTAGCAAGCTCGTCGATGTCTCCAGCGTATCAAACTCGAGAAATATCACAAATAAATTAAATATTAATTAAATGTAATTATTTACATTAATAAATATTTTTGTGTCTCGACCAGGAATCGAACCTGGTACCTCCGAGTCTAAATCCACGGACTTAACCGCTAGACCACGGAGGAGGCAGATATTGTTTGTATACTAACATTTAAAAAGAGCCAGGATAATAACGAGAATACATCAGGTCAACAATTGCAATCACTAGTCACAGAAATGAAAGAGGGATGTGCAGAAAAAGGACTCCGTTTAAATGCGAGAAAAACCAAGGTACACTAGTGTTTGAAAGAAGAAGGATGACAACCTTGACGATAAAGATTGATGATGAAACGCTAGAACAGGTAAATGAAATTATATATCTGGGCAGTGTTTTCACTGCGGATGGGAAGTATGATAGGGATGTTGAAATAAGAGTGAACGCGGGAAATAGTGTTAATGGGGCCCTGGGGTCACTGATCGCCAGTCGAAATGTCAGTGATAAAGCTCGACTCGCCATAGACAATGCCATGCTAATACCAACACTTATGTATGGAAGCGAGACGTGGATATGTCAGAATACGCATGAGAGTAGAGTTAATCCCTAGAGTATAACCCTATATTATAGTGTGTATTTATTTATTTCTGTATATATGTAATTATATGTATTGTATTATAGATATACTTGTATATATCATAATATGTATGATATGTAGTTTATGTAGTATTAGTATAAATTATTGTTTTTGTTAGTAAATACTTAGCACTCTGCCTGTAATCCGTTAAAACTCCCAAAGGTTAGCTGGTGGAAAATGCATTTACGGCATTAAGCTCGCCTATGTACCTGCACTTGTTTTGGTTTTGTACAATAAAAAAATGATTATAATTATTATTACAACACCGATGAAGACATCACTGTTCAAATTACTAAAAAAAAACAACAATGCATTCACGTCGCAATGATTGATTCTCCCGTATATTTCGTTCGGTTTTCGACTCGGGAATGTGTAGATTTGATTACATGAGCGCGCGAACGTAGAATTGTTGGGTATCATCACGACCGTAACCCTTGACAAACAAATTATGTTTTTATACTAGCTCGACATAACTGCCTTCGTGGTCTAGCGGTTAAGTCCGTGGATTTAGACTCGGAGGTACCGGGTTCGATTCCTGGTCGGGACACAAAAATATTTATTAATGTATATAAATACATTTAATTCATATTTAATTTATTTGTGATATTTCTCGAGTTTGGTACGCTGGAGACATCGACGAGCTTGCCACTTGTCATGATTGGCCTATAGTAAAGTTGGCTAAATGTGAATCCGCTTATTTATAAGCGTGGTTTCTGACCACCCCGAAAGGGAAACGGTCGTGATGATACTTTTTTCGACATGTGACCTAGTGCCTACCTGATGGTAAGTGGTGCGCAAGGTCCATGAATGTTAGCAACCGGAATTAGACATTTATAACTGATCACATCAGTCCCTAACACTATGCCGGCTTGACTGGGCATAACGGTAATTCGAGCCTGTATGCCTAGTGTGACAGTGAAGTTTCGTAAACGCAACTATAGTAGTAGAGTTTTTTTACTGCATTTTCGATGTTCATTGGCTGTTATTATAGCCAAACTTGCAATAACACGCAATGTAAAATAAAAAAACGTAACTACAGCAGTTACGTTTTCCGAAACTTGCATGTTACACTAAGCACACTGATCCCGAAAATTTACTGGGTTTATCCAATGATGCACTTTTCTTACGTACATTTGTCATATATTAAAGAAGTAGAATGGTGGATGGTGATCGTATTATCGCGCAATAAAAAAAAAGGAGGCCTCCTTTTCTTCTCATCTCTTACCCACAGACGATGGACCCGGCACCCGCACGATGAATCCATGGAATGCTTAGAAATTTGTCTTCTCACCACCGTTCCGTGCCTCGGAAAGCACGTTAAGCCGTCGGTCCCTGCTTCACTAATACTAACTTGTGGAATCATTAAAAAAAATGACAGTCTAAATTGACATCAGACTCTCGCAAACCCGTAGCCTATACTCGCTACGCTGGCCCGGCAACAATTTAACTGGGCTTAACGTGCTCTCTCAGGCACGGGAACAATGTTGTTGTAAATCTACGACTAATGTACTTAAGAAAAGTGTATTTCTTATTGGTACATGCCGGGTTTTAAACCTCCTTAGGATGTTAAGGAAAGCGTTCTCACAACTGAGCCACCACCGCTCTTATTGTTATTTTAATGGATATACTCGTAGATGTAGCTAAAATTATTATAAAAAATACTTTTTTCCAATGATTTTGAAAGTTGCAACCAAATGACTTGTTATCGGCAAATCTCGGGCTAAAAGTGACAATAAATAACAGAATCTACTATTTAGACAATCTAACGTGTGTGCTTAACTAATGTAATTTAAATAACTATTTTCTTTTGTATAGTTATTATTATTATTTTATGTTCATGAGTTGACACGGCCTTTTTACAGCCACGAATATAAAGTGTTGTTAATGTTATTTAGAATATAAGATGATACGGCCCTTTTACAGCCACAAATATATATTTAATAGACATATTATTATTATTTACATTGTAAGGTGACACGGCCCGCTTACGGCCACGAACTAGTATTAAGATTTGATATTTATTATATTATTTTATTTATTTAATACTTTTTTGCTTTAAAGACAAAGGCGGGCTTTAATTCCGCAAGATATTTTATCATAGCCAACCATTGGGAAAACTTTAAACAATATACTGGAATTTAGATTGTAAGTTGACTCGGCCCTTTTACAGCCACAAATTTATATTTAGTTGACACGGCCTATTTACAGCCACGATCTTATATTAAGTATTTATTAAGTTATAATCACCTTGCTTATGGCAATAATGCTATTATAACACACATAATTCTGGATTATTGCCTGTTACGGTTCAACTATGATTACCTGAAATGAAGTGAAATGAAATAATTTATTTGTCAGAAACATGGTAGGTACAGGGATGTAAATTATTATATGTAATTATATCACATGATTCGCTATTTCTAGCATACAAATATTTATTTAGTCACATGACTTTGTCGAGCTTAATGTCTAGGTATTCTTTTGTCGAATAAAAACATTTATTAACCAGCATTTGTTTGACTCTTAATTTGAACAGTTTTAGTGGCAGCTCCCTTATAGTAACTGGAAGCTTATTAAATATCTTTGTCGCCATTGCATAACAATTTCGGCTATATTGAGTACTTTTATGAGCTGGAATAATTATTCTACTAGGATAACGCGTTTTAAAATTGCAATTATCCCCAAGAGTTTTAAAAAGTTCCGGGTGGCTTTTTACAAATAAACAGCATTCAAGTATATAGATAGAAGGAACAGTCAGTAATTTTAGTTTTATAAATAAAGGACGACAGGAAGTCATAGGAGGTGTGTTACAAATAGCACGAATGCATTGTTTTTGTCCAATAAAGATTCTATTTATTTCCACTGCATTACACCACAATAAAATGCCGTACCTTATATTTGACGCAACATATCCATGGTATGCCTGAAGGGCGGTTTTTTCGTTAGCTACTTTAGTTAATCGCCACAAAGCGTAGACAAATCTATTTATTTTAGTTGTTATACTACATATATGTTGTGTCCAAGAGCAACATTGGTCAATCGTTATGCCTAAAAATTTTATTTCATTGGATTGATTTATTTGGTCGCCATTTATTTTTATAGTAACATGTTTCTTGTTAACGTTGTGTCTATTTATAAATTGAATGTATGTCGTTTTATTAATATAAATTTTTAGATTATTAGCATTTAGCCAATATATAAATTTATATGTGAAAACCTTTAATAGTTCTTAGTGAATTTACTGTATAATATTTACTATAATATTGTCAACTGTTGGTTTTCCAAAATGAATAAAAAAAAATATATATATATATATATATAACCTAATTTGTGTTTGTTTATATTTCTATGTATTCGTCATTATTTTAGTGCTGACAATATCCTAGTTGCTAGAAAATAACCAAAGGAAATAAATAATAATGGAACACGGCTGTTGTTAAATTATAAAATTATTATAACACTGGAATCGACTCCGGAACCTCGGCGTCTAAATCTACGGTTGTAGTCTGGCCATAATGGCATTTGGTGTTGAATTGTTGGGTATTTATTGTTTTATTTTTGGGCGGGTTCAAAACTCAAATCCCCATTTTTGTGGCGCTCGCACACGTTCACAAAAGGTATTGTGAAAGGATGAAACTTTTATGAGAACAATTCCGCATGAATTTTGTTTTTGAGAATTAAAGGTACTCGTGTAAAACTTTTTTATTATTATACTTTAAAAAATTATAGCCGAATATTCCTCGCCAACCCGTCTGGCCAGCGTGGCGAGTGTAGGCCAAATTCTCCAGATATCCAGCAGTGGAGGTCTAGGACGCTGTGTTCTAGGGGCTGTAATAAATAATAATAAAAAAATAAAGTTATTTTAATACTCCAGCGGGGTGAGGGTGAGGAGTGCACAATCGTTCGAAAACGAATCGTCTATGATCGATTACGTTTGTCGAAAGCTAGGTGAAATGACATTCGACAATGGTAGAACGCGCTACTACTGCGAGGTGAGGCGGAGAGCACAGTTGTTCGAAAACGAATCGTCTATGATCGATTACGTTTGTCAAAAACTAGGTGGAATGCCATTCGATAATGATAGAACGCGCTACAACTGCGGGGCGAGGCAGAGTGCACAATCGTTAGAAAACGAATCGTCTAAGATCGATTACGTTTGTCAAAAACTAGGTGGAATGACATTCCACAATGGTAGAACGCGCTACTACTGCGGGGTGAGGCGGAATGCACAATCGTTTGAAAACGAATCGTCTATGATCGATTACGTTTGTCAAAAGCTAGGTGGAATGACATTCCACAATGGTAGAACGCGCTACTACTGCGGGGTGAGGCGAAGTGCACAATCGTATTAAAACGTATAGTTCAAGATCGATTACGTCTGTCAGAAATGTCTAAAGCTAGGCGGGATGCCCAAGATAATCAATCTTAGACGATACGTTTTCGGACGATTGTGCACCCCGCCTCACCCCGCTGGAGTATTAACCCAACAAATTGGGTAATTTAAAATCATAACCACGAGAGTTGATTAAACCAGCAATTTATGACAGCCCTAATGTGCGCTGTACAATATCAGTTACTTTCGTACTTTAAATTTATTGGTTGGATCGGTAGGTTTCCTTATCATCATAAAGGCTCCAAAATTGGGCTCACAAAACGATATTGATTCTCTTTTTATAACTTTTTTTATATATAAAAATTGTCACAGAAAATATTTATATTTCTGTCATTTTCATCAGAATTACAGCCCCCAGAACATAAAGTCCTTGACCTCCATTGTTGGAGATAGGCATTCCAGAACATATAACTGGAGAATTTGGCCTGCACTCGCCACAATGCAGGTTCTGTTGTTTTTTTGATGATTGATTTATTATCGATTTCACAAGTTGGTATTAGTGGCACCGGGACCGACGGCTTAACCTGCTCTCCGAGGCACGGGAAAGTGGTGTTGTAAATCTATGACAAATGTACGTAAGAAAAAAAAGTATGTAGTTAGTGTATTACTTTAAATAAGTACTCAATTTTTTTTTTTTTTCAGTGGTCTCGATGTGGTGTCAATACGTCACCTTGTGGTGCTCCTTAGACTACTGTCAAGACAAGGCAGAACAATAATCTGCACAATACACCAACCTTCAGCGTCTCTATTCTCCTTGTTCGACCGGGTCTACGTGCTGGCCAGAGGACTGTGTTGCTATCAGGTATTTATTAGCTCAGCATTATAGATAGATACTTTTTTTATACTACAAGACACCTTGCACCCACCTAATAATAAGTACTGCGCAAGGCCAATGAATGTTAGCAACTGGCATCAGACAATCATGACTGACATCAGATACCTTCATCATTCATCATCATTATAGCCGCTAGGGCGCGGTGGTGGCTTGGTTGTAAGAACGCGTTCCTTAAATCCTACATAGGTCGGTTCAAACCCACCCGGCATGTACCAATGAGAAATGCACTTTTCTTACGTACATTTGTCATAGATTAACAATGCCCCGGAGAGCACGTTAAGCCGTCGGTCCCGGTTCCACCAATACCAACTTGTGGAATCGTTAATAAATTGTCATAAAAAATTGACATCATATCCTCGCCAAGCCGTTTGGCCAGCGTGGCGAGTGTAGGCCAAATTCTCCAGATATATGATCTGGAAGGCCCATCTCCAGCAGTGGTCTAGGACGCTGTGTTCTAGGGGCTGTAATGAATAGAAGCTAGAACACAGCGTCGTAGACCGCCAATGCTGGAGATGGGCCTTCCAGAACATAAATCGCCGTGTTAGTTTATCAATTTGCGTTTTCGGCTAAAACCGTTCGTTTAATTGCTTTTAAGACCAACTATCTTCGAAACTAAGCGTCACAGTGCTTAGTCGATGTTATCACTGGAAAAAGCAAAGTTTTTTAAACGACTGGTGTAAAAAAGTGGAATGTCGCAGAGATACAGTGGGGATCTCTGCGCGGACATAAGCGCAAGTCGTGGTTCTAGAGATGTGCCTGTATCAGCAAAGAATCCGTCCTACTGGAGGGGCTCCACTCTGCATATCACTGTACGTGGCATCCACTTTAAAAAATGTATCTAAATTAATAACAGCGCAAAGAAATGGGATATTATTTACTTCAATTAAAGTAAAGCTAAGAAAAGTATTTAATAATAATTTACGAAAAACTGTCTATATGACCAGTTCTTTTGCTAACTGTACGAAACAAAATAGTAATTTGATATAAATCCCACCGATGACACGTACAATATTTACAAATTATTATAATTTATCATTTCGGATAAATAAATTAATTTTAATTTAAATTAGGGTGACTTCAAAACAGTGCGACAATTTAGTTTGAAAGATTTAACGTCCCTGCAAAGGAAGCGTGCTGAAGATGACTTAAATAATAGACCGCTTCTCAGTTGAGTTCGGAAATGTGAATGTAATGAATAAATAGTTGACACGCTTATATAAATACTAAAAAGTAAATTCCAAACAATAATTTAAAATAACATAAAAATGAATGTGACTAATGAATTGTCTGATTTTAAAAAAGAAAATTAAAGGACGCGGATGAATTTAGAGTCATCAATGAGTATTCCTGTCTTAGTATTCACATGGGTATTGTATTCGTAAAGACTATCTTATATACGTAAATTAGTACCTCCGTGGTCTAGCGGTTAAGCCTGTAGATTTAGACTCGGGGGTACCGGTTTCGATTTCAAACACAAAAATATTTTTATTTAAATAAATAAATTTTAATAATATTTAATTTAATTTTTAATTGTACTCAACTGTTAAGTTTTTAAGTGCAATAAGGAATTTATAAATGAATAAAATATTTGTAATATTTCTCGAGCTTGGTACGCTAGAGACATCGAAAGCTTGCCACTTGTCATGAGGGCCTATTGTAAAGTTGGCTAAATGTGAATCCGCTTCTTTATAAGCGTGGTTTCTGACCGGGGTGGTCAAGGGAAACGGTTGTGATAATAAAAGGCTGGGGCAGCTCCCGTCTAGGTTTCTGTTTTTTTATTTATTTATTTATGTTCATGGTGTTTTTTTCTTTTTAATTTTAAGTTTTTTATTTTTTTTAATTTTGTTTCATTATTGTTTTATAACTTTTATTTATATTACTGTTCCACTAAATTTAAATGTCGGCTATGGTATAATAACAGAGGTTGTTGGAACCTGCTTCCAACACCATTTTCTGAACCATAGACCCTTTTGTCATTATATCTTTGTTTTATTTTTTAACTATATTTTTTTATTTTTATTAACTATTTTTGTGACAAATAAAAACTGATTTTATTTATTTATTTATTTATTTACTTTACTTTTATATATGTAAATCCTAAAATTTATCAGTTAACCGAATATTTTAAACTAGATAAATAAACCATTTTTCCAGAGTATTATCTGCATACGTGACAGTTAACTATGTTATTATCTACTTGCATAACAGTTAGCTATTGAGGATCCGTATGCGTAAAAGTTAGCTATATATATTCTGCTTTCTTAAAAGTTAGCTGTAATATGTGTGGTGTTATCCGCATACAATACATCATTCCTTTTTTCGAAGCCACTGTTTTTATCTTATGACACTTTTATTCCGGAAAGAGGTGAATGTTTATCCAAATTCAAAAAAATATTTATTTCACTAAAAAAAATGTCGCCTATGTACATTTTTCGCTAAATGACTAATAATTTTCTAACAACCAAATTATTTATAATATTGTCTATTGTAACACTTAATTATTTAGTTAATTAAGCTTGCATATATATTATACATATATAAAAAAATAGGTTTTAGGTACCCTCCCTGGTGGTAAGCCCTTAGTTTATTTTGTAGAATAGTTTTAATTTCAAAGGTATTTTTAGTTTAGTTTTATTTATAATTAGTTTTTTAATCTATTTTGTTTAAATATTTTTGTATCTACTTCGAATAAATAAACATACACATATAAAAATTGTATACATACATATCTTCACACCAGGTCCCTTGCGGGGTAGGCAGAGATAATTGAGCGCCATTTGTCACGATCTCGACATACCTCTTTCGCTTCTTCGACATTCATCAACCTCTTCATACCTGCCCTTTTGTTTCGATGGCTTTTTATTACACCGTCAGCTATTGTTTTATTTATTTGATCGTGATAAGTGAGTCTTGATCTGCCAGGGCCTCTTTCACCCACAAAAAATATATAATCGCCTGTATTTAATAATCGAATTAAATATGAATAATTCACTACACCACATCCTCGAACACAGAGTCCTAGAACTCCACTGTTGGAGATGGGCCTTCCAAAACATATTTTTAGAGAGTTTGGTCTACAATCTTACGAGTAAGGGTATGTCAAATCTTAATCATAACAAATGACATGACAAATTTAAGTAAGTCGTTTATATATAATAAACAAATATCACCATGGCAAGCTTATAATATTAGTTGTTCTCCATAATTAGCAAAATGGCACATACTTCAAACGAAAACATCAAATAAAAAACAGGCGGACTGAGGGTAATTTTCCCATAAGTGTCTGATTCCAGTTGTTAAAATTCATGGACCTCGCGCGCCACTTACAATCAGGTGAGCGCAAGGTCGCATGTCATGCTAGTATAAAAAAAAATACGATTCTATTTACAAGTGTGTATTGATGGAACCGAGAGCAGGGATGGATATAATATTGTACTTAGATTATTGTCGTGCGCAATTTTAACGTACATATCTGAAGCCAGCCTAAAATAAATCCTGAAATTAAATTAACATAAAATCCAAGATAATTTATTTAAATAGTGATCATATTTACAACGGTATGAGCCGAAAATTTAATTTAAAATTAATTAAAATCTATTTGAAATCGTATTAATATATTATTTACATATTTCATTAATTTTTTTTGAAATGGCGGCAAAAACACCTTCAATAGGCGTAGAGTTTCATGTCGTGTTCAGGTGATGACGTCATATATCCTCTATCCATCCCTTGATGCCAAGGATCATTTAAATGTCATTTAATTCGGTTCAGTGATATAGGATATTTTGGTTCTCCTCTCCTGATGAATGAGGTGATAGGGAAGGCAAAGGGTCTAGCCCATACAGCCAAGTCTGACCTAATATATCTCGCAGCTCAAACACGTCGGGTAAAATATGGGAGTCCACAACGCGGGAAAACCGCAAAAAATAAACTGCAACTTGTGTCCCATATTCAAAGTCCAATTTATCGTTTTCCATAACTATTCACATTGTAGAACATTATTAAACAAAACAGCACTACTTTTAACCAATAATATCCACAGTAAATCAATTATTAATTTGCATTTTCTTCCTATGCGCAAGGTGCGTTCGGAAAGTTCTCGCAGGTTTTAGACCGAGATAGGCACACCCTTTCGCTAGTGCGTATGAGAGGGATAAAGGATGGGTATGGCGATATATAAAATTAATAGACAATAAACAATAGACAACCTTAAAGTTGTTTTAAATATGATAAGGCGCAAACAATTACTGAATAATTAAAATAAAAAATATGAAGATCATTATTTTTATTCTAGATTATAATATAGAAATATTTGATTTTTAATAAATTCCACGCTGTATAGGCAAGAATGCGAGACAAACAGACAGATGTATACATACCATACAGAAGACAAAGCTTCCTTCACATTTGCACAATAATATTAAGGATAGCTCTGGGGATGGGATGTTCCTGCCTTAACAGAGTGTGGTATATATATATATATATATATATATGCTGCGAATTCGTGGAACAACCTGCACTTAAATATAAGGCAAGCATCAAATCAAGCTCAATTTAAAAATATGGTCAATATGTATATAATTATATTGTATTGTATTTATTATTGTGTGTATGTATGTATGTGTTTATGTGTGTATATAATTTATATATTGTTTGCTTACAATGTGATTCTTTACTTGTAATATATTTAATTTTAACTTGCACCTACCGTTCACTTTAAATGCTTTATCTGTCCCTAAGGTTGGCTGTCAGAGAATGTCTAGCGGCAAGCCCGCCCCTTGTACATAGTGCAATAAAGTTTTAAATAAAAATAAATATTCCTGAGAAGTGGCTACCTTTTGCTGGACTAATGTATTGCGGTTGTAGCCATAAGTTGATGTATATAAGAAGATGCCATGACAGTAATAACTTATTATTATAATTGTAATTAGAGAAAAAAAACAATTGGAAAAATAAAACAGATCAATTACAAAGTATTTAAACAATGACATTAGCAAGCGACTCACAATCTAGATAGATTGCGTGTTTCAAAGTATTTATTAGATTAATTCATACTAATGTAAATGTTACAACTTTGATTATTAATCATTATTTAATGATTAATACGGCTCGGTTTTTAATAGTATCACACGAGTGTTTTAATACCTAGTTATGTGCAGTTTCATACACAAATTTATCCACTCTCATACATTGGGATTGAACCTACTAAATAAAAGATAACAGTTGAAAGAGTAAGAAAAATCACACGAAATGCTATACAACAAAACGTATTGAATGGCGCCAATTGTTTTTTTTTTTTTTTTTTAATGACCAATGTACAGAATACATAAGTCCTAAACAATGCAATGGCGCCAAAACGTAGTTTATGACCGCGCACGCCTAAGAGCAAGGACATAGCATAGAGACCGCGAAAATTTTTGAAACTCTCAACAATATATGCATCTTACCTTTCCTTAAGGCATTATCGCATGTGATAAAAAGAGACTAACATAGTACAAATTGTTACGCCAAATTCCAGCGTACACTTTACGAATGTCAAGTGGTGCTATTTGGTCTCTTTATATGCAACTAAATAGAAAAGTATCTACTTACATTACGTTAGCTGTGTCACTGGAATGTCATCTTAATTTGGTTGTATTTAAAACTGTCATGTTTCCTATTGTTGTTGCGCGGTGTGCTTGGTTTATTTTATTAAAATTCACAAGGTTTTTGTAGTGTTTGACTGGTGTAAGCACGGTGTACGTAAACCTAAGAACTGCAAGATGGCTTGTTTTATCTTAGAGTGTAAATCACATTCGTCACGAAAGAGAAATTATACTGAATACATAAGCTTTCATCGGTAAGTTTATTTTCATCAATAATTTAAACATTTCGATATAAGTCAAGTATAATTGAGTTTTTAATATTTATGTTCAGTCTGTCTTAAGTCATTCCTTATGTAAATACTCCTGATTTAAATAAATTTTCATTTTTACGTAGGTTATGCGGGAAGGTCTAGTGACGGGCCGTTTTGTATCGATATCGATAATAATAAAAATATTTTTCTTCTAATTTGATTTTAGTATGCCTACGGATAACAATGTGCAAGAGAAGTGGTACGAAGTAATTCCTCGAGCAAGAAGCGCTTGGAACAAACATAGTCGTATTTGCTCAAAGCACTTTATGCAAGATAGCTTCATAAGTACAGATAAATGGCGAAGGTTGAAACCGAATGCAGTTCCATGTTTATTTATGGTAAGGCTATACGTAAATTAAAAAATAAGAATCCTATCCTTTAATCCTTTAGCGGCTTGCGCCAATGTTATTTGACAACAGTGTCTAGCCATTTACCCATGCTCAGTCTTATTTAGGTAATAATATATACATTATTTATTATAATAATTTATAAAAATAAATAAAAAAATAAAAATCCTATCCTATTAGTAATGTATACAATATTTCTTTAAATTATTGAAATATTTCAAATGATATTTTGTAACGGTCAAGGTCTTATAAACAAAGTCTTGTAACAATAATTTATTTGTCAGGAATCAACTGATCCAGCTTTTTCAATGCAGATTGATATTGAGTCACAGGATGGACAACCTCCAGCCCTCAGTTTGAATAAGGTATAAATATATTATTAAAGTTTCTTATCCGTGATGGATATTTTCTAGATAATAAATAACTATGACTGTCTCCGTGGTCTAGCAGTTAAGACCATAGATTTAGGACGCAGAGATACAAGGTTCGATTCCTGGTTTGGACACCATAATTTATTTCATTCATTTGATATATTTTTTGAGTGGTACGTTAGAGACATTGACGAGCCCACTTGTCATTATATGGCCCAGCAGTAAAGTTGGCTAAATGTGAATCCGATAAACTGTGGATTTTGATCACCACTAGGGATTACGGTCGTAATGATACCGTTTCTTAATAAATAACTCCAAATAGATTCTGGTGTTCTCTAATTTACACAGAAAACATAGTATCGCAAAGTAAAATATAGGTATATTACATTATTAATGACCTAATTATTTTTTTAGGATTCGAATTCTACACTAATGGAAGTAGACGAAAATGAAGTCCCATCAACAAGTTTAATCTCTGGAGAACAAGAGTTAAAGAATAGAATAAGGCTACTGGAAAACGATTTGGCGAGAATAAAAAAACTAGCAAGAAAACGTCTCCTTAAAATAAATGCTCTCCGGCAAAAGACAATGCGGTTAAAAAAGAAAAATGAAAGTTTAAGTGATAGCTTGCATAAAATATTGGAAAAATAAAATTTAGAAAATGAAAAATTTTTAATATTGGACGCAGTTAAAAATAACAAAGTAATTGAAAGGTTTTTGTCAAAAGAACAAGAAGACTCAAGCAAATTATTTAATTTGGAAGTAAAAAAATTTGCTGTTACATTGCATTTTCTCTCACCACGCGCATACAACTTTGTGAGAGATGCATTAAATAAGGTGTTGCCGCACCCCAAAACTATTTCCAAATGGTACCAAGGAATTAATTGTAAACCGGGGTTTACCACTGAAGCATTTGATACAATCAAGCTACGTATATCAGCTAATCAGGGGAAGCCAATTTATTGTTCATTAAGTATGGACGAGATGGCGATACGGAAGTTGCTAGAATGGGATGGTACCAATTACTTTGGGTTTATTAATCTCGGCGTCGATTTAGACACGGATGCCATTCCATTAGCTAGGGAAGCTTTAACTTTTATGCTGACTTCAATCAATGATTCATGGAAGATTCCTGTAGGTTATTTTTTAATTGATTCTATCACTGCTCAAGAAAAAGCCACCTTATTGCAGCAATGTTTATCTTTAATAAAAGAAAGTGGAGTGCAAGTTGTCTCAGTGACCTTTGACGGCGCCACAACCAATAAAGCAATGTGCCAATATTTAGGATGTGACATATCGTCACAGTCATACTGTTTCAATAGTGATGGGTATGATATTTGTATTTGGCCAGACCCATGCCACAACATAAAATTGGTACGTAACTCATTTTTCGACAAAAAAGGTTTTTTAGATTTTCAAGGTAGAAATATTGATTGGCATTACTTGGAATTACTACATCAGATTCAAAATGAAGAAGGGCTTCATTTAGCTAATAAATTAAAAGTGGAACATATAAATTTCATTAAACAAAAAATGAAGGTACGTCTGGCTACTCAGTTGATGAGTAATTCCGTTGCGGATGCTTTAGAATATTGCAAACAATCGGAAATTCCTGGTTTTTCAAACTGCGATGGCACAATAGAGTTTATAAGAATGTTTAATAATATATTTGACATTCTTAACAGCAGGTCTATGCGAGCCAAAGGCTGGAAGAGAGCTACTACGACATTTAATATTGAGGAAATAGAATTGTTTTTTCAAGTTGCAACTCAATATATACAACACTTGAAGTTCTCTGATGGTACTTTAGTTATTAAGTCAAATAGGTCGACAGGATTTGCAGGCTTTATAATTTGTATGAAAGGTTTATTGTATTTATATAAAACTTTAATAAAAAATGAAAATAGCGTTTTGAAGTACATCTGTACTTACAAATTAAACCAAGATCATGTTGAACTCTTCTTTGGTGCAATCCGATCACAATGCGGTTTCAATAATAACCCTTCAGCACGAATGTTTCGTGCTGCGTATAAGAAATTGCTAGTCCATGCTGAATTCAAACCAACTGCTAGAGGCAATTGCTTGCCATTGCAAGAAATAAAAGTATTAAATTATTCATTAGATAATTATAGAAAAATGTTAAATGAATCTACACCTAACGGTCGATTGATTGAAGATTCAATGTCAGACAACGAATTATTACCTGAAATAAATGATCATGATTATATGCACGATCCATCTTCGCTTACTGAATATGCTAGTCATGTGGTTGATTATATAGCAGGGTTCGTTGTACGCTCATTAAAAAATAAATTAAAATGTGAGATATGTATACAAAGCCTTGAAAGTAACAATACAAATTCTTTATTAATAACTATTAAAGACCGAGGAGGGTTGTTAAAACCGTCATACAGTACAGCCAAAGTGTGCAAAGTGTCTGAAAAAATTCTTCGAGAGTTTCAGTTAAAATACGGCACAAACTTAGGGGTATCGAAATACATGATGATGATGATTTCCAAAGTAAATTATATGTTGGTGCGTACACAAATATTTTCAGATTTGATTGAACATTCGATTGAAAATAGTTTTGATGAAAACCACCGAACTTTAATTATAAAAACAATTACTCAATATTATTTTAAAATTAGAATACATTATATTACAAAGAGTATGGGGATTTCCAACGATAAGATAAGATCATTCCTAACGAAAACAATTATATTCAAAGGACAATAATCTTGTATTTTAAATATTGAAATCATTTCTTATTTCTATAAATAGATAGTACATCAGAAAATGGTTCTCGCAAATGAATGCTTAACATAAGCATTATTTTTTTCTCAGTGGTGTGGTACCACTGAGTAGCCTTTTCCACCGTGGAGCACTTCGAAATGTGCAATTAAGTGTCTTGTCGATTTATAGCTAGTTGTATAGTATGTATAGTCGTATATGCACCAAGGAACCATATTTATGTTTGATTTTGTTTGTGTTGAAGATCATTGTAATATACCTATAATATTATTATATCTAGTGTTTTTTTTCTTTTCCTATAATTTATTATATTTCCTATGAAGGGTTATGTAATTAGTATTATTATTTACATCGTATCAGTCTCCAGTGCCGAGCTGAGTATCACTGATCAGGGGTGGGATGTACCGCGATATGATGAAGACTACTACTGTCTGTAGCTCTAGCACTATTAAACTTCGTTATCGAGAACATGAAGTATGTTTTCTTTTTTACTTACTTTTTTTATTACTTGATTCGATAAAGGAGTTTAGTCGTGGGGCTACTAATATGAATTGAACTTAACAAAATCGAGAATGGTATAGAGCCGTGTCACAATTAGTTGAAAATAAATATTCTAGAGTGAAGTAGAGCTAATAAAAACGACTCTGCAAAAGAAGGCCAGTTCGCGGGGCAGTTTTGCCTCCGAGAAAAGAAATCAATGACATAACGCGCCGTTATCGTAACTAAGAGGCCCTCTTCTGCAGGACCCCATTATTTGACAAATATAAATTCACTCATTTATTCGTCGGCGTAAAGAATAAATGACAAATATGTTTCTTAGTTCCAACAACTATTAACCCATTCTCGGATTAAACAATTTATATACATCTTCTATTTTATGCCATTTTAACAATATTGCATAAATCAATCAAAAATAAAAGCCTTCATTTTTGGGTTACCGTAGACAAATATTATATCGACAAAAATTGTAGGATTTCGCATCACTACGATTCTCTATGGATTCTAAAAAGGTGTACAACCTTTCCGGACGTGTGCTTGACAATTATATACCTGTCTCTTTTGACCACGTTGATAAGCTCATGTGAGTATGTAGTACAACTATATGAGATTGGTTTCTAATTTATCACTCTCTCTATGCTATGTCCTTGCTCTTAGGCGCACGCGCTATGGCGGGCGCTGCCATAGACAAGTAAAAATTGGAATCAAAACTTTTTTGTAATGGAACCTTTGCCTTAAAAAAAATAAGTGTTTTATAATATGTATGATTCTATTTTTAAAATGAATTATAACATTATTTTCTTAAAGAAAAAGTGTTATAATGTGTTTTTTTTTTTTTAATTTCAGCAGTATGTTTATAAAGTATGTCAATATAAATTCGTTTTGAAGTTTATAATTCGCATTTTACGATATGAGAGTTGATAAATAAATATATTTACTAATATAAATTTAGATTAAAATCCTAAAAGGTCCCGGTTTGAATCCCGTTTGGCCAATACTCGCTACGCACTGGCCAGACAGGTCGGTAGATTAATGACAATTTATTAACGATTCCGCAAGTTGGTATTAGTTGGTTCTCCGTGGCACGGTAACGGTGGTGTTATAAATCTTTGACAAATGTACGTAAGAAAAGTGTATCAGCCATCAGGTGGCCGCAAAATCACATGCTGTGCTTTAGAAAAATAAAAAATGTACTTAAACCAATTCTTTAGTTAGATCATGCTTTTTTGTGTTCTCCTCTCCCGATGGATGATGAATGAGGTGATAGGGAAGGCAAAGGGTCTAGCCCATACAGCCAAGTCTGACGTAAATTATCTCTCTTTTTTATGAGTTAATGAGGTCATCATCAAATTCCAGATGCTGCAGAATTTGATGCTTTTCTTGGAGTCCATCGCAGCAATATAGCTCAAACACGTCGGGTAAAATATGGGAGTCCACAGCGCGGGAAAACCGCAAAAAATTAACTGCAACTTGTGCCCCATATTCAAAGTCCAATTTATCGTTTTCCATAACTAATTACATTGTAGCACATTATTAAACATCACCACTTTTGACCGAGAATATCCACAGTAAATTAATTTACAAAACAAAAACTTGCACCCAACCAACTACAAAATTTAGCATCTAACAAATCGACGTTGGATTTTAGCTTTGAGCAGTGTTGATTATGTAATGTGAGCCATACGCAGCCAAATATTTTCACTAGATATTAAATCAACTTCCAAATATATTATAACAACACAAACTTTAAATTTAATCGTGTAAATATTACCTTTACCTGACCTTCAATTAAATAAAACTATCAAATTACGACACACAATGACCAAACTATTAAAGGTTTCAGATTGTAATTAATACTTTCGTTTTGTATTAATTTTCCTTCAATTATAAATCTACATTTAAGGATTAAGGTTTGAACTAATGAACCCTACCTTTTCTCGCCTATGTACAACACTTTATATTGTTATTTTGTGTGCAATAAAGAATTGTATTATCATTATTATTACTTTTGTCTACTACGTATAGAGATACATAAATATACACACACACAATATACACACATACAATAAACAAAAAAAATGCATACATTCATGCAAATATACATACAATATATGTACACGCGTACAATAAACTAAAATGGATACACTTATATAAATAAAAAAAATAAATAAAATAAAAAAATATAAACATATACAAATACAATAAATAAGACGTAATTTATAAAGTCAATTCATTGCTTTCTTTTTTTTCCTTATTATTATTGTTTTGTATTTTTGGCATGTTTATAATTTTCTTTTATTATTTGTAATGCTAAAATAACCCTTGCCCAAAGCCTTCTCCTTCCTCTTCTCGACTCTTCTTAAACCCAGTAAAGTGTATCCACACGTTTCGGAATCAGGCTCGAATTGCCGTCATGCCCAGTCGAGCCAGCATACTATTAGGGACTGATGTCAGTCATGAGTGTCTGCTTGTATGTATTTTAGTTGTAAGGTATTTATCTATGGGTCATCTGTTGCCTGATAATAAACAATTATTATTTATTATATTATTATTTATTTCAGTTGATAACATTCATGGACCTTGCTTAGAATTAGTGTTACCCAAAGCAAGACCAAGACTTAGCTAGTCTTGGTGTTGGTCTTGCTTCAGAATAGGTGGTCTTGGTCTAGCACTCCTAATCTTGGTCTTGGTCTGAGTCTTGAGCAAGAGTCTCGCAAGACTTCTGCAAGACTCTTACTCTGACTCAATACATATTTTATTTTCCAATTGAACTAAGGAAATCTCTCTCCGCGATGTCTTGACTGTACCAAACTTGAGAAATATCACAAATAAATTAAATAATTTATTGTGTCCTGACCAGGAATCAAACCCTGTACCTCCAAGTTTAAATCCACGGAATTAACCGCTAGACCTCGGAGACAGTAGGTATAGGTAAGATTTACGTATACTAAAATAAAATTATTTGCAAACATGCTCTCCCAAGTTCCAAATACCTTTTTTTTTTTTTTTTTTTTCGTCAGGAAATCCCTACGGATACCAATCCCTGCTGTGGAGGCAGCAGGGAAAGGTTATGTCGGACTCGCACCGACTAAAACCTGACGGCGTTCCTCCATGGCGCCTGAGTGGCGGCTTCGCGGGAGTCCGTTAGGACACGTCCGCTAACCGCCGGCAAGTTCCAAATACCTAAATGTATTTTTTTTCCTTAGGAACAAAAAAAAATTCAAATTTACGGACACGACGCAATTATAATTTATTGAAAACCTAACCCCATAAAAAGTAAACACTAGGTGTTGCAACCTCTTTGGACGGACTTTGACCTACTTTCTGACTGACAACTTTAGACAACATTATTTTATGACAAAATGACTTTGAACACAGACGATGACAACGAAATGAAGACGCAATAAATGAAAATTAAAGACAAAGTTTATGATTTTTATTTAAAATCTAGACAAAAAGTGATCATTTCAAGATTAAAGTGTTCCTTTCTGTAATACTAGGACTATTTCTTTAAATTTGGAAGAATTTACTACGGTAGTCTTGGTCTTGGTCTTGCAACCATATCAGTATCATACCAAGATTGGGCAACACTACTTAGGTGGTCGCGATGTCACTTGTCGTGATCAATTTCCTATCGTTTCGTTTCTTCGCATTACAAAAGACGTCATCGCTCTAAGTATTCATTAAATGTAATAGTTGTTCCTCGCCTGCTAAACATATAATCACTACAATTTACACTCTAATTATATCATGTCGTTGTCTGCACTTATTTTCAATCATACTGACGCGCTAATTGGCTACATCCTTAATTGCTACTCATACATGCATTTTGTAATTCCCTATACATTTAACGTTCATCATTATCTATTGGAGATGGGGGCTTCTCAACATCAAAATAACTTGTTAAAATGTAAATAAAATTATATTAAAATAAAAATACATCTTTTGATATTGACTTTTGGAAATCAACAAGATCCGATTGTCAGAATGACACTCGCGATCTTTTTTACGACGGATACTTGAGGATTACTAAGAACCTTATTTCAACACTTCCCCTTACTCAAGTACCTGTGTAATAAAACAAAATATAAAGAATTCAAGAACTAAACCTAAATTAAACAAAACATACTACAATAAAATTATTAACATTAAATTAAATTAAGATTATCTATAAAACAAAAAAAATATAATTACACTATGGTATCAGATAATCCTAATTCGTTAACAAAATAAATATGTTTAACTTTAGGTAAAGCTTTAGTTAAGACATCAGCAACTAATTCTTGACTTGCTTTATATTGAATATTAACTAAACCTTCATTTACAGCATCTCTTACAAAGTGATGGCAAATATCAATATGTTTAGTACGTCTATGCGTTTGTGAGTTTTTAATTATTTTATGGGCACTCTGATTGTCATTGTAAATTGTAATTGGAGTTTGTAGAACAGAAATCTCAGAAAGTAAATTAATAATAAATTTAGCTTCCTTAACCGCATTACCTAAACAATAATATTCAGCTTCGGTTACTAAGAACCTTATTTCAACATTATCTTCTCATGTCTCTCCACTGTTGGATATAGGCCCAATCAATTCCACTCGATCTTCAAGTCTGTGATCATCCCACTCTGAGTCCCGTACGTAGTTTCCACTCCAGAACCCGCCTACACCAACGATCATCGCGCATCGGTTCTGCCGCTTCAGTTTATTAATTTTGAAGGCGTTGGTAACTCTGTATTGTCGTAAGTGTATTTTTTTTTTTTGGTTCTCTTCTCCCGATGGATGATGAATGAGATGATAGGGAAGGCAAAGGGTCTAGCCCATACAGCCAAGTCTGACGTAATATATCTTTCTTTTTAATGAGTTAATGAGGTCATCATCAAATTCTAGATGCTGCAGAATTTGATGCTTTTCTTGGAGTCACTCGCGGCACCATAGCTCAAACACGTCGGGTAAAATATGGGAGTTGACAGCGCGGGAAACCCGCCAAAAATGTACTGCAACTTGTGCCCCATATTTAAAGTCCAATTTATCGTTTTCCATAATTATTCACATTGTAACACATTATTAAACAAAACAACACCACTTTTGACCTATAATATCCACAGTAAATTAATTTACAAAACAAAAACTTGCACTTGACATGTCCACGCAAAATGGCGCGAAGAACTCCGTAGTAAGTGTATTGTAGTTCGCATATTATTGTGTATATAAGTATATATTTCCCCTTTACGTAGTGTATGTATATACTCGTAGTTAGTTATGTAGTCCATGTAGTGTATGTAAGAATATAATTATTTATGTAGTTTAAGTATTATTAATTTTATGATGTTTATCGTATATTTAATTTAACTACTTAGTACTAATAAGTGATTTAATTATTTTAATTTTATTTTTTGTCTTTTTTTATTTTGCCATGCCTAAACTTAGATGTCTTGTCTCGAAGGTGGTAAGAAAATATTACATACGTCTTTTGTATTAAACAATAAAGTTTTTAATAAATTCTTCTTCTTCTTAGTCGCTACACTCTTGGCAGAGTGGTCGTGGTCGTCACTTGAGTGTCAGTGGCACGCTTAACAAGCCGTCGCCACTCGTCTCGAACTGCAGCCTTCTTGGAGCACTCATGTAGGGGGTGATCCATTGCTGCTTTAACCTGGTCAGTCCATCTCATCGGAGACTTACCACGTATCCTCTTGCCATCGACTTTTCCCTGAACTACAAGGCGCTCAATGGATATATCTCCACGCCGCGACACGTGTCCAAAGAAATTGAGAATGCGTGATTGTACGATTGAGGAAAGGCGCTATTTCCTATCTCTAGTTCCTCCAGGATGGATTTGTTGGTTCGGAACTCCGTCCACGATATGCCCAACATTCTCCGCCAACACCACATTTCTAGAGCATTAATCCGTTTTATTTCGGTTTTTAATAAACAAAAATATATAAATAAATAAACTTTGGTTCTGCGACGGATGTCCACGTTATGGACAAGATTTATCAGAGAAATATATAGCTCTCACCATATCTCAATGAGCTGCCTTAAACTTGTAGACCAAACCCACTGTCTGCCTCCGTGGTTTAGCGGCTAAGTTCGTGGTTTTAGACGTTCGATCCTTGGTCGGAAATTCGACAAGGTTGCAACTTGTCATGATGAGCATATAGTAAAGGCTGAATATGAATCAGTTTTATTAAAAGGCGTGGTTTCTGATCACCGGAAAGGGTCGTGTTGATTGATATCTTACTGTACTTTACCCACTGTCAGTACGACAAAACTGAAAGAACGCATAGGTTAAAATCTTTCGTCTTCAAATGTATAAGACTATTTATTTATTTCGCAACATCCCAAATGCATCTTAGATGAATAGTTAAAATAATAAAAATTAAATATTATTAAAACAACATACATACATATCTTCACACCAGGTCCCTTGCGGGGTAGGCAGAGACAATTGAGCGCCATTTGTCACGATCTCGACATACCTCTTTCGCTTCTTCGACATTCATCAACCTCTTCATACATGCCCTTTTGTTTCGATGGCTTTTTATTGCACCGTCAGCTATTGTTTTATTTATTTGATCGTGATAAGTGAGTCTTGGTCTGCCAGGGCCTCTTTCACCCACAACTTTCGCATTATATATCTGGTTCGTCAATCTCTCTTCAGTCATCCTTTCAACATGCCCGAACCATCGGAGCATGCAAAAAAACAACAGATGGCCTAAAATTTAATTTAACATTTTGATTCTGTATAAAAAGAAGAATAACTCGCAATATTACCGTAAAGTGTAAAGTAAAATTTAAATTCGCCGACTCAGCTAATTATCTCAAGTTGGTGAAAACATCGCGCTGTTGTTTTGCAGGTGTCATTGACACCCAGCTCCTCCACGATTTCTCTTATCTAATTAGTTTGCTCCGGGGAAAATACCGTCAGGTTTACTTCTTTTGTTAGTGCATATCCAAAGCTAGCGACAGCCTGCGACTCACGACGTACCATTTTAAAAACAATATGTTGCTGCTGATAAAATGCAACCTTCTAGATCTCCTTACTGCGTGGTTAGACAGGTGACATATGTCAATGCCAGCATTTTTTAAAATGATCTATCACCAAATGTAATCTTGCGTCCACGTAAGTTGCGCGCAAGATCCATGATTTTTTTAGCAACTTGAATAAGGCACTTATGACTGACATCAGTCCGGCTTGACTAGATATTTTTACACTTGAAGCATTTCAGGTTATAGGAAAGTGGAAACACAGAGGCCGTAACACAGTTACCGGTTTTTTTTTATTTTTATAGACGGTGAATTAATAAATCATCAATGATACGCCCCCTACGTTCCTAGTGAAGCCCCAGGGCGCCTACGGACTAAAATCCTATAAACCGTCTCTATCTCACTGTTGGCCCTGTGTGCCTTTACAGCTAAGTCTGAGTCGTGGCTACGGAGTGAAGGCACTCGTTCGCCGCGTACGGTTACCGGTGTAACAGTAACCAAATTTATACGTACGCGTAGGGATGGTGACTACGATGTGGATGCATATTCTCACCTTTATAGGTTATAGAGCTTTTAAGAGCACTCACCATAAAAAACGCTCATTGAAGTCACAACTCGGTGAAGTTGGCTTCGAGTGTTGAAAACTGCTGCATTGGTGATAGTCTAGATGCCGACTGCCTCCACCACTACAGCTTTGAGGACAGAACATCGAGTGGGCTCCCACATCATCTTTAGGACGTTACTAGTGGGCGAGGTGGCTTGCCATGCCGTTGATCAGGTGAAGGCGGCCCGAGCCATGTTACGACCTGTAATTAACTAATTGCGCTCAGATTGGATCTACAAGATGATCATCCGATCCCGAATTACTAATGCCGCGCAAGCTTGGCATCATCTTCTGGCCAAAACCAACAGTGACAAGATCTAGAGCGCCGTGTATTGTGAGAAATTCTATATCAAGAGATCTCTAGATAGGTCCTATTAAGGCATTTGTCGGCATAGCTAAACGAATGTTATACCGGGCTGACAACGGATCCTACAAGCATTTTCAGGATATCGTATCTCCTTTCTACATGGACCCGGAAGGGGGACATCTCCCTAGGGATGCGCTTTAGGAGAAGACCTCAAATAGAGGAATCTATTAGACTAGATTCGTAAGCCGCACGGGTGCTGTTATACTGGGAACAACGCCTAACACCAAATTGAAAAAAAGCTTTGGATTAATTTGCGGATTTGCCAGCTTTTTTCAAGTGAGTTGTAGAAAGAGATAAAATTAGCTGCAGACTGGTATGGTAATAAATGGTAAGGGAAACATATTAAAAGTACAATAGTCAGAGATACAATTCCGACTGTGCTAGTGCCTGAAGAAGTCTGTTTTTTTCTTACAATGTCGCTAACTTCGAAAGTGTACTTCTTAAGTTTTCTTTAGTAAGAAGCACTTTTTAGAACCTAACGCAAATTTATCGCTTAGACAAGAGGTGCAATATTTCCTATGTAACTTTAATTCTGGAAGTGTTTTCCTTGGATTTCTTGTTTAGTACATACATGCATATATATATTTATATATATATTATTACATACATATATTATATGCATATTCACATCAGCTTCGTTTGCAGGGTAAGTAGAGAAAAAGCGCAATTTGTTACCACATACCTCTTTTGTCGACATTCATCAACTTTTTAATACATGCCCTTTGTCTAGCGGGTAAGTCTATTTAGACGTGGAGGTACCAAGTTCGATTCCTGTTCGGGCCATAAAAAACAAAATGATCGAGTCAGGTACGCTATAGACATCGACAAGCTTGCTATTAGTTCGTAAAATGTGAATCAGCGTGGTTTCTTTAAAATCCAGCCTGTATATGACTCCCTTCGTGGTCTAGCGGTGCGTGAATTTATACGCAAAAGTACCGGGTTCAATTCCTAATTGGGGCACAAAA
The DNA here is from genome assembly GCA_910589645.1 of Tinea semifulvella. Classification (NCBI taxonomy): domain Eukaryota; kingdom Metazoa; phylum Arthropoda; class Insecta; order Lepidoptera; family Tineidae; genus Tinea; species Tinea semifulvella. The sequence goes on along the minus strand of OU342595.1, from coordinate 8,746,921 downwards.
ATATATTTGACGAACTTGCCTCTTGTAATGATGGGCCTTATAACGCCTGATAAACGAATAAAATACATTTGTTATAAAAAAAACATTTAATCTCGTGATTTCTAAATAAAGATTCATTTATTTGCTTGTCTTAAAATAAATCATTTGAATAAAAAATCCAATGACGACATGAATGTAAATTAATTAGCGATGATATTTATAGGTAGTAATTTATGTGGTTAAAAATGTATTATTACATCGAGATAAACACAAATCTAAAACAAAAACTTGACTTGTTTGACGTCAAACATGGTTTTTTTTAGTTGATATATTCAACAAACAACAATAGGAACTAGAATTAACAAAATAACTAATTATAACTAAAATGTTTTCTTGAGACTATGATGGGACGTCTCTAGAGGACATTTTTTTTAATATTTTTATTTATTTAGTTTATAGGTACTTATTTAATTTTATTTCTTATATTTAATTAGTTTCTAATTATAATTATTAAAATAAATGATTTATCTATCTATATAAATAAATATTTCCAGACAGGTCACACAGCGCCATCTTGTTTCCGTGGTAAGCTACGAGGCTTGTGTTACGGAAACTAGATGGTTGATAAACTACATATTATACTTTTTTTTTTTGTAAATATATACATATTTTACATATAAACACCCAGACCGAGACAAATTATACAATGTACAACTTGCCCCCGGTGGGAATCGAACCAACGACCTCCCGAGTTCACGGCAACGTTTGTTACCACTAGACCACGGAGGCGGTCTCAATGTTGCTAAGCGCAAAACCCGCGAACGGCTCGAGCGATTCGGCTATTTTTTTTTTCGTATGTGTGCTTAGTGTAACACGTAACTGCTGTAGTTACGTTTTTTTATTTTACATTGCGTGTTATTGCAAGTTTGGCTATAATAACAGGCAATGAACGTCGAAAATTCAGTAAAAAAAACTCTACTACTATAGTTGCGTTTACGAAATTTTACTGTCACACTAGGCATACTGATCCTTAAGGAGTACGGAATGTTATACAAAAACAAAAAACAAAAAAATGCGCGGTCAATAGTAAAAAAAGTTTCGCTGTTAAACTAACAACAAAAGTGTGTATTTACTAAAATTATGAAAGTTGTAAATAATGGAACTGGAGTGGACGCCCAGGTGGTTCAGGGAAGACTATTTTAATTTTAGCATAAATTCGCTCAAAAAAATAAATTGAACTCGCACTTGCTTCATTTGGTATTGCAGCCAGATTGGAAGGCGGTCGAACAGCCCATTCAGCGCTAAAATTACCATAGAATATTAAAAAGACTGAAACTCGGACCTGCAACATTTCGAAGAACTAAGCAATGGTTTTGCAGCAATGTAATTTGATAGTGTGGGATACACGATGGCACATAAAAAGTCTTTGGAGGCATTAGACAGAACTATGAAAGATGTGCGAAACAATTAAAAGCAATTTGGTTTGTCAATGGGGTGTATCAGGCAAAGCTTTTTGTAAATGTCGCTAGCGGCAATGGTACCTTGTTTTACACCTATATCGCATCATTTTTTATATTTTTTTGTAGTTTTTTATTTTTATAACAGAAAATTGAATTGTAAATTAACGTTACCCACCTTAAACGACTAATTAAGAAAGCGCACACCGTCTTTAAAAAGAAAAAAGGTTTTATTAATAGAACGGCAATTTTGGGATCACCATATCTTTGATTTCGCTTAGAAATCTCGATTTGTACACTTAAAAGCTGCTCACTTCGGCATAATATCCAGAAAATAATAAATTTCGTAACAAAAATTCAAGATTTCTATGCAACTGACAGATGTATTAGGTACCATCTATCATGCGCCATCTATCGTGATAAAAAATTAGTGATACACCCCATTGCTTGTTCTAAGTTTTCTTTGTGTAATACTTTGCTAAAACAGGCAATAAAATTCTTTGAAATGTGCAAATACATGTAGATAATTGTAAATTCAATAACTGAGCAATGCAAATAAATTAATTCATGTGACCCAATTTACCATTGCTGAATAATAGCAATTTGCATAACATTTTGTTAACATGCTGTTTACCAAATACAATTGAGTAAGTAACAAGAGTATAGCTCTTTCGGCATATCATGGCTATGTTTTTTTTTTTTATTGTCTTTAAAGGACATTGTACAGAAAACATCAGTCCTAAACACGTAATTTATTTGCATAATATATGTTCATAACAAAGTTCATAACCGAGTTGGGGATCATCAAATTCCAGATGCTGCAGAATTTGATGCTTTACTTGGAGTCACTCGCGGCATTATAGCCCAAACACGTCGGGTAAAATATGAGAGTTGACAGCGCGGGAAAACCGCAAAAAATTAACTGCAACTTGTGCCCCATATTTGAAGTCCAATTTATCGTTTTCCATAATTATTCACATTGCAGCACATTATTAAACAAAACAACACCACTTTTGACCAATAATATCCTCAGCAAATTAATTTACAAACAAAAACTTGCACTTGACATGTCCACGCAAAATGGCGCGAAAAACGGTCATGGCTATGTTGGTTCGGCATTGAGGTATGGACTAATTTTTTTGGGGTAACTCAACCGATGTAAATAAGGTATTTATCACGCAAAAGAAGTGTGTTCGGGCCATCTGTGGAGTTCGACCATTTGACTCCTGTAGACCCTTATTAAAAAAGCTAAAATTATTAACATTGGCTTCAATATATATCCTTGAAATAGGAATATTTGTCAATAAAATTTCTAATCTCTTTAAAAAATATACTAGTTGTAACAAATTTGTACCTAGAGATTATACCCGACTAATCTACCCAAGATGTGTAAGTGAATATTACAGCAGAAACTGCCACATAATGTGCATTAGAGTATATAATAAAATTCCTAGAGAGATACGAGAGTTACCTATAAAACGTTTTACTATTGAGTTAAAGAAAATTCTTATTGGCAACTGTTTTTATTCAATAAAAGATTTTTTAGCATGCAAATTTTGACATTAACAATGTATTCCAATAAATTGACAAGAACAATATTAAATATAAACTATATATATATACAAATAAATATTGTAAATAAATATCTATTGACATAAGCATATTGTATGCCCATAATATGGGCAGATTGCATCATCATGACATGTACATACAACTGTAATTAGAATAAGCAATCTATACAATAAATAATTTTGAATTTTGATGCTATAATTAAAAACTATTTTAATGCAATAATGGACAAAGCACGGACAAATCATTTAACAATGTGGACAGATATATCGTTGCTATAATAAATAAGGGAGTTCTTCGCGCTATTTTGCACGGACATGTCAGGTGCAAGTTTTTGTTTTGTAAGTTAATTTACTGTGGATATTATTAGTCAAAAGTAGTGTTGTTTTATTTAATAATGTGCTAGCATGTGAATAATTATGGAAAACGATAAATTGGACGATAAATCTGCGGCACAAAATGAAGTATTTTTTGGGGTTTTCTGACCTGTTAGGACTATAATGCTGCGAGGGAAGCCTAGAAAAGCATCAAATTCTACAACAACTTTAAGTGCCCAACAGATAACTTTACGTTAAGCCGTCGGTTCCGTTTCCACTAATACTAACTTGTTGAATCGTTAATAAATTGTCATAAAAAAATATCTAGTATTTTCGAATATAAAAATGTTCTTGAATATTTTCCACGCCAAGCCTGTATGTATCTAGAGAATTTGGCCTACACTCGCCACGCTGGCGAGACTCCAGATATATGTTCTGAAAGGCCCATCTCGAGCAGTGGAGGTCTAGGACGCTGTATTCTTGGGGCTGTAATGATGATATGTTCTGGAAGGCCCATCGCCAACAGTGGAGGTCTAGGACGCTGTGTTCTCGGGGCTGTAATGATGATATATTCTGGAAGGCCCATTTCCAGCAGTGGAGGTCTAGGACGCTGTGTTCTTGGGGCTGTAATGATGATATATTCTGGAAGGCCTATCTAAACAGTGGAGGTCTAGGACGCTGTGTTCTCGGGGCTGTAATGATGATGTGTTCTGGAAGGCCCATCGCCAACAGTGGAGGTCTAGGACGCTGTGTTCTCGGGGCTGTAATGATGATATATTCTGGAAGGCCCATCTCCAGCAGTGGAGGTCTAGGACGCTGTGTTCTTGGGGCTGTAATGATGATATATTCTGGAAGGCCCATCTCCAGCAGTGGAGGTCTAGGACGCTGTGTTCTCGGGGCTGTAATGATGATATATTCTGGAAGGCCTATCTAAACAGTGGAGGTCTAGGACGCTGTGTTCTCGGGGCTGTAATGATGATGTGTTCTGGAAGGCCCATCGCCAACAGTGGAGGTCTAGGACGCTGTGTTCTCGGGGCTGTAATGATGATATATTCTGGAAGGCCCATCTCCAGCAGTGGAGGTCTAGGACGCTGTGTTCTTGGGGCTGTAATGATGATATATTCTGGAAGGCCTATCTAAACAGTGGAGGTCTAGGACGCGGTGTTCTCGGGGCTGTAATGATGATATGTTCTGGAAGGCCCATCTCCAACAGTGGAGGTCTAGGACGCTGTGTTCTTGGGGCTGTAATGATGATATATTCTGGAAGGCCTATCTAAACAGTGGAGGTCTAGGACGCTGTGTTCTCGGGGCTGTAATGATGATATATTCTGGAAGGCCTATCTAAACAGTGGAGGTCTAGGACGCTGTGTTCTCGGGGCTGTAATGATAATGATGATAAGTCTGTCAATTCAGTAATACAATAATACTCTATAGGCAACCAAAAACAAATTCTTAACACGCATAATTTGTAATTACTACTAGTACTAATTGGATCTTAACCCACGAAGCAATCAAAAGGCATTATCAGTTTATCTAGAGATCGGAGGCAAGTGACCGGTCGACCGCAGCTTCTCAAAGTTCTTGCTTTCTGACAGTTTGAGAACCGTTAAAGGACTAGCTCGGAGTAAGCTCGTTTGTGGAATTTAAATCAAAACTTCTTATGACTTTAAATTTTGAAGATAATATATAACATTTACTTCAGTTTTAATTTTTACCTCCTTATATTAATCATAAATACTGATTTTGATATACAAATAAATGGCCGTGGAGTCACATGTATTAGTCAGATGATGATTTTATATAGGCTCAGTAGTTTTTGCTTGAAAGAGGAACAAACATCCAGACATCCCGCTACAGGTATATACGTATATATCTACAAATATAAGTTTATCCTACAATAAATAATGACTGTTAAAAAGGTTATATTTCTTATCTGATTTAAAGTTAAAGTAACTAGCAAAGCAAATAAAAGTCAACTTTTGCTTTGGTGAAGAAGCAAGTTTAATAATTGTAGAATGCAAATTTCAAAGTACAATAAAGGACTGAGCTAAATAAAGGAACAGAACTGCGAACGAAACGTGACATATTTATTATTTGTACTAATTACTATCACATGTGATCTATCGCCTTCCTGATGATGGTAAGTAGACAACTGACGACTAGTCATAAAGCCGCAAACAGACATATTCTACGCCACATGTCATTACGCTACCTGACGCAACAGGCGGGTGATTACAATCGACCCAAGAGCTTACAAATTTTCGTCAAATTGCTAAACCATGCCATACTTCGTTTATCACAACCTATCTTCTTTATTCCGCAACCCCACACAAACTGGCCAAAATATGCACTCTCACAGCCACTATCCCTGTACTGCTACTTAATGCTCTTCCAGCTAGTGTGTTCCCCATTTCTATAACCTGGAGTCGTTCAAGCGAAGTGTGAAGAAGCATCTTAATAGGCCGGCATAATAATAGGGACTGATGTGGGTCGTAAGTGGCTAACATCTGTTGCTATCATTCTTGGACCTCGCGTATCCCTTACCATCAGGTGGAAGCGATGTCACATGTCGGGCTCTGAATATTTTAGTATATTTTCAATTTAAATATTTCTTCTTATTAATATTTCTTACTTGGTAAAATATATAAATTGAAGCTTTAAAATTGTATTGCCAAATATTTCGCCTCTCTTTGGAGCGGCGTCATCAGTGACAGTGACTGAAGGTCTTTGTCATAAATTCTTATTAATATTATATATATATCTACTATATATTAATAAGTATTTAAGTAGTCTATGTATACATACTATTTATGTAGTTTATTAAAATTAAAAAGAAGGTTAAAATTGCACCCCACATATTATACTGTCGCACTCTTCCAAAGGTTAGCTGGTAGAAAAAGCCGAATTTAAGTTCGCCTTTGTACATAGTTTTAAGTTAAAGTGCAATAAAGTATTTTAATAATAATAATAAAAATATTTTTTAAAAAATGCTAGCGTTATGTGAGCTGGCGCGTCACAACTCGCTAATCGGATATAAGCGGCTTGCGTTGCGTCAACGACCACGTCACGGGACTAATGTAATAAATTCCATATTGAATGTGTGAAACCAGTTCCCTCTCCACGCGTTGCGACATACGCCGATAACTTAATAGGTATAACCACGGTTTAATGCCATTTGGACAACTCCTTGTAGCCAAGTACTCTCAGCCAAGTGTCTACTTGGCTGAGAGTTTCCATGGGCCTATCGTCTCGACGCCAAACGGTGCAAATTCGTAACCTGCACCGAGGTTGGTGTATTTCCGCAGCTCAAGGTTGGATTTTATTTTTTGTTTTTTTATTCGGTACTGCACTGTAGAAAAGTCTACCGTCCGGTGCCGCAGCTTTGTGAACTCCCCTTTAGGACTCCTTCAGACAAATTAACTGCATCTAGTCAACCAAAAAAATGGTCTACCACCTTACGGTTAAGCTTTATTTGCACGTTACCTAACAATAAAAATACTTTTTAGCTGCGTGAGAAGTTTCGATAGTTTGACAGTTGAGAATGTGAAACTGTATTGACATTTCTTCTCAATAAGGTTTGGCAATTCATCATGAATCGTTTAACGCGAGATCAACGCTTCCAAAATCTTGCATCTTACTTGTATAAATCATGTTAGTATTATGTAGACATTGATGCTGATTGCATTCAATTCAATGCCCATCATGACAAATTGCAAGCTTGTCTATGTCTATAGTGTGCGAGACTCGAGATATATCACAGATAAATTAAATATGTAGCAAATCGTATATTTCCGCCAAGAGCTGCGCGTGGTCGACTTCCGGCGTCGCTCATCGTCGACCTGTAGATTTACTGCGCATGCGTGTTGTTGCTCTCGCTCTTACCGCCGTAGGCGATGTGAGACGCCAAGAGTAGCCTATTCAAGATGCACCACGGCTACATCGCCAACGACGGCACGCGCGCGCGCCAATCTTAACGTTTCATTTTATTTTGTATTTTTGTTGTAATAGTGAAGTTCTGAAGTTGTGAAACTCATTAAAATAGTTTGGTATTGAAATTTATCGTCTATCATTCATCCCTGAGCAAGCTCTACCATAAATAATATATTGTTTTTTTATTTATTTCCATGAAAATGTACATAACAGATTATACGTCTAAACAATACATATTTCATAACAAAATTCAAACACAAGTGACTAGATATGCGAATTAATATGGCTCCAAGTACTTTAGGACAATGTTTTTACTTTCCACATCCGTTGATCAAAATTCTCATAGGACTGAACGATTTTGTTCAATAAAACGATTGCACGGGAACGGGGTCACTCTGAAGTAGGTGTGTACGAGATATATTTTTATTTTTTTTCCGATCATGAATCGAACCCGGTGACTCCGCATCTAAATCTACGATGTTACCCGATAGATCACAGAGGCTGACACGAAAAAAGTTTTAAAAAACTTTTCTCATCATCGCAGCCCCTAGAACACAGAGACCTTAGCTGGTAGAAAAAGCCGAATTTAAGTTCGCCTTTGTACATAGTTTTAAGTTAAAGTGCAATAAAGTATTTTAATAATAATAATAAAAATATTTTTAAAAAAATGCTAGCGTTATGTGAGCTGGCGCGTCACAACTCGCTAATCGGATATAAGCGGCTTGCGTTGCGTCAACGACCACGTCACGGGACTAATGTAATAAATTCCATATTGAATGTGTGAAACCAGTTCCCTCTCCACGCGTTGCGACATACGCCGATAACTTAATAGGTATAACCACGGTTTAATGCCATTTGGACAACTCCTTGTAGCCAAGTACTCTCAGCCAAGTGTCTACTTGGCTGAGAGTTTCCATGGGCCTATCGTCTCGACGCCAAACGGTGCAAATTCGTAACCTGCACCGAGGTTGGTGTATTTCCGCAGCTCAAGGTTGGATTTTATTTTTTGTTTTTTTATTCGGTACTGCACTGTAGAAAAGTCTACCGTCCGGTGCCGCAGCTTTGTGAACTCCCCTTTAGGACTCCTTCAGACAAATTAACTGCATCTAGTCAACCAAAAAAATGGTCTACCACCTTACGGTTAAGCTTTATTTGCACGTTACCTAACAATAAAAATACTTTTTAGCTGCGTGAGAAGTTTCGATAGTTTGACAGTTGAGAATGTGAAACTGTATTGACATTTCTTCTCAGTAAGGTTTGGCAATTCATCATGAATCGTTTAACGCGAGATCAACGCTTCCAAAATCTTGCATCTTACTTGTATAAATCATGTTAGTATTATGTAGACATTGATGCTGATTGCATTCAATTCAATGCCCATCATGACAAATTGCAAGCTTGTCTATGTCTATAGTGTGCGAGACTCGAGATATATCACAGATAAATTAAATATGTAGCAAATCGTATATTTCCGCCAAGAGCTGCGCGTGGTCGACTTCCGGCGTCGCTCATCGTCGACCTGTAGATTTACTGCGCATGCGTGTTGTTGCTCTCGCTCTTACCGCCGTAGGCGATGTGAGACGCCAAGAGTAGCCTATTCAAGATGCACCACGGCTACATCGCCAACGACGGCACGCGCGCGCGCCAATCTTAACGTTTCATTTTATTTTGTATTTTTGTTGTAATAGTGAAGTTCTGAAGTTGTGAAACTCATTAAAATAGTTTGGTATTGAAATTTATCGTCTATCATTCATCCCTGAGCAAGCTCTACCATAAATAATATATTGTTTTTTTATTTATTTCCATGAAAATGTACATAACAGATTATACGTCTAAACAATACATATTTCATAACAAAATTCAAACACAAGTGACTAGATATGCGAATTAATATGGCTCCAAGTACTTTAGGACAATGTTTTTACTTTCCACATCCGTTGATCAAAATTCTCATAGGACTGAACGATTTTGTTCAATAAAACGATTGCACGGGAACGGGGTCACTCTGAAGTAGGTGTGTACGAGATATATTTTTATTTTTTTTCCGATCATGAATCGAACCCGGTGACTCCGCATCTAAATCTACGATGTTACCCGATAGATCACAGAGGCTGACACGAAAAAAGTTTTAAAAAACTTTTCTCATCATCGCAGCCCCTAGAACACAGAGACCTAGACCTCTACTGTTGGAGATGGGCCTTCCAGGAATTTCTGGGAAATTTGGCCTACACTCACCACGCTGGCTAGACGGGTTGGCGAGGGTCTGATGTCAATATTTAATGACCCGACGGAATGACTGTTGGGCCGTGGAAACTTGGCAGGTCTCTGGTGTGGGATGCGACGTGTGTAGACACATTAGCTCCATCTCACATCCAGGCGACCTCGTCAGGCGCGGGGAGAGCGGCGTTTTCTGCGGAGAACCTCAAATTGCGCAAATACGCTAACCTTGGCATCGGTTACGAATTTGCGCCGTTTGGGGTCGAGACGATGGGCCCATGGGGACCGTCAGCGAGGCGTTTGGCCAAGGAGTTGTCAAAGCGGCTGAAAGAAAGGTCTGGAGACAGGAAGGTTGGCAATTATTTCTGCCAACGTATTAGCGTCGCTATACAGAGGGGAAATATTGCCAGTCTCTTTGGGACTATCTCGGATGATACGTCTCTAGAAGACATTTTTTATTTATAGTTTAGTTTATTTTTAATTTTATTATTTAGGTAGCTTTTAATTTATATTTAATGTACTAATTAAATTCGAATAAAATGACAATTTATTAACGATTCCCAAAGTTTAGTGGAACTGGGACCGGACAGCTTAACGTGCTCTCCGGAGAAATCTATCACAAATGTACGTAAGAAAAGTGTATTTCTCATTGGTACATGCCGGAGTTCAAACCGACCTTTTTATAATTATAAGGAAAGCCTTCTTACAACCGAGCTACTACCGCTAACATTTCACATCACAAGAAAACTTTAATAATAATAATAAAATATTTATTGTACAAAACCAAAACAAGTGCAGGTACATAGGCGAGCTTAATGCCGTAAATGCATTTTCTACCAACTAACCTTTGTGACTGAGATATGTAATATGCGGGTGCAACAGGAGAAAAATGATAGTTGAAATTATTGATTACTATATAAAACACACATTAATTACAAACATATAGTACTTATATATAAATAAATGTCTTACATAAATATACGCATATATAATAAGTGAGTTATGGTGACTTATTCTGCTTGTGAAATAAGTATAAATAAATAAAATAAAATAAATATTTCCAGACAGGTCACACAGCGCCATCTAGTTTCTGTGGTAAGTTACGAGGCTTGTGTTACGGAAACTAGATGGTTGATAAACTACGTATTATACATATAAACACCCAGACCGAGATAAATTATACAATGTACAACTTGCACCCGGTGGGAATCGAACCCACGACCTCCCGAGTTCACGGCAACGTTTGTTACCACTATGTGTATAGCTTATCTTCAAATATTTTAAGAGATGGTGCCTGTCTCATAATTAAAGGAAGTCTGTTCCACTGGCGAGCTGCAGATACTGTAAAGGAATCTGCAGCCCGCCAGAATCTTTAAAGTCGTACAATTATTGTTAGACCAATAATTATTCTTCACTTTGAACAAGAATTTGTACTTTCTTTCCTGATCGTTATTATAAGTTTCTCCAGTTAAGCGTATCTTCAAAGGAGTAGTGGCAAAGTCTTCCAGAAGTCGACATTTTGCATAACTTTGCACAGCACTTAAACTTTATCATATTTCCTTTTTAAATCCGTTTCAGACAAGACATACCTAAGCTTAACTTTTAATTGAAAATGACATGAGAAATTGTGGGATGCAGAGTTACTCGTAGAAGGAGAAAATTATTATTAAACTAAATGCAAAAGTTATAAAAGTCAGTTAGGTACATACATAAAATATATACTTATAAACATACATAAATATAAATACATACACTAATAATAATCCATGTCATGTATAGAAGTAAAGTTGACGCGGTGGTGGCTCGGTTGTAAGAACGCGTTCCTTAAATCCTACAAAGCTCGGTTCAAACTCCCCCGGCATGTACCAATGAGAAATGCACTTTTCTGACGTACATTTGTCATAGATTTACAACACCACCGTTTCCGTGCTTAGGAGAGCACGTTAAGCCGTCGGTCCCGGTTCCACTAATACCAACTTGTGGAATCGTAAATAAATTGTCAATAAAAATTGACATCATATCCTCGTCAAGCCGTCTGGCCAGCGTGGCGAGTGTAGGCCAAATTCTCCAGATATATGTTCTGGAAGGCCCATCTCCAACAGTGTAGGTCTAGGACGCTGTGATCTAGAGGCTGTAATGATAATGATCATCACGACCGTTTCCCTTTCGGGGTGGTCAGAAATCACGCTTATAAATAAGCTAATTCACATTTAGCCAACTTTACTATAGGACAATCATGACAAGTGGGAAGCTCGTCGATGTCTCCAGCGTACCAAACTCGAGAAATATCACAAATAAATTAAATGTATTTATTTATTTACATTAATATTTTTTTTTGTGTCCCGACCTGGGATCGAACCCGGTACCTCTGAGTCTAAATTCACGGACTCAACCACTAGACCACGAACGCAGTTGTCATGTATAGAATTTTAAATATTATTTGAGACAATAAAAATTATCTTTTTCATACAAACTGTTAAGTTTAAAATAGCCAATTTGTATGAAGAAGCAAAAAAAAGTTATTTACGACATACTTAGAAACAGTTGTATTTTTCTATCAATAGAATCACTTATTAGTCCAACGTTCTAAGTCATCCAGTATAATGGAACCGTTAACTATAATATAGATACATATACACGAGTATTACGCTAATAAAGTTGATATTTGCACAGACGCTGTCAAGGTCGAGCGCTTATAGAGTTGAGAATTAAATAAAATTTTGTAATTTTGACGCAAGCTTTGACGTATCCTCGTTCCGAATCATGCGCAGAGCTTACAATGAATATGAAGTCGTTCCGAATCAAATATCACGATTTGGATGCTCAAAGCGTGATAATAATTCGTAACGGACGAAATTACATTTTTATTCTTATCATAATAGTTTTTTTTTAAATGTAAAGAAGTTAAATTGCGAATACGAATAAATTGAGTACAAATACTAACAAACACACCTCTCTCCACTTTTTCAGTTTCTTATGTGTATTGTTTAATATTTAAAATTTATTTAGGTCTTTTAAAATAACTTGTCGTGTTTCAGTCATTTTTTTTTGTTTCTTGCTTAAAAATGTCGCACGACATAATGACATTAATGACAAACAACTGACAGAGCTTAAAGCGATCCACCTCGATATCGTGAGCAGTCCGAGCGCAAGGAATGATGTCATTTGTGACGTCACAAAGCTTTGCCAATACAGTTTTTGCACGTCTCGGAACAGCTTGCTTAGGTTACTATTATCGTGTCTCGGAACGAGGGGGTAAATAACAAAATCCACTGCTTGACTGCGGCTTACGAGTTTTCCTAGGCACGGCAACGGTGGTGTTGGAAATCTATAACAATAGTAGATATAAGAAAAGTGTATTTGTCATTGGTACATGCCGGGGTTTGAACCGCGGTCTTTTTCCGAGCCACACCAGCTACTTTAATAACTGTAAAACATGATAAGCATTATCATGTCTCAGCAAACGCCTAGTTCGTGCCAATTTGGGATGATCGTAATCGTTTGAACCAACTATTAAACTGACAAAATATTCCATCAAACTATAAGATGGGTAAACGTAATTGTTTAAAGATGTCTCTCCGAAAGCTTAGACCCTCGTAAATTAAAATTTTCGCGAGTAAACTACATCGGCATTTAGGTTATTGACAGAGTATCTAATAGAAGAACGGGGAAAAACACAGGCTATGAGAGCATTCCATCTTATCCCTTTCAGCACGACAAAAAATATTTTGGATATTTAAAGGTATTGATAACTTTCAAATACTTAAGGTCTAAAATATCTCATAAAAATTGTGAAATAATTCTTCCATTAACGAATTCCACAAAGCCCCCTCCGTAAATTCGTGCGTTGTTGATTTCTAATTCGTGCGTTGGGTAATATGATGACTATTGTGTTTTTTTTCTTTAACATATATATCGATAACATTATTAAGACTCTTTAACTAATAAAAATATGATATAAATTACCTCAGTGCCCATTTAGTCTTTCAGAGATTTTATATGTTTTTTTTTATGGCATTATTTACAATTTGCCAGTGTCAAAGTTAGGGAACGAGCTTGCCACTTGATTGATGATTGGCCTATAGTAAAGTTGGCTAAATGTGAATCCGGTTATTTATAAGCGTGGATTCTGACCACCCCGAAAGGGAGACGGTCGTGATGATACTTTACTTTTCTTTTACAAAGTTAGGGAAAGACGGGTTAAATAAATAACGAACGACTTGTGCTAAAAAAAGTGGTTTTTTCATGCTAACATTTCTTAAAACGAACGCGGTCTTAAAGTGACGTTTTAAAATATATTTAAAAAAGAATAAAATGCATTAAATATTAAAAGTTTTAAGTGCATTTAATAAATCGGTACTTAATAGCTAAAGTTTAAACTCTGTCTTAGTTTTTATTATTTACGTCAGTCCTCTTTAACAAACTTGCCAACTGCTTTCAAATTCTTCGCAGCATCAATGGACTTATATATAAAGAGCAGCTACATGAGTTCGCAAAAAATACGATTACTTTTTACTACCACTCTTCCAGCTTAGATAGTGGAACAAGCTTCCTTTAATTGTCAGCCAGGCACCATATCTAAAAATATTTAAAGACAAGCTATTCAATCATTACAGCCCTTTGAATACAGCGTCCAAGACTTTCACTGTTAGAGATGAGCCTTCCAGAACATTTATCTGGAGAATTTGGCCTACTCTCGCTACGCCAGACGGGTTAGCGAGGATCTAATGAAAATTTATTAACTATTTCACAAGTTGGTATTAGTGGAACCGCGACCGACGGCTTAACGTGGTCTCTGAGCCACGGGAACGGTGGTGTTGTAAATCTATGTCTAATGTATGTACGTTAGAAATGTATATTTCTCATTGGTACATGACTAAAATTATCTAAATGATTTATAATTGGAATGCTTGAAGAACTTTTTTTTTTTTTTTTTATTACTATTTTTTTTTTTTGTATTATTTTACTAAATATATGTATATTATTTAGTTGTATTTTTTATATAGGTATTGTTTTTCAGCTTATCCCTTTGATATATTTTTTTGCAAAATCTATGTTTAATATTTAAATGGAAACTTTGCTGGATTGTGTAACTTTTAGAATTATTTGTAATTATGTTTTAAGATCTGTATTTTTTATATTTCCTGAATAAATACAAAATAAAATAAAAAATATGACGGGGGTTTGAACGTCATCAGGGATGATACTTTCTTACGCATGATGGCGGGGAAGCCATTTGTGCGCATCTCAGCAAACATCCCGGAGCACTACAGAATCTCGGGAGTCCCAACAGCATCCTAAAAGCGTTATTATATTGCACGCACAGAGTGTTGTAGGCCTTCTGCGTGTAGCAAACCCATAGGCTGCTCGTGTAAAAAGATTGACAAAATGCCTTAAAAAGCGTGATCTGTACTGGCACCGTACAGCGAGCAAACCTACGGGCCAGCATGTTGCTCCTGACCGCCAACGCCTTGAGCTCCCTTTCTATATCCGCATCGTCCCCAGGTACATAACCCTTTCAGCACGACAAAAAATATTAAAAGGTATTAATAAATTTGAAATACTTCAGTTCTAATAAAGTATCTAATAAAAATAGTGAAAAAAAACCCACCAGCGAATTCCACAAAACCCCCTCCGCATATTCGTGCATTGGATAATATGTTAGAAATAAAAAGCACTATTGTATATTTTTTTCTTAAAAAAGGACTATGGACTAGCCTAACAATTTAATAAAGATAATCACTAAGTAGCTAGATGCTATGCATGATCTATCGAGGCTGATTTGGAGCGGCAAAACAGAATTTGTTGACCGCTCGAAATTTTTAATAACGCTCGCTTGGTACTGTCCGTGCTGATAGGGCTAAAATGCTTCACTCTTTTCAGAAGTAATACTTAATAGGATATAAATAAAATTTTAAGTTTTTAAACGTTGAGTAATTGTAGTTTAATTAAGCTATCGGCCTAGGCATCTAATTGGATACCGGGGTTCAATAAACGGCCTAGGCTTCCAATTAGCTGACTAATTTAACGAAACGGCTGAGACATATACATTCCGGGCCCCGCAGCATCTACAATTATTGTTCAGTGAATTGCGAACAGGTGCGTCGGCGCTGGAATTAAGCGTAATCAGAGACATTGAATATATACAATACATATTTATTTATTTAAAAACTTTATTGTAATTTACAATTGGCGAACATAATGCCGTTTGCAATTCTCTGACCGTTGACCGTTGTGACAAATGAGATTTCTTCATTAGATCGAGGATAGTGAAATGATATTAAGAAATCATTTTTATTCCAATAGTATTTATTGGAAAGTAAGTAATACTTATATAATAATAATAATAAAATTATTTTTTGCACAAAATTTACAAATATAGTGTACATTCTACCAGTTAACCTTTGTGATGGTATTAACACACATATACTTAAATACTATATATATATATATACATAAACATATACATAACATTAATACACAAACGGGATAATTTCCCCATCACCAACCCAGGCCCATAAGTCATCCGGGCCTGGACGACCCCACTGTCTGTCTATCTTTGTATGAAAATGTGCTCTATTCCCACTCTATCCTATATTTGGGCGTTGGGCGTTATTAAGAATAATAATAAATTAATAATTTATTGTACAGAACCAAAAGAAGTGTGGGTACAAAGGCTAGCTTAATACTTTAAATGCACCTTGTGAATGGGGAGCCATTATAAGCGGGTGCAGAAATACTATTGTGATCAATAATAATGAAATATAAATACATAGTAGTTAAATATACATATCCTACATATTAAATAAATATATACATAAATAATAAATACATATCTAACTACATAATAGAAAGTTATTCTGGTTATGGTGTAAAAATAATAATAATCGAAAGCGGATAAACTAAATGTTACCGAATGGTCTAAGGCGGCCAAAACTACTAGTCCTCTTGCCTGGTCCTTGTATGGAAGCTTCATAACTTGTTGATAATGTGAGAGTATTAAAAGTTGGTTCCTATATTAACTTTAGCTCACCGCTCGCACCGTTCTAAACTTGGCGTGTTAGTTATTAAGTGTTTGGTAAGAGTTTTGTTGCGAACTAGAAAACATTGTGCTCTGTCTGTTTCTCACATGCAATCATCATGCATCACTCGGGTTTTTGCATTAGGATGGTTAATTAGGGTCGTGTTTAACTTGGAAAAAAAATACTTCAAAGCGCTGACGCTTTAAGCCAATAAACTGTCGTTCGATTTGCTTAAAGCAAAACAAAGCGATTACAGCGTCTTAACCCTTTCAGAAGACAAAAGTTTTCAACCAGTGCGTTCTTCCAGTAATGTCGTATGGTGCAGAAACGTGGACACTGACGGTCGGTCTGGTCCATAAGTTCAAGGTCGCTCAGCGAGCTATGGAGAGAGCTATGCTCGGGATATCACTAAAAGATAAAGTCAGAAACGTTGACATTTAAACTTTTTAAACTTTCCCACACATTCATAATAGTTTTTATAATTTTAACGGGTCTTTTTCACGGGACCTTTATACCAAGGTAAATCGCGTATTACCTTGGTATAAAGGTAAATCGCGTAAAGACCCGTTACAATTATAAAAACTACAATATTATTCAACCACTGCCTCCGTGGTCTAGCGGTTAAGTCCGTGGATTTAGACTCCGAGGTACCGGGTTCGATTCCTGGTCGGGACACAAAAATATTAATTAATGTATATAAATACATTTGATTAATATTTAATTTATTTGTGATATTTCTCGAGTTTGGTACGCTGGAGACATCGACGAGCTTGCCACTTGCTATGGTTGGCCTATAATAATGTTGGCTAAATGTGAATCCGCTTCATAAGCGTGGTTTCTGACCACTCCGCAAGGGATACGTTCGTGATGATACATTACATTACAATAACATTCGTTTTTGTCTTAATTCCAGGGTGCAGCACCACTTTTGATTCCGTATTTGACTGAGCTCGGCCACATCTGTCCAACCACTCACAACCCTGCCGACTTTGTTCTGGAGACGCTCCTGGGAGACGTGGAGGCTCCAGCGCAGATGTCAGAATTATGTCAAAATGGAAAACTGTGCAGAAAACTTGATAGAATTACAGCGAGAGGTGGAAGGTAAGATTTTGGACAGAATTAGTTAAGGCATATTTATCCAACCACTCACAATCCTGCCGACTACGTCCTGGAGTCACCCCTGGAAAGTTTGGAGTCTGCTCGAACGAATGACGAGAGTTAAAAGGTAAGATTTAGTACGTTATGAACTCAGCTACATCTACCCAACCACTTACAATCCCGTTGATTTAATTCTGGAAACACCCTAGAAAATTTAGGCTCCAGCGCAAATGCCAGATAGGAAAACTGTGTAGAAAACTTGATCGGATTACTACGAGAGTTGAAAGGTATGATTTTGTACATAATGAACTCAGTCACATCTATCCAAAGACTCACAGCCCTGCCGACTTCATTTTGGAAACATCTTCCCAGATGTGAGAACAGTATTCCAAGCATGACTTTCTCTTCGTCTATGCAGGACATTAAGAGCATCTGTATTGTAGTTTATGTCCAAAACTTTATTTACATTTATAATACTAGTAAAGATTAAATCAAATCAAATCAAATCAAAATAATTTATTTCCGTATGGTTAGCACGTAACACTTAGATATTGTCAATACATACAAGCCAATAAATAAAAACAAAATAAAAAATATTACCATTGACCATGGCTGGACCGAACCTAACATCAATACAATAATTATAACTAAAACGTTGTTGCCATAAACGAGGAATTTGTTTTTATTATATTTTAGAATAGTTATATTAATCTATTACTTTACTTATTTTCTGCTACTATCAGCAGAACGTCACACCTAACATAATATACTTAAAAGTAAGTACAAAGGTACGTTAATAATATCCTTTAATGACTTCCAGGAAGCCGGTACTACACTCCGACGAGTCCATACAACGGATCTTCGTGGAACACGTCGCTAAGGAACAGCAACAGAAAATGGAGTTCCCCACATCTTTTCTAACTCAATTCTTTATACTATCCAAACGAATGTTCGTACAAAATAAACGGAACACGGTAACTATATTTGTTATTTAATATTATAAATATTTTATAATAGAATTCCTATCGAACATACCACAGTGTTCGAAGACAAAAGTTTTCAACCAGTGCGTTCTTCCAGTAATGTCGTATGGTGCAGTAACGTGGACACTGACGGTAGGTCTGGTCCACAAGTTTAAGGTCGTTCAGCGAGCTATGGAGAGAGCTATGCTCGGGATTTCACTAAAAGATAAATTCAGAAACGTTGACATCCGTCAAAGAACCATAGTTACCGATATAGCTTTTAATATTAGCAAGATGAAGTGGCAATGGGCTGGACACATATGCCGCAGAACCGATGAACGATGGAGTAGACGGGTTCTGGAATAGAGACCACGTACTGGAAGACGCAGAGTGGGACGACCCCACGCCAGATGGACAGATGAAGTGGCGAGCCTTGGGGGAGGCCTACATCCAGCAGTGGAGAGACACAGGCTGATAATGATGATGATGAATAGAATTTGGATGTAAAGAAACATCGAGAAAATAATAAGTGATTGTAACCACCCGGTGATAAGTTTCCATATTTCTAAGGCGTTCCAATCATTTGGAGAAATGTAGTCAATCAACATTTGATTTCTTATTTAAATACTTTACTGCACAATAACTTAAAATTAGTGTACATAGGCAAGTTTAATGCCGGTTAGGCATTTTCTAACAGCTGACCTTTGGGAAAGTGAGAAATCATGGGAGCTTGAAAATAAATATAATACACAATACTTACTTAACTTAGTACATATACTACATATAAGCCAACTACATATAATAATAATAAAATTATTTATTGCACCTTAAAATATACAAAATAAAAGAAAGTACATAGGCGAGCTTAATATCTTGTAGGTATTCTCGAATAGCTAACATACTCGTATACTACACACTTTAAATATACAACTTATTATATAAGTACTACATATACAAATATAATTATGCCAAAATATTATCTTGATGAGGTTAACTCCAGTTTATTTAAAAATAATGTAGTTACTAGACTTTAAAAACATTGGCAAATGGTGCCTCCGTGGTCTAGCGGTTAAGTCCGTGGATTTGGACTCGGAGGTACCGGGTTCGATTCCTGGTCGGGACACAAAAATATTTATTAATGTAAATAAATATATTTTAATTAATATTTAATTTATTTGTGATATTTCTCGAGTTTGGTACGCTGGAGACATCGACGAGCTTGCCACTTGTCATGATTGGCCTCTAGTAAAGTTGGCTAAATGTAAATCTGCTTATTTATAAGCGTGGTTTCTGACCACCCCGAAAGGGAAACGGTCGTGATGATGATGATACTAAAAACATTGGCAGATGGTGCTTGTGTAATACACAGCGGTAGCGTGTACCTACCACTGGCGGGCCGCCGACACAGTGAAGAAATCTGAATATCTGCTAGAGGAGTGGGAAGGGATTTTAAGTATTCTATAAAATAAAAATACTGAAATTTTAGAGTTATATTACAGTATTTGGTTGGTTAGGGAGAGCAGTAGAATGGTGGATGGTGAGTGTCTTGTTCCGCAATAAAATACCTCCTTTGTAAACCAGCCTATTGTCGGTCGCAAGCCCGAGACACCATTCTTCTCAACACACCACACACGATGAACCGGGCACCCGCACGGTCAATCCATGGAATGCTTAGAAATGTTTCTTCTTTAGTGATTTCGTTTTAGTAAAATAGAGTCATATTTTTCTATATATTTTTTTTTTTCAATCTAAAATTAAGTATATGAAAGTATGTATGTCTAAAATTACGGTGATTTTATTTCCTAGAAATTTGATTGACAACATTTCTTAAAAACACACTCAGAATTAAAAACATATAAAATTGTCCAACATTGAAAAAACAACAAAGTGTACGAGCGAGTCAAAAAAATATTCAAAATGGTAAAAAATAAAACTAAAATAAAAATTTACCGCCCCGTAGTCTAGCGGTTCAATAAAAACGCGAAGGTGCTGTATTCAATTCCTCGTCATAAAAACAATATTAAATTTATTTATGACAATTCTCGAGTCTGATACGCTAGAGACATCGTCGAGCTTGTCACTTGTCATAAGCAGGGGTCGGCAAGTTCTTCGCGCTATTTTTTATCGACATGTCAAGTGCAAGTTTTTGTTTTGTAAATTAATTTATTGTAGATATTGTTAGTCAAAAGTGGTGTTGTTTTGTTTAATAAAATGCTACAATGTAAATAATTATGCAAAACGATAAATGGGACTTTAAATATGGGGCACAAGTTCCAGCTTATTTTTTGCGGTTAGCCCGCGCTGTGAACTCCCATATTTTACCCGACGTGTTTAGGCTATAATGCCGCGAGTAACTCTAAGAAGAGCATTAAATTCTGCAACATCTGAAATTTGATGATAACCTCATTAACTCATAAAAAATAAAGATATATACTTGGCTGTATGGGCTAGACCCGTTGCCTTCGAAAAATAAAAAAAGCAGAGGTCAGCAAACATTTTGAATTAAACAAGTCAAAAATACAATTTACAATTTTTTTAAGTTTTGTAAGAACCATAATATTTTTTTGCCAACAATAAATACGACAGTGACGACGCGACGCGGTGAAAAGTGGATGAGAGATAGAAATGGTTCCTAATTATCGTTAGTCGATTCAGAATGATTTATTTTATATAAATTAAATATTATTTACGCATAGAACTAAAGAGCCACAGCTTCACATCCAAAGAGCCGCATATGGCTTGCGAGCCGCAGGTTGCCGACCCCTGGTTTTTTTTTTTTTGGTTCTCTTCTCCCGACGGATGATGAATGAGATGATAGGGAAGTAGGGTCTAGCCCATACAGCCAAGTCTGTCGTAATATATCTTTCTTTTTCATGAGTTATTGAGGTAATCATCAAATTCCAAATGCACCAGAATTTGATGCTTTTCTTGGAGTCACTCGCGGCACCATAGGCCAAACACGTCCGATAAAATATGGGAGTAGACAGCTCGGGAAAACCGCAAAAAATAAACTGCAACTTGTGCCCCATATTTAAAGTCCATAATTATTCACATTAAAGCACATTATTAAACAAAACAACACCACTTTTAACCAATAATATCTACAGTAAATTAATTTACAAAACAAAAACTTGCACTTGACATGTCCACGCAAAATGGCGCGAAGAACTCTCTGGTTAGTAAAGTAGTATTAGTAAAGTGGCTAAAATTTAATTTGTTCTTTAAAAAAGCATAATTTGACCACCGTGCAAAGGACTATGGTCGTGTAGATACTTTTTTATAATAAAATATGGCCTTGACATTAACCCCTGTGCGAGATGAGATAACAAAGCTAATTAAATAATAACATTGGATGCTAATCTTTTAAAGTAAGGCCATTTTGTTATTTATAATTATTTCTACACTCATTTGACTTTAAGATAAACTTTTCATCATTACAATTTTTCTAGAACAATAAATAAAATAAAAACGCAAAGAAAAATATGTACCTATTAGCTTTTTTATTTATATTATTATTATTATTGATTAATAGTCGAGCAACGCATTGCTTATATGCCTATATTAAAGTTTATAAAATTGTCAGTTATGTCCATGTCTATTTTTACTAGCCACTTGTCCAGTTTGTTTTTAAAAGTGTTTACAGTTGAGGACTTTTATATGTCTTCTGATATTTTGTTCCACATATTTACAACTCATGAAGTGATATCCCACATTTGCATTACTGGATTTTCTCTTTAGTTTCATTCCGTGACCACGACGGGTAAATATTGTGTTAAACCTAAACATTTTGGCTACGTGCGGGTGGTTATACCTTCCTGTTAGAATTTTAAATGTCTCAATTATATCTCCCCTCATTTTGCGATCCCTTATGTTATGTATTGTGTTTTTATAAGTATTTTATTTTGAATTTTATAATGCCAACTGTCAGCAGGATTTGTCTAATAAACGTCTTAAACTAAAAAGCTGTATTTTTCAATGGCGCAGTCGGTAAACTAAATAAAACCGTACAAATAGAGTGGTAAAGGCTTTAAAAAATGCCACTGGGAACAATTGAGCCGTTTAATGTTGAAAATGGAAATTGGAAAACATATAGTGCAAGGCTAGACCAATTTTTTATAGTAAATGACGTATCGGAGGAGAGAAGGACTCCGACACTAATTACGCTGATTGGACCGGAGGCTTACGACCTCTTAGTGGACTTATGTTCTCCAGAAGAACCAGCCAAACTAAGGTATGAACAACTTTCTCAAATATTCAGTGAACATTTACAACCGCAACCGTCCCCGATAGCCGAACGTTTCAAATTTAGACAAAGAGTGCAAGATTCATCAGAAACAATACCACAATATGTAGCCACATTGAAGAAATTAGCCAGGAACTGCGATTTCGGTAGAAATTTAAGCGAAAATTTAAGAGATCAGTTCGTATGTGGAATTAAATGTGAAAACACTAGGCAAACATTATTTATGCACAAGGAATTATTGTTTGATAAGGCGTATGAGATAGCAGTTAATTTGGAATCGGCGGGACAAAATTCAAAAGTTGTAAATACGAGTATAAGAGTTGATGGAGAGATGGAAACTAATGCCATAAGAGTGCACAAAGTGAGGGAAAATTGTAAATGTTGTGGACGTCGAGGGCACAAGACTGATAAATGTCAGTATAAACTTTATAGGTGCAAGTGGTGCTTGGAGTCAGGACACTTACAAAGGGTATGCCCGAATAAATGTAAACCACGTCAGTTTAATTATAATAGCTTAGAAGAGGAACCAGGTACTTCACAACCAAGTGCCAGAGGCAGCAGCGAAGAAGCTATTATATCTGCTGGAGCGGGAGAAGGTAATATTTATTGGATAAATAATTTAAATTGTAAACCAATTATTATTCCTATGAACCTAGATGGAAGGCTTATTAAGATGGAAATAGACACAGGCTCAGCAATATCATGCATTAGCGATGAAGTTTATGCAAGGGAATTATCTGGTTTGGTATTAAAACCCGCAGGTTTACAGCTTAGATATTACACAGGAGAAACAATGAAACCCTTGGGTTATATCGAAACCAAAGTGACATATGGTAATTTCCAAAAGATCTTACAGTTGTATGTAGTGAAAGGAGGAAAAACAGCACTACTGGGTAGACAGTGGCTATATGAGCTACAAATAAAAATACCTGTACTTAGGTACGAAGAAAGTGTACACAATAATAACTGTATTTTTGATATTAATGTGTTTATTAACAGATACAAGAGCGTTTTTGCTGATGGGCTAGGGTGTTACAACGGCGGGTGTGTGCGGCTGCATGTACAGGAGCATGCGGTACCAGTATTCCTGCGAGCCAGACCACTACCTTTTGCATTAAAGGAAAAGGTAGATGCGGAGCTGGAACTGTGGATTAAGGATGGTATCATTGAACCAGTACAAACGTCACAATGGGCCACACCCATCGTGCCTGTTCTTAAACCGAATGGTCGTATTAGAATTTGTGCCGACTACAAGGTAACAGTAAATAGGGTATTAAAAGTGGATCGATACCCATTACCAACCATAGATGAGTTAATGTCAAAGTTTCCTAAAGGACAAAAATTTTCTAAAATTGATTTGTCACAAGCTTATTTACAATTTTGTTTAGACGAACAGTCAAAAGAGTTTACGGTGATAAATACACACAAAGGACTGTTTAATTTTAATAGGTTGGTTTTCGGGTTGTCTTCCAGTCCAGCAATATTTCAGCGAACAATGTCACAATTATTCGGTAATATAGATAATGTAGCTGTATTTCTCGATGATATTCTTATTTCTGGTAAGAATGAGGCAGAACATATTAAGACATTATATGCAGTTTTCGATAGGCTTCAGAATTTTGGTCTAAAAGTTAATAAGGACAAATGTATGTTTTTCCAAGAGGAGGTGGACTATTTAGGATATGTTATTAGCGCGAAAGGAGTGAGTACAAATAAGAAAAAGGTTGAAGCGATATTAAAAATGGAACCGCCTAATAATATTTCGGAGTTAAGGTCGTTTTTGGGAACTGTGAATTACTACGCCAAGTTTGTAGGTGGGTTAAGTACAGTTTTTGCTCCAATATATAGCCTCCTAAAGAAGGAAACTTGTTGGGAGTGGTCTCAGGACTGTCAAATTGCTTTTGAGACAATTAAAGAGTTACTGAGTGCAGCACCAGTCCTCATACATTTTGACCAAAAATTGCCAGTTATTTTAACGTGTGACGCAAGTGCTACAGGTATAGGAGCAGTATTAGCACATAGGTTACCATCAGGGGAGGAGAGGCCTATAGCTTATGCTTCTCGTTCTTTAAATTCTGCTGAACATAATTATTCACAAATAGACAGAGAAGCTCTATCGATAATTTTTGGAGTTAAAAAATTTAATCAATTCGTATTTGGAAGAAAGTTTTTATTACGAACTGACCATAAACCCTTAATTTCTATTTTTGGACCAAAAAAGGGCATTCCGGTAATGGCCGCTAGTAGGTTACAGCGTTGGTCGATTATTTTAGCAGCTTACCAGTATGATATAGAATACGTAAGTAGTGCGAATAACACAGCTGATGTTTTTTCTCGGTTACCGGTAACCAAGGCTGATGAGGCGATGAGTAAAGATGATTTTTGTCTGTTTAATGTAATAGAAAGAGAATTACCCGTTAGTAGTGTACATATTAGGATAGAGACGGCTAAAGATGAAGTTTTAAGCAAGGTCGTCAGTTACGTAAAAAATGGATGGCCAAATACATGTACAGAAACAGAAATTAGACCTTATTTTTACAAACGTGAAAATTTGTCTATTGAAAATGACTGTATTATATGGGGATACAAGGTGGTAATCCCAAAATCTTTACAAGGTAAGGTTTTGCAAGAATTACATATGACACACATGGGTATAGTTAAAATGAAAAGTTTAGCCAGGAGTTACGTTTGGTGGCCAGGAGTCGATAAAGACATAGAGGCATTGTGTCGTGATTGTGTAACTTGTGTATGTGAGAATGCCAGTCCTCCCAGATCTCCACCAAAGCCGTGGCCAGTGTTACTTCAACCTTGGTCACGGTTGCATATAGATTTGTTAGGACCTTTACATGGTAATGTATTTTTAGTCATAATTGATTCAACATCAAAGTGGATAGAGATTTTTAATTTAGTTAAATCTAATGCGAGTACAGTTATTAATAAATTAAGAGAAACGTTTGCAAGGTTTGGAATTCCACAATGTATTGTTAGTGATAATGGGCCCCCCTTTTCAAGTGCAGAATTTGCAAATTTTATGAAAATTAATGGTATAAAACATTTATTTAGCGCAGTTTATCATCCTTCTTCTAACGGTGCAGCTGAGAATGCTGTTAAAATTTGTAAAAATGCTATTAAAAAAACTATGAGAGACAATGAAAATATAGAGATAAGTTTACAAAGATTTTTGTTGGACTATAGGAATGTTAGTCAGAGTACTACAGGGAAGGCTCCAGCTTTAATTTTGCAAGGTAGACAGTTAAGGACTAGGTTAGATTTACTTAAACCTAGTATAAGTGAGAAGGATGATATAGTATTAGGTGAGAGAAGAACGACAGAAAGGAATGAGAGAATATTTGTTGTGGGTGATAAGGTATGGGTAAAAGATTTTCGCAGTAATCAGAATCCTTATACCCCAGGCGAAATTATTAAAGTTTTAGGTTCTAGAAATTATGCTATAAGAGTTACTGACGGTAGTATTTTTAATAGACATGTTGATCAAATTAAAACTAGCAGCGGCACTAATTCTAACATGTTGCCTGTTCAACCCATTATCAGAAGTCAAATACTGCCGCTAGCAGTACCGTCATGTTCACCAGTTCCACAGCTTATTCCACGAACCGACTTTCCTGCAGACCTGGTAACACCACTTCCTGTCTCCCTGGTTTCGCCACCTGACACTTCATTACATGCCGCCGTAACACCACCGCCGCCGCTTCGCCGTTCTGCTAGAGTGGTACGTCCACCAGATCGGTACGGTTTTAGATAAGTGTGAGGGTGTTATGTATTGTGTTTTTATAAGTATTTTATTTTGAATTTTATAATTCCAACTGTCAGCAGGATTTGTCTAATAAACGTCTTAAACTAAAAAGCTGTATTTTTCACCTTAGACTTCAAATATTTAAGCCTCTGGTCATATGACTTCTTCCTCAAGCATTGTGGAAGTTTAGTTGCCCGCCTCTGTACTCTTTCAAGAATTATCTTTCTTAAAGTATGGATCCCATATTTATAAACCATATTCCAATAATGGTCTTTTGTATGTTTTATAAACGTGTTGGGGTTGACTTGCTAAAAGTATCTCTTGACATGTCCGCAATGCAATTTGGCGCGAAACGGAATTGTTAAATATATTTTTTTAAGTGTCTTTAAAGGATACTTGGATATATTGTACAGAATACATCATCCTTAAACACGTAATTTATTTACATAATATATGTTTATAACAAAGTTCATAACCGAGTTGGGATCATCAAATTCCAAATGTTGCAGAATTTGATGCTTTCATGGCGTAATTCACGCCAATATCGCCCAAACACGAAGGGTATACAGGAGTTCACAGCGCGGGAAAGCCGCAAAAAATAAAGTGCAACTTCTGCCCCATATGCTCGTATAGTCAAATTTATCGTTTTCCATAATTATTCACAACGTAGCACATTATTAAACAAAATAATACCACTTTTGACTAACAATATCCACAGTAAACTAATTTACAAAACAAAAAACGTGCAAATGGCGCGAAGAACTCGGAATTGTTCAATATATAAAAAAGCATTTTCTTAAATTTCAGACTGGCTTATACATTCAGCTTCTTCATCATGTCTTATCTGCGGTGCTGATCGGCAGTATATTCCTAATGGTGGGAAATGATGGAAGAAAACCTATCGTTAATTTCAAGTTCTGCATCACAGCTGTCGTCTTCTTCATGTACACCTACATCATGGTTCCTGTTTTATTGTGTGAGTAACTTTACATTAAATTAGTCGCAGTAGTCCATTAAGACAAATAAAAAGGATCATTGATTAACAATATTTTTTATTACTTTTTTATGATTATTAGTTTTTGATAGCAGGTCGTCGATGGTTGGTATAACTTTCAGGAGTAATTACTATATAAAATATAAATGTTTGCTGGACAGTTTTTTTAATCCATTGCGTCTCGTGCATTTACTGGTAATCTGGCATCCTTAGAAGAAGACGCAATTAATGCAACTATTAAGTTTATTTTAATTCATTTCAAAAGAGCTGGGTAAACGAATTTTTCAAGAGTGTGGCAATCCCAAATGAAATAACTACCTAAAACAGAATATTTCCATTATAATTCAACGAGGAAATGCGGCGAGCGTTGTAGGTACCCTCCCTGGTGGTAAGCCCTTAGTTTATTTTGTAGAATAGTTTTAATTTCATAGGTATTTTTAGTTTAGTTTTATTTAATTATAATCTATTTATAATCTATTTTATAATCTATTTTTTTTTTAATATTTTTGTATCTACTTCGAATAAATATGTTCACGAGTATAAAAAGAAACATTTCATAATATATTCCATTCCATATTCCATTACCTATTCCATTCCTTATCCCATTACATATTCCAGCCCATATTTTATAACCTTAATCCATTCTCCATTCCATTTAACTCCATTAATTTTCCATTCCATTCGATTTCATTTCATTTAATTTCGTTACATAGCAATTAATCACTACTCTTTGTGAATTTGTCATTAAAATTGACATCAGACCGTGCCAACCTCCTGGCGAGTGTAGGCTACATTCTCCAGATCTAGAGGTCTAGGACTCTGTGTTCCAGGCTAGACTGATGATGATGTTAAATATATGTTTTTCTTTTAGTTCCAATGGAGGTGCGGTTACTTCGAAGGGAGTACTTCAATCGATGGTACAGCCTTAAGGCCTACTATGCTGCCCTCACGTTTGCCGGGCTACCTGTCATGGTAAGTGCCTAGAACATCAAGGTATCATCTTGCGACGTTTTAGTCACTGCTGAGGGTGTGACGGATCTTTATAAAAATAAAAACTAAACACCTAAAATTGTAGTAGAATTATAATATTCTCATAGGTTTTTTTTTTTTTTTTGCTTTTATATTTAAATAATAACTACTCACAAACTACTTAAATAACAGAAATAATAAACAAAAACAATATTTGTATAGCGATTGCCAGCCTTTCTGTCTCCATATTTCTCATGCTATGTGCGTCTAGGCAAAAATAAAATTCATTAAAAAAATGCGTTCTTTGCTTTCTACGCGAACACGGAGCCAGTCGCAGCGAACGAGTGCCTTCACTCCGTAGTCGCGGCGAACGAGTGCCTTCACTCCGTAGTCGCGGCGAACGAGTGCCTTCACTCCGTAGTCGCGGCGAACGAGTGCCTTCACTCCGTAGTCGCGGCGAACGAGTGCCTTCACTCCGTAGTCGCGGCGAACGAGTGCATTCACTCCGTAGTCGCGGCGAACGAGTGCCTTCACTCCGTAGTCGCGGCGAACGAGTGCCTTCACTCCGTAGTCGCGGCGAACGAGTGCCTTCACTCCGTAGTCGCGGCGAACAAGTGCATTCACTCCGTAGCCTCGACTCAGACTTAGCTGTTAAGGCACACGGGGCCAACAGTGAAAGAGAGACAGGTTTTTATGCTTTTAGTCCATAGGCGCCTTCTTATGAGGCCTCACGGTGATTCAGACAGGCTGGGGTCGTAACATCAGGCGTTTTTGCAATCTCCGTTAAGTTAGTTAGTTTTACTTGCTTGTAGCAGTAATGGGGTGTATTACTAACTTTTTATCACGATAAATGGCGCATGATAGATGGTACCTAATATAACTGTCAGATGCATAGAAATCTTTTATTTTTATTACGAAATTCATTATTTTCTGGATATTATGCAGTGTGAGCTTTTAAGTGTAAATATAGAGATTTCCAGCGAAATCAAAGATATAGTGATCTCAAAATTGCCGTTCTATTATTCAACATATTTTATTTTTAAAGACGGTGTTCGTTTTCTTAATTCGTTTTTTAAGGTAGGTAACGTTAACTTATAATATATTTTTTTGTTACAAAAATAAAAAAACTACAAAAACATTTAAAAAATTATCCGCCATAGGCGTTAACAAGGTACCAATGCCGCTAGCGACATCTACAAAAAGCTTTGCCTGATACACCCCATTAATGTTATGCCTAACATACATAAGTATGTATTATTGCCTGTTTACGGTCCAACCATTACTACCACTTTGATTAGTACATATGTTTTAACAATTGTATTGATTTTATTAGTTCTGACTGTATCCAAGTTGTTTTAAGGGAACCAATGGAAATAAACTATATTGATTATGATTTTTAAAAAAAACGGAGCCATTCACCCGTTATTATTAATAAATCATAGATTATTATTTTTATTTTATAGATCCTAACTTTTTTCTCCATATGTATTTCTATTTACGTTAATATGCATATTTAATTATGATAACAATATCCGTACTTGGCAAATGAATGATCCCCTTTAGACTAATTTAAATTGGAGTCCATAAAATAGGGCGCAAAAAATTGTAGTATCAGTAGACCTGTGTACAAAGGTGTGCAAAAGTAACAATCAAGCGTATTGATATTAGATACGTGACGATAACAACGTCGTACGTTTATTGTAAACGCCTTCACATACTCGTCCGGATTCTATTTCCTTACATAACCGGACGGCAGGACGGCTGAATTTTAAAACATATTTATTTATTTAGTACACACAGCAGTACATATATTATCACACACATAACATAGTATAATTATAACTTATCTAATATATGTACCAATTAGGTGTCACAGCATTCACCAATATAAAAAGAAGAAGAAATTAAAAACTTATTACGGTTAAAACAAAAAAAAAATACAAAAACTATCAAATTTACAAAATAAAACTATAACTTCTAAAATAAAATTATACATTTTTCTCTTTTTTAATAGAACTAATAAAGAAACATAAAAATTGCACAAATTAATTGCACATATTTACAATATTTAACGGACGGCTGCCGTGGCCTAGCGGTTACGATGTAGATTTTGACACGAAGGAATCCTTCGGTTTCGGATTTCGGAAACACCACTCAGGTAGGTCGTTTGTTTTTTAAGTCTGATTCTCATAAGCACATTGAGAACAAATCACTTGTCATGATGATGTTACTTTGTAGTATGGTGTAGGATCCAGACGTCATACAATACTGAATTATAGCTTTATTTTAAAATGTATAACAGACAGAACAGTTTATTTTTCATACCTATTTTTATTTCATCCAGTCTGCACAAGAGGTTGGTAGGTTCTTGATGACTGTGGAATAGCTGTGTTAGTTGGTGTTAATTTTGAATTATTCATGTACTTGTAAGGACTTGCCAACCCGTCTGGCCAGCGTGGCGAGTGTAGGCCAAATTTTCCAAATATAATTATGTTCTGGAAGGCCCATCTTCAACAGTGGAAGTGTAATGCAATAAAATGAAAGCACTTGCGATATTCATTTTTATTGTATTATGTAGTATATCATTTTTAATTGTACTAAGTCTATGTGTGTAAATCCTGTAAATTCAAATGAAATCAATGTTGGTCTTTAAGTAACATGTTTGCTAAAGCAATATGATACCTAAGTGATAGATTATTTATTATATAAGACTTTGTATATTATTATATTTTTAAGATAATTATTCGAAAAACATATTTAACTCCGCGTCTTGTCGTCTCCTCCGGTGACAAGAGGGCTGGCTCTTTCTTCGCCCAAAAAATCAGTATTGCAATTCAGCGGGGAAATGCAGCCAGCGTTCTTGCATCATTCTTTTTATTTTTTAAATGTGGTAATAATATTAATTTTTTTTTTTTTTTTGTTGTCTTACTTAAATTAATTAATTCATTAATCCGTATGGAAACCGTGGCTATATGAAGGGTACCTTAGTACCTATTTCCGTTTGTAAAGTTTAATAATATCACTCGTACGATTTTGGATAAGTCGCGTAACTATGGCCGCTCTTATCGCGTCGGATTCAATGTCTTTGACCCTCGCAAACACAAAGGAATGTCGAGTTTTAGTTACCAATTATCTATAATATCCTTGTGAAACCCGTATTATGTTATATTTAATAATTTTACCAGCTATCTTACACGGCTTGCCTGATCGCTCGATTTGGTAGAAGTCCCATGGAATAAAGACAATTCAGTTCTTCTTTATTTCTTTTTTTTTAGTAATCTATTTCACCTGACTATTACTAATATTTGGAAAAAAAACGGTCTCCGTGGTCTAGCGCTTACGACCGCAGATTTAAAAGCGAAAGTGCTAGGTTGAAATCTAGATAGAATTTAAAAAAAAACATATCTACACTGTACGATGCACTAAGGACATCGACAACTTGTCATGATGGCCCT
Organism: Tinea semifulvella; assembly: GCA_910589645.1. Classification (NCBI taxonomy): domain Eukaryota; kingdom Metazoa; phylum Arthropoda; class Insecta; order Lepidoptera; family Tineidae; genus Tinea; species Tinea semifulvella. The sequence goes on along the minus strand of OU342595.1, from coordinate 8,714,955 downwards.
ATGGCTTCTGTAAATCCCATTTAAGACAATTCGTGATTATTGTATAACTCGCCTATGTACCTAATTTGGTGCAATAAAGAATTTAAAATAATAATAATTTACTCTTAAAGCGCCTTAGAACGATGCGCGGTGGTGGCTCGGTTGTGAGAACGCTTTCATTTACAACCTAAAAAGGTGGGTTCGAACCCCGGTATGCACCAATAAAAAATACACTTTTCCTACGTACATTTGTAATACGAGTAAATAGCCGTCGCTCGGTCACGGTTCCACTAATACGAACTTGTAGAATTGTTAATAAATTGACATCAAACTCTCGCAAACTCGTCTGGCCAGCGCAGCGAGTGTAGGCCAAATTTTCCAGAATATTGTGGAAGGCCTATCTCCAACAGTAGAGGTTTAGAACTCTGTGTTCTAGGGGCTTTGACGACGACAATGACGCTTAAAATAAATTAGGTACAACCAAATCCGTCCAGCTGTTAAACTTTATCCACGAACAGCAAGCATATAAAAAGAAAGATATAAAAATAATAATATTTTCAGATGATCCTTGGACTGGTATTTCTGGGCATCACGTACCTAATGTCAGGGCAAATTCTGGAGTTGGAACGCTTCCTGCTGTTCTCCGTGATCGGAATACTGACTGGGATGTGTTCTGAAGGCCTTGGACTATTGGTTGGTTCCACATTTAGTGTTACGGTAAGTTTTACGTTATAAAAATCTGTCCTATTTTAACACTGTATTTTTAAACTTCACGTGTCGAGTTTAGACAATTTACTTGGACCGTGTACATGAGGTACTTGTGCAACACTGCTCGTGAAGTAGCCCGCGCCTTTACTTGCTTCAGCTACTTGCGCTTTTTACAAGGAGCGGGATTATTATTTATTTTTATTTATTTAGGTTCACAAACAGTAACACACATAACAATACAATAACATTTAAATAAACAAATGGTTAAGTGTGTTACCAACGACGTAAAGAGTTCTTCGCGCCATTTTGCGTGGATATGTCAAGTTTTTGTTTTGTAAATTAATTTTCTGTGGATATTATTGGTCAAAAGTGATGTTGTTCTGTTTAATAATGTGCTACAATGTGAATAATTATGGAAAACGATAAATTGGACTTTAAATATGGGGCACAAGTTGCAGTTTATTTTAAGCGGTTTTCCCGCGCTGTGGACTCCCATATTTTACCCGACGTGTTTGGGCTATAATGCCGCGAGTGACTCCAAGTAAAGCATCAAATTCTGCAGCATCTGAAATTTGATAATCCCCAACTCGGTTATGAACTCTGTTATGAATATATATTATGCAAATAAATTACGTGTTTAGGGCTGATGTATTCTGTACAATGTCCTTTAAAGACAATGAAAAAAAATGAGCCAACGACGTAAACCACAGATTATACTATAAATAGGTAACGTCAAATAGCGAAGTTAAACAACAATTAGTAACAAAATAAAAAATATGAGTAAAGAAAAAGAAAAAATAAGTAAACAACAATAATGATAGGTATCAATAACACATTATGGTTTTAGTTATGTCTAGTGGCATAACTAAAACCATTAGCTATTAATGCCACTAGACATTCTCTGAGTCAACCTTTTGGATAATGTAAAAAATTCAAGATGTTAAATTAGTACGCCTAGTTAAAAGAGTACACATACTTAATATACCGCGAAGGAATTTAATTCCCTACCCATTACGTTGGAATGTCGTTAGACATTCGCAATGCATTAAGGTCGAAAATTCTATTTTAATAATAGTATTGAAATCAAAGTAACGTCGTGCTCTAGCAAGCTCTTATGGTGACAGTTTGCTATACGATATTGAACCTTAGGTGTGTTAGAAATTAAATTCCTTGCCTTTACTTGCTCCGACTACATGCACCGTGTAAAGGCACCCTTAGATCGGAGGTTACTGTTGGAAAATGCCAAGATATGAAACATGGACATTTATTGTTTTTTTATTTATGTGCAAATAATAATTTATCTAACTATTTACCAGTAATTTCGTGTAAATTACATTTTAAATGTAAACAATAATATGACTCGTCCTGATAAGACAAAATAAGTCGAATCTGTATTTGATAAAACCTTATCTTGTGTTTTCCAATTTGCATTTATTAAAAGATTGTTATAGTTAAAATATTAAATTAACAATTAGAAATAATGTTTAAATCATCGCAAGTTAAACTCTCCTCATTGGCTAAAATAACAAAGCTTCAAACCACATACCATATACTCATAAAGGATACTCTTACATCTGTCGCACGCTGAGGATGTGGAATGCTCTTCCACCCAGTGTGTTTCCTACGAGTATAACCTGCAGCCCTATTGTGTTACTCAGCCGCAAACGTCATTAGTGGATTTCGTTATATGCGCCATAGTTACAAAATATAATTTAATTCTCAACTCTATAAGCGCTCGACCTGACAGTGGCCGTGCAAATATGATCCTTAATAGCTTGATATATATATATATATATAGGTATATATATATTTATATATACTAGCACGACATGTGACCCTGCACCCACCCGAGCGATGGTAAATGTCGCGCAGGGTGCATGAATGTTAGCAACTGGAATCAGACCCTTATGTCCGACATCAGTCCCTAACACTATACCGGCTTGACTAGATGCCTTTTCACAATTCGCTTGAAGGACTCCAGGTTATAGGAAAGTGGAAACACAGAGGCTGGAAGAGCATTCCACATCTTTATTGTGCGACAGATGTATGAGTCACCAAATTTATAGGTACGCGAAGGGATAGTGACTACGGTATGTGGGTGCATATTCTGACCTGTGCGTGTGGTTCGGTTGCGGAATGGAGAGGAAGGAATTAGGTTATAGAGCTCTTCAGAGCACTCACCATAGTATAGAACGCTCAGAGAAGCGACATCTCGGCGAAGCTGCAGGGATTCGAGAGTTCCAGATATAGTGGCATCGTCCACAATTCTATATAGTATCTATACAATATAAAACTAAGACAATTTTTCATTAGCTAGCCCTCATTTACAATTATCCAAAATCCTATATGTTCTTGCAGTATGTACCGTAGGTAATCAATATTTTAACAGTTTTAATATGTTGTTTTAATTCCAGAATGGTTCCATAATTGGTCCAGCGACGGCCGCCCCGCTACTTGCTTTGTGTTGCTACGGAATGGGCTTCGGCCCTAGCATAGAAGCCAGCATGCGAGGGTTAATGTCAGCGTCCTACCTGCGATACGCGTTATCCGGCTTCTCCATAGCGTTGTACCAAAATAGGAAAGTCATGGAATGCAATGACGATTTTTGCCTTTACGCAGATCCTAAGCTTTTGCTCCGTGATGTCGGTATGGCTGGTGAAACTTACTGGTTCCAAATTCTGGGTTTACTCCTGTTTACTATCTTTCATCGCACAATGGCGTACTATTCTCTAAGATACAGACTCACGGCAGAATTTTCTAGCAAGTTCATGATATATATGAGCAAAATTTTAAAACATAAGTGAAATCAATATTATCTTTTATGAGCTTAGAAGTTGTTTTGTATATTGGTAAATTATATTCACTTCTATTCAGAAATGTTTTGCTAAGCCAGTAGCCCTGTTCTGTTACTCAGTCGCCTCTATTCTGTTACTAGTAGGCCTTAGGCAAGGCCTGGCCAAGGAGTTGTCAAAGCGGCTGACTGAAAGGTCTGGAGACAAGAAGACTGGTAATTATTTGGCCAACGTATTAGCCTCGCTATACAGAGGGGAAATGTTGCCAGTCTCCTTGGGACTATCTCGGATGGGACGTCTCTAGAGGACATTTTTTATTTATAGTTTAGTTTATTTTTATTTAGGTAGCTTTTAATTTATATTTATATTCAATGTATATTAATTTACTTCTAATAAAGTTAGTTTTGTAGTTTTTTATGTTTGGGTAAAAATGTCTGCGAATAAAACTGTTAATAATGTTTTTTTTTTGTTTTTGTGACGGGAGACAGATTTAACTAGCCTTGGTTTAGGGAAACTTTTACTTTGGATATCGAAGTTTCATACGCGGTTAATTTTAATTCTATTATTATATGTGAAATAAATATTGTCTCTCTGTTTGAATGTATGTATGTCGGTTTGCCTGACCTTCACTTTTATGCTATGTTCGACTTGAAAGCAAATAAAGCGAAGCTTGCTTTTTTACCAAATTTTGTATGAAAACAACAAGTCGAACGAAGTCGAGCGCTTAAAGCAATAAGTCAAACACAGGGTGTATGGTACCTACATTACTTTTTTACATTACATTAGTTATATCATCGTCATCATCAGGATATGGGTTTTTTTTTATTCTAGCACGACATGTTACCAGATGGTAAATGGTGCGCAAGGTCCATGGTAAGTTAGCAACTAAAGACAATCATTACTCACATCAGTAAACACCGTAAACTTTTACACTGCGAGCCGCTCAATGACCACAAGTGTGCGTCATGTTCTAAAGTGTATAATTATAATTATCTTTTAAAAATAATAATGACAAATTGCTTTTTCTTGATCAATATTTCACTTAGCAAATTCCCATAAAATAATATATTTATATCAGTGTTTAATCGAAACATGAATTTGGTATTTACAAGTTACTATCAATTAAAAAAATATATACTTTTATCATTTATTTATATCAAAATTATCGTTTTAAATATGTATAAATAACGAAAACTTATTGACACGCATACGCGTCATGGGCTGTCACAGCATGTTTTTGATGACGCATACGCTGCGTCATGGGCGCTGAATGTGTTAACGTGCTCTCCGAGGCAAGGAAACAATGTTTAAGTAAATCTATGACAAATGTACGAAAGAATAGTGTGCTAGGTGTCGGGGCTTGAACTAGGATTTCTTAGTTTTTTTAAGGAAAGCATTATTGCAATCGAGTTATAAATAATATAATTAGTCATTATTAGGAAATTAAAGAATAAACAACAACAAACAAGTGACGTATAAAACGTATAAAAGATAACCTCATCAATCAATCATTTTACTGACATAATCGAATTGTACGTAATTATAGGTAAGTATTTAGCTGGGCACACCCGGTGCATAGAAGACGTTACCATGACGTAAGGCGACGTATTTCCGCGGCAGTTGAAAATGCAAATGTCTATAAACCACAGAGCACGGAATTTACGCGCGCCAGCGGCGATTTTGTGCTCTGTATTAAGGATTTAGCAATACTTGCAGATAGCTCGGGTATGGAATAGAGTGATAAAACATATTTATTTTAACATTACAGGAGCTTTAAAAGGGCTTTAAGCTATTAGGACTGTGTCTAAAATATTTTTAGGTCTTATAATAAACCCGGAAACGCGGGAAATAATTCCATGTCCAAGAACGATTAAACGTTTCGTCCACAGACGATAGATAAACGTCTGCAATGGGGTCAGGCAAAGGATGTCGATTGCAGCCGAAAACGTTCTTCCTTGGCCACTGACGATTTTAATCGCCACAAGAGTTGGCATTAAGTCCGCCTTTCTTTGTACTTTATGTGAAGTTTTTAAATAAATAAATAAATGTTGCGCCCAATGTGCTCACGTCCTCGGTCATTCCGCCAGCTTTTGACATTTCTGACAGACCCCGCCTCACCCCGCTGTATAGCTACCTGTAGTCCTAGGGTTCAATCCTGTCTTAGCGGCATCGTTTAATTAAACGTCCGCGTTATTTATGCAATTACACTTAAGTCATTAAATTTACTTAAGTGAGCGATGAATTACCGTCCCCTAGAATTAGGGATGCTTGCACACGATGCAAATAGCATACGCATGATGACACACTTATGTTACATGGACCGTGTATTTTAACGCATAAAGAAGTGTTGCGGGTTACATGTGCAGGTGCAGACATATGTACGACTAAACGAGAATGTAACTTGTGCATACTGCTTAAGCAAGTAAGTAGTCAATTTATACTTACTCCAGCAATATATTTGGGTACCTTGTACAATGCCAAGTAAGTAGCTTGTGTAATACTGCTCGCGTAAGTAGACCGCACCAGTAACATGCACCGTGTCTTGTACACTTAACCCAAATTATATATAAGTATAATAATAATATGAACCTTGTATGTACGTATATGTAATTACGATTGATTGACTATTATTTTTAATTATTTATTTAATCTGTGATAATGAGAATGGTACGTTATTCTAGTTTACAAAAAAAAAATGGTTCTCCCTAAATCAATCAAACATTATATTAAAAGCATGCAAGAAATAGACAGAAAGAGGGACAAGCATACCAACATAAAAAAAAATACAAATTTATTTATCATAATTATGATAAGCCTATATAGGTATCATTCCATTATTTTATCTTAAAGGTCAAGTTTGTATGTTTTTATATATTGTAGGTTAATACTCTTAGTTTAAAGCTGAGGTCAATAAAGCATTTTAATTTTTATTCTTAGGTCTATGCAATAAGTAATTAGCAGCGAGATTCTGTTCCTTTAGGCACAAAGCTGAAAGAAACAACATTTTCCAGCCTACGATTTATTTACCGTGTTTTAGCGAAGTATAAAATGCTTTATCGATCCCAGCCGTTATTTATATCCAATTGTCACAATGAATTGGGTGATTGTGAAATATTTAATAAAAACCTACCTCTACTTATAGTTGTTTTATTTTTAGTATTGGTGTCGAAATACGGAAACATAAGTCTGCAAGATACCACAGAACTAGATCAACGTTTTGGTCTATTTTTGTTTATGACCTAGGGGAGACTAGGGACAGACGTAATACGGGGTAATCAGTAACGTTAGTTACAATCAAATGTATTGACGGCAGACCTGCTTAGGCCCAATTCTTTCATTAAGTGGTGCAAAGATTTATTTTATTTTATATTATTAGGTAATCCATACAGCACTTAACATTATAATTGGCAGAATGGTAACAATTTGCCTTTAGAGGTTCACACAAGTAGAAATCGCATCCATTTCCACTGCGTGAAGCTGAGTCTTGAACCTGTTCCTTATCATTTCTTCTGTAAAATCATAATATTTATTCAACTTCATGTTGTGGTATTTTGGAATATTTGATTCCCACGGAACAATACAATATAACATGTCTAAAATGTCCGTATTTTTATTTCCCAGTTACTACATTATTCTCAACAGAAGTAGTCGGCGAAATTTTCATATTGATAAGTGACCCACAGACTAGGTGTTTTATAGAAGCTATTCAGAGGGCCAAGCATAACTTTACATTAATAACTATTATATAAATATTATTAAGATAAAATACCTGCAAAATGTACCTACTTACCCTAGAAACTAGTGCCAGGAAGAGTAGGACATAAATTGGGCGGAACTGATCGGTGCACGGAAGCTGTATTTTAGAACTTGCAAATTGGCAGACATCGCTTGGAATTAAAGCGAAAACGGAAATTGAATTGCGAGCGAAATTGCCAACTTCGAACAGGTATTTTTAGCGTGTGCTAAACATCCAATAAAATACCTTATTTAGGTACCCACTGTTTGATTTGACCCGCTTTAGTTGTTGGAATAGCAATGAATCATCATCATTTTTCATCATTACAGCCCCTAGAATACAGCGTCCTAGACCTCCACTGTTGGAGATGGGTCTTCCAGAACATATATCTGGAGAATTTGGCCTACACCACGCTGGCCAGACGTCTTGGCGAGGATATGATGTCAAGTTGGTATTAGTGGAACCGGGACCGACGGCTTAACGTGATCTCCGAGGCACGGGAACGGTGGTGTTGTAAATCTATGACAAATGTACGTAAGAAAAGTGCATTTCTCATTGGTACATGTCGGGTGGGTTTGAACCGACCTTTGTAGGATTTAAGGAACGCGTTCTTACAACCGAGCCACCACCACTATAGCAATGAATAATAATAATAATAAATAAATATATCCAGACAGGTCACACAGCGCCATCTAATTTCCGTGGTAAGCTACGAAGCTTGTGTTACGGAAACTAGATGGTTGATAAACTACATATTATACTTTTTTTTTTTTTGTAAATATATACATATTATACATATAAACACCCAGACCGAGACAAATTATACAATGTACAACTTGCCCCCGGTGGGAATCGAACCCACGACCTCCCGAGTTCACGGCAACGTTTGTTACCACTAGACCACGGAGGCGGTCAAATACAAGGGGTATAATGAGAAATACACATTTGCACATTTGTCATAGATTTACAACACCGTAATCGTGTTTAGGAGAGCACGTTAAGCCGTGGTGGGTCCCGGTTCCACTAATAAGTACGAACTTGTTAAATCGTATTTAAATTGTCATTAAAAAAAATAATAGGTGGTCATTTTAAAGATATTTTATCGATTAGAGAAGTAACAATGTAGATTTTTTTATCGTTTACAACACCACACGAAGCAGACTACGCCCACGTAAATCCCCAGGCCGTGCAGTACGATACAACTAGCCGACTTGTATATATCAATGCAAAGTTTATAATCGTAAAATAAATTTCAGCCCATACAAATTAATAATTAAAATTATCAAAATTTAAAACAAGATAAATATGAATTGTTAAAATCATACTCATCAGTTACTTAATAATGCCATGAGTAATTGTGTAGGTATACACTTGTCGCAATATAATCCAGGTTATATAATAGGATAGAAATAATTGTAATTATCACCAGCATGTTATCAGGTCACAATGTCATATAATATCTACAGTTCTATACCTAGTTTAAAATGATAAGCAAACGTAAGATTCATTAGTACCTACAATTGAAAATAACGCAAACATAATAACAAAAACATAGAAAAAAAGTAATAATAAAAAAGTGAGAGTCCTTTGCACGGACATGTCAAGTGCAAGTTTTTGTTTTGTAAAGTACTTTACTGTGGATATTATTAGTCAAAAGTGGTGTTGTTTTGTTTAATAATGTGCTACAATGTGAATAATTATAAAAAACGATAAATTGGACTTTCAAATATGGGGCACAAGTCGCAGTTTACTTTTTGCGGTTTTCCCGCGCTGTGAACTCCCATATTATACGCGACGTGTTTGAGCTATATAATGCCGCGAGTGATTCCACGAAAAGCATCATATTCTGCAACATTTGGAATATGATAACCTCATTAACTCATAAAAAAGAAAGATATAATACATCAGACTTGGCTGTATGGGCTGCACCCTTTGCCTTCCCTATCACCTCATTTATCATCCATCGGGAGAAGAGAACAACAACATAAAAAAAAAGATTTAATCAAAATAATATTCTTTAAATAATAACAATTTTATTGCTATTATTTATGCTTAATCCTATGATGGCATAAAGCTAGAAATTCTTCATTTACAATGTTACATTTTGCTTAATCAGTCCTTACATACTTCGAGAGCATCAGCCTTTTCTTCAGCGAGCTCCTTTCCAGTAGCGTCCAGCATCTTTCTGGCAAAGTCTGTGATGGTCAGACCCTCAACAATCTTCCACTTGCCACCACTTGTGGTTACAGGGAAGGAGAACACAATGTCTTTAGGGGTACCATAGGAGCCATCGGAAACAACAGCCATGCTGACCCAACGGTCTCCGCTGCCTCTGAACCAGTCCCTCATGTGGTCTGAAGCAGCTTTAGCAGCAGACAGAGCTGATGACATCTTTCTGGCAGCAATAACAGCTGCACCGCGCTTCTGCACAGTACTAATAAAGGTAGTCTTGAGGAACTCATCATCATCAATAGCGGCCGGCACAGATTTTTGTGCTCCACAAATAGTAACTTGGCCATTGGAGGCATCAGGGAACTGGGTGGATGAGTGGTTTCCCCAAATAATCACATTCTTAACATCCTGAACAGGTACTCCAAGTTTGGCAGCAATCTGAGACTGGGCACGATTTTGGTCAAGTCTGGTCATAGCTGTAAAGTTTTCTTTAGGGATGGAGGGAGCATATTTGGAGCAAATCAATGCATTTGTGTTGGCAGGGTTTCCTACAACCAGGACTTTGACATCCTTTCTTGCAACCTTGTCCAAAGCTTGACCCTGTTCTTTGAAGATCCTTACGTTAGCAGAGAGCAGATCTTTTCTCTCCATGCCCTCCCTTCTTGGCATGGAACCAACAAGGAAGGCTGCGGTGACGTCCTTGAAGGCCTCCTCTGGATTGGCTGTTGGCAGCACTCCAGCTAGGAGAGGTAAGGCACAATCAGCCAGCTCCATGACAACACCCTCCAGGACTCCCATCATGGGGGTGATGTCCAGGAGATGAAGGTATACTGCCTGTTCGGGGCCAAAGACAGCTCCTGAGGCGATTTGGTAAAGCAGCGAGTACGCGATCTGCCCCGCGGCTCCCGTCACTACAACTTTGATTGGTGCTGACTGAAATTAACAATAACATCAATTAAAATAACCTGAGAAATACAGTAGATATGTAGGACTGTATATTTTTTGGTAAATTTGAAAAAAAAACGAGATATCACGCTAACAAATATAAATCTAGCGCGGCCGGTAAATTGATGTTAATTAGAAAAGTGACTTCTGCGTAATAGTTAAAGTATTTTTACACAAAAAAAAAGACAATTACCATTTATATCATCATTAATAACTAGATTTATGATAAATTATAACTAAAGGTCAAATAGAAGTCATTTTAAACACGATATTAGCAAAATGTTGTGGGAAGCAGGTAGGTACTTACCATTTCTATGCGGTTAGGAAAACTTTGTCAGGTAAATCCGGGACTACGTGGTTTTATTAAACGGCTACGATGTTCAGAGTGGTAAATGAAGGAATAAAGTGTAATACAATTTTTGTTCATAAAATATAGGCGATAACACAAGCAAGATAATTTGATAACAAATCGGCTGGCGTGGATTGGATGATTTTTGTTCCAACGTTTAGAAATGATTGGTTATGTAACAACTTTGGGGTGTGTCACTAACTTTTTATCACGATAGATGGCGCATGATAGATGGTACCTAATATAACTGTCAGTTGCATATAAAACTTGTATTTTTATTACGAAATTTATTATATTCTGGATATTATGCAGAAGTGAGCAGCTTTTAAGTGTACAAATCGAGATTTCCAAGCGAAAGCAAAAATATGGTGATCTCAAAATTGCCGTTCTATTAATTCAAGCTTTTTTTATTTTAAAGACGGTGGTGTTCGCTTACTTAATTCGTCTTTTAAGGTAGGTAACGTTAAGTTAAAATACATTTTTTTGTTACAAAAATGTAAAACTACAAATAAATTTAAAAAATGATCAGTCATATGTGTAAACAAGGTAGCAGTGCCGCTAGCGACATCTACAAAAAGCTTTGCCTGATACACCCCATTAAAAAATTAATATAAATAACATAATGGACATATAATATTGTAATTAAATAGTGAAATCAATCATATTATAGTAATATACTTTTTTTTTTGGTTATTTTAATTTTTTCACATGTAATACTTTTGTCATCTGTCAGATTTGTGACGTAAGTTTTCTAACCTAAAATAGTTGCGTTTTTAGTTTCATAATAATTCAATTAATTGTATTGTAATTAACAGAAATAAACGATATTGTATGTCAAATAATTAGGATTTACATTTAATACTTAGTTTTATGACGACATGTCGTCTTTATTACGTTCAACAAAATTTGTGCGTTATTTCTGCGGCGCGGCGAGGACATTAATTTTAAATTCTGCTAGAAATGTTGAAAGTAACTTGCTGTTGGGCAGCAGAAGCTTGGGGGTTACTAATAAGTAAGTATAAATTGAAAACTTGCAATATGACAAAGCTAAAGAATAATCATAAATTTGATTTGAGTCCTGTGGACTCCAGATGCTTGTTAGTGAATAATTTACCTATCCGATTGCTGCTAATAAAGTTACATGTGTATTGATTATGTGATTAATAAATTATTATTATAATTAGTTTAAAGGTCCGTGATTACGCTACATCAAAGAAGAATGACAGTGTGGAGCCGTTACTTCAGCACATGGATTCAGAAATTCGCAGGAGTGGAAGAATTAGTAAACGTAACCTAGATGATCTCTTTGATGGAATTAAAACTACCAAGGACATCACAAGCTCACAGGCCCTTTTAGTTATCAGATGTTGTGGTATGACAATTTGTATTTATGCTTAAAATATCAAAAACTAAAGTGTGTATTGTATCACTATCATCACAGCCCCTAGAACACAGTCCTAGACCTCTACTGTTGGAGATGGGTCTTCCAAAAATTTCTGAAGTATTTAGCCTACACTCACGAGGCTGGTCAGACCAGTTGTTTTAATCACTATATCCCACAATATCTTTCTCTATGTTGAAAGTTCAACTAATAAAGATTTTATTTATTTATTCTACAAAACTTCTTTCCCTGTTCAAATATTTGCACCTACCTCTCACATACAATAATGTCCCTAAAGTTGACCGAGTAAGAATGTCTAGTAGCATTAGGTCCACCTTTGTACATAGTGCAAAAGGTTATAAATAATTAAACAAATAAAAGTCCTCAGCTTTTCAGTATTAATATACTTTTAATATAATATTATTTTACAGTCAAAAACTACAAAGGTCAAAATTAAACATAAAATAAAACTAAGTCAAAAGAAAAAACTAATAAATAGAATAATCAAACTAAAGCATGTAAAAAATAGGAAAAGAGGTGATAACGTATTACTGGATTAGCATGGCTGCGGAGTCCCATGTCACAAGTTGAAGGTTTACTGTATAAGTCAATTGTTTAATTTAAATAAAAAAGTCTAAAATGAATTGTAATATTTATTGTTATTTTGGATCTGACTTTACCTTCAAGTGGTTGCACCTTGTGCTGAACATAAGGAGATTGCGGTCGGAAATTCTGCAACTTTATGTGTCTAGTTTGAGAAAACAAATGAATCTAACTCACCCCCTTGAGGATGTTACGGAAGCGAACCATTTATTGTCCATAGTTTACGTAAAATGACTGAAATATAACCTAACCTTGTCAGACTTAAGGGATTTTTGGATATGACTTATAGAGTCTAAATGAACCTAACCTATCAATGTCAGATCTTACCAAAGAATTACTGGATATTATACTTAAATAATATTTACATCAATTGTTTCGGTGTCTATATCTTCTTTACAGTAAATCTATAAACTTGAAAATGTTATTTTCTTTATAACTGGGCTTCATCCTTACAAATATCTTTAGTACATGCATCAGGGCATTATTAATTATTTTTACCTATTTTGTGCTTCATGTTGTAAAAGCCATACATAATCTGAATATAATAAGGTTTAGATATAAAATATTTTGATCATAATCACAGTTACATACATTTGTACATTTTAGGTGATTTATTATCAGAAGAATTACCACAGAAAAGAACTCTTTTGGTTCAGAAAATATGGTCCGTTCTCTCTGAGATTGGGGTGCCAATGGACATTTCACATTATAACACCTTGCTAAGAGTATATATTGAAAATGAACACCCTTTCTCACCTGCTGAGTTCCTTGAGGAACTTGCCAATAAAGAACTGCAGCCTAATCAGTGAGTATTAATTGATTTGGTTTTTTATTCAGTTTCAGTTTTCACAGGAACCTTAAATCTATACTGCTGAAGAGGGCCATTCCAGAACATATTTATGGTAAATTGGCCACTTGCGCAAGACAAATTGCCAAATATCTAGTATATTTATTATTTTCTGAGACTAGAGGATAGAATTCATTGGTATTTGATTTCTCTCAGTTCTAAACAGTAAAAATAATAAATGATTAAATGATTATTACCTTTTTGCTTCAATAATTGGCAGGACATGTTTATAGCTACACAATGGAAAAAACATTAAATGTAACTAGGACTTCCAACTATTGGTTACCTCTTGATTGCCACCCTAAAAGTATAATATTGACCAAAATGACTAAATTACTAAATTATTTTCTTTATTTACAGTGTGACATACCAAAGACTAATGTGGCGTTATTGCCAACAAGGAGATATTGAAGGGGCAACAAAAGTTCTTGAAAATATGCGAGAATTGGGTCACCCAATCACAGTACCAGTTTTAAATGCTTTAGTCATGGGACATTCAAATCTTGGTGACACAGATGGGGCAAAAGCAGTATTAAATACAGTATCTGGTGCTGGGTTACAAGCTACCAATCATACTTATGCCTTACTAGCCTGTGGCTTTGCTATGAAAGGAGATGTTGCTGGTGTAAAAGAAGTATTAGATTTGGCCAATAATGGTGAAAGCTTTTTGACCAATAAGGTAAAAAATAAAATCTGTTATCAATTTAATAATTTTCAATTTATGATCAATATTTATTTCTTACAGCCTCTCTTTTCTAATTATATTTACATGTTTAAAACCCTTGCAAGTTATTAAAATGTTTCCCTATTTCAGGATATTTTTAGCATTATTGAAGCATTTGCTGTGAATGGTCACCAAGACAAAATAGATTCATTGTTTGATAACTTTGAGCAAGGTCCTAGTTACAAACACGATGCACACAATGCTATATTACGATTAATAAACAAAGGTCAATTGGAAGTAGCTAAAAAGATATTAAGAACTTTTATGAAGCCAAGAACTGACGATGAAGAAGAGAAATTTTATCAAGGAGCATTCTTTATTAAGCAAACATTACGATCTAGTAAATCTGCTGAGTCTATTGTACAGATTTGCAATGAATTGCAAAATGAACGAATTATACCAAATGCCTTACTTATTGCTCTGGAAGCATCAATGCAACAAGGGCAGGTTGAATTAGCTCAACAACTTTTAAAAGAATTAAGTAAATCAGGAGTTGAACTACGTCAACACTATTTCTGGCCTTTACTAGTTAAAAAGGGTAAAGAAAATGATGAAGAAGGCCTCCTGCAGATTCTAAGAAGCATGTCAACTGATGGTTTGACACCAACAAGGGAAACATTACAGAACTATGTAATCCCATACTTAAATGTCAATAAAGACCCTAACAATGTCATAATTAAGCTACAAATTGCAAATATTCCATCTCATTTTAGTGCTAAATGCGTAATAGCTGAATTACTTAACAATGTAAAAATGAATGAAGCTGCAAATCTGGCTCAGCAATATAATATTAAAGGGAACTTGTTTATAAGAGATCCTCTTATTTTTGCATTGACAAGGTCTAAAGATGTTGCTGCTTTTGCAAAAATACTTCAAATTACAAGTGCTAAAGCTGAAACAGTTTCTGAGGAAGAAGATGATAGAAATGGTGTAGATGTAGATGACATTATTTTAAGGGCTGTTAAAAGTAAGTTTGCAAATTAATTATATTTTTGTCCCATCATAACAGCCCCTAGAACACAGAGTCCTAGAGTTCATTTTTAGGACTCCAGATTTTAGTCCCTGCTAGGTAAAGTCCATACAACATGGCCCTGCAAATTTAAAAACCTAGTGCCAGTCAGGAAATTGACCAATAAAAGCATGTTATTTACACTTAAAGGTGGACTGTTAAAATACTGATTAATTTAAGATATAACTTACATTTCACAGCATATTCCTGGCAAGTATATAGCTACATAGTAAATCAATTTGTGATTCAAAAAATTTAGTCTTCAATCAAAAAAAAATTTTACTTTTTACAATGTAATGTTTGGCTTGCCTTACCTTTACACAACACTAAATTAATTAATTAGTATTTTGACAGTCAATAATTTTAGTATACAATAAACAGTCTATAATTTCATATTATAAATGCGAAAGAAGCTTCTCCGGAAGACCATTGTGCGTGATAAAAAGATACTGAACAGATTTTTATAAAATTTGCATCTGATGTTCCTTGAATCCCAGGGATGGACAAAAATATTTTTTTTTATTATGGCTGGCTTCTGAATAATATAACTTTGTATTTCTAGGTTTAAAAACTCCGGATCTAATTGAAAATCTTCTATCAACTCTTCTATCTAAAGGAATTGGTATTACACCCACCACTGCAGAATCCATTGAACATTTTTTGGGTCAAAACATGACTCCAGCACTTTCAGAAACCCTATCCAAACTTACGTCTGAGGATTTGGAAATTACTCCAATAAAGAAAACTTATTCTTCTGGACGGCCCAAAAACGCTGCTGAATATGAAAATTTGATAGCTAACCTTCAGCAAAAAGATGTTGAAGTTCAAGGACTTCAAAAGCAATTGCTAGTTTCTTACATGAAAGACAATGATGTTAATAAAGTTAATAGTTTAGTTAAAGAATTAGAAGCTGATGAAACTTTTAGATTTACAAATACAACTCTATCTCAACTAATGGAGTTTTACTGTGAGAATAATGATGTAGATAAAGCATTGCATTATAAGAATTTGTTGTTAACTAAATTTCCTGATTATAAAATTTACAATTTGAGAAATATGCAATTGGCGCATGCTTTGATTAAGGCTAATAGAGTCGATGAAGCTATTGATTTGTTCAAAAACACAGAAAGTGATGGAAGTAACTATTTTATTTATAACACTAAATGCTGGCAGGTTTTGAATGAGTTGGCTGAACTTAAGAATGTTGATAAGGTATTTAATTTGTTATTATATACTGGTCTACACTAGATGGAGGCAAAATTCTAGTGGGGATTGAATTGTGATGGGGATAACTACCCATAAAAACTATTTTTGACTTCTGTGTTTTCTGGGCACCTTTATTTTGTGCTGCCAGCATTAGACACAATTGTAAATTATATTGGGTTTAATGAAGCTGGTGGTCTGGTTATAAAAAAGCTTTCTTTAAGCATGGTAATATATATAGAAATGGTTAAAAACGGATGTTATTACCGAGTTTTTTTTCAATGTAACATACTCGTTATAAGGTAAAAAGGCAGAAGACCAGAACCGTCGATAGTGAGCGTTTAGTTGCCTATATAAAAGATCTTATATAACCTTCCTTTGTTAACCAGCCTATAGTTGGTTGCAAGCCCGGGACACCATACTTCTCCTCTCTCTTTCCCACACGATGGACCCAGCACCTGCACGGCGAATCCATAGAATGCTAAGATATTTGTTTCCTCTCTTTTGCTATGTTATTCTCTAAAGTTTTTTTTTCTTTTTTCATTTATATTGCAATCTATCTAGTCAAGACATTTAGCAATATCTATGTAATACTATAGGTCTTGAAGAAAGACAGGAAGACAAATTTCTAACCATTCCATGGATTCACCGTGCGGGTGCCGGATCCATCGTGTGTGGGTAGGAGATGAGAAGAATGGTGTCTCGGGCTTGCGACCGACAATAGGCTGGTTTAAGAAAAGGAGGCCTCCTTTTTTTTTATTGCGCGATAATACGCTCACCATCCATCATTCTACTTTTCTCCCTACCCAACCAAATACTGTATGATCCATTAAAGCAACCGTATTAATACTATATACACTTGATGATTGTATGCTCTAGAAGTAAGGTAAAACTATGTTAAATATTAATAATTACCTTTTCTATTCCAGCTTAATGAATTTTTTGATATTTTAATTGAAAAGAAGTTTATCGAGCCATCCAATGTTTTGCTTGGACCGTTAATAAGGGTGCACCTTTTAAGGGATGATTTAAATGGCGCTTTAAATCAATTTGAACTGTGTTGTAAGAAATACCGCAGCACACCTTGGAAGGGAGAATTGATGAAACAATTAATAATGGCTGAAGATGCTACGAAGTTACAGTGGTTAGCTGATTTAAGTACACAGGTAATCTTGAAATTTATTTTATTGTATGTTTTCTGAGATCAGAATTGCTAAACACAATTTTTTTAACAAAATTTGCCTTAAAGACCAATGGCGAGATATTGATATACTTAATAAAATTTCAACTTATTTTATAAATCGGTTAGAGATTAGACAGGGCACTGAAAACACATCTTGTAATAGCTTTAACTTTATTGGGTCAATAAACGATTTTTTATTTAATTATTTTCTTTTAGATCCACGGTGAGGTGAATGTGCTGTACGACTTGATACTTGCATTTGTTGAATGTGGTCGCTTGAGACAGGCTCGGAGAATTCTCCAAACTCCAGGACTTCATACACGGAACCAAAGACTAAATACAGCCTGCAAACGATATGTAAATGTAAGTTTATAAACATCACAAGACTCCTAATATAATTGTGGCTACCCTCGCGAAAAAGTGGGCCTTACCCTTGTGTCATCCGCACACTATCGCTATAAATGATATTGTATAAAAGTACAAAAGACATCTCTTTTTGTCCTATGTCTACTTACAAAATGAATTGAATTGATAAACAACATATTTATCTAATCTTTCAGGGTGGACAAACTGAATGCATTGAAGGTTTACTTGAAGCAACAAAAGAGCTATCCAACATTGACCGTTCTAACATATTCAACCACCTTTTAACCAGCTATTTAAATGCTGATGAAACAGACAAAGCCGTAGGACTATGGAACCTTCTACAGGAAGAAGGGGAAGTCCCTAGTGATACATTTTTAATACAACTGGGTGAACATCTTAAAGCTAAAAACAAAGATGTTCCATTTGTAATTCCTAGACCAACTAATACAAAAAAAGAAATATCTATTGAAAGCAAGAAAGAAGATTACAGCAACCAAATTGAGAAGCTCCTAGATGAAGGATTAACTAACGAAGCTGCAGATTTAACTCTTAAAAGCTTAAAGGACGATATTAAACCAAACAGAAGAGTGATTTCTTATCTTTTGAAAAAGTTGTCAGAAGAGGGTAATGTTAAAAAAATGTTGATGTTAAAGCCGTATTATGAAAATCAAAAGAAACCTATTAATTTTAATCACAAATTAACCTTAGCTACTGTTGCTAGTGGATCTGCAGCGTCGTTTATCAATGACTTGTACCAAATGTTAGAAAGCGATCAACCTATTTATGAAGATGTAGTCCGGAAGTTTCCTAAAGCTGAAGCATTGAACACTATTCTCAAAGACGACCAACTGTCGAAAAAATGTAAGTATTTAATATTTGTTTATTATAATCCATACTAAGCACCGGTAACGTAGAGATATATCACAAATTAATAAAATTAATATTGTGTCCTGACCAAGAATCAATCTGGTATCTCCATGTCTGAATCAACAGTCTTAACTGCTAGACCATGGAGGCAGTCCATATTATAAGAATAAGGGCTGGTATCTGATTCCTTCCTTAATGGCATTTTAAAATATTAAAAAAAAATGGAAGCAAGGGCGTACCCAGGATTTCAGCTAGGAGGGGGCAGCTCATACCTGTTTCGAGAAGATGGTCGGTAGGGTATATTGAAACAAAAAATCATGAAAATTGACTGGAAAAAGTTCTGTCGAGTGTCGTCCGTAACTAGATAGCGCTAGCGCTAGATATTGTTTTCTCCAAATTATATTCGGCTTTAATCCTAGATGGCTCTGATTATCTCGTCGGGAACTCGCGCGCGAAAACTACGAGATGCGACGGTTTCGCGGGAGATTTAAATTATATTGCGTCGCTAACAGTATACTATATCGATGTAGAATATTTAATTATAGATAAAAAATATTAAATCAAAATATCTGACTGAAAAGATGTTTTGTGTCCAACACTTCATTTTGCGCAGAGTAGGTTATACGTTTTTAATTCCCACTTGCCGGGAAAATTGACGTTTATTTTTTCTTCTGGGGGGGGGGGGGGGGCAGCTGCCCCCCTGTCCCTACCTGGGTACGCCCTTGTATGGAAGGATATAGTTACCAGCCCTAGTACTATATTATAGACTGCCGCTGTGGTCTAGTGTTAAAGACTGTTGATTCATACACAGAGCAACTGGGTGGGTTTGATTCCTGATCAAGACACAATAATTTATTTCATTTATTTGTGATATTTCTCGAGTCTAGTACGCTAGACACTTTCAAGACAGAATCATACAGTATTTGATTGGGTGGGGAGAAAGGAGCAGAATGGTGGATGTCTTGTTACATGTCTAACTTATAGTCGACCGACTATAATAATCACCATCCACTATTCTGCTTCTCTTTCCCTACCCAAATACCTGAATAAATTGACAGCAGACTTGCTAAGACCTAAGATCTTTTAGTAAGAACTGCACAGATTTTGCTGGAATTCCTCTCGCACCAAATTCCACTGCCTAAAGCTTAGTCTTGAACTAATTACTGATAATTTTTTCTGTTAGATCATAAATTTATTCATAACTTTATGTTGTGGCCTACTTATTTCTGATCATGAGTATTTAAAATTTCAGGTGAAGAAATAGCCGATATTTTGGCATCCAAAGATCAAATGTTAGCGGCAAACCTAATATGGATGGAATACATAATCAATGGCGAGGACAAAAAAGCCGACCTCATATGGCAAAAACATTTACAAAGCGAAAACTTTATCAAATACAAACGACTGTTACAACACGCTTTTGTCAATGACCAACCAGAAACTATGATAAAGTTAATTAACTACTTGGAACAGAACAAAAATGTTACTCCGGAAGCATTGGGAAATGTCTATTCTCGACTTGTTGGCGTTTACATAGCAAAAAAAGATCCTGAAAACGCAAAATCATATCTAGAGCTAGCCTTATCGAAGGGATTATTTTTAAAACAAGTCAATAGAAATACGCTTAGAAAGTTAAAGTCACTGTGCAAAGAAACGGAGGTTGCGTTTGATTATGAAATTCCAAAAGTTGCAAATTAATGTATTTAATCATTTTTAATGACAAAATAGTGTATCTGACTGAGAAAACATGCTTATAATAAAAATTCTAGCAGAGATTTCCTACTAAAGGATCCTTTATTTGGGCCAAAGTTGTACCGTAAAAGTATTCGTAGATTTAGCATAAAGAAATATAAGAGTTTCTTAATACATTCGTATCACTTTAAATCTGTTTTTGTTGTCTCTGTTCTCTTCTCCCGTAGATGAATAAAAATAATAGGGAAGGCAAAGGCTACTAGACCATACAGCCAAGTCTGACGTAATACATATTTCTTTCTTGGAAATTCACAGCACGGGAAAACCGCAAAAAAAATACTGCAACTTGTGCCCTATATTTTCATCATTTATATATTTTATAAGTCATATTTATTGCTTTTTATAATTATTCACATTGTAGCACATTATTAAACAAAACAACACCATTTTTGACTAACAATATCCACAGTAAATTAATTTACAAAACAAAAACTTGCACTTGACATCTCTGAAAAATGGCGCAAGAGACGCTTTGTTTTTTATGAATTAATCAGATAATCGTCAAATTCCAGATTTTGCATACTGTGATGTTTATCTTGGAGTCACTCGCGGCATTATAGACCAAACACGTCACATATAATGCAGTAAAACTACAAAAAAACTTTCTGCAACTTGTGCCCCAAATATAAAGTGCAAATTATCTTACTCCATAATTTAAACGACATCGCTTTTGACGAACAATATTCAAAGTAAAGTAACTTCAAAACAAAAACTTGCACTTTACATGTTCGTGCAAATTGGCGCGAAGGAATTCTCCATTAATTAGTCTTTCGAAATGTTATAGCTTTATCTAGTACCTATTTCATATTATAATATCTTGCAAGAAATTATGTTATGTTCTTATTTTAATAAGTTATTTTAAGATATTTAGATATTAAACAATATAAATTATAGTAATACATACTTTGTTTTATTGAAGACGTTTTGACTTTTCTGCCATACTCCGCAAGCGGCACGCCTCTTTTGTGGACCGACTGAGACAATCGGATAACGACATAATTAAAGCTATTTTTGACATAAGGTCGTTTAACATTGTTAATTATAAATTTATTTAGATTATAGTTGAAAGTAAAAATAGAATTATTGGTATAAATTAATGGGGTGTATCACTAACTTTTTATCACAACAGGTGGCGCATGATAGATGGTACCTAATACAACTGTCAGTTGCATAGAAATATTGTATTTTTATTACGATTTTTTTTTTTTTTTTTAGATATGCCGATCTGTATATATCGATGATCTAAACTAAACGCTATTAAATATTAATTACAAAACCAACCTAATTCATTTAAACATAACTTCACTTTCACTAATGTAAAAACGTTCGCGCAAAACCAATCTACGAGTAAGTTATGTAGCTGCACCAACAGCGTTGAGAGCGATTTATATAGAGTGAAACTAGTACTTTTGTATGCATTGTGATAGAATTAACGATAAATATCGCATGTGACATTATCATTGCTTGAGAATGGGGTGTATCACTAACTTTTTATCACGATAAATGGTACCTAATATAACTGTCAGTTGCATAGAAAACTTGTATTTTTATTACGAAATTTATTATTTTCTGGATATTATGCCGAAGTGAACAGCTTTTAAGTGTACAATTTTCTAAGCGAAATGAAAGATATGGTGATCTCAAAATTTCCGTTCTATTATACCTTTTTTTCTTTTTGTACGCTTTTGTAATTCGTCTTTTAAGGTAGGTAACGTTAATTTAAAATACATTATTCTGTTATAAAAAATATAACTATAAAAACATTTGAAAAATGATGCGATATAGGTGTAAAAGAGAGTAAGATAAGGTACCATTGCTGCTAGCGACATCTACAACAAGCTTTGCCTGATACACCCCATTGGCCCCCAAAGTTGGTAGGTACACGTTTTAAAGTGCGTTTTGTATTGAATAGACCTATCTATATACATCGATAGTTTATATACATTTTCATTAAATTTCAAATTCAGCCCTTACAAGCTTATCCATGTAATGTTAACAGTAATGTACCTAATTAATGTAATGTAAAGACATATAAATTATAAATACATAGGTAGTAAAATCTACTTTGTTTTATTTTAGACCATAGCTCAAAATAACCGCTTTGTTAATGCTGTTTGACTTGAAAACAAAGACTTCCTTCTATCATCACGACCATAACTTTATTAGAGGCCAATCATGACAAGTGGCAATATCGTCGATGTAACGACTTTCAAAGAGAAAAAAAGCGCTTAAAGCGACAAGTCAAACACTTGGTAAACCAGGACCAGTTTACTCCATGTCCTTAAATATATATTTTTTTAAACTAGTATTGAAATGGAATGAAAGAATAGCGCGGTGGTGACTCGGTTGTAAGAACGCGTTCCTTATTTTTTTTTAATTTTTTATATGTCTTTAAAGGACATTGTACAAAATACATCAGCCCTAAACACGTAATTTATTTGCATAATATATGTTCATAACAGAGTTCATAACCGAGTTGGGGATCATCAAATTCCAGATGCTGCAGAATTTGATGCTTTACTTGGAGTTAATCGCGGCATTATAGCCCAAACACGTCGGGTAAAATATGGGAGTCCACAGCGCGGGAAAACCACAAAAATTAAACTGCAACTTGTGCCCCATAATTAAAGTCCAATTTATCGTTTTCCATAATTATTCACATTGTAGCACATTATTAAACAAAACAACACCACTTTTGACCAATAATATCCACAGCAAATTTACAAAACAAAAACTTGCACTTGACATGTCCACGCAAAATGGCGCGAAGAACTCACGCGTTCCTTAAATCCTACAAAGGTCGGTTCAAACCCACCCGACATGTACCAATGAGAAATACACTTTTCATAAGTACATTTGTCATAGATTTACAACACCACCGTTCCCGTGCCTCGGAGAGCACGTTAAGCCGTCGGTCCCGGTTTCACTAATACCAACTTGTGCAATCGTTAATAAATTGTCAATAAAAATTTACATCGTATCCTCGCCAGCGTGGCGAGTGTAGGCCAAATTCTCCAGATATATGTTTTGGAATGCCCATCTCCAACAGTGGAGGTCTAGGACGCTGTGTTCTAGGGGCTGTAATAATGATATAAGAGATGATACACATTTGTTTCCGGCTTAGGTTAGTTAGGTTTGATTTAGCAAAACGTTTATGATAACTGTATAATCATTATTTTACATTGTACCTTAAAAGAAGATTGTACACTGCGTGTTATTTTGTACAACGTTCAATTTATTTTAACGATAACAAGTAATGTAAGTACAATACCACTAATAAAAAAAAACCAGAACCCCAATTAGGCGCGAAAATTAAAACAATTAAACATATTGCAGTTCAAAATCTAAACACAATTTTTGATATATATTTTTAACGATTGTATTTGAATTTTATATGTTTTTTTTTTTATAAGAAATTAGTCCCTTGAATTATAGATACAGCAGAACTTATTAACAGTGTGTTTTAGTTTCTTCCCTAAACATTATTTTAACCTTTCAATCCTTTCATATCCTTAAGTTGAAAGTTCAAATTTCCCGCCTAACAAAATTGCACCACTGCCAACATAACAAAAATATAATGATAAACATTTATATATAAATATAATCGGTTTTTAATAAGTATAATTAAAAATTATAACCAATTAATTAAAAAAATCATTTAGTAAAAAAATATAAAAATAATATTTTGTCAATTTCAGTGGTCTCTTTTGCCTCCCAATATTAGAAGGTATATTTCCGCCTTTTGCACGGATATTGTTGACAAAAGTAGTGTTGTTTTGTTTAATAATGTGCTACAATGCGATACGAACTAGAAAAATATAAATGGAACTTAAATATGTGCACAAGTTGCTGTAAAAAGAAATAATATTAGCCTCGCTATACAGAGGGGAAATGTTGCCAGTCTCGTTGGGACTAAGAAGATTTGGAGTAATAAAAAAAAAATATTACGACATACATGGCTGCATGGGCTAGAGGTTTCTTTGCCTTCCTGTCACGTCAAAAATCAATGTCAGTGGCACCAACATAAACATATAATAATTTAAATTCGAGCAAATATTGTTTCCGTTACATATTTGTTGTGTAATTAATTAGCTATTTGGTCTGTGTGTTATTGTTTTCTATTATTTTTTGTTTATAGACTAAAAACATAATGAATATGGAACAAGGTATGTGTTTTATTATACAAAAAATGAAAATTTAATTCCAAAATAACTTTTTTCTGCTTTTTACAGTGGATAGTTTCCTAAACTGTTGGAATGAGGAGTTTCCACGATATACTCTTAAGGTTGCAGATCTAAAGGATCCTGTATTGGTTGTTGGAGCTTTATTTCAAGTCTTTGAACGACTAGGAATTGATACTGATATTATTGTGGCTGTAAGTAACATTTTTTTTTAATAAGTAGTAATTTTGTTTAGTTGAGTGATTTATTATACCTAGATCACAGCGTCCCAGACCTCCACTGTTGGAGATGGACTTTCCAGAACATATATCTGGAGAATATGGCCTACACTCGCCAGGCTGGCTAGAGGGGTTGGCAAGGATCTAATATCAATTTTTAATGACAATTTTTTAACAAATCCACAAATTGGTATTAGTGGAACCGGTACTGATGGCTTACCATGCTCTCTGAGGCACGGTGAGGAGAGAAGACAAATTTCGAAGCATTCCATGGATTCACCGTGCGGGTGCCAGGTCTATTGTGTGTGGGTAAGAGTTGAGAAGAATAGAGTCTTGTGCTTGCGACCGAAAAAGAAGGCCTCCCTTTTTTTATTTTATTGCGCGATAATACACTCACCATCCACCATTCTACTCCTCTCCCTACCCAACCAAATACTGTATGATTCCGTTAATGCCATCTTGGAAGCTCCAACGGTGGTATTGGCCGAGTGGCAATAATGTCGCTGTGATCACGACTAGTGAGATCATAATATTTATTCAACTTCATATTGTGATTTTTGGATTATTTGATTCCCACTGAACTGTAAGTACAATAAGGATAACTTTTTTCAAGTTCCGAGAAAACACTGGCCTATAGGCTGATACAGCTAGATGATAAATCTATGAAAAATGTACATAGGAAAAGTGTATGTCACATTGATACATGCAGGGGGTTTGAACCAACCTTTGTAGGATTTTAAGGTGGAAAGTGTTCTTACAACCAAGCCACCATCGCGCCTCAGTTGAGTGATAGCTTCAATCTTAAGAATAGATGGAATGCTTTATATTAATGTTCAAATGGTTCCACTTATGCCATTTAAGAATGAGAATAAGAATGATAATCAAATAAACTTAATGCTGAAGATTGGGCTAGTGACTATTATGAATTTCCTAACACACACACACAATTTCTTCAATAATGAGGGAACAACAACACAGAGGACATCAGTTAATTTTTTTTTATATTCCAGCCACCAGCAGAGTCTGAGCGAGATGAGCATACTCCTTACTACTGGGACCTAATGCCAGTCATCAACATGGTCCGAGTGTACAACCACCTGGTCTCCATCATGCCCCAAACTGATGGCACTATCTTTGTATCAATATCCCATTTCCTACACCCTACAGTACAAACTTCACATCCACTGTTACTTATATTGTTCAATCTAATTGTGTTTAACGAGGCCCAATTGAGAGACATATCACCTTATGAACAAGATATGTTTCAAAATCAAGAAAAGGTAAGTTTCTTGAATATTTATTTATTAATACAATATAAGATAGGATTTATTTTAAAGTAGCACGACATGTGCCTACCTGAAGGTAAGTGGCTTGCGAGGTCTATGAATGTTTGCAACTGGAATCTGACACTTGTGACTGACATTAGTCCCTAACAGTAGCTTGATGGCAATTTGAGCGTGATCCCGAAACATGATGATCCACTCTACAGGGTTTATTGGCACAAATGGTGGATAAATCCCTGCCCCGCCAGACTGGGCAAATTACCACCATCAGTCTGCCTACCACCTATTTGTTGTTCTTGTTAAAAGTTTGTGGCATTTGCAACAATGTCAAATACCAATTGAGATTTTCAAGGAGAACTAATATTGTAAGCTTACCATAGTGATATTTATATAAAAATGACACCGCTTGAAACAAGACTTACTGATTTAGAAATTAAGAAATATACAGATGTTAAATGATAGCCCTTAAGAGGGTTTAACACGAAAGGGATTTCATACGCACAGTACAATATATTCAAAGATTTACTAGAACTTACTAAAAAATTAATATATTTTCAGTTAAATTTCCAAGCATTCCATGGATTCACCGTGGGTACTGGGTCCATTGTGTGTGGGTAAGAGATGAGAAGAATGGTGCTGCTGGTCTTCTGCTAACAGCTTACTTATTGGTCCACTTTGCTGCTTAGTTCCACCAGTAGGAGTAGAATCATTCAAAATAATTAAATTAATGACGTTTCATAAATGCCTGTAATAGGTTTACATGAATAAAGATATTTTGACTTTGACTTTGGTATCTCGGGCTTGCAACCGACAATAACAGCTGGTTTACATATTGCACAGTTTTCCTTGCCTCGGTTGATCGGCATTGCATCTTTAATTAATGGGAATATATGTTTCAATATCAAAAATTCAATTTAATATGTATTTTTATTTGTTTTAGTTACAAATTTTGGAAAAACAGAAGGCTCAGTTGCAGGAACTTCTTAATAACCAGGCCAAAGAAGAGGCACAAAGGGGTGACAGGCTGAGAGAGGTAACATAGTAATATTTTATTCTTTTCTCTTATTCTCTTTTCTTTCCTAATTTGTTCTTTTGACTACTGTCCAGAGTCTTAGACCTCCACTGTATGTGATGGGCCTTACAAACAATACAGTTTTGGAGAATTTGGCCTACACTCGCCACACGCTGGCCAGACGGTTTCGCGAGGGTCTAATGTCAGTTTTAATGACAATTAATTAACTATTCCACAAGTTGGTGTTGTAAATCTATGACAAATGTATGTAAGAAAAGTATTTCTCATTGGTATTGACCAATGATATAATAAATGCCAGGGTATTAACCGCATACCTTTTTGGATATACCGCTCTTCATTCTTATCATCACAGTCCATAGAACACAGATTCTCAGACCTCCACTGTTGGAGATGGGCCTTTTCAAAAATTTCAGAAGAATTTGGCCTACACTTGCCAGACGGGTACTTCAGTTTCCAGAAGGATCATTAAAATAATCCATGTTTTACAACACCACATACCAATGATTTCAGGCAAATGTTAAAACCATTGGTTAAAAGGGGTTTCAATCCAATATAATTAAAGCTTTTTCAAGGTCTAGTGTACTTTTGAGAAATGTAGAGAGAGGAGACAAATTTCTAAGCATTCCATGGATTCACCGTGCGGGTGCCGGGTCCATCGTGTGTGGGTAAGAGATGAGAAGAATGGTGTCTCGGGCTTGCGACCGACAATTGGCTGGTTTAAGAAAAGGAGGCCTCCTTTTTTTTCTATTTCGCGATAATACGCTCACCATCCACCATTCTACTTCTCTCCCTACCCAACCAAATACTGTATGATTCCGTTAGTGCCGTCTTGGAAGCTCGTTCCATAAATGTATTGACGGCAGACCTGCTTAGGCCCAATTCTTTCAGTAAGTGATGCAAAGATTTTGCTGGAACTCCTCTTGCACCAACTTCCACTGCGTAAAGCTGAGTCTTGAACCCGTTCCTGATTATTTCTTCTGTGAGATCATAATATTTATTCGACTTCATGTTGTGGTCTTTTGGAATATTTGATTCCCACGGAACGGTAAGTTCAATAAGGATAACTTTTCAAGTTCCGAGAAAACACTAAGATGTCTGGCCTATAGGCTGATACAGCTAGTTCATCTGGGATCCTATAATGGTGTTCAAATGTATCCATGAGAATTTTCCAGTCTGATGCGGCGCCAAGGATCGAGGTGGGCTTGCATTTAGTTTTCGTGCTTTGCCCTTCCTTTACAAATGTGGTCAAAGTTTTATTTGTAGTCAGTCCCTTTCTGGCTCTTGCAATAGAAAGACTTACTGCTTCACGGATAACACCTAGGACTTTGTCATGTCGGCGTGAGTAATAGCCCTTTTCTAGGAGAGTAACGCACCCTACAAGTGTGTGTCTAGCAGTTCCTATGGCAGCACCACACAATGTACAGTTCTTTTCCGTAGCTTTTCCCCACCTTACCAGATTACTCTGGTCCGGGAGGGACATTTGAAAAGCGTTTAGGTAGAACTTTAGCAACGCCGGAGACCAATCGTACATTAGTGTGCGCCATTGTTTACTACAATAGTCCGTAATTTTATTTCCTAGAAATAAACCATTCTAATGATTGCAAATACACCCTGGTATGTCACAAATGATATAATTCACCATGACCTTGGCATCCCAAAAGTCAAAGAAGAAATTAAAGCTCAAACTATCAATTATGGCAAACGCATACAAAATCATCAAAACAAGTTGGCAAGCAACCTTATGGATAGAACATTCAGATTCAGAAGACTGAAGAGGACTGCTTTTCATGAATTGATTATTTAATATCCAATAACAATGACTTACAACACATTAATGTATCAATATGGTTGCATCAATCAAAATCAAAAATCAATATTTACAACTTGGATACAGTCATAACTAATAAAATCAATACAATTATTAAAACATATACTAGACAGATTGCAATATGAAGAAAAAAAATATATAATAAAAAGTTTAAAATATTCAAACTTGAAACATCTTTGAATATATTGGATTGTGTGAGCGAGACAGATGCAAAAGCGTTTAAACCTCTTAAAGCTTTTTCAAATCAAAATAATTTATTTCCGTATGGTTAGTACGAAACACTTGAATATTGTCAATACATGTTTTACAAGTAAAGAATTAAAAAATACTACCATTGACCATGGCTGGACCGAACATCAATACAATAATTATAACTAAGACATTGTTGCCATAAACAAGGAATTTGTTTTTACTTACAGCTTACTTAATATTAAATTCGTGGCTGTAAAAAGGCCGTGTCAGCTAACAATCTAATAATAATAATAATGTCCATAAATATACATATAATTTTCAATATTATAGATAGACCACGACATAAAACAGTTCGAAGATGAGTTGAAACAGGAAAAGGAGGCCCACGATGAAGAAAAGCAGGATTTGGAGGAAGTTTTAAAAGAAAACCAACATTTAGAAGTGTCTGTGGAACAAAAACGTGCACATAGAGACGCGTTGGTTACTGAAGTATCTAGAAAACGGGCTTTAAGGGTTTATGATGCTGACGATATAAGGGCTCAAGCTGAACAAGCTACGCAAAGTGTTCAAGAAGCCGAAGAAAAACTGGAATCGTTAAAAGAAATACATAAGCAAAAGGAAATTGCCTGCAATAACTTGCAGAATATCAAACCCAATATAGATGCAGCTAATAATCTTTTGTATGAAATTTCGAAGCTATCTGATACTTTAAAGTGAGTTTTGTTGAGTGATTCCCTTCTTCCAACCAAGGTTGTATATTGTGAGCTCACAGTCCCATCTTCCAACCTACCTCGGGTTATATATATTATATTTTTTTCTTCCCAACTTCTAATATGAGTAGAAAATAGTAATTCTAGATAGATAGATAGATAAATTTTATATTGCACAGAAAATAATACATTTTACAGTACATAGGCGAGCTTAATGTCTAAAAACATTTTCTAACAGCTAACCTTTGGGAGATGTGAGCAGGGATTGTGAGGTGCATGACCGCTAATATTTGAAATAAAAAGATTTATTGAGTTAAAAACTTATAACTAAAAAAAAGAACGATATTAAATCTATAATATAAATACATACAATACATAGATAACACATACATATACTGGTTACAATACTATATTTATATCTATACATACAATAATATACCGATTTAGTCAAGAAATTTTAGGGTTGGATTAGGTACCAAACAAACCTGGGTAGGTTTGGAAGAAGGCAATCACTTGTTTTGTTATTTTTACATTTTTATTATTATATTAACTGCCTCCGTGGTCTAGTGGTTAAGTCTGTTGATTTTGACTCGGAGGTACCGGGTTCAATTTCTGGTCGGGTCACAAAAATATTTATTGATGTAAATAAATACATTTAATTTATTTGTCATATTTCTTGAGTTTGTTACGCTGGAGACATCAGCTTGCCACTTGTCATGATTGGCCTATAAAGTTGGCTAAATGTGAATCCGCTTCTTTATAAGCATGGTTTCTGACTACCCTGAAAGGGAAATGGTCGTGATGATACTTTACTTTTTTCATTTCTATAGTCCTAGACCTCCACTGTTGGAGATGGGCCTTCCGGAGAATTTTGGAGAAATTGGCCTACAATCGCCAAGACGGGTTGACGAGGTTCTGTCTTAATTTTTGAATGACAATTTATTAATGTTTCCACAAGTTGGACCGGGATCGGCGGCTTAACGTGCTCTTCGAGGCAAGGAAAACAGTGGTGTTGTAAATAAATGTACGTAAGAAAAAAGTGTATTTCTCATTGGTACATGCCAGAGTTATGTGAGTTAAGGTGATGACCATGTCAAGCCCAGGACAATCTGTGTGGGAAATGCCACTCTCGAAGTTGTGCAGGAATACGTCTACCTCGGACAGACTATTTGACAGACGCTTTCAGCTAGGATAGGCTGCATTCGCGAAATTTCGACATATCCTCTCGTCGTCCATACCACAGTGTTTGAAGACTAAAATTTCCTAGCAACATCAAAGATTGCATTCCCATATTCAAAATATTATTTTTTCAGAATAACCGCTCTAGCACTTTTAAAATTTATAAGTCCATCTCTTTCATATTATGAACAGGCCAAAATTTGCATTCACATACTATAGCCACTATACACGCTGAAGATGTGTTTCCCCACTCCTATAACCTGGAGTCCTTCAAACGAAGTGTGAAAAAGCATCTTTATAGGCCGGCATAGTAGTAGGGACTGATGTCGGTCGTCTGAGGCTGGCGTCTATTGTCCCCATTCTTGGACCTCGTGTACCGCTTACCATCAGGTCGGCGCGGTATCACATTTCGTGCTCAGTATAAAAAAAAAAAAAGAATTGTGCCACAAAAATATTTGATTTGAATCAGATTGACAATTTGTTTTGTTTAAAAATTTTAGATTTGTGCTCTTTAACTAAAATAAGTAATTTTTAATGAGAATGTTTAAATAATACAAATATTGGCTGAAGAAACGTCTAAGAATTTGGGTTAAGACATATTACAATAATTTTGATATGATGATTTGAAGCTAACTAAAATGAAAAGGATAAAATTGAGTTTGTGTGTAAATAGAACTCGGGATTTAGTACCATGGCAGCTAATATTAATCTAAAAATCTTGTGCAGAGAACTGGAAGGTCTAGAACATTCTCCAGATGAGGTGGTGGGAGAACTGGATATTGTTCAGATGGAGGTCCGAGCCTTGACCAATCAGCTGGCTGAGGTACAACAAGCTCGGAGAGAACACACCAAGCTTTGTGCAGAAAGTAGGGCTAAGAGAGATGAACTAGCGTCCAACACTCTTAGGTAAGTGAACCAAAGATCTACACTCTAAGGTGGTGATCTAAAGACCTACACTCTTAGTTAAGTAAACTTAACATCTACACTCTAAGGTAGTGAACTAACGACCTACACTCTTAGGTAAGTGAACGAAAGATCTACACTCTTAGGTAAGTGAACCAAAGACCTACACTCTTAAGGTGGCGAACTTAACATCTACACTCTAAGGTAGTGAACTAACGACCTACTCTTAGGTAAGTGAACTTAACATCTACACTCTAAGGTGGTGAACTAAAGACCTACACTCTTAGGTAAGTAAACTTAACATCTACACTAAGGTAGTGAACTAACGTCCTACACTCTTAGGTAAGTGAACGAAAGATCTACACTGTAAGGTGGTGAACTAAAGACCTACACTCTTAGGTAAGTGAACCAAAGATCTACACTCTAAGGTGGTGAACTAAAGACCTACACTCTTAGGTAAGTAAACTTAACATCTACACTCTAAGGTAGTGAACTAACGACCTACACTCTTAGGTAATTGAACCAAAGATCTACACTCTAAGGTGGTGAACTACAGACCTACGCTCTTAGGTAAGTATTCTTAACATGTACACTCTAAGGTAGTGAACTAACGACCTACACCCTTAGGTAAGTGAACGAAAGATCTACACTAAGGTGGTGAACTAAAGACCTACACTCTTAGGTAAGTGAACCAAAGATCTGCACTCTAAAGTGGTGAACTAAAGACCTACACTCTTAGGTAAGTAAACTTAACATCTACACTCTAAGGTAGTGAACCAAAGATCTACACTCTAAGGTGATGAACTAAAGACCTACACTCTTAGGTAAGTAAACTTAACATCTACACTCTAAGGTAGTGAACTAAAGACCTACACTCTAAAATGGTAAGTTCAATAAGGATATATTTTTAAGTTCCGAGAAAACATTATGGATTTAATAATAATGATTTGACTTTGAACGTAAAAGAACTAAAGACCGACAGATGGCCTGAAGAAGTTCGCTAGCAGATGGTTGGATGAGGGTTGCAAGAAAGCATTTATTATAATGGGGTTATAGTAAAGTTGGCTAAATTTTTATCTTAATTCTGACTTGCCTGGTGGGTTACTGCTGTACCAGGTATTGTATTCTCATAGGTACTGATAACTTAATTTAAAAGGTTATTAATTGATCGTTGTGGTGCAGTTCTGTATATGTTTTATTTTGTAAATCTGATATAGCTAAGTTTTCCTTGCAGATTCCTTTCTCAGTCAGATTAAACATTAACAGGTCACTGGAATCTGCTAAGCTGCTGGTATTCTGCTAACAGCTTACTTATTGGACCACTTTGCTGCTTAGTCTTCTACTAGCAGGAGTGGAATCATTCAAAATAATTAAATTAAAGCCTGTGAATAAAGATTTTTTGACTTTGACTTTGAAATGCAAACTCATTCTTACAAAAGCGTGGATTCTGACCAAACCAATGCTTAAAAAATATTTTTTTTTAGCCTTTTGGAGGAAGCAGAACGTAGAGATAAGATTTCCCGAGAAGAGAGCGAGAAAGCAGTATTAAGAGTGAAACAAATACAACGTATGACACACGATTATGAAGTTGAACGACAGAATTCTATCAAGCAGATCGCAGAATTGAAACACGATTTCCAAAATAAGGTAAGTGAAAAATGTAATTCAAAAATTAAAAAACCCGGACTGCTTAAAAATTAAAAAAAAAAAAAAAAAAAAACTAGCCTAACCCATTGTTGAAAAGATTTGAGGCGATTTTTAATGGGTTCCGACTGATACAGCCACTATGTAATAAAATTATTAACTGCCTTCGTGGTCTAGCGGTTAAGTCCGTGGATTTAAACTCGGAGGTACCGGGTTCGATTCCTGGTCGGAACACAAAAATATTTATTAATGTAAATAAATACATTTAATTTATTTGTGATATTTCTCGAGTTTGGTACGCTGGACACATCGACGAGCTTCCCACTTGTCATGATTGGTCTATAGTAAAGTTGGCTAAATGTGATAAACGTGGTTTCTGACCACCTCGAAAGGGAAACAGTCGTGATGATACTTTACTTTCTTCGTTTTTTATTTTCCTCAATATGGCGTCTGGTTTTTGCCTTATTGGAATTTGATTAATGTCATATCTTCAGTGACACTCGCGTGATAAAAACGAATTGATTGACGTGAGAATCATCAAAATCAGACCAAACGTTTGTTCTCTGGATTTACAGTCAGTAAAAATTGTGTAATTTATTCATGTATTTTTCATAGTGTCAATGGGGTGTATCACTAACTTTTTATCACGGTAGATGGCGCATGATAGATGGTACCTAATATAACTGTCAGTTGTATAGAAAACTTGTATTTTTATTACGAAATTTATTATTTTCTGGATTTTATGCCGAAGTAAGCAGCTTTTCATCGAGATTTCTAAGCGAAATCAACGATATGGTGATTTCAAAATTGCCGTTCTATTAATAAAACCTTTTTTCTTTTTAAAGACGGTTTGCGCTTTCTTAATTCGTTTTTTAATGTAGGTAACGTTAATTTAAAATACATTATTCTGTTATAAAAATTATAACTACAAAAACATTTAAAAAATATGCGATATAGGTGCAAAATAAGGTACCATTGCCGCTAGCGACATCTACAAAAAGCTTTGCCTGATACACCCCATTGTAACTTGGTCATTTTTTTAAAATGCTTTATTTTGTTACAGCTGAGCACATTTTCCGAAGCCCTACTAAAGAAAACATCTGAAGTGAAATTCGACATTGAAAATAAACTTAAAAGTAAATAAATATAATTTAATTAAAAAATAAATGAATACTCGAATATTGTATGGGTTTTATTTTAACTGAAAAAACCATAGGATAATAACGCATAGAAAGATGCATTTTATAAAAAAAAGAAGGTTTTACTGTTTTCTCGTTCGCACAATCATTTTTTTCAAACATTTTATTACTTACATTTTCGACATATTTTTACTTTCATATACCTAATTTTGGACAGTAAAATTGCAAAAACGCTATAACGACTTGGTTCTATGTTGCTAAAACTAATCAATAATTTATATACCTCTAAAGTGTCCTTTATTTTATTTCCTAGAAAATTTATACACTACATTTCTCAAAAATACACTCAAACCTTCATTGATTTTTTTTTTTTTAATTGTCTTTAAAGGACATTGTACAGAATACATCAGCCCTAAACACGTAATTTATTTGTTCATAACAGAGTTCATAACCGAGTTGGGGATCATCAAATTCCAGATGCTGCAGAATTTGATGCTTTTCTTGGAGTCACTCGCGGCACCATAGCTCAAACACGTCGGGTAAAATATGGGAGTTGACAGCGCGGGAAAACGGCAAAAAATAAACCGCAACTTGTGCCCCATATTCAAAGTCCAATTTATCGTTTTCCATAACTATTCACATTGTAGAACATTATTAAACAAAACAACACCACTTTTGACCAACAATATTCAAAGTAAATTAATTTACAAAACAAAAACTTGCACTTGTCATGTCCGCGCAAAATGGCGCGAAGGACTCTCACATGTTTTTTTTATGTTCTCTT
Organism: Tinea semifulvella; assembly: GCA_910589645.1. NCBI lineage: Eukaryota > Metazoa > Arthropoda > Insecta > Lepidoptera > Tineidae > Tinea > Tinea semifulvella. The sequence continues at coordinate 8,679,245 of OU342595.1, read as the reverse complement.
CTCCCGATATGGATGACGAATGAGGTGATAGGGAAAGCAAAGGGTCTAGCCCATACAGCCAAGTCTGACGTAATATACCTTTCTTTTTTATGAGTTAATGAGGTCATCATCAAATTCCAGATGCTGCAGAATTTAATTCTTTTCTTGGAAAAATAAACTGCAACTTGTGTCCCATTCAAAGTCAAATTTATCGTTTTCCATAACTATTCACATTGTAGAACGATATTAAACAAAACAACACCACCTTTGACCAACAATATTATATTATAAATTAATTTACAAAACAAAAACTTGCACTTCACATGTTCACGCAAAATGGCGCGAAGAACTCCTTTTTTTTTTTAATCACATCTTTACGCATTTGGCGTAGTAGCTTGCGGTGTAGGCAGAGACAATTGAGCGCCACTTGTAACGATCACAACATACCTCTTTCGCTTCTTCAACATTCATCAACCTTTTCATACATGCCCGTTTGTTTCAAAGGCTTTTTAATGAACCTTCAGCTATTGTTTTATTTATTTGATCGTGATAGGTAGGTCTTGGTCTGCCAGGGCCTCTTTTACCCACTACTTTCGCATTATATATCTGGTTCGTCAATCCTTTCACTCATCCTTTCAACACATTGCACCCACCGGATAGTAAGTGGTGCGCGAGGTCCATCTCGGGAGACCAGAGGGCTGGGCAATATTTGAGCCAAAGGATCAGCATTGCCATTCAACGTGGCAATACTGCCAGTATCCTTGGGAAGCGATTTGGATTTTTTTTTATTTTTTTTTATTTTATTATATTCCTTCGAATAAAAAAACTTTAGAGAGTAAAATTACAGACATTGTAGAGATATATAAGTTAAAAAAAGGGAGGCCTTTACCCACACACGATGGACCCGGCACCCGCACGGTGAATCCGTGGAATGCTTAGAAATTTGTCTTCCACCAGAGACCGTTCTTCTCATCTCTTACCCACACTCGATGGACCCGGCACCCGCCGGTGAATCCATGGAATGCTTAGAAATTTGTCTTCTTCATATATTTGTTTTAATAAAATAGAGTAAAATCGTAAGAAATGTTTTTGCTATTTTTATCTGTTATTTAGTTGTATTTTTAAAATTTCAGTAGTTTTTTTTTATATGTTAGATTTTTAGTCGAAAAAACTAACTATAAAAATAAAAACAAAACTATAATAATAATTAAGTACAGCAATGTTATTTACAGCAGGACTTTACCTTTTTAGAGAATGCATGCAAACACACGTGTGATAAGGAATTCTCACTAACGTTCACGGTCAATAAATTCTCTTATCAATGTCTTGGTTACTATGGGTAAAAAATACGCAATTTCTCGGCTAAATAACATAATACCAGTCATTGCATTTTATTAGGGCCTTTTCACATGCTTACGGTTGCGGTATAAATGGCGCCGTACCGTGCTAGCTCTTTCACAACACGGTTTACACATGGTCGACCGTTTTGTCGCATTCCGCTTTTTCGATAAGCCGCGATGGTCTTATCCCAAATGCAATGCCGCACTTTTACTAATGAAATCAACACATTTTTTTTCGTTCGATTCCTGGTCGGGACACAATTAATTATTTTGATAAAGTAAAGTATCATCACGACCGTTTCCCTTTCGGGGTGGTCAGAAACCACGCTTATAAGCGGATTCACATTTAGCCAACTTTACTATAGGCCAATCATGACAAGTGGCAAGCTCGTCGATGTCTCCAGCGTACCAAACTCGAGAAATATCACAAATAAATTAAATATTAATTTAATGTATTTATTTACATTAATAAATATTTTTGTGTCCCGACCAGGAATCGAACCCGGTACCTCCGAGTCTAAATCCATGGACTTAACCGCTAGACCACGGAGGCAGTTTGATTTATTTATTTTTATTATTAATTATTTTGATGTTTCTCGAATTTGCTACTTGTCATGATTTTTAAAATTCATTTATTTAAACCTAATTGCACAAAGTACAAAGGCGGGCGTAAAAAATGCCGCTAGACATTCTATCTTAAGGTAGGGGCAATACTAAATAAACTTGGAAGAGTTTTAATGCAGATAACATCTAGGTACACACTTTTTACATAATTACATACTAATACATATATAACCTACATAAATAAAATATTAACAAATCAATACAATATAATTGATACACTACTATACCTACTAATGATCAGTCACAGTCTGACTAAGCTAAAATAAAAGTATTGGAATTAGGAACACATCTGTCTATGGCTAAACGCATAGAGAACCCACTTGTCATTGTCTCTGCCCATTCTGTTTTACTCCATTTTTCTGTTCATACGATTGTAATTAGTTTGTAATGGCTTTTACTAAAAATAACCACAAAAAGGTAGAACATGGAAAATTACGAACCCCGGGTCCTGCATGTAGTGAGCATACAAAAAAAAAACTAGTTTTTAAAAAGGGATACGGTCGTGATCATACTTTTTTACTATTAACTAAGTATAAATTGGCAGATATAATGTTTTTTTTTTCTTTATTGATTTAATATACTTAATATAATTTGATTACAAAAGATGCGTGCTAGAGCTACTGTAACGAGTTTTTGTTTTTAGTAGAACCGAGCGCGGTACTTCCCCGGGGCAGAAAACTTTTTCACCAACAATGTTTTGATCCACATTCAGTATTCTACACACATTGCAAGGAATCCCCGTGCCCCAGTCGAATGAACTTCCTTATCGAATTTCATATAAATACATGCGCTGATTTCAAATAAACTATTCAAATCGCAACTCAAATCTGCGCAACATAGAAAATAAACATTGAATTAAAAATCCTTTACAAAAAAAAATGACAAAGTTTGCCGCGCTTTTTGTTTTGGCGGTCATTTGTGCTTCGTCGCTTGCTAAGGATTTTAGCAGATGTGATTTGGTGAAAGAATTAAGGCGACAAGGATTTCCTGAGAATAAAATGCAAGATTGTAAGTACCTAAATACTTATATATATATATTTTCTACAGTTTTTATTTTAAAGCAGCTGTTTATACTAACTTACCTTGTGTTTGACTTGTCGCTGTAAGCGCTTTTTTTACTTTATTTCGCATTGAAACTCGTTCGACTTGGCGTAGCTCTATGGTTTTTATGCCTCATTCAATTAAAGGAAAATTCAGTAAAAAAAAAACCTTTGCTTTTAGAGAACTCGCTTTTACATATGTACAAAAAAAACAAACTTGAACACAATTAAAAATAATAATAAAAATTTTAATGCCGGCCGCATTCCTCGTCTCGCGGCTCTCAACGACATCATCCGTAAGGTCAATGCTGGAGTACCCGCTATCCTAGAACCTTCTGGGATCGCGCGGAGCGATGGCAAGAGACTCGACGGCATGAAAACCTGTGGAAACTTGACAGCTCTCCGGTGTGGGATGCGACATGTGTAGACACATTAGCCCCATCTCACATCCAGGGACCATGGGGACCCTCAGCTAAGCGTCTGGCCAAAGGAGTTGTCCAAACGGCTGAGGAAGAAATCTGGATATAGGAAGGCTGGCAATTATTTTGCTAATTTATTAGCCTCGCTATACAGAGAGAAAATGTTGCCAGTCTTCTTGGGACTATATCCGATGAGACCTCTTAAGGATATTTTTATATATAACTATTTTTTTTGTTAGGTTTAGTTTATAGTTATTTAATTTAATTTTAGTTTTGTATTTATTATTTTAAATTTTGTTAATATTATTATTCGAATACAAATATGCGATTTAATGTTAGTTGGAAATAAGTAACAAAATTGTTTATTTATATTTTTATTTGAGAATACGATTTTTAAACTGTTAACACTAAAATAAAATAAATTTAGTCAAAGTTAAAATATCTTTATTTACGTCCGTAAACCTATTACAGGCATTGTGACACGTCATTATTTAATATTTTTTTTTGGGAGAGTCTTTCGCGCCATTTTGCGCGGAAATGTCAAGTGCAAGTTTATGTTTTGCAAATTAATTTACTGTGAATATTGTTGGTCAAAAGTGGCGTTGTTTTGTTTAATAATGTACTACAATGTGAATAGTTATGGAAAACGATACATTGGACTTTGAATATGGGGCACAAGTTGTAGTTTATTTTTTGCGGTTTTCCCGCGCTGTGGACTCCCTTTTACGCGACGTGTTTGGGCTATAATGCCGCGAGTGACTCCAAGAAAAGCATCAAATTCTGCAGCATCTAGAATTTGATGATGACCTCATTAACTCATAAAAAAGAAAGATATCAGACTTGGCTGTATGGGCTAGACCCTTTGCCTTCCCTATCACCTCATTCATCAACAAACGACAAATTAAATTATTTTAAATGATTCTACTCCTTTTAGTGAAAGACTAGGCAGCGAATTGGTCCAAAGAGTAAACTGTTAGCAGAAGACGAGCGAAATCAAAATCAAGATGAGACAATCCCTTACCGTAGTACTCGAGAGAGCGACCATAGACCAAATAGAGCGACAAAAGTATCTATTGGCTGTGCGCTATATAAATGTAATTCTACCTTATAAATAAATATTATCCACATTGTAGTAGAGGCATCGATACTTTTAGTATTTATCTTAAATTCAGATAAAAAGGTCAGATATTTCTTGTTCAACACGTGTTAGATAATAACAGTAACAACTTATCAATGAACAGTGAACTATTTAAATTGAAAAAAAAAAAGATTTTAATTATAAATTACAAACTACTTAAATAACATTAAACCACAAATAAACTAAATCTAATATTTTAATGCGGACATTGTTCTTGCCACTAAATGATACAATTTATATTTATTTATTTAAAATTTGGAATACAAACAGAGATCATCGCTAAAATTTGTATAGAAACAGTTAAAATAAACAATATGTGAGCCAGACTCCATAAACAGTACTCACTAGGAACATTAATATATATACTTACACAATTAATTAAACTTACACTAGTGAAAAAAAAAACTAAAGTTTGAAGAAAAATAAATAAACAACTAAAAATACTAATCAAATCAAATCATTTATTTCCTTTGGTTGTCCCAAACAACACTTGGATATTGTCAATACATTTTTTCACCATAGTTTATTATCATGTAGAATATAAAATAACCAGCAGCTACTATGGGTGGACCCATTATATCAGCTATACCATCATCTTTGACTAAAACACTGTTGCCATAAATAAGTTTTTGCTTAAAACTAGGTAGTTAATATTAATTCGTGGCTGTAAAATGGCCGTGTCCAGCTTAATAGCTATTAGTAAATATATGAGAATAAATGAGAATAATAATAGATCATATCAGGTTATATAAAAACTAAAAAGTGGTATTGTAAGTATTGGGTTTTTTTTTATAATGTGCTGTAAATAAATGACAGTTGTACGTACGAAAAAAAAAACTATCTATAAATAAAAATATCAACGAGGACGTCCCAATAGTCCCAAGAAGACGGGCAATACCCTTTATTATTTAACGATAATTAATCAGTTAAGAAAACCAGATTTATTTTTCGAACATAAAAAAATTATAATCCTTACGTAAAGTTGTAATGTGTCGCTTTAGAAAGCACGCTTTTCAAAAAGCGGAATCACATTTAGACTATTTTACTATAGGCTTATCATGTTAAGTGGCAAGCTCGTCGATGTCTCTAGCGTACCAAACTCGAGAAATACAAATTAAATAAATTATTGTGTCCCGACCAGAAATCGAACTAGGTACTTCCGCGTCTAAAACAGACTAAACCGCCACGGAGGCAGTTTTTTTTAACTTTAGACTGACGATATTTTTTCTTTTAATATCCAGTATTAAATGTTCAGGATTTTAATCATAAAAGCTTACTTAAAAATAATTTTCTTTTCAAATTGTACCATAATTTAATAAGAATCATAAATTTTCAATCTCATTTCCTTCAGACTGAACTGCCACGGAGGCAGTTTTTTTAACTTTAGACTGACGAACAATTTAAAAATAAAAAAAAGTAAAGTATCATCACGACCGTTTCCCTTTCGGGGTGTTCAGAAACCACGCTTATAAATGAGCGGATTCACATTTAGCCAACTTTACTATAGGCCAATCATAACAAGTGGCAAGCTCGTCGATGTCTCCAGCGTACCAAACTCGAGAAATACAAATTAAATAAATTATTGTGTCCCGACCAGAAATCGAACTAGGTACTTCCGCGTCTAAAACAGACTAAACCGCCACGGAGGCAGTTTTTTTTAACTTTAGACTGACGATATTTTTTCTTTTAATATCCAGTATTAAATGTTCAGGATTTTAATCATAAAAGCTTACTTAAAACGAATTTTCTTTTCAAATTGTACCATAATTTAATAAGAATCATAAATTTTCAATCTCATTTCCTTCCTTAGGGGTTTGCTTGGTGGAAGCTGAGAGTTCGCGGAAGACGCACAAGATCGGCAAAGTCAATAAGAACGGCTCTAGGGACTATGGGCTGTTCCAGATAAACGACAAATACTGGTGTAGCAACACTAGCACGGCTGGGAAAGACTGCAGCGTCACTTGTACCGGTTTGTTCGAGTTTTTTCTTTAGTTACTTGTAGATAGGTAATATTTTTAGATTTTTAGAAATATATATATATCACAATCATTGGGTGTGTCTAGCAGTTCCTATGGCAGCACCACACAATGTCCAGTTCTTTTCCTTAGCATTTCCCCATAGTAGGCTTTTGTTGAAATCATTGACCGCCTCCGTGGTCTAGTGGTAACAAACGTTGCCGTGAACTCGGGAGGTCGTGGGTTCGATTCCCACCGGGAACAAGTTGTACATTGTATAATTTGGCTCGGTCTGGGTGTTTATATGTATAATATGTATATATTTACAAAAAAAAATCAGGATAATATGTAATTTTTCAACCATCTAGTTTCCGTAACACAAGCCTCGTAGCTTATCACGGAAACTAGATGGCGCTGTGTGACCTGTCTGGAAATATTTTTTTATTTTTTTTTATTAATTAATAAATACTTTATTCGAAGGAATTAAGGTATAATTGATTTTAAAAAAATATATATATAGGTATATTAATAAACTAAAAACTTACATTTTAAAACATAAATGACTAATAATCAAAATAAACCTAATTAATAAATAAAACTACAACTAAAAACTAAAACAATTTTTTTTCTTTTTATAAATAAAGAAATTGCTCCAAATAGCTGCCAAAGGGCAAAGTGCCAAGGATACTGGCAGCATTGCCACGTTGAATGACAATGCTGATCCTTTGGCCCAAATATTGCCCAGCCCTTTTGTCTCCCGAGGTGTTGACGAGCTGTTTTGACAACGCCTTGAAAATTTAATGTGCACTTGGTCCCCACGGCCCAAAAGTTTTAACTCCAAACGGCGCAAAAACACATTTATTTATTTATGTACTACATAAAAACTGCGGCATAAATGTCAACGGAGAACACCTCCGTTTTGCGGATGACATAGTCATAATAGCTAGCTCGCTGGAGGATCTTAGCGGAATGCTAAACGGCTTAAACGTAGCGTCCCAGCAGGTTGGCCTCGGTATGAACTTGGACCAGACAAAAGTCATGTCCATGTCGTACCGAGATCAATCAGCGTTGGTAATGCCACTCTAGAAGTTGTGCAAAAATACGTCTACCTTGGACAGACTATACAATTAGGCGTAGCCAACTTCAGCAAAGAAGCCGACAGACGCATTCAGCTAGGATGGGCGGCATTCGGGAAGCTGCGCCACATCTTCCTATCAAACATACCCCAATGTTTGAAGACGAGAGTTTTCAACCAGTGCGTTCTTCCAGTGCTGTCGTACGGAGCAGAAACGTGGACACTGACATTGGGTCTGGTCCACAAATTTAAGGTCGCTCAGCGGGCTATGGAGAGAGCTATGCTCGGTATTTCTCTGATGGATAAAGTCCGAAACGAGGAAATCCGTCGGAGAACCAAAGTTACCGATATAGCCTTCAAAATTAGTAAGCTGAAGTGGCAATGGGCTGGACATGTCTGTCGTAGAACCGATGAACGACGGAGTAAGTACGATGGAGTAGACGAGTTCTAGAGTGGAGACCACGTACGGGAAGACGCAGAGTGGGTCGACCCCCCGCTAGATGGACGGATGACCTGAGGAAGGTCGCTGGTGGGGGTTGGATGAGGGTGGCAGGAGTTCGTGTGAAGTGGCGAGCCTTGGGGGAGGCCTATATCCAGCAGTGGAGAGACACAGGCTGATGATGATGATGATGATACTACATATATATTTTCAGTCACAGCAAGAGTCTTGCAAGACTCTTAAGCAAGACTAATGCCTAGACCAATGTTAGGAGTGCAAGAACAAGACCAAGACCGAGACCAGCTGTTTGATGCAAGACCTACATCAAGACTTGGCCAGTCATGGTCTTGTACTTGCTTTGGGCAACACTAGTACTAATTGTAGTCTTTTTTTCAGATGTGACCACTGATGATATTACAAAGGCATCGACTTGTGCCAAGAAGATTTACAAACGCCATAACTTCATGGCCTGGTATGGTTGGCGTAATAAGTGTCAGGGAAAGACCCTGCCAGACATTACTTCTTGTTAAATATAATTAACTAGATTAAGTCGTGTGAGGCTACAAGTTTTATTACATTTTAATTTAGTTTATGCTATGTTTTATTTACCCACCTTCCACAAAGGGTACAGAACCCGGCATTTGATATATAGCACATCAAGAACAAAACTGACACCTGTATTCAACTGTTTCCTTAACGGATCCCCCACTCAATTATTTCTGCCAACTGCCAAACGCAGGGACGCCTCGGACACACCTATCGTTCCGATACGCGATAATAGTAACCTAAGCACGCTTAAAGGTGTTCCGATACGCGCTTAAACTGTTTTGCCAAGCTGTGTAACGTCACAAATGACATCATTTCTCGCGCTTAGACTGCTCACGATATCGAGGTAGATCGCTCTGAGCGCTGTCATTTTTTTGTCATTATGTCGCGCGGCATTTTCAAGTTTTTTTTAAATTAAGTTTTCTTTTAAATTATTTAATATTGTAATTCGTTTATACTGTTTGTATATTACTTCTAAAACAAATCTATAATTCATATTTAAGTGGGAAGTAAAAAAAATAATGTCTGTAACACGGCAAGTTATTTTAAATTACCAAAATAAGTTAATAATATTAAACTTTACACATATAAAGATGAATAAACCAAGAGATGTATATTTGTTATATTGTACTTCGTTTATACTGTTTGTATATTACTTCTAAAACAAATCTATTATTAATATTTAAGTAGGAAGTGAAAAAAAAATGTCTGTAACACGGCAAGTTATTTTAAATTACAAAAATAAGTTAATAATATTAAACTTCACACATATAAAGATGAATAAACCGAGAGATGTATATTTGTTAGTATTCATACTCAAAGATGTGGAATCCGCAATTTATCTTCCATGCATTTAAAAAAAAACCAACATTTTAATAATGAAAATGTGATTTAGACCGTTCCGAATTGATATCACGCTCTGAGCATCCAAATCGCGATATTTGATTCGGAACGACGGTCAATGTCATAATCGTTCTAAGCGCTCTGAGCGCGATTCGGAATGGGGGTACAAAGAGTTGCTCTAAGCTTTCGGATGATGTCGTTGATAGCCGGGTGACACAAAAACGCCGTGGTTTCCGAGATTTAATTGGACTATACTTCCGAAAAACTGTTTTTCAAAATCTATTGAGTAGGCATGAATAAACAAAAAAAGCATTTTTATAAATCGCCTTAAGCTTTCACAAACAATAAAATTAAACGAATACAATTTAAATTACCTTCATTTAATCATTGGCTCTTTATTATTTAAGAGCGCACCTTGCTATTCCCTGCGGAAACGAGCTCCTTATAACTTCGTACAAACGACTGGAACGTGTTTACCCTTATGCTTAGTTCGAGTAAAACACTTTAGACCTACTATTTACGTACACCTGTTAAGAGAAAAGAGAAAGACACAATATATACATGACTATACAATCACATTTGCATCCATATTATCATATATTTTGTTTTGTTTTATTCATTCGTAAGAAGTTACAATGAATAATTAATAATAATAAACATACAAAAAAATATTATAAAATAAAATTAATATTAATACTAAGGATAGGGATATAGGTCCCGTCCGCGTGGAATGGTGGCAAGAACGCTGGCTGCATTTCCCCGCTGAATTGCAATATTGATTCTTTTGAAGAAAAAACAGCCAGCCCTCTTGTCACCGGAGGAGACGACAAGACGGGTGTTATGTCTTTTAAAAACTCTTTAGCGCTTGCACTCCAGAGTTTCTATATATAATCTTTTAATATACTTCGGACTCCGCATTTTCCGCCGCGGTCTCCGCTTTATGCGCTGTCCCCCTGAGATGCGACGCGGCGAGAGTGTAGACGCGTACGTGTGTATAGTATAGTGTACGTGGCGCCCTACACCAGGGGACCAAAGTCATACCATCGGGTTATTTCCCATCATCTCGCATAACTCGAGCAGGCTTCAAAAGATCTGAAACCTTCAAAGGTTGGTTGATAGAAAATGCCTGGCCATTAAGCCCGCCTATGTACAATTTTAGTGCAATAAAGTATTTAAAATAAATTAAAACGGCGGCTAGAGCCCTTTCAATAGTATTGTTAAGAAAGCCGTGGCAGTGTGCCAAGAACACTTGCAGCATTTCCCCGCTGCACCACTGCTATGCTGATTTATGCGCGAAAAAACTAGCCCTCTTGTCACATACAGCCATAACCAGCAGGTCCACGGTCCCATTGTCTTAACTTTAAAAGGTACAAACACATAGTCATTACCAACTGACTCGCATTTGCGACATTTGGCCTTTTCAACTAAGTCCGCAGGGCCCTGACAGATGTGCCCAGGACATTAGACCGAGGTGTCGACACAAGTAACGTCCCACACCAATGCTCCACACATGGACGGCACCAAAGTTAATCCTTCGGGCGTTTTACCATCACCGCGAGAGATCCCGGACGGTTCAAGAAGCGATAGAATCCTGGCAGTAACCAAACCTCAGTTTAAAATTACTGCCTCCGTGCTTAGCGGTTAAGTCAATGGATTTAGAAGCGGAGGTACCGGGTTCGATTCCTAGTCGGGACACAATAATTAATTTGCGGTATTACTCAAGTTTGGTAGCTTGCCACTTGTCATGATGGGCCTATATAGTAAAGTTGGCTAAATGTTAATGCACTTCTTTAAAACTAGGTTTCTGACCACCCCGAAAGATGATACATATGGATACGAGTATATCATAAAATGGATGGTCAAAAAATAAACTGCAACTTGTGCCCCATATTTAATGTCAAATTTATCGTTTTCCATAATTATTCACATTGAAGCACATTATTAAACAAAACAACATCACTTTTGACTAACAATATCCACAGAAAAGTATTTTACAAAACAAAAACTTGCACTTCCTTGACATGTCCGAAAAATAGAGAGAAGAACTCCAACAATGCCTTTAATCTAAATCATAATATCACGATACTACGAGGTGTGGCTTGAGTAATAAACCTTCCAAGAAAGGAATTATTAGTTACCTACCTCTTAAAAACAACTAGGTGTCCGAACTAATAATTCATCCGCAATTCTTTCTCGTTAAAGAGGAATTGTAGTATTTTCCTATATAATCCTTCCCTTAAGTGAATCTAAACCTTATTAAATAAATAAAAACAAAATTCCTACACTAATCTATGCAAATAAAATTCAAAATTACCTTTTAAATGGGCATGCAAGTAGTTGAACGCACACAAAACGCATTAGCGCGGATTTGGGCGCATGCGTAGAGCACCATCGACGGCTGACCTCGGAACGAACGGCGGAACGGTTGAGTCGGCAGTGGACGCGCGGGCATGGTCGCGAGCGAATGGTGCGCGGGTCGGGCTGGGCCCGTGGTGAAGCCCGCGTGGCTGACGACAAAGACTTCCAAACGCTAAATGATCTCCTTTCAACCCTCGACGGCTGGTCGCTGGAATACGAGAAAGACGGCGTTCGTGTTTGGGCAGAGGACGCGGCTCACGGCGCGCTCCGCACAGTCAAGGTTTCTCATCCCTTAATAAATCTCGGGCAGTCCAATTTAAAAACGCCAAACAATGCAAACATTAAAATACGCTAGTGTTATGAGTACCTTTATTTTTATACACTTTTATTATACCAACTTTTATTGTTTTCGACTCATTCTCGTTTCTTAGTTCAGCCAATCAGGTACCCTGTAATCAAAAAGTTAAACAGTTCATTCATGCTGTCTTAAATTTTTCATTGGTACCTAAATGCTGGAAAAAAGTCGCTGGTGAAGGCTGAGTGAGAGAGGCATGAGATTGTGTGAAGGGGCGAGCTTGGGGGGGAGGCCTATATCCAGCAATGGAGAGACACAGGCTGATGATGATGATGATGACATGCCGGGCCAACAACAAATGTACAAACAACCACAATTTATGACATTTTTTTTAAGGATATTTAAGTAAAGCGTTCTTACAACCGCCTAAAACACTATTAAACGGATTTTTTTTAAAATCTTATTATTCTTTCTTTGTCACCGAACGTTTCCACCGGAATTTGCTTGAGTCCGTGATTACATCAATTTCTACAATATATATTATAATATTTAATTAACTATATCCTGTGCTAATATAAAACTATCTACTGTGCCTGGAAAGTGGTATGTTGGAAGCGAAGAACAGAACTGGCAGTACCTTATGGCGACACATAAAATAATATTAGTCAAACTTAAATGCGGCTGTAAAGGGCCTTGCCAAAATTTATTAAAAGTCTAAAACCTGCATACAAGATTACGTACTAATGCTAAAATGCTGTCCAAAGACATTGTCATAAAAACAAAAAAATGACAAACTTATAAATAAATTATTATATTATTACAAAGGTAATGCCAGATTGTTGCGGCTGTAAATGGGTCTTGTCAGTCTTCTCTTATACTAAATAGAAAATAAAATTAAATTAAAAAACAATAAATAAACTTTCAATGGTCTCAATGGTCAAAAAAAATAGTAAAGTATCATCACGACCGTGTCTCTTTTGGCGTGGTAAGAAACCACGCTTATAAAGAAGCGGATTCACATTTAGCCAACTTTACTATAGGCCATAAACTAAATAATAATTAATTTTATTTATTTCAATTCAATTCAATTCGTTTATTTTTGCAAGTAGGCATAGGACAAAAAGATATGTATTCTGCACTTTTACACGTCAATTTTTACAATATTGATATATATAAAACGATATAATTTTATAGTACATATTGGTGAATCTGTACAGTGTAGCAGTAGGTACATGATAACCATCATTTGGAAAGAGAAACAATAAAATAACACAATTATAAATAAAGAATAACGCTTAACATTATAGCTGCTGTAGATAATTAAACATTATTGTGAACTGACCAGGAATCGGACCCGGTACCTACGAGTCGAAATTTACGGTCTTAACCGCTAGACCACGGAGGCAGTTAAAAAAATCAGTTAGTAGGTTTTTAAATTGTAATGCCGACCTTTCATTGAAAGCCCACTTAGTTTTGCGGTTCGATGCTCTTTATGTTGCTTTGATATTCAAGACAGTGAACGCATCGACGCAGAACCTGTTGAAGTTGTGAAACCTGCACAGGCCACCCTGTTGTGTCGACTATCGATTTTCCCCGTCCTATTTCGTATACAGTACAAATTAAAAGTAAACATTTATACTAGTTAAGGGAGGGCTTCTATATATTTTTCTAGAACCTTTTTATTGCCTCCGTGGTCTAGCGGTTAAGTCCGAGGATTTAGACTCGAAGGTACCGGGTTCGATTCCTGGTCGAGACACAAAAATATTGATTAATGTAAATATATGATATTTCTCGAGTTTGGTACGCTGGGGACATCGACGAGCTTGCCACTTGTCATGATTGGCTTATAGTAAAGTTGGCTAAATGTGAATACGCTTATTTATAAGCGTGGTTTCTGACCACCACGAAAGGGAAACGGTCGTGATGATAATTTACTTTTTAAACCTTTTTATTGATATTAAAAATGCTACAAGTATTTCATTTAGCTTTATTTATTTCATCCTCGCCAAGCCGTCTGGCCAGCGTGGCGAGTGTAGGCCAAATTCTCCAGATATATGTTCTGGAAGGCCCATCTCCAGCAGTGGAGGTCTAGGACACTGTGTTCTAGGGGCTGTGATGAATGAATGAATTTCATTTAGTAAAAACTAAAAATTCTAATATTAAAAAAATAACTTTGTTGAGACAATCATTATTAATTACAGCATATTTAAAAAAAATACAGTACAAGGTAAGTACTTTCAACGAGAACAACAAATAGGTGGTAGGCGGTTTGCCCAGACTGGGCTGGGGAAATATCCACCGTTCGTGCTGATAAACCCAGTAAAGTGTATCCCCATTCCACACTGGATAAGGCTCGAATTGCCGTCATGCCCAGTCAAGCCGGCATAGTGTTAGGGACTGTTGTCAGTCATGAGTATCTGATTCCAGTTGCTAACATTCATGGACCTTGCGCGCCACTTACTATCAGGTATTAGATGGGCGCAAGGTCAGATGTCGTACTAGTATTTAAAAAAAAGTTAAAAATAAAATGTTTTAGAAATAAAAATTGACATAAATATGTTGACAGTTGTCATACATACAGCTGACCTAGTTAAGTAAACATAATTTATTATCTAACCTACCCATCACCAGGCATGATTATTTTATATATAATGTAAAAAGAAAATAATATAATTATTCCATGTAAATTAATATACAATAAATATAAATTAAAAGCTACCTAAATATTAAAATTAAAAATAAACTAAACTATAAATAAAAAATGACCTCTAGTGACGTCCTATCCGAAATAGTCACAAGGAGACTGTCAACATTTCCCCTCTGTATAGCGAGGCTATAAAGTTGGCAGAAATAATTGCCGGCCTTCCTGTCTCCAGACCTCTCCGCCAGCCGCTTTGTCAAAATCCTTTGACAAATCCCAATAGGTCCATCGTCCTGACCCTAAACGGAGAAGAAGACGCACTTCCCGCGCCTGACGAGGTAGCCTGGATGTGAGATAAAGCTAATGTGTCTGTCTACACACGTCGCATCCCACACCAGATACCTTCCAAGTTTCCACGTCCCACTCCCAACAGTCATTCCGTCAGGTCTCTTGCATATATAATATATTTATTTATACCGGGGGCAAGTTGTACATTGTATAATATGTCTCGGTCTGGGTGTTTATATGTATAATATGTATATATTTACAAATAAAACAGTATAATATGTAGTTTATCAACCATCTAGTTTCCGTAACACAAGCCTCGTAGCTTACCACGGAAACTAGATGGCGCTGTGTGACCTGTCTGGAAATATTTATTTTTATTTATAATTTATTTAATAATAAAATTAAGTACCATAACGACCGTATTCTTTCCGGGGAGGTTAGAAACCACGGTTTTCAATTAACCAACTTTACTATAGGCCCATCATGACAAGTGACAAACTCGTCGATGTCTCTTGCGTATAACAAACTCGAGAAATATCACAAATATTTAACTGCCTCCGTGGTCTAGCGGTTAAGTCCGTGGATTTAGACTCGGAGGTACCGGGTTCGATTCGTGGTCGGGACATAAAAATATTTATTAATGTAAATAAATACATTTAATTAATATTAAATCCATTTGTGATATATCTCGAGTTTGGTACGCTGGAGACATCGACGAGCTTGCCACTTGTCATGATTGCCTATAGTAAAGTTTGGCTTTATAAGCCTGGTTTCTGACCACCCCGAAAGGGATACGATCGTGATGATAAACAACATGCATAAAATACAAGTTGTAGGTATAATAAATCAAATAAATTATTGTGTCCCAACCAGAAATCGAACCCGGTACCTCAGCGTCTAAATCGACGGTTTAAATCTAGCGGTTACTAGACTACTGAGGCTAATGCAGGAAAAAAATCGCCACGACTAAAATAGCACCACGGATTCAAGTTTAAAAAGCTCGTCTTTTATATAAAAGGGGTTTAACTCCCATGAGAGTTGGTTCCGTACGTTCAGTGTTAATGGTCTAAAAAGCAAAGTTAACCCAGATGCTGCATTTTAAAAATTCACAACATTCTCACGTTTTAAAAGCTTTTACTATTGAAGCAAACGTCGTCGTAATATGTAATTGTAGCCAGTTCGCCGAGAGTTAATAAATAGTGTTGCCCAAAGACTTGGTCTTGGTCTTGCATCAGAATAGGTCGTCTTGGTCTCGGTCTTGGTCTTGGTCTAGCGCAAGAGTCTCGCAAGACTCTTACTCTGACTCAATATAAATTTTATTTTCCAATTGTACTAAGGAATCTCTCTCCGCGATGTTTTTAGGATACCGAACTTGAGAAATATCACAAATAAATAAAATAATTTATTGTGTCCTGACCAGGAATCAAACCCTGTACCTCCAAGTCCGTATCCACGGAATTAACCGCTCGACCTCGGAGGCATTAGGTAGGATTTAGCTATACTAAAATAAAATTATTTGCAAACCAGCTCCCCGAAGTTCCAAATACCTAAACGTTATTTTTTTTTTCCTTAGGAACAAAAAAATATTAATTACGGACACGACGCAATTAAAATTTATTGAAAACAAAAAACCTAACCCCAAAAAAACTTTAGCAAAATTTGGAAAAAAAATCTGTGCAAGTGACTTGCGAGACTCTTGCGCAAGAACCAAGATTGGGCAACACTATTAATAAATGACAAAACAGGGGTTCTCAACTCATAATCACAGCCCCTCGAACCTAGTCTTAGACCTCCACTGTCGGAGATGGGCCTTACATAAATTTCTAGAGAATTCGGCCTATACTCGCCACGCTGATGTGGATTTTTTATGACAATTTATTAACAATTCCACAAGTTGGTGCTAGTGGAACCGGGACTAAAGGCTTAATGTGCTCTCATTAAATAAAAATAATACGAATAGTAGGTAGGTATTATTTCCTAAATTCGTTTTTTGAGCCCGCAACCAATTACCCAGTATGCCTAGTGTGACAGTGAAGTTTCGTAAACTTAAACCCAGTAGGTCGTAGGTTCGATTCCCACCGGGGGCAAGTTGTACATTGTATAATTTGTCTCGGTCTGGGTGTTTATATGTATAATATGTATATATATTTACAAAAAAAAGTATAATATGTAGTTTATCAACCATCTAGTTTCCGTAACACAAGCCTCGTAGCTTACCACGGAAATTAGATGGCGCTGTGTGACCTGTCTGGAAATATTTATTTATTTATTTATTATTTACCTAGTCTCATGACTGTAATGTTCTGTATTGTCCCAAAGGTTGGCTGCCAGAGAATGCCTAGCTGCATTAAGCCCGCCCTTTGTACATAGTGCAATAAAGTTTTAAATAAATAAATAAATAATAAATGTTCCAACCACAGACAAGAATTTAGTTCTCACTACCAATTACAGGCAACTACTTTCTATATAAATAATAATAATAAAACTTTATTTCAGAATAAATTCCATGTTAACAATTTTTAAAGAAATCTTATAATATCTAGTGTTAGTAAAAAAAAACAAAATTATAATACAAAAAAAAATTTTTCTTCCCTTTCTGGGGCCCAGGTCACCTGCTGACATGAATAAAAAATTGAAATTTCTTGTTATATATTTCCACTAACTTTATTAAGATTATTTATTATCTTTCTTCGAGTCGCAATTCGTTAATCAGCAATGGTTGCAGTCCTCGGCGTAGAGAATAGTGCACACTCGACCATGGTTATTCAACAAAGTAATATAAATATGTTTGCAGGTGGTGGTTGAGTACGAAGACGTGGACCCTGACGCGCTGTACGACGTGCTCCACGATCCAGAATACCGGTCTGTCTGGGACACGCACATGATCTCGGCCGAGGACGCGGGACATATCAATGTCAACAATGATGTTGGATATTACTCAAGCAAGTATTTTATTACACACACATAAATGTACAAACATTATGTAGGTAGATAAGCATGCAACAAACATATAAACCTATAGTCCATTCATGTTAGAAAATTGTAAGTCATTGTAGTTACGAAACGGGACAATCATAACAAGTGGTAGATGTCTCTAGCGTACCAAACTCGAGGAATATCACAAATAAATTCAATAATAATTAAATTTATTTATTTAATTGAATATTATTGTGAAAGGAATCGAACCCGGTACCTCCGAGTTTAAATCCACGGACTTATCCGCTTACCACGATGGCATTTAAAAAAAAAAGAAATGCAGAGTCCGGCAAGCGACGACGTATGACAAGTATTTAAGTATACATAAATAAATAAATAAAAAAAAAAAAAGATTATATGTTTGTGCCCAAGCGCCAAAGACTTTTAAAAGACAACACCTCCGATAACAAGAGGGCTGGCTCTTTCTCTTTGCCCAAAGAATCAGTATTGCAATTCAGAGGGGAAATGCAGCCAGCATTCTTGCCTACATTCCACGCGGACGGGACTTATATCCATAGCATTTACTATAAAATAAATATTTTAAATATGACAAATGTTATTATTAAGAAATATTTTGTTACGCAATGAAGTAAATATGTAGATGCTAATAATAAGATATTAGCTTCATATTTTAAGTTATTTCTGTTTCTTTAGCCGATAAAAGAAGTTATTTAATCAATGGAAACTGTCAATGTCAAACTATATTAGAATATTTTGTAACACAATGCCGTCGAACTTACAAAACATTGCGTTAGACAAAGGTATTTTTATATAGTCCAATCGCGTTTAAAAAATAGTCACTAGCGCAACTGCAGGGTAAATTATTCACAATGATGAGAAAATAAGCTTTTGTCGAAAAGAAAAACTCAATTTTTAATTTAAATCAATAAAATTTTATGAGATTCATATTTTAAGCTATAAGAGATAGCTTACTTAAAAACTAGGATATAGATTCTAGGATATAAATGTACCACCTTTAGGTGCCACAACATGCACAAAATACAAGTGGTAGGTAATAATAAATAATAAAAAAAATATAAAATCAAATTAAATTAAATTCTAAGTTTAAACATACAAATAGCCTAATAAAAAATATTAAACACGTCTAAAAAATATAAAATAAAATATTGTACTTAGTCTAATTTAATATTAATAGGAACAATGTGTCTTAACATTTAACTTGAATTTTGAAAGCGAATCGTTGAACATATCTATTTCTTGACCAATCTCTTTATATTTTTTGGATATTCTAATACAGGGTGCGCCAGAGAAACTTACTTATTTGAAAGGTCAATAAACAAAAGTACTTCAGTTATTGTTTAAATTTTTATTTTATTTTAGAATACAATATCCCATTTTTTTTAAACAGACTTGATAATGACATCAGTTAAATGGCGACCCCCATTGCGCATACACTGATTAAGTCGATTTCTGAAGTTAATGTCCACTCTTTGCAGCATATCAATCGCTATGTTGGCAATGGCGTCGCGAATGTTGTTTTTGAGTTGAGCTATTGTCCGTGGCCGATCGACATAAACCAGGGATTTCAAATAACCCCATAAAAAGAAATCGCATGGAGCCAAATCTGGAGAGCGAGCCGGCCATGTGAGATCGCCTCTGAGAGAGATAAGCCGGTCGGAGAAATGTTGTCGCAACAAATTCATTGAGCCTCGTGCTGTGTGTGCTTTGGCTCCTTCTTGCTGAAACCACACTTCCTTAGCGTTTATTTCTTCGAGGCTTGGAAGAAAAAAAGAAGAATTTTAAAGCGAGCGCGGAAGGCTCGTTGCGACCGTTAGAAAAGAAGCTCTCGACGGCGTATGCCCGCTGTTCTCTAGGCCAGAGCATGATGGCAACTGACTAGAGGAAGAAACAAACCCCCCTCACCCCTCTACCCACCCAACTCACCGCCCGGGATTTTTTTCAAATAAGTAAGTTTCTCTGGCGCACCCTGTATAGTCCAATCCGCTCTACTTATGCTATGTTTAACTTGAAAGCAAAGCAATGTTTGCTTTTTTACTGAATTTTGCTTAAAATGTATGAAAATCATAGAGCACGCCAAGTCAATAATAAATATTTTTTTATTTACTGAGCGGTACGCGAAGTCCAAGAATGGGTGCAACTGACGCCAGCCTCAGACAACCGACATCAGTCCTTACCACTATCCCGGCCTATAAAGTTGCTAAAGCGACAAGTCAAACCGACATCAGTCCCTACCACTATGCCGGCCTATAAAGATGCTAAAACGACAAGTCAAACACAGGGAGGAGAACAAGTAATAAATTGTAAAATTTTGATCTATATAGAAAGTGGTGCCGCCTAGTGGTCGGTAGGGAGAACTATCTTCTTGTCTGTGGTTGAACATAATAAAGTTGTCATTCATTCAATTCTTATACTTATTACATTCAATTAATTGATTCAATTCATTCAACAGGTCAGCCATTGTTGTTGTCAACAGGCGAACCTACAAAATTTAATTTAAATGTATTGTGTAAGTTCCCAGTACCATATCGTATGGTAAAATAGTTAGATAATACACAATATTTTTTAATCTAGGCACACAGTTAATTTGTTGCAGGTTAAGACATAGAAATTCTAATATATTTCCAAAATAGACTACTTATCTCAATAGTATACTCGACTATAAAAACTTTAAAAATATTTGATTGATACAAGCGAGCAAGAGGGATGCTGTCACGTTAAGCGGGACATTAAAATAAAACAAATATGAATATTTTAAATTAAAGCTGATAGTAATTATTGAGCAAGGCTAGTGCGAAGCAGCTGTTTCAGCGAGAATGAAAAAAAAAAATGTATCCGTCTGACAGTTGTTTTCTTCAAAATGGTGTGAGGCAAAGGATGTCGTTTGCAGCCGAAAACGTTCATCCTTGGCCATTGTCGATACTAATCGCTACAATGCAAAGACGTTAACGTTCCATTTCTACATATTGCAATAAAGTTTTAAATAATATCTAACGCGCATCGTGATAATCGGGGTCCTAAATAGTTCGTGTTAATTAGACGCGAGATTAGAGGTCTGTTTTATCCCACAATTAATTCTTGTCTCGTCCGCCGCGTCGACTCAGGGCGGTCGTTTGTGCTAAAACCTAACCAACATTCAAATAATAAACACAACAAACTTTTCACTTACGGTTAAGTATACTTTTGGCCTAAGGCTGGATATTCATAAAGCCTTTATATTTTTAATAAAAACTTTATTATACAAAATACAAAAGCGAACTTAATGCCCGTAGACATTCTCTGACAGCCAAACCTTAAGCCAATACTTATAGGATAAATAAACAAAAATAAATAATATACTAAACAGAGCCCAACTTCGCCGATGGTATATATATATTTTTTAATACTGAACACGACTGGTGATATTGCTTCGTTTGTTTGCACCCAGTTCGCCGCTTCGCACGAAACTAATGATATTTAAAGCCTACATCTACGCAACAAAATCTGCCGTACCATTGTCGGCGTCTCGCGTTACGTGAGAAACGATGCCATACTTACATAGGTATACGATGTATGCTGATGGAAACTTTAGACGGACTTAATGCCCGTAGACATTTTCTGACAGCCAAACCTTGGGGACAAATTTGAACTATTATAGGTGCAACGAAAGAAATTTAAAAAAAATAGGAAGAAAAATTAACAGCTTAATCATACACTTACATATTATACTGTTATATTTATTTATTTATTTAGTACACACAGCAGTACATATATTATCACACACATAACATAGTATAATTATATTATGTGTATATAGTATATTTATATATATATATATATATATTTACAAATTTAAGCTATTTTAATATTTTTCTTTATCCTGCCCATCACCTTACATGATCCCCAAGGTTAGCTGGTGAAGAATGCCTTATGGCGTTATAGCTCGCCTATGTACTAGGTTTTTAAGTGCAATAAAGTATTTAAATAAATAAATAAATAATCCTGCTAGATAAATACTCGCTCTAGCATTTTTGAAAGACATAAGTCTGTCTCTATCTTGTTTTTTTTTTTTTTATTAAGTTATTTTTGGAATATAATAAAAGTACCTACGTAATTATTTTATTTGTTTCCATTTCAAGAGAAGAGATTTCCTTCTAATTTTATTTATTTATTTACCATTTATTTATTGGCCCTGTCTTAGTTTGGAGGACAGGAATAAAGTTTACGACCGCACATAAACATTTATTGCCCATTTCCGATTTGGTAGCGTCAAAGGTAATATAACTTGCGATTTCTAAGAATATTTGGCCTGTCCATACTAAAATTTGGTAACATCCGACTATGAATATATTATTCAATGGGGTGTATCACTAACTTTTTATCACGATAGATGGCGCATGATAGATGGTACCTTATATAACTGTCAGTTGCATATAAATCTAGTAATTTTATTACGAAATCTATTATTTTCTGGATATCATGCCGAAGTGAGAAGCTTTTAAGTGTACAAATCGAGATTTCCAAGCGAAATCAAAGATATGGTTATCTCAAAATTGTCGTTCTATTAATTCAACCTTTTAACTTTTAAAAGACGGTGTTCTCTTTCTTCATTCGTCTTCTAAGGTAGGTAACGTTAAGTTATAATATATTTTTCTGTTATAAAAATAAAAATAGGTGTTAACAAGGTACCAATGCCGCTAGCGACATCTACAAAAAGCTTTGCGTGATACACCCCATTGGGAAAAGAATGGCAACACTTGGAAAAACTCTCGATTACCCAAACACTAGCGTCGGATTTTTTATTTTTTTGATTTTTATTTTTATTTTTTATTAATGGAATTAGTAACAATTTTCCAGTGTCAAAGTTAGGGAAAGACGGGTTAAATGAAAAAAGGATTTAAAACTAGCGTCGGATGGTAGGATACTTATAATTACATACATACCTATTGTAGGTATACATATAGCATTTGTTAATAGTATTACATCAATATTTTATTTATTTATTTAATTTAAAAACTTTATTGCACAATGTACAAAAGGCGAAGCTTAATACCGTCAGGCATTCTCTGACAGTCGACCTTGGCGACAAAGGAGATATTAAATAGAAATATGGGACGGTGCAAAAATAAGAGTTAAAAGAGACAGTTTTTGCTATAACTAATATTTAACTTAATATCAAATACATATATTACATCATATATAAACCTACATATACTCATATATACATAATACATACATACATATATAACAACATAATAATTAGAATAAACTAAAAACACACATTAAAATAGATATATTTATTGGGACTTAATTAAATGTATGAACACAAGCCTCTTAAAGGTGCTTGACGAATACTGACTGGAAGGCTGTTCCAAAGGGATGACGCTGCGACTACGGAAGACTTTGAGACAAAGTTAGAGTGATGGGAAGGGATAGAAAGGACGGAGTTTTGTGAAGATCGAAGAGTTCTGTCGTGAAAGGAGCTGAGTAATGTTGTTTTAGGTATATAGGAGTATTAGGTTCATCAATTGCTATTTATCGATTATAATATTCAGTAAAGAAGCCGACAGACGCATTCAGCTAGGATAGGCAGCATTCGGGAAGTTACGACACATCTATCTTCCTATCGAACATACCACAGTGTTCGAAGACAAAGTTTTCAACCAGTGCGTTCTTTCGGTAATGTCGTATGGAGCAGAGACGTGGACACTGACGGTGGGTCTGATGCATAAGCTCAAGGTAGCTTATCAAGCTATGAAGAGAGAGCTATGCTCGGGATTTCTCTGAAGGATAAAGTCAGAAACGTTGACATCCGTCAAAGAACCAAGGTTACCGACATAGCTTTCAAAATGAGCAAGTTGAAGTGGCAATGGGCTGGACACGTCTGTCGCAGAAGCGATGAACGATGGAGTAAACGGAGACTTAGACGGAGGACAACCCCCCGCCAGTTGAACGGATGACCTGAGCAAGGTCGCTGATGGGGGATGGATGAGGATTGAAGATTGTGTAAAATGGCGTGCCTTGGAGGCCTATATCGCAGATTTACAGCCAGTTACAGAAAGGATAATTAAAATATTCAATGATCATCATTATAGTATATAGTTTTATACTGAAAACATTACGTAAATTTGGACCTTCCGTACGTCCAAGAATATGGAAGGTCCAACTGGCGCCAGCCACTGACTAACATCAGTATCTACCACTATGTCGGCCCAGTGGCGGATTTACAAATTTGCCGCTAGTAGGCTATTTATTATTTTAATTTGACTCGGCCACTGTACAGGCACGAAATTAATTTAAGTTAATTTGATTCTATTATAATTAGACATATAAAATATAAAATATGTCAACCTCACATATGCAAGTGTGGTTCTCAAGTTGATGAAATGGGTCTACACGGGCTTAGTTGTCAAAAGAGTGCAGGCAGATTCTCCAGACACCAAGCCCTAAATGAGTTCATAAAGAGAAGTTTGTGGTCTGCTAAAATCCCGTCCGTCCTTGAACCATCAGGACTTTCACGTAGTGATGGTAAAAGGCCGGATGGTATGTCTCTTGTACCATGGAGTGAGGGAAGATGTCTTGTTTGGGATGCCACCTGTGTGGATACCTTTGCCGCTTGCCACATTTCCTCTACATCAAAAAAGGCCGGTTCGGCTGCTCATACAGCCGAATTTAGAAAACACATCAAATACAATAGCATTAAACAAAATTATAACTTTGTGGCATTTGGGGTTGAAACAATGGGGGTACGAGGGGCGTTCAAAATATTCTCGGTATTGATACGTTACAACCTCTTTTATATATATATTTGTTACTGGCCGCTAAGATTCATCCATTGACATTAAAAAAAAGTAAAATTGGAACCGAGATGTTCTTTTGTTTTTCTGCAATTGCCGAACAAACATGAACACCATGAGCGAATTAACAATTTTAACGAAATTAGAGCACCGATCCGTCATAAAATTCTTGACAAAACAGGGTAAAAATCAAAAAACCATAAAAGAGGAAATGGATTGTGTTTACCGTGAGTCTGCTCCTTCTTTATCTACTATTCAAAAATGGTCAAGCGAATTTAAGCGTGGAAGGGAGAGTATTGAAGATGACCCTAGACCTGGCCGGCCTGTAGTGGCTACCTCACAAGAAAATATTGATAAAGTGGAAAAACTTATATTGGAAGACGGCCGAGTGAAGGTAAAATCTATAGCTCAAGTAACCAATCTCTCTATTGGTACCGTACATGACATTATACATGACCATCTTAATATGTCAAAAGTAAGTGCAAGATGGGTTCCGCGAATGCTGACGCTTCTTCAAAAGGATATGCGTGTGGCTTGCTGTTCAGATTTTATCGACCTGTGTGGTGAAAATCCCGATGAGGTGCTGCAAAAAATAGTTACTGGAGATGAAACCTGGGTTCATCATTATGACCCAGAGAGCAAACAGGAGTCCATGCAGTGGCACATTAAGGGTTCAGCTCATCCCAAGAAGTTCAAGGTAATCCCGTCAGCTGGCAAGGTCATGGCCACAATATTTTGGGATTGTGAAGGAGTTTTGCTTATCGATTATAAAGAAAAAGGTGTAAATATCACAGGGCAGTACTACGCTAACGTTATACGTCAATTAAGAGATGCGATCAAAGAAAAGAGGCGAGGAAAATTAACCAAAGGTGTTCTGCTTCTGCATGACAACGCCCCTGTCCATACTGCTCATATTGCCAAGGCAGCTATTGTTGAATGTGGGTTTGAAACTGTTACTCATCCACCCTATAGTCCGGACTTAGCCCCAAGCGACTTCTTTTTGTTTCCCAATCTTAAAAAGGATCTGCGTGGAAATAAATTTTCTGACGATGAAGCGTTGAAGACGGCCGTGGAGGAGCATTTTTACACCAAAGATAAAAAATATTTTTATGAGGGATTAAAAAAAATAATTGATCGATCTTATAAGTGTATGAACATAGGGGGGGAGTATATTGAAAAATAAAAATATCAAACTTTTCGTACTTGTTTGTTTTTATCCACATACCGAGAATATTTTGAACGCCCCTCGTATATTCTCTTGATACCCACAAATTCATAAAAGAGCTGGGTAAACGAATTTTCCAAGAGTGTGGCGATCCCAAATGCCACAACTACCTAAAACAGAATATGTCCATAATAATTCAACGAGGAAATGCGGCGTGCGTTTTAGGTACCCTCCCTGGTGGTAAGCCCTTAGTTTATTTTGTAGAATAGCTTTAATTTCATAGGTATTTTTAGTTTTAGTTTTCTTTATAATTAGTTTTTAGTCAATTTTATTTTAATATTTTTGTATCGAATTACCTACTTCGAATAAATATATATTTGGACCCAGATATTGAACATGAAAAAATTAGACATTATATTATAATTATTTTAGATTATAAGTTGACACGGCCTCTATACAGCCACGAAATTGTTATTAATTTTTTTTATTATTTTTTATTAAGTTTACTAGTTAGTTTAATAAGTTAACACGGCCTTTATAAAGCCACAAATTTAGGTTAAGCTGCAGTACTTGTTTATGGCACCAATGTCACTTACTTATTTCGGTCCATCCATAATTTAATTTTTAATTAATTTAAATAATATTGTATTTTATTTGTAAAAATTGACAATATCCGAGTGTTACCTGTGAACCAAATGGAAATAAATAATTAGAATTTGAATTTGCCGCCCCTACTGACCACTGAAGTTAATTAGTTAATTATAAATACGCTAGTTTAGTTCACAATCATATTATATACCTACATTTATTCTGAAATTGCAACTTTATGATTTCTGTTCTATCGTCCTTATTACATCGGACTTTTCCCGTTATTAGTATGATTGAACTAGGGAATAGTTGTGTCAGTTTCTAGATTAATTTTATGCTAATTATAATCCGTATATTATGCCGCCCTAGGCTCCAGCCTACTCAGGCTACTGGTAAATCCGCCACTGTGACGGCATAATAATATGCTTTTTCACACTTCGCTTAAAGGTCTCCAGGTTGTAGGAATGGGCGAACGCATTGACTGGGAAAGCATCTTCATAGTGCGACAGATGTAAGTCTCTTAGATTTATGAGAACGCAAAGAATTGTGTCATATGCCACGTGATAGATAGCTGGTAGTTTTTTTTTAATACGAGTATATTAGCACGAAATGTGACCTTGCGCTCACCAGATGGTAAGTGGGGAGCGAGATCAATGAATGTTAGCAACTGGAATCAGACACTCATGACTGACATCATTCCCTAACACTATGCCGGCTTCCGATCCCGAAACGTGTGGATACACTTTACTGGGTTTATCGGCACGAACGGTGGATACTTCCCCGCCCTAGCAGACTGGACAATTTACCACTATCAGTCTGCCTACCACCTATTATATATTATATATAATATTTCAGCCAATGACGTGCCTCGATACGTTAAACATATTAGAAGATATTCAGCCTTTCCGCAACCGGCCGTAAGCTCGTCTATTTTCTTTTGACAGGTGTCTCCGATCGCAGTATTAACTCCAGCTATTCTCAATAGCGGTAGATAATGGCTTTTGAAATGATATTGAAAGTTCTCTGTTCTCGTTCCTTTTGTGATTTAACCTATATTAAAATCTTGAGTAGTAGGTACCTAAATATAGGTGTCTGATCAGGCTTTGTCCGTGTAATATAGTGGTCACAAAAAAAAGCATTCGGTAGACGGTATGGTCACATGTCGTGTCAGATAATAATATATACCTATCAGGTATACCTTTTCCGCTTGCCACATTTCCTCTACTTCAAAAAAGGCCGGTTCGGCTACTCATACAGCCGAATCTAAAAAGCGCATTAAATATTATAACTGTGGCATTTGGGGTTGAAACAATGGGAATATATTCTCTTGATAATCCCAAACGTGAAAGAGCTGGGTAAACAAATTTATCAAGAGAGTGGCGACCCCAAATGCCATAAGTTATACCTAAAACAAAATATGTTCCTTATTATTCAATAATAAAATACGGCGAGCGTTTTAGGCAAGCCCATAGTTTATTTTGTAGAATACGTTTTAATTTCATAGAAAATTTTAGTTTAGTTTTATTTATAATTAGTTTTTAATCTTTTTTTTTTGTATCTTCGAATAAAATAATAATATAATATGCCATATTATCACCAGCATGTGACAGGCAGGCCTATATCCACTGCTGGATATAGGCCTCCCTCAATCGCCATTTAATCTTCTGCCAATCTGGCGGGGCATCGTCCCACTGCGTCTTCCTGTACGTTGTCTCCATTCCAGAACCCGTCTACTTCAATGGACGTCGTTTTTGCGATAGATATGTCCGACCCATTCCCACTTCTGCTTACTAGTTTTAAAGGCTAAGTCGGTAACTTTGGTGCTCTGACGGATGTCCACATTTCGGACTTTATTTATTTTAAACTTTTTGCATTATGTACAAAGGCGGACCTAATGCCGCTAGACATTCTTACTAGGTCAACCTTAGGGACATTACGAATATGGTATGTGGGAGGTAGGTGCAAATATTTAAACAGGAAAATAGATAATTAAAATTCTACTAAGTCTAAATCTAATACTAATATAAAACATAAGTATATATAATAATACTAAATTCAAATAAATAATAATACATACATACAAACAATATTACTTACAGTTGTTAGGAACTATTCAAGAAGCGCTTGTCGGATATTTAAGGGCAGGTTGTTCCATAGTTTTGCGGCAACAACTGCAAATGAGTCGGACATAAAACTAGAGTGGTGAGATGAAATAGCAAGTACATCGTTATGCGATGACCGCAACGACCTGTCGTGGAAAGAAGGGAGGAAGGAGAATTTGTTCTTGAGGTATTTCGGTGTCGCAGGTTCATTTAATACAGAAAAAAGCAGACAAAGGATTCGAAGGTTTCTGCGATAGCGAATTGGTAGCCACTTCAACTTAGCTCGATACTCAGAGATGTGATCGTATTTGCCTATTAAAGAAATACCGAGCATAGCTCGCTGAGCGGCCTTATACTTCCACAAGTATAAGGCTGGTCCACACCAGACCCACTGTTAGTTTCTACGTCTCTGCTCCGTATGATAATACTGGAAGAACTAATTAGTTGAATACTTTCGTCTTCAAACTCTGTGGTATGTTCGATAAGAAGATGCGTCGCAACTTCCCGAATGCTGACCATCCTAGCTGAATGCGTCTATCGGCTTCTTTCCTGAGCGTTGGCTACGCGTAATTGTATAGTCTGTCCAAGGTAGACAGACGTATTTTTGCACTACTTCGATAGTGACGTTACTCAGATTGGTCTCAGCATGACATGATTGTTCAACGTGTCATATATCCTATGTCTATATAAATAAATATAAATAAATATAAATATTTCCAGACAGGCCAGGCTTGTGTTACGGAAACTAGATGGTTGATAAACTACATATTATACTTTTTTTTTGTAAATATATACATATTATACATATAAACACCCAGACCGAGACAAATTATACAATGTACAACTTGCCCCCGGTGGGAATCGAACCCACGACCTCCCGAGTTTACGGCAACGTTTGTTACCACTAGAACACTGACGCGGTCTATATATGGGCGTTAAAGAACATCTCTGCCAAAATTCAAAATCGGACTAGTAGTTTAGGCGTGAAGAGGAATTTAAAATAGTATAAATGTGTTCTGACGAAAGACAGCTTAAATAAGAAAGAGCGAATATTGATTGTAAATACGCAACAGTACTGATACCCTATCTTAAAAGTTAATAGCATATTGTGGACGATATTACGGACGATATAAACTTTTTTATTAGTCATAACCATTAGAAGACCCTCTATTCAATTTAATTATCGATTTTATCTACCAGAAATTGCTTTGGTGCTGCTCGACTGCGCAATAAAGAAAAAATAGGCATGACACTATATTGAATGTTGTTAATTTTATATGGAATTTAGTTTAAATACATTTTCTTAAAATACCTACAAAAAGATTAGGATCGAAATGAAAAATACACTTTTCGTACATTTTCTATATCGGTTACTTTGGTTCTCTGACGGACTTCATCCATCAGAGAAATATCGAGTATAGCTTTCCTCATAGCATCTTGAATTGTCAGCGCAGTCCAAATTTCTGCTCCGTACGACCGTATTCCATAAGTCAAACTTTGACTTATGGCTGCCAAAGATGGAAAATATAACAATTATTCACAGAATAAAATTACCACTTGCCAACGCCAACTTGATAACAGATGGACTAAAGTAGTTACTACATGGAAGGGACCGAAGGGCAAGAGAAATAAAGGAAGACCTAAGGAAAGATGGGAGGACGAGATAGTAAAAGAAGCAGGACAACACTGGATGGACGAGGCACAGGATAGAAAGAAATGGATAGAAAATGAGAAGAGCTTTACTTGACGAGGGGTCCTTAATTAGAAAGAAAAACATTATTATAGATATTATTAGAATTTAGATTTGACATTACCATTTAAAAAAAAAACATTTAATTTATAATTTAGACATAGCTTTAGTTTTTTTTTTTTCATTTTAATTAAAAATATATATAAATAAATGTAAAATTATTATTATTATGTTTATATTTTAATTTAAAATTATTAATTTTGTCGATTATATAAACAAACTGTATATGTTAATTAATTAAGGAATAAACGGCTTTATTTTTATTATTATTATTATTACGACAGTATTGGAAGAACGCACTAGTTGAAAACTTTCGTCGTTAAACACTGGGATATGATTGATAAGAAGATGTGGCGCAGCTTACCGAATACCGCCCATCCTAGCTGAATACGTCTGTCGGCTTCTACGCTTAATTGCATAGTCTGTCCAAGGTACATGTATTTTTCCACAACTTGTAGTAAAATAGTATTTTTCCATTTACAGTGTCGTGTCCAGCCCCGCTCAAGAATCGCGACTTCGTGCTGCAGCGCTCCTGGCTGGACACGGGCCACGAGAAGATGATCCTCAACCACTCCGTCTACCACAAACACTATCCTCCAAGGAAGGGATTCGTCAGGTACTATCCAACATATTTCTTCGAATAATTACTAAATCTACCCCACCTAGCCAAAATGTTAAGTTAACACAATGATATTTCGGATGTTAGGTACCTTGTATGGTCCGCTTTTACGGCCCAGTCGTAACACAGGATGAAACTAATGAGAAAATCCAGCAATACAAATGTGGGATATCACTTTATGAATAACAGAGTTGTAAATATGTGGAACAAAATACCAGAAGACATATTAAAGTCCTCAACTGTAAACACTTTTAAAAACAAACTGGACAAGTGGCTAGTGACAATCGAAATAGACTATGGTGATAACTGACAATTTTATAAACTTTACACCAGTGCTTGATATAGGCATATCAGCAATGCGCCTTGCCTATTAATTAATAATAATAATTTATAAACAGTGGAAGTGGCGCGAGAGAAATTCTAGCATAATCTATGGTTTAATTCTTTCAGTAAGTGACTGAAAGAATTGGGCCTAAGCAGGTCTGCCATCAATAGATTTATGGAACGAGCTTCAAAGACGGACATTCACGGAATCATACAGTATTTGGTTGGGTAGAATGGTGGATGGTGGGCGTCTTATTGCGCAATAAAAAAAGGAGTCCTCAATTGTAAACCAGCCTATGGTTAGTTGCAAGCCCGAGACACTATTCTTCTCATCTTTCTCTCCCACATACGATGGACCCGGCACCCGCACGGTGAATCAATGCCTAGAAATTTGTCTTCTTAGACAAAGGATTTCATTCGGATAACAAATCGATTAGAACGCTATTCTACATATATTAAACTAAGCGTGTCTGTAGAAAAAAGTAAAAGTATCATCACGACCGTATCCCTTTCGGGGTGGTCAGAAAATAAGATTCTTTCTTTTACGACACTGATTCACTTTTAGCCAACTTTACTACCATCATGACAAGCGATGTCTCTAGCGTACCAAACTCGAGAAATATCATAAATAAATTAAATAAATTATTGTGTCCCGATCAGTGGAATCAAACCCGTTACCTCCGATTCTAATTCTACGGACTTAACCGCTAGACTATGGATTCATTGAGAAACCTCACTCAGAGGTTCAGGAGTTCCAGCAAAATTTTTGCATCACTTACTAAAAGAATTGGGCCTATGCAGGTCTGCCGTCAATACATTTATGGAACGAGCTTCCAAGACGGCATTAACGGAATCATACAGTATTTGATTGGGTAGGGAGAGAAGTAGAATGGTGGATGGTGAGCGTATTATCGGGCAATAAAATAAAAAAGGGAGGCCTCCTTTTCTTAAACCAGCCTATTGTCGGTCGCAAGCCCGAGACACCATTCTTTTCATCTCTTACCCACACACGATGGACCCAGCACCCGCACGGTGAATCCATAGAATTTTAATTAATTAGAAATTTGTCTAAAAAAACTAATTTTATTAGGTAACTACGAGTATTAACTAAGCTAGACAAGTTAGAGAACGGAAGAAGACCTATTTATGTTTGTCATATTTATCCAAACTAGTCTGCTACGTACATTTTAGTTTATTTTCTGTAGCCTGCAGCTACGTAGGGAACAAACATTTGAACAAAGTTGCGTTCGTATCACGACAAAGTAACTATATTGTTTAGATTGTAAACATAAATGTTTGTTTTTGACAATGTATTCGTAGCACCCACATACTATGCAACTTTTGTGGGTTTTTACGATTAAATAACATTGTTTCTGGTACACGAAATAGCAAATTGCGATTATCATCACAGCCACATCACGGATTGTTTATTTATTATTATTATTAGGTAATGTAACCTGCCCTTTGCAGTTACATGATTATCCAACGCGGTTGGATGTAGTTGCTTTTAATTGTTACGGAGAGGATTCTACGGAACTCCTTTTTTTATTGAAAATGCATAAAACTTTTTTATACTTTATATTTTAGAAATAATTACATTTGTAGAAAAACTAAACACTTATCTACGTGGGACACTATTACGCGGTAGACTTTAACTAATTATTATTTTAATCTTAATCTTTATAAGAAATACTCGCTCTGTCGACCTCTCGGTGCGAGCTCCCCTCCGATCTTCTTTTTTTTTTTTAAACAAAAAACCATCAACCGTGTCATTGTCGTATATTGACAATACTATTCTTTCCTAAAATGCAAATAAAACTCTGTAACCTACATGTACCCGTTACCGTACACACAACAGAAATGAGTACAAAACATTTTTTTAATTTCAAATCTTTACAATACAGTTCCAGTACTATTATTGATGTCATTAATTCCATATACTAGAGGCCGCGCACTGGTTTGGGATGCCACATGTGTTGACACACTCTGTCAGTCACATGTGACATCCAGCCATAAGAAACCTGGTGCCGCCCCAGAATCAGCCGCACGCCTTAAGCGCAACAAGTACGCGGAGATCATCATCAATCACCATTTCATTCCATTTGCAGTTGAAACGATGGGCCCGTGGTCCGAGGAGGCTCTTGTGTTCTCCCGCGAGCTTGGTAAGAAACTCCACTTGGCGACGGGTGACCCTTTGAGTAGAGAATATCTTGTTCAAAGGGTCAGCCTCGCTGTTCAGCGGGGGAACGCAGCGAGTGTCCTCGGCACACTACGCCCATCGAATAGTCGTAATTTTATTTATTAATTTTTAGTTTTTATAATTTAGTTCTTAATTTATTTTATTTTTTAATCTTTGTACTTTACTCCGAATAAATACATTTAGTAGTTAATTAAAAATATATATATATATATAACTTATATATTCTTTTTATGTATATTTCTTAGATAGGCTCCTTCTCTAAATTAATTTCTTTTCAACTATCGCTTCACGATAGTTTGGCGCCCAACTCTATTCTCTCTCTTTAGCTTAATTATCTTTATCTTTATCTCTTTCACACATTCCTCTAAATTCTAAAAAAACACTTCTTCTAGTGCTTCACTCATCTCTTAATTATTTGTAAATAAACCTATATTGTATATAACTTATATCTTCTTTTAATTTATATTTCTTAGATAGGCTCCTTTTATAAAATCTTTTATTTTTAACTATCGCTTCACTATACTATCTACACGATAGCATGCAATTATGAAACATTTACATATATTTAAAAATAAAAATAACAATACACCACCCACAGTGAGTAAGTTCATAAATATTAATTTAGTTTGCTCGCCGTCCACAGCAAATTACTCCTTGCCAAAGGCCAGAAACAATCCACTATAGAGAGCGAAATGGCGAGGATCCAATAACAATTTTATAATGACATTTTAATTAACGATTCCATAAGTTGTGAGTAGTGGAAACGAGACCGACGCGACGGGAACGGTGGTGTTGTTAATCTATGGCAAATGTACGTAATAAAAGTGTATTTGTTGTCATTGGTACATGCTGGGGGGGTTTGCACCGACCTTTGTAGGATTTTTAAGGAAAGTGTTTCTTACAACCGAGCCACCTCACACATTATTATATTTATTTATTATTTAAATCTTTATTGCACTATGTACAAGGGGCGGGCTACACCAACAAACATGTATCGAAACATGTTGGTGAACAAAATGATTTTTTATTCATCAATACGAACTCATTTGTCAGAGCGATCAAAACAGATTGAGAGATATTTCAAAAGCTATAAAGGCCGCAGTACAATTTATAAAAAACCTATCACAAAATATATCTATACTTGTTTTTCACGACATTTTTCATGGACATGTCAAGTCCAAGTTTTTCGTTTTGTAAGTTAGTTTACTGTGGATATTGTTAGTCAAAAGTGGTGTTATTTTGTTAAATAATGTGCTACGTTGTGAATAATTATGAAAATCAATAAATTTGACCCTATACGAGTATATGGATCAGAAGTTGCACTTTTTTTTTTGCGGTTTTCCCGCGCTGTGAACTCCCGTATACCCTTCGTGTTTGGGCGATATTGACGTGAATTACTCCATGAAAAGCATCAAATTCTGCAACACTTGGAATTTGATGATCCCAACTCGATTATGAACTCTGTTATGAACATATATTATGCAAATAAATTACGTGTTTAGGGCTGATGTATTCTTTACAATGTCCTTTAAAGACAAAGAAGAAGAAAAAAAGAAGAAATTTGAAACTTATTACTGTTAAAACAAAAAAATAAACAAAAACTAACAAAACAAAATATAACATAAAAATAAGTGTTTCTAATATAAAATTATACATTTTTTCTTTATTAATAGAACTATAAAGGCAACATAAAAATTGCATAAATTTAGTAACTTAAAAAACGAAAACAAAACACTTGTTAAATAAATTATAAGCTACTTATATATTGATGGTTTGAAATGTTCGAGAACATTTTTACTGAATACATTGTAACGGTCATAAAATATGTAAATAATAAATAAACACAGCGCCATCTAGTTTCCGTGGTAAGCTACGAGGCTTGTGTTACGGAAACTAGATGGTTGATAAACTACATATTACTTTTTTTTTTGTAAATATATTAAAAAATGATAACAAATACAATGTACAACTTGCCCCCGGTGGGAATCGAACCCACGACCTCCCGAGTTCACGGCAACGTTTGTTACCACTAGACCACGGAGGCGGTCAATGTCTATATCATTATTGATTAAGGTTAGGTATTAGAAATAAAAAAATAAAAAATGTGTCCTAAGTACTCTTATATTAACTTCCTTCGCTTTACTTTTTTAAGTAGTTCCACGCCTTTGTTTATCCTGTGCAAGACGGTTTCGTTTCTTACTCTGTCCTTCCATGATATCTTCAACATTCTCCTGTATATCCACATTTCAAAAGCTTCTATATCTTTTACATTGTATTTGAATCATGGACCATGCCCATGATTCGACACCATACAGGACAATGGATGTAGCATTGGACGAGTCGACACCTTGTAGGAAGTTTAAGATTGCGAATAAATAAATATTGTATGTATTATTATTTATTTGAATTTAGTATTATTATATATATTTATATTTTATATTATTTAGTATATATATATATATAAATTGACATGTAATAATAATTAGTCTTAGTTTTAATTTTAGTTTATAAGTGACAACGCCCATTTACAGCTGCTATAATTATATTTGACATTAAAATTATTGAATAATTATTATACATCATTATTATTATTTGACATAAGACAATGTTTTTGATAAGTACAACGCCCCTTTACAGTTGCATCCAACCTTAGTTTATATAATCAATGTACGACTATCTAGTAGCAGACTGTTCCTTGCTTTCTCGTATCCGGCAATTTTTCTGTGTAATTGTATTAATTACATTGCATATAAAACATGGTAAACTTTGACAAATCCAAGTGTTCCCAGAAACAAGGTTCCTACGGATAATTAATTAACAATAAACAACAATAAACAATAAACAAAGTATTGGATTTAGTAGAATTTTAATTATCTATTTTCCGGTTTAAATATTTGCCTCCCACATACCATGTTCGACCAGGTTCGTAAGGTTGACCGAGTAAGATTGTCTAGCGGTATTAGGTCCGCCTTTGTACATAGTGCAAAAAGTTTTAAATAAATAAAATAAAGAGAAGGTGGCTCATTTTAACAATATGTCACTAAGTTAGAAACTGTAGGTATCAAAATATGGAGAATAAACACGACCCGGTTCATATATCGCAATTGTTGTGAATCATGATTAGATAGCAACTCAATCCGTGACGTGTTGCCTGTTATAGCCATCAGCACAAGCTCTTCAAACACTGGCCTATTCTCATTTACTAATTTAGTTTCGATCGCATTTCGATCTGAATTTTGAACAACTTACGTGGTGACTATACAGAATTTTCATGCATTTAATTAAATGGTCACATGTTATTACAACAAACTGCAACGGCTTGTCTGCGCGACGCTTTATTTAAATATAATGAAACTGCCTTCGTGGTCTAGCGGTCCGTGGATTTAGACTCGGAGGTACCGGGTTCGATTCCTGGTTGGGACACAAAAATATTTATTAATGTAAATAAATACATTAAATTAATATTTAATTTCCTCGCCAACCCGTCAGGCCAGCGTGGCGAGTGTAGGCCAAATTCTCCAGATATATATTCTGGAAGGCCCATCTCCAGCAGTGGAGGTCTAGGACGCTGTGTTCTAGGGGCTGTAATAATAATAATAAATATTTAATATATTTGTGATATCTCAAGTTTGGTACGCTGGAGACATCGACGAGCTTGCCACTTGTCATGATTGGCCTATAGTAAAGTTTGGCTAAATGTGAATCCGCTTCTTTATAAGCGTGGTTTCTGACCACCCCGAAAGGAAACGGTCGTGATGATACTTTACTTTACTTTTATAATAAAACTAGTATTTTTATATAAAGTACCTGTTTTAGCGAACAAATCGTGCATGGTGTTGGGACGGGGGGGTTAGGGGTGCTCAATTTGCCACTCGCTCTTTATTTATTTAAAACTTTATTGCACTATGTACAAGGGGCGGGCTTAATGCCGCTAGACATTCTCTGACAGCCAACCTTTGGGACAATGATAACTATAACTTAGATCGATGAGTAGGTGCGAAGACGTATTTAAGATTAAATAATAATTAAGTATTAAATAATAACTATATCTATTAATAATATATATACTACATACTAATAGTACTTACATACATACATATATACATAACTACATACTACATACAATATCTACTTATATCTCTTTGTTGCAAGCCACGCAGTGATAACTATAAACAGCGTCATTTGCGGTCGCCTCGAAAGAAAACACTCGCTTGCTACGCCGCGTGTTAAACAAGTGCTCAGTGGGGCAAAAATTTAGGATAAGTAACCAACCAGAAGAATCCAGAACAGAAGCCGGCAAACGATCAAAATATTCGGTTTTTTTGTGTCCCTCGAACCGGATTCTGTAGTTCTAGAGTAGGCTGTTTGGTGACTTAGCACGTAGGCATAAAACGTATCAGTATCTAATATGACATTACACCCGTCTATTTGTTGATAAGTAAACTATGGTAAATGATCCACTTTACCATACAGATTATCAATGTGTGTAGTTAGATCTATGACGGTGTTAGAATTAAAACAATTGACATCAATAATTAAATTGAAGAAGCTGTTAAATAAATGGTTAAAAGAACAATGTTTTTATAGTATCGAAGAATTTTTACATTATAAGTGTTGACAAATATAATTTTAGTTGTAATTGACATGTACTATTATTTGCATACCATTATGGTAGGATACAGCTGAACTGTAAAATTGTATTATCCTATATCTACCTGTATTCTGTGCAATAAACGATTTTGAATTTGAATTTGAATATGCTTACATAGATTTTTCTTGTATCCAAATTCTGGTCGATTTTGTTAATACAATATGCAATGTTATATTGAAAACTTTTGAATACAATTTATGCAATATGGTTTTGTCTGGCACACTATACTATTAATGTATCACAATTGTTGGGAATCATGATTAGATAGCGACTCAATCGTGTTCCCTATAATAGCCATCGGCGAAAGCTTTTCAAACACTGGCCTATTATTGTCTTAGAATTTAGTTTCGATCGTATTTCGATCCTACTTTATGACTTAGAATTGTTAATGAAAGAGTTTAATGTGCTTTAACTTCTTAAAATCTGTAAATATTTGAAAGTGTTCAAAATTAAATAGTTGAGACTTTTAAATTTGACCTCGGGCATCTAATTATTTAATAAAACCTTTGCGTGGATAAATCAGAGGTAAAGTATCATCACGTCCGTAATTTCCCTTTCGGGGTGGTCTGAAACCACGCTTATAAATATATGTCATGTATGCAAAACTAAAAAAAAGATTGTATTTACCAATAATTATAAAAAAAGTATATTTTAAAATACTGTTTTATCCACAACTGCCTCCGTGGTCTAGCGGTTAAGTCCGTGGATTTAGACTCGGTGGTACCGGGTTCGATTCCTGGTCGGGACACACAAATATGTATTAATGTATATAAATACATTTAATTAATATTTAATTTATTTGTTATATTTCTCGAGTTTGGTACGCTGCCTGGACACATCGACGAGCTTGCCACTTGTCATGATTGGCCTATAGTAAATGTGAATCCGCTTCTATAAAAGCGTGGCTTCTGACCACCCCGAATGGGAAACGGATACTTTACTTTTTTTTAATATAAGATAGTCTCTGTCTTTCAGTTAATTTTTATTAGTGCCTACATATTAACAGTTACGATAGAATCGAATTAAACTCGTTTTAGCCAAGAATAGGTCTAATTAATAACCTTGCCGCTATTATTTTGATCATTCGTGAATACTTTAGTAGTCTGACCAATATTATCAGGTGTCGGTTCTAATCTTGGATTTAAAATAGGACTGAGTATATTGATTTTCGTATGAAAATAATTATTTCCATCCGTCTTCCGCTATTGAATAATTTAGGCAAGTTTTAGTGGGTTTTTCCTCTTTTTTTTGTCATACTGCCTGCTTCACTGAAATACCACAAGGACAAATTCACTACTTTCAGCTCCTTCTCATCAAATCTGTGGAACAATCTACCTACGAATATTAATAAATACTTACATTTTTTAAATTCTAATTAAATTAATTAAATTCTCCAGCCCATCTCCAACAGCGGAGGTCTAGGACGCTGTGTTCTAGGGGCTGTATGATGATGTAATGATTACTAGCCTACAGAACGTTCACCGTAAGATGTCTTCTGCCTTTTTTAATCTCACTTTTGCACAACTCACTACTGCTTCTACGGCATGATTTATACAGAAAAAATTTAAGAACTACACAAAAACGAGCTAAGCAGTTCACACTATGACGATCTGACAAGTCAATAGTGCCAACGTCACGGCAGGGGACATCTTACGGTGATCGGTCAGTACATTGTAATTTAATCGTGCGAACTTTATGCCACACCGCATTAGCAATATTCGGGTATTTTTTTCTTCTGTACATTGATTTGATTTTTATTTACGATTATTATTTTCAGAGCAATATCCCTTCTCACTGGCTTTGTAGTCCGCGTGCGGCCTGAAGGTGGTAGCTGGTTGGGGTATGTGTCCCGCTCAGACCCCCGCGGAGCCCTTCCGGCTTGGCTAGTGAATCGGGTCACAGCGCAACTAGCACCGCGGCTAGTGCACCAACTTCACGCGGCTTCCAGGAAGTATCCTGGATGGAAAGCCCTGACTGACACCCCCTATCACAAGCCCTGGAGACACCCTGAACAAGTGCCTTCATATAGGATCTCATTGGCTGATGTAAGTTTATATTCACACTTAGTATTTAACAGTGATTGTTTTTTTCGAACCAACAGAGCCGAAGTTAGAGCAGTTTATGTGTCCCAACTTTAACCGTCAATACTCGTTGCTTGATGTTAGTTAAGACTTTCAGAATCTAGGTAAACTTTATACCGCTAATATTCTTTGCCAGATGTTAGTCTGACTTCCAAAGTCTAGGTAAACTTTAAACAGCTAATACTCGTTGCCTGATTTTATTTTGACTTTCAGAATTTAGGCAAACTTGACGCTGCTAATATTCGTTGCCTGATGTTAGTTTGACTATCAGAGTCTCGGCAAACTTTACGTTACGAAGTTATATGATCTCATTGGCTGATGTAATTTGCATATATAATTTGGTCAACTTAAGCAGCTCAACGTTGCAAACTGTGTGGTTATAACACGGCTATCCCTGGAGTGAAGTAAAGAAGTAAAATATCATCACGACCGTTTCCCTTTCGGGGTGGTCAGAAACCACGCTTATAAATAAGCGGATTCACATTTAGCCAACTTACTATAGGCCAATCATGACAAGTGGCAAGCTCGTCGATGTCTCCAGCGTACCAAACTCGAGAAATATCACAAATAAATTAAATATTAATTGATTGTATTTATTTACATTAATAAATATTTTTGTGTCCCGACCAGGAATCGAACCCGGTACCACCGAGTCTTAAGTCTAAATCCACGGACTTAACCGACCCCGGAGGCAGTTAAGTATCCCTGGAGTGCTATCGTATATAACATCTCCTGTGGTTTTGTATAACAGATTATTTCTAATTTATCACTGTTTGTTCTTGGTGAGTACTTTTTATGGAATCTGGTTCACATATTGTTAATATCTGTTGTTAAATGCTTACTTTAGCCATGATCTTCGTCTGTATTCGAATAGTTAAATAAATAAATGTACTTTTACGTGGCGAAGATGTGGTATATCAATATGTGTAAAATCCCAAGCCAATAAGCGGGTATCAGATGGTCATGTTTGTTATAAAAAACCTAATTATTTTTGTAAATTTTCCAGTGTATAGATCCCGATGCCCCACCTGCGCCAGAACAGCCCAAGCCCGAGACCTCGACCTCGAAGCTAGAAGTACCCAAGCCCCCTCTAGACTGTCCCAGTATCGAAGACTTAGGAGACATATCTTCAGAATTCAGCGTAGAAGTAGAAGAAGACCACACACAGGACCCCAAGAGAAAAGGGAAATTTTATAAACTCGTCAAAAGTATGAAAAACAGAAGAAAAAGTGTCGCTCAACTCGCCAAAAGTGCAGATAATTTAGCCGATGATAAGGCAGAAGAGAAACCTGATAAAGTTAAAAAGGGTTTTAAATTCCATCGACGCTTTAGTTTAAGCAGAGGCAGAGAAGATTAAATACTTCAAACAGAACGCACAAGATTTATGTATATAATTTTAACTCTTCTT
Source organism: Tinea semifulvella (assembly GCA_910589645.1). Classification (NCBI taxonomy): domain Eukaryota; kingdom Metazoa; phylum Arthropoda; class Insecta; order Lepidoptera; family Tineidae; genus Tinea; species Tinea semifulvella. Next base: position 8,637,646 of record OU342595.1, on the reverse strand, counting down.
TATAATCTATTCATTGTTCTGGAAGCTTATTAATACGCAGGTAACAATTAAATAATGAACAATTTATTAAAATACAATATCTTTTTTTTATATAAAGATCAAGTGTAAACGAAATTTTTAAATATATCAAGAGACGATAAATTAAAATCTGTCTTTTTTATTATAAATATATTTTCAAATTCTAAGAGCTTATTGTTGAAATTATAACATATAACTAAACTACAATCAAACTTTACAAATTTTAAAACTATAGAAGTAAAAATATCGTAGTCATTTCGATTAGTTAGAGTAGAAAGTTAACACAAATTAGTTATAAGATGTTACTTTTATCTAAAGATTGTAGAAAAAAAATGTGATTAGCTGAAATTTACTTAAAAATTATCTTCCAATAAGAGGTTTAATTTTTAACAAAAAAACAGGAATAGCTTTTAAAAATCATGGAATGTTTATTTTATTGTAAGAAGGTATTAAATTCCGCGTCAGTTCGATACATTTCAAGGAAAGACACAACATTGTTGATGGTCGGTAGACGAACTGACGTTCGTGTGTTAGCTGAATTTTAAAAACCTTAAAATCTAAGTGTTAATAATACGGTAGTAACGTCGTTTATTGAATGCACAATTGCAAAGATCCCTTTTTTCCTCGGCACAACAACTAAAATATTGTTCTTGATTTGATTTCGATTCTTCACATCACTAACTCGTCTTAACAGCTCAAATGTCTCCACCAGTTTCACAATTGCTGGCCGCGAAAGTGCTTCACAACAACCCAAAAATGCTTTAGTTTTGTGAACTTATTTAATTTATTTAAATAATTATTTTATGCTTAGTTGAAGCGTATATCAGTCCTTTTTTATTAAGCCACGCATTTATTGCGTAAGACAATTTAGGGGGGAAAGGACCATGGACCATGGAAGCCGACCATGTCTTTTTTTTCTTACAAGGTGGTGAGATCCCGTCTTGATACTTACGCAAGTGGAATACCGCACGGGGACAATAACTAACGTGGGATCGGAAAAGAACGTAACCAAAGTTTAATCGACACAAAATTTCGAGAGTGGTGTTGGCGGAAAATGCTGGGTTCTTATCGACGAAGCATTGAACCATCGTGTCGATTCTAAAACAACTCTGTCTGGATTAATAGTCGTTGCTCCTCCAGTGCTTAGCAGGACTCTCAGAGTGACAGTTTTTTAGAGTAATATCTGTCTGCTTGTGCTAAGTACTGGCGGAACAACGACTATTGATCCAAACCTAAATATTGACTAAGCTATTCACCATATGTCTTTGTAGGATACTCCAATACTTCGGACACATTACCAAAAGAAATAACCTTAAAAACTCCTTTTTACTGGTAAAGTGGAAGGAAAGAGACGGAGAGGCCGAAGCCTGGTGCATGGTCTAACCAAATCCGCTCCACCACCAACACTAGGGTTCATGATGCTGTGCATGCTGCCATAGATAGAAATTGGTGACGCAGTATCATCAAGACGCACACCAATTCATCGAGAGATCACGTCACTCAGTCATAAGGAAATACGACGCAAAGAGACATGCATTAAATAATATGTAAAGATGATTTTAACAATAAAGAAAAAACTTTAAAACAAAACGAAGTTGATTATGTCTTTTTTTTTATTCTTACGTAATAGATATTAAACAGGGAGGGAGGGGGTCGTCCTATTCTTATTTTTTCTTTCATTAAATAATATAAATAATACCTTGATCTAAATACACTGATCATGGCGGTGTGCCTTCGTCTCAGAGCCCGGACTATCCGCCCAGTGAGACAGACTGTCGGTGTGGAGAGCACGTGAAACATCTCGGACACCATGGGCTTTTTGTACTAGAAGTGCTGGCCGCATTCCTTGTTAAGCCGATCATCCAAAGCGCTTTTGCCACTGCTGGAGTGCGGGTAGAATCCTAGAATCCTCTAGGATTGCGCGGAGCACACTCAGCCAAGCGACTGGCCAAGGAGTTGTCCAAACGGCTAACGGAAAAGTCTGGAGACAGGAGGGCTGGCAATTATTTCTACCAACATATTAGCCTCGCTATACAGAGGGGAAATAGTCCCAAGAAGACTGTCCCTGAAGGGACATTTTTTACTTATAGTTTATTTTTATTAGGTTTAGTTTATATTTATTTTAATAAAAAATTAACATTATAACAAAACCTTAAAACTGATTAAAATTGTCTTACGTAATAAATGAATGGCCCCTAGTCGCTTAGTTTTGACTTAGTCTAGTTGTGACAGCTAATATATATAATAAATAAATATATAATAATATAATAAATAAAACTTCTTATTGGAAGACTTAATAATAGAGAAGCAAACTTTATAATGTTACGTGGTTTATTTTAAATTAGGATTATACCTGTATTCTAAAGCTAGCTTCCCACGGTCCGTGATATCGCGGACGGACGCGGACCAGCTCGCACGACACACCGTGGGAAGGGTCTCGTACGTAGTAGCACAGACACGTCTGTGGCGGTGCGCCGGTATCCGTCGCGAGGCGGTAACTTCAAAGGTGCGTGCGGTGCGGTATTATGATAAGTTTGTCAGAATCATTTTCCATGATCCCACCGGTAGGATTACAGGACAGGGAATATTTTATGTTATTCGTTAATTTTCTACCGTGATCAAAACAGAAAATAAAATTAGTTATTTAGGTACACTTACCTTAAATGACTTTTGTCGTATTCTGATATCCACCAGCGACGTGGTTTCTTTTGACTTTTACCCGATCGCATAATTTGGTAATTGTTAATTAATACCACAGCCGCAGCTGCAGCGACGATACGTTCTTTTTCACTTTGCATTTTGAAATGAAGCTATCAAAAGATCTACATGCACCGTTGAAAGAGCCCTTTCTGTGTGCGTTGCCGTCCGTGGCCGGAATCACGCACCGTGGGAACCCGGCGTAAGACGTTTTCTTAATGACTTCTTCACCTAACCATTCCTTTCAGCAGTCAAACGGATTCCTTAAAAGGAACCTCGAAATCAATATTCTTAGTAACTAAGTTATCAACTCTCTGAACATTAAACATGAATCGTCGCTTAGCAAGCAATATGACTCATTCTTCGGGAAAAAAAAAGTTTTTAAAATTGTATTTAAGAACTACGGGTTTAAAGCCTCTTCCATATAGGCGCGTTATCGGTCGATAATACCGGATGGATTCTTGCGACATCTGTTTTAGTACTGGTTTGAATAGGTTATTTCTCATTTTTTTAGTTGGCACACTTTTAATATTCCCTCCGTATCCGCTTTCTGTTAGCAGCACACATCACTCTGCGTTTGGTATCTCTACCGACGCGTGTCCACGCACCGCCGTTATATTTAAATATCTTTTAAAACCGCAAAAAATACTGTAAATTGTGTACGTTTACCGTTAGGACTTTTTTTTTTCATTTCATTAAGATCCTTGTGAAATTGTGTTAGTGAAATCTTATGGATCCACATCAGCCGAGAAGACGCGCTGAAGGTTAGTGTATGCTTTTTCTTCCTGGAGACATATCATTTCGTTAATTTCTCCGCACTGTATCCTTTCCTTTTTTCCTACACATAATGCACCGCAGGCCATTCGATTTTTTTTTATTGATAACTTAACTGCAAATTGTGTGCCACACAAGTACATCTTGTATTAGGATGGCTACGAAGTTACACACTGCTGCGATAATAACGACGCAATAGAAGTAGGACACTTGCATCCCTCGGTCTGCGATATTCCGATATGAGTTTTCTCTGAAATTTGGGACGCATGTGATCCTAAACATAGCTGCGAGATTGAAAATTTTCAAGGACGAAAATTTGGTTTTTAACGAAATATTGGTTTATCATTAGACGAAGATTTTTCATCACTAACAGTAGCTATGGAAGATGGCCGACGAAGACGCCAATAACGAATGTTATTATTACGACGACATTAGGGAAAAAACTGCCAAATATAATTATCGGACGATAAAAACGAAGTTGTGTGCAAAGAATCGGAACGCATTATCGCAATAACGAATCGTATTATCGACCGATAATAACGCGCCTATCTGGGAGAGTCTTTACACTTCCGTAGCATACAGGTCGGCATATTGACAGGTCGAACACGACCATAAGAAACAATGCACTGTCATAAACTAATTAATTTTGAGACGATTGTCCCAGCTTTAATTCTCATACCGTTTAGCTTTTTGCCCCATCTTGTTATATATTTAATGTTTATGATATAAACAAAATAATTCCTTCTTAATTAATTATAATGACAGTTCCGAAAAGAGAGAGATTTTGTTTAGTCAAATAATATTAATAATAAGTATTTATTGGACGGCTTGGACAAACCTTGTTATTACCCGATACTTGCGTCAGCAAAGAAGGGTTATGTGCTTAGCAGCCTAAGGCCGCGTTCGTTTTATAGCATTTCCAACATTTCGTAGCAACTTCATAAACCAGGCGCGAAATGTCGTTTTTGTTAAGAAATACCACTTTTTTTTAACAATGCTAACATTTAAAAAAAAAACGAGCGGTGAGGCTAATTTTTGACAAGTAACAAATAATTTATTTATTTAAATTCTTTAATGCACTTAAAAATAGTACAGAGGCGAGCTATAATACCAGTAGGCATTCTTTACCAGCTAACCTTGGGGATCGAGTAAGGTGATATGAAATGATGGCAGTATGAAAAAAATAAGAAATTTTAATGATACAGATACAGATTACTTAACTAATTCTAATATACTACACATTATACCTAAACACAAATAATAACAAATAAATTGACAATGTATTATGGTCTTTGAATTTATTACATAAAATCGTTTAAAATAAATTTTAAACGAATATAATATAAACTACAAAGTATACAACAATGTAAACAAACCATTTCTTTTGTTAAATGACATCTGTCAAAAAGTAACATCAATAACCCTCCTTTCAACACGGTACTGACATACGAAATTAGCGTCAAATGTTCGAATTTTTATTAAACGAACGACTTGTGCTAAAAAAAGTGCTATTTTCATGTAAACATTTCTTAAAACGAACGCGGCCTATGAATAGATGTATATGCTTATTAGTTTGCTATTCAATTTCGTTTATTATAAAATAAAATAGTGTGTGTCATACATACATACAGAAAACGGAGGTTAATTTTTTTTCTCAAGAGGGTTTAAAGTTGTGCGTCCCTCTCGCTCGCACAATCAAAGATTTTAGAAGTCTGAGTATACTATAGAGAAATGTAGAAACTTTCTAGATAAACTAATTACGGACATTTTGGACATATTTGCACTTTCATATACCTAATTTTAAATAATATTGCAAAAACATTTATAACGCTGATATAGACACACATACACAAACAACTACATATACACTCATACCTACATACCCACACAGAACAATTTTGGTGGGTATTTGTTAGTGCTGTTGTTTAAAAATAAAATAAATTGTATTTACTGTCGACCGGACAAAATAAATGGTATGCTACGTCCTGCGGCACGGTTGCCACCAGTGCAGGTATAGGTTGAGCATATAAAAATGCAATAGACTTTTATTTTTATTTATTTATTATTTAAATAGAAAGATAAATTCTTTATAGCACAATAAACAAAAAACATTTAAATGTACATAGGCGAACTTAATGTCTAGTGACATTTTCTACCAGCTAACCTTTGGGATAGTGAGCAATGATTGTGGGTGCATTAAATCACTAATTTAAATGTAATAGATGAAAATCTATGCATTCCACGGATTCACCGTGCGGGTGCGCCGGGTCTATCGTGTGTCGGTAAGAGATGAGAAGAATAGTGTCTCGGGATTGCGACCGACAATAGGCTGGTTTGAAAAAGAGGCCTCCTTTTTATTTTATTGCGCAACTCACCATCTACCATTTTACTCCATTCCCTACCCAACCAAATAATGTATGATTCTGTTAATGCCGTCTTTTGAAGCTCTAATATATCTTCAAAATGTCCCTAAGTTTATTTCCTAGTAAGTTGATAGACTACATTTCTTAAAAGTACACTTATAGACTATATTATTATATGTGAAATAGGGTGGGACTACTCGTCACCAAGTCGCTGCGACCAGTAGTGATCTATTGTGACCTCAGACTATAGTTCGTTCGCTAGCCCTAGTGCTTCAAAGAACCTTAGTATGGGCTTAGGAGTGAGGCGTCGCACCTCCTCGGGGCTTAAACTGTGAGCACCCAAGATGATTATTCGCTTGTAATGCAGGGCATAACTGTCGCATAGAGACGGACTGGTGTTTCAGACACCTCGCGACAGAATCTGCATTTATCTGTTTCTACCAAGCCCATGGTAAACATGTGCTTGTTTAATTTACAGTGACTATACTTATGACTGACACTTAAGACTATAAAAATGTATGAAAATATTTGATTGTGCGAGCTAGAGGGATGCAAAAGCCTCTATGTTTTAGATGACAGCTTATCTACTAAAGATGTGATATGAAGTGAGAATTTTGGTTGATATTTTTCTCAATCACCGATCATCTTCCTACATGTACAATCATCGCACATCTAACTATATTTCCAGGTGGAAAAACAACCCTAACTTAATGTTATAATATCATTTAAGCGGTCGACCAAGCCGTCTTTGTTTTATAATTAATAATAATAATAATTTGTTAATAATATTAATCTAGAAAAATTATCACTACCTTTAGCTAACTTTAGTCAAAATGGGAGGTACCTAGTTCTTTTTATAGACATGTTTAAGTTTTTTGTTATTTAAGTGAATTCGTGACAACTACGTACTTACAAACATTGTATCGATTCTAGAAAATTATTATTGTTTGAAGTGGTGTCTGTAATTTAAAAAAAAAACTATATAATCCCACCTAAATCCAATTTCTGGTGTTTATATTCGAGTCACGTACCGTAGAAGTATTGTACTAGGATCCAATTCGAAGGGGTATAAGTCCGTTTTTATATATATGTATATTTTAATTAGACACATTTTCTCGCAAAAAAAATTAGAAGTATGCTTAAATGAGAACGAGATCCTCGTTTCGTTGAGAGCCGATGACATAGGCCATGTTTGGAACTGTAAAATAAGTTTTTTTTGTATAACCTAGGTAATGTACATTCCAAAGCAGTGAAAAGCCTCGAAATTTTTGCAGATATACCATTAAAGCAACTTCATGTTTGTTCATTTGCTCATGTTTTTGCACATGTCATTTAAGCATATTTGTTCTTTTGCTTTTGCATCTTAAAATTTTAAACAAACCCACATATATACACATATATGATATATTTATATATTACAATAGTCCGTCTCATTTTAACGGCGATTTTGTTCGATCGCCTCTTTCACTTGATGTAAAATTTTGTTTTTTTATATAAATTAAAATATTACGAAAAACTTTATTTAGTTAAAAAATACCTAAATACCAGAAAGCGATAAAGCACTAAGTACCCTGGGATTAAAGTTTGGACTAGTATGTACATATGTAATACTCGCACAAACTTCAAACCTATTAAGTATGGAAATTTTTGGAGATTTAATGGAAATTGAGTACAATACAACACATAGAATTTGGTACTATGTGCGTCGTTGATTTCTGGTATTCACTAGTGAATTATTGTTTTTAAAAAAACTGGAGTATAATTTGGTTAAAAGTGGATTTACACCCCTTTTCGCAGAGAGCGACGTTTTGGCTCAATTAACTTTTTTCTCCTATGAAGCCCAAACAAAAAGTGTTTCGCTATAGAAAAGTTTTTCTGTCTGTGATAGAGTAACGATAGTTTGTTGGCAAGTTCAAGGTCGATTGTAGTTAAGACTCTGATGAGATTTAGTGAAAATTACTTTTTAACATTAATCTTTTCCAAAACATCCTCTCTTAATGCAGCGTATACACTCTGGCCCAACGAATTCCAATGAAGAATATTCGGTAATGATTTAATTTTGTGGTTAAGTCATGTTCGGTCAGGATTTTTAAAAGAACAAAGGCGAGTGCTATACATGAATTTAGCTGAACTATGTTTTTACATCAATAAATATAAAAAGAGCTCTGGAACAACTGCGCAACAAGTTTGTCTTTGCCTGACTGCGCGACGAGACGCAAAGAAGTGTGAGTTTATCAGCCTATATAATGTTTGTTCCTTTGTGACACACTGGAGGCCAAACGCATGTGGCGATTTTGATGATTAGCACGTCAATCGATTCGTCTTAATCATGCGAGTGTCACTGCAGATATGACATTAATAAAATTTCAGTAAGGCGACAAGCATACGCCATATTATGAGAAATAAAAATTTAAGTCGACGAACTATATCGAGTGAGGTATCATCGAATAGGTATTTGAAAATCGTGTTGATGATCGTGTCTCTTAATATGAAATTATTATAATATATAATACTGCCTCCGTGGTCTAGCGGTTAAGTCCGTGGATTTAGACTCGGAGGTACCGGGTTCGATTCCTGGTCGGGACACAAAAATATTTATCAATGTAAATAAATACATTTATTTAATACTTAATTTATTTGTGATATTTCTCGAGTTTGATACGCTGGAGACATCGACGGGCTTGCCACTTGTCATGATTGGCCTATAGTAAAGTTGGCTAAATGTGAATCCGCTTATTTATAAGCTTAAGTTTTTTTTATTAAGTATCAAACTGTGAGTAAGACAGATGGAAGTCATAATATTTAATAAAAGATAAGCAAGGTATTATATAGTAATAACAATAGTAAAGTGAAATATTATTTATAAAAAATAAGCATTGTTATTTTATGTGTCCGAATTAAGGTTTATTTAATACAGTGGCAACACTACAGTTCGCAACGCAGTGCAAATGTGACAGGTTGTTGCGACGAACCTTGGGATTTTTTTATTGAACTTAAAAACAATAAATTCTTCTCGGGCTCTTTCAGACAAGACAACACATGACACGAGATATGTTTTTATTAATGACCCTTGAAATTTTATGAAGTAGTATCTCGCCATTGTTCTTTAAAAAGGTAATTTTCACTACAGAAGAACTCAGCTTCTTAATCTAGGTGTTGGTAGAAATTGTTGTTATTTATAAAATGTTTAAATTGTATTAGTTGCAAATATTATATTACCGTAACATGATCCTACTTTGGTCACGTGGTGGTAACGTTTTAAAACCTTTTTTTCTCTTCTTTTTTATATGTAAGGACCTAATATTTTTCTTTCTTGAGTTAATGAGGTCATCATCAAATTCCAGATGCTGCAGAATTTGATGCTTTTCTTGGAGTCACTCGCGGCACCATAACTTAAACACGTCGGGTAAAATATGGCAGTTGACAGCGCGGGAAAACCGCAAAAAATAAAACTGCGACTTGTCTATTTAAAGTCCAATTTATCGTTTTCCATAATTATTCACATTGAAGCACATTATTAAACAAAACAACACCACTTTTGACCAATAATATCCACAGTAAATCAATTTACAAAACAAAAACTTGCACTTGACATGTCCACGCAAAATGGCGCGAAGGACCTCTCTTTTCTTTTCTTTAATACTATTATTTATCTGACATCATCACACAGTAAACTTATGTTAACCGCTCGCCTTATGTCATTTAAATTAATTTAATTAAATGGCGATAGCTGTAAACTCCTATATTAACCTGTGTGATAATGCCGCGACTGACTTCAAAAAAAGCATTCGTCAGATTTGGGTGTATGGGCTAGAAGCTTTGCCTTTCCTATCCAATATGAGAAGAGAACACAAGGGGAAAAAATGGCGACGGAGCGATTATATGTACTGAGAGAAAAAAGAAATGGCGCTATGATTTTGTTTACTCTGATGTTGCTAGACGAATAATAGTATTAACATTAAAAAATATAAAAAACTTTATAATAATAAAATAAATTTAATACGTACAATGGATATGAGATCAAAGTAGAACCAAGTTACGGTATCATAATTCTAAATTGTCTAGAACTAAATTATTAATTAATAAAAATATTATGTAATTTTTTAAATTTACTTTTAACATTTCCTCTATTAGTTTTTTGTGGATAGAAATTAAAATATTAATAGGCTAGTATTTCATGATATAACTAATATGTATTTTTGGAATAGCTGCTGACTATATCCATTGCCTGGCCGCATTCTTAATTTTAACCGGGGTTTGTATTCTAATTATACATTGCGTGTTTTAGTACCAAAAGCTTGTACTTGGTTTAACGATAGCACGCAATGTATAAAAATATAATACGCAGTGTTGACAAGAATTACTCTATAAAAAGCATCAAAGTATAACACTTGGAATTTGATGATCCCAACTCGATTATGAATGAACACAATTATGAGTAATTACGTGTTTAGGACTTATTTAAAAAAATATTTAAAAAACATGTTTCCGAGTGATTATTATAGCTTTGCTTATTTTATAATATGTATAAACGTTGGTATTTACAATTTTTACTGTTGAATTTAAATGTTTTAAATGCACATAATCATTATGTAATAAGAAAATTATGTATCTATATTAAATTACAATTATGGTTACCTACTTTCTTGTTTTATTTTTTCCCAAATATATTTTATTTATTTATTTGAAATTTTATTGCACGTTATACAAGGGGCGGACTTAATGCCACTAGACATTATCTGACAGTCAACCTTAGGGACAATGTGGACCATTTCAAATGTAAGGTAGGTTCAAATATTTTTACGGCTTGTTAAGCGTGCCACTGACACTAAAGTGACGACCACAATCACTCTGTCAAGAGTGTAACGACTAAAGAGAAGAAGGATAGAGCCCTAGATCTGCCTAAAGTTAACATATACCTACCAGTAAAAGTAAGGTATATATAATTACGGCCATAATGTCTAGTTGGGTCGTCAGAAACTAAGCTTATTTACGAAACGAGTTTACATTTAGCCAACTTTACTATAGACATGACCATGACAGGCAAGCGAACTTATCTAGCGAACCAGATAAAAAATAGTCACAAAAATAATTAAATATCGACCAGGAATCAAATCTAGCACCTTCTCATTAACCTCTAGACCCCAAACGAGTTATATTTGAATTACTAAATTTAATTTAATTTATAGTTTATTTTGTAGATTAGTTTTAATTTCATAGGTATTTTTATTTATTTTATTTTAATATTTTTGTATCTATTTCGAATAAATATATTTAATAACTAAAAAAAAAAATTGACTTAATTGAATCAGACCTATGTTAACGTTTGGCCAAGCGTGGCGACTGTAGGCTTGTTCAGAAAGGCAACCTACTAAAGTCTCATCAGGCTTCACTAGTGCAGATCTAGGACTCTATCCTTCTTCTCTTTAGACGTTACACTTAAGTGGTCGTGGTCGATACTTGAGTGTCAGTCGCACGCTTAACAAGCCGTCGCGTCGCCATTTTTCTCGAACGGCAGCTTTCCTGGCGCACTCGTATAGGCCCGTCTGGGCAGCGTGGCGAGTGTAGACCAAATTCTCCAGATATATGTTCTGGAAGGCCCATCTCCAGCAGTGGAGGTCTAGGACGCTGTGTTCTAGGGGCTGTAATGAATGAATGAATGATGATATACTCGTATGCATATTATTATTTGACTTCCTACAAACAAAATTCCAGAGTGATTAAATATATAATAAGACAGGGCAAGAAGCTAAACTGTATGATAAATTAAAGTTAAGACAATCGTTTTAGAATCTATTAGTACATGACAGTGCATTGCTGGTTATGGTCGTGGTAAACGTCCACTTTTTAATTGATTTTGTTGTTTCACTGATATTATGCCAACTGCAAGCTACGAAAGAAAACAAGAACAAAGTACCTACATGATTCTTATTTTTAATCTCTGCAAAATTATATTTTTGCTGTTTAGGTATCAAAACCAGTCTTGCATCAGAAAAAAAGCAAGACCAAGACCAAGACAGCAAAACCAGGACCAAGATTGGGCAACACTAGTCAAAACTGCATGTCTTGCTTCTGTTTAATTAAATGGCCTAATAGGATATTTGTTCTGTTAATGTTCTCATTTTATTAATTAGCTTTTAATATACCTACCTACTAAAGGAAATAATAAATACTTAAATAATACGGCGTTTAGTTTCGCATTAAATACTAACCTGACACTATGATAATATTTTACCAAAAAAATAATTAATTAATTATGTTCATTATAATTAGTGCTACGCAATAATAAGATATAAGTACTCGTAAGATAAGACCGGACTATGGATGTTATTTTCATTTAAGAAAAATGTTACAATTTTTACGGCAACTATTTTGTTTCTCATTCTGATTTTATTGTTTTATTTAATATTATTACTACTATTATATTATTATTGTTTTTGGGTTTATATAAATATATATAATTTTAGTTATACATATATAAGATATATGTATGTCAAATTGTTATTTTTGTGTTTAAATGTAGATATTAATGTCTTTCTGTATTTCATTCTTGATATTGTTTACTGCATGCTGTGTTACAGGTTATTTATATCACTGTATTTTGTTAAATGTTTTTTGTTCCTTAATAAATGAATTTCGTCTCTAGGCTGTGTGCGAGGTCAATTAATACTCGTAATAACACTTGTTATTAGGATAATGATTTTTATCTTTAGAAAAAAAATCCTTTTTTATTTCAAAAAGGAGTTCTTCCGTTGACACCTGAAGCCAAAAAAAAAATTGCTCTTTTGACAAATACACGTGGTATTATATTTTGTATTATGGGGGGAGTTCTTCGCGCCATTTTGCGTGGACATGTCAAGTGCAAGTTTTTGTTATGTAAATTAATTGGCTGTGTATATTATTGGTCAAAAGTGATGTTGTTTTGTTTAATAATGTGCTACAATGTGAATAATTATGGAAAACGATAAATTGGACTATAAATATGGGGCACAAGTTGCAGTTTATTTTATTCGGACTCCCATATTTTACCCGACGTGTTTGGGCTATAATGCCGCGAGTGACTCCAAGTAAAGCATCAAATTCTGCAGCATCTGGAATTTGATGATCCCCAACTCGGTTATGAACTCTGTTATGAACATATATTTTGCAAATAAATTACCTGTTTAGGGCTGATGTATTCTGTACAAAATGTCCTTTAAAGACAATTTAAAAAAAAAATTGTGTTATGTTCCTTGTTTCAATTCAAACTTGTATTTCTTGTTTTATTATTAATAATTAGATAGTTGAATAATTTATTTTAGTTAAGAACACATTTTTAAACAAAACAATTGTCATACTCATTTAAATAAGATTACGTTTCTAAATTATAAATAATTTACGTGTCGATCTATTGTGATTAAATTTTAATAAAAATCATAACCTACTTATTTCAATCGTCCGTCCTTGTCATAGACTTACCATGTGTAGGTATAGCGGTCCTTGTTATCCGGTTTAAGTCGTGATCACTATAATTACTAATAACTGACAAATATACAAGCTAAGCCATCTCTATAGGGTTGCCATGTGGAGGCATAATTCTATAAAAAAAAAAAATAAGGATTTTTTAAATTTTTTTTATTGCACCAAAACTCTGAATTACGTTTATAGGCAGGTTTAATGCCTTTATTTAGAGAAAAAAGATGTGAGTCGGTCAGTCGTAGTTCAGAATGTGTGAAGATGTCCGAGTCAAAAACAAAATACAATCTATTAATGTCAATAAAATCTGGAGTTCTTCGCGCCATTTTGCGTGGACATGTCAAGTGCAAGTTTTTGTTATGTAAATTAATTGGCTGTGTATATTATTAGTCAAAAGTGATGTTGTTTTGTTTAATAATGTGCTACAATGTGAATAATTATGGATAACGATAAATTGGACTATAAATATGGGGCACAAGTTGCAGTTTATTTTATGCGGTTTCCCCGCGCTGTGGACTCCCACATTTTACCCGACGTGTTTGGGCTATAATGCCGCGAGTGACTCCAAGTAAAGCATCGAATTCTGCAGCATCTGGAATTTGATGATCCCCAACCCGGTTATGAACTCTGTTATGAACATATATTTTGCAAATAAATTATTGATGGCTGATGTATTCTGTACAATGTCCTTTAAAGACAATTTAAAAAAAAATGTGTTATCTTCCTTGTTTCAATTCAAACTTGTATTTCTTGTTTTATTATTAATAATTAGATAGTTGAATAATTTATTTTAGTTAAGAATACATTTTTAAACAAAACAATTGTCATACTCATTTAAATAAGATTACGTTTCTAAATTATAAATAATTTACGTGACGATCTATTGTGATTAAATTTTAATAAAAATCATAACCTACTTATTTCAATCGTCCGTCCTTGTCATAGACTTACCATGTGTAGGTACAGCGGTCCTTGTTATCCGGTTTAAGTCGTGATCACTATAATTACTAATAACTGACAAATATACAAGCTAAGCCATCTCTATAGGGTTGCCATATAGAGGTATAATAATATAAAAAAATAAAATTAGATTATTTTAATTTTTTTTATTGCACCAAAACTCTGAATTACGTTTATAGGCGGGTTTAATGCCTTTTTTTAGAGAAAAAAGATGTGAGTCGGTCAGTCGTAGTTCAGAATGCGTGAAGAAGTCCGAGTCAAAAACAAAATACAATCTATTAATGTCAATAAAATCTTCTAATTTAAACGTCGTTCTTTGTCATTAAGAAAGGAGGTCTAAAGTCTTAAAATAAAAACTGAGCCGCAACAATGCCTGTTAGGCAATTTCTGACAAATGACCTTCCTTTCAGGTTGACACTATTTTCCGCTATTACGTAGTTAAGTTAAGCCATCTGTCCCGGTTCCACTAATACAAACTTGTGAAATCGGTAACAAATTGTTAAAACATATAGAAAACGTTGCACAATAAGGCTGGGTTGCATAGAAGTGAAATCTCTTTATAATACAGTTAAAATGCTAATTGGATCGCATTAAAACTTTTTTGCAAATCTATACAAAAGGCGAACGAAATGCCGCAAGATTATGACATATGGGTAGTACAGAACAATCTCGTCCAGTAGGCACTCGTAGCTGAGAGAAAACGCTGTGCTGGCTTCCTATCAAACAAGTTAAGTTCCGAATGTCACAAATGCCTGTAGGTAATGCGTTTCGTGAATAAAGAAATGAGAATGCCCATTTTTCTTAGAGAAATGGACCCAAAAAAAGTTCTCGTCTCATAATAATTTCTTCATAGTTAATACATTGTGATTTCATAATCTGTAATTAATTTTATTTAATTTACCCTAGCATAACGACAATTGATAAAAACTTTATTTTACGTTATTAATTACATAGTTTTCGATATAAAATCCATTATTTTATCTATAATAAAGTACCTGATCATAATAAAGAACATCGTATAAATAGTATTTTTTAACTATTTCATACATAAATTTTAACCAATTGACTATTTAATTAAATTATATTTTAATGCTGGGGTAAAAGAGATGTAATTAAAATATGATTATTAAATTGTATTTAGTTGAGGCACGCTGCAAAAAAGTTGAGGCCTGGTTTTGGACAATCTCTTTTGATGTTTTTTTATTTATATATTTTACATCTGGCAAATCTAATCCTAATGCAGGCTGACGAGGTCCTAATAGACAGTGCAAATAATAATAATACTGAATCCAATATCATAAGAAATCTAAATTGTACACATAAAGATATATTTATAGGGCCCGAGCATTTTTGCATCCCTCTCGCTCGCACAATGTAACATTTTTAAAGATTATTCAATTCTCAGTGTACTTTGGAGAAATGTAGTCCTTTTTTATTTTTTAAATTACAGCCCCTAGAACACAGCGTCCTAGACCTCCACTGTTGGAGATGGGCCTTCCAGAACATATCTGTGGTGTCAAGGAAAAAGGGGATAAGTACAAAACTTGAACTTTTCACTAGAGGCCAATTAAGAAAACAAATCATTTTTATAATTAGAAAATTGTAATTTACGTAATGTATAATTTCATTAGTCGTATACTTTAGGTACGAGTTCACTTATCTCACTATGTATAACTGAATTATTGGCGGTAAAAGCGCGATAATGAAATAACTCGATTGAACTCTTTTTACTTATTTATACATTTTAATATTACGACTAGCCCCTTTATGTGCGTAGGGGTGTAAAATAAACAGTACAGTTTATAGACTCATCTCCCTATTGCATTAACGCATATGAATGTTTTGAACCAATAAGGTGCAAAAAAAATTTTTTAAAAATTTTTCGACTCATCTCCTTTTTTCTTGACTCCACAATATCTGGAAAATTTGGCCTACACTCGCCATGCTGGCCAGACGGCTTGGCGAGGATATGATGTCAATTTTTAATGACAATTTATTAACGATTTCACAAGTTGGTATTAGTCGAACCGGGACCGACGGCTTAACGTGCGTTGCCTCTGAGAAGAGGCACAGGAACGATGGTGTTGTATATCTATGACAAATGTACGCAAGAAAAGTGTATTTCTAATTGGTACATGCCGGGTGGGTCTGAACCGACCTTTGTAGGATTTAGGGAACGCGTTCTTACAACCGAGCCACTTCTGTGCCTTAAATGTAGTCTAGTAACTTTAAATTACGGACATTTTAAAAATAAATTTACTAAATAATGGTTATTTAAATGATTAGGTACTGTAATCTGCCTTTGCAGTCACAAAATTATCCAACGCCTGCGGTTAGATGTAGTTGCTTTTAATTGTTACGGAGAGGATTCTACGGTACTCCTATTTTTTATTGAAAATGCATAAAACTTTTGTATACTTTATATTTTCGATATTAGGTACTAATACAAATGTAGAAAAACTAAACACTTATCTTCGTGGGACACTTTTACGCGATAGACTTTAACTGATTATTTATTATTTTTAAGTTATTATTATTTTAATCCTAATATTTATAAAAATACTCGCTCTGTCGACCTCTCGGTCCGAGCTCCCGATCTTCCTTTTTTTTTCTCCAAAACAAAAACCCATCAACTATGTCATTGTCGTATATTGAAGACACTATTCTTTCTTTAAATGCAAATAAAACTCTGTAACCTACATGTAACCGTACATGTAGGTATGTACAGTACCTACTCGTATCCTTCTCCTTAGTCAGTACCCCACTGATGGGGATCGTGACTCCATCGCAGTCGCAGCTCGTCCACCAGCCGTTTTCAACGGTTTCGATCCTCGGCGTAGTGGATGGCCTGGTGTACAGGGATGTTCAGGTGGTCAGTCACCTGACTGGACCATCGCTTGGAGCTGCTTCCTCTTGTTCTTTTACCGTCTACCTTGCCCGTGATTAGAAGTTTTTTCTAGATTATCATCTCCTCTTCTTGCAATGTGTCCAAAGTGTTGCAGCATTCAGGCAAAGCAGACGGTAGACATAGCTTTTAAAATTAGCAAGCTGAAGTGGCAACGGGCCGGACACATCTGCCGCAGAACCGACGAACGATTGGGCAAACGGGTTCTAGAGTGGAGACTACGTACAGGAAGACGCAGAGTGGGACGACCTCCCGCCAGATGGACAGATGACCTAAAGAAGGTCGCTGGTGGGGGTTGGATGAGGGTAGCGAAAGATCGCGTTAAGTGGCGAGCCTTGGGGGAGGCCTACATCCAGCAGTGGAGAGATACAGGCTGATGATGAGACGATAGTCTTTGCAACCTACGCGTATATAAAAGTATATGTTCACTTGTCTTATTTCAAAATTTTACTTTCTAGAAAGAAGATAGACTAAAAAGTACACTCAGTTAAAAATGTTTGATTGTGCGAAAGGGATGCAAAAGCGTAGAACCCTATTAATTAATAAATAAATTCGTTTTTCCAGTCTTTAACATTGATAAGATACATAATAACCCTGTTGTCAGGTCATAAGTACATGATGAGCAAGTATTTCGTATAATTAGCTTGTGATCCGTAACGCTAAGTACAGAAATAATTAGGCTTAAAAAAAACACGTTTTAATCAGAAAAGCGTGAAAACCAATTGTGTTTTAAATTAGAAAAAGGCAGCATAAATTACATTGTATCTTTATTTGGATTCAAAACTTGCTTTTTTTTAATTCGCAAAATCGCCTGACGATACGACCCCGGACATTTAAATAAAATATCATCACGAGCGATATCCTTAGCTATTTAAATGAGATAGCCCATTTTTCTTAGAGAAATGGGCCCAATAAAATGTTCTCGTTTCATAATGATTTCTTTTTTATTTCATAGTTAATATATTGTGATTTCATAATCTGTAATTAATTTTATTTATTTTACCGTATCAGAACGACAATTGACAAAAAGTTTTCTTTAATAATTACATAGTTTCTATCCCGCCAATTTGAAATTCAGTGTTTTATCTGTGATAAAGTACCTGATCATAATAAAGAACCTAATCGTATAAATAGTGTTTTGTAACTATTTCATACATAAATCTTAATCAATTGACTATTTAAATGCTGGAAAAGAGATGTTGTAATTAAATTTAAAAAAAAACACAATTAATAATTATGATTATTCAATTGTATTTTGTTGAGGCACGCTGCAAAAAAGTTGGGACCTTGTTTTGGGCAATCTCTTTTAATATTTAGCCAATTATTGTGTCTAGACCATGGATCGAACCCGGCACCTTCATGTCTAAATCTACGCTCTAAACTGAATTATAATACTGTATCATATTTTTTTACGCTACTCGAACGATAAATTATACGAGGTAAGTCCTTTTCAATGACAATCAATATCACAGCCGCGGCCGATGTAAACAATACATGTGACAGCCTTGAAGAAACGGTCTGCTTCAGCCTTACGCCACTGGTCTTCAGGCTTCGGACAGGTTCGGACGAAAGCGGAAAGCGCGGGAAACTGATTTTAGTAGTGATTTAGAAAATGTAACACAAATTATTGGTTTGTTCCATTGTTGGATACTTTTATATCTTTCAATGTAAGTATTTACTTATATTGTTTTTAAGTAAGGGCTTGATTTAAGGCGGTCTATAATTATTATTTTCGAACGTCTCAAAAGCAACAGATAAACGAAAAAAAATGTTTGATTAGGTACTTAACTGCGGTGGTGGCTTACTTTAATATCCTACAAAGGTTGGTTCAAACCCACCCGGCATGTACCAATGAGAAATACACTTTTCTAACGTAGGTACATTTGTCATTTTACAACACCACCGTTCCCGTGCCTCGGAGAGCACGTTAAGCTGTCGGTCCCGGTTCCACTAATACCAACTTGCGAATACGTTAATAAATTGTCATTAAAAAAATAATAATAATAACGTTAATTGGATCATAATCAAATAATTTCAGTTAGTGAGCACTGCCTTCTGGAAAAGAAATTTTGGGCCCCAGAAGGCAGTTTCCCTATTTTTGACACAATAAAACCATACGAGTACTTACATAAATTAATAATACAGTGCATTCCTATCCTCATTAAACATTGTTTTAGTGTAACCAGCCTCTAGGCGACTGTGTGCTGCAACAGCAACTTTTAACACTATTCGTATGTACCTATTATTAAAACTATGCATGTAATTAAATTGATACTTTTATATCGAAACACAGCACACCTTCGCCGAGAGTAAACATTGAAACAAAAACTATCTGAACAAATTGTGGCAAAAAGACGCCTAAATTGACATCAAATCCTCGCCAGCCCGTGTTGCCAACACGTGGCGAGTGTAGGCCAAATTCTCTGAATATACGAGTATGTTTTGGAAGGCCCATCTTCAATAGTGGATGTCTAGGACGCTGTGGTCTAGGGGCTATAATGTAGTTACTTAAAAGGAACAAAACTCATAATTTTGCAAGGAATACTAGTGATATGGAATTATATTTGGAATTGTCCGTGCGGTGTAGGGATGTAGACCGCTTTGGAGTTCACGGGCTTTCAAGTGCAAAAAGCGCTAGCACATATCATGAATAAAACCCTAAATGAATTCATAAACGGGCTTTTACCACCATTGATGGAACCTTATTTCTATTCCGGAACCCACTGGAATATTCCGCGATGATGTGAAGAGACCTGACGCTGATTTGCTGGTAGCGGAGGTCTTAGTGCGACATGCCAATAGGTGGTAGGCGGACTGATGGTGGTAATTTGCCCAGTCTGCTGGGGCGGGGAAGTATCCACCGTTCGTACTGATAAACCTAGTAAAGTGCACACACGTTTCGGAATCAGGCTCGAATTGCCGTCATGCCAAGTCAAGCCGGCATAGTGTTAGGGACTGATGTCAGTCAAAAGATTTCGTAACCATATAATTCATGAACCTCGCGCGTCACTTACCATCAGGTGGGAGCAAGGGCGTATAGCGCAGAGTCTATCAAGCGGATTCACATTTAGGCAACTTTACTATAGCCCAATCATGAGAAGTGGCAAGATCGTCGGTGTTTCCAGCGTACCAAACTCGAAAAATATCACAAATAAATTAAATATTAATTAAATGTATTTATACCTATACATTAATAAATATTTTTGTGTCCCGACCAGGAATCGAAACGGACTTAACCGCTAGACCACGAAGACATATTTAATTTTGCTCCTTAAATAAACATATTGGTTTATATTTTTTTAACATTTGGAATTGTTATTATTATTTATTCAATACACCGTTGGTTATAAAGATACAAAGAATCACTGTGCGTACAAAATATATTATAACCAACGGATCTACTTATCTTTTTAATATTATAGTATATATATAGATCAATCTTTTGCGTATTTTCATCATCACAGCCCCTAGGATAAAAGTCCTAGACCTCCACTGTTAAAGATTGGTCTTCTGGAGAATTTGGCCCACATTTGAGCGAGACGCGAGGGTCCGATGTTAATTTGTAATGAAGTGCGTATTTTACGAACTATAAAAACCAACATTAGTTAACTATATAGGTTACATTGAAGGTCCTTACAATATTTCCATTTCAGATGGCAAAACATTCCAAAGAAGCAAAAGATGACAGCATCGAGAAAGGAGATGAAGATTACGAAGACTTTGAGACTGAAAACAGCGATTGCAACTTGCAAAATAATGATTCAAAGTCTGAAGAAAGTTGCCACATTCAGAACTGCAAATGTTCCGAAGTCGTATTTAGTTGCAGCGATATGATCTTTGCCAGTGTTGTGGTGGCTCCTTTAGTTATCACAAACTGGAGAGGGACTTGGGAACTGATGGATATTCATCATCATTATTTTCCCTACGCACAAAGCTACATTCTCGGAATGACTATACATATCTGCTTTACCCTTATCAGGTTAGTAATTCTGTTTATTTATTTGCAACTCCAGCAGCATTACAATAAAATACAATATTATTAAATGTTATACAATACATAGCTGCCTCCGTGGTCTAGCGGTCAAGTCCGTGGATTTAGACTCGGAGGTTCATCCTAAAAAAGAGATAGACTTAAATTAATGGTACCTGTAGGCGGACGGGTTGTCCGCGCGGGGGGAAAGTGGTTCGCGCCCGCGCATCTTTTTTATGTACCTACTATAAATATTTATTATTTAATATTAAGCTTCGAGAATAATAGTCTACGCCAACAAACTGTGGTTTATATGTTTTTGGCGTTGTACTTGTACATAATAATACTTGTATATTATATGGTTAAAGATACTATTACATTTACTTATATGTATAAAGTATTAGTATGTAGATATGTAAATAATATTTATTTAGGTACATAAGTATATATTTATTTATATATGTTATTATATTATCTAATTATGCCTGTAATTGCACTTACCTTTCATTGTTTCATTGTTTTTGTTGTCTCGAAAGTTTGACTGTCATAGAATGCATTAACTAACATTAACTTTGTACTTTGTGCAAAAAAAAAAAAACAGCTGGATGGTATGTCTTTAACACCATGGAGTGATGGAAGATGTCTTGTCTGTGATGCCACCTTTTTTCTTTTTTCCTCTACCTCAAAAAAGGCCGGTTTGGCTGCTCATAAAGCCGAATCTAAAAAGCACATAACATATAATAGCATTAAACAAAGTTATAACTTTGTGGCATTCGGGGTTAAAACAATGGGGGTATATATCTTGATACTCACAAATTCGTGAAAGAGCTGGGTAAACGAATTTATAAAGAGTGTGGCAACCCCATATGCCATAACTACCTAAAACAAAATTTAAGTTTTAATTTAATAGGTATTTTTAGTTTAGTTTTAATAATATAATCTATAATCGTAAATAATGATCTTATCAGCGTAAAAATTAAAAATATTCGAAAAGACTATTTACAATATAAATTATATTCGATATTATTTAAGTATTCGAATTGATCGAGTAATCATAAGTGAGGATTTTGGCCTTTTAATTGAAAAACTATTTCTGTTTATTTTAATTTATGCCGTACAACATTTTATTAGTAATGTTCTAGTAATTTATTTTTAAAAATAACTTAAACATTGTTTCTTAGATCACATCTTCTCGCTCGCTCGACTGGCGCATGGAGCGACTTGGATGGCGGCGCCGGCAGATGGTTGTACGAGAGATTGTTGTCCAGAATCTATACTTATGTGTTCATTCTGTCCTGTCTGATGCACTGGCGAGGAAGCTGGGGACTCTTCGACGAGCTGATTTCCACAATCCTGCCTGACGATGAAGATCCACACAGGTATGTACAACAAAGATTATTAAAACGCTATATAGATACTTATGTTTTTGTTTCTGGTAAATTAGAAAGATTACACAACGCGTGTATTAGGTTCATCTTTAGTTTGCGGAAATATGACCACATTACGTCTTCACGAGATCAGCTTAAATGGCTGCCTATTCGTAAACGGAGAAATAGCAGGGTTTTGTGCTTGTTATACAGTCTTCTTAACGAACCAGATACTCCTAAGTAGGTATCTTAAAAAAATATTTAGTTATCTAAGCTCGCATCATGTAAAAACCCTTCGTTCCTCTTCTAACTCTGTTCTTTCCATTCCCTCTCACCACACCTCTTTCGTCTCTAAATTGTTTGCTGTCGTCGCTGCAAATTTGTGGAATGAATTACCCCAAGATATCTCCTAATCGTGCAATATTCAAGAGTAATGTGTACAAATACTATCTTTTAACTTAAAATTTATCTTTACATTTTTTTCATTTTATTTACCTCTTCCGTTTATTCCACACCTTTGCAGCAGTGTCTTATAACTTGTATATGTATTAGAATGTAGTATGTATTTGTTGTTATGTCTACATATACCTACATATATCTTACAAATTGTCATTTAATAATATTGCACCTACTTACCAATGATACTGTATGTGCTAAAGGTTTGGCTGTCAGAGAATGTCTAGCGGCATTAAGTCCGCCTTTGTACAAAGTGCAATTAAGTTTTAAAATAAATAAAGAAATGCGTTTCTAGCACAGAATAAGGGTCATTCATATAGAGATTAAATATAATTTAATAAAAAGTTAGAAACACGTTTGGTTAAACTTATACTTAGGATTGAATCACGGTTAGACCTCAACCACCGAAAATTTATTGAGATCAACATATCTTATACATGCATACATATCTTATAATATATACATATAACCCCAAAAACAATAATAGTAGTCATAATAAGTATTCTTAACAACATTAAATCAAACAATAAAATCAGCATATTTAATAACGATTCCACTAGTTTACAGTTTTAGTAAGTTTTAGCTTCCACGGCTTCACACATGCTCTCCTCACGGTAACGGTGGCGTTGTAGATCTATCCCTTTCAGCACGACAATAAATATTTTGGATATTCAAAGGTTTATTGGTAACTTTAAGGTCTTTGAGGTCTAAAGTATCTCATATAAATAAATCATAAAAAAATCACCCCTAGCGAATTCCACAAACCCCCTCGCACATTCGTGCGTCTTCTAATCTGCTAGCGCACCATCGAGCGTATGGTAACATAGTGGGAATAAAATTTTAGTTTAATAGATATAAGAATAATAATTTTTGACTAAGTAGGTAGATGGATGTACGATGTACGAACTAGTCGTAGAGCGGCAAAACAGAATTTGGTGATAGCTAGATATTGTAATAACGCACGCTTGGTATTGTCCGTGCTGAAACGGCTATGACAAATGTACATAAGAAAAGTGTATTTCTCATTGGTACATGCCGGGACCTTTTTGGTATTTGAGAAAAGCGTTTTTACAACGCAGCCACCACAGCTTATTTTAATAATCGAATTAGTTAGCAGTAATTAAAATGTAACTTGAGTGCAAACTAATTTGGCTAAAATTTATAATTAGTCATGTAGTGGTCTTTATAAAGTACTTGGTTTTGTACTAATTAATTCTTAGCTAATTATCAATACCTAAAAATACATAAAATAAACTGAAATAACCTGAAATAAGCCTCCATGGTCTAGCGGTTAAGTCCGTGGATTTAGACTTCTTGGTCGGGACACAAAAATATTTAATAATGTAAATATATACATTAAATTAATATTTAATTTATTTGTGATATTTCTTGAGTTTGTTACGCTGGAGACATCGACGACCTTGCCACTTGTCATGATTGGCCTATAGTAAAGTTGGCTAAATGTGAATCCGCTTATTTATAAGCGTGGTTTCTGACCATCCCGAAAGGGAAATGGTCGTGATGATACTTTACTTTACATAAAATAAGTTGAAATTAAATAAACCATACTACATTCTAAATTGAACCTAAAAATTAACTAATTACGCAAATTAATAACGATTAAATACTTGCAAAAAAAATAGCTGCACCAAATCGCTGTACTGTGTCAATATACTGGCAGAATTACCCCTCTGAATTAAAATACTTAATTTGGAGAGAAAAATCTGCCAGCCCTATTGTCAACCCAGACCTTAATGAGCCTTGGAACAATTTCTTTTTAAAAAGCTCTACGTTCTGATCCCACGTTTCTACCGCAAACTCCAAATATAAAAAAAACTATTGCAAGTCCCGATTTTTGTGACAAAGGGGTACAATTTATGCTGTTTTCTTTAGTTTGATGATTGGCATTACATTCCAAAATTTGATCCTCATAAGCGACACACCGTGGTGGCTCGGTTGTAAGAACGCGTTCCTTAATTCCTACAAAGGTCGGTTTAAACCCACCCGGCATGTACCAATGAGAAATACACTTTTCTTAAGTACATTTGTCATAGATTTACAACATGCCTCGGAGAGCACGTTAAGCCGTCGGTCCCGGTTCCACTAATACCAACTTGTGGAATTGTTAATAAATTGTCATAAAAATTGACATCATATCCTCGCCAAGCCGTCTGGCCAGCGTGGCGAGTGTAGGCAAAATTCTTCAGATATATGTTCTGGAAGGCCCATCTCCAGCAGTGGAGGTCTAGGACGCTGTGTTCTAGGGGCTGTAATGATGATGATGATGATGAAGCATGAAATAATAGCTTAGAAGATATGTCGTTAGAAAACCCGCGTCGATTTTTTTTTGCAAAAAATATTATATAAAAAGTGAATTTCATATGGATAACCGATTGGTAAAAGTCGTTCTTGGACTAAAATAACCACTAAGTCGGATCCTACAAAACTAGTACAAAAAAAAGTATTATATATTTTCTAGATTTTATTGTAAGTGCGTTTTATTAACCTTTGTAGAAGTGATTCATTTGATTGGTTGGGATGTGTTTCTCGTGATGCATGGGGGGAAGCCATACAGAACATAATTAATTGCAACCACGATCAATCAGTTTTATTGTTTGTAAATACTTTAACCTATATATTTTCCAACTCCTATATGACTCTCACAGCCTTTCACGACGTTCTTCCCATAATAACCTACCTAAAATTCAACCCAGCAGATGTTTAGTATCTGGTCTGGTGGAACAGACTCCCTTTAACTATCAGACAGGCAACATCGCTTAAAATAATCAAAGATAAGTTAAACAAAAATACTTCATAAACAGAATAGGACTGCCTCCGTGGTCTAGCGGTTAAGTCTGTGGATTTAGACTCTCCGAGGTCGATTCCTGGTCGGGCCACAAAAATATTTATTAATTAATTTAATAATTTATTACAGGAAAACTTACAGCTAGATATACAATACAATATAAATAAATAGATATAATAAAAAAATGAGCCAATTAAAAATTTTCGCCTACCTATAGCAACTAAATAAAATAATACAATAATTAATGTAAATAAATACATTTAATTAATATTTAATTTATTTGTGATATTTCTCGAGTTTGGTACGCTGGAGACATCGACGAGCTTGCCACTTGTCATGATTGGCCTATAGTAAAGTTAGCTAAATGTGAATCCGCTTATTTTTAAGCGTGGTTTCTGACCACCCCGAAAGGGAAACGGTCGTGATGATACTTTACTTTACTTTTTTATAAACATAATAATTCGCCGTGACTCACTTATAATATATATATATAATATGCATATAGAGTCTGGCTAATAAAAGAAGATAACGAGAAAGCGCGGCAAATTCAAGAAATATTACTTTGGATACCAAAATTTCCTATAAAACAATTGATCATCTTTGTTCGGGCTATAGACGCGGTGTTGGCTCGGTTGTAAGAACGCGTTCCTTAAATCCTACAAGGTCGGTTCAAACCCATCTGAGAAATGCACTTTTCTTACGTAAATTTGTCATAGATTTACAACACCACCGTTCCCGTGCCTCGGAGAGCACGGTAAGCCGTAGGTCCCGGTTCTACTAATACCAACTTGTGGAATCGTTAATGAATTGTTATTAAACAATTACTTTATATCCTCGCCAAGCCGCCTGGCCAGCGTGGCGAGTGTAGGCCAAATTCTCCAGATATATGTTCTGGAAGGCTCATCTTCAACATCTTCGAGAGCGATTGCCAATTAAGTTTTATTTATTTATTTAAAACTTTATTGCACTATGTACAAAGGGCGGGCTTAATGCCGCTAGGCATTCTCTAGCAGCCAACCTTTGGGACAATACAGAACATTACAGTCATGAGGCTAGGTGCAAACGATTGTAGGAAACGTTGCCAAATAAATTTATTTAATCTTACATACACTAGATATTAAAATAAATACACATACATACAAATATGTACACAATAATACATATACTACACACTATATTGGCGACTATATACTACATACAATACATACTTATATACGTTGTGAGGAGCTCTTTAGGTAATGAAAGTAAACCAGCTTTTTAAACAGCGGTTTGCTGGGTGCTTGGCGAATTTCAACAGGTAAACTGTTCCAGAGATTTGCGGCCACTACTGCGAATGAGTTAGACTGAAAGCTAGAGTGATGAGAAGGGATAGATAGAACAGAATTGTGTGACGAACGAAGAGATCTATCATGAATTGAGGAGAGATAGGTAAATTTGTCCTTGAGGTATTTCGGTGTGGCAGGCTCATTTAGTATAGAATAGAGTAGGCAGAGGATTCTACGATTTCTGCGACAGCGAATTGGAATTCGTAATTCATATAATGAATAATAATTTTACTAGGAATTCAGAAATAAGGTCAAACTTGCGTAAACAGAAATTGAACCTAACACACTTATTTAAGAGACGATCCATCCTATTCAGTTGATCCTCTGTCATGTTTACACAGCACACATCCTACAGGGGTTTCAATGACTGGCAAAAGTAAGCACGATTTTTGCCTTCACTGGCAATTGTGTAATTGTAAAGGTTGTAAATTATCCTAAAATAAATAAATAAATGTACGACTAAAATTATGATTTACTTTTTATTACTGTTGTTATTTTTTAGACCGATCCTGATACTGTCGTTCGTAGTTCTGCTGTACGCCTGTCTCGTAGCTCTCCGTAGCGCCAGGAATCTGCTCGCCCCCCCTTACTTCCTCGTCACCGATGGAAAAGAACCCACGTACACATATACCACCAGGTTTAAACAGACTGTAAGTATTATTTTCTCTTCAAAAAGCATTTTTTAAGTCTGTGTGTACTTGTACTTTTGAGGAATGCAGTTAACCAGCTTCCTAGGAAATAACATTACGGATTATTACTCGCAATTTGAGCAGTGGTAATAATAATAATATTCGTTTATTTCCAATAAAATTTTATGTACATGTTTTCTATTGGAGACCCACACTAGGAAGGCCGGTATTGTGGGGTCTCAATTACACTAAATCTAAAATTTACATAAATTAAAAATTAAAATAAATTAAAAATTAAATTCTAAATACAATAATTCCAAAATAAAAAATATTGAAGAAATTTAAGAAATTAATTAAAGGTTAATAAATACACTATATATATATAATATAAATATATAATATAAAGAATAACTATAGTAAATAAATAAATAATTAGTCCTATAAATTAAATTCCAAGAATGTAAATTATGAAAGACGGTAGGTATGCGTAGTGGTGGGTTGCTGGGTTGTAAGAACGCTTTCCGTTTATCCAAAAGGACGCGGTTTGTACTCAAACTAATGTAAAAAAACTCTTTTTTTACGTACATTTGTCATACATCCGCCTCCGTGGTCTAGTGGTTAAGTCCGTCGATCTCGGAGGTACCGGGTTCGATTCCTGGTCGGGACACAAAAATATGTATTATTGTAAATAAATACATATAATTAATTTGTGATATTTCTCGAGTTTGGTCCGCTGGACACATCGACGAGCTTGCCACTTGTCATGATTGGCCTATAGTAAAGTTGGCTAAATGTGAATCCGCTTATTTATAAGCGTGGTTTCTGACCACCCCGAAAGGGAAACGGTCGTGATGATACTTTACTTTTTATTTGTCATACATTTACAACACCACCGTTTCCGTGCCTCAGAGAGCACATTAAACCGTCAGTCCCGGTCCCACTAAACCAATTTGCGAAATCGTTTATAAATTATCATTAAAAATTTACATCAGACCCTCGCCAACCCGTCTGGCCAGCGTGTCGCCACTATTCTACTAGGCCAAATTTTCCAGAAATATTCGGAAGGCCCATCTCCAAGAGTCTACTCCAGGTCTAGGACTCTGTGTTCTAGGGAATGTAATGAATCAGGAAAAAAATATATGACAAAAGTACCTACGTAAGAAAAGTGTATTTCTCATTGGTACATACTATGCCTTTATGAGCAAGTTTTACCCCTTAATGTAAATTTTCTGAACTATAATAAATGTAAAATTATTTTAACTTCTTGGTTAAGTAAATTAAAATATGATGAAACAGAAGAATTGTTACAAATATTAAAATAGAAGGTACATATTTCAATTTGTCATTGTTAATAGTAAAAAGTAAGAAAAAGTATTATCTAAGTGGAAAAAAAGCTAAAATTTAATATGTATATATATTATATATTATACTTATTTGTGTAATGGAACTGGTGCCTGAGATTCAGATTAACTTTGTTTGGGCACCAGTGAGTGGCCAATTCCTAAAAAATTGTACTAGTTTTTTAAGTAAATAAACGATTATTATTATTATTATACTCGTACTGGTTTAAACCGACCTTTGTAGGATTTTAAGGAAAACTTTCTTACAACCGAGCCACCACCGCTCTTGTTATATATTACATACATACATATCTTCACGCCAAATCCCTTGCGGGGTAGCCAGAGACAATTGAGCGCCACTTGTCACGATCACGACATACCTCTTTCGCTTCTTCGACATTCATCAACCTCTTCATACATGCCCTCTTGTTTCGATGGCTTTTTAATTCACCTTCAGCTAATGTTTTATTTATTTATTTATTATATATTATTTATAATAAACATTAAATGTAACAAATACATGTAACAGTTTGTTCTTTAATTAGTTTTAATTATATTTTATCAAAACCTAGACTCATTAACACTTATCTGATTGCCTGTTCCACTTTATTCATTGTGAAGAGCAGGAAAATTAATTTAATAAAATTGTTACCGTTAAACAATAGCAAAACTCGGATGTTGAACATCCGACTAATAGCTACATATCGTCTATACATACATATGTGTACCGATTGCGTAGTAGGGTCCTCGTTACGCGTAGCAGTCACCGGTGAGACGGCGGGGACGCGCAATAATAATCCAATTATGACGAGAAACGAGATTAGAGGCAATCTCGTTGAGGCTGCGCGATAAGGAGGACCCGCGCCGGCGCATTCTGGCTCCGCTCGCCGACATGCGCGGGAGCACGGCAGGCCTGGCCGACACGCTGGCCGGCGGCTCGCACTCCGCCGTCCTCGCCGCCGCGGATGCACTCTTCGCGAGTCTAGTCGTAGCACCGGCCGTCGTCACGTACTGGAAGAGCACTTGGATGCTCATGGACCTCTACCTGTGGCCGGACCGACCCACCCTCAGTGCGGGCTACTGCGCCGCCTTCGGACTCTCTCTGAACATTATTACATGTGTGTTCCAGAACTGTCTAGTACGGCTATTAGATCCTAATAAGGGGCGGTTAACTTATTACGTGTGCTCAAGAGTTTACACTTGTGTTGGGGGGGTGGCGTGCGTGGCCTCGTGGAGAGGCGTGTGGAATTTATTGAATGAGAGTACGGGAGACGATTCTCGGACTATCTTGGCTACGACTGCGGCGGCCATGTTGGCTCTCGCCGCGTTGAGAGGGTTGCGAAACGTGGTGGCTGCTCCGTTCGCGGTGGCGGTGGACTCGCCTGGCGATTACTTTGAAGTGCCCACGATGTTCCGGACGGCTCCAGCTTCGACCAGTAAGGTAGAGATTTGTCTTAGCACTTGACAGGCTTCCTCGTAACTTCTTATTGAAATATACTTGTTGAGTCTCCGTCAAACCCTGTAGTAAATAAAACAATTACTTTATGTCTTCATCTGAATAGTTTATAGTCTCCTTTCAGGTATTTTTTCTTCAGTTTCACACATCTGTACCTATAGTTTTATTGTGTTAGATACACAGAGGAGTAATCGAGTAACAAATAAAGAATGATGAATCATTAG
Source organism: Tinea semifulvella (assembly GCA_910589645.1). Lineage (NCBI taxonomy): Eukaryota > Metazoa > Arthropoda > Insecta > Lepidoptera > Tineidae > Tinea > Tinea semifulvella. Next base: position 8,606,901 of record OU342595.1, on the reverse strand, counting down.
CTTATCAATGAACTAGTTTTAAAACTTGACTTGCAAAGGGTTTGCAACCACTTCAATTGGACTCTGTGACTAAAATTACGTTAGATCCACCTAATTGCTTCAAAATAATAAACCTCATCTCATACAGTTTTAGCCGATCTTTTGCATCTAGCTCGATGGCATATCAGTGCAGATCGCAGAACACAGAAATGTACGAAATCTAATGTCGATGAATTATTATTATTAATTATTAAATTTCCGCGAGGTATATTCGACATTCTTGCGGTGGTGGCTCAGTTGCATGAACGTTTTCCTCAAAATTTTTTACACACCACTGGGCCTGTGCCTCGAAGAGTACGTTAAACCGTGGGTCCCGGTTTCACTAATACCAACTTGTGGAATTGTTAATAAATTGTCATTAAAAATTGATATAAGACCCTCGCCAACCCGTCTGGCCAGCGTGGCAAGTGTAGGCCAAATTCTCCAGTTTCTGGAAGGTCAACAGTGCAGACTTTAGTGTGCGTTGTAAGAACGCTTTTTTAATATTCAACAAAGGTCGGTTTAAAACCCCCCAGGCATGTACCAATGAGAAATACACTTTTCTTACGTACTTTTTTTTTATAGATTTACAACACCACCGTTCCCGTGCCTCGGAGAGCACGTTAAGTTCCACTAATACCAACTTGTGGAATCATTAATAAATTGACATCAGATTCTCGCCAACCCGTCTGGCCAGCGTGGCGAGTGTATGCCAAATTCTCCAGATATTTGTTCTGGAAGGCCCATCTCCAGCAGTGGAGGTCCAGGACGCTGTGTTCTAGGGGATGTACTAAATACTATACGTGCTCTACAACCGTCGTTAATACGAATGTTAATCAGAAACATGCGACACGCCGCGATCCGGTATTTTTATTTTCGTGGCCTGGTCTATGAATGTAACAACAGAGAATAGCCTTCGTTGTTACCAGATATATACTACCTACACCATGATGCTGCAGATGCTGCTGTAAAAGGGTGTTGCTATTGGTAGTAATAAGTATAAATTAAACAATAATGGCTTAAAAATAATAAATAGGAAGCGGCTGTAAATCGGTGTCGTCACTTAAATGTCACTATAACTTATACTAACTTAACTAAAACTATAAATATACAAGTTTATGTCTACTATAATGTCAAAAAAATAATTTTTAGTTTATGGCAGCTGTCATTATCATCATTACAGCCCCTAGAACACAGCGTCCTAGACCTCCACTGCTGGAGATGGGCCTTCCAGAACATATATCTGGAGAATTTGGCCTACACTCGCCACGCTGGCCAGACGGGTTGGCGAGGATCTGATGTCAATTTTAATGTCAATTTATTAATGATTCCACAAGTTGGTATTAGTGGAACTTAACGTGCTCTCCGAGGCACGGGAACGGTGGTGTTGTAAATCTATGAAAAAAGTACGTAAGAAAAGTGTATTTCTCATTGGTACATGCCTGGGGGGTTTTAAACCAACCTTTGTTGGATATTACAACCAAGTCACCACCGCACACTAAAGTCTGCACTGTTGAAGATGGGCCTTCCAGAAACTGGAGAATTTGGCCAACACTTGCCACGCTGGCCAGACGGGTTGGCGAGGGTCTTATATCAATTTTTAATGACAATTTATTAACAATTTCACAAGTTTGTATTAGTGGAACTTAACGTGCTCTCCGAGGCACGGGAACGGTGGTGTTGTAAATCTATAAAAAAAGTACGTAAGCTGTAAATTGGCTTAAATGTTTATAATTTATAACTGACGTAATGAATAATATATGAATGACGTAATAATGGAAAGACGTTGGTTCCATAGAGGGTAGGTTTGCCTTTAGTGTGGGATGTGTGGACACCCTAGCGCCTTCCCACTTGTCCTTGACCTCTAAGGACCCAGGCGCTGCTGCATTACAAGCAGAGAACCTCAAACGGCGGAAATACACTCATCTTATTGGAGGATGTCTTTTTGCGCCCTTTGGAGTTGAAACTCACGGGCCGTGGGGACCAAGTGCACATGAAATTGTCATGGCGTTGTCAAAACAGCTCATCAACACCTCAGGAGACAAAAGGGCTGGGCAATATTTGGGCCAAAGGATCAGCATTGCCATTCAACGTGGCAATGCTGCCAGTATCTTTGGCACTTTGCCCATTGGCAGCGATTTGGAGCAATTTTTTTATCTATAATATTTTTTATTTTGTTTTTTCTTTATTTTAGTTTTTAGTTGTATTTTTATTTATGAAGTAGGTTTTTTTTTCTAATAGTTATTTATGTTTTAAACGTAATTAGTTTGATTTATAATTTAGTTTTTTTTTAAATTAATGTACCTTACTTTCTTCGAATAATATTTATAACTTATACTAAATTAAATAAAACTATAAATATTGTGTACTATAATGTACAGTGTGTACATTAGTACACAATATTATGTCAAAATGGAATTTTAAGAAAACAAAATTTATTTTACAAAATAGTGTTTATTTGTTGTTTATGAACGCTGTATAACAAAACGTAACTAGTATGACATAGTCATGATGGCCAGTTCGCTCAAGGATCTTAGCGGAATACTAAACGGCTTAAATGTGGCTTCCCAACTCAACGACCGTGTCAAGCGACCAAGAGACCAATCTGCTTGGGAAACGCCACTCTTGAAGTTGTGAGGAAATAAGTCTACCTAGGACAGACCATTAATTTAGGCGCAGCCAACTTCATCAAGTTCATTCAACTCATCGCTGATACCACAATGTCTGAAGACAAAAGTCTTTAACCAGTGCGTTCTCCCCGTAATGTCGTATGGAGCAGTGACACTGATAGTGGGTCTGGTCCACAAGTTTAAGGTCGCTCAGCGAGCTATGGAATGGGTTATGCTTGGTATTTCTCTGATGAATAAAAATCGACAAGTTCAGCCAACCAAAGTTACTGATATAGCTTTCAATAGTGGTAGTGGGCTGGACACATCTGCTACAGAACCGACGACCGATCGAGAGTGTAGAGAGAGACAATGTACGGAGTGACGCAGAGTGGGACAATTCACCGCCAGATGGACGGATGACCTAAAGACGGTCGCTGGTGGGGTTGGATGAGATTTGCAAAAGACAGCGTGCAGTGGCGAGCCTACATCCAGCAGTGAATATACACAGTCTTGAAACTAGAATCTAAAATCTCAACCAAAAATATAGACTAATACTAGACTGTCTACGGTATAGGGATGTATATTTTTTCCCAGGGGGCAAGTTTGTATAATTTGTCTCGGTCTGGGTGTTTATATGTATAATATGTATATATTTACAAAAAAAAAAAAGTATAATATGTAGTTTATCAACCATCTAGTTTCCGTAACACAAGGCTCGTAGCTTACCACGGAAACTAGATGGCGCTGTGTGACCTGTCTGGAAATATTTATTATTATTATATTATATTATTATATTTGTATTTCCTATACATCAGCATGTTTATTTACAGAATAGCCGTGAGACGGTCCTTTATGTTTTGGACTGCATTTTCTCTGTTGCCGTCGTCGGATCGCTGGTCATTCTTCTCTGGCGTGGACTGTGGGCGCTACTAGATATCTACATCTATCCTGAAGACAACGTCAAGTCCTACTGCATATCTCTGGTAATTAATACAAATACATTATTTATTATTAAGAGGGTTTAACGTAACAATCTCGGTCGCACAATCCAAAAAATATAAGTAGGTGGTAGGCGGAGTGATGGTAGTAATTTGCCCAATCTGCCGTAGTATCCACCGTTCGTGATCTCGAATTGCTGTCATGCACAGCCAATCCGACAAAGTGTTAGGTGTCAGTAATGTCTGTCTGAGTCCAGTTGCTAACAGTCATGGATCGAGTGGGCGCAAGGTCACAATACGTGCCAAAAAAAAAAACTGTTTTTAGAAAAAAACATTTATAATGATTTTCCTCTATTTTATTTAATAAAACAAATATATAAACAAAAACATTTTTTTTCGCTATTTCTGACATTTCTAGAACTCAAACCTCAGTCGGTCGAGTAGTCTTTGATTCTTATAAGCAACAGGATCGATAGGTATCAAAAAAAGTTATTGTGTAAAATTACCATTTTCTGGCTGTCTTTCTTTCCAAATATTGTGAATGCAGTGTAGAATATCTTACTCGTAAATAGTCAGTCATGTCATTCAAGTTTCATGACAATATTTTTCATGATCTGTTTTAATATTATTTTTAAATACGGTACATATTGTGGCTAGTAGGTACAGTTTTCCGGTGCATCCTGCCGTCATGCAGCATGAAAATATTTATCCTATTATAGCTGAGAACCTTAAAGGGCGGAAATACATCCAGCTTATTGGGAGATGTGTATGTCATAACTCGCGGACAACTGCAAATTTTCAAGGTGTTGTCAAAACAGCTTGTCAATACCTCGGGAGACAAGAGGGCTGAGCAATAGTTGGGCCAAAGGATCAGCATTGCCATTCAACGTGGCAATGCTGCCAGTATCCTTGGCAATTTGCCCATTGCAGCAATTTAGATCAAATTTATAATATTTTTATTTTATTTTATTTTTGTTTTTCGTTGTATCATTAATTATTAATTAGTTTTTATTATTAATAGTAATTTATATGTTTTAAAAGTTGTCTTTATTTAATAAATTATTCTGACTCAACACACCTAAAATAATGTCAAAATATAATATAAAAACTGTCAATCATTTTTTGATCCTTTATTTTATTTTTGTTTTAGGATTTAGTTGTATTTTTAATTAAAAAGTAGTTTTTTTTTATTAATAGTAATTTACCATTTATATATTGACGTTACGTTATAGAAATGTTAATAATAATAATTAAGTTTTCCCTCTTAAATTCATCATTTAGAAATTCCTTATTTAAATAGTATTCAGCATCCTTACCGAACCGGACACACCGCAATACCTGAAAGACAGCTTTACTTTTCTAGGCTCAATCCATGATCGAACTCTTCGCTCTTCTTCTAACTCAACCCTTTCCATCCCTTCACATCACACCTCTTTTGTCTCTAATTCGTTTGCTGTTGTAGCTGCAAATCTTTGGAATGACCGACCTTTAGGTATTAGGCAAGCTCCAAATCGAGTCATCTTCAAAAATATCTTTCCAGCGATACTGTGAATCTAGACATTTTCAACCCAAATGTGAGTATATTTAAGAGACAAGTGTTATTGATTGTAAACTAACCTAAAGTGACTTTTTACTATTCTTATATATAACCTATGATGTAACTTTTAAAATAAATTGACATTAATAATAACATACTTATTCTCGATATAGTATTAATATATTGATAATGATGAAATGGATGAAACCTAAAATTTTAAAACTGAAAAACACTGTTGACTCTAATCATCGAAGTAGCTATGTGTAGCATGCCGTGTACACTGCCCTTGGGTTACAATTCCGACCTTATGAATTATTGTAAATTTGTGCTTGATATGTATTAATTGTAACCTGTTAGTGTACCTTAAATAATATATTGATAATGATGAAATGGATGAAACCTAAAATTTTAAAACTGAAAAACACTGTTGACTCTAATCATCGAAGTAGCTATGTGTAGCATGCCGTGTACACTGCCCTTGGGTTACAATTCCGACCTTATGAATTATTGTAAATTTGTGCTTGATATGTATTAATTGTAACCTGTTAGTGTACCTTAAATAATAAATAAATAAATAAATATGGTTTACAAACACTTTCTTTCTAACTAGATTGTCCCAAATTTATGTCTCTTTTTCATTTCCTCACTATCCTCAGTTGCAGCAACATCATATTTCACTTCCCTCATCATGTAAGTAGTTTTATTTTTATATTATTGTTTATTTATGATGTAATTTATGTTTATATATATGTATATATTTATATATTACGTATTTATGTATTTGTATATGTATTAGTATGTAATATTGTTATGTATGTATTAAGATACAGAAGTATACTGTTAAGAATAACTTAATTAATGATTGCACCTACCATCTATACTGTCTAAATGTCCTAAAGGTTTGGCTGTCAGAGAATGCCTAGCGGCATTAAGTCCGCCTTTGTACATAGTGCAATAAAGTTTTTAAATAAATAAATAAATAAAATATACCTACTAGCAATAAGCCGACTAGAAGTTGGGATATGTGTCTAGGTTAGGTTAATATTCACGATAGGTCGCCAGCTATATTTGCTAACAGTCAGTGAACCAATTACGAACCTCTACAATTGGTGCTTCCTTTTCTTACAACTGCTTGTACTTGTGTTTTAGACTACTCGCGTATTACTATTTTTAAAATTCAAATTCAAATGGGGTGTATCACTAACTTGCGCATGATAGATGGTACCTAATATAACTGTCAGTTGCATAGAAAACTTGTATTTTTATTACGAAATTTATTATTTTCTGGATATTATGCCGAAGTGAGCAGCTTTTAAGTGTACAAATCGAGATTTTTAAGCGAAATCAAAGATATGGTGATCTCAAAATTGCCGTTCTATTAATAAAACCTTTTTTCTTTTTAAAGACGGTGTGCGCTTTCTTAATTCGTTTTTTAAGGTAGGTAAGGTTAATTTAAAATACATTGTTCTGTTATAAAAATTATAACTACAAAAACATTTAAAAAATGGTGAGATATAGGTGCAAAATATAAAAAACAACAGGTATAGGTTATAAAGGTGCACCAGTGCTCTGCCCATAGGGCGTACAAATCTTAGTAATTGTGGATAGCAGTATCATCAGTATCATCACGACCGTTTCCCTTTCGGGGTGGTCAGAAACCACGCTTATGAATAAGCGAATTCACATTTAGCCAACTTTACTATAGGCCAATCATGACAAGTGGCAAGCTCGTCGATGTCTCCAGCGTACCAAACTCGAGAAAAATCACAAATAAATTAAATATTAATTAAATGTATTTGTTTACATTAATAAATATTTTTGTGTCCCGACCAGGAATCGAACCCGGTACCTCCGAGTCTAGATTGTAGATAGCATTTAAATTTTAATACATACACGTGAACAAAATTGAGATACAATAAAAAAATATAAATTATTTTATTTTTCATGTCTAAAATTTAATATTAATAAATTATAAGTTAAGCAGAATGTCATGTAATTATATTTTTGTGTGTAAAAAAGTCATTGATTGTGTAGTATGTCTTGTCAATTAGTATATATTTAAGTCTTCTTATTTTCCTAATCAACTCTTTAGGAGTGATAACGCCTTTGCAACCCGCTCGCTCGCACAAACCAATATTGTTAAAAAAAAAACAGGCCTTTGTGTACTTTAAACTAAAAAAAAAATGTATCATTACGACCGTATCCCTTTAGGGGTGGTCAGAAACCACGCTTATAAATTCGGATTTACATTTAGCCAACTTTACTATAGGCCAATCATGACAAGTGGCAAGCTCGTCGATGTCTCCAGCGTACCAAACTCGAGAAATATCACAAATAAATTAAATTTACATTAATAAATATTTTTGTGTCACGACCAGGAATCGAACCCGGTACCTCCGAGTCTAAATCTACGGACTTAACCGCTAGACAGAGTTTAAGTTAATAAACTTTATAGATTAAAATTATGGTTTTAGTAAAATAGATAAACAAAACGCGTTATAATGTTTTTGCAATTTTTTCTTTCTAAAATTAAGTATTTATTACAATTACAGCCCCTTAAACAAAGCGCCTATACCTTCACTGTTGGAGCCTTCCAGAATATATATCTGGAGACTTCACTCGCCAAGCTCTGGCCAGATGTGGATCGAGGATCTAATGTTAATTTTTAATGACACTTTATTAACTATATGAAGAGAAGTTTACGGTTTGCTAAAATCCCGTCCGTGCTTGAACCATCAGGACTTTCACGTAGTGATGGTAAAAGGCCGGATGGTATGTCTGTTGTACCATAGAGTGAGGGAAGATGTCTTGTTTGGGATGCCACCTGTGTGGATACCTTTGCCGGTTGCCACATTTCCTCTACATCAAAAAAGGCCGGTTCGGCTGCTCATACAGCCGAATTTAGAAAGCACATCAAATACAATAGCATTAAACAAAATTATAACTTTGTGGCATTTGGGGTCGAAACAATGGGGGTATATTCTCTTGATACCCACAAATTCATAAAAGAGCTGGGTAAACGAATTTTCCAAGAGTGTGGCGATCCCAAATGCCATAACTACCTAAAACAGAATATGTCGATTATAATTCAACGAGGAAATGCGGCGAGCGTTTTAGGTACCCTCCCTGGTGGTAAGCCCTTAGTTTATTTTGTAGAATAGCATCGAATAAATCCTTTATTAACGATTCCACGAGTTGGTATTATAGGAACCGGTGCTCTCCGAAGCACGGGAACAGTGGTGTTTTAAATCTATGACAAATGCACGTAAGAAAAGTGTATTTCTCATTGGTACATACCGGGGGGGTTTTAACCGACCTTTGTTGAATTTTAAGGAAATCGTTCTTCTTGCCTTCACTCCGTCCTCAGCTTAGCTGTTAAGGCACGCAGGGCCAACAGTGAAAGAGAGACGGTTTATAGGGTTTTAGTCCGTAGGCGCCTTAGGGTCTCCTTAGGAGGCCTCACTGTGATTTGGGCATGCGACCTCCGGCGTGGGCCTTCAGGCTGGGGTCGTATGTTTAGCGATTTTGCGATTCATCGTCTTTAAAAAAAAGTACACTTGTTGAACAGTCTTTGAAAACATTGGATTGTGCGAGCGGGAGGGGTGTAAAAACGTTAAGTTAATTTGCATTTATATGTTTGCTAGTAATATTGAATTATCCCACAGACCAAATAGCTAATAATTCTCCTATATCTATATTAACCTTATTATTATTATTATTAAATACTTTATTGCACTTTACTTCAAAGTATGTACAAAGGCGAACTTAAAGCCATTTCGGCTTTTTCTACCAGCTAACCTTTAGAAGAGTGAGACAGTATAAATATGTGGTGTGCAATTCTAACCAATAAACTATATAAATAGTATGTATACATAGACTACATAAATACTCATCAATATATACGTATTATAGTAGATATACATATATGAAGATAATATATTATTAGGAAGTAGAGAAGGAGTTAAAATATATTGTTCTAATTGTTTAAAAAGAAAGTATTAAGTAGTTTTTTTGAAGATGTGAATGGAAGGAGCTTGTCTGATGGTCAGTGGAAGTTTGTTCCACTGGCGAGCAGACGATACGGTAAATGAATCTGAATATATCTGAACCTCACGTGTTAATCTCTCCGAGTTGTTGACCCATTTGTCAAATAATGTTTTACAGCATAAATAAATGTTCTATTGTTCTACATAGGTCTTCGTTTTTCTGTATTAAATTCTTTGGTATCATTTATTAACGGAGTTTATAGGATTGTGATGATTGATAGGATCTGTTTCTCTAAACGGGGAATGAACCAGCACATTTATCGCCGGAGTAGACAATCAGACGAGGGGTAATTTTAGATTTTTTTTTAGCGCCAAAACCTCACGGGCCTCTACAGCAAAGTAGTTTTTGATTATGAATACATAATTGCGCCGCATGCCCAACTTTTTTCTTTTTCTTTTGTTATACTTTTTATGTGACCTTGCGCCCACCTGATGGTAAGTGGCGTGCGAGGTCCATGAATGTTAGCAACTGGAATCAGAGACTCATGACTGACATCAGTCCCTAACACTATGTTGGCTTGACTGGGCATGACGGCAATTCGAGCCTGATCCCGAAACGTGTGGATACACTTTACTGGGTTTGTCGCTAAGAACAGTGGATACTTCCCCGCCTCGGCAGACTGGGCAAGTTATCACCATCAGTCCGCCTACCACCTATTAAACTGCTCGCTTTTTGCGCTGGTTCCCTGGTATGTGAGAAACCAAATGCGCTAAGGCGCGACCCCGCTTTCAGGGGATCAGCGTCATACCATAGATCACTTGCCATCATCGCGTTATCGTCATAGCTGGATCTTCAATGGTGGCAAATCTACAAGAGCTTTTTATTTATTAACGTACACTTGTGCTTAGTGAACACCGGCTACAATCACAGCTTCCCCAGCCTGTTTTAGATTCTCGTGGAAGTGAAAAATATTTTACATAACCTAAAATACTAACCTACTTTAACAAGGTTGTCAGATGAAAATTCGAGTGGAATTTTTGAAATGTTTTACCAATTGTTCACTTAAAAGTCGTTTCATAATTTTCTTTTGTCAGTTATTTATGTAGCGGACACATTTTTTATCATTACGATGGCTATTATATTCTACATCCACTTGTAATATTATTACTAAAACGTAAATAATTGGAATTTATTCGAAGTAAGATACACAAATACAAACAATAAATATAAATTAAATCTACCTAAACAATAAAGTTAAAAATAAACTAAACAAAACCTTAAATTAAATAAACTAAAAGATAAACCTAATTAATATAAAAACTAAATACTTACAAATATCTTGATTATAATCTACATGTCATCGAATCCAGGAGAAGATGAACCCAATGTTCCGAGGACTCCGGCGACGTTGCCTCGTTGGATAAGATATTCCCTACTCAAAGGATCACCTGTTGACGCTCGGATGGCAACGCTTATGTCGCGTATTAACGATTTAGCGTCCTCAGACCAAGGGCCCATCGTCTCTACGGCAAACGGCACAAAATAGTAACGATTTGCCAACTCTATGTACTTATTACGTTTGCCGTTTGCAGCCAATTCAGCAGCCTGCTCGTTTTCGTGTCGCGCCAACACGACTAGCACAAAGGGTGTCAGTACACGTCGCATCCCAAACCAAAGACTTACCTTGTTTATAAGGCACGAGGGTTAGCCCATCTGGTCTTTTCCCATCGCTGCGAAATATACCAGTTGGCTCTAATGTTGATGGGTAATTTGCAGAAGATAGTGCCTTTTGAATGATTAAATTTAGGGATCTATGACGGGTGAAACGACCTGCACTTTTTGAGCATGATAAGCCATGGTGACCAAACGGATCAGCTAATTCGCCGCAAACGCACTTATGGGCTTCATATAGTTTGCAACCTAGTCTGAGTGAAACAGCAATGCGAAGCGAGGTGGGATCAAGTTGCGTGCCCGTGTTGGGTGAGGGAATAGCACGCAGCCAGGCCCCAGACTCGCTTTCGCAACAGTGGAACAGACTACCTTTGGTAATCAGACAAGCTCCATCTCTCAAAATATTTAATGACAAGTTATAATTTTGTACTATTAACTATGTATTTATTATTTATTTATTTTATTTATTTTTTTAAAATCTTTATTGTAATTTACAATCGGCGAACATAATGCCGTAAGGCATTCTCTGACCGTTGACCGTGGGGACAAATGAGATTTCTTTGTTAGATCGAGGATAGTGAAAATTATATTTATAAATTATTTTTATTCCAATAAATATCATAAAAGTAAGCAATTCCTATATAAACATACATATACTTAAATACTATATACATAACATATAGATAACATTAATACATAAACATATTATAAATACTATATATAAAAATTTATGTATATATTTATATATATAAATATAAATAGGATATATATATTTCATTAGTATGTATTTATATTTAATTATTGTTGATCACAATAGTATTTTTGCACCCGCTTATAATGGCTCCCCATTCACAAAGGTTAGTTGGTAGAAAATGCATTTATAGCATTAAGCTCGCCTTTGTACCCACACTATTTTTGGTTTTGTACAATAAATAATTTATTATTATTATTAAACTTAAAGAGTTGAAAGAACAATACAAGACAAGACCAGCTGTAAGCTTGAATTAGTACTGGCACTTACATAAGGCATTTTTATGCCTGACCAACTATGGGACTATATTAAAGATACGGAAAGACAAAGTGATCGATTTCCCATTTGTTATTCGCTAAATCTTGTATTGTTTTGCTTAATTTTCGGATTGTAGTGTTAACCTATTCTTTTAATTCCGCGATCTCTTCCTATTGCATTTACCTCGGCTTTGTGATGTATATTTCTGTCCATCCGGTCTTCCCACGTTGTCTCAATTAACTCAATGTCACTACTTGATATTGAACGTGGCCCTGCTTCTGAACTTGAGTAATACGATTGAAATTAGGACCAGCTACTTCTTAAACTAGCATTGTGTAACAGTGATGCTTCTGTGTATGTATCTACTCGGACTTTCAGGATCAAAATGCAGTTACACAGCCTGTAGAGTGCTAGAACTCCACTGCTAAGAATAGGTCTTCCAGAATATATTTCTATAGAATTTAAAAATATTTAATGTTGCATATCTTGATAATTCCATCGTCATCATTATCATCAGTTCGTATCTCTCTCCTGCTAGATGTAGATTTGCCGTCAATACATATATGGAACGATCTTCCAAGACGGCATTAACGGAATCATATAGTATTGGTTTGGGTAGGGAGAGAAGCAGAGTGTGTATCAGTGAAGTGAGTATCTTGTTGCGCAATAAAAAACAAGGAGATGATGATGATGAAGCACGAGAGTTCTTATCTTTCTTTCCTAAATACGATGGACCCGGCACGATAAATCCATGGAATGCTTAGAAATTTGTATTCCTCATTGGCATTTTAGACAGAGCCATGAGGTACGACGTAACGGAACTATAAATTGAAAGTATGAAATGTATGAAACTCAATATAATGACAGTTTGAACGAAAGTTTTACAGCTCGGAAGCAAAACGTTAGTGATGTTGTAAATATATGACAAAACAATCTACGGATAGTCTACATATATCTAGTGTATGTTATTGTGCTAACAACTCTACCACCTCCGCTTGAATTATCTTTTCGGTCGTTGACATGCTAAATACTAGTGGATATTTAATTATCAAAATATTATGTTTACTGCTCAAAGATGTAATGTTAACGACACGTAATTGTTATTAGAATGCATCGCGTACAAGTAGTTCAAACAGTGCTCTAAGCTTTAAGTAAACAACTCTATCTATTTCCAGTTTATTAGTATCAATATTACGCATCGCACTGATAACTTGTAAATGTAATGTAATTGAAATTGTCCTAGAATGCAACACTGTTTATACTTTGGTTTCATCAGTTGATAGAATTTTACTCACTGCAATTTTGTAATTGTTTGGAAGATTGGTAATATGTTTTTCTTTAATCTCATCATTATCATTAAAGTCGTCTTACTCACAAATTGTCTTACACACATATTTCGAACTATTATTATCATTACCTACTAAATTATATTAATGCTCATTTTATTTTTTTAATTGAATATTCATAAATTTATTTCAACAAAATAACAATAATAACTAAAAAAAACATAAAACTAAATATATAAAATCATCTAACATTCATTCACATTCAATCATTCATTCGTTCCTTCAAACATACCTGCTCCATCCTCACATCCTATCCATCTCACTCGCTTTCTTGTTCCTCTGATCCTTAAGCTTATAGCTCTTATTACAGAAATTTGTATTTTTGTTTTTAGCCAGCCTGCAACTTGTGAGAATGGCTTCTGCCATTTTTCAGAAAGCCGTGAAGCGGTCTTTTTGACAAAAGCCGCGTACTCAGCACCTAATGAGCCATCACACAAGATAACCAACCGTAAATGAAGCTCTGAGATCTTCTGCTGCCCTGTCGTATTTACGGTGTTTCTCGTGTGACATTTAATTTTTAGAAAGTAAATGCTCATTTTATTGACTTTCTAAAAATAAAATGTCTTGTTATCAATAGGAAAAAGTAAATTCCCTCACATGATGTGAAACTACTTCAGGATGACCTTATTGTATACTTAGACTTATTGTACATCAAAAAAACTCGATCTCAACCTTAGCAAGTGCTTCTCCATGACATTCAGCAGAAAACGTAACATTATAAATCTACCTACAATCTAAAAAAAACTATCGTTGACAGGGGTAAACTCTATGAGGAATTTAGGAGTGACCCATGACTCTAAACTTATATATGACATGCATATTGAATCTATCGTCTCCAAGGCTTCCAAAGCCCTCGGTTTGTGATAAGATCTTGCTCCGATTTTACTTCCATCAAAACAATTAAAATCTTGCACTGCTCCTTGGTGTGCAGTGTCCCGAGTATGCGTATCAAGCATGGAACCCGAGCTATAACATTTATATTGATCGCATCTAGGCTATTCAGAGGAAATTTCAAAGGTATTTGCAATATAAAACAGGGTGCTTTGACGATACCTACGTTGAGCGCTCTAAAAGACATCATAGACTTTAACCCAGACGTAGAATCGCTGATGTGATGTAAGTCATGAACCTGCTTAACGGCTCGATTGATTGTCCCGAGTTGCTCAGTAAAATTGGTTTGCAGACACCTACCTAAAAATACCTACAGTATCTACAAACAAAATACTTTTATTAGTAGATCTAGTTGTTGTATTGGTGATGACAATATTGACATTGATATTTTTGCTATGAAACCTTCAACAGTAAGGCGTCTACTTCCTTCTCGATTCTTTAACCCACCGGCTTCTGTATATTTTTAAAAATTGTGTTTTTTGTTATTTTTGTCAGTGTTTGTATTTAGTTGATATAGGCGAAAAGTTTTAATAGGAAATTTTCAAAAATATATTCATCTACATTGTTATCTAGCTGTAAGTTTTCCTGTAAGTAATAAATAAATAACTCAAGAGTTATTAATCAGTTCCTCCAATTTCCCTTGCGGGTAATTCCCATCAATATCTCAATCGTACCCGACTTAAAATATACACAGATACTTATCAAATAATTTTATATCATCATCATCATCAGCCTGTATCTCTCCACCTGTTGAATATAGGACTTCCTCGAGCGCGGGATCTTTAACCACCCTCATCTAAACTCCACCAGCTTCCATTTTTAGTTCATCCATCGATTTAGCCCTCTACATCCGCGTCTAATCTACAGCATTTTCCTGACAATGGTTTTATGATTCCTTATTTGTTCTGCAGATTGTGGGATATGCCCTAATCATTGTGACCTTTGCACTCCAAGCTCCGTTACGTTGGGCCGCAGCTAGACTTCACGGAGCACCTCGCCTGCTTCTGGCTGATGCTTACCACCTTCTTTCCTTCGTGGCGACAATCAACCTATGGAGAGCTGTCTGGGGACTCCTTGACATTTACTTATTCCCTGGTAAGTATTATTTACATTGTGTATGCTAAATGTAGTCTAGTACCCTACTATTATAGACGATCTCACATTGTCTTCCTTATGTTCAAAGTTAGACTTGAAATAGGCCTTAAAATCTGCTAAGCCACATCTTATCAAAATTACTCCAGTGTTTGAAGATGAAAGATTCCAACCAGTGTGTTCTTTGAGAGCTGTCGTACGGAGTATAATTAGCGACACTGACACTGGGTTAGGTTAAATATAAAAGCCCGCTGTGCAACTTTAAATTCTCAGTATTTTTTTTTATTGATAAAGTTCGAAATACAGAAATTCGTCTGAGAATGAAAATTACCTGTATAGCATTCAAAATTAGTAAGCTAAAGTGGCAATGGACCGGATACGATTGTCGCAGAACCGTTAAACTATGAAGTAGATGGTTTCTGGAGTAGATACCACAGACGGGAAGACGCACAGAGAAATGGAAGACCTAAAAACGGGCTTGATGAGAGAGGCAGGAGAAATAATAACGTTAACAAGACCTTTATTGCAGACAGATCCTTTGAATCAAGACTTTGACTAAAACCTCGTTTTAATTAATACCTAAGATATAACGTTTGTCCCCAGATTCACCAAAGCTAAGCAACTGGCTTTCTCACGGCGTCAGTCTGATCCTCCTCATGCTCCTTAACTGTTCTAACTCAGTACTCGTTCGAGGGGTGTACATCGATGCCGAAGAGCCGGCTGGTGAGTGTGTGGTCTTCCCTTGCCATTACCTTAGGCTGTTCTTCCATAGAGAACGAACTAAGAAACGACATCGCAGAGCTTTAGCAGCTGCTGCAGCCGCCTCAGCAAAGCATTCTGATGACCCTTCCTTACTACCTTTACAATTGTCTATAGTGCAAGAAAAGGCGTAGTTTTATAAGAAAAAAATCTGTGCCATAATCTTCAATCACAAGCAGGTCGTAAACTTGACCAGCATCTGGTTATTGCAAATAATTCCTTAGTTATTGTAAGAGCTATATTGCTGTTGGTAACATGACAGTTTGCAGAATGTCCAGGAAATTTGTTAGTAAAATTTGATAAACCAAGAAATCTGTCATAACATATCATGATTGTCAACTTAAGAGTAGCATTGCCCAATATTTACTTACCCTAGTCTTGACCAATATTGCGCAAGAGTCTCGCAAGTCTCTTGCTTAAACATCTGATTCCTAATTTAGCTAAAATTTTATTTTTCTATTGGAACTGCGTCATGTTTTTATGTGGTTTAGAGGGAAACATATCAAACTCTATGAAATATCTACAGAACTACCTCCTGTTTCGATGTGGCACTGACATTTTATTTTCATTCTGACAAAGTTTTGTTAAAACCTCTGCTTATATGTTGGTCAACAAGGTCTATAACTGTTCCAAATTTAAGGTAAATCAGACTAGTAGTTCTCGAGATAGTAGTTTGCGGACAGATACTCACAACGTTACTATTAGAAACGAATATATAATTTCAATCGGAACAAAAGTCTTGCAAGAGTCTTGCGCCAAGACCAAGATTAGGAGTGCAAGACCAAGACCAAGTCTTGGTTTGGCTTGGGGCAACACAACTTACGAGTATAAATTAACGTCACGTCATAAGCCAAAAAGATTTACCTCAACAGAAGTAAGAGTAACTTTCAAGAAAATCAATTTTTATTTTTTTCTGGAGATTTTTAATTATTATTATTCAAATATTTGCAGGTTTTTTTTTTACAATAAGGTCTTAGGTCCGGATTAATAGTCGTTGCTCCGCAAGTGCATAGCACAAGCCATTGCTCACAACTGTTAAAAAGTAGTATTGTGTTCTCAAAAATAACTAACATCTTCTTCGACGTTCTCGCAACGGCTACTCCACTCAATTGTTATTCCTTCCAGCTGTCAAGCGCACAGATTATATAGGATATAGATGACATTGTTCATAGGTACTTATATTTTTGACCGTAGTGTCGGTTCAAAATTAGAAACAAACGTTTATAATAATTGTTTTTGTACAATTTTTCCGTTATCGCAATCTTAACCGATTTTGAGGAACCGTTGGGGAACCCCGTTTGACAGCTAGAAGGAATGATACTATTAATTATATCATAATTATATTTTGTAAATAATCTTTCGATTAACTATTAACAAACTATATATTTTCCCCTTTATTTGCGATGTGTATAGGAATTTTCATACAAATAATTTGATAATTTAAAAATTGTTTTTTTGAGTCACTGCTTTTTAGCTTATGAGGGCAGACGATTTAAAAAAATCGGTCGAAAGAGTTTATTAATACCTGCAGCGGGATTCTTTTTCTTTAAGCACAATCATTAGATTGTCAAATAGTGGATTATTTTAAGTGCGAGTTTAGCCGTGTCAAACTTACGTCTATCCCATCGATGTATATAAATAGGCCTGGCCTATTCAATACAAAACGCACTCTAAAAACGTGCTGCTTGCCACGAGTACCTACCAACTTTATTATATATATACATGATTATTATTATTAAATACTTTATTGCACCTTATCTAAAAGTATGTACAAAGGCGAACATAAAGCCCATTTCGGCTTTTTCTACCAGCTAACCTTTTTGAAACAAACTACTATAGTATGTATACATAGACTATATAAATGGTCATCATAAATCAAATCAGATCAAAATCTTTATTTGCAATAAATGTGGTATAATATATATGTGACAATAAAATTTGGCTCAACCATGGATACAGCATGCAAATTTATTGGTCAAACTTACATTATATATACAAACTTATGCTATATAATTACAGATTATATATATATATCTTTAACATTTATTATTATTACCTTCTTATACAATACTTTTTGAATCTAAAATTCTTTAAACTGTAAAAACATTTTACACTCAGATTTTTTTTTATTCTTAATTTAAATTAAGTTGTAGGTAGTTCCCTTACACTTAGTGGAAGCTTATTAAATATTTTAATAGCCATTGTACCACAACTTCTGCTATGCAACATAGTATAGTATATCTCATCATAGTAGTATATAAAATAATGTCAAAAGACTAGTTTCCACATGCTAGCTCGCGACTGTGGTTCAACTACATGACTTCGATTGGTTTTGCGGGAACGTTTTTATATCAGTGAGGGTTATATCTATATACATCGGTGGTCTATCCGTTCGAATATCAACTCTAATAGCGGAGCGATAGTGTCCATTAGTTAAATGATTGCTTTATATAACGTGTGCGACTATTCGGTTGGTTGGCTTAAGACGCTATAGCTTAATAGCCAAATAAAATATTTGCTTCAATTTACTTGCATGTTGAGTTCATTGTAAAATTGTTTTATATTTAAGTTCCTAATATGTAAAATATTTTTAACAGAAATTAGCGTAACTTTCCCGCAAATAGACCAATTAAATCCATTAGAAGAATCAAACCATAGATTTAGGAGGAGTTAACGCTTCGATTCCTGGTCGAGACACAAAAGTATTTATTAATGTAAATAAATACATTTAATTAATACTTAATTTATTTGTGATATTTCTCGAGTTTGGTACGCTGGAGACATCGACGAGCCTATAGTAAAGTTGGCTAAATGTGAATCCGCTTGAATGTTGAACTTTGGTTTCTGACCAAACGGTCGTGATGATACTTTACTTTTTACAATAAATAAACATAATATGAATATTCAAGAAATATGACAAATAAAAGTAAGAGTAAATAAATAGTAGTATGAATAGCGTAATTTAAAAAAAATCCGAAAGTACCGGGAATCAATCTTAATTTCCCTGTTCCATTTTACAGAATTGAGAACCGGTAATTCCAGGTACTTTCGGGATCGGGATCGGGTTCTAAACGAATTATCGTTGACATAAATGAGCCTAGACTGCACCAGGGATTCCAAAAAATTGCGTAAAGCGGAAAAGATCAATAACTTCTAACATTGTTCCGGGCACCAGTTTTGTGAATGCTTAAAAAAGTCAATGGTAAAGAGTGTAGCCCTCTTGCAGTCTTGCAAAACAGCAAGACCAAGAACAAGCCTACAAGACTCTTGCAAGACTCTTGAACAAATTTTTTTTCAAAGTTTTACTTAGTGTTTACTTTTTTTGGCGTTAGGTTTTTGTTTTCAATAAATTTTAATTGCGTCGTGTCCGTAATTTAAAATATATTTGTTTTTGTTAACGAAAAAAAATAACGTTTAGGTATTTGGAACTTGAGAGAGCTCGTTTGCAAATAATTTTATTTTAGTATACCTATACCTAATGCCTCCGAGGTGTAGCGGTTAATACCGTGGATTTGGACTTGGAGGTACAGGGTTTGATTCCTGGTCGGGACACAATAAATTGTTTGATTTATTTGTGATATTTCTCAAGTTTCGTAAGACTGGCTAAGTCTCGGTCTTGGTCTTCTTGGTTCCAGCAAACAACATTAACCTGGTGCTACCTTAGGGTTCCAACCCTTTCCTATGTCAAGGTCGTCGCTTATAACTTATGCCGTTTTTTTATATATTTAGTATTAATTACATTGCTTTAATGGGCTATTTGACAATGCGAAAAATAAAGTGTCAATTACTGTTATCAGTATACATTAAGAGTTTAAAAATGGGTATTTATTAATTATAGTTGAAATTAATGATTAATTTATTTAAAAATCCGTAATTAAAAATGCATTTTTTAAATGTTTGTCACGTGACACAAAACGCTCCTGGTTGGTCGAGTTTATGATGACGTCACCTGCTTGTAAACACAGATTCCACGTCTTGTAAACCGCATAGATAATACACTATTACACGCATAAATAATACTTTGTGTGATTTATTTTCAATATTTTACAAATTCTGTCAAGCACTTTTACCATGGACAAAGATTTTGTAAAAGCAGACAGCAGAAACCTGCCCCAAGTCGACGCAATCATAGTCGGATTATTTTTCAAAAATGATACTACCACAATGTAACCAAAAACTGTGGACATTGAATAATATACACAGTTTTGACAATAAAATATATTTTATTCTATTAATTGTAGCTACATTAATAAAATATATTTTATTGTCAAAACTAATAACGAAGGAAAAATAAAATTTATACTAAAGGTTTTCAAATGTTTTATTTAATAAATTATAAAAATTCCAATATAAACAGAATGCGTAACTAAGTGATTGGATACATACGAGTATATGACATCCCAGAAAGGTGTGGCAAAAATGCATTTCAGAAGCATTGACTGCTATTTTTTAATTCATTTAATCCATAAGCACACCCACATACCAAATGAACATATATTAATGTGTTTGAAAAAAAATAAATTAGTTTTTCTGAACTTAAAGATAATGACAGTATCATATAACAGTAAATTATTCTTGAAAAATATTCCAATTATAGCTAGCTTTTTACGCCTTTTTATTGTTAACTTAAATAAACAATCTATCAGAAAGACTTTGCCGATTTCATTTCGACACAACTATCACAATGTAAGTTGTATTATTGATTGCCTGGAAATTGACATACAAAAGCCTTCCAAAGCCCCTTTTCAAGCATTAACTTGGTCAGATTATAAGAAAGGTAATACTGTAAAGTATTTGATGTCATGCGCCTAATGGTCTCATCAATTATATTTCTCCTGGTTTTGGGGGAAGAGCAAGTGATGTCTCTATTGTGGAAAATTGCAACTTTCTAGATTATCTAGATCCAGGTACTGTCATATTAGCTGATAAAGGATTCAAGTAAAAAAGGAATCAAACTGTTAAGGCGTCCTAGTGTAGCCTCTGGGTCAAAGTTATCTAAAGAAGAAGTACGGCAAACAAAAATTATTGCCAGTTTAAGGATTCATGTGGAAAGAGTCATAAGGCGTATAAGAGAGTTTAAAATGTTAAAGCAACACTGTCATTAATAAAAATTTCTTAAGAGTTGTAGGTTGTTGAATGTCTTCACATTGTTTAACAAGTTCCATTCTTCGGCGTTTGACAAATGTAGATCGTAAAGGACCAGCATCACACATTCTTTTAATGCGATCTGGCTGGCAATGAAATTTAGAAGGCCAAACTTTATCTTTCAAAATTAATTTCTGGCTGAAACCCATTTTGTACTGTAAGTAATTTGCCGTCATTTTCCATCTGTAACAAACAAACAAGTTAGTGGGGATCTTTTAGTATAATGCTTATTGAAATCATAAGACTCTGTAGCTACAATTTTTAACTAATATTATGGAAAACATCGGAAGTATTTGAAGTGAGTTGTAATAGACATTCTGTTAAAAACATTAGAGGTATTATTATAACCTCAAATCAATAACGAAAACATTTACATTCTTAATATCTTTACTTACATTGAAATGGTCTTCACAGAAGAAAATATTTGTACTATTCGCTATGTCATTAGGATCCCTCCGAGAAAGTTGCAACCACTTTCGCCGCACTTTGACATTCTTTGGAACACTACAAATAGTTTTTCCGGATTTTTCAACGACGTATTTGTACATTTTGGAACTGCACACCATTTGTAACTCATTTTATTACATAAATCACTGATAAAATGTAAATCCAATCGCACTTTTGTTTTTTGTTTACGACAAATGTATGCGGATGACATGTGCCACACAGGCAAGTGACGTCACAGACCCGATTGAGGCGCCATATTGTCAAAGTAGCGTTTGGCATGCTTTTTAAATATTGTTTTTTCAATTTGATATTTTTCAGCAAATATGTACCAGAATTTAAAAAAAAAACTTTTACTGGGTTCCTTAAACTCTACTGCATAATATAAAATGGATTTTGAAAACCTGTCAAATAGCCTATTGCTTATAATGTTGTTTAAAAGTGATTCTAGTTTATCTTAAAATTTATGAAAAATATTTATTGTATTTAGATATTTTTCTTAAGTGAATGTACAATGTGTGATTGTGTGTATTGTATGTGTCATTTACATAAGTATTAGTTTTATATGTTTAGTAACTCTGCTGTGGGCAGGGCTGTTTATTTTATTTAATACAATTAAGAAAACTTACAGCTAAAAAATACCCACATATACAAGTAGGATTTTTAAAACGGTACAGTAAGTTGTAGGCACAGAAAACGTTCTTAGAAGATTTATATCTAAAAAAATACAGTCAGCAAGAAAACTTTATTTTATGCCAATTTATCCGATTTCCTATCAGCTAATCACTTTTCGATATATGTTGTAAGGAACTGCCTCCGTGGTCTAGCGGTTAAGTCCGTGGATTTAGACTCGGAGGTACCGGGTTCGATTCCTGGTCGGGACACAAAAATATTTATTAATATAAATGAATACATTTAATTAATATTTAATTTATTTGTGATATTACTCACGTTTGGTACGGTACGAGCTTGCCACTTGTCATGATTGGCCTATAGTAAAGTTGGCTAAATATGAATCCGCTTATTTATAAGCATGGTTTCTGACCACCCCGAAAGGGAAACGGTCGTGATGATACTTTTCTTTTTGTAAGGAAAAACGATTAATCAACTCGCCCTTACCGTCTCGTCTCAAAAATCCATTCTGTATATGATAACGATAATGCCGCGAGACATTATTATGCTAATCTACCTACACTATTATTATAAACAGGAAAGATTGTTTGTATGTACAGGGTGCGCCAGAGAAATTTACTTATTCGAAAAAACTCCCGGGCGGTGAGTTGGGTGGGTAGAGGGGTGAGGGGGGGCGCTATTGGAGGGGGAAGTCCCCAAGTTTGTTTCTTCCTCTAGTCAGTTGCCATCATGCTCTGGCCTAGAGAACACCGGGCATACGCCGTCGAGAGCTTCTTTTCTAACGGTCGCTCACTTGTTGCTACGCAACGAGCCTTCCGCGCTCGTTTTAAAATTCTTCTTTTTTTCTTCCAAGCCTCGAAGAAATAAACGCTAAGGATGTGTGGTTTCAGCAAGATGGAGCCAAAGCACACACAGCACGAGGCTCAATGAATTTGTTGCGACAATTTCCCCGACTGGCTTATCTCTCTCAGAGGCGATCTCACATGGCCGGCTCGCTCTCCAGATTTGGCTCCATGCGATTTCTTTTTATGGGGTTATTTGAAATCCCTGGTTTATGTCGATCGGCCACGGACAATAGCTCAACCCAAAAACAACACTCGCGACGCCATTGCCAACATAGCGATTGATATGCTGCAAAGAGTGGACATTAACTTCAGAAATCGACTTAATCAGTGTATGCGCAATGGGGGTCGCCATTTATCTGATGTCATTTTCAAGTCTGTTTAAAAAAAAAAAGGGATATTGTATTCTAAAATAAAATTAAAACTATAACTGAAGTACTTTTGTTTTTAATGACAAATAAGTAAGTTTCTCTGGCGCACCCTGTATGTAATCGATAAAATCCGAAACTAAGAAACATATTTTAAAAATTCCTTCACCATTAGAAAGCTACAAGATCTAACAAATGCTACTTTGACTTCATTCGCTCGAAAAAACGTGTAGTTTTAAATACAAGCTTAATAACAAACCTTACATTATATTTATATCTTAGTGGGGAAACTCAAATTCTTAATTTAAGTATACCTATACTTTTTAACAATGTCCCGAAGATCCCGAAAGTCCCGGGACGAGGTTAGATCATCCTGTAGCCTGTATTCTCTTACTTAAGCGCAAATGTATATAATGGAATCCGAAAACTATATATATTACGCTATTAAAGTTGATATTCGCACGGCCGCTTTCAAGGTCGAGCGCTTATAGAGTTGACAATTGAATAATATTTTGTAATTATGACGCAACCTCTGAGGTAAATAACGAAATCCACTAATAACGTTTGCGACTAGGTAACAGAATACTGCTGGTTCTTTAGTCTATACAACATCCAGGATTTAACAGAACATCGGGACCCAACTAGATACAGTCCACTAAAACAGCGCCACCAAATGTATTTAGTCGTACCTCATGTCGCTGTCTAAAATCCAATAAGTACCTGCTTTATGTTCATGATTCGATTACGGAGTGTGATCATGCTAGAGGTACTGTACGCTTTCGGTGTGTCCACTACAATGATTGTTCCATATCCCTCGCTGGTGCAGTGCTAGCGAGATGTTCTGCACAGGCCGGGCTCCGGGCTGCGCCGAACTGATGCGACAGAGAACAGCCGGCGTCAGATCACACGTATTTAAACACTCACGCAACAAAATAATATATGCTGTGCGTGACTGTCCAGGTAGACACTGCACCAACTATGACGAGACTATCATCGTCCCAGTATTAATTTTCGTTTTATTTATTTTATATACTTAGTTCTTAGTTTTACTGTTAATATTAGTTTTAATAATTGGATTGTATTTAACTTTGTAAAATCGATCTGGAAAATAAACATTATTATTATTAAACTTTTTAAAAAATCATAATAGTTTTTATAATTTTTAACGGGTGTCGTGATTTCTAAAAACTTTCAATAAGTGGGTAGGTTTACATCTACCGCTCAGTATGTACGAGACTACACCGCATATCTCCAGTCGACCCGTGACCACGGCCAATGCAACTTGGCTGGAACGTCGGGAGAAATATGTCTCTAAGGTAAATCGCGTAAAGACGCGTTAAAATTATAAAAACTAACATTATTATTATTAATAAACTAAGCGGTTTGATATCGCATGTGTCTAAATATTCCTTAACGGAAATTCTGGTAATGTCTGCTTTGCTGCTATAACAGTTAAGTCTAACTAAATGATACCGAGCTACTAAAATTCCATTATTTGTACAATTTGTTATCATATTTGTATTAGTTAGTCTCGTTTAATTGTTATTAGTCCAATAGTTTCTTAGGCAAAATAACAATGTTCATTTACATTATATTAATGCAAAATAATCAATGATGTCGGTAGGTACCTAATTAAATAGTATTTGAATTAATTTATAGATTAAAAAAAACGTAGGTTGCCGTCATTGGAAAGGGGACAAGTCTAAAGATGTTATTTTTTTCCAGTAGTATTTACTTTATATATGTCAGTTTTTTATTTTTCATAAATACAAATAAATACAAAATTTTGGTGTAACCAGCCAATAGCCGACGATTCTCGCTTTCGTAATTTAAGTCATAGATTAAGCGACAAGTATGTCATTTGTCAAGATGTGAGACTATAGTTAGTCCAAACCATTGACTTATGTTTTATGTACTGGTCATTTGATATTTTTTCTCGCTAACAATATTCAAAGTTTTTGGCACGCCAGATGCATACATATCGTCGGTCAACAATAATATGTCGTATCGTTGATTAGTGATTAAAAATATTTTACAATGAGGAATGTGAAACACATTCTGATACAATAATTAGAATGTAAAATAAGGAATTAGTGACGTCATATTACGAATGCCATGTTCGACTTGGCACTGAAAGCACTTTTTTTTCTAAATATCGCTTTAAAAGGCGAATATAGTTTTCATTTACTTTAAAGCAAAATTCAGTAATAAAAGCGCTTTGCTTACTAGGTACGCGAACACGGTGTAAGCGTTGTGATATGACGTCACATTCCTCTTGATAGAGGGACTCGATATTTTCGGGAATATTAAATGTCTATAAAATCATAATCGGTCTATTCAAATAAACAAAAACTTGAGTATTTGACAACTCAAAACACGTGATTTCGGAGATGTTCCGGTAATGAATCCGACCGACGATTTTCACGCTTAATAATTTGTTTTTAATGCCCGGTACATATATAAGTCAATGGTAAAAACGCTTCTTCGTTGTTATAGTATTCGTATGATAGATTTTTTAATAGTTTATACCAGTTTATTAAATGTTTAAATAATATATATTTTTTTATTTTTCATCCTTACCTTGCTCCTTACTCTGTCGAAATCGAGGAAAGCCAATCCGGTCAGCAGAAATATGTTCTGGGTGTGAGTGATGGACTGCTTTATGAAGATGTTGCTGTATTCACAAGTCACAGAAATGATTTGTTTTTCCTCTTGGGGTGGGCAGAAAAAGGTCTCCATTTGAATAGGAGAAAAACCAAGGTATTTGATAGACGAACTATGACAGACGCAACGATTAAGATTGTTCATGAAACTCTAAATGTAAATAAAATTATATATTTGGGCAGTGTCTTCACTGCGAATGGGAAGTATGATAGGACCGTTAAAAGAATAGCGAACGCGGGAAATAGTATAAACGGTGATTCTGATCTTAGTCGCAAACGTTATTGGTGGATTTTGTTATTTACGACAGAGGTTGCGTCATAATTACATGCGTGGAATACTGTTCACACCTTTGGGATGGTTCAGCCAAGTACCTCACAGATGCTCTCAATGTCCTACATAGGCGAGCTGTTTGAATTGTGGACGATGCCACTAGATCTGGAACTCTCGAATCCCTGCAGCTTCGCCGAGATGTAGCTTCTCTGAGCGTGTTCTACCGGCTATACTATGGTGAGTGCTCTGAAGAGCTTTATAACCTAATTCCTTCCTCTCCATTCCGCAACCGAACCACACGCACAGGTCAGAATATGCACCCACATACCGTAGTCACTATCCCTTCGCGTACCTATAAATTTGGTGACTCATACATCTGTCGCACAATAAAGATGTGGAATGCTCTTCCAGCCTCTGTGTTTCCACTTTCTTATAACCTGGAGTCCTTCAAGCGAATTGTGAAAAGGCATCTAGTCAAGCCGACATAGTGTTAGGGACTGATGTCGGACATAAGGGTCTGATTCCAGTTGCTAACATTCATGGACCCTGTGCGCCACTTACCATCAGGTGGGCGAAGAGTCACATGTCGTGCTAGTATTAAAAAAAAAAAAAAAAAAAAAAAAAATATATTATTCAATTCTCAACTCTATAAGCTCTATATCGACCTTGACAGCGGTCAACTTTAATAACGTGATATATATAGTTAACGGATTCCATTATATAGCGTTTGCGCTTAAGTAACAGAACTGGAGTAACTGATCGGCAGTCGAAATGTCAGTAGTGGTCATCTAGCAAAATATAAGTAATTATTTTTATTTATAAGCGTGATTTCTGACTACCCCGAAAGGGAAACGGTCGTGATGATACTTTACTTTGATATAAATACATATAAAAAAAAATAGTAAATTAAGTATCATCACGACCGTTTCCCTTTCGGGGTGGTCAGAAACCACGCTTATAAATAAGCGGATTGACATTTAGCCAACTTTACTGTTAAAACTTAATCTATCTAGCATTATGTTTTGTAATAAAAAGTCAATGTTCGGTTAGAGATGTCTAATATGTCAATATATAACAAAGCTAGAAAAGTATTACTGATATTCTTTATTATTTAATGCAGTGAATAATCTACAATGGCTATGCAGTATTTAATAGGTTATGGGCCATTCTGAGTTGTGGATTCTGTAAATATAAAATTTAAAGATGTCGATCGAGAATAGTGGTGGATACACATCGGCCGGAGCTATGGCCGGGGACTCGAGTCGAATATTGGTACAGTCGTCCTCTCTACCGAATATAGAGAAGTTGCAAGGACGTGAAAATTATTCTAGTTGGAAATTTGCTATGATGATGTGTCTCAGGTTGGATGGTTTGTGGCATTTAGTTGAAAATGGACTGCAACCGGGATCTAACGAGATAAGTATTGAAAATGATAGCAAGGCATTAGCGAAAATATGTTTAATGGTTAAACCTATTTGTTATGTGCATGTAAATAAAGCTAAATCTGCTAGCGAGGCTTGGAAAAATTTACAATCAGCGTTTGAGGCCAGAGGAATGTTACGGAAATTTGAGCTGCAAAGGCATCTTTTTGGCAGCAAGCTTTCTAATTTCAATTCCATGGAAGAATATCTTAATGATATTTTGACAACTGTAAATACTTTAGCTGATATTGGTGTAAATATTGATGATGACTTTATTGCCTTTGTAATGTTAAATGGATTACCCTCTAATTATGATCCACTGATTTTAACAGTTACTTACTCTAACCAAACTTTATGTCCAGAAACAATTAAGTCGAGATTAATTGAGGAGGCTGCTCGTCGACAAAGCAACGAGGGTTTGAGTAATGTTATGACGGAAGATACTGCTCTTAAAACCAAGAAGTTCGTGAAAAGGAAGGTGAAATGTTATTCCTGCGGACAAGAAGGGCATGTTAAATATAACTGTCAAAATAAAGGTAAACGAAATCATAATAATAAAGTACAGAAACAGGAGAATAATAAGGCTGGCACTATGATGGCATGTAATGATATGAGTAATTTAAAATCTAAATGGATTATTGACTCAGGAGCTACGTCTCATATGGCGTGTGATGGCAATTTACTGTCAAATATTGTAAAGTTAGATGGGCAGATATCAGTTGCGAATGATTTGAAACTTCCTTCGATTGGAATTGGCAATTCGCATGTAAATATTTCTGTAAATGGTATATCTAAACCTTTAGATATTACCAATGTTGTTTGTGTTCCTGATTTGACAACTAATTTATTGTCAGTGAGTAAAGCGACACAACGTGGACATATATTTGTTTTCGATGACACAAAATGTACAATGTATAATACCAATGGATTCTCAGTTAGAGGAGAAATTACAGCACAAGGTACAATGAATAAAGGTCTGTACACATTAGATTTAAGTAGAGACAGTGCGTACGCTACTGATGCTAATGATGTCAGTGCATACACATTATGGCACAGAAGACTAGGGCATCTAGGTAGAGCACAGATGAATAAATTGAAAGACCTTGTTGATGGTATGAAATATACAAATGTAAATAATGAAGTTTGTGTGACATGTTTGAATGGAAAACAAAGTGTACAGAAATTTCCCACAAAAAGCCGAAATAGGGCTAATGACTTATTGGAGTTAGTTCACACTGATATAACTGGTCCAATTGAAATGTCATGGGGAGGATCAAGATATTGTTTGATTTTTGTAGATGATTATTCTCGGAAAATATTTGGTTTTACAATAAAGGAAAAAACTGAAGTACTGCAAAAGTTCCAGGAGTTTAAAAGTTTTGTAGAGAACCAAACTGGGAAAAAGATAAAATGTTTGAGAAGCGACAATGGTACGGAATATACAAATAAAGCTTTTCAGGATTTCCTTAAGAAAAATGGCGTGCGTCATCAGACCACGGTACCATATACTCCGCAACAAAATGGAGTGGCGGAAAGAAGTATTAGGACTTTGGTTAATATGTGCAGATGTATGTTGTCAGAAGCAAATTTATGTAAAAAGTTTTGGGCTGAGGCAATGCATACGGCTATTTATTTAAAAAACCGTTCTCCTACTATGGCGGTTAGTACTGTTCCTGAAGAGATCTGGACAGGTAAGAAGATTGATTTATCCCATTTAAAATCATTCGGATGTATAGCACAGGCACATATTCCAAAACAACTAAGGAAAAAGTTAGATAACAAATCCGAAACACTGGTCATGGTCGGATATTGTGAGAATACCAAAGGTTATCGTTTAATTAATATGAAGAAACCTAGATCGATAATAAAGGCAAGAAATGTGGTCTTTATTGAATCAAAGAAGTATTCTGGTAGTAATGATGTACAGTTTAACAATGAAATAACGGATGGTTTAAGTGAAGATATACTTGACGTACGTATTGTAAATATCAATTCTAATAATATGAATGATGGGTTAAATGTAAATAGAAACTGTACAGGTTCTGGAGAGGAACAACCTAGTAATGTAAATAATTCTAATGATCGTAATATTATAGAAGTCGAAGTTGATGTACATAATGAAAACGATAATGATAATATTATTGAAGTAGATGATACTATATCTACTGAAGATGTACTTGTTGAACGACATAATCAGAATGATCATAATGATGATATTATTGAAGTAGATGATACTATATCTACTGAAGATGTACAGGTTGAACGGCGTTATCCTCTTAGAATTAGAAAACCAGTAGAAAGGTATATGGATTGTAATTATCATGTGAATAATGTAGATCCTACGTCAGTCAAGGATGCCATGTCTAGGACAGATAAAGATTTGTGGAAGAGGGCTATGACTGATGAGTATAATTCTCTAATGGAAAATAATACATGGGAACTTGTTAATAGACCCACAGACAAAAATGTCGTGAAGTGCAAATGGATCTTTAAGTTAAAGATGGGAGCTGATGGTTCTATTCAGCGTCATAAGGCAAGGCTTGTAGCAAAAGGTTTTTCTCAACAATATGGAGAGGATTATTATGAAACTTTTGCTCCTGTTGTGAAGTTGTCATCAATTAGATTACTATTTGGGTTATCTGTCGAAATGAATTTAAAAATAAGTAATATTGACGTGACAACGGCTTTTCTCAATGGAGATTTGACAGAATGTATTTTCATGGAACAACCTGAGCATTTTGTTGATGTAGGTCATGAAAATAAGGTATGTAAATTGCAGAAGGCTATTTATGGATTAAAGCAAGCTGCCAATTGCTGGAACAAGAAGGTGCATGAATGTCTTATAAATATGGGCATGAAGCAATCGAAATATGATCCGTGTATTTATGTAATGAAGAAAAATAATGTATTTTTGGCTATTGCTCTTTATGTTGATGATTTTTATATTTTTTCTAACAATGAAATGGAAACGAAACTATTGATAGAAAGAATAAGTAAGAAATTTAAGATTAAAGATCTGGGTGAAGCTAAGGAATGTTTGGGTATGAGGATTAGAAGGCGAGATGGTATGCTATTTATCGATCAGGAGAGGTATGTAAACAACTTGCTCAATAAATATGGATTGGAAGATTGTAATCCTGTAGCTACGCCGCTGATACCAAACATCAAATTAAGTAGAGGTTCAACTATTGTAGACTATACTTATCAAGAGATTATAGGCAGTTTAATGTATCTGTCTATATGTACACGTCCGGATATCTCTTTTGCTGTCAGTTTTCTAAGTCAATTTAACTCATGTTGGACTAATGAGCATATGGCTGCAGTAAAAAGGTTATTGAGGTATTTAAAAGGGACTTGTAATTATTCTTTGTGTTTCAAGAGGACTTGTCAGTCTGTTACAGTTTATGCAGATGCGGATTGGGCAAGCAGTAGTGATGATGGCCACTCATACACAGGATATGCTATTATCTATGCCGGTGTTGCAATAAGTTGGCAATCTCGAAAACAAAGATGTGTGGCGCTTAGCACAGCAGAAGCTGAGTATATTGCTTTATGTGAAGCTGCCAAAGAAGTTGTGTTTGTAAAAGGACTGTTCAGTGAGTTGTGCGGGACTAATGAACCAATAACTTTATACAGTGACAGTCAAAGTGCATCCAAGTTAGTGTATACACCTATTATACACAGGAGGTCAAAACACATTGCTATTAAGTACCATTATATAAGGGAATTGGTTAATGATGGGAAAATTTGTATTAAATATATTTCTACAAATTTAATGATAGCAGATGGGTTGACTAAATCTGTTGCAAAACCTAAGCATGTATTTTGTATCAATGGTTTAGGAATGCGGTTAGATTAAGGGAGGGTGTTAAAACTTAATCTATCTAGCATTATGTTTTGTAATAAAAAGTCAATGTTCGGTTAGAGATGTCTAATATGTCAATATATAACAAAGCTAGAAAAGTATTACCGATATTCTTTATTATTTAATGCAGTGAATAATCTACAATGGCTATGCAGTTTTTAATATTTACTATAGGCCAATCATGACAAGTGGCAATCTCATCGATGTCTATAGCGTAAATAAATGTATTTATTTACATTAATAAATATTTTTGTGTCCCGACCAGGAATCGAACCCGGTACCTCCGAGCCTAAATCCACGGACTTAACCGCTAGACCACGGAGGCAGTTAAAAAAAAAATTATTTTATTAAATTCCGGTGCGTGGTTAAAAAAAAGGGCGGTGATGGCTCGGTTAAAAGAACGCGTACCTTAAATCGTACAAAGGTCGGTTCAAACCCCCCCGGCATGTACCAATGAGAATACACTTTTAAAACGTACATTTGTCATAGATTTACAACACCACTGTTCCCGTGCCTCGGAGAAAACGTTAAGCCGTCGCGCGTCGGTCTCGGTTCCACTAATACCAACTTGTGGAATCGTTAATAAATTGTTATAAAAAATTGACATCATATCCTCGCCAAGCAGTCTGGCCAGCGTGGCGAGTGTAGGCCAAATTCTCCAGTTCTGGAATGCCCATCTCCAGTAGTGGAGGTCTAGGACGCTGTGTGCTGCGCCCCTAGGCTGTAATGAATGATGATGATTAAATTCCAGAAAAAAAAATTACAGTATAGGTACCTACCTACATAACGTAATTTAATATTGTCGCATCCGGGGAAATAATCTTCCTTATTGTTAATAAAACATGATGCATTTCTCTATTGTTCATAACAACAACAACTAGTGCATAATTAATGATAACTGTAAATCACAGAGATATGAAATAAGTAAGGACAAGCTCAATATAATTTGTTTCATTCGATGCGCCGCGCTGGTCTAATAATGGGAGATTTTTTTTTTGTGTTTGACTTGTCGCTTTAACCCTTTCAGCACGACAAATAATATTTTGGATTTATTGTTATTGACTTTGAGATCTAAAATACGAGTATCTCATATAAATATTCGTGCATATAAATTATCGCATATTCGTGTGTTGTCGTTTTCTAACCATAACGTTACTATCATGGGTTGGGTATTGGGTAATACAATGAAAATAAAAACCACTTTGTATATTTTTTTCTTTACTAGTCCCTACAATTTAATAGAGATAATTACTAAGTAGCTAGATGAGTGCACTTATTCGTTTTGGAGCGACAAAACAGAATTTGGCGACACGGCTAGTTTTTTTTTGTAATAACGCACGCATCGTATCATCCGTGATGAAAGGGTTAAGCGCTTTTTTGTACTTTATTTTGCTTTAAAATACGTTCGACTTGGCGAAGTTCTATTGTTTTCATACAATTTAAGCAAAATTCGGTAAAAATAGCGTTCAACGCTTTACTTTGCTTTCAAGTCAAACACGGCTATAAGAAGCATTACCTGTAAGATGGTTTAACGATTTTGCATTTTTCTCAAACGCATAATACAAAACATTTGTAAGATTTTTCAAATCTGAGTTTACTTTTGAGAAATGTAGTCTATCAACTATAAAATTACGGACATTTTTGAGATGTATCAGCCTATAGGCAGACATCTTAGTGTTTTCTCGGAACTTGAAAAAAGTTATCCTTATTGAACTTACCGTTCCGTGGGAATAAAATATTTCATAAGACCACAACATGAAGTCGAATAAATATTATGATCTCACGGAAGAAATGATCAGGAACGGGTTAAAGACTCAGCTTTACGCAGTGGAAGTTAGTGCGAGAGGAATTCCAGTAAAATCTTTGCATCACTTACTGAAAGAATTCGGCCTAAGCGGGTCTGCCGTCAATACATTTATGGAACGAGCTTCCAAGACGGCATTAACGGAATCATACAGTATTTGGTTGGGCAGGGAGAGAAGTAGAATGGTGGATAGTCAGCGTATTATCGCGCAATAAATAATATTCTCTCGCCAAGCCGTTTGGCCAGCGTGGCGAGTGTAGGCCAAATTCTCCAGTTCTGGAAGGCCCATCTCCAGCAGTGGAAGTCTAGGACGCTGTGTTCTAGGGGCTGTAATGAAATAATATTGTCGGTCGCAAGCCCGAGACACCATTCTTCTCATCTCTTACCCACACACGATGGACCCGGTACCCGCACGGTGAATCTTAGAAATTTATAGAGGAGTAGAATGGTGGATGGTGAGTGGCAAGGCGTTGTTGCGCAATAAAATCGGTCGCAACCCCAAGACACCATACTTCTATTCTCTTACCCACATACGATGTACCCAGCACCCGTACGGTGACTCAATAGAATGCTTAGAAATTTGTGTTCTCTCAGTATTTGGTTAGGCGGCAAAAGGAGTAAATTGGTGGATGGTAAGCGTTTTGCTGCGCAATAAAATAAAAAAAGGAGACCTCCTTTGTAAGCTAGCCTATTGGTCGGTCGCAAGCCCTAGACACCATTATTTTTTCCGGTTACCAACATACGATGAAGTCGGCACCCGCACGGTGAATCCATGAACTGCTTAGAAATTTGTCTTCTCATATACTCGTATTTGTTTTAGTAGAAGAAAGGAAAGTAGTTATAAATGTTTTTGCTAGTTTTCGTTTAAAATTGGCTGTATGAAAGTGATAATATGTCCAGAATGTCCGTAATAAATTACATACTGTATTTTTTTTTTATGAAAACTATATTTGTGTGTGTATGTATGTATATGTAGTTGTATGTATGTGGCTAGTTATTAAATAATACTTTTGATATTTATATTTAATATTTCAGCATCTACTTTCCAGTAAATAGTTTAAAATTGTCCCAATGGTTGGCTATGATAAAATGTCTTGCGGCATTAAAGCCCGTCTTTGTCTTTGTGCAATAAAGTATTAAATAAATAAATAACTGATTTCACAAACAGTACCGTAGACCGCCTCCGTGGTCACGTTGCCGTGAACTCGGGAGGTCGTGGGTTCGATTCCCACCGGGGGCAAGTTGTCAATTGTATAATTTGTCTCGGTCTGGGTGTTTGTATAATATGTATATATATATATATATTTGTTTCCGTAACACAAGCCTCGTAGCTTACCACGGAAACTAGATGGCGCTGTGTGACCTATCTGGAAATATTTATTTATTTATTTATTATTATAATACAGTCAACAAGTTAATAAAATAAAATAAAAAACTAATTTAGCGTGTTTTAGATTGCAACTGGATTTACGTTCTGTCATTTTAGGGCCAAGAACAACTTGTGATATTGGGCATGTCTTATATCTATAAAAATATATCTGTCCGTGTTACAAACATTGTTATCTATTCCATTCAACCCTGATTACTAAATATAAAGTTATAAATTAAACAGGAAATCACAAAGGAAGATTCCTTGTCTATTGTTTGGTTTAGTTTTTACTACTGTATGATTGTTTTCGGATAAAAGAGAGTGAAGACTTTAAGCCTTTTAAAAAATATTTGATGCCCAAGTCCAAAGTCTCTTTCTTATGATAAAAATAGGTATTCTTTTGTTTATTAAAAAATACAGTGACTTTTGTGAAAATAATTTATTTTTCATACAAATACAAAATTATTAGGTAGGTATAAAAATTCTATAAGCTAAAGTGGATTAGTATACGTTGAATTAAAAATCGTTTATTCTAAGAAAATTTTCTGAAAATAAAAAAAAAATATTCATTTCTTTGAATCCCAATCAATTTGACAGCATTCAGCGGCCCTACATTATCGCGCTTTCCGTTTATAGAAAAATAGAAATTACCAGCTGTGCTAGCATATTTTTTTACAGGGAACTGTATTAAAAAAAACGTAAATGTGAACATTAAAAATAAGTATGGTTAGCTTTTTGACAAATGTCAAATCTACCACTGCACAATTAGGTTGTTTTGCACTTATCAGTTTGGTGGCGTAGGCTCATAACGAACGCGGTCAAATTTTATAGGTAATAGAAATTCATTATCTTTATCTTAGCGATTTAAGGTGGCCATCGACGAAACAGAACAAATCGCGTGGTCCCTTTCCAAAATGTATTTATTATTTTTGAAAACGTATATTGTTTATTAAACGACGCCACAGCCTTGGATTACTCGATTCAGTTTATTATGCGTTGCGCCGCCGCCAGTGACGACGTTAGCTTCATAATCTTGTTGAAAATGGCTTGGCGAAAGCTGAATACGATAATCGATCAACATCACTGGCGGCGGCGCAACCCAAACTAAACTGAATGGACGTAGACATACACCAAGGCTGTGACATCGTTTAAAAAACAATATTCGAAGTTTTCGACAATCTTGAACAAATTTTGGAAAGTGTGTGATTTGGTCTTTTGGAAGGCTCGTTAATGACCACCTTAAATCGCGAAGTTAGTGATCGTTATGAAATATAGAGACTGCTATCCCAGACCGTGACGACGGACAATCGTATCGTTTAGGCGTCGTGGCTTAGGTAGGTACTGTTCCCATTATCATGACTTCTGTCGTCATTGCATCGTCGATCGTGGAACAACTGTCGTGTTAACTAATATCATTGTCAGTTTACGTCACAGTCGTGGATTAGGTGATCAAATGTCATTCCTCTTACCTACTGCAACTGTCATTCATTTATAAATCACTCTTAGAGCGTTTCTTATCTGTAGTAATTCTTTATCTGTGATTACAAATAATCTAAAATAACTCTCACACATGTATGTATTTCTGCACTTTATAATTTTAATTATATCAATAAAAAAAACCGTTTGGCTTAAAGCCCAATGCTACTAATAGTTTTTTTTCCATTCTATCTTATTTTAGCGTTAAAAGTTGTCGAAACATGTCTTGGTATTCACCTACCGATTCAATTTCCATAAGTGGAAGAACTTTCGACTTTCGACCAATGCGTATTCTACTAAACCCTAAGTGCATTAGTTATCTTTTCAAAACCGGCTTAAAGCCCAATGCTACTAATAGTTTTTTTTTTCATTCTATCTTATTTTAGCGTTAAAAGTGTCGAAACATGTTTTGGTATTCACCTACCGATTCAATTTCCATAAGTGGAAGAACTTTCGACTTTCGACCAATGCGTATTCTACTAAACACTAAGTAAGTGCATTAGTTATCTTTTCAAAACCGTATTATTCTAGTAGTAAATAAATCTAGTAGAAGTATAATTGTTAACACGTCAAAAAATAATTGTTTTTATTGTTGTTAGTAATTTCTAACTTATTGAAGTTTATTAATATTATTTAAATCGTCATGATCGTAGAACAGTGTTGGATTTAAAAAATACACATAATTTTGAATTATTTCGATAGCAAATAATAGGAATTATTATAACTGATTTTATATATAGTTTTATATTGTTTGTGGTCTGTAATTTATAGTGCAAATGTTAGAAAGGGTTCCAACATGAAATCTAGAAGGTTTGCCCTTATTATGAGACTAGTATTAACTTAAAAAAGAAGAGACAAAAAAACAGTTGAAATAACTTTAAATGGCCTCCATGAAAATTTTAAATATAGCAGATCCGTCACTGTTCTACGATCTTGACGAAATAATTCATTGGGGTTTTATGTATTTTTTTTTATAATGCTATAAATTTATTTGAAGTATAGTTTTATTTGAGTATATATCTTAGGTGAAATTATCACTTTATATTCTTATATATTGTCACTATTAGTGAGAACTTATAAATTTATATTATTTTTATATCTATTATTTATTTTACAGTGAAAAGTTTTCCATAAATGAATAAGTAATGAGTTATACTAATAAAAGAGTGGTTTCGACTTTCTATTCCTTTATATAACGTTTATAAATTGGTTAATAATTGGGCTGCAGGTCCATACAAATATTATTTAAGCTACGACGTCAAACGGAAAGCGCTCTTAGTCAATTCAGTCGCAATATCGTCTGTGAACATTTCAAGACAAAGAAAGCTTTTTTTATAGAGGTAACTTTTTGGAATAATTAAAAAACACGTAAGTACTATTTATTTTTCGTCTATGGACTTATTTTTTTATTGATTTTTATAGGTTCTGTATTCCACAATAAACATTTTGCGCCTTTAATATTTGTTTCGTAAAATTACGTTCTATCTTCCAGTTCACAGACGTTCACGCGTTATACTAAGAAATTCTGTCGCGCTATACGCCTAAAACTAGGTAATAACCCGCTTATGTAGAATAAAAAAGACAAAAATAAGTAGTTATTACTGCACTCGCAGATTAAAACCGAATACTAAAATCGCTGTATGCGATTCGAGTGACGTGTTCATAGTTGGTCAGCTCACACTTCTCGATCTTGCACCCTGGAGAACCAGTCGTCTTCAGCCAGCTCACCCTAAAAAATAAATGCTAAATTAATGTCTATAGATTAGCCACGTGTTCGACTTGCCGCTGTAAGCGCTTTTTTACTTTATTTGGCTTTGAAATTTCGAGTAGCGTTTTCATTCGTTTTAAGCAAAATTCAGTAAAAAAAACGCGCTTTGCTATGCTTTCAAGTCGAACACACATGGTATAGTCATGATCAGATTCCAGAACATATTCCTAGAAAAGTCAAGGTCTGATTCAAATGTTTTTTTGTTCAATCCCACAAGTTGATCGTTGCGAATCAATTTTAAAAAACATACCTATAAGAAAATGTGGCGGCGCACATCTTCGCCGGAATGTGGCTTTTCTGAGCGTGATCTACCAGCTATACTATGGTGGGTGCTCCGAAGAACTCTATAACCTAATCCATCCCTCTCCATTCCGCAACCAAACCATACGCACAGGTCAGAATATGCACCCACATACCGTAGTCACCATCCCTTCGCGTACGTATAAATTTGGGGACTCATACATCTGTCGTATGATAAAGAATTGGAATGCTCTTCCAGCCTCTGTGTTTCCACTTTCCTATAACTTGGAGTCCTTCAAGCGAAGTGTGAAAAAGCATCTAGTCGAGCCGACATAGTGTTAGGGACTGATGGCAGTTATCTGTAGTGTCTGACTTCAGTTGCTAACATTCATGGACCTTGCGCGCCACTTACCATCAGGTGGGCCCAAGGTCACATGTCGAGCTAGTATAAAAAAAAAAAAGGCCTCAAAAACATTCAATATATACAAGACGGAGCATGAAGTCAATCGGTATGAGAATCAAAGCTTGGCCAATCAGAATTAATAAGTTAATGAAAGTGAATTGTCGGTTTTGGTCGCGTTCGACGTGCACAACTGACTTCTGTCATTCAGAAATATCTGCGACAGGGGTCAGGACATCCAATCTAAATTTAAAGTGTAAAAAACATACTTGTTATATAGTGTCAATAAACGATTTTTATTATTATTATTATTCAAATAATTATTAAGAGAACCTCGTGTCAGGTTATTTTCGTAAGTAAATGTTGATTAATCTAATATTTTTCAATTACAATACACGTATATTCTAGAAGTTGTCACTTTAAAATAGTCCGCTAGTCGATAATAGATGGTGCTATTCTAATAGCACATAATTATAGCCTTACAAGAACTATTGATAAGGTTGATATTGGCTTGGCTTATCTTAGATGTATACAAAAGCATCATCTAGGCCGCGTTCGTTTTATAGCATTTCCGACATTTCGTAGCAACTTCATAAACCAGCGCGAAATGTCGTTTTTGTTAAGAAATACCACTTTTTTTAACAATTCTAACATTTCTTAAATGAAACGTGCCTAACCTGCTTTTTGACAAGTGTTTTCGTTCATGTTTTATCATACCATGACATCCAACGCACATTATATTATTATGGTCTTTGAATTTATTACATAAAATCGTTTAAAATACCTTTTTAACAAATATAATAGAAAATTATAAAGTATATAAAAATGGTGAACAAACCATTTTATAAGTTAATGACATCTGTCAAAAAGTAACATCAATAACCCTCCTTTCAACACGAAATCAGCATCAAATGTTAGAATTTTCTTTAAACGAATGACTTGTGCTAAAAAAAGTTGTATTTTCATGCTAACATTTCTTAAAACGAACGCAGCCTAAAGTCGAGTTTTAACGCCACCTCCACTAGGTATGAATAGAGGAAGGCGGTAAGGGGCCCAGATAATAATGGATGTATTACACAACATCGATTATTTAGTTATATTCGAAGTGGGCGGTATTCGAAATAATTTTGCTCTAGTAGATCCTTAGATGGCGGTATTATAGTTGCATACCATTATAATCTTAAACATACTATCTATAAGCTTGACATAACCTATCGTTGTCGTGCTAGTATAAAAAAAAAACGTATATATACATTTTTCAAACATTTATTCATTCACCTGTTTAGATTACTGTAAATGACTTGTCTATGTTAACATTTTAGCCATGTTCTACTCTGATACATCTAACTAATCACCGGAGGCAGTATCAAGACAGCTCTTATCCCGGACTGACTTTGTAAATACACTTCGCTTGTTGAAATGAAATGAAATATTTTATTTGCTAAAAAACACATGGTTATAGATTCGAGTATGGTCTCAGTTTTATAGACAACTCACATGTTTCGTCAGTGACGGCATGCAAAATTTTATACAAATATTATAAAAAATAAATTACAAATTTAGAAACATTGGCACAGTCTTTTAAATCATAAATAATAATTATTGGTCCAATAGGTTTCAATCCGCTTATTTATAAGCGTGGTTTCTGACCACCCCGAAAGGGAAACGGTCGTGATGATACTTTTAGGTTTCAATGTCAAATATACGAATACTGCTATACTCGTATATATAATATAATTTTGCTCCTGTTGATTTTGTTTTAGGTAAATAATCATTAACCTATTGGTTTTCACTTATTATTATTATTTTTTTTTGTTTTACTTTTGCTAGTCACAGTTCAATTGCACTATTAATTTAAATCTAATTACCATATTTTACTCTTATTTCTGTTTTAATTGTATTGTCTAAATAATATAAAATCTCTTTGGCTTGTGTTCCACTATTGCTACTTTGTTTATATGTTTAATATAATAAGCTGTGATTAAAAAAAAAATAAGAAATTAAAAAAATAAGAATTAGTTCCTTGGATTGCAGACAAGTTTTTTAAAAACTGTTATCTATAAAAGATAGAAATTTTGCTAGTAGACATTAAGTGGCGTAAAAAATAATATAACAATGCCCTCGCCAACTCGTCTGGACAGCATGGCGAGTGTAGGCCATATTCTCCAGAAATATCTGGCAGGCCCATCTCCAACATTGGAGGCCCAGGACTATGTGTTCCAGGGGCTGCGATGATGTGCTCGATGCCCGGTCATATTTGACCTCGTTGTTTATAGCTAACCCCATTTTTCCTTGACATCAAGTGTTGGCATCAATCCACAACCAAATTACAGTACACTATTGATAGATTGCCCCGTAATTAGCTTTTGCTGGTAAATAATATAAGACACTTTGTAAATGATGTCATGTTTCAAAAAACGTGACGTGAGTTCCGAAAATAGTTAATTTTCCAAATTACTCCGCTCCTACTAATCTAATAAAAAGCCAATCCGTGGACAGTATGGCGAGAGAAGACCAAATTCTTTAGAAAGTGTATTAACATCATTGAGTAGAAATTCACTTATTTGATATTATCTTAAATTGAATTCCTATGCATTCAGAGTGTTAATGTAATAAAAGGCGTTTATTTTTCCCATCTGTTTGTGTATAAAACCTTAGTGGCAGATCTAAAACATTGTATTTAGGCACCTAAATGTTTCAATCGTACTTACGTGTGAAATGAATAATTATGTAGGTTTTCTTTCTTAGATGAGTTACATCCAGGTACTACACAAGTAACCATGACTAATTACGTCTATTAACCTCAAATTTACACTATAAAACCGTAGATTATTACAAATAAAAGCGGAATTTGTTTTGTTTACAATAACGCTAGTCCGCTACAGGCCGCGAACGTGTCTGGTCCTGTCTATCTATCTCGCTCTAACATACGCAATACTGTGCTCTTTCTCTTTTGCATTGCCAATCTAAGTATCCTATATCTATGTATAAAACACTTGTTATACAGAGCGTAGTGCGATCTACGAGTACCAGCAAGTTGAACACAGCTTCAATAATATTTTTTATAAAAGGCGTTTACCGTCAATTTAGATAATTTGTTAAAATCTAATGGCAGTTAAACTTTTTAAACTTTCGCGCACATTCATAATAGTTTTTTATAATTTTAACGGGTCTTTACGCGATTTACCTTAGAGGCGACGTTTCAGCCAAGTTGAATTGGCCGTGGTCACGGGTCGACTGGAGCTATATGCGGTGTAGTCTCGTACATACTGGGCGGTAGATGTAAACCTACCCACTTATCACTTTTAAAGTAAAATTTATAAGGTAAATCACGCAAAGACCCGTTAAAATTATAAAAAACTAATGGCAGTTGTTATTTGAAATTGTTGTTTGAGTTTTATACCGTTTGGCTTCTTGCCCCATCTTATACTTTTTTTTTTGTTCTCGTCTCCCGATGAATGATGAATGAGATGATAGGGAAGGCAAAGGGTCTAGCCCATACAGCCAAGTCTGACGTAATATGTTTTTCTTTTTCATGAGTTAATGAGGTCATCATCAAATTCCAGATGCTGCAGAATTTGATGCTTTTCTTGGAGTCACTC
Source organism: Tinea semifulvella (assembly GCA_910589645.1). Lineage (NCBI taxonomy): Eukaryota > Metazoa > Arthropoda > Insecta > Lepidoptera > Tineidae > Tinea > Tinea semifulvella. The sequence goes on along the minus strand of OU342595.1, from coordinate 8,564,733 downwards.
GCGGCACCATAGCTCAAACACGTCAGGTAAAATACAGGAGTTGACAGCGCGGGAAAACCGCAAAAAATAAACTGCAACTTGTGCCCCATATTTAAAGTCCAATTTATTGTTTTCCATAATTATTCACATTGTAGCACATTATTAAACAAAACAACTTTGACCAATAATATCCACAATAAATTAATTTACAAAACAAGAACTTGCACTTGACATGTCCACGCAAAATGGCGCGAAGAAGCAAAATACTTAATGTCTATGCTTGTAGGCAAACAAAAGTGTATATTAATAGAAAAAAAGGGGGCAGCTGTCTATGGACTTACATTTGATCAAACGGAGCCTTGTTTCCCTGTAGCTTTCCAACTATAGTTCCAGTTTTGGAATTCTTCACCCATCCCACCAAACCTAGTTGTTCAGCTATTTCCTTGCAATACTTCGTAAAGTAACAACCTGCAAAATATATACTTATTTCAACAAGATTAAATGAGAGACAGCTGGCTTTGATTGCCATTTTCGTACATTAAAAAAAAAAGTTGGTTATTTTAATTAACTGACTCGAATTTCTCTTGTCTAACAATAACGTTTTGTACACTTCCATAGCACAACAGTCGACATATTGTCCGTAAAATATTAATATAATATAATCAGTTTGGAAGCACACGTCCACATGACCATAACCGGGAATGCTCAGTTATAGACTAATTCAATTTGTGACGTTTAGCCCAGCTTTCATTCTTATAGCGTTTAGCTTCTTGTCCGGTCTTGTATTATGTCTTTGACTTACTTAAGCCCTAGGCATATATCTTAAGCAAATGCTTACGTTAATAAATTTATTTTAGACCAGTAGTTATATCATGCACAAACTCCGTTATCGAATTGAGAACGTTCGCTGAGAAAAAATTAGATCGTAATTGAAAATGGATAGTTAATCAATTTTAAATTTTGGATAACTTTACATTAAATAGCACTTCAAACGTATATATTTCAAATTCCTGGTCGGGACACAAAAATATTTATAATTGTAAACATTTAATTAATATTTAATTTATTTGTGATAGTTTCGTACGCTGGAGACATCGACGAGCTTGCCACTTGTCATGATTGGCCTATAGTAAAGTTGGCTAAATGTGAATCCGCTTATTCTTGCAAAAAATCAAGACCAAGACTACTGATATGGTTGCAAGACCATGACCAAGACTACCCTAGTCTCTTGCACAGATATATTATCCTTTTGCTTTAAAAGTTTACTTTTTTGGGATTAAGGTTTTTGTTTTTAATAAATTTTAATTGCGTCGTGTCCGTATTTTTTTTATTTTATTGTTGCACCACGCCTTTAACTAAGCGGATTCACACTTAACTATAGGCCCATCATGACAAGTGGCAAGATTGTCATTATAAACGTGGTTTCTGACCACCCCGAAAGGGAAACGGTCGTGATGATACTTTACTAATAAAATTAAAAGTAAAAAAGAAATATTTTTAAAATTTATGCTGTATTTCTGTGTTATTAATTGAGACACTTTAAAATACCTTTTTGGTGGTTTAGTTAATATTTTATTTTAGTAGTCGATGTATTTATGTACTCGTATTTTGTCTATGATTTATTTATCCTTTAAAATATTTTTTTAATATGCAAGTGGTGTTTTGTTGACCAAACAAAAAGGTGACATCGACCTAGTTGCGCAGACGCATCTAATAATACACAAGCGATTGCACGATCGAATATTCGTACTATATTCGATCTCATCAATCGACAAGATTTCGATTTGCAATCAAATGTTAACTTTTTGCCAAATCAAGTTTTAGCGATAAGCTTTTCCTTTTATTATTATTACATATTTACAATAAACATAGATGTATAACACACATTACTTCATAAAGCAAGTATATAAATAAATATTAATTTAAATATTAGTTGGCTAATTATATTGACCCAATATATGTATATTGTTATTACATTTTTAATATATAATGGGGTGTATCACTAACTTTTTATCACGATAGATGGCGCATGATAGATGGTACCTAATATAACTGTCAGTTGCATAGAAACCATGTATTTTTATTACGAAATTTATTATTTTACGGATATTATGCCGAAGTGAGCAGCTTTTAAATGTACAAATCGAGATTTCTAAGCGAAATCAAAGATATGGTGATCTCAAAATTGCCGTTCTAATAATAAAATATTTTTCTTTTTAAAGACGGTGTGCGCTTTTTTAATTAGTCGTTTAAGATAGGTAACGTTAATTTAAAATATATTTTTCCGTTATCAAAATAAAAAAACTACATAAACATTTTAAAAATGATGCGATATAGGTGTAATACAAGGTACCATTGCTGCTAGCGACATCTACAAAAAGCTTTGCCTGATACACCCCATTGTTATTACATTTTTTTTCCTTGTTAAGTTGTAATTTGCATTTAATTTTTGTTAAATTTAGCTTGTTTATAATTGTTAGTTTTATTATTTGTGTAGATTTACCTTAGTTTAAGTTAATATTTTCATACATAAAATTTTTAGTTCATGCATGCAGTGTACATTAGTTTTAGGTTGTTAAATTTTGATTTTGTGTATTGTTGTAATTTAAGTCAAAGTCAAAATATTTTTATTTACGTAAACCTATTACAGGCATTTATGAAACGTCATTAATTTAATTATTTTGAATGATTCTACTCCTGCTAGTAGAAGACTAAGCAGCAAAGTGGTCCAATAAGTAAGCTGTTAGCAGAAGACCAGCAGCTTAGCAAATTCCAGTGACCTGTTAATGTTTAATCTGACTGAGAAAGGAATCTGCAAGGAAAACTCAGCTATATCAGATTTACAAAATAAAACATATACAGAACTGCACCACAACGATCAATTAATAACCTTTTAAATTTAGTTATCAGTACCTATGAGAATACAATACCTGGTACAGCGGTAACCCACCAGGCAAGTCAGAATTAAGGTAGACTACATACCTATGTGCAACCCGAAAGTCGACAAAACGCAAAAACCTCTAACACAAATTTACTAACTTAATAACTGTTTGTTGTACAGATTCTAAATAAATAAATATATATATATATATATAGGCACTATTTTTGTATTGTGCTTACTCGTATAGTTAATTTCTTACCTTGAACTTGTCCGAAGACTTCAAAGTCAGCAGATGACAACTCTTCCGGGACTGAACCCATGTCTTCATTAAGTTATTTCGTTTTATATGAATTTAATATTCATTATAACACAATTAAAACGTCCAGGTTAACCTAAAAATAAAGGGTTATTCAGTTTTTAAAGAACATAAAAATAATAAACGATTAACATTTATCATATTCAATTCAATTCAATTTATTTATTTCCATATGGTTCACATTGTAACTCCTGGATATTGTCAGATACATTTTTCAGTTTTATTAATTAGATTAATAGCGTAAACTATGGGTGGACCGTGAAGGTATGATACATTGTGGATTGTGGCCACAAACAATTACTTATATCTTAACCTAAGAATGTATAAATAAATAAATTCGTGGCTGTAAAGGGGACGTGTCAACTTATTCTCTAAACAACAATGTCAAATAACATTAATTGAAAATTAAATTCGTGGCTGTAAAGAGGCTGTGTCATCTTACTACTGAAAAATAATAATATTCATTATGTCTATAAATGTAGTTCGTGGCTGTAAGGAGGCCGTGTCAACTTACTATCGAAATAATATTACAGCAAATGTTAAATAGAAAAAGTAAAGTATCATCACGACCGTTTCCCTTTCGGGGTGAAAAAGTTTGGGAACCTCTGCACTAGAGCATTACCAATCGAAGAAGATATTTACAACTGCGTGGAATTTATTAAAGAGCAATTTTTTTTTACTTTTACATATTATATATGTATATTATTATATTATATCTAAAATAAGATTAAGAACCACGTATATATTTTTTTTATTATTCTCTAATAAAATCTTAAGTTACGGTGCAGAGAAGTGTTTCTAAAAATATAGCCATGTAAATATGTAATAAAAATATACAGCGATTATAAAACTTATTTTTTTTTTTATGGCAATCGTTCACTTATGAACATTTATGCCAGTGTCACGTCAGTGTAAGAACGAAAAAAAAATAATATATTTAGATACGAATTTTACAAATAAATAACAACAAATATCTACGAAGAAGATATTTACAACTAAAACATAAAACTAATTTACTACTTTACAATTTTATTTTATTTTTTGTTAAAAATAATGATAATGAAAAAACAATGTCTGTAGAAAATAAGCTTAAAAGATGGAATATATTTCAAGAAAAGAAACAATTTTAGATAGAGACAAAATAAAAATGGAACGATCGTATAATGGACAAACAAAAAAAAATGATTGAGGTCTCCATTTATAAAACATTATGGCGACGGAAACCTTGAACTTGTTTTTTTTTATAATTTATAGTTTTTATAAATTTCATTTGTTACACAGTGTGGTTTTTAATTAACTTTAATAGTTACAATTATCTATAGAGACTTAATTTTCATCATATACTCGTATGTATCTATATTTCTCAGTCTATGAGTAGATATCTAGGTATTTATTTATTTTTGACGTAAACTCACTGATTAAAAAGATGTAGGTACCATAAACTGTTTATAAGAATTTAAAAAACACAGTATTTTTCGTAGCACTGTCTTCGATCTGGCAGAGCTCAACCGGTTGCAGCCGCCCGCCCAAAACTGAGCCAGATAGTTTTTCCGCCCTTGACATGATGTTGATTACATACACATTATAGGTACAGATAACGGCAGATAAAAAGAGCGCTGAATAGCTGTGGGCGCAGTCATGGAGAAGTTTATATATTTTTTAAATAAGATTACAATTTATTATAAATAAATCTAAACTAAAAATACCTATGAAACTAAAACTATTCTACAAAATAAACTAAGTTGTGAGGTACCACCTGGTAGGGTGGTAATCTTAAAACGATCGCCGCGTTTTCGCAATAATAAGAAAAATGTTTTGTTTTAGATAGTTATGGCATTTGGGGTCGCCACACTCATGATAAATTCGTTGACCTCTTTCACGAATTTGTCAAGGGAATATAAACCCATTGTTTCAATCCCTAATGTCAAATGTGCGTTTTAGATTTTTGGCTTTTGGGAGGTAGAGGAAATGTGGCAAACGGCAAAGGTCCACACAGGTGGCATGCCAGACAAGATATCTTCTCTCACTCCATGGTATAAATAAATAATTAAATTAAAATTATAAATAGTACAAAAAATGTTACCTTTAGTTGAAGTATTATTTTTAGAGTAAAGTATCATCACGACCTTTCGGGGCGGTCAGAAACCACGCTTATAAATTAGCGGATTCACATTTAGCCAACTTTACTATAGGCCAATCATGACAAGTGGCAAACTCGTCGATGTCTCCAGCCTCGAGAAATATCACCGTCTGCGGTCTGCTTCATGCATTGATTTAATTTCCGTTTTACATTGAATTATTAGTATGTTCGACTAGCTCAAAGCGCACGTCATTTTTACTGATTTTTGCTTTGTTCAGGTGTTCTGGTAGCGCTTTGAGCAGTGCCTAAATACAGGGAATTTATTTAGTTTTATTCTTTTATTACTTCATTTCGTATCTACTTAAAATAATGTTTGGAACAAAAACTAATAGTTTTTATTCGAAGCAATATACAAACAATATAAAAGAATTACAATATTAAATAAACTATATTACAACAAAACCTAAATTTAACCTAAAAAAATAATAATAATACATAGAAAATAAAAATTAGTTATTATTTCTGTAATCATGATGTATTAATATCATCATCACGACCGTATCCCTTTCAGGGTGGTGAGAAACCATCTCTTTAGCCAACTTTACTATGTACTATAATCATAAAAATATAATTTGTTTGAAGTTGTTTCTATCATCAGGCGCGGTGGTGGCTCGGTTGTAAGAACGCGTTCCTTTTAAATCCTACAAAGGTCGATTCAAACCCACCCGGCATGTACCAATGAGAAATACACTTTTTTTACCTACATTTGTCATAGATTTACAACACCACCATTCCCGTGCCTCGGAGAGCACGTGAAGCCGTCGGTGCCGGTTCCACTAATACCAACTTGTGGAATCGTAAATAAATTGTCTTTTAAAATTGACATTATATCCTCACCAAGCTGTCTAGTCAGATATATGTTCTGGAAGGCCATCTCTAGCAGTGGAGGCCTAGGACGCTGTAATGAAATGATGAAGTATCATCAGTAATATAATTCCACAAAAACAAAGGACCACATAAAGATCTACCTACCGGAGCCTCGCAATGACCCGCGACAAAATGGCCGGCAACTATACCATTCCTAAGTGAAGAAATGCCACTAAGAAACCGTCTTTGACGCGAACCTTTGAACCAAATAACTTTAGATCTCGGCTTATGATCAGGCTGAAGTCAGTAGTACCTATTTAATATTAATTTTCTCAAATATCTAACAAAAATGCTACCAACAGTGCTGTGACGTCACCACACTCATTGAAATCACGGCCAGGATGTCCGATGATCCTCAGTAATGAGGAAGAGGGTTCCTCTGGATTGGTCAATCACTGTAATTGTAATTGCCGACCTACGGAACCATGCACTTCAAATGCGGGTCATCTAACGAGTAGGTATACCTACATCCTGCTTTAATCAAATGGTAATATGACCATAGTGTTGTCCAATCTTGGTCTTAGTAAGAGCAAAGACTAACCCTAGTCTTGGTATTGGTTTTACGCAAGAGTCTTGCAAGACTCAAAAAAGTTTTTTTTTTAATTTTACTAAATTGGATATAAGTAGGTATTGTTTCTTGGCATTAATTTATTTTTCTTTTGGTAACTGTTTCTTGTACTCTTTGTACATGAAAACCTTGCCAACTCATCTGGCCAGCAGCGTGGCGAGCGTAGGCCAAATTCTCCAGAAATTTCTGGAAGGCCCATATCCAACAGTGGAGATCTGGGACTATTGCGTTCTAGGGGCTGGGATGATGATGATGAAACGTCAATATTCGTCAGAATATTGGAATAAACCGGTATACCAAATACTGAGGGCTGGATTAATATTCATATCTAAGCATAAGCACGTGCTTTTGAAATCGATTATGAAAAGTGTAATTTTTCCATAAAACTGAAACTTTGACATTTGGAAGTACGAACTTATGCTTAGATCCGACTATTAATACGGCCCTTATGGTCTTGCAAATAGTAATATTAAAGGCCGGTAACTGAATTCTTCCTTTAAAATCAAATCAAAAATAATTTATTTGCTAGAAAACATGGTTATTTATTTATTTATTTATTTATGGTGCAACAAACAAATTACAATCATTTACACTTTACATTTCTATCACTGAATTAAAGAATCAGACTGTAATTTTTGAGTAGTGCACACAACATTGAAAAATATATAGGTACCCGAGCAAGCTACTTTACATTGCAAGATCTTATAACGAGAAAATTATATATGAGAAAAGTCAAGTTGTAAAATAGAAGTAGTGGGATTTGGTCACTTAAATAACTAAGCAAGAATTCAGTTACTGGCCCTATATGCTATCCTTCCTATCACTTCGTTTCATAATTCCGTTTCTTTGCCGTACACATTTATTTTATGATCATCAACACTTTGCATCTCGAAGAAGCCTGTTTCATTTATTTTTTCTTTTATTTCATCTATTCAAATTAAAGGTAAAATACTCGATTTTATAAATCAACACGAAACCGGAAGTTGTCAATCCTTCTTAAGTTGGTACTAGAAAGTTTTGAATGGTTGGTACAACTGTATTGGGTTCCAAAATTTCAATATTATTTTCACAGATATCTTTTTATCCTCGAAGAAACAAACTTATGACTATCAAGAGTGCTAGAGCGAGTAGTAAATCTGACATGTTAAATGTTTCAAATATTGGAACAAAATGCTGTTGTTTTTTCTAACCCGCGCGTTAATAATGTGTACTTTTTTATACATTGCGTATACAAAAACACAAGCTAAACTAAACACAAGCTTGGTACAAAATAACACGCATTGGACTTTAAATATACAGACCTCGGGTTCAAACTTCAAAACCCCGAAAAAAAGAACGGCTATCAGCTGTTGCCGGGCTGTTATCAAATGTCAGAGAGGAATTGTTGAAAAATATTGATAAACTTTAATGATTATCTTTGTTTTAAATAACTGTGCCGTCGATTACTTCTCGCGAATTCGTTTTAAAAGTGTTCCAATTTTAAGTTATTAAAGATGACCGAGCGTACGACTGAAGAAATTCGGCTTGAGTATTTTGTGAAAGAATGGCTAAAATGGGATAAGGTAATTTAAAAAAATAGTATTTTACTAACGTATTTCGTCATTATTTTATCATTCTTTAAGTTTAAAGTTCAATTGTATACAGATTAACAAAATACTTTGGGTTCTCTTCATTTTTATAGAAAAATCAATAGAAACATTCTTCACTAACATTGTATACGAATTTTCCAATCGAGTATAGATTCACATTATTTTAAAATCGTTTTAGAAAGAAGCGCAGATAGGCAGGGTAATAAAATACCAAGAATACTTATTTTAAATAAGGTTCGGGGCCTATCCTAATCCCAGGTATTAGTCTTAACACATTATTAGAAATTATGAGAGAGGAGTTTCAGCAAACTGTGCACTATCATACAGTTTTTGGTGTGGTAGGGAGAGGAGTGGAATGGTGGATGGTGAGCGTCTTGTTGCATCATTTTTAAACCAGCCCATAGATGATCTTCTCTCTCCTACACACTATGGACCCAGCACACAATGAAACCATGGAATGATAAGAAAAAATATTTTTTTCACCACCGTTTCTGGCCTTTGAGCTATTGGTTCTGGTTCCACTAATATCACTTTGTGGAATTGTTAATATATTGTCATTAAAATTGACAACAGACCCAATCAAAGCCATCATAGGCCAAATTGTTCTGAAATATGTTCTGAAAGGCCTATCTTTAGCAGTGGAGGTCTAGGTCTCTGTGTTCTTGGGTCTATGATGATGTAACAAATGTTACTTTCAACTCATCTGCTTAAAGTTGAAATTTATTACTTAATAACATATTCTTCTTATGTTTTACTTAGTTGCATCATGATTAATAATATGTAAAAGCATCTAATTTAAGTAATAAATTTAATTAATATTAAATATATTTGTGATATTCTCGAGTTTGGTACGCTAGAGACTTACCACTTGTCATAATTGGCATATAGCAGGTGTCGGCAACCTTTTAAGGCGAAAGAGTCAAAAATTACTATTTACAAAATTTAAAATTTTCAAAGCCCCAATAATTTTTCTTGCCAACAATAAATACGATAGTGACATCGCCTGTCATGGAGGAAGAGTGCGTTGAAAGGCGAGTACAAGTGTGCACAAGAAATGTCTGAGAGATATATATATAATGGTGCCTAATCCTCCTTAATTGATACAGACCTATTTTTAAATGTAAAATGAAAATGTTTTTCCTATGGAACTAAAGAGTGGAGCTTCACATCCAAAAAGCTCATAATATAAAAAATAATAAGTGTGGTTTCTGACCAGCCGGGAAGGGAAACTTCTTCAAAAAATAATTTTAAAAAATATATTTTCAAGAACCCGGATAGTCATAAGAAGATAAGCGATGACTGGAAGAATAAGAAGTATGACAAGTTATATAACATCATGTGCAATAGACTTAGGTTTGGTACTGCGGGGCTCCGAGGCAAGATGGCTGCCGGCTTTAACAACATGAATGATGTGGTTGTCCTTCAGACTGCTCAGGTAAACTAGTTTTTTTATATTTGTTACACCTTTTTTTGTATGTGGAGAATTAAGTTGTCATTCAGAGGGATTCGCATTTATAAAGGTTGTCCCATAAGTCAATGTCAAAACGGGAATGGGTGATTAGCCAGGTAGTGACAGTTATCAGTCAAATAAAATAAGAAATATTAATCAAGTATCCTAAAATTATTTTAAATTTATATGTAAATTCCTTTGTCTATATTAACTTTTTAAATATAATTTTAAAGGTAGATGAATAAAATTTTATGTATTTTTTTCTAATAACTACCTGGTCTATGGTGATTTTTCTTGAGTTTGGTACGCTAGAGACATCATAAACATCCTGTATGATTCTTTAGCCTTTACTTCTTTAAATGCTTTAATTCCTAATAGAGTAAAGTAAAGTATCATCACAACCGTTTCCCTTTCGGGGTGGTCAGAAACGGGTTATTCCACTAATCCCATTGACAATCCCCATCAATGGGGATTTGTGAACTTTTCTTCCACAAATCCCCATTTAATGCTAATTAAATTGATAATGGGGATTTGTGAAACAAAAGTTCACAAATCCCCATTTGTTAATAATAAAACAACTATTGTATAATCAAATAAATGTTTTATTATTTTAATGCTTAGACCTTACAATATAAATGAAAAATAGACTACATACAGGCAGTCAGGTTGATTACTTTTAAACAATAAGCATAACAAACAAAACTAGAATCAAATCTACTAGAAAAATAGTATTAATTATCCATTGTTATCCCAAAGACTGGGGAAAGGTAGTTAAGTAATATGTATTAGTTAAAATATAAAAATGAATATTGTCTGACAGAATTATGTGTAATAATTCTTGTAATACACATATTACCAGTTAAATGTAACGCTAAACATATAAATATGCGTTCTATAAAGTGGCATCATATTTTTGGGAAAATAATCTATTTTTTTTATTTTATATATAGCGGGATACGTGTAGGGATGAGGGATGCAGTTTAAAAGGACCAGACAGCATTAATGGAAACATACAGTATTTGGTTGGGTGGGGAGAGGAGCAGAATCATGGATGATCAGCATCTTGTTAAAAAAGGAGGCCTCCTTTATAAACCATTTTATAGTCAGTCGTGAACCCGAGACACCATTCTTCTCTCCTCTCTTTCCCACACACAACGGACCCGGCACCCGCACGGTGAAGCCATAAGCCTGACTTATTTCAATTATGTTTCAGGGTCTATGTTCATACTTGAAGAAGTTTGCCACCAAAGATCAGATCAAGAATGGGATAGTGGTGGGGTTTGATGGACGACACAATAGTAGGCGGTATGTTATCAGTAAATTACTAAAATTATAGTAAAGTTATAATGTAAATAGTTACGTTTAACAAATTTTTGTCATCATAAGAAATTTTGTATGCTCTTATCATCATTACAGCCCCATAGAAGACAGAGTCCTAGACCTCCGCTGTTGGAGATGGGCCTTTCAGAAATGGCCTAGACTCATAATGCTGGTCAGATGGATTTGTTAAAGTTCTGATGTTAATTTATAATGACATTTTATTAACATTATGACATTTTTAACATTCTCTCTGAGCCTGGAAACGGTGGTGTTGAAAATCCATAATAAATATAAGAAAAGTGTATTTCTGGGTTTTGAACTGATTGTAGGGGTTTTTCTTTGCTTCCAAACTGTTAATTCTAAAATAGTCAATTTTTATAGAATAGCCAAATTAAATCTTAGGAAAAGTTGTTTTATTTTATTCATCTCTTTAAATTTTACTTTTTAAAGCATACAAAATCACCATATACAAGTATAAGACTATAAAAAAAAAACATCACAAATTTTCAATTTCAGATTTGCTGAACTAACAGCCAAAGTGTTTGTAACAGCTGGTGTTCCTGTCCATTTGTTTTCTCAAGTATGTCCCACTCCACTGGTATCATTTGCCACCATCCACTATGCCTGCGCTGGAGGGGTCATGGTGACCGCATCCCATAACCCCAAAGAGGACAATGGGTACAAGGTTTATTGGGGAAATGGATCACAAATCATACCACCTCATGATATTGGAATCTTGAACAAAATTCTCTTCAATTTGGAGTAAGTTTGAATTGTATAATATTTGTAACAACTTTGTTTTAATGGTCTCTGCCTACCCCGCAAGGAATCTGTCGTAAACATATGTATGTATGTTGTGGTATAAAAGGGACATCAAAAATTTGATACACTAAACCATACATACATACATATCTTCACGCCAAATCCCTTGCGGGGTAGGCTGAGACAATTGAGCGCCACTTGTCACGATCATGACATACCTCTTTCGATTCTTCAACACACATCAACCTCTTCATACATGCCCTTTTGTTTTGATGGCTTTTTAATGCACCTTCAGCTATTGTTTTATTTATTTGATCATGGTAGTTAAGTCTTGGTCTGCCAGGGCCACTTTTACCCACAACTTTCCCATTATATATATCTCTTTTCACTCATTCTTTCAACATGTCCGAACCATCGGAGCATGCCTTTCCTTATTTTTGTTTCTATGATTTCTTTAATACCCTATTGCGTATTTCGTCTTTACGTATGCGGTCCGTCAAAGTGACGTCGCATATCCGACGCAACGACCTTATTTCTACTGCATTAACTCTTCTCTCATGCGCATTCTGACATATCCACGGTTCGCTTCCATACATAAGTGTTGGTACCAGCATGGCGTTGTGTATGGTAATTCTATCCCTTAACACTCTTCTAGCAGATATTCAGATTCACTTACTGTTACTTCCATTGGTGATCAGGCAAACACCGTCTGTCAGCATCTTTAAAAAAATGGTTTATATTTACTTTCTTAAAATGCAAAATGTCTCCATCCTGCTCTGATATGGTAAATATATGTATATATATATATATATATATATTTTATTCAGATAAAAAATTAAAATATTTACCTTTTTAAAATTATAAGCCAAACTGCATAGCAGTTTGTTGGCGAATAGTACACTATTTTTTACAGTATTTTTTTTTACACTATATTTGTCTAAACACAAATTTATTTAATATTAAATCACTTATTAAATTTATTTATATGTGTATGTACATGGATGTTATTAATATTTATCGTTTGCTTTTATGTATATATTTTATCAATTTATTGTTATTGTTAAGTATCGATATTCACATCTAGTTCTATTGACTTATCATTTACAATCACCCTATAACCTCACTTATCACTATCACACATGTTAACTGTAAGAGAATGCCTACGGCATTAAGTTCGCCCTTGTACACTACTTTTGTAATTTTGTGCAATATAGTATTTTATTATTATTATTATTATTATGACGAGTCGAGCTTTGTCATTGACATTTCAACTGGCATCAGTGACCCCAGGGCACCGTTAACACTATTTCCCGCATTCACTCTTCTTTCAACATCTCTATCATACTTCCCATCCGCAGTGAAAACACTGCCCAGATATATAATGTTGTTTACTTGTTCTAGAGTTGCATCATCAATCTTTATTGTTACGGTTGTCATCCTTCTTCTTTCAAACACTATTACCTTGGTTATTCTCGCATTCAAACGGAACTGCGTCCGTGGATTTAGACTCGGAGATACCGGGTTCAATTCCTGGGCGGGACACATTAATATTTATTAATTAAAATAAATTAATTTAATTATTATTTAATTTGTTGACATTTCTCGAGTTTGGTACGCTGGAGACATCGACGAGCTTGCCACTTGTCATGATTGGCCTGGCCTATAGTAAAGTTGGGTAAATGTGAATCCGCTTATTCATTAGCGTGGTTTCTGACGACCCCGGAAGGGAAACGGTTGTGATGATACTTCATTGTCATTTTACAGGATCAACGAAGAGCACTGGAATATAGAAGGCATCACTTCGCATAAGCTGGTTAACGATTGCCTTGAAGAAATAACATCGGAATACTTAAACTATATCCGTTCTACTCTCAGTGAAGAAATACTCAGCACTAACAAGGAAGCTAAAGTTAAGATAGTATATTCTGCGATGCACGGAGTTGGACATAAGTTTATTGTGAAGGCTTTTGAAGCTGCTAACTTAATGGTAAGTAGCATTAAAACTATTACACTGGTTTGGACTGGTCACAGTACTAACAATGAAGCTTAAGTTAAGATAGTATATTCTGCGTTGCACGGAGTTGGACATAATAAATATTATACATAGGCAATATATTAACTGCCTCCGTGGTCTAGCGGTTAAGTCTGTGGATTTAGATTTGGAGGTACCGGATTCGATTCCTGGTCGGGACACAAAAATATTTATTAATGTAAATAAAAATACATTTAATTTGTGATATTTCTCGAGTTTGGTACGGCTGGAGACATCGACGAGCTTGCCACTTGTCATGATTGGCCTATAGTGAAGTTGGCTAAATGTGAATCCGCTTATTTATAAGCGTGGTTTCTGACCACCCAAAAAGGGAAACGGTCGTGATGATACTTATTTTCAATATAAAATAAAATACATAGGCGAGTTGAAAACCTTGTAGGTATTCTATAACAGCTAACCTTTGGGAGAATGACATAAGAAATTGTGGGGAGCAGTATTTGAAGGATAAAATAAATATTCAACATTACATTTAGCAAAGTGGTCGACCGCCTCCGTGGTCTAGTGGTAACAAACGGTGCCGTGAACTCGGAAGGTCGTGGGTTCGATTCCCACCGAAGGCAAGTTGTACATTGTATAATTTGTCTCGGTCTGGGTGTTTATATGTATAAAATGTATATATGTACAAAAAAATAAGTATTATTATTTATTTACAATCGGCGAACATAAGTAAGGCTGACCGTTGACCGTTGGGACAAATGAGATTTCTTCATTAGATCGAGTATAGTCAAAATGATATTTAGAAATTATTTTTATTCCAATAAATACCATAAAATAAGCAATTCCTATATAAACATACATATACTTAAATACTATATACATATATACATAACATTAATACATACACATATACATAACATATATTATAAATACTATACATAAAATTAACTACTGGTTTTGAGATAATCATATTTATTATTCATAACACCACCAGACCAACTATTATGTAGTTTATCAACCATCTAGTTTCCGTAACACAAGCCTCGTAGCTTACCACGGAAACTAGATGGCGCTGTGTGACCTGTCTGGAAATATTTATTTCATTACAGCCTCTAGAACACAGTGTCCTAGACCTCCACTGCTGGAGATGGGCCTTCCAAAACATATATCTGGAGAATTTGGCCTACACTCGCCACGCTGGCCAGACGGGTTGGCGAGGATTATTTATTTATTTATATTTAAACCTTCCACTAGGTATTTAAATAAATTCATATTAAAAAGTAATAAAAATAATTAAATATATAGGTCAGTTACATACCTAAAATATATACTTATAAACATACATATGATTACATCAATAAATATACAATATGTCATGTATAGAAATTAACATAATAATAATAAATTATTTATTGTACAAAACCAAAACAAGTGCAGGTACATAGGCGAGCTTAATGAATAATAATAAATTATTTATTGTACAAAACCAAAACAAGTGCAGGTACATAGGCGAGCTTAATGCCGTAAATGCATTTTCTACCAACTAACCTTTGTGACTGAGATATGTAATAAGCGGGTGCAGAAGGTTACGAAGAAAATAGATAGTTGAAATTATTTATTACTATATAATATACATTATTATACATACATTATTATATATTAATATACATATTATATAATATACAAAAATAAGGAAAGGCATGCTACGATGGTTCGGGCATGTTGAAAGGATGAGCGATGAAAGATTGACGAACCAGATATATAATGCGAAAGTTGTGGGTGAAAGAGGCCCTGGCAGACCGAGACTCACATATCACGATCAAATAAATAAAACACTGACTGAAGGTACATTAAAAAGCTTTCGTAACAAAAGGGCATGTATGAAGAGGTCGATGAATGTCGATGAAGCGACAGAGGTATGTCGTGATCGTGTCAAGTGGCGCTCAATTGTCTCTGCCTACCCCGTAAGGGATCTGGCGTGAAGATATGTATGTATGTATGTAATATACATTTTGCTTTATAAAAAAGTAAGAAGATTCATTACAGTACATAAGGTCCTAGATCTCCTGTTAGAGGTGGGCATTCCAGATTTTTTTAGGGAATTTGGCCTAAACTCGCCACGCCTGGCCAGAAGGGTTGGCGAGGGTCTGATGTCATTTTTTAATAACAATTTATTAACGATTTCACAAGTTGGTATTAGTGGAACCGGGACCGACGGCTTAACGTGTTCTCCCAGGCACGGGAACGGTGGTGTTGTAAATCTATGACAAATGTATGTAAGAAAAGTGTATTTCTTGTTGGTACAAGCCGGGGTCCGAACCCACCTCTTTAGGATGTTAACGAAAGGGTTTTTACAACCGAGCCATCAACGGTAAGTAATAAGACAGGAGATGTTTAATTTGTTTAAAGGTGCCTATCTGATTATTTTTTTTTGTTTCTCTTCTCCCGATGGATGATGAATGAGGTGATAGGGAAGGCAAAAGGTCTAGCCCATACAGCCAAGTCTGACGTAATATATCTTTCTTTTTAATGAGTTAATGAGGTTATCATCAAATTCCAGATGCTTCAGAATTTGATGCTTTTCTTGGACAAGTCAAACACGTCGGGTAAAATATGGGAGTTGACAGCGCGGGAACACCGCAAAAAACTGCAACTTGTGTCCCATATTTAAAGTCCAATTTATCGTTTTCCATAATTATTCACATTGTAGCACATTATTAAACAAAACAACTCTACTTTTAACTAACAATATCCACAGTAAATTAATTTACAAAACAAAAAAAATCACATGACATGTCCGTAAAAAGTTTTTTTTTTCTGGCAAAAATTTTATTTAGACCTTTCATTCTTAGGCACCTATTAGCGTCATCGAACAACAAGAGCCTGACCCCGACTTCTCTACTGTGAAGTTCCCCAATCCTGAGGAACACGAGTGTCTACAGCGGAGTCAGCGATTGGCCGAGGACAACGGGGTCCGGCTGATATTGGTCAATGATCCAGACGCTGATAGGCTGGCTGTAGCTGAGTATAATTTGGAGTAAGTCATAGAATAATCGTCATTAAATAAAATAAATTAACTCCCAACTTCGTTACAGGATTAGAGGAAGGTTGGAAGACCATTTAATTTCACAGCCTCATATGCTAAAAATTGTTTTTTAAATTTTTTATTTTTATTTGGTTGGACCTTTATAATAAACAAACGACAAACAATGGGGTGTGTCACTAACTTTTTATCACGATAGATGGCGCATGATAGATGGTACCTAATATAACTGTCAGTTGCATAGAAAACTTGTATTTTTATTACGAAATTTATTATTTTCTGGATATTATGCCGAAGTGAGCAGCTTTTAAGTGTACAAATCGAGATTTCTAAGCGAAATCAAACTCAAAATTGCCGTTCTATTAATAAAACCTTTTTTCTTTTTAAAGACGGTGTGCGCTAACTTAATTCGTCTTTTGAGGTAGGTAACGTTAATTTAAAATACTTTTTTCCGTTATAAAAATAAAAAATCTACAAAAACATTTTAAAATGATGCGATATAGGTGTAAAACAAGGTACTATTGCCGCTAGCGACATCTACAAAAAGCTTTGCTTGATACACCCCATTCTGGATAACCCTTTTTAATATAAACGAAGAAAACTAAATCTTGGGAAATAGACTTCGAGAAAGAGAAATACTTTACGTTCTGTAAATACTATACATATTTATAGACTAGATAGATACTTACCTAAATTATTATAAAAAAACGGGAGCGTCGCGGGACGTTCCGCAAAAGTGAGAATTAAACTTGCAGGTTATTGATTTCGTAGTAAGGAATATGGAGATTAAATGACGCGTGGCTGCATAATAAATAATAATAATTATACTCACAAATTTCAAAATTTGTAATTTAATAGCCAAAATATTATTATTATTGATTAATAGGCGAGCAGCGCATTGCTGATAGGTATGCCTATATCAAGCACTGGTGTAAAGTTTATTAAATTGTCAGTTATCACCATAGTCTATTTCGATTGTCACTAGCTCTTGTCCAGTTTGTTTTTAAAAGTGTTTACAGTTGAGGACTTTAATATGTCTTCTCGTATTTTGTTCCACATATTTACAACTCTGTTATTCATGAAGTGATATCCTATATTTGTATTGCTGGATTTTCTCATTAGCTTCATTCCGTGGTCACGACGGGGAAATATCATTGTGTTAAACCTAAACATTTTGGCTAGGTGGGGGCAGTTATACCTTCCTGTTAGAATTTTAAATGTCTCAATTATATCTCCCCTCATTCTGCGATCCCTAAGACTTGTAAGCTTCAAATATTTAAGCCTCTGTTCATATGACTTCATATCGGCAAATTTCATTTAAAAAAATAAAAGTCGAATATCTCGAACACGGTTAAGTTTGGGGTAGGGTGTTCCATAGTCGAATCAGTCAGAAAAGATGCAAACTACACGTCCTTAACCGATCTAGGTCGACTTTCCCTGTAACAGTGTATATCACGCCATTAAAGTTGATAATTGCACGGCCGCTGTCAAGGTCGAGCGCTTATAGACCCCTCGTTCCGATACGCGATAATAGTAACCTAAGCACGCTTAAAGGTGTTCCGATACGCACTTAAACTGTTTTGCCAAGCTGTGTGACGTCACAAATGACATCATTTCTCGCGCTTAGACTGCTCACGATATCGAGGTAGATCGCTCTGAGCGCTTTCAGTTTTTTGTCATTATGTCACGCGCCATTTTCAAGTTTATTTAAATAAAGTTTTCTTTTAAACTATTTAATATTGTAATTCGTTTATACTGTTTCTATATTACTTCTTAAACAAATCTATAATTAATATTTAAGTAGGAAGTGAAAAAAAAATGTCTGTAACACGGCAAGTTATTTTAAAAGACCAAAATAAGTTAATAATATTAAACTTTACACATATAAAGATGAATAAACCGAGAGATGTATATTTGTTAGTATTCATACTCAAAGATGTGGAATCCGCAATTTATCTTCCATGCATTTAAAAAAAAAAACTATAATTTTCTGAATGAAAATGTGATTTAGACCGTTCCGAATTGATATCACGCTCTGAGCATCCAAATCGCGATATTTGATTCGGAACGACGGTCAGTGTCATAATCGTTCTAAGCGCTCTGAGCGCGATTCGGAATGAGGGGATAAATACGCGTGGCTGCTTAATAAATTTCAAAATTTGTAATTTAATAGCCAAAAAATCGACAAATTTTATTTTAAAAAATAAAAGTCGAATATTTCGAACACGGTTAAGTTTGGGGTAGGGTGTTCCATAGTCGAATCAGTCAGAAAAGATGCAAACTACACGCCCTTAACGGATCTAGGTCGACTTAACCCTGTTACACGCTATTAAAGTTGATAATTGCATGGCCACTGTCAAGGTTGAGCGCTTATAGAGTTGAGAATTGAACAATATTTTGTAATTATGACGCAACCTCTGATGTAAATAACGACATCTACTCATAACGTTAAGTAACAGAATAGGCCGTAATTTTTGTATTGCGACGACGATTTTTCATAAGTTCCAATCTTTTTCCTAAATTAGTTCCAAATCGGCTTATTGCAAGATCTTCAATGGTAACGAAATGGGTGCTTTGCTCGGCTGGTGGTTGCTGGAGCAATACAAAAAAAACCCATCGGTGGCTCCAGAAGACGTGTACTTCATAGCCAGTGTCGTCTCCTCCAAAATGCTCAGGACCATTGCCGAAGCTGAAGGACATAACTTTGTGCAGACACTAACTGGGTTCAAGTGGATGGGTGAGTTGAAATTAGTACAATGATTTAAAAAAAATATAAAATATTAATTAAACTAAAAACTTACATTTTAAAACATAAATTACTATTAATAAAAATAAAAATAATTAATAAATAAAAATATAACTAAAAACTAAAATGAAGAAAAAACAAAATAAAATTATAAATAAAAAATTTGCTCCAAATCGCCGTCAATGGGCAAAGTGCCAAGGATACTGGCAGCATTGCCACATTGAATGGCAATACTGATCCTCTGGCCCAAATATTGCCCAGCCCTTTTGTCTCCCCAGGTGTTGACGAGCTGTTTTGACAAATGTGAGTTGAAATACATGTTTTTATTAATGAGTATTCAGTGACACGGGCAGTGGTGATTCGGTTGCTAAAACGCTTACCTTAAAGTCCTACAAAGGTCGGTTCAAACCCCCCTGGGATGTACCAATAATAAATTCATTTTTCTTACGTTCATTTGTCATAGATTTACAACACCACCGTTCTCGTGCCTCGGAGAGCACGTTAAACTGTCGGTCCCGGTGCCACTACTACCAACTTGTGAACTCCTTGAAAAATTGGCATTAGATCCTCGCCAACCCGTCTGGCTAGCGCGGCGAGTGTAGGCCAAATTCTCCAGATGTTCTACTCATATGTTCTGAAAGGCCCATCTCCAACAGTGGAGGTCTAGGACGATGTGTTCTAGGGGCTGTAATAATAATAATAACAGGCTGTGGTGTCTCGGTTGTAAGAACTCTTTCTTTCTTTCTTATTTGCATTTATTATTGTGTATTTATTTATTTATAATAGGGTAGCCAACAGTGCTAACATCACACACTTATTTGTACTTAACACTAAATCAGAAGTTAGATGTTGCACCTATTATAGGCGACCACCACATTACCACAGGAGCCTTTATTGCCTATAAGAAATAACAAAATTATAAAATTTTCAATAAGTATACAAAAACTAAATATTATTCTGAAAACTAAATCTGAAACAATTTTTAAAAATATATATATATATAATAAACATATAATTCCTTTTAGAAATAATAAAAAAAGCAACGAAAATAACTAAAATATTACCTACTTCAAGTAATAAAGTAAAATTAAATTAAATAAAAATAAAAAATAATAATAATAAAAACATACATAAAATTTATTGATATTATAATATAGGATATAAAGGTATATAAGTAGTTAAATAATATTTTAAAATTATCCTATAATTATATAATATTATTACTGTCACTTTCATTGCACCTATATTTGTTGTAAATTTGTCCCTAAGGTTTGGGTGTCAGAAAATTACAGGCATTAAGTCCGCCTTTGTACTTTGTCCAATAAAGTTTTTAAATAAATAAATAGATAATCAAATGTGATTAGTAGTGGACCCACACAAGGCACTTTCATGCCTGACCAACGCATGGGACCATGCAGTCGAATTACCAAGAATAGTTTACAAAAAGGAAAATACAAATAATAATTAAAATCTAAGTAAAAAATCATAAAAAATATTGTTTGTCAGGCATGAAAGTGCCTTGTGTGGGTCCACTACATCACATTTGATATTTTGTTGCAGTATACTTACTATTTGATAAATATTTGTTTGGAATAAGTGTAGATTGTATTTTGTAGGTATATTGGTAATTAAACATATTATTATTATTATTCTAATTTGCCAGTTTGTTAAAAACCAAGCATTTGTGTAGGTAATGCCACTCTAAACTTGGCTAAGAACAAGAAGTTGCCTTTGTTCGCCTTCGAAGAAGCTATTGGCTACATGTGCAACCATCGGGTGCCTGATAAAGATGGAGTTACTGCTGCTGTTCATGTAAGTATACTATAATAAGTAATCAACTTTTGAATATCGTAATTGAATTTCCGCTCAGAATGTACTTTTTAAATTTATTTCAATAGAAAGCCAGAAATAATGATGTTGGTTAAAAAAATTAAATAGTCATTTCAGTTTGTTCGTCGTAATTGGTTCTCTCGCTCGCACAATCCAATATTTTCAAAGATTAACAAGTTTAAATGTAGTGTGTTACTAGGAAATAAAATTATGGTTATTTTAAAGATATATTAGCAGATATGGAGCAGAATGGTGGATGGTGAGTGTCTTGTTGCGCATTAAACCAGCCTATAGTCGGTCGCAAGCCCGAGACACCATTCTTCTCACATCTCTTTCCCAAACATAATGGACCCGCTGCAATGTGGAATGGTAAAAAAATTGTCTTCATATATTTATTTTGTCATATATTTATACTGCCTCCGTGGTCTAGCGGTTAAGTCTGTGGATTTAGACTCGGGGGTACCGGGTTCGATTCCTGGTCGGGACACAAAAATATTTATTAATGTATTTAAATAATATTTAATTTATTTGTGATATTTCTCTCCTTTGGTACGCTGGAGACATCGACGAGCTTGCCACTTGTCATGATTGGCCTATAGTAAAGTTGGCTAAATGTGAATCCGTTTATTTATAAGCGTGGTTTCTGACCACCCCGAAAGGGAAACGGTCGTGATGATACTACTACTACTACTAATAATAAATAAAGCATTAATTATGAAATTGATAAATGTTTATTTACATTATTTTTGAAAAGTGAATGACATCATAGGTGACACTATGCTTTTCCCTATCAAATATGTAACAACTACAAAGGACATCATTCATCTTGTATGGGGATTTGGGATAAATTGTACTCATAGTTATATAAGATTTTTTAAATAAATTATTTTAACAAATGAAAGAGGGATGAGAAAAGGACTCCGTTTGAATGCGAGAAAAACCAAGGTACTTTGAAAGAAGAAGGATGACAACCGTGACGATAAAGATTGATGATGAAACTCTAGAACAAGTAAACGAAATTATACATATATAAATAATAATAATAATAATAAATATTTCCAGACAGGTCACACAGCGCCATCTAGTTTCCGTGGTAAGCTATGAGGCTTGTGTTACGGAAACTAGATGGTTGATAAAATACATTCTTGCCCCCGGGGCGAATCGAACCCACGACAGTTCACAGCAACGTTTGTTACCACCAGACCACGGAGGCGGACATATCTGGGCAGTGTTTTCACTGCGAATGGGAAGTATGATAAAGATGTTGAAAGAAGAGTGAATGCGGGAAATATTTTTAAGTGCCCTGGGGTCCGCAGTCGAAATGTCAATGACAAGATTCGCTATACACAATGCATTGCTGGTACCAACACTTATGTATGGAAGCGAGACGTGGATATGTCAGAATACGCATGAGAGTAGAGTTAATACAGCAGAAATGAGGTCGTTGCGTCGGATATGCGGCGTAACTTTAACAGACTGCATACGTAATGATGAAATACGCAAAAAGGTAGATATGAATGAAAGCATAGGGACAAAAATAAGGAAAGGCATGATGGTTCGGGCATGTTGAAAGGATGAGCGAAGAGAGAAAGTTGTGATAGATAAATAAAACAATAGCTGAAGGTGCATTAAAAAGCCATCAAAACAAAAGGGCATGTATGAAGAGGTTGATGTGTGTTGAAGAAGCGAAAGAGATATGTCGTGGTCGTGACAAGTGGCGCTCAATTGTCTCAGCCTACCCCGCAAGGGATTTGGCGTGAAGATATGTATGTATGTATTATAACAAAATTACAAATCACAAAAACCTTTTATTTTAGATGTGCAAAATTGTTCAATATCATCATGACAGCTCTAGTACTAAATGTATTAGTCACGAGTTTTGGACAAATGGTACAAAAATTAACTGTCAGTGTCAAATACTTTTATCAGTCAAGCGCCTGCTGACATTTTGAAGGTCTTGGTTGTTACGAAAACCATGTATTATATTTTCCAAATAACTTAATGGGGTGTATCACTAACTTTTTATTACGATAGATGGCGCATAATAGATGGTACCTAATTTTATACGAAATTTATTATTTTCTGGATATTATGTCGAAGTGAGCAGCTTTTAAGTGTACAAATCGAGACTTCCAAGCGAAATCAAAGATATGGTGATCTCAAAATTGCCGTTCTATTAATTCAATCTTTTTTTCTTTTTAAAGACGGTGTTCGCTTTCTTAATTCGTATTTTAAGGTAGGTAACGTTAATTTTAAATATATTTTTCTGTTATAAAAAAAAAAATACAAAAACATTTTAAAAATGATGCGTCAAATGTTTAAACAAGGTACCAGTACCGCTACCGACATTTACAAAAAGCTTTGCCTGATACACCCCATTGCACAGTAATATATACCCTATATTTGACTTGGCGTTTTTTTCGTTTTCATACAATAATCGTTAAAAAAGCAAGCTTAATAAATAGCAATAGTATGCTACTTTTTAAATTATCTTTATACAAAATTAGCCCAAAATGAATAATGACATTATCTGTTGACATTGACGAAGTAAATCCTGATTTCCTTGCCGTCATTTTAAATACAATTTTTGTTTATAGGTAGCCTCTCTAGCCTCCCATCTGTACGAAAACGGCTCGTCCTTATCGATGCAGTTACAGAATTTGTACCGTCGCTATGGTTACCACATCACTCACAACTCCTACTTTATCTGCTACGAGCCGCAAATCATACGGAAGATATTCTTCAGAATCCGCAACTTCAATGAAATCAATGCGGTCAGTATAGATGCTATTTTTGTAACTATTCCGCAAAATCGACAACTTTTATAGATATTCCGCAGGATCCGCAACTTATCTAGATATCCTGCAGGTTCCGCAACTTTTCTAGATATTCCGCAGGATCCGCAACGTTACTGGGTATTCCGCAGGATCTGAAATTTATCTAGATATTTCGCAGGATCCGCAACTTTTAAAGAAGAAAATTTCGCAAAATGTATTATAGTATATATATCACAGAATTTGCAACTTCCAATTCTGCAACTGTTTTTTTTTAATATTACGCAGAACTTGAGCCAAATGACACAGAAAAACAGCCGACTATAGTAAATCAAAGCCCAGTGGCAATCCTTATTTTATTTGTTGTCATACTCAATGTTAATATTTTTGGATTACGCTATAGGCATTTCTAAGACGGTGATAGTCTAATGAAATGAAATGAAATATCGTTCATTTGCAATACATACAGTACAGTGGTCACAAAACTTTAGTCAGGTCTACTCACATATATTCTACCTGCAAGCAGGCGTGCAAATCTTTACTTACATACTAATATCATAATCGCAACTACATTAAAACAAAATAATAATAATTAATTAACCTGTTTTGCACTCAAGATACTCTTTTACACTATAAAATCTATGGTCCAGTAGCCATTTCGTCAGTTGTAATTTTAGTTTAGGGCCCTGCAATAATTTTATTTCGTCAGGAAGCTTATTATATATTATTATACACATATTAAATACATTTTTCATACTTATTGTTATGAATAGTTACTTTCATCACTATTCATGCATGATTTTTTAAAAAGTAAAAAGTTGTCTCGGCGGTCCGGGAGATGGCGTTAGTCGGTTGTCAAGCTAACGTCAAGAAAAAGAAATACGCAATAAACATGTCCAAAGTTTTATCCGGCTTTTATTGAACTTAATTCTGCATAGAAGACCTGTATTAGAAGGTGGAATTTACCACATATTGTGGCGACCGTGGATATAAAATGACAGAAGAAAGTTTTAGCGGAAAAACGGAAAAATAGACCGCGGGGCATCATCGAGCTTTCCCAAAAAGAAATGGCTGCTGCTGAGGCGATAAGGTGGCAGAGGGAGAGGACTCAATTAAGGCGTCTATTTTCAAGGACAGCGACTGCGTTGGAGGAAAAATTACTGGCTACAAAAATAGATCTACCAAAATTGAAAATTGATTTTGTATACATCACCGACAAATACAACAAACTACAGGTTGTCGACGAACAGATACAAACTAAGATATCCAGTGAAGAGGCCTTCAACGAGAGTGTTTATACGGAGGAGATGGATGAAGCCGAAAAGTATAACCTTAGATTTATTCAGCTCCACCAAAGATGTGAAGAAATTTTGGCAGAAAAAGATAAACAGATGTCAAATCGCACAAGCGCGCCGCGTAGCTACAACCTGCCAAAGATAGAAATTAAAAAGTTTGATGACGACCCCAAGAACTGGATCCAGTTTTGGGGTCAGTTTAAAAAGATTGATGACGATGAAAACATGGAGGATGAAGATAAGTTTCAATACCTTCTACAATCGTTGAAAGAGGATTCTAATGCCAGAATTTTGGTGGAGAGTTTTCCCCCCTGCAAAGAAAACTACAAG
Organism: Tinea semifulvella; assembly: GCA_910589645.1. Classification (NCBI taxonomy): domain Eukaryota; kingdom Metazoa; phylum Arthropoda; class Insecta; order Lepidoptera; family Tineidae; genus Tinea; species Tinea semifulvella. Next base: position 8,538,853 of record OU342595.1, on the reverse strand, counting down.
AAGGCGGTGGAGCAACTAACCAGCAGGTTCGGCAAAAAAGAGATACTAATTGAAATTTATATTCGGGAACTCTTAGGTATGGTATTGGCGCAGGCTAGAGGGGACCAAAAATTAAATTTAAGAACTTTATATGACAAAATCACTACATATGTACATTCATTAGAGACGTTGGGAGTTAGTAAGGATAGTTATGATGCAATGTTGTTTCCCTTAATCGAGTCTGCCATGCCAGAAGACTTTTTACTGGCATGGAGTCGTTCTGAAAGCTATAAATCCACAGGGACAGAACGCTTGGCAAAACTAATCAATTTCTTAAATAATGAAGTAGAGGCAGAGGAAAGAATTAGGATGGCCAGGCCGGAAATTAGTCTATGTGATAGTTTTAAAAATAGGGGTACATCACCTAAGCCCACATTGGCAGCCTTTACAACAGAAAGTAAGGTAAGTAAAAATAAAATTACAAATACTACACCTACATGTGTATTTTGTGATAGGTCTAATCACGTGGCATCTGAGTGTAGTAAGGCAGGAGAACTAACATTAAATGACAAAAATGAATTAATTAAGAATAAGGGATACTGTTATATATGTTTAAAGAAGGGTCACCTAGCTAAGAAATGTAGAACTTTTGTGAAATGTCATATTTGTAAGAAGAGACACCTATTTATAATGTGCCCTAATGCTCAGAAAGAAACAAAACTATATGAATCAGTAAATTTGTGCCATAATACCACTACACTTTTACAGACATTGGTTGTAAATATCACCTATAAGGATGGCAGGTCTAGGAAAGTAAGGGCTTTACTGGATAGCGGTTCACAGAGGTCCTATATAAAGAAGGTGATAGTGGACGAGCTCAACCTGGAGGTAGTGGACATGGAGATGGTTGGACATACACTCTTTGGAGGTATCGAAAAGAAGGCAAGTGCACACAAGTGTATTAATTTAGAAGTAAGTGCACTTGATCATTCATTTACAACTCAAATCACGGCACTGGAACAGGAAAAAATCTGTGGAGATTTACCAAAAGTTGTGGATAAAAGGGTTCTAGATAAACTGAATAAATTAAATATCGGTCTATCAGACAGGTTGAGCGATGTGAGTGACATTAGTCTGTTGATAGGTTCAGATTACTTGGGCCACATTTTGACAACAAAATTAATCCATATTGACAGTAACTTGTGTGCCATGAATACAAAGTTGGGGTGGACACTCCAAGGGCCTACCACATCCATGGTTAGCTACAGTTCTGAAATATTACACACATATTTGTCACTGAGTAATATTGCAGATTTATGGAACATAGAACTGTTAGGAATAAAGGATCCACAGGAGGAGAAAGACCTGAGTGAGACAATTAAGTGTTTTGAGGAAAATATTAAGAGGACCAAGGAGGGCAAATATCAAGTACAGTTATTGTGGAAAGAGAATATGCCGGAATTGTCTACAAATTATGACTTGGCCTTTAAAAGAAATTTATCAACAACTAAAAAGCTGAGAAATATGGGATACATTAAAGAATATGACAAAGTATTTGAAGAATGGAAAAGGGAGGGTATAATAGAAGAAATCCAGGACGATGATAAAAGTGTAGGTCACTATCTCCCACACCATCCTGTGATAAAGATGTCAAGCAATACTACAAAGATAAGACCTGTATTTGATGCTTCGGCAAAGGACAGGAATGGGTGGTCACTTAATGACTGTATGGACAAAGGTGTAAACATGATAGAGGTAATTCCAAAACTACTTATTAATTTTAGAAGGGGTGCATTTGGTATTACATCAGATATAAAGAAGGCATTTCTAAATATTTCATTGGAAGAAAGAGACAGGAAATATGTAAAATTTTTATGGTGGGATGACATAGATAGTTGTAAGACAGTAAGGACCTATACACATAAGCGAGTGGTATTTGGTATTTCATGTAGTCCATTCCTTTTAGCAGCGACAATTAATCACCATTTAGAGAAGTGCACAAAAGAAGAGTACAAAAACACAGCTAAGTTATTGAAAGAGTCATTTTATGTGGACAACTGTATCATGAGTGTGGATACTATAATGCAAATGAATAGATTTATTAAAGAAGCAAAAGAATTAATGCAGGAAGGAGGTTTTGACCTATGTGAATGGGCAACATCACCACCAAGAATTAACAACAAAACTTTAGTTACAGTATTAGGTATGTTTTGGAACACAATGGAAGATAATTTACAATGTAATGTGTATTTAAAAAATGATGAGTTTAAGGAAAAGATCACAAAAAGAAATTTGTTATCTATTACTCAACAAATTTTTGACCCTTTAGGACTGATCTCACCAGTCACTTTAATACCTAAGCTTATCACACAGAGGGCATGGTTAAGCAATACACAGTGGGATCAACCAATTACATCAGACCTTGTAAATGATATAAAAGAATGGAAAAGGACAATACACTTTATTAACCAGTGTCATTTTCCACGACGTTTAACTTGTGCACCTTTAGAGGAATGTGAAACAAGCATTCACATGTTTTCAGATGCAAGTAAACATGCCTATGCAGGATGCATATTTTTAAGAACTAAGTATGAAGGTAATGTACACATACAGTTAGTGATGGCAAAAAGCAGAGTAGCACCTACCAAGAAAGAAATGTCATTGCCAAGATTAGAACTAATGGGTGCTCTTATAACCTCAAGACTATATGTGGAAGTTATGAAGTCTGGTTTATTAGCCAAATGTAAAAACTATGAGACATACTGTTGGACTGACTCATCTGTGGTACTGGCATGGCTTAAACGACACTCAAATTGGAAACCTTTTGTGAGTAATAGGGTGATAGAAATATGTAAGAACACAGAAGTAGAATATTGGCACCACTTACCTGGAGAGATGAATCCAGCTGATCTACCATCACGAGGCTGCAGTGCAAAAACTTTTTTAGAAAGCCGCTGGTGGGAGGGACCTCATTGGCTATACCAGGATAAAGATAGGTGGCCCAAATCAAACATCAATGAGTTGATGATAGATTTGGATCAAATTGATGAAAAGAAGCTAGGATTACGTTTTAATTATTTACAGAAATTAAGATTAGACTTCAGAGAACGTTTTAAGAATGAGTACCTATCATTATTAGTGAGTAAGGGTAAACAGGGAAAATTTAGACAACCACAAGTTGGTGATATTGTACTTATTGACACTAATGTAAAACGCTTGCATTGGCCTTTAGGTTTGATTAAAGAATTGTATATTGGAGGTGATGGCAACAATCGGGTGGCAAAGCTACAGACAGCTGCAGGGGAAAAGGTGAGAGCTATACAAAGATTGTACCCACTTGAGTTGTCTGCAACCACCAGTAGGGATGTCATCCAAAATACACAAGGTGGGAACAGTGACAGTGAGCAGGAATGTACTGTAAAGCCAGCAATCAAACAAACTAGTTGTGGAAGACTTATTAAGGTTCCAAAAAAGTTCCTTGACTAGTATTGCCAAGCGTTCTTGATTTATGTTATATTTTAGATTGGTTTAGGTATCTGAAACATTTTATACCTGCCTAAGGAGTTATTTTTTTGAATTTATAATTTTAATTACTGTGTACTAGAAAGTAGAATTTATAATAGAAAAGTTTTGAAAATGTGTACACTAAGTAATTAATACCTACAGATTTTAACTTCAAGATAACTAGGTATTTGTTTGAAGTACATTATGGTAAAAGTTTTTTATGTTATTTTGTATTGTGTAAGAATGTTTAAATGTAAAGAATGTTGTTATAATAGGTAGGTACTTGTTAGGGAATTGTCATCAATGTGTCAGTAATACCTACTTATTTTGGATATAGAAGAGTTCATTCATAATTTAGTTGATTTGTTAAGGTTAATTTCATAGTGTGATTAAGGTTAAATTAAAAGACACACAGATCAATGTTAACATTTAATTTCAAGAGTAACAATGTGTATTATTAGATATGTAAAATTCATAACTGTGTTGTTACTAGTATCTACTTAGTTACATAACTCTCAATTTTAATGAAAGATTTATTTAGATTCACACCTTCTGTGTGGTGGGAGGATGTTATGAATAGTTACTTTCATCACTATTCATGCATGATTTTTTAAAAAGTAAAAAGTTGTCTCGGCGGTCCGGGAGATGGCGTTAGTCGGTTGTCAAGCTAACGTCAAGAAAAAGAAATACGCAATAAACATGTCCAAAGTTTTATCCGGCTTTTATTGAACTTAATTCTGCATAGAAGACCTGTATTAGAAGGTGGAATTTACCACACTTATGTCTTTATAGCAGGGGGGCTGGTACAATAGATTTAAACGGGTAGTTAAAACGCCTTAAAAATCGCGGTTTAATCGTCATTTAGCAATGAGAAATACACTTTTTAAATACATTTGTCATATCAACACCACCGTTTTCGGGAAGTGGAGAGCCGTCGGTTTCGGTTACAGTAATACTCGTTCCAATACGTCGTACCGTAATACGTGTATCCCTCTCGCTCGCACACTCCAACATTTACAAAATATTTTTAACATCATGATTTTTTTAAAACTGTTGTCAATCGGCTCTATAGGAAATGAAGTTACGGACAATTTAGAGATTTATTAATCAAACCGAACGAACTGCTTCCGTTGTCTAGCGGTTAAGTCCGTGGAGGTACCGGGTTCAATTACTGGTCAGTTAGTATTAAAATTAGGAATATTTTCCGTGTTTGGTACGCTGGAGACATCGACGAGCTTGCCACTTGTCATGATTGGCCTATAGTAAAGTTGTCTAAATGGGAATCCTCTTCTTTAAAAGCGTGGTTTCTGACCGCCCTCTGATTTTACTTTTTAATAATCATAGATTTGTTTTATAAAATAGAGAAAAATCGTTATGCTTATCGGTAATCGTTATGCTTATCGATAATCGTTATGCCTATCGATAATCGTTATGCTTATCGATAATCGTTATGCTTATAGATAATCGTTATACTTATCGATAATCGTTTATGCTTATTTTCTCGGTCTAACATTAGATTATAGGTATATGAAAGTAAAATAATAAAAAATAATGATTAATCTACTCCCAAAATTGCATTATTTAAATTTTATTATGCTTTTAGTACCCCCGCGTTGTGGGTCGTAACGATATAATCGCGATGCACGACCTGGCCTGCAAAGTCATCTATCCTGACTACGATAGACAACAACAAGCGCCACGTAAGTATTACCACTACCCTATAAAAATAAGTGTTTTTCTTTTTTTTTTGTTCTCTTCTCCCGTTGGATGATGAATGAGATGATAGGGAAGGCAAAGGGTCTAGCCCATACAGCCAAGTCTGACGTAATATATCTTTCTTTTGAGTTCTTCGTCAGTGTCCGATAGTTATAGGATTCCATTAAAATGTTTGCGGTTGAAGAAACAGAACCTGCAGCCCTATTCTGTTACTTAAGCGCAAACGTTATATAATAAAATCTGTTAACTATATATATCACGCTATTAAAGTTGATATTTGAACGGCACGGTAGGTGCAGGTAAAAACTCAGTGTCATTGTCCACGTTTCTGCTTACGATAATAACTGTAAAAGATGTATCACAATCAAATGAAAAAAACAATATCTGAAGGTGCATTAAAAAGTCATCGTGTTTCGTTTGTATGAAGAGTTTGATGAAAGTCGAAAAAGCGAAAGAGGTATGTCGTGATCGTGACAAGTGGTGCTGAATTGCCTCTGCAAGGGATGACCGTGAAGACGAATTTTCTATTTAGATAATCTAACATCTGCGCTTTAAAAAACACTATGGCAATAGCTGTTTTATGTCTTCTATTTCAGCCTTCCCTGGATCGGGTCTTGACCAGGATTATGTTGAGGGAGAAATGGTGATGTTCCGTTGTGAGAGTGGTCTGAGTGTGACAGTCCGAACCAGCGGGACAGAACCCAAACTCAAGTACTATACGGAGCTCATCGCAGAAGCCGACACACCCACGTGAGTATATGTTCCATTGTGAGAGTGCTCTGATTTGTAAAATTATACTGAGACTTGAAAAATCTTTGATGATGTTAGATTGTGCGAGCGAGAGGGGTACAAAGTCAAATCCTCGGATTAAATGCCAAGTATGTCACTACCCTTAATCTCACACTCTCCCAAAGGTTAGATGTTAGAAAATGCCTTGTAGGCATTAATCTTCGCCTTTGTACACTTATTTTGTGCAATAAAGAATTTAATAATAATAATAATGTATTCTTAACAATAGTTATTACCAACTTAAGGATGCACCAATAGATACCATTGCATAGAATTTGTTTTCACATATTTACTAATAGCTATTAAGCTGGACACGGCCATTTTACAGCCACGAATTTAGTTTAATTTAACATTCTTAATTTTATTATTTTAGATTGTAAGCAGACACGGCCCCTTTACAGCCACGAATATGTATTAAGTTGACATACCTATAATAATAATTATTATTATTTCGATCGTAATCTGACACGGCCCCCTTACAGCCACGAATTTACATTTATTGACATAAATATTGTAGTTATAATACAATTTTTATGTATATTTAGATTGTAAGCTGACAGCCTCTTTAGAGCTACGAATTAATTATTAACTTGACATGTGTAATTTATTTTAGTCTATAAGCTGACACGGCCTTTTTACAGCCACGAATTAATTTTAACTACCTAGTTTTAAGCAAAAACTTGTTTATGGCAACAGTGTTTTAGTCGAAGATGATGGTATAGTTGATATGATAGTAGCTGCTGGTTATTTTATAATCGAAATAATAGTAAACTATGGAGAAAAAATGTATTGACAATATCCAAGTGTTGTGACAATCAAAGAAAATAAATGATTTGATTTATTAAAAAACACGAGAGAGATATTTCTGAAGAATTGATCAGAGAAGTTGGCAAGGGATCTATCTGGAGAATTTGGCCTACACTCGCCACGCTGGCCAGATGGATTGGCGCGGGTCTGATATCAATTTTAATAATAATTTTAACAGGAGGAATGGCAATGGTGGAAGAAGTCAAATTTCTTATCATACCATAGAAGTGTATTGAAAGAATAGTGTATCGGGCTTGCGACCGACTATAGGCTGGTTTACAAATGATGCCTTCTCTTTTAATTGCGCTACAAGACTTCATCCACCATTCTGTTCCACTCTATACCTAAACAAATACTCTATGATTCTTCTAATGCCGTTTTGGAAGCTCGTTCCATAAATGTATTGACGGCAGACCTGCTTAGGCACAATTCTTTCAGTAAGTGATGCAAAGATTTTGTTGGAATACCTCTCCCACAAACTTCCATTGCGTAAAGCTCAGCCTTGAAGCCATGACTGATCATTTCTTCTGTGACATAATATTTGTTCAACTTCATATTGTGGACTACAAATACTGTGTGATTCCGTCAATGCCGTCTTGGAAGCTCGTTTCATAAATGTATTGACGTCAATTTTTTTCAAATTCAATTTTTTTTTTTTTTATTGCTTATTCTAATTACAGTTGTATGTACATGTCATGATGATGCAATCTGCCCTTATGTCAATAGATATTTATTTACAATATTTATTTATATATAGTTTATATGTAATATTGTTCTTGTCATTTTATTGTAATACAATGTTAATGTCAAAATTTGCATGCTAAAAATTATTGAGTAAAAACAGTTGTTAATAAGAATTTTCTTTAACTCAATAGTAAAACGTTTTATAGGTAACTCTCGTATCTCTCTAGGAATTTTATTATATACTCTAATGCACATTATGTGGCAGTTTCTGCTGTAATATTCACTTACACATTAGACCTGTTTAGGCCCAATTGTTACAGAAAGGTTTGATCGAATTCCTCTCGCAACAACTTCCACTGCGTAAAGCTGAGTCTTGAATCCATGACTGATCATTTCTTCTCTAAGATCATAATAGTTTCTAAGACTTGTACATGCCGAGGTTCGAACCAACATAACCTCCATTTGGGACCAATATTTTTTAATTTGTTTCAGAGAACAAGGTCAGGTGAAGATTCGTCTATTGGAGATGGTGGAAGAATTCATAGACGATTTGCTTCAGCCTAGAAAAAACGGACTGCGGTATAAGTCCAAGTAAAAACCATATCCATTGGTATCATCATCATCATCACCAGAGAGTCCTGAAGGTCTAGGGCTCTCTAATGATGATGATGATGATGCCAGATGGCTGCTGGAGATGGGCCTTCCAGAACATATTTCCGGAGAATTTAGCCTACGCTGGCCAGGCGAGTTGGCAAGGTAACCATTATCCGTTAGCAATAGTGGCGTTATTCGAATTCATTCTGAGAATGCTTAACTACGAAGACGCAATGGATCAGGTAAAACTTTGTTTTAGTCTAAAATCACATCCCTTAACTAATTAATCCCCCTCCCATAGCAAATAATGATTTAATATTATTATTATTTAGAGTAAAGTAAAGTATCATCACGACCTTTTTCCTTTCGGGGTGGTCAGAAACCACGCTTATAAATAAGCGGATTCACATTTAGCCAACTTTACTATAGGCCAATCAGGACAAGTGGCAAGCTCGTCGATGTCTCCAGCGTACCAAACTCGGAAAATAACACAAATAAATTAAATGTATTTATATACATTAATTAATAATTTTGTGTCCCGACCAGGAATCGAACCCGGTACCTCCGAGTCTGAATCCACGGACTTAACCGCTAGACCACTAGAGGCAGTTATTATTATGATTATGTTTAGTATTGTTATTTATTGCACAATCTATACAATAGGTAATTCATGTTTTTTTTTGGTATGGGTTTTGAAACCGCCTCCATGGTCTAGTGGTAACAAACGTTGCCGTGAACTCGGAGGTCGTGGGTTCGATTCCCACCGGGGGCAAGTTGTACATTGTATAATTTGTCTCAGTCTGGGTGTTTATATGTATAATATGTATATATTTACAAAAAAAAAAGTAATATGTAGTTTATCAACCATCTAGTTTCCGTAACACAAGCCTCGTAGCTTACCACGGAAACTAGATGGCGCTGAATGACCTGTCTGAAAAAAAAAAAAAAAAAAATCTCCAAAACTGGTTTAATGTAGAACGTTTATTATTGGCCAACAGTTGTATGTATGGATGAATAATAATAATATTTTAGATGAACAAGACCAAGATTGACACTCTGTATCGACGTAACCAACATTCCAAAGATTAACTATATTTAATTTAACAACTATACCAATGCATTTGTGTATATTAGAAAATTAAATAGGTATATAGATGTAACTGCCTCCGTGGTCTAGCGGTTAAGTCCGTGGATTTAGACTCGGAGGTACCGGGTTCGACTTCTGGTCGGGACACAAAAATATTAATGTAAATAAATACATTTAATTTATTTGTGATATTTCTCTAGTTTGGTACGCTGGAGACATCGACGAGCTTGCCACTTGTCATGATTGGCCTATAGTAAAGTTGTTGCGGTGGTGGCTCGGTTGTAAGAACGCGTTCCTTAAATCCTACAAAGGTCGGTTCAAACCCACCCGGCATGTACCAATGAGAAATACACTTTTCTTACGTACATTTGTCAAAGATTTACAACACCACCATTCCCGTGCCTCGGAGAGCACGTTAAGCCGTCGGTCCCGGTTCCACTAATACCAACTTGTGGAATCGTTAATAAATTGTCATCATATTCTCGCCAACCCGTCTGGCCAGCGAGTGTAGGCCAAATTCTCCTGATACTTTACTTTATCTCGTATTGAGGCACCTCAAACGATTATAATACATGAATGATGTTTAACATGCCTTATTTATTCATCCATATAGGCAGTTTTTTATGCTAATTCAAATAAAAGAAGAAAAAAAATGTCTCCATACATTTTCACTCCACCCTATTAGCCAAGTTTTAGTCTTGCTTTGGGCATAGGTAGCACTAGCGGATATATAGTAACCAACATTCCAAAGATTACAGTGTATAATTTAACAATTTTTTTTTTTTTTTATAAATATAAATTACGTTATAAGAAATGAGAATGCCCATTTTTCTTAGAGAAATGGGCCCAATAAAATATTCTCGTGGCATAATGATTTATTTTTTATTTGATAGTTAATATATTGTGTTTTCATAATCTGTAATTAATTTTATTTATTTTACCCTAGCATAACGACAATTGACAAAAACTTTTTTTACGTTAATAATTACATAGTTTCGATTCCGCCGATTTGAAATCCAGTGTTTTATTTATAATAAAGTACCTGATCATAATAAAGAACCTAATCGTATAAATAGTGTTTTGTAACTATTACCCCGCGTTCGTTTTATAGCATTTCCAACATTTCGTAGCAACTTCATAAACCAGCGCGAAATGTTGTTTTTGTTAGGAAATACCACTTTTTTAACAATGCTAACATTTCTTAAATAAAACGAGTTGTGAGGCTACTTTCAAGTGTTTTCGTTCATGTTTTATCATACCATGGCATCCAACACACATGATATTATTATGGTCTTTGAATTTATTTCATAAAATCGTTTAAAATACCTTTTTAACAATTATAATACAAAACTATAAAGTATATAAAAATGGTAAACAAACCATTTTATATGTTAATGACATCTGTCAAAAAGAAACATCAATAACCCTCCTTTCAACACGGTACTGACATACGAAATTAGCATCAAATGTTGGAATTTTCATTAAACGAACGACTTGTGCTAAAAAAGTGGTATTTTCATGCTAACATTTCTTAAAACGAACGCGGCCTTTCATACATAAATTTGAACCAATTGACTATTTAATTAAATCATATTTTGATGCTGGGGTAAAAAAAACACAATTAATTGTTATGATTATTGAATTGAATTTAGTCGAGGCACGCTGCAAAAAAGTTGGGGCCTGGTTTTGGGCAATCTCTTTTAAATATACCGCGTGTAATTTATTAAAGAGCAAATAATTGTATATTGTAATGTAGAAAAAAAATAAAGAATTACGTATTTTTAATTTTTAATATTTAGTAATAAAATCTTAAGTTTTGGTGCAGAGAAGTTATCCTATAAATATCGCCACTCATACTCAGCCTAATCAAGTAGGTAAGGAACGTTAACTTACGTAATTGTTTATCTCTATTTCGTCGTTCGACTGTGAGCACGATTAATTAAATAAACTTACGGCCGGTTGCAGAAAGCGAGATTAAAATAATCTATGATCATTCACGTTTGGGAACGGCTTAAAGCGTGTAGGTTACTATTATCGTGTCTCAGATCGAGGGGAAAATATTTATCTTTAAAATGATATTCGTATGTTATTGGTTATTTTAATTATATATTAAATATGTTGAAATTAAATAAATAAAGATATATTACTGTGACAACAATGTTTTATTTTTAGAACCAAAATAGATACTCTATTTTCGGAGGGTTTAAGGCTTATATATGCCTCTCGCTCGCACAATCTAATATTTTCTAATATTATTCAATTCTGAGGGTACTTTGAGAAATGAAGTCCATCAACTTTCTAGGAAATAAAATTACAGACATTGGCTATGTGTTCGGTAATCATTTGAATGTAAATATTTATTTGTAAAAGATAGCTGTGGAATAAGTAAATGAATAAATAAATAATGCACATATTTTTAAATTCATATTGGTACTGTTAGGTATTTACCTCGTTTTCCTATGAGTAGGGTCGTTTGGCAAACAGGTAAATAATTATAGGCGCTGGTAGGAAAATGAAGGAGAACTTACATGGGTCGGCGTTACTACTCCAGTTATTGTTTCTAATAATAATAATTCTTTATTTATACAGTAGAAATTAGTTACAATAATAAATACAATAGTTAAATATTTATATAATAAATTACACGACGTGAACAATATTGACGCTACATATTTCCAATTGTATTGCACGTTGGAACCCAAACCAAGAATTTTCGTCTTGTGTCTTGGGCTCCAGCTGCACTAGCTACCCTAGTATTCTACATAACATTACATTTAAAATTAATAATATTAATTTTGATAAAACTTTAAGCTAAAACTATTCTAATCTATTGTTAATGCATGCAAAAGCAATAAAAATAATAAATTACAATAAAATAAAAAATAAATAAGATAAAATTGCCATCGCCACATGTTAAAATTACAATAAATAAATGGTATCAATATTGTGATTTTATTTTTATTTAATCTTGCCTAAATCATAATATTTAAAATATTTTCAGTTTTATAATAAAGGAAAGGAATGGCTACTGACAATGGACGTCAGTAGCCATTCCTTTAATTTACCTTTAAAATTGACTTTGTTCATGTCATGAATAGATAGAATACCATTGAGCTTATTATATAAGATAATGCTATCGTCAATAAAAGCGTCCTGTCGCACTTAACACAAACACATGAATGTTAATAAAAGTATAGTAAGAATGTATAATCGCAGTCACTTGTCCATGGCGGCGTCGGCGCAGCGTTTTCTTAATCTCGTGCGGCAAGTCGACACGTGCGCACACGGTGACGAGTAAAAACCCAATGCGGGGGTGCCGGGGAGCTAGCGCCAAGCAACCCTTTTGTACGTTCGGATAGGATCGGGAATGGAGCGTTCGAAAACAAGTGATGTGAAAGAAAGGATATAGAAAGAGGTGCGTTTACCAAACAGGTACTTAATTTTAGAAGAAGAATTTGTGTGAAGAGGCCTCTTTTTTTTTTCTATTGCGCGATAATACGCTCACCATCCACTATTCTACTTCTCTCCCTACCCTAATATATCTGCAAAAAGTCTAATTTTTTAATAGTTGGTGTGAGAGAGATTTACAACACCCTCATAGGGTGGTAGATGAGTGGACTGGACTGTATATGGTTTGGGGGGTTTGGTGACGAGCCAGCTCCGTGAAGTCAAAAGAAAGGAGCAGAAGCACTTACCACTTCCAGCAGCAGCTGACCACGTCTCAGTGGAGTCGATCCCAGGATTCCAGAAGAAGACCAGTTCTTCTGATGTCTCTAACTCTTCACACAAATGTCATAAAACACAGTTCCGACTGATAAATACACTAGCGTAGCTATTCAGCAGACACTGCAGTGTGACAGCGGTGTGACGTCATCGAAACACAAAATTGTTGACCACTAGCCGCCGATCGATGCTTAGGTTCGACTGGACCCACCGATGGGTCACAGAACTGGCTTTAACGGGTAGTAATTTGCCCAGTCTGCTGGGGTGGGGAAGTATACGTACGTACGTTCGTGCCGATAAATCCAGTAAAGTGTATCCATACGTTTCGTGATCAGGCTCTAAATGCCGTCATGCCCAGTCAAGCCGGCATAGTGTTAGGGACTGATGTCAGTCTTGAGTGTCTTTCCAGTTCCTATCATGCGTAGACCTCTCACGCCACTTACAATCAGGTGGGATCAAGTTCACATGTCGTGAACAGAAAACAAGGTCACAGAAAGGCATGACTATTTAATTAAATTATATTTTAATGCTGGGGTAAAAGATATGTAATAAAATTAAAAAAAAAAACAATTATTTGTTATGATTATCGAATGGGGTGTATCAGGCAAAGCTTTTTGTAGATGTCGCTAGCGGCAATGGTACCTTGTTTTACACCTATATCGCATCATTTTTTAAATGTTTTTGTAGTTTCTTATTTTTATAACAGAAAAATGTATTTGAAATTAACGTTACCTACCTTAAATGGCGAATTAGGAAAGCGCACACCGTATTTAAAACGAAAAAAGGTTGAATTAATAGAACGGCAATTTTGAGATCATTGTATCTTTGATTTTACTTGGAAATCTCGATTTGTACACTTAAAAGCTTAAAACTTCGGCATAATATCCAGAAAATAATAAATTTCGTAATAAAAATACAAGATTTCTATGCAACTGACAGTTAATAATAATAATAATAATATATACAATAATATTTTTATTGCATAAGTACAACAGTTTGATAATGATATACTTTGTTAATACAGTACTTAAGGCTATTTGTTAGTTGTACAAAGGGTGTATTAAAGTAGTCTTTCTAACTCCACACCAAGCTACTTGTGTTATGGAAGTTAGTCCATTATTCTAGGTTATAAATTACAATTAAAAATATTAGTGTTTATAAATAATAATTAAATAAATAAATAAAAATATATATTATATGTATAAATATTTTATGTACTTCTAGACTAAGTTATGATACCAACATAAAAAGTTATATTAGGTACCATCTATCATGCGCCATCTATCGTGATAAAAAGTTAGTGATACACCCCATTGTATTTAGATGAGGCACGCTGCAAAAAAGTTGGGGCCTGGTTTTGGGCAATCTTTTATGAACACATTTGGAATGTGCGATCGAAAGGGGTGCAGAAGCGTTGAACAAATAAGTCATAAAATTAATAAAACTTTATAATTTAAAAAGTTTATGATTCGTTAGTTTCTTCAGTGTCCTCGCGATTTTTCTTTAAGTTAATTTCAATTTTGTCGTCCAATTCATCGCTTAGAAGCACAGAAAGGCCGTCTTTAATTGCTACCTAAAAAAAAAAACTAAATTACTAATTTATACAAATATCATGGTCAACTTGGCGCTGTAATCGTTTTTTTTTTTAATTTTTTTTTGCTTTAAAAGTCGTTCGAGTGGCGTTTTGATTTACCTACTTGTAAGTGTTTCCGTTCATGTTTTATCATACCATGGCATCCAACACACATGATATTATTATGGTCTAATTTATTACATAAAATCGTTTAAAATACCTTTTTAACAAATATAATAAAACAAACCATTTTATATGTTAATGACATCTGTCAAAAAGTAACATCAATAACCCTCCTTTCAACACGGTACTGACATACGAAATTAGCATCAAATGTTAGAATTTTCATTAAACGAACGACTTGTGCTAAAAAAGTGGTATTTTCATGCTAACATTTCTTAAAACGAACGCGGCCTATTAACACATTAAAACGTGTAAATATTTTAATGCTAACATTTCTTAAAACGAACGCGCCTTATCAACACATTAAAACGTGTAAATCTTTGGTCCATTATTGTACCGATGCAGAAATTTGATTCGTCCACAGCTATCCAGCATTTTTTTTTTCTGCCTGTAATTCATGTAAAAATCCGTGGATTTAGACTCGGAGGTACCGGGTTCGATTCCTGGTCGGGACACAAAAATATTTATTAACGTAAATAAATACATTTAATTAATACTTAATTTGTGATATTTCTCGAGTTTGGTACGCTGGAGACATCGACGAGCTTGCCACTTGTCATGATTGGCCTATAGTAAAGTTGGCTAAATGTGAATCCGCTTATTTTATAAGCGTGGTTTCTGACCATCCCGAAAGGGAAACGGTCGTGATGATACTTTACTTTTTGCCTGTAATTATACCTACCTCGGCAAACGCAGATTTGGCAGCTTCCCATCGCTCCAAGTGAGAGTCAATTGTCATACAGCACTTCTGGACTTTTGGTATCATCAGCGCCAAGGTTCTGATATAAAGTAACAAACTAAATTTAAATATATTTTTAAGTAGTTGGTAAATAATATTATAGTTTAAGAAGGTTTTACGCTTGCATCCCTCTCGTTTGTTTAGGGTTTTTTTTAAATCATATTTTTTACCCAAATTAAGCATGTCAGCCCCATCGTTACTTAACCTAAATAAACAAACAATTATCAGTTTTCCATCTGCCTATTCCTATTGTAAAATTAAAAAAAAAGGGTTCTTCGCGCCATTTTGCATGGACATGTCAAGTGCAAGTTTTTGTTTTGTAAATTAATTTACTGTGGATATTATTGGTCAAAAGTGGTGTGTTTTGTTTAATAATGTGCTACAATGTGAATAATTATGGAAAACATTAAATTGGACTTTAAATATGGGGCACAAGTTGCAGTTTATTTTTTGCGGTTTTCCCGCGCTGTCAACTCCCATATTTTACCCGACGTGTTTGAGCAGTAGATGGTTCCGCGAGTGACTCCAAGAAAAGCATCAACTTCTGCAGCATCTGGAATTTGATGATGACCTCATTAACTCATGAAAAAGAAAGATAAATTACGTCAGAATTGGCTGTATGGGCTAGACCCTTTGCCTTCCCTATCACCTCATTCATCATCCATCGGGAGAAGAACTAAAAAAATATATATTAACCTAGCAGATTGGGAACAAGGGTCAGCTAGCACCAAATGGGGTGTATCAGGCCAAGCTTTTTGAAGCGGCAATGGTATCTTGTTTTACACTTATATCGCATCATTTTTCAAATGTTTTTGTAGATTTTTATTTTTATAATAGAAAAATGTATTTAAATTAACGTTACCTACCTTAAAAGAAGAATTAGAAACGCGCACACTGTCTTTAAAAAAAAAAGGTTGAATTAACAGAACGGCAATTTGTGATCACCATATCTTGGATTTCACTTAGAAATCTCGATTTGTACACTTAAAAGCTGCTCACTTCGGCATAATATCCAGAAAATAAAAATACAAGTTTTCTATGCAACTTACAGTTATATAAGGTACCATCTATCATGCGCCATCTATCGTGATAAAAAGTTAGTGATACACCCCATTGAAGGCACCTGTATTATATGGATTGAGTTTTAGATGATGTATCAGGTATCATTTTGTCGACTTTTGGGTTGCACATAGGCATGTAGTCTATCTTAATTCTGACTTGCCTGGTGGGTTACTGCTGTACCAGGTATTGTATTCTCATAGGTACTGATACCTTAATTTAAAAGGTTATTAATTGATCGTTGTGGTGCAGTTTTGTATATGTTTTATTTTGTAAATCTGATATAGCTGAGTTTTCCTTTCTCAGTCAGATTAAACATTATCAGGTCACACGAATCTGCTAAGCTGCTGGTCTTCTGCTAACAGCTTACTTATTGGACCACTTTGCGCTTAGTCTTCTACTAGCAGGAGTAGAATCATTCAAAATAATTAAATTAATGACGTTTCATAAATGCCTGTAATAGGTTTACGTGAATAAAGATATTTTGACTTTGACTTGAGGTATTGCCTTTCGCCCTGGCTCCTGACACAATCCCTTAAGATGTGTTCCACATCTTCTACTTCACCACAAACATTCAGTCTTTTTCACAAGAAACCCGAATTTATTTAAGTTTATGAAATAATTTATTTGTCAGAAACATGGTAGGTACAGGGATGTAAATTATTATGTAATTATATCACTTGCTTCGCTATTTCTAGCATACAAATATTTATTTAGTCACATGACTTTGTCGAGCTTAGTGTCTAGGTATTCTTTTGTCGAATAAAAACATTTATTAACCAGCATTTGTTTGACTCTTAATTTAAACAGTTTTAGTGGCAGCTCCCTTATAGTAACTGGAAACTTATTAAATATTAGGGATATGAAAGTGAAAAATGTCTAATTTTTTTTCTTTCTAAAAAGGTAAGAAAGAGCGAGTAAATGCAAAAGAGCGAGAGGAATGCAAAAGATATAACCCTCTTATTAAAATACATTTAATTAATATTTAATTTATTTGTGATATTTCTCGAGTTTCGTACGCTGGAGACATCGACAAGCTTGCCACTTGTCATGATTGGCCTTTAGTAAAGTTGGCTAAATTTGAATCCGCTTATTTATAAGCGTGGTTTCTGACCACCCCGAAAGGGAAACGGTCGGGATGATACTTTACTTTTACTTCTATTAAAATTGAGATTTTAACGAAAATAATGAGCACTAAAGTTTAAAAATTGTAAATTTGCTAACTTAATATTTGGATTGCAAATTGGATTTTTTTTGGACTGATTAATTTGCCCAGTCTGCCTGGGCGGGAAAGTATCCAACGTTCGTGACGATAAACCCTGTAACGTTTCGGGATCAGTATGCCTAGTGTGACAGTGAAGTTTCGTAAACGCAACTATAGTAGTAGATTTTTTTTACTGAATTTTCGATGTTCATTGGCTATTATTATAGCCAAACTTGCAATAACACGCAATGTAAAATAAAAAAACGTAACTACAGCAGTTACGTTTTCCGAAACTTGCATTTTACACTAAGCACACAGGCTCGAATTGCCGTCAAGCCGGCATAGTGTTAGAGACTGAGAGTTCCAGTTACTTACATTCATGGACCTCGTGCGTCACTTACCATCAGGTGGACGCAAGGTCACATGTGGTGCTAGTATTTAAAAAAAAAAAAAAAAACAAATAATTTTTTGTAATTTTTCGTTAATTTTGAGGTTATAGTCAATAATAGATTTTTATAATTTTAACGGCTCTTTACGCGATTTATCTTAGATACATATTTCTCCCGACGTTTCAGCCAAGTTGCATTAGCCGTGGTCACGGGTCGACTCGTAAAGACCCGTTAAAATTATAAAAATCTATTATGAATAAATAACTAATATCACCTTTTACATTTAACTTTGATCCGTTGAGGAACTGCTTTTTTTTAATGTTGGAGTGAGAGAGCGAGAGGAAAGAGGGTTCTATATTTACGAATAAAGCGGCTTGCAGACGTTGTTCAAGAACTGTATTTCCATATCAGGTATGAAGCACTTTTCTCTATCCATGATGGTAGCCGGCGTGTTTCCTCGGCTCTTCTCCACGTCCCCTTGATGGAAAAACTCTGTCAGTAGAGACACCTATAATGTTTTTTAGGTTAAATTTTTTTGCATCCAATAAATAAACACAATAGTTAGATATTGTAACCGCGACCGTTTTGCGTGGGCGTTCGACCAGTCGTCGTTGGGCAGGCGAACACGCCACTACACTCATTCAAATAATAAGCCCTAATAAATCCTACCATACAGTCCGCTCTTATTTAATTTAAAAGTCCATTATAGACCCTTAACAGTGGTCCTTCGAGCCGGATTTTCAGACACCCGTCGTTCCGAGACACGATAATAGTAACCTAAGCACGCTTTTAAGGTGTTCCGAGACGTGCTTAAACTGTTTTGCCAAAGCTATGTGACGTCACAAATGCCATCATTTCTCGCGCTTAGACTGCTCACGATATCGAGGTAGATCGCTCTGAGCGCTGTCAGTTTTTTGTCAAAATGTCCTGCGCCATTTTCAAGTAAATTTAATATTAGGTTTTCTTTTAAAAATTTTAATATTGTAATTTGTTTATACTGTTTCTATACTACTTCTTAAACAAATCTATAATTAATATTTAAGTAGGAAGTGAAAAAAAAATGTCTGTAACACGACAAGTTATTTTAAAATACCAAAATAAGTTAATATTATTAAACTTTACACATATAAATATAAACAAACCGAGAGATGTATATTTGTTAGTATTCATACTCAAAGATGTGAATCCGCAATTTATCTCTTATACATTTAAAAAAAAAACTATCATTTTATGAATGAAAATGTGATTTAGACCGTTCCGAATTAATATCACGCTATGAGCATCCAAATCGTGATATTTGGTTCGGAACGACTATTAGTACCATATTTATTCTAAATCTGAGCTTGATTCGGAATGAGCGGTTAGTTGCACCAAAATGAAGTGTCTGTAATTGTAACGATTAAAGTTAAAAATGGCGTCGAATGTATAATTTTTATTTCTAAAGTCCGCCGTCAGCTGACATTGCATTTTGGTGCAACATAACAATTTTCCATTATTTTACTAAAACAAATCTATAAAGACAAATTTCTAAGTCTTCCATGGTTTCACCGTGCGGGTGTCTGGTTTATCGTGTGTGTGAAAGATAGAAAAGAAGGCCTGTTTTTATTGTGCAACAAGACGCTTAACATCCACGATTCTTCTACTCTTCGTATAATGCCGTTTTTCAGTAAGTGGTGCGAAGATTTTCCTGGAATTTCTTTCGCACCGACTTCCACTGCGTAAAGCTGATTTTTGAATCCGTTCCTAAAGATTTTGTTGCAGTGTGTGGGCGAGAAGGCGAAGGTTTTCAGTAAAAATCAAGTTGTGCTTTATTTGCTTTCAGGACTGGATATTTGTAAAAACTATATACAATATTCTAACCGCAGATTTCTTGACAACTCCCCAATCTTTGACCTGGTCACTGAGGTCGCTGGCGTTCATGAGCAGAGCTTGTAAGGCAGTTGTGTGCACA
The DNA here is from genome assembly GCA_910589645.1 of Tinea semifulvella. NCBI lineage: Eukaryota > Metazoa > Arthropoda > Insecta > Lepidoptera > Tineidae > Tinea > Tinea semifulvella. Next base: position 8,518,872 of record OU342595.1, on the reverse strand, counting down.
CGATTCCCCTTAACAAAGTCCGGGGCTAACGTACGGTAACTGTCCAAATTCCTACAATAATATTGTTAAAAAAAATAAAGGTATCTTGACTTGTGACCTTGTGACGCGCAAGGTCCATGAATGTTATAAACTGGAATCAGACACTCATGACTAACATCAGTCCCTAACACTATGCCGGCTTGATGCTATGCTATGATGAAGTGGCCTGTAGTGAAAACATGCTAAATCAAAGTTTTTTTTAAAACAAATCCCTATCGAAAATCTATTATCCCCATCTGTGACCCGATTCACCCCAAAGCCAATGTGAATCGGGCCAAGCTAAACCAAAACCTTTTTAATCTCAATTTTTTTGGTACACCCAAATAAAAAATAGTAAAAATTGGACTTGGAAGGTTCATTTGAAAAACTCACCCCATTTTATCGTACAATATTCCAAGCCGGGTTGCACAAAATGATTTTTTTGTAATTGTAACGATATATATTTTAAAGATCAGCCGTCAGCTGGTACATACGTCGCCATTTTGAATTTTAATCGCTACAATAAATTACAGACTTCATTTTGGTGCAACCCACTAATCGTGATCTAAACTTATTGCTTATTTTAGTGGGTAGTTTAGTTGCTAGATAAAATAGCAAGTTGCAAATCAAATTTTAAATAACCTACATTTTTTTTGTAAATATAGAAATGCTATATCATACTTGAAATAATTGGTCAAGTCTGAAGCCAGGATATAGTCCCGTAGCATGAGCAATGCCCTGTCGTAGTCGTGTCGTGGCAAAGACTCGAGAATGTCGCACCCCTGAGTGTTGAGCATGCATATGGCCTGCGCCAAGTGATGTCGTTCGAGCACACTACCTTCGTTAGAATACAACGCTGCCAGCATAGTTTCTGTAAACGTACATTGATGATAGGCAAACTATAAGTATCACTAAAGATTTCACATGAATATAATAAAAATATCAGTAAGGCGACAACCAGATGCCACATTGTGGAAAATAAAAATCTACGAACTACGAGTACAAGTTTATTGAGTGGGAGATCATCGAATCATTGTTGGCAAGATTTGAGCCTGTCTCGGTTATGTTAAAACCACTATGTAATAAAATATAAAAATATTTCAATGATGTATTATATAAGTATTATGTTTTATATATTTATATATGTATTTAGTTGGTAATTTACGCATTGTTTATAAACAAAACATTACCACATTAAAATTTTGGTATGTTAGTAAGAATATGGTAATCATGCTCAACTTCAGCACGGGGTCACCTCGCGAAGTGTGCAGACACATTACTTACTACACTCTATCGTACAGAGCTATTTAGCATGTTATAAAAATATGTACTTATATCACAATAAATATATTTGATTTGATTTGATGTATTTACGGTTATATATTTTTTTTGCGACAGAACCCTTGGGCTTGTTTTTTTCTATTTTTTTTTTATTTATTAATATTTTTATATTATTTTAAAGTTAAATCTAAACAAACTTTAAACTTAATAAGATATTTTAGGAGTTTTAGCCTTTGTATCGCTCAGGCTCATATAATCATAAATTTTAAATTGTAAGTATTGGGTATTGGGTTCATGGTAATCTATACACGAGTACGGATTCGTCTCAACTGCGCCACCAAATTAAACCAGCTTGTAATCGGCGGACTGGCTTCCCTTGAGACCCGCGGACCCCGTACTAAATACTCAGTATACTTTTAAGAAATGAAGTCATATCAGAACTGTGGTATCATATGTATCATATCAGAACTGTGAGAAGTGCTTCACGACAAAAAGAGTCGTTAGCCATTCCCAAACACAGGTTAAGTAAGTTTAGCAAAAGTTTTATTTGTAACTGCGTTAAACTGCACAACAATTTAACTAAAGAAATTAAATGTTTAGAATATAATGAGTTTAAAATTAAAATAAAATCAGTATTAATACAAAAATTTTACTATACAGTTGATGAAGCGTTAAGGGATGTTAGCATAGGCTAGTCATATTATTTACATTTTTAAGGTACTGTTACGATAAACTGTAGCACATTATGTTATTATTTTGACAATGCTTATTTACAGCTAATACTGACATATTTAATAATTTATTAATTTATATATATATATATATATATATATATATATATATATATGATATAGTTGACAAAGGCTTTTTTCAGCCGCTTTAACTAGAATTTGCTGTTAATTATTAATTACTCAAATGACATTTTAATTTAATTAGTTAAGTAGGTATGTAATAATATATAATTTTACTGACAAAGCCCATATACAGCCGCAACAACAGTTTAATTTAATTTATTTACCTAAGGTAGGTAGATATTTATATTTAATATAGGTACCTATATTTTTGGTTATTTTTTGTTATTGTGTACAATTTTGTTTAAATTATATTGACTTAACCAAATTCCGGTGGGAATGTACGGTGATACACTAAGAATAAGAATAAGAATAATCAACCTATAAAATTTAGGACATTTTGGACTACTGACTGGATTAAGAACGCGTTCCCTAAATCCTACAAATGCCTCGTTTCAAACCCCCCCGGAATGTACTAATAAATAAAACAGGTTTATGAATATAATAAGTAGATATATTTAACAAAATACTTCACAAAAAATCAAAGCGTAAAACGGGAAAAAAGTGACAGCCGTCGTAGTGACGTTCCCAAAACCTCAACGAGTAGCGTTGTTGATTTCGCAATTAGTATTCTAACAGTACCAATGAGAAATACACTTTTCTTACGTACATTTGTCATAGATTTACAACACCACCGTTCCCGTGCCTCAGAGAGCACGTTAAGCCGTCGGTCCCGGTTCGACTAATACCAACTTGTGGAATCGTGAATAAATTGTCATTAAAAATTGACATCATATCCTCGCCAAGCCGTCTGGCAGCGTGGCGAGTGTAGGCCATATTCTCCAGATATATGTTCTGGAAGGCCCATCTCCAGCAGTGGAGGTCTAGGACGCTGTATTCTAGGGGCTGTAATGATGATACCAAATTTTAGACAGAGAAAAATAGCAAAAGCATTTATAACGATTTTACGCTATTTCACTAAAACAAATCTATGATTAATATGTATGATATGACTACATTTCTCAAAAGTACTTGAACAAAAAATATCATCACGACCATTTCCCTTCCGAGGTGGCCAGAAACCAAGCTTATAAAGCGGATTCACATTTAGCCAACTTTACTATAGGCCAATCATGACAAGTGGCAAGCTCGTCGATGTCTCCAACGTACCAAACTCGAGAAATATCACAAATAAATTAAATATTAATTAAATGTATTTATTTACATTAATAAATATGTTTGTGTCCCGACCAGGAATCGAACCCGGTACCTCCACGGACTTAACCGCTAGACCACGGAGGCAGTCGTATCGTTTCTTAATTTTTTAATGTTGGTACCATGGATTTGATAGTTAAAATAAACTGCTAAACTAACGTCTTTGCAGTTGAAAATTGTTGGTTGTGCCTCGATGGTCGACATCGTGCACTAAGGCCGCTAGAAGATATATAAAGGCTTGTAGATCACTGAAAATAAATATATTACATTTGGTCGTGAGTCTAGGACTTGTATTTATTCTTGTAGTACCTGTATTAAACGCAGTTCGTTTTTCAAACTTAATCGTTCAGTACATTGCCCGCTAGTTCAATGAAAGTCGATTTTTTTTTTTTTTTTTTTAATTAATGGATTTACAAAATCACAGCATTAAATTAGTACATATTTGAAGATAGGAATTTTGTTATACATTAGCCAAAATGATTTTTATTTTATAGACAGCACTTAAATTAAAATTGAGCCGACCCTAACATCAAATTAAATTAAATTGAATAAAATTAAGTCAAATCATAAATTAAATTAAATTAAAACCAAACTAAAAATACAATAATATTAAATTAAATCAAAATTAATATCTAAACCAAAACAAAATCAAATTGTCAGTAGCGAGTGGAACTAAATCTATATCGCAAGTAAATATTAAACAATATTAGTCATAGGAAAAGTATCATCACGACCCTTCCGGAGTGTGTGGGGAACTTCTTGTTGGCATTGAACTGAAGAAGATTTTGGACACCCCACAAATCAATCTTGTGAAGGGTGTCGCCAAGTTCAGCTGTCATCACTATGGCGCCGTGATTCAAAAAGCTCGAAGACTTGAATACAGCCCGTGAGCCGTGCTGTCATCTGCATAACAATGAATGTTGCCCAGAGACATCATAACATAGATATGCAGTAGAATGTTGGTGACAACACAGAGTCCTGCGGTACGCCGGCGTTCACTGACATGAGCTCCAGTCCTATGCCTAATTACAGAAAATAAACGAATTAAATTGTTTTTATTATTTGCTACTAACGTAAGGTATCCGTTTTCGATCAGTTTGTAATTAATTATAGCTGCATATGCCCACTGACACACGTTGAACCCGTGTCCCCAGTTGTGGTAGGGCACATCACGGTATGCCTTCTTAACGTGCAGTACAAAACGAATCAACTTCGGCAACTTTATGTGGAACCTGAAATTGGTTTATAATTTGTAATCAATAAATGCCAAAAACAGCATTACAAGTAAAGAAAGAAAGAAAGAAAGAAATATATTTATTTGTCGCCAAACCATACACATAGCATAATACATTTTTTTTTTAAACTATACAAAAATAAATAGTAAAAAGATTATGCGCAAAATAATTAGGCCACCAGCACATGTATAGCGACAAAAAGGCGATCAGCTCGGCGTCCGCTACAACCTATAGATAGGCCATAGCGTCGATTTTCAGCCTTACGGATGGAAAGCACGTCACGGACACAGATGTACTAAAATACAACCTATTTAACACATACATTGCACGAATACACACACACATAATAATAATAATAACATCCCAGCCTTGCAGAGTAAATGTGAACAAAGGTGGATTCAAGCATGCAGCTAGCATGCTCGCTGAGAAGCAATGAGCATTGATTTCCGTTTATTTTTAAAACCAATAACTGATTGCATCCGGCGAAGTGGTGGAGGCAGATTATTCCAGATTTTAGTAGCCGCATACCTGAAACTACAACGAAAAGCAGACGTCTTATGTAGTACAGTTTAAGAATTCTTCTTAGGGAATAATAATTAGTATATAAAACCTAACTATTGATAGTTGGCCGGTCCAATACGCTAGAACTCATGGGAACATTAAACCTGTATTTTTTTTTTTTGTTATAGACGGTGAATCAATAAATCATCAATGATACGCCCCCTGGCTGAAGGGTCAACGCGGGTGGGGGTGGCATGCCCGACTCATCCGTGAAGCTTCCTAGTGAAGCCCCAGGGCGCCTACGGACTAAAATCCTATAAACCGTCTCTATCTCACTGTTGGCCCTGTGTGCCTTTACAGCTAAGTCTGAGTCGTGGCTACGGAGTGAAGGCACTCGTTCGCCGCGTAATTAAACCTGTAAACAGTAGTAGATAGCTTTATATACCTGTGTTGCGGCCAGAGCGACAACTAACCACAGGGCGCGGGGTCCGGGGCAGCGATACGACGACGGTGGACAGCTGACAGTGCAGCCTACGGCCTTGAAGAGCGAGGTCGCGCCACTCATTACAATTTTTTAACAAAAAAAATCTTAGCCTATGTCTAGGCAGTTAAGGCTTGAACCTGGGTTCTAGCATCAGCAATACTGTATCGTGTGAGGATGAAATTCAAAGACGCAACGGAATGACTAAGAACGCCTACACAAAATTTGGACGGACAGGACAATCTCTATAAGAACGAAATCCAGACTCGTTCGGTCACTGGTTTTCTCTATATTCCTGTATGGTGCTGAGACATGGCCCGAAACGCATCGACGTCTTCGAGATGTGGCGTTGACGGAAAATGCTAAGGATCTCATAAGACGGAGCATTGAACCAAACGTATCGATTCTAAACACCTCCAAATATCGACTAGGCTATCCACTATATATCTTCGTAGGATACTCAAATACTTTGGACACATCGCCAGAAAGGGAGGAGACAACCTAGAAAAACTCCTTGTTACTGACAACGTGACCGAGAGGCCGACGAAATCCGCTCCACCACCAACACTACGGCCTATGATGCTGTGCAGGCTGCCGAAGATAGGATCGGGTGGCGCACTATCATCACGACGCACACCAATTCATCAGGAGGTAACGACCCTCAGTAATGAGGAATTACGACGCAAAGAGGAGGAAGATGGACTGATTGATTAGACCGCTAATTAGAGCGGTGGTGACTCAGGCTTTTAACGATAGGTTATCAAGCTTCAGCAGAAAGGTCTCCTGCTATCTTGCCGGGCGGTGTTTAGGAGCTAACTGAGGCTTAGGATTGATAGTTGTCGCTTGGTGATGCAGTTTTGGCTGAGAGCTTGCACGAAAGGTGATTTTGGGTCGCCGACACTCGGTCTAAGTTTTGTTTTTTTTGTTGTTACTGTGCACTGCTGGTGACTGTGGTGTCGCTGTGTTGATTTGTACATATAATTTCTGTTTTCTGTAGTTTACTGTTTTTGTCATGCCTATATATATTTTTAATTGTACTTAGTTTTTGTGTTTTAGTAAACGATGTTACCTACCTTTTAAATGCAAAGCTGTTCTGTAAGTAACATTTTTACTAAACTGAAGATACTTTCTAGATTGTATATTGTATAAGATTTTGTAAACATGTTGTTGACTTGCTTAATTAAATGAGAGAGGAAGACAAATTTCTAAGCATTCCATGGATTCACCGTGCGGGTGCCGGGTCCATCGTGTGTGGGTAAGAGATGAGAAGAATGGTGTCTCGGGCTTGCGACCGACAATTGGCTGGTTTAAGAAAAGGAGGCCTCCTTTTTTTTTCTATTGCGCGATAATACGCTCACCATCCACCATTCTACTTCTCTCCCTACCCAACCAAATACTGTATGATTCCGTTAATGCCGTCTTGGAAGCTCGTTCCATAAATGTATTGACGGCAGACCTGCTTAGGCCCAATTCTTTCAGTAAGTGATGCAAAGATTTTGCTGGAACTCCTCTTGCACCAACTTCCACTGCGTAAAGCTGAGTCTTGAACCCGTTCCTGATCATTTCTTCTGTGAGATCATAATATTTATTCGACTTCATGTTGTGGTCTTTTGGAATATTTGATTCCCACGGAACGGTAAGTTCAATAAGGATAACTTTTTTCAAGTTCCGAGAAAACACTAAGATGTCTGGCCTATAGGCTGATACAGCTAGTTCATCTGGGATCCTATAATGGTGTTCAAATGTATCCATGAGAATTTTCCAGTCTGATGCGGCGCCAAGGATCGAGGTGGGCTTGCATTTAGTTTTCGTGCTTTGCCCTTCCTTTACAAATGTGGTCAAAGTTTTATTTGTAGTCAGTCCCTTTCTGGCTCTTGCAATAGAAAGACTTACTGCTTCACGGATAACACCTAGGACCTTGTCATGTCGGCGTGAGTAATAGCCCTTTTCTAGGAGAGTAACGCACCCTACAAGTGTGTGTCTAGCAGTTCCTATGGCAGCACCACACAATGTACAGTTCTTTTCCGTAGCTTTTCCCCACCTTACCAGATTACTCTGGTCCGGGAGGGACATTTGAAAAGCGTTTAGGTAGAACTTTAGCAACGCCGGAGACCAATCGTACATTAGTATGCGCCACTTTAGGGCTGGAGGGATGCAAAAATCGCCCAAAGTTAGCCAGTCATTTTGAACTTCTAAAGTCATCGCGTGCACTCTGTATTCATGCTCTTCATCTTTCCTGAGGAAGGATTTTATAACCTCTTTGTCACTTTCTTTTTTCTTCCAGCCAATGCCTCTTTTGTCAGTCTGGGCACCTGTCATGAATTTCTTGAAGAATAGTAGTCTCGGTTCCATATCTGAGACCAGAGGGTCTCTTGGAAGGGATGAAATTGTATTATCCTGGGAGCTGGTTAGAATTTGATATTTGCTTATACGTAGATGTTTGTATAATTCAGATGGTCTTTTCAGATCCATTCCGAAGTTTCTCCGTCCTCTAAAGAATGTTGAGGAGTCAGCACCCTGGGCTAATCCAAGCCAAGACTTCAATGTTCTTATGACGTCCGCGTCCAGACTTGATAGTAGGCTTTTGTTGAAATCATATACTAGGAAAGGCCAAGTGAGGCGAGATGCTAAGTAGTTGTCATATATCCAAGCTTTTTTGACATTGCTTATAGGCTGTTGAGTAACCCTATTCATGTCGTCAGTGAATTGTTTTACAACTACTTCTAGGGATGGTGTTTTTCCCTGAAAATTTATCCTTCTGCCAAGAAATTTAAAGGGCATGGTTTCATTTACCGGAGCTATTCTCTGCCCTGCTATACTCAGTCCAGGATCATAAGACGTAAATGTAGTGTTTCGCCTAGCCAGACATAGGCTGAAGCATTTTGATGGTTTCGTTCTCATTCCCTTTGTCCATGAGCAGAAATCATCCACTATTTTCAGCAAGCCCTGGCATTGCTTGGGATTTCTTGTTATCACCGCCAAGTCGTCTGCAAAAGCTAAGACGGATTCCGTATAGATGTTGTTTTGTTTGAATCTATATCCCCACTTCTTCTCACGAGATTTAAGTTTGTCGATTAGGATATTGATAATTATATTAAAAGCTACAGGTGATAGGCAGCAGCCTTGGAACAGGCCCACTTAAACACTTTTATTACGTACATTTGTCATTAATTTACAACACTACGACAACTTGTGGAATCGGTAATAAATTGTCATTAGGATTGACATTATAGGCCCTCGCCATCCATTTGGCCAGCGTGGAGAGTGTAGTCCAAATTCTCCAGAAATTACTGGAAGGTCCATCTCCAACAGTGAAGGTCTATTCTAAAGGGCTGTAGTAAATGAAATGAATAAATAAATAATGAGTGTACTGAGCAAAGCGCAAGCAAAGATTTTTTAATAAATTATGCTTTCAAAATAATAAAAACGTTACTTTGCTTTATAGTCAAAGTCAAAATATCTTTATTCACGTAAACCTATTACAGGCATTTATGAAACGTCATTAATTTAATTATTTTGAATGATTCTACTCCTGCTAGTAGAAGACTAAGCAGCAAAGTGGTCCAATAAGTAAGCTGTTAGCAGAAGACCAGCATCTTAGCAGATTCCAGTGACCTGTTAATGTTTAATCTGACTGAGAAAGGAATCTGCAAGGAAAACTCAGCTATATCAGATTCACAAAATAAAACATATACAGAACTGCACCACAACTATCAATTAATAACCTTTTAAATTTAGTTATCAATACCTATGAGATTACAATACCTGGTACAGCAGTAACCCACCAGGCAAGTCAGAATTAAGATACAAGACTACATGCCTATGTTCAACCCGAAAGTCGACAAAACTAAAATCTTCGTCTTTGTTTATTCGACGTCATGAAAAACTCAAAGCGTTTGGAAAAGCTCCTCGAACGCCTGTCAAAGTCGGAATTAGGTAAAACAAAAAGCACTTACAGCGCCAAGTCAAACACATGGGTAGTCCTATATTTTACTTTGAATATAAATAATATCTGTATTGTTTGTCGGTCTTTTTATAATAATAAGCGGAACAAGAAACATTTTTGGCAACCTAAATATAGGTAGAAAGATACATTACTCTTGTCGATGTAATAACCGATTTAAACTGTAAATTTGGAAACTAGAACAGGAATAATACAACTAAAATAAAGTGAAGAATGTTTTGATTAAAATATATTGTTAGAATATACTGTTAGAAATGTAGGAAATATGCTCAGGATAGGTTTATGATAAGAACATTCAAAGACTATAATTTGTACTTTAACAATCTTGATATTTTTAATACTGCTATTGGCAATTACAAAAGACTATTATTGAAATGTGTACAATTAGTAGATGAGTGATACTGTGCTCTAAAATAAGTATTATCTTTCAATATTTTTTTATTTTTATATAATTAAATTTTAGTTTCTTCTTTTTCCTTTTTATATTTGTTATAAATAATTAATGTAATTTTTAAGTAGAAGCAACCTTAGTTATGTATGTAGTTAGTAAAGCTTATGTTTTGTTAGTTTTAGTCGAAACTTTGTTGGTTAATGAGATAAATGCATTCACTCTTAGGCCGCGTTCGTGTTATAGCATTTCCAACATTTCGTAGCAACTTCATAAACCAGCGCGAAATGTCGTTTTTGTTAAGAAATACCACTTTTTTTAACAATGCTAACATTTCTTAAATAAAACGAGCGGTGATGCTACTTTTTGACAAGTGTTTTCGTTCATGTTTTATCATACCATGGCATCCAATACACGTGATATTATTATGGTCTAATTTATTACATAAAATCGTTTCATATACCTTTTTAACAAATATAATAGAAAACTATAAAGTATATAAAAATGGTAAACGATCCATTTGACATCTGTCAAAAAGTAACATCAATAACCCTCCTTTCAACACGGTACTGACATACGAAATTAGCATCAAATGTTGGAATTTTCATTAAACGAACGACTTGTGCTAAAAAAAGTGGTATTTTCATGCTAACATTTCTTAAAACGAACGCGGCCTTAATGCATTCATTGATGAAACTGATGTTGATATCTTTCATGACAAGGTGATGGCAGTGAGAAATGCGTTTAACTTAATGTTCTTTAAACGATATAGTTTTTGTTATTGTACAGTTATTAGTTTATTGCATGAAGTAATGGTTTGTAGATGCTTTCATCGTTCATAATATGTATTATTCTAACACTACTAGTAAAAACTTGTAAATGACTTTCTGTTTCTATTTTTGTATCTATACTTGTGAATTAAATGTCAATAGTTTTCCTTAATAAATAAATAAATAAACAATTTTGTTATTACTAGGTGTAAGAATAACTGTTTGTTTCTCAAATAATAAATAAAATATTTATACTTTTGAACAAATCCTAGGTCAGTGAACATTTTGACGACATAGCAGGGCAGTTCTCTTGGCGGGAGGGCGCGCGTGTTGAAGTCCAGCGCCGCGGTGTGCGGGTGAAGGTGAAATCCCTGACATTCGGCCACACGCGATACTTCCATGTCACTCACCTACACAATAGCACAAAAATGTAGCACTTTTGCACCGACACGTCGAGTGCATTTGTTTTTGTTTTGTATACTAGTAACCAAATCCTTCCTTAGTGGCATTTCTTTAATTAAATATTTTTCACATTTATTTATATATATATTTTTTTTGGTTCTCTTCTCCCGATAGATATGATGAATGAGATGATAGGGAAGGCAAAGGGTCTAGCCCATACAGCCAAGTCTGACGTAATAAATCTTTCTTTTTAATGAGTTAATGAGGTCATCATCAAATTCCAGATGCTGCGGAATTTGATGCTTTTCTTGGAGTCACTCGCGGCACCATAGCTCAAACACGTAGGGTAAAATATGGGAGTTGACAGCGCGGGAAAACAAACTGCAACTTGTGCCCCATATTTAAAGTCCAATTTATCGTTTTCCATAATTATTCACATTGTAGCACATTATTAAACAAAACAACACCACTTTTGACCAATAATATCCACAGCAAATTAATTTACAAAACAAAAACTTGCACTTGACATGTCCACGCAAAATGGCGCGAAGAACTCCTTTATATTTTTTTAGTTTAAGTATTTAGTCCGACCCTTAGTCCAAAGTGGTATCATTATCATCATGGCCGTATCCCCGGGGTGGTAAAAGAAGCGGGATACCCCTGTATACTTAATGTGGAGCAAAAATTAAAGATAATTTCTTGTATTGCGAGCTGTAAATTTTCGCGCCCATTGTGGCGCACTGCAGCATTCGGCGATATTGCCGTGAATCAATTTTAAAAAGTGTCATTACGATCGTAATCCCTAGCGGGATTGTCAGAAACCACGCTTGTTTAGTGAACATTTTTAGAAAGAGTAGATAATTTTATATGAGCGTACCAGACTCTAGAAATGTCTCGAATTAAATAATTTAGTGTTCTCGACCAGAAATCGAACACAGCACCTCCGCTGAAATTGAAACTATTTGAAATTGTTACCAAAAAAAAACTACACCTCTAATCATTAGAACAAACCTTCATATGATACATAACCAGTTCGTTAGCCAAAGCATTCCTTATATGAGCTTCCTGGATTTTCTGATATACCACAGAATGTACAATGCACACTCCACAGTAAATGCTGAAGGCGAGAGCCGATTCCTCATCCATGGCATCAAAATATGGCTCACCGACCTTGTTTATCAGCTGACCAACACCAACGATTCCTGATTGGTCCCGGACAGGGAAACACAGCATTGTTCTAAATTCAAAAATATTAGTTACATAATTTCCGGAAGATTTTTTTTTTTTAAATATGAGCTCAGGCTTTGAATACAAGTCTTTCAGCTAATAATTTACAGCAAGACAGTGCCATTTCTTTTATTTCACTATTATTTTAGTATACGGTTCAATAAACAAATAAAATACGTGTATAATTTAATATACATATAATAGTATAAGGTTATTTGAGCCAACAAATTTACAGGAATAATAAATATGGCCACCTATGTAGATTAGGATTACAAAAACAGTTGAGGCCCTCTTTTTTATCTAAAACATTGTAGTTTTTCGCGCCATTTTGCATGAACATGTCAAGTGCAAGTTTTTGTTTTTTAAATGAATTTACTGTAAATAATGTTGGTCAAAAGTGGTGTTGTTTTAATTAATAATGTTCTACAATGTGAATAGTTATGGAAAACAATAAATTGGACTTTGAATATGGGGCACAAGTTGCAGTTTATTTTATGCGGTTTTTTGCGCTGTGAACTCCCATATTTTACCCGACGTGCTTGATGCCACGAGTGACTCCAAGAAAAGCATCAAATTCTGCAGCATCTGGAATTTGATGATAACATCATAAACTCATAAGTTAGAAAGATATATTACGTCAGATTTGGCCAATTTGTAGTTTTCCATAATTATTCACATAGCAGCATATTATTAAACAAAACAACACCACTTTTGATTAACAATATTCACAGAAAAGTAATTTACAAAGCAAAAACTTGCACTTGGCATGTCCGTGATAAATGGCGCGAAGAACCCTCGATTTTTTTATAATTTAGGCAAAGTTACACTTCTTAATTTAAAATTAACGAACTTAGTTTCAATTCCCGGCCGTTGATCGATGGTAGCGTCAAACGCAGAATGTGTTTTCACGTCCTTAACGTTTACCAGATATCCCGTGGAGAGCGCTTGTCCTGTGATGCCTATCTTCATGGGAAAACGACGCTCATGCGTTTCATTATTATCCTATTAAAAAACCATTCCATTAAAATAAGAGAGTATGTTTAGTTACCGGCAGATAAAAAGAGCGGTGGTCAGAAATTTAGGTTCCTGACGTTCCGCCCCGCCTTAAAAAGCAGGTACATGTGTCCATGTTTTGGCCTTGTCATAAACTTTTATTATAGTCTAAAGCGCCCTAAACGATAGAGTAAACGATTATATATGTTTGACAAACGCGTGTTCTTCAATACCTTCACGTTTTCATCAAACAATAGCGTAAACGATCAAATCAACCATCAAGCAAATTTATTGAGCTAATTCCTGATTGTCCCTCTAATTGATCCTGCAGAAATTCCAATTCCTTGTCGTACCACAAGGAAGGTACAAATAAATGGTCAGTGCCAGATCCAGAGAGCATACACTTTTAGATTTTGTTATTTTCGCGCTTAAAACTAGTACGAAAAATATATATTTTTTTGACTATACAACGTCTGTACAAGACTCAGATTAAAGTTTGTCAAACACGATGGCAATCTAGATTTTAATCAAACTCACCAAATACGTAGATTGTTTGACAAGCACGTCAAGTTTTTTCTGCCCACAACTATCCAGCGCTCTTTTTATCTGCTTTAACTGGACTTACGTAATTTACCTTGGTTTTTCCTTCGTAATATTTCTCTACGAGTTCCATGGTCTCTACATCTACCAGAAACACGCTGCAGTATTGAGCTCGAGTCAGCAGCTTCGCTCGATCCATTACCAACTTTAACAGGGTATCCAGTGATGCCACCTTTTTTATACAAAACGTTACAAATTATTCTAAGTTAACGACTACCTAAGATAACAAAAATACTAACAAGGTAATAATGAGTTTGTTACAAGATACTTGATTACCTATATTATAAGAAGCTTTATCACATTACAAACAAATACCAGACAGAATGGGATCAAAAATCCACCGGCAAAACCTTTAGATTACCTATGTACGAGTAACAAGACAGGGAAAGAAGCCATGTGGTATCAAAGGTTATAGTAGTGTTAGACGTGCATTTAAAATTCATTATTTGTTTTACGGACAATATTCCAACCTCCGTGCTACGGAAGTGTAAAACAAAAACTTCGACAAAAGAACCTCCTTTCGTTTATTTTCATAAGTAATTGTAAATAAAATAATATTTTTAAAGCTTTCAAATAACATTATAGACGTTCACTTTCTTTAAATAACAAGTTATTAGGATCTATCTTAGCAGAATGTTGAAAGGCTAAACGTGGCTTCCCAGCAGGTTAGTCTCAGAATGAACCTGGATAAGACTAAGGTCATCTGCCACTCTAGAAGTTGTGCAGGAATACGTCTACATCGGACAGACTGTTCAGCTAACTTCAGCAAAGAAGCCAAGAGACGCAAGCAACCTAGAATGGGCTGCATTCGGGAAACTTCGGCAAATCCTCTCATCGTCCATAGCACAGTATTTGAAGACAAAAGTCATCAACCAGTGCGTCCTCCCCGTAATGTCGTATGGAGCAGAGACGTGGACACAGTGGGTCTGGTTCACAAATTCAAGGTCGCTCAGCGAGCTATGGAGAGAGCTATGCTTGGTATTTCTTTCATGGATAGAATTCGAAACGTTGATATTCGTTGGAGAACCAAAGTTACTGACATACTTTTTTTTTTGTTCTCTTCTCCCGATGGATGATAAATGAGGTAATAGGGAAGGCAAGGGCTCTAGCCCATACAGCCTGACATAATATATGTTTCTTTTTTATGAGTTAATGTGGTCATCATCAAATCCCAGATGCTGCAGAATTTGATGCTTTTCTTGGATAGCTCAAACACGACGGGTAAAATATGGGAGTTCACAGCGCGGGAAAACCGCATAAAATAACCTGCAACTTGTGCCCCATAGTCAAGTCCAGTTTATCGTTTTCCATTTACTAATCACATTGTAGCACATTATTAAACAAAACAACACCACTTTTGACCAACAATATCCACAGTAAATTAATTTACAAAACAAAAACTTGCACTTGACATGTCCACGCAAAATGGCGCGAAGAACTCTTTTTTTTGTTCTCTTCTCCCGATGGATGATGAATGAGGTGAAAGGGTCTAGCCTATACAGCCAAGTTTGACGTAATATATCTTTCTTTTTTATGAGTTAATAAGGTCATCATCAAATTCCAGATGCTGCTATATTTGTGACGTATAAAATAATGTATTAACCTTTTGAATAAAAATCTCATAATTGTTCTCTTTGGTACAACATAAAAAAATAAAAAAATAAATAAATATTTCCAGACAGGTCACACAGCGCCATCTAGTTTCTGTGGTAAGCTACGAGGCTTGTGTTACGGAAACTAGATGGTTGATAAACTACATATTATACTTTTTTTTTTTTAAATATATACATATTATACATATAAACACCCAGACCGAGACAAATTATACAATGTACAACTTGCCCCCGGTGGGAATCGAACCCACGACCTCCCGAGTTCGCGGCAACGTTTGTTACCACTAGACCACGGAGGCGGCATGATTTATGATCCCAATAATAGGTATAATGACCAGGTACCTGCGTAAACAAATGTCTTGCAACACGCAATAGTAATTGACATTTCTGTTTCAAGGTTCGCTCGTAGTCCAGCGAAATTCCTTTCTTCAACACCGGCCAAATGAACCTACACAATATAATTAGACAGATTGACAGTTCAGAAATTATCATCCATGCAATCATCAATGCGAAAGTTGTAGGTAAAAGAGGCCCTGGCAGACCAAGACTCACCTATTACGATCAGATAAATAAAACAATAGCTGAAGGTGCATTAAAAAGCCATCCAAACAAAATGGCATGTATTAAGAGGTTGATGAATGTTGAAGAAGCGAAAGAGGTATGTCCTGATCGTGACAAGTGGCGCTTAATTGTCTTGCTCAAGGGATTTGGTGTGAAGATATGTATGCATGCATGCATTAACAATAGATTAGATTAATTTTAGCTTTAAGTTTTATCTATTATTGTTATTAAAGACCGCTAAACAGGGCTGTGTGCTTTCTGCCAGATTATTTACTCTATATCTCGACAAATGTCTAAAAAGAGAGAGAGAGTGATTGTGGGATAAAGATAAGTAATCTAATTGTAAGCAAAATTCGGTTAAAAAAGCCTTGAACGGTTTGCTTTGCTTCAAGTCAAAGACGGCCTCCTAGACCTCAACTGAAGGAGATGGGAGTTCCAGAACTGGAGAATTTGGCCTACACTCGCCACAATGGCCAGACGGCTTGTCGAGGACAGAAGTCAAATACGGCATGCTTGTATTGAAACGTTAAGTTAGACGCGTACCAAATGGATCCTAATCAGAATAGGGTTGCTGTACATGTTAAATGTGATTTTGATTGTGTATTTTTTTATGCATCTTCGGCCGCGTTCGTTTTAAGAAATGTTAGCATGAAAATACCACTTTTTTAGCACAAGTCGTTCGTTTAATGAAAATTCTAATATTTGATGCTAATTTCGTATGTCAGTACCGTGTTGAAAGGAGGGTTATTGATGTTACTTTTTGACAGATGTCATTTAACATAAGAAATGGTTTGTTTACATTGTTGTATACTTTATAGTTTATATTATATTTGTATAAAATGTATTTTGAACAATTTTATGTAATAAATTCTAAGACCATAATACATTGTCAATTGATTTGTTATTTTTTGTTACTTGTTATACTTGTCAAAAAGTAGCAACACCGCTCGTTTTTTTTAAAGAAATGTTAGCAATGTTAAAAAAAGTGGAATTTCTTAACAAAAACGACATTTTACGCTGGTTTATGAAGTTGCTACAAAATGTTGGAAATGCTATAAAACGAACGCGGGGTTCGACTAACTTCAACTCGTGAACTTACGTAAAACATTCTTGTACCAATGTAGCCACTCGATGTTCCGAAACTTTTGGAGCTATGACGCAAACTAACACAGAAAATGGAGTCGACGGTACAGGAGTAGCTATTACACGTTTCCTCTCATTGTTTTTAAAAACATACTGAAAATAATCATAAATAATTACAAGGATAAAGTTAAAGAACGATAGATAAAAGTAAAAATAAATTAAAGTATCATTACGACCGTATATCAACCTTTCGGAGTGGTCAGAACCACGCTTATAAATAAGCAGATTCAATTATGACAAGTGGCAAACTCGTCGATGTCTCCAGCGTACCAAACTCTTAAATATATGTATTTACATTAATAAATATTTTTGTGTCCCGACCAGGAATTGAACCCGGTACCTCCGAGTCTAAATCCACGGACTTAACCGCTAGACCACGGAGGCAGTTACAATACAGAACGATAGATTCTTACAGATTAATGTATTTCTATCAGGAAAACTCGGGTCTCAATCGGAATACGACGGCACCCGAAGTCTCAATCAATTATTGTATTAAATGATTCACTCATATTATTAATATGAAACTTTATTATTTAGTGTTAAATGGCACTGTTGCTAATGAAAGCATGATAAATACGAACGTTTCTGATAAAATACGATGAAAAACAATGGGGTGTATCACAAACTTTTTATCACGATAGTTGGCGCATGATAGATGGTACCTAATATAACTGTCAGTTGCATAGAAAACTTGTATTTTTATTACGAAATTTATTATTTTCTGGATATTATGCCGAAGTGAGCACCTTTTAAGTGTACAAATCGAGATTTCTAAGGGAAATCTCTAAGATAAAATTGCCGTTCTATTGATAAAACCTTTTTTCTTTTTAAAGACGGGGTGTGCGCTTTTTAATTCGGCTTTTAATGTAGGTAACGTTAATTTACAATACATTTTTCTGTTATAAACATATAAAACCACGAAAACATTTAAAAAATGATGCGATATAGGTGTAAAATAAGGTACCATTGCCGCTAGCGACATTGTAGCGTTACGACTTAGGAATCGTGTTGCTAATGGGAAAATAAACTATTGTCTAAAGCGTTTGTGTTAAAATAAATAAATAAATAATACCTAAAATAAATAGCGACTTACTAAGTTAAATAATAATAAATTAATTAAATACAATTCTAAATATAATATTACGACGCCTGCCAAAGAGAATTGTCTATGAATTGTCATGCGCCTGCGCAGGGTTTTGAACAGTAACGAAAAGGCAGGCGAGCTGTCAAATCGCTGCGGTATTAGAAATAACATCGTGAGTCGTCTAATTAATTCTAAATCTTCATAGAAGGTCCCGCTGGGGTGAGTTGCCATAATCTGGTACTAATATTGTAAGCTGTACTGTTCTGTGCGTCAGCTGCACTGGGGGGGTCCCGGGTTACTGGACCTTCACCGGTGTAGCTGGCCTCCACGTTTTGCTGGGCTAAAGCCTGGGGTGTTCTCCATTCCAGGACCCTACTTCTACCCTACCAGACGTACGTTCTGCAGAGAAGGAAACGCTCCAGAGACCGCTCGCAACCACCCGCGACTCCACGCCAAAGAAGTTCGGTGGAGGGGTGCAAGGCGAGGCTGGAGAAGCCGAAGACTACCAGGCCAGTCGTTTCCCTAAACCCATCAGATCAATAAACATCTTCCGGGCTGTGCAATAATAGGCTAATTACAGATTTCAGTCTAAAAGCTGGTTTCATTGAACCCCTGCCTAATCTGTCGCAACCCCTACGCGACAACATCTACAAAAAGCTTTGCCTGTTACACTCTATTATGCACTACATCTTTAACGCTAAACACTTTCCACGTTAAACGCATTCCTCTTGCTCGCACAATCCAATCTTTTCCAAGATCATGTGTGTTAACTTTTTTAAACCTTGTTTCGTTTTGAAAGACGTTCGAGTAGCGTTTAAATTCGATTTATAAAAAATCCTTTAAAAAGCGCTTTTTGCTTGATTTGCTTTCTAGTCGAACATGGAATATGTTTGCCACCTTTACCATATTTTGTTGGTTATCATATCTATGCACAATAATAAATCGGATCCACGTTTTTTTTTAAAACTTTATTGCACAAAGTACAAAGGCGGACTTAATGCCCGAAGACATTCTCTGACAGCCAAACCTTGGGGACAAATTTGATCAAATGTAGGTGCAATCATAAACATAATAAGAGAAATAAATAACTATTTAAATTAACAGCAAATTTATGGAATAAACATTACATACATATTATTATACATATATACGACTTACTAACGCTGTGTGGAGCTATTTAGAAAGTGTGAAAACACCAGTTTCTTTGAATAATGTTCTGGTATTTGCAAAACAATTAAATACTTATTAGCAAAATAATAGGCTAAGCTAAAATGATATTATGTTCCAAAAATATGGTTCTGACTTGCTGTTTTAAAATCTGGCGGCCGTAAATACAATATTTTCTTATTATTGGTGGCAATCATTTGTATTGGTAAGGCGGCTTTTAAGTCAAATGCTACTAAGAAATGAATAAGAAAGAAAGAGAAAGAAAGAAAATACTTTATTTATCGCACCAATAAAAATGGTTAGAAATATATATATATGCAAGAAATAAATCTAAATGTATAAATGTAAGCCTATTCTATATACCGAAACATACATACATACAGCCGCGACGGGAGCGCTGATTTTCAGCTGATGCCTTGCTGGTGAGTCACGATCGCAGAGATGTACAGCCATTTACTAAATGGGGTGTATCAGGCAAAGCTTTTTGTAGATGTCGCTAGCGGCAATGGTACCTTATTTTACACCTATATCGCATCATTTTAAAAATGTTTTCATGGTTTATATGTTTATAACAGAAAAATGTATTTTAAATTAACGTTACCTACCTTAAAAGACGAATTAAAAAGCGCACACCCTCTTTAAAAAGAAAAAAAGGTTTTATTAATAGAACGGCAATTTTGAGATCACCATGTCTTTGATTTCGCTTAGAAATCTCGATTTGTACATTTAAAAGCTGCTCACTTCGGCATAATATCCAGAAAATAATAAAAATAGTGACAGTTATATTAGGTATCGTGATAAAAAGTTAGTGATACACCCCATTGGAAGGAACACTAAATAGGTATGATTACTTACAGGCTCGACTAATTGCAAGAATTCGCTACCGCAATTTGATAGTAATTCGCTGACATCCACGTTACTTTTTAAGCAATTAATAAATGTTTGAGGCAGCTGCAACAAAGTTGACAAATAAAAGGTATTTTTAATTAAATTTACAATATAAGTACATAGGAGTTGACTTTGTATGCCCTTACTCTAGAGCAGTTATACTCTAAGTGTGTTCCGCGGAACCCTAGGGTTCCACGATACCCCTATAGGGGTTCCGCAAGAATTTAGAAAAAATCACAAAACCCCTCTCTCTGGTCGAACGTTTTGACTCCGCTCGCCGTGCGTATACTTCAACTGTCTTATATCAACCAATTGATGAAAAATAAAAAATAGTTTCATACCTCCCATTGGTTAGATTTTTTCTTTTTTAATAATTTTATATTGTACTTGCCATGTGGTAAAGTAATTATTAATAATAATATAATAATTATTATTACTATTGTAGGGTTTCATCAAGTATTTTGCTTTCCAAAAGAGTTCCGTCAAAAAAAAGTTTGAGAACCGCTGCTCTAGAGTGACTCTAGAGTCTAGACTAATATGTTAGTCTATTGATAGAAATATATAATAATAGTGGAATTACCACTCAACTAGTAACGGCAGACAGACAGCGGAGTCATCCAGGCCCGGATGTTCAATGGGCGCTGTTCCTACTACAACACTGCCCTTGTGGCTCACGAATCTAGTCTCCTAGATTTGTCTACTTTAGTTCTTCTCCAAGAGCGCCTCCCTAGGTAGTGGCCTTCCCTCCGGGAGCCGTGCGAAAGTAGGAGCGATATCCTGACGGCGCCAAGTACTAAAAGTGCATGAATTACCGGCGGGTGGTTGCTCGCTTCATCGATTACCAATCCAGGCCCATTAGCCATCCGGGCCTGGACGACCCCACTGTATGTCTGTCCAAGTATTAGATACAAAGATATCTTAGTTCGTATAAAATGGATTTAAAGCATTAAAGTTGAATTTGTCATTTTTTTATTTTTGTATTATAAATTATTATTACGTGTTTAAAACTGGCAAGGAACCTACCAGTAGCTTTTGCTTTCTTGGTAGAGCGACATCGCCGATCGCTTGAACGCTCGCCTCCATCCGTTCTGTCTGCACTTCAACCATCAACACCAACTCGGCATCGCATTCTTCCTTAAACTGAACTTTACTTTAAAACCTAATCTAACCTTGAGCCTACTAGCCCTGTGTTCGACTTGTTGCTATAAGCGCTTTTTTCGCTTTAAAAATTAAGCTTTGCTTTGTTTTGCTTTCAAGTCGAGCATACTAATAATACGTTTGCTGCTTGTCAATGGACACAACAATCAATGTCACTAACTTTTTATCATGGTAGATGGCGCATAATAGACGGTACCTAATATAACTGTCAGTTGTATAGAAGTCTTGTATATTTATTACAAAATTTATTATTTTCTGGATATTATCCCGAAGTGAGCAGCTTTTAAGTGTACAAATTGAAACTCCCAAGCGTAATTAAAGATATGGTGATCTCAAAATTGCCGTTCTATTAATAAAACCTTTTTTTTTTCAAGACGGTGCGCGCTTTCTTAATTAGTCGTTTAAGGTAGGTAACGTTAATTTAAAATACATTTTTCTGTTATAAAAATAAAGGTCTACAAAAACATTTAAAAAATGATGCGTCATAGATGTAAAACAAGGTACCATTGCCACTAGCGACATGTACAAAAAGATTTGCCTGATACACCCCATTATAGACAAATCTCGTTCTTTTGGAGGTCATGCAACTATTTCAATTGTAACTGTTCGGAACTTCGATTTGTATAATACGAAGCCAACGTTTGATCGCAGCTACTTGACCAGATTGTCCTGTACTACCCATATGCCTTAGCTGTGTACCCACAGCTACTATTGTTAATTGTTGTTATTTGTTTTTTATAAGTATAAGTTATTAGTCGTTGTTATCCTTTAATAAATAAATACACTGCACGTTATTCATACAAAGCTTATGATTAAAACATAGAGGTAGAGCTAGAAGTAGAACTACTCACACACACTTAAGTGACTTCGAAGAAAGTATGCGTAACGGGATACTTAAGAGAACGAAGTCGTGATGAATTATCGGCCCTAAAAAGGGGTATTTAAAAAGAGCGGTAACAAAAATAAGACATACGTAATTGTTAATTTTAATCTGCAACTGCGCGCAATGGTCGTCAGTCAGGTTCGTCACCAAGTTCATGACTTTACCAGGATCGCTGTTTATAAGAGTGATTTTCTTTGAATTCATTGCATTGTTACAGCACTCTTTTTTAAATAATATATTCATCTAAGAATATATTTATTGATTTAAACAGTTAAAGTAAGAAATATTTTTATTTTTGTGATTATTATTGAAATTAAAGGAAATCACGTGTACTAGAACACCTGTCAAAGCAAAATTCGGTTTAAATAAAGCGCGCTTTGGGCAGAGCCTAGGCCTAGGACCATCAGTAGTTTCGACACGAGTTATATTTATTGTGTGTTTGACTAGCTGCTTAAAAAGCGCTTTACTGAAATTTACTTTGATATGTGTTCTAGTAGCGTTTCCATTCGCTTCAAAGCGAAATTCAGTAATTAGCGCGCTTCGAGAAATAACTCAGGTAAACCGGGATAAAGGGATAGATACGTAACTCATTATTCAAACCTGCTGTTGTCCGAGTTCAAACACCTGGGTTACATTATTAACAGGACGAATAGGTGAAATGGTCTGCTACGAAGTCAAAAGGCGGCCCGAGCCATGTTACGTCCTGTTATGAATTCCCGCTTGCTGCTCAGGTACAAGATACAAAGTCAGCAGAACATATCGCTTATCCCTATCGCTCCCGAGCACCGTGGTTCGTGAGTAATTCCGTCGTCTAGTGATCCCTACTATATTAATGTTGAGAACACTTGCGTTTCTAGCACCCTCTGGGTTCGTGAGCCGCACGGGCGATGTTATAAATGCCAGTAACGGCGCCGTCTAAGATTCCGCCTAGGAAAACGGAGGAATGTGCCCTTCTCCAACCCAAACCCGTCCCGGCCTGGACAACCCAACTGTCTGTCTGTCATATCACCTGTGCCTAGAACACAAAGTCCCCGATCTCCAATGTTGGAGATCGGCCTTGCAGAAATTTCTGAAGAAATTAGCCTACACTCGCCACGCTGCGCTGGCCAGACGGGTTGGCGAGGTCTGTCATATATTCGATAAGAATTAACAAAATCTTGGCATTGTGTTACGGTAAATCACATGAAATCAAAGTCCATTTTGTTGTGGGAAAACTTAATTGCCTTGTAATTACTAGAGGTGCATAATCGGCGTGAACCTTTGCCATTAAGTACATCTATTCCATGGTCTTATTACATTACATAGGTACTTCAAAGCAAGACAGACTGCGGAGTTCTTCGCGCCATTTTGCGTGGACATGTCAAGTGCAAGTTTTTGTTTTGTAAATTAATTTACTGTGGATATTATTGGTCAAAAGTGGTGTTGTTTTGTTTAATAATGTGCTAGAATGTGAATAATTATGGAAAACGATAAATTGGACTTTAAATATGGGGCACAAGTTTATTTTTTGCGGTTTTCCCGCGCTGTCAACTCCCATATTTTACCCGACGTGTTTGAGCAGTGGATGGTTCCGCGAGTGACTCCAAGAAAAGCATCAAATTCTGCAGCATCTGGAATTTGATAATGACCTCATTAATTCATGAAAAAGAAAGATATATTACGTCAGACTTGGCTGTATGGGCTAGACCCTTTGCCTTCCCTATCATCTCATTCATCATTCATCGGGAGAAGAGAACCAAAAAAAAAAAAAGCAAGACAGGTTGCAGGACCAGTAATCCTTGCCTAAATAAAGTATTATAAAAATGAGTTAGGTACATTCAAAAACTAGATTTAATACATGAATCGGCTATAATTTGTTGGTATTGTATTCTATAAACTTAAATAAAATCTAATATCAGTACTTAATCTAATAAATCTATGCAATAAATAATATAAAGTTATTATAAGGGCTGGTTTATGCTCTAATGTGATTGAATATTAGCTATTTGGTCTGTAATTGAATGTGATTTTGAACGACACTTGGGGCCGCGGATGATATCGCGAATACAGATGGTATTTTTTATATTTTCTTAATTTGTTGATAATAAGCAGTGGTTTTATGTTAAAGGCATTTACTTAAGAACGCAAGACCAAGTTTTTGGTTTCTGTGATGGCGGACATACAGACATTAGTCGAAATGGGGTTTACTAAGGAGCGAGCGTAAGTATCACGGTGTTTTATATTTAAAATATAAATTACGCTTCGAATTACGTATATTATCAATTTAATTCCCCACATAAACTTCAAATTACTTTTGAATGTTGTAGGGAAAGAGCTCTGACGGTTACTAACAATAAAGGTGTAGAACCGGCTATGGAATGGTTGCTTGCCCACGCTGATGAGCCTGAAATCCCTCCTGGTCAGGTTGTTGGGTCTTCCGTTGACCCGACGACAGTCCCTGCAGCGAGCACAAGTGCGGAACCAGTCGTCGAAGATCCAGGTGAAGCAAAATCATTCAAATGTGATGATTGCGGCAAGTTATTAAAAGATCAGACAGAAATGGAGTACCATGCAGCTAAAACTAACCATAGCAGCTTTTCGGAGTCCACTGAGGAGAAGAAGCCGCTGACTGAAGAGGAGAAGAAGGCACAACTTGTGTTGCTTGAGGAACGGATGAAACAGAAAAGAAAGGAGAGAGAAGAGAGGGAAAAGGTATGAGTATATTTTATATTTATAAGGTAAATTATTCTGCAGTATCACCATCCTTATGCCAAAAACACTTAGCCACATAAACACTTATAAAAAGGTAATACCATGAATTGCTAAGAAAAGAGTCTGGCACTTTTTCTATGAACCTTGAACCACATGTCTATACAATTGGAAAACTTAACAATTATGTTTTGAAGTTATTTTTTATTTTTAAAATTATATTTTTTAATGCACAACTAAATGGCAGTAATTATTAAATATCTAACCTTATGATTTTTTTAAAAAGGCAATTGTTGATTTAACAAAAATCATTAGAAAACTCACTTAAAATTGCTATTTATATAATTTGCTTGAAAATCACCCACTTTATTTTGTGTGTGGTTGTAAAAAAGTAAGCAAAGATAATTTCAATACTGACAATATATTTTACATCTGTTTTTTGTTTCTTATTTTCAAATTTTTTTTATAAAATGGACGGAAAGATAAAATATTTTTGTACATTGCTTGAGTCTGGTACACTATAGACATTGATGAACTTGCCACTTGTCATGAATAATATTTTATTATGTAATGGTTGTGAACTTTACTTTTTTATTATATAAATATTATATATAATTATAGCAAGACTGTTATCAAAAGTTGAATAATTTAACCAATTCCATTTTCAATCAAAAGACTATCGCCGGGTTAGAGCGAAAACCAACTAACAAATTTTTTATACCATCATTTAAAGAACTCTTTAATTTATATAAATACACTTAAAATTCATGAAATTTGCTACAAAACTACCTGCTTTTATATCTCTTAAATGTGACAAATATGTCAAAAACGACCACAAACTTTCAAAAGTATTTTGCTCAAAATATTATTTGTGCAATAATGGCTAACTTAGTTGGTTTTCGCTCTAACCCGGCATTTTACGTTTAATTGTTTCATGTTTTTTAGGCCGAAGCATTAGAAAAGGAAAGGCTTAGGATTAAGTCCGGTAAAGACATGCAGGATGCTAAGCAAAGACTCCAAGACCAGGAGATGCAAAAACTTGTAGAGCAAAGACGTAGAGACAAACTTGAGGACCAGAAGGCCAGAGAACGGGTCAAGGCTATGATAGAGTCTGATAGACAGGCTCGGAAGTAAGTTAATAGTAGTACATAAACATCATTACAGCATGAGTTAATGGAGCCAAGTGTTATGATTTAGCTCAGTTTTGAAGTGGGGATATACCAAGTAATTCAACATTTAAAAAAACAAAACAATTGAATCAGTTATTCCATTAAACATGCAATATTATTTTCCTTTAGACTGGCAGCAGGTGGGGAGCCCCCGGCCACTCCGGCACCGCCCCCTCCCGTAGTGTCTCCCACTGTGCCCAAGGTGTCATACGAACAAGCAAGGATACAAATGAGGTATGAATTTCTACACATAATTTCTTAGTATTTAAGTAATTATGGGGTGCATCTGCAAAATCAAATGTGTAAATCAAACCGAGCTCAAATCTTCTTAATAATGGGTCCCGAGTGTTAAGGTTACTGGAACACATTAGAATTTATTATTTGTTTTATACCAATCATAAATTTATTTTAATGGTGTAGTTCAGCAGCTCTGAACTTTTTAATGAACTTAGCAACGGAACTCTTTAGGCTTCTTTTTAGTTATATTTTATTTATTTTAAGTTTTTAATTAAGTTTAAGTTTACACAGTCAGGTTTTTTTTTTAATTATTTGCAAGTCACGATTTAATTAGTTACCAAGATATAGATTATTTACATAAGTGTGCGTCGCGTCAATTTGAAATTCAGTGTTTTATCTGTAATAAAGTACCTGATCATAATAAAGAACCTAATCGTATAAATAGTGCTTTGTAACTATTTCACACATAAATCTTATTCATTGACTATTTAATTACATAATATTTTAATGGTGGGGTAAAAAATATGTTGTAATTAAATTTAAAAAAAAAACAATTGTTATGATTATTCAATGGGGAACCGCACGCAAAGCTAATTCCAGATGGCGCTGTAAGCGAGTGTTCCCCTTAGCCGCCATTACTGTTATTGTTGTTTGTGTCGAGTTTTCTTTCATCAAATTTCTTGTGAAAATGTACTCCATGATGACAGTGTTGCAGTTAAAATCAGAGTTAATGAAGAGGAAAGCATCTGTAACTGGTAAAAAAAGCAGTGCTTATAGAGAGGTCAGTATTTTTTTAATTTTTTAAAGATTGTTTACATTTTGTCTATCAATGTATACATTATTTTTTAAAAAATTCTATGTGTTAATGAATGCATATTTGTTTCAGGTTGGAAGCTTATGATCGGAATCATAATTTCGGTGCTATAGAAGTTGATGATGACGAGATTTATTCATGTCCGAGGGCGGAATCTTTCCGAGATATAAACACCGGAACGATTCTACCAAAATTGACTAAACAACATATTCAAGCGTTTATTGAAAGGTAGGTAGTGCATTCTATTGCAAAGGTGATATGGCTTGTAGCCCGTTTTTTTTGTAAGTAATAAGCATTACATTGCTACTATCACATTGTTTTTAGCACCTACCAATCATAGATGCTTGTCTTTTGCAATTTTAATTATTATGTTATGTACTCCGAGGCACAGAATCGGGAAATCAGCCATACTGATATTATAAATGTGAATGAAGCTTTGCTGCATGTATGTCTGGTTGTCTGGCTTTCAGTCCTATATTAATGGACCGATTTTGATTGAATTTACCATAAATGTTTCTTGGATGTGGGGATGGACATAGGATCATAGCTGGGCACCGTTAATCAAATAGTTAACTTCGTTAATCGTTAATCCGCTACATAAAAAGTTAGCTTCGTTAAACGTTAAAGCGTTACATTTCGGAAGAATTAACGGAAGTTAAAGTTAATCGTTAATCCGTTAATATGTGTAAAATTGCATTTTTATATCGTTAGTGAACTTATAAAACCTGTTGTTTTAGGTTCTGGAAGTTAACAGGTTAATATATAATATTGTCAGAATGAGTTCTCTTTTTTGTCTTGCCTCGGTTAGAGCCCGCCTTAACAATCTCTTTAAACTGTACGTATTGTGACTCATGTACCCTTCTTACATGTTGTTTCAAATTATTCAGGCTCAAGCAACGCTTACAAGCAAAAAGTATTTGCTGGCCCGATCTGGATATAAATTCCACATACTCAGTCAAATGTGGCCAAGGATTCTCATCAGGACCGCTGAAATCGGATTCCATGTCTTCCATGATATAGTTTTAATTATTACACTGCACAGTACACTTTTCTATCTAACTAATTACACTGCACTCTTCTTTATTAACACGCAAATTATCACTGACAGTAATTTATAATAACAACAAACACAACACTCGTCACTCTAAGCACTGGCGCTAGTACTTCGCAGTTTTCTTACTCGCACGCGCCGGCAAAATATATCTAGATTTGTTTTTGTCTCACGCGCCGCCGCGCCCGGCACTTGTCGTTTCATACTTGTCTGAACCTGTTTTTCGCGCCACACCGCGGTGCCGTGCGGGAAATAGTGGCATTGGATTAACGATTAACGGACTTCTGCATATTAACGGAAGTTAATGCCCAGCTATGCATAGGATATATGACGTCATTGTCTGATTACATGTGACACCTGTGCTATCTATTTATCTGTTTGTTTATTTCGCCTTCAGGCCTATACTACTTGGCCGATTTTCATAAAATTTTGCATTTATGTTCATTGTAACCCAGGGATGGACACAACATTGACTCTAAACATGACATATGACCATACCTGAAGGTTTTTTGTCGTACACTATATTACACAGGCAACCCGGGACAATCAGATAGTAATGTATATTTTTTTTTACAGATTTCAAGTCAAACCTAAGGGTAGATTACTGTATGAGTCACGATTCCTTTTAACAGCTCGTGCTGCTGTTGAAGGTAATAATACCTTTATTCAAGGACAGTGTAAGGCTCAAATGAAAAAAATTAGCTACATGGTGAATATTAAACTGACTGCTGACGGTTCTATTGAAAAAGCCCATTGTGAATGTGCAGCTGGAAGTGGTGTTGAAGCACACTGTAAACATGTAATGGTTTTGTTGTATGGTACAGAAGATATGGTACGTACTAAAACTATTATCCTGCATCAAGTGTGCACTCAGCAATTGATGAATTTCAAACAACCAAGGAGAGTATTTTATGATTCTCCAATGCAAGCTGAGAAGATTCCCAACAAAAGAAAATGAAGCGTTAATTACTTACCACTGGAAGACCATACAATTTTGGATAATTATGAAGATTATGTCAGAAATTTATTAATTTCATATGGTAATACAACAATGCCTATTTTACAATCTTATAGACCAGCTAATCCATATGCTATTAAAAATGACCATAAATATTTAATAAAAAAAACATTAGATGTTGTATTAGAGGAACTTTTACTGAAGAATGTGACTGAAGAAAAAGTAATGTATATTGAAAGAAATACAAGACAGCAAGCTAAATGTAAGGAGTGGCATTACCATAGAACACACAGAATAACTGCTAGTAATTTTCATGCTGTGTGTCATAGTAAGCCAAGCACACGGAAGCATTTGGCTGAAAAAATATTGAATCCAAAGCCATTTCATAGCCGTACCACAGAACATGGAAAAGTACAAGAAATAATTGCTTTACAGAAGTATGCAGAGTTGTATAATTTAGATGTGAAGCCCTGTGGCTTATTTATATCTTTTACAAGTGCATTCTTAGGAGCTACACCAGATGGCATGCTCGATGATAGTGTCATTGAAGTAAAGCGTCCTTATACAGTGAGATATTGCAAAATAAACAGTACAACTGTTCCCTATCTGGAATGTCTAAATAATAAGCTTTCCCCAAAAAAAAAATCATCCTTACTATACCCAAATACAAGGGCAGCTATTTTGTACAAACAAAATGTATTGTAATTTAATTATTTACACATTTGTTTTTATAGATAGGGATGACACATGAGATGCTCACACATTTGACAACATTTTACAGAGAAGCTGTTTTAGATAAGGTATTATATAAATATTATGACCAATTAAAAGCATAAATTATTTAAAAAATGTTTTATTTCTTCATTATACTTTCTCTAAAGTTACAGCACATAAAACAAACGAAAAATATTTTAGAAGCCAAAGGAATATAGCTATGATGTAACTCATTTTTCAATATCTTATATGTTTTCGATAACCCTATTATATTAAGCGTTCAATGTGAACTCTTTTGCTAGCTAATTTTCGATCATTTATTACTGTTAGACCGGAAATCTGTGACTTTCCTTTTAGAAATGTAGGGATGTTGACTGTGACATTCTTATTAGCAAACATGTCCTGAATGTTGAAGCCACGGTCTGCCAATATACAGTCTCCAGGCTCACACTTTTGAACTAAGTCACTTCGCTCCACAGTTTGGCGGTCACTAACAGACCCAGCAAAAGCTTTAGAGCAGTATGAGAGCAAACCACCTGGAGTGGCACCAACTAAAATTTTTAGTGTATTAGTGTGCTTATAAGAACTCCATGATGCTTGTTGAGATAAAGGATTTTGTGGTTTCTGTACTCTAATTTCTGTTCCATCTAATATAACTCTAATTTTAGAATTATACTGCTTAAAACTATCAGGCATATAATATTGAACCAAATCCTTTTCAGGCCAAATGTTAAGTTTTGTCCATAACTGATGAATAAAATTTATGCAAGTTATAAAAATATTTGATACAGTAGTGGGACTGATATCAAAATACCGACTTAATTCAAAATTACATTTATCTTGTCGAAGTTTCATTAGAGTTAAAAACAATTGGTCTTCAGCACTGACATTTATTACAGAACTACCATAATATTTTATTTTTTCCACCATTGGGCTTAAGGTTAAATAAACAAAATAAAATTTCTTGTAGCTCTCAAAACCTGTATAAAAAGCAATAATAATATCGTCATTTTTGAATCTATTTACACATCCATACACATGTGCGGAATTCACCTGTATACTTTTATCTAGTAACACATTATGAATCACATTTTGAGGCTCATTGACATTATGCACATCAACATCCAATTCAATTTCATTTTCTACATCTGGTACAGGTTCCACACTTGATGTGTATGTCGTTTCTGTAAAAGTAAGTTTTTTTTACATCTTCTCTCAAGACGTGACTGTCGCTCTTTTGCTAGGCGAGTTTCTTGCTTCGTAAAAGAGAATATAGTTGGTACAGCAGAATGCTTCAAGAATTTTGCAACTGGTTCATTTCCTAAAAAATAGATGTTCTTATAAATTATATAATCAAAAAGACATTATGTCGATGTAATTTAATTACTTTACACATAATAACGCACCTGTATAAGCGCTCTTGCCGTAGTAATCATCAGTTTTAAAATGAGCAGAACATAACCTCGAAGAATCTGTAGATTTCCAGTTTTTTCTTTTAAGATTTCTTTCCCACAACTTTCTGCGCTTGGGATCTTTGGGGAATTTATGAACACCTATATTTTTTACATTCATAGGCAGCACACTTAGTCATTTAAAGTTATTAATCGTAAAAACAGATTTGTTTACAAAATTTTGTATGACGTCTGTAAGGGAACACTCGCCGATGCGACCTCTGTGGCGATAAAAAAGCAGTTTTTAACCCCATTGTATTTTGTTGAGGCACGCTGCAAAAAAGTTGGGGCCTGGTTTTGGGCAATCTCTTTTAAGCGGAACACGATTATTATTTTTGAAGAAAAGGTTTCAACTTTACTATAGGCCCATCATGACATGTGGCAAGGTCGTCATTGTCTTCAGCTTAAATCTTGTATCTTTGTTTAGGTTACCCGACGGAGAAGCTCTAACTCATATATTTGGTGCCAAAGAACCTCTTGCAGCCGTTAGACTGTACCTTGAAATGCATGCCCAACGAGTGACGCAGGACGGATCTTTCAAACTCATGACCACCTTTCCAAAGAAAATATTCGGACCAGAAGACTATGAAAAGCCATTGGATACCCTCGGTAAGTTATTCAGGGGCAGCAGTCAGGTTACCATTGACGAACCTTCCAACAGTCCAAATCGCGTGGTTACTTTCCAAAATTTGTTCACGTTTTTCTTCTTCTTCTTCTTCTTTTTTAATACTAGTAAAACTAGTAATGGCAATCGCCACTAAGGCATTTGTGCCAACATCACGTTTGTATAGATTAATTAAAAAAGTAGCTATCTTGTGACATTGTTTTGACTTTTAGCTTGGTGCGGTGAATCACAAACACTAAAACATAAAACAGTTTGGTTAGTATGGTACGTCACAACACAGCACAATAGGTTATTACGAGTGGAGACAAATAACATGTAGCATATATCTATAGTGCAAGCAACCTATTGCACTACGCACGCTTTGTCCTCCAAGGCCACAGTCCCGCATACGGGGTAAAGGCTCCAAGCCCAGCAACAATCCCACCGGGCTGCCTCCCCCGTCCCATCCCACATGCGTAGTGAAAAAACTACTTTATCAATCCGCATGGAGTGGGAAAGAGAGAAGCAGTCCCGCGGGCCGAAGCAAGGCCAGTCCGCCTCCACCCCGTAGGCGCCACCGTGATCCTGGTTGTTAGAGTTTGATATCATTCTGGTTGAGGAACCTTGTAAGTATGGCGTAAATAACAGGGCTTAAAGAAGAGAGAAGAGAAGCGATAGAGGTGGGAAAGGGAACAGTTTTTTGAAGAGACGATAATAGAGTGGATCGGTCGTAGAGGGGACATGAGAAGAATATATGATTAATATTTCCCTCGTCCAGTCCACACTCGCATATTGAAGTATCCTTGATCCTAAGTTTAGCAAGGAATGCAGGGGAGCAGCAGTGGCCCAGTCTTAGGCGGCAGATGGTTGAAGTATCTTTTTTGTTAAGGTTAATTTTGGTAAACCATGGTTTGTTAGGGATTGAGGACTGGATCTGGGAGTAGTATGAACCTTTTACTTTGCTGCTTTTGGGCCATTGGTTGGTCCAAGATTCATTTAGGTAGCATTTCGGCTGTAATATTAGGTCGTGGGGATAAAGTTGATATGGGAAAATGTCCCCACATTCAACTGCTTCCTTGGCAACCTGGTCCACCTTTTCGTTGCCTTGTATGCCACAGTGGCTTGGGATCCAGGCGAGTGCTATCAGCAAGCCATGTATGGAGCATTCACGAAGCTGTTCCTTTGTTTGGAATAGGATAGGATTGTTAGAGTTTTTAGAAAAAGGATTGGATATAATGGATTGAAGGGAACTAAGAGAATCAGAAAATATAATGGTTTTTGGAAGCTTAAACAAAAGGGCATATTTAATTCCTTCTAGGATTCCAATAAGTTCTCCTGAGAACACTGTTGTTTCTGGCGGGTACTTAATTTTCCTGACAATGTTGTAGTCGCTGTGGTACACTCCCACCCCTACACATCCGTCCTGGGAGAACTTTGAAGCATCTGTGAAGATAGAATTCCACCCTTCCCATTTCGTGTTCATGATGTTACGGAATTTCTGGTCAGATTCAGGATCGTCTTTACCGAGGCCGAAATTAAGGATAACAACGGGAGAGTAGGTGATTGTTTCATAAGAGTGTGAAAAGATAGGGAGGTTTATGGACCGATAAATTTTGGCGTCGAAATCCTTCACTTTATGGAGGCTATTAACTAGTCTAGGAGGTAGCTTGTGAGTCCAGTATTTGGAAGTTGAAGTGATGGTTGTCAGTTGGTCTAATGTTGTAAAGATGGAATGTTGAGGAAGTTGTAAAGAGCGTATGAGAAATCTGTCAGCAAGAAATTGTCTTCTGAAGGTTAGGGGGGGGATCGCAACATTCCATTTGCAGAGCATTCACAGGACTGGACCTCATGGCGCCTGTAATGATTCGAAGTGCCTTGGACTGGACCAGGTCCAGTTTTCTGAGACCAGCTTTGTTAGCTGGATCCAGCAAAAAAGATCCATAGTCCAAGACACTTCTTACTATAGCGTTGTATAGGAGTCTGAGTGAGTAAGGATGCGCGCCCCACCAGACCCCGGCCAGGCAGCGCAGAATATTGAGATTTTTCTCGCATTTGGCGGCTATATTTTCGCAGTGAGGTTTCCACGTTAGGTGGGTGTCCATGGTCATACCCAGGAATTTAGTCTCGGTTTTTATTGGTATTATGCAATTATCTACCAAGATTTGTATAGGGCAGATTTTGCGTCTCCTAGTAAAAACCACAACAGTGCTCTTTGGGGCCGATAGGTCCAGACCATTATGGCTTAGCCATCTTGAAAGAGACTCTAGAGATAAAGTGATTCAGTAGGAGGCCTCTTTGATGTCTGTGTCTGAGCAATATACCAGAAGATCATCAGCATATTGTAATATTTTGCAGTTAGGATTAATGGACGATTCTAAGTCATATGTATAGATGTTGTAGAGAAGAGGACTTAGAACCGATCCTTGAGGCAGGCCTTTATAGCTTGTCCGGGGGGGGGGGAAAGATTGTGATTCATACCGGAATATTACAAGTTTCGAAAAACTATTATTGTTTTTTAAACGACGTCACAGTCTTGGATTACGTCTACGTCCATTTAGTTTATTTTGCGTAGCGCCGCCGGCCGCCGGCCGCCAGTAACGACAACTTCATAATCTTGTTGATATACGAGTATAAAATCCTTTAGTCATAAAAATGTCGGAATGTATCGAATTTATTTGTCAAATTAGTGATTTTCGCAAACTATTTAGCGACCAAATTTTAAAACATAACAGTTTTACCGTGTGACAGCAGCCAGCTGACATTTTGGCATTTGCTTTTAGTGTTGTAAAGGAATAAATATTATTGTCCATTGATATTATACAAATATTAGGTCATAAAATGACTTAATATGGAGAGCTGCCTGAGTTTTTAGTAACATAAGTCTCATACTAAAATGTTACCTTCCTTTTGAACTAATGATATTGACCAATTAAGATTTTTTATTTTGTGTGTGGCAACATTTTTTTATGACTTACCGACCGAAATCGCTAAGATGGAGAAGTTAAGAGCATCCCTATCGCTCGTACACTCCAATTTAGTCTACTTTTGAGAAATGTAGTCGATCAGCTTACTAGGAAATTAATATTTCAGACACATTTTTCCTTTCATATTCATATTTAAAAACGAAATAAAATTATTGCATTATAAAATAACATCAGTTTGCGATCCGTTTCATGCAATGATTTAATTTTGATATTTTTTCCATCGTCAGCAAATCGATTGTCCTAAAGACCGTAGATTTAGAGGTGTACCCGATTCCTGGTCAGGTCAGGATTTATTGGAGATATTTCTTGAGTTTCGTACGCTAGAGAGTACACTTGCCATAATTGGCCTATAATATAGTTGTCTAAATGTGAATCCGCTTCTTTAACAAGCATGGTTTCTGACTGAAAGGGACATGGATGATACTTCACTTTTTTCCCATCTCATTTTTCTTTTTCAATGAATAATTTTACTTCTAGTTTTATTTTATTTTTTGGTTCTCTTCTCCCGATGGATAATGAATGAGATGATAGGGAAGGCAAAGGGTCTAGCCCATACAGCCAAGTCTGACGTAATATATCTTTCTTTTCTATGGGATTAACCCATCATCAAATTCCAGATGCTGCAGATCTAGTTTATTTTATTTTATGAGTATGTTTAATGATTTATACAAAGGCCAAAAACATGTGTCCGCTACTGCTGAGCGTCTGGAATCATCAATATTCGGTTTCTGCGCAATTTCCGGCCCAGCAGCTCTATTGTTACTTAAGCGCAAACGTTACTAGTGGATTTCATTATTTACGTGAAAGATTGCGTCATAATTACAAAATATTATTCAATTCTCAACTCTATAAGCGCTCGAAATTGACAGCGACCGTGCAAATATCAACTTTAATAGCTTGATATATATATATATAAATAAAGAAAAATATTTCCAGACAGGTCACACAGCGCCATCTAATTTCCGTGGTAAGCTACGAGGCTTGTGTTACGGAAACTAGATGGTTGATAAACTACATATTATACTTTTTTTTTGTAAATATATACATATTATACATATAAACACCCAGACCGAGACAAATTATACAATGTACAACTTGCCCCCGGTGGGAATCGAACCCACGACCTCCCGAGTTCACGGCAACGTTTTGTTACCACTAGACCACGGAGGCGGTCAAAACTAATAGTGAACGGAATAGGGCTGAGCTCTTTATATCTGCCGATACTTACACTAATTTTAGTGCAAGACATAATTTTATTAGTAAAATTTTGTTTACCTTGCAGGTTTGGTGCCATCTGCAGTGATAATTATATCGAAAGGCCAATGAGTGTTGTGTGGTATGGGAAATTAGGACTTAATAAAATAATTACTTTATACTTAATATTATTAAATAAAAACAAATTATTCTATGTTGCAGACTTTATTTTCAAATGAAACCTATTTAGCTCATCACTACAATACGGAGAAATAATTCAACTATAGCTATTTTTCTCGTAACTTGAAAAAAGTTATCCTCATTGAACTTACCGTTCCGTGGGAATCAAATATACCAAAAGAACCTG
Organism: Tinea semifulvella; assembly: GCA_910589645.1. Lineage (NCBI taxonomy): Eukaryota > Metazoa > Arthropoda > Insecta > Lepidoptera > Tineidae > Tinea > Tinea semifulvella. The sequence goes on along the minus strand of OU342595.1, from coordinate 8,482,278 downwards.
AAGTCTAATTAATATTATAATCTCACAGAAGAAATGATCAGGAACGGGTTCAAGACTCAGCTTTACCCAGTGGAAGTTGGTGCGAGAGGAGTTCCAGCAAAATCTTTACATCACTTGCTGAAAGAATTGGGCCTAAGCAGGTCTGCCATCAATACATTCATGGAAAGAGATTCCAAGATGGTGGGAGAGGACCTTTTTAAACCAGCCTATAATCGTTCGCAATCTCAAGACACCATTCTTCTCATCTCTTACCCACACACGATGGACGACCCGACCGCAGTGAATGAAATGAATTTTATTTAAATAATAAAATAGTAAATTTTAATGAGTACTTTAGCATTAAAAATCACTTAATTGAGCAAAATATATAAGTCACAATTTACAGTAAATAGCAAATAGGGTAAACCATACAATGATTGGCACCTTAGGCATAGTAATTGGCACCATGGTATATTCATTGGCAGTGCTTTTTTTTATATTTTATGCTATTGACATGGCTAACATTTAAGATATAATTAGTTATAAAGATTAAAAAATAATTAATCAATATCACAATTGGATGCAAAAAGTATCCAATCCACATTTATAAGTTATAGGCTATTAAAGTTGTAATTTAGATTGTTCCAACATTTAATACATTTAGAATATGCATGTATTAGGTTCATCTTTGGATTGCGGAAATATGATCATATTTCTTCTTCACGTAATCAACTTAAATGGCTGCCTATTCGTAAACGGCGGAATCGTAGGGTTCTGTGCTTGTTGTACAGTATTCTCAACGAACCCGATACACCTAACTATCTTAAAGATTTATTTAGTTTTTGAGCTCACATCACGTAAGAACCCTTCGTTCCTCTTCCAACTTTCCATTCCCTCTCATCACACCTCTTTCGTCTCTAAATCGTTTGCTGTCGTCGCCGCAAATCTATGGAATGAATTACCTCAGGATATTAGACAAGCTTTTAGTCGTGCTATATTCAAGAATCTGGTGTACAAATATTATCTTTAACTTAAACAATTTTTTTTACTTCTATCGTATTGCCACTCTCTTCATTCACACTCTCACAACGAGCGACGACGCGACGTCTACTTTTGTCCCGCTTCCTTCATCACATGAGTAGTTTTATTTTATATGTATTATTGTATATATCATATATATATAATATAACCTATTTACGTATTTGTATATGTAATAGTAAGTATTATTTTTATGTATTTGTTTTATAAATTGTTATTTTATATCTATTATTGCACCTACTTACCATGAAAACTGTCCTAAAGGTTTGGCTGTCAGAGAATGACTAGCGGCATTAAGTCCGCCTAACCTAACCTAACCCAACCCAACCCAACCTAACCTAACCGTATGAGCTGAAGCGCGGGAGAGCGCTGGAGCAGTTAGCGGACAGGCAGATGGAGAGACGAGCCGCATACATGGAGGCGCCACACCCGGCGCAGCACAGGCCACCCACCTACCTGAGCCTGGATGATCTCGACGCCCGGACTCTAGACATCCACAACGTAACCGGGCCGCACATCTACACGGACGGTAGCAAGATTGAGGGCCGTGTGGGTGCGGCTCTTACCTGGTGGATTGACGGAGAGGAGGTCCGATCCTCCAGGCTCCGGCTAGAGCCCTTCTGCACGGTATTCCAGGCCGAAATGCTCGCGCTGCAGCGTGCTGTCCAGCAGGTGCTGGCGGGGACGGAAGCGGTGGTCAACATATTCAGCGACTCTAGATCGTCGCTGGATCTGCTGGTCAGCGCGTGGACCTTTCACCCTATGGCGGTCGCGGTGCAGCGCGACATCAGGGCACTGCGTGCGGAGGGGCGGGATGTCCGGCTGTTCTGGGTGAGGGCGCACGTTGCCGGGCGTGCCGACGAGTTGGCAAAGCAGGCCGCTCTCCATCTGAAAACAAAGCCTGATTATGACCTATATCCGTTGTCGTACGCAAAGAAGCTCATACGGGAAGAAACAGTAAAAATATGGCAAAAGCGCTACTCAGATGGGGAGACAGCCGCCGTGACCAAGACGTTCTTCCCGGACGTGAGGGTGGCGAGGGCTGTCGTTCTGAGGGACGGTTTTGACTACCGCAGAACGCAGCTCTACACTGGTCACGGGGGTTTCTCCCAATATCTACATCGTTTTAAGCTAAAAGACAGCCCTGCCTGCATTTGCGACCCTACACGGGACGAGAGTGTGATACACTTAGTCACCGAGTGTCCCGTGTATGGTCGCAAAAGATATGAACTAGAACAAAGCCTGGGCATACAAATAAGCGAAGGGAACCTTGGGAAAATAATAGCAAATAAAAACACGAGACCAAGGTTCCTAGAATACGCCATGGAAATTGTGGAACGGGCAATAAAACGTAATAAAAATTAAAAGGATAACAAACAATTGACTCCCGACTCTATTTTGCCGCCGCCGGGTCGCCGGGCGTCTCCCTGGGTGTCACTGGGACCGCGGATGGAGCCCGCGGTCGTCGGGGCTTCTTGGCTGTCCCAGGAATCAGTATACCACACACTAGCACTTTAGAAATCACAGCAAGAAGCCCCAAATTTCAAACAAAACCACAACAAAACGACTCTATTTTCCGCGGTGACAGTGACAGTTGGGAGGGCGTGGCTACCGCCAAGCGCAGACGGTGGCGCGGAGTCAATTGTCCAGTTCAATGAACCTTTCCCTAGATTCTCTTTCAAAATGGCTGAATTGTAACGGTCTGGACCTATCAGCTCCTAAGAGTACGGTGGTTGTGTTTACTAGAAGACGGAAAATACCCCCTATTCAAATCACGGTTCAAAATTGCATAATCCCAGTAAAGACCCACACAAAGTTTTTGAGGTTGACTATGGATAACCATTTAACATGGAAAGCTCACTGTGAATCCATTGCTGCAAAATGTGAAAGAAACCTTAACATCCTGCGGTGCCTGGCCGGTGTCTGGTGGGGCGCCCACCCATACACACTCAGAATCTTGTACAACGCCATCATAAGAAGCGTCCTGGACTATGGATCATTCCTGATGGAGCCAGCTAATAAATCGGGACTCAAAAAACTAGACCTTATACAATCTAAAGCACTCCGAATCATCACTGGCGCCATGAGATCCAGCCCAGTTAATGCCTTACAAGTGGAGTGTTGCGAACCTCCCCTACCATGCAGAAGACAATACCTTGCAGACAGATTCCTCTTCCGTTCTTCTCTATTCTCCCAACACCCTCTTTTTCCCATATTGAAACAGCTGGCAGACTTGACCTCCTCCTCCCAATACTGGCTCCACAAAATTCCACCCCGACTGGTTAACAGCTTAAATAAGTTAGGAGTATTGGACGCTAAAATCCATCAATCTTTAAATCTGCCTATTTTTTCACACCCATATGAGACAGTTACCTACTCTCCTGAGGTAATCCTGGATCTTGGCCTTGATAGGGATGATCCACAAGCCAACCTAAAACTCCTCAATATTATGAACACCAGATGGATGGGCTGGAATTATATTTATACAGATGCGTCAAAATTCTCGCAGGAAGGTTGTGTTGGGGTTGGTGTGTACCATGACAACTATAATATTGTAAGGAAATTGAAGTATCCTCCGGAAACAACAGTTTTTACAGGAGAATTCATTGGCATCCTGGAGGCAATCAAATATGCCTTATTATTCAAATTGCCTAAAACCATTATATTTTCAGACTCCCTCAGCTCCTTACAATCCCTAAGATCCAACCCCTTCTCTAAAAACTCTATCAACCCTATCCTCTTCCACACAAAAGAACAAATACGTAAATGCTCTCTACATGGGATGTCACTAGTACTCGTCTGGATCCCCAGTCATTGTGGAATCCTCGGCAATGAAAGAGCGGACCACATTGCTAAAGAAGCAGTCGAATGTGGGGACATTTTCCCTTATGAATTGTATCCCCATGACCTAATACTGCAACCAAAAAAATACTTATATGAATCTTGGTCAGACCAATGGCCAAGGAGCAGCAAACTAAAAGGGACATACTTCTCTCAGATACAACCATCAATTCCCATTAAACCTTGGTTCTCCAACATTAAACTAAGTAAAAAAGATACATCAAATCTGTGCCGCCTAAGATTGGGTCATTGCTGCTCTACCTCATTTCTCGCTAAATTAAGGATTAAGGACTCATCAATCTGCGAATGTGGGCTCGATGAGGGAGACGTAAACCATATAATTTTCTCCTGCCCTTTGTATGATAGAACTATACTATTAAAGTCCCTCTACAAAGTTACACCCTTTCCTACCTCCATAGTCTTACTCCTTTCCTCTCTTAATCCTAATGTTTACATCAAGATATAGAGCAAGTTAAGAGTGTGTTGAAAAGAAGTGGCACTGAGTATGACTTAATCCCTGAGTGCTCAACTTGTGTGCCATGTCTAAAAGGTAAGTCTCATAAAACTCCATTTCAAGCAAGTGAGATAAGAGCTCAATGACCTGGCCAGCTGTTACACATGGATATATGCGGGCCAATGGAAGAAGTCTCATTAGGAGGTTGCTTATATTATCTAATTATAAAAGATGATTACTCTAGGTATAAAACAGTATATTTCTTAAAAAATAAAAATGAAACCTTTGAAAAAATAAAACATTTTATTCAATATGTTCAAAACTTGGGTTATAAAGTAGAGGTCATTAGGTCAGATAATGGTACTGAATTTATAAATAAAAATATGAGTCTACTAACTAAAAATTTGGGTGTTGTGCATCAAACTAGTGTGGTGTACACACCGGAACAAGATGGATGTGCTGAGAGGGAAATCAGAACAATAACTGAAGCAGCTCGAACAATGCTGTTGAGTAATAATATGAAGAAAAGCTTGTGGGCTGAAGCAGTTAACACGGCCATATTTACTTTAAATAGAACACGTAAGAGTAGAGTTAAGAATGTTACTCCATATGAACTATGGTTTCAAAAGGATTTGTATGATATCAGTCAATTAAAAGTGTTTGGAAGTAGAGTAGCGGTCCACATCCCAGATCAAAAAATGGGACTCTAAATCTGAAATGGGATATTTTGTTGGATATGGTGAAACAACAAAAGGTTTTAGGATTTATTATCCCGAAAGAAATGAAGTATGTGTTAAAAGGGAGGTTGTCTTTATACAAGGGATGTCGAAAAATAAAATAAAAACAAGGGAGTGTATGGAAAGAAATTCTAATAACAATGAATGTGTGAATATATCTGAAAACAGTGATAATGAACAAGAAAATGTACTGATAGATGAATATATAAGTGAAAGTGAAGAAGATAATGTGTCAATGTATGAATGTATGAGCGACAATGTAACTAGTGATGATTCTGTGAGAAATGAAAATAATGGTTCAAATAATAATATGAATGATGATGAAAACATTGTGCAAGATAGGAATAAAAGAGAACGAAGAAAACCTATTTGGTTAAATGATTATGATACTAATTTTTTATCAGTGGATACTGAACTTTTATCATACGAAGAAGCTATGAAATCTGAGCATAGGATAAATGGCAAGAAGCAATAACAAATGAAATAAATACTTTAAATGAAAATAATACTTGGACAGAAGTAAAGGAAGTTCCAGTAGGTAATAACTTGGTGTCAAGTAAGTGGGTATTCAAAATCAAGCATGTGGGTAATGACAGAGTGTATAAAGCTCGCTTAGTTGCTAGAGGTTTTGAACAGACTGACTGTGATTTGGAAGTTTACTCGCCAGTTGCTCGATTACCAACTTTCAGAATTTTTATGGCAGTGGCTAGAAAAATTATTCTGGACGTCCATCAAATGGATGTTATTGGTGCATTTTTACATGGTGTTATTGATGAGACAATTTATTTAAAGCTTTATTAAATAGATCTTTGTATGGACTAAAAAAATCTCCAAAATATTGGAACATTAAATTTGATGAATTCATGATTAACTTGAAGTTTATAAGGTCAAAAAATGATTCCTGTTTATACTATAGGAAAGAAGGTGCAAAAGTTATGTATGTTCTATTGTTCGTGGATGACATTTTATTTTTTAGCACTAGTAATGTGGATTTGGATCAGTTTAAACTACAGTTAAATAATACATTTAAAATGAAGGATATGGGATTGGCTACTACCTACCTAGGTATAGATGTTCAACAGGATCAAAATAAAACGGTAATCAGTCAAAAAAAATATTTATTAAAAGTTTTGGAAAAGTACATGTCAAATTGTAAGCCTGTAAGTACACCAATTGATCAAAATTTTAATTTTAATGTGTTTCTAAGAGAGAAGTCTGAATCTAAAGAAATTGAAACAGAATGTAGACAGTTGATAGGCAGCTTGATGTATGCAGTGTGCGGTACAAGACTTGATTTGTGTGTGTCAGTAAGTTTTCTCAGTAGGTATCAACATTGTGCAAGTCTGATGCTATATAAAGCTCTTAAGAGAGTGCTAAGATATATAAAGGGCACGTTGAATCTAGCATTAGTATACACAGGTGACAATGTGAGTGTACATGGGTTTGTCGATGCAGATTGGGCTGGGGACACTACAGACAGAAAGTCCACATCGGGATATGTCTTTAAAATGTTTAATTGTGTTGTTACATGGCATTGTAGGAAACAGCCAAGTGTTTCACTGTCTTCGACAGAGTCTGAATATATAGCTTTAAGCTTGGCAGTGTCGGAGGCTTGTTGGTTGAAAAATATATTAAGTGATTTTAACATCAATAATGAAGTGATAGATATTTTTGAGGATAATCAATCAGTAATTAAATTGTGTTATAATAATGACAGTAGTAAAAGAATAAAACATATTGATATAAGATATCACTTCATCATTGACAAAATCAACAACAATTGTATATCAATAAAGTATATCAGTACAATTGAAAATGTAGCTGACATTTTAACTAAACCTTTAGGTAAAAATCTATTTGGTAAATTTAGAGACTTATTGTTGGTGTCTCAATAATAGTGGTAATAATAATAATAGTAGTAGTAATGTAAGACTATGTTACAGTACGAGTATAATGCAGTGTTGCCTAAAGTTTGTACTACCTAGTTTTGTTAAAGTATATTTTGGTTTTAACAGAAATAAATAAAGTATTTGTTGAGGGGGAGTGTTAAAAATTACACAACAAATATTTTATTATGGTATCGTTTTTAGGATAAGTATGTTTTTGTTGTTGGCAACACTCTGACAAAAAAGTTTTTGCTAATGGTCGAGTTGATGGCCGTATGTATTTTTATATTTAAATAAAAGATAGTTTCCAAAAGCTTTTCCTGATTTATTCAGACAAATCCCAAAACATTTCATCAACATTCTCATAATATTCTGTAAGTATGACATTAATTGTAATTGTATTTTAGTATAAGTTGGACATTGTATTTAGTATGTAAGTTGACATCACAGATTATATAGAGTGTTGACATCGCTTAATGAATTATTTATGACATTATAACTGTATTTAGCATGTAAGTTTGACAAAGAAATGAATTAAAGTTACCATAACTGGAATTTTTAGTATGTAGGATTTTTTTTTTATATTTTTGACATTGTATTTTGATAATTGACATTTTCTTGATGTAATAATGCATTAAGTATGTAAGAAAAAAAAAAAAAAAGGAAAAATAAAAAAGGAAATGAAAATTAAATAAAATTAATGGAAAAAAAAAAAAAAACGTGAAAACAAAAGGAAAAAAAGAAAAAGACAAGAAGAAAAAGAAAAACACAAGTAAAATACAAGAAAAGAAAAAGAAGAAAAAGAGAAGGAAAAGGAAAAATTGAAAAAGACAAGAGAGAGAATTTGGGAATGCAATATTAAATTTAGAATAAGGAGAATTATCTATTTATGCATATTTATTCTTATTTTATTTTACTTTACTTAATTTTATTTGTTTTATTAGGAAATTATGGTTCAGAGTTAAAATTAGTTAAAATTACTATTATCTATTTATGTATATTTATTTATTATCTAGTATTTATTTATGTACATATTATCAATTGGAGGAAATTTGTAAGGAAATAAAAATGGCAAAGGACTAACAAAGGTCTCCGACACAAGTCGGAGATGTCCTGAAAAAAAAAAAATTTTTCAAATCATTCTCGAGGGAGTCCGCCTGTATGCAGGAGAGCGCTGGAGCAGTTAGCGGACAGGCAGATGGAGAGACGAGCCGCATACACGGAGGCGCCACACCCGGCGCAGCACAGGCCACCCACCTACCTGAGCCTGGATGATCTCGACGCCCGGACTCTAGACATCCACAACGTAACCGGGCCGCACATCTACACGGGCGGTAGCAAGATTGAGGGCCGTGTGGGTGCGGCTCTTACCTGGTGGATTGACGGAGAGGAGGTCCGATCTTCCAGGCTCCGGCTGGAGCCCTTCTGCACGGTATTCCAGGCCGAAATGCTCCCGCTGCAGCGCGCTGTCCAGCAGGTGCTGGCGGGGACGGAAGCGGTGGTCAACATATTCAGCGACTCCAGATCGTCGCTGGATTTGCTGGCCAGCGCGTGGACCTTCCACCCTATGGCGGTCGCGGTGCAGCGCGACATCAGGGCACTGCGTGCGGAGGGGCGGGATGTCCGGCTGTTCTGGGTGAGGCGCACGTCGACACGCCCGGCAACAAGCGGGCCGACGAGTTGGCAAAGCAGGCCGTGGAGAGCTGAAAACAAAGCCTGATTACGACCTATATCCGTTGTCGTACGCAAAAAAGCTCATACGGGAAGAAACAGTAAAAATATGGCAAAAGCGCTACTCGGATGGGGAGACAGCCGCCGTGACCAAGACGTTCTTCTGGACGTGAGGGTGGCGAGGGCTGTCGTTCTGAGGGACGGTTTTGACTACCGCAGAACGCAGCTCTACACTGGTCACGGGGGTTTCTCCCAATATCTACATCGTTTTAAACTGAAAGACAGCCCTGCCTGCATTTGCGACCCTACATGGGACGAGAGTGTGATACACTTGATCACTGAGTGTCCCGTGTATGGTCGCAAAAGATTCGAATTAGAACAAAGCCTGGGCCTACAAATAAGCGAAGGGAACCTTGGGAAAATATTAGCAAACAAAAACACGAGACCAAGGTTCCTAGAATACGCCATAGAAATTGTGGAACGGGCAATAAATCGAAATAAAAATTAAAAAGAAACCAAGCAATTGACTCCGACTCTATCTCGCCGGGCGTCTCCCTGGGTGTCGCTGGGACCGCAGATGGAACCCGCGGTCGTTGGGGCTTCTTGGCTGTCCCAGGAACAAATATATCACAGCAAATAACACCAGCACTATAGAAATCACAGCAAGAAGCCCCAAATTTAAACAAAACCAAAACAAAACGACTCTATTTTCCGCGGTGACAGTGACAGTTGGGGGGGCGTGGCCACCGCCGAACGGGGACGATGGGCGAGGCGTCAATTGTTTGACTGTAATCATTCAGACTGTCTTGGTCTTTTAGTATAAATAAATAAAAATTGACATTGAAGTATTTTAATTACTATTTTATTTATATTTTAATATTATTCTTGACATTCTCCTTAAATATATTGTGTAATTGATGACATTATAATTGTATTTCAGCATAATAATTTGGACATTGCAATAGTATTTAGTATGTAAGTTGACATTGTGTAATAAATTCCGACATTGTTTTTTTTTTTTTTTTAGCATGTAAGTTTGACATTCATTAATTAATTATAAATGTATTTTAGCATGTAAGATTGAAAATGATTTGACATGATAACTGAATTTTTTAGTATGTAAGAACTATTTTGACATTCTATCTTCATAATTGACATTTTCTTGCTGTAATATTGTATTATGTACAAAAAAAAAAAAAAATAAGGGAAAACAAACAAAAGGAAAAAAAGAAAAGAAGAGAAAAAAAAAAGAAATAATTTGGGAATGCAATAACGTAATTAACTTTTATTTTCAGGAGAATTATCTATTTATGTATATTTTATCTTATTGTATTAGGAAATTATGGTTACAGAGATTAAATTAGAATATATATATAAATATTACTATTATCTATTTATGTATATTTATTTATTTATATACTCTTAACTGACTATAAGATAAATGGAAATAGAGAGGGAAAAGGAGGACATTAAACAAGAAAAAAGGAGAAGAAATGTGATTAATTTTAATGTATTATATTTATGTATATATTATCTATGATTTACTTATGTACATATTATTAATTGAAGGAAATTTGTTAAAAAAGGAAATAAAAATGGCAAAGGATTAACAAAGGTCTCCGACAAAAGTCGGAGGTGTCCTGAAGAAAAAAACCTAACCTAACCTAACCCAAAACTGTACAAAATTTTAAAGTCGTAGGAAGCAAATTGGAGGAAGACAAAGAAAAAATGGAATTAACTAAAGAACTCAAACATTTGAAAATGAAACTATCCCATATTCAGAGTGGTGGTGCCGCTCAGGCGCAGGCACTTGAGGCAGCCATTCAATCAACTCATGAAGAAGCGGCCACCCACCTGGTCGAAGTCTCCAACCCCATGACAAGCACTCTCCAGGTTGCAATGCAGGATAGACATGAGTTACACAGAAGTTCACCTCGGCGGAGTGCTTTAAGCAGCGTAGTCCGCCCCATGTCCATAAATGGTCGCAGCATTCAACCGATTGTAGTTCTGGACAGAATATCTGTCACTAATAATACCCTATCTCGGAGTGTTCCGCAAGTCGACAGTAGGGTCAATACAGAAAGAAGAGGACTTCCAATGCAATTATTACAAGATATATACATTCCTCTTACACGGATAGACACTCCGAGATTTCGGGAATATGTCTAAACTGGATATGTCGCGGGGGAGGACAGCCCAGAGAAAAATGAAGGTGACATGAGTGACAATGACAACAACATACATAATATAGATGACTTGGATACATCTATGGTCTCGGATGATACTCCAATCGGCATTGCTGAGTCCAGTGTGGTCTTGGAAGATACTCCGCCATCTGAGTCTGGGGCTTCTGGATCTAAGGATAAGGGCTGTTGCCGACATACTGGCAAGCCTTTTTATACTTTTTATATTTGACATATTTTGTATTTAATGTCAGTTTGTTTACATTTTGACAGTCGGAAAAATTACATAACTAAAAGCGGATGCCTGGTTTCATTTCTATTTTATAATTTACATTTGGTGTCAGAAGAAACTTGGAAAATGCTCACTAGAAGCCAGGCCGCCAAGACTCAAATGTTAGTGCCCACAAGTGATATAGGTACAATCGATGAAGCCTCTCCATCCACATCGCAGGAGGCACGTCCATCTCATGCCAGCCCTTCTGAGTCATTGGGACGACGGCGACGCTCTAGCGTTTCCGTTCACTCAGCAGCGACAATGAGGTGTATCACTAACTTTTTATCACGATAGATGGCGCATGATAGTTGGTACCTTATATAACTGTCAGTTGCATAGAAATTTTGTGTTTATATTACGAAATTTATTATTTTCTGGATATTATGTCGATGTGAGCAGCTTCTAAGTGTACAAATCGAGATTTCCAAGCGAAATCAAAGATATTGTGATCTCAAAATTTCCGTTCTAATAGAATTCAACCTTTTTTCTTTTTAAATACGATGTTCGCTTTCTTAATTCGTATTTTAAGGTAGGTAACGTTAATTTAAAATACATTTTTCTGTTATAAAAATAAGAAAACTATAAAAACATTTTTAAATGATGCGTCAAAAGGTGTAAACAAGGTACCAGTGCCGCTAGCGACATCTACAAAAAGCTTTGCCTGATACACCCCATTGTGGCGCAGCAGCTTGCGGCTAAAGCGCTCCATGCCCGCCGACTCGCAGACGCGGAGGCTGAGCGCGAGCGCATTGCTGCCGAGCGCGACCTCATTGCTGCCGAGCGTGACCTCAGGGCCACTGAACGTGAGCGTGTCGTAAGTGAGCTCGAGCTGCAGGCAGAGCTGGCCGCTTTGGAGACCTCCAGCTGCCAAGACGGTGCCTCGTTTGTGGAAAGCTGGGTGAATAACCAGGGTGAGTATAACCCACTATCTATCGGTAATAAAGATGTTTCTTTTGTACAGGTCCATCGGGCGAGTTCGGAATACATATAGGCAGCGGATGTTTCCGCTCACGAGCCTCCGTGTTCGGCGCCACTACATTCACCACCGGCCATGGCCGCCACAGCGGTAGGCCACCCCGCCAGGTCAAATGTAGCGCCCTTCGAGCTCTATAACCCAACGTCCACCAACTTACATGCACATCTACCACATTTAGATACACAAAAACACAACATTTGTATCACAAATAAAGATTTATTATCAAATACACAAAATAACAATAATGACTTTAGGTTGCTGGCCCAGGTCATCACGGATCTCGCAAGCACACGTCCAAAGGTCAGTGAACTTAAATTACCCTTCTTTGATGGTCGTGTCTCCGATTGGTTGTCCTTCAGGAGGGCTTTCGACGAATCCAAAGCCGGATTTACAAGCGCCGAAAACCTTTCCAAGGCTAAACTATGCTATCCGTGGGACTGCTCGTGACTCTGTCTCAACTCTTTTAGTCTCGGCTAGGAATCCCGAAGAAGTTCTGTCGGCTCTCGAGTTAAGGTTTGCGAGACCAGAGTTTATTGTTCTGCAAGAGATCGCTGCAGTGCGAGCCTTACCAAAGCTGCACTCTGAAAATTGTAGAGTTAAATTTATTTGCCTGTAGGGTTCGCAGCTGTGTCGACACAATTAAATTGCTACGACAAAATGAATATTTAGCCTCTCCAGAGCTAAGCGATGCTATACTTAGCAAGCTCACACCTCTTTTACGCACACGCTGGATTGATTTCGCATTTTCTAGGGACGGATCCAAATTCAAGCTGGAGCTAATAGCCGATTTTTTAACCCAAGAATCGGATCTGCAAATAAAATTTGGCATTGTTTCAGAGTGTCAGTTTATCACGTCAACAAGACTTTAACGTCAAAAACAGGAGCGTTCAAAAACAATATTTAAATAACGATCGTTCTTATGCAGTTTCGTCGGTACAATCAACAAATTTAAAAAATACCGCGTCTGCAAACGATTCTTGTAGGTACTGTCTCGATAAAAATCATGATGTTGGCGAATGTAAAAAATTTCAATTACTGGGGATCGATGACAGGTGGAATTGGGTTATTGAAAATAAAGTATGTCATAAATGTCTTAGGCGCGGAAAACATTCTTATAAGTCCTGCAAGAAAACGTGCGAGGTAACTAACTGTAAGAACACGCGCCGACATCATTCTTTTTTGCACAGATCAGTTGAAGTCTCGGCTCACCTCGAACATGAGTCAGCTGAGCCTTCAACTGAATCTTCTGACGTAATCATTGCCCACAGTTCCACGGAAAGCAATAGTTTAAGACCCCTGTTGAAAGTCGTAGCAGTGACAGTGACCGGCCCAAAAGGTAGCATAAACACTTATGCCTTACTCGACGACGGCTCTACCGCAACCCTTATTGACTCCCGATATTTCGAGGGCTATAGGGGCACAAGGTCCCAAGTCTTCTATGAGAGTGGATTGCATCGGAGGATTGTCCCGAGAGACTGACGTATCCCTAGTTTACTGGGTATTATAAGTGACAGATATTCTGTCCAGAACTACAACCGGTTGAATGCTGCGACCATTTATGGACATGGGGCGGACTCCGCTGCTTAAAGCACTCCGCCGAGGTGAACTTCTGTGTAACTGGGTATTATTAGTGACAGATATTCTGTCCAGAACTACAACCGGTTGAATTCTACGACCATTTATGGACATGGGGCGGACTCCGCTGCTTAAAGCACTCCGCCGAGGTGAACTTCTGTGTAACTGGGTATTATTAGTGACAGATATTCTGTCCATAACTACAACCGGTTGAATGCTGCGACCATTTATGGACATGGGGCGGACTACGCTGCTTAAAGCACTCCGCCGAGGTGAACTTCTTGTAACTCATGTCTATCCTGCATTGCAACCTGGAGAGTGCTTGTCATGGGGTTGGAGACTTCGACCAGGTGGGTGGCCGCTTCTTCATGAGTTGATTGAATGGCTGCCTCAAGTGCCTGCGCCTGAGCGGCACCACCACTCTGAATATGGGATAGTTTCATCTTCAAATGTTTGAGTTCTTTAGTTAATTCCAATTTTTCTTTGTCTTCCTCCAATTTGCTTCCTACGACTTGAAATTTTGTACAGTTTTGGGTTAGGTTAGGTTTTTTTCTTCAGGACACCTCCGACTTTTGTCGGAGACCTTTGTTAATCCTTTGCCATTTTTATTTCCTTTTTTAACAAATTTCCTTCAATTAATAATATGTACATAAGTAAATCATAGATAATATATACATAAATATAATACATTAAAATTAATCACATTTCTTCTCCTTTTTTCTTGTTTAATGTCCTCCTTTTCCCTCTCTATTTCCATTTATCTTATCGTCAGTTAAGAGTATATAAATAAATAAATATACATAAATAGATAATAGTAATATTTATATATATATTCTAATTTAATCTCTGTAACCATAATTTCCTAATACAATAAGATAAAATATACACAAATAGATAATTCTAGATAGATAGATGTTTAAGTGTATATTCAATGCATTGCACTGATAAATTGTGATTGGGGGTCGGTTTCAAAATCACCTCCTTTTCTCATACTGCAATATGATTAAGAAACCACCTCCTAACCTTACCATTGGAATGGTTGTAAAAATAGCAAGCTGTATGCTCAAATTTTTGAGATGAAGTCCAGATCTTAGTTAGTTGTATGTATCTGTTTATATTTTGGTATGACTGCATCTTGTTATGAGCATCTAATAAATAAAAAAATAAAAAAATCTCCTGAAAATAAAAGTTAATTACGTTATTGCATTTCCAAATTATTTCTTTTCTTTTTTTTTTCTCTTCTTTTCTTTTTTTCCTTTTGTTTGTTTTCCCTTCATTTTTTTTTTTTTTTTTGTACATAATACAATATTACAGCAAGAAAATGTCAATTATGAAGATAGAATGTCAAAAGTTCTTACATACTAAAAAATTCAGTTATCATGTCAAATCATTTTCAATCTTACATGCTAAAATACATTTATAATGGGGTGTATCAGGCAAAGCTTTTTGTAGATGTCGCTAGCGGCACTGGTACCTTGTTTACAACTTTTGAGGCATCATTTTTTAAATGTTTTTGTAGTTTTTTTATTTTTATAACAGAAAAATGTATTTTAAATTAACGTTATCTACCTTAAAATACGAATTAAGAAAACGAACACCGTCTTTAAAAAGAAAAAAGGTTGAATTAATAGAACGGCAATTTTGAGATCACCATATCTTTGATTTCGCTTGGAAATCTCGATTTGTACAATTAAAAGCTGCTCACTTCGACATAATATCCAGAAAATAAAAAAAACGTAATAAAAATAGAAGTTTTCTATACAACTGACAGTTATATAAGGTACCATCTATCATGCGCCATCTATCGTGATAAAAAGTTAGTGATACACCCCATTAATTAATGAATGTCAAACTTACATGCTAAAGAAAAAAAAAAAAACAATGTCGGAATTTATTACACAATGTCAACTTACATACTAAATACTATTGCAATGTCCAAATTATTATGCTAAAATACAATTATAATGTCATCAATTATACAATATATTTAAGGAGAATGTCAAGAATAATATTAAAATATAAATAAAATAGTAATTAAAATACTTCAATGTCAATTTTTATTTATTTATACTAAAAGACCAAGACAGTCTCAATGATTACAGTCAAACAATTGACTCCTCGCCCATCGTCCCCGTTCGGCGGTGGCCACGCCCCCCCAACTGTCACTGTCACCGCGGAAAATAGAGTCGTTTTGTTTTGGTTTTGTTTAAATTTGGGGCTTCTTGCTGTGATTTCTATAGTGCTGGTGCTATTTGCTGTGATATATTTGTTCCTGGGACAGCCAAGAAGCCCCAACGACCGCTGGTTCCATCTGCGGTCCCAGCGACACCCAGGGAGACGCCCGGCGAGATAGAGTCGGAGTCAATTGCTTGGTTTCTTTTTAATTTTTATTTCGATTTATTGCCCGTTTCACAATTTCTATGGCGTATTCTAGGAACCTTGGTCTCGTGTTTTTGTTTGCTAATATTTTCCCAAGGTTCCCTTCGCTTATTTGTAGGCCCAGGCTTTGTTCTAATTCGAATCTTTTGCGACCATACACGGGACACTCAGTGATCAAGTGTATCACACTCTCGTCCCGTGTAGGGTCGCAAATGCAGGCAGGGCTGTCTTTCAGTTTAAAACGATGTAGATATTGGGAGAAACCACCGTGACCAGTGTAGAGCTGCGTTCTGCGGTAGTCAAAACCGTCCCTCAGAACGACAGCCCTCGCCACCCTCACGTCCGGGAAGAACGTCTTGGTCACGGCGGCTGTCTCCCCATCCGAGTAGCGCTTTTGCCATATTTTTACTGTTTCTTCCCGTATGAGCTTTTTTGCGTACTGAGATAATTATGGTAGTCAAAACCGTCCCTCAGAACGACAGCCCTCGCCACCCTCACGTCCGGGAAGAACGTCTTGGTCACGGCGGCTGTCTCCCCATCCGAGTAGCGCTTTTGCCATATTTTTACTGTTTCTTCCCGTATGAGCTTCTTTGCGTACGACAACGGATATGCTTTGTTTTCAGATGGAGAGCGGCCTGCTTTGCCAACTCGTCGGCCCGCTCGTTGCCGACCACCTTCCGTCTCCGCCAGCACCTGCTGGACAGCACGCTGCAGCGCGAGCATTTCGGCCTGGAATACCGTGCAGAAGGGCATTTTTGATAAAGCAATGGGGTGTATCACTAACTTTTTATCACGATAGATGGCGCATGATAGATGGTACCTAATATAATTGTCAGTTGCATAGAAAACTTGTATTTTTATGACGAAATTTATTATTTTCTGGATATTATGCCGAAGCTGATTTTAAGTGTACAAATCGAGATTTCTAATCGAAATCTCAAAATTGCCGTTCTATTAATAAAACTTTTTTTCTTTTTAGAGACGGTGGTGTACGCTTTCTTAATTCGTCTTTTAAGGTAGGTGACGTTAATTTAAAATACATTTTTCTGTTATAAAAATTTAAAACTACAAAAACAATTTAAAATGATGCGTAAAACAAGGTACCATTGCCGCTAGCGACATCTACAAAATCTTTGCCTGATACACCCCATTGGATATAAAAATACAAAAATTAGGAGGCAACATAACCCTCGTAAAGAGATTTAATTTAAACACAGCCTGTTTATTGACTTTTTTATGCCACAAAGAAAAATTGCGTCTATAATATTAATCACCCTGTTAGAATAAAAACCAATAGTCCATTTTTGCATAAAATATTTCTTTTGAATTTGCGTTTTCGGCTAAAACTGCTTTTAAGACCCAATATCTTCAAAAGTAATCGTCACAGTGCTTAGTTGATTTAATCACTGGAAAAAGCAGAAGTTTTTTAAACGACACTGGTGTAAAAAAGTTAATTTACTAAAAAAAACAGTTGGTTTTCGCTCTAACCCGGCGATTGTTTTTCCTATAACTTGACATAGGAATTATTTGCCAGTTCACAGATGTTAAAAAATTAAAACCATCAATTTGATTAGAGTACTATAAATAAATTCATTAAGTTTTTTATTTGATGGCAAAACAGTCTCAAGGTCCGGATTAATAGTCGATGCTCCGCCAGTGCTTAGCACGAGCCATTGCTCAGAACTGTCAAAGCAGCAACGACTATTAATCCGGACCTAAGAATGGAGATTATTGCAAAATATAATCTCATATTTGTATTGTATATTCTTAATTGGGTTTAACGTATTTGCATCCCTCTCGCTCGCACAATACAATATTTTTTATTTTGTTTTTATAACTGAGTGTATATTTGAGGAATTTAGTTTATCCATTTTATAGTATGGACATTTAAGACATATAGTGTAAACTCTATGCAACGTCACTCGATTTGATAAATCAATTGGCTTTGGTTGGTTTAGCTTGTCTTCCAATTTTGATTTTTCTTCTCTTCATTTAACAACTTCATTATGTCTTCTGATATTTTGATACATATTTACAACACACATATCATTTATTAGTTTTTACTCATCAATTTCATTCCGTGATCACAACAAGGAAATATCATTGTGTTAATTAAATCTAAACATTCTAGCTAGGTGGAGGCAGTTATATGTCTGTTAGAATTTAAAATGTCTTAATTATATCCCCTCATTCTGCGATATCTGAGACTTGTCCAGCTTTAGATATTTAAGTCTCTGGTCATACAACTTCTTCCTTCTCAAAAGTGATTTGAAAACATTGTATTGTGTGAGCGAAATGGATGCAAAGGCCATGAACCCTCTACGAAGGTTGTTACACTTCGCAACCCTCGTAAATTAAATTATTTAAAATGTCAGCCATTTTAACCATGATACAAGCTTGTATAGCTGTACATAGATGTAGTTGTGCGGTTTGGTGGGTGCAATAGTCTCAGGATAAACCAGAGTTTTGCTCTTCCGGCAGTTAGTCTGGAGATCATCGTGGCTAAAGTTACAGTCAATCAGTTCTAGAGTCTTGGAGAAACACAACCTGATCTCAAATAGAAGCTGGACTCCTTTCTCGTTACGACATTCAACCTAAAAAAATTAAAACTATGTAAGTAAAGTATCATCACGACCATATCCTTTCCGGGTTTTTTTTCAAATGAAGCAGATTGACATTTAGCCAACTTTATATAGGCCCATCATGACAAGTAGCAAGCTTGTCGATGTCAAGCGTACCAAACCAAGAAAAATCACAAATAAATTGAATTATTGTGTCCCGACCAGGAATTGAACCCGGCACCATCAAAGTCTAAATCCACAGACTTATGAAGGGCCCCTTAATTTTCTTATTCTTTTTTATCAAAACTAAATTTATAATATAATATCTCTTATTGGTTATTATTTTTTTCTTAGATACTAACTTTATTCCATAGGTATTATTTTCATGTTAGAGAAAAAAAAGAGCATTTATTGGGCTTTCTAATATTGGATCAATTTGCATACATAGACAAAGGTCTTTGTAAAATGACTGAATGTTAAACAACATACCTGTGGATTGAAGCCCCAAGTGGCTATAATAGCATTTCTGACTTGTTCTGGAGTGTACAGTTTTTCGTCTGAAGGCAATATGTCATGGTCGGCCAACGCTTTGATGATGTCAAACTTGGGCATCCATTCTAGACCCTTGGAGAAGTATTTGAGTTCAGAGTTGAACACTTCTAGGGCTGCCGCACAAGTACCGTGCTTGTTCCACTCGTGAATCCATAGGGAGTATTGAGGCGTGTCTATAATTAGGTCTATATCATCATCATAGCCCCTAAGGGTACCTTCCCACCATGTTGTGATAGCAAAAGCGTACTTCATGGAACTAACAAGTAAATGACAGGAGTGTGATAATTGGAACATTCAGAAACAATGTTATGTAGTCACAACATAGTGGAAGCGCTCACTAACACACAGTTCTAAACTTCCATTGCTGAAGACCAGCCTTCCAAAACATAGTCTACCTAGAGAATTACTCTCGCAACGCTAGTGCTACATCCTGTCTATCATTGTCAATTTAAGATGTGTAATCTTTAGGTGGAACTGGGATCAAAACCTTAACATGCCTATTATTCAATTCAATTATTTTACATTTATTTTGCAAGTAGGCATAGTACAAAAAGAGACGTATTCTGTCTCAACAATATTGATATAATACAATATCATTTTATGTACTATTGGTGTCTGGAGCAGTACATGATAAGCATCATTTAACATTTTTGTGAATAGCAACTCTTGGAGAAGGGAGGAGAATAGTGTTTCAAGCTTGTAACCTGGAAAACTAGGTTTTTTATGCAATAACAAGGCCCATTCACTATTCTTGGCTACTAAATATTGAAGGATTCTACTAATGCTGTCTTGGAAGCTCGTTCCACAAATATACTAATAATAGTCCTTTGCTTTTATTAAACTAAGCTAAACAATTAGTGAAGCTGGATGAAAAATGTTTTTGTCACAAAATGTAATAAAATAGTACGAGGGGCGTTCAAAATATTCTCGGTATTGATACGTTACAACCTCTTTTATATATATATTTGTTACTGGCCGCTAAGATTCATCCATTGACATTAAAAAAAAGTAAAATTGGAACCGAGATGTTCTTTTGTTTTTCTGCAATTGCCGAACAAACATGAACACCATGAGCGAATTAACAATTTTAACGAAATTAGAGCACCGATCCGTCATAAAATTCTTGACAAAACAGGGTAAAAATCAAAAAACCATAAAAGAGGAAATGGATTGTGTTTACCGTGAGTCTGCTCCTTCTTTATCTACTATTCAAAAATGGTCAAGCGAATTTAAGCGTGGAAGGGAGAGTATTGAAGATGACCCTAGACCTGGCCGGCCTGTAGTGGCTACCTCACAAGAAAATATTGATAAAGTGGAAAAACTTATATTGGAAGACGGCCGAGTGAAGGTAAAATCTATAGCTCAAGTAACCAATCTCTCTATTGGTACCGTACATGACATTATACATGACCATCTTAATATGTCAAAAGTAAGTGCAAGATGGGTTCCGCGAATGCTGACGCTTCTTCAAAAGGATATGCGTGTGGCTTGCTGTTCAGATTTTATCGACCTGTGTGGTGAAAATCCCGATGAGGTGCTGCAAAAAATAGTTACTGGAGATGAAACCTGGGTTCATCATTATGACCCAGAGAGCAAACAGGAGTCCATGCAGTGGCACATTAAGGGTTCAGCTCATCCCAAGAAGTTCAAGGTAATCCCGTCAGCTGGCAAGGTCATGGCCACAATATTTTGGGATTGTGAAGGAGTTTTGCTTATCGATTATAAAGAAAAAGGTGTAAATATCACAGGGCAGTACTACGCTAACGTTATACGTCAATTAGGAGATGCGATCAAAGAAAAGAGGCGAGGAAAGTTAACCAAAGGTGTTCTGCTTCTGCATGACAACGCCCCTGTCCATACTGCTCATATTGCCAAGGCAGCTATTGTTGAATGTGGGTTTGAAACTGTTACTCATCCACCCTATAGTCCGGACTTAGCCCCAAGCGACTTCTTTTTGTTTCCCAATCTTAAAAAGGATCTGCGTGGAAATAAATTTTCTGACGATGAAGCGTTGAAGACGGCCGTGGAGGAGCATTTTTACACCAAAGATAAAAAATATTTTTATGAGGGATTAAAAAAAATAATTGATCGATCTTATAAGTGTATGAACATAGGGGGGGAGTATATTGAAAAATAAAAATATCAAACTTTTCGTACTTGTTTGTTTTTATCCACATACCGAGAATATTTTGAACGCCCCTCGTACATAGGCAGTTACAAGCCCGAGACGCCATTCTTCTCCTCTCTCTTTCCCACACGATAGACCCGACACCCTCATAGAGAATCCATGGAATACTAAGAAAGTTGTCTTCTCTGGGAGACTATTATGTGTGATCTGGACCCTGTTGAAGGTGCCATCCTATCCAGGAAGGCCAGATGGTGGTAAAGACTGATGTAGGTTGCCAGTGGCTGGCATTCTTGAACCTCACTGCTTGCCTTGGGATCAGTGTAACATGTAGTGTTCAGTATAAACTGCTTTTAATAAAAATATTTTGTGCAATCTCACCATATTCTACATCAATCCACAGCTCCATCAATTGCCTCTCAATGGGCCTAATAATTTCAGCATCAAAATGCCAACTACTGTTACAAAAGGCTGGACCCATAGTACCCTTTTTTGTTGGCCAAATTCCATGAATAGTCCACTCTTGGCTAGTAGGAATGTTACACTTATGGTCCGTATCCACTTGCTTCCATTCCTTACAGACTGTGTTAGGCCAATGTTGAGTAAAGATTATAAAATCAAACTCATGGCTCCTGTACTTCTCATCTTCCCAGCTTAACCCACCATGAAGTACACTGCAAAAAATAATAATATATTTATTTAAATCTTTATTGTACAAAGGCAGACTTAATGCTGGCCATTCTATAACAATTAAACTGTCAGGACAACCATCAAACAATAAAAGGTAAGAGCTATTACAGGCTTAATTAGATAGTATAATATTGTATATAAATATACTCATACATCGGGTTAGAGCGAAAACCAACCTGAGTTAGCCATTATTGCACAAATAATATTTTAAGTTTGTGGTCTCTTCTAACATATTTGTCGCATTTAGAGATGTAAGAGCAGGTAGTTGTGTAGCAAATTTTATGAACTTTAAGTGTATTTATATAAATTAAAAAGTATTTAAATGACATGTAAAAAAGTGAATTTACTAATAAAAATGAGTTAGTTGGTTTTCACTCTAACCCGGTGATATATATGTACTTAAATATCTACATACTAAATACATATAAACTACTGAAAATAATAAGAATAACATTCTTCTTCCATCATATAATATACAATAATAATCTTGAAAGTAATTTATTTATATTTTGGCAATTTAGCTTTAATACATTTGTGTGTTTATGTTCAAACTACAATAAATCACATTTCCACTATCTGTGGAGTTAGGACCTTTAAACTCTTGTAGACTCTTATTTAAAAAGCTCAAATTAGTAACATGGGCTTTAATGTAAATAAATACCTTATATATTTGTCAATAAACATCCTGATCACTTAATAAAATATACTTGTATAATGGGATTATACCCAACTAATCTGCCCAAGATGTGTAAGTGACTGACTGTGATAGTAGAAACTGCCACATAGTGTTATAACTTGTTTAAAGGCAAGTTTTCAACCAGTGTGTTCTTCCTGTAATATCATATGGAGCAGAAATGTGGATGTATGTTCAGAACTTCTGATAAATAGAGTACAAAATGGTGAAATTCGTCAGAAAACCAAAGTTACAGATAGACATAGCTCTCAAAATTGCTAAAGTAGTTTCAGGAAGACGCAAAGTAGGACGACCACTGCCGGTGGACGGATGATTGCTGATAGATCGCAGGAAGTCGTATGAAGTGGCGAGCCAAGGCGAAGGCCTATATCCTGCAGTGGAGTGACACAGGCTCTTGATATTTTATAATGACCTACATAAAATTCCTTTGTTGTAATATTACCTTACAAATAGAACTACAAAACAGAAGACCACATCGGATTTTGCCATTTTACACTTTCACTGGTACAAAATAAATATTGAACTATTTATAATACTATACGGCTTATTATTTCATGGATATTTATACATTAAATAACGTATTAAATAAGAAATTCATAAAATAATTGCATATTTGCAAAACTTATTCAGTCAGCAATTTGACAGCACTAGTGATGTACACCGCAGCGTCAATTGTAATGTACATCGAAGTCCTTCGCGCCATTTTGCGTGGACATGTCAAGTGCAAGTTTTTGTTTTGTAAATTAATTTACTGTGGATATTATTGGTCAAAAGTGGTGTTGTTTTGTTTAATAATGTGCTACAATGTGAATAATTATGGAAAACAATAAATTCGACTTTAAATATGGGGCACAAGTTGCAGTTTATTTTTTGCGGTTTTCCCGCGCTGTCAACTCCCATATTTTACCCGACGTGTTTGAGCAGTGGATGGTTCCGCGAGTGACTCCAAGAAAAGCATTAAATTCAGCAGCATCTGGAATTTGATGATGACCTCATTAACTCATGATAAAGAAAGATACATTACGTTAGACTTGGCTGTATGGGCTAGACCCTTTGCCTTCCCTATCACCTCATTCGTCATCCATCGGGAGAATAGAACCAAAAAAAAAAATGTAATGTACATCTCTATAGAGTTCTTCGCGCCATTTTGCGTGGACATGTCAAGTGCAAGTTCTTGTTTTGTAAATTAATTTACTTTGGATATTATTGGTCAAAAGTGGTGTTGTTTTGTTTATTAATGTGAATAATTATGGAAAGCTATAAGTTGGACTTTAAATATGGGGCACAAGTTGCTGTCAACTCCCATATTTTACCCGACGTGTTTAAGCTATGGTGCCGCGAGTGACTCCAAGAAAAGCATTAATTTTTTTTTTTTTATTTATATAAGGACATGGTACAGAATACATAAGTCCTAAACAATGAAAAGCATCAAATTCTGCAGCATCTGGAATTTGATAATGACCTCATTAACGCATGAAAAAGAAAGATATATTACGTCAGACTTAGCTGATTGGGCTAGACCCTTTGCCTTCCCTATCATCTCATTCATCATCAAATAATAGAACCAAAAAAAAGTACATCTCTATATAATCTGTGATTGAAATTATAAGATGTTTAATTATTTTTTGTCTTTCAGATAATAATATTTCAAATGACAAAATTTTTATAGGTTCTCGAACCGTCTGGGAGTGCAGTAATCTAGCGGTCAACCTATGGATTAAACGAAATAATATAAATATTTGTTATTTAAAAATTTTTATATCGTCACTTCACATGAGAGCGTTCTCTTCTCAGATATTTAAAACTGTTTACAAGCGGCTGGTTTATGCTGTGTGATAAAAGGACACACAGCCTAGTTTTCTCACATAAATAATAATATAATTTTCTAAACAATATTTTAGATGGTGGTTTCATTAAACTATGACAAATAATCTATATACTAGGTATTCCTACCTACCTGAAGGTAAACTTTGCTTTAAATCCAAAAAGAGTATTAATGAGAAATACACTTACGCACATTTGTCATAAATTTACAACACCACTGTGCCTGCCTTGTTGAGCACGTTAAGCTGTCGGACCCGAGTCTGCTAATATCAACTAATTATCGAGAAATATGTTCTGGAAGGTCCATCTACAGTAGTGTTGGGGCTATTTTTCATTCTAGGGTCTGTGAAATCAATCAATAATTATCATTAAGTCAATCATGAGATTATTATTGTAAGCACTGTTATTTAAGGTAACAAAAAAAATTGCATGCACCAGCAGTTCATAGAACTCGCTGTGTTATTATTGTTGGCACAGAGGCAATACATAGAAACATTATAAATTGAAATTAGGTCTACCAAGAGCTGACCTACGCTTCATAAATAAGGCCGCCATAAATAGGAGACATGCTTTTACAAAAAATGATTTTGTAGAAATATTAAATGTGATTTTTGTATTGGCAATTTTCATACCTAACAATATTTTACTGAGACAGGCATTTTGTCTAAAATTAATGAAAAGCTAAAGTTCTAATTTTACCGATTTGTTTCGAAAATAATTCAATTAATACTAGTCATCATCACTTGCATTGTCAAACATCCATAGATCCATACGATAAATAGTGTTTACTTTTTTTGGGGTTAGGTTTAGTTTTCAATAAATTTTAATTGCGTCGTGCCCGTAATTTTTAATATTTTTTTGTTCGTAACGAAAAAAAATTACGTTTAGGTAGATATTTTGAACTTGGGAGAGCTCGTTTGCAAATAATTTTATTTTAGTATACCTATACCTAATGCCTCCGAGGTCTAGCGGTTAATTCCGTGGATTTGGACTTGGAGGTACAGGGTATAAATTATTCAATTTATTTGTGATATTTCTCAAGTTTGGTACGCTAAAGACATCGCGGAGAGAGATTTCCTTAGTACAATTGGAAAATAAAATATATATTGAGTCAGAATAAGAGTCTTGCAGAAATCAAGCGAGACTCTTGCGCAAGACCAAGACCAAGATTTGGAGTGCAAGACCAAGACCGAGACCAAGACCACCTATTCTGATACAAGACCAAGACCAAAACTGACTAAGTCTTGCTTTGGGCAACAGTAATTATGTTCATATATAATATGTGTTCGACAAGTCGGTGTTAGCGCTTTTATTACTATATTTCGCTTTAAAGGTGGTTCGACTTTCGTTTTTATCAAAATTAGGTTTTGCTTTCATGACGTACACGGCAGATGTAGCTGAGATCGTCCGTAATGTTTTTGTTATTATTTTTGTTGAGTCGTTTGCACGTTACGTTTTTAATAGGGATCACCTAATACAATATGGGTATAAATTTCTCTAGCAAGTAGCCAATACCTTATCTAAAATAATAAGCTAACTGCTTATGAAGCTGGCGTAACGAACTACAGCCCTAAGCTAGACCAATAGGTGCGATACCGTAAACCTGACCCGTTTTATTAAACACTTCGCTCTGTTGGTCCTGGAAAAAAATGCTCGCGTGCGTCACGTACCGATGATCAAGTATCTTCACAATTACCAACTACATTATGGGCCTGTCCAGCAGCAATTACTTGGTACTCGATAATTCTATGCCTCTCCATTAGAACAAATAAATAAAAGCGCGGTAAATTTATTTTTTTCATTTTTAGGCACTGACGCTGCTCTGAAGATCCAGTATATAATAATATATATTCTTGTGTTTTGTTTTTTGCCAACTCAAATTCAAAATTCAAAATAATTTATTGTCAGAATTGTTTACATGTTTCAGAAACATTATCTTCATATACAGTTGAAACAATCTGCCCACATTAGGCATACAATATTTAATATTTTAACTAAACAATATTATATTATATTATTATTATTGCTGTTAATACAAATTAGTTTTAAATTTAAAACCTATGTCAAATTAACATATTATTCAAACATTTTATTTTTACTATACCTACTACTTATTTACTAATACTAATAAAAATTAACAACTACAAGGTGCAAATGTCGTAATTAAAACTAAAACAATAACAATCAGCAATACAAATAACAAAAAAAGGTACTTAATTTAATTCGCTGTCATTTAGATAATCCCCTCCTCCCCGCCTCCGTGGTCTAGTGGTAACAAACGTTGCCGTGAACTCGGGAGGTCGTGGGTTCGATTCCCATCGGGGGCAAGTTGTAGATTGTATAATTTGTCTCGGTCTGGGTGTTTATATGTATAATATGTATATATTTACAAAAAAAGAAAGTATAATATGTAGTTTATCAACCATCTAGTTTTCGTTACACAAGCATCGTAGCTTACCACGGAAACTAGATGGCGCTGTGTGACCTGTCTGGAAATATTTATTATTATTATTATTATTATAACAACTCGTCGATACTATTAAAAGCTAGCCGTAAATGTCCAATGAAAAGCACGAATTTGGTGTAATTTTATGATACTCTAGTGTTTGTGCTGGGTTTTAAAGTGCTCAAAAACACTGTGATATATCTCGGGCAAATACTTGCCGGCATTTTCACATTAATTGAATAATATTTTATAGCAAGAACGCCTTAAATTATCAAACAAAGCATTCAATGCCTACGCCTGACATACGCAAGGGGCATATCATTAAAATTTTAGGCGTTTAGATACTTGAATGGGGTGAGACCTAAAAACCGAAGAAAGGTTTATTAATAAAGCCGCGTTCAAATTCTGGCAAAGCAACGAGGTTATTTTAGGAATTTTATTTTACATAATGACAGTCGATAGATATCTTATCTTATAATCTTATTACTTAATTAACAAAGTCAAAGTCAAAATATCTTTATTCACGTAAACAGGCATTTGTGACGCGTCATAATTTAAAATGATTCCACTGTTAGTGGAAGACTAAGCAGCCAAGTGGTCCAAAGAGTAAACTGTTACCAGAAGACTAGCAGCTTAGCAAATTCCAGTGGCTTGTTAATATTTAATATGACTGAGAAAGGAATCTGCAATTGACTGAATTACACAACAATAAATAAATATCTTTTAAATTCAGCTGGGTACCTACCTACTTATGAGATTACAATACCTGGTACAGTGGTACCCCACCAGGTATGTTATGACATTCTAGAAATTTCACTACCGACAAGTACAAGATGATATTTATTTATTTATAAACTCTTTATTGCACAATAAACTTTAAAGTAATGTATAAGGGCGAACTTAATGCCTTTCGATATTTTATAACAGCTAACCTTTGGGAGTGTGGTAGAAGATTGCGAGGTGCATTATTATAAATATACATCATTAATCATTTTTCATTACAGCGCCTAGACACAGCGTCCTAGAGCTGGCTTGGCGAGGATACGATGTCAATTTTGAATGACAATTTATTAACGATTCCACAAGTTGGTATTAGTGGAACCGAGACCGACGGCTTAACGTGCTCTACGAGGCACGGGAACGGCGGTGTTGTAAATCTATGACAAATGTACGTAAGAAAAGTGTATTTCTCATTGGTACATGCCGGGTGGGTTTGAACCGACCTAGTAGTAGGATTTAAGGAACGCGTTCTCACAACCGAGCCGAAATGTATAATAAATACTGAAACCACTTAAAATAAGTCAGTGGGTACCTACTTGAAAGATGTGTATATTGAAAATTTAATTGTATTTTTTTTAAAATGTGTTGAATTTTTTTATATTCACTTACGGATTACTGCAAAAATGCTTTAGATTTTTATGGACCCCATAAAAATCTAAATCGCCTTAAAATCAACTTTTAAATATCGTGTTTAAATTTTCGCTCGGAAACACTGCAGTTGCAAATGGCTGTCGAATGACGTCACGTCATGTTTGACTTGGAGCTTTTCTTACTTTATTTCGCTTTGAAAGTCGTTAGAGTGGCGTTTTCATTCAATTTAAACAAAATTTAGTAAAAAAATCGCTCTTTGTTTTGCTTTCAAGACACGATCTTCGTATTATTAAGTGACGTCAATCACGCTGACTAATGTTTTAAAGGTAACATTTTAAAATCTGAAACAATGTATTTATTTTATTAAAATATAAAAGATCATGTTAATTAAAACGACAATCAGTGATTTTAGGTGGGTACTACGATAACTGCCTCCGTGGTCTAGCGGTTAAGTTTGTGGATTTAGACTCAGAGGTACCGGGTTTTATTCCTGGTCGGGACACAATAATATTAATTAATTTATATAATTAAAATTAAATAATTAGGTATTTAATTTATTTGTGATATTTATTGAGTTTGGTACGCTAGAAACATCGACGAGCCTGCCACTTTTCATGATTGGCCTGTAGTAAAGTTGGCTAAATGTGAATCCGCTTCTTTATAAGCGTGGTTTCTAACCACCCCGAAAGGAAAACGGTCGTGATGATACTTTACTTTTTATACTTTTAGTACAATAAAATGAAGATTATAATTAAACAAAATACAAATTTTTTTACAATATACATCTAGGTACCCTATTGCTGTGAAAACACCGCTGGGTTGCAATCAATATATAAGCTGCTGGTCTTCTGCTAACAGCTTACTTATTGGACCACTTTGCTGCTTAGTCTTCTACTAGCAGAAGTAGAATCAAACTGTGGTTACAGTTTGGCGAGCTATTTAATAAGTTATATGTATTGGAAAGTAAATATATGATTGTTTTTTTTTTTTTTAATTCAAAATAATTAAATTAATGACGTTTCATAATACCTGGTTTACGTGAATAAAGACATTTTGACTTTGACTTTGAAAATCCCTACCGGTAACCTTGGCGTACTGGCCTGGCTGGCCAAACGGGTTGGTGACGGTTTGATGCCATTATTATTATTTATTTTGTTGTCAATCTATTTTTATTTTCTACCCGTAGTAAACCTCGTTTTTCTCATTGGTAGGTTCCAGTTCGTCGAGGAATTTTCTGAATAACCCGTATTCTTGGACCTTTCCCTGAACGGATCTCGTCCACTCAATTATTCCTTGCACCGTCGAACGGAGGGTCGCTTCGGCACGTCACGAGAAATATCGTGACGTAACTTGAAACCTCCTTGAATCGTGTTTATATTTTTTACGGCATGTATTTATATTATTTAAACTTGGACGATAAAGATTGATGATGAAACTCTAGAACAAGTAAATGAAATTATATATCTTGGCAGTGTTTTCACTGCGGATGGGAAGTATGATAGGGATGTTAAAAGAAGAGTGAACGCGGGAAATAGTGTTAACGGTGCCCTGGGGTCACTGATCGCCAGTCGAAATGTCAGTGACAAAGCCCGACTCGCTATACACAATGCCATGCTGGTACCAACACTTATGTATGGAAGTGAGACGTGGATATGTCAGAACACGCATGAGAGTAGAGTTAATGCAGTGGAAATGAGGTCGTTGCGTCGGATATGCGGTATTACTTTAACGGACCGCATACGAAATGACGAAATACGCAAAAAGGTGGGTATGAAAGAAAGCATAGGGACAAAAATAAGGAAAGGCATGCTCCGATGGTTCGGGCATGTTGAAAGGATGACTGAAGAGAGATTGACGAACCAGATATATAATGCGAAAGTTGTGAGTGAAAGAGGCCCTGGCAGACCAAGACTCACTTATCACGATCAAATCAATAAAACAATAGCTGACGGTGCAATAAAAAGCCATCGAAACAAAAGGGCATGTATGAAGAGGTTGATGAATGTCGAAGAAGCGAAAGAGGTATGTCGAGATCGTGACAAATGGCGCTCAATTGTCTCTGCCTACCCCGCAAGGGACCTGGCGTGAAGATATGTATTTAAACTTGTATTATTTATTTTCTTATTAAATTCACTAATTATTATTTATTATATATATATATATATTTGTTTTATACTTCACGAATTATATAATACGTTAATTGTGAAATTCAGGCGAAATAAATAACTGTAGAATACTAAGGTAGTTAGTGCAGCTGGAGCCCAAGACACAAGAAGAAAATTTCTGGTTTGGGCTCCAACGTGCAAAACAATTGGAAATATGTAGTGTCAATCTTGTACACATCAAGTAATTTAATATCGAAATATTTCACTATTAAAAAAATATAGTAATAGTTGCAAGAACGCTGGCTGCAGTTCCCGGCTCAATTGTAATACTGATTCTTTGGGCGAAGAAAGAGCCAGCCCTCTTGTCACCGGAGGAGACATAATGTTATGTCTTATAAAATCATTTTTTCTCTTGGACTCCATGGGCCTAGAGGTTCTACAGCAAACGGCACAAATATGTAATCTTTTAATATACTAACATACTTGCGCCGCTTGCTGGACTCCGCATTTTCCGCCGCGGCTCCCGCTTTATGCGCTGTCCCCCTGGGATGCGACGCGGAGAGGGTTAAATTAAATTATTATTAAATTAGTTATTTAATTTACAATTTTTATCGATACATGCATATTCATAAAATGGAAGAGACAGACTTATGGATATTAAAAGTGTTAGAGCGTGTAGTAATTCTAACAAAATGAATATTTAGAATACGGGAACGCAATTTATTTTTGCCAAAAAAAACCTTATCTTACCGTAAATATTTGGTAACATTTACGCCTTTTTTACGTCTTCCAGTTGTAGAATACAGGCGTGAAGCCCAAACATCTACTTATTGGGGTCAAAAGTGTCCATAATTTGAACATGTTGGTGGCAGCGGTCATCACGTACGTTAGCCGGTTGACATTATCAAAATTTCGCGCGATTAAATACGTTATCTGTAAAAAAATTGTAACTTATACATATGGTTACTGATTTATTACCTTTTGTGAGAATATTTCAAATTTATTTTAAGGGGCAAATATAAACGTTTTGGGGTCTAAAATGTCCATAATTTGAACACGTTGGAGGCAGGGGTCACGTTCGTTGGCCGGGTGGGGTGACATTGACTTCTCCAAGGTGCCCGGGACTTGGCGGATCTTGAACTGTCTATGAATTGGGACATCTCTCCAAGTCGCAGACATATACGCGTTATCTAAGGACCCTTCAATGAGGTGTATCAGGCAAAGCTTTTTGTAGATGTCGCTAACGGCACTGGTACCTTGTTTACATCTTTTGACGCATCATTTTTTAATGTTTTTGTAGTTTTTTATTTTTATAACAGAAAAATGTATTTTAAATTAACGCTACCTACCTTAAAATACGAATTAAGGAAGCGCACACCGTCTTTAAAAAGAAAAAAGGTTGTATTAATAGATCGGAAATTTCGAGATCACCATATCTTTGATTTCGCTTGGAAATCTCGATTTGTACACTTAAAAGCTGCTCACTCCGACATAATATCCAGAAAAAAATAAATTTCGTAATAAAAATACAAGTTTTCTATGCAACTGACAGTTATATAAGGTACCAACTATCATGCGCCATCTATCGTGATAAAAAGTTAGTGATACACCCCATTAATTAAAAATGGATTGGAATTTAAATTCACAGAGTAATATTGTATATGACTGCCTCCGTGGTCCAGTTTAGTCTGTGGATTTAGATGCGAAGTTATACTGGGTTGGATTCCTGGTGATAAATTATATTTAATGTATTTGTGATTTTTCTAGAGTTTGTAGTTGTTTGTGCCACTTGTCATGATGGGCCTACCGTCAGGTCGGCCACAGACACTAAAGCATAATCGTGCAACAGCAATAAAAACAATAATAATAATACTAATAAACACTAGTAAATTAGTTGAAGGTCTGTAAATTAGGTGTGTGTGTGTGTGTGCCTATGTGTATGAGGACTCAGTAAAAACTCAGTAGCTTTTCTACTATTTATGTTTTGAAGCTTAAGAAAAATATTCTGGGTCAACACAACATATCTCTTTAAACTTTCCTTTAAGTCATTAAACAAATCAATATCAGAGTAGTCTTTATTGTAGGTACCAAACCAACTGTTCTATAAAGGACATAATTTCCTGCGAATCTATTTGCGTTGGGGTAAAGCCCAAACAATTACAATTTACACGTAATTTTTTTGAAATTTCAACTTTATTTTTTTACAGTTCCGGCTTTCACAAATCCGGCTTGTGCTTGAACTAAACCACATCATCCTAAAATAAATTATATAGTTTGACCTGTCCTTATTTTTTATGTCTTTGCTCTTAATCCAGCAATTTTGATAAGGGTTCGTGACCTACCTGTTGCTAAGAGCTTTGACGTCAAATTCTAACCAAAAGGGTCAGTAATGTTAGGTTAGGAAATAATGTTTCGTCAAGTATTCAATACGATTACATTTCTATTTTCAGCAATAGGTTTGTTCAAAGTGGTAAGTGACGCGCGAGGTCCATGAATGTTAGCAACTGGAATCAGACACTCATAACTGACATCAGTCCCTATCACTGTGCCGCCTTGACTGGGCATGACGGCAATTCCTGATCCCGAAACGTGTGGTTTCACTTTACTGGGTTTATCGGCACGAACAGTGGATACTTTC
The DNA here is from genome assembly GCA_910589645.1 of Tinea semifulvella. Taxonomy (NCBI): domain Eukaryota; kingdom Metazoa; phylum Arthropoda; class Insecta; order Lepidoptera; family Tineidae; genus Tinea; species Tinea semifulvella. Next base: position 8,449,279 of record OU342595.1, on the reverse strand, counting down.
CCGTCCGGCAGACTGGGCTACGACATTACCACCATCAGTCTGCCTACCACCTATTAAAATATTTTAATTAAGTATACGACTTGACTGAAATTACAATTGTTAATTTTAATGGCGGTTGACATGGTAGTAATACGGCCAGTTGCAGAAGTGGTATACTCGTAAAAGCATAAGAAATTCTAAAAAAGGATTTAAAATTAAATAAATAATAATACCACTCTATCGACTCCATGGGCCCAGAGTTTCTACAGCAACAGCAAACAGCACAAATATGTAATCTTTTAATATACTTACATACTTGCGCCGCTTGCCAAATTTTCCGCCGCGGCCTCCGCTTTATGCGCTGACTCCCTGAGATGCGATGCGGCGAGGGTATCAACGCACGTGACGTCCCACACCAGAGGACGTCCTCGTTTCCAGGGGACCATCATCTCGGATAACTCCAGCAGGCTCCAGAAGAGCTGGAACCTTGATAGTGGCTAGAGCCCTTTTAATAGTATCGTTAAGGGAGTCGTGGCAGGAAAATCTGCCCGCACTTTTGGAACAGGAGAGCCCATGAACTCGAAGACAGTAGACCTCCTTTCCACACGGACATCGATGTAAGAATAAAATAATTTATGTAATAAGTTTGTTACGAGTATACGCCATGTCATTTGTATTTAGCTTGTCAGTTTGGTTATTTCAGTTAAGGCATAGGAATACGTTAAACATGTGAAAAAATAATCAACCTTAACTGCAACTGGTCGTTGTTTTCCAAGTATTGTTTATGTAGGTACCTATTGGAAACTCGATGCGATATACTGGCAATCTGCATTACCTACAATACACTCATTACATCGGCCAACGATCTCCAGTGCATTAATTTTAATGATCTAATATAGCAAAAAAGTGCAATCCGATGCGCTTCCGGGCAAGTATGTGGATGGCAAAAACTATGCGCTAAGCCGTGACGTGGTTTTTCTCGATAATTAGTGCCGTGCGCACGAACCCTGGCGCGTGGCAAAGCTTTTTCTAGGATATTTCGGATTTTTCTTCGTAAACAACTAGTAAGTCGTCTGGGTGGTGTGATTTATCCACAGGGGTCCCACAAGGTGGGATCCTTTCTCCCTTACTATTTTCCCTGTTCATTCATTCTGTCACCTCATTTTTGCACTGTCATTATCACCTTTACGCCGATGACTTGCAGCTGTATGTGCAGACCAATATTGAAACCGTCAACAGTGCCATAGCATGGTTGAACGCGGATTTAACTTGTATTCATGGTTGGTCGAGGCGTTTTGGGGTGGTTGTCAACCCAAGTAAGTGCCAGTCTATTGTCGTAGGTAGCAGCAAGCTTATGTCGAAAATTGATTTTTCTGCGCTGGAGGTGGTTAGGTATGACTCAGCACCCATTCCATTCTGTAGTAACGTAAAAAATCTCGGTGTGTTTATCGACTCAAACCTTAGTTGGGTAACTCAGCTTTCTAACACAAACCGAAAAGTCTTCGCATCGCTTCATTCACTCAATAAGTTGAAAAAATTCTTGCCGATCAAAGCAAAAATTATCATTGCTCATAGTCTTCTTCTTCCACTTATTGATTACGGCGATGTATGTTGTGTTAATATGACCGAAGAACAACTTAACAAGATGGATCGCATTCTTAATTCCTGTATTAGGTTCATTTTTTGTCTTCGTAAGTTTGACCATATTTCCGAATATCGTTCGCGACTAAAATGGTTACCTATACGATCTCGACGAAATCTTAGAATTCTATGTCTACTGTACTCAATATTAAATGAGTCTAATACACCTATTTACTTAAAAGAATACTTCTCTTACCTTAGCTCCTTTCATAATAGAACCCTTAGATCTACATATAACTCCGTCCTTTCTATTCCTTCCCATAATTCTAACTTTGTATCCAAATCCTTCGTAGTCACAGCATCATCCCTGTGGAACAGCCTACCTGTTGCTATCCGACAAGCACCGAGCAAAGCCACCTTTAGAAAACTAGTTTTCACACATCTTATGAAGTCGCATTGAATCTTTACTATTTTCTTTTTTGTATGTTTTATGGTTATGTGTAGTTCATTTTAAATGTGTTATTGTTTTTACTGTGTAGTAGTTATTTATATATTTATCATATTATGTATGTAATAATGTGTATGTTTATCAGTATATATATATTTCATATATGTATTATATATTAGGTTACGTCAAGTTAACTTATTCTCTTTATGTAATTATTTTTGCACCTACTCCTAGATTATTTTTTGATCTCTTTCTTGTCCCAAAGGTCGACTGTCAGAGAATGCCTAACGGCATTAAGCTTCGCCTTTTGTACTATTGTGCAATAAAGTTTTTAAATAAAATAAATAAATAAATAAGTTACTTCTATGGTTATTTATTATTGGTATTCTAGTATACGAGTATACCTGGTTCTAAAGTTTGCACCTGTGTTTATTTTTTTAACTCGGTCGGTAAATAACAAAGGAACACAACTTTTAGCTTCTAGCCTAAAATGGCAGAAAACTAAACACATCCTTTGGTGACGTCAACAGGAATGCGCGCATCGGAAGTTGCGTGAGTCAGGACTGAGTCAGTGGAGCTCCGTCCACGAACAAGGAATGCCACAATTGTAATAACATGGATGTATATACAAAGTCTTGAATAATAATAGTTAATATTCGATGCGCTGGCCCAAAAATTATAAAGAGAAGTTTATATACCACGTGATTTTGTATGATCTTACGTTAGACTAATATCTTATTCTATTGATGGAAAAAAATACTTTTCCTAAGAAACCCTATTAAGAGAGAGGTGCCATTTAGCCAACTTTACTATCCTCCTCCTCCTCCTCCTTAGTCGGTACCCCACTGATGGGGATCGTGACTTTAACTTTACTATAGGCCCTTTTATTATTATCTACTTCATCATCACGACCGTTTCTTTTGGGGTGGTTAGAAACCACGCTTATAAAGAAGCGGATTCAAATTTAGCCAACTTTACTATAGGCCAATCATAACAAGTGACGATTTCGTCGATGTCTCTAGCGTACCAAAGTCGAGAAATATCACAAATAAATTATTGTGTCCCGACCAGGGATCCAACCCTATAACCTCCGCATCTAAATCCACGGAGTTAACCGCTAGACCACGGAGGCAGTAATTACTGAGGATAGATTAGATATCTATAATGATTTATTTAAGTGTTTAACCTGTAAAACGGAGTTATGTTTTGATTACTGTAGCCCTATTCTGTTATTTAGTAGCAAACGTTATTTAATGGAATCCGTTAACTACACACATCAAAAGTGTCTAGGGATCAACATATATTTTTGCAATAACTTTTCTCCTGATTGATATTCATTAAAATTTTCTTTAAGGATTGATCAAATAAAATGTTTTCGTTTGTCTACAGTAACGATAAACCAAGTCACCTTTGCATTAGTAAAAAAAATTGCCATTTTCCTAATAAAGGGATTTTTGACATTTGAACCACTAACATTAAAGTTCGAAAAAAAGACTGAAATAACAGTTTTTTTTTTAATTTTATTGGGTAACTTAAACAATTAATAATCCGTGTTTCTACCGCGAACACTAACAACACAAGAACATCGGTTTGGCATACTCAAAATGAGTTCATCCAAATCACGCTGTGGAATGGCCGCCCATGTTCGTTGCAACAACAAAAAAAGGTCTTCTTGCGACTGGATACCCTCCATATTCGGCAGAGCTCTTCTCTGAAGAATATCCCATGCATGCTCAATCGGGTTCAAGTCTGGCGACTGAGCAGGCCAGGGCAGGACATTGATGTTAGCTGCGGCGAGAGTCTGTCTTACAACTCTTGCGGTGTGCGGTCGTGCATTATCATGCATTAACTGAAATAAGGGACCGATATGCACTTGTAGAGGAACGATGACGTATGATACAACCGTCTCAGCATAAATTTGAGCGTTGAGGTTGCCTCTGATCCAAATCAACTCAGTTCTTCCGCCGATCGAAATACCCGCCCATACCATGATGGTTCCACCACTATAAGGATGGACTTCCTGGCAGGATTTTAATCGCTGTTGGCGTCCAGGGGTTCTCCAGTGTCGTATACGTCTTGTATCCGGCCTCATACCAAAACGAGACTCATCAGAAAAGCACACGAAACGCCATTGTTCTTCTGTCCAATTTCTGTGTTCAAGAGCCCATTGATATCGAGTCCTACGATTGTGCATTGCTATAGGTGGTACCCGTAGCGGTCTTCGGGAATGAAGGTTCACTTCATGCAAGCGGTTTCTGACTGTTTGGTCGCTAATTAAGTTCCCTGAAGAGCGATGAAGGCTCACGGCTAACATCATGGCGGTTATTGTTGGAGTTCTTCGAGCTGTGATTTGAATGTATCGGTCTTGTCTCCGTGTGGTGCAGCGATACCGTCCTCCATGGCGCTCAGCCACGGTACCAGTGGTTCGGTAACGTGTCCAAAGTCGACTGATAACACTCTGACTTGTATTCAGAGCTAAAGCCACAGTACGTTGCCGGGAACCAGCTTCTATCATTCCCACGGCTCTGATCATTTCTTCCCTGCTTAAATGACGTCGCCGCTCCATAATAACGTTGGTTTTAATCAGTAGTAGGGAAACAGTAGCACTAATAATGTCTTCAATGCGTCTTATGTTTTTATAGGGAAAATATTGACAGCTGATTTTCATCTTTTACTCGAATTTGATTGACAGTTCCTGTTTTAAATTATGAAATGCACCAAAAAGGATCCATATAAATTTATAAAATCATAAATTTATTACAAAGCCACATCTCAATCACAAGAAATCCGCATAAACATGCATGATCCCTAGACTTTTTTGATGTGTGTATATATATATCACGCTATTAAAGTTCATTGCACGAACGCTGTCAAGGCCGAACGCTTATAGAGTTGAGGATTTAATAATATTTTGTAATTATGACGCAACCTCTGACGTAAATAACGAAATCCACTAATAACGTTTGCGGCTAAGTAACAGAATGGGCTACAGTTACTTTTGATGCAGTTTTACGTAATTCATGTGTGACTAATTTACCGTTGGCCCTAATCATTCAGTCGCGGCATAAATAAATTGCATTTTGGGCAGGTTCGTATAGGAATGTCTATGGGTACTTAAACAATGTCGACAAACTTACCATTCTCTCACTACCAACCCCATAAAATAATGAATGCTACTTATTTATGCTTTTAATTTAAATGCGAAGGGAATGCTTTGATAATGAGACAACGCGGCGTGCTCGATATCTAAACGAAATCTCATGCTTGATTATTTGCTTGATTTGGTGATGAGGAATCGCCAGATGGACGGATGACCCAAGAAGGTAGCTGGCGGGTGGGTTGGATGAGGGTTGCAGACACAGGCTGATGATAATATTGATATATATTTTAAAATATTTCAAGTACATACTAATAAATAAAACAGGTTTAAAATATAATAAGTGGATTTATTTAACAAAATACTCTTTAATATACACACATCAAAAAAGTCTAGGGATCAAGCATGTTTATGCGGATTTCTTGTGATTGAGATGTGGCTTTGTAATAAATTTATGATTTTATAAATTTATATGGATCCTTTTTGGTGCATTTCATAATTTAAAACAGGAACTGTCAATCAAATTCGAGTAAAAGATGAAAATCAGCTGTCAATATTTTGCCTATAAAAACATAAGACGCATTGAAGACATTATTAGTGCTACTGTTTCCCTACTACTGATTAAAACCAACGTTATTATGGAGCGGCGACGTCATTTAAGCAGGGAAGAAATGATCAGAGCCGTGGGAATGATAGAAGCTGGTTCCCGGCAACGTACTGTGGCTTTAGCTCTGAATACAAGTCAGAGAGTATATCAGTCGACTTTGGACACGTTACCGAACCACTGGTACCGTGGCTGAGCGCCATGGAGGACGGTATCGCTGCACCACACGGAGACAAGACCGATACATTCAAATCACAGCTCGAAGAACTCCAACAATAACCGCCATGATGTTAGCCGTGAGCCTTCATCGCTCTTCAGGGAACTTAATTAGCGACCAAACAGTCAGAAACCGCTTGCATGAAGTGAACCTTCATTCCCGAAGACCGCTACGGGTACCACCTATAGCAATGCACAATCGTAGGACTCGATATCAATGGGCTCTTGAACACAGAAATTGGACAGAAGAACAATGGCGTTTCGTGTGCTTTTCTGATGAGTCTCGTTTTGGTATGAGGCCGGATACAAGACGTATACGACACTGGAGAACCCCTGGACGCCAACAGCGATTAAAATCCTGCCAGGAAGTCCATCCTTATAGTGGTGGAACCATCATGGTATGGGCGGGTATTTCGATCGGCGGAAGAACTGAGTTGATTTGGATCAGAGGCAACCTCAACGCTCAAATTTATGCTGAGACGGTTGTATCAGACGTCATCGTTCCTCTACAAGTGCATATCGGTCCCTTATTTCAGTTAATGCATGATAATGCACGACCGCACACCGCAAGAGTTGTAAGACAGACTCTCGCCGCAGCTAACATCAATGTCCTGCCCTGGCCTGCTCAGTCGCCAGACTTGAACCCGATTGAGCATGCATGGGATATTCTTCAGAGAAGAGCTCTGCCGAATATGGAGGGTATCCAGTCGCAAGAAGACCTTTTTTTGTTGTTGCAACGAACATGGGCGGCCATTCCACAGCGTGATTTGGATGAACTCATTTTGAGTATGCCAAACCGATGTTCTTGTGTTGTTAGTGTTCGCGGTAGAAACACGGATTATTAATTGTTTAAGTTACCCAATAAAATTAAAAAAAAAACTGTTATTTCAGTCTTTTTTTCGAACTTTAATGTTAGTGGTTCAAATGTCAAAAATCCCTTTATTAGGAAAATGGCAATTTTTTTTACTAATGCAAAGGTGACTTGGTTTATCGTTACTGTAGACAAACGAAAACATTTTATTTGATCAATCCTTAAAGAAAATTTTAATGAATATCAATCAGGAGAAAAGTTATTGCAAAAATATATGTTGATCCCTAGACACTTTTGATGTGTGTATATAGTCGAACACATCTTGCGGAAAACTGGGAAGGCGGTTTTTGGGAAGGAAATCTCCAATCTACGGTATGCTGTATTCCAATCCTTCAACTAATTTCACCTTCGCAGCCTCCCTTATTGCTGACAGTGGAGCCGAGTTAAAAATAATCCACGGTTTTATAGGCATCAAGGTCGGTTGTGCGCGTTAGTCTGTGAGATTTGTCGACCACCATTTTGTTTTGTCTGTTTTGATGGAAAGACCAAATTTTCCACTCCTCCACGACCTCCAACCGATTCAGAAGCTCCACCATTCCATTTTCTGACGAGCCAAACAAGGTTGTATCATCGGCATACCAAAGACCAAAGTAACACAATACAAAATCACAATACAGTAAGCTGATCTTTGTAATGTTCAAACGGAGTATAATAACATGCCTTCGCTTACTTAATAGGCAATTACGGTCTGACAGTATTATTTACTTCAAGACAATAGACATTATCATACGGACGACCCGTCATAAGTAATACAATTTATTGGTTACAACAAGATCAAATATTATAGAGCGGATATTGGTTGCCATTTTCATACAATTTTTCTTGACAAACGAGAACGTTTTTTACACTTCCGTAGCACGCAGGTCGGCATATTAAATAAACCAATTTGATATTTTTAGACATTTATTCTGGTACACTTATATCTATATGACAATTTTGCCAATAAATCACGTAATGTATAAATAAAATACATATACACTAATATTTTTATTCGAAGTAATATACAAACAATATAAAAGAACTATATTATAATAAAATCTAAATTGAACCTAAAAAATAATAATAATACATAGAAAATAAAAATACATACTTGCAAAAAAATAGCTCCTCCAAATCGCTGTCTTGTGGCATGGTGCCCAATACACTAGCAGCATTTCCCCTTTGAATGATGATACTTAATTTTTGGGAGAAAAACTGCCAGCCCTATTGTCACCAGAGACGTCAATGAGCCTTGGAACAATTTGCCAATTTTGCCAATTACTTTAAAACATATACTTAAGAAATAAATAAGTATATTAACCATACCGATCCGCCTCCGTGGTCTAGTGGTAACATACGTTGCCGTGAACTCGGGAGGTCGTGAGTTCGATTCCCACCGGGGGCAAGTTGTACATTGTATAATTTGTCTCGGTCTGGGTGTTTATATGTATAATATGTATATATTTACAAAAAAAAAGTATAATATGTAGTTTATTATTAAAAACTGCATAGCCATTGTAGATTATTCACTGCATTAAATAATAAAGAATATCGGTAATACTTTTCTAGCTTTGTTATATATTGACATATTAGACATCTCTGACAGAACATTGACTTTTTACTACAAAACATAATGCTAGATAGATTAAGTTTTAACACCCTCCCTTAATCTAACCGCATTCCTAAACCATTGATATAAAATACATGCTTAGGTTTTGCAACAGATTTAGTCAACCCATCTGCATAACAGACTGACAAGTCCTCTTGAAACACAAAGAATAATTACAAGTCCCTTTTAAATACCTCAATAACCTTTTTACTGCAGCCATATGCTCATTAGTCCAACATGAGTTAAATTGACTTAGAAAACTGACAGCAAAAGAGATATCCGGACGTGTACATATAGACAGATACATTAAACTGCCTATAATTTCTTGATAAGTATTGTCTACAATATTTGGACCTCTACTTAATTTGATGTTTGGTATCAGCGGCGTAGCTACAGGATTACAATCTTCGAACCCATATTTATTGAGCAAGTTGTTTACATACCTCTCCTGATCGATAAATAGCATACCATCTCGCCTTCTAATCCTCATACACAAACATTCCTTAGCTTCACCCAGATCTTTAATCTTGATCTGTCCTGTACATGGCATCCTTAACTGACGTAGGATCTACATTATTCATGTGATAATTACAATCCATATACCTTTCTACTGGTTTTCTAATTCTAAGAGGATAACGCCGTTCAACCTGTACATCTTCAGTAGATATAGTATCATCTACTTTAATAATATCATCATTATGATCATTCTCATTATGTCGTCCAACAAGTACATCTTCAGTAGATATAGTATCATCTACTTCAATAACATTATCATTATGTACATCAACTTCGACTTCTATAATATTACGATCATTAGAATTATTTACATTACTAGGTTGTACCTCTCCAGAACCTGTACAGTTTCTATTTACATTTAACCCATCATTCATAGTATTAGAATTGATATTTACTACACGTACGTCAAGTATATCTTCACTTAAATCATCCGTTATTTCATTGTTAAACTGTACATCACTACTACCAGAATACTTCTTCGATTCAATAAAGACCACATTTCTTGCCTTTATTATCGATCTAGGTTTCTTCATATTAATTAAACGATAACCTTTGGTATTCTCACAATATCCGACCATGACCAGTGTTTCGGATTTGTTATCTAACTTTTTCCTTAGTTGTTTTGGAATATGTGCCTGTGCTATACATCCGAATGATTTTAAATGGGATAAATCAATCTTCTTACCTGTCCAGATCTCTTCAGGAACAGTACTAACCGCCATAGTAGGAGAACGGTTTTTTAAATAAATAGCCGTATGCATTGCCTCAGCCCAAAACTTTTTACATAAATTTGCTTCTGACAACATACATCTGCACATATTAACCAAAGTCCTAATACTTCTTTCCGCCACTCCATTTTGTTGCGGAGTATATGGTACCGTGGTCTGATGACGCACGCCATTTTTTTTAAGGAAATCCTGAAAAGCTTTATTTGTATATTCCGTACCATTGTCGCTTCTCAAACATTTTAACTTTTTCCCAGTTTGGTTCTCTACAAAACTTTTAAACTCCTGGAACTTTTGCAGTACTTCAGTTTTTTCCTTTATTGTAAAACCAAATATTTTCCGAGAATAATCATCTACAAAAATCAAACAATATCTTGATCCTCCCCATGACATTTCAATTGGACCAGTTATATCAGTGTGAACTAACTCCAATAAGTCATTAGCCCTATTTCGGCTTTTTGTGGGAAATTTCTGTACACTTTGTTTTCCATTCAAACATGTCACACAAACTTCATTATTTACATTTGTATATTTCATACCATCAACAAGGTCTTTCAATTTATTCATCTGTGCTCTACCTAAATGCCCTAGTCTTCTGTGCCATAATGTGTATGCACTGACATCATTAGCATCAGTAGCGTACGCACTGTCTCTACTTAAATCTAATGTGTACAGACCTTTATTCATTGTACCTTGTGCTGTAATTTCTCCTCTAACTGAGAATCCATTGGTATTATACATTGTACATTTTGTGTCATCGAAAACAAATATATGTCCACGTTGTGTCGCTTTACTCACTGACAATAAATTAGTTGTCAAATCAGGAACACAAACAACATTGGTAATATCTAAAGGTTTAGATATACCATTTACAGAAATATTTACATGCGAATCGCCAATTCCAATCGAAGGAAGTTTCAAATCATTCGCAACTGATATCTGCCCATCTAACTTTACAATTTTTGACAGTAAATTTCCATCACACGCCATATGAGACGTAGCTCCTGAGTCAATAATCCATTTAGATTTTAAATTACTCATATCATTACATGCCATCATAGTGCCAGCCTTATTATTCTCCTGTTTCTGTACTTTATTATTATGATTTCGTTTACCTTTATTTTGACAGTTATATTTAACATGCCCTTCTTGTCCGCAGGAATAACATTTCACCTTCCTTTTCACGAACTTCTTGGTTTTAAGAGCAGTATCTTCCGTCATAACATTACTCAAACCCTCGTTGCTTTGTCGACGAGCAGCCTCCTCAATTAATCTCGACTTAATTGTTTCTGGACATAAAGTTTGGTTAGAGTAAGTAACTGTTAAAATCAGTGGATCATAATTAGAGGGTAATCCATTTAACATTACAAAGGCAATAAAGTCATCATCAATATTTACACCAATATCAGCTAAAGTATTTACAGTTGTCAAAATATCATTAAGATATTCTTCCATGGAATTGAAATTTGAAAGCTTGCTGCCAAAAAGATGCTTTTGCAGCTCAAATTTCCGTAACATTCCTCTGGCCTCAAATGCTGATTGTAAATTTTTCCAAGCCTCGCTAGCAGATTTAGCTTTATTTACATGCACATAACAAATAGGTTTAACCATTAAACATATTTTCGCTAATGCCTTGCTATCATTTTCAATACTTATCTCGTTAGATCCCGGTTGCAGTCCATTTTCAACTAAATGCCACAAACCATCCAACCTGAGACACATCATCATAGCAAATTTCCAACTAGAATAATTTTCACGTCCTTGCAACTTCTCTATATTCGGTAGAGAGGACGACTGTACCAATATTCGACTCGAGTCCCTGGCCATAGTTCCGGCCGATGTGTATTCACCACTATTCTCGATCGACATCTTTAAATTTTATATTTACAGAATCCACAACTCAGAATGGCCCATAACCTATTAAAAACTGCATAGCCATTGTAGATTATTCACTGCATTAAATAATAAAGAATATCGGTAATACTTTTCTAGCTTTGTTATATATTGACATATTAGACATCTCTGACAGAACATTGACTTTTTACTACAAAACATAATGCTAGATAGATTAAGTTTTAACATTTATCAACCATCTAGTTTCCGTAACACAAGCCTCGTAGCTTACCACGGAAATTAGATGGCGCGTGTGACCTGTCTGGAAAATATATATATATATATATATATATATAACATGAAACAAAAACATAATATTGTCAGTTTAAAAGTGTACGTTGCAACACCACTATAACCGGTAGGTAATAACAGAACAAAACGATAGCCTACCTTTGATTACCGTTTTTGACTCGTCTCATATATTTCTAGTGTTTGTTTCAGGACGATGGTTTGGGACAGTGCATATTATAATCAATTGGAATACTCGTTTGTGTTTAAAATATGTTTTTAGATAGAAATAAAAGAATAAAATGCATATTATTCAATTAAAAAGGGAGGTAAGATGGAAAAATACTGAAATCAAATCAATACATAAAACAGACTAAAGGTGGTGTGTTATTTTATTTAAATAACTTATATCAATTAGATTAAACATTTTTTTTTATTTGTACTCTTGTAGGTATTAAATTCATAAAAAAATAATACTAATTTTTGTTCTACAGACATGGACGCTACACCCACAACTATCTGGCGTTCTTTTTATCATTAAACTTTTTAAAATTTCGCGCACATTAATAGTTTTTATAATTTTAACGGGTCTTTACGCGATTTACCTTAGAGACATATTTCTCCCGACTTTTCAGCCAAGTTGCATTGGCCGTGGTCACGGGTCGACTGGAGATATGCTATCTTTTTATCAGCCGGTACCCGTACCAAATATCTGTCTGTCTATAAGATTCGCCTACACATCTTAACTATTTTAGCTATTATTATTTTTATGTTTTTTTGTTTTTTTTTTCTCTTCTCCCGATGGATGATGAATGAGGTGATAGGGAAGGCAAAGGCCTATCTCTAGCCCATACATCCAAGTCTGACGTAATATATATTTCTTTTTTATGAGTTAATGAGGTCATCATCAAATTCCCGATGCTGCAGAATTTGATGCTTTTTTTGGAGTCACTCGTGGCATTGTAGCTCATACACGTCGGGTAAAATATGGGATTCCACAGCGCGGGAAAACCGCAAAAAATAAACTGCAAATATTCAAAGTACAATTTATCGTTTTCCATAACTATTCACATTGTAGAACATTATTAAACAAATTAACACCACTTTTGACCAACAATATTCACAGTAAATTAATTTACAAAACGAAAACTCCGATATATGGGATTTATTTGTGATATTTCTCGAGTTTGGTACGCTAGATTCTTTATAAGCGTGGTTTCTAACCACCCCAAAAGAAACGGTCGTGATGATGAAGTAGATAATAATAATAAAATAAAAATAGTTTTTTTGGTGTTAGTTTATTTTTAATTTAATTTTTGATTTGTAGTAATAATTTCGTTATTTCAAAACAAAAAATTGCACTTGGCATGTCAGTGCAAAATGGCGCGAGGAACTCTCGATTTAATTTAAAATTATACTGCCTTGACTTCGCAGTAAGCGACTTGAATACAAGACAGGCCAACAAGGAATGATCCTTAGATGTGTATGTATAAAAAATAACACAACCTGTGATAAATAACCTGCCTATTACGCAATTATTAATTGAGTCGTCAAATTGAGAATACCATAAGTTATTCTTATTGTCAGTATTTACAAGTTTATGTTACTTATTAATTTTAATTTCTGACATATATTTTATATTTTAATTATCTATATTAACAACGCCTTTTTACAGATGCCAATATTTTAAAATCTTTAAATCTATTGATAAATATTTAAATTTATTTGATATTTTAGTATAATGTCGTAAAATTGTATTTGATACTACATATACATACATTCTTCACGCCAAATCCCTCGCGGGGTAGGCAGAGACAATTGAGCGCCACTTGACACGATCACGACATACCTCTTTCGCTTCTTCGACATTTATCAACCTTCTTATACATGCCCGTTTGTTTCGATGGCTTTTTAATGCACCTTCAGCTATTGTTTTACTTATTTGATCGTGATAGATAAGTCTTGGTCTGCCAGGGCCTCTTTTACCCACGACTTTCGCATTATATATCTGGTTCGTCAATCTCTCTTCACTCATCCTTTCAACATGTCCGAACCATTAGAGCATTTGATACTATTTTTCAGTATAGTTAGTAGTTGCTTAGTACAATATTTCGAGATCTGGAAATGCCTACTATTGAGGAGTTTGTCGTCGGCCTGACTAGACGTATGTTCTATCGGGCCGACAACGGACACTTCAAGCATCTCCAGAATATCGCTCCGTCTTTCGCTCGGCCCCCCAACAGGAGACCGCTTCCAGACAAGTGCTCCTGGAGGAGAGCTGAAGTAGTCGAACCTAGATCTCCTGGGTCTAATAGGTGGTAGGCAGACTGATAGTGGTAATTTGTACAGTCTGCCGAGGCAGGGAAGTATCCACCGTTCGTGCCGATGAACCCAGTAAAGTGTATCCACACATTTCGGGATCAGGCTCAAATTGCCGTCATGTCCAGTCAAGCCGGCATAGTGTTAGGGACTGATGTCAGTCATGAGTGTCTGATTACAGTTGCTAACATTCATGGATCTCGCTCCCCACTTACCATCAATAAAAAAAAAAATAGGCACCCAAAGTGCATGAATTACCAGCGGGTGGTACCGCTGAGATCCTGCCGGGGAAAACGGGGGAATGTCCCCATCGCCAACCCAACGACGTGCATTTGTCATTTATTCACACTGTTCTCGTTCCTCGGAGAGCACGTTAAGCCGTCGTTCCCGGTTCCACTTATACCAACTTGAGGATACGTTAATAAATTGTCATTAGAAAAGTGACATCAGAACCTCGCCAACTCGTATGGCCAGCGTGAGCTTTCTCCAGAACTTTCTGGAAGGCCCATCTTCAACAACTTGGAGGTCTAGGACTTTTTGTTCTAGGGGATGTGATGATGGTAATTTTATTTTCTAGATAGTTGATTGGCTGCTATTCTCAAAGTTCACAAATACTTGAAAAATATTTAAAAATAATTTATTTGTTATATTTGTCGAGTTTGGTTCGCTGGCTGGAGACATCGACGAGCTTGCCACTTGTCATGATTGGCCTATAGTAAAGTTGGCTAAATGTAAATCCGCTTATTTATAAGCGTGGTTTCTGACCACCCCGAAAGGGAAACGGTCGTGATGATACTTTACTTTACTATTTAAAAATGTTGGATTATGTAAGCGAGAGGTGCAAAGCTAACGCTCTTAATCTAAAGTTTGAAATTGTCCAAGTTTTCTAAAACTGGTGGCTACATTATGAATTGAGTTAGACCGAATTGGCACGTTTTGTGACGAGGTCAGCAGCCAGCCGCTAGCTCCGAGCCCGCTGACGTATCTCCGACACGTGTATGAACTGTCTATCTAGGTATCCTAAAAAAACCTACTTTTAAAAAGAATAAAAGAGAGCTTGAGGGATTCAATAGCGTTTAAACCCCTTGTAACCTAGTTTTAATACTAAATAATGTCTCCGTGGTCTAGCGGTTAAGTCCGTGGATTTAGACTCGGAGGTACCGGGTTCGATTCCTGGTCGGGACACAAAAATATTTATTAATGTATATAAATACATTTAATTAATATTTAATTTGTTTGGTACGCCTGGAGACATCGACGAGCTTGCCACTTGTCATGATTGGACTATAGTAAAGTTGGCTAAATGTGAATCCGCTTATTTATAAGCGTGGTTTCTGACCACCCCGAAAGGGAAACGGTCGTGATGATAATTTACTTTACTTTTTTTCTACTAAAGAGATATTATAAATGTTAAAAGTGTTCACGACTTAAAATAATTAAATATGTATCATTCAATGTTTGTTTTTTATAATTTTAGTAAGTCTAAACCCTCCTAATTAAGGGGTTAATTTTATTGCCAATTAATTAAATTATTAATTTGAATCATTGCAGTTTTATTATTAATGTGTGGGTGCATTGTTTATGATTACTTATTATAATTTATAGATAAAATAATTTCAATTGCAACACAATTTATTATGTCAAATAAATAAATTATACATTTCCAAAAAAAAGGAGTTTTTCGCGCCATTTTGCGTGGACACGTCAAGTGCAAGTTTTTGTTTTGTAAATTAATTTACTGTGGATATTATTGGTCAAAAATGGTGTTGTTTTGTTTAATAATGTGCTACAATGTGAATAATTATGGAAAACGATAAATTGGACTTCAATCTTCTTCAATATATATATATGTATGTAATTATTTATATCGTATAATTTTTGCTACTTTTCTTTATCTCTAAGTTGGTAATCTTAGATTGGGACCCACATGTCAGGCTTAACTGCCTTGTGTGGGACCATCACCAAAATACATTTTGCAAATCCTGTAATAATGTTCCACGATTGTTTGTTAACATATATTGTAAAACCTTACATTGCTAATAAATCATTTGAATTTGAATAAATATGGGGAATAAGTTTATTTTTTGCGGTTTTCCCGCGCTGCCAACTCCCATATTTTTCCCGACGTGTTGAGCTATGGTGCCGTGAGTGACTCCAAGAAAAGCATCAAATTCTGCAGCATCTGGAATTTGAGAATGACCTTAACGCATGAAAAAGAAAGATATATTATGTCAGACTTGGCTGTATGGGCTAGACCCTTTGCCTTCCCTATCACCTTATTCATCATCCATCGGGAGAAGAGAACACAAACAAAACATACATACCTATACAAAAATAAGACATATCTATTCAGTTTTTTTTATGCCTTGGCCGAAAAAAATATGTTTAATGTTTTTTTTTATTATTAGGCACCACTTTGAAATACGACAAAATATTTTAATGATTTACATTTATTTATTTAAATACTAATACCTACTAAACTAAAAATATTTGATGTACATTTTATTTATATTAATTACCTATCAACAATTCTGAAGCTAAACCCTTTTATTTATTATGTAAACAAAGAGAATTTGGCTTCGATGTGTAAAATATTGTCGTTGTTATATATAGTTGAAGTTCAATGGCCTAAATAACATCTATATTTATCTCTCATACGTCACTGGTTGCGAATCTTTAGCGCCTACCATCTATCTCATGGCGAACTGATCATAAAAAGTCGGTTAAATTTAAATCGATACACGATAGGTATCGATAGATAGATATCTCAGAGATATTAGATATTTGTTGTTTGATATCGATTTGTTCAGTAATTCATCAAAATCTTATATAAATAAGTATAAAGATTTATTATTTTATCAGTGCTGACAATATCCAATTTTTTTTTTTTGTTTCTCTTCTCCCGATGGATGATGAATGAGATGATAGGGAAGGCAAAGGGTCTAGCCCATACAGCCAAGTCTGACGTAATATATCTTTCTTTTTAATGAGTTAATGAGGTCATCATCAAATTCCAGATGCTGCAGAATTTGATGCTTTTCTTGGAGTCACTCGCGGAACTATCCACTGCTCAAACACATCGGGTGAAATATGGGAGTTGACAGCGCGGGAAAACCGCAAAAAATAAACTCCAACTTGTGCCCCATATTTAACGTTCAATTTATCGTTTTCCATAATTATTCACATTGTAGCACATTATTAAACAAAACAACACCATTTTTGACCAATAATATTCACAGTAAATTAATTTACAAAACAAAAACTTGCACTTGACATGTCCACGCAAAATGGCGCGAAGAACTCTCTGACAATATCCAAGTTGTTACAGGTAAATCAAATCATTTTTTATATTGATATAATTAAAATTAAGTCCAGAAATATGAAATCAAATAGGGGATAGGCGAACTGTGGTAATTTGCCCAGTCTGCCGGGGCGGAGAAGTATCCACCGTTGGTGCTGATAAACCCAGTAAAGTGTATCCACACGTTTTGGGATCAGGCTCGAATTGCCGTCATGCCCAGTCAAGCCGGTATAGTGTTGGGGACTAATGTCAGTCATGAGTGTCTAATTCCAGTTGCTAACATTCATGGATCTCGCGCGCCACTTACCATCAGGTGGGCGTGGACACATGATGTGCTAGGAGAAAAAATAGTGTAATCGTTAATTCTCGTCTTTTGCACAGACATGACAAGTGTCCTCCTTGAGCCGTATTTTCTTATTACTGAGGGTCGTGACGAATGACAATGTCGTGACGTGTTCCTTCTTAATTTTCGGCAGCATGCACAGCATCACGGACGCTAGTGTTGGTGGTAGAGCGAATTTGGTCGGACCACCACCCTGGGCTTCGGCCTCTCAGTCCCTTTCCTTCCACCTCGCCAGTAACAAGGAGTTTTTTCTAGGTTATCCTGACTGCCTCCGTGGTTAATACCATAGATTTAGACGTTGAGGTACCGGGTTCGATTCCAGCGGGGTGAGACGGAGCACATTCGTTTTCACTATCGTATCGACTAACGTTCGTTCGATGACATTGACATTTATATTCTTATAATATTGTCTGTCTTAGCTTATAGTTTGACAATGCCTATCTACAGCAGCTATAATGTTAAGCGTTATTCTGTATTTATAATTTTGTTATTTTATTGTTTCTCTTTCCAAATGATGGTTATCATGTACTGCTCCAGATTCACCAATATGTACTACAAAATGATATTGTTTTATATCAATATTGTAAAAATTGACGTGTAAAAGTGCAGAATACTTATCTTTTTGTCCTATGCCTACTTGCAAAATAAACGAATTGAATTGAATTGACAGCATTCCGCCTAGGGAGTTCTTCGCGCCATTTTGCGTGGACACGTCAAGTGCAAGTTTTTATTTTGTAAATTAATTTACTGTGGATATTATTGGTCAAAAGTGGTGTTGTTTTGTTTAATAATGTGCTACAATGTAAATAATTATGGAAAACGATAAATTGGACTTTAAATATGGGGCACAAGTTGCAGTTTATTTTTTGCGGTTTTCCCGCGCTGTCAACTCCCATATTTTACCCGACGTGTTTGAGCAGTGGATGGTTCCGCGAGTGACTCCAAGAAAAGCATCAAATTCTGCAGCATCTGGAATTTGATGATGACCTCATTAACTCATGAATAAGAAAGATATATTACGTCAGACTTGGCTGTATGGGCTAGACCCTTTGCCTTCCCTATCATCTCATTCATCATCCATCGGGAGAAGTGAACCAAAAAAAAAAAAAAAAGCATTCCGCCTAGCTTTTGACATTTCTGTCAGACGTAATTTATCTTAGACGATTCGTTTTCGAACGATTGTGCTCTCCGCCTTACCCCGCTGGTAGGGACAAAAATAATTTATTTGATTTATTTGGGATATTTCTTGAGTTTGGCACGCTAGAGTCATCGACGAGCGTGTCATGATAGACCTATAGTAAAGTTGACTAAACGTGAAGGGACGAGATGACCTAAAAAAAAGTAAAGTAAAGTATCATCACGACATCTTCCAGGGTGGTCAGAAACCACGCTTTTTAAAGAAGGCGGATTCACATTTAACCAACTTTGCTATAGGTCAATTAAGTGGCAAGTACCAAACTCAAGAAATATCACAAATTAATTAAATCTTTGTATCCTGACTAGGAATCCTGTACTTGCAGGTCCCAATCCACGGACTTAACCGCTAGACTACGGTGGCAGTTAGTTCCTCGAACATAAGCATCTAATTGTATTCTTATGTCCTTTCAATAATAAAAAAAAAAAACATGTTAATAAATGTTGAAAGAAGAGTGAATGCGGGAAATAGTGTTATTGGTGCCCTGGGGTCCCTGATCGCCAGTAGGAATGTCAGTGACAAAGCCCGACTCGCCATAATACACAATGCAATGCTAGTACCAACACTTATGTATGGAAGCGAGACGTGGGTATGTCAGAATACTCATGAGAGTAGAGTTAATGCAGTAGAGATGAGGTCGTTGCGTCGTATATGCCGTCACTTTGACGGACCGCATACGTAATGACGAAATACGCAAAATAGTAGGTATTAAAGAAAGCACAGTGACAAAAATAAGGAAAGGCATGCTACGATGGTTCGGACATGTTGAAAGGATGAGTGAAGAGAGATTGACGAACCAGATATATTATAATGCGAAAGTCGTGGGTAAAAGAGGCCCTGGCAGACCAAGACTTACCTATCACGATCAAATAAATAAAACAATGACTGAAACTGAAGGTGCATTAAAAAGCCATTAAAACAAACGGGCATGTATGAAAAGGTTGATGAATGTCGAAGAAGCGAAAGAGGTATGTCGTGATCGTGACAAGTGGCGCTCAATTGTCTCTGCCTACCCCGCAAGGGATTTGGCGTGAATATATGTATGTATGTTAATTAAAAATTTACTTACCTTACACTTTCACAAAAAGCAAGACGAGTCGACATAATCTCTCAAAATATTGTATGTATTTTATATATATTTATTATGTATTTATATTTTAGCTTTAGTTGTTAGTAATAGTTTAAGATTTTTATTTTTTATTATTAATCTCGATTTTAAATTAATGATTTAATGCACCCACAATAATTGGTCACTATCCCAAAGGTTAGCTGGTAGAAAATGTCACTAGACATTAAATTCGCCTATCTACATTTAAATGTGTTTTTGTTTATTGTGCAATAAATAATTTATCTATCTATCTATCTATGTATGTTAAATAAGCTTAGCTATGTCAAAAAATTGGTACAATACGCACGTTGACATTGGGCCTTGACCACTCTTCTTTATTTTATGGCCATAAGTAATTAATGACTAAGTTTTATTAGCAATTAATGAAATAATTGCTCTTAATAATCCTATGTAACTGCGTCTGTCGTTTCTTTTGCCTAAAATATGTTTTGTCGATTTTGATCGATCCATGGCAAATTTGCCATCACTATCCTCGTATAAGTCAAGATACGACAAAAAAAAAAAACAAATACAATTTTTCTCACGGTAAAAGTGTAAAAAGTAACATTTGGGTATGGTTAACAAAATTTCGAGCACGGGACCGAGATATAAAGATTATTATGATTTAGAAAAAAAATGTCAGAGTAATAGTCTCGCTTACATATCGGTGGTTTTGCTCTGGTAAAGTAAAAGTAAAGTATTTCACGACCGTTTCCCTTTCGGGGTGGTCAGAAACCACGCTTATAAATAAGCGGATTTACATTATAGCAACTTTACTATAGCCAATCATGACAAGTGGCAAGCTCGTCGATGTCTCCAGCGTACCAAACTCGAGAGATATCACAAATAAATTAAATATTATTTAAATGTATTTGTTTACATTAATAAATATTTTTGTGTCCCGACCAGCAATCGAACCCTTACCTCCAAGTCTTAATCCACGGACTTGACCGCTAGACCACGGAGGCAGTGCTCTGGTCTTGCAAAAAAGCAAGACTATGGACGACCCCATTGTCCGTCTGTCTGATATTTATTCGATAACGGAGATATTTACTGATTTCGGTGGGCTGGCTGAGCTGTAGGTTAACATCAATAACATAAAGAATATTATTTATCCCTAAAAATAAGATAAAAAGAACAATTGTAATTTGAACCAAGTCGATCGCCGTTCGCTGACCTTTCCCCGCGCTATTTTAAAACGGCCCGTCTGCGATTACAGAATTAATTCAACAATCTGTTTCTTCATCGTCAATCCTTAACAGACCATTGCATAGACTATTAAACTATATATTTCTATTATACTATATAGACTATATATTCTTTGAAATTATTGGATTGTGGGAGCAGGGTTGCAAAAGCGTTGACCGTTTAATTCTTTTCCATGATGAGGCGCGGTGGTGGCTCGGTTGTAAGAACGCGTTCCTTAAATCCTACAAAGGTCAGTTCAAACCCACCCGGCATGTACCAATGAGAAATACACTTTTCTTACGTACATTTGTCATAGATTTACAATACCATCGTTCTCGCGAGGAGGAGTTAGTTAAGCCGTCGGTCCCGGTTCCACTAATACCAACTTGTGGAATCGTAAATAAATATCGTTTGCTCTGTCATCCGCTCGCCAATGGAACAGGATCCCACTGACGATCAGATAGGCTCCCTCTGTTCATATTTATAAACGTTTACTTACCACCTTCTTTCTAAACAAGCAAAACAGTGTTTTATAAATCAATATTACATTTTATTTTTGTGTTGATTTTTATGATTTGTCATTTACCGTTCATTAGTGTGTAGGCTTATTTTTATTATTTTATAGTTATATGTATGTATTTATTTATTCTTATATGTATTATTATTATGTAGTTTATCATAATAAATTTCCACCCATACATAGTTTTTCCACACTCCCAAAGGTTGGTTGTTAGAAAATGCCTGGCCATTAAGCCCGCCTATGTACAATTTTAGTGCAATAAAATATTTAAAATTAAAAAAATAAAAATTTGCCTTGAAAAATTGACATCATATCCTCGCCAAACCGTCTGGCGAGCGTGGCGGGTGTAGGCCTAATTCTCCAGATATATGTTCTGGAAGGCCCATCTCCAGCAGTGGAGGTCTAGGACGCTGTGTTCTAGGGCCTGTGATATAATGAATACTTTTGCGTCCATCTCATTCGCACAATACAGAATTTTTAAAGATTATTTAATTGTATGTACTTTTGAGAAATGTAAGTCTACTAACTTTCTTAGGAATAAAATTACGGATATTTTAGAGACTGCCTCGGTGGTCTAGCGGTTAAGTCCGTGGATTTAGACTCGGAGGTACATCACACTAGTTTTATGTCCGACTCCTTCGCAGTTGTTGCCGCAAATCTGTGGAACAACCTACCCTTAGATATCCGACAGGCGCCAAATAGAACATTGTTTAAAAGGATGGTTTTCACACACTTCTTAAATAGATCCCAACAACTGTAAGTATGTATATATTGTATTTATGTATATATTAAGTATTATAAGTATATTAGTGTTTAGTATATTAATATTATTTACTAGTAAGTAGTTTAGTTTTAGTAGTATTTTAATTTCTCCCCTATATTATGTTCTATAATTTGCGCGAACCTTCCACATACAATGTTCGTAATGTCCCTAAGGTTGACCGAGTAAGAATGTCTAGCGGCATTAGGTCCACCTTTGTACATAGTGCAAAAAGTTTTAAATAAATAAATAATTAAATACCGGGTTCGACTCCTGGTCGGGACGCAAAAATATTTATTAATGTAAACAAAATACATTTAATTAATATTTTTATTTATTTGCGATATTTCTCGAGTTTGGTACGCTGGAGACATCGATGAGCTTGCCACTTGTCATGATTGTCCTATGGTAAAGTTGGCTGAATGTGAATCCGCTTATTTATAAGCGTGGTTTCTGACCACCCCGAAAGGAAAACGGTCGTGATGATACTTTACGTATACGAGTACCAACATATTTGTGTAAAATTGCCTGTAGCTTGGTGTAAAATATCGTCTGGCAAACAGCCGAGTGGGTGAAGGGTTATTGATCGGAGTGCACAGGGCAGGTGAGAAGGTTGACGTTCAGGGGGAATGCGTCTGCCTCCACAACCCTCCCCTCCCATCCACTCACAAGTTCCAAATCTACCGATTATTCGGCATTAATACCGATGTTTTTTTTTTAAATTCAAACGGAAGCTTACTTAAGTAAAAATTAACAGGTTTATTTTTAGACCGCGTCCGTGGTCTAGTGGTAACAAACGTTGCCGTTAACTCGGGAGGTCGTGGGTTCGATTCCCACCGGAGGCAAGTTGTACATTGTATAATTTGTCTCGGTCTGGGTGTTTATATGTATAATATGTATATATTTACAAAAAAAAAAGAAGTATAATATGTAGTTTATCATCCATTTAGTTTCCGAACACAAGCCTCGTAGCTTACCACGGAAACTAGATGGCGCTGTGTGACCTGTCTGGAAATATATATTTATTTATATTTAAGTACCAAAAATGCGTTCGAGAAACTGGCTGTTGGTACTTAATTATTACTTAAAGGTTGGTTGTTAGAAAATGCCTGGCCATTAAGCCCGCCTATGTACAATTTTGGTGCAATAAAAAAATAAATAAAAACCTTTTAATTTTTACTTAAGTAATAATTAAGTACCAAAAATACATTCGAGAAACTGGCTGTAAGGCAGTTGTTAAGAAATACCTAAGAAAGTTTTTCATTGACTAGCTCAGGATTGTAAATAAAATACATACCTACGGGTCAAGAAATAACTTTTCAATGTTTATTCATTATATTTAAATTAATTGATTAACTACTAATTACGATAATAATTCTACAAATATACCGCCTCCGTGGTCTAGCGGTTAAGTCCGTGGATTAAGACTCGGAGGTACCGGGTTCGATTCCTGGTCGGGCCACAAAAATATTTATTATTGTAAATAAATACATTTAATTAATATTTAATTTATTTGTGATATTTCTCGAGTTTGGTACGCTGCCGCGCTGGAGACATCGACGAGCTTGCCACTTGTCATGATTGGCCTATAGTAAAGTTGGCTAAATGTGAATCCGCTTATTTATAAGCGTGGTTTCTGACCACCCCGAAAGGGAAACGGTCGTGATGATACTTTACTTATTTATTCAAATATTCTAACTTATAATTGCGATAACTAATTAAGATCTACTCACACTGGACAGGGCAGCATCGCAACCTTAGTTTTCGATGATTCCCAGACAGAAAGCGAAACCACTGCTGTACCGTCTTATATAACAATCCCCATACTAACATGCAATAGTGTCAACTTTATCGATATTGGGAGCTGGGAGATGAATATTGCAAGATGGTCGCAGATACGGAACCGGATATCTGTCCTACAACAAACTATGTACACATTACAGACTGACGACACTCTCAAACCGTTGACTTACAACTGATATGACACTACTGTACAATGTTTGTCGAGGCCTACTTAGTTGTTCAAACCTGACAGAAGGTATTTATTATAATGCACCCTCGAGACAGACTCGCTTCTGCGATCTCTTCCATGTCTGCCGCGTACGTACAATATCTGGCATGCGATTGCAATTGAGGACCTGACGTCGGATGTGCGACACGTACAACAGGCGTTTATCAGACGTGGGTATATTCAGTAACACCCGCGCTGCCTTCAAAACCACAATCAAAAAGCTACTTTCGGTTTAGCTCGCAAAGTTTAGGCAGTTTACTTCTGAGTTCACCTAACAGTTTAAATTCATTCAAACACATATATATAATGCAGTGGTTTTCTTTTATACCTGGCCAAGGTGATATTTTACGAATTTTGTATCACACATAATAGAGTGTATTGTTCACAGTGAGAAATATTCTGGTGGCAGGTATAATTTTAATTGCTTCTACTCTGATGCTATCTTCTATGTTCTTATGTTGTCTGTCTCTGTCCTTTCTTGTCAAATAAATAAAGAAAATAAATAAATAAATGTTCTTGAAGATCATAACAAAATACGAAGTTTTTAAAGAATTGTTTTTTCCATTTCATAATAAGTATAACTCATAAACAACTAATCATTTTCGGTTCTAAATCTTTTTACATCTACCGATTTTATGTACAATTATACCGATTTAAATACAAATTCTACCGACATATAGGACTCTCTAGTACCTACCCCATCCCCTTTTAATAGGTGGTAGGAATACCTTGTCAAGTACAGAAACCGTTGTAATTTTACTGGTTTAAGGATTAGATTGCTGTAGCAGTCGATTGTTGAATGTCCTGGAGTTATTATTCAACGATATGTGTGAGAGTGCCTACCTATATGTTATTGGTATTTATTAAAGAATTGCAAGCATAGTCGCTACATGAACGCATTTTAGTGGAAGAATTGGGCCTAAGCAGGTCTGCCGTCAATAAATTTATGGAAAGAGCTTCCAAGACGGCATTAACGGGAACATACAGTATTTGGTTGGGTATGGAGAGGAGTAGAATGGTGGATGGTGAGCGTATTATCGCGCAATAAAATAAAAAGGAAGGCCTTCTTTTTTAAATCATCGCAAGCACGAGACACCATTCTTCTCATCTCTTACCCCCACACAATAGACCCGGCACCCGCACGGTGAATCCATTGCTTAGAAATTTAACTTCTCCTCTTCTTAAACTATAAAATACCAAATTTACATGTCTTGAGTTACACTGAGGCACTAAACAACTTTTGTCAGTATTTAATTTGTATTAATTGCGACAAAAACTGAAGTCTTTTTAATTTAGTTGTTTATTTACTATTACGTGACGTCATCTGTCAGATATTTGTAACTGCATCGTTTTTGAGACAAAATTCAAACACTATATTTAAAAGAAGACTTTATGGCGTTTAAGATCCCATAAAAATCTAAAGCATTTTTTCAGGAATTTGTAAATTTAAAAAAAAACTGTGTTTAATCATGACGCTATAATTAGCAGCTTGCCTTCTTTGAAACAACTCGCCCCAAGACTTCTAATTCCAGGAAAGAAGCTGACCTAGTTTAAACTATCTTATCTTAGTAGTTACATCCTTATTACTAAAAATCTCATTATTTATATTTATAGATCGAATCAAGAACATGATTTTAGACAGATTTAAGTAAGTCTTGTTTCAAGCAGAGTTATTTTTTTATAAATATCACCATGGCAAGCTTACAATATTAGTTCTTCTTGACAGTAGAAATTGGCATTTGACATCATTGCTAAGGGCACATATTTTTAACGAGAACAACAAATAGGTCAAATCAAATCAAATCATTTATTCATCCTTAAGTATAGGTAGATAAATATTACAATTGGTATTCAGTATTTTGTTCGTTCAGCTATACTTTACCCTTAATACAGATATATTTATTTAAATACAAAGTTAAAATTATTGTCATAAATGCATATAAATAAAATAAAAAGAAATTTTGGTATACAAACACAAAAGAAAACATATAAGTAATAAGTGTCCTATTTTAAATATTATAATCTATGTCAAATGTGAGATCATCGTCAGTCAGAAAATTGTCAATTGTATAATAACATTTGCCCAGTAAAGCTTTCTTTAGTTTTGACTTAAATAATGGCAGAGGCAAGTCCTTGAAACCTTAAACCTTAGGTGGTAGGCGGACTGTCATGCCCAGTCAAGCCGGCAGTGTTAGGATGTCAGTCATGAGTGTCTGATTCCAGTTGATGTTCATGGACATTGCGCGCCACTAACAAATTACATATAGATAAATACGCCGTGAGCAATATTTTTCCCAATGATTTCGAAGTTGCAACCCCATGGGTGACTTTTAAAATAGTGGAAAACTTTATTTTATTTTTATTTATTCAGGAAAAATACAGATCTTAAAACAATTTTAGAAGTTACCCAATCCAGCAGTTTTCACTTAAATATTAAACATTATTTTGCAATTAAAAATAATTGGGATAAACTTAAAAACAATACCTACCTATGTGTAATGTTATTACATCATCATTGCACGCCCCTAGAACACAGCGTCCCAGATCTCCACTTTTGATGGGCTTTCCAAAATAAGCCAGATATATATCTGGAGAATTTGGCCTACACTCGCCACCCTAGTTAGACGGGTTGGCGAGGATCTGATGTGAATTTTTAATGACAATTTATGAATGACTCTACAAGTTGGCATTAGTGGAACCGGGACCGACGACGGCTTAACGTGCTCTCTAAGGCACAGGAATGGTGGTGTTGTAAATCTATGACAAATATACGTATATTTGTATGTTGTGTGATTTGTATTTCTCATTGGTACATACCGGGTGTTATGAACCGACCTTTGTAGGATTTTCAGAATCAACTATTTTGATAATCTAAAGTAATGGTACGACTGCTGATTCCACTAATACCAGCCCAAATTGTAAAGAAATTCTGTGGCGAGAGTAGAACCAATTCACAAAAAAATATGATGGAATGATAATAAATTGCTCTGTGGTGTTGATAAAATATTATATGTAAGTATAATCTGTCCCATTTACCTAGGCACTCAAAAAAATAAAAGTTACATAGCCAATTTATGTGTTCGATATTTAAAACCTTCGCCTATCGGAATAAGACCATGTGTTGCAGACTTTATTTTGTGCATGTGTGAGAGGCAATGCTATATTACGAGGAGGAATAAAAATTTGATGTGGTAATTTAAAGTTTATTGTCGTAAGTTATGAGCAATGACCTTGTACTGGCACTGAACGCTTTAAAGTTCACACTATCTGCGATGTCTAGAAAATTGTAACTACCTACATTATAGTAGTAAGCGGTAGACAAAAGCATTAATTGATATCAGCCATTTTAGGCTGGTTTTGTACTACTTGTGCTGTGTACAAAAAAAAATGTAAATAGTAGTTTCGATACTTCTATTGAACGACTAATGTTATTTTTACTATAGGTTTATGTATATTAAGTTATTTGGAAAATAAAATATGTATTTTCCGTATCAATCAAGACCTTTAGTACCAGAGCTGTCATGCTTTTCTAAACATTTTGCATACCTAAACTATATACAATTTAAGGTTTATTCTACTTCAATTGTAATCGGCTTGAATGATTTATCTTAAAATGTGTATATAGGTGTGAATACATTTTACCGATGATGATGGGAATACGTTTGATCCCAAATCCCCATACAAGATATATGATGCCATTTGTAGTTCTCATGTTTCTGTGACAAAAACAAGAATATAAATTACTGTTTTCTAATAAAAATATTTCAGATAAGCAATGACGTTTTTTGTATATGCATAAATGTTTGTATACAAATCAAAATAACGGATATCACGTCTGCCACGATGCCGCATCTATCGAGTCATTCGTCACTCGATCCTTGGCATCCATGAGTCGTCGACCTTATCGAGCGCGAAATTGGCGAACACGACCATGGCGCGCGCTGTCCGCTCCCGCCACTACCAACATCCCACCACAGATTTCTGAACCACTTTACATTGACGCTTCAGTATACTACAAATTTGTTATTAAGTTTATTTAAGCAGCAATGGATAGTAGAACTTAGTGGTTTGCTGTCGATTTTTGGTGACGTTGTGATGTAGGAATCTGGGTGCTGTCTGCGGAACCAAGGTTGTTTCGACCGACGCGCGCCGAGCCCACGCCTACTAGGTATTATAAACTGTTAAACCCCGCTTCATTTAGTAATACGTAGACGAAAAAACAGTCTTACATGTAAATACGTCATGTTGATGAGGGATGGTGGCTAAAAAAATGAAAATAATAAAATTTGATTTAAACCCCGACATGTACCAATCAATAAGAAATACACTTTTTTTACGAACCTTTGTCATAGATTTACAACACTTAAGCCGATTTCGCCACACTTAAAATTTAAGTTTTCGGTCCCGGTTCCACTAATACCAACTTGTGAAACCGCTAATAAAAATAAAAATTACATCAGGCTTTACTGGCCCGTGTGGGGAGTTTAGGCCAAATTCTCCAAAAATTTCGGAAAACAGACAAACAGTGGAGGTCGTTCTACGGGCTGTGATGACGTCACGTTGCCGTGGGTTCACATGTAATGCTGATGGTGTAATATCCATCCTTGTGTTCCAAGTAAATAACTACCAAATCTGATCTAAATCCGTCCAGTAGTTTAGGCGTAAAGGCGATACAAACGCACAGACAGACTAGATAAGAGACTATTATTGTAAAGTTTCATTAAAATCAGTTCAGAAGTTTTTGCGTAAAGAGCAACAAATATTCATTTTTACATCCATACGAACTTTGCATTTACAATAATATTAGTAGGATTTACGCACACATTAAAACATGAATCTACGAGACGGTTACCCTTCGCGGCTCACGAAATATCAGACAGGAAAATACTATACAAATACCAACATTTAAGATATCATTATGTGTATGATAACTTAAATGAACTGGCTTTATCGGCTGTTTCCTGATTTTTAAGGAACAACTGACAGGCAATTAGAAAATGGGTCGTTCAGCCCTGGATTATGGGTTGAGTATGAGGACGTTTTACGCTCAGCTGGTAATTCGTGCACGCTGGAATAAAGTCATTATTATTTGGACTTGCACGATCAAAATATCATCCAGCAAGAGCCATTGCGTTATTAAAAAAAATGGCGTTTATTCTACCAGCTGACGACTGCTGACCTTCAAAATAAAAAGATAAATTTGGCGCCATTTTCAACTTTAATCGTTATAATTACACATACTTTATTTTGGTACAACACAGCCTTAGGGCACAAACACTTAGAAGGCACAGGCACACTTAGAAGGCTTATACCTACACTATTAGAGGCCACATACACTCTTAGAAGGCACATATTCACTTAGAAGGCACATATTCACTTAGAAGGCACAAACACTTAGATGGTACACACACTTACAAGGCACATATACACTTAGAAGGCACATATACACTTAAAAGGAACATATACACTTAGAAGGCCCAGCTACACTTAGAAGGCATATACACTTAGAAGGCACAAACACTTAGAATGCACAAATACATAGAAGACACATATACACTTAGAATTCACAGCTGCGTGCACACCATCTATTACTATACTTGGTATTAGATGGTATTAAAATGCCCAGATACACTTAGAATGCACAAACACACTTGGTATGTACATATACACTTAAACACTTAAAATTCACAGGTATACTTAGAAGACACAGAAACACTTAGAATGCACATACACACTTAGAAGGACCGGTAATTCATTAATTCCCTAACTTTGAGACCGTCTTACCTATATTCGAGCCTGATCCCGAAACATGTGGATACACTTTACTGGGTTTATAAGCACGAACGATGGCTACTTCCCCGCCCCAGCAGACTAGGAAAATTACCGCCATAAACACTAGAGTGTATCTACACGTTTGGGGATCAGGCTGGAATTGCCGTCATGCCCAGTCAAGCCAGCATGGTGTTAGGGACTGATGTCAGTTACGAGTTTTTGATTCCAATTACTAACATTCGATAACCATCAGGTGGAAGCAAGGTCACATTTGCTAGTATAAAAAATAAAAATAGTATATAGTAAATAGTTTATAGATTGTAGACCAAAAATTTATACAGAGGTTGTAACAAAAACCCTACAGTATAACGCTTTACATGATGTTTTATTCATCTTTATTTTCTTTGTAAATTCGACAAATTATGGTAACAAATGACCGAGATACGCCTGTATTGACGTGTTGATCTGGATCCACATATTTATCACTATAGCGTATTGAGAACAAACTTGTGAATGTCTCGCTTTGCTCCGTATCTATTCTTTATTAATCAGACAAAATCCGTCTCGAAATTAATGGTGCCGTATCGCGTATCGTTTTAGCCTTTGATAGCACGGGCTGTGAGATAAGGCAAGATGCGACAAAAAACGGCTGTCTTCTCACAGTTGAAATGCTAAAAACTGACGAGCATGGGATCGAGTGAGATATATTCCCATGTTTCCTACACACTATCCGGAATT
This sequence comes from Tinea semifulvella, assembly GCA_910589645.1. NCBI lineage: Eukaryota > Metazoa > Arthropoda > Insecta > Lepidoptera > Tineidae > Tinea > Tinea semifulvella. The sequence goes on along the minus strand of OU342595.1, from coordinate 8,418,278 downwards.
TGCTGCCCGGGTATGCCGCCGGTATTTGCTGCAGAAAATGTCAAAAAGCCGCAGAGCATCATTTCAGTTGTGACAGCTGTTTAGAACGTTAGTGATGTGCATATCGTAATCAGCTTAAACGTGGCTTCCCAGCAGGTTGGTCACGGAATGAACCTGGATAAGACTGAGGTTCAATGACCACATGGTGGAAATGCCACTCTCGAAGTTGTGTAGGAATAAGTCTACCTTGGACAGACTATTTAGTTAGGCGCAGCAAAGAGGCCGTCAGATGCATTCAGCTAGGATGGGCGATATTTGGGAAACTTCGGGACATCGTCTCATCGTCCATACCACAGTGTTTGAAGACAAAAGTCTCAACCAGTGCGTCCTCCCCGTAATTTCATACGGAGCAGAGACGTGGACGCTGATAGTCCAATGATGGAGAGAGCTATGATTGGTATTTCTCTGATGGATAGAATACGTACCGTTGATATTCGTCAGAGGACACAAGTTGCTGACATAGAATTCAAAATTAGCAAGTTGAAGTGGCAATGGGCCGGACACATCTGCTGTAGAAGCGACGACCGATGGGGCAAACGAGTTCTAAAGTGGAGACCACCTACGGGACGACGCAAAGTAGGACGACCCCCCGCGAGATGGACAGATGACCTAAGGAAAGTCGCTGTCGGTCCCGGTTCCACTAATACCAACATTTGGAATCGTCATAAAAAATTGGCATCAGATCCTCGCCAACCCGTCTGGCCAGCGTGGCGAGTGTAGGCCAAATTCTCCAGATATATGTTCTGGAAGGCCCATCTCCAACAGTAGAGGTCTAGGACGCTGTGTTCTTAGGGCTGTAATAAATGAATGAATGAAATTATTGTATACCGACCGGGAATCGAACCCGGTACCTCCATGTCTGAATCCACGGACTTAACCACTAGACCGCCACGGAGGCAGTAATAAAAGTTAACTCTAAAGAAATAATTAGTTTTATTTCCAGCTCAAAGACGATATGTGGACCCAGAAAAAAAACAGAATCAGGATGAACATCAACCTTGAGAAAAAGAGGTGGCATTGAGTTTGTATGTCGCGTACTGAAAAATGCCATTGAACAGTCTAGTCTAGAACGATTTGTGCCAAATATTTTTAGTATTTTTTCAAATCATTATTATCAAAGTCCAATTTTTTGTCGACCGCGCTAAAACGGTGATGTCTTATATGACCTACATTTAGATAAAATATATTTGTTTACGTTGATATAAAAACAAATAATTTATATGTATAAGTAGGTACTTTATTAATTAATTCACAGACCTATACTCACCACGGTGGCCAGACGGGTTGGTGAGGGTCTGATGTATATTTTTTGTAATGACAAATTATAAACGATTCCACAAGTTTTTTTTTCTAATAAAAAAATATTAATTTGAAAAAAAATATTTTTTCATTTCATTACAGCCCCTAGAATCACAACGTCCTAGACCTCCACTGCTGGAGATTGGCCTTCCAGAACTGGAGAATTTGGCCTACACTCGCCACGCTGGCCAGACGGCTTGGCAAGGATGTGATGTCAATTTATTAACGATTTCACAAGTTGGCATTAGTGGAACAGGGACCGACGGCTTAATGTGCTCGCCGGGGCACGGGAACGGTGGTGTTGTAAATCTATAACAAATGTACGTAAGCAAAGTGTATTTCTCATTTGTACATGCCGGGTGGGTTTGAACCGACCTTTGTAGGATTTAGAGTACGCGTTCTTACAACCGAGCCACCACCGCGCCTTAAAATATCACCAAGCTGGGCTCGGAATGGCGAGACACAAATTTTAAGGCCTGTCGCATTATTGTGCGGTCGGAAAAAGTAAAAATATTCTTGAAGAAAGATTTCTGGCCACAGGGCGTTGTGTTTCGTCGATACATAGGTTCATTTGGGCCTACGAAATGCACCACGGAAGATGCGACAAGGCCTACCGCAGCACCGAACTCTCGTGAACCACCTAAGAGGACCCCGGCGCCGATCCCCACTGCAGCAGTCAGCCGTCGTCAGAAGGTGGTCGCCGTACCCAATGGGTACTACTTTGACCACAATAAGATGAAGATGCGGAAGCTGTAGTGCAGTGTATATTTTTATTAATATTATTATATATATTTTAGTTTTTAAGGTATATATCTATGGGCCTTTTGTATATTCATTTTGTTGCCTGAAAATAAAGATTATTATTATTATTATTATAAAAAAATATTAACAAAATAAAATCAATATTAATAGGAAAAGGATATAAGTCCCGTCCGCGTGGAATGGTGGCAAGAACGCTGGCTGCATTTCCCCGCTGAATTGCTAGTTGGGTATTAGTTGAAGCGACCGTCGAGTGGGAGCGACCGGCGACTCCAAGGCACATCTACGAGTATAACGAATGTACGTATTTCTTATTGGTATGGATGTTAAGGAAGGCGTTCAACCGAGCCACCACTGCTCCTATATTAATATGTATTAATTAATTAACCCAAGTTAATGAAAAGGGGAGCACAGACAGATTCTCTAGACACGAAGGGCCTAATTTTGGCGCTTTCGACTTTTTTTTTGTATTTTTTTTATATTTCCAGACAGGTCACACAGCGTCATCTAATTTCCGTAATAAACTACGAGGCTTGTGTAACGGAAACTAGATGGTTAATAAACTAGATATTATACTTTTTTTTTGTAAATATATACATATTATACATATAAACACCCAGACCGAGACAAATTATACAATGTACAACTTGCTCCCGGTGGGAATCTAACCCACGACCTCCCGAGTTCACGGCGACGTTTGTTACCACTAGACCACGGAGGCGGTCGACTTGCGTGTCGGTTCGAAATATTCGGATGAAAAGCGACAGATCTCCATAGAAAAATATCAGTTTCATTTGAGCAAATCAAGCGGAAATGCAATTCGAAGGCTCAAGAATCAGCTACCAAGCCCGCTAAAATTCCGTCCGTCCTTGAACCTAAGTCTATCACGTAGTGATGGTAAAAGGCCGGATGGTATGTTAAGGCCGGTTCGGTAACTTTGTGGCATTTGGGGTTAAAACAATGGGTATAGTTGATAGTCTCAAATTTGTGAAAGTGCTGGATAAACGAATTTATTAAGAGTGTGGCCACCCCAAATGCCATAACTACCTAAAACAAAATATTTCCTTTATTATTCAACAAACAAATGCGGCGAGCGTTTTAGTTTTAGGTGGTAAGCCCTTGTTTATTTTGTAGAATAGTTTATTTTATTTATTTTTAGTTTAGTTTTATTTATAATTAATTTTTATTCTATTTTATTTTAATATTTTTGATCTTACTTCGAATGAAGAAAAACTGTAGAATACACTATAGATGCATCAACAACTCCGAATCTATAACATGAGGTGTGGAAATTTAGAGAGCTTATTTTAGATAGGTATGTTAGATTGTAAACTGACTCGAATATACATTATTTTATTTTATATTTTGTAAATATTTTTTTCGAATACTAATTAAAATAATATAAAATGTGATATACTTAAATATGGATTATTACCTGTTACGGTCCAACCATTGTTGACAATTTTTAATAAGTACATACATATATATTCATTATTTATACTGCCTTTGTGGTCTAGCGGTGAAGTCCGTGGATTTAGACTCGGAGGTACCGGGTTCGATTCCTGGTCGGGACACAAAAATATATATTAATGTAAATGTATTTATTTACATAATATTTAATTTATTTGTGATATTTTTTGAGTTTGGTACGCTGGAGACATCGACGAGCTTGCCACTTGTCATGATTGGCCTATAGTAAAGTTGGCTAAATGTGAATCCGCTTATTTATAAGCCACTCATACTGGGCCTAATCAAGGTCGACGATCGATCGCGCAAACGTTGACTTACGTAATTCTTTCTCTCTGTCTATGTCGTCTCTCGGCTGTGGGCTAGATTAATTAATAATAACACTCCCTAGTCTTTAGGTAGGTATCGCTAGTGTCCCTACTAGATGGCGCTGGCGTCGTATAAGAACTAATGGCGGAAATTTGTAATGACGTGTTTTAATTATTGTTTAACTAATTGTATGCAATCCAATGAAGAAATTGATTGTTTTAATCAAAAGAGCCAAGTTGTCGAAGATTCCCGTGAGATGGCTTTGTTCACGATGGATATCGCGATCTTCAGACGAGGCCTTATTCACCATTTTATTTATTTTATTTTGTTTTATTTTTTTTTATTTTTTTATTAGTTTAAAAAGTACATATTTACAAAAAATCACCTACTTGCGACCCAAAGAAGACGATAAGAGTGACAGTGAGCGGTAACAACCCCGATAGGCCGAGGCCGGTGCCAGGGTTAATTACATCAATATGTTGAACTAGTCGCCAATGTGGTTAAATTTATTTGTTACCTCCTACAATTATTAAATTACTAAAATCTAAACATCAACACTTTAAATTGTTTAAAATACTGTATTACTATATTATGAATATGTATATATAATTAAAAAATATAAAATACAATACAATAATAAACAATATATGATTATAACAATAGTATAAAATAAAAATAATTTTGGCTAATGTATAACCTAATTCCTATCGTCAAATATGTATTAATTTAATGCTGTGATTTTGTAAAACCAATAAATAAAAAAATAAAAATAAAATTTGACTGAAATTGAAAATTTAGTGTTTTGTTTTTCGGATAATGTTAATGATTTTTATTTTTTTTAAACATTTTCATATCATATAGAGATTGTACTAATGACACCTGAAGTATAAATAAATAAAAAAATGCTCTTTTCACTTACATGCGGTATATACCCAAATTGTTCAAGCGAACCAAAGGCAATAAAACATTTGATTTGATTTGATAAGGGTTTAAGAGTGTTTACTGGTTTTTTCACCCCTCTCACGCACTTTTGAGAAATGTAGTCCAACTTTTTAGAAAATAAAATTACTAACATTTTGGACATATATTAAATCATATATTTGTTTTACTAAAATAGGAAAATAACGTTTTATATATTTGTTTTTTTATGTCTTAAATGGGGTGTATCACTAACTTTTTATCACGACAGATGGCGCATGATAGATGGTACCTAATATAACTGTCAGTTGCATAGAAATGTTGTATTATTATTACGAAATTTATTATTTTCTGGAAAATATGCAGAAGTGAGCAGCTTTTAAGTGTACAAATCGAGATTTCCAAGCGAAAGCAAAGATATGGTGATCTCAAAATTGCTGTTCTATTAATTCAACCTTTTTTATTTTAAAGACGGTGTTTGCTTACTTAATTCGTCTTTTAAGTTAGGTAACGTTAAGTTTAAATACATTTTTCTGTTATAAAAATAAAAAAACTACAAATAAATTCAAAAAAGGATCCGTCATAGGTGTAAACAAGGTACCAGTGCCGCTAGCGACATCTACAAAAAGCAAAAAAATAACTCCAAAATATCGACTATTTGCCAGTTCACAGACGATATAGGTACCTAAATTAAATTAGGAGGTATTTAACGCTTTTGCATACCTCTCTCTCCTAGAAGTTTTATTTATTTTAAATTCTTTATTGCATCAAAACTTGAAATTAGGTACATAGACGAGTTGAATGCCTGTTAGGTTAGGTTAGGTTATTTTCTGACAACTAACCTCCAACTTTTTTAAAGATATTTCAAGTGTGTAGAAATGTAGTTTTCGAGTATTAACTTAATAGGCAATAAAATTACGGACATTTTAGATATATATTAAACCATCCTATAGTCGGTCTCAAGCCCGAGACACCATTCTTCTCATTTCTCTTTTCTACACACGACCCGGCACCCGCACAGTGAATTCATGGAATGATTCTTGGACGTATCTTAGACTATAAGGAATATGTATTTATTTCTGTAATATATACGAGTACATTTATTCGAAAAAATATTTACAACATATAAAATAAAATTAATATTAAGGATAAGGATATAAGTCCCGTCCGCGTGGAATGGTGGTAAGAACGCTGGCTGCATTTCCCCGCTGAATTGCAATACTGATTCTCTGGGCGAAGAAAGAGCCAGCCCTCTTGTCACCGGAGGAGACAACAAGACGCGGTGTTATGTCTTTTAAAAACTTTTTTAAAAGACAAACTGCTGTGGTATTTGCAATAAATAAAGGTGTTTAAAAAGAAACAAGTAGGCAAAAGAGAACAATATTTATTTAATTTATATTTACCTATATAATTTTGGTAAACAAGCGCATTATCAACCACATTATACAATCATCTATAGCCTGTGTCTCTCGACTCCTGATCCCCCAAGACTCGCCATTTCGAATGATCTTTTGCCCCTCTTTAGGTCATTAGTCCATCTGTCAGGGGGTCGTCTCACTCTGCGTCTTCCAGTACGTGGTCTCCACTCCAAAACCCGAGTAGACACTCGAACAGACATCGGGTCTGCGACAGACGTGTTCTTCCTATTGTCACTTCAGCTTACAAATTTTAAAGGTTATGTCTACTTTATCCATCCCTTGTGAAACGTCTCTGCTCCGTAAACTAATAACAGATTGGTTGATAGCCTAACGTGGTTTGATGATGAGGATGAGGACACGGGGCACTCTTAATGGCCCAACGTGACCTCATTTTGAGAGATAATGCTAGTGAGAACACCCGGCGCTCTTTATGGCCGGACGTGAACTGATGAGAGCCGCCTGTGTCGCCAAATCGTACGTTTGGCGACGCAGCGATGTACGATAAAACCAACTTTCCGAATGCTGTCCATCCTAGCTGAATGCGTTTATCGGCTCTTTGTTAAAGTTGGCTACGCCTAGTTGTATAGTCTGTTCAAGGTATGTAATTGTATTTTTACACAACTTCGATAGTGGCGTTGCCTACACATACTCGTCTCGGTATGATTACATGTGTTAAGTTCATAGTGTCGTTCAACAGAAGCGGACGGTCGGGTTTCAGTCTTCCCACTCCAGTCTCAAGGTACGTAAACGTCATCGACAATCTCCAACGGCTCTCCGGGAAGAAAATCGAGAGAGTGCATGGACTATGGAGCTCCAAGGAAATATTTAAAACCACGAGGCCAAAGCGAGGACGGCCGCGCCCATTTCCCACCGTATCAATTTGGCTTTGTAACAACAACGACGTTTGGTTTTGGCAAATTGTTATTAATGTTTTTTTTTATTATTTATTCTGTATTGCAGTTAAATCTCTTTCTCATGTATTGTTATTATTTTATTTTATTGTATTTAGCTGTAAGCTTTCCTAATTAAATAATGCGCGACTGCATTGTTTGGGACTTGCTTGAATCTCCAGAATATTGCTCCGTCTTGCGCTAGGCCCACCAACGCTAGATACGAGGGGCGTTCAAAATATTCTCGGTATGTGGATAAAAACAAACAAGTACGAAAAGTTTGATATTTTTATTTTTCAATATACTCCCCCCCTATGTTCATACACTTATAAGATCGATCAATTATTTTTTTTAATCCCTCATAAAAATATTTTTTATCTTTGGTGTAAAAATGCTCCTCCACGGCCGTCTTCAACGCTTCATCGTCAGAAAATTTATTTCCACGCAGATCCTTTTTAAGATTGGGAAACAAAAAGAAGTCGCTTGGGGCTAAGTCCGGACTATAGGGTGGATGAGTAACAGTTTCAAACCCACATTCAACAATAGCTGCCTTGGCAATATGAGCAGTATGGACAGGGGCGTTGTCATGCAGAAGCAGAACACCTTTGGTTAACTTTCCTCGCCTCTTTTCTTTGATCGCATCTCTTAATTGACGTATAACGTTAGCGTAGTACTGCCCTGTGATATTTACACCTTTTTCTTTATAATCGATAAGCAAAACTCCTTCACAATCCCAAAATATTGTGGCCATGACCTTGCCAGCTGACGGGATTACCTTGAACTTCTTGGGATGAGCTGAACCCTTAATGTGCCACTGCATGGACTCCTTATTGCTCTCTGGGTCATAATGATGAACCCAGGTTTCATCTCCAGTAACTATTTTTTGCAGCACCTCATCGGGATTTTCACCACACAGGTCGATAAAATCTGAACAGCAAGCCACACGCATATCCTTTTGAAGAAGCGTCAGCATTCGCGGAACCCATCTTGCACTTACTTTTGACATATTAAGATGGTCATGTATAATGTCATGTACGGTACCAATAGAGAGATTGGTTACTTGAGCTATAGATTTTACCTTCACTCGGCCGTCTTCCAATATAAGTTTTTCCACTTTATCAATATTTTCTTGTGAGGTAGCCACTACAGGCCGGCCAGGTCTAGGGTCATCTTCAATACTCTCCCTTCCACGCTTAAATTCGCTTGACCATTTTTGAATAGTAGATAAAGAAGGAGCAGACTCACGGTAAACACAATCCATTTCCTCTTTTATGGTTTTTTGATTTTTACCCTGTTTTGTCAAGAATTTTATGACGGATCGGTGCTCTAATTTCGTTAAAATTGTTAATTCGCTCATGGTGTTCATGTTTGTTCGGCAATTGCAGAAAAACAAAAGAACATCTCGGTTCCAATTTTACTTTTTTTTAATGTCAATGGATGAATCTTAGCGGCCAGTAACAAATATGTATATTTCATGTGGTGGTCGCCTATAATAGGTGCAACATCAGACTTTTGATTTAGCCTTAGATACAAATGCATGGGAGTTGTTGGCACTGTTGGCGACCCTATTATTAATAATAAATAATAATAAATAAATATATATAAAAGAGGTTGTAACGTATCAATACCGAGAATATTTTGAACGCCCCTCGTACAAGCGGAATGCCGCCACCACAGGCCTCGTCTGTCTGTGAGAGGCACAATACAAATGATTTTTGAGTAGTAGCGATTATTTTAGTCAATAATTACTTGTCACTCGAATAAAACATTAGCCTATAGTGCGAACTATGTCTCAAGGTTTAATAACAAAACAAATAAAGTGATCAATCAAAAAAGAGGGTAAAGTTTTTGATGTTGTGGTAGGGCGAGTTTATTTGAGTCCGCCCTAACGACAGCTCAGGGCGGGGCGGATCGTTAACCTATAACCTTGGCTGTCCTCGCCGACCTCGCTATCCGTCCTTTATCGCAACTCCTTTGTCCCCGTGACCTACGCAACTGTTATTCTATCAGGCCTCTTTTAGACAATAATTACTTAGTATTTTTTTTATAGGAGACAAATTTAAAATATTGATTCACCGCCAAGTATTTTTTTTATTATTAGCACATGTGACCTTGCGCTGATAGTAGAGTAATGTTAGCAACAGGAATCAGACACTCATGACTGATATCAGTCCCCAACACTATGACAGCTTGACTAGATGCTTTTTCACACTTCGCTTGAAGGACTCCAGGTTCAAAACAGCATTCGACATAATTATTGTACGACAGATGTGTGAGTTCCTAAATATACGTACGCGAAGGGATGGTGACTACGGTATGTGAGTGCATATGCAGAACACTCACCATAGTATAGCCGGTAGAATACGCTCAAAAGAAGGCACATCTCGGCGAAGGTGCAGGCATTCAAAAGTTCCAGATATAATGGCATCGTACACAATTCAAAATCTTGGCGGAACCATCCCAAAGGTGAGAACAGTATTTCCACGCATGACCTGATCTTTGCTTTGTACAGCAACGCGAACGGCTTGATTGAAGGCGGAGAAAACACCTTGTTGTCCATCATATCTGGGAAAGAGAACAATAATGACTCGGGCTCGTTTTTTTACCCAATAAAATACTGTATGATTCCGGTAATGCTGTCTTGAAAGCTCGTTCCATAATTGTATTGACGGTAGACCTTTCAGTAAGTGGTGCAAATTTTCCTGGAATTACTCTCGCAACAACTTCCACTGCGTAAAGTCTTCAAACCGTTTCTGATCATTTCTTCTGTGGGATCATATATAAAAATATAACTAAAAACTAAAATGAAGAAAAAACAAAATAAAAAATATTATAAATAAAAAATTTGCTCCAAATCGCTGCCAATGGAAGGATACTGGCAGCATTGCCACGTTGAATGGCAATACTGATCCTTTGGCCCAAATATTGCCCAGCCCTTTTGTCTCCCGAGGTGTTGACGAGCTGTTTTGACAACGCCTTGAAAATTTCGTGTGCACTTGGTCCCCACGGCCCGAGAGTTTCAACTCCAAACGGCGCAAAAACACATCTCTTTATTTTTGTTAATTATAATATATAAATATGTTTGTACGCAATTATTTTTTAATATATAGCTTTAGTTAATTCATATTAAATTATTATATAATAAAATTTCAGAGTAATTTACAAATACCTACTCCTATAACGTTATTAAAATTATTCTTGTGTACGGGAGGGCACTGATATAAATAAGTAAGTACCCGACGGTGCATTACTTTGCGTGTGGTAATAACAAATAGAATAATAAAAGTAAAATATGTGGCATTACATGATACCACATTTAATTATCATTACGAGTACCTTGGGGGTTTCGTGGGTTTATACCAAACGAGGCTCATTCTATCTGCTCTTTCAATTTATTATGTGTAATGTGATGGAAGTGGCTGCCTACTCGTTGTAACAGAAATCTTTGTCTCCTTTTTTCTGTCATGAATGAGCCTGCTACGCCGAAATACCACAAGGACAATCTCTCTTCTTTTCATGACAAATCCCTTCGCTCTTCTCACAACTCCCTTCTATCTTCATTTGTGTCTTTCGTAGTTGTTGCTACAAATTTGTAAGCAACTACCAGAATATTATTCAAAAAACTAGTGTAGTCACATTTTCTTAATAGCTCTACACAGCGTTAGTAGTGTATGGGTAAGAGATGACAATAGACTGGATTGAAAAGGAGGCCTCCTTTTTATTTTATTGCACGACAATACGCTCACCATCCGCCATCTCAAGCTGGAATGAAATGTTGAGTTGAGGAAACGTACTGGTTGAGGAATACCGGGGTTATTATTGAGAAATCTTTAAAGATATTGGATTGTGCGAGAGAGATGGATGCAAAAGGTATAAACTACCGACCCACCCATTTAACAAAAAATCCCGCAATGCAATCTCCCTTTTTTTTTTACTAGTACGACATGTGACCTTGGGCCCACTTGATGGTAAGTGGCGCGCAAGGTCCTTGAATGTTAGCAACTGAAGTCAGACACTCATAACTGCCATCAGTCCCTAACACTATGCCGGCTTGACTAGATGCTTTTTCACACTTCGCTTAAAGGACTCCAAGTTATAGGAAAGTGGAAACAAAGAGGCTGGAAGAGCATTCCACATCTTTATCGTGGGACAGTTGTATGAGTCCCCAAATTTATACGTACGCGAAGGGATGGTGACTACGGTATATGGGTGCGTGTGGTTCGGTTGCGGAATGGAGAGTGAGGGATTAGGTTATAGAGTTCTTCGGAGCACTCACCATGGTATAGTCGGTAGAACACGCTCAGAGAAGCCACATCTCGGCGAAGCTGCAGGGATTCGAGAGTTCCAGATATAGTGGCATCGTCCACAATTCGAACAGCTCGCCTCTGTAGGACATTGAGAGCATCTGTAAGATACTTGGCGAAACCGTATTCTATACATGAGCGTCATTTTAATCAGAAAAAATGCGCAAGCGCAGATAGATTGGCTATCGTCTGACGTTGCATGCTGGACACAGAATTCTTGCAAAATGATCACTCGTTCGAAACGAATTATTACCACAGTAGGCCGCTTTCCAACATTCCACCAACATTGACATTTATATAAATCACTGGGCTAATTACAATTAATTAATTGGACTAAAACGTATGGCCAGTTGCGAAAAGGATAATTAAAATAATCTCTGATCAATATTTTGATATACACCACGTGATTAGTAGCTTATCACTTAGGTTATTTCGGTCGATAAAATGCCTCCTACGCATATGTTAAACGTGTCAAAAATCGATGCAAAAGATAATTCCTTTCTGCAACTGGTCGTTAAAATAAAATAACGTTTCATTCATTACAGCCCCTAGAACACAGCGTCCTAGACCTCCACTGCTGGAGATGGTTTATTGGATGATAATCCACTACATCGACATAACTTCAGTTAGCGAGCATTGCCTTCTAGAAAATAAATGATGGGTTCCAGAAGGCAGTTTCCCTATTTATGACACGATAAAACTATACTTAAATTAAATATGATAGACCAAGATTAACTAAATCTATTATTGTCGTTAATTTTCTTGAGCATATTGTATGTAATACATAGTAATGCATCTTTGCTTCCAACCCAGTTAAGCCAGTTTTGTTCCTCTAACTTGCAACTCTAATTATATCCAATCTATAACCTCTGACTCTTCTGGAATTAAAATCTTTCTTAAATAATCTGTAAACTTACATTTAAAATGTGTCCTTACTAGTAACGGGGAGAGCACAGATACCAGTATGACAGTTAACTGGTATAGTATCAGTGAATCAAACCAATCATTGATAGTGTACGTAATGTAAAAGAGCGCTTTTTTAAATAAATAAACACTTTTATTATTATTACATAATTTATAATACAGTGTACGCCCATCCTCTTTAAACATTGTTTTTCTGTAACTCTCTCGGCAACTGTGTAGTAGCAACAATTAACACCATTCGTCACTGATCTGTCAATATATAACAAAAAGCATCTTATTTAATACTAGTACAGTAAGTAATCTACCATGGGTATTTAGTTTTTAATAGTTTTATATCTCGTTAAAACTAAGTAACTTGTATTGATTCTATTCTATTCAAATTGCCGAGAATGAGTAAATATTGAAAAAAAAAACAATAAATAAATATTATACATCGCGTTGAGAATAAAATAATTTGTATTAATGGACCGGTTTCCCTAACATAAGTCAACGTTTACCACCTATTAAATAAATCAGCCACAATTCGCGTGCTATCTATTTATTTGGTTGACTGTACACTACCACTAACTCACTGTGCAAATAAAATAATAAGTCTAACCACACGAATGGCACAGTCGTCTCGCAAATCGTCATCATCATACAGCCTCTGGAACACAGACTCCTAGATTGGAGATGGGCCTTACATATTTTTCTGGATAATTTGGCCTACACGCTGGGAGACGAAATTCGGGTCTGATATATTTTTTAACGATTTCACAAATACCAATTAGTGGAACCATAACTTTAACGTGTACTCCGAGGCACGGGAACGGTGGTGTTGTAAAGTGTATTTCTCATTGATACATGCCGGGGCTCGAACCGACCTTTATCGTATTTTAAGAAAAGTGTTCTTACAACCGGGCTACCAACACCGCTCTTAGAGCATATTTATTGCAGAAAAAATGCACCTTAGTTAAAAAAAAAAAAAACAATATATATAAATTTCAAATACTCCATGGTCTAGCAGTTGAGTCGGTGGGTATTGACGTGGAGGTATCGTTCGATTCGTGGTCGGGACACAATAATTTTTGTGTGTTATTTCTTAACTCTGGAAAGAAATCGAGGAGCTTGCCAGTAGTCATGATGGTCAAGTAAAGTTGACTAAATGTATATCCGCGTCTTTAAAAAAAGCGAGAATTCTGACCACCCTGTAAGGGGTACGGTGGTGATTATAGATTGGAGCTTTATGTTTACAACAAACAACATTGACAGTATGGTCGACAAATTTAACGATGAGCTACTTAAGCTATATAATGCACATGCTCCACTACGACCTACAAGATTAAAGAGGGCACCAGCGCCGTGGCTTACGGAAGATGTTCGTATCGCAATGAGAAAACGAGACCGTGCGTACCGTAAATATAGGCGAAACCGCTCTGATGATAACATGGCTGCATATAGAGTTGCAAGAAATCGCTGCAATCAGGTATGTAGGATTGCTAAACGACACCACTTTATTGACAACATTACAAATAAGTCATCTGCAAAAATTTGGCAGTTTTTCAATTCAATAGGGCTAGGACGTACCCGTGACCAGGTCAACCTTGGCTCCGTGACACCTGATCAGCTTAATGCTCACTTTTCCTCAGCTCCAGTTCTTGCCCCTGACATTAAATCGAGCACTATTGCAGAGATAATCGCTGTGCCGGTGAAAGCTGTTGAACATTTTTTTCTTGAAGTGGTTTCTGATGATATAATTCTCAAGACGATTAATTCCATTACTTCAAAATCAATAGGATGTGATTCTATCTCTCGTGCTATGATTATCCCAATCATTGACCTTCTCTTACCTATTATTTCCCATATCATAAATTTTTCCATCACTTTCAGTCAATTTCCTTCACAATGGCGTAAGGCTTTTATAATACCACTCCCAAAAATATCTTCACCCACACTTCCTTCTCACTTTCGTCCAATCTCAATTTTACCTTTCTTATCCAAAGTCCTCGAGTCCATTGTTCACAAACAGTTGTCCCTGTTCCTTGGTGCTAACAATCTCCTAAACCCTTACCAGTCTGGTTTCCGTCCTGGTCATAGCACAACTTCAGCTTTACTTAAAGTAACTGAAGATATCAGAAAAGGTATGGAGGATACTAAAGTCACAGTACTTGTACTGATTGACTTTACAAACGCCTTCAACACGGTAGATCCTGATTTGTTAATCGCTACGTTGTCTCGTCTTAATATATCATCAGAGGCCCTAGCATGGTTCTCACAATATCTCCATGGTCGCCAGCAGCAGGTTCGTGCTGATCAGGTGTCATCGGAATGGCGTCCCTCAAGGTGGTATTCTCTCCCCTTTGTTGTTTTCATTGTTCATTGACGCCATCACTGCTCTACTTCATTGTGAGTATCACCTGTATGCAGACGATTTGCAGCTCTATGTGCAGTCAGATATCAACACGGTTAATAGTGCAATAGCTTGGCTTAATTCAGATCTCAGTAGTATACATTCATGGTCGAAACGATTTGGGGTCGTTGTCAATCCGAGCAAGTGTCAGTCAATCATAATAGGAAGCTCACGGCTGTTAAGCAAAATAGACGTAAACAGCATTGACCCTGTTCGGTTTGACAACGTCCCTATTGCGTATTCCGGCGAGGTGAAGAATCTAGGTGTATACCTAGATTCTAATCTGAGTTGGACAACGCACGTTACTAAAACTAGTAGTAAAGTTTTTGCTTCACTGCACTCTCTCAATAAACTTAAAAAATTTCTGCCGTTAAAAGCTAAAATAACCCTAGTTCAAAGCCTTCTCCTTCCTCTCCTCGACTATGGTGATGTGTGTAGCATCGATCTTTCAGAGATGTTGCTCAACAAGATGGACCGGTTACTTAACGCATGTATCCGGTTCATCTACTGTTTACGTAAATACGATCACATCTCTGAATACCGTGCTAAGTTGAAGTGGCTACCTATTCGATGTCGCAGAAATCTCAGAGTTCTTTGTATGCTTTTTTCAGTTTTAAACGAGCCTGCGACACCGCGATACCTCAAAGACGGTTTTGCCTATCTCTCATCTTTCCATGATAAAATTCTTCGCTCCTCTCACAACTCACTTCTTTCAGTCCCCTCTCACCATTCCGGATTTGTTTCAAATTCTTTTGTCGTTGTCGCCACAAATTTATGGAATGATCTTCCTGTAAACATAAGACAAGCAACTACCAGATCTTCATTTAAAAAACTCGTATATCTACACTACCTGAAAAGCTCCTCACAATATTAGTAAGTGTATATATGTATGTTTATGTATAGTATTATGTATGTATTAGTATTTAGTATATTGATATCATAGTATATATAACAATATAATATGTAAGTGTATAATTAAGCTGTTAATTTTTCTTCCTAATTTTTTAATATTTCTTTCATTGCACCTATAATAGTTCAAATTTGTCCCCAAGGTTTGGCTGTCAGAAAATGTCTACGGGCATTAAGTCCGCCTTTGTACTTTGTGCAATAAAGTTTTAAATAAATAAATAAATATGCTTTATTTTATAAGTAATTCTTAATATTAATTTTAAAAAACGTTTTTTATCCTTTTAAAAGTTAGATGTGGAATGCTCTTCCAGCATCTGTGTTTCCATTTTCCTATAACCTGGAATCTTTCAAGCGAAGTGTGAATAAGCATCCAGTAAAGCTGACATACTCATAGTGTTGGTGACTGATGCCAGTTGCTAAGATTCATGGGCCTTGAGCGCGACTTACCATCAGTTGGGCGATTCTTCCTTGCAGATTCCTTTCTCAGTCAGATTAAACATTAACAGACCACTGGAATCATCTAAGGGGCTGGTCTCCAGCTAACGTCTTTTTCATTAGACCACTGTGCTATATAGTATTCCAGTAGCAAGAGTAGAATCATTCAAAATAATTTAAATAATGTCATGTCACAAATACCTGTAATAATTATAGGTTTACGTGAATTAATCAATTTTGACTTTGACTTTGACAGGGTCAAATATTTTAAAAACACTAGACTTACAATAATGATTATTATTAGAACGTATTATTATGACAAGTTTACGGCTAAACTGTTAATGAATTTATGATACATGAAAACCTCTAGATTCTTCTTTTTTAGTCGCTATACTGCAGTGCACCAGCTGCACTGTAGTGGATGGTCCATTGCAGCCTTGACCTGGTCAGTCCACCTCATAGAAGACCTACCACGCATCCTCTTGCCATCGACTTTTCCCTGAAATACCAAGCGCTCGATAGATGTTTCTCCACACCGCGGTACGTGTCCTATAAGGTGAGAATTTGTGATTGTACAGTTGAGGCTATATTACCAGTTCTTCCAGGATGGACTGTGGACTGAAACTCCGTCCACGATATGCCCAACATTCTTAGCCAACACCTACAAGATATTACAAGAACATTAATTCGCTTTTTACTATTTCTCGTATGGTCCAACACTTTGCAGTATCCCTACTAATATTATAAAAGTAACAGAATTGTCTGTATGTATAAATGTATGAAGACTAAATCCTTGAAAACTGAAACATTTAGGCGTATTTAATGATATTTGTAAAATAATATAAACACACACACTATTTTAGACTAACAAACTTTTTTTGAGCTTATTTCTTGATATACTCGTAGACTATTTTGTATTCTTTGAAATCCAGCTCAGACAACCACGCGCGATTATAATGTCCTTTGGCGTGCATTTCCCAACTGGTTGCCCAAAGTACACAAGCTTAAAAGAAAACAAATTTTAGAGTATACTTTGAGGGTACCAAAATATCCTGATAGTTATAAAAATAATTGTCCATTTCAAAACGTATCATCTAGTGGCATTTTTTGAAAAGAAGGCAAAGGGAAAAAATAATTGCTCTCATTACAATTAAAATAAACTAATGTGAATGACGTAAACAATTACGAGTAGCATATTTTATTATCTTACAGATGCTCTCAATGTCCTGCAAAAGCGATTTGGATAGTGGACGACACCAGTGTCTAAAACTCTCGAATCACTGCAGCTTCGCCGTGACGTTGCCTCTCCGTGAATGTTCTACAAGCTATACGACGGTGAATGTTCTAAGGAGCTCCATAACCTTATCCCTTCTTCTCTATTTCGCAACCAAACCACACGCACAGGCCAAAATATGTGTCCACATACCATACCCACTATCCCTACGCGTACTCATAAATTTGGAGACTCTTACATCTGTCGCATGCTGAAGATGTGGAATGCTCTCTCAGCCAGTGTGTTTCCCCGCAGAAGCGATTCAGATAGTGGACGACACCAGTGTCTAAAACTCTCGAATCACTGCAGCTTCCCAGCGCCGTGACGATGCCTCTCCGTGAATGTTCTACAAGCTATACCACGGTGAATGTTCTGAGGAGCTCCATAACCTTATCCCTTCTTCTCTATTTCGCAACCAAACCACACGCACAGGCCAAAATATGTGTCCACATACCATACCCACTATGCCTACGCGCACAAATATATATAAAAGTATTAGTATTAATCTGTACTTCGGATGCAGATCCCGGTTGTTGATGCTGTCCGCGGTGCTGCTGTCAATTCTACAGGGCTACATCACATCTCACTCACTGTTAGGGTACACTTTCCTGTAGTTAGGGCAGCCAAGAATTATTTAATTATTTAATTTAGAACTCTTTTTAATTTAATCTTTAGTTTTTTAAATTTTTAATTTAATTTAATTCATTGGATATCTGTAATTTTATTTGTTTTATTGTTTTTTGTTTAATTGAATTTCTATAATTTTTGGTTGTATGTTGTTGTTTTTTTCTCCTTTTCTTTGACACCTAAGTATCAGTAATAAAGTATGTTTCCTAATTTGGCCAATGTATAAACTCAATTATATACTAACCTTTATGTTCTGTAATGTGCTGTGGAAATGAATGAATAAATAAATAAAGTACTCATAAATTTGGAGACTCTTACATCTGTCGCATGCTGAAGATGTGGAATGCTCTCTCAGCCAGTGTGTTTCCCCACTTTTATAACCTGGAGTCCTTCAAGCGAAGTATGAAAAAGCATCTTGGTAGAGACTGATGCCGGTCGTTAGTGCCTGGCGTCTGTTGCTCAAATTCTTGGACCTCGCGTACCGCTAACCATCAGGTGGGAGCGATCTCACATGTCGTGTTCTATAAGGTATTGTCTTTGGTATTGTCACTAAACCCTCTGTCGACTGTCAATCAATAACTTGTAATAAGTTCCTTGGTTGAATTATTTTTAGAACATTAATGAATCTACACAAACATCAAGTTGTATTGTCATACGTACTTAGTTTATATAGTTTGTATACAATATGATAATGAAGCAGGTTAACGACCCTGTAGTTGATTCCACCGGTGTAATTTTTCTAACAATAAGTTGCTATAGTTTTTGTCTCATTTTGTTCAAATAACGGTTTTCGTTATTTCGATTTGCTTCTTGCCTGACAGCGATTACATTGTTTTTTTTTTGTAGAGTTAATTTCCATTTCACAAGAAAGAAGAAATTTAGGCTGATTGTCTACCAGAAATGTGCTAGGAAAATGAAAATATTCACCAACACTTCATGTTGTGATATTATTTTATATCTTTTTATCTTTTTTTATTTGTGTGATTACATTGTTTTTGTAAAGTATCATCACGACTGTTTCCCTTCCGGGCTGGTTGGAAACCACGCCGGATTCACAAATGTGAATAAATAGCCAACTTTACTATGGGCCAATCATGACAAGTGGCAAGCTCGTCGATGTCTCTAGCGTACCGTACTCAAGAAATATCACAAATAAATTAACTTTATATAAATTAATAAAATATATTATCCCGTCCCGGTACCTCCAAGTCTAGACTACGGAAGCAGTTTTTAGAAGAAATAATAAAATTGGTCTGATTGTCCACACACAATTACTAGTATGTAATATTTACCAAAACTTGATGTCGTGATATTATAAAAAAATATATATTATTTGTATTTGTGTACTAATGTTGTTATTATTTTTGTATAATTAATCATGAATATATCATATATGACAAAACTGAATAATATTAAATTTAAATAAAAACATGTTTTTTTCTGCGTTTATACGTTACTCCTACTACTAAATGCCACCGTGGTCTAGCGGTTAAGTCCGTGGATTTAGACGAGAAGGTAAAAGTAAAGGGGTTCGAATCCTGTTCCGGACACAATAATTTATTTAATTTATTTGTGATATTCCTCGAGTTTGGTAAGCTAGAGACATTGACGAGCTTGCCACTTGTCATAAAAGTAAAAAGTATCATCACGACCGTTTCCCTTTCGTGGTGGTCAGAAACCACGCTTATAAATAAGCGGATTCACATTTAGCCAACTTTACTATAGGCCAATCATGACAAGTGGCAAGCTCGTCGATGTCTCCAGCGTACCAAACTCGAGAAATATCACAAATAAATTAAATATTAATTAAATGTATTTATATACATTAATTAATGTTTTTGTCCCGGTACCTCCAAATCCACGCACTTAACCGCTAGACCACGGAGGCAGTTGTCACGATGGGCATATAGTAAAGTTGCCTAAATTTTAAAACATGGTTTTTGACTACACTGGAAGGGATACGGTCGTGGTTCATCACATAAGACCATCGCCATCTTGTCTGGCCAGCGCTAGGGTGGCGAATGTAGGCCAAATTCTCCAACAGTGGGGATCTAGGACTGTGTTCTAAGGGCTGTGATAGACCGACCGGTAAATATGGCTCTTAGATACTCGTAAGTCTTAGGCTTGGCGTTGTGTGTACCAATTGACGGCTGACCCAATATAAAACTGTTACGTTCGACGCCATTTTTAACTTTAATCGTTAGATTTTGGTGCAACCCAGCCTTCGACTATGTGAAGATTAACGTTCAATATCTTATTGATATTCTCAGAACGTAGCATATGTATGTCTTAAGATGGTTTAACGGGTTGTGTATCCCTCTCGCATTTTTTAAAATGAATTAATAAGTCTGAATGTTTTTATGAGAAATATATTCTATCAACTTTCTATCAACATTTTCGATATATTCAATTCTTATTACTAATTTTACACAGAGAAAAAAAATATATAAATTTTCCTTAATTTTACTAAAACCAATATATGATTAAAATATGTCCGTAATTTTATTCCCGCGTAGTAATAGACTACATTCCTCTAAAGTAGGTACTAAGACTTGAAACATTTTTAAAATAATTGGATTGTTCGAGCGAGACGACAAACCCTCTTTTGGTTTCCAGCTTCAAAAACTAAGAATAATAAATACATTTTAACACTTAGACATAACAAATAACTACTAAAAATAATCTACTTAGGAATGCAGGCAGGCATGCTACGAAAAGTCGTAGATTCTTATAAGAGTGCGTAGCGTGGTAATGCACTTAAGGGACGCGTTCAGATCCAACACTGTATTGTTTTCGTTGAACATTGAGTGTTATATTTAACCAAGTTTGTATTTGGTTTAGTAATATCACGCAATGTACAACTAATATACAAAATCTAGTAAAGATTTTGAACGCGCGATACCAAATCTTTTGCCGCTCAAATAAATGATTTTTTGATTAAGCTATAAGAACTCGTAGCGTTTAAGCAAAGCTATACCTGGATGACAAATCTTTTTCTACATATTATTAATGGAAATTACATTAGTTCTTTTACATTTATAATAATGGATTTAAATTTTGTATTAAATATAAATCAGTTTAAATAATGTGAACTACCACTGTAGGTATTTTTATTTTTTTTTAATGTTTGCGGCAAGAATTGGGCGTTTAACAGCGTTTTATAAGAAACATGCTGCGATTGAACGCTTAACATCCAGGTAACTTTCTAAGAACATTGTGCAAATCAATAGATGAGATTTACGGGTTGAAACAATATCATTCACCCAATCAAAAACATCAAAATTGAGTGGCAAAATAATTACAAAGAGTATAAAAAAGTGCAGTGCTTACAAAACTAAAACAAAACAATGAAGAAATATGAACAATTCGCCGTATTATTTCCTCGTGCTGTTTCTTCAAATTGTACACATTATTGTCTGGTTGACTGACGTCACTGGCAGATATGGTGGCCTCATTCCGACGACTCCAAGCTTTACGATTCACTCCTCCTGACTCACTTATCAACTTTGAAAGGAATTATTCCGCCAACATCACGTCCGAGCAAAGTCATTCTGATAACTCCGTTCGACGAACCACATTCGGCAACAAAGGATGTAGCTACAAGCGTGTGCAAAGAAATAACTTACGCATAAATCTAAAAATAGCTTTCCTGTCGGAATCACACTGGATATGGAATCGCATCTAAATAAGTCGCTAACTACACTCACGGTATGCAGTTTAGTTATAAAATCCAGCCTTTAAAAAAAACCAGTTCCGTCTCCTTTGTGGACCTTGTGGACAGTGAAGGGTCGTCGACTCGAGGAGTCGGAGGTCGCCGCGTGACTCATCCGCCTTTGTCTCCGGCGACCTACGTACCTTCGGGAGCTCCTGTCGGCCACGTGCTCCTCTTCTCCACGTGTCTCCGCCCCGTTCGCCGACACGGTAAGTGTACTCCAACAAGCGCCTGGAACTCGTATCACCAGAGCACCTGATGAAGTACAATGGGCGTGCGGCGCGGGGGCTGGCGTCTGGGTTCTTTCTTCTGATGATGGTTTCGGCGACGGCCCCGCGCGCTACTTCAGGTACCTGACTGGAGACACAGCCCCGGCGCCTCAGTAGCGCGCGGCACCGTACCGGTATTTTCTATTATTAGTTGGAGATGTGGAGCGGAGGCGTCCGTTCCTCGCGGCGCGCGGCCGAGGACTGCAGAGCGGGTGCTCGGTCCGCGTCCCCCGCGCGCCGCCAGACGTCAGCTGACGGCGGCTGCACCGGCCCTGACATTGGCTCGCCCGCGCGGGGACGTCGACCTGCGCCGCGGAAGCCTCCGCCCCACTCGGCAACAGCGATCATCTCCCGCGGCCCGCCAGCCCCACGAACCCATCATTGTTTAAATAATATAACCCTTACATGCTATGGATTTCTTTCAGGTAGATAGCTATTTACATGAAATATTTTCCGAGTCAAAATATCTTATTGTCGTAAACTTTAAATTTAAATGATTGTAATCCTGCTAGTGAAATATTAAGCAGCAAAGTGGTCCAAAGAGTAAGCTTTTAGCAGAAGACCAGCAGATTCCGGTGACCTGTTAATGTTTAATCTAACTGAGAAAGGAATCTGCAAATAAAACTCAAAGCAGAATTACAAAACAACGATAAATAACCTTTCAAATTCAGCTATGAGTACCTATAAGATTACAATACCTACAAAATACGCAATACCCCTGCTATTTGAAGAATAATAAATTGAACGTGTTCAGTCAGTCCATGGCGCGGTGGTGGCTCGGTTGTAAGAACGCGTACCTTAAATCCTACAAAGGTCGGTTCAAACTAATGAGAAATGCACTTTTCTTGCGTACATTTGTCATAGATTTACAACACCACCGTTCCAGTGCCTCGGAGAGCACGTTAAGCCATCGGTCCCGGTTCCACTAATACCAACTTGTGAAATCGTTAATAAATTGTCATAAAAAAAAAATGACATCATATCCTCGCCAAGCCGTCTGGCCAGCGTGGCGAGTTTAGGTTAAATTCTCCAGATATATGTTCTGGAAGGCCCATCTCCAGCAGTGGAGGTCTAGGACACTGTGTTCTAGGGGCTGTAATGATGATGATGATGAGTCAGTCCAGCACCCATAGCAGCACCCGATCGCGGAGGTAACGCAACTATGGTACGGACCGGGTCCTGACACACGTGCCACCACTGCAATGACCTTCTAAAGAAGGAACGGACGACAACCGTACACGTTACACCATGAGAACCTAAGCCATATTTATCGTTTTAAAGGTTAATTATTTCAAAACTTTATAGATAATATCCCACTCAGATTGTGTGTGTGATCGGTAATCAAGCGAGTTTTACCTGATTCTTGGCCTCTTGCGCGATTCCCAGAATTGAAGAAGAGGGCTTAATAGATCGTCAGAAATGTTAGCAGCTTGCCGATATAGTGAGCCTTCTCCACAACATCAGAATTTAACAGTCTATAGCCCACCATGCTTTACATCACATCACAGCCCCTGGAACTCGAGTCCTAGAGAACTGTTGGAGATGGGTATAGCGGATTGGGCTATATTAAATGATTTTTAAGAAAACTCGTCTGCTTTTTTACAATTTTTTTTTTTTTTAATTTTTTTTTCCTTATATCATAACATTTAAATATAACATTATTCTGCCAAACTATAAAATTGTTTTTCGGCAGATAGCTCTCATTACAATGATATATTAGCACACTTTAGTTTATAAAAGATTAAATAAAATAAAATACAACTATAATAGATTCGGTTATTAACTGCTAAATAAAAAAGTAATAAAAATATCTTTCCAATCGCACACTTATTATTTTTTTTTATTATAATTATTTTTTTATACAAATAATCTATCGATTTTGCTACTCAGTTGTTCGAGTAGTTCTTTCTTAATTTTGTTTTTATATGTCAATTTGGAAAGTTTTTTATTCTTATTTCTTGAGATAGACTATTTAGTATTCTGGGAAGTAGATACTCTCGCGTCCTCCTGCCGTAGTAGTTGCCACGGATATTCCCTTCCACTAGTTCCCTATTTGTATGTCTCCTAGTAATTATATGTTGAGAAATAATTTGTTTTTTGTGTGTGTAATTATTCTGTTCTTCTAATGTTATTAATATTTAAATTACAATATAAAATAAAATAAAAATTACACTAGAATTTTGACAAAATAAAATAGGTATCAAAAATGGCAGAAAATCGTCATAAAATGCAGTAGAAAAATATGCTTAAGGAGTTCGCAACAATAGGCCTTAAGAAATTTCTTAAGAATTTGGCCTACCCTCGCCTTGTTGGCCAGATCTGGTTGGTTGAAGAGGTTGAATCACGAGTTGGTGATGTCAAATTTTAATGACAATATATTAACGATTCCACAAGTTAGTATTAGTGGAACCGACGGCTTAACGTGCTCTCCGAGGCACGGGAACCGTGGTGTTGTAAATAAATGCCAAATGTACGTAAGAAAAGTGTATTTCTTTCTCATTAGTTTCAGGGTTTGAACAGGGTCACAAAACCTTTTGATTTATTTTAATTTATTCACAAAAATTCAGTATCCTAATTCAAATGGGAAATGCTGCTAGTGTATTAGGCACCATGCCACAAGACACCTATTTGGAGGAGCTATTTTATTTGTAAGTATTAAATTTTTATTTTCTATGTATTTTTTTTAGGTTAAGTTTAGATTTTGTTGTAATATAGTTTATTTAATTTAAGATGTTGTTTGGAATAAACGTTTCAACAAGACATACTTTCAACGAGAACAATAAATAGGTGTTAGGCGGACTGATGGTAATTTGCCCAGTCTGCCGAGGCGGGGAAGTATCCACCGTTCGTGCCGATAAACCCAGTAAAATGTATCCACACGTTTCGGGATCAGGCTCGAATTTCCGTCAAGCCGTGTTTTAGGGACTGATATCAGTCATGAGTGTCTGATTCCTGTTGCTAACATTCATAGAACTCGCGCGCCACTTACCGTCAGGTGAGCGCAAGGTTATTTATTTATTTATTTAAATCTTTATTGCACAAAGACAAAAATTGCCGCTAGACATTCTATCCTAGCCAACCATTGGGACAACTTGAGTATTATATTAAAAGGTAGGTGCAAAATTGTATTAAATTCTACGGTTTAACTATATACTAATAAATATAGTAATACTAATACATATATATATAAATACATATACTACATATACCCATACATATTATTACATACACTACATATTATATATCAATGACAACAATATACTAAATTCTAAAAGGTTACATGTCGTGCTAGTATAAAAATAGCGCTTAAACTGATATAATATTTTTATAGTAGTTAGTGAGGTAATTAAAGCATACTTACGGCCGGTTGCAGAAGCTGATTAACTATTGAATTTTTAACGTATGCCTATGAGGCACGTCTTTGGATGAAATAACCAAATCGACAGGCTAACTACCAATCACGTGGCGTATATCAAAATGTTGGTTATGAATTATTTTAATAATTCTTTCTGCAACCGGCCGTAAGTTTGCTTTAATTACTTTACTTAACTACTATAAAACTAATCTAAAAAAAATAAACCTAATTGTATCGGTGATAGAATTTCTTATTCTCAGGTGTAAAGCCAGCTGAACTGAAGGTGAACGATCGCGAGCCTGAGGTCAAGGCATCAGGTTGACATTGGGAATCTGATTGACCCCTGTAACCCTGCCTCAAGGACATTCCCAACAGCACTAGAGTTCACGAAATATCACAATATGTACATATCTTCACACGTTTCTTGCGGGGTAGGCAGAGATAATTTAGCGCCATTTGACAAGGAAACAACGCTATATAAAAAAAACTGGGGATACTAAACAAGGTGAAACGGTTTTTCCCGCCTTCACTTAAACGTATGCTTTATAAAGCACAGATAAGGTCATGTGTGGAGTACTGTTCTTATCTCTGAGATGGTTCCGCTAAGTACCTTACAGATGCTCTAGCAGTCCTGCCATAGTGGATGACACTACAGAGTCTAAAACTTTCGAATTGCTACAGCTTCGCCGATGTGGCCTCCCTGAGCATGTCCTACAAGTTATACTATGGTGAGTGTTGCGGCTTTTTGCAACCTCTTTGGACGGACTTTGACCTCCTTTCTGACTGACAACTATAGACGACATTATTTTATGACAGAATGACTTTGAATTTAGAACACAGACGATGACAACGAAATCAAGACGCAATAAATGAAAATTAAAGGCATAATTTATTATTTTTATTTAAAATAGAGACATAAAGTAATCATTTCAAGATTAAAGTGTTTCTTTCTGTACTAGTGAGTGTTCGCAAGAGCTCTACAACCTTATACCTTCTTCCCTATTCCGCAACCAAACCACAGGCTAAAATATACACCCCCATACCGTAACTACTATTTAGTGTTGCCCAAGGATTGATTGGAAGGGAAATATTGGGCAAGTCTTGGTTTTGGTATTGCATCAGAACAGCTGGTCTCCGTCTTGGTCTTTGTAGGAGCTACCATCGCGCCATATATATATATATATATATATTCTAATTGTAGAAAAGTGAGCTCTACGACAGTACAATGTACAGACGTCAGAAAAGCTGGCTGTGCTGCACTAGAAATGTTACGGGTTCTCAGGCGGAATTTGCGCCGCCTTCAGCTGCGGCTCCCGCTTTCAGCTGCAAGTGGCATCCCACACTAAGGCCCGTCCCCGCTTCCAGGGAATCAGCGTCATACCATCAGGTCTCTTGCCATCATCGTGGATAATTCCAGTAAGTTCCATAACTGAGAGCCCGTTTTATGAAAAGTGCCATCTGGGATTGAATTCTGAAGTTGAGTAATATTTAGTTAATTGTTCCTGGACATAAATTTGGATGCATTCATCTAGGATTGGTGTCCTAGGAGTCGAAGGATTTCATTGTTTAAAATTTTGATATTGGGAGCTAGACTATTAAATTTGGAAATAATTTCAAATATATAATATATTTTAATTAACAAATACATAAACACAACTAATAGATAAGTATTATATTACATACAATAAGCTAAGAAATAAATATATATATATTTAAAGACGGAGATCGCAAAATGGTCTGACGATACGACCCCAGCCTGAAGGGCCACCGCGGGAGGTCGCTTGCCTGAATCTCTGTGAGGCCAAGGCGCCTACGTACTAAAACCCTATAAACCGTCTCTCTCTAACCGGCCCTGCGTGCCTTAACAGCTAAGTCTGAGTCGTGGCTACGAAGTGAAGGCACTCGTTCGCCGCGGGTAAACATCATGATTATAACCTAAATATAAACGAGTAAGTACTTCCTCAAATATCCGTTTATTTACGAGTGTAAATAAATTTTAGAATTAATATAATCTGAAACTGATTAACTGATTACAGGTAGTGATATTTTTTTATCTATTTTTATGATAAGTATTTTTAGTAGGTATGTGACTGCCCGAAATGGCTGGCGTTGGTGTGCTTTTGTTTTTTTTGTTCGTAGTTTCGGCTACATGTGACCCTGGGAGGGGCGAACCATGGGTTGTAAAGATTAAGCAAGGAGCCGTGAGAGGTTACAAGGAAAAAGGGCAGAACTACTATGGGTTCTTTGGAATCCCATATGCACTTGCACCCACTGGGGACGATAAATTTAAGGTACCTTTACTAGTCATCATTTTGTTTTGGCAATAATTGAGCCAAATGTTTTCCATTCAACAGACCAGAGCAGGTTTATTTCCCCCTTTTTATAGATTTTTATACTAGCACGAAATATGACCTTGCGCCCACCTGATGGTAAGTGGCGCAAGACACTGATCTCGTGACTGAAATCAGTCCACACACAGACTATGCCGGCTCAACTGGGCATGACGGCAATTCGAGCCTGATCCCGAAACGTGTGGATACACTTTACTGGGTTTATCGGCACGAACGGAGGATCATTTGCAATAATGGATTTTTTTTCAAGAAGAACTAATATTGTAAGCTTCCCAAATTATATAAAAATAACACCGCTTGAAATAAATATAAATCTAAAAATTTGTAAACCTATAAAAAAAAAAAACATTGACTTTTTCTCAGTTATAATACTGTGGTGTCAAGGAAAAAA
This sequence comes from Tinea semifulvella, assembly GCA_910589645.1. Taxonomy (NCBI): domain Eukaryota; kingdom Metazoa; phylum Arthropoda; class Insecta; order Lepidoptera; family Tineidae; genus Tinea; species Tinea semifulvella. The sequence continues at coordinate 8,390,240 of OU342595.1, read as the reverse complement.
TAAGTACAAAACTTGAACTTTTCACTAGAGGCAAATTAGGAAAACAACTCATTTTTATAATTAGAAAATTGTAATTTGCGTAATGTTCAATTTCATTAGTCGTATACTTTAGGTACGAGTCCACTCTTCTCACTATGCATAACTTAATTATTGGCGGTAAAAGCGCCATGCTGAAATAACTCGATTGAACTCTTTTTACTTATACATTTTAATATTACGACTAGCCCCTTTATGTACGTAGGGGTGTAAAATAAACTATACAGTTTATAGACTCATCTCCTTATTGCATTGACGCATATGAATGTTTAGAACCAATAGGTGCGAATATCTATTTTTTAAATTTTTCGACTCATCCCCTTTTTCCCTGACACCACAGAAAACACCCTAAGCTTAAAAAAGACAAAGAGGAAGAAAAAATATATTGCTGACTCCAAATGTAACTTTTACATACCTGATATTTTATATTTCAGGCACCGCTTTCTGCTCACAGATGGAAAGACACGTTGGAAGCGACAAACAGATATATCGTGTGTCCACAAAATCCAATGCTGCTCACGTTACTCAGAGATAATAAAAACTTTATCATTACCGAGAACTGTCTGTATGCAAATATTTATGTTCCGGACACTAAAGAAAAAAAATTGCCAGTAGTGGTCTATGTACACGGAGGATCATTCCAAATAGGCTTCGGAGATATGCTGTCTCATTCGCCATTGGTCGAAACTGGTAAAGTTATAGTTGTCAACTTTAACTATCGCCTTGGAGCTCACGGGTTCCTTTGTTTAGGAACTGACGATATTCCTGGAAATGCTGGACTTAAAGATCAAGTGGCAGCTTTGAGATGGGTGAAAGCTAATATAGATAAATTCAATGGCAACCCCAATGATATCACCATCGCTGGGTATAGCGGCGGATCAGTAGCTGTCAACTTACTCATGCTGACAGAAGCAGCAGATGGCCTTTTTAATAAAGTGATCTCAGAAAGTGGGCCTGCCACCGCAGTATGGGGAATTCAAGCTGATCCAATAGAAAATGCTAAACGATTTGCAGCTTCACACAATTTTTCACAAGTTGATGATATCTCTGCATTGGAGAAGTTTTACAAAACAACAAGTTTAGACGTTTTACTTGCTGAAACATTTTTCCACACTCAAGACACTTCTATGACGTTCGTTCCCTGTGTAGAACACACTTCGTACAGAGAAATGATTTTGAAAGATGCGCCGGTTAATTTATTAAAAAACGGAAAATATAATAAAGTACCTTGGCTAATTGGATTTGCTAACAACGAAGGGATGTTTAGACTGCCAGTGTTTGATTTATGGAAAAACGATATGAATGCTAGATTTTCAGAGTTTTTACCAGCAGACTTACAATTCGCCGATAACGAGGAAAAGAATGAAGTAGCACAAATAATTAAACGATTTTACTTCGGTGATAAAGAGATTAGCGTTGAAACTCTAGAAGGTTACATTAATTATTTTACTGATTCGATTTATGCATCTGCAACTATGAGATCTATTAATTTATATCTCGAAGCTGGTGGCAGTTCTGTGTATTTGTATAAATATTCATATGTCGATGAATCTCAGCGTTATATGCACGATTTTAAGGGAACCAATCATTGCGCACAATCTGCTGCGATATCGAAAAGTGCTTTTGAAGATGATGATGAGAATGTAAAGAAAGGGAACAACTTAAAAAAGATGATGGTTGATTTGTGGGTCAATTTTATAACTACTGGGTATGTTTATATTTTTGTACATATATAACTTACCACCGTTCACCATCATTCGTCATTACAGCCCCTAAAACGAGTTTTCTTAAACTGTTGAATATTGAAAATTGAATTATTGATATTATTATAAACCAATTGCCTCCGTGGTCTAGCGGATGAGTCCGTGGATCTACATCCACCTGATCAGGACACAACAATTAATTTAATTTGTTTGTGATATTTCTCGAGTTTGGTACGCTAGAGACATGCTTGCAATTTGTCATGATGGGCCTATAGTAAAATGTAAATCCGCTTCTTCAGAAGCTGGTTTATGATCACCCTGCAAGGGCTTTTGAAAAATGTAGTCTATTAACTTTCTAGCAAATAAAATTACGGAAAATTTGGACAAATATTCACTTATATTATTATTACATATTTTACTAAAACAAATTTATGAGTATCTCCAAAAAATGTATTCCCTAGTAAGTTGATAGACTCAAATATAAAAAAAAAAAACTGAAAATAATAATAATAAATTCTTTATTGTACAGAACCAAAAGTGTGGGTACAAAGGCGAGCTTAATGCATAAATATAATAATTAATAATGAATAAATATAGGAAAATCAATGTTATCATGTATTATATGAAAAATATAATTTCAGAAAACCAGTTGCAGAAACATCATCAACATTTCCATCAGGATGGCCTGAGCATACATTAATAAATTCAGCTTATATGGAACTAAGTTTAGTACCAGAATTGCGACAGGACATGCTCAAGGAACGTATTGAAATTTGGGATCACATCTACGGGCGATATTATAAAACTCCTGGCCCACCAGTAACGCCACCAAAACCACGAACTGAACTTTAATTGTTGAATAAATTTAATAATACAACTTTTAATAAAATTATTATTTTCTGGAGTCTCTTCTTCATCATTATAGACCCTCGAACGCATAGTCCTAGCCACACTTTTTACCTCGCGACCTTCTAAAGCACATTTCTGGAGAATTTAGCCTACATACAGCATAACTGCCTCCTTGGTCTAGCGGTTAAGTCCGCGGAGGTGCAAGTCCGATTCCTGGCCGGGACACAATAATTTATTTAATTTATTTGTGGTATTTAAGAACCAGCCCTCTTGTCACCAGAGCAGACAATTAGACGTGGGGTGATGTTTTTGAGACAATTGGCAAGCTCGTCGAAGTCTCCAGCGTACCAATCTCGAGAAATAACTAAATAGATATTTTTTTTGTAAATCACATAATGATTTATTTTTAAATAATAAAAAAATATAAATTAAATATGAACTTAAAACATTTTTAAAAAACAATATCCCCTCGTTTAATTGTCTGCTCGGGTGACAAGATGGTTGGTTCTTTCCTCACCCAGAGAATCAGCATAGCGATTCAGCGAGGAATTGCAGCCACCATACCGCAGATACGATTTATATTTAAATTATGTTTTGTTAGTAGGTTTTTTTTTTTTGTAGACTACTTATAATTAGTTTTTATTCTAATTTATTTTAATATTTTTGTATCTTTGTGTAGGCTAAATTCCCCAGATATATGTATGTATCTGGAAGGCCCATCTCCTGCAGTGGAAATCTAGGACGAATGTTGAATGTATTGTTTATAGTGTAAAGATTTTATATACTTTGTCCCCAAATGTGCACAATAGGCCTCGATTGAACATTTTATAAAGACTACAAATATTTGAGCGGTTCGTAAAAAATACTTATTAGTTAGTAGTTATGACACACGAGTACTCGTTTACCTATTCGAGTATTGTCCTCAAACAAATCTATCAAAACATAAAGAAAAAATACGTGTGGCACTCGGGGGCTGCCGAGGTAAAGCTATTGCATAGCATTTTTTATCAACTTATTATGCAGTATTTTTTTTTTTCTTTGATAATAATTCAATTTTTTTATATTACTCGTGGACGCGGTCAAAAGCACGCTGTCGTACCTAGCATTGTGTCTAAAAGAGATAGAATCAGTTATGAGCAGTTAGCAGCTAGTTCACACGCATACGTCTAGTCGCACGCACACAAACACCGTGCCGAAGTCTGCCGAACTGAAACGACGCGACGTTAGACGATGCACGGCTTTCAATGCCGCACCGCTGTGCCGGTCGGAGTGGGGGGTGTTAGGTTTATTATCGTTACGGAATTTCTTGATTCGGTCGCCGCGCTCAAAGCCCGCGATAAAAGCTATGCAATAGCTTAAAAACGATGTATCTATCTATCTACATCTACACAATATAATTTATTTAATCAGGTCTAACAAGGTTAAAATAAGACACAGCATTAATGTTGATAGATGCGAATATTTAACAAATCTGTGCAGAAATAACCTACATGCGGTTTTCGATGTAATCGTTTCTGATTCATAATTGTATGATCATTGTTTAAAATCTGAAAGTCACTCTGATATTTAATAATTAACATTACTCGTATACAGGTGGATTTTTGGGACATAGGGGGAGACAAATATATCTAGAGCAGTATCGTTGTTTAATTTACTAAGTCACAATTAAGACATTGCTTATTTTGAGATAGTATTTATTCCGTGAGGAGCAAAATAATTTCTAATTTTGTAACTATTTTTTTTTTTTTTTTTTATATTTCCAGACAGGTCACACAGCGCCATTTAATTTCCGTGGTAAGCTACGAGGCTTGTGTTACGGAAACTAGATGGTTGATAAACTACATATTATACTTTTTTTTTGTAAATATATACATATTATACATATAAACACCCAGACTTGCCCCCGGTGGGAATCGAACCCACGACCTCCCGAGTTCACGGCAACGTTTGTTAACACTAGACCACGGAGGCGGTCACTTTAAATGTATAGCTGTTTTTATTTTAGTTTTTATACCTTTCTTTTCTCCGTGGTCTAGCGGTTAAAGCCGTGGATTTAGACTCGGAGGTACCGGGTTCGATTCCTGGTCAGGACACAATAATATTTAATAATTTAAATTATTAAAATTTAATTCAATTGTGATATTTCTCGAGTTTGGTACGCTAGAGACATCGACGAGCTTGCCACTTGTCATGATTGGCCTATAGCAAAGTTGGCTAAATGTGAATCCGCTTCTATATAAGCGTGGTTTCTGACCACCCCGAAAGGTAAACGGTCGTGATGTTACTTTACTTTACTTTTATCTTTCTTTTTTTAACTTGTATTTTTGTTATGTGTGGTAACTTTTAATTAGCTTGTAGTCATTAACATAGTCTTTAATTTATTGTATTAGCTGTAAGTTACCCAAATAAAATAAAAAAATATAATAATAATAAACAAAGAAAATCCTAGATTGTATAGTTTTGATCGTTGCTTTTAACATATTATGAGTTTCACATAAGCAGTAGAGGTAGTAATTTAAAAAATATATAAAAATCAAAAATAAATTTATTACTTGACAATCAATCTACGAGGCTCTTAACAAGAAGCTCTTCTTCTAGGGCCGCTCGTCTAAGGGGAGGCAGCTGCTGCCCCTTCCTGCCCGTAACTCGCTACTCCCATGTTCCTAGGTACTGTATGCCACATGGGTATTTAAAAAAAAAATTATCTAATGCCCCTTGCATAAGGTGTCTGCTGTACACAAGATCATGTGACTTACCGTACTCTGTACTGTACCGCCTCCGTGATCTAGTGGTAACAAACGTTGCCGTGAACTCGGGAGGTCGTGGGTTCGATTCCCACCTGGGGCTAGTTGTACATTGTATAATTTGTCTCGGTCTGGGTGTTTATATGTATAATATGTATATATTTACAAAAAAAAGTATAATATGTTGTTGCCCAAAAAGGACTAAGCACCATGGCCATCTAGTTTCCATAACACAAGTCTCGTAGCTTACCACGGAAATTAGATGGCTCTGTGTGCCTTGTCTGGAAATATTTATTATTATTATTAATACTTAAACTTCAGTTAGCCTAAAATATGTAGAACTTTGATGACAGTTCCTTTGGCAACAATTATTTACTCGAGTTAAATAATCGTTTTCCGTGCAAAATGTATGGGAATAGTTTTATAAGATTTCTGACATATCTAGTACTCCAACCTCTGTTGGTCCAATAGACTTTTGACCTTTATACGAGAAATAATCAATTGGTATCAAAAAAAGTTTTTGCTTAAAATTACCATTTTCTTGGCTGTATTTTTTTTTACAAAATCTGTGATTGCAGTTTAACATATCTTATAAAGTTATGGATGGACTACCTAGGAATATTTTCCTGAAACTATAACAGCCCTTACTGTCTCAAAAAAGGTAAGGTATTTCAGTAAAAAAACCTAAAGTCACAACCAAATTTAACATGAAGTAAGCATTTAAGAACAAATTCAACATGCAATATGATGTCTAAATGATGTCCGTGCTTAGTCCTTTTTGGGCTCCAGGCGATGCTGGGAGGAGAGTACATGGTGCAGTTCATCGTTGGAATGGATTTGTATCGCAGCGCTGCCGGTGGGCTTACAAACATAAATGTTTCCATTCTGGACGCAACAATACTTGAAGTTTGCTTCTCGCGCTTGCATCCTGGCCTCTCGAAAATGCAGGCGTTTACCACGAGTGAGACGCTCGTTAATAAATACCCTACGCTCTGCTCCGCTATATCTACTATATCCTTGCTTGTTAGGTGTCTACGGGATCTTGCCGATTTTATAAACTCGTCGCGTGTCAATTTCTTTGTGAAACGAATAATGAGCGGACGGGGGAGTCTAGGTACATTTTTTCTAGTTTCATTTGGTTGACGAGGTCCTACTTTTAAAACTGAGTCTAAGTCCCTGACATGCTATCCACCCTGTATATGTTAGGCAGTTAGATAAATGTAGATTAAATATGACACCTAATTTTATTATTAAATCACAATCGGAACCTTGACTATCTGTTAGTGTGTGAGTGCAAGTGGCAAGTGAACATTGTGACTTAGCTACAATGAAATTGATAATATTTTCAACAATAGCAATTATAGCTAGTGCGTTGACAGATGAGACCAGAACACAGAGAACTCCCTGGCTCGTTGAATTAAATCAAGGACCCGTAAGAGGATATAAGGAAGGAGATAACAAATTTTATAACTTCTATGGTATTCCATACGCAACTGCACCTACTGGAACACACAAATTCAAGGTTAAAACTGATATTTTTATGCGGGAAGGGAAAGATAAAAATATATTGAACAACGATAAATAAAACACAAAAAAACTTTTAGTGCATATTATCGTTCATGTAGACGGATTTGGGTATTTTTTGCACATCAATATTATGCTTCACAATGATTACTTGCTCGTTATCTATACAAAATATACTGTTATATTTTCGATTGAGTGACAATAAATTTATCGTTCATTACATACCTACATACTATATAAATAAACATATTTACTGTCTTCTCTTCTGTTTAATTAATTCAACTTTAATATGACAACACTAAATTATGAGTAATTAATAATTTACATGAATCTATTGATTATTTACAGGCACCTCTCCCTGCACCAAAATGGACCGACACTTTGGAAGCCACAAACAGATTTATTCTGTGTCCGCAACCCCCAATAGTATCCTTGTTGACAAAAGATAAACATAATATAATATACACTGAAAATTGCCTCAATGTTAACATCTATGTCCCAGACGAAAAGAAAACTAATTTACCTGTGCTCGTCTACGTTCACGGAGGAGGCTTTCAAATAGGCTTTGGAGAGATGATGTCTCATATTCCTTTGGTGGAAACGGGCAAAGTAATTGTAGTGAACTTTAATTATAGACTCGGTGTTCAAGGTTTTCTGTGTTTAGGAACTGAAGATATTCCCGGTAATGCTGGAATGAAGGACCAAGTGGCAGCTTTACGCTGGGTCAGAGACAACATAGGCAAATTCGGAGGAAACCCCAATGATGTGACGTTGGCTGGAGGCAGTGCTGGTGCAGCTGCGGTTGAACTACTCATGTTATCAGAACCAGCTCGAGGACTCTTTAATAAAGTTATACCAGAAAGTGGATCAGCTATAAGCCCATGGTCTATACAAGTAAATCCGATTGAAAACGCAAGACGTATGGCGGTAAAACAAAACTACACTAACGCAGACAACATTTATGAACTAGAAAAGTTTTACAAAACTATATCATTGGAAGTCTTTAATAATGATGATTTTTTAAATATAAAAGATAGCACTTTTGAATATGTGCCTTGTGTAGAAAGATCGACATCTGAAGAAAGCTTTTTGTTAGATACTCCATTCAATATTTTAAAATATGGAAACTTTAATAAAGTTCCCATTCTAATTGGCTTTGCAAAACACGAAGGCATGATCCGTCTGCCTACATTCGATACTTGGAGTGTTGAAATGAACAATGCTATGCAAGATTTTTTACCAGCTAGCTTAAAATTTGAAGATAATAAAGATAAAGTGAAGGTGGCTGAGGAAATAAAACACTTTTATTTCGGTGATAAAGCCATTGATAATAAAACCATGCCAAATTACGTAGATTACTTTTCTGACGTGATGTTTAAGATTCCAACAATGAGAATGGTCGATTTGTATCTGAAAGCTGGGGGAAAATTTGTTTATTTGTATGAATTTTCATACATAGATAAAATGGTATATGTACCAAATTTTATAGTAAAAGAGTTTTCAGGAGCTAATCATTGCTCACAATCCGCAATGTTGGCGACTAGAAATATTTTCCTTAATGCAGAAAATTTGTCTGAAGAGCATATACGGATGAGAAAAATCATTGTTGATCTTTGGATTAACTTTATCACTAACGGGTATGTTTCCTAGTTCTCCTAAGACATAATAATATATTAAATTTAAATTGTTCGTATTAACTAATCTACATAATTTAAAAGCTAACAGCGCTAATGATATACTAATTCAATTGTTTGATTTCAGGAAACCAGTCTTAGAAAAAAATACAATGTTTCCATCAGGATGGCCTGAAGCAACCTTAGAAGATCTTGTTTATATGGATATAAGTACAGAGCCTAAATTACGACAAAACCTTTCCAGTGAAAGTTTCCAGTTCTGGAATGAGATCTATGGAAAATATTACAGATATCCTGTTCCACCACAACTACCGAAACGTACAGAACTTTAATTATAAACGAATAATAAAACTGTTATTCTCTTCCATTAATTATTTGAACTTGTTTCATTAGCTATCTATTTAAAACACCATATTAACTTAAATTAATCTACAGTAATAAACAAGCTAAAAGCATGTGCAAGTACTAGTTTTCGAGATATCAAAAGTTTAAGAGCTAAAGCCTGAGTTGCATCAATATGACGTCTTTGTGATTGTAACGTTTAAAGTTAAAAATGGCGTCTTAAAAATGTATCAGTTTTATTTCAGTCAGGCATACAGCCTCTAAAATGGAAGCCATTTTTAACTTTAATCGTCACAATTGTATTACAAAAACTTCTCTTTGGTACAATCCAGCCTTAGCAACGCTACACTAATTATATCAGTTACAATAAACAAATAAAATAAAGATAAAGTTTTGACGATAGCAAGTCATAAAGACACCCCAGGTATATTATTTTGGCTCTGACAAGTTGTGAGCAGTATCTGCCCGTAGTCGCGTGATCAACCAGTCCACGCTATTCACAATGAAGGGCGTATGTGTTTGTGTTTTTGTTTTTCTTTTGGTCTTTGTATCCGGAAACCATGAAAGAGGCGAGCCATGGGTTGTGAAGATCAATCAGGGTTTGGTCCGAGGCTACAAGGAGCCGGAAAACAATTTCTTCACATTCTATGGGATACCATACGCCACCGCGCCTGTTGGATCTCACAAATTTAAGGTATCATATATTGCGACTTTCAGTACCAATTTATATTTAGGTTTATATTTATTCTAATAGTTTTTGTTGTTAACCTCTAGCTATTGCATATTTACTTATTTTCTTAGTAACTCTTCCAGCATGTACAGACTCCGTTATCGAATCGAGAATATAAAGTATAGTATTTTAGATAGCGTCACAAGATGTGACGCTGTGACAAATTAGCAGCTCGAATGTACAAGTATAACTTTTCTTTAGTCGATTCGATAACGCAGTTTGAGCTACTGATCATCCAAAATTATGACTTAAGTTTAGAAATACAATCGATGTGGAATGTGTTTCTAATATTTATTTTATTATTTTTCAAGGCTCCACTACCAGCTCCCACTTGGGTCGACACTTTGGATGCAACAAACAGATACATCGCTTGTCCACAAGGCAAAACATTTATGGATGATTTCAAAAAAACTTTAATTATCACTGAAAATTGTTTATATATAAACATATACGTTCCAGACACTGAAGAAACAAATTTACCTGTAGTAGTATATGTTCATGGGGGAGCATTTCAAATAGGCATGGGAGAAATGCTAGCACACACTCCACTAGTTAAAACTGGTAAAGTCATCGCTGTAAACTTTAACTACCGTCTCGGTGCCCACGGTTTTCTTTGCTTAGGCACTGAAGATGTCCCTGGTAATGCAGGAATGAAAGATCAAGTTGCCGCTCTTCGCTGGGTGAGAGATAACATCGCTCAGTTCCGCGGTGACCCCAACGAGGTGACTATAGCTGGATACAGTGCCGGTTCTTCGTCAGTAGATTTACTGATGTTGTCTAAATCTGCTAGCGGACTTTTTAACAAAGTCATACCAGAAAGTGGACCCGCATTTGGTGTTTGGAGTGTACAATCTGACCCGTTACAACTTGCCAAACAATTCGCCTTATCCCATAACTTTACCAATGTTGATGATATCGAAGCTTTAGAACGTTATTATAAGACGACATCATTAGATGTGCTGTTGGAGAACACATTTTTAGAAAATAAAGACGCTACATTTAATTTTGTACCATGTGTAGAGACGCCTACATCTGAAGAAATATTTTTGGAAGATACTCCACTCAATATCCTTAAGAAAGGGGACTTTAATAAAGTTAAGGCTGTACTTGTTGGATTTACGAAACATGAAGGCATGTTTCGGCTGTCTGTGTTTGATGCTTGGAAAAATGATATGAACGCAAATTTTGCTGATTTCCTACCAGCGAATTTAGTTTTTAAAAGCAACGAAGAAAGAAATAAAGTAGCAAAGAAAATAAAGCAATTTTATTTTGGTGACAAAGGAATTAATGAAGAAACCATTAGTGGTTATGTTGACTATTACACGGATATATTTTTCGCATATCCAGCACTTAAAACTGTTAGATTATACCTCGAAGCTGGTGGAGATTCTCTATACTTGTACGAATATTCGTACTTTGATGACACTATGCCGGCGATACACAACTACAGAGGTGCCGATCATTGTACGCAGTCTGTAACCATCGTTGAAGCCAGTTTTCTACCGTCACCATTAGATTTAGATAATGAGGGATATAAAAGTTTAAAGAAAACGATGGTAGATGTGTGGACATCCTTTATCACCACTGGGTTAGTTAACTCTTTTAAACTTTAAGTATTTCATGTAAATCTAATTACAGCGAAGTAAAAAATATTTAAGCAAACCGTTATTTGTGGTTCAAAAAAAATTATTACTGGGGAATATTATTTGACAAGTTTCCAACAACAACAACCTTACACTGCACTATTTCCTAAAACGATTTTTTATTCGTTACAGAAAACCAGTTATTGAAAAGTCGTCCACCTTCCCGTCCGGCTGGCCAGCAACATCCTTGGAGAAAATGGCGTATATGGAACTCAATGTGGTACCAGAATTACGCTATGAACTGCTGAAGGAACGAATGGAGTTCTGGGATGGTATCTATGACAAGTATTATAGGCAGCCTATTCCTGCAGTTACAGTACAAAAGCCAGCTAAAACAGAACTTTAATTTTTGTAATATTTTCTCATTAGTTCATAAAGATGATATAAAATTAAGTATTGATTTTATGAAAAATATATAATATTAAAAAACCTTAGTATTTATTTATGTTTCACCCATTAATGATAGGTAGATTATAATTAAAGTAAACAATAAATAATTTAAAAAATGATAATTTAGGTACAAATACTTTAATATTAGAAATAAAATAAATACAAAACGTTAATTATAAATAAAATAGACATTGACAATAATAGACATAAAATTATCTATAAATAAAATAAATTAACTATTAAACCTATTGTATAAATAAAATTATAGACTCGTATATGTGACCTTTTTCATTTAAATAAATAATTTCAACTTGTTCATTATCTGCCTGTTTAAAATAGCATATATATTAAATTAATCTACAGTAATAAACAAGCTAAATGCACGAATCGGTGCAAGTGCAAGGTCTCGATTGAGTTGTGTCAAAAGTTCAAGAACTGAGTATAAAAACTTACACTTAACTGTATAATTATATCAGTTATAATAAACAAATATTTTAAAGATAAATACTGGTGTTTCGACGATAGCAAGTCATAATGACACCAGGTATATTAATTTGACCCTGAGAAGTTGTGAGGACTGTCTGTCCGCGGTCGGCTGAGCAACCAGTCAAACGCCATCCACAATGAAGGGCGTATGTGTATGTGTTTTTGTGTTTTATTTGGCTTTTGTTGCCGGAAACCTTGAAAGAGGCGAGCCATGGGTTGTGAAGATCAATCAGGGCCTGGTTCGAGGCTACAAGGAACCAAAAAATAATTTCTTCACCTTTTATGGGATACCGTACGCCACCGCGCCTGGAGGACCTCACAAATTCAAGGTTAGATATTATCTAATAATAACATTGTTGATTGCGAATTTCCGTATTATCAACTTGGGTTCTTATTTACTTACTTATTATTGCATAATTATTTGATTAGATCATTCAAAATTACTCTTTTACCAGATGTAGGATACGAATACATACTAAATAGTTTCAAAATGCAATTTTATATTTTATTTATAATTTCCAGGCTCCACTACCAGCTCCTACATGGGTCGACACATTGGATGCTACAAATAGATACATCTCTTGTCCACAAAGCAAAGCATTTATGAGTGGTTTCGTCAATAGAACTTTAATTATCACTGAAAATTGTTTATTTGCAAACATATACGTTCCAGACACTGAAGAAACAAATTTACCTATAGTGGTATATGTTCATGGAGGAGCATTTCAAGTAGGCATGGGGGAATTTTTAGCACACACTCCACTAGTCAAAACTGGTAAAGTCATCGTTGTGAACTTTAACTACCGTGTCGGTGCCCATGGGTTTCTTTGCCTAGGCACTGAAGATGTCCCTGGTAATGCAGGAATGAAGGATCAAGTTGCAGCTCTTCGCTGGGTGCGGGATAATATCGCTCAGTTCCGCGGTAACCCCAATGATGTCACCATAGCTGGATACAGTGCCGGTTCTGCTTCAGTAGATTTATTGATGTTGTCAAAATCTGCTCGGGGACTTTTTAACAAAGTTATACCAGAAAGTGGAGCCGCAGTTGGTGTTTGGAGTATCCAATCTGATCCGTTACAAATTGCCAAACAATTCGCCTTATCCCATAACTTTACCAATGTTGATGATATCGAAGCTCTAGAACGTTATTATAAGACAACATCATTAGATGTGCTTTTGGAGAGCGCATTTTTAGACAATAAGGACGGGACCTTTAATTTTGTACCATGTGTAGAGACGCCTACATCTGAAGAAGTATTTTTGGATGATACTCCACTCAATATCTTAAAGAAAGGGGACTTTAATAAAGTTAAAGCTGTACTTGTTGGATTTGCAAAACATGAAGGCATGTTTCGGCTGCCATTGTTTGGTGCTTGGAAAAATGATATGAACACAAATTTTGCTGATTTCTTACCAGCGGATTTAGTGTTTTCAAGCAACGAAGAAAGAAGTAAAGTAGCAAGGAAAATAAAACAATTTTATTTCGGAGACAAAGAAATTAATGAAGAAACCATTAGTGGATACATTGACTATTACACGGATATCTTTTTTGCATATCCAGCACTTAAATCTGCTAGATTATATCTCGAAGCTGGTGGAAATTCCTTATACTTGTACGAATATTCATTCTTTGATGACACTATGCCGGCGATACACAACTTTAGAGGTGCCAATCATTGCGCTCAGTCTATAACCATCGTTGAAGCCAGTTTCCTTCCATCACCAGCAGATAATGAGGGATATAAAAGTTTAAAGAAAACAATGGTGGACGTGTGGACAAACTTCATCACTACCGGGTTAGTTAATCATAATTTTCTTAACGATAAATATTTTATGTAAACATAACTAAAGCAAACAGTTAATTATATCAAAGACAAATAATACAATTTAATAAAAAAACAATACAACAGAAATCTGTTACACTATTGTTCTGTATCTTAGGGAATTTTAATTGACACTATTATTGTTATAGGTAAATCATTTGTGTTAAGGTAATCTCCTTACAGACATACCCGATTTTTTACTTATTGAACAAGTATGAACATGTAGACTGCTATAGCTTAAGATTTGAGTTCAATATTCTTTGAGTGTCACAACACATGTGTAAAATAAAATAAAATAAATGTGTTACGGCATCCAATGATATTTAATGTTCTAACACTGCTCCATTTTCTAAAACACATTATTCTTTACAGAAAACCAGTTCTTGAAAAGTCGTCCACCTTCCCGTCAGGCTGGCCAGCAGCATCTTTGAAGAAAATGGCGTATATGGAACTCAATCTCGTATCAGAATTACGTTATGACTTACTGAAGGAACGAATGGAGTTCTGGGATGGCATCTATGACAAGTATTATAGGCAACCTATTCCTCCAGCTTCAGTACAAAAGCCAATTAAAACTGAACTTTAGCTTTGAATTAATTTACATTGTCTTTTAAAAGATGAGTAAAAATGTATTTCAAATCAAATCAAATTAAATATTTGTTTTAACACAGGTAATCTTGTAGATATATCAACCTAGTTTATAAAAGTGTCGTACAATGTTACGTTTTACATTCGTAAACAAAATATAAAATCAATAAATAAGAATGCCCATTTTTCTTAGAGAAATGGGCCCAATAAAATGTTCTCGTGTCATAATGATTTCTTTTTTATTTGATAGTTAATATATTGTGTTTTCATAATCTGTAATTAATTTTATTTATTTTACCCTAGCATAACGACAATTGACAAAAACTTTTTCTTACCTTAATAATTACATAGTTTCAATCCCGCCAATTTGAAATTCAGTGTTTTATCTGGAATAAAGTACCTTATCATAATAAATAACCTAATCGTATAAATAGTGTTTTGAAATTATTTCATACATAAATCTTAATCAATTGACCATTTAATTAAATTATATTTGATGCTGGGGGTAAAAGAGATGTTGCAATTAAATTTAAAAAAAAAACACAAATAATTGTTATGATTATAAAATTGTATTTTGTTGAGGCACGCTACAAAAAAGTTGGGCCTGGATTTGGGCAATCTCTAGAAATATTTTGCTAAATAAATCACATTAGAAGTACTTTTATGAAATAGAATAAAAGTTTTTTATTTTAATAAAAATAGATGTCAACTAAGTATGTTGTTTGTTTTCATTAACTTAGTCATAAGTAGTGTCAAAACAAATTATATAAATTGCCGATAGATTTCTTTATTTTTAAAGATGTTTACATTTTGGCAACTTTACTACAGGCCCATTATGACAAGTGGCAAGCTCGTCGATGTCTCTCTGAATGCTTACTTCTTCTTTCTTAAAAAATTAGTAGACTAGTAATGGCAATCGCACCTAAGGATTTGTGCCAACATCAGGTTGATGATGATGATGGGATTTTTAGTCTAAATTCACGGACTTGACCGCTAGACCACGGAGTTTTTGGCCAAATTGAATTTGATGATTAAAAATAGTAATATCATAATATAATATCTAATCAAGCTAACGTATTTATCAATTAATTCTTCTTGTGGTATGATATGAAAAGTATGTCAGTCGAATATTGGACAATATGCAAAAGGTTTGTGTAATTTTGCAACTGCTGCTAGTGTGTTTATCACTCGTTTGCGGAGATTCTCATAATGGGTTGCCTCAAGAAGTAACTATCAAGCAAGGCAAGGTCCGAGGGTACAAGGACGCTGGCAAAACTTTTTTCGCATTCTACGGAATACCATATGCTACTGCGCCTAAGGGATCACAGAAATTTAAGGTAAGTCAAAAGGAATAAATTTAGAGTGAAAATATATTTATTCACGTAAACCTATTACAGGCATTTGTGACACGTCACTAATTAAATTATTTGAATGGTTCCTTCTCACTGGTCACTCCAGCTAGTGAAAGACAAAGCAGCTAAGTTGTCCAAAGAGTAAGCTGTTAGCAGAAGACCAACAGCTTAGCATATTCCAGCGACCTGTTAATGTTTAATCTGATTAAGAAACGAAAAGCAAGGAAAACTCAGCTATATCAGATTTACAAAATCAAACATATACAGAATTGCACAAAAACGATCAAAAAATTGTCAAGTATAATGTAAACATACTAATTAATATAAATTAAAAAGTACTAATAAAATTAACAATCTAATAACTAGCCCTCTAGAGACGTCTATCAGAGATATTTCCGAGGATTTATCTTCTATATAGCGAGGCTAATGCTGCAGTACAAAATGCAACTTTTTTGGACCATTATTATTAACACAATGAATTCAAATAGTTTTTAAATATTCTGGAAATATGGAAGAAAATACATATTTAGTTATAAATGCTAATTAGAAATAAATATACTAACAAAACATTTAAGGTTAAGAAACAATGTTTGTGGTATCAAAACCTGTTCAAAGGTTTAAAGAAATACCTCTTTGTTAATTAGTCCACTAACTTTGTCGCCTGAAAGTATAGGGTAGTATGCGTCAAATCCGGTAGTTCTGATATTTTGCAGACTTGTTTATGATGTTGGCTTAATGAATAATCCAAGTTTGTGACCTAGAGCGCCAAACGCAACTTTGTCAAAAATCAAATTTAGGCGATTAGAAACCTAAAGGACTAGTTTAAAAAAAAACTTTCTTAGGACGTTTATAATCTCTGAAACTATGGGTCTACAGAGACAATTCTAGTATCATATTGTAGCAAGTGTAGTCTACTTTAAAATCTCTAAAAGAACTACCGGATTTGACGCATGCTGTAATGTTATGAAGTAATAAATAGGAAGTTATAAAATCAACTATCATTAAATTTATAACTTATTGTTTTCAGGCACCGTTACCACCGCCAGTATGGCTCAATACTCTAGAAGCCACAGACAAAAATATAATATGTCCTCAAACTGCAACGGTGAAAAATATAGCTAAAGATCAAAAATTGAACGAGAAGCTAGATTGTTTAATAGCAAACATTTATACGCCTGATATAAAGAAAAAACTACCAGTTGTCGTCTACATACATGGTGGAGCATTCCAAATGGGATACGGAGATATGTTGACCCACGACCCTTTGGTACAAACAGGGAAAATTGTTGAAGTAACATTTAACTATCGTCTTGGAGCTCATGGGTTCTTGTGTTTAGGAACTGAAGATATTCCTGGCAATGCTGGGCTGAAAGATCAAGTAGCAGCTTTACGATGGGTTAAAGATAACATTGGCAAGTTTGGTGGTGATCCTAATGATATAACAATCGCAGGATACAGTGCTGGCGCAGCTTCTGTTGAGCTACTTTTATTATCGAAATCTGCAGAAGAATTATTTAATAAAGCGATACTTGAAAGTGGTTCCGGAATTAGTGGATGGGCTGTCCAAACTGACCCAATAGATACTGCCTACAGCTATGCTAGGTATCTTAGCTATGATGGCCAAGTCGATGATATTTACGCGTTGGAACAATTTTATAAGAAAACAGCATTAGATGTGATTCAAGTAGACGCGTTCATGGATCGTACAGATAGCACGTTCGTGTTTGTCCCATGTGTTGAAAGAAATACTACTAAAGATGACTCATTCCTAACTGAAGCTCCAGTTGATATAATTAAATCTGGAAAATTCGCAAGAGTTCCAACACTAATTGGTTTTGGAAATTTGGAAGGTATATTCAGACTTCCGCTTTTCAAAACATGGAATGAAGGCATGAATAAGAAATTTGCGAATTATCTATCAGCTGATCTTGGGTTTGAGGATGATTATGAAAAGGACCAAGTTGCTAATAAGATCAAGGAGTTTTACTTCCGTGACAAGTCTGTTGGAATGGCTACTTTAATCAATTACGTAGAGTACTTTACTGATGTATTGTTTGCTTATCCTATCCTAAGATCTGTGAAGATGCAGCTCGAAGCTGGCAGTGATTCTATCTACCTTTATCAATATTCGTTTGTTGATGAGAACAGACCGCTTCCTTACAGCGTGTATGGTGCTGATCATTGTGCCCAATCATTGGCTATAAGCCGTAGTATTTACGTAGATGATAAGGCTAAGGTGTCAGAAGCTTACGAATATGTTAAGGAACTGATGGCCGAGTTATGGATTAACTTTATTGTTACTGGGTAAGTTGTATGAATAGAAGATAACTGAATTATACTTATAAGAAATCATCATACGTCTAGTACACAGAGTCCTAAACTTCCTCTGTTGGTCATATTTTTAGAGAAATTGACGCTGCTCAGGCGAATTGACGAGGGTTATAACAACCCATGTGTGCTACTGAAATTATCTGCATATAAAAAAACATGTCGATAATATAAGACATGTTTAACTAGCCCTAGTTTAGCAAACGTGTCTGAAGAGAATCACACAAAATCAAATTACGTAAAAATAACACAAATTATGTTATTATTAATTTTAGAAAACCAGTCCCCGAAGAACACGAAGAATTTCCCTCTGGTTGGCCAGCGATTTCGCTAGAAGACCAAGTCTACATCGACATGGCAGGAACTCCAGAGTTGAAGAAAGACTTGCTGAAGAAGCGGGCAGATTTCTGGGATACAATCTATGATGCCTATTACAGGAAGCCACTGTCGCCGTCAGAACCGATTGTGAAACATTCTGAGCTTTAATCATAGTTTAACAGTCGATTAAATTTATGCTATTTAGATACAAAAAAATGTATTATTGGTTATTACCTACTTAAAAAAAAAACCTACACTATAAAAAAGTAAAGTGTCATCACGACCGTATCCCTTGCGGGGTGGTCAGAAACCACGCTCTAAGTTTACTATGGACCAATCATGACCAGTGGCAAGCTCGTCGATGTCTCTAGCGTACCAAACTCGAGAATTATCACAAATGAATTAAATTTTAAACATATTTATTTATTTTAAATTAATAAATATTATTGTTGTGTACGGACTTTCCGCTAGACCAATCTATATTTTTTTTAATGATAAATCTGATAAAAAGTTATAAAATTAAGACAAGTGATTGAAAATAAAGAAATCTAATTAAAGATATTCTTCTTCTTCTTCTTACGGTGCCATCTCCTATCGGAGGTCGGCTATCATTAGGGCGATTTTGATTCTGTTGGCCGCTGTCCGGAACAAGGATTTGGTGCTCATCCCGAACCACTCCCTGAGGTTCTTGAGCCAGGAAGTGCGTCTTCTCCCCGGTCTTCTGGAGCCTTGTATCTTGCCTTGCATGACGAGCTGCAGCAAGCTATACTTTTTATTGCGCAGTATATTACAGTACTTATATTTAAAATTTATTTATTATTATTAAACTTATGGATTTCGACCATAGCTAGTTATCATAAAGTGAACTACCGCTAGATAAGGTAGTTAATAGAAATCACTTGTTATTATTAAAAAAACTTAGAAACATTGACGTAAACAAATAAACAGGAACAACAAAAAAATTGTTGCTGAGTTTTAGGGCCAAAATTTGATCAAATATATTTATTTTTTTAATCACACATCCTTTTGATGCCCTTTGCGGTTACCGGCCTGTGGTTAAGAATCATGATTATTACAGCCCCTAGAAAACAGCGTCCTAGACCTCCACTGTTAAAGAGGCATAAGGCAAAAGAACATATATCTGGAGAATTTGGCCTACACTCGCTAAGCTATAAGTTAGCTTGGCATGTCCTTATATAGTAGGTCTATGGGTAGAAAACATAGAAATTAACCAAATGTATAAAAACTCGGTGCATGTTGGTCGGAGTTGGCGATGCGCAATGAAACGAACGGAGGCGCTCCATTTCAAGGGAGATACTTATGGTATTGTATATTCTCTTTTTTCAATAATTAAACCTAGTCCACATGCTGCGATATTATATATATCCGTGGTCTAGTGGTAACAAACGTTGCCGTGAACTTGGGAGGTCGTGGGTTCGATTCCCACCGGGTCGGGCAAGTTGTACATTGTATAATTTGTCTCGGTCTGGGTGTTTATATGTATAATATGTATATATTTACAAAAAAATATATATATAATATATCAACCATCTAGTTTCCGTAACACAAGCCTCGTAGCTTACCACGGAAATTAGATGGCGCTGTGTGACCTGGCTGGAAAAAAAAAAAAAAAAAGAATTATTGTGGCTGAATGGAACGCACGTAAATACACGTCATCAGTATGAATTTTAGCAAAAACCAACGAGTTTAAAATATAAGATAAAGTGGGTTTGTTACCCACTCTATCTACCCACTCTATCTTGTATTATTTTTACGCCACCTAACGTCCATTAACAAACCTTCGAACTCTTATAGATAACAGTTACAAAAAAAAATATTTCTACTGCTAACGTCAACCTTATGGCTAGTGTTTTAAGATTATAATTATGTGGAAGGAGCATAACTGACAGTGGGGTCGTCCAGGCCTGGATGGGGACATTACCCCGTTTTCTCCGGCAGGATCTTAGTGGGTAACCACTACTATAACATACTATACATACATACTATGTACTAGTATAACAGAGCCCCTGTGGCTCACGAACCCCGGGGGCTAGGTTCGACTGCTTCAGCTCTCGTCCAGGAGCACTTCTCTAGGAAGTGGTCTTCCATTTGGGGGCCGTGCGCAAGGCGAAGCGATATTTGGTTGTCTGCCCGATAGTTCTATCGTCCAAGCGACAAACTCCTGACTACATAATACTAAAGATTGTGTGCATATACAATAGCGCCATCTATGATCGAGTAGGGCAAATATTTTTAATGACAATTTCTTTGTTTCCTATTATTTCTATATAATATAATGATTAACTGATTTTCACTCACTAATATCATAATAATCCTATGCTACTTGTATATAGCTATTTGTAAATATTTTAATTTTATTATAATTTTACTAATGTTTAATATTTTTAATTTTTAACTTGTAATTTTTTTTTTTGCAAGTATTTAACCCACTGTTTTTAAAAAATGAAATGTACAAATAATATAAAATCTTTCTGGCTTAAGATCTTATAATTTATAATATTGTAATTTTTATGTCCTAGTTATAAGCTGTGATTTTTCTGAAAATAAATAAATAAATAGACAACGAAATGTTCCGTAATTAAAAGCATAAAAAATATTAATCAACAGTTACTTACACAAACGTTCTCTTGTCGAAGAAAAACGTTATTTACACGTAGCATGCAGGTCGGCATATTATCCGTTGAACTCCGTTTGACAGCTGGAAGGAATAATTAAATAAATAAATAATAAGTGGAAAACTGTTGAGGAAACGTCTTAGAATATGGGTGTTGGACTTCTTGACTTGATGTATTTTTAACTACTTAGCTGATCCGTCTAGCTTCGTACCTTCGAATCATTACCATTCATTTTTGTTCGTATTTTTTTTTGTTATCTATCTGAATAAGGCATAGAAGTAGGAATATTCAATAGCGCGTCATTTATTACTCTATGGAATAAAGTGTTGTGTATCGAATAATTTAATTCGCGAGGAAAATTCATTCCGTTTACGAGATATCAAAAAAGCCGTTTTTTTATTAACCTTGTCCCTAAATAATATTAATTTTTTTAGGATATATTACGAAAATATTGCGTATGTAAAATAAAAATAAATCCATAATGAACTGTTAAATAAAGCATCGTATATGAAAAATAGTACCTAATCTAATTTGAAAGAAAGAAAGAAAAAAGTTTATTTGTCACAAAAAAACACAAGCAGTAAAAAAGAATACAACAAACAAGATAGTATGGTGACAAATAGGAAATCAGCTCAGCAATAAGCTGCAACACTCGGTCACAGCGCTGATTTCATTTCATATTTTTGACTTTGCTTAAAAAAACATTTTGACCATGTTGTTTTAAAAAATAATCGATTCATATGTCGTCGTACTGAGTCAAAAAAATATAATATGTGCCTCCATTTAACAATATCGCCCGGTGTGTTAGAGGCTTAACGTTATTAGATCTAGTAAGTTTCCGGGTGCGCTGCGCTCCGTCAAGTGTGAACAATCCCTTAACTCATTAATATTTTATAGAATACTAGCTGGTTGATGCGGCATCACCCGTGTGATAAATAAAATAAAAGAAAAATCATTTTTCCATACAAAATGCTCGTGGGTTTTGGCAGTGTTCCTGTCGACGAAGCAAGCGGATTAATTTCATTTCCTCAGAATTTTATCAATTTTATCTCATCGAAAGAAGAGGTCATCAGTAGTGTTACCCAAAGCAAGACCAAGTCTTGGTCTTGCTTCAGAATAGGTGGTCTTAGTCTTGCAAAACTTCTGCAAGACTCTTACGCTGACTCAATATATCTATTATTTTCCAATTGTATTAAGGAAATCTCTCTCCGCGATGTCTTTAGGGTACCAAACTTGAGAAATATCATAAATAAATTAAATAATTTATTGTGTCTCGATCAGGAATCAAACCCTGTACCTCCAAGTTTAAATCCACGGAATTAACCGCTAGACCTCGGAGGCATTAGGTATAGGTAGGATTTAGGCATACTGAAATAAAATTATTTGCAAACGAGCTCTCCCAAGTTCCAAATACCTAAACGTTATTTTTTTTCCTTAGGAACAAAAACTATTACGGACACGACGCAATTAAAATTTATTGAAACCGTAACCCCAAAAAAGTAAACACTAGCAAAATTTGTAAAAAAAATCCGTGCAAGAGTCTTGGTCTTGCAACCATATCAGTAGTCTTGGTCTTGCAACCATATCAGTAGTCTTGGTCTTGCAACCATATCAGTAGTCTTGGTTTTGCAACCATATCAGTAGTCTTGGTCTTGCAACCATATCAGTAGTCTTGGTCTTGCAACCATATCAGTAGTCTTGGTCTTGCAACCATATCAGTAGTCTTGGTCTTGCAACCATATCAGTAGTCTTGGTCTTGCAACCATATCAGTAGTCTTGGTCTTGCAACCATATCAGTAGTCTTGGTCTTGCAACCATATCAGTAGTCTTGGTCTTGCAACCATATCAGTAGTCTTGGTCTTGCAACCATATCAGTAGTCTTGGTCTTGCAACCATATCAGTAGTCTTGGTCTTGCAACCATATCAGTAGTCTTGGTCTTGCAACCATATCAGTAGTCTTGGTCTTGCAACCATATCAGTAGTCTTGGTCTTGCAACCATATCAGTAGTCTTGGTCTTGCAACCATATCAGTAGTCTTGGTCTTGCAACCATATCAGTAGTCTTGGTCTTGCAACTATATCAGTAGTCTTGGTCTTGCAACCATATCAGTAGTCTTGGTCTTGCAACCATATCAGTAGTCTTGGTCTTGCAACCATATCAGTAGTCTTGGTCTTGCAACCATATCAGTAGTCTTGGTCTTGCAACCATATCAGTAGTCTTGGTCTTGCAACCATATCAGTAGTCTTGGTCTTGCAACCATATCAGTAGTCTTGGTCTTGCAACCATATCAGTAGTCTTGGTCTTGCAACCATATCAGTAGTCTTGGTCTTGCAACCATATCCGTAGTCTTGGTCTTGCAACCATATCAGTAGTCTTGGTCTTGCAACCATATCAGTAGTCTTGGTCTTGCAACCATATCAGTAGTCTTGGTCTTGCAACCATATCAGTAGTCTTGGTCTTGCAACCATATCAGTAGTCTTGGTCTTGCAACCATATCAGTAGTCTTGGTCTTGCAACCATATCAGTAGTCTAGGTCTTGCAACCATATCAGTAGTCTTGGTCTTGCAACCATATCAGTAGTCTTGGTCTTGCAACCATATCAGTAGTCTTGGTCTTGCAACCATATCAGTAGTCTTGGTCTTGCAACCATATCAGTAGTCTTGGTCTTGCAACCATATCCGTAGTCTTGTTCTTGGTCTTGGTCTTGCAAGAACGCAATATCAAGACCAAGACCAAGATTGGGCAACACTAGTAATCAGCAAAATATTTCCGAACGAGTTAGAATTAGTTAGGCGAGCTTAATACCTTAACAGCTGACCTTTGTTAAAGTTAAAGTTAGAGTTACAGTTAGAGTTAAAGTTACTCTTAAGAGTTAGAATTAGTTAGGCGAGCTTAATATCTTAACAGCTGACCTTTGTGTACTGCGCCTCATCCCGCAGTTCCGAATTAGAAATGATAATGGCAAATAGTGCATCTTAACCTAATAAGTCTGAATTATGAAGCCGGTCATTATGTTTTTGTATTATAGGGATGTGAGTTATAAAATAAAATTCAATGTCAATAGTCCACAATACCAAAAAAAAATAGTAATATAGTTTAAGTTAGAGTTAAAGTTAGAGTTAGAGTTAAAGTTAAAGTTAAAGTTAGAGTTACAGTTAAAGTTAAAGTTAAAGTTGAAGTTAAAGTTAAAGTTAAAGTTAAAGTTAGAGTTACAGTTAGAGTTAAAGTTAAAGTTAAAGTTAAAGTTAAAGTTAAAGTTAAAGTTAAAGTTAAAGTTAAAGTTAAAGTTAAAGTTAAAGTTAAAGTTAAAGTTAAAGTTAAAGTTAAAGTTAAAGTTAAAGTTAAAGTTAAAGTTAAAGTTAAAGTTAAAGTTAAAGTTAAAGTTAAAGTTAAAGTTAAAGTTAAAGTTAAAGTTAAAGTTAAAGTTAAAGTTAAAGTTAAAGTTAAAGTTAAAGTTAAAGTTAAAGTTAAAGTTAAAGTTAAAGTTAAAGTTAAAGTTAAAGTTAAAGTTAAAGTTAAAGTTAAAGTTAAAGTTAAAGTTAAAGTTAAAGTTAAAGTTAAAGTTAAAGTTAAAGTTAAAGTTAAAGTTAAAGTTAAAGTTAAAGTTAAAGTTAAAGTTAAAGTTAAAGTTAAAGTTAAAGTTAAAGTTAAAGTTAAAGTTAAAGTTAAAGTTAAAGTTAAAGTTAAAGTTAAAGTTAAAGTTAAAGTTAAAGTTAAAGTTAAAGTTAAAGTTAAAGTTAAAGTTAAAGTTAAAGTTAAAGTTAAAGTTAAAGTTAAAGTTAAAGTTAAAGTTAAAGTTAAAGTTAAAGTTAAAGTTAAAGTTAAAGTTAAAGTTAAAGTTAAAGTTAAAGTTAAAGTTAAAGTTAAAGTTAAAGTTAAAGTTAAAGTTAAAGTTAAAGTTAAAGTTAAAGTTAAAGTTAAAGTTAAAGTTAAAGTTAAAGTTAAAGTTAAAGTTAAAGTTAAAGTTAAAGTTAAAGTTAAAGTTAAAGTTAAAGTTAAAGTTAAAGTTAAAGTTAAAGTTAAAGTTAGAGTTGAGAGTTACAGTTAGAGTTAAAGTTAAAGTTAAAGTTAGAGTTGAGAGTTACAGTTAGAGTTAAAGTTAAAGTTAAAATTAGAGTTGAGAGTTACAGTTAGAGTTAAAGTTAAAGTTAAAGTTAAAGTTAGAGTTGAGAGTTACAGTTAGAGTTAAAGTTAAAGTTAAAGTTAAAGTTAAACCGCCATGGAGTCATTTGAAGTATGACAGATAGCTCCGTCTTGCTGAAACCAAGTTCTTGAATTCACTGTTCTTGAATTTTTAAGTTCTGGAGTCAAAAAACCCTCCAACATCGCAACATAGCGTTCTGTATTAATAGTGACGTTTTGCCCCCGCGCATTTTCAAAGAAAAAATTACCAATTATTCCTCCTGACTTTTTTTGTGGGGATACCTCAAATACAAAGTCTATAGCAATAATCCGAAGAACATCGATCAGCTCAAAGAGAATATCCGTGGTGAAATGGCAGCAATTACACCAACATTATTGAAGAAAGTTTTCAATAATTTCCGTTTGCGGTTAGAGGAGTGCCGTCGTAGGGAGGGTCATCATTTGGAAGATGTAATTTTTAAAAAATAAACTTCAATTATAACATTACAATGCCTTATTTTTATTTTAACTATACCTATTGTATTTATTTTTTAATATTTTTTTAAGTATGCACGTTCTATTGCGCCACCCATAGTGTTATTTTTATATACTTAGTCACCATACTAAATGAGTAAAAATAAGGTTGTAAGTAGATACGTATATTAAAAAACTAATATCTATAATAGAAGAAAAAAAACTACTTACCTGATTATAGGGTAGTAAGTACAACAAAAATAACGAATTAAATTACTGTGTTAGCGTTAATGTCTATATCATTTCGTGATGATAAATAGATTTGTTCATTGACTCATATAAAAACTCGGTACCTATTTAATACAACTATTAGGTACTTTTTTATATTTATTTTAAGGAATAATATTAGAATACAATCTTCTTAAGAGGGTTTAACAATTATTATTTTGTTTTAGTGTACATTTTAAACTTTTTAAGAATTAAATTACGCACATTTTAGTTAGTAAAATGTAGAAATATCGTTAGAAAGGTTTTTGTTAGTAAATTGTAGAAAGGTTTTTGTTAGTAAAATATAGAAATATCGTTAGAAAGGTTTTTGTTAGTAAAATGTAGAAATATCGTTAGAAAGGATTTTGTTAGTAAGATGTAGAAATATCGTTAGAAAGGTTTTTGTTAGTAAATTGTAGAAATATCGTTAGAAAGGTTTTTGTTAGTAAAATGTAGAAATATCGTTAGAAAGGTTTTTGTTAGTAAATTGTAGAAATATCGTTAGAAAGGTTTTTGTTAGTAAAATATAGAAATATCGTTAGATAGGTTTTTGTTAGTAAAATGTAGAAATATCGTTAGAAAGGTTTTTGTTGGTAAAATGTAGAAATATCGTTAGAAAGGTTTTTGTTAGTAAAATGTAGAAATATTGTTAGAAAGGTTTTTGTTAGTAAAATGTAGAAATATCGTTAGAAAGGTTTTTGTTAGTAAAATATAGAAATATCGTTAGAAAGGTTTTTGTTAGTAAAATGTAGAAATATCGTTAGAAAGGTTTTTGTTAGTAAAATGTAGAAATATCGTTAGAAAGGTTTTTGTTAGTAAAATGTAGAAATATTGTTAGAAAGGTTTTTGTTAGTCAAATGTAGAATATCGTTAGAAAGTGTTTGTTAGTAAAATGTAGAAATATCGTTAGAAAGGTTTTTGTTAGTAAAATGTAGAAATATCGTTAGATAGGTTTTTGCTATTTTTCTCTATTAGCTGAGTGCAAGTGAAAATATGTCTAAAATAACAGTTTTGTTTTTTTTTAAGTTGATAGATACATTTCTCATTTTGCCTGAATCCACCTTGCTCACTTTACTATCCAAGCCTTCGAAGTATTATTATTATGTGCATATGTGTGTGTGTGTATGTATGCAATGTGCTTTCCATCCGTAAAGCGACACGGGTGGCTGAAAATCGGCGCTATGCTGCTATGTTGCCCATTCCTTAAGTTGTAGCGTTTCTTGTCGCTATACATGTTCTGGCATAGTATTTTTCGTATACACTTTTTCCATTTTTTTTTAATGTTAAGTTTTTAATTTGTATCATGCTATGTGTAAGGTTTGGCGACAAATAAATATATTTTGTTCGTCTTTGTTTCGTAAAAAATCTCTATAAAATAATAATAAATTAAATTTAACTAACTTTACTATAGGCCAATCATGAGAAGTGGCAATCTCGTCGATGTCTACAGCGTACCAAACTCGAGAAATATGACAAATAAATTAAGTAATAATTAAATGTATTTATTTGTATTCATAAATATGTTTGTGTCCCGACCAGGAATCGAACCCGGTGCCTCCGAGTCTAAATCCACGGACTTAACCGCTAGACCACGGAGGCAGTTATGTCATGCTAGTTTATGCTAAAACTATTTTATGTTCTTTTTGTAGATAATGGACAGTGTTACTGAATAAAACGCCCAGTACTTAATAAGTCAAAATATCGTCCTTGTAAATAAACGAATATATACGACAAGCTGAGTGTTTATGTTTATATCGCAAGAAAGTATGAAGTCTTTGGTGTTGTTGATTTATTTATTTACGGCGTCTGGCCACCCCGTTGAAGACTCACTGGTCGTAAAATTGCAGCAAGGATGTGTCAAAGGCTACAAAAAAGCTGGGAAAAACTATTTTCAATTTCACGGTATACCGTACGCTACGGCGCCTATTGGCGAAGACAAATTTAAGGTACCTAGTCCATTATTTCACTTTTTATTACTGACTTGCAGTTACGACTGTAGATTTGGACGCGGAGGTGCCGGGTTCCATTCCTGGTGGACTAAAAATAATACTATAATCATTATTATATACGTTGTAGAATATTTTTAATAGTTTTATATTTATTTATTATGTTATTTATATTTAGGTATATCATTCAAATTCAAAATTCTTCATTGTATAGATTGCTCATTCTAATTACAGTTGTATGTACATGTCATGATGATGCAATCTGCCCATATTATACAATATGCTTATGTATGTCGTGATGATAATGATGATGCTTATGTCAATAGATATTTATTTGTAGTAGTAGTAGTATCATCCCGACCGTTTCCCTTTCGAGGTGGTCAGAAATCACGCTTATAAATAAGCGGATTCACATTTAGCCAACTTTACTATAGGCCAATCATGACAAGTGGCAAGCTCGTCAATGTCTCCAGCGTACCAAACTCGAGAAATATCACAAATAAATTAAATAATAATTAAATGTATTTATTTACATTAATAAATATTTTTGTTTCCCGACCAGGAATCGAACCCGGTACCTCCGATTCTAAATCCACGGACTTAACCGCTAGACCACGGAGGCAGTTTATTTCTATATAGTTTATATTTAATATTGTTCTTGTCAATTTATTGGAATACAATGTTAATGTCAAAATCAAAAGGGATCAGCTGAAAATCAGCGCTGTGACCTAGTGTTGCAGCTTATTGCTGAGCTGATTCCCTATTTGTCACCACACTATCTTGTTTGTTGAATTTTTTTTTTAATGCTTGTTTTTTTTGTGACAAATATTTTTTTTTCTTTCTATGTTTCTTTATATAGGTACGATCATGGCACAAAGCGAGGTACGAACAGGGAGTATGTGTTTGTAAGCCTATGTATGTATACTTGTATATGTATGTATGTTCCTTTGTGGCACTGGAGACCAAACGCGTTGGTCGATTTAGATGATTCTCACGTCAATCGATTCTCTTTCATTACGCGAGTGTCATTGAAGGAATGACATAGGACCACCCGGAGCAGCGAATTCCCATACAAACGTAGTTTTGTTGTAATTACTTAATGAGAAGGGCTATCGAAATAATATTTTGCATACAGTATCGGATGACACGTACGCATGTTTGTTGCCGGTTTTCAGTAAGAAACAATAAAGTAGAACAAAATTAGAGCGAATTGAAATTCTGTGTTTTTAACGCCAAAAACGTGTCATGTTCGGCTAGTTCACCCACACGTTATAGAGCTTCGATTGAAATGAAATGCACATATATCTACATCTGTGATATCCTAAACTGTTATATATATATTTTCTTTCTTTAAATATCTGCAATATTACAGAAATGAGATCAAAAATACGAAAATCTTTTAGAAAACTCGCGAATTCGATAAACTTAGTGCAGCGTCTCGCTCGCACGAACGGGGTGCGGAACATGACAGGGGAGAGGGGCGTGCCGTAGCGTCGCTCGCGCGCTCGGCGCTTGTCTCTCTCAGTCTCAGTGCTGCTGCTGTGGTCAGTGTGCACTGTGCATGTGTGACAACCAAATACCTACCTATACCTACTAACTATGAATACTTGGACTGATAACGGAACTGATTCTTTGCTTAGCTAGTTCAATGTGTTATGAACTGTTATAATAGTGATTAGCGCAATGCAGGGCCCTGTTTCGCGAAGCTTGGACTAAAATAGGTACCTATTAGCTATACTATTTCCATTTCTTTATTTTCTCGATGACAGTTCCTGTAGAATGTGACTGCGCGCGCATATTACACAAAAATAAACTTTTAAATGCGAGGTATAAAAAATACGACAACTGCCTAATTTTGTTCCTTTATCCCAAATAATATTCATCCAAGACAAATTGAGTCCATATATGCAGTATTTTTTTTTATAAAGTACGATAAATAACCAACATTTTAATAAAGTTTAAAAATTCTATGGCAATATCAATAGTGATGTTATGATTGAAATATCGATATTGTATATAAATTTGTGACGATTCACAGTTTTAATTGAAGGTTTAGACTGCATATTTTCAACTTAAAAATATTATTAATCTCAACATTTTTATACAATATTGATCCTTTTTTATCATCTTTTATGTATAGCGATATTTTAATGAATAGATTTTTTACCACTGTCACCATGCCTATTGTAATAAGTATAGCTGTTGTAAAATAAGTAGGTATAGGTAGGTACTCGACAATGAAACGAAATAATTATAAAGACAGGTAATTTTTATTTATTTTAATCAAAATATGATGAATCGTCATTGTCACTTGATGAGTTCTCCCTAACATTTATTATAAGTTCCTGTTCTTCTAAATTATCGAATGCCACATGAATTTCCCAATCCAAAATTATAATGTTTTGGGTTTTTCTCACAATATTTTCGGCAGTTACTTATATATATAGAAATAAAATGTCCAGCCTCAGCAGCAAGCATGACACCTGCAATTAAATATAACTAAAAGGAAATATTGTATTTTTGTAGTGTGGACTCCCCAAGGAATACTTTATGAAAAAATTGAGACAGATTCCATCTTTTGGGAGCTGAATATGCTAAATAAATTAATGTAATTTTATATGATATGCATTTTGCCAGAAATTTTAGACCCACGCTTACCGAGGAAATTACCTATAAGGGATAGAATAAATCCGTAAAAATGTCTGATGGAACAAATCGGTGTACAATAAAGAATGTGTGTGGTTATATTATTAAAATTTATAATTCAATTGAAATTTTAGTTTTATTTAACTACCTTTACATCTTACATAGATAAATTATACAGTTGTTGTTTATCTGTCTATTTCTAACGGCACTGCACAGTTTATGATTTATCAGGTCAGGTATAATCGAATTGAAGCAAAATGAATAGTTTGCTCTATATCGATGGTAGGCGATTTAATTATAACAAACATGCGCTAAGACTGATATGGAGACTAATGGAGTGTCCATTCAGTTCAAAGTGAACTTGCCCAACTCTTCATTCATGACTTTCCATTTGTTTCTGCGTTTGTTTTGTTTAAATTCTTTATTGCACAAAATAAATGTACATAGGCGAGCTTAATGCCTTGTGGCAACGACGATAGACCGCATCGCAGGCTAGCAACCTGTCACCACATATACTCTAGCTAAGTGAGGCCCGATGTGGGAGTGTGTGGCATGGCCTACTGAATCATTGCGGTGTACCTCCCAGGGCTCTGCCTACCCCATATGGGATAAAGGCGTGAGATTATGCATGTATGTGTAAAAATAGAATCATAAACCTATGAATGAATTACTGAATCTAAGTAATTAAAAAAGAGTAATATTTTGTAAATTGTTAGACATGTATTGTTATATTTAGGTAGATACCTATCCTACCTAGGTAACATACGTTTTACTAGGTGGGTGAACACGGCAAAATACGTGATAACTACGAACGGAACTGATTATTTGATGTGAACATCCGAACATTTAGAAATGGATAAACTGAGTATACTCTTTTGACAATAGTGAGCTCTATCTTCATAAATAAGAGCCATGAGATGTCAAAAGTGTATACTATTATTGAACTCGACTGTATTATTTATAATCAGTCCCTTTGAGGTTCTGTCGATCGAAATACAAATGGTTACAAAATGCATTATAAAACTATTGTTATAGATACCTATCCTACATAGATAACATTAATTTTATTAGGTACCTATGGACACGGCTAAATACCGACCGCGAAGCGATAAGGTTGTGAAAATAAGGTCGTAAGCGCAATGGATTTGACGTCGCTTACGCGTTTCCCCGAAACACTCCGCATTGCCAATGCACCATAGCGCGGTCTCGCTCATTACGCGCCCTATCTTACTCTGTATGAGACAGCAACAAAATCGCAAAATCTCACGACCGAGTACGCCGCTTGCTCCGGGCGGTTCTTAAGGCGGCAACCAGTTGTGGAAAATAAAATGAAGGTCGACTAATTGAGTAGGTATTTGAAAATTCTCCGTGGTCTAGCGGTTAATTCCGTGGATTTAGACTCGGAGGTACCGGGTTCGATTCCTGGTCGGGAGATGAAAATATTTATTAAATTAAATAAATATAGTATCATCATCACGACCGTTTCCCTTTCGGGGTGGTCAGAAACCACGCTTATAAATAAGAGGATTCACATTTAGCCAACTTTACTATAGGCCAATCATGACAAGTGGCAAGCTCGTCGATGTCTCCAGAAAGCGTACCAAACTCGAGAAAAGATAACAAATAAATTAAATATTAATTATATACATTAATAAATATTTTTGTGTCCCGACCAGGAATCGAACCCGGTACCTCCGAGTCTAAATCCACGGACTTAACCGCTAGACCACGGAGGCAGTTTATAAATATATTTAATTAATATTTTATTTATTTGTGATATTTCTCGAGTTTGGTACGCTGGAGACATCGACGAGCTTGCCACTTGTCATGATTGGCCTATAGTAAAGTTGGCTAAATGTGAATCCGCTTATTTAAACGTGGTTTCTGACCACCTCGAAAGGGAAACGGTCGTGATGATACTTTACTTTAGTTTAAATTATATTAATAAATCTCCTTTAGAAAATCTATTAAATCTTAAATACTTGAAATTAGCGTTTTTGTTATTTATATTTACTAGTTTGTATTTTCCAGGCTCCATTGCCACCTCCAACATGGACAGATATTTTGGAGGCAACAAACAAAGACACAATTTGTCCTCAATCCAGTTTCCTAACAACTTTCTTCCCTCATCTGAGCAGCAGGAACTTAGTCATGAACGAAAACTGTCTCAACGTAAACGTATTTACACCAGGAACTGATCAGAATCTACCAGTCTATGTCTACATACACGGAGGAGCTTTCCAAATTGGATTTGGCGATATGAACTCCCACGAACCGATGCTGCAATCTAGAAAATTCGTCGAAGTAAACTTTAATTATCGCCTTGGAATACCGGGATTTCTTTGCCTAGGAACGGAAGACGTCCCCGGCAATGCTGGCATGAAAGATCAACTTGCAGCTTTACGCTGGGTCAAAGAGAACATAGCCAAGTTCGGAGGAAACCCAAATGATATAACTCTAGGTGGTTACAGCGCAGGCTCCGCTTCAGTTGACCTCCTCCAACTATCTCATACAACTAAAGGACTATTCAATAGAATAATACCAGAAAGTGGAAACGCAATAAGCACTTGGGCTCTGCAAATAGACCCGCTGCATAACGCAAAGGGTTTTGCAAAGAAACATAATATAAATACAGACAAGGTATACGAATTGGAGAAGTTTTACAAAACAGCTTCGCCTGAAATTCTATTTTCGGATCATTTCTTTTTCGAAAAAGACAGTCAGTTCATTTTTGCCCCATGTTTAGAGCGGGAAAAACCAAACAGCTTCTTGAACGAAGTGCCACTTGAGATTTTGAAGAGCAGAAAATTTGAGAAAGTGCCGGCTTTGTTGGGAATATCTAATATGGAGGGGCTGTTTAGAATTTTCAAGTTCGAGGACTGGAAGGATGAGATGAATGTAAAGTTCTCAAATTTCTTGCCGGTGAATTTGGAATTTGTTGACGAAGAACAGCGTGAAAAAGTAGCTGGAGTGATTAAGGATTTTTACTTCGGAGATAAGAAGGTTGGAGTGGAGACGATGCAGGCTTACGTGGATTACTTTACCGATATAATCTTTGGCTATCCGATGTTGAAAACTGCTGCTTTGTTGACTGAAGCTGGAGTTGATGTTTTTGAATATGAATACTCCTTTGTGGATACAACTCCGCATCTTTTTGACCCATACAATTTGGGAGGTGCTCCTCACTGCGCCCAAAGTGGGGCTGTGAGCTACAATCTGTTTATGAACGACACCGGCGAACCCACTGCTGAGTATAAAGAAATGCGGAAAGTCATGACTGGACTGTGGGAGAATTTTATTACTATGGGGTAAGTTTAAAGTAACGAAGGAGTTGCTGTTGTTGTGTTTGACTTGAAAGCAAAGCAAAGCGCTTACAGCGACAAGTTGAACATGGGGTGTATGGGTATAGATAAATATTACATTTATTATTATATTTAAAAAAAAGTATATTTGCTAAAAATAAACTATACTATAAATAAAAATGTTCTCTAGAGACGTCCCATCCGAGATAGTCCCAAGGAGACTGGCAACAATTCCCCTCTGTATAGCGGGGCTGATACGTTGGCAGAAATAATTGCCAGCCTTCCCTTAACAACTCCTTGGCCAAGCGCCTTGCTGAAAGTCCCCATTGAGAGATTGAGAACCCACATTTGCCTATATATATATTTTTAATTTCAGTAAACCAGTTCTGGAGAATTCATCAATGTATCCATCGGGTTGGCCCGCGGTTGTAAATGGCAACGCGTTTATGTCCCTCAAACAACGTCCGGAGCTACGGAAAGATATGATGATAGAGCGGTATAAATTTTGGGACTGTGTGTATGGGAAATATTACAAGCAACCCATGCCTCCACCGGTACCTAACTAAACATTTCTATTGTCATCTGTAAATTACTAAGATATTCGAATGTCTATTGTTTTTTTGTTATAAATTAAAAAAAAAGTATTAAGTACATAAATTGAGGAACGAGTTTAAGATTTTTTTTCTATATACTTGGTTCTTGTAATTAATAGTTGTTTGTCAGACGCATACGAGGAGCTGAAAGTTCTTAAAAAATCAAAAACTGAGCAAACTAGTAAGTTATTAATTACATTATTGTTTTCAAAATAGAGTCTATTCACAGCAATATCCCTGCATCCGATGGAACCACTGAAAAAAACACTTTTCAGTCGTCGCGTCGCCTTAGAAGGCCGTCCCTCACGCAGATTATCGGTGAGTTGTAAACAGTGGCTCGAGACAATTTTCAATTTGCCGCCAAATCGTAAAACAAATTAATGAAATTCAATACTCAATAATATCAGTGTCCGTGCGAATATTAAGTCTTGACATTAGAAAGTTTCCATTAATTTAAGGATGGTTAATAAATCTTTAAATTAAATAAACTATATAACAACAAAATCTAAATTTAACCAAAAAAAAAAAACAACAAAAAAAAGTTAAATACAAAAAAAATTGCTCTTCCAAATCGCTGTCATTTGGCATGGTGCCCAATACACTAGCCTTTGAATTATGATATCTAATTTTTGTGAGAAAAAACTGCCAGCCATATTGTCACCAGAGACGTCAATGAGCCTTGGAACAATTTCTTTATAAAATGCTTTCAGTTCCGATCCCCACGGGCTCATCGTTTCTACAGCAAACGTCGAAAAAACTACTACTTTACTTACTAACTACTGTACTTTTGGAACACGACAGCCCGTGGTGACCAAGCTCATCGACATCTTTGCCACATGGACAACAATGTGATTCACAAACTTTTATGCCCAGTCGTAGGCACACAGATATGCGTATGGAGCTATTTTCTAAAAGAGTACCTACATTTTTTGAGGAAAGTGCGTTTATCCAATGATCCGATACCGCTAAGAGACGTGCGTGATCATCATCGATACAGATGAGTTCAGTAGCGATTGATGATCATGTTTAACCATATGTAAATCCCACAACCTTTGTACTTTTAAGTTGGCAGGAAGGTATAATATTGGCAAAGAGTTATACATATTTTCAATATTTAAACTATTTTTTTATTATATTGTTTACAAGTGAAAACTTTCAGTGTGACCCTCATATGGGCCCTATTATACATGTGTGGAAATACGATCAGACATTAACCACCGCGACTACATTGAGAGCATCACCAAATCATAACAACCTAGTCAAATCTGGAATCATATCTAGTTATGATGTTTACATGAGGAGGATATAAGGTATTCAGCGAAAATTCCTACGTTTAATTTTATTTTAAACTAAATGCTATGTTATTGACTACCACTGGTGTTGCTTTCTCTCGAGACTCGTCGAAAAGCTGCCGACCTCTCATTCCCAATCAAAATATTGAATGACTAGCCGTTTGACCCGGTATTGCCCGTGTAATGTTGTGTCGTTGACAAAAAAACCGTATATTTTGTCATTTGTAATTGGCTCACGTTTCCGTGCTCGAAGAGCTTAAACTTGCTAAGGTACAGAGACTATTGCTAGAAGAGGCGCCGACAATCTGGAAAAACTCTTAGTAACGGGAAAGGTAGACGGTAAAAGAACAAGAGGAAGAAGCCCCAAACGATGGTCCAGTCAGGTGACTGACCACCTAAACATCCCAGTACACCAAGCCATCCACTGCGCCGAGGACCGCAGCCACTGGAAACGGCTAGTGGATGGACTGCGACGGAGTCACGATCCCCAACAGTGGGGTACCGACTAAGGAGGAGAAATTGGCTCATAGAATCCTACAAATTTTGTGTAAGTATATCTTCCAAATAATAAATAAATAGTTTTTATAATTTTAACGGGTCTTTACGCGATTTACCTTAAGAGACATATTTCTCCCGACGTTTCAGCCAAGTTGCATTGGCCGTGGTCATGGGTCAGTCGACACGGCCACACCACGGCCAATGCAACTTGGCTGAAACGTCGGGAGAAATATGTCTCTAAGGTAAATCGCGTAAAGACCCGTTAAAATTATAAAAAACTATTATTAATATGCGCGAAAGTTTAAAAAATAAATATAAAAAAACAGCGTTTAAAAAGCTCGATATGAAACAATTTGAATACTCGCATTAAATCAGACTGTTAAAGTACAAAGCACAGATCATGCGTACTGTTCTCACCTTTGGGTTGGTTCCGCCAAGTACCTCATAGATGCTTTCAATGTCCTGTAGAGGCGAGCTGTTCGAATTGTGGACGATGCCACTCTATATCTAGAACTCTCGAATCCCTGCAGCTTCGCCGAGATGTGGCTTCTCTGAGCGTGTTCTACCGCCTATACTATGGTGAGTGCTCTGAAGAACTCTATAACCTAATCCCTTCCTCTTCATTCCGCAAACGAACCACACGCTCAGTCAAAATATGCACCCACATACATACAGTAGTCAGCATCCCTTCGCGTACGTATTGGGGACTCATACATCTGTCGCACAATAAAGATGAGAAATGTGTTTCCACTTTCCTATAACCTTGAGTCCATCAAGCGAAGTGTAAAAAATCTAGTCAAGCCGGCATAGTATTGGGGTTAACATTCATATGGACCTTGTGTGCCACTTACCAACGGCAAGCACATGTCGGGATGGTTAAAAAAAAACCCTAGCCACTATCCCTACGCATACATTTAAATTTGGAGACTTACATTTGTCGCACGCTGAAGATGTGGAATGCTCTCCCAACCAGTGTTTCCCCATTCCTATAACCTGGAGTCCTTCAAACGAAGTGTGAAAAAGCATCTTAATAAGCCGGCATAGTGGTAGGTCTCGGTCGTCTGAGGCTGGCGTCATTTGGACCTTGCGTACCGCTTTATGATCAGTAAAAAAAATAATTTAAATTAAATTTTTAAAAAGGATTCCAACTTCAAGATAATAAAATAACAGTTTTAGAAATAATGTTTAAATATATTTACAAAACATAATAAGATCTGTATTTCAAATACTTTACAATAATAAAACAATATACTTAAATATAATATTGACTACAACGAAATTTATTTAAAAAACATGGCGGCCGGGGAGGGAGGGGATTAAACCAAGCCTATTTACTACAAAGATAAAATTAATTTATATCCATTTTTTTATATACAGAGTGGAAACATTAAGTGATTTGACTCCAAATAGGGTAAAGTAAAAAAGTATCATCACGACCGTTTCCCTTCCGGGGTCGTTTACTATAAGCCAATCAAGACAATCTAAATCCACGGACTTAACCGCTAGTTAACTTTAAAAAAACTGTTCTTTTTTTTATTTAAAATTCACTCCCATAAATTAACTATAGCTGTCTAAATGATTTTGTTATAATTCCGAGTAAGATCACTTTACGTTTCCACCCTGTATATCTCTGTATACCATACAAATAATAATACATACAAACCAAAATAAAATAATAATAAATTAAATAAGTTTTTTTTTATTAATTTGATTTAAGTTAAAAACGAAGGTATAATTATTTGTATGGAGCTATAATGCAAAAGAATTATTGGGTTCTTATTGTAATAACGTTATATAATTGACAAATGCTTCAATATTGGAATAGTCGTGCCCAAAGGCGTCTCGGGGAGCGATTTTTAATTTCATTAGGTATTTGAAAAAAAAAAAAACTTTTATCCGGAAATCGAACCGGTTAATTTTGAACGGTTGGTTTAGTTTGCCGTTTGAAGTTATTTTTTACTATTTTATCCTTATAAGCGACACTGTCAGCTGGTGCAATAATACTGCACATATTTTAATATTATAATCTAGAATAAAAATAAAGAAGTACGTATTTTTTGTTTTAATTATTCAGTAATAAAATCTTAAGTTATGGTGCAGAGAAGTTTTCCTAAAAATATCGCCACTCATACAGAG
Organism: Tinea semifulvella; assembly: GCA_910589645.1. Lineage (NCBI taxonomy): Eukaryota > Metazoa > Arthropoda > Insecta > Lepidoptera > Tineidae > Tinea > Tinea semifulvella. The sequence continues at coordinate 8,351,838 of OU342595.1, read as the reverse complement.
CCTAATCAAATAGGTAGCGAGAGGGCGACGATCGCCCAAACGTTGACTTACGTAATTCTTTCTCCCTCTATTTCGTCTCTCGGCTGTGGGCTATCAATTAATAATATCGCCATTTTCAGACGCAGCCTTATTCACCATGCAGTAGTGTTTTGTTTTTGGGATAATGATATGTATCTTTAAAAAAGTGACCTTTTCTAATTTCAAATAGAAGTTCTACTAATGACACCTGAGGCCTAAAAAATATATTTGGTCTTTTGACAATTATATGTCGTATTATTTTTCTTCAAAATCAACCGTTTTAATTCAACTCAGGCAGTTTTAGTTTTTATAAATATCAGCCCCGAGACTACCTATTTTTAACCTATTTTTTTGGATTATTCCCTTTGATTAGGAATTGGACTTGAAGGCCCAAAATACTCATATATTTAGCATACATCTTTATATTTACCGAAATAATTAGGTCGTTAATAGTAACCCAATATCTTAATCCGCGATTTAACCAACACACTTTGAATATATTTTAACAATTCTTTAGTCAAATAGGACTTGTAATCACCCAATTATAACAATTGGCCGCCAAGTTCGTAACAACATTAATTTATTAACTATTTTGTACATTGTTTAACCGTAACATAGCCTAGAACGCGTACACAATATTTACAATATCAATATCCCTAATATATTTAATAATAGGTACGTATAAAATTCAGTAAGAGCACAGACAAATAGATTGAGTTAAAAACACCGTCGAAACTACAAGTATTATAAGGTCAGCCGTCAGCTATAACTATAGATCACGATAGATGGTAACTAATTTTACGAAATTAAATATTTTCTTCATAAAATAATCAGGAACGGGTTCAAGACTCAGCTTTACGTGGTGGAACTTTGTGCGAGAGAAGACTCCTCTCACACTAACTTCCACAGCGTAAAGTTAAGTCTTGATCACAACAAATCAATATATCTAAGACAAATGTACGCAAGAAAAGTGTATTTCTCATTAGTACACGCCGGGAGAGTTGAACCGACCTTTGTAGGATTTGAAGTGTGAACCGAACCACCACCGCTCATTCGCCATATATCGTGATAAAAATCGTGGTATAGTGTATAGTCTACACCGCATTGTAACTATTAAAGTTAAAAATGGCGTTGAATTTAACATTTTAATTTTGTAGCTTAGTTGTCAGCTGGTACATTCGACGCCATTTTTAACTTTAATCATTACAATAACAAAGACTTTGTATTTGTATATTTGTACAACCCAGCCTTGGCCTGCTTTCGTAGCACGAGCATTCTTGACAGACTGTAATTTTTCAAAATTGTATTAATTAATTATTTCATTGCATCTACCTTTAAAGAAAATACTCGATATTGTTTGTTGGCTAATATAAAACATTGTGCAATATTAAAAAAATATATATGGCGTCTTTATGAATCTATCCCACTTGTTCGGGCCGATTAGGTAAAATTCCTGCGTCCTCAAACCTAATCATTTTCCTCGCCATATTTGGAAGACTAGTAGGGATGCATGGACGCAAAATCTTCGCCTCGACTGGTTCGATGAAACAACAGGTTTCTTATATTTTACTTAATCGGTTTCGGACATAACCCTCTGACAACTACACCACTAGATCCCGTACTCGATTTTTTACGTATATATTGAATGTTTATTAATATAGTATATATATTTAAGTATATAATATATAGGGTGTTTTTTTAAGTTCTCAACTTTAAATAATAATACAAGACAGAAATAGTGTTGAAATGTTTTTTTATTATTATAAACTGGTAAATAATTTATTTTATTTTTTTATATGATTTCCGGCATATGTAAAATTTTCCACGTATTAAATTTCCACAATTTGGAAGCGTTGTTCTGGCGTTAAATGATTCATGATTAATTGTCAAACATTACTGAATAGAAATGTTAACACAGTTTGACATTCTCAACTGTCGAACCATAGACAACAAGCATCGAAACTTCTAAAAAAAAACAGCAATTTTAAAGATAGACAGGCAAAAAAATTTACGTCTATTGGTAAATTTTCAACCGTGAGAAACATTTTTTCGTATCTTGCTCAATATCGCAAAACAAGCTACGGGGGATGGGATCTATCCAAACGGGGCAACCAAAAGCGTTCACTATCACGCCTGGTATTTATTTTCTATACTGGGTGGACTTTAAGACGGGTAAATAGGGGCAGGTACGTTAACTGTTATAGCTACAAGAATACGTTCTCAGAATAAAAACGTTCTGAATACCATCTATAACAAATGTTCGGACTCAATATAAATACAATTTATGGAAACCTGCTACAAAACTTACCATTGTTTCTAAAAAATAGTAACCAAATGTGTATTAAAATATTTAACGGTTTGCCCATAGAATTAAAACAATTGACATCAATAATTAAATTTAAGAAGCTGTTAATTAAATGGTTAAATGAACAATGTTTTTATAGTATCCAAGAATTTTTACATTATAAGTGTTGACAAATATAATTTTAGTTGTAATTTGACATGTACTATTATTTGCATACCATTATGGTAGGATACAGCTGAACTGTAAAATTGTATTATCCTATATCTACCTGTATTCTGGGCAATAAACGATTTTAAATTTGAATATAACTTTTTGAGATATTATGAACTGCATTCACAGATTTTGGAAAAAAAAATACAGTCCGCAAGAAAATGGGAATATTACACGAAACTTTTTTTTTCATGCAAATCGATCCTGTTTCTTATACTAATGGACCGACTACTAGAAAAGTTGGAGTACTAGAAATGTCAGATATCAACAAAAATTTGGAACTATTTGAGACAGTGTGTTGCCATATTTTGGACTGCAGCATCAAGTAGTGTGTGTCAGACTGAGGTTTTATAAATACAGGGCAAAAAAGATAAGTGATTCTACTCAATATTTTTCGTAGTTTATATAATATACCGCGTGTATTTGTCAAAAGAGCAAATATTTTTTTTTAGGCTTTAGGTGTCATTATTGAACCTCTACTTAAAATTAAAAAGGTCACTTTCTTTTAAAGATAAAAATCATTATCCGATAAACAAGACAGTACTGCATGGTGAATAAGGCCGCGTCTGTAAATTGCAATATCCATCGTGATAAATACCTAAAGGCTGGGAAGTGTTATTATGAATGGGGTGTATCACTAACTTTTTATCACGATAGATGGCGCATGATAGATGGTACCTTATATAACTGTCAGTTGCATAGAAAATTTTGTATTTTTATTACGAAATTTATTATCTTCTGGATATTATGTCGAAGTGAGCAGCTTTTAAGTGTACAAATCGAGATTTCCAAGCAAAATCAAAGGTGATCTCAAAATTGCTGTTCTATTAATTCAACCTTTTTCTTTTTAAAGACGGTGTTTGCTTTCTTAATTCGTATTTTAAGGTAGGTAACGTTAATTTAAAATACATTTTTCTGTTATAAATTTTTAAAAACATTTAAAAAATGATGCGTCAAAGGTGTAAACAAGGTACCAGTGCCGCTAACGACATCTACAAAAAGCTTTGCCTGATACACCCCATTGATCTCGCCCACAACCGAGAGACGAAATAAATAAAGAAATTCGAAAGTCAACGTACGCGCGATCGTCGACTTCTCTATACCTACATGATTAGACTTCGTATGAGTGGCAATATTTTTAGGAATTCTTCTTCGCACCGTAACTTAGGATTTTATTACTGAATAATTAAAAGAAAAATGAGTTGTTTTTTATTTTTTATCTAGATTATAATATAAAAATACTTGCTCTTTAATAAATACCACGCAGTATAGTAACATTATTTCAATATTATAATGATTAGATTGACGAAAGATTGATGAGTAAAATGAAAAAAAAAAAAAAAAAAAGATTTCTGTATATAACATTTTTTTTACTTATCTAAAAATATCAAAATTTCAGACTTATCCGGTTTATTTTTAGTAACTTATAAATGTACTTATACAGTTAATAATATCAGCAATAAGGTTTACTATATACCGCGTGTAATTGTCAAAAGAGAAAATATTTTTTTAGGCTTGATTGGTAGAACCCCTTTTTGAAATAAAGAAGAGATTACGATTATTTTTAAGAGTTAACAATTATTATCCGAAAAAATAAAACATTATTAATTAATCTCGCTCACAACTGAAAGACGAAATAGAGAGAGAAACAATTAGGCAAGTCAACGATCGCGCGATCTACTTGATTAGGATCAGTATGAGTGGCGATATTTTTAGGAAAACTTCTCTGCGCCGTAACTTAAGATTTTATTACTGGGTAATTAAAATATAAAATACGTAGTTCTTTAAATTTAATCTAGATTATAATATTAAAATATTTGCTATTTAACAAATTCCACGCTGTATATTGTAAACTCCCAAAAAATATCGAATCCGTTTTCACCCTGTATAAGTTCACCTATTACAAAATTGAGTTAAATTATATAATAAAACATAAATAATAATAAATTTTGCATGATTTTAATAAAACAAAATTTCAACGTAAATTTTAAATATCGTTTCGGTCGTAAGTACATTCTTTAATATAATAATATCATTAGAACATATTTTATTTAATTATCGAATGTAATAAGATAAAGAAATATACGTTGCGTTGTTCAAATACCTATTCGTTTGAGTATTTAAAAATAATCACTGGACTAGACTGCATAACTGTTGGTCTCAGGGTAAATTTAAAAACAAAATTAACACAACTACCCTCCACTGTATTTATTTTATTTATTATGTATTTGGCTGACTCCGTGGTCTAGCGGTTAAGACTGTAGAATAGTCGCGGAGGTACCAGATTCGATTCCTGGTCGGGAGACAATAATTTTATTTGATATGTCTCGATTTTGGTACGCTAGACATCGACGAGCATGCCATTTGTCATGATGAGTATAAAGTAAAGTTGGCTGAATGTAAATCCGCCTCTTTAAAAAGCGTGGTTTCTGACCACCCCGCAAAGGACATGTATTGAGCAAAGCAAGCTCACGTTTTGACTACATTTCTATTGGCTCATCATGATAAATGGCAAGCTCGATGTCTCCAGTACCAAACCCGAGAAATATCACAAATAAATTACTGTGTCCCGACATGGAATTGAAGTCAGTAAGTCCACGGACTTAACCACTAGACCACGGATACGTATTTTTATTATTATTCCAAAAAAAATAATGGAAAAACCTTACACTGAGACCATGAAAAAAATAGTAAAAAAATATATTCAAAACATTATTGGAATAAATAGTACAGTTGTCACTAGCAATTAAACCACGCATTAAAACCTAGGGACTAGAGACTAACGAATTGCAGTAAAAATAATATTGCCTATATATACATACATACATAACCGTAAATCATTAATAAATATTTATCGCTGACTCGGCGGCACAAATTAAAAAGCTACAAAGTCTTTTCTCTTTAGAAAATTAGTTTAGATCAAATATAAATTTTGCAACCATCTCGCTCGCACAATCCAATATTTTCAAAGACTTTTTCAAGTCTTCAGTGTATTTTTGAGAAACATTAACTTTCTAGAACATTAAGTGGATCTAATAGGTGGTAGGCAGACTGATGGTGGTAATTTGCCCAGTCTGCCGAGGCGGGGAAGTATCCACCGTTCGTGCCGATAAACCCAGTAAAGTGTATCCACACGTTTCGAGAACAGACTCAAATTGCCGTCATGTCCGCTTGACTGGATATACGCGGCATAGCGTTAGGGACTGATGCTCGCGCGCCACTTACCATCAGGTGGGCGCAAGATCACATGTCGTGCTAATATATAAAAAAGTTACGGACATTTTGGCCAATTGTTTTTTTTTCGACATTTATCCTCCGGTTACAAGGCTGGCTCTTTCTTCGCCCAAAGAATTAGTATTGCAATTCAGCGGGGAAATGCAGTCAGCGTTCTTGCCACCATTCCACGTGAACGGGACTTATATCCCTATCCTTAGTATTAATATGAATTTGATTTTATATTTTGTAAATTTATTTTTAGCCCATATTTCCGAGGTAGTCAGAAAACACGCCTTTTTTTGGATTCATATTTAGCCAACTTTACTATAGGCCCACCAAAACTAGAGAATATAACGAATAAATAAAATAAATTATTGTGTCCCGAACGGGAATCGAACCCGCATCTAAATATCCGCATACTTAACCGCTAGATTTACTAACCAATTCAAATAAACTTAAAATTAAAAAAATCTTTTGAAATTATTGGATTTTGTGAGCTCAAGCTCCGGATGCAAAAGGGTTTTACCATCTTGAAGTGTTAGTGTAAATGGGTATTTTATGGTAAAGATTCCTAGGTTTATAATTTGTAAAACCGAGTCCACTCATCACTGGTAACATAAAACCTAGTTTAAAGTCTTATAGACAAGTTATTATTATTATTTAACGTCGCGACATTATTCTCATTGTGACATACCAGCCGAGTCAATTCAAAAGACTAAAGTGACAGTTGTGAGATCGAAGTACAAATCTTGATTTGATTTCCATTCCATTTCCGTGGTCCGAGTAGGCTCTGGCGTTCCTTTGTGAGCTTGGGGGAAAACTCCGCTTGGCTACGAGTGAACCTTTGAAAATATCATCACAACCGTTTCTCTTTCGGGGTGGTCAGAAAACACGCTTATAAATAAGCGGATTCACATTTAGCCAACTTTACCTATAGGCCAATCATGACAAGTGGCAAGCTCGTCGATGTCTCCAGCGTACCAAACTCGAGAAATATCACAAATAAATTAAATGTATTTATTTACATTAATTAAATTTTTTGTGTCCCGACCAGGAATTGAACCCGGTACCTCCGAGTGTAAATTCACGGACTTAACCGCTAGACCACGGAGGCAGTTGAGTAGAGGATATTTTGTTCAAGAGGGTAGCCTTGCCGTTCAACGGGGGTAGGCAGCGATTGTCCTTGACACACTACCCCCATCGGACGGTTATAATTGAGTTTTTATTTTTTTAGTTTTATTTGTAGTGCGATTTATTTAATTCATAATTTTGTATTTAATTTTATACTATTGTCTGTATTGTTTGTCTATAATAAAAATATATATCTACTTTAAAAAAAAAACAATACATTGACAACAAAAATGTTCAATGTTAGCTATATACCGCGTGTAATTGTCAATAGAGCAAATCTTTTTTTTTGGCTTCAGGTGTCATTAGTAGAATCTCTATTTGAAATAAAACAGTCACTTTTTAAAAGATAAAAATCCGAAAATTATCCGAAAAAAAAAAAAACACTACTGTATAGTGAATAAGGATGCGTCTAAAATCGCATGATAAATACCTAAAGGCTGTTATTATTAATTGATCTCGCCCACAGCCGAGAGACGAAATAAAGAGAGAAAGAATTGCGTAAGACAACGTCCGCGCGACTTTTCGCTACCTACTTGATTAGGCTCAGTATGAGTGGCAATATTTTTAGGAATACTTCTCTGCACCGTAACTTTGGATTTTATTACTAAATAATTAAAATGAAAAATACGTACTTCTTTATTTTCATTCTAGATTATAATATAAAAATATTTGCCTTTTAATAATTCCACGCAGTATAAATATATATTGAATTATGCATATTGTATGCCAATAATAAAGGCAGATTTGCATGATCATGACACGTACATATATACAACTGTAATTGGAATAAGCAATCTATATAATAAAGAATTTTAAACTTGATGAAATCGACCTGTCAAAGAACAATGGCGAGATGTTTCTTGATAAAATTTTGAGCGTCTTAAAAATTGACATTAAACAATTTTTTTTTCGTAAATCAGTTAGATTTCCATAATATTAACATTATTTAAAAGTATTTATTATATTATTAAGTTCAATGCAAAATTCCAAATATTCGCCGCAAAATACTGTCAAATTCGTAGTAGTGTCAGTGTATTAAATATTTCTGAATAAAAACAATTAAATAGGCGGTAGGCGAAAAACTGGGCAAATTACCACCTATTATATTGGTATATATATATATATACAGTGTAAACTCCATGTAGCGTCACTCGATTTAACGACAAACTCCCTTAAGAGTCGAAATCTATGGCTTTAGTTGGTTTAGCTTGTCTTCCAATTCTGATTATTCTTCTCTCCATTTAACGACAACTCTCTATAACGCCATAAAATGCACAGTCCCTTCAGAGTCGTTATATAGAGTTTACACTGTATATGAATATTATTTTGTTTAATTTATTACAATAAATCACAACACAAATGGTTACATTGTCCCAGAAGTTGGTTGCTAGAGAATGCCTAGCGGCATTAAGCTCGCCTGTTGTACATAGTGCAATAAAGTTTTTAAAATAAATAAAATAAATAAATTAAATAAACAAAGTAAAGTATCATCACAACCGTATCCCTTCCGAGATAGTCAGAAACCACGCTTTTAAAGAAACGGGATCTCATTTAGCTAACTTTACTATAGGCCTATCATGAGAAGTGGCAAGCTCGACGATGTCCCTAGCGTACCAAACTCGAGAATTATCACAAATAAATAATTGGGTCTCGATCAGAGAATCGAATCCGGTACGTCCGCGTCTAAATCCACGAACTTAACCGCTAGACCACGAAGACAGAAAAAAAAATCCATTTTTGTTTACCTAAATAGTGATGGGACCAGCAATTTATCGATGTTTGTAGACATTTTGCACACGCCACTAAAACCTCACAACTGTCAAATTGTATTGAATTATAAACTCGATTTGAGGCAACGCATAGGAGTAAAAATATATTTAAAACAATACATTATTAAACCTATGCGTTACTTTTTTAACTCCACATGGGAATAATACCGGGGAAAATACTTCATTTAAACATTAAATATACAATATAAAATATTTGTTCAAAAATATCTCAAAATGTCCGCACAAATTGCCTTTTGAAATAACAAATATTTATACGAGTCGTTAAAATTATATAAACATTCATTATAACGCCGACAATTTCAATATAAAAATATATTTATATCTAAACACGGTTAGTTATGCGTTACACAGAATCGATAGATTTTATCGAAATTTAACATAATTAAAGTTAAAACGTATCGATACATGTTACATCACTATTAATTCACATTACAACAGTATTGACGGATTTACCTATTTATTATTATAATTGCTTTGTTTATCGCCTTACTATAAAAAAACTATATAAAAATTACCTAATTTCTTATAATAAATTTATTTAAAAATAAATAAAAATGTCAACTAACTATGTACAATAATTAATAATATTAAACATTTCATTAATATTCATAATCACAATTAATAATTTAACTATTAGCCTAAATTTGATACTGTACATTTTATTTACAAATTTACAAGTACATTGTCATAATAAAAATTAAAAATAAAAATTTATTACTTATAAATACATTAAAATCACATACAGGCTGGAAGCATGGAGCCCATCGACAGATAACATTCGACAATGATTATTCGAATATTACTGACCTATTAAAAGGGTTTAACACCTGCATCCCTCTCGCTCGCACAATCCAATATTTAAAAAAAAAATGTTTTTTTGAGTTAGCCAAGCCTGACGTAATATATCTTTCTTTCTTATTAGTTAATCAGGTTATCATCAAATTCCAGATGTTGCAGAATTTGATGCTTTTCTTGGAGTTACTCGCGGCATTATAGCCGAAACACGTCGGGTATAATATGGGAGGAGTTCACAGCGCGAGTAAACCGCAAAAAATAAACTACAACTTGAGCCCCATATTTAAAGTACAATTTATGAATTTCTATAATTATTCACATTGCAGCACATTATCAAACAAAACAACACCACTTTTGACTCACAATATCCACAGTAAATTGATTTACAAAACAAAAACTTGCACTTGACATGTCCGCGCTTGACATAGTATAGCATAGTATACACTAGCACATGTAACCTAATGGTAAGCGGCGTGCGAGGTTCATGAATGTTAGCAACTGGAATCAGATATTCATGGCTGACGTCAGTCTCTAACACTATGCCGGCTTGACTGAGCATGACGGAAATTTGAGCCTGATCCCGAAATGTGTGTATAGTGTATACACACTGGGTTTATCGGGTTTTTTAGTTGAAAAAAAACTGATTTCATGGGTCTGGTAAACCCATAGCAGCTGCTGGGTATTGTTGAGTTATTTCAGGGTCTGAATAATTGTGCAATATGAAAAAATCTGTATTGACAATATCCAAGTGTTGTGTTAACCGAAGGAAATCTATAATTTGATTTTAAAATACGGCATAAATAGTCGTAATTGTTTTTTCTAGAAAGCTGATTAGTCAATCACAATACATAATGTAAAAGTACATTCAAAATTAAAAATAAAATAAAATGGATGGTGTAAGCGAGAAGGATGCAGAGCTTAACAACCCTTTTAAAGCAACCTAAACTACAAGAACTAACATATCATAAAAAACTGGAACAAGAAAAAAGTATCATCACATCCAAAACCCCTTCTTTTTAGTTTAAGGGATCGTTCACTTTAAGCCAACTTTATCATATGATCATTGAAAAATATCACGAATTAATTAAATATTTTTTCTTGATCTCGACCAGGAATTGAACCCGGTACCTCCGCATCTAATTCCTCAGTCTTAACCGCTAGACTACGGAGGCAGTCTTGAAGAATTACTTTATTAACTAAAGCATTTATTATTATGTTATGTCCCTCTAGCATTATCTTATCTCACAGTCCGTGCTAAGGGCTCATGCAAGTATTTTTGTTTGACTTGACGTTGCTTTATGGTTTTTATACAATTTTAGCAAAATTCGGTAAAAAAAAGTGTTGAACGCTTTTCTTTGCTTTCAAGTCAAACACAGCATAAGTAGGAAGGCATAGTGATGTTTTGTTGTTTATATCATTCAATTACAATTATCGATAATTTAATTTATATGGTTTGTATTGGCCGTAATTATCAAGAGCTTTTAAACTCGAATATCATCACAATTAAAATAACAAACAAAATAAAAATAAATAATAATAAAATTACATTATTTAAAATTTATATAGATTAGTTTTCTCTCTCTGTGTAATTGTAATTTCAATAAATTATTCACATTGTAACTTAATTAAACTACATATTGTTCGATATTTACAACACTTCTTAGGGCTAATTCACATTGAGCCGTTAAAAAACCGCACGGAATGTTCAATCCTAATTTAAACAAACATTACCACATGATTCACACTTAAGTACATAATTTCACTTTTATATGACTTATTTTTATATTTATACTGGTTTTTTTCAATTCCTCATAATTTAATAAAAAAGCAAAAAAAAAGATACGTGGAATATTGTTTTCGGTCGTACCTTTTCTATTTAAATTATTATTATTCTGCACATTTTTTATTTTTTTTATTTGTTAGTATATTTTCAATTTAATTTAATAATCTCACACTTTTAAATTTAATAAACAGACAAGTATCAAACCGTTCGCGAACCGTTCACAAACACAAACACGCTAAATTGTCAAATTGTGACAGTAATCATGCAGACTACTAATATGTCAAGTTTATTATTTATAGTAAATAGATCATATCGCACACCTAGATCTAAACAGCACCAACTCAAAAAAAACACTTTTTCAGAAAAAGCGTACATAGCTACATTATATGTGCTAAAGTGGGGAAGGGTGTGCTTGAGGATGGAATACGTATTCCCATCGGACGGGCGAGCTCAAAGAGTGAGGCGGCCAGCCTCATTTGGTACTATAACTGGGTCCGAAGTAAAACGGAGGGGTGTTGCAGCCATGATTTAAGGGCCATCTTCAAGTCGCTTACGGGGCTTTTGAAAATGGGTGGACGCTTTATAGACCCACGGTGGCGGCTGTATACATATTGGGAGACCTTTTTTGGGTACCTGTCCTATACCCAGGAGGGTGGGCTAGAGGAAGAAGTCAAGGAGTGGCTGGTAACACCGCGGTCGATCGGACATGCTGTAGGGAAACAGAACTACCTTGCAGATCTGTACTCGAAGGCAGTTGCTTACCTGAGAAAGGAGTCGACTAGGCCTAAAGTATTACCTACTGCAGCGGAGTACGAGGGAAAGCGGGGACGGGGCGTGTGTCGGAGGTGAATATTGATGGTTCCAGGACCCGGGGAAGGCGCTACAAGGGGTATGATGCTGTCTGGAAGGACGACGTAACCATAAGGCGCCTGTTCACGCCCGTCTGCGAACGCATGGTGGTAATGCAGAAGGCGGAGGGCGCTAAGATAAGGCCTGTAGTAAAAACCGGTAACGAGATGTACCGAAAAACAGGATTTCCTCAGCAGCTTAGTTGAGGGGGGCTTATACGGCGGGCGGACTTCCACTCTTTTATCCCTGTGTACAGCAAAAGTTTCCTCTATAGATCTATGCTTTTACTTAATCTTCAATTTGTTGGTCACGCGCACTTAAAATATTTTTAAAATCCCTCCTATTAGTCAGTAGGTAGTGAGATAAGGAATTCGATGGTGTGCATGACTCAAAAATGTTGTTCCCTTTAGATCTAGGTGTGTGGATATATGGAAGACGACACATCATGCTATCATTTTAAAGAATTAGGATTATTAACTTTAAACATTTTCTTTATTTTTCTGTAAGCCAGCAATTTGTATTGAGAAGTATTCCGTAAGTCTGTACAGTCGTTAAGTATGTCCTTAAATTATCCTTTAATAAACGAATTGTTTCTTCTGTCTGAAGCTGTCTTGAAAGTGTTGATCTCACTATAGAACAATAAGATGGCTGTTTCTCATATTTAATTGAACCATTAGTTATGACTTCACTTGCTGGCTCGTCTTTGTCTTCGACGTCAATAAATCACCTGGAAGTGTTTCGGTACTAGCTTTTTCGTTGGCGTCTTTAACATAAACGACTTCCCAAGTGTAATAGGAAGTTGATTTGTATAAGGAAGTATTCTGGAAGTATTGATTTGGTCTGTGGCGAGAACAGCTTTTTAGATACTAGTCAATAAACTACCATCAGTTTGTCTTAAGAAGTGTCCTTGAAGTGTCGATTTGTGTCCTGGAAGTGTTGTTTAGGTAATAGCTTAAAGTGACCTTGTTTTGACGCAACGCTGACTTGACTTCGCTTCGTTAAGATACACGAACTCTTAAGGTATTGAGAAATGTCCTCAAAATGTTGATTTATTTCCTAGAAGTGTTGTTTAGGTACTAGCCTAGTGACCTTTTGCAGTAGGGCGGCGGGCGTCGGACGCGCGCGCGCGGGGCCCGGCGTCAGCGCGGCGGCGGCGCGGCGGGGGGCGACCATCGCAAGCTCGCGGGGTCCACGCACCGCGCGCGCTCCGTTCGCCGCGACATCTCTTCTAATACCTCCTACGAGACAAATTAAAGGTTTTTTAAATACGTTTTTTGATAATTGCCTTTAAGAACACATTGATAGTATATCAAAATACATTTTGGGTAATTTAATATTATTATAGTATTGTTATAAAGGCAGTCGACGCACCATGGGTGCTTCGTTCGATCGACTTCTATTCATATACCTCCTGAGCGACAAATAAAAGGTTTTATGAATAGGTTTCTTCGTAATTGCCTTTTAACAACACACCGAAATTATCTCAAAATACATTTTAGTAATATTTATAGACGTATTATTATATGAGTTAGAGAAGCCCACGCATCACTGAAATCTCGTTCGATCGACTTCTATTCTTATACCTCCTGAGCGACAAAAAAAAGGTTTTATAAATATGTTTCTTCGTAATTACACCGAATATATCTCAAAATACATGTTCGGTAATTTTTAATATTATTATACCTCAATCAGTGCAGTGCTTCATAAACGACTAACGCAACTGTATAAATGCCTGACGTAGCTGCATAAATAACTGACGAAAATGTATAAAAGAATGACGAAAGTGTATAAACGCCTGACGAAACTCTATAATTGCCTGACGAAACTCTATAAATACCTGACGAAACTCTATAAATTTCTAACGAATTTGTGTCAGCACCCAACAGGACACAGTATAGGTTTTTACTTTCAAATAAAATATAACAATAATTACCTGTTTCTTAAGTACTATATGTTTTCCTTTCCAATACTTCATGAGTCCTCGTTCTTGTAACGTTGACACTATATCACAGGAGGCAATTGCTAAGTCTTTGCTAAGATCTCGTACACTAAGCGTGGGCCCTGACGCAGAACATAGTCTTCTTAATAAGGCATCTTTCCAATACGATCTGTATGATATTAATCCTAAATCTGATAACGGCGTTTCCGGAGACCCGACTTTTCCTTCCACTTTCGTTAATAGGTAACCTGGAAATAAATTATTTTGTTAATTTCAATGTGCTGTTGTTTAATTATGATATCATTCGCGTCGAAGAAATGATAATCCTTCTATCATTTTCGCTTTGAGCTACTAGGGAGTTATTGACATGAAAAATAAACGTAAAGCCTTGTTCATACGTAATAGTTATTTACATCAATATCAATCTATAATAAAAAGAGTTAATTTAAAAAATTAAAAAAACCCGCCTAAATTATCTTGAATTGTTATTTTTATATAAATATCACAATGGCAAGCTTACAATATTAGTTCTCCTTGAAAGTAAAAATTGGCATTTGACATCATTGCAAATGGCACATACTTTCAACGAGAACAACAAATAGGTGGTAGGCGGATTGATGGTGGTAATTTGACGGGGCGGGAAATTACCCACAGTTCGTGCCGATAAACCCAGTAAAGTGTATCAACGCGTTTCGGAATCAGGCTCCAATTGCCGTCATGCCCTGCCAAGCCGGCATAGTATTAGGGGCTGATGTCAGTCATGAGTGTCTGATTCCAGTTCCTAACATTCATGGACCTCACGCGCCATTTACCATCAGGTGGGGGCAAGGTCACATGTCGTGCTAGTATAAAAATATATATAATAAAACCATAATAAATAATAATGTATATACCTCTTCAGACAGCAGACAATAAACCAAAACCTTTCAACATAAATTGGGAGCGCAATAAATTTCCACTAGAAATTTGACGAGAGTCATGCGTTTACGAACCTTAACAACCCTGCTATGGCAAAACTAATTTTATAAAAAAATATAAAAAAGACATTATATAGCTATTTCGATTTTAGTTTTGACATTATATTAATGCTTTGACATACCAAGTACCCTTTAATATACTCGTATATGGTACATCAAGTCATAACTCCGTGGTCTAGAGGTTAAGTCCGTGGATAAGTCGGGACACAATAAATAATGTTATTTGTGTTATTTCTCGAGTTTGGTACGCTAGTTGTCATGATTGGCCTATATCAAAGTTGTCTAAATGTGAATCCGCTTCATTTAAAAAAAATGTGGTTTCTGACTACCCCGGTAACGATACGGTCATACCTACATAGCATGCTGAAGATCATTATTACAGCCCCTAGAACGCAGAGTCCTAGACCTCCACTGCTGGAGATGGGCCTTCCAGAACATATATCTGGAGAATTTAGCTTACACTCGCCACGCTGGCCAGACGGTTTGAAGAGGATATATTTTTTGTATTTTTTATGACAATTTATTAACGATTCCACAATCTGGTTAATGGAACCGGGACCGACGACTTAACGTGCTCTCCGAGGCACGGAAACGGTGGTGTTGTTAATCCATGACAAATGTGGGTAAGAAAAGTGTATTTCTCATTGGTACATGCCGGGGGGATTTGAACCTTTGTAGGATTTTAAGGAAACTGTTATTACACCACCGCTCCTATTATGTATGTATAATTACTGTTAATGTATTATTACTTAGTATATTATATATTTATATGTTATAAAATATTACTCTTAATTTTAATATTTATACACCTACTCTTCAGTTAAGTGTTAAAGTTGTCCCAATGGTTGGCTACGATAAATTGTCAAGTGTATGATATGAAGTGTTTAATAAATTATAATAAAATAAAAAAATTGACCCCAAAACCTTGCCAACCCGTCGGGCTAGCGTGACGAATGTGGGCCAAATTCTTCAGAAATATGTATGTTTAAATAAGGATGGCCCATCTCCAACAGTGGAGTTCTAGGACTCTGTGTTCAAGAGGCTGTAATGATGGCTACTTATTTAGGTAACGATTTATCATCACAACGACCGCAGGTTCCAAACTACGCTTTTTATAAAAAAAAAACTCTTAACTTTAAGAACTTATCATGACAATAAATAATAAAAAACATGTCACCGTCTGTGACAAAACTTTATTAGACTTAAAAAAAAACATAATTAAATTTGCGTTCAGGAATGTAACGCGTTTAAATATAATTTAAAAGAAAATATTATTACAACCGGGCTGCATTATATATTTCTGGATAATTTGGCCTACTTTTTTCATGTTGCTGGTCAGACAGGATAGCAAGGGTAAAAACCAATAACAAACAGCATTTTGCCATCCCAACAACAAAAAGCCCGGGCCGCTAATCTTGCTACCCGACGGTATCCATAGATGCAGCCACGCCGAAGCGGGGGTAAAACGGGGGGGCATAATGGGGGTATAGGAGCATAAAGAGGGGGTGTCTAGACTTCAGACGGATCTATATGCAACACATCGATCGCGGGGTCGACGCTCGGGACAGACGCACCCTACGCAAAGGGCCTCGACCGCGCCAAAACAAACGTTCCCCCTTTAATTAACAGTCACGTCAAGATGGATGGACCATGTTTTTAAACTAATCAAAGGTTTTGATTAAGTCCTCCATGAAAAATGAAGAAGTAAATATTTTTTGCCTGACGATTAAAAAAAAACGTGATTGCTAAACATGGTTATTTAACAGGTAAATTTAAATCAACAAACTTACATTTATACATTTAGATTTATTCCTTGCATATTTATTTTTTTGTAACCATTGTAATTGTTGCGATAAATAAAGTATTTTCTTTCTTTCTAAACAAAAAATGTGATGATGTAAGTAAATTATCATCACGAGCAGTCTCTCTTTAAAAAAGCAGATTCATATTTAGTCAACTTTAGGATAGGCTAAAATGACAAGTGGCAAGCTTGTCGATGTCTCTGTTGATGATAAAACCGGGTTCTGCGTCTAAGTCCACGGACCGCTAGACCACGGAGGCAGATCTTTAATTTCAAATAAACTATGTCCTCTGTCCTAAAATAATTGATGAATCAGCTTTCACTGGGAAGCAATAGATATACAATACAGAGTAATTGTTTAAAGTTGCCTTTTTTTTTCAATGTGTTTACTTGGTGAAAAATATAAATTTAAAAATACTAAAATAAAAAAACCTACTTCGCTATAACTATTTCATTCGCAACTGAACTACACACATCAAAAGTGTCTAGGGATCAACATATATTTTTGCAATAACTTTTCTCCTGATTGATATTCATTAAAATTTTCTTTAAGGATTGATCAAATAAAATGTTTTCGTTTGTCTACAGCATGGATGCACAGACCGCGGCCCGCGGGCCGCATGCGGCCCGTGGGTCGAATACTGGTGGCCCGCCGACAGCAAAAATAATACTCTCGTGCATTCGAAAAATATTGAATTCTATTCCAGAATAAAACAAAAAAAAAATATGTTCGAAAAGTAATGTGAAACTCGCGCGCGCGCAATTTGAATCTAGCGCCCAAAATTGCTAAGTCAAGTAACATCGCTCGCTATAGAAATCAAGAATTTTCTAGTGCGGTGAGCAAGCGAGATAGATATAGTCCCGTATTCCCGATTGCTCGCGTATCTACACGAAGCTTCCAGAGTCGTTTGCGCGGTATAAAAATCACGTTAACCGCAGCGGCCGAACAGTTCGCTTTTCATTTGAGTGAAGTGTCAACAACAGAAAGAAATAAGCGCGAAAATACAAAGCGAAGTAATAAGTGATTGAGAATAAGTGCAGTTTATTAGTGTTTTTGGGAGGCAATAGTTCTAGTGTAGATTTTAACTCGACTAGCCGGTGTCATATATTTTGATCCACATTCAACGTAGATTTCCTGTTGCAGTGTTAACCCGTCAAGTGCCGTGTATAATTGTGTTGTGAAAACGTAAGTAAAACTCTGTTATTAATAAGTGTTTCCCTACCTATTTAATCAATTTTAATCAAATTTAGCTTTAATGTTGGCTAAATATTAAAATAAACAAAGAAATTACTATTTTTATAAGAATTTCTCTAACTGTAATAATTACGTCATTATTTCAGATAAAATCTGTATAAAAATCTTAAAATTTCTGAGAAATAATATTTAATCAATTATTTTTGATAATTTAAAAAAGGATAGGTAATTTAAGTGGGTACTGTAATTGTTTTTAGGTGCTGTGTTAATCCTAGCCAGGATTAGAACGCAACATGGAGAAGCCAGGACCTAGTAAAAAACGTAAGGTTAAAGATGAAAATCGGCAGTTTCAAGAAATTTGGACTGAGAAATACTTTTTTGTATGGTCGCATAACAAAGTCGTTTGTTTAATTTGCAAGAATTCTGTTGCGATTGCAAAGGATTATAATGTAAAAAGGCACTATGAAACGCAGCATCCTTCTTTTACCAAGTTTACAGGCGAATTAAGAAAGCAAAAAATGTTGTCTTTAAAACGGGAGCTTATTGGTCAGCAAGCTATGTTTACAAAACACATTCAAGATTCAGAAACGGCTACAGAAGTTAGTTATGAAATTTCTCGAATGATAGCAAAGCGAAGTCGCCCCTTCAATGATGGCGATTTTGTAAAAGAATGCATGGAAATTGCCGCTAAGAAAATGTGTCCAGAAGCAGCAAAAAAGTTTGAGAAAATTCAACTGAATCGTATGACTATCCAAAGACGAATTATGTCCTTGTCAGGTAATATTGCGGAACAATTAATTGAAAAAACTAAGATCATGGAATTTTTTTCATTAGCACTCGACGAATCGACTGATATTAGTTCCACAGCTCAACTTCTCATATTCATACGAGGTGTTACTCAAGATTTTGAAGTCTTCGAAGAGTTATTAGGAATGTGTTCATTGAAAGGTCAAACCAAAGGAGTTGATATACTCAATGGACTTTTGGACGAGTGTTCAAAAACTGATTTGGACTTATCTAAGTTATCGGGAGTTGCGACTGACGGTGCTCCTTCCATGATTGGTATCAATTCCGGGCTAGTTACTTTGCTGAAAAAGCACCTGCAAGAAAAAAACATAAACACTGAAGATCTCATGCAGTTTCACTGCATTATACACCAGGAAGCCCTCTGTTCTAAAAAAAATGAATTTCAAAATGTAATGAAAGTAGTAGTTTCGACTGTAAATTTCATAAAATCACGAGGACTCAATCACAGACAATTCAAACAATTCCTTGATGACATCGAAAGCGAATACGGAGATTTACTGTATTATACAGAAGTAAGGTGGCTAAGTCGTGGATTGACACTGGAACGATTTCTAAATTTAATAGAAGAAATTGGAATATTTCTGGCGGAAAAGCAAAGGGATGTCCCGGAACTTAAAAATCCTGATTGGTTGTGTGATTTAGCTTATTTAGTTGACATTACAAATCATTTGAATGTCTTGAACACACGGCTTCAAGGCAAAAATCAACTGATATCCCAGCTCTATGCTCATGTAACATCCTTTCAATGCAAGCTGACACTTTTCAGATCACAATTGAATTCTGGAAATTATAATCATTTTCCGAATTATAAGAAAATGGCTGAAAAATTCAACAAAACTGCGATTAATTTCAGTTATGTAGAAAAGCTAGATATTTTGATTCAATCTTTTGAAGACAGATTTTCGGAGTTTAAAAAAGTGAAACCTCTGTTGGACATATTCAGCAATCCTTTCACTATTTCAGTTGAAAATGCGCCAGAGTCAATGCAGTTAGAAATTATCGACATTCAAAATGACCAAGATTTACGCAACAAATTCAACGAAGGAGACTTGCTGAACTTTTACCGCTGCATTGATAAAAATATGTACGAAGAGTTGCGCATAAACGCTCTGAAATGTGCCAGCTTATTTGGTTCTACCTATATATGTGAACAAACTTTTTCAATACTAAATAATAATAAAACAAAAAATCGAAACCGCCTTGCAAATGAAAGTTTGGAAGCAGTTTTACGTGTTGCTACAAGTAAATTTGAGCCAAATATAAAAAAGATTGTAAGCACTATGCAGTGCCACGCTTCAAATTAATAATTTCTTTTTTAATTTTAATAAATTTTTATCAATTCTTTATTGTCTTTAACTACCTATACCTACTTCTGGCGGCCGGCCCGCTATCAGTTCATGATTTGGCCGAGTGGCCCCTAGTATTAATAAGTCTGTGCAACCCTGGTCTACAGTAACGATAAACCAAGTCACCTTTGCATTAGTAAAAAAAATTGCCATTTTCCTAATAAAGGGATTTTTGACATTTGAACCACTAACATTAAAGTTCGAAAAAAAGACTGAAATAACAGTTTTTTTTTTAATTTTATTGGGTAACTTAAACAATTAATAATCCGTGTTTCTACCGCGAACACTAACAACACAAGAACATCGGTTTGGCATACTCAAAATGAGTTCATCCAAATCACGCTGTGGAATGGCCGCCCATGTTCGTTGCAACAACAAAAAAAGGTCTTCTTGCGACTGGATACCCTCCATATTCGGCAGAGCTCTTCTCTGAAGAATATCCCATGCATGCTCAATCGGGTTCAAGTCTGGCGACTGAGCAGGCCAGGGCAGGACATTGATGTTAGCTGCGGCGAGAGTCTGTCTTACAACTCTTGCGGTGTGCGGTCGTGCATTATCATGCATTAACTGAAATAAGGGACCGATATGCACTTGTAGAGGAACGATGACGTCTGATACAACCGTCTCAGCATAAATTTGAGCGTTGAGGTTGCCTCTGATCCAAATCAACTCAGTTCTTCCGCCGATCGAAATACCCGCCCATACCATGATGGTTCCACCACTATAAGGATGGACTTCCTGGCAGGATTTTAATCGCTGTTGGCGTCCAGGGGTTCTCCAGTGTCGTATACGTCTTGTATCCGGCCTCATACCAAAACGAGACTCATCAGAAAAGCACACGAAACGCCATTGTTCTTCTGTCCAATTTCTGTGTTCAAGAGCCCATTGATATCGAGTCCTACGATTGTGCATTGCTATAGGTGGTACCCGTAGCGGTCTTCGGGAATGAAGGTTCACTTCATGCAAGCGGTTTCTGACTGTTTGGTCGCTAATTAAGTTCCCTGAAGAGCGATGAAGGCTCACGGCTAACATCATGGCGGTTATTGTTGGAGTTCTTCGAGCTGTGATTTGAATGTATCGGTCTTGTCTCCGTGTGGTGCAGCGATACCGTCCTCCATGGCGCTCAGCCACGGTACCAGTGGTTCGGTAACGTGTCCAAAGTCGACTGATAACACTCTGACTTGTATTCAGAGCTAAAGCCACAGTACGTTGCCGGGAACCAGCTTCTATCATTCCCACGGCTCTGATCATTTCTTCCCTGCTTAAATGACGTCGCCGCTCCATAATAACGTTGGTTTTAATCAGTAGTAGGGAAACAGTAGCACTAATAATGTCTTCAATGCGTCTTATGTTTTTATAGGGAAAATATTGACAGCTGATTTTCATCTTTTACTCGAATTTGATTGACAGTTCCTGTTTTAAATTATGAAATGCACCAAAAAGGATCCATATAAATTTATAAAATCATAAATTTATTACAAAGCCACATCTCAATCACAAGAAATCCGCATAAACATGCTTGATCCCTAGACTTTTTTGATGTGTGTATTTGAAACTGACTCTATGCAACCATAATTATACGAATTAGTTAATGTATGATAAAATCGGGGTCGACTCTTTTAAAGTCGGTTAATAGGTGTGTGTGTGTGTGTGTTTATTTGTGTATTATTATAGAATTCATGGTAATCTTTACAAACACAGAAAAAACCTACTTACAAAACCTAATTTAAATATAAATCGTTTCCGCGCGGCATGGTGGCAAGAACGCTGGCCGCATTTCCTCGCTGAATCGCTATGCTGATTCTCTGGGCGAAGAAAGAACCAGCCTTCTTGTCACCAGAGCAGACAATTAGACGAGGAGTGATTACAAATTATAAAGCAAATAATATTATTTATATTGGTCCCGCCATCATCACGCATTACAACCCTCTGACCGTTCAGGTGACACCGCTGCGTCTGGATGCTTCAAGGTGTCTCGAGCATTGAACCATCTTCTAAGAAATTGTATCTTAAAATAAATTAAATTATTATTAAATTTTATTCTAGTACTATCTCTTGAAAAAGAAGTGATTCTGAATTGATAAAATATTTAAAAAATCACTGTCAATAAAATATTTCGTAGTCATCCTACAATAGGGAAAACTGTACCAGGTATTCAATTCAATTCATTTATTTTTGTAGGTATATCATATATAGGTGGTAATTTGCCCGGTCTGCCGGGGCGGGGAAGTATTTACCGTATGTGCCGATAGACCCAGTAAAGTGTTTCGGGATCAGACTCGAATTGACGATTCTTCTAATCATCTTTTTTTATTCTTATATTATTTAGCTTGGCATGGTATTGTATTGTTAATATTGTGTAACTTGTGATATATTTAATTTTTTATATTTTTTCGGGATTGTGATATATTTTTTTATTTTAATACCAACATTGATGTAAATTAAATTCACTATTTACAAATATTTATATACCTGATAAAGGTATTTGTAGCACATGACTTTTTTACCACCCTTAATAAATGTTTTTTTCTTTCATTCATTACAGCCCCTAGAATACCTAGACCTCCACTGTTGGAGATAGCCCTTCCAGAACTTAGATCTGGAGAATTTGGCCTACACTCACCACGCTGGCTAAACGCGTTGGCGAAGATCTAATGGCAATTTTTAATAACAATTTATTAACGATTCCCCAAGTTGTGGTGTTGTAAATTTATGACAAATGTACGTAAGAACTGCTAACTGTTTATTTTAAAATAATTATTAAATACTAATTGAAGTATGGTGAATCCAAAAAAATATAATTAGAATTCAGACATATTGTTTCTTCAGAAAAGTTTATTTCTATCAATAGAATCTTATAAATGTACCTACTAAAAGTTTATAAATAAATTATTGTTTTTTTTTTAAATGGCTAGTAGTGTAAACAAGGCTTTATGTCGAGAAGAGGAAGTGCACAGACTAATATCATTTAGCTACTTCCTGCAGACATTGTACAAGCTTCTATAATTATATTTCCTTTGTCTTTTTTCCTCTAATGTTTCAAGTAACGACTTTCTTAAGGAAAAAAAACTATGTATTTTCTTTTCAAAGGAAATTGGACATCCTTTTAGACACATAATATATATATATATATAAAGATGAATGTCTGTGTGTATGTTCCCTATGTATTTCAAAACTACTTGACTGATCGGGATGAAACTTTGGGAATATGTTGTGTGAACATCGGGGAAGGTTTCTGACATAGTACTACTGTTGTCCGATAGGTGGCGGGCATCAGCGCTGATTTGTAGGGCATACCGACCGAGGGTACCGAGCGGGAGCCTAAAACTTCCTAGCGCTCTTATTACGTATAGTTACTCAGTCGTTGCTCTTAAGACTCCTAGAAGAGCCCATTCTGCGTTTGACTGTCGTTGAATACAGAATTAATGCCAAGTCAAACCATTTTAGAGGTGATAGGCAGACTGATGGTGGTAATTTTCACAGTCTGCCGGGGCGGGGAAGTATCCACCGATCGTGCCGATAAACCTAGTAAAGTGTATCCACACGTTTCGGGATCAAACTCGAATGGGGTGTATCACTAACTTTTTATCACGATAGATGGCGCATGATAGATGGTACCTTATATAACTGTCAATTGCATAGAAAACTTGTATTTTTATTACGAAATTTATTATTTTCTGGATATTATGTCGAAGTGAGCAGCTTTTAAGTGTACAAATCAGGATTTCCAAGCAAAATCAAAGATATAGTGATCTCAAAATTGCTGTTCTATTAATTCAACCTTTTTTCTTTTTAAAGACGGTGTTCGCTTTCTTAATTCGTATTTTAAGGTAGGTAACGTTAATTTAAAATTCATTTTTCTGATATAAAAATAAAAAATATAAAAACATTTAAATAATGATGCGTCAAAGGTATCAGTGCCGCTAGCGACATCTACAAAAAGCTTTGCCTGATACACCCCATTGCCGTCATGCCCTGTCAAGCCGGCATAGTGTTAGGGACTGATGTCAGTCAAGAGTGTCTAATTCCAGTTGCTAACATTCATGGACCTCGCGCGCCACTTAACATCAGGAGGGCGCATGGTCATATGTCGTGCTAGTATAAAAAATATAAAAAATACCGCTCAACGGTTAATCGACCTCTCCCAGTGAGTGTGTATAGTATTATTATTAATAATAACATTCATTGACTGTCAGCTGGTTAATAATAAATACTATACGGGTAAATGAAACAATGATATTTCCCCGTCGTGACCACGGACTGAAGCTAATGAGAAAATCCAGCAATACAAATATAGGATATCACTTCATGAATAACAGAGTTGTAAATATGTGGAACAAAATACCAGAAGACATATTAAAGTCCTCAACTGTAAACACTTTTAAAAACAAACTGGACAAGAGCTAGTGACAATCGAAATAGACTATGGTGATAACTGACAATTTAATAAACTCTACACCAGTGCTTGATATAGGCATATCAGCAATGCGCTGCTCGCCTATTAATAAATAAATGTATTATAATATGTATGATATGTAGTTTATGTAGTATTAGTATAAATTATTGTTTTTGTTAGTAAATACTTGACACTCTGCCTGTAATCCGTTAAAACTCCCAAAGGTTAGCTGGTGGAAAATGCCTTACGGCATAAAGCTCGCCTGTGCACATTAATTTTAAGTTAATTTAGTTTTTGTGCAATAAAGATTTTTTTATTTATTTTTAATAATAATAATAATAAATATTTATTTTACTATTGATAGATGTTTATAAATACTTTGCACAGCCAAAACTTTAATAGGAGGTAACGATCTTGCATCCCTCTCGTTCGCACAATCAAATATTATCAAAGAAATGAAATAAAAATATGTAAAGTATAATCACGACCGTATCCCTTGCGTGGTCAGAAACCACGCTTATAAAGAAGCGAATTTACATTTAGCCAACTTTACTACAGGCCAATCATGACAAGTGGCAAGCTCGTCGATGTCTCCAGCAATATCACAAATATTAATTAAATGTATTTATTCACATTAATAAATATTTTTGTGTCCCGACCAGGGATCGAACCCGGTACCTCCGAGTCTAAATTCACGGACTTACCGCTAGACCACGTAGGCACTTATAAAATAATAATAATAAAAAATACTTACTAAAATCTATAAGCAGCCTGCCGTACCCTTGTCTCTGGTATGGAGGCAGCGTTAATATACACGATACATTGTAGTTTAAAAAAGAATTCTTTTCCTGCGAACAAAATTAAACATATTTAGTAAAGTATCATCACAAGCCATAAAGGGTGATGGTAGGTGAGTAATTCGATGCATTGGAATGGAATAGTTTTATGTTTTTAAGTTTATGTATGCCTATGTGTATGTGTGTGTGTATTATGCATGTTTATTTCTGTTGTAGTTATTCTGTTGTATTGATGTAATGCTTATTCCTTCGCAATTCTTGTACTCTTGTATTCATTCTTATTTTAAAATTTATTTTCATAGTTTTCTTTGCTTACTTCTATTGTATCTGTCAGCGAACTCTTATTATTGGCTTTATAGCATTACTATTTTCTCCCATATATGTATAAATTGGCTTTGATTCGTTTAAAACAACTTGGATACAGTCAGAACTAATAAAATCAATACAATTAAAAAAAACATTAGGTACTAAACAAAGTGGTAATAATGGTTGAACCATAAACAGGCAATAATCCATATTAATGTAGGTTAGGCACAACATTACTGCTACAAGCAAGTAAAAATAACTAACTTAACTTAGAAACTACTTAAATAAGATCGTGGCTGTAAAGAGGTTGTATCAGTTTATTAAAATGAAGTTATACGGGGGCTGACTTTATATGGTCTTACGTTAGACTTAATATATTTTTGACTTTAGACTTTGACTTTAAATGTATAGTTCCAGTCAGTGCAAGAGTCTTGCGAGACTCTTGCAGAAGACCAATACCAAGATTGCAAGACCAAGACCAGCTGTTCTGATGCAAAACCAAGATTAAGACTATGGCGCGGTGGTGGCTCGGTTGTAAGAACGCGTTCCTTAAATCCTACAAAGGTCGGTTCAAACCCCCCCGGCATGTACCAATGAGAAATGCACTTTTCTTACGTACATTTGTCATAGATTTATAACACCACCGTTCCCATGCCTCGTCTTGACCGTCGGTCCCGGTTCTACTAATACCAACTTGTGGTATCGTTAATAAATTGTCATTAAAAAAATTACATCATATCCTCGCCAACCCGTCTGGCCAGCGTGGCAAGTGTAGGCCAAATTCTCCAGATATATTCTGGAAGGCCCATCTCCAGCAGTGGAGGTCTAGGGGCTGTAATAAATATAAATAAATAAATATAAATATTTCCAGACAGGTCACACAGCGCCATCTAGTTTCCGTGGTAAGCTACGAGGCTTGTGTTACGGAAACTAGATGGTTGATAAACTACATATTATACTTTTTTTTTGCAAATATATACATATTATAGATATAAACACCCAGACCGAGACAAATTATACAATGTACAACTTGCCCCCGGTGGGAACCGAACCCACGACATACCGAGTTCACGGCAACGTTTGTTACCACTAGACCACGGAGGCGGTCATGATGATGAATGATGAAGTTTTGGTCTTGCTTTGGGCAACACTACCAACAATCACTAACAACACCTTAAAGGTGGCTGGTGAGGTATGAAATATGTCAATGTCTATAATTAATTTAAACCGATGTATTGCCTTTGCCAACTAGCTATTGCAAAAGTCATGGCGCAATGGATAGGATACAGAATAGACCCGCAGTCTGCGATGACCAAGACAGTAACGACCGATATTGACAAAGGACAAAAACATAAAAAATAGACCACTCAAATGAGATTAATTCAAGATAAAAAAATATGTGTCTAATTTAAAATGATTTTTTATTTCACTAAAGATGTCACAAAACTACAAAAAAAATAATCGATCTGACCGCTACCAAACTTCTGAGAATGGAAATAAAATTACGGACAATTTTAGACAAAAAAAAAATAGCGCATTTATAACGATTTTACTAAAAAAAAAAAAAATATATATAAAGACAAATTTCGAAGCATTTAATGGATTTACCGTCGGGTGCCGGGTCCATAGTGTCCAATCCAAGAGATGAGAAGAATGGTTTATGGGCTTGAGACCGACAATAAGCTGGTTTACAATGGAGGCCTCATTTTTTATAAATGTTATACTTTAAAAATCTTTGCTAATATTGGATTGTGCGAGCGAGAGAGCTGCAGGGATGCGTTAAACCATCTTAAATTTTATCGCCACAATTTGAAAAGTACTTTAAGGATAGAAAATCGTATCCACAAAGTGAAAACCAAATTAAATCCTCGACGTGTCTACGCAAACATAGAATTAATATTGTTTGTCACCATCGGGGGAGGTTCGCCCTGCGTCTAGCAACCTATCGGGGTGCCTAAATCAAATACACTAAGAGCTCACGGACAAATTTGGTAAGTCATGTTTCAAGCGGTGTTATTTTCATATAATTATTATTGTTATTTTTTGTATTAATTTTATCATGATGTCGAATTGATTTATTTATTTATATACCTACTTACTCACTTTTTATTCTAATTTTTATTGTTTTGTATTAACTCTATTATTTCATTGATTTTATTAGTGTTGAATTTTGATTTATTTTATTATTATTATTTATTTGTCTTTTCTTTCTTTTTACATTATTTTTATACTGTATATAACTTTTGTTAACTTGAAAGCTTTATTAATATTATTATTTTTATAGTAAATTAAAAAAATATATAGGTATATTGACAATCCATTTTTAATGAAAATGTATGTACTAATTATAAGATTGACTGCCATGGTAAATTAGGCTTTACTGTTAAGCCACGTAATGTTTTATTAATAAATAAATAAAATAAATAAAAATAAATATACATATCACCATGGCAAGCTTACAATATTGGTTCTTTTTAATAGTAAAAATTGAAATTTGACATTATTGCAAATGTATGCACTGTTAACGAGAACAACAAATAGGTGGTAGGCGGACTGACGATGGTAATTTGCCCAGTCTGTATCCACCGCTCGTGTCGATAAACCCAGAAAAGTGTATTCACACAAATAATAATAATAAAATTCATTAGTGCACATTAAAATATACAAAATAAAATGAAGTACATAGGCGAGCTGAATACCTTGTAGGTATTCTCTAACAGCTAACCTTCAGGAGAATGACATAAGAAATTGTGGGGTCAGAGTTAGAAGGAGAGAACAAATATTAAACCAAATGCAAAGGTTGCTATACCTTTCACTGGGTATATCATATGTCATATTAAAAAGTAATGAAAATAAATAAATATATAAATTAACATGTCAGTTAAAAACATAAAATATACATTTAAAAACATACATAAATATTTACTTACATAAAAATAAATAATAATCTAACAAAAAAAGCTATTTTTTTTAGAATTTTTTTTAGAATAAATATTTTTAAGTTAACGTTACCTGCGTTAAAAGGCGAATTAAGAAAAAGAAAAGCGTCAATAAATAACAAAAAATGCTAAATAAATGGAAGGGTAACCTTAAGATCTCAATAACGCATGAAAATCGATGAACGAAACACATCAATTTGTGCACTTAAAGCTGCAAACTGTGGCATATTATCGAGAAAATAAATAAATAATAAATAAAATTATATGCAACCGAAAGTTACCATTATTAGGTACCATCTATTATTTAAATTTAATTTATTTATTTTGGAAGTAGGCATAGGGCAATAAGATATCGTCGGACGAATCACTAATACGCGTAAGTGTATTTTTGCAACAAGCTGGAAATCGATTTAAAAGAAAATATGTTTAATTTAATTTATATAATTAATATAATATAATAAATTTAAATTTAAAGGTAAATTGTGTTTTTATTACTTAAAAAGTGTTTATGTTCTAGTTTTAAAAATGTCTAAACAAATGACTGAGTGACCTGGGTTTGGTGATACAGTTTATTTACAGGTACCGGCCCAGGACGATCAACTTCGTTTTATTGTTCTTTCTGCACTATTTTTAAATGTTATATGTAAGTGTATTTTTTACGCCAATAAACTTTATTATTAATATGTATAAATACAAAATCGTGGCTTTAAAAATGCGGTGTCACCTGACAATCCAATAATAATCATATTTATCTGTATAAATATAAATTCGTGGCTGTAAAAAGGACATATGTCAGCTTACAATCTAATAATAATAAATATTGAACAGGCTATTGTTATTTAATAAAAGTTAGAGTTCACTAAAAAAATATATTATAATGATTATTGTAGAATAATAATGGGTATTTGTTAGCACGTTATAGGCTAGAATTAAAATTATATGTTTATACGTTTACAATATTACATTATATATTAAAATTATTTCTTGATGCACTTCGTGTCTTTTTGACGTAAGCATTTAGAGATGTCAATATATCAAATAAAATATAATGTGATTACACTCACAGTTGCTTAAAATACAAAATAAACACATCTTTCTTGAAATCGCTGTCCAGTAAAGTTGCAAAAACCTTCTAGTATTCAAAAGAGTCTACAAAGTGGGATGTCATGGGTCACAAATATGTTGATATGAACAGGCCGCGAGCTCTCGGACTGTTTTCAGTGGGTCGACGAACGGGGGGTCGCGTGCCGTCTAGACAGTGCACCGCGGGCTCAGCCGTACGTACGCTTTTGTCACTCACCAAATGTAATTTTTATTACATTTTACAGTTAATCGGCACGAATAATGAATGATGAAATTAATGATAGATATATTGCACTCACTAGATAGTCAAAATTGTGAATTGTTGTTAGATTATCAGATTAATAGAAGGTATAGGTATAACTTTACTATAGGCCAATCATGACAAGTGGCAAGCTCGTCGATGTCTCCAGCGTACCAAACTCGAGAAATATCACAAATAAATTAAATAATAATTTAATGTATTTTTATTTACACTAATAAATATTTTTGTGTCCCGACCAGGTATCGAACCCGGTACCTCCAAGTCTAAATCCTTTTTAAATGTAAATCTAGTTTTTAAATGATAATGGTGAAATGATAACGGACCGCCTCCGTGGTCTAGTGGTAACAAACGTTGCCGTGAACTCGGGAGGTCGTGGGTTCGATTCCCACCGGGGGCAAGTTGTACATTGTATAATTTGTCTCGGTCTGGGTGTTTATATGTATATATTTACAAACAACAAAAAAAAGTATAATGTGTAGTTTAACAACAATCTAGTTTCCGTAACAGGTGCCTCGTAGCATACCACGGAAATTAGATGGCGCTCTGTGACCTGTCTGGAAAAAAAAAAAAAAAAAAAAGGTGCATACAACTTTAAATCGTTATAGATTCCAAATGGTCACTCTATATGAAAAATGATAAGATAAACATGATTTTCAAATACCTATTCGATGATACCCCACTCAATATACAAATTTTTATTTTCCATAATATGGCGTCTGGTTGTAGCCTTAATAAAATTTAATTACTGTCATATCTTCAGTGACACTTGCGTGATGAAGACAAATCGATTGACGTGAGAAGCATCAAAATCGGCCATTACATTTCGTCTCCAGTGTGCTCACAAAGGAACAAATATACATACATATATGTATATACAGTATTTTATTTATTTATTTATTATAAACTTTATTGCACAAAGTACAAAGGCGGTAAAAATTAATGCCGCTAGACATTCTATACTGGTCAAACCTTTGGGACAACTAAAGCAGTTACGACAAGATAAGGCAGGTGCTATCAAAACTAATAGAAAATATTACACTTCAATATATGAATAAAAATAATAGTGAATAAATACTTATTCACATACTAATACATACAAATAAAACTACAATGTGGTATGAATATAAATAAATATAATATACCTACTATATGATGACTATAATGAGAGAAATAAATATAGCAGATAGTATATTAAGTACATGGAACAGACAAAGCTAGTGTCACATTTTTAATATTTGTATTTCTGATTTTTTTCAGAGAAATACGAATCGAATTAAAGAACCTAGCTTAAGTAATAAAGTCTGAAAATGCTTGTAAAGTTTCGCTAGTACATAAATATTAAACCCGTTTGATGCAAAGAAACTCCGGCGAGACGTTTTACGCTTAAAACTCAAGACTCTACAGCAAAAACACTGTAAGTATAATTTGCATTTTTTTATTTTCATGTAATATGATAGATAATATAAATGCCTCCATGGTCTAGCTTGTGGTTGAGACTGCATAGTTTTTTTCTAGTTTCCCGGCTAGATTATTGTTTTTCTTTTTTGCATAATTTATATGTTACAGTTTTATTCTTTATCAAAATCGGCCTGGAGACCTCTTTAAGCATTTTTCAATATTCCTCGTAGTCATCCACGAAAACTACGGCGTGTAATTGCAAAAGAGCAAATTTTTTTTTAGGCCTCAGCTGTAGTAGAATCTCTATTTGAAATTAAAATGTCACTTTTTTTAGTTAAAAAATATTATCCGAAAAACAAAACACTTTTGCATGGTAAATAAGGCCGCATCTAAATACCCATCGTGACAAATAAAAGGCTGGGGAGTGTTATTATTAATTCATATCGCCACAGCCGAAAGACGAAATAGAGAAAGAAAGAATTACGTAAGTCAACGTTCGCGCGATCGTCGACCTCTCGCTTCCTACTTAATTAGATTCTGTATAAGTGACTATATTTTTGGGAAAACTTCTCTGCACCGTAACTTAGGATTTTATTACTTAATAATATAAATAAAAAATACGTAGTTCTTCATTTCTATTCTAGATTATATTATAAAAATATTTTCTCTTTAATAAATTCCATGTAGTATATTAAAAGATTTTCTTTCAAAATAAATAAATAAATAAAATAAATAAATAAAAGGCAACCCCCATCACCGCCGCTTTTGTTAGCGTATTTTATTATATTTAAAGTGGATTTCATTCAGATAACTGATTGGTGAATGTCGCTTTTCTATATTAGTTTTTAGTCCATAGATTTTAAAAACTTTTTCGGAAAAAAAATTCAATTCAAAATGTCACTTACAACTTTATTCCTGAAAATGCTCAATATTACAGACTACAGTAAGCAATAAAAATGGCTAAATTTACATTCAAATATAAGCTTTATTGCAATTGAAATAAAGTGTATGTTTTAATCTGTGTATAACTTGAACAGGTTATATTTGAAGTATGGGGGTAAAATCGTTGAATACTGCAACCACTAGGCATTTAATAAATTTGTTTTTTTTTTTAAACTGATCAAAATTTTGGTTAACAGGCATGTGATGGATTGTTATAGGTGAAGACTTTAAAATCGCCAGCAGAAATATCAGCACAAAATAATCGTGTGCTGATATTTCCGACAGTATGGTACAACTACGGCCAACGTAAGGACGTGTTAAAATGCCAGTGTGCGTTTAAAAACTGCAAAATCAGTTTGAAAGGAATATATTTCTTTACAAATCAGTAGTATAAATTTAAATACAAATATATTTAATTATATTGAAATTGTTTCGCCAAAAATCTTCAATTATGTTATTTTATATCTTTTTTTTTTTATATAAAATAATCCTCGAGAAAAATGATGATTTAAGAAATGATGCGATATAAGGTACCATTGCCGCTAGCGACACCTACAAAAAGCTTTGCCTAATACACCCCATTGTACCAGCTGACCTTCAAAATAAAACGCATAAACTAGACGCCATTTTTAACCATAATCCTTACATTTACAGGGACTTCATTTTGGTTGCAGCTATTGGGATCTTACAATAGGACTGACTGGAAATTATTATGTCCAAAGCTCTGATAAAAATTAAAAAGTTATTTAGTAAATTAAAAAGTAAAGTATCTTCACGACCGTCTCCCTTTCGGGGTGTTCAGAAACCACGCTTATAAATAAGCGGACTCACATTTAGCCAACATTACTATAGGCCAATCATGACAAATGGCAAGCTCGTCGATTGAAGAAATGTCACAAATAGATTAAATGTATTTATTTACATTAATAAATATTTTTGTGTCCCGACCAGGAATCGAATCCGGTACCTCCGAGTCTAAATCCACGGACTTAACCGCTAGACCACGGAGGCAGTTAAAAAGTTATTTATGTAACAAAAATTTTGCACTTGACATGTGTGTGCAAAAGCGCGTGAAAGTTTTTATTAAACGCCTGGTCAATTCTTTAAGTCAATGAGAAAAACAGTCTGGAGAGGTATAAAGGAAATAATATTATTAGGCGGAAGTGGAAGCGGGTTCGATGACCCGGCTAGACCTAGGGTACCAGATTGTATCGTAAATTGGGTATTATATCAAATAACCCATGTTACAACAATGTGATTTTAAAATACGGTTAACAATTACGGTTTTGGGTAACGATATTTTTTGGCGGGGTGAAACTCACAAGGCATACTTTTACATAATAATTTTCCATATTTTTTAAATTTGGAAAAAAAAAGTGTTGGTACCAACACTGATGTATGGAAGCGGACCGCATACGTAACGTCGAAATACGGAAAAGGGTTGGTATGAAGGAAAGCATAGGGACAAAAATAAGGAAAAGCATGCTACGATGGTTCGGGCATGTTGAAAGGATGAGCGAGGAAAGATTGACGAACCAGAACCAAGCGAAAGTTGTGGGCGAAAGAGGCCTTGGCAGACCGAGACTCACATATCACGATCAAATAAATAAAACACTGACTGAAGGTGCATTAAAAAGTCTTATCGTGTTAAATGGCGCTTAATTGTCTCTGTCTACCCCGCAAGGGATCTGGCGTGAAGATATGTATGTATGTATGCATATTTTTTAAATTTAAATAAGTATAAAATATTACTAAAAGATGAATCATTAAAATAACGATTAGGTAAATATCTGTTTTTTTTTTCATTTGGTAACTCCGAGCAGGAGACGTCTGGCAAGCGATTCGCGGGGGTGTCTGTCTACACCACAACCAGACGTCTACGAAACAAGGGGTTTAAACCTCCCACTTACAAATTAAGGTATAAAAAAACAAGACAGACTAATACATAAATTAATTTAAAAATAAAAATCCGCATGCGTAAAAAATATCTTGAAATGATGTAGTTAAACGGGCTTGTTTTTCTTTTTAGTATTTTGAAGCATCTTTTTATGCCGGCATAGTGATAGTCTGATGCCGATCGTTGGTGAGTGGCGTCAGCTGCTCCAATTATTGGACCTCACATACCGCGTACCATCAGATGTGACATGTCGTGTTCAGTATTTAAAAAAATGTACGTAAGAAAAGTGTGTTTCTCATTAGTACATGCCAGGGTTAGAACACACTTTTTATGATTTTAAGGAAAGCGTTCATACAACTGAGCCAGTACTATACATATTTATATCATCATCATCATCAGCCTGTGTCTCTCCACTGCTGGATATAGGCCTCCCCCAAGGCTCGCCACTGCACGCGGTCTTTTGCAACCCTCATCCAACCCCCGCCAGCGACCCTTCTAAGGTCAACCGTCCATCTGGCGGGGGGTCATTCCACTCCGAATACATATGATTTTTTATCTTTAATAGCAATTAAATCCGATCTCACATAGGCCTTCTTCAAAGCTCGACATTATTATTATTATTATTTTATATTAGCACGACATGTGACCTTGATGGCAAGTGTGGAGCGAGATCCATGAATGTTAGCAACTGGAATCAGACAGTCATGACTGACATCAGTCCCTAACACTATGCCGGCTTGACTGGATATGACTGCAATTCGAGCCTGATCCTGAAATGTGTGGATACACTTTACTGGGTTTATCAGCACGAACGGTGGATACTTCCCCGTCCTAGCAGACTGGACAAATTACCACTATCAGTCTGCCTACCACCTATTATTTCTTACTCTCATCCGACTCCCACCTTCATTTCATCTGACTTGGCGTCATCTCACTCTGAATACACATTTACATACATATCTTCACGCTAGTTCCCTTGCGGGGTAGGCAGAGACAAATGAGCGCTACTTGTTACGATCAATACATTCGTCAATCTTTTCATACATACCCTTTTGTTTCTATGATTATAAAGGTCACTGGTGGGGGTTGGATAAGAGTGGGAAAAATAGCGAGTCTTGTGGAAAGACTAATCAGCAGTAAAGATACTAAGATGATGAACCTACAAGGAATGAGAAAAACTAAAAATACACCTAACATATAAAATTTGTCCTGCACATAAAACGTAAACGATTCGAACATAACAAGATAGGACATAAATCAAATAAATTAGTCCCAGACTTGGTAGGTTAGACGAAGTGGAAAATTTAATGAACGTAGAGCGACAAATCACTCCGTAGCACTATTACAAAGGCTTTTAAATATCTGATGCACTGAATACAGTAGTAACAGAAGGTCTTATTTAAGAGAGACAGTGACAACAGCATTCTGAGGATGATATCGTCGCGCTTTGACAGCGCTTTTGTTAAGCTATAACTGGGAATGTGTAAAAAAAATATTTATTTAATCATTTACTTATTCCACAGCTGTCTTTTACAAATAAATATTTACATGCAAATGATTACCGAACACCTAGCCAATTACGGCATAACATTATTTTCACTAAACATATAGCATGAACGGATTATTAACAATTTAAACTAGAACTTAAAAAATAAACATAAGAATAAAAATAAAGAAACAATATTTAAAAAAATCCACCTAAGCATCATTATGTAAGTGTATGTATATGTGAATGTGTATTGGCAGTGTAGGTGTGTGTGTAAATTGTAAGTGTGAATGAGTGAAAATGTGTAGATGTCAATGCATTGTGCATATCTAATGTATTATTTACATAGAACTACACCTCTATCTTGCTCAGAATCCTTCCTCTAAATTGGTGTTTAGACAGACAGAAGGGGTCGATATCTGTAAACAATTTATTGTATCTTCTTGTTATTCTGCTCACAAGAGAATTAAATATGTAAAGCATTTGCGTAGTATAAATCGCTACAAATATTTATGAATAAATTAAATTAAGTACGTATTATTATTATTATTTATACTGTTTGTTTTTAACTTTTTAATTACCTACTAACATAGTTCTAAGTTAAAATTTTACTAACAATTATGGAATTAATTCTGAAATAAATCATTTATTATTATTGTTATTAACCTTTACGTTTGAATATGTTCATACAAATCTAACTTGGGCCCCGATTCTCGCGCCTTCGACATGCAAGTCCGCACGCTTTGTTCGAATGAAACTGACAGTTTTCTATGGAGATCTGTCGCTTTTTATTCGAATATTCCGAACCGATACGCAAGTCGAAAGCGCCAGAATTAGGCCCTTCGTGATTATAATAATCTTTCTTAAATAATAGAGGTCTCCAACGCTGCGGGTTGGTAAACAATAGTTTAGCACAAATACAGTTGTTAAGTACTGTTTATAATTCATTAAACCAGCCATACTCAAAGTGTACTAGGTTAGTACTAGGTTTTTGGGCTCTGTGAGGCTGCAGGAAAATAATGAGAAAAATACCACAGGGTACTAGATATAAGGTTGCAGAAGAACTTAAAATGCAAGAATGCAATAAAACCTGTTTTTATTATTTTTGTGCTACGGCAAATATTTTGGTTGCTAAAAAAGTTTGAGAACTGCTGCTGTACAGGTCCCGGGTCCATCGTGTGTGGGAGAGAGAGAAGAATTGTGGACTCGGGTTTGCGTACAAATAATGCGAAAAAAATCCACAAACAGAGCGGACCTTCTGAATTTGTTTACTCTGTGCCATCGGGGGGAGGATTGGGATGTTTTGTGGGCGGTCTAGGGATGGGGCAGTCTGGCGTTAGTTCAATGAACTTACAGCTGACGCGCCGTCCGGTGAATGGTCTATGATTGGAGACCTTCGAGGTGGAATTAATATTGTAATGTTCAATAAATAATTATGGAATACAAATTAGTAAAGAAGAAAGATTTATATATGTTTTTGATTTGGCATTTTAAAAGTGCAGTAATTAGTTTTATTAAATTAACGTAACGTTTAGGTCATGTTGTATCAACTGTGATCACGAGAGCACAGACAAGAGGTGTAGTCCTCGTTATTATACAAGTTTAATGTCTATTCTGAATGCTACTACTCTGTGCAAGATTTTCTAGAAGATTGAATGAACAACATTAATTTCTTACCTTGACATTAATTAATTAATCCTATTTGTCATTTCAATTCAATTAAATTATTATACCTCTCTTTAGTTTACGAGGTGTGACAATTAAGTAATGAGACTGATTCCTTAAAAACCGTATATTTCAAAATTATTCTACAACTCTGCCATCCCCTTCAAAGTAGTCCCCTTGGGCAGCTATACAACGATTCCAGCGCGTTTTCCATGCTTCGTAACATTTCTGGAACGCTTCGACTGGGATGTCCGCGAGTACCCTCGTCACGGCCGCCTGGATGTCCTCAATCGACTCAAAATGGGTTCCTTTGACCACCGATTTTGTTCTAGTGAACAAAAAAAAGTCACAGGGTGACATATCGGGCGAATAAGGCGGTTGTTGCAACACGGCGATCCCTTTAGAGGCCAAATACTGGGACACGCTGAGGGCGGTGTGGCACGGTGCGTTGTCGTGATGAAGGATCCAGTTACGAGCGATGTCTGGCGCACCCTGTTGACTCGTTTTCGCAATCTTTCGAGTACTTGGCGATAGTAGACTTGATTTACGGTTTGCCCCGGTGGAA
The DNA here is from genome assembly GCA_910589645.1 of Tinea semifulvella. Lineage (NCBI taxonomy): Eukaryota > Metazoa > Arthropoda > Insecta > Lepidoptera > Tineidae > Tinea > Tinea semifulvella. The sequence continues at coordinate 8,313,940 of OU342595.1, read as the reverse complement.
CAAATTCTTTGTGAACGATTCCACGGCTATCAAAAAAGGCAATCATCATCGTTTTCACCTTCGACTTGCTCATGCGAGCTTTTTTCGGGCGGGGGGCGTGCGGAGACAACCATTGTGCGCGCACAACTTTCTTATCCCTAAATCGTCGGTTAAAATTTGTCTGACTGTTTCACGGTTCATACCCAGTTCCGACGCCAACATTCGAACTGTTAAACGCCGATCTTCACGGATCAGGGCGCGCACACGCTGCGCATTCGTGTCAGTCCGCACCTCGACTGGTCTCCCGCTCCGCGTCTCATCTTCCACGCTCTCACGCCCCTCCTTAAACTCTGTATGCCATCGAACCACGCACATGCACGACTAAGAGCACTATCACCATGCACTTTTACAAATTTTCCGAAGCTGTTTCGCCCAATTTGACGCAAAATTTAATCGTGACGCGTTGCTCTTGATTTCGTTTTTCCATTTTCGTGACGAGCACCACGAACACACGTTTACTGAACACGACAGAGCAGGCGAACTAAACAAGCTAGAGCGATGGCAAATATATCAATGGAGAGGGGAAGGATGTCGAGAGAAGGGAAAGGGAATTTCAAGGTCGCAGGGTTACCACAATCGCGGCAATATAATCAGTCTCATTACTTAATTGTCACACCTCGTACATGTCTACTATACTTAATTATTTAATCTTTATACGCCCATGGGCTAAACATAGTGTACCCAATTTATAACCATTGAAATATATGAATTTGAATATGTTGTTTTTTTTATACCTGGTGATATTTTACGAATTTTGTATCGAACAAAGAGTGCACTATTGTTCACAGTGAGAAATATTCTGGTTGCGGGTATAATTTTAATTGCTTCTACTCTGTTGCTATCTTCAATGTTCTTATGTTGCCTGTCTCTGTCCTTTCTCTTCGAATAAATAAATAAATAAATAAATTATAGATTGTAACCTAAACTAAAAAAAAAATCCATACAACTGCAATTATGTTTATATATATTTATCTATAATAGATATATAACTTTAACGGACCGCATACGTAATGATGAAATACGCAAAAAGGTAGGTATGAAAGAAAGCATAAGGACAAAAATAAGGAAACGCATGCTCCGATGGTTCGGGCATGTTGAAGGGATGAGCGAAGAGAGATTTACGAACCAGATATATAATGCGAAAGTTGTGGCAGACCAAGACTCACCTATCACGATGAGATAAATAAAACAATAGCTGAAGGTGCATTTAAAACCCATCGAAACAAAAGGGCATGTATGAAGAGGTTGATGACTGTTGAAGAAGCGAAAGAGGTATGTCGTGATCGTGACATTCATTTTTTTTTCATTCATTACAGGCCCTAGAACACAGTGTCCTAGACCTCCACTGCTGGAGATGGGCCTTCCAGAACATATATCTGAAGAATTTGGCCTACACTCGCCACGCTGGCCAGACGGCTTGGCGAGGATATTATGACAATTTATTAACGATTTCACAAGTTGGTATTAGTGAAACCGGGACCGACGGCTTTACGTGCTCTCCGAGGCACGGGAACGATGGTGTTGTAAATCTATGACAAATGTACGTAAGAAAAGTGTATTTCTCATTGGTACACGCCAGGTGGGTTTGAACCGACCTTTGTAGGATTTAAGGTACGCGTTCTTACAACCGAGCCACCACCGCGCCGTGTCAAGTGGTGCTCAATTGTCTCTGCCTACCCTGAAAGGGATTTGGCGTGAAGATATGTATGTATGTAGATATATAGGAAATATAAAGTTGAACAAAAAAGTACGACTTTGTACAAAAAAACCGACGAGACATGAAAATAAATTTTGATAGCAAAAGTTTAATAGGATTCTTCCAGACTACAAAGGGTCCTACTACCTTTGAGGGAGATTGGTTGGAGGGGGGAAAGGGGGGTAGGTTGCAATCTGGTAGCATACTCTGGACGTACGAAATACTAAACTACAGGTGGAATCAAATACGTTTCCTGTCTCAAGTCCGAAATATATGGTAGAAATAATAATAATAATAAATATTTCCAGACAGGTCACACAGCGCCATCTAGTTTCCGTGGTAAGCTACGAGGCTTGTGTTACGGAAACTAGATGGTTGATAAACTACATATTATATATTTTTTTTGTAAATATATACATATTATACATATAAACACCCAGACCGACACAAATTATACAATGTACAACTTGCCCCCGGTGGGAATCGAACCCACGACCTCCCGAGTTCACAGCAACGTTTGTTACCACTAGACCACAGAGGCGGTCAGAAATTGAATGACTATTTCACTTCTGTTACTTAAAACTCTCTTATTGTCCTTAAGGTTAACAAATAAAATAAATAAATAAATATTTTGCTTAAGATAAGTTTTTAGTATCATCACGACTGTTTCCCTTCCGGGGTGGTCATAAACCTTATAAAGAATCGGATTCACATTTAGCTTAGCAACTTTACTATAGGCCAATCACAACAAGTGGCAAGCTCGTCGTTGTCTCTAGTGTACCAAACTCTTGAAATATCACAAATAAATAAAATAATAATTCTATTTATTTTTTATAATATTATATTCTAACTCGGTATCTTTGAGTCTAAATCCACGGACTTAACCGCTAGACCACGGATTCAGATAAAGTGGAAATATGTCAAAAGTTAAGTATCATCACGACCGTTTCCTTTTGGGGTGGTCAGAAACCACGCTTATAAATATACGGATTCACATTTAACCAACTTTACTATAGGCCAATCATGACTAATATGACAAAAATGTCCGGTATTATAAAACCTAGTATCACACTACATGGTAAACCGGGTAAGGTACACATTTAATGGGGCCAATACGAATCGTGTGTGGGAAAGAGAGAGGAGAAAAATATGTATCGGGCTTTCGACAGACTATAGGCTGGTTTACATAGATTTTTCATTTTATTGCGTAAGAAGACGCTGATAATCCACTTCCATCCTCGCCCCTTCTAACAAAATACTATATGATTCAGTTAATACCATTTTGGAAGCTCGTTCCATAATTTTATTGACGGCAGACCTGCTTAGGGCCAATGTCAGCGCAATGCGATTCTCTGATCTACAACTTTAGGTACCCAATCTATTCGACATAATTTATATATTTTGTGATTTCAGAGTAGACTCCCTGTACAATAAAACTTTTGGGATACTCGTCTGAACCCGAGCGCTATTAATCTCACAACAATGAACAGTCTAGCCGTTAAACTATGTACAAATACACGCTACCAAACCGCTAAAATCCCCTACCACAATCCCAAAGATTAGCTGTGTTATAAAATAGCTAGACATTATTTAAGTTCATGTAGAGGTATATCAATAAAGCTTAAAATAAATGTACATATATATAATATTTATTCACAAATATGGTCTGGCTTCATTGCAAAGTCATTTGCTGTAGTTGCTGCTAATCTATGGAACAATCTGCCCATTGAAATTCGACAAGCGCCTAACAGAATACTTTTTAAAATAATGATCTACTTGCTACAAAGATTTGGAACAACTTGCCTCCACCTCTGCACGACGACGTACAGTCGGTGATGGCTTTTAAAAATAAATATAAAATGTATTTGTTGGCATCTCAACTGCTACTGTAGCAGCTTATCTACTCAAAATTTTATGGTTAATTATTTTTTATGTGATTTGTTCTATTCGTTTGTATGTATGTGTATATATATATGATATATATTATACTATGCTACGTTATTGTGTCATTCATAGATATGCATTTATTATGATTGTTTATTATTTATTTGTGTAATATATATAATAAAAAAGTAAAGAATCATCACGACCGTTTCCCTTTTGGGGTGGTCAGAAACCACGCTTATAAATAAGCGGATTCACATTTAGCCAACTTTACTATAGGCCAATCATGACAAGTGGCAAGCTCGTCGATGTCTCCAGCGTACCAAACTCGAGAATTAACACAAATAAATTAAATTTTAATTAAATGTATTTATATACATTAATAAATATTTTTGTGTCCCGACTAGGAATCGAACCCGGTACCTCCGACTCTAAATCCACGGATTTAACCGCTAGACCACGGAGGCAGCAATAATAAATTATATATTATTAACTATGGTAGTTCTGTACCAGAGCCTCGACACACTTATAATATTAAGGGATTAGCTGAAAATCAGCGCTGTGACTCTTAAAGCGTCGCAGCTCAATGCTGAGCTGATTCCCTATTTGTCACCACACACTTTTAATTTTAAGTATACTTTTTTTTTGTTTGTTAATGTGACAAATAAAATATTTTTCTTTCTTTCATTACTACAACAGCTCCCTACAAAGTATATAAGTACTTATTATATGTAGTATGTGTATGTATTATATGTAGTATGTATGTATTTTTGAATGTAGTTTAGTATGTAAGTATATACTTTCATCTAAGGCCTAATTAAAAAAAAAAAACATATTTATCATATCTATATTACGTGTTGCACCTATCATACACCTTGAACTTATAAGCCTGCCCCTTGTACATTGTGCAATAAAGATTTAAATAATAAATATAAAGAAATAATAATATTGTAACGCGCGGTGGTGGCTCGGTTGTAAGAACGCGTTCCTTAAATCCTACAAAGGTCGGTTCTAACCCACCCGGCATGTACCAATGAGAAATACAATTTTCTTACGTACATTTGTCATAAATTTACAAAACCGTTCCCGTGTGAAGGAGAGCACGTTAAGCCGTCGATCCCGGTTCCATTAATACCAACTTGTGGAATCGTTAGTAAATTAACATCAGACTCTCGCCAACCAGTCTGGCCAGCGTGGCAGGTGTAGGCCAAATTCCCAAGAACTTTCTGGATGGCCCATTTCCAACAGTAGAGGTCTTTGAGGTCAGAGAGAGTGCACGGACTTAACCGCTAGACCATGGAGGCAGTCTGTAATATTTTATCTACAAAGTAAAGATACACACTAGACCGCCTCTGTGGTCTAGTGGTAACAAACGTTGCTGTGAACTCGGGAGGTCGTGGGTTCGATTCCTACCGGGGGCAAGTTGCACATTGTATAATTTGTCTCGGTCTGGGTGTTTATATGTATAATATGTATATATTTACAAAAAAAAAGTATAATATGTAGTTTATGAACCATCTAGTTTCCGTAACACAAGCCTAGTAGCTTACCACGGAAACTAGATGGCGCTGTGTGACCTGTCTGGAAATATTTATTTATATTTCTCAAAAAATCACTGAAGACGCAACGATTCATAGCTAACCCTCTTAAATGCTGTCTTGTTCACATTATAAAATTAAAGAATGATATAGAATAAGCAAAAAACCCTTACCTTGCTAAAATATCCTACCACGTGACAGCCTTCTTCATCTGCTAAAGTCATGACATAGAAGAGAAATGGCTCCACATCGTAGTATAAAGTCTTATGGTCTAGAAAAAATTTGGCTAAAAGGCACAACTGTTGGCAATACTGTTTGTGTTTTCTCCCGTCAACTTGCCACACGCTGAGACTGTCTTTCCTATACACCTAAAAGCAAAAAAAACTTATTATGTTGGCGTTAACTGACTTACATTCTCATGCTAATCTTAAGTCCTGTTAAGTTAAAGTTAAAATAATTTAAGTAAAGTATCATCACGACCGTTTTCCTTACGGGGTGGTCAGAAACCACGCTTATAAAGCGGATTCACATTTAGCCAACTTTACTATAAGCCAATCATGACAAGTGGCAAGCTCGTCGATGTCTCCAGCGTACCAAACTCGAGTAATATCACAAATTAAATGTATTAACATTAATAAATATTTTTGTGTCCCGACCAGGAATCAAACCCGGCACCTCCGAGTCTAAATCCACGGACTTAACCGCTAGACCACAGAGGCAGACAATTTTACCAATATATTGTGACCACACCCTTTAAAAATATAATTTTATTTTTTGATTATTTGATCGGTTGTCATAAATGACATGTTATGATTTTTGGCAGAATAAAAATATTATTCAATTCAACAAGTTATGTTTTATTATTAAACATTATCTAGAGTCGTAATATATTACAAGCAAGAAAAAACAGACAATAGAATATATATCTATATACATAAAAATAATAAAAAGTTTATTGAACCAAAGAAAGAAATTAGCGTACAGGTAATGTTGGTGGTCCCACACTAGGGCCTTTTAGGCTCGACATATGGGAGCCATGACAGTTTAGCGTTAAAAATTAGGCCAAGTTACATTAGAAACTTAACTAATGTATATAATATGTAGTAAATGGTAATACAACGTAAATAAATAATAAGGATATATAGAATAGGTAATTATGAATAAATAATATTTGACATGCCCATTTACAGCAGTAATTATTTAAATGTGACATATTATAATAATGAAATTGAAATATATTCTTGACAAAGCTCATTTGCAGCTGCTAAATTAATAATTTATTATTATTTATTTTTTAACCTTAGTAAAGGATATTGACAAGGCCTCTTTACAGCTGCTTTAATTATTTTAGTAAGTAGCTTTATATATATATATATATATATTATTATTTTTTTGACATACCTATATAATTATTATTTTTTTCTTTTTTTTGACAAGGCCATTTTACAGCCGTATAATTTTGTTTTATTTAAATATTAATGTTTCTTTTTGTTTTCATTTTGCTTTATTATTTTTCCTTTGACACTGCTTTAACCTGCAGTTCTGTTCCTTGCCTTATAGCACTCTCCAGGCAGGACAAATGTGTTGTACTTGTGTTTGTAACCTTAGACTTAGCCGAATTCCGGTGGGAATGTATGGCGGTACGTAAAGAATAAGAATAAGAATAAAATAGTGTAAATATTATATATAAATAAAATAGGGATTACTAAGGGATTGAGGGGTACACGCTAAACCACGGCCAGCAAAAGTCTTTCGGTTCCTTCATAGTCTACACCGAGGAGAAACTCCCTAACCATACGTTTGGCCTTAAAGACAGTTGAGATTACAAATTCTGTTTTCAATGACCGCAGCAGTTTGTTGTATATAAATTGAAAGTTAAAAGCTTTAAAACGTTTTGCAAAGAAAGAAAGAAAGAAAACATTTATTTATCAAAAAACAGCTTGGTCATAACAATTACAAAAAAGAAAAAAAAATAATAATAATATAAACTTGTTAAAAAGAGAAAAGAAAATGAGCTGCTATGACAAATAGGTGTTCAGGTCAGCATAGGCTGCAACAGTAGATGCTGCAGCGCTGATTTTCCGTGAACCCTTTAACAAAACCAATAAAAAAAAAAAAAAAACAATAAGTGTAACTCTCAGTATTATAATAAAGAAAGTAGTATAATAAAGAAACATGAAACCAAAATAAATAAATTGAAATATATAATGGATAAATAATAAATATATGTATATGTGTGAGTAAAGTCAAATTAAAACAGAAAAATAACAAATATACCTATAATAAAGTAAAAAAATATTAGTAGTTTAGTTTATTAGCTTTATTTTTCTAATTACCAATATAGTAAACAATGAGTAAGAGATGGACGGGTACAACTCAGGTATTTATTTATTTATTTAAAACTTTATTGCACGTTATACAAGGGGCGGACTTAATACCGCTAGACATTATCTGACAGCCAACCTTAGGGACAATGGGGACCATTTCAAATGTAAGGTAGGTGCAAATATTTATATATAATAATAATAAATAACTCTATATATATGAAAATACAATAATATTACTAAATACATACTAATAACTATGATATATTAAATACTAATAATACATATACTACATATGATACTTAATACCGCTAGACATTATCTGACAGCCAACCTTAGGGACAATGGGGACCATTTCAAATGTAAGGTAGGTGCAAATATTTATATATAATAATAATAAATAAATCTATATATATGAAAATACAATAATATTACTAAATACATACTAATAACTATGATATATTAAATACTAATAATACATATACTACATATGATACCATTAAATAACTTATGAACCATTTAAATAATACGATGACACCATTTTTTAAAACATTTTTCGGTTGGATGCTTGTCGGATTTCTACCGGTAGTTCATTCCACAGATTTGCGGCGACAACAGCAAATGAGTTGGCCATAAATCCAGTATGGTGAGAGGGAATGGAGAGAACAGAGTTATGAGAAGAGCGAAGAGACTTATCATGGAATGAAGAGAGATAGGCAAATTTACTCTTGAGGTATTTCGGTGTCACAGGCTCGTTGAGTATAGAAAATAGTAAACAGAGAATTGGTTGAAAAAAAAATATATATATATATATATAGTTCAGGCCTGCAGTTGCGAAGATAGAAGAATCATTTCAAGCTTAAACTTAAACCTTAAAAGGAAGTTCTAGTGGAGGTAATTGGAATCGAGATGACACGTTATGTATATATACAGTAAGAATATATGATTAAATCATAAATTTTTAAAAATCTTACCTCATCTCCCGGCGGATGTCTCCATACACATTTCGATTTATGCCTAGAAGCTCCCGCTTTGGATTTTTGGTGTTGTAAGCAAAATTCGCATACAAATAGCCGAGGGACCCGCGCCGCGTCTCCGGGGTAAGGAGACTGGTACCACACTTCCATCATATATTTACCCATTACAACGTATCTACGGAAATTAACATCATTGTCTTTATTTTTTATAAATAATCTTGTACATAACCAAGATACTGTAACAGCGGAATCATCATCATCATCAGCCTATGTCTCTCCACTGCTGGATGTAGGCCTCCCCCAAAGCTCGCCATTTCACACAAATCTTTTGCCACAATCATCCACCCCCCACCAGCGACCTTTTTCAGGTCATCCGTCCATCTGGCGGGGGGTCTTCCCACTCTGCGTTTTCCTGTACGTGGTCTCCACTCTAGAACTCGTCTACTCCATCGGTCATCGGTTCTGCGACAGACGTGTCCGGCCCATTGCCACTTCAACTTACTAATTTTGAAGGCTATGTCGGTAACTTTGGTTTTCGGACTCTATCCATCAGAGAAATACCGAGCATAGCTCTCTCCATAGCTCGCTGAGCGACCTTAAACTTGTGGACCAGACCCACTGTCAGTGTCCACGTTTCTGCTCCATACGACAATACTGGAAGAATGCATTGGTTGAAAACTTTCGTTTTCAAACACTGTGGTATGTTTGATAGCAGGATGTGGCGTAACTTCCCTAATGCAGCCCATCCTAGTTGAATGCGCCTGTCAGCTTCCTTGCTGAAGTTGGCTAGGCCTAGTTGGATAGTCTGGCCAAGGTAGACGTATTTTTGCACAAATTCGAGAGAGGCGTTGCCCACGCAAGTTGGTCTCGGAATGGCATGATCGTTGAACATGACTTTTGTCTTGTCCAAGTTCATTTCGAGACCAACTCGCTGGGATGCCACGTTTAGGCCATTTAGCATTCCACTAACTTCAATCTTCCAGCAGAAAAATTACAAATTAAATATTAATGGTTAAATTATGGCGTTATATAAATGGCGCGGTGGTGGCATCCCAAACAAGACATCTAAATAATCATAATATTTTAATAGTATCATCACGACCGTTTCCCTTTCGGGGTGGTCAGAAAACACGCTTATAAATAAGCGGATTCATATTTAGCCAACTTTACTATAGGCCAATCATGACAAGTGGCAAGCTCGTCGATGTCTCCAGCGTACCAAACTCGAGAAATATCACAAATAAATTCAATAATAATTAAATGTATTTTTATTTACATTAATAAATATTTTTGTGTCCCGACTAGGAATCGAACCCGGTACCTTCCTAAATCCACGGACTTAACCGCTGGACCACGGAGGCAGCTCTATATTAACTCATATTATATCCCAATACTTCACCGCCTCCATGGTCTAGTGGTAACAAACGTTGCCGTGAACTCGGGAGGTCGTGGGTTCGATTCCCACCGGAGGCAAGTTGTACATTGTATAATTTGTCTCGGTCTGGGTGTTTATATGTATATATTTACAAAAAAAGAGTATAATATGTAGTTTATCAACCATCTAGTTTCCGTAACACAAGCCTCGTAGCTTACCACGGAAACTAGATGGCGCTGTGTGACCTGTCTGGAAATATTTATTATTATTATTTATTATTATATTATGTCAATGGACAATAATATTTAATCCTTTGCAATACAAAAAGCAAATGTCAGCTGGCTGCTGTCACACGGTAAAACTGTATTGATATTATTCGATAACTTTGCGAGCTGTCAAATTTCGTCGCTAAATAGTTTGCGAAAATCCCTAATTTGACAGATTTATTATATTGTAGGCAAATTCTCCAGATATATGTTCTGGAAGGCCCATCTCCAGCAGTGGGGGTCTAGGACTCTCGTGTTCTAGGGGCTGTAATGATTCGATACGATTCTGACATTTTTATGACTAAAGGTACTACCATATCTATTTTAAGTCAATAGGTATATTATAGTATTTTTTAGTATATAGGTATTGCCGTCATGTCCAGTCAAACCGGCATAGTGTTAGGGACTGATGTCAGTCATGAGTGCCTGTTTCCAGTTGCTAACATTCATGGACCTCGCGCGCCACTTTCCATCAGGTGAGAGCAAGGTTACATGTCGTGTGTTTTATATAGTAATAAATAATTTCAACTATCTATTTTCTTCGTAACCTTCTGCACCCGCTTACAGATCTCAGTCACAAAGGTTAGTTTACCTGCACTTGTTTTGGATTTGTACAATAAAGAATTTATTATTATTATCATGTAATGTGTATTCTTAAAGAATCTCTATATTTTTTGACCGCCTCCGTGGTCTAGTGGTAACAAACGTTGCCGTGAACTCGGGAGGTCGTGGGTTCGATTCCCACCGGGGGCAAGTTGTACATTGTATAATTTGTCTCGGTCTGGGTGTTTATATGTAAAATATGTATATATTTACAAAAAAAAAAAGTATAATATGTAGTTTATCAACCATCTAGTTTCCGTAACACAAGCCTCATAGCTTACCACGGAAATTAGATGGCGCTGTGTGACCTGTCTGGAAATATTTATATTTATTTATTTATTAAACCGGTTAACCTACTGATGTTCACGGGCCTCGGCCAATTGAGCATCATGCTTCTTTCACTCCAAACTTTTGTGTTATTATTGCCTAACTTTATTATTATTATTATTATGTCGTACACGTATTTAATAAAAAAAAAATCGGGTATAATACATACCTAGTCCCTCTATCAGTGGGTAGATCACCTAATTCCTCTTCAATTTTAATAGCTGCTAATGCCTGTGCTTCTCGGAATAACCTCAGGTCGTAATCAGGTGCAAATCCTTCTAATGTGGGTTCTCTTTCAGTTGACAGTTCTTCAGAGGTACTACATTCAGGAGGTCGATCGTCCAAACCTTTCCATTTCGATCGCATATCCTGTAAATAAATATGATTTGTGAACCTAGTTTCGCCATTTTGTTGTTTTTTTATACTGTACACGACATTTCACATCGCATTATTATTTACTTTTATTTATTTATTTAAAACTTTATTGCACGTTATACAAGGTGCGGACTTAATGCCGCTAGACATTATCTGACAGCCAACCTTAGGGACAATGTGGACCATTTCAAATGTAAGGTAGGTGCAAATATTTATATATATATAAATACAATTATATTAAAAATACATACTAATAACTATATATTAAATACTAATGATACATATACTACATATGGTACCGTTACATAAATGAACCATTTAAATAATGCGATGATACCATTTTTTAAAACATTTTTCGGTTGGATGCTGGTTGTTCATTCCACAGTTTTGCGGCGACAACAGCAAATGAGTTGGCCATAAATCCAGTATGGTGAGAGGATATTGAGAGAACCAGAGTTATGAGAAGAGCGAAGAGACTTATCATGGAATGAAGAGAGATAGGCAATTTTAGTCTTGAGGTATTTCGGTGTCACAAGCTCGTTGAGTATAGAAAATAGTAAGCAGAGAATTTGGAGATTCGTGTGACAATGATTTGCTAGCCACTTTAACTCTATTAATTATTGTGTTTCAACCAGGAATCGAAGAGCATTCTACATCTTTAGCGCGCGACAGAAGTAATTTTTTTTATTTGGCTTGCATGTTGATACTGTCATAAATGGCCCGCCTTTAGGCGTGACATAATTGTGACTAACCTTGATTTGTGAGTTAGTACGGCCTTTGCTCCATGGTGAGTTGTGAGCGAGGTCTATTGACCATGGCATGCACAGCCCGCCTTCTGGCGTGACCTGCAGCTCACCTTAACAAGTGTAATACATTTCCTCTATGCTCGCAGCTCTATGTGGATTGTGTGGCAACGAAATCAGAATTGAATAAATTAATTTGAAAAAAAAAAAAGGTTGAATCTATCATAAATAGCCCATTTTTAGGCATGACATGTGTCATTTATGTGACTAACCTTGACTTTGAGTTGGTACGCCCTCTGCTCTATGGTGGGTTGTGAACGGGGTCTATTGACCATGGCCTGCACAGCCCGCCTTCTGGCGTGCCCCGCGGCGCCCCGCTCCTCGTCTGCCGCCACACACCACGCCGGGGTAACATTGTGGTACAGCGGACACGCGTCCCATGTAAAGTGACGCGTACTTAAACCTCCTGAAAATGATAAATTATGATGATTATCATCATCCATCAGCATGTGTCTTTCCAATGCCGGATGTAGGCCTCACCGAGACGTGCAAACTGCACAAGGTCTTTTGCAACCCTCATTCAACCCACGCTACCGACTTTTTTGAGTCATCCATGGTTACCGTAGATTAAAAGTGCACAGTCCAATCAAAGCCAACGTGAGGACGCGTTGGTGATTTATATAGTTATTGCTTAATTAATTAAGATGTCCTCAGACATATACAGGGCTGTGGGAAGATCGACCACGTCGCAGCTATCGACGTTCCCATTTATCATCCCAATTTCCAGGATTCAAGGACTTTCAGAGCACCTTAAAATTCCGATGCCGGCACTGTAACTAAGGCTTCCCATGCCCCTCAGGAGTACAGGAGAGCAGGACCACAAGATGAAGATACGGAAGCTTAATATTCATTATGATGGAGGATTTCCAGCTACGTCTTTGCACCATTTACTGAAAGAATTGGGCCTAAGCAGGTCTACCATCAATGCATGAAAGAGTTTCCAAGACCGTTTTATTCTTTGACCTTTAAGCTAGGGGTATTGAAGCTTAAGCTTCTAAGCTAATTTTACAAGTTTAAAGTTACAATCATTACACTTAAAACAATAAAATCGACCCAGGCCAATTAAAGATGTCGTTTTCTCACCTAAATGTCCTACAGAATCACAGCCTCTCACAGGACATCGTTTTTCTTGAGGCTCGGGAGGTTCTGGCGGCGTCAGCGGTAGTACAGGAGATCTTAACAACTTGCGACCTTTCTTTATTTCTTTTAATTCACTGCAAAAAGTAATAATTTTCATAAATAAATAATTAAATAAAAGGTAGCGGTTCAACCCCGGCATGTATCTAAGATTTACAACTACACTGTTCCTGTGCCTCGGAGGAAACATTGAGTCTTTTTTTTTTCATATTTCCAGACAGGTCACACAGCGCCATCTAGTTTCCGTGGTAAGCTACGAGGCTTGTGTTACGGAAACTAGATTTTTTTTGTAAATATATACATATTATACATATAAACACCCAGACCGAGACAAATTATACAATGTACAACTTGCCCCTGGTGGGAATCGAACCCACGACCTCCCGAGTTCACGGCAACGTTGGTTACCACTAGACAACGGAGGCGGTCAAAAAATTTTTGTAAAATAATAAATTTTGTAAATAACTACATACGTAATATCAGGTTTGTCATCTTCTGAATCTGTGTCTGTGTGTGTGACTTTAGTTGCGGCTGCTAACCGAGACACTCTGGCCGATAGAGATCTTGTTAACTTCCTAGGAACTGCACCCATATTCTCTAAACTTGATTCTGATTCTAATTTTAATACTGCATCTAAATTCTGAAATGGGATTATAGAATTATTATTACTATGAAAAACATTTCAAGTAGGTTTGGAACATTTAGAAAAATTTAACATTTTGAAACAATGTTACATACTTATTGATATTTCTTAAAACACGCTAATTTAAATTAAATTATAATAAAAAGTTGCATAGTTAAAAGTAGAGTACGATCACAACCTTGCTCCTTGGTCCAAAACCACAGCATAAAGAAACGGCTTTACATTTAATTATCATGACAAGTGGCAAGCTTTTTGATGTCTCTAGCGTATCAGACTTGAGAAATATCAAAAGTAAATTATTATGTCCTCAACAGGAATCAAACCCGGTATCTCCTTGTCTAAATCTACAATATAATAGACAATATTATTTTTAATAAGGTTACTTAACAATATCTAGATATTACAGACTAGGTAATTGATATCATAATTATGAGGAAGTTATAAAAGAAAACCTTAAGCCATTTCTTAAAAGACCTTGGTTTGTCAATAGCAACTATAAATTTAAAATCACTAATAACAAAGGAGTATTTAGTTGGTAGAGAAATGAGTAAAACAGGGAAACATTAGGTACAGTTTTTACTATACAAGTGCGGTCAGACCGTGTCCACTAGAAGAAGATAAATTTCTAGGCATTCCAAGGATTCACCGTGTGGGTGCCGGGTCCATTGTGTGTGGGTAGAAGATGAGAAGAATAGTGTCTCGGGCTTGCAACCGACAATAGGCTGGGTCAAAAAGGATGACTCCACCATCCACCACTCTACTCCTCTCCCTACCCAACCAAATACAGTATGATTCCGTCAATGCTGTCTTGGGAGCTCTTTCCATAAAATTTATGGCAGAACTGCTTAAGCCCAATTCTTTCAGTAAGTGGTGCAAAGATTTAGCTGGAACTCCTCCAGCACTTTCACTTCGTAAAGCTTGAACCTGTTTCTGATCATTTACTCATAACTTGTACCATGAAAAGACGTAATTTAAGTGCACCTGGACATCTATAATGCTAGCATCGAATCAGAGTGGTTCTTTTTTCGCACTTTTAAAGATACAAATATAATAGTGAAAACCCATTTAATGAATTAACCCACATTTCGGTCTGAAAGAAACCTTCACCTCTTATAGACAACTAGAGATAAAGGTAGGATAATTCAACGCCAACCTGTCTGGCGAAGCGTAGAGAATGTAGGCTATATGCTCCAAATATCATCGCTGTGCCTGACAAGTTATTTATTGTAACATATACAAGAATATACATATCCATATTAATAAACTAATAGATTTTTTCTTAAGGGTTAAAAGACATATAGAATTTGTTAAGGTTATTTCTAGTTTGAATATCACAAAAAGGACTTTATCAACACATAGAGAATAAAACGGAGATTATACTTAGTACAAAACACAAAACATGCCCAAACAGTTCTTACAACTGAGCCACCACCGCTCCTAATTATTAGTATTTAATTTGACAAACCCAAAGCTTTGTGAAAACAATAAACCATATTACCCATACACACAAAAGGCAATAATTACGTAGCAATATTTTTTCTTATTTTCATGTTATTACTCAATATTGCAGAATATCTTGCTAGGTAATTTGCAATATTATCCCACAAACATATGCACTGAGGTATAATATTAGTATAATATTAGAAATTTATTTATTTATGAATTAAAGGGCATTTTATTACTCACTTTGCTTCGCACAGAAATTTGTACAAGCAGCTGGTTACTTAACCTCTCACATTTGTCAATTATGGATGTCATTTGATAGCTGGCATATAAGAAGTTATGAACGAAGCCCAAAATAATATTTATATTGTTAATACTGATTTTATGAATATAAAATACAAAATTATATACCCTAAATAGGAAGTTCAAGCGTGTCCTGGCAGGACCGGATAAACACAAATTAGTTTTACAATTTTTTTATTAAATAATAGTCAGACATATAAATTTTATTAGGAATACTTTTCTTTTTTCTGATTTATTTATTTATTATAGGTTTTATCTGTGTAAAGCAGTCTGTCTAGAATTTTATTCTATAGGTTTAAGAGCAATAAGTGATATAATCTTTCTTTTCTCATTATGTGCAATCTGGTTCTGCCAGAATACTCTTGATTCATGATATATATGATCTGATTCCTACACTGCATGACAAACACTTACTTTAGCATTGGATGTATTAGAGGTAATGGAAGCGTTAGATGATGTGGATTTGGTTATAGACGATTTGGTTTTTTCAGATTTGATACTTTCTTTTTTACTATTTTCACTGTCACTATCGGGAGTATCCAAGTCTGATGATGATTGACTGGATGTACATGACGACGCACTTTTTGAGTCTACAGACTTTTTCGAAGGAGGTCCATTTGTACGACTCCCACTACGTCGTTTAACATTATTAGTGTCTTTATGATTCCTCTCATCCTTTTTCTCTGGAGTCGGGACCTTCACCTTATCATTACTAGATTTCCTCGTCCGACCTTTACCCCTCAAAATAGTTTTAGGACTAGGCTTATTATTATTATTACTCTTAGTTTTTGCATCCGATGTAGAATCGGATTCTGAACTATTGTCTGGCGAAAATATACTCTTTTTCTTAGGATTAGAATTGGAACTCGAATTTCGTGTCTCAGGTCTAGATGGTGCTTTGGGCGGGTCCTTTTTGGGTGTAGGTTTCGGCGTTTTACTGCCTTGTGATCGATTTGCTTTGCTATTGTTTTTGTTATTAGTTATTGTGGTTAAGGCTTTTTGTTTGGTTGAGGATCTCCGTCGCGGAGGTGAGTTGTGCTTGGTTTCTGCTTTAATTTGTACGTCTTCTTCACTTGAAGACGAGGGTTTGGCTTTTGTGGAAGTTCTCCGTGGTCGTTCATCTTTCTTTTTACTGTTTACTTCATCATTGTTATTCTGTTTTGGGGACTTTGATGCTGTTGTGGCATTTGTAACGGGCGTGTCTGAATTTGATGAGTCTGAGTCTGAACTGCTGGAGGCTGAGCCAGAGCTGGTGGAAGAAGTTCCACTACTGCTGGAGTCTGATGAAGACCCAGAGCTACTGTCCGTACTACTATTACTAACCTGAAAAATAAAAAATCTAAATTAGTATTTATTTTTCTTTTAGTGCGCAAGGAATCATTACAAATACAACCCTTGCCATTTTGAACAGCTTGTAATTTGGCCAATTTTACTAGGCCTAGTGGGCCTACATGAGATGTGACAAGCTTGTTAATGTCCCTTGCATACTAAACATGAGAAAACAAAATCATAGTATTTATAAAAAGATATATCAAAGTCGCTACCTACAAGTCTTGAATTTATAGCTGTTACTGTTACATTATGTCCATTCCCATATTAAAATATTATGGTAGGTCTAATTTTAAAAATAGTAATATAGCTATATACTTCTATGTGACTGTTGCTCACTCTTTTTTAGGCGAAGATAAATATTTATGCACTTCGGAACAAGCTCTACCCCTACCTTTAAATCATCCTTATTGCTTCAATCTCTAAATAACTCAACTTAGAAACACTTAAATGTAGTCCATTTCAAATCTTTATATACACAATTTGCTATTAATTGTAAGTAGAGATGTACATATATAGGAAAATTTAGATCAGTAACTATTATATGTTGTTACTTCTCTATTTTTCACATAATAACAATTAATATAATCCGAATATAGTTCACAACTCATAACCTTACTGTTTTTAACTATCTACTTACTCTATATTTCATTTAACATGTATTATACACCTAAAGTTTAGTAGTTATAGGTTGGAAATGAAAAATAAAGCATAACAAGTGTTTTCTTATCATTAAGTAGTAATTACGTAATCCTTTACCTATAATTGACGGAACCCTAACTTTACTTACATCTCAAGTTGGGTAATTCGTTTTGTTAATTAAAGAAAACTGATGTATTTGTGAATAGAGGGAATAATAATGAGAAGTGATTGGAGCCAAACAACCTGTTTTGGGATCAATAATTATTCATGTATTTAGTTCACGAGTCTCCTTAGACTATAAAAGAAGCTTACAGCACCAGTAAAAGTAAGTAAATACCCAGAAATCACCCAAAAATATAAAGAGTTACTCATAGAGTTTTAAACGTTACTTACGTCAAGATTTGTCATTTTGGACTATATATTAATTTATACTTCCGCAGTTTTACATAATATACCATAAAGCCCAATTCCATGCACCCGCTTTATTTCAAAATAATTAACAAAAACAGTTTTTATCAATATTATTTTGTTTAGCTTGCCTCGCATGAAGCGATAGGTGGCAGACATATAATGCTATAAAAATAAATGTTATCATTACTCCGTTTTAAAGTAGCGCTAGCGAACGAAATACACAATAGAAGTAAAAGAGATAGTACTACGCTGTTGTGGAATTTCTAACGCCTATTTTATTTGTTAGGGTAATTCTAGCACCTGTCATTGACTGAGGTGCGTTCAAGATTTTATCAATCAAATTAATTATGTCAGTGGTTAGATAAAAAATAACTAACAAAAATACTATTATTATTTCATTAAAAAAATATTTCAATGATATATTGTTTATTTATTATACATTTATAAAACAAACATTTATTACATGATAAAATAAATACCATACATAAACATTATTGTCTATGCTCGCAAAAATCCCATGCCATTTTTTTACAATGTTGTGCATTGCATTTTCTTGTTTTGGCGGGAGCCGTCAAAGTCTATTTATTACTTGTTCTGTTGTCTATTTGGTCTGTGGTCAATCTTTTGCCCGAATAACCACAGATTATACGCATAACTTTATCGTTGTTTACAATGGAAATATTATCTGTCTACGTTGTTTACCACTAAGTCTTCAGTATGCCTAGTGTGACAGTGAAGTTTCGTAAACGCAACTATAGTAGTAGAGTTTTTTTACTGAATTTAAGATGTTCATTGCCTGTTATTATTGCCAAACTTGCAATAACGCAATGTAAACTAAGAAAACGTAACTACAGCAGTTACGTTTTCCGAAACTTGCATGTTACACTAAGCACACAGGACATACCCGCCCTTTTCATGATGATTTTTGATAATAAGGTGACGTAGAGCGCATGGTGTAAACTGTAAACATACATTCGCACTATATACTGCATCATTACGTCCATGAATAAATCGTATTTAATAAAGGAATAAAAATACTGCAAACTATTATCATAATTAAATATGCATAGCGTCGAGTACCTACTGTTCCAATTTCATTTCTCTAGGGCTAGAAAATACCATTTGTATTATGTTCCTTGCTTCTACCGACCGCTAGTTAGCTCACTATTCTAGTTAGTGCTCAGCAGGTTCCTAGCTAGACAACGGACATGTGATACGTACCTACCTATAGATACGCGGTGGTCAGAGGATTCCATAGATTACAATTCAGAGACATTGCTTAATCTCAATATCCGATATCTACAAATCCCGATCGATAAATTCTCTCTTTTGAGACTAGTTAATTAAAAGCGAATCATCCTTCAAAATCAAAATCGAAACATTTATTTTCTAGAATACGGTACATATTGTGGCTAGTAGTAGTAGTTTTCCGGCGTATCCTGCCGTCATGCAGCGTGAAAATATTTACAATTATATAGTATTTTACAGTCAATAGTTTTAACACACCTATACATAAAAATAAAAATAAATGGAACGATAAATAGTCGCGATCACAGCGACATTATTGCCGCTCGGCCAATACCACCGTTGGATCGGTGGCCAGCGCTCCGAGCGGCGCCCACGAGTGTGGAATCAATCCGCGCACCGAGCGGTCACACGTTTTTTGCTCTCACAATTTATAGCCTTAATTTACTCAAGTAATTATTTTGTAACTTCTTGTTCTACAATAAACCATATACAGTCCGCTAAACAATCTTTAATTGAGCCATCGAAGACCCGCAGCAGTATCCCTACGTGGTTAGCAGCACAAATAGGGACTGACGATTTTATACATGGTCCTTCGAGCCGGATATGTGAAGGCTGCCGTGTCTCCGAGATACAAGACAGCACAAAAGGACATTCTTGGCGGTACGTGCCCTCAAAGGAAAATCCGGCTGATCTTGTGTCACGGGGACTGGGTTCTGAGACGTTGGACGGCTCCAGACTATGGTGGGACGGTCCATCTTACTTGAAATTAGACCAATCATTTTGGCCTCAATTTCCGAATACATTGGTTCCCGGTACAATTGTTCAGCAGTTTCACATTAATACAGATAATCAAAATACATTATTTACAAGATTGATATCGGATGCCTCCGACTTTACTAAGCTACAGCGCATTGTTGCGTACATACATAGATTTATACATAACTGTCGTCATAAAAATCAGAAACAACTTAAATTTCTTCACAAAACAGAAATTCAAAATTCATTCAATTGTCTTGTAAGAATAACTCAGCAGGAGTCATTTCCTGATGAGTACACATCACTTAGGTCAGGTAAAACATTACCACATAAAAATAGGCTCCTATCGCTGTCACCGTTTTTAGATTCGGACAGTATCATAAGAGTAGGAGGCAGACTTCATAATTCATATTACGATTATGACACTAAACATCCTATTTTATTGTGCAGTAAATCTAAACTTTGTCAGCTAATATTTACAATGTTTCATAAAAAACTATTTCATGCAGGACCTCAGCTTCTTTTAGCCAATATCAGACACGTTTATTGGCCGCTAGGCGGTCGAATGCTGGCTAAGAAGACAGTTCATACTTGCATTACATGCAGTCGGTTTCGCGGGAAGACCGTACAGCCAATTATGGGTAATTTACCTGTACAGCGAGTTCATTTAGAGTATCCATTTCTCGAGACGGGCGTAGACTACGCCGGACCAATCTTTATAGCAAACCGGAAAGGCAGAGGTTCTAAGTTAGTAAAAGCATACATTTCTATCTTTGTCTGTTTAGCTACGCGGGCGGTGCATCTCGAGCTTGTTTCTGATCTTACAAAAGATGCGTTCATTGCTGCCTTAAACCGTTTTATAGCTCGCAGAGGTAAACCCAAAACTATATTTTCCGACTGCGGTACTACATTTGTAGGGACGTTTAACGAATTATCACATCTTCTTAAGCTCGAACCCTACACAGAATTAGCTGAACACGGCATCAACTTTTCATTTATTCCAGCCTATACTCCACATTTTGGTGGCATATGGGAGTCAGCCGTCAAATCGGTCAAACATCATTTACGACGTATTTTAGGCCTAGCACATTTGGATTATGAGGAGATGTCTACCTGTTTGACACAAATCGAAGCTATCCTCAATTCCAGGCCCCTTACTCCACTCTCCGACGACCCCTCCGATCTTGTTCCTCTCTCTCCTTCACACTTTCTTATTGGGCGCTCTCTCGTGTCTGTACCACATCCTGACATCACCAATGCTAACGTCAGTTCATTGCAGCGTTTCAAAAGGATCGAGTACTTAAAGCAACACTTCTGGAGACGCTTCTCAGAGGACTATGTTGTGATGCTCCAACAAAAAACCAAATGGTGTCGCACAAATGGAGAGCTAAAGTTGGGGACAATGGTGCTCGTCAAGGACAAGTCTCTTCCTCCAATGCTATGGCTTCTTGGTCGCATTGTCAATCTCCTGCCTGGCAGAGACAACGTCGCCCGGGTGGCAGAGATCAAGACCAGAAAGGGTATTATACGCCGTGCCTACAACACCATATGCCCACTACCAGTCGAAACTATTGAAGACAACTCTTCAACGCCGGGAGTATAGTCGCGATCACAGCGACATTATTGCCGCTCGGCCAATACCACCGTTGGATCGGTGGCCAGCGCTCCGAGCGGCGCCCACGAGTGTGGAATCAATCCGCGCACCGAGCGGTCACACGTTTTTTGCTCTCACAATTTATAGCCTTAATTTACTCAAGTAATTATTTTGTAACTTCTTGTTCTACAATAAACCATATACAGTCCGCTAAACAATCTTTAATTGAGCCATCGAAGACCCGCAGCAGTATCCCTACGTGGTTAGCAGCACAAATAGGGACTGACGATTTTATACAATAAATTACATGTCAATTACCTACTTATATTATGTCAAAGATTTATTATGATATTATTTATGATAATAATTTAATTATCCTACTTAAGTACATCACTAATAAATTCCTTATTTAAATAGTATACCTTTAGTACCAATAGCTTAAATAACTTTTTTTTTAAATCCCTTACATTTAATGCTTTTAGATCAGATGGCAAATGATTAAATATTTTAATTGCCATACAGTAACAATTTTTCGAGTAAATCTCCAAGCTTTGAGCTTGCTCCTTATCACAGCATAGTCCACCACCGTTGGGGATGGGCCTTCCAATTATTTTTGAAGAATTCGGCCAGACGAGTTGGAACGAGGGGTCTGATTTCAATATTTTTTTAATGAATAATATAAACAATTCCACAAGTTTAGTGGAACCGGGACCGACAGCTTAATGTGCTTTTCGAGGCACGGGGACGGTGGTGTTGAAAATCGAGGTGGATTGCCGGTCTATCCCCACCGTCGTCGTTCGTTGAAATGTCCTTACACCATCCAACTCAGTATGAGTTGGACATTTTCAATACCTAATTATTGCAATAGTTTATTGCAACGTCACAGGTGAAATTGTACATTGACACGATCTCGTGACACACGTGACAAATCTCGAGCGAGCGTCGTCTGATAAAATCTTTGACACCATCCATTTTGCTGTAGCCCGCCAAGGTCACGCACATTTTTGTAATGTGTTTTAGTTTTAAAAATAATTAAACATTCGTTGTTGGTTGAATACTTCTCCATATTCTGAAATCGGGTGGTCTGTACGTGACAACTGTAAAAAAAATCACTGTACAACTCGTATTAACAAAATGATGGCAAATTGAAATCCAGCGCTCTTGTTGGATCACCCGTTACTTTAACGTCGTTCCGAGACACGATAATAGTAACCTAAGCACGCTTAAAGGTGTTTTGAGACGCGCTTAAACTGTTTTGCCAAAGCTATGTGACGTCACAAATGACATTACTCCTTGCGCTTAGACTGCTCAAGATATCGAGGTAGATCGCACTGAGCGCTGTCAGTTTTGTCATTATGTCGCGCGCCAATTTCAAGTTTATTTAATATTAGGTTTTCTTTTAAATTTTTTAATATTGTAATTCGTTTATACTGTTTGTAATACCTATTACTTCTAAAACAAATCTATAATTAATATTTAAGTAGGAAGTGAAAAAAAAATGTCTGTAACACGGCAAGTTATTTAAAATACCAAAATAAGTTAATAATATTAACATTATAAAGATGAATAAACCAAAAGATGTATATTTGTATTTGTATATTCATACTCAAAGATGTGGAATCCGCAATTTATCTTCCATACATTTAAAATAAAAACTAATATTTTATAAATGAAAATGTGATTTAGACCGTTCCGAATTTTTATTCCGAATTAATATCACGCTCTGAGCATCCAAATCGCGATATTTAATTCGGAACGACGCGACGATCAGTGTCATATTCGTTTTAACGCTCTGAGCACGATTCGGAATGAGGGGTAATGTAACTAGTTACAAGCATAGATATAGAATGACACGACGATCCTATGTCTATGGTTACAAGTCAATTTTATAAAGTAAATATTTCATTATTATTATTATATTGTGGGTTGACGAGGACTATTAAAAATAAAAGACAAGTTTTACGAAAATACAAGATAATGTTTATTTTGTATGCAGTCATTATAAAATATTTTCTTATTTTTGTACAAATTAAAGCATAGTTTTCTTTATGTCAAACACGACAAATAGATGGAGTACAGAAATAAAAAAAATATAGGATTACCAATTCCTGTTATACATTTTTATTAATTCATACATTGAAATTAAATTATCTACTTACAGATGTATTGCTTAAAAGCGGCATTTGCAATTTAATTCTGAATTTCAAAAAGCACGCAAATTACCGTTAGTAATCAAATATTTTTTACGTATTTTTTTGGTAGCAGACAGCGATACCGGTATTTTAAAATATCAGAATTTAAAGGTATGACGTTCATACCGCTTACCGTTTTAGCGCTTTTTTTTTTGTTTACCCAAGCCCTGATAGACCGTTCGATAAATCATTATTTTATATAACACGGGGGTGTTTGACTTGTCGCATTTTCGCTTAGAAAGTCGTTTGACTTGGCGTTGTCTGTAAAAAAAGCGAGCTTCAAGTCGAACATAGCAAACGTGTGCGCTTGAAAATCAAATTTCGGCATCTGGTAAAATGCGACCATGTTCTTCTCATCTTAATTAAGTAGGTATGTCTAAATCTAAATAACAGTTTATTATTCTTAAATCTTTTTTTGTACACAAGTTCACCTACCACGGGCTGTCTTGTTTCAAAATCAACGTGGCAAAAAAAATGTGCGTGTCGCTTTTTCCGTCATAGCGCCATCAGTGATCTCAGTCGTAGGACGCTTGCCCTTACCACCTTCAAGGCACTTCTGTTCGAGCTGGTGCTGCAACGGAACAAGCGCATACCAGCAAGCGTCGAAAATATTTGCATTTTATTTATTTTCGATGTTTGCTGTACAAATGATGGGCCCGTGGGGATCAGAACCGAAAGTGTTCTATAAAGAAATTGTTCCAAGGCTCATTTGACTAGCTTGCCGTTTTTTCTTTCAAAAATTAAGTATCTTAATTCAGAGAGGAAATGCTGCCAGTCTATTGGGCACCATGCCACAGGACAGCGATTTGGAGGAGCATTTTTTTTTCGTTACTATATAATATTAATTTTCTATTATTATTATTTTTGGTTTCAATTTAGTTTATATTATATTTGCTATTAAATTCAAAGCAACCAAGCAACGACACTTTTAAACGATATACCTGTAAGCTATTTTAACTACACAGCAATAAAATATGGAAGAGGATTATTTAGAATTATAAATTAAATTATCTAATTACAAAGAAAAAAGAAAATTTGTATTGACAGATTTAAATAACTCAAAAGTTGTTAATGTATTCCTATTTACATGGTAAAACACTTTATATGGCAATAAATTGTCATAGAAATTGTAATATTAGGGATTACTATGAGCATTTAATTGTTTCACAATATTTTTGTACCTTAAAAGCATATGGCTTCCACCTAATTACGAGTGAATGTATCGATGTAATAACTGTTAGAGTATTAGTTAGGAATGCATTTTTGTTCTCTTCTCCCAATACAGCCAAGTCTGACGTAATATATCTTTCTTTTCTATGAGTTAATGAGGTCATCATCAAATTCCAGATGCTGCAGAATTTGATGCTTTTCTTGGAGTCACTCGCGGCATTATAGCCCAAACACGTCGGGTAAAATATGGGAGTCCAAAGCGCGGGAAAATCGCAAAAATAAACTGAACTTGTGCCCAATATTTATGGTCCAATTTATCGTTTTCCATAATTATTCACATTGTAGCACATTATTAAACAAAACAACACCACTTTTGACCAATAATATCCACAGTTAATTAATTTACAAAACAAAAACTTGCACTTGACATGTTCACGCAAAATGGCGCGAAGGACTCCTCAAGGACTACAAAATTACTGTGGGACGTCACTACATCTGTCAAGTTGCTGACTTGCCATTGGCCTTGGTGCTCGGGGGAATTCCCGCCTTTTGCACGGACATGTCAAGTCTTTGTTTTTTGTTTTGTAAATTAATTTCATGTGGAATTGTTAATCAATAGTTGTGTATTTTGTTTAATAATGCATTACAATATGAATAATTATAAAAAATATATAAATTTGACTCTATAAATGGGGCAGAAGTTGTAGTTTATGCGGTTTTCCTGCGCTGTGAACTCCCATATACCCGACCGTGCCGAAGTCTGCCGAACTGAAACGACGCGACGTTAGACCATGCACGGCTTTCAACGCCGCACCGCTGTGCCGGTCGGAGTGGCCCCCTGTTAGATTTATTTTCGTTACGGAATTTCTTGATTCGGTCGCCGCGCTCAAAGCCCGCGATAAAAGCTATGCAATAGCTTAAAAATAAATTATTAAGAAATATGTTATGCTTTTAAGGTACAGAAATTAGATATTAAGCAAAATAGCACAGTATGTGGTAATACAGTAGGTTGTCGTTTTTTTATTTTTTTATATTAACTAAACTAATTAAAATGATGTCAGTCATTAAAATATAAAAACTTAAATACTATACACTAAGGACGGACAGTGACTTAATTAATAACTTAAATAATAAATCTAATTTATACAAATATATACCTTTAAAAGTTAAATTTATATTGCAATACATATTCTTTAAAGAATATTAAATAAATAATGTAGATATAAATGCTTTTTAAAAAATAATAAATAGTTTTTTTATACCTATATAATATAAGTAAATAAATATGCTGTTACTTAGTCGCAAACGTTCACTTCGTTCCGATACGCGATAATAGTAACCAAGGCACGCTTAAAGTTGTTCCGATACGCGATAATAGTAACCAAGGCACGCTTAAAGTTGTTCCGATACGCGATAATAGTAACCAAGGCACGCTTAAAGTTGTTCCGATACGCGATAATAGTAACCAAGGCACGCTTAAAGTTGTTCCGATACGCGATAATAGTAACCAAGGCACGCTTAAAGTTGTTCCGATATGCGATAATAGTAACCAAGGCACGCTTAAAGTTGTTCCGATACGCGATAATAGTAACCAAGGCACGCTTAAAGTTGTTCCGATACGCGATAATAGTAACCAAGGCACGCTTAAAGTTGTTCCGATACGCGATAATAGTAACCAAGGCACGCTTAAAGTTGTTCCGATACGCGGTTAAACTGTTTTGCCAATCTGTGTGACGTCACAAACGACATCATTTCTCGCGCTTAGACTGCTCACGATATCGAGGTAGATCGCTCTGAGCGCTGTCAGTTTTTTGTCATTATGTCGCGCGCCATTTTCAAGTTTATTTAAATTAAGTTTTCTTTTAAATTATTTAATATTGTAATTCGTATATACTGTTTGTATATTACTTCTATAACAAATCTATAATTAATATTTAAGTAGGAAGTGAAAAAAAAAATGTCTGTAACACGGCAAGTTATTTTAAAAGACCAAAATAAGTTAATAATATTAAACTTTACACATATAAAGATGAATAAACCGAGAGATGTATATTTGTTAGTATTCATACTCAAAGATGTGGAATCCGCAATTTATCTTCCATACATTAAAAAAAACTAACATTTTATGAATGAAAATGTGATTTAGACCGTTCCGAATTGATATCACGCTCTGAGCATCCAAATCGCGATATTTGATTCGGAACGACGGTCAGTGTCCTATTCGTTCTAAGCGCTCTGAGCGCGATTCGGAATGAGGGAGTTATTAGTGGATTTCGTTATTTACGTCAGAGGTTGCGTCATAATTACAAAATATTATTCAATTCTCAACTCTATAAGCGCTCGACATTGACAGCGGACGTGCAAATATCAACTTTAATAGCGTGATATATATATATAGTTAACTGATTCCATTATATAAATTTTGCGACTAAGTAACAGAATAGGCCTTACAGGAATGTAAAAATCTAAATATTCTTATGTATTAATAAGGCCTATGATTTCAATTTCATAATCACAGTATATTCACCAATAAGGCACTGGATATACATATATTAATATTTCAAAAAAGCTTTGAAGGCGTTACAAAGAATTATTAACTTGGGGTATCTGTTAAATTCATATATATATATATATTAATATACTGACCTAAATAACTAGCTCGTTCTGAAAAGTATTAATAATCTTTGATTTTAAAAAAGAGGGAGATACCACTATATATATACTGACCGCCTCCGTGGTCTAGTGGTAACAAACGTTGCCGTGAACTCGGGAGGTCGTGGGTTCGATTCCAAGTTGTACAATTTGTCTCGGTCTGGGTGTTTATATGTATAATATGTATATATTTACAAAAAAAAAGTATAATATGTAGTTTATCAACCATCTAGTTTCCGTAACACAAGCCTCGTAGCTTACCACGAAAACTAGATGGCGCTGTGTGACCTGTCTGGAAATATTTATTATTATTATTTATTATTATGTATATATATATTTATGCTATTCGGAACTTGGTATTAGAAAGACTTACGCCGATGAGTCCTTAATTAATTTGTGATACTTCTCGAGTCTGGTACGCTAGACCAGACTCGAGAAATGTCACAAATTAAATATTTTTTTTGTTCTCGACCGGAATAAAATCTACAGCTTTAACCGCTAGACCACGGAGGCAGTACCCAGGCAAAGTATATGCATAAAATGGCTATCGTATTAAATATTAATTATGAAAAAATATATATAAATACCCCACGTTACATTAAAGCTTAATCTAATGCATGTTTACAATAATCCCTTGTTATTACTGTATGAGATCGTGCGCGTGATAAATCAATGGGGTGTATCAGGCAAAGCTTTTTGTAGATGTCGCTAGCGGCAATGGTACCTTGTTTACACCTATGACGCATCATTTTTTTTTATAATATTGTTTTTTTTTTATGACAGAGTAAATTAACTTAACGTTACCTACCTTAGAAGACGAATTAAGAAAGCGAACACCGTCTTTTAAAAGTTAAAAGGTTGAATTAATAGAACGGCAATTTTGAGATCACCATATCTTTGATTTCGCTTAGAAATCTCGATTTGTACACTTAAAAGCTGCTCACTTCGGCATGATATCCAGAAAATAATAGATTTCAATTCAATTCGTTAATTTTGCAAGTAGGCATAGGACAAAAAGAGATGTATTCTGCACTTTTACACGTCAATTTTTACAGTATTGCTATAAAACAATATCATTTTATAGTACATAATGGTGAATCTGGAGCAGTACACGATAACCATCATTTGGAAAGAGAAACAATTAAATTATAAATACAGAATAACGCTTAACATTATAGCTGCTGTGTTTCGTAATAAAATTACAAGATTTCTATGCAACTGACAGTTATATAAGGTACCATCTATCATGCGCCATCTATCGTGATAAAAAGTTAGTGATACACCCATAGTTCATGTTTAAATTAAATTATTATCGTCACAGCCCCTAAAACACAGAGTCCTAGACCTCCACTGTTGAAGATGGCCTAAGTAAAGTAAAAATTAAATTAAGTCATACAAGGAGTCACACAACTGTTAAAGTAAAAATATTTCAGTGACACTGTGCATCTCTTTCTAACACTTAACACATTCGTATGAAAGAGTTAAAAGACATATTATTTATTTACATAATACCATTGAGTTATTGAAGAAGACAATAGGGAACTATTTCTATAGTGGAACAAATTATGGTTTTTATAGCTTTAATTAGCAACCGATTTTTTTTTAAGAATCCAACAGGGTTTTAATTTATATAAAGTACTTACGAATTTTAGGTAATTTCACTTAAGAGGCTTTAAGAGCGTATAACGCATTTGCACAATACAGCATTTTAAAATTCAGTATTCTTGAAACAAAGCATACCAAATTCGAGAAATATAACAAATAATTATTGTTTCCCAAACTAGAATCGAACATGGTAATTCATTAATCATTTTCATCTGCTGGCGTAACTACTAGACCACATAGAAATTTAATTAGTAAAAGAATTAGGTATATAAATAAGTATACAAATTTAAAGAAGACCGGTTGTATCATAGACATAAGTTACTGGGCCATAACTCGTCAGAATACAAAAAAAGTGTTAAGAATGTCTTCTTCAATATCTCAATGTTTATTACAGAGTCATTATGTATCTATCGCTATAACCAACCTCCAATTTTCTTTACATTGACAATTCAGTCTTTTTAATTCAATTTCTAACAAATTAAGCTACATTTATCAACGGCCATACCATCATCAAACCAAACAATGTTCTAATTTTAAAATGTTGTTTATTTTTAATTGTTCTGCAAATTTTACAGCTTCACGTAGCTGTTTTTGAAGGGTTCACTATGAGATTGATATGCTTCTGTTATGACTGGAGACTATCCGGTGATAGGAACCTTTTTTTTTTAGTATGATTATTTTATACGGAGTGCATTTTTGAGACGGGAAAAAAGAATATATTATGTCCGTAATTTATTTCAGACAGACTATATTTTTCAAAAGTACAACCAAACTTGAATGATCTTTAAACATGTTGTATTGTAAAACATTTTTATTTATATTTATATTGTGCGAGCGAGAGGGATGCTAAAGCGTTCAACACTCTTCAATTTATTTGATGTTTTGTGTTCTCATCTCCCGATGGGTGATGAATGAGGTGATAGGGAAGGCAAAGGGTCTAGCCCATACAGCCAAGTCTGACGTAATATATCTTTCCTTTTTATGAGAGTTGAAATCCCAGTTGTTGCAGAATTTGATGCTTTTCTTGGAGTCACTCGCGGCATTATAGCCCAAACACGTCAGGTAAAATATGGGAGTTCACGGCGCGGGAATACCGCAAAAAATAAACAGCAACTCGTGCCCCATAATTAAAGTCTAATTTATCGTTTTCCATAATTATTCACATTGTAGCACATTATTAAACAAAACAACACCACTTTTGACCAATAATACCCATAGTAAATAAATTTACAAAACAAAAACTTGTACTTGACATCTCCGCGCAAAATGGCGCGAAGAACCGATTTTTTTTTTGTGTTTGCTGACTTCACATAACTGTCACATAGTTTCAATGATTTGTTGATAATGTTGACTATTGACTATTAAAATACCTATGTGTTTTTTTTTTAATTATAATCTTTATTTTACCTAAAATCACACTGATTATCGTTTTAATTTACGAAATCATTTATATTTTATAAAATAAATACATTATTGTAGATTTCAGAACGTTGCCTTAAAAACATTAGTCAGCTGTTCTTATGGCGTGTTCGACTTGAAAGCAAAGCAAACGCGCTTTTTCTTATTCAATATTGCTTAAAGTATCGTTCGATTCGTTTACCGTATCTGCCGCTCGACAGAAAAACAGACTACCTCCTTCCATTCATATCTTCAAACATTTACTTACCACATACTTACTTTAGAAATAGAACAGTAATAACTAAATATATGTTACATTTTTATTTCACTTATTCCTTATGTAACATTTATATTTGTGTGTTATTATTTTATTTTAAACATATATAGGTATATGTGTATATATGTAAATCTTTTATGTAATATTATATATAAGTGTATAATATAAAATAAGATTGCAGCCATATTATAACTTTCCACACTCCCAAAGGTTGGTTGTCAGAAAATGCTTAGTCATCATTAAGCCCGCTGAACGGGAAACGACTAGGCGCTGGTGAAAATACTCCAAAATTGAGCGAAAGAAATGAAATTAGCAGCAACTAACCTTTTGTTCCGTTGTTTCGAATGTCGATAGAATTCTTGTAGTTTTAATAGCCGACGCGTCGTGATAAGCTCGGTGCCGACGAGGATCACAGCATAAATACGAAACACAATCACGGAAAAAAATAATATGCACGAAATTTAGGAGCAGCGATGTGCTTCGCGACCGGCATGATAGTTCCACTGCTCTCCATCAGAAGGCGTTGCGTTCGGCAGAAACGTCAACAACAGGAAGTTCGCCGAGCACAGTCGCTATCGCCCACCAGGGGGCGTCGGGTCGGCGGACGGTCACCCACACAAGTGCGCCGGCGCACAAAGGCGTTGCCGCCAATATTCAAATCAAACGACTCAAATAATGAAATATCTAACACCGCCCACCGTTAAAATATGATTTTAACTAGAAAGGAACAGGCGGGAATAGGAAACGAAAAATCAACAGAATAAATATAGAAACAAAATATATAGGTACATATACGTATGAATAAAGAAATAAAAGTTGGGTTAAAATACTTAAAATAAAATAAAGCTTACGCAAACTATAACATCGGTAATGGTTTAAGTACTTCGAACGCTAATCTGAACGTCATCATAAATCGAATCGTCGCTAGTTACATCCTAACCAATTAAAACCAAATATGAAACGAGTAAGAACGAAGCTTAAGTCGAGAATTGATTTACTAATATCTTATTATGAACAAAAACATCCACAATTTACTGCTCAAACAGTTTACTAAGAACGAACCGAAACGAAAGGCATTGCCGTTCAATAATAACTGCAAGAGAAGCATGCGAAATGAAGAGGTCTATTCTTGTTCAAAGTCAAAACGATTACGAAATTAAATCGAATTAAAAACGAGAACTAAATTAGAACCAATAAAGACGACTGCGACGTCAGACCTTAATCATTACAACGATACGGTATGAGGAAACAAAATAAATTCCAAATTAAAGGAAAATAAAATAAAAAATAAAAAACATTATTTTTGTAAAAAGTGAAAAAAAAAAAAAACTATTAAAAATTTAAACAGAAGTTATTTTTTATGCCAAGGGTAACGGGCATAATTTATGCACTGGCCGTTTGAGATATCCTTGCACAGTTTTTAATTCGACCGAACGAACAACGCCATCACCGGAAGGGTACACTTGGCTGACACGGCCCATTTTCCATTGTAATGGAGCCGTATTGTCTCCGCGAATTAGTACCAAAGCCCCAACAGAAATATTTTTAGAGTGATTAGTCCACTTGGCCCGCTGTTGCAAGGTATGCAAGTACTCACTATGCCACCTATTCCAAAATCGTTGCACAATCTGTTGAATTTGTTGCCATCTAGACAGACGATTAATTTTAACATCTGTTAAATCAGGGTCAGGCAACGCATTTAACGGCGAACCAATCACAAAATGTCCTGGGGTAAGGACGTGTAAGTCATTAGCATCGGATGTTAAAGGACACAGTGGACGCGAATTCAAAACACTCTCGATTTGCGTCAAAAGGGTTGACATTTCTTCGAAGGTAAAAACGGCTTGGCCTACAATACGAATTAAATGAATTTTAATTGATTTTACTGCAGCTTCGGCCATTCCGTTGAAATGGGGCGCGGCTGGTGGATTAAAGTGCCACTTTACGTTGTAGGAAGATAGTGAATCTGACAGAAATATTTTATTTGTTTTAATAAATTCGAATAGACATTTCAGCTCTTTACTTGCACCGACAAAATTGGTGCCACAGTCGCTGTGTATGTCTGAACAAAGACCTCTGCGACTTATAAAACGTCGCAAGGCAGCGAGAAATGCCTGGGTAGTAAGGTCGGAGACAAGTTCGATGTGTACTGCACGAGTGCACAAACA
This sequence comes from Tinea semifulvella, assembly GCA_910589645.1. Lineage (NCBI taxonomy): Eukaryota > Metazoa > Arthropoda > Insecta > Lepidoptera > Tineidae > Tinea > Tinea semifulvella. The sequence continues at coordinate 8,280,765 of OU342595.1, read as the reverse complement.
TACAAATACAGCAATATAAGATTTTGCAATTTTGGCATTACGAGCTGTATGGAATTTAGTAGATATAGGGCCAGCGTAATCAAGTGCTACACCTACAAATGGACGTAGCTGCTGTACCCTGGACGAGGGAAGGTCCGCCATTAAAGGCTCCACAGGTTTGGCTCTGTGTCTATAACACTTAAGACAGAGAAATATTCGCTTACGAACGATTCGTCTTGCAGACAAAATCCAATATTCTTGTGCTAAATAAGCCAAAGTGGCCTGCAAGCCAGAGTGAACATTAGAAATATGACAATAATCAACTAAAAGTGACGTAAAGTTACTGTCACTTGGTAACAAAAGGGGGTGTTTTCTTTCAAAATCAAACTTCGAATGAACTAGACGACCACCGACCCGAATCAGTCCTTGTTGATCCAAAAATGGATTTAATCGACGAAGGGCAACTGAGCAAGGTTTATCAGATTGAAGATTCCGAATGTCAGATTCAAACCAACAGCTTTGAATGCTGCGAATTAAATTAAGTTTGGCCTCAGACAATTCGTCCACTGTTAAAGGTCCAAAAATACGAGATTTAAACGTACACGCTCTTAGGAAACGACGACAATAAGCGAAAACCCTCAACAGTTTAACAAAAGACGAATATCTTGCTAGAATCGAAGGTTCTTCCGTTTGAGTAGCAGCCAAGGACACAACTGGATGTGAACGTCGTTCTGGAATTTCGATACTGTCTATGGAAGACACTGGCCACTTTTCCTCGGGTTCTTTTAACCAAAAGGGACCCGACCACCAAATATCGTGACCTACGATCTGTGCCGGGGACAGGCCTCGTGACGCACAATCCGCTGGATTGTCATTAGACCGAACATGTCTCCAACGCTCGGGAGCCACGACCTCTTGAATTTCAGCTACCCGATTTGCAACGTAGGTGGCCCAGTTGTGTGGAGAACTACGAATCCAAGTCAAGACGATGCTTGAATCGGACCACGCATACTCGGCAGCTACCTGAAGTTGCGACTTAAACGATTGCCGAACGAACACAAATAATTTAGTGAGCAATAATGCTGCGCACAATTCCAAGCGCGGAAGTGAAAGTCTTTTTAAAGGCGCGACTCGAGATTTAGCGACGAGAATAGCGGTCCCGACAAAACCGTCTGACTTTGAATAGCGCAGATATATAACGGCTGCATAGGCAGATTCTGAGCTATCACAAAATCCATGTAGTTCAATTTGACACAATTTAGCTGGAATATACCTGGGAATGTGTAGGCCTGAAAGCGACGAAAACTCTGATGCATAGCGTTTCCATTTTATTCTAATGCTTTCGGGAATATCAGAATCCCAATCCACACCAGCCAGCCACAATTCCTGCATAATAATTTTTGCCGTAATGACAACAGGTGAAAGAAAACCTATAGGATCGAATATACGAGCTATTTCGGCGAGAATAGAACGCTTTGTTTCCTTCAGCTGTAGAGGTTCAACCTTATACGAAAAAACATCCAAATGAGGATGCCACATCAATCCTAGAACTTTGGTTGAGTGGTCATCGTCCAATGGCACCGTAGCTGCTTCGAGTTCTTTGACTGACGCAGGAAGGCTGTTAAGAAGTTGGTTGTTATTTGAACACCATTTTCTTAGTTCAAAGCCGCCCTTGGCTAATAATGAAATGAGCTCACTTTGAAGATGTACAGCTGCATCCAGGGATTCAGCACCAGCCACCACGTCATCCATAAAGCTAAAACGCCGAAGAACTTCAGCAGCCTCGAAATGGTTGTTTTGATGATCATTTGCCAATTGTTGCAAGACACGAATTGCTAAAAAAGGCGACGACGAAACACCATAAGTAACTGTCTTAAGGCGGTAAACCAACGGTTCCTGCAATGAAGACTCTCGCCACAGAATTAATTGATAGTTTTGATGTTTCGGAGCAATCCAAATCTGTCTGTACATTTGACGAATGTCAGCCGTAAAGGCAACCGGATGAAGACGGAAATTGCATAACAGATCTGCAATGTCCTTCTGTAACTTTGGCCCTACATGTAATGAATCGTTCAAAGACCTGTCCAATGAAGTTTTAGCGGAAGCGTCGAATACGACCCGCAATTTTGTAGTTGTACTAGCAGGACGCAGAATCCCATGATGAGGGATAAAATAATGCTTGGTCCCAACAACGTCCTGAACAAGTTCCATGTGACCACATTGGAGATAATCCTGCATGAATTTAATATACAATTGTCGAAAGTCACTGTCACGATTAAATCTACGTTCCATCGAATGCAAACGCTTCAAGGCTAATGAACGGGATTCTCCTAAATTAGGTTCCTCCCTTTTAAAAGGTAACTCAACTATATATCTTCCAGACTGATCCTTGTGAAACGAACGAACAAAAAGATTTTCACATTGACGATCACTGGGAGACATAATAGTGCGTTCTGGGATTGATTCGATTTCCCAGAACCGACGAACTGCCTTATCTAGATCCAGAGAGGCACAAAACGAAAATTTAGAGTTATTTAGCAAGTCACGATTTATAACAAACGAGGAATTGACCTTTCCAATTAAAAGCCAACCCAACGAAGTGGAAATTGCTATTGGAGTCCCCAATGGGCCTCGAATAACTTCACCTAACATAATCTCTGCGTTGATATCACTCCCGATGAGAATATCAATAGGGGAAGGTTTGTAAAAATACGGGTCAGCAAGTAGTAACGAATCCAAGTGTGACCACGAATCGACATTTAATTCACACGCTGGTTTCGCGGTTGTAATGTTGGACAGAACTAGGGCACGAAATTCATACGAGGGACCACCATCTTGATGAGATTTTAGCACTGAGGATATTTTGCCTTTGACGCCAGTCTTTAGATCTCCAATACCTGCAATTGACATGTTTGACTTGGACCGTGGTAGTCCTAAACGGCGCGCCAACGTTTCTGTCACAAAAGATACTTCCGACCCCGAATCCACTAAAGCTCTAGCCAACTGGAAAGTTCCATACGCATCACGGATTAATACAACGGCAGTAGACAGTAAGACTACCTGTTTCGATCTACTTTCTGACGAACAGAGAGAGGCAACGAGGTCCTCATTCTCTTCAGCCATCGGACTGGACGGAAGTTCTTCGACCTGGCAAGCTTCAACCTCCTTAGGCATTTTCGAATAATGCAACAATGTATTGTGATGACTTGCGCTGCAAACCGTACACGAAATTTTCTCACAAGTCTCATTGGATTCATGGAAAGGCTTTAAGCATTTTAAACATAAACGCTTATTTTTTGCAAAAAGAAATCTATCATATGCCCTTTTCTCTTTAAATTGTGGGCATGAGGTAATCAAGTGATTCCGACGACAGCATACACAACCAGATGCCGAAGGAGAAGAACTCGCTACGAATGATGAAGACGATGAAGGTTTTGAGTGCGAAAACGACTTATTATACGACGATGATGACGTGCTGGTGCGAGCTGACCACACTGATTTTGAGCTTTCCCAGGAAATAACTTCGCGATCTACGAATTCGCGCAATTCCTTATACTTGGGAATGCGATTTGATGTAATCGTTCTCTCAAAATTCCGACGTGTATCCGGATCCATTTTTTTATATAACATATAATACAATATAAAATCCCATTGGTCCACAGGAAACCCTAGCGACTCTAACGCACTTAAATTCTCTGCGAACCCGATGACAATAGTGCGTAACGTAGACACCGAAGGAGTACTTAACGAGGGTAGTCGGAACAGGGATTCCATGTGGTGCATTGCTATTAGGCGTTCATTGTTATAATGGTACTCTAAAATTGCCCAGGCCTTAGAATAGTTTATATGGGTGAGTGGCAGCCCTTTAAGTAAGCGAGCTGGCTCGCCCCGAACGAACGACAATAAGTATTGGTATTTAGCGACGTCTGACAAATCCGAATTTGCATCAATCAATGATGTAAACAAATCACGAAACGATTTCCACTGCATATAGTCTCCGGAAAAGGTAGGAATCGATATCGTTGGCAATTTTACAATACTTTTGTCAACTCTGGAACTGGTGAAGGAATCGCGACGACTATCCCTAATCTCGTCCAACTCGAACTTAATCGATAAAATATTTCGAATTAAATCACTGAACAGAGCACGAATAGTCGAATGATTGACATCAATTGTTTTTTTGTCTATCAGTTCCAATGTTTCAATCTGGGTTTGAATTGATTCGAACTGATCTTGCAAACGATTAATCCCGTTACAAGACACCATAAATCGACGAAACGAGTCGACATCATGCCGCGCTTCTTGGCCCAATCTAATAATAGTATCCAATTCGCTTTCAATACACCCCCTGCGATGCAATAAACTCGCTAATTCGACTTCCGAAGTCATCTTCAAAACGAAACTCAATCGAAAATTAAATCGAAATTGGATTTGATAAATTTCAAGAATAGCGCCCTACAAAAATAATATTTTATTTTCGATCAAAATTTAAATTTCAAGATTTAGCTTTTATTTTATTTACGATCAGATATTTTAATATTGCGAAATAAATAATAATTATTATACCGATAATGAAGGAATTATAAAAAAAATAAATGGATGGGGTAGGAACAAAAAAAAACTAAAATGTAGGAATATTGACGGAATTTAAGGATTTTCACTACTAATTAGGAAGAATTATCCGGGTGAAGGACCATTATGAACGGGAAACGACTAGGCGCTGGTGAAAATACTCCAAAATTGAGCGAAAGAAATGAAATTAGCAGCAACTAACCTTTTGTTCCGTTGTTTCGAATGTCGATAGAATTCTTGTAGTTTTAATAGCCGACGCGTCGTGATAAGCTCGGTGCCGACGAGGATCACAGCATAAATACGAAACACAATCACGGAAAAAAATAATATGCACGAAATTTAGGAGCAGCGATGTGCTTCGCGACCGGCATGATAGTTCCACTGCTCTCCATCAGAAGGCGTTGCGTTCGGCAGAAACGTCAACAACAGGAAGTTCGCCGAGCACAGTCGCTATCGCCCACCAGGGGGCGTCGGGTCGGCGGACGGTCACCCACACAAGTGCGCCGGCGCACAAAGGCGTTGCCGCCAATATTCAAATCAAACGACTCAAATAATGAAATATCTAACACCCGCCTATGTACATTTTTAGTGCAATAAAGTATTTAAAATAAAATTAGAATAAATATAGTTAAGGAAAACGCTACTGGAACGTCTGTCAAAGCGAAATAAAGTAAAAACGCGATTTGCTTTGCTTTCAAGTCGAACACGCCATATTTACTATTACGTGATGTCATACAGCAGCCATTTGCAACTGTAGCGTTTCCGAGCGAAGACTCAAACACGATGTAATAAAGTTGATTTTGAACCCATAAAATACGAAAGTATTAAAAAACTCATTTTTGAAATATTTACAAATAGCCGATTAATAAGTTTGCTTGTTGTTGTTTTATTATGTTATCCTCTATGCCGGCTTCACATGGCTGTCTCTAAAGGTTGGCTATGAGATCGATGTGCTTCTGTCATGACAGGAGACATCCTATCATCATCGTCGAATTCAAAATTGGTTTCTAGAAGAGCCTCGGATTTGGACCGACTCTTGATGATGGGGGGAGAATCTAGATTGGAAGAGCTGGAAGAGTCGTGGGAGTGGGGGGAGTAGGAGTAAGGGTGCGGGGGTATATGAGGGGCGCGGGGGAGATTGTCCTCGTAGTACTGTTGTTGGTCTGAAATTTAAATAAAGATACGTTATTAAAAACATGAATCTATGAAATGAAATAAAATATTTATTTGTGATTGTATGGCTACAAATCAAGATGAACAATATATTTTACCTGCAAAAATCTACCTTTAGAGGCGTACAAATATTAATTTGAGTCCTAATACTAATTCACAATTATTCTAAAACTATAAATAAATAAATATAAATAAATAAATATTTCCAGACAGGTCACACAGCGCCATCTAGTTTTCGTAGTAAGCAACGAGGCTTGTGTTACGGAAACTAGATGGTTGATAAACTACATATTATACTTCTTTTTTTGTAAATATATACATATTATACATATAAACACCCAGACCGAGACAAATTATACAATGTACAACTTGCCCCCGGTGGGAATCGAACCCACGACCTCCCGAGTTCTCGGCAACGTTTGTTCAAACACGGAGGCGGTCTACTACGGCTAAATAAACAATTTATTTATAACAATAATCTTATATAGGTTCATTACATATGTCAATACTATATAATATAAATAAATCTCAAAATAATACACCTAGATAAGAAAAATGTCAAAATAAAATAAAATAATAAAAATTCCTACGTGATTCGCATATAATTATTATATTCGGTCAATGAATATAAACTATTTTCCAATAACCAGCGATGTACCTAGTCTTCCACGGAATAATTTATTTGGCAATTCTTTTATGCTTATTATAAATTGTTAATGCCAAACGGAACATGCTATCTCTGCTATTGCATCTATGCTAATGTTATAAATGTGAATTAATTATATATGTTTGTCTCGTTTTTACGCCTTGATTAAACATATTTTTATGAAATGTCATCATGCATTTTGAGCTATTTTTCTACACAATTTTTATTTTTTTAATTTTAGTTTTAGTAGATGACGGCAATTCGAGCCTGATCCCGAAACGTATTGATACACTTTACTGGGATTATCGGCACGAACGGTGGATACTTCCTCGCCCCAGCAGACTGGGCAAATTGCCACCACCACCAATTTATTCATCACAACATTTGGGTGCTTAGGAAGTAATTGTTATGTTTATGCTTGTGTGTGTCTCGAAAGTCATTCTTAGTGTTCAGGTTCTCATGGTGTGGCGTGTCCGGTGGTGCCCCTTCCTTAGAAGGTCATTGCAGTGGTGGCACGTGTGTCGGGTCCCGGTCCGCACCCTAAGGGCCTGGTTGAGCGGGGGGATGGCTGGCACATGCGTTATGTCCGTGATCGGGTGCTGCTGTGGGGGCCTGGGACCTCTGCCGAACATGTTCAATTTATTGTTCTTAAATTAACAGAGGTTTTTGCGTTTTGTCGACTTTCGGGTTGCACATAGGCATTCTGACTTGCCAGGTGGGTTACTGCTGTACCAGGTATTGTATTCTCATAGGTACTGATAACTTAATTTAAAAGGTTATTAATTGATCGTTGTGGTGCAGTTTTGTATATGTTTTATTTTGTAAATCTGATATAGCTGAGTTTTCCTTGCAGATTCCTTTCTCAGTCAGATTAAACATTATCAGGTCACACGAATCTGCTAAGCTGCTGGTCTTCTGCTAACAGCTTACTTATTGGACCACTTTGCTGCTTAGTATTCTACTAGCAGGAGTAGAATCATTCAAAATAATTAAATTAATGACGTTTTATAAGTGCCTGTAATAGGTTTACGTGAATAAAGATATTTTGACTTTGACTTTGACACAGCCCCTATAGACACGCCGCTAGTTGAAGCTCTAGTTTCGCTACTTACCGCGGCGTGGCGTGTACGTCTATTGGTATAAATACCGGGCGGCCACACGCAGCAGCGCGCACAATTATTTTTCGTCCTAGTGGACATAATTTATTTCTTTCGTGTGACCTCGTCACCGTACCGCATAATTTAATTTTCTGTCCCAACCGCCTTGCTACTATTATTTTTTCTTAAGTTTAAAATTACCACAGTGCTCTCCCAAAATATTAACGATTACTCAGAACACACACAGAACAGACAATAAACACTCCACATCATTCTACACTGACACACATGTGAGTATTAGTGGAACGTGGATTGTGGAGATCTGGGTAAGTTGCTTTCATTTCATATACGACCCCTAATTCGCAATATTATCCCGCCTAACCAGGCTTAACACGTAGGGTGTGAAGACGCTGCGTGGCCTGGCTATAGTTTTGGTGCCTCCTGTGAGGAATGAACTCCTCATTTTCTAGAAATTTCTTCGTTTTTATCACACGTTTACGTGTAACCCCGCATTTTCCTAAAATTTTGTGATTTATGCATGTGGTAAATTTAACTTTTAAACCCGCGTTTTTTTTTGTACCTACATAATTTATTTATTTTTTGTGTCGCCACCGCAATTTATTAATTTTCTATCATTTTGTTAATTTAAATTTAAATTAACAACGCATTTTTATATTTATTCTTTTTTTATTTGTAGGCTATTTTCATATTTTACTATGTCTAAAGGTGTTAAGTCTCTAGGTTCTCAGCTTTCCATGCTGCACAAGTGTCGTGAAGCTTATTTTTCTCGTTTACAAAACATATTTGATAGTTCTTCATCGCTTAATACTAGTGAACGCCGCGAGGAGTTTTTATCATGCTCCGAAACTATCGATGACATTCGCAAAGATTACATGCAATGTCTTCGAGAGATAAACGATACCAACACACTGCTGGATCCCGATTATTCGCCTAATTTTTCGGGATGGAGTGCTTTCGAAGACCTGTATTGTCGAGTACGTCGTATCAAAAATAAATTAACACAGGTTTCATCAGACCCCGACACAGTCTGCTTTGAATCTTCAAAGCCTAGATTGCCGCCGATTGATATTCCAGAGTTTTTTGGTAATCCAACTCAGTGGGGTAATTTTTACGAAACGTTTAAAAATACAATTCACTGTAATCCAAAACTTAGTAAATCTGAGAAACTGTATTATTTACTCGGCAAGTTAAAAGGTAAAGCGCAACTTGTTTTCTCTGGCATTTCCCCCACCTCCGAAAATTACGAAACGATTTGGAAGTTATTATTATCCAAATACGAAGACAAGCGTTTTTTAGCTACTACTTTTCTCGACCAGATTTTTGACCTAAAACCTTTGCCCAATCCAGCCGGCGCAGCAATGATCGAAACTTTTATTGATAAATTCGCCGCGTCGATAGCCGCGCTAAAAGATTTAAATATTGAGAAATTATCTGATTACATTTTCATATATCTTGCTTTAAAACGTTTGGATAAGGATACTTCAAAGGCTTTCGAAATGTCCGTCCGAGATGTGGACATACCTAGCTACGATACTTTTATAAATTTCGTAAAAGGGCAGGCTAAAATCATGCAACGTATAAATCCCGGCACTTCTAAACCTACTGTAAAAATAGACGAAAAACCTAAATATGTTTTTCCTAAAATCGCTCATTCTTATTTAAATACCCATTCTGAAAACTGTTTATTGTGTAAAGACTCTCATGAGTACATTTATAATTGTCCTAAATTTCTCGATTTTTCTCCTAACGAACGTCTTCATTTCATAAAAGAACAACAATTTTGTACCAATTGCCTCAGCCAAAAACATAGGTGGAGTAATTGTAAAAGTGCAAAAACTTGTAGGTACTGTAATTACAAACATCATAGTTTATTACATTTGCATCAAACAAAGTACCCAAATATGACTAATCCAGATACAAATTCACGACTACCCTCATGCGCTCAAACTGCAAAAAGTTCTCTCGTCTCGTTCTCGACCGCCGCACGGTCCGAGCAAAACACACCTCCCGCTCACACTTCCGATGGTTCAGCTGGCAACGTATCGCTAATGTCGGCTAACTTCGCGAATGACATAAACAAAAGATTAGTTTCTCGTAGTGTTTTGTTAGGTACGGCGCGAGTGAATGTTTTAGATCGTTACGGAAACTTAAAAATGTGTCGGTGTATCATTGATCCTGGTTCTCAAAACCATTTCATAACAAGTGAGTGTTGTCGTAGACTTGGATTAAGTGTAAACCAACTCAATCGTAAAACAATTATCAAAGGATTGGGTGATAACTGTAGCAGTACAAAAGGTAAGGTTTTTATTAATTTTTCATCTCGTGTTTATCCCGATCAATCTTACGATATCGAGACGTTAGTGTTGGACAAGATTACCGATAAGTTACCGACTTGTAAAATTAACTTAAATTCTATCGATTATTTACGAGGCTTATCTCTTGCCGACGAGGAGTTTGGCCAACCAGACTGTATCGATATATTGATCGGCGCAAAGTTATTTGTTGACTTATTGTTACCGGTAAAAATTACCGGTCCTCCGCATATGCCTTCAGCGTTTTCTACCACTCTTGGTTACGTGATTATGGGCGAAGCAGAAATATCCTCGGAATCTGACTGTACTCTTTCTTATTTTTCTACCACAGATTCCATTCACGATGATCTAAGCAAGTTCTTTAAGTTAGAAGATGTTAATGACGAGCCTATTTTATCCGACCAAGATAAACAATGTGAACAATATTATACTTCTTCGACGTCCCGCGATCCCTCTGGGAGATTTATTGTTAGTTTACCATTTAATTTTGAACCCGCTCGCCTCGGCGATTCGCTTAAAATTGCAACTAAACGTTTTTATAATCTAGAACGCAAATTTACTAAATATCTCGCATTCAAACGTCAATACGACGAGGTTATTCTCGATTATATAAACCAGGGTTTTTTATGTGAAATATCGGAACCCAAAAATTATACTGAGGGTTATACCATACCTCATCATGGTGTACTACGAGAGGACAAACTGACCTCAAAGCTGAGGGTCGTTCTTGACGCCAGCTGTGCGACGGATTCTAAAGTTTCTCTGAACGATATTTTACATACTGGCCCACCTCTTCAAAACGATTTATTTAATATTTTATTAAACCTACGTCTTTTTAAAATTGCCATCACCGCCGACATACGTCAAATGTATCTCCAGATTATTGTACGTGAACAGGATCGCTCGTTTCAACAAATAATTTACCGTTTTAACAAAAATGAACCGCTTAAATATTTTTCTTTTAGCCGCGTCTGTTTTGGACTTTGTGTCAGTCCTTATCTAGCCATTCGTACAGTTCATGAGCTTGCTAAGCAGGAGCAAACTAAGTATCCCTTAGCGTCCGAGCTCGCTTTACGTGATTTATATTTGGATGACTTGGCCAGCAGCTTCATGGAGGTCCAGGAAGCTACGGAAGCCGCCGAACAAATTATAAATATGTTTTCCGCCGGTGGTTTCGAGATGGTCAAGTGGGCAACCAACTGTCGCGAGTTGTTGTCGTGTTTGCCGGAGTCATATCGTCTTACGGACCCGGTCAATCTTGACAATGATGATTCTCTTAAAGTTTTAGGTATGCAATGGCTCCCCGCTAGTGATGTATTTTTCTTTACTATCTCTCTCTCTCCGCGCTCTTGTACAAAGAGAAATATGCTATCCACTATTGCCCGTTTATGGGATATTCTTGGCCTCGTTGGCCCTGTTATCGTTTTCGCCAAGCTTCTTATCAAACAACTTTGGTCTCTAAAGCTTGACTGGGACGATACGCCGCCTGATCACGTGATCAACACATGGTCAAGATTTCAATCTGAGTTGTCACTTTTGGATCAGCTCAGGTTTCCCCGCCATTTAAATGTTTTTAAAAATAGTCGAGTTTCTATAGTTGGTTTCGGCGACGCAAGTGAACAGGCGTACGGCGCAGTCGTATACCTGCACGCCAACACCGACGGCGACTGTACCACGACGTTGTTATGTTCAAGGTCAAAGGTCGCTCCTGTAAAAACTATATCTCTCGCGAGACTCGAACTATGTGCCGCGTTATTACTCGCGAAATTAATTCGTGCTGTTTTAACTAATTATTCTCCTCGTATCAATATCGAAAATATATATGCCTTTTCAGATTCAACTGTTACTCTTCACTGGATTAATTCCTCTCCGCACCGCTTTCAAACTTTCGTAGCGAATCGAATAAGCAAAATACAAAACTTATTGGATTCAAAATATTTTTATCACATATCCGGTGTCTCCAATCCGGCAGATTGCCTCTCCCGCGGATTGTTACCTTCGCAGTTTGTTACACATCCACTGTGGTTTGTTGGTCCGCCTTGGATGGACATGGACGTATATCAGTGGCCTGTCCAAAAGTTTAAAGTCGATAATTCTGATAATATCCCGGAAATAAAAACTATCGCGCTTACTTCTACTAATCTTCTGGATTGCGTAGAAGAAGATTTTTTATATAAAATCGCACTTAAATATTCTTCGTGGGGCAAGCTGCTTAGGATTGTTGTATACATTTATAGATTTTTAAAACGTCTCCCTCATAATAAATTTATTTCTACTTCCGACTTAGATTTCGCTGAGAATAAAATTTTAATTGCTTTACAGAATGTCTATTTTAAAGATGAAATAAAAAATTTAAAATCTAATAAATCATGTCCGAAATACATTCAAAAATTAAAGCCGTTTATATATGACGACGTCATTCGTGTAGGCGGTAGATTATCCAATACTGACCTCTCGTTTGACCACCGCCATCCTGTATTGTTGCCTAAAAAGGATCATATTGTCAATTTAATTATAGATTATTGGCATAAACGAAACTGTCATCCCGGTCCTAACCTATTATTAAGTCTTCTTAGGCAAAAATATTGGATAATTTCCGGTCGTAGACTTATTCGCTCTCGTATCGATAAATGTAACGCTTGTTTTCGTACTCACCCGCAACCTACTTTTCCACTTATGTCAGATTTGCCTCAGTCACGTGTGAAAACGGTACCTAAGGCTTTTATTAATACGGGTTGTGACTACGCCGGGCCCTTAAATATAACGTTAAGGCGCGGTCGTGGTGTCCGTAGCCAAAAATGTTATATATGTTTATTTGTTTGTATGACGACGCGAGCCATACATATCGAACTAGTCTCAGAGTTAAGTACCTCTTGTTTTATGTCTGCATTTAAACGTTTTCTCTCCCGCCGCGGTCCAGTGTCGGTTATGTATTCCGATAATGGTACTAATTTTGTAGGTGCGAAGTCGTACCTTACAGACTTATTTAAATTTATTACTTCACACGATTATAAAAATAGTTTATCACATGAATTGTCTGAGTATAAAATAGACTGGCAATTCATCCCTCCCATCGCTCCACATTTCGGCGCTTGGGAACCTATGATTAAAAATGTCAAATCTCATTTATTCCGCGTTGTAGGTAATCAAATCCTTACTTATGAGGAAATGACTACAGTTTTGTGTCAAATAGAGAATATTATAAATTCTCGCCCGCTTTGTGTAAATTTAAGCCAAGATCCCGGGGAACCGTTGGCTCTCACTCCGTCTCATTTCTTAACACTTACCCCACTGAAGTATTTACCATCGCCGCCGGTCGAAGATACTCCGTCGCATTTATTAGAACGTTATCAGTTACTCGATAAGCTTGTGCAGTCGTTTTGGGACAGATGGTCCTTAGAGTATCTTAGCACCTTACAGACTCGTCAAAAATGGAATGTTTCATCCGACAATGTCAAACTTGGAACTATTGTTGTAATTAAACAAGATGGTAAGATTTCTCCCTTACAATGGGAACTTGGTGTCATTTCTGAGGTCCATCCTGGTCGGGATGGAATAGTCCGGGTGGCCACGGTCAAAACATCAAAGGGTTTTTATAAGAGACCCGTGGTTCGCTTATGTCCGTTGCCAACGCAATAGACATATATTATTTTCGTTCCTTTTTTTTATTTTTTTTTTATTTTTGTTATTTGTTTTATTTTTGGTTTTCTTAGTTTTTATTTTCCGCATGCATATATTCTTATATCTATTTTTTTATTATTTTTCTTTGTTTGTTCCTTGTTTTGAAGGATTATTCCTTCAAGGCGGGGGCTATAGACACGCCGCTAGTTGAAGCTCTAGTTTCGCTACTTACCGCGGCGTGGCGTGTACGTCTATTGGTATAAATACCGGGCGGCCACACGCAGCAGCGCGCACAATTATTTTTCGTCCTAGTGGACATAATTTATTTCTTTCGTGTGACCTCGTCACCGTACCGCATAATTTAATTTTCTGTCCCAACCGCCTTGCTACTATTATTTTTTCTTAAGTTTAAAATTACCACAGTGCTCTCCCAAAATATTAACGATTACTCAGAACACACACAGAACAGACAATAAACACTCCACATCATTCTACACTGACACACATGTGAGTATTAGTGGAACGTGGATTGTGGAGATCTGGGTAAGTTGCTTTCATTTCATATACGACCCCTAATTCGCAATATTATCCCGCCTAACCAGGCTTAACACGTAGGGTGTGAAGACGCTGCGTGGCCTGGCTACCCTAGAACACAGAGTCCTAGACCTCCACTGTTGGACATGGGCCAAATTTCTGGATGTAATCATTATCATTACAGCCCCTAGAACACAGCGTTCTAGACCTCCACTGCTGGAGATGGGCCTTCCAGAACATACATCTGGAGAATTTGGCCTACACTCGCCACGCTGGCCAGACGGCTTGGCGAGGATATGATGTCATTTTTTTATGACAATTTATTAACGATTCCACAAGTTGGTATTAGCGGAACCGGGACCGACGGCTTAACGTGCTCTCCGAGGTGGTGTTGTAAATCTACGACAAATGTACGTAAGAAAATTGTATTTCTCATTGGTTTTTTTTTTTTTTTTTTTATACTAGCACGACATGTGACCCTGCGCCCACCTGATGGTAAGTGGCGCGCAGGGTCCATGAATGTTAGCAACTGGAATCAAACCCTTATATCCGACATCAGTCCCTAACACTATGCCGGCTTGACTAGATGCCTTTTCACACTTCGCTTGAAGGACTCCAGGTTATAGGAAAGTGGAAACACAGAGGCTGGAAGAGCATTCCACATCTTTATTGTGCGACAGATGTATGAGTCACCAAATTTATAGGTACGCGAAGGGATGGTTACTACGGTATGTGGGTGCATATTCTGACCTGTGCGTGTGGTTCGGTTGCGGAATGGAGAGGAAGGAATTAGGTTATAGAGCTCTTCAGAGCACTCACCATAGTATAGCCGGTAGAACACGCTCAGAGAAGCCACATCTCGGCGAAGCTGCAGGGATTCGAGAGTTCCAGATATAGTGGCATCGTCCACAATTCGAACAGCTCGCCTTTGTAGGACATTAAGAGCATCTGTGAGGTACTTGGCTGAACCATCCCAAAGGTGTGAACAGTATTCCACGCATGATCTGATCTGTGCTTTGTACAGCAACAGTCTGATTGATGGCGGGAAAAACCGCTTCACCTTGTTCAGTATTCCGAGCTTTTTTGACGCTGTTTTGGTGACGCTCTCAATGTAGTTCCGGTGGTTAAGGTCTGAGCGTATTTCCACCCCGAGGATGCTGAAGCTGGGCTGTAGATCCAGCGTGGTGCCCTGAAGAGTGGGGGGAGGAGAGAAGGGGGACTTCTTGGCCGTCAGCGTGCATGCCTGGGTCTTGTTGGCATTAAACTGGACAAGATTTTGGACACCCCACAAATATATTTTGTGAAGGGTGTCGTCCAGTTCTGCCGTCATAATACGCCGTGATTCCTCTAGTTGGCTACCTCCCAAAGCTCGGGGACTTAGATACCTCCCGTGGGCCGTGCTGTCGTTTGCATAACAATGAATGTTGCCCAGAGACAACATATCATTGATATGCAGAAGAAAGAGTGTTGGTGATAACACACGAGCCCTGCGGTACGCCAGCGTTCACTGACATGAAATCAGACGCATTCCTGTCCACAAGGACACGAATGCTGCGCTCATGCAGGAAGCCAGCTATCCAGTCCACCAGCCGTGGGGGCAGACATGGGTGGGTTTGAACCGACCTTTGTAGGATTTAAGGAACGCGTTCTTACAACCAAGCCACCACCGCGCCTGGATGTAATATTTTATGACAATTCATTAACGATTCCACTATTTGGTCGTAGTGGAACCGGCACCGACGGCTTAACATGAAGCACGGGAACGATGGTGTTGTAAATCTACGACAAATGTACGTAAGAAAAGTGTATTTGTCATTGGTACATGTCTGGGTTGCGACCTACTTTTTTACGAATTTATTGAAAGCGTTCTTTCAACCTTATTTGTCAGACAATATCCGGAATTCTTTCCAAAAGTTGAGGATATACTCAAGAAAGAGTCAAGAGGCCAATACAAGCATGATTTATATATACCAAAATGTAAACATAGCTTAGTAAAGAAAAATGTGTTCCAAAAAAGAAAACAAAAAAAATCAAAAATCAAAACACATATTTTCTAGAATACGGTACATATTGTGGCTAGTAGTACAGTTTTATTCCGTGGAAGACTACATCGCTGGTTATTGAACATTTTATTATTTTATTTTATTTTGATATTTTTCTTATCTAGGTGTATTATTTTGACATTTATTTATATTGACATATGTAATGAACCTATATAAGATTAATGTATGTAAATAAATTGTTTGTTTTAGCCGTAGTTTTAGAATAATGGGGTGTATCACTAACTTTTTATCACGATAGATGGTACCTAATATAACTGTCAGTTGCATGGAACACTTGTATTTTTATTACGAAATTTATTATTTTCTGGGTATTATGCCGAAGTGAGCAGCTTTTAAGTGTATTTCTAAGCGAAATCAAAGATATGGTGATCTCAAAATTGCCGTTCTATTAATAAAACCTTTTTTAATTTTTAAAGACGGTTTGCGCTTTCTTAATACGTCTTTTAAGGTAGGTAACGTTAATTTAAAATACATTTTTCTGTTATAGAAATAAAAAACTACAAAAATAATAATAAATGATGCGATATAGGTGTACAACAAGGTACCATTGCCGCTAGCGACATCTACAAAAAGCTTTGCCTGATACACCCCATAGTTAATTAGTATTAGGATCAAATTAATATTTGTACGCCTCTTAAGGTAGATTGTTGCAGATAAAAAATATATTGTTCATTTTGATTTGTAACCATACAATCACAAATAAATATTTCATTTCATTTCATTTCAACTGACCTTTTATGATTCCATTTCCTTGTTTGACTTGGCGCTGTAAGCCGTTTTTTATACTTAAAAAAGAACAGTGCGTTTTGCTTTATTTACTTGAAATTCAAGTCGAACACTCCATACAACTATGCAATGATGTTAGTTGACACTATTAAAAAAAAAACTCACCGGCAACATTATTTCTTTGTCCAAACGTAGTTTGTGGTGCGCTTCCTAGCTGCGGTTCGTCTGGCATTTTTGACTTTAGTTCCATTAAGAATGACAGTTTGGGCTGGGTACCAAAATTCGGTGTTCCGTAGGGACCAGAGATCTTGGGCTTTTCTCCAAATTTATCATAACCACCCAACGGTAAGGTATCAGAGTTATAGTACTGATCGCTAGACGGAGATAAGGTGTCGTCTTCTTGGGGTGAAGCTAGACCACCTAAAAAAATTGGTAATAAAATCTGTTCAAATTTATAAATCATCATAATCACGACCGTTTCCCTTTCGGGGTGGTCAGAAACCACGCTTATAAATTAGCGGATTCACATTTCGCCAACTTTACTATAAGCCAATCATGACAAGTGGCAAGCTCGTCGATGTCTCCAGCGTACCAAACTCGAGAAATATCACAAATAAATTAAATATTATGTAAAGAAATACATTTACATTAATAAATATTTTTGTGTCCCGACCAGAAATTGAACCCGGTACCTCCAAGTCTAAATTCACAAAATAAGTCAAAATATAAATAATGACTTGCAAAAAAGGCATCTATTATACTGCGTGGAATTTATTAAACAGCAAATATTTTATGTTACAATCCAGAATAAAATTAAAGAACTATGTATATTTTATTTTAATCATTCAGTAATAAAATCTTAAGTTACGGTGCAGAGAAGTTTTCCTAAAAATATCGCAACTCATACTGACCCTAATCAAGTAGGTAGCGAGAGGTCGATGATCGCGCGAACGTTAATTTACATAATTAAGGGCTTATTCACCATACAGTAGTGTTTTGTTTTTCGTTTTAATGATATTCGTCATTAAAAAAAAAAACATTATTTACTTCAAAAGGGGGTTCATCATCATCATCATCGTCATTATCAGCCTATGTCTCTCCACTGCTGGATGTAGGCCTCCCCCAAGGCTCGCCATTTTGCACGATCTTTTGCCACCCTCATCCAGCCCCCACCAGCGACCTTTTTCAGGTCATCCGTCCATCTGGCGGGGGGTCTTCCCACTCTGCGTTTTCCTGTACGTGGACTCCACTCCAGAACTCGTCTACTCCATCGGTCATCGGTTCTGCGACAGACGTGTCCGGCCCATTGCCACTTCAACTTACAAATTTTGAAGGCTATGTCGGTAACTTTGGTTTTCTGACGGATGTCTACGTTTCGGACTCTATCCATCAGAGAAATACCGAGCATAGCTCTCTCCATAGCTCGCTGAGCGACTTTAGGGGGTTCTACCAAAGAATAAATATTTGCTCCTTTTATAATTACATGCAGTATATACCGAGTTTATCAAAAAAGACAAGCAACTATTTAAATAGTGTCAATTATCATAGATTAACCATTATAGACATCAAATTATTTTTCAAGCTCAAGTGAAAAGAACATTTTCCACTATTTTAACTTTATAATCATTGGGAAAAGGTAAATAATTTTAGTTGCATAGTTATATTAACACGCATTAATTAATAAGGCAAAATACTTTTTTAAATGAACGCATTTGAAACGTTATTTTGCAGTGGCAACCTTTATGCGAGAATACAATTTTTAATGGCGTTTTACGAGTTCTTCGAGCCATTTTTCACGGACATGTCAAGTGCAAGTTTTTGTTTTGTAAATTACTTTTCTGTGGATATAGTTAGTCAAAAGTGGTGTTGTTTTGTTTAATAATGTGCTACAATGTAAATGATTATGGAAAACGATGAATTGTGACTCTATATATAGGGCTGAGCAGTTTATTTTTTGCGGATTTTCCGCGCTGTGAACTCCCATATTATACCCGACGTGTTTGGGCTATAATGCCGCGAGTAACTCCAAGAAAAGCATTAAATTCTGCGACATCTGGAATTTGATGATAACCTCGAAAAAAAATATTACGTCAGACTTGGCTGTATGGGCTAGACCCTTTGCCTTCCCTATCACCTCATTCGTCATCCATCGGGAGATGAGAATACAACATAGCTTTACACTGACAGTTTCTGTTATTTAAGAGATTCCATTATATAACGTATGCGATTAAGTAACAGAATATATCTACTGTGCCCGATGAGTGGTATAGTTTTAGCTGTAAATAACCTGAATAAGATATGTTTTATTGTTACTGACCTGGGTGATGTATGATGGGTATTTCCTCAGTGGTGACCGTGTTGAGTGAGGGGTCTCCAGAGTTCTCCCGATAACCGTCGTTACGGTAAGACAGGTTGTATGGTCTGCAAATATGCACGCTTTTAATACAGGAGTGGTTCAGTTGTTACAAAAAGTGGTAATTCTCGGGAAAAGAGTGGCAACACTCGCAAAAGAGTGGAATCACCCTAACACTAGCGCTGCCTATACCTATACTTATAGCTTCTATATAGGTAGAGTAAAGTATCATCACGACCGTATTTCTTATGTGGTCAGAAACCACCCTTTTTAAAAATATGCGGATTCACATTGGATGCTCAAGACTCGTCGATGTCTAGATGTCAGATCGTGTAGTAATGTAAATTGACACAGCTTCCTTACAGCCACGAAATTAATTTAAGTTAATTTGATTTTATTATAATTAGACATTATATTATAATTATTTTAGATTATAAGTTGACACATTTTTTTTTTTTTTTATTAAGTTTACTAGTTAGTTTAATAAGTTAACACGGCCTTTATAAAGCCACAAATTTAGGTTAAGCTGCAGTACTTGTACCAATGTCACTTACTTATTTCGGTCCATCCACAATTTAATTTTTAATTAATTTAAATAACATTGTATTTTATTTGTAAAAATTGACAAAATCCGAGTGTTACCTGTGAACCAAATGGAAATAAATAATTTGAATTCTAACAAAATGAATATTTCTTCTTTTTAATACTAGTAAAAGTAATAATGGCAATCGCCACTAAGGCATTTGTGCCAACATCACGTTTGTATACATTAATTTAAAAAGTAATAAGGGAACGCAATCTTCAATGTTGCCAGAAAAAAAAACTTGTATTACCGGAAATATTTAAAATGGTAACATTTATGCCTTTTAAGGTATGGAGAGTTTACAACTAAGAATACTGATTTAGACGATCCCTTGAGGGAACCCGTTCCACTATATATTCCACTACATGATCATCACAGCCCCTAAACTCCCACTGTTGGAGATGGACCTTCCAGAAAGTTCAGGAGAATCTGGCCTACACTCGCCACGCTGGCCAGACGGGTTGGCGAGGTTCTGATGCCACTTCACTAATGACAATTTATTATCAATACCACAAGTTGGTATACGAGGGTCAAACTAGTAAGTTATTAGTTTTATTATATTTTTCAAAATGGAATCCATTCATCATTTTTATTAGGTGGTAGGCGGACTGATGGTGTTAATTTGCCCAGTCTGCCGGAGCAGGGAAGTATCTACCGTTCGTGCCGATAAACCCAGTAAAGTCTATAGACACGTTTCGGGATGAGGCTCGAATTGCAGTCATGCCCAGTCAAGCCGGCATAGTGTTAGGGACTGATGTCAGTCATGAGTGTCTGATTGCAGTTGCTAACATTCATAAACCTCGCGCGCCACTTACCATCAGGTGGGAGCAAGGTCACATGTGGTGCTAGTTATTAAAAAAAAAAAGTATTGGGTATCATAAAAGCGGTGGTGGCTCACTGGGGTGTATCAGGCAAAGCTTTTTGTAGATGTCGCTAGCGGCACTGGTACCTTGTTTACACCTATGACGGATCATTTTAAAAATGTTTTCGTGGTTTTATATATTTATAACAGAAAAATGTATTTTGAATTAACCTTAAAAGACAATTTAAAAACAACCAAACACCCCGTCTTTAAAAAGAGAAAAGGTTTTATTAATTGAACGTCACTTTTAAGATCACCATATTTTTGATTATGCTCAGAAATCTCGATTTGTACACTTAAAAGCTGCTCACTTCGGCATAATATCCAGAAAATAATAAAAAACGTAATAAAAATAAAAGTTTTTTATGCAACTGACAGTTATACTAGGTACCATCTATAATGCGCCATCTATCGTGATAAAAAGTTAGTGATACACCCCATTGTAAGAACACATTATTTCTATATTACTTCCCTCATCGTTTAAGTGGTTTATTTATATATATATATATATATAATTTATTTATGTACGTGTTATGTAATAGTAAGTAAATATTGGTATGTATATATTGATATATATGGACTTACTTAATATTGCATCTACATCTATACTGTTGTTCTCGGTGTAAATATTTGCCAATTGCAATGATGTCAAATGCCAATTTTTGCTTTTAAGGAGAACTAATATTGTAAGTTTGCCATTATGATATTTATGTAAAAATAACACAGCTTGAAATAATACTTAGTGAAAACTTACTATATGATACTTACCGATTATTATTTTGTGGCACGGAATATTCTGGTGAAGCAGGTTTTTTCATGAATGATGTATGTGTTAAAGCCATGACATTAGGATTGGGGTTATGTGCTTCATAAATATCAAAGCTTTGGTTATCTTCCACGGACGAATTAAACTGACTCTTCTCCATGGATTCCATGGAAGCACTCGAAGCGATCATCTTGCGATAATCCGAACCCTTCGTCAATGTTTCTGTTGAACGAGTGCTCTGGAATTGTATAAAAACTAAATAAGATTATGTAGAATTTATAAATAATAAAGTGGACGCAACTTCACTATTTTTTTTTTAATACTAGGACGTCATGTGACCTTGCGCCCACCTGATGGTAAGTGATTGTGGCTGCAAGGTCACATATCGTGCTAGAATATATTTAAAAAAAAACATTAAACTTTAAAACCGGTAAATTACACTAACATTTATACAACATAACATTTAACACGATAATAATATGTCAACTTCATAAAAATACTATTAGACTAACATTTACGCAACATAACATTTAACAGGTACAAACAATATGTAAACTAAATAAATAAAAAAATATAATACCTGTAAATTACACTAACATTTATGTAACATAACATTTAACAGGTACAAACGATATGTCAACTTCATAAAAAAAATACTATTAGACTTGTAAATTACACTAACATTTATGCAACATAACATTTAACAGGTACAAATGATATTTCAACTTCATAAAAAATACTATTAGACTTGTAAATTACACTAACATTTATGCAACATAACATTTAACAGGTACAAATGATATTTCAACTTCATAAAAAAAACTATTAGACTTGTAAATTTGACTAACATTTATGCAACATAACATTTAACAGGTACAAACGATATGTCAACTTCATAAAAAAAACATTTAACTTTTAAATTATACGCATTCAAAAACTCATTTTTTTCATTACAGCCCCTAGACCTCCACTGCTGGAGATGGGCCTTCCAGAACATATATCTGGAGAATTTGGCCTACACTCGCCACCACGAGTTGGCGAGGGTTTTAAAAACTCATTTTTATTCAATTGAAAAGTAAATGGAAAAAAAAGTAGTATTATCACGACCGTTTCCCTTTCGGGGTGGTCAGAAACCAAGCTTATAAATAAGCGGATTCACATTTAGCCAACTTTACTATAGGCCAATCATGACAAGTGGCAAGCTCGTCAATGTCTCCAGCATACCAAACTCGAGAAATATCACAAATAAATTAAATATTAATACTTATATACATTAATAAATATTTTTGTGTCCCGACCAGGAATCGAACTCGGTACCTCCGAGTCTAACTTAACCGCTAGACCACGGAGGAAAGGTAAATGAAATGCTAAAAAAATCTTGGAAAGTAACACTAACCATTTGTGCCAATTTCCTTCTATAGGCAGAGTCGGGGAATCCTCCATTAATACTACCGATAGACCTCACCGAGTGTAGAGATTGGCGGATAGAATTACGACGTTCTAATCTTTGGATATGTCTGAAAGTATACCACAACAATATAAATAATTCAGAGTTTATTAAAATTACCGACTATATCACATAGTACAGAAGAGAAATGTTGCCAGCCTTGTGTCTCTGATTTGTCGTCACTAGAAAAAATGATTTTTTATTTTTTTCGCTGTGGAACTTTTATATAACCAAAGTGTTTGGACGATATTATCGCGAATTACTTCATGAAAAGCATCAAGTTGTGCAGCACTTAGAATTTATAAATAAAAATCGTGTTTAGGAATCTGAACATGTCTTTAATAATAATAATGTTTAATTACCAATATACCTACAAAATACAATCTACACTTATTCCAAACAAATATTTATCGAATAGTAAGTATACTGCAACAAAATTTCAAAAGTGATTCTCAGTGGACCCACACAAGGCACTTTCACGCCTGACCAACTATGGGACCATGCAGTCGAATTACAAAAAATAGTTTACTAAAAGGAAAATACAAAAAAAAAAAACTTTTAAATAAACATACTTTAGGAGTTCTTCGCACCATTTTGCACGGACATGACTAGACTAAATTAACTAAATTAACTTTACAGTGGATATTGTGTCAAAAGTGGTGTTATTTTGTTTAATATTGTCCTACAATGTGAATAATTATGGAAAACGATAAATTTGACAATAATATGTGGCACAAGTTGCAGTTATTTTTTTGCGGTTTTTCCGCGCTTTTAACTCTCATATTATACAACGTATACTGTACAATGTTCTTTAAATAACTTTAGGAAAAAAAAAACAATTTGGCAGCAAAATTAAAACTACCCACTTTTGGGCTCAAGTAAGTATTATCATCATCATCAGCCTGAGTCTCTCCACTGCTGGATATAGTCCTCCCCCAAAGCTCGCCACTTCACACGATCTCCAGCCATCCTCATCCAACCCCCATCAGCGACCTTCCTCAGGACTTTAGTCTATCTAAGTGATCTCCACTCCAGAACCCTTACTTTATCGTTCATCGGTTCTGCGACAGACGTTGGTTCTTCGACAGATGTCAACGTTTCTGACTTTATCCCTTAGTGCATAGCTCCTTCTATAGCTCGCTGAGCGATCTTGAACTTATGCATAAGACCCACTGTCAATGTCCACGTCTTTACTCCATACGACATCATTGCAAGAGCTCACTGGTTGAAAGCTTTTGTCTTCAAATACTGTGGTATGTTCGATAGGAAGATGCCACCCATCCTAGCTGAATGCGTCTGTTCTTTGCTGAAGTTGGCTTTTCCTAATTGGATGGTCTGTCCAAGGTAGACGTATTTTTGTACAACTTCGATAATGGTCTTTCCCACTCAGATTGGTCTCAGTATGACATGGCCGTTGAACGTGATTTTTGTCTTATCCAAGATGTAGCTTCTCTGAGCGTGTTCTACCGGCTATACTATGGTGAGTGCTCTGAAGAGCTCTATAACCTAATTCCTTCCTCTCCATTCTGCAACCGAACCACACGCACAGGTCAGAATATGCACCCACATACCGTAGTCACTATCCCTTCGCGTACCTATAAATTTGGTGACTCATACATCTGTCGCACAATAAAGATGTGGAATGCTCTTCCAGCCTCTGTTTCCACTTTCCTATAACCTGGAGTCCTTCAAGCGAAGTGTGAAAAGGCATCTAGTCAAGCCGGCATAGTGTTGAGGACTGATGTCGGACATAAAGGTCTAAATCCAGTTGCTAACATTCATGGACCCTGCGCGCCACTTACCATCAGGTGGACGCAGGGTCACATGTCGTAATAGTATTTAAAAAAAAAAAAAAAAAAAGAAAAAAAAAAAACCGAGCCCAGCGGGATGCCACATTTTAACCGTTTAGCAGCATTCCGCGAGCTAGCTAGAGATATATTAATTAAGTATATGTTATAAATAAAACATTATAGTTACCTGTGTTTAGATTTATTATACCAGCATAGAATAGCTAGCCCCACCAATAGCACGGCTAAAGCCAAAACCCCTATAAGACCAATAGCCAGCATATCTCCCTGCCAGTGCATCGGATCTATCACGATTTTAGGATCTGAAATGTAATAATTATTAGTGTTGCGCGATCCTGGTCTTGGACTAATACCAAGACTAACCCTAATTAGTAACTTTTTTTCCTATTTGCTAAAAAAAATAATTGTTTTTTTTTAAACTGTAAAGTGTCGTGTATGTAGTTTGATTTTTTATAATCTTGCAATGCATACCGGTACTACCTAAAGCAAAACCACTAAAAATATTTCTGCACATTTTTTTTTTATTTGTTGACCTGTTCTATTTATTTAACTAACTAGGATCCTAATGACAGATCAAACTTAGGTCCAGATTAATAGTCGTTGCTCCGCCAGTGCTTAGCACGATCCATTGCTCAGGACTCTCAGGTCCGGATTAATAGTCGTTGCTCCACCAGTGATTAATACGAGCCTTAGCTCATCATCATCATCATCATCAGCCTGGATCTCTCCACTGCTGGATATAGGCCTCCCCCAAGGCTCGCCATTTTACACGATCTTCTGCCACCCTCATCCATCCCCCACCAGCGACCTTTCTCAGGTCATCTGTCCATCTGGCGGGGGGTCGTCCCACACTGCGTCTTCCAGTACGTGGTCTCCACAGCAGGACCCGTTTACTCCATCGTTCATCGCTTCTGCGACAGACGTGTCCAGCCCATTGCCACTTCAGCTTGCTAATTTTGAAAGCTATGTCGGTAACTTTGGTTCTTTGACGGATGTCAACGTTTCTGACTTTATCCTTCAGAGAAATCCCGAGTATAGCTCTCTCCATAGCTCGCTGAGCGACCTTGAATTTATGTATCAGACCCACCGTCAGCGTCCACGTCTCTGCTCCATACGACATTACTGGAAGAACACACTGGTTGAAAACTTTTGTCTTTAAACACTGTGGTATGTTTGATAGGAAGATGTGTCGCAACTTCCCGAATGCTGCCCATCCTAGCTGAATGCGTCTGTCGGCTTCTTTACTGAAGTTAGCTATTCCTAATTGGAGCCTTAGCTCAGTACTGTAAAAATGACAGCTTTTGCTCTAAAAATCTGTCAATTTGACAGTTCTGAGCAATGGCTCGTGCTAAGTACTGGCGTAGCAACGACTATTAATCCGGAACTTAGTTTTCAGGTGTGTTATAATGAATTTGTAAACGTAATGTACTTAACCCACTGCCGAAATTATTGTAAATCGACCCACTGCCGAATTATTGTAAATCGACCTATTGCCGAAATTATTGTAAATCGACCTACTGCCGAAATTATTGCAAATCGATCCACTGCCGAAATTATTGTAAATCGACCCACTGCTGAAATTATTGTAAATCGACCCACTGCCGAAATTATTTTTACTTACCAATTTCGCATAAAAACGCGTTCTTCTGCGCACAATCCGTTATATCGACGCTGCTGAATGCAAAAGACGTGCATTGTGTGACAAAATCTATATGGTTGACCCAAACGCGGTCGCCATATTGGAACCATTGGTTCTGTTCTCGAATGAACTGGTATAATTCCTCGTGATTACCACTTATAAAAGGCATTGACGAGTTGTCGGACTGAAATAAAAATTAAAAAACATCATTATTAGTGATATTTCTCGAGTTTGGTATGCTATAGAGTTTGGCCAGACAGGTTGGCGAGGACCTGGTGTAATTTTTTTGTGACAATTTATTGGCGACTCCACGGGTTAGTATTGGTGGAGCCGGACACAACGGCTTGGCGTGCTCTCCGAGACACGGGAGCGGTGGTGTTGTGGATCTGTGACAGGTGTGCGTAGGAAGGGTGTATTTCTCATTGGTATATGCTGGGATTCGAACCGATTTTTTAAAGATTTTAAGAGAAGTGTTCCTTTACAGAGCCACCACCGCCATTATTTTAAATTAATAAACAAGGCTGCCAATTATTTTTGCCTCGCTATTCAGAGGAGAAATGTAGCCAGTGTTATAAAGGAAGCCTCGTTTTTATTTTATTGCGCGATAATACGCTCACAATCCACCATTCCACTTCTCTCCCTACCCAACCAAATAATGTATGATTCCGTTAATGCCGTCTTGGAAGCTTTTTCCATAAATGTATTGACGGCAGACCTACTTAGTAGTAATTCCTTCAGTGTGTGGTGCAAATATTTTGCTGGAACCCCTCTCAAAGCTGAGTTTTGGACCCGTTCCTGATCATTTCTTTTGTGAGATCATAATATTTATTCGACTTCATGTTGTGGTCTTTTGGAATATAGTTCGCAAAAACAGAAGCGGTTCCGGAAACCCTAATACATACAAACAGATATAATATTATAGATATGTATACTCACCAAACAGAAGGCCCTAGCATCATCATACGTCATCGGAGCACCAATATACATATAACATGTTCCAGAAATAAAGTCCCACCCTGGAGGACATTTCCCCCCTTCCAAAACCGTCTGGTTGTTTAAATAGAAGGGCGTATGGTCCACTTCTAATAGCAAAGGGTTGTCAGACTGATCCCTTATACGACCAGCGACAGCTAAAGTCTCGTTATATGACCAATAGTTCCGTTTGGCGTCGATTTTGGAACGCCATAGGTCGAGAGAGCTAAAAGAGTTGTGATTGGTTAATAAAGGTTGACTTTTTTTTTTATAAAAAAAAGACATTAGTATTTATTCTAGTTAGGTTTATGTGATACTAAATAATTGTGAAAAATAACCGTTTGCAAACGTTCACTTTTTCACACTTTTTTAACCTAGAACTAAAATTCTCAATCACACGCTGGAGCATCGACCTAGCTTTAATTTCGTCTGTGATTCTATGCTTAGCTGGAAAATGTGTTGCGGTTGTAGCCACATTGTTACGTAATACAACACAGCTCCATCACATCACATGTTAGCTGCTCTTCATAAGTTATTTAGAGTGATAAGTCGCCAAGAAGACATTAACTAGCCACCAAGGAGACCAGACCTCCTGCTGTTTTTTTTTTCTGCGGGTAGGTTAAGAGTAGAGTCCACAACCCTTTGCCACCCAATTTTGATGTTTCAAAGCAAAAAAATCACAAACGGAATTAAAGGTCCTAGGTCGATGCTCCAGCGTGTGATTGAGAATTTTAGTTCAAGGTAAACGTGACAATCGAAGTAAAGTGAACCGTTATTTGTAAACGGTTGGTTTTGCACAAATTTATTTACTATCAAATAAACCGAATTAAAATCAACACTGACTTTTTTTAATATTGAATACAAAAAATATTCTGAATCAATCTTTATTTAAATAGAATCCCCACCCTTGTGTAGTTGTGTTGTTAATAGTGTGTTCAGAGGAACTCCAAAAGCTTTATGTGCCTGTTAATGTAGCATTCGGGGCATAAAGTGTTCTAAGCATAAAATAGCTACAACAACCAATGTGAAATATCAAAACTGACACTTTAGCGTGCCTTTGTTTTGATCGATTATTTGTGGTTTTAAATTTTTTTTTTTTTTTTTTCAAATTGTGCCCCCATTTGAAAGACATCTTCCTTCCTTCACTTCATGGTACAAGAGACATACCATCCGGCCTTATAATAAATATATTCTAAGCAGCCTGCGAATCCTACATTAACAGCACTTTAAAAGCTTAAAGCCAAGTGAACACGCCAATTATAATTCAATACCTTTGACCATATGTGCAATGTTAGTTTACTATATTAAATATCCATCTTACAAAATATATAGTTTTTTTTCATGCAATATACCAAATGCCCCAAGGAAAGCAAGACTTGGAAAGTATTAACTACCCGATAGACATTTGAAAAAATGTTATAAAAGTTATTTGTAAAAAAATTAAGTATCTACTTGGGTGTATAAATAAAAATACTATAATGAAAAAAAAAAAACTAATAAAGTGAAAAATCAATTAGGTGTCAGGTGTAATAGAGGTGTAGGTGATGGTGGTAATTTGCCCAGTCTGCTCGGGCGGGGAAGTATCCACCGTTCGTGCCGATAAACCCAGTAAAGTGTATCCACACGTTTCGGGATCAGGCTCGAATTGCTCGGGTCATGCCCAGTCAAGAGTCAATCCAGTGTTAGGGACTGATGTCAGTCATAGTGTCTGATTCCAGTTACTAACAATCATGGCCCTCGAGCGCCACTCACTATCAGGTGGGCGCAAGCAAAATAATGAATATATATTTAAAAAACTATTTCTAGTTAAATAAATAAAATGACGTTTTATTTTGGTCTAGCGGTTAAGTCCGTGGATTTAGACTCGGAGGTACCGGGTTCGATTCCTGGTCAGGACACAAAAATATTTATTAATGTATATAAATACATGTAATTAATATTTAATTTATTTGTGATATTTCTTGAGGTTGGTACGCTGGAGACATCGACGAGCTTGCCACTTGTCATGATTGGCCTATAGTAAAGTTGGCTAAATGTGAAACCGCTTATTTATAAGCGTGATTTCTGACCACCCCGAAAGGGAAACCGTCGTGATGATACTTTACTATACTTTTACGTTTTATTTGAAATAAATAGTTACGCTATTTCAATAAAATAAAGTCGATACGAGTTAAGGTGCGAATTGGAGTGAACTTATAGCGGCGAAAATGTTATTACCGTGGTCTAGTGGTAACAAACGTTGCCGTGAACTCGGGAGGTCGTGGGTTCGATTCCCACCGGGGGCAAGTTGTACATTGTATAATTTGTCTCGGTCTGGGTGTTTATATGTATAATATGTATATATTTACAAAAAAAAAAAGTATAATATGTAGTTTATCAACCATCTAGTTTCCGTAACACAAGCCTCGTAGCTTACCACGGAAACTAGATGGCGCTGTGTGACCTGTCTGGAAATATTTATTATTATTATTTATTATTATACGATTTCTTTCGAATCGACTTAAATTTAATTTTGCCAATGGCTTTGCTATATTTTACAAAAAAAAATATTGTGGGTGTATGTGTTAGCTTAAACCAGCAATTGAAAATGTAAAGATTAAATTAATCTACGTGTTTGTGTGTAAAAGTAAATGTTTTGAAACTTACCTGACCATATGAGGATTATAGTCAACAAATCTATCGAATCCAGGGAAATCATGCAAAATAAAACATGCTTTATCAATAATTTTATTATTAAGGCAAATATGTATATATCGTCGATATAGATGTGACACCACGAGTATATGCAATAAACCCATCAACTTTCCAGGAGAGACAAAAAACTTATTTGATAATCAAGTACATACATATCTTCACGCAAAATCCCTTGCAGGATAGGCAGAGACAATTGAGCGCCACTTGTCACGATCACGACATACCTCTTTCGCTTCTTCGACATTCATCAACCTCTTCATACATGCCCTTTTGTTTCGATGGCTTTTTAATTCACCTTCAGCTAATGTTTTATTTATTTGATCATGATAGGCAAGTCTTGGTCTGCCAGGGCCTCTTTTACCCACAACTTTCGCATTATATATCTGGTTCGTCAATCTCTCTTCGCTCATCCTTTCAACATGCCCGAACCATCGGAGCATGCCTTTCTTTATTTTTGTACCTATGCTTTCTTTTATACCTACGCTTTTGCGTATTTCGTTATTACGTATACGGTCCATCAAAGTTACGCCGCATATCCGACGTAAAGACCTCATTTCTACTGCATTAACTCTACTCTCATGCGTATTCTGACATATCCACGTCTCGCTTCCATACATAAGTGTTGGTATTAGCATGGCATTGTGTATGGCGAGTCGAGCTTTATCACTGACATTTCGACTGGCGATCAGTGACCCCAGGGCACCGTTGACACTATTTCCCGCGTTCACTCTTCTTTCAACGTCCCTATCATACTTCCCATCCGCAGTGAAAACACTGCCCAGATATATAATTTCATTTACCTGTTCTAGCGTTTCATCATCAATCTTTATCGTCAAGGTTGTCATCCTTCTTCTTTCAAACACTAGTACCTTGGTTTTTCTCGCATTTAAACGGAGTTCTTTTTCTGCACATCCCTCTTCATAATAATTGTTATAATAATAATTATTATTTTATACTTAAAGAATCTCGGAATTTTGCGGGTCAACCAAATGATGCCCGTGAGCATAGCCTAGGCTAAGTAAGCATCATGTGTTCGGTGCTTCTTCAACTCAAACAAACTATAAGATGTGGTGGTGGAACCATCCAAATGCTGCCCATCCTAGCTGAATGCATAACTAAGTAAATCATAACTTGCATTTAGCCGGTCAACCTAATGATGCTGACGGGCCTAGGCCATTCCTGGCTACGCCTTTGCTTACGAGGTGTCACATCTATATACACGGACCAATGTTAATTTACGAATATAATGATTACTACTACGTTGGCGAACCAATTTAGATTTAATTTTATTGTTATTGAATTAACAAAAAATCTTAACTAAAACTTGGAAAGTTGATACATCTGTGTTGATAATAGTACGATGGTTGCAGGTTCCTTAATATCAACCCTCTAATCAGTTCGTAACATTCTACAGAATGGTTTGCGTCCGGATTGTAGGTGGTTCGCGAACGTAGTGGATACCAAGCATAGTTGTAGCGACATAAATATTATAACTAATAATTAAAGCAATTTTGAATTTGTTAATTACATATTTTTTCCATACAGCCATGTTTTTTCATATTAAAATAAGTATATTGTCGATTAAAGCACAGAAAACCGCTTAAGTGTAAAATTGGCGGGAAAACTTTTAAATGCCATTAGATCAAAATTCTCATTATGCTTCAAACCACATTATACCTACTGCGTGGAATTTATTAAAGAGCAAATATTTTTAAATTATAATCTAGAATAAAAATAAAGAACTACGTATTTTTTATTTAAATTATTCAGTAATAAAATCTTAAGTTAAGGTGCAGAGAAGTTATCCTAAAAATATCGCCACTCATACTGAGCCTAATTAATACTACATGTTTTCAGTATAAATATTTTTATCTTAAAAACAAAATACCTTTTTATCTGAAAATGGTATTCTACCAATGACACCTGAAGCCTAAAAAAACATTTGCTCTTTTGACAATTACACGCAATAACTATATAATAATTTTCATTATTCATGTGTTTTTATAAGTGAAAGATATTGCGATTTCACGTTTATATTGCTCAAAACCTAGCATTATTTTGTTTATAATCATTTCGTATAAAAACACTACCTGCCATGTTGATTTTAAGTGACGTCACTAACGGTATAAACAACGACAAACCCGCGTTTTATCAGCTTAAACTGTCATATTCATAAATATTTTTCGTAATGAATTAATGTCAAAAATATAGCATATTGTGTTAACATTTGTATAAAAGGAACGTAGGGTAAGCTAACGAATTTAAAAACACGACGGATCACGACGGACGTAATTTTTTTTTTTTTTTTAATACAAAATCGCCCTAGTTTAAATGGGGCGAAATAAACAAATCCTGTGTAAGGTATATCTGTAGATAAAGAGGCAAATAGCCTATTAAAAGCGCATTGGTGTGGACATAGCTATTAAATCACGTTATTTATAGCGTGATGCAAAAATAAAATGGTTATTTTCCTAGCATAAGTATAAACAGCCTAAATAAAAGCTAAAGACACAGTTTACTTACATAGAACGGTTGACCGTGATCATTTCATAGTCATTGTCAGGATTGAAGAAGACATTGTCTATGTAATGTTGTCCTGCTGTACCTGCCACCACTGTGGCACGACCTTCACGGTCAATAGCCGTATTTCTGCAAAAAAAAACAAAAAAAAAATTTTCCTCACGTGTGAAAAAACGTCGTAAGAAACGCGATTGTGGATTAATCATAACACCCTCAAGACTCAATTAACCCTTAATGGTTAGTTGGTAGAAAATGCATGTATAGCATTAAGCTCGCCTTTGTACCCACACTATTTTTGGTTCTGTACAATAAATAATTTATTATTATTATTATAATAGTGGGAACTATTTTTTTTATTTTAAGTATTCTGTATGAAATCCAATTTTACAGTTTCTCGTGTTTCAATAAACTTATATAGGTGCTATATAGGCGGACTGATCGTGGTAATTTCCCAGTCTGCCGGGTATTCACCGTTCGTGTCGATAAAACCAGTAAACTGTAACCATACGTTTCGGGATCAGGCTCGAATTGCCGCCATGCCAAGTCAAGCCGGCATAGTGTAACTTTTTCTTACTGTTTATATAAAGAATTATTATATTAGGGGCCGTCCAATAATCACGTGAGGCTCGAAAGGGGGGAGGGGGGGCTCGGAAAAAAAACACGAAATATGACGTGTATTATTTTTTTTTGTCAAAAGCGAGATTTCTATACCGAAAAGGGGCTTGTAGAGTAACGTGACCTCGCAACGAACGAAGTCCCCAGGATAGTCGCCAGTTATTCTGTTATTTTGGCGCCGAATCCATGCATAAATCGTTACCTCGTATGTTTTGCATTATAACGAATGTCTAAACTAGGTGATCTGTATAAAGACATATTTGCAAAGTATGCGAAAAAGTACACGTGAATTTGGATGGGGGGGGGGGGCTTAAACCTCAGCAGGAAGAGGAGGGGGGGGGGTTAAAATGGTAAAAAAAAAAACACGTGATTAATGGACGGCCTCTTAACCAACCTGTAAAATCCATTATGCGAAGTGGTTTGATAGATAGGCAGTCTGACTTTGTGGAATCCAGAGACCTCCAAAATTCTTTGGCCCGTGTTATCGTGAACATAGTTGTAACTAAAGTTGGACACCACTTGACGAAGTACTATGACGTCTTTATATGTAACAAGGTTGCGCGTGAAGTAGTTACGGTATATCGTCACTTCTTGGTAAGGCGAGGATTGGCGACCTGGAACGAATTGGGTTGTGATTTACAATACAAAACTTCTATTGACTGACTGCAATTAGCTTAGCCGCGGTTAGCCGGTAGTTTATTTTTCCCTGTCTAGGTTGTTGACCATTAGGAGACTGGAAGCGAAAACAAATCAAAAATCATGAAAATCGGTCCAGCCGTTCTCGAGTTATAAGTGTATGAACAAACCCGACTATGTTTTATATAATAATAAAATATTATTCAATTTTCAACTCTATAAGCGCTCGTCCTTGACAGCGGTCGTACAAATATCAACTTTAATAGAGTTATATATATATGTAAGTAGTTAACGGATTTCATTATATAACGTTTGCGCTTAAGTAACAGAATAGAGCAGGCATATTCTGTTTCTCTGTCGCAAACGTTACTAGTGGATTTCGTTATTTAAGTCAAAGATTGCGTCATAATTACAAAATATTATTCAATTCTCAACTCTATAAGCTCTCGACCTTGACAACGGCCGTGCTAATATCAACTTTAATAACGTGATATATATATAGTTAACTGATAATGTGGTAATGTGGTGGTCGCCTATAATAGGTGCAACATCTAACTTCTGATTTAGTGTTAAGTACAAATAAGTGTGTGATGTTAGCACTGTTGGCTACCCTATTATAAATAAATAACTGATTCCATTATATAACGTTTGCGCTTAAGTAATAGCATAGGCTGCTGCTAGCTATATTTAACAGTAGTTGAAAGGCTATTAGTTTAGTTATCAGGGACACATTTGTCTGTTATTACTATGAGATTTTTTGTTAAATTGCCTACCTACATCTTTGTAGGATTATTTTATTGTGAAACCCAAGTTTTATTAATATAGGATGATAGTAGGCCGTTAAAACATAATTCATATTTGGTTAGTTTACCTTCGACCATAAGACATGGCAAGTCGTGGTTTTCAAGGAACAAATTATTGTGTATCCATCCACGAAGAGAGGTGGCTGATCCACCTGAATCAGCGTTAACACTCAATCCACCCACGTTGTTGCGAATAAGGTTATTCTGTAAACAGACATACTACTATACCAACAGAGTTACAATAATGTATAGTTTTAATATAACAATTAGAATTGCCCAATCTTGGTCTTGGTAATAATAATAATAAAATTCTTTATTGCACACAAAATAAAAAGAGGTACATAGGCGAGAATAATACCATGAAGGTATTCTCTAGGCGCGGTGGTGGCTCGGTTGTAAGAACGCGTTCCTTAAATCCTACTTTATATATCCGTACCTTAAATACCCGGCATGTACCAATGAGAAATACACTTTTCTTACGTACATTTGTCATAGATTATATGCCTTGGATAGCACGTTAAGCCGTCGGTCCCGATTTTACCAATACCAACTTGTGGAATCATTAATAAATTGTCATAAAAAATTGACATCATATCCTCGCCAAGCCGTCTTAAAACTTATCAAGAATTTGATTCTTAGCCCGTTCTAAAACATAGTACATTTTTTTTTACATTTTCACCAACTCCTGAGTCCAAATTTCAAGTCTCTAGCTCGTCGGGAAGTTAGTTTAAAATCATTAACAAAGTTTCACCCACGGGTTAATAAAAGCATGGTAATAAAATAGGAGAATTCTTACCCTAAAAACAAGCGTTTGAGTATTCTGTACATCAAGTCGTACAGCTCCGTGACAAGTGGTGAAGTTTCCATACAACTTGAGACAATTATCAATGAATTCATTCCTGGTTATGGAGACCAGCGGATTGACCTCTCCCACCGAGTGGTAGGTTATAGCACCATCACGGGTCTTGGTAAACTCGCTATGGGATATATTGTGCTGGACGTCACGACCTGCAAATTGTAATAAAGAAAATTATCATTTTAATCAATTATTATTGGCAGATCAAAAGAGCGCTGGCCGGAAATTTCGCACAAATCGAATTGAACCGAATTTTGGAGTTTTGTCATTTGTTATTGTTGATCGTCTTGGTTAATTATTTCTGTTTTATTTTATACAACTAGGAAAACTTAAAGATGAATAATAACTAAATATATAGAAAAAAGATAAAGTAAGAAAGGGCTAATAACAAGTTTTCACAGAATTCGATATTGAAACATAGATAAAAACTAAACACTGAGTGGACTATTACAAAAATAATGGTGAGAATAAGGCAGAATAAGACAAAACAACAATAAAAATAGAACACTTATACAGATCGATTTAAGGCTTTGTAAAGTAGTCCTGGCAGCGGCTGGGGTAGTACATGATATGTCAATATGTGAGCAATGTTAATTAAAATAGTCAGATATTCGCCAGATGAAAGCATTCTGCATATATTTATTAGATACAACGGGATGTAAAAGAAATCCATGTAAAGTGTTTTACGTGGTGTACTAAAAGTAATGTTTTGACATCTATTCATTTTTAATAATAATCTTATTCTGATAAAAAGGGGAGATCATCTAGGTGGCGTTCCAGATAAAAAAGTGCAATTAAGATCTTAAATAATTTATTTTTATTAAATTTTATTGTCATCATCATGGGATTTATCTGTAACAAGGTGTTGACCTCCAACAGAAGAAGCATTCGTTGCACGTAACATTCGGGCAGAGCATGTGGAACCTTTATTATAAGTTAATTAGTACGAGCGGGCACGACATTCAGAATATTCCCTTAGCCAAACGACGCACGAATTTGTCAAGTGTTTTCATCCGCAAATCGCGAGGATGACATCGTTTCTCACGTATAGCGTTGTGCCGACTATGGAAAGCAGCGCACGGTTTTGTTGCGGTTACAAACGCTCACAAAGGGCCTTTGACGTTAGGGCGTACCGAGCCTTGTATATGCACGATTTGGTGCTTAGGGCCATTGTGGCATTTAAGATTAAGTAGGTAATAGTATCGAATGATCAGCAGAAACAAAATTGGCACACCATAAATAGTACGCTAAGTATTGCAAGAGATGTTAATGTCATATATGGAATCAACGGGACAAACAAGAATTAAAACGTGTTAGTGTTATCCAGTAAAAGTATAAAGTATCATCACGACCGTTTCCCTTTCGGGGTGGTCAGAAACCACGCTTATAAATAAGCGGATTCACATTTAGCCAACTTTACTATAGGCCAATCATGACAAGTGGCAAGCTCATCGATGTCTCTAGCGAACCAAACAAACTCGAAAAATATCACAAATAAATTAAATAATATGTAAATATATATAATAAATAAATAAGTTATCCAGGTATAAAAAAATAAAGGAGTAGAAATACTTACTAAGGCCAATAGCGGAGATTGGAAGAGTGACGACTTCCGCAATAAATCCGTGCACCGACGACGCGCCATTAGCGAATAACTTCACACTTAAGCTAGCTCCTTTCGTCCTAAACAGGCGTTTCTCATCCGGCGACCCGTTCTCTAGATAAGCAATCATAGGAGCAGTCACGTTATAAATATCACCATCGTACAACGTAAGAGAATCCCGTTTTCCATAGTTCTTTGTGTGGTTAAATAAATTAAACTGCAAGAATCTAAATCCAAACGGTTTCACCCGATAAACGCTCTTAAAGATCTTCACACAGTTCACGGGATTGTTGTCATATTTGTAGTATAATAAAACGCGTTCTTCAACTGTTATCACTTTACTGGTGTCGCAAATGTCTATCATAGAAAATAGATGGTATGGCAGGTTTAATTCTCTTAATGGCGAAAAGCTGGAAACGTCAGAATCTCTGCCTTCACCAGTCAAGGATATAGCGTTAATACCTTCTCCTAACACATCATTAATAGAATTGTACATCATGTTTATAGTATCACTCGGTGCGATCACATTTATTCCGTGATGTGCACTTTGGGTTATATTTACATTTAACATCCTAGGGTTCTTCACAATACTCTGAACTGCGGGAGATTTTTCGTTATGAAGTACACCCGCTCCCATAATATGAACGTGCCTCAACACGCTCTCGATTCTTTCAAGCGAAGTGTGAGTGTGATGGGAATGAATTCTATGTTCGTATAAAGAGTGTTCGAATTCAGGATTGGTAAATCTAACACCACCCCAATACTCCAGATCTTCGTCCAAGTTTCTATTTCCGCAGTGAATAAATACAAATTGCGAGTCCCATTTACATTCATGTCTGTGACCGAACAGTTGCCCATTGAGCCGTATAGGACAATCTTCGTACCTGTCTTCCGTGCCCACACATTGTAAAGGCTCAGGCCAAGACCAAATTCGAGTAAGCGAGTTGCTATGGTACTCCACACGTCGATCGTAAGCAAAGAACGAGTTGATAGGGTCGTATCCCAGTTCTCTACAAACGACTTGGGCGTTTCTTTCAGTAAATCTATTGTCACACATCGGCACCCATTGCAGTGTAGTTCTATTGTAGTATTCCAGAAATCCTTGATTCGTTTTACCGTTTAGATTGTCATTAATTGAGCAGTTACGTCCAGTACAAAGCCTTATAGAATCCTGCATGACCATGGTCTCTAGTTGTCTTTTTTGTTTGTGATGTGGAGAGTATTGTCCCAAAGCTCTTAGATCCCTTTTTTCTAGTCTATTATTTTCCACTCCTTCAGGGGTAGTTATCGGCCTCATCACAATAGGAAGAGATATATGTCCTTGAGCTTCTAAAGTTCCCATCACTAGAATTCCAACATTTGCAGCGAATTCCATTATTACCCCAGGTTGTATAGTAAGGGTAATACCAGGCATTACTGTTATATCGGCTGTGACAATGTACGGTGCTATACGTGATTCAATAGTCAAATCTTCAACCAGTCTGCCACCTAATTCGTTTACGTCCATCGGAGTAACAGGTGTAAATGATACGGATACGCTGGAATCAAATGATTCTTCCAAAAGAAAAGGTCTATATGTAGCAACGGCGTGATTATTCCAATCATCAAAATCGAATATTTGCTTCTTAATATCTCTCTCATCTTCACTTCCCCACCAATTTTCTCTTATGTCCAACAAGTTGTCAATTTTGGCCGTTCTAATTCCTGCCACTA
The DNA here is from genome assembly GCA_910589645.1 of Tinea semifulvella. Lineage (NCBI taxonomy): Eukaryota > Metazoa > Arthropoda > Insecta > Lepidoptera > Tineidae > Tinea > Tinea semifulvella. The sequence continues at coordinate 8,242,151 of OU342595.1, read as the reverse complement.
GAGTAAATTGCAGCTGATTGTGGCCAAAGAGATTTCTGCTAACTTTTACCTTCTGTATACCTTTGAATCCAATAACGTAAGTTGGTTCTGTAATCTTAATGAAAGACCCACGAGAATTTTGTGTAACATATCTATTGTTTTTAACTTGATTATAAATAAACACGGCATGAACGATGCCTAAAATTTCACTTTGACTATCCATGGAAAATTGAACCATAAATTGACCATTGTTTCTTTCAATAAGATTTCCATCAATTTTCATCTTTTTCTCCATACCGCGAATAGCTATTAGACCAGTCTTGCAAGTGTTATCTGTAAATACATTTTTACTCATATTTACTTCAGCAAAATGTCCATCAACAACAAAGCCAAAGTTAAAATTATTGCGCCAAGTGTTATTGTTCATATAAACTGAATGTGTAAAATTCTCATTATATTGCCACACATAAGGCAAACTGACATCGAACCCTCCATATTTATTTCTTTCTACAGTATTGTCTTGTAGAATATAATGATAAAGATTGTTGGAACTCCTCAAATCTCTTGCAAAGTGAAGAATACCTTTTCCATTATCAATGATCAGGGTATCATTTATCATAAATGTGATTTCTGTGATATTGCTGTCATGAATGTCCCAAAAAGGAGTGTTAACATACATAGCTTCCTCTTTATTGTGGGCTATTTCACAGTTAACAATTCGAATAGTTTCGTTTGCTTTTCTTAGAAAATGATCACCTATTTCGTTAAGAAAACGATTGTAATATAGGGCTTTAATTCCTTTACTGTTACCTTTAATTTTTGTATTTGACACCAGCAATGTAGGAATAGGACCTCGAACTATTCTGTTACGAATGTTTTGTACTGGTGCTATAATTGTACTAACTACTAGTACGACGCCACCCAAAGCTGCATGCCCACTGTCGTATGTCAAGACAACGCCAAATGTAGTACTTGTCGTAGGAAAAATAGACAAATCTCGGTGAAGACACCACTGTGTACTAGCTTCATTAATATTTTGTGAATCATAAATACATATACTTTCCGTAGAAAAATTGTGAATAGGATTGAGTAACTGGAGACCAAGAACATATCCTGGATTGCACCTGATGTTGTAAGTCTTTACGATATTTTCATTCAATTGTTTTGTAAATACTAGGTATCTCGTCTCTCCATTTGCTAAGCTTATATCTGTTTCGTAATCAGGTAGCATTATAGGACGATAATTAGATTCGTCCATATTAAAATCTGAAGGCATGTTAAACCAACCAGCAAGTTCTCGTTGTTGTAAACCAGTTATGTGTGGATTGTGATATATTCCAGCGACGTTGTTGTTTTCTATAACAGAGCCATAAACCTTTAGACCAAGTTGCTTAAAACTCATACCGCTTCCTTTATTATTACTAAATTCCGAGTTTCGCACAGTATTTACAGCATCCGCTCCATATAAATCTGAATACATAATACCCAAACCGTCATGGTAATTGTTGGATATTCGTACGCTTTCTAAACTATGACGAGCAAAATCAATTTGCAATGCAGGTTTAAATGCATTTGAAGAATAATCAAGTAAACCTGCTTTTTCAATGCTTACGTATTGTAAATCTGCTCTTTCTGAAATAACACTAAAACGCACCCCAGCCCAACTGCTTTCATAACATCTTATTCCAACATCATTATCATGTGTACAAGAATTCTCAAAATTGTCTACAGTTTCAGCTCTACATTGAGTTAAATCATTATCAAACTCAGTACATTGAACATTTGATAATATTACATCTTCAGAAATACCAGCATTTGGTATTTGATATGGTTCCAAAAACCAATCATCTGGATTTAATGCTAATCCTAGTTGATTGCATACAAGAGCTGCATTTATTATATTCCATCTGTAGTTACAAACTGTTCCCCATCTTTCATTGACCCGCACTTGTAGTCTTCCTTCAAGAGGTGTTCTACCTCCTAACAATCGTATTGGTATCAATGGCTCTATATACTCGGGTGTTGTTGGTTCTAAATGTTCATCTCCTGTCTCATAAACTAGACTGTCATTATTCATAATCATCTCTTCTTTTAGGGTAAAAGTTATATCATTAGGGCGAGTCCCTCGGGCTTCAAGTCTACCTGCGACCATCATACCAATAGAAGGAGGAAATCTGAGCGTTACTCCAGATTGTAAAACCAATCGTCCACCCGGACGGACATTAATGTCTTTATCAACAAAATATTCTCCTTGTCGGAGATGTTCTGTTCCATCTACTTCTCCTCCTACGACAAACGTTCCAGGCACATTGAATTGCGGTACATGCATTTGATGGAAATTTATCTGTGTTGCACCAGGATTACTACTATGTAAAAGATAAGGAATATAGATTATGTTAGCTAGATTATATCTGTCTTTTCTATGAAATAGTCTGTTGTAGACTTTTTCTTCCTCTCCATAACCTAACCAATTGAACGTACAGTTCAGAACTTTGCTTTGATCTTCTAAGTGTGAACCTATTTCATATTGAGCATCAGGATTGTTGATAATATTTCTAAAGACATCAATGTTGCTGGAAGCTAAGACAATTGTAGCCGCCACTCTGCTTCTTGGAACCAATCTTGAAGAAAGTCTATCCATGATCTCAAATCGTTCCCTAATCTTATTATCCCTTAGGAAGTTTCTTGTGAACATAATATATTGGGAGTGACTATATGGAGAAAGACCAAGGTTTACAACAAATGGACCTCTATTCCCAAAGAAGTTATTGTGCTGAATGTGAAATCGTGAAGGCAAATTCTCAAACTCCTCTATGTGTCGTCCTTCAATTCTGTTAAGTATTACTATAGCTCCGTAACTTCCTTGTTCAAAGTAATTAAATTCTATTCTACCCAAAATATTAAGGGCTGGCTGAATTAGTATCGGCAATTTTTCACTATGATAAAATTTATTGTGTCCTATTTGTAAGTTAAGAAATCGTTGTGGAGTGTTCAAAAACCAACAGGTTGTAATTTCTATTGCATTTTCGATGCTATTATTAAACCAATTTCCAGTAATATTAACCCAACTGTCACCGCAATAATTTCCATGCAGAATACCAGCTTCAAGATTTTTGAATATTTCAGAATATTCTACAGCTGTTGTTTGATTGACTGGAATATATTCTGTCTCTTTGGTGTTATTTATCCAAACAGCAAACCCATAACCTTGATTGGAACTTAGACTACTTCTTGAAACATTTCTATTTCCTCCTGTACAAGTGATATTTATTCCATCACCTTGATTGAATGATATACGACTCTCGGTAACATTAACATCTCCCGCCCCGCTGACAACTTGCAAGCCTGCTACGTGGTTATTGTTTGAAATAGATGTGCGATGAACATGTATCTGTGATCTTAAATTTTCAATAGCAATGCCTCGACCATTGTTATCAGATATAATACTATCAGTCACATTGAGATCATAAGTCTTATCAAAACCAGATGTTAATCTTAAAAATCCTACTATATCAGTTCTAATATTGGCGCGAAACCTTACGTGCATTCGATTTCGCGTCGATGTAACACTCTGGGGACGAGTGTAGTTTCGTATACTAAATGACAAAAGTAGTTTATCATCAGTCGTTAGTCCATCATAAACATAGATTTCTCCGGTATCATTCTGATTAGTAGTAAGTTTTATAAAACTTAATGTAAGCACGTGGTCGTGTCTCGTCGTAAATCTCTGATTACAATCTCTTAGCATATTAGAGTACCTAGATTGTTCGATAGACATTCGTATAGGATATGTTTGACTAGGTGTCGAGGCTAAGGTACAAAGATCGAAGATGTCGCTTCGATCAAACCTTTCGTCAATATTCAACTCATGCACAACATATTTAATGCCGTCGCCACCATTGTCGTGTATCAAACAATTCTCTATTCTAGTCATTCCGTATGTAGAATTAACATATATGCCATATCCTCTATTATTCTGTATCGTGCAATTATTTATAATTATAGGAGCATTTGGTGCAGTTACATTTAGTGCATTAAATGCCGAATTCGCTATTTCTATGTCCCTCATAACGGGAGGTACTCCTATAATGTCTAAAGCACTCGTAGCATTGTTACTTCTTCCGACACCGGCGTTTCTTATTATTACATGTTCAAGTCTTGAAATGGATGTTGGTACATACAACGTGTTTAGCTCAGTTAATATTCTATCGAACACAGCATATTCGTATCGTAATCCTCTCCAATGACGTCGAGCGTTTGTTGAGTCACTGGTGTCGTGATGAGGTAGACATTGGATACCGAGGTCCGGGTGAAAGTCGCACATGCCGGAGCCCATCTGTCGAGATTCCCAGTTACATTGAAAGAGGTCATATTCAGTTCCCACACATTTTGGTTCTTCAAACAAAAGTCGTGCTTGTCGGCCGGGTTGTCGATCCATCCAGTTATAAAATGAGCCACCCGTGAAGCCGAGCTGCCTGCATGCCGTCTCCATATCTTGGACGGTCCAACTGTAAAAATAGTTGCTAATATAAATTTTCCCAGTAATAAATTATTTTATTGCCTTGCCAACCGATCGCGGTTGGAATATCCATGCGATGACTCAGATAAACTTGCATAAAACTTAAATTTAAAACCAGTAACTGATCTGGAAATTGATTGCATGCAAATGTTGTAAAGTAATATAACGATTAAATGAACCTTGAAAGACAGAAAAGTCTGTTAAACTTGACCCTGTACTGTCAAATAACGAATATTTAAAACTAGCAAATCTTTAAGGTGATAATATCAATAAGATATTCGGTATGTGTGTGGTACACCCAAAGACATTAAATATATCAAGATGAGGCAAGAAGCTATACGGTATAAGAATTAAAAAGCTTGGACAATCGTCCTAGAACTTTACTAGGCCCATCATAACATGTGGCAAGCTCGTCGATGTCTAGTGTAGCAAACTCGAGAAATATCACAAATAAATTATTGTGTCGCGACCAGGTATCGAACCCAGTACCTCCGAGTCTAAATCCACGGACTTAACCGCTGGACTACGGAGCCAGTCTAAATGGAAGATAATATTAGTGTCGGAAATTTATTTATCAAGAAAATCACGTACTTTCTAGAATTGGTGCAAACTGATCTCCAAGATCCATGATGTAACAACTGGACTCTTCCCGCCAATATTGAAGGCCCGTCTACCAAACGGATGTCAGGGATTCTTCTGGAAGATGTCGTTGGGTCTTCGGTGCTCGTGAAGACTATCCCATTTTGAGGTTCTCCCTGAAAATGAAACATGATTCGCTGTAGGTATGCTGTATTTAAAACTACTTAGGGCGCGTTTCCAACTTGTGACGTCAGAATATATATATGTTTGTCTATCTTTCACGCTTATATTAATGAACCGATTTTGATATAATTTGGCAAATATATTCTTTGGAAGCCAGCGGTGGTGGCTCGGTTGTAAGAACGCTTTCATTAACAGGATTTGGCGTAAAGATATGTATGTATCTATGTACGGAGGTACCGGGTTAGATTCCTGGTCGAGACACAAAAATATTTATTAATGTAAATAAATACATTAAATTTATTTGTGACATTTCTCGAGTTTGGTACGCAGGAGACATCGCCGAGCTTGCCACTTGTCATGATTGGCCTATAGTAAAGTTGGCTAAATGTGAATCCGTTTATTTTATAAGCGTGGATTCTGACCACCCCGAAAGGGAAACGTTTGAGATGATACTTACTTATATGTATGTATGTATGCGGCTATACTTGTACCCGCTACCCGACAGTCAAGCGCGGAGTGAGCTCGCGCAGGAGTCTCAAGAACAACGATATATAATCAGAGCGCTAGGGAGTTTTAGGCACCCGCTCGGTACCCTCGGTCGGTATGCAGACAGACAGTGGGGTCGTCCAGTCCCGGATGGCTAATGGGCCTGGGTTGGGGATGGGGACATTCCCCCGATTTCCCCGGCAGGGTACTAATACCAACTTGTGGCAACGTTAATAAATTGTCATTACAAATTTGACAACAGATCCTCGCCAACCCGTCTGCCCAGCGTGGCCAGTGTAGGCCAAATTCTCTAGATATATGTTCTGGAAGGCCCATCTCCAACAGTGGAGTTCTAGGATGCTGTGTTTTAGGGGCTGTAATGATGATGATGATATTGTTATCATTCAAAGTCAAAGTCAAGTATATACCCATATGTAGTATATATATATATATGTGTATAATAATATAGTTAAACCGTAGAATTTAATACAATTTTGCACCTGCCTTTCAATAAAGTGCTCAAGTTGTCCCAAATGCAAATGGTTGGCTAAGATATAATGCCGCTAACATTATAAGCTCCTTTGTCTTTGTGCAATAAATATTCTAATAAATAAATAAATATTTACATATATTTTTATTATTATACACAGCACAAGTATTACAATAATGGATGATGTCATTTAAACAATAGACCAACAGAAGTTAATTCACTGCTATCAAATAATACAAAATATGATATTCAATGAAACGTAGTAACCGGGAATCGACGCTGGAATTCCACGATGCGCCCTTGCACTTTACGTGCACCACCGTAACGACTTCCTGTCAATTCATGTGACCCTATTCATAAAACACCATGCTCTAATGATCCGCACTAACAGTTGTTATGTAGTCTATATCCATTGACATAATGCCTGGATGCCAAATATCCAAATAATTTATTTATAACTTTATTTGGCGATTTTCTATGGTCTCAGACTTCTCTAACATATTTGATACATTTGTCATTCGAAGCGTTTATTAGGTTAATATTTTTTTACTATGACGATTTTCTTAAAATACGAGAACTGTTCAAAAAGTATTGTGAAATTTGAATTTTACGTGTATTTGATTTATTTATTGCGTTATGTTGGTACTCATATCTCTTACTTATACTGATAATTTGAATGTTTAGTTACCACGTTCGGAGAGCACGTTAAGCCGTCGGTCCCGGTTTCACTAATACCAACTTATGGAATATAATAAAATTGACATCAGATCCTCGCCAACCCGTCTGGCCAGCGAGTGTGGCGAGTGTAGGCTAAATTATCCGGATATATGTTCTGGAATGCCTATCTCCAACAATGGAGGTCTAGGACGCTGTGTTCTAGAGGCTGCAATGAGTTTGGCAACAGGTCTATAAGAAGTTAACATGGTAACTGATGAGATACAGAAACAATGCATATTTCCCAAATTGTAATTTGTAAAATCTAACCTTGGATGCAACATTAACATTGTTCACCTGAGATTACACATAAAACCAAAGGTAGGCGATAAAATAAAAAATAAGGACGGCGTAGATAAGGGCACGATAAACATTGTGAGTTCGTCATAAAAACCTCGTGAGTGCATGACAATGTAGGTACACCCCAAAAAAAGAAAAGTTTTTTTTATATTTTTTTATTGCACTATGTACAACAAATAGCGGGTTTAATGCCGCTAGACATTAACTGACAGCCAACCTTAAGGACGAGTAAAGCATAAGGTGCAAAAATATACATACTTTAACAAAACGAATACATTGTAAGTGTTAGCATACTACAATAATACACATTACTCAATATTACCTATGTCTAGATTGTTAATCGTCACGCTATAATATTCATTATTTTATACAATGTTTTAACCATAAGGTATTATTTTTGTATGCAAGCAACACTCCGGTTGTAAGTGGCGCTAGCGCATGTCGGTAAAAGCGGGAACCATTCGGCGACCGTGCTCGATATAGACGTTCGTGTGAACGCTGCCATTTTTGTGTAATTTATATTTAATAATTAATATCGTGTAATTTTGGTAGAAATTATAGTGATTTCGATTCTCATTAAATACGTATTATTTACATACATATACAAACATACAATTCAATATATATACAATATATAGTATAGTAAAGTAAAGTTAAGTATCATCCCGATCGTATCCCTCACGGGGTAGTCAGAAACCACGCTTTTTTTATATGCAGATTCACATTTAGCCAACTTTACTATAGGCCCATCATGACAAGTGGCACGTCGATGTCTCTAGCTTAGTTACCAAACTCGAGAAATATCACAAATAAATTAAATAATGTGTCTGACCGATTTACCTAGTCTAAAAACTTAACGGCTAGACCACATAGACAATACACCCCAAAAATTGTTTGATATGTAACAAGATGGGGCAAGTTGCGAAACGGTATGAAAATAAAAGCAAACGTCTAAATATGTATTAGTGTTTTACTGACACCCTTATTCGTAGAGCCGTTGAGGAAAAGTCTAACGTCTCATTCCGAATCGTGCTCAGAGCGCTTAGAATGAATATGACACTGACCGCCGGCGCGGCGTCGTTCCGAACCAAATATCTCGATTTGGATGCTCAGAGCGTGATATCAATTTGGAACGGTCTAAATCACATTTTCATTCATAACATGATAGTTTTTTTTCGAAATGTATAGAAGATAAATTGCGGATTCCACATCTTTAAGTATGAATACTAACAAACATACATCTCTCGGTTTATTCATCTTTATATGTGTAAAATTTAATAATATTAACTTATTTTGGTATTTTAAAATAACTTGCCGTGTTACAAACATTTTTTTTCACTTACACACACCTATTTAAATATTAATTATAGATTTGTTTAAGAAGTAATATAGAAACAGTATAAACGAAGTACAATATTAAACAATTTAAAAGAAAACCTAAAATTAAATTAACTTGAAAATGGCGCGGGACATCATGACAAACAACTGACAGCGCCAGCGCTCAGAGCGATCTACCTCGATATCGTGAGCAGTCTAAGCGCGAGAAATGATGTCATTTGTGACGTCACATAGCTTTGGCAAAACAGTTTAAGCACGTCTCGGAACACCTTTAAGCGTGCTTAGGTTACTATTATCGTGTGTATAAGTTTAAATTGTTTTATTGACAATATGCCGGCCTGCATGCTACGTTCTTCTTCGACAAAGGAGGAACAACAATCTAGATAACGTAAATAATAATGTAACAAACATTTTTTTATGAAAATAACAACCAATGACCGCTCTTCTACCGTATATTTAATCTCTTTGGTTGAATAAGCTACGTTTAACCGACAAACGGAGAATGAATACAAAAACTAATGGGTCGGAGGACGTGGCAAGGACTAACAACGAGTTGACCAATGAAGGATGAGAAGGTTAAACAAACTAGTTTAAGAAAGGGTTGCTTTATTACCAACTTGTTATATCCCTTTCACGACGGACAATACCAAGCGTGCGTAAATAAATATCTAGCGGTCGCCAAATTTTGGTTTGCCGCTCCGTAACAGCCTCGATAGATCGTGCACTCATATAGCTACTAAGTGATTATCTTTATTAAATTGTTAGGCTAGTCCTTTTTTACAACAATAGTGATTTTTATTTTCATCATATTACCCAACGCACAAAGGTGCACTAGCACATTAGAAAATAACAACGCACGTACTCGTATATGCGGCTTATAATAGGGACTTTGTGGAATTCGCTATGGAGGGTTTTTTTCACCAATTTTATTAGATATTTTAGGCCGTAAGTATTTCAAAGTTACCTTATATATCCAAAATATTTTTTGTCGTGCTGAAAGGGATATGTATTTTTCTCATAAAGCTGTAGAATACACTAATTGTTACTTAGAGAATATATCTATTCCTTATACAAATTAAAGTAAGTAAATTTTATAAAATATAAAATGGGTTATGGCCAGTTGCAAAAGGGCTGATTATATTTTAACATATTTAACGTATGCTTTTGAGGCACATCATTGGCCGAAATAACCAAAGTGGCAAGCTAACTACCAATCACGTGGCTTATATATATATTTTTTTTATCAGAGATTATAATAAGAGTGCTCGTACACACCTACTCCAGAGTGCCTCCGTTCCCCGTGCAATCGTTTTATTGAACAAAATCGTGCAGTCCTATGAGAATTTTGATGTGTTCGCATCAACGGATGTGGAAAGTAAAAACATTGTCCTAAAGTACTTGGAGCCATATTAATTCTCACATCTGTTTGAATTTTGTTATGAAATATGTATTGTTAAGACGTATAATCTGTTATGTACATTTTCATGGAAATAAATTTTAATAATCATCCTTTCTGCAACTGTCCGTTAGTGTCTTAGAATAATGACAATAGTAAGTTAGAGTCAAATATTCTTAAAGAAGACAATGTTCGACTTGGCATTTTTATTGACTTTAAGGCGAAGTTGAATAAAAAAAGCGTTTTGAAACATCAAGTCGAACATGGGGAGAAATAGGTAAGAATGTCTTTATATAGCATTCATAAAAGTCCTACATCTCGAATTATAAAAGACTCGGCACAGCGAGACGGGTAGGTCTGTACAGTTGCATTATTAAGTTACAATGAAAATAAAAATCACATTATAATTCTAAGGAATGTTGGAGCGTGACACTGAATAAAGCTTCGGGATTAGAGCAATAAAGGCTAGCAGTAAACCATTCCGTCCATGAAGTCCGAAGATATTGTACCATTGTGGCATCACAGCCGGAGCGAATTTCAAATAGTAGAGACAGACTTCCGGCGCGTAAAGAATACGTGATTTTATACGGACATGGAATACGGTATGGAATCCATACATCATTAACTTGTTTTGAGATCCAAACCATGTAAACATATGTTTAAAAACAATTAAAGTATTTTTTGTACAACACTGTTAGCAAGTATATTAACTTAATAAATTTAACGAAATACTCTTGTAAAAAAACCCTACAAAACTGGCTTATGACCCTAGACTATTTAAAAACAGAACAACTACTTCAATTCATACATACATACATACATATCTTCACGCCAAATCCCTTGCGGGGTAGGCAGAGACAATTGAGCGCCACTTGTCACGATCACGACATACCTCTTTCGCTTCTTCGACATTCATCAACCTCTTCATACATGCCCTTTTGTTTCGATGGCTTTTTAATTCACCTTCAGCTAATGTTTTATTTAATTGATCATGATAGGCAAGTCTTGGTCTGCCAGGGCCTCTTTTACCCACAACTTTCTGGTTATATCTGGTTCGTCAATCTCCCTTCGCTCATCCTTTCAACATGCCCGAACCATCGGAGCATGCCTTTCTTTATTTTTGTACCTATGCTTTCTTTTATACCTACAAAAAAATACATATAAAGCCACAGTTTAATGACCAAAGGCATTAATGTAAAAGAGTAAAAGAAGGTGCGTATTTATTTATTTATTTACTATAGGTACACAAACAGATCACAATCTATACAGTTCATATTTTACAGCAAGTTCTAGATTGCAATCCAAAAGCAGTGTACACACCATGCTTATTGTGATTTAGCCATGACATTGGCATTTCAATTAAATTATTTAATTTCAGTGAAATATGTCAAAAGGAAAATAATAATAAAAAAATTGGTATGTCAAAGAAAAATAATAAGGTAGTAAATCAATAATAAAATAATAATAAAAAACCAATGAACATTTAAAATAGAAATAATAATGTCACTGAAGATGTCTTTAAAATGCTGGACTGGAAAAACTGCGGTGAATACATCTCACACCTCCGGTTCGCGGATGACATAGTTATAATGGCTAGCTCGCTGGAAGATCTTAGTGGAATGCTAAACGGCCTAAACGTGGCATCCCAGCGAGTTGGTCTCGGAATGAACTTGGACAAGACAAAAGTCATGTTCAACGATCAGCCATTCCGAGACCAATTTGCGTGGGCAACCCCTCTCTCGAAGTTGTGCAAAAATACGTCTACCTTGGTCAGACTATCCAACTAGGCCTAGCCAACTTCAGCAAGGAAGTTGACAGGCACATTCAACTAGGATGGGCTGCATTCGGGAAGTTACGCCACATCCTGCTATCAAACATACCACAGTGTTTGAAAACGAAAGTTTTCAATCAATGCGTTCTTCCAGTATTGTGGTACGGAGCAGAAACGTGGATACTGACAGTGGGTCTGGTCCACAAGTTTAAGGTCGCTCAGCGAGCTATGAGAGAGCTATGCTCGGTATTTCTCTGATGGATAGAGTCCGGAACGTAGACATCCGTCAGAAAACCTAAGTTAAATTAGTAAGTTGAAGTGGCAATGGGCCGGACACGTCTGTCGCAGAACCGATGACCGATGGGGTAGACGAGTTCTGGAGTGGAAACCACGTACAGGAAAACGCAAAGTGCGAAGACCCCACACCAGATGGACGGATGACCTGAAAAAGGTCGCTGGTGGGGGCTGGATGAGGGTGGCAAAAGATCGTGTGAAATGGCGAGCCTTGGGGGAGGCCTACATCCAGCAGTGGAGAGACATAGGCTGATGATGATGATGATGATGAATCATAAATATATAAAAAAATAAAATCCAGAACAGACAGAACAAATATTAAGAAACAAACAAAACATCAGCATCAAGATCAGATCATCATATTACATTAATTAAGAAGGTAGATTATATTTTGGTTACAGTAGTACCAGCAAAAAATGCGGTAACCAGATCTCTTATACACTAAAGACTCGATTATTTGCACCGGATATCAGCAGCGATTAAAGTGTTTACTTAAACATTGACATTAAGTGCAAGAAATGTCTAGCAAATTGCTTGCTAAGGTAACGTAATACCTCATTTAACATCGTTGGAGCAGTGAACTGTATCCCCTTTATTCATTGGGAATTTGATACATTTTTTTTTCAACCTAAAATAAATCTCAATCAAAAATAATACCGACACTTCTTTGATTGACGTAAATAAAAAGCCTGCTAATTCTATCAATTGACCTAACCTCGGACCCGTAAACAGTTACTTAAGTTCATTGTTCTTACTAGCATTCTTATAAGTTTGTCGACTGTGGTAACCAAATCTACCAAAATTTCAATAGCTAGAGTTACACCATTAATCGTTTATGTTTTTAATTGTTGTAAACACATTTCCTCTTTGGTAAGATAGGATGTCAGAATTTTGGTGTCGACATTACCTTGAAAGATCCGGCCATAAACAATGCAGAGAAAGAATGGTCGCTGATACAAATTAACGAATTATGCACGAAGTGGGTGGGAGGTTAATTTGGTAAAACCAATTATTGACCGTCATATGTATAACACGTAATACATTATGTGTATATTGTGTAGATGATAATTAAAATCACATAAATTAATATTAATGCTAAGGATAGGGATATAAGTCCCGTCCGCGTGGAATAGTGGCAAGAACGCTGGCTGCATTTCCCCGCCGAATTGCAATACTGATTCTTTGGGCGAAGAAAGAGCCAGCTCTCTTGTCACCGGAAGAGACGACAAGACGCGGTGTTATGTCTTTTAAAAACTTTTTTGCACTTGGACTCCATAGGCAGTTTGCAGTTTCTACGCAAACGGTACAAATATGTATTTTTTTAATATACTTACATACTTGCGCCCATTACATGCTGGACTCCGAATTTTTGCGCTGTCCCCCTGAGATGCGACGCGGCGTGCACGTGGCGTCCCACACCAGAGCACAACCTCGTTCCCAGGCGACCAACGTCATACCATCGAGTCTCTTGCCATCATCTCGGATAACTCCAACAGGCTCTAGAAGAGCTGGAACCTCGATGGTGGCTAGAGCCCTTTTAATAGTATCGTTAAGGGAGCCGTGGCGGGAAAATCTGTCCGCACATTTGAAACAGGAGAGCCCATGAACTCCAAGACAGTCGACCTCCTTTCCACACGGACATCTATGTAAGACACATACGGCGATACGAAAACTTTATATCACATTAGTCGCAAAATTATTCCACATCTCAGTAATTAAAAAGAGAATTCAGTGATTAAGAAATAGCTTTCAAAGATCATGAAATAGTTACGAGTATCAAAGGAACTTCACGACTCTTTCTCATGGAACTTTCGAAGTAAGCATCGTGAGTTCACGAAACAACTCGATTCAGAGTTCAATCACGAATTATTGAAATTACCTTTCCTGCCACTTGCTAGTTATTTGAATTTATAGACCTTATTATTTTAAACTGCAGACAGTAAAAATATTTATGTTATTCAACAAAGAGAACTTATCTCACGAAATGAATAATAGGTTTTTTTAATCACAGTTATTGTACAAAAAAATCAATGTTATATACCTATTGTATTGTGCGGACATACTATATCACTTTAAACTTTTTTGGCTTTACATTCGTTAAATAGTATAATGAAAGTTTCAGAAGAAGACAATTTTCTAAGCATTTTATGGATGCACCATGTGTGGTAAACAGAGAGGAGAAGAATAGTGTCTCGGGCTTGCAACCGACTTGGGCTGGTTAATAAAGGAGGCCTCATCTTTTTATTGCGCAGCAAGACTCCATACCCAACCAAACACTGTATGATTCTGCTAATGCCGTCTTGTTCAATAAATGTATTGACGACAATTAAGTAAGACGTTCACGTGTTATGGCTAAAAAAGTTATATTGCCGGTTTATAACTGTAGGAGTTGCCAGTCTAAATATCAACCACATTTCAGATAGTGTTGCCAATCTTGGTCCTGCAGTCTTGGTCTTGGTCTTGCGAAAAAGCAAGACTACTGATATAGTTGCAATACCAAGGCCAAGACTACCCTAGTCTTGGTCTTGCGCAAGAGTCTCGCAAGACTCTAGCACAGTGTCAGCCGAAATAGTTCGGCTGGTATTATTTTGTAGTGGGCAACTCGCGGGGACGCAGGGAACCTTCGCTTTTTTGTAAAATTAGCTGAGTGCAAACATTTACTGTGTGTTTTATAATAAACGCTAAATTAAAAGCCCCGTGTATTATTCTGAAACAACAAAACATTATACACAGTTTTTTTTTCCAAATTTTGTAAAGTGTTTACTTTTTTTGGGGTTAGGTTTTCAATAAATTGTAATTGCGTCATTGCGTCGTGTCAGTAATTTTAAATATTTTTTTGTTCCTAAGGAAAAAATAAGGTTTAGGTATTTGGAACTTGGGAGAGCTCGTTTTCAAATAATTTTATTTTAGTTTTCATTTTTCCTACCTATACTAATGCTTTCGAGGTCTAGCGGTTAATTCCGTGTATTTAAACTTAGAGGTACAGGGTTTGATTCCTGGTCGGGACACAACAAATTATTTAATTTATTTGTGATATTTCTCAAGTTTGTTAGTACTATTGGAAAATAAAATATATATTGAGTCAGAGTAAGAGTCTTGCAGAAGTCTTACGAGACTGTTGCGCAAGACCAAGAGGGCAGGATCAAGACCAAGACCACTTATTCTGATGCAAGACCAAGACCACTTATTCTGATGCAAGACCAAGACCACTTATTCTGATGCAAGACCAAGACCACTTATTCTGATGCAAGACCAAGACCACTTATTCTGATGCAAGACCAAGACCACTTATTCTGATGCAAGACCAAGACCACTTATTCTGATGCAAGACCACTTATTCTGATGCAAGACCAAGACTAGCTAAGTCTTGGTCTTGGTCTTGCTCTGGGCAACACTAATTACAGATAGATACTAAAGCCACAGTATTTTAATGAGAAACATAATACGTGTTATTGTAGGTAGTCCATGTGTAGACAGCCGAAATATAGTAATTGGAGATGTGGACAATAATAAAAACGATATACCAAAGCGGTCGCAGTAGCCGCACATTTGGCACAGGAGCTGATAGCCATCGTTTCGCTCTGGTTGTGCATAGACGGCCGACATCGACGAAAAAGCGTGACAATTCGCGTGACTCGGGCTCGAAAATGTGAAAAAAACTATTCAGAGATAAAAGTAAAAGTTACAGGATGTCACCGAACTTAGACACTTCAATAAAACTCGTATATTATAACCAACCCCCTGTTTCTGAAAGCCTAAATAAAAGTTAGCGATATCATGTGTAAAAAGCGCTGGCAGATTTCCACTGGAATAATCCGCGATGATGGCAAGAATATGGTATCCTGATCCCCTGGGAGTGGGAAAGGGAATTAGTGTGGGATGCCACTTGTGTCGACACTTTGACTTGGTCACAGGGCATAAAGCGGAAGCAGGAGTCGAATAGAGTCTGGCAAGCGACGCAAATACGTATCCATAATCAAACTGTTTGTGCCTTATGCTGTAGAGATTATAGGCCAGTGGAGTACAAGCGTTAAAACATTTTTAATAACATCACACCTCGTCTATCTGTCTGCTCTGGTGACAAGAGAGCTGTTCCTTCTATTTAGTTGTATTTTTATTATTGAATTAGTTTGACTATGATTAATAAAAGGCGGGACTATTATTATACGGGTTTAATGCTTTTGCATTCATCTCGGTTGCAAAATCCAACATTTTCAAAGATTTTTCAACTTACGTTCATGGACTAATAAATAAAAGTAATAAAAATACGGACAATTTAGAGATAGACAAATATTAGAGTACACAAAATTTGAGACTAATGCTAAGCCAAACAACGGCTTTAGTTTTAGCCTGAGCCACCGGTCGAAGCACTGACTATATATTATAGTAACTGTCACTTTGACAGTTCTAATTCTTTATTCTTAGTGTATTATATATTAGTGTATATATTCACCGTACATTCCCACCGGAATTTGGTTAAGTCAATATAATTTAAACAAAATTGTACACAATATATATTTAACGTTAAAATAACTGTCTTGCCTGGAGAGTGCAATTTGAAGACAAGGAACAGAACTGGTAGTGTCATAGGAACATCAGCACAATAAAAAAATTAACCAAAAATATAGGTACCTATATTAAATATCTACCTACCTTAGGTAAATAAATTAAGCTGTTGTTGCGGCTGTATATGGGCCTTGTCAGTATAAGCAATGGCTTGTGCTAAGCACTGGCTTAATCCGACCCTAAGGTCATTGCTCCGCCAGTGCTTAGCACGAGCCATTGTTTAGAACTCTCAAAGTGACAGTTTAGAGTAAAAACTGTCACTTTGACAATTCTAAGCACTGGCAGGGCAACGACTATTAATCCGGACCTCAAAGTGACAGTTTTTTAGAGTAAAATCTCTCATTTTGATACCGGCGGAGCAACGACTATTAATCCGGACCTAAGATTCCCAAAACGTATTCACTTTATTTAAATCTACAAAACATATTCAGCGTTAACTAATGAATAAAAATATGTTTATTGAAGAACATTTATGATATTTGAATTCAATGGTCAGACTTGAGACAACTTTATTCAGCAGGCACCATTAAACGAAGTCATTTGTCAAACGTGTGTGTACACATTGTACATTGCACAATAGCTATTGTCCTGGAGATATTTCTCTAGAGGTTTATACAATACCGACGTTGTCACATCACATATCCTAGCCCTAATGAGAATTATTATATGGCCAGTCGTTTACAATAGTAACACTTTCTAAATGGTCTCTATTATTTCCATCATCATCACTACCGTATCCTTTACAGAGTGGTCAGAAACCACGCTTTTAATGTAGCGGGTTCACATTTAGACAACTTTACTATGGGTCTATCATGACAAGTTCGTCGATGTCTAGCGTACCAAAACTCGAGAAATATCACAAATTAAATCAATTATTATAAAAAGGAATCGAACCCGGTACCTCCGAGTCTAAATCCACGAACTTAACCCCTACACCATGGAGGCAGATTATAAATAAAATATAATATATTAGTTAGTTATATAATGTTATGTGTGTGATAATATATGTACTGTTGTGTGTACTATATAAAAAATAAGAGAGCTTTAAGTGGAAGCAGTGTAAATGTTGCCTCTACCAAAACCCATACCAGTAATACAAAAACAGACAAAAAGTAACTTTAATATACATAATATAATAAATAAAAGTATAACACAATGTTTAGCTTATGTGGAGCTCTTATGGTGCCTTAATAAACCCCTTTTAAATGGTCTCTTGATTATGTAACAGTTTTTTTTTTAAATAGTTTATTGCACTAACAATATATATTTTCTTCATTCAAGCTTCTAGAACAGAGCGTCCTAGACGTCCACTGTTGGAAATTGGCTTTCCAGAACATATATCTGGAGAATTTGGCCTACGCTCGCCACTCTGGCCAGACGGGTTGGTGAGGAGCTAATGTCAATTTTTAATGACAATTTATTAACGATTCCACAAGTGGTGTTAGTGGAACCGGAACCGACAGCTTAACATGCTCTCCGGGAACGTGGTGTTGTAAATCTATGACAAATGTACGTAAGAAAATTTGACTTCTCATTTGGACATGCCGAGGGGTTTGAACTGACCTTTGTAGGATTTTAAGGAAAGCATTCTTCCAACCGAGCCACTACCGCGCTTTGCACATAGGCAGGCCCTATGACTAAGCATTTTCTGACAACCAACTTTTGGGAGTGTGGAAAGTTATGTATTATGGGTGCAATTTTATTTTATATTATACACTGCTTTAATTTATATTTGTGCCGTTTGGAGTTGAACTCTCGGGCCGTGTGGGGACCATGTGCACATGAAATTTTCAAGGCGGTGTCAAAACAGCTCGTCAAAACCTCGGGAGACAAAAGGGCTGGGCAATATTTGGGCCAAAGGATCAGCATTGCCATTCAACGTGGCAATGCTGCCACTACCCTTGGCACTTCGCCCATTGGCATCGATTTGGAGCAAATTTTTTATTTATAACAATTTTTATTTTGTTTTTTATTTATTTTAGATTTTAGTTGTATTTTTATTTATTCAGTAGGTTTATTTTTATTAATAGTATTTTTTGTTTTGTTATTTATGTTAAATGTAAGTTTTTAGTTTAATTAATAATTTAGTTTTTTTTATACACTTACATAACAATATTACATAAAAGATTTACATATATACACATATACCTTGTAATAAAAAAATGCAGAGAAATTAAAAGCATAGATAACAGCATTCTGCGTTGTGGCCGAAGTTGGCCCGCTACGCAATGCAACTGAACTAAAACCCTTGCGCAACAAGCAATCTTGCATCTGAATGCAATTATTTAGACGTTTATATCTATCTACCAGATAACCTTTCATTTATTTGTGTTTAAATTAATAGCAACCATGTTTAATAATAGAACCAAACTAAACATAAATTAATTCGAAGTAATAAAAGGAACATGTATTTCAAGCGCTTTAAAAAAAAAAAAGCGAAAATTAAGTCTCTGTAATGGGGTGTATCAGGCAAAGCTTTTTGTAGATGTCGCTAGCGGCAATGGTACCTTGTTTACAACCTATGACCATCGATGTATATAGATAAGCCTATTCAATACAAAGCGCACTCTTAAAAACGTGCCGCTTGCTTTGTGTACCTACCAACTTTGGGGGGCAATTCTCAAGCAAGGATAATGCCACATGCTTTATTCATCGGAAATTATATCACAATGCATACAAAAAGACTAGTTTTACTCGATATAAATATTAATATTAGGCGCTCTCGACTGTTGGTGCAGCTACATGACTTCGATTGGTTTTACGGGAACGTTTTTATATCAGTGAGGGCCTATCTATATACATCGATGCCTATGACGCATTATTTTTTAAATGTTTTTGTAGTTTTTTATTTTTATAACAGAAAAAGAAATATATATATCAGGTAGTCGGATTATATTGTTTATTTAAGAAATGGGCAATGAGGAGATTTTTAAATATATGTATTAATTGACGGCGCCCGTCTATTGCTAGGGTATTGCTTTAAAATTGTTGATGTAAGATGATGATGAACTTCCTTATATTAGAAGTATCATAAAATTCATAAACCATGACTTTCACATTATAAAATATACAGTTAAAGTAACTTCTGTATGACTTGGAGACGTTGTCGAGTTAGGAAAAGCTATTTTCTCGCGTCATGATCCGTGGAATCACGAACCGCCAGTCGTGACAGTATCGCTGCGATAAATATCACTGGATCCACCACTTGGAAAATAAACAACTAAATACTTATCGATAAAATAAATGCGAATAAGGAAGCAATTTATAAATCGTGCATTAAAATCTTTCACAGTTACGTTTGAACTGCTTGGACTGAGTTTTAAGCCAAAAAATATGCTTCTTATAGTGAATACAACATTTTTAAAGATTATGCAAGTCTTTGAGAAATGTAGTTAACCAACTTACTAAGGAATAAACTACGGTTTTAGAGATATATAAAGAACTGTACATTGAGTGGTGCTGCCATAGGAACTGCTAGACACACACTTGTAGGGTGCGTTACTCTTCTAGAAAGCTATTACTCGCGCCATGACAAAGTCCTTGGTGTTATCCGTGAAGCGGTATGTCTTGCTATTGCAAGAGCCAGAAAGCCATAAAATTTTGGTCACATTTGTGAAGGAAGAGCAAAGCACGAAAACTAAATGCGAAATGCATTTAGACTTAAGGACACTCGTATACTATATTCTTATATGAAAAATAAATGATCAGGAACGGGTTCATGACTTAGCTTTACGCAGTGAGAGGAGTTCCAGCAAAATCTTTGTACTACTTACTGAAAGAATTGGGCCTAAGCAGGTCTGCCGTTAATACATTTATGGAAAGAGCTTCTAAGACGGCGTTAAGGGAATCGTACAGTATTTGGTTAGGTAGGGAGAGGAGTATAATGGTGGATGATGAGCGTCTTGTTGCACAATAAAAAAAGGAGGCCTCTTTTGTAAACCAGCCTATTATCGGTCGCAGGCCCGAGACACCCTGTTTTACCCACACAAGATGAACGCGGCACCAGCACGGTGAATCCATGAATTTCTTATTTATCTATGAAGATAAATTTCTAATCGCTCTTCCTCTAATAATCAATTAAAAATCCTGTCACATTCATCCAGCATATGTTCAGATTCTTATAAAGTGCCAGTGGAACCGACTCACTCTCATATTCGTAAAGCACCATGTATGCACCACTTATGTTTTAAAAATTTACGAGTAAAGGATTGAAACAAGGTAAACAACGTTGTAATGCATTCAATGTCAACCGATCGAACTTTCATTCCAGTCAATGTCTAGCAATACGGAAGCCTGCCGTACAGGTATAATAAAGTACATATTTAACAGTAGATAAAAAATCAGGTGCCATATTTATGGTCTGGAGAGTCGTCAGCGTGGCTACAAAGCGAGACGTTAATAACGATGCTCCTACTCTGGCTCCGTGACCAGATTCACCGATATGGTCAGGCATTGAACTTCCTCCCACAACCCAAGCTCGATTCGAGCAAACTAGTTTTTTTTTAACAATCATCATTTAGTTATACAACAACTACTAGCTGCGAGAATAGTTGTTGATGTATTTAATTCCAAAACTTCAGGTTTTCTAAATTTAGCATTTAATTCGCGAAATGCAAAACGGTTTCACTGTCGTTTCCATTCGCTACAGGGCAACTCGTGACGTGTTTCCTTACGTGCCATTCTGATCTTGGTAGTAAAAACCCGACAGCCGCGATTCGTTAACGGCTATCGGATCGCGTCGCACTGCTCTATATGCATTTGTATAGGAACCATCATCTTGGTAGCCGCTGCCGAGTCGCAGTTGCAAGGTCGGAATGGTGTACCCATAGAGAGCGGTGGGACACAACCCGGCGGCAACCGCTGCCAAGATCGGAATGGTACTTTAATGTACAACTACTGCACAGACCGCAACCTAATTTTATGACCAAGTACGTAGGTAGCACTCGACCAGCTGCATTAAGACTTTACGCGGTATGTTTAAGATTTTTCCTGTTGGCCGTGACAACTTTAAAACAGAGTAACAACAAACCTGTTTTTCCGGGAATGCTTTTAAATAAAAAGTAGTAAACAACTTCGAGAATTCTTCAAGTAATCTCCTCTCTAAACTATTCTACAAAACAACAAAGTATTTGCATAGGACTAATCTGAACATTAATCAAGAGATTGTCCTGGATAAGGTTGTAACTGTTTTCATACAGTTAACAATGAGAGAGGAAGGGTCTACTCAAAAGCTAAACTATTTAATGTTACAAATGTAGAAACACTTACAAATAAGTACACGATAATGGAAAGTGAAGTAAGTAATTAGGAAGGAAGTGTGTACTTTTGAGTAATTGCTACTTATGGTATGTACGAGTAGATGATTTATTAAGTTAACATTACTCATAATATTTGTTACGCAGGTAGGTAAATGAAATCCAATGAATCAGAATGACCTGATATTATTAAGTATAAGATGTTAGTAAAATACATTAGGAGTCAATTGACTAATTGCTTTATAGATAGTTATTAGGTGTAACCTATACTAGAGTCTACTAAAGAATTATATAAAAGAAAGAAGTTAATTACAATATAATAATATGTCACTACGAAAGTATAATACCAAGATAAATCTAACTAGGTAATCAAAGATTTAAAACATCAAATAAAACAATTCCTATTAGATTATTAATAGATTGGTATAGATTTAATAGAAACAGTAAGCTAATGTATTATGAGTAGAATGGAAAAAGCTTGTGAGAATCTAACAGGAAACATGAGAATATAATCATTACAATCTTAGTTGATGTTAATTGTGTAGACAAAGCTGAATGACCTAAATGCTTCGAAGGCCAATTGTAGTGCAGTTATTGCCTATGTGGGTTACGGAAGCCACTGGACTGTATTTGTTAATGTCAAGGATTGTAAGGGATTATAAAACCAAACTTAAGAAGATGTTATAATTAAATAAGTGTTAAACAATTACGTAATTTCTATGATTAAAGATCCTGTCGAAATCGTGAATCACATATTCTAATAAGGATACTATTAAAAGACATTTTATACATCCACAATTTAATTATTATCTTCAAAGCATATTATTGGTATTGTATTCTTATAATTTAGCAGCTTAGTATCTATCACCACCTTTGCCTTGTGATTAAGCGAATATACAAGTAGGTAACTATTTGAATTGCACCTTATGTGTCACTTCCTCATTAGCATCGCAGGTAAACATACCGATGATATTACAAAACAAATTATGTCAGATTCATCATTAGTACCTATTAGTAGTCTGTTTTAATTCATTACCTCTACTAGTTCACACGCAATATTATACAGAATTATGAATTTAGTTAGTCCATACCATAACATTTCTCTAATCGTTAGGATTCTGTAAAACAAACACGTTGAGTCAGTGTAGTAACGTAGCTTCATGAGTCACCTGTCACTCGGGTCGCAGTCACAGATCACTTGAGGTGCTCCCGTTGCTCAAGACCGTCGGTCCATGAAGTGATACTGTTAATCTTTGTAAATTATAGGACAATGGCCCAATGATAGCTGAACTAATTTTTACAAATGATCTTTTTAGTCTAGTCTAGCTTTGAATTGCCGTTGTTTCCGATGCAATAGCACTTACTGTAATTAAGTTTTTAATTTGATTCGATTTATCGATGTGCTCGATATATTATTGAGTTTGCTATACTCGTTAACCGGTTCATTTCATAACATACTTTGATACGTTGCTGCGTTGGTTTCCTAGACAAATCTTTATGCGTGACGGTGCTAGGAACCTACAGGTATTATTTGTTAGGCATAAATCATATGTTATTTGCTGTCGTTCAACCTTACTATACAGTTAAAATTTTATACGTCGCTTGTAATGATGTTGATAAAAAAAACTAGACCATAATGCAGGCAATGCAATGTTATGACAAAGCTTGCTGTAGTAGGTATTCGCGTAGACAATTAGATGAATCAGAACAACGCGGAGGCGCCATACAAAGTGGAGCTGGTATTCCTCCAAGGCTGCCACACGGTACATTAAATATTTGTTAAATTCTCAGAATTGTAACCGTTAGCATTACATAAACAACCGTTCATTTTCTCAGTTAAACAAAGATAAGAGGTCGTTAGTTGGTTTTTACTAACGTAAAATTTAGACCCAGGTAGGTTGTGTTGTGTGGCTTATCTGTTTATAGATCTTGACACAAATTTGATAGTATGCGCCCTAATTAAACATCAGCTATTTAAGTTGTAAGTAGGTATCATCGAATTTTGTAACAAATTGAAAAGTAAATTATGTTATCAGTTTTATCAAAATTTTAATTATGACATCAACAGGACGTTGCATATCATCTGCAGTTATCATTGTTTGCATTTGTGCTGGTCTGAATACCTACCTACTCACTTGAGAAAGTTAACTTCAGTATTTCGCATTTGGGGTAATAACATTTTCTTCGCTTTCTATGTCGATGACAAATTACGTTTAGGATGTTCTCAAATAGAAAAAAAAATAACAATCGAATCTTTTTTCCTGTCGGAGAAAGTCGTCGTTAACCATGACGCATTATAAATTCATATAGTTTGGGACAATTTGTAATAAGGTAATGACCGTCTTCAAATTACTGGGTCATTATGTTACTTATGTTCATTTTACTGGTAATAGTTTTAAGTCAAATATCTACGCAACAAAAGAGCATGTAGGAATAAAGATGTTGATGAATGTAAACGGGACGAAAGAGGAATGTGGAGACTGTTGACAGTGACAAATAGCGTTCAGTTGTCTCTGCTTCGCTGATAAAACAATAAAAGAGGTATTTTATTGTGCATTCAGTTTTTGTAGAGTCTAGTACAAATGATTGTAACCATAAAAATATCCATCGAAAAGAATATGAAGTTAGCTAACTCAATCCTAGTAATTATTTTTGATTGAAACGTTAACAATACCGTGGGATATTTTCACTAGATTCCTTACTTAATACCTAGCACATAGAATTATGCTTTATAGCGTAGCACTAATAGAAATTGTCGAGCACCATTGCTTTATTTTTTATTGTCAGACAGTTGTAGCGGACAAAAACAATGCTTTGCTTGAAAGTGGCAATGGTATTTCCAACTACTATACTAGGGCATCGGATAATCAGAAATCATCAAACAGCTCACGGAATATCGCTTTCCTTCCTGAATTAAAATTTTATTCGAAGTTAATTATAGTACATTAAATATAAATTAAAAGCTACCTAAATAATAAAATAAAAAATAAACTAAACTATAAATAAAAAATGTCCTCTAGAGACGTCCCATCCGAGATAGTCCCAAGGAGACTGGCAACATTTCCCCTCTGTATAGCGAGGCTAATACGTTGGCAGAAATAATTACCAGTCTGTCTCCAGACCTTTCTGTCAGCCGCTTTGACAACTCCTTGGCCAAGCTTCCTTCCTGAATGTGTATAATAAGTATCTGTGCTTGAAACTGCGCTTGCTTCTTTTACTGGACAAGCAAGTCTCTGTATATAATAATATATGTTTCATTCAAAATGGTTTTAAGCATGTTGTAGGTATCTTAAGGTTTTGGTTTTAATTGTATTGCTTTAACATTAGCTGTTTTGTTTCAGTACTTCTTTTATTCTGTCCGTGGTGCTCTATTTAAGATCGTCTGAGGCAAGAGTATACAAATTGTGTGAGATCGCCAGTGACCTTAGTTGATTTGATTAACAACCAGGCGCCCTAAGGTCGAGTCATGAATAGCGGTGGTCTTTGTATTGCAGCTGCCAGTACGACACGTGTTAAGGATAATTTATGCTAAGCCGAGCCGGGTCCGATCCTAGTCACGGTAAAACGATTCCGATATATATTGTACAAGTATGAAGCAGTTGATGCTGAAACGGGGTTTGACCATTAAACTAAGACGCTAAATGCGAGCTAATGAATACTGGTCGATTATTATAGATATATTTAGGGACTTTCAGCTGCCCGAAATTGCTACGAGAATTACTTATATTTAGTCGTTTTTTAACGCAAGGAACAAACTAAATAGGTAATTGACCGCCTCCGTGGTCTAGTGGTAACAAACGTTGCCGTGAACTCGGGAGGTCGTGGGTTCGATTCCGTATAATTTGTCTCGGTCTGGGTGTTTATATGTATAATATGTATATATTTACAAAAAAAAAAGAATATAATATGTATTAACCATCTAGTTTCCGTAACACAAGCCTCGTAGCTTACCACGGAAATTAGATGACGCTGTGTGACCTGTCTGGAAATATTTATATTTAATTCTTTTTTTCAAACAATTAGCAGGTACACAACTTACGCCCGTTACGGTCGAGTATGAAACATCCTTTAATGATTTAATTCACCTCGGGTGTCATTCTGATTCGCATCCTGATGCCGTGCAGGTGGCCTGACGACCACTTCATGGTTCATTGAACCTTCTTTTGTTAACTACAGAAGGAAATGCACTGAGGTGTTCGAAATCGTCCCATACGTTAGGAACCATAATGGATAGGAAGTTGTTAGTTATGTACTTTGAGAGCAAATGTAACTTTAAAACAATATTTTTATTTTATACTCGTTGGGGGATAATACCGTAGAGAACTATTGATATTTAAATTAATGCAACTTTGAACATTTGTCTGAATTGTATAAGTATGTACTAAAAATGGTTGTACCATGTACCATTCGTAAAACAAAAATGCAAAATGAGCTAAACACCTGTTTATAACCACGGTAGTCATGTCTGCAAATATTATCTAGATAAAAATATCATAAAAATGATATTGATATAGGTATATTTGCGAAACTTATAGTATCATTGTATAATTCCTTTTATATAAATATGCTTTGCCATTCTTTGTCACTGAATCATCTATCATTCAACCTGTATTTCTTTATCATTGCTATCAGTTGGTATTACTTATGATAAGTGGTATACCGTAGACATGAAATTATATTAAAAAACACTATTGGCTATATTTTTATGTAACTAACGAGTGATCCTAGTTGATTTTATAAATTGATTCAGTTACCTTGGGGTGTCACCTCTGAATGCTCACACGAGATTATAAGACTTTTCAGACATTTAGAATGCCAAATTAACGGTTTATACAAATATTCAGATTATTTTGTTTCATTCATAGGTTGATGAAAGGGTGAAGTACAAAATAACTGGGTTAATTATTAGGTAGGGCAAAGCATTTCTGTGTTTAACCCTAGACAACTAAACATTCGTCCGCTCGACGAAGCAATTCTCGAAAGTCCTGCGTCGAACGTGGCAAAATCACCTTAACCCATCCAAGGCTCGAAGAATGACAAACCACCGTTGCTTGAGATGCAAGCAAGCTATTTGTAGCCCTCATAACGTTGACATATGCCGTCGTTGTGTGAAGTTTTATCTATTTATTATTTTATCCTATTTAGTACCTCGCCAACCCGTCTGGCCAGCGTGGCGAGTGTAGGCCAAATTCTTCAGAATTTTCTGGAAGGCCCATCTCCAACAGTGGAGTTCTAGGAATTTGCGTTCTAGGGGCTGTAATGATTATGAAAACTGCTTTTATGCCATATAACCTATTCCTATTTGTAGTATATAGCTATGATAATATAAGATATATTTATTTCATAGTTCGCTCGACGAATGTTTAGTCATTTTATTACGTAACAGTAAATATAGTTGACTAGGGTTAAAAATGCCATTTGGTCCAAACAACTGGGTATTATTTTATACACAACTGCGTTTTATCCCGTTACGTGTATATATGTGATTTTAGGGCCAATGCTTTGGACCAAACAAGTTGTACTGTTGTGAAAATCTCTATATAGGTCTATGGTGGTTTCACAACTTTATCAGTATAGTAAAACCACTGTAATATAACCTCTATGTCCATTATATTAGAGAGTAATATATTTTTATTCAAGGTGTGTATTAGATGAGTTATAGTAAATTTATCATAGATAAGTGCTAACAAATTTATTGATTACTTAGCTCTATTACAAATAACAAAATTATTTATTGAATGGTTAAAATATAATGAAAGACTGCCTATTATTAGAAAATGTATGACACATTCAAATTATTCCCAAATTACTTTTTGATATTAATGACAAAACAGGTATAATAGGTAACTTAGAAAATAATAATAAAAAAAGGGTTTTTAAATATTTTATTAACTAGTTAGTTGGTACTTAAATTAGCTTAAGTACATTCTAGGCATCCAGCGCTGCTTATGTTACTGTTTCATAAAACTAATGAATTTTTAAGGTAGAAATTACCTACAATGATAACTAAGAATAGAATCCCAAATATAGGTTAACTATAATTAACTCCTATAAATCAAAGTGGCGGGACTCAAAATCTACAAATCTACTCAGCAAAAATTAAGCAAGCAAGCAACATACCCCATATTGTAGAGTAATAATCATAGCTGTTTTCCTTTCATTTAGCAATGGGTTACATAATATAGTAAGAAATGTGTAATATGTATGATTGTAGCAGTTTTAATGATGAAGATAATGTTGTATGAAAAGCATGGTTTTGTATAATGATTCTAATACTTAAGTACCTACTAGTAACAAAATATGAACAGTACTTACAACTGCTGTGAGAATTCCTCGAACCGTGATGCCAACCATCGGAGCAAACCGCACCTCAACCCCTGGCTTTATGATCAGCTCAGCATTCCTATCAACAAGCAGATCATCTCTCAGCAAATAAGGACTGTTCTCAGCTTCCCAGACAGTTTGTCCGCCAGACAGAGTCCCTCCAGGCAATTCTGACAAGCTGGATGTGGTATTCAATAAATAAGGGTCCAACTCTGATGAGCCAAAGTAATCCTGGCCATTACACAACGACACCAAGCACACAAAAACACACACCACTGTCCGCCACTTATGTTTCGTATTACCAAACTGGCTATGTCTTTTCTGTACACCGGTATCCTTAGAACACATCATATTAGCCAGGTATAGGGATAAAATATCATTTCACTTTCCAAACACCTTTATTTGCACCAATGCATTCCAAAATAAATATTCTGTGATAAAATATAAATGTAATAATTACTAAACTACATAATAAAATATATATTTTTCAAGTTATCTAGGTATTTTGTATGTAAATAAAAGTATCAAAACAATTCATAACGAACAAAGGTAGAGCCACACGTAAATTCAAGCGCGCGAGCCGGGCGCGACCGTTGAACAAAAGTGGTTTGGCCGGTTCTTCTCCTCGCTCGCAGCCCTCCCTGCCCTCCGCCTCTCGCGCGAAGCCTCCTCCCTCTTCACTCCGCTAGAAAGAAAACAGCGGAAAATCGTTCAAACTACAAACTTCAAAATTGTCAACGGTGGCGCGCTGAACTAACGAACTCAACAAATCATTCGTTCTCTATATATTTTTAGTTGGCTACATTAAAGAAATATTATTATAATGGGTGTATCACTAACTTTTTATCACTATAGATGGCGCATGATAGATGGTACCTAATATAACTGTCAGTTGCATAGAAAACTTGTATTTTTATGACGAAACTTATTATTTTCTGGATATTATGCCGAAGTGAGCAGCTTTTAAGTGTACAAATCGACATTTCTAAGCGAAGTCAAAGATATAGTTATCTTAAAATTGTTGTTCTATTAATAAAACCTTTTTTCTTTTTAAAGACGGTGTGCGCTTTCTTAATTCGTCTTTTAAGGTAGGTAACGTTAATTTAAAATATTTTTTTCTGTTATAAACATATAAAACTACGAAAACATTTAAAAATAATAGGTGTAAAATGAGGTGCCATTGCCACTAGCGCCATCTACAAAAAGCTTTGCCTGATACACCATTAGAGAATATATATTTATACTATAAAAAAAAACACTATATTAATTTTATACAACTATCTATCCTAACAAATATAAATAGTTTACGGGTAAATTTTCCGTGTTTAATTCCTTCACTCTATTATTCGTTCACCACGCTTCCATTTATTTGCTTCGGTCATTCGTTCGTTCTTTCTCACTCGTTTTTCATTGATTGAGGCGGTTGTTATTTTACGTAAAATTAGATTTAATATTATAAACCGCTCGAAAATTAACTATTTATATTCAAATAATAGTTTTACGACCTAAACCTAATAAGTAAGTGTGAAAAAAGTTATATAAAAGTGTTAATTTAAGATTGTGTTGTGGCGTGGCATTTTAGCATCAATTTCGGCGCGGCGACATTTTGTTTTATCGATGAGAGACGCAGTTTTCGCAAATTTACTTGTATTTACGTTAATATATACGTATTAGTCGGTGAATATGTTTTAAATGCACTAACGGTAATTGTTTTTTTAGGCAATCACAATGAGTTCATCCGGAGGTACACGTGTTTACGTCGGCGGTCTCGTAGAAGGCATCAAAAAAGAAGATTTGGAGCGCGAATTCGACAAATACGGCAAATTGAATTCCGTTTGGGTCGCACTTAATCCCCCAGGTTTTGCGTTCATAGAATTTGAGAATGTGCAGGAGGCGGAGGACGCCTGTAGCGCCATGAATGGGTTCGAGATGTTAGGCGCGACTTTAAAAGTGGAGTTATCTAGGAAGCGGGATGGTCCTCGGCGGGGTGGTGGCGGTCGGGACTTCCGCGGCGGGCGAGGTGGGGGCTTCCGGGGTGGTCGCGGGGGCGGTGGTGGCTTCGGAGGGCCCGGCGGAGGTGGAAGGTCCTTCAACAGCTACGGCGGAGGTGGACGACCCTACAACCGTAACGGAGGGGGCGGCGGTGGTGGCGGAGGCTACGGCGGTGGTAACGGAAGCAGTTTTAGATCTAGATCCCCATTAAATCGATATTAATTATCTCATATTAAGTAAGTTAGGTAGGTATTAGTCGTTATCCGAAGTCTTCTGGGTTTTTAAATTCAATGTACAGAAATTTGGGGGATTAAATGTTAGGGAGGAACAAATCTACGCGTCAGGATCTGAGGTAACACTTTGAGGTGTCTGTTGCTACTCTGCTGCTTAGTATCTACACATCCAAATTAACAGCACCATATCCGTCATCTACATATTATATTGGACTGCATTACTACGATATCTGCTGGTTTATCAATTTGTTTTGAGAAGCTACATAATTCGGCAACTCTACTGCAAAACAGCAAATGTTTATGTCCTGCGTAAAGTCATCATTAGTTTTGTTCCTACAATTTCTTCTTTTGCTACTTGATTCTGCATTCTATGGGCAACACTACCCGTTTTCTTCCCATCGAGCCATCTCCAGATGACTACGTGCCTCTTAGCATACATCACCTAACCTTCCTTATAAATGTTATCCTGATATATCAACAATAGCATGATGAAAAATCACACATGGGCAACTCAGTATTCTCAGGTAAGCGACTAAACTTCTTAGAGCCGGCAATTCATCACTGCCTTGGTGAATGATGAATTATCGGCCCTTGAAACTACAATATTTCAACTAAACATCGCAACTCTCAGGCAAATTGACTATGGGCCACCTGGTTGCCCATGAATGGTTCTACACTTTGTGATATTTAACTATAAATAATGTAATAAGTATTTATATGGCATGCAAGTTACATTGGAACGTAACTGCTGTATTTACATTTTTTTCATTATTACAATTTTCGCATTAAAAGCGAGCAATGTACATTGAAAATTATGTAACAATTACTGTAGTTGCGTTTCTCAAACTTCAATGTCGTACAGTTTTGTTTTATTACGTAAATAGTTAATGCCTGCCTCGCCATCCTTCAATTATTTATTTATCGTAATGTTTATTTTCCTTTTTGACGCCATAGGTACACTCGTATGTATTCAGTAGCTTAGAAGCAACATGGGTATTTTATCTGCCAATTTGTTGAAAGGTTGGTGTCTTGATCCAGCCTTTCACCTTCAATCTCCTAACCATTTTTTATGTTTCAGTATGGTGGTGCGACGAAATTACATGACTACAAACATACCACCACGACTCTGGAAGCTACTTGAAGCAACTCGGATAACAATATTAGTACCTATTATAAATATTAAGTCTTCTTTATAATATAATCTTAATTATGATTTATTCTCTTGTTTTATTCTGATTAAACCTTTTTAGACCCGAATTAATAAATAGTTGTAGTTACGCCAGAGGGATCCAATCCACATTAATTAAGTTATGAGCCATTGAAGTTGTGAATTAGATTAAAATTTGGCACAAATGGTATTGTTATCTGGATAACGACAGATAATAAAATTCTGAAAAATTGTGGTTTGGATCCTTGGATGTGACTGCGCCCAAATCTTTTTGAATTAGTGAATATTTGATTTAAAAGCGATATACGGCTGGTTGCATATACGAAGGATTGATTAAAATAATCCGTCATCAATATTTTGATTGATTATTGAAGTAAAGCCCCGGTGCGGAGGGCATCCAAATCTACGGTTTTAAGCTAGACCACGGAGGCAGTTAGCTTGCCACTTTGGTTATTAAGGACAATGATTTGCATACGGTAAACTTGTCTAAGGGTGATCAGCCTTTATGCGACCTGTCATAAGCCAGTAACATGGTTGCGTGCATCTTGAATTTTTGGCTGACGTCATCGTTCATTGGGAATTTTTAGAATAGCGCAGTCGTTTTGCTAAACTTACTTAAGTTTAATTATCGCTGGTTTAGGGTAAAGTTTCTGAATAATCTTTTTTTAATACCTTAAAAAGTGTGCATTTTAATATTTTGGATAAGGTAAGATTAGATTGTAAAAAATAATCTTTTACAGTTATTGTGATTGGTATGCAAATAAATTCTTAATCAAGCGGGGCATTATCGTAGGTAGGGATACCTAGTAGGTACCGTTTATCTGTGGTAGGAATGTTTTGCAAAAAGCCATCCGGTCGACGAGCGTTCAATAAAATGCTTATATATATCCATGCAACCTATGATCCGCGCCATCTAGTGACGTTCATTACAAACCAGGCGTTCTATTACATTGCTTGTTATCTTAAAGAAAACCCAAGATACTTACAAAATAACACTCAATGTATAGTGTAATCGAAATAATGGTTTAAAAATAGCTAGCTTTATTGATGCTAAGTATGTAATCAACGCCATCTATTGGTGACTGAAGAAACTATAAAACAACCCTTACTTCAGTGCAGTGACCCCTCGGTTTTATGAAAGGCTTACCAAACACGTGTCTTAACCCTTCGAACGCTGCGGGCATTTACCTTTGGCTGTGTGCAACTTTCCTTGTGTTTTACTTGACGTTTTAGGCGCTTTGAAAATCTTTCGACTTGGCGTTGCTCTATGGTTTTTATACACTTTAAAGCAAAATTCGGCAAATAAAAGTCGAAAGAAAGTTTTTGATAGCAAATGTTCAACTTGAAAGCAAACTTAGCTTTTTTTTACCGATTTTATTGTATGAAAACCATAGAGCAACGCCAAGTCCAATGACTTTCAAAGCGCTTAAAGCAACACTTTGAGGATAAGCGCACCTTTTTTTTACTGAAATTTGGTTCAAAACAGATAAACAAAACACCAACCGTGAATCGTTTATTTTAGGATTGAAAACAGAATAATTTTAATAAAACAGCAAATAAACCTTATTAAATAATAATTTATTCTTATAAAATTAATATCTTAACTATATAGTATTTATGAAGGACTGCTCAGGCATGCCATTAGTAACTCCATTTTGTTAAGAAAATTCTTTCCCTCCATTTTGTCGAGTTTGACCTCTTTGAAGGCGCCGCCGAGGTTTTCCCATTTTTTCTCTTGCACTAACTCGCTGGCGAAGAAATCTTTCCTCGGAGATTGTGCGATATGTACTTGCATTCCCACAGACGGCTCGCATCTTATTGCTATCATCCTGTCACCTATAAATAAAAAGCTAATAATGTATTTTTAAATTAACTTTCCGTTACGATACGATCATGCGATCACCACCATAATAATCCCGCCTCTTTTTCTGACGCCCACCTGTGTGAACCCCTTTTTGTGTTCTCCAGCGCCATCTTACCAAACTCGGTTACACTACCAGGCCAAAAGGCCAACAACCTCACATCTTAGTTCTAATTTAACACACGACGCAAGTTGTCTTTTGTACAATTCTAAATATTATCTTACAGTATGTATCAAATGTACATATTTAGTTATTTAGTAGTCGTAGTAGTTTTTTATTCTCGTATACTTTTTTTTTCATCCTGCCTATCACCTTACTCGATCCCCAAGGTTAGCTGGTAAAGAATGCCTACTGGCATTACAGCTCGCCTCTGTACTATTTTTAAGTGCATTAAAGAATTTAAATAAATAAATAAATATACTTATATATCTATATAATATGTATGTATTGTAAAATACCCCTTTGATCCTAATCCATTTTTTTAAAATCCTTTTTTTATTTAACCCGTCTTTCCCTAACTCTGACACTGGCAAATTGTTACTAATGCCATATATATACAAAAATAAAAAAATAAAGCTAATATAAAAACTTTTTGCACAATCACATTAAGTAATTGCTTATAAATGATGAAAAGAGTAAATTTCCCGGTCCAAGTTTTTTGTTTTGTAAATAACTTTACTGTGGATATTGTTAGTCAAAAGTGGTGTTATTTTGTTTAATAATGTGCAACATTGTGAATAATTATGGAAAACGATAAATTTGCCTCTATATATGGGACAAAAGTTGCAGTTTTATTTTTTGCTTTTTTTTATTTGATGATCCCCAACTCCGTTATAAGAGTTCATAACATTATGAATAAATTACATGTTTAGGACTGATGTATTATGTACAATGCTCTTTAGAGAAATATTAAAAAACATATATCTATTTAAACTTAATTGCACAAAGTACTCTTTAAGTTATCTGGAGAATTTGGCCTACACTCGCCACGGTGGCCAAACGGGTTGGCGAGGATATGATGTCAATTTTTAATGACAATTTGGCCGCGTTCGTTTTATAGCATTTCCAAAATTTCGTAGCAACTTCATAAACCAGCGTAAAATGTCGTTTTTGTTAAGAAATTCCACTTTTTTAACAATGCTAACATTTCTTAAAAAAAAAATGAGCGGTGAGGCTACTTTTTGACAAGTATGACAAGTAACAAATCAATTGACAATGTATTATGGTCTTAGAATTTATTACATAAAATCGTTTAAAATTCATTGTAAACAAATATAATATAAAGTATACAACAATTTAAATAAACCATTTCTTATGTTAAATGACATCTGTTAAAAAGTAACATCAATAACCCTCCTTTCAACACGGTACTGCCATACGAAATTAGCATCAAATGTTAGAATTTTCTTTAAACGAACGACTTGTGCTAAAAAAAGTGGTATTTTCATGCTAACATTTCTTAAAACGAAAGTGGCCTTTATTAACGATTCCACAAGTTGGTATTAGTGGAACCGGGACCGACGGCTTTACGTGCTCTCCGAGGCACGGGAACGGTGGTGTTGTAAATCTATGACAAATGTACGTAAGAAAAGTGTATTTCTCATTGGTACATGCCGGGTGGGTTTGAACCGACCTTTGTAGGATCTAAGGAACGCGCTCTTACAACCGAATAGACATACATTTGTCGCACAATAAAGATGTGGAATGCTCTTCCAGCCTCTGTGTTTCCACTTTCCTATAACCTGGAGTCCTTTAAGCGAAGTGTGAAAAGGCATCTAGTCAAGCCGGCATAGTTTTAGGGACTGATGTTGGACATAAGTCTCAATAATATATATTAGACTGTTAATCATCGTTTCATTTATACTTTGATATTTCAATCTTGATATAACGGCTATTTTAAAGTATATCACAGGTAAATCTAGGGTCCAGGCAGCTGAAAAAAGTAAATTAAATTTTATTATACTGACCTGTGGGTGAGGCTAGTAGACAGGAAGCAGCATTTCCTAGTGGCTCTACTGGCCCAGCTCCTAAGTGAGCACAGCTGGCCAGTAACTGCCATCCCATACATCTCGCCACTGCCTGCACAGCTACCATTTGATGCTGGTAAATCTACACAACAAATATATGGCTAGTTGAGAACAAAAGTGTAATTAGACATTTGTTAAGCATTCCAATGTTATCAGACTTTCAAATCAAACCAAAATGATATTTTGTGATGTATACAATTCCTTTTTGAATTCCTTATGTAAATCAGCTTCATAAAAAATATACAAAAAAGCGTGGTTTCTGACAACCCCGGAAGGGATACGATTGTGATGATACTTTACTTTTCCTAATTCCTATTTGTTTTCTAATGAAACAATTAATGTCAATGTAATTTTTTTTTTGTAATGGAACGATTAATGTCAACATCAAATGTCTGTTTTTTTGTAATGGAACGATTAATGTCAACATCAATGTAATTTTTTTTTTGTAATGGAACGATTAATGTCAACATCAAATGTCTGTTTTTTTGTAATGGAACAATTAATGAAATGAAATGAAATAATTTATTTGTCAGAAACATGGTAGGTACAGGGATGTAATTATATCACTTGCTTCGCTATTTCTAGCATACAAATATTTATTTAGTCACATGACTTTGTCGAGCTTAGTGTCTAGGAATTCTTTTGTCGAATAAAAACATTTATTAACCAGCATTTGTTTGACTCTTAATTTGAACAGTTTTAGTGGCAGCTCCCTTATAGTAACTGGAAGCTTATTAAATATCTTTGTCGCCATTGCATAACAATTTCGGCTATATTGAGTACTTTTATGAGCTGGAATAATTATTCTACTAGGATAACGCGTTTTAAAATTGCAATTATCCCTAAGAGTTTTAAAAAGTTCAGGGTGGCTTTTTACAAATAAACAGCAGTCAAGTATATAGATAGAAGGAACAAGTCAGTAATTTTAGTTTTATAAATAAAGGACGACATGCATTGTTTTTGTCCAATAAAGATTCTATTTATTTCCGCAATAATATGCCGTACCTTATATTTGACGCAACATGGTATGCCTGAAGGGCGGTTAGAGCAACATTGGTCAATCGTTATGCCTAAAAACTTTATTTCATTGGATTGATTTATTTTTATAGTAATATGTTTCTTGTTAACGTTGTGTCTATTTATAAATTGAATGTATGTCGTTTTATTAATATTAATTTTTAGATTATTAGCATTTAGCCAATTTATAATGTCCCCAATAGTTTTATTTATTATAGTTATTTATTTTATCGTCAGTTATTATCACGGATAGATCGTCAGCAAAAAGTATACAGTCACAAGAAGTAGTATCAGGTAGATCATTAATGTATAGTAGAAATAGCAAGGGCCCCAGTATACTGCCCTGGGGGACACCAGCTTGATTTACTTGTGTTTTGGACCTAAAGATAGACTCCTGGTTAGCATTGTCCAGCCTTGTAACTTCAACGTCAACAACAATGTCAGTTTTTTGTAATGGAACAATGTCAACATCAAATGTCAGTTTTTTTGTAATGGAACAATTAATGTCAACATCAAATGTCAGTTTTTTGTAATCGAACAATTAATGTCAACAACAAATGTCAGATTTTTTCTAATGGAACAATGTCAACATTAAATGTCAGTTTTTTTGTAATCGAACGATTAATGTCAACATTAAATATGATCATCAAAAGCATGATTAAAATAATCTCTGATCAATATTTTGATATACGCCACGTGATTGGCTTGAACTTGTCACTTTAGTTATTTCAGCCAATGACGTGCCTCATAGGCATACGCTAAACATGTCAAAAGATAATAAGCCTTTTTACAACTGGCCGTTAATGTTAACATCAAATGTCAGTTTTTTTTTTGTAATGGAACGCTTAATGTTTACATCAAATGTCAGTTTTTTTGTAATGGAATGCATGATGTTAATCTCTTTTTTGTAATGGAACACTTAATGTAAATATCAAATGTCAGTTTTTTTTAATGGAACACTTAATGTAAATATCAAATGTCAGTTTTTTTTAATGGAACGCTTAATATAAATATCAAATGTCAGTTTTATTTGTAATGGAATAATGTTTACATCAAATCTGTTTTTTTCTTTTGGAACGCTTACTCGTAATGTTAACATTAAATGACAGTGTTTTTTAGTAATGGAACGATTAAATGTCCACATCAATGAAATAAGTTTTTTTTTGTACTTGAATGCATAATGTTAACATCAAGTCTCAGTTTTTTTTTGTAAAATAATATAGGAAACCAGTATCCAGCCAAAATTCTGATAGATTTTAGTGGCTTATCTATGGATGTTGCAAGTGTTTCCACTAAGTAGTATATTTCTAAAGAAGCTTGAAGGTTCATACCTGACAGTAGATGAGGTCCCGGAGTTCCTGTAGCTCGTAGGACATGTGTCTGACTCGACCATCCCGACATATACACTTTAGAGTCCGCTCGCCCACTTGCACTACTAAAGAAGTACGACACACTGCGTCATACCTGAAAATAAATGAAAGAGGGATGTACAGAAAAAGGACTCCGTTTGAATGCGAGAAAAACCAAGGTACTAGTGTGGTCCTAGGGTGGGTACCTGGGCATAGTGGCATCATTGGAAACGAAATAGCCGATGAACTGGCCAGGAAAGGAGCTGAGTCTGCACTGATGGGTCCAGAACCCTTCTGTGGACTATCGAGAAGCACTTTCCGCGCAGCATTAAAAAAATGGAAACACGCACAATGTGTATCTGCCTGGCAGGCAACTCCAGGGCAGAGGCACTCGAAGGAGCTAATCGTGGGCTACTCAGGTAAGTACACGATCAAAGCCCTTCAGTTATGCAAACCTAAATTAAGAACTTTCACTAGAGCCCTAACTGGTCACTGTAAATTAAACAGGCACATGTTTACCATGGGCTTGGTAGAAACAGATAAGTGCAGATTCTGTCGCGAGGTGTCTGAGACACCTGTCCATCTTCTTTCCGACTGTTATGCCCTGCATCACAAGCGTAGCACCATCTTGGGTGCTCACAGTTTAAGCCCTGAGGAGGTGCGACGCCTCGCTCCTAAGCCCATACTAAGGTTCCTTGAAGCCGTAGGGCTAGTAAACGAACTAATCTAGGGAGGTCACAATAGATCACTACTGGTCGCAGTGACTTGGAGACGAATAGTCCCACCCTATTTCACAAATAATAATAAGGTACTAGTGTTTGAAAGAAGAAGGATGACAACCGTGACGATAAAGATTGATGATGAAACTCTAGAACAAGTAAATGAAATTATATATCTGGGCAGTGTTTTCACTACGGATGGGAAGTATAATAGGGATGTTGAAAGAAGAGTGAACGCGGGAAATAGTGTCAACGGTGCCCTGGGGTCACTGATCGTCGAAATGTCAGTGACAAAGCTAGACTCGCCATATACAATGCCATGCTAATACCAACACTTATGTATGGAAGCGAGACGTGGATATTTCAGAATACGCATGAGAGTAGAGTTAATGCAGTAGAAATGAGATCGTTGCGTCGTCACTTTGACGAAAGAGGTATGTCGTGACCGTGACAAGTGGCTCTATTGTCTCTGCCTACCCCGCAAGGGATTTGGCGTGAAGATATGTATGTATGTAATTTATGTTTTTAAGAAGAATGGTTACTGTGGACTAGGGTTTCTGGTTTTGAGGACCGGTATTTCCCGATTCTTTCGGTCATCAGACAGGCGCTGTCAATAAATATATTTAAAAATACCCTTTTGACACGTGGTATATCATATACATATATGGGCTGGACATGTCTGTCGTAGTTTGCCTATGAACGATGGAGTAGAAGACGTGGAACGACCGCCCGCTAGATGGACGGTTGACCTAAAGAAGGTAGCTGGTGGGGGTGACAGGAGATCGTGTGAAGTGGCCAGCCTTGGGGGAGGCGTATATCCAGCAGTAGAAAAGCAATGGCTGATAATGATATCATATATAAAGTGTTATGCTTCAAAAGTAAAACATTAATGAATATTTAAGTAGTTTTTCAATGTAACTTTAAGTAATTCCAAAAAAATACATTAAAATTCAACAGAACTTAATCACTCAGTCTTCTCGTATACATTTTTCTTCTATTTTCTGTTTTCATAAGTATGA
This sequence comes from Tinea semifulvella, assembly GCA_910589645.1. NCBI lineage: Eukaryota > Metazoa > Arthropoda > Insecta > Lepidoptera > Tineidae > Tinea > Tinea semifulvella. The sequence continues at coordinate 8,202,571 of OU342595.1, read as the reverse complement.
TAACAGTAGTTAGTAGTAATTATAAATCAGTAAAAAAATAATTTATCTTTTTGTTAAGTATTAAGTAAGTATAATACAATCCTCAATCGTACAATCACGCATTCTCAATTTCTTTGGACACGTGTCGCGGCGTGGAGATACGTCCATTGAGCGCCTTGTAGTTCAGGGAAAAGTCGATGGCAAGAGGATGCGTGGTAGGTCTCCGATGAAATGGACTGACCAGGTTAAAGCAGCAATGGATCACCCCCTACATGAGTGCTCCAGGAAGGCTGCAGTTCGAGACGAGTGGCGACGGCTTGTTAAGCGTGCCACTGATACTCAAGTGACGACCACGACCACTCTGCCAAGAGTGTAGCGACTAAGAAGAAGGAGTATAATAGTAAAAAAATAAGCAGTCATCTTCCTTGGACGGAAACATATAACCACCAATAGGCCCGGGTGTTGTATTAATTTTAGGTAGGTTAGAGTTGTCATTTAGATAGGTTAGGGTTGTCGGTTATATATATTTTTTTAGCTATAATAAAATATTTTTATGATAAAATATACCTTACCTAAGGTAAAAAGAAATCTTAAACTTCTTTAACAAAAAATAAACATAACATCTGTTTTTGAATAATTAATAAATATGACTAAATAATGTAACAGCAAGTAGTAGTATGAATCGCGTAAAAAAATCCGAAAGTACTAAAAGAACCGGAAATCTAATTTAAAGAAATGAGTTTTTTGAGAAAGACGTTGAATCGATAAATCATCAATGATACGCCTCCAGCCTGAAGGGCCAACGCGGAGGCTCACCGCGACGCCTCCTAAGGCGCCTACGGACTAAAACCCTATAAACCGTCTCTCTCTCTCTCACTGTTGTTGGCCCTGCGTTCCTTAACAACTAAGTCTGAGTCGTAAAAGAACTGAGAACCGGGAATTCCCTATACTTTCGAGATAGCAAAAGTTTTACGTTCACAATCAAGATAGGCTCACTTATTAACAAATAAAACTTAAGCATTATTTTCCAGTATTAAGAAAAAATTAAGAAGTTTGTAAAACTTGATGACTTGGTTCCAGGACTTCTTTATTTCTTCTTGCATAAGTGCTTTATCTAGAGACTTACCCATAAGCCATGATGTTGATTTTAACACACGACTGCGTAGGACTATTGAGTGCATTCCAATGTGATACAATCAGGGGGTCCTTTACCTAAAATACAAAAATACATAATAAGTGTCGGAGCTTCGTAAAACTCCTTGTATCTCCTTTCTGACACGGCGTCTTTACAGCCACGATCTTATTTAAGTAGTTTCTAAGTTAGTTAGTTTTACTTGCTTATAGCAATAATGTTGTGCATAGCATACATAAATATGGATTATTGCCTGTTTACGGTCCAACCATTATTACCACTTTGATTAGGACATATGTTTTGATAATTGTATTGATTTAATTAGTTCTGACTGTATCCAAGTTGTTTTGAGAGAACCAATGGAAATAAATTATTTTGATTTTGATTGATGTTCCTATTTACATTCCTTCTCCAAACCGTACACATGAAGAAATTAATTTTACCGCGATCTTACGTGTCACGTGACCTAGTTAACGACACCCTAGTCTAGCGCCAATGTGGCCAAGACGAGAACTAAGCGGAGAAAAAAGTTGGTTGCCAAACTTTCGCGATTTATCTAAATTGCGCAAAAATTAAGTCATATCATATATCTGCACAGAATTCTTCACTCATCCTTTAAACTCTCCGGTTAAGTTCGTGGATTTAGACTCAGAGGTAACGGGTTCGATTCCTGGTCGGAACAAAATAATGTTTATTAATGTAAATAAATACATTTAATTTATTTGTGATATTTCTCGAGTTTGGTACGCTGGAGACATCGACGAGCTTGCCACTTGTCATGATTGGCCTATAGTAAAGTTGGCTAAATGTGAATTCGCTTATTTATAAGCGTGGTTTCTAACAACTCCGAAAGGGAAACGGTCGTGATGATACTTTACTATACTGTAATGCTAAAAAGGTAAAAGCATCAAACGGAGTGATCAGACGTTACTCTGCATCCGGTGTTCTCTCTGGAGTCAACAGCAGGCCTCTAGGTCCAGCCTAAATTCCACCACCACCAATTGCGAATAATCATCATCATTACAGCCCCTATTTAGCCCCGGCATTACGTTCGCCTGTTGCATAGATTTACATAAAAGTTTAAAGATTTATATATGAATGTATTTACCTCCTTAGCTATGGTATCCAGGACGTATTCTGTTCTTCTTCTCATAAAGAAATGTTGTGCTTGTTGGAGTATTTGTTCTAAAACCGATTGTTGCTTGCTCATGTCAAGTAACTCGTAACGATCGGACGCTATTGGACCTAAAATAATTTAATAATGATTTACAATGAAACAAAATTAGTGTTGCGTGAAATAGAGTGGGAACTAGTGTTGCGGTAAATAGAGTGGGAACTAGTGTTGCGGTAAATAGAGTGGGAACTAGTGTTGCGGTAAATAGAGTGGGAACTAGTGTTGCGGTAAATAGAGTGGGAACTAGTGTTGCGGTAAATAGAGTGAGAACTAGTGTTGCGGAAAATAGAGTAGGAACTAGTGTTGCGGTAAATAGAGTGGGAACTAGTGTTGCGGTAAATAGAGTGGGAACTAGTGTTGCGGTAAATAGAGTGGGAACTAGTGTTGCGGTAAATAGAGTGGGAACTAGTGTTGCGTGAAATAGAGTGGGAACTAGTGTTGCGGTAAATAGAGTGGGAACTAGTGTTGCGGTAAATAGAGTGGGAACTAGTGTTGCGGTAAATAGAGTGGGAACTAGTGTTCCGGTAAATAGAGTGGGAACTAGTGTTGCGGTAAATAGAGTGGGAACTGGTGTTGCGGTAAATAGAGTGGGAACTAGTGTTGCGTGAAATAGAGTTTATAAATTGTTTCGCTTTTAATAGTGCAGTAGTTTACAGTTGCACTTAAGTGTAACCATTTTCGTTGTATACGGTATCTTGTAATAAATTACCCTAACAAAATAAAATAATATAAAATAGCTGCAAGTTTCCAAGCGTAAATAAATCAGTAGTGTCGCAGGAAAACAATTGGTGCGGCAAAAAGTGCGATAAGTAGTGTTGTGCGAAGTGCTGTTGATGAAAATAGCGCGGAAAGAAATGGTGTGGAGAAAGCGCTGAAAATTGTCGTGTGGAAAAAAATGCACGAAGTATTGTTGCGAAAAAAATGCGGCAAGGAGTGGTATGGGAAAAATACGAGAAGTAGTGAAGCGCGAAGTAGCGCGGATAGGAGTGGTGGAGGAAAGGATAGTGCGGAAAGATTTTACTACTTTATATATTTTATTTATTTATAAGGCAGTTGATGCCTTAATGTTTATAGGTTGGACTTCGTTTCTTGATGTATTACCAGCTAGACATCTTCTCTTGGAAGGTCCGAGTGGTCCAGTAGCAGGATGCGGGAAGGGGTGATGCGTGTTATTGTGGTGGACAGCTCGCAGTAATTGGTGAAGAGAATGTTCCAGAACATGATCGTGTTCAGACTTGCCGGCGCTTTCTTTCTGAAATGTTCATATATATTAATTAATTTATATTTTATTACAACTTAATGCCATTAGACATTCTCTGACGGCCAAAACTTTGGGACATTAAGACAGTATCTAGGTAAGTAGGTGCAATATTATTAAATGATATTTTGTAAACAACAAATACAAGCGCCAGAAAGCGTGCGACAGAAAAACTTACTTATTTGAAAGGTCATTAAAAACAAAAGTACTTCAGTTATTGTTTTAATTTTAATTTTATTTTAGAATACAATATCCCATTTTTTTTTTATACGGACTTGAAAATGACATCGGTTAAATGGCGACCCCCATTGCGCATACACTGATTAAGTCGATTTCTAAAGTTAGTGTCCACTCTTTGCAGCATATCAATCGGTATGTTGTTTTTGAGGTGAGCTATTGTCCGTGGCCGATCGACATAAACCAGGGATTTCAAATAACCCCATAAAAAGAAATCGCATGGAGCCAAATCTGGAGAGCGAGCCGGCCATGTGAGATCGCCTCTGAGAGAGATAAGCCGGTCGGGGAAATGTTGTCGCAACAAATTCATTGAGCCTCGTGCTGTGGCTCCATCTTGCTGAAACCACACATCTTTAGCGTTTATTTCTTCGAGGCTTGGAAGAAAAAAATCCTCGATCATTTCGATTAGAAAAGAAGCTCTCGACGGCGTATGCCCGCTGTTCTCTAGGCCAGAGCATGATGGCAACTGACTAGAGGAAGAAACAAACTTGGGGACTTCCTCCTCCAATAGCGCCCCCCCTCACCCCTCACTCACCCAACTCACCGTTTGGGAGTTTTTTCAAATAAGTAAGTTTCTCTGGCGTTGCCCTGTACATTACTTTTAAAGTTATTTTGTACAATAAAGAGTTTATAAATAAACGATTATATGTGAAGGAAAATATTAAATATTCTTTGCACACTATGCATTAAAGGTTAATGACTGGCAGTGTCGATTTTGTACATCTGTAATATTGTTTTTATATAACTGTTTGTTGCCAAGATAAATGAAAATAAAAAGTGTATTTTGTATTGTACTAGCAAATTATAATTTACTAAAATAATGTACCTTTCCTGATTCTCCCTTTTGACTATTTTGACCGTTATTGTGACATAGACCTATTAATAATTGAATTCCTGGTAATACCTGAAATAAAGAAATAAAAATTAGTCCTTAATTTATGTAGTAACAGTTGGGAGTCGAGAGAAAACTCCTAAAATAGTAAAATTAGGTCACAAGTATAAAATACACGTCTTCCGCACAAATCGGATCTGATACCCGCCCGTAAATCTATAAATTGCTAAGTGTCAAGTGCAAGTTTTTATTTTCTTTAATAATGTGCACAATTATGAAAATCGATAACTTAGATTCTATCTATATGGAGCAGAAATGCAATCTATTATTTGCGGTTTACCAGCGCTGTGAGCTCCTATATACCCACGTATTTGGGCAATATTGCCAGGAATCATTCCAAGAGAAAAATTTTAATACATTGAAAATTTAAGATAAACTCATTGACTAATGAAAAAGAAAGATTAAATTACAACTGACATGGCTGTATGGGCTAGATCCCTTTGCCTTCTCTATCATCTCATTCATTACCCATTGAGCGAAGAGAATTAAAAAAAAGTAAATTTTCGCGCCATTTTGCATTGACATGTCAAGTGCAAGTTTTTGTTTTGTAAATTACTTTACTGTGGATATTGTCAGTCAAAAGTAATGTAGTTTTGTTTAATAATGTGCTACAATGTGAATAATTATGGAAAACGATAAATTGGACTATATATTTAAAGCACAAGTTAAAGTTTTTTTAAGTTTTCCCGCGCTATGAACTCCCATATTTTATCCGACGTGTTTGGGCTGTAGAATTTGCAACATCTGGCATTTAATTATAATCTCATTACCTCGGAAAAAGAAGATTATATTACGACAGATATGGCTGTATGGGCTAGACCCTTTGCCTTTCTTCATTGATCATTCATCGGGAAAAGATAACTAAAAAAAAGTAAACTTAAATAACTTACTGTAGCCATAATCTGATTGCCAACAACCATGTGTGGTATGGAAGCGTCTAGTTCTACAGCCTCTGAAGCTAATCTGGCAAACAATTCCTTGCAGAACAGCACATTTTGGGCAGCCTCTAATTTTTGCTGCCAATGCATATCTGCACCATCACCAGGCAACGTGCCAGGACACGTCAGGGCAGATGAACTTAACGTAGCTGTCACAACCTCTTCTTGTTCTGAAATCACCATTTTATACCTGCTACATGCATAATTTATTTAATTGCGCAGTTGCAGTTGTAACCATAAGCATGGATCGTCTAACATTTAAGTATAACAAAATCAATTTATATCCACAGGGTAATTGTATTTTTTTTAACAAGTTCGGGCTTGCGATTGCAAAGGATCAGATAAAATGGAAACGATTCCATTTCCAGGTATGACAATAGGGAATTTGCATTGTTGTTTTAAAACAAATTAATTATTTTATTAAAATGGTTTATTAATTTTTAATATAGAAATAATATTATTTGTAAAAAATTAACGCTGTTCAAAAACCGTAAAGCATTTGAATTTTGGTTGCAAATATTGTGACGTCACAATGCACAAAACAAACAAATCTCTCAAACTTGTGTATTTTATTACTGAAGGACTTTAGAAAATTCACGGTGAAAGGGAGGAAGAAGGTTCGCTTAATCCTTACAAAATTTAATTTTAAACAATACAGAACTAAACTACACTGGTGTGGCAAAATACCAATCCATTTATTGTATTTGAAACAGTTTTCTTTCTATTGATGATATTATTTTAAGGTATAATAGTGCACATTCCGGATTGCCGATCAAATATTAGCCCTGCAGAAGGTTGTAAGGCATCATGAATTCACAACCAAATGTATAAAACATTGTGAGAAGGTTCAGTGAAGTCGTAACTAATTAAGTGTGCAAAGAAAAACCTATTTACTTTTAATAGTTTATTAAACTTAACTTAATCTTAGTTAATCTAACATAGTCGTAATTGAAGTACTTGACAAGATGTTAATTAGTATTTATATACTCGGCTAGTAAAGTAGTGACGGACACAAAGGATTTGGGTGGTTAAGTAACGGTAATCTTTAATTATTTAATTAGCGTATTCCGCATTTTGGATTGCTTGATGGAACGATGGCACGGCGGCGTTGCATGGTCACGTAACAAACTCATGGTAACAACGTAGTAACAAAAAGATCATATACAAATATTAATAAATGTTTTTGATTGTGTAGATGACTTTAATGTATGAAGAGGCGAAAGAGGATAAGCTACCATGGCAAAAATGGTACGATAATCAACATAAAGTAGAAGTAAAAATAATACATGGCGATAAATACCTCTTGCTCTAAAATTACAATTATCTATAAAACCTTCTGGAGGTACGAGGTCTGTTAAAAAGTATGGCGAAATTTTAAATTTTCGTAGGCTACGTGAATTTAATTTATTTGTTGCGTTATGTTGGAACACATATCCCTTACTTACGTATACTGATAGGGTCGACCATTTTGAATGTATAGTGGGTACAGAGGACCATGAAGATGTCAACGATGAAGAGCGTGCCGTACGCCTGAGCAAGACAACAACAGACGAAAACAAAATGAAGTGAAGAAAATTAATAATATAAAATATTGGCCGTATACATTAAAACCAAAAAGATAAAAGATAGAGAGATCGGCTGCCATTTTCTAACATCCACTAGCAAAACCTCTTACTTTTATTAAACCGTTAGTTTAAAAAAAATGTTATTAATAGAAGCTAATGTTAATCAAACTTCTAGAATGTATTTTATGAATAATGAATATATTGTATTTACTTTCAAAAATTAACAGATTTTCGTCAAAGTAGAACGTGTTTTACACTTCCGTAGCACGCAGGTCGACATATTGCCCGTGAAACAACAAAATAATTAATTAAAATGTAGCACTTCGAACGCGACCATAACCGCCAATGGTCATTGATTATTTCATTTTTTGAGTGTAAACTAGCTTTGATTCTCATACCGTCTTGTTATATATTGAATATCTTTGATTGAATATAACAAATTCTAATGTTTACACGCAAAAAATATCGTCGTAAACATTGGCTTAATCGTATAAATTTCCCAAGCAACAAAATTGCCACCAATATAAAAATATTTGGGTCAAAAATATAACAAATCTGATAGTACCAGCCCAGCGCACTTATATACTATTATCGTAGATATGTATTTTATCACTTTTGTATAATTAGGAACGTAGGGGATTATTATTTTCAGACTGTATATATTTTTGACAAAAAAGCGATTATATGCGATTTCCGACCCTTAAAGTTAGTAGTTGCATTCCTTTAGTGAAAATTAGTAATTGGTTAGTTAAAAATAAGTTATTGTTAGAAAAGAAAAAATATACTTATGAATAAATAAATAATATTATTGTAAGATGCAATGCAGTTAATAAAAATCCCAAATGAGAAAAGCAAAAGTATTGCTATTTATAATTTAATATTGTTTAAAAAAATAGTTTTGAAACAAATTATTTAATTTGTAATCTATAGATTGAAATATTAAGTGCCATTAAAAATGAAGATTAAACCACTGGTTTCAGAAAGGATAATTAAATACTCTCCACAATGTGACAAGCCAACTACCAACCTTGTTTGGCTTATACGTTAAACATGCATTTTGAAAGTCGATAGCAAGGAGACGGTCATGTGCTAATTAAGTCTATTCAATCGGTGCTTAGACATGGATTTTATAGACACTTCTATCCTTGTGAGAACTTAGGTCAAACTCCTTTTCTTATAACTTAAGTTGATCTCAAAGCGTCAACGTTTTTACTATAATAGTCTTGTCTATTGGTGCTGTCTAAATTATAGAATTGATAAATGATGAGCATGACCTATCTGCATTCTACCAAAAAAGTAGTGACTAAGAAGAATTTAAATTATTCTTTCAGAAAACGAGGGTCACTTATAAGAAGAATATTTAAAAAAAATATATATTTAAACTTATTTACAAAGTTATATAGAAATGAAAACCTTTTCTCATGGTTATTTCGTCAATATTAGAGATATGATAGAAACATCAGCTCGTGACGTGGCTTAGGTTACCTGGTGCATAAGTCGAGCCGTCCAAATTTATCACGTTTTCAAAAACTAAAGGTGTTATGTCCGAATTTAACTTTTTTTGATCCCATTTTGCAGCTACAACTGCAAATGAATTGGAAACATAGCTGTTAGGCTGCCATTCCACCAAAGATAAAGTAAATATATGCGGTGCGCTAGGAAATTTACCCACCAATAGTATCACTTCAACGACTGAGGCTGTCTGTAATATATGGTCAAAATTATACTCTTCTCAAAAATACTGTCTTGTTAAAAAAGGCATTATGGGAATGTTCTTTGATTTATCAACGGCTTATGATTACGTGCACCATGGTGTCCTTTTAGGAAAGTTAAAGCATTGTGGTATACTTACTCGTAAAGGGCAAAGATTTAGATTAGTGTTTATAGTATCTAGATAATGGAAAACAAATTATATATTAAATATCAATAACACAAATCGACAGAAAACGTTATGAAAAAAGGAGTTCCTCAGGGATCAGTACTAGGTTCACTGTTTTTTTTCGATATACATAAACAACATTGGCGCATGTATTTCAAAAGATATCAATCGCTATTATCTTATTATCACGTGTGATCATGTAGTCATACTATTGTTGGATATATTTCTCGTGCATCTCTGGTGGAATGAAACCTTTTGAACGGAATTAATGCTCTGCACCATTTTACCTTAGCACTTTATTATTTTTTAGTTATATTTATTAAAATATGTTTTTTTTAATTATTAGGTAACACCGGTCTCTAACCATTGACAAATAAATAACCCAAATAAAAATAAATTTACTAATTGAATTACAACTTTACATTTGAGGTACATTAAAAAAGTAAAATCCCAATATAAATATTTATAATAATTTTACAAATATTTTGTTAGAATAAAAATCAGGACAATTTGAAAATATAATGCAGTGGATGAACTCAATTAAATATATATAAAAATGCATTCAAGATATTTTGTTGACATTTATTGCAATGAATTTTTTTTAAACTTTAGTAAGTTCTATAAAAATATACTATTAAGGTTACATTTTACTAATTATATTTTCTTCAATCCTAATTAATGTTATGACATAAAAATACAAAATCTTCACCTTAGTTTAAGCTAAACATAAATGAATTAAAGCTGAAGGCCAACAACATCCACATCATTATTATCACAAATCGTGCCACAAAACATAGACAATATAATAAGGACTATAAAGGGTCAGTAATTAAATTATTTCCTAATATCATCCTAACTTTAATTGTAACTAAAATTCAACTTGGCTAATTTGTAAATAGCTACACTTATGTAAGGTTAAAATATAGCCCCAAAACTACAATACAATTTATTCTCGCTATTCAATTATTTGTTGATCAAAATTTAGATGAATGCAGAAAATTTAGTATTACAAATATTGTATGGAGGTACATCTCTGCTTGGTGGTGCATGGTGGAGTCACTAATAAAGGCCCGCGCATTGGTTGACCCAGTTGAGGCACATTATAAACTATCAAAGTATAAGTAAGTTTCAGTATGTAACTTAAATTAAGATTGATGTACCACTCTGTTAATTTACAAACTAAAAACAGTAAAAAGGAAGCCTCCTTTTTTATTTTATTGCTCGATAATACGTTCACTCCTCTTCCTACCCAACCAAATACTATGTTTATGTTAATGCCGTCTTGCAAGCTCTTTCCATAAATGTATTGACGGCAGACCTAAGGAAAGAATTCTTTTCAAGCAATCTACTATGACTAAATGGCTTTAAGTTCGCCTTTGTACATACTGTTAAGTGCAATAAAGTATTTTCATAATGTTTTTCACATTATGAGACTGTTCATTTATATTTTAAATTATTTTCTTTTGATCCTAACTTATTTTCCCATGGGTTTACGTTAATAGAATAAAATATAACCCCTCTTTTCCACACACAATTGACCCGGCACAGTCACGGTGAATACATGAAATGCTAAGAAATTTTATCTTCTTTGATACTTTTTCCGATAAACTATTATGTGATCAATATCCACCATAAAGACTGATCTTGTCTGATCTCTTATAAATTTATTTAAATTGGGCGTTAATGAAATTAAATTACATTAATAATTATTAAGTCCTTATTATGTAAATCTATCGACACAAAAAACATAAATAGAGCTAGAATAATTGATAGACATACCTTTTTGGCATAAAACGGAGATGAATGCGACCCCCTGCAGTTCTGGAGGGACTGTGACCCTGAGAGCAGAAGGGGCCGGGCCCTGAAGACCTCCTGGGCCTGAGTTCAGGCTCATGGCCTGGGCTATACTCTCTTCCGGGGCTTTGGTCACCTAACACATAGAGAAACTCTGTGAGAATAATATAAATACAAAAACTTACTTCTTACCAATCAAAAGGTTCAACGTAATGGTGCCAGGTCTATTGTGTGTGAGGGAGAGAGTAGAAAAATAGTGTCTCCGGCTAGAGACCAAAGCTGGGTTTATTTTGCAATAATCACTATTCTTGGATCTTGTCTTCATTCAAACAAATACTGTATTATTTTCTGATATTGTTTCATAAAAATAGGACGTTTATAATATTACTATTTGCCCCGGCTACGCCCGTATATTATGTGGTCTGATGATGTTGTCACTGTCCTAGACACCCATTGCTGGAGATGGGTTCTTCAGAACATACTTATTTCTGAAGAATTAAAACAATTCTACCAGTTGGTATTAGTGGAACTGGGACCAAAAGCTTAACATGCTCTCCGAGGAATGGGAATGCTGGTGTTTTAAATCTAAGACAAATGTACGTAAGAAAAATGTTTTTCTCATTAACACATAATGCATAATTAAACTTAACTTAAATTTAACTGTTTTTTTTTATTTCTTCAATGTCAATTACGATTGATATCTATAAATGCAGAATTAGCAGGGCCCCATCAATCGTGAGGCCCTGGGATCTTGCCCAAAGTGCCTAATGGGATGAGGGACCTGGATGCAGTTTTTTTGTTCCTTAAACATAATGCTCTCAAGCGCATGTGTGGCATGGCATGAAACTGTTGAAAAAGGTTTGAAACCAACATTGTATTATAACTAAAGCCAATATAAATTTTTAAAGCTTTTTCGTTGCATACTAAAATCAATATCTTTAGCCACAACATTAAATTGGTACATGACTGGGCTCGAACAGCCAACTTTTTTGGATTTTAAGGAAAGCATTCTTACAGACAGTCGCATTTACATTAATAATATAAGTATGGATAATTGTAATGAGTATATACACCTGCAAATATTATCAAAATGTTCCATTATTATATATATTACATATAGTACATTTTTTATCATAGTTACCTCAAAAACCCCAGTCTGTGCAAACTTGGAGCCCGCAGTGCGGTAACTGAGATCCCCGACAATGGTATTGGAGACTTTTTTCAATCGCCAATTTTGTCTCAGTCTTAGCAGATCTATATGGAAATCCGGCATGTTTCTTGCAGTTCTCATTGTTTCCCCTGCCTTTAAGCGTTCTACACCAGCCAGCAGTACTGCGGCTGCAGCACCTAGAGCCTTTTTACGTCCATAAACTTGGATTATAGGACGTACCTCGGGTTGGTCAGGTTGGATGGGGTCTAGCACCTGAAATGTTTTCAATTGGTTGTTGTAACGTAGTATAACAAAGTATCATTACAACGTAATGCCAATTAATCAGAAACCATGCATTTTCTAAGAAGCAGTTTCAGTCAACTTTACTATAGGCCCATTTGGACGTGGATATATTCAGCACCTCCCATGCCACCTTTAAAACCACTATCAAGAAGCTGCTACTTTTGGTTTAGCTCGCAAAGCAATTTGCTTCGGAGTACACCTAACAGTTTTAAGATGCAGTAAAGGTATAAGTTCCTCGCCAAGCCGTCTGGCCAGCGTGGCGAGTGTAGGCCAAATTCTCCAGATATATGTTCTGGAAGGCCCATCTCCAACAGTGGACTTCTAGAACGCTGTGTTCTAGGGGCTGTAATGATGATAAATGTTATATAATATTTTTAAATTATGCTATAGTTATATTATTGTTACTGTCACTTTTATTGCACCTATATTTGTTCAAATTTGTCCCTAAAGTTTGGCTGTCAGAGAATATCTACGTGCCAATATCAACACAAAAATAACGAACTGCAACTTGTGTCCCATATTAATGTATTTTTAAAACACAAAATTGCACTAGACATGTCCTTGCAAAACGTGAGAATTCATTTAAAGAACTTTTTTGACCTATCTGTACCACTACAATAAAAATATCTATTTAAGGATAGGAAACAATGCAATATAATAATTTTCCTGCAATATAGTATTGGTATAGTAGAGTGGTGGTGGCTCGGTTGTCAGAATGCCTTCCTTAACATTGTAAAGAGGTGGGATCGAACCCTAGCATGTACCAATGAGAAATACACTTTTCTTACATACATTTCTCATAGACTTACAACACCAACTTTCTCGTGCCACAGAGCACATGTTAAGCTATTGGTCCTGGTTCAACTAATACCAACTTGTGGAATTGTTACTATATTGTCATTAAAAAAAATACATAAGACCCTCTCTAACCCATCTAGCCAGCATGTATGTGTGTGTGCTAAATTCTCCAGAAATTTCTGTCTATAATGAAATTTCTGGCTGTAATGAAAGTATTAGTTTTTGATAATTCTACTATCTAAAATGACTATTACCAAAAAAATACTAATAATCTGCTTACCATGTATCTTTTCTCTTTTGCTATTGTCAGCACATCAGCCAATACACATACTTCTGTCAAGGCATTCTTAAGCTTGTTTCGGACTGAATCCCAAGGCCACAGGCTCGACTGATATCCAGGATCCTTACTGTCATCATCACCTTTCGAATCAGAACTACTTTCACCATCCTTTCTAGCATTTATACTCCCAATAAAGTCATCATCAGTTTTAGAAAAATCTATTTTCTGGGCAAGTCTTGTTAAATTCTCTGACATAGACAGAGGCCTGGATAGAAACAAATCATTATTAAACACAAATATACAATTTAAAAACAAACAATATTCGTAGTCAATAGTCTAGCGGTTAAGACTAATTTAGGTGTGGAGGTGCTGGGTTCGATTTCTGGTCGAGAACATTTATTTGTGACATTTCTCGAGTCTAGTACGATAGAGCGAGGACCATAATACCATCACAAAACATGACAAGGCGCTGGAGATGATGATGAACCTAAGTAGCTTATTTTAAATTTAGTTCAGACCACTCCGCTAGTGTTTATAGTCGTGGTGTTAGTTTTTACAATACGGATAAAAACCAAAGAAAACTTACGCCTGATAAATTTCTTGGCCATCGTAGGTTATTTCCTGGATTTGGTTCTCGATGGGAGCCTCTATTGATATGTTTACCGAATTGGCCATAGTTATTTACGTACAAAATTGCATCGGTATATTCCAAATTATTACATTATTAATAATGAAAATAAGAAAATATCAATACATAAAAAAAGATACCGCTAGTATATTTTATTTGATGACTGAATGACTGATAGATATGACTGACAAATGGAGACGTTCCTATTTATCTAGCATGCGTTTCAAATGTTTAGGATTAGAAGATCAACATTCGGTATTTTATAGAGATTATTTTATATTGTATTATTTTGTTATTGTTAATTAAATAAGTACTTACAGGTTAAGTTTTATGCTACGTTGGGTAGATTTGTTTTGAGACATGTATTATTTTATACATTGAATATTATACTTAAGTTAAAAGCAAGCTAGGAAAAATATAACACGTAGTGTACAAGGATATTAGAAATTTAAGCAAGGCTTAAAACTTAAAAGTACGGCTCCTTGTCATCGTACTGATTAGTGATAGTTAGTTTGTCAGTCAATTGGCTGATTGATTGCCAAGCTTTTGGTTGGGTTTTGCGAGCGTTGTATTTTATCATTTAGCATTAGCGTTAGATCTTTCTACATTTTGTAATAATAAATTGATCAAGTTTCCTTTTTAAATAAATATCTATGTTGTATAATGTATTGTTGTATATTTTGAGTAGTTAGTTAAAAAAAGTAACCGCAATCATGGCTATGAAGGTAAGGCTTTGGTTATTACACGCTTATTTATCTTCACGCCAGCTTAATTGCGCGTAGGTAGGAAAAATTAAGCGCTATTTATCACTGTTACCACATACCTCTCGCTTCGTAGCCACCCTCAGGCCGGGATAAATGTAGAAACCGGCGGGTTGTAGCTTCCTTACCCATACAAATTTCTGTATGCTGTAGTCTTCCTGTAGACTTACATCTTTCCACATTAGCTGTCCATATAATCCAAAATGGTTGGTTCAACCCCTGGCATGTATCAATTAGAAATACACTTATATTACATACATACTGCCTCTGTGGTCTAGCAGTTAAGTCTGTGGATTTAGACTCGGTGGTACAGGGTTCGATTCCTGGTCGGGACGCAATAATATTTATTAATAATAAATAAATAAATTTTATTAATATTTAATTCATTTGTGTTATTTCTTGAGTTTGGTACGCTAGAGCTTGCCACTTGTCATGATTGGCCTATAGTAAAGTTGGCTTATTGTAAATCTGCTTCTTTATAAGCGTCGTTTCGGACCATCCGACAAGAGATAGGGTTGTGATGATACTTTCTTATTACATATATTTGTCATAGATTTCACTAATACCGACTTGTGGTATTAATAAATTTAAATTAAAAAGGTATTTGTGTCGTAAGCCTCATCTACAGCAGTGACGGTCGAAGAATGTGTTTTAGGGGCTGTGATGATTAATAACTAAAGCCAAATTCTAAAACCCTTCAAGGATATTCATCATTTACTGCTAGAACATGGACACAGTATTTTTTTTTTTTTTTTCTTTGCAATCTGTCAAGTCTAGATATTCGGCAATATGTATGTAATATTATAGGTCTTGAACGGTTTGCTTCCATCTATGCAACTATATTGATACATTAATGTGATGTAAGTCATTGTTATTAAAAATAAAATATTTATTATCTTTTTTTTTTCAGACAAATCGTGTTAGTTTTTCGCAATTAAGCACTATTGTTGACTTCATGGAAAAGCATCCTAAGTTGGCACAGGGCATAATGAAGAATCTAGAAGGCCGGAATACCTCCAAACGTTTGTATCACCAACTTTCCCTCAATATTAATCAATTGAATGGGGCCAAAAAGTCACCTAAAGGATGGGCTAAGGTGAGGTCTTGTGAGTGGTGCTCCTATGTAGCTGAAAATTGTATATACTTATTTTTAGTTCAAATAACTTCAACTTTTACAATATTTATTTAATTAATTAATTAATTTAAGGTACAACAAACAGATTACAATTATAATTGATATATACACAATTAGTTCTGGATTGCAATCCTCAAAGCCGCATTCGTTTTTGTACACCCAAGTAGGGTTCTGACGTCATCAGTGTAGTTACTCTACACTGACATTCACAAACAATTTATGAGCAAAATGTCACTGTCAAAATTGTCTCTTAAAAATGATCTCCACCAAAGACATTTTGTATATTATTAGTATCTCAGAAGAATGGCAATATTAGTATAATTTATATTAAATTTTGAGTTTGGTTGCGAATTTCACAGATTGTTAGTATGTTTATTTACTTATGGTACTTTTCACTTTGACATTGACAGGAACCCTGAGTTAACACCAGTGTAGGGACCCAAAACATTTTTGAACGGCCAGTGTTGCTACTCGGTGTTCAAAACTTTACATGGTGTTAGTTTACGAACGCAGCTCAGCAGTGTACACTACTGTACAATACAATAATAATAATGTAATTGAGGCGTATAGTTCTAATACCCGCTAACTCATTTAATTATTTAATTTAATATAGAATTTTTATTACAATTTTAATACTTTTGGCTAGTTATTCTTAAATTAATTTAATTCTTTTCTACATTAATAAACTACTAGTAACCAAATAAAATATAATATTGACTCTTTGAACATATACAAGTACATTTACTCAGTACAGTTTTTGGTCCTATTGAAAAAAGGCCATGTGAGGAGTTTTGGAATTATACACCTCAATTAAAATGTTCTTAAATAAAAAAAAAATTTCAATCTATAATTTATATATAGAAACAACTTAAATATAGAAGTAATTAAAATCAATATAATCAAATTAAAAAACGAAATTAAAATGAAATATGTCATTACAACATCAAAAATTAAAATTAACCTAGACTAAACTATTTATGTACATATTGGATTTAAAATACTATTAAATTATAAATATTATTTCTGGCAGATATTTTTTTATCACTATTGACAGACGTTTGCGGAAAGATTGGCTAAAATAATCTATGATCAGTATTTAGATATATGCTATGCAATTGGTAGTTAGCTTGTCACTTTGAATATTTCAGCCAATGACGTGCCTTAGATTGCACTTAGTCTATGAGACCTTTGTGCGTGACCTTTACTCCGTCACTGGAGCCATTCTATCTCCTCCAGGAATGCCAGGAGACATGTCATGTTCCTGCATACCTCTGGAAGAGTTCCCGCAGTCTGGAGGAACTTGAGTCTAGGCACAGCCACACTACAGCGCTCCACGAGAACATGCCGTCTGCTCCTCTGCCATACATCCTCTACACAGTGGGCTATCTGTAATGTTTAGAGTGTATAGGTGTTTATTAAAGGCATAGTGTCCGTTATCACCCCTACCATTACCTGTGCCTTAGAGTAAATATGTCAAAAGATAATCAGCGTTTCTGCTACTGTTAATGTGACAATACTCCTAAGTTGAGCAGTAATTCAGAGGTTTTATGCAATTTAATGAGGCTGGATGGAATCTTCAAAAGACGGAGTTGTTAAGAAAACGTCTTAGAATTATTGGTGTTGCTATACCTGCTTCTATATGTTGGCTTTAGTTTTGAATTGTTGTTTTTGCACATAATTTTAACAAAAATTTAGGTTTGCAATGTTACAAATGGTGGTTTACCATGTAGTATGATGTTTTTTGTAGTACTGGGCGGACAAGAAATTTGCAATTAAGAAGGTGATGATGGATACATCTGGCACTGCAAAGCTCTCGGAAATGGAAAGAAGGATCTACGAAATCTGCTTTACTGGTAAAGAAGAAATCTCAAGCTCTAGTAAGTGATTCTACATTTGCATGTTACAAACGTACGTTACGTTTTAAACTCCACATTGTCCTCAACTTCAAAGAATGCTATTAAGCCTTGTAAAGGCTGTTTGGTGGCAGGTTTGAATTATAAAATGCAATAATAAGAAAAAGTTACAATGTGAATAAACGTCTGGGTCACTATTTTAGGTCGTGGAGGGGGCATGCCTCCCCACTAATGCAGACTGGTCTCGACGTCTTGTGTGTAGACGACAGAAAGAAGACAAATTTGTAAGCATTCATGCGGGTGCCGGGTCCATCGTGTGTGGGTAAGAGATGAGAAGAATGGTGTCTCGGGTTTGCGACCGACAATAGGCTGGTTTAAGAAAAGGAGGCCTCCCTTTTTTATTTTATTGCGCGATAATACGCTCACCATCCACCATTCTACTCCTCTCCCTACCCAACCAAATACTGTATGATTCCGTTAATGCTGTCTTGGAAGCTATTTAATTTATAAAAAAAACCGTAAATTCAAAGATACATATGCAATTTTCTTTCAACTAAATGAAGGTTTCTTATTCATTATCACAGCTGCTAGAACACAGAGTCCTTGAACACTACTGTTGGATGTGGGCCTTCCAATATATCTGAAGAATTTAAAATTTAATTTTACATGCACCACGCTGGCCGGATGGGTTAGCAATGTTTTTTTATTTTTATTACTAGCACGACATGTGTGCGCGAGGTCCATGAATGATAACAACTGGATCAGACACTTATGACTGACAACAGTCCCTAACACTGTACAAAGCAGGTACGAACGGTGGATACTTTGATTGAATTGGGCAAATTACCACCATCAGTCCGCTTACCACCTATTAATGACAATTTATTCACCAATCCACAAGTTGGTATTATTGGAACCGACGCTTAACATACTCTCTAAGGCAAGGGATTGATGGCATTAGTAATCTATGACAAATGTGTGTTTCTCATTGGTACATGCTGGGGTTCAAACCGGAAAACCTTACAAGAAAGGTCTTATGATATTATTCTTTTTGGTATTTTTAAGAATAATTATATAAATAAATGACTGGACTTTTACAGAAAAAATGTCTGGAGTTAAGAAGGAGGATTGTGACTACAGTCCATTTGATGATGAAGATGATGATAAGGATGATGTGGAAGGAGTTGATGAGGAGCCCGCCATCAACTTTGAGGAACAACCCATGGAGGACATGGACGAGAGACAGGCACATCTTATGGAAAAACTTGTAAGGAACACTTCTTTTTATTTGGTTGATATATCTGATGACAGTTTTGTCGCGTAGGGGTTGCGACAGACTAGGGTAGGGGTTTAATAAAACCAGCTTTCAGAACTGATATCTGTAATTAGCCTATTGTTGCACAGCCTGGAAGTTTATTGACCTGATGGGTTTAGGGAAACGACTAGCCTGGTAGTCTTCGGCTTCTCCAGCCTCACGTTTCACCCCTCTACCGAACTTCTTTGGTGGGTGGCTGCGAGCCGTCTCTGGAGCATTCCGTCCTCTGCTGATCGTACGATTTGTAGGGTCCCCAGCAGGACCTTCTATGAAGATTTAGAAGTTATTTATACAACTAGCGATGTTCTTTCTTCTATGGCAGGTCAAGCCGATTTGACAGCTCGTCCGCCTTTACGTTGCTTTTTTAAAACCCTGCGTAGGCGCATGTCATACACATTCATAGACAATTCTCTTTGGCAGGCGTCATAATATTTAGAATTGTATTAAATTAATTTATTATTATTTATCTTAGTAAGTAGGTATTTTATTATAGGTGTTACTTATTTATTTTAATACAGACACTTAGTAATAGTTTATTTATTTTTCCATTAGCAACACGATTCTTAAGTCGTAACGCTACAGTTAATTTTAAAAAGAAAATTTACTTTTTTCGCACTTTTAAAAGTAATCAACCTGACATATTGTATTTAGGCAATTTTTTAAAATTATAGTTAGGTCAAATCATTAAATTAATATAATATTTGATTATACAATAGTCGTTTTATTTTTAACAAATGGGGATTTGTGGAAGAAAAATTCACAAATCTCCATTGATGGGGATTGTCGATGGGGATTAGTGAAATAACCTATTAAATCCACTTAACTGCTAGGCGGAGGCAGTAAATATTATATTACCATATTTAAATATTTGTTCTCAGGTTAAAGTTATGAGCGAGCAGTCGACAGCATTATCCCAGTTAGCACAGGCCTCTCAGATTCAGGCGCGCGCTATGGACAGATTAGCTGATGCTTCACATATACAGGTATGTTGATTTATGTAAAAAAAACAATAATTTATCAAGACCATAATAAATATAAATAAATATTAAATATTTCCAGACAGGTCACACAGCGCCATCTAGTTTCTGTGGTAAGCTACGAGGCTTGTGTTACGGAAACTAGATGGTTGATAAACTACATATTATATATATATTTTTTTGTAAATATATACATATAAACACCCAGACCGAGACAAATTATACAATGTACAACTTGCCCCCGGTGGGAATCGAACCCACGACCTCCCGAGTTCACGGCAACGTTTGTTACCACTAGACCACGGAGGCGGTCAATAATCCCACTAACTATGTAAAATGAAATAGTTCTTTATGCTGGAATTACCAATTTTAAGATATTTGTTCTAACAATAGCTACATATACTGAGTGGAATTTATTAAAGAGCAAACATTTTTATATTATAATCTAGAATTAAAATTAAGAACTACGTATTTTTTCGTTTAATCATTCAGTAGTTAAATCTTGAGTAACGGTGCTGAGAATTTATCCTAATAATATCGAAGCTCATACTGAGCCTAATCAAGAAAAGGTCGTCGATCGCGCGAATGTTGACTTACGTAATTCTTTCTCTATTTTATCTCTCGGCTGTCATCATCATCAGCCTATGTCTCTCCACTGCTGGATGTAGGCCTCCCCCAAAGGTCGCCATTTCACACGACTTTTGCCACAATCATCCAGCCCCCACCAGCGACCTTTTTCAGGTCATCCGTCCATCTGGCAGAGGGTCTTCCCACTCTGCGTTTTCCTGTACGTGGTCTCCACTCTAGAACTCGTCTACTCCATCGGTCATCGGTTCTGCGACAGACGTGTCCGGCCCATTGCCACTTCAACTTACAAATTTTGAAGGCTATGTCGGTAACTTTGGTTTTCTGACGGATGTCTACGTTTCGGACTCTATCCATCAGAGAAATACCGAGCATAGCTCTTTCCATAGCTCGCTGAGCGACTTTAAACTTGTGGACTCGGCTGTGGGAGAGATCAATTAATAATAACATCCTTTAGGTATTTATCACGATGGATATCGCGATTATCAGACGCGGCCTTATTCACCATGCAGTAGTTATTTTGCGGATAATTATTTTTATTTAAAAAAAAAGTGATCTTCATCTCAAATAGAGGTTCTACTAATGATAAAATATATGGTCTTATGACAATTACACGCGGTCTAGACATGGCTATGCGCAGTCAACGCAAGGCAAGGCGAGCAGCAAGAATATGTAACATGTGGAAATTTCTATTGAGTTGCGTTTATTTTCCTGTATGGCATTGAATTATTATGATTATTAAGTCTGAGTCCTGAAACACACACAAATAGTTCGGGAGTCAGAGGATGCTAAAATTGTATACAAAGCATTGATCAATTTAACTGTTCCAAATGTATATTGTATAGTTTTTTTTTCAACTATAAAGTTTATTATTATTATAATTTTGTTTTGAACTTAGGTACTTCTTCGTGTGTTACATAGCCACAAAGTTTCTCAGTAAACACTATGAAAATATATAATAATGATTTTGTAACTCAGTGGAACATTCGTCTGTAATTTATTTATTCAAATGTCCATTTTTTTTTTCTTGAAAGACTACGTTTACGTTCTTATAGCCGTCTTCTAAGACATCTCATCTTCTTAACGGTTCCTCCACACAATTGTTTCTTCCAGCTGTCAAAGGGATTCAAGAAACCGGTATTCTTGGTTGTAAACACTCCAAACCTCGAAAGGCATAAACCCGCTTCTTTATCTGCATAGTTTCTGACCACCCCGAAAGGAAAACAATGATAATAAATTTAATGTTACCATTTTAAATATTTCCAGTAAGTAAATATTTTATTCTGGCAACATTAAAGATTCCTTTTTTTTTGCAATTTGCGAGAGTTCTTCGCGCCATTTTGCACGGACATGTCAAGTCCAAGTTTTTCGTTTTGTAAATTAGTTTACTGTGGATATTGTTAGTCAAAAGTGGTGTTATTTTGTTTAATAATGTGCTACGTTGTGAATAATTATGGAAAACGATAATTTTGACTCTATACGGGTATATAGGGCAGAAGTTGCACTTTATTTTTTGCGGTTTTCCCGCGCTGTGAACTCCTGTATACCCTTCGTGTTTGGGCGATATTGACGTGAATTACTCCATGAAAAGCATCAAATTCTGCAACACTTGGAATTTGATGATCCCCAATATGGTAATGAACTTTGTTATGAACATATATTATGTAAATAAATTATGTGTTTAGGGCTGATGTATTCTGTACAATGTCCTTTTAATGTCCTTTTCTCTTAAAAAATACTATACTATACTATCATCACGACCGTTTCCCTTTCGAGGTGGTCACAAACCCTTGCTTATAAATAAGCGGATTCACATTTAGCCAACTTTACTTTAGGCCAATCATGACAAGTGGCAAGCTCGTCGATGTCTCCAGCGTACCAAACTCGAAAAATATAACAAATAAATTAAATAATAATTCAATGTTTTTATTTACTTGAACGCTAGACCACGAAGGCAGTTTAAAAAAAAAAATACACTTCATAAGTGGAAGGAATATTTAAGTGGAGGATCCGTTGAGTATTAGACTTGAATAACATCCATTGTGCGAGGGAGAGGGACTAATTTAATGTTTTTTTTTTAGGCTCGAGCATTAGACCGACTGGCGACATCTTTTGAAGGTATAGGCACGTCGTTTGTAGACGTGCGGCATTCGATTGTCGGCATCGACGCGTCTATCAAACGATTCTACACGCCGGCCACTTAACAAAGGCAGTGGGGTGGCGCACACGATTACACCCACAATCACAATTAGACTAATGAAATTACTATACCGAGTGGATTTTTGAGACGGGTCAGTAAGAGCAGCATTCTGTTACTTAGATGCAAACATTATAATCCGCGTGTAATAAGAGATAATATTCATTTTAGGCTTCAGGTGTCATTGTTACTTCTTTTTAAAATAAAAAGTTAAGTAAAAATCATTATCCGAAAACAAAACATTATAAGATGATATTTATATTGAAGTAATATACAAACAGTATAAAAGAATTACAATATAAATTAAAACTACTTAAAAGTAAAAATTAAAATAAATATAAACTAAACCTAATAAAAATAAACTAAACTAAAAAAGCCATTATTAATTAATCTCGCTCACAGCCGAAAGGTGAAATAAAGAGAGAAACAATTACGTAAGTCAACATACTGCTTACCTACTTGATTAGGTTCAATATGAGTTGCAATTTTTAGGAAAACTTCCCTGCGCCGTAACTTAAGAAATGATTACTAAATAAATAAAAAAAAAACAATACGTACGTGCTTTGGTGGATGGTACGAATGGTGGATGGTGAGCGTATTATCGCGAAATAGAAAAAAAAAGGAGGCCTCCTTTTCTTAAACCAGCCAATTGTCGGTCGCAAGCCCGAGACACCATTCTTCTCATCTCTTACCCACACACGATGGACCCGGCACCCGCACGGTGAATCCATGGAATGCTTAGAAATTTGTCTTCTGTCTTCGATTATAGTATGTTATTTTTTATTTTTAATAAATTCCACGTGGTTATAATTTTTATTTATTTAGGCAACGAACAGTCATAATACACAAACAATATTACAGATAAACAGAATTGGAATTGAGTTAATAATTGACTTTTTAAAATTGAATTAATATATAAATTAATTTCACGATTTTATCCTTATAAGAAACAAATTTGATTAAAATAAAAAAAACATGGTATAAAATTACCTTTTCGTAATATTTTCTGAAAAAAAATATGTTACTGTAATGTTTAAGCTCTTTCTGTACCGTATCCTGCCAGCCTGAGAAGTCATCTCAGACCCCTCTACGAGGAGACAGGTCAAAAATCTACTTTGTATACTGCATGTAATTTATCAAAGAGCAAATATTTTTATATTTTAATGTTCAATAAAAATAAAGAACTACGTATTTTTTTTTAAATATATTAAGTAATAAAATCTTAAGTTACGGTGCAGAGAAGTTGTCCTAAAAATATCGCCACTCATACTGAACCTAATCAAGTAGGCAGAGAAAGGTCGACGATCGCGCGAACGTTGACTTATGTCATTGTTTCTCTCTCTATTTCGTCTCTCGGCTGTGAGCGATATCAATTAATATTTGTAATAACACTTGTTTTTAGAATAATGATTATCTTCAAATAATATACCTTTTTTATTTCAAAAAGGGGTTCTACTAATGACACCTGAAGCCTAAAAAATATTTGCTGTTTTGACAATGGGATGTATCCGGCAAAGCTTTTTGTAGATGTCGCTACCGGCAATGGTACCTTATTTTGCACCTATATCGCATCATTTTTTAAATGTTTTTGTAGTTTTAATTTTTATAACAGAATAGTGTATTTTAAATAACGTTACCTACCTTAAAAAACGAATTAAGAAAGCGCACACCGTCTTTAAAAAGAAAAAAAGGTTTTATTAATAGAACGGCAATTTTGAGATAACCATATCTTTGATTTCGCTTAGAAATCTCGATTTGTACACTTAAAAGCTGCTCACTTTGGCATAATATCCAGAAAATAATAAATTTCGTAACAAAAATACATATTTTCTATGCAACTGACAGTTATGTTAGGTACCGTCTATCATGCGCCATCTACCGTGATAAAAAGTTTGTGATACACCCCATTACACGCGGAATATAATAATTACTATATTTTATAGTAATTGCTATATTTTATACAAATTTCTATATTTATACTATTTACGTTGTGTTAATAAAAAAAATCCACTAAAAAAGTGCGCGTTTCCACCACTTAGCGATTTAAGTTGGCCATTGACAGTCCTTCCAACATTGGCCTTAGATTACTTCAGATAGTTCGATTAAAACGGCACGCGTTTGGATGTATGGTGATTTAGGGATAAAAATATCTGCCTATATATGCTGTCCCTGGTCGTAACGACAGATTATCGTGTCGTTTAAGCGTCATCACGACAATGTGGGAACGCGCCTTTGGATTGTACGTACAACGCATTTATACAGTGTTTCTATAACATTTTTTTTATATAATATAAATATTTATAAGCAATAATTTAGTCTGGTCTAGATTTTAATTACAATAGGTATATAATTAATTAATTTTACAATTACAATAATGAAAATAGTATTATACATATAATAATAATTATTATGATTTTTAAGTAGATTTAATTAGACATATAATCAGATTTTTTTAAATGTTTTTTTTTTAAATCAAATTAAAAATATATTTTTATTTTTTTTATTAGCATTATTTTAGCTTATTTATCAATATAAAGCGGTGGTGGCTCCGTTGAAAGAACGCTTTCCTTAACATGCTATAAAGGTGGGTTCGAACCCCGGTACATACCAATGAGATATCTTTAATTCTATTTTTACATACATACATTTGTCATATATTTACAACACCACAACAAATGTCTCCGTGGTCTAGCGGTTAAGTCCGTGGATTTGGACTCGGGGGTACCGGGTTCGATTCCTGGTCGGGATACAAAAGTATTAATGTAAATAAATACATTTAATTAATATTTAATTTATTTGCGATATTTCTCGAGTTTGCCACTTGTCATTATTGGCCTATAGTAAAGTTGGTTAAATGTGAATCCGCTTATTTACAAGCGTGGTTTCTGACCACCCCGAAATGGAAACGATCGTGATGATACTTTACTTTTTTTTACAACACCTCAACAATTTGTGAAATCGTTAATAAAATGTCATTAAAAAGTGACATCAGACCCTCGCCAACTTGTCTGACTAGTGTAGGCCAAATTCTTCAGGGCTTTCTGAAGGCCCACTCCAACAATGGAGTTTAATAAAAAAAATATCTGTAGCTAAGTTAGAAAAGTGAGTTTACATGGTAGTACAAATATTATTATTTTGATTTGTGATTTGCTGTAGTAGTTGTATGGGATTGAGAAAAAAGAAAGAAATATTTCGTACATACTGCGTGGATTTATTAAAGAGCAAATATTTTTATATTATAATCTAAAAGAAAAATAAAGAACTACATATTTTTTTATTTTAATTATTTAATAATAAAATTTTAAGTTACACTGCAGAAAAGTTTTCCCAAAAATATCGCCACTCAAACTGAGCCTAATCAAGTAGGTAGCGAGAGGTCAACGATCTCGCGAACGTTGACTTACGTAATTATACGAGTAGGTTTTTATCACCGTAGATATCGTGATCTTCATAAGCGGGCTTATTCACCATGCAGTAGTGTTTTGTTTTTCGGATAAAGATATAAAGATATTTATTTTAAAAAAAGGTAATTTGTTTATTGTTAAAAGGGGTTCTACCAATGACACCTGTAGTCCTATTCTGTTACTTAAGCCCAAACGTTATATAATGGATATATATATATATATATATATTTAATAATATAATAAATATTTCCAGACAGGTCACACAGCGCCATCTAATTTCCGTGGTAAGCTACGAGGCTTGTGTTACGGAAACTAGATGGTTGATAAACTACATAATATACTTTTTTTTTTGTAAATATATACATATAAATATATAATATAAACACCCAGACCGAGACAAATTATACAATGTACAACTTTCCCCACGACCTCCCGAGTTCACGGCAACGTTTGTTACCACTAGACCACGGAGGCGGTCAATTTGCACGGCCGCTGTCAATGTCGAGCGCTTATAGAGTTGAGAATTGAGTAATATTTTGTAATTATGACGCAACCTCTGACGTAATTAACGAAATCCACTAATAACGTTTGCGACTAGGTAACAGTGCAAAAAGAGCAAATATTTTTTTAAGGCTTCAATAGGTCTATTCTGTTACTTTAAGAAAAGCGTTAGCGTTCCGATCTAAGCCACCACTGCATTATTTTCTATTTATTTTTTATTTAATTTATTAATAATAGGGTCGCCAACAGTGCCAACAGCTCCCATGCATTTGTATCTAAGGCTAAATCAAAAGTCTGATGCTGCACCTATTATAGGCGACCACCACATGCTATAACACAACAGTTAAATAATAATCAAGTCAGCCATGAACTAAACATAACATAATCTAAGAACTAAAATTACTTAAAATCTAAATTTACCTAAATCTATCCTCCTCCTCCTTAGTCGGTACCCCACTGATGGGGATCGTGACTCCGTCGCAGACGCAGCTCATCCACCAGCCGTCTCCAACGGTTTCGGTCCTCGGCGTAGTGGATGGCCTGGTGCACAGGGATGTTCAGGTGGTCAGTCACCTGACTGGACCATCGCTTGGGGCTTCTCCCTCTTGTTCTTTTACCGTCTACCTTGCCCGTGATTAGAAGTTTTTCTAGATTATCGTCTTCTCTTCTTGCAATGTGGCCAAAGTATTGCAGAATTCGGGCAAAGCAGACGGTAGAGAGTCTTTGCTCCCTGGTCAGCTTAAGCTCTTCGAGCACAGAGATGTTAGTACGTCGTGCGGTCCAAGGAATTCTGAGCAAACGACGCCAGCACCACATCTCAAACGCATCAATCCTCGCTCTATCCGCGGCTTTTATGGTCCATGTCTCCGAACCGTACAGAAATATGGAGAAGACAAGTGTTCTCACGATGTGAATTTTTGTCTTTCTGGATATGTTGCTGTCACCCCATATTCTGTTAAGTTGGGTCATCGCAGTTTTGGACATTCCAATTCGTCGACGAATTTCACCTTCGCAGCCTCCCTTATTACTAACAGTGGAGCCTAGGTATAGGAAATCGTCCACGGTTTCATAGGCATCAAGGTCTGTTGACCTAAATCTATAAAACAATAAAATAAATGAAAAATAAAATAAAATAACTTTGCAATCTCTTCTATATCTTTTTGTAACAAAGCGCAATCCTCAGTTTTCAATCTCCCTGATTTTTTTAAAAATCAACATCAAATTAAATCAAATCAGATTAAATCAAATCAAATTAAATCTATCCAATATTTAAAGATTTAATCGATTTAATATACTCTTATATATAGTGGTGTTGCCCAAAGCAAGACCAACTCTTGGTCTCGGCCTTGCATAAGAATAGCTGGTCTTGGTATTGATCTCGCGCAAGAGTCTCGCAAGACTCTTGTAAGACTTGCTCAGACTGAAAATATATATGTGTTTCTAATGGTAGTAAAAAAACATTACGAGTTAGTGTCTGTCCGCAAACTAGTATCTCAAGAACTACTGGTCTGATTTACTTGAACTTTGGAATATGAATCTTGTTGACCAACATGTGCTTAAAGTTGTCCCAATGGTTGGCTATGATAAAATGTCTTGCGGTATTAAAGCCTGCCTTTGTCTTAGTGCAATAAGGTTTTTTTTTTGTTTCTTCTATCACGACATGTGACTAGGGTTGCCAGATGTCCGGTATTTAAGCGTGCAGTCCGGTATTTTCGAGGCCTGTCCGGTAAAAAATAAATGGTCATACCGGACAGGACAATGTCCGGTATTTCCCTCAAACTCAACCTAGGTACAGTACAACATAAATTAGCTTTAGACGAATGTTTCAACTTTATTATTTGTTCATTGGAAGTTCCTATTATTTTTGTTAAAGATACCTATCTAGTTTTAGGTGATTTTATTTTTTTCTTTATTTTGTTAAGTAGTAGATTATAATATTCATACCATTGTTCAATAAAAACTTTAACAAAGTTAGCATAGTCTTAACCCCTCCCCCGCGTTTGAAGTTGTCCGGTATTATTTCGCGACTCACCTGGCAACCCTACATGTGACCTTGATGGTAAGTGGCGTGTAATTTAATTCAATTCGATTATTTTTAGGCATAGGAAAAAAAAAAATATTTTGCACTTTTACATGTCAAATTTACAATAAGTATACTATATGTATGGTCCATGAATGTTAGCAACTGGAATCAGACCTTTATGTCCGACATCAGTCCCTAACACTATGCCGGCTTGACTAGATGCCTTTCACACTTCGCTTAAAGGACTCCAGGTTATAGGAAAGTGGAAACACAGAAGCTGGAAGAGCATTTCACATCTTTATTGTGCGACAGATGTATGAGTCACCAAATTTATAGGTACGCGAAGGGATAGTGACTACGGTATGTGGGTACATATTCTGACCTGTGCGTGTGGTTCGGTTGCGGAATGGAGAGGTTGGGAATAGGTTATAGAGCTCTACAGAGTACTCACCTTAGTATAGCCGGTAGAACACGCTCAGAGAAGCCATATCTCGGCGAAGATTAATAATATACAATGTATTCAGAGGTAGTGTTGGAGATATTTTAAGTTTCTACTATAAGGGTTAGATAATATTTACTTTTGAACCCGAAAAACGACATACACGATTGACTTAAATAAAAAAAAAACATTGACTTTTGACGGTTAGTCTTGGTCTTGCAAAAAATCTAATATATAGCAATAGTTATCAATGTATATAATAATCAATTTGATTTTTAGTATTTATCCTATTGGATATATTACAAACAATAATAATAATAAATAATATATTTTATAAAATAATATCATATATTTTTTTTACTTTTTAAACTTTCGCGCACAATCATAATAGTTTTTATAATTTTACGGATGTGAGTGTACTTTAGATAAATGTAGTCTAGGAAATAAAATTTTATAATTTTAACGGGTCCTTACGCGACTTCAGTCGACCCGTGACCACGGCCAATGCAACTTGGCTGAAACGTCGGGAGAAATATGTCTCTAAGGTAAATCGCGTAAAGACCCGTTAAAATTATAAAATTTTATTTCCTTGAAAGCTGATAGACTACATTTTACTAAAGTACACTCACAGCTGTATTTTAAGACATTTCCTCAACGCCTCCTCCACTCAACATTTCCTTCCAGCTGTCAAACTTCATTTTCGTTTGACCAGCTGGAAGGAAATGTTGAGTGGAGTAGCTTTTAGGAAATGTCTTAGAAAGGGTGTTACTAATTAGTATGAAATTACTTTAGTATTCATATATTTTTTTTCTAAATATTTTGTATGTATTTTAATTACAAGTATAGTTTATAAAGGAACTAGAAGTAAGAAAAATGAAATAAAAGATAATTTTATTTATAAGTCTATATTTTTTTTTCACATACCTTTTTCAGTCTTTCATATCTTATGATGGGATTTTAGATTAATTTTAAAGACATAATTAAGTTTGATATATATATTGGTCTTTATTATTACTTGGAGATGGGCCTTCCAGAACATCAGAACATGTGGCCTACACTCGCCACGCCGGCCAGACGGCTTGGCCTCACGATGAGTCGGGCATGCGAACTCCCGCGGTGGCCCTTCAGACTGGGGTCGGATCATTGATGATTTATCGATCTGTCTTTTAAAAAAAAAGCTTAAACGTAAAGCATCATCACGACCGTATCGCTTTAGGGGTGGTCAGGCACTATATATATATTTTTAAAGAAGCGGCGTCACATTTAGTAACTTTGCTTTATAAATCCCTCTTATCCCTTTCAGCACGACAAAAATATTTTTAATAATAAAAGTTTCATTCATAACTTTGAGGTCTAAAATATCTCGTAAAATAGTGAAAAAAATTCATAAAACTGCACTCTCTTAATAAACTTGAAAAATTTCTGCCGTTAAAAGCTAAAATAACCCTTGTCCAAAGCCTTCTCCTTCCTCTTCTCGACTATGGCGACGTGTGTAGCATTGATATGTGTTGGATAGTAAACTACGTTTTACTTATAATTGTTTTATAAAAAGTATTATGTCTAGTTTGTTATTATATGTCATTGTCATTCGGAAATAAATAAGCAAAGAGAAAAGATGGTATTTTCCTTGTATTAATATTTAGAGGAACTTATAACAGGTTATGGGCCATCCCACGCTTCTGGCAAAAAAACTGCGTATCTGAACAATATAAAAATAATCATTTGCGACCAAAAATGAACGAATCTATCGATAAAGATAATTCTACTCGTGGCATAGCAGGAATTCGCAAATTACGTGGAACGATAAATTACCAGGAATGGAAATTTCAAGTAAGAAATTATTTAGAACTTAAAAATTGGTGGAGGGCAATATTGCCGATAAATAAAGATGATGTTGTCGAACCTGATGAAGATAGGAAAGCTCGAACAACGATATGTATGTTGGTGGAATCTATATGTTTTTCACATGTATATAAAGCCGAGACGGCTGAACAGGCATGGAGTAATTTGAAAAATGCTTATGAAGATAAAGGATGGGGTCGACGTATACAACTGCAGAGGTCATTGTGGGGATGTAAATTAGTAAATTTTAAATCAATGGAGGAGTATATTTCAAGTGTAATCACATATGCTCATCAACTAAGTGAGATAGACTCTAAAGTTTCTGATGATTGGATTATTTCGATATTACTGAGTGGCTTAAATAGTTATTATGACCCCATGGTAATGGCAATAGAAAATAGTGGAGGAGAAGTTAAGTTGGAATTATTGAAATGTAAACTCATTCAAGAAGCAAATAGACAGAAACAGAGTACAGGACAGGAGCGAGAAGTTGTGTGTTATAGTAAGAATAGTTATTTTCAACAACAGCCATTTATTTGCTACAAGTGTAAAGGACACGGACATAAGGCTTCACTTTGTCCTAACAGAGCATACTCGTACAATAGATTGAATAGTAATATGCATGCGTTGTCAACGTCTATGAAAAATGGGTTAAAACCGAACAAATGGTATGTAGATAGTTGTTGTAGTATTCATATGACAAACAGTAAACAGAATATGACAAATTTTCGCCCTAGTTGTCAAAAAATTGTGTTGGCAAATAATTTTTCAATATATAGCCAAGGTGCTGGAGATGTTCTTCTTAATTTAAATGGAAAAATGGATAAGATTGTTGATGTTTTGTATGTTCCAGAATTGACTACTAATTTAATTTCTGTCAGCAGTCTTGTAGCACATGGGATGAAGGTAAATTTTGATGAAGAAGGATGCAAAATTTTTACACAATTTGGAATTGAAATAGCGAAGGCGAAAAATATAGGAGGTATTTACGAAATAGAACAAAATTACGATCATGCTTTGTTAACTACTACAACTACAAAAGACACGCAAATGCTTTGGCATAGAAGACTAACTCATTTGAACAAATCAGGAATGGAAATATTAAAGAATATTGTGACAGGAATGAATTATGATAATGTGATAAGAGATAATAAGAGATGTAAAGCTTGTTTAGTAGGTAAAATGACAAAATTGCCTTTTCAACACGTAGGCGAAAGAGCAACTGAATTATTGGAATTAATTCACTCTGATGTTTGCGGACCGTTTGAAGTGGAATCAATTAGTGGAGCTAGATATTTACTTACGTTTATAGATGATTATTCCAGAAAAACTTATGGATATTTTATGAAATACAAAAGTGAAGTGCCATATTTGTTTAAAATATTTAAAAGTCTTGTCGAAAATAATACAAGTAAGAAAATAAAATGTTTACGTACTGATAATGGCACAGAATATTTAAAATTAAAAACTTTTTTGGAAGAAAATGGCATCTTACACCAAAAGACAGTTCCTTACACACCTCAACAGAATGGTGTTGCCGAGAGAGCAAATAGAACTATTTTAGATAAAGCGATAACATTATTACAAGAATCGGGATTACCTAAATATTTGTGGGCGGAAGCTGTCAATACTGTTATACATGTAAAAATAGAATTTGTACAAGAGCAGTAAATGGAAAGACACCTCAAGAGGTATGGACAGGGAAAAAGGTAGATGTAGGTTATTTTAAAGTTTTTGGTTGTGCCGCATATGTACATATTCCGAAAGAAAAGAGATTGAAATTAGATCCTAAAAGTAAACCTATGATTTTTGTTGGATACTCAGATGAAACTAAAGGATATAGGCTAATAGATATTAATAATCCAAGAAAAATTGTTATTGCTAGAAATGTATATATGATTGAAGATGAATTTCCTGGATTATCAAATAAAGATAGGTCGAATAATTTGTTAAAAGTAGGTTTTTCAGATATAGAGGATGAACCGGTAATAGATGAGCAGGTTCAAGTAAGAGAGAGTGAGCCGGTTGAAGTAAGAGAGGATGAGCAGGTTGATGTTATAGAGACTAATGACAACACAGGTGAGTCTGCATTAAATAATAGCATAGATCAAGTTCAAGTTGTTAACAGAAGGTATCCGCTACGCGATAGACGACCAAAATTATTTCCCGACTATTACCTTTATCAAGTAACCAATGAAGAAATGTTAGATGATGAACCTTGTAGTGTAAATGATGCTTTAAGTCGAAGTGATTGTGTAAAGTGGCGCGATGCAATGACAGATGAAATTAAATCATTAGAGTTTAATAATACGTGGACATTAGTTGATTTGCCAGAAGGTAAAAAACCTATACAAAACAGGTGGGTATTTAAAATTAAACGAGATAGTGATGGTGAAATTACTAAATATAAAGCAAGACTGGTTGCAAAAGGTTATACACAAAAATTTGGTGTGGATTATTTCGAAACTTTTTCACCTGTAGTTAAGATGTCTACTTTAAGAATGTTATTTTGTTTGGCAGTTGAAAATGATTGGTTCATAGAACATTGTGATGTGATGACTGCTTTTCTTCATGGAAAATTGGATAAAGAAGTTTATATGTATCAACCTCAAGGTGCAGTCATTTTAGGACAAGAACATAAAGTTTGTAAGCTAAATAGAGCGATTTATGGTTTGAAGCAAGCGTCGAATGCATGGTATCGTGAAATTGATAGAGAACTGTGTAGTTTAGGTTACCATCAGTCAAAACTCGAGCCATGTATGTATATAAGTTCTAAAAAAGGTTTATCTTTAATAATAGCTATATTTGTAGATGATATTTATATTTTTGGAAATGACATAGTTGAGAAGGGAAGATTAAAGAAGGGTTTGACAAATAAATTCAGATTAAAAGATTTAGGGCCAGCTAGAAATGTTCTAGGAATGAGAATGCGAAGAAAAAATGATAAAATTTATTTGGATCAATATACCTACATTCAAAATTTATTAAGCAAGTTTAACATGAGTGATTGTAAATCAGTTCAAACCCCAATGGAATTAGGTTTGAAATTGGAAAAAGGTAATTGTCCGGATGATATACCTTATCAAAATTTGATAGGATCATTAATGTTTTTAGCTGTTAATTCACGTCCTGATATTTCACATACTGTAAGTTTTTTGTCACAATTTAATACATGTTATGATGAAACGCATTGGCGTTGTGCAAAAAGAGTTTTAAGATATTTAAAAGGTTCAGAAAATGTATGTTTAATTTATAGTAAGTCAGATAAAGAATTACAATTAGAAGGATATGTTGATGCTGATTGGGTTAATGGAAGTGATAGACGATCATATACAGGTTTTGTTTATATGTTAGGAAATAATCCAGTATCATGGGAAAGTAGAAAACAAGGTAGTGTGGCAACTTCTACTACAGAGGCAGAATATGTAGCCATGGCACAAGGGGCCAAAGAAGGTGTTTATTTACGAGGATTATTACACGAAATTATACCAAGTGCTAATAATCCAGTTATTATGTATAATGATAATCAATCAGCACATAAAATAGCTAGCAATAAAATATGTCATAACAAAACCAAACATATAGACATTCGATATCATTACATCAGAGAGGTAGTGTTGGATGGTAAAATAGTTATCAAATACTTATGTACTCAAAATATGATAGCTGACATATTTACAAAAGCATTGCCTGGTCCCAAGAATGTATTTTGTGCTGAAAAAATGTGTTTAGGGATATTGGATTAAATTTATTATTATTGTTTTGTTATCTATTGTTTTTAGTAAGAAGGGTCAGGTTTTATTTTATGAATTCATTTTGTATTATTATTGATTATAAGTGAACATAGTTTAAGGGAGGGTGTTGGATAGTAAACTACGTTTTACTTATAATTGTTTTATAAAAAGTATTACGAGTATGTCTAGTTTGTTATTATATGTCATTGTCATTCGGAAATAAATAAGCAAAGAGAAAAGCTGGTATTTTCCTTGTATTAATATTTAGAGGAACTTATAACAATATGTCAGAGATGTTGCTCAATAAGATGGACCGGTTACTCAACGCATGTATCCGGTTGATCTATTGTTTACGTAAATATGATCACCTCTCTGAATATCGTGCTAAGTTGAAGTGGCTGCCTATTCGTTGTCGCAGAAATCTTCGAGTCCTGTGTCTCCTTTTTTCTGTCTTGAATGAGCCTGCGACACCGAAATACCTCAAGGACAATTTCGCCTATCTCTCGTCTTTTCATGACAAATCTCTTCGCTCTGCTCACAACTCCCTTTTATCTGTCCCCTCTCATCACTCTTCATTTGTCTCTAACACTTGTAGTTGTTGCTACTAATTTGTGGAATAATCTACCTGTCAACATACGTCAAGCAACTACAAGGACACTGGTGTATTCACACTTTCTAAATGGCTCCACACAGCGTTAGTAAGTAGTATATATATATATAGATATATATATATATATGTATCTTTATGTATAATAATGTGTATGTATTAGTATTTAGTTTATTGATATTATAATATTTTATATAATATATATACATAACTAATATACATATTAGTTTACTGTTAATTTTTATTAATTATATTATTATTATCTTTATGATTGCACCTTTATATGGTTAAATTTGTTCCCAAGGTTTGGTTGTCAGAGAATGTCTTCGGGCATTAAGTAAGTGCAATCAAGTTTTTAAACTAATAAATAAAATAAATAAGGAAATAAAAACCACTTTTGTATGTTTTTGTCTTTACTAGTCCTAACAATGTAATAAAGATAATAACTAAGTAGCTAGATGAGTGCACGAACTATCGAGAGCGTTTCGGAGCAGCTAAACAGAATTTGGAGACCGTTAGATTTTTGTTGTAATAACGCACGCCTAATACTGTCCGTGCTGAATGAGTTAACGCACGCTTGGTATTGTCCGTGCTGAAAGGGTTATAAGGGGAATATCTTTTGACACTTCTATAAGTGTTTAAAAGAGCTTTAAGTTCTATATGAGCTGGTTAATTGATGTTGAAAACCCTTACGTGCTGGGAGGTATATACTATTGATATAATAATAAATATTTCCAGACAGGTCGGTCACACAGCGCCATCTAATTTCCGCTACGAGGCTTGTGTTACGGAAACTAGATTGTTGATAAACTACATGTTATACTTTTTTTTTTGTGTATATATATATACATATTATACAGATAAACACCCAGACCGAGATAAATTATACAATGTACAACTTGCCCCCGGTGGGAATCGAACCCACGACCTCCACAGTTCACGGCAACGTTTGTTACCACTAGACCACGGAGGCGGTCTTATACAATATCCTTATTCTACTTATTCTATCATGGCATATAACCTGTAGTATCAGGCAGTATTTATCAGCGCTCAATAAAGAAATCTCGATTTTGTGGAGTAGAATAAGGCTGACATATTAAACAGAGCTATAAAAATAATTTAACTCTGCACATTCCACAGGAAACCAGCTTGTAGTCATAATGCTGATACATTTTTGTGGCTAATCTCTGCTTCTTTTTTATTGCTAATAGCTGTATCAGGTGGCTAATAACTGTGGTTTTTGGACCTATTTAAGTTACTATTGTATTTTACTTATTATAGAAAAAAATATTAAAGGTAATTTATCTGGAAAAGCTACAAAGCAAATTTGAAGTAAATAGGTGTAAAATATACTATATAAGGATATGTTGCAAGTCCTTAGGTGGCCAATAGCTATAGATTTACCCCCAATGAAAAAGTACCGATATACACCATCGAGTACTTCATTTGATTAAAATGTATTCGATTATCTATGGCTGACCGATACCATCCTTATTCAAATCTAAGTCGATCCTTCAAACTCACCGGTTTTTCTTAC
The DNA here is from genome assembly GCA_910589645.1 of Tinea semifulvella. Taxonomy (NCBI): domain Eukaryota; kingdom Metazoa; phylum Arthropoda; class Insecta; order Lepidoptera; family Tineidae; genus Tinea; species Tinea semifulvella. Next base: position 8,165,654 of record OU342595.1, on the reverse strand, counting down.
ATCGTGTTCAGGTACTAAACCAACCAACGCGCGAAAACTAAAGCAAAATTCAGTAATAAAGCGCGCTTAGATCTGTACCTGAACACTGAGTTCTTATTTTACCTAACTTTAATCTTGGCTAATCCGTGTATACCTCTATAATAGCTTAAATTAAATTTAGATTATATTTATAAGCTATCTATAATTTGCTGGGATTAGGTCATGGTATTTCTTTGTTTTATTTCACCACCGAGTTCTCCACCCCTATTAGTAGTAACTAATTCTAAAAGATTAACTAGCCCTTGTTTAGCGAAACCTGTTGTCGATGGCGATCCAGATATAAGTAAGTATAAATTATTTTGCTATATGTTTATAAATGTGTAATTTTTTAAAGAGCAAATATTTTTATATTATAATCTAGAATAAAAATGAAGATCTACGTAATTTTTATTTTTATTATTCAGTAATAAAATCTTAAGTTACCGTGCAGAGAAGTATTCCTAAAAATATCGCCACTCATACTGAGCGTAATCAAGTAGGCACCGAAAGGTCGACAATCGCGCGAACGTTGTCTTATGTATGTTATTGTTTCTCTATTTCGTCTCTCGGCTGTGAAAGAGATTAAAAAAGAAAAGAAAATATATTTATTGACAAAAAAACAAATTTACAAGCAAAACATATTACAGTGATCTCCACAATCTTGACAACTTTCGAGTGTAGGTCTCAAAAAATTACCAACAAATTTGTATGCCGTTGATTTTTTTATAAAAAATATATATTTTGCAATACCCAGAACAAAATTCAGCTTGTTATTAATACATTTTTTCAAGTCACTATTCTGACATTCACTTTTTATGCCACAATTTTTGCTCAGTTTTCCATCGTATTTTCTCGAAGTATTGATTTTTAGAAACTGTTATTATTTAATTTGGGACACTCATCAAATCGACGTGTTTCGCTCCCTATCGCGCTTTTTCCCTATCAGAATTTGGTCTAATGATAAAAGTTGGGTGTCTCGTCAAAACGAAGCTGTGTATAAACTTTCAGCCTGTTATTAATCACTGAAATCCCTTATACAGGGTGCGCCAGAGAAACTTACTTATTTGAAAAAACTCCCGAGCGGTGAGTTGGGTGGGTATGAGGGTGGGAGCTATTGGAGGGGGAAGTCCCCAAGTTTGTTTCTTCCTCTAGTCAGTTGCCATCATGCTCTGGCCTAGAGAACAGCGGGCATACGCCGTCGAGAGCTTCTTTTCTAATCGAAATGATCGAGGATTTTTTTCTTCCAAGCCTCGAAGAAATAAACGCTAAGGATGTGTGGTTTCAGCAAGATGGAGCCACAGCACGAGGCTCAATGAATTTGTTGCGACAACATTTCCCCGACCGGCTTATCTCTCTCAGAGGCGATCTCACATGGCCGGCTCGCTCTCCAGATTTGGCTCCATGCGATTTCTTTTTATGGGGTTATTTGAAATCCCTGGTTTATGTCGATCGGCCACGGACAATAGCTCACCTCAAAAACAACATTCGCGACGCCATTGCCAACATACCGATTGATATGCTGCAAAGAGTGGACACTAACTTCAGAAATCGACTTAATCAGTGTATGCGCAATGGGGGTCGCCATTTAACCGATGTCATTTTCAACTGTGTATAAAAAAAGGGATATTGTATTCTAAAATAAAATAAAAATTAAAACAATAACTGAAGTACTTATTGTTTTTAATGACCTTTTAAATAAGTAAGTTTCTCTGGCGCACCCTGTATGTGGGCCCGTGGACTATGAAGCCTAAAAAAAATGTTTGCTCTTTTGACAATTACACGTGGTATATACTCGTAAACATAATATTAGACTTTAGTAGACTGGCAGTTTCATTAGCATAGCTGTGTAGCGGGGGAATGCTGCAAGTGTTCTTGGCACACTGCTATTATGTACATACATACATAACACATACATATCTTCACGCCAGATCCCTTGCGGGGTAGGCAGAGACAATTGAGCGCCATTTGACACGATCACGACATACTTCTTTCGCTTCGTCGACATTCATTAACCTCTTCATACATGCCCTTTGGTTACGAAGACTTTTTAATGCACCTTCAGTCAGTGTTTTATTTATTTGATCGTGATATGTGAGTCTCGGTCTGCCAGGGCCTCTTTTACCCACAACTTTCGCATTATATATCTGGTTCGTCAATCTTTCATCGCTCATCCTTTCAACATGCCCGAACCATCGTAGCATGCCTTTCCTTATTTTTGTCCCTATGCTTTCCTTCATACCAACCCTTTTTCGTATTTCGACGTTACGTATGCGGTCCGCCAATTATGTCATGGGTTCTTTTATTCGAGTATAGTTTAGTTTTATTTTTAATTTTATTTATTAGGAACTGGGGATCAGACAACGCCTTTCCTCGTCTTTACAATCACGGATTCTCACTTTCTTCAAACACGTGTCACGGCGCGGGGTGGAGGAACATCCATCGAGCGCCTGGTCGTCCAGGGGAAAGTCGATGGCAAGAGGATGCGTGGTAGGTTTTTGATGAGATGGATCGACCAGGTGAAGGCTGCAATGGGTCACCCCCTACATCAGTGCAGCAGGAAAGCTGCGATCCGAGAGGAGTGGCGACGGCTTGTCAAGCGTGCCACTAGCACTCAAATGGCGACCACGACCATTCTGCCAAGACTAAGAAGAATATGTCTGGTAGTCAGTAAGGAATACCTATACTCGTATATCTAATTCATTGGACCATAGCTGCCTGATAATAGACGTTATGAATTAAAATTAAATATAGATGAATATTCAAGCGACATTCTATCATCTATCTAAAGTATTTTAGAAGTCTCCTAAGAGACGATGTTCTTCGCTTTCTTCTGATTTGGTGGACATCCGGAAGTAGGCCGTCTTGCCCTTTACTATAAGGAACAGTTTCCTTTGTAGTAAAGTAGTAGTTACCTCGAGCTCTGTAACATAAAACGAATGAATTTAAAATACATAGACAAAATAAAGTTTTTTTTAAAATTTCACCATTCTATGTATGTTTATATAGGAATGATTTTATTTCAATAATACTAAAATGGCGCCCAAAATTAAAGCAAAATTGCATAAAAGATAATTATTATATTGTAGATTACGTTTTGGCATTTTCACAACTTATTTGTTAGACGCAATTATGGGTCATTTGGAGCTCTCAAAGTTGGAATTTGGTAATAATAATTCAATCATCACGTTATCAAAAACCAAACTTATTAAAGAAGCAGGTTCGCATTTAGCCAAATTAACTATAGGTTGACAAGTGGCAAATTATAAGAAAAAAATTACCTGGTACTAGTAAGATCTCCAACAAAGATTGTAGTCCCGTAAGATCGCTTAGTTCTAGAAAACCATTCGTCATGTTTATACGCGCCTACAGCTACTATAGAGGTGGGAGATCCAATGGCTTCCACGAAAAATCGCCAGGCACGGTCGTGGCTGCACAGGTCTATAAACACAATTGCCAAATATAGCAATAAGATTTCTTATTACTCAATAAGAAAGATCACTTTCTAGGGAAGTGCTCCTGGAGGACAGCCGAATTGTTTTCTACTAGGTTCGATAGCACCACTAACGTTGTTATTTCAATAACGCCGCCTAGCTTTGTATGTGTAAGAATTACCCGTCGAGAACCTGCCGGGACAAGAATACTCAGAATTTTAGTGTTCTGTGACTTATCAAAAGCTTTTGATTATGTAGAACATCATTATACTCGTCTCTGCTTTACTCGTATAATCACAGTAACATTAAAGACAGTTTTAGAATTGGTTATATCGTATGTCATTGCTATCAGTAGTTAATTAGTTATTCTGTTAATTATAATACTAAGAGTAGCTATATTTATAGTAAGGATCGGCGTCCCACAGGGCTCAATCTTAAGTCCAATTGCATTTTACGAAACTCGAATTGTCGTATCTTCCCTGAGCTTGACCACGTGGGTGTTCTGAAGAGCTCCTTTCCCCTCTCCTCTGTTCCGCAACCATACCACACACTCAGGCCATAGTGGAGAGTAGGTACGTATAAATTTGGAGAATTACAATTGTCGCAGGCTTAAGATTTAGAATGCTCTCACAGGCAATGTGTTTCCCCATTCCCATAACCTTAATTAGGAGTAATTTAAGCGAAGTGTGAAAAAGTATCTTGATAGGCCGGCATAATGGTAGGGTTTAATCTTGGTCCTCAGTGGCTTGCATCAGTTGCTCCCATTCTTTCATCACAAGCAGATAATGTATTTTTTTTCAATTACCTATGTTTTTTACCTACCTTCGACAGTAAACATTTCAAAGTCTCCCTGTGGACAGCCGGGTTGTGTACTTTTATCTCCGACATAGTTTGGCCAGATGTCAACGGTGCCCATGGGCCGGCTGGTACCATAACCGCCAGGATCGCTGTGAATGATGTCCACAAATTTGGCACATGTACGGTCTACCCCACTTTGTAACGATAATGTACCCTCAAATAATGCTCTGGCTGGATCTAGACCCGTAATTCTGTTGGATAAAACAATCATATAACATTAGGTTTTAAAGCTACCAAATAATTAATCCTAACCTAACGTTATCATTGCAGCTCCTAGAACGTGACCTGGTGGAGATCCAGGTTACGTTCTAGATGCATATAGAATTTTGAAACTCTTAAATCTATTGCACGCTAAAGATACAGAATCCTTTCCCATTCCTATACTCTGGAGTTCTTTAAGCAACGTTTGAAAAAGCGTTTGGTTAAGCCAGCATAGTGGTAGAGACTGATAATAATAATAATAATAAATTCTTTATTGTACAAAACCAAAACAAGTGCAGGTACATAGGCGAGCTTAATGCCGTAAATTCATTTTCTACCAACTAACCTTTGTGACTGAGATATGTAATAAGCGGGTAAACCTAACCTAACGATGTTTGTTTTTTTTTTTTTATACTAGCACGGCATGTGACCTTGAGCCCACCTGATGGTAAGTAGCGCGCAAGGTCCATGAATGTCAGCAACTGAAGTCAGACACTCATAACTGCCATCAGTCCCTAACACTATGCCGTCTGGACTAGATGCTTTTGCACACTTCGCTTGAAGGACTCCAAGTTATAGGAAAGTGGAAACACAGAGGCTGGAAGAGCATTCCACATCTTTATCGTACGACAGATGTATGAGTCCCCACATTTATACGTACGCGAAGGGATGGTGACTACGGTATGTGGGTGCATATTAACACGCTCAGAGAAGCCACATCTCGGCGAAGCTGCAGGGATTCGAGAGTTCCAGATATAGTGGCATCGTCCACAATTCGAACAGCTCGCCTCTGTAGGACATTGAGAGCATCTGTGAGGTTTTGCTTAACTACGTCCAATTTGGAACGGAATACGACATATGATCTATGCCTTTCACTAAGACGGGTCAAACAGCAGCGTTTAAGAATTTAATAACATCAATTAGGTACAACATATAAATAATGCTTGCTTTAGGAATTTCTTAATAACCACTGATGCCACTCGTTCAACCGGTCAGGTAGGATAGACCTTGAAGTCTCACCCAGAGTACGTATGGAATTCAGAAAATAACAGGATTTTTTTATAATTAAATCTATTTAATATAATATTTATAAAATAATAATATATATAATAATAATTCAGCTAGAATGGGCGGCATAAGGGAAACTCCGGCACATCCTCTCATCGTCTATACCACAATGTTTAAAGACTAAGGTCTTTAACCAGTGCGTCCTCCCGGTAATGTCGTACGGAGCAGAGACGTGGACACTAACAGTGGGTCTGGTCCATAAATTCAAGGTCGCTCAGCGAGCCATGGAAAGAGCTATGCTTGGTATATCTCTAATGGATAGAATTCGAAACGTTGATATTCGTCAGAGAACGAAAGTTACTGACATAGCTTTTAAAATTAGCAAACTGAAGTGGCAATGTGCCGGACACATCTGCCGCAAAACCGACGATCGATAGGTCAAACGGGTTCTAGAGTAGAGACCACGAACGGGAAGACGCAGAGTGGGACGACCCCCCGCCAGATGGACAGATGCCATAAAGATGGTCGCTGGTGGGGGTTGGATGAGGGTAGCGAAAGATCGCGTTAAGTGGCGAGCCTTGGGAGAGGCCTACATCCAGCAGTGGAGAGATACAGGATGATGATGATGATGATGATGATGATGATAAAATAATAATAACAAACTACCTAAATAAAAATAATCAAATTAAATAACCTATATTAATAACAATAATCCTAATTTAAAAAAAACTGTAATTAAGAAATGTCCTCAAGACGACCCATCAGAGATAGTCCCAAGAAGACTGGCAACATATTCTGTATGGCTAATACATTGGCAGAAATAATTGTCCCAGAACTTTCCATTAGCCGCTTTGACAACTCGTTGGCCAGGCGCCTGGCTGAAAGTCCTCATAGGTCCATCGTCTTGACCCCAAACGGCGTAAATTCGTAAGCGGTACGTACAAAGGTTGGTGTAATTGCTCAACTTCAGGTTCTTAGAAGAAAACATCACTCCCCGCGCCTGACGAGATCGCCTGGATGTCAGATAGACTGATTCTAGTAGCGTTTCCATTCGCTGCACAACAAAATTCAGTAAAAAAAAAAACGCGCTCTGACAAGTACGAACATGGAATAAGGAAGGATTCAGTTTGCCGGCCTAAATTTTTCATGGACTAGGTTCTAAGCTTGTTAAGTTTCCACCATTAATATATTTGAATTGAATAAAATCTCATAACTTACCTTTGTACAACGTATCCATTTTCCCTCGCCCGTCGTCCAGCATAGCCCATGATATGAGCTCCCAGAGAATGACCCACTAAATGCACATGCGTCATGTTAAGCCCGGACCTGGCCAACTTTACTAATGAATTGCCCAACTGTCTTCCCACCTAAAAAATAAAGGGAACGTAAGTAATATTATTCATAGTTACTTATTGTGACAAGTAGTAATTTCCATGTACTTTTGTCGTCATTTTATAACTCATTCGAGAAGGGCCCATAGGGACCGTCAGCGAGGCGCTTGACTAAGGAGTTGTCAAAGCTGCTGACAGAAAGGTCTAGACACAGGAAGGCTGGCAATTATTTCTGCCAATGTATTAGCCTCGCTATACAGAGTGGAAATGTTGCCAGTCTCCTTGGGACTATCACGGATGGGACGTCTCTTATAGTTTATATTTAATGTAGGTATATTAATTAACTTCGCAGTAAACTTATAAAATATTATTTGCATTCGAGCTATATCTATATATGTTGTGTTTGACACAACACAAAAGCAAATAAACGCAAAGCTCGCCTTTTTATTTTACCAAATTTTGCTTAATATATTTATATATATGTGGTTAGTTATTAAATAATACATATAAATTTAAATTCAGTAAAAAAAGCGCTTACAGCGCCAATTCGAACATGGCAGTAAAAAACTAAATTGCAAAAAATGGCGCCAAAAGAAAGCTATTAGTGATTTTTTTGTTTCTTTAGAAATAATAAACCCAGGCTTTAACTATCATTAAAATCTATTTATTATATTATTAAATATTTAAATTAATGTTGACGAATCTTTGCAGTCTTGGTCTTGGTCTTGCCTTTTTGCAAGACTCTTCACGGACATGTAGGTATTACTAATTTTGCTAAAAACAGTCATATATATTTTATTGAGCTTACATTTTTTTCAATTAGTATTTTTTTCGTGTCTATCTTTTTTAGGGTTAGGAATTAAAAATTTAGAATCCTTATAGTACTACCTACTGTTTCGATGTGGCCCTGACGATTTTTATGGCTCTAACTAAGTCATCATGTTGAGCGTTATATAAGTAGTAGTTTTGTCACAACCTCTGAAAAATGTTGTCATGTTGGTCAACAAGATGTATAACCATTCCAAATTTCAAGTAAATCAGACCAGTAGTTTGCAGACAGACACTAAAGATTATTATAGGAGTTTATTTAATTTTAATTAATATGAATTCATATAGAGTAGATAAAACAACTCCCAACAATGTTATAAAGTGTATTATGTATATTTTTGTATTAGTATTTAGTATATTGATATTACAGTATATATAAATAAATATTTCCAGACAGGTCACACAGCGCCACCTAATTTCCGTGGTAAGCTACGAGGCTTGTGTTACGGAAACTAGATGGTTGATAAACTACATATTATACTTTTTTTTTGTAAATATATACATATTATACATATAAACACCCAGACCGAGACAAATTATACAATGTACAACTTGCCCCCGGTGGGAATCGAACCCACAACCTCCCGAGTTCACGGCAACGTTTGTTACCACTAGACCACGGAGGCGGTCAAAAAAATAATAATATTTAAAAGTATATTATGTATATTTTGTTAAATTTATCCTAATATTAATATTTATTTCATTGCACCTATAAATGTTCTAATTTGTCCCCAAGGTTTGGCTGTCAGATAATGTCTACGAGCATTAAGTCCGCCTTTTTACTTAGTGCAATAAAGTTTTTAATAAATAAATAAATAAATATATATATTTTTAAATAACTATACACTATAGTCTCCTTACTACAATTAACAACAATAATATATATTTAGTCATCATAGCAAAAGTCTTGCAAGACCAATACCAGGAGTGCAAGAACAAGACCAAGGACGAGACCAGCTGTTCTGATTCAAGATCAAGACCAAGATTGGCCAAGTCTTGCTTTGGGCAACACTAATTTAAATAATTTAATCGTAACTTTGCGTTTATCCTAAAAAACTAAAATTCCCAGAAATCACCACATTACCCTTTTTGTTTTCTCTCTTTTGTACAACAGAAAAAGAGAATTGTATCTAGTATTCGTAGTAATGGTTAAATTTCTAAATTATAGACCTAATTACAAATACAAATTGAATTGCTCATCCAGAAGCGCAGAATTAAAATCAACGAAATTGCCTAGCAAGTACAATCAAGAACAGAGCAAATTATCACAGCAAAATAGTCTTTATTATCATAGATATAAGGTGCATAGGTCTAAAGCTTATCTGGTGTATACTGTAAGGCTTGTATTTCATTAACATACATGCATACACACCCATCATTTTTGTAATAATACCAGATTGACCAGTTCAGGATAATCAAAATTCTGATGCACAATTTGCAAAGGGCAATATTGCTTCTGCTCGGCCTTTTGTACGTAGGTACAAAAATAACAGGTCGATATAAATCATGGACCGCTAGAGACATAGACGAGCATGCCTATGTACATAACACGTTTACATCCAAATAATACATGACAAGTTATAGAACAACTATAGGAAAGTGCTCGACAAGCCGTCTGGCCAGCGTGGCGAGTGTAGGCCAAATTCTCCAGTTCTGGAAGGCCCATCTCCAGCAGTGGAGGTCTAGGACGCTGTGTTCTAGGGGCTGTAATGAAACGCTCTTAGAAGGTTGCTTGGTTGGATGAGAGGGGGAGGAAAGGTGTTATGTAATGTGATGGCAAGTCTTGGAGGAGACCAAAGCTTCGACCATTCGGAGCTTAAGAAATGGATAGTAAATGAGTCATGATGGACACTTACTCTTTTAGCGTTAGGGACAGCATACAACGCATAGCCGAGGGGAATTCCTAGAAGGCCGCTTCTGGCTTCTTCTTCCCAATCCAAAAGAATGACATTTCTCTTTCTAGTGCTCAGGTAGGCGTTCAGAACAGCTCTGGTGGCTGGTCCAGTGCTCTTGCCGCGGTAACCAAACGTATATACCACAGTAGGTAGACTGACGTCAATGCAGGGCGTCGACAATAATGACTCAGCTCCATCCACTGATGTTATCATATAATTATCTACTGTGCTGAAATTAAATAATATTAAAATCGTCAGTTAATAGATACATTTTAACTTTTAAGACTGCCTCCGTGGTCTAGCGGTTAAGTCCGTGAATTTAGACTTGGAGGTACCGAATTTGATTTCTGGTCGGGACACGAATTTATCGAGTTTAGTACGCTAGAGACATCGATGAGCTTGCCACTTGTCATGGCAACCCCTAGAACTAGACTAGAACACAGAGTTTTAAATCTCCACTCTTGGAGATTCCAGAACATATATTTGGAGAATTTGGCCTACACTCGCCAGGTTGGCGAGGTATATAATAAAGTTAGCAAAATGTGAATCCGCTTCTTTAAAAGCGTGGTTTTCAACCACCCAAAAAGGTATACGATATGGGGATGCGACATGTGTAGACACTTAAGCCCCATCTCACATCGAGGCATCCTCGTCCAGCACGGATTTCTGCTAAGAACCTCACGCTGCGCAAATACACCAACCTTGATACAGGTGTCGAGTTTGCGCCATTTGGGGTCGAGACAATGTGACCATGCGCCTGGCCGAGGCTTTGTCCAAACGGCTAACAGATAAATCTGGAGACAGGAAGGCTGGCAATTACTTCTGCCAACTTATTAGCCTCGCTAACCAGAGGGTATAGTTGTTAATGTTGCCAGCCTTCTTGGAACTATTTCTGATAAGAAATAAATGGAGGACATTGAAAAAAAAAAAAAAAAAAAAAACGTTTATTGACACTATTTAACATATCTATATGTTTTTTACACTTTAAATTTAGATTGGATGTCCTGTCGTAGATATTTGTGAATGACAGAAGTCAGTAACATACTAACATTGTTTACTTATAGATAGATTTATTAGGTTTAGTTTATTGGTATTAAATTTTATGTAATTTGTTTATTAATATTTTAAATAAATATATCGCACCCATGGATCAGTACTGATCTAACTCAAAATAGTGTTTTTTTAAAAAACAACAAAAAACTCATTATTGAACTGATTTAAACATTATTTATTTATTTAGTACACACAGCAGTACATATATTATCACACACATAACATAGTATAATTATAACTTATCTAATATATGTACCAATTAGGTGTCACAGCATTCACCAATATAAAAAGAAGAAGAAATTAATTGAATTATTCATTAACTTCCCATAGATGTTGTGAGACGTCAGTTTACCCGAATAACCAATTACTGGAAATAACTCACAGGTTTTACCAAAACTGTTATGCAGTTTAGCGTATAATTTTAAAAATGTAAATAGTTAAAGTTTTTAACTGAATAAACGAATTAAAAAAAAAAAAAATTTTTCTTCATTTGTAAAAACAGTGTATTTTTAAGTTATACCAGTTTTGATCTAGGTGTGCGATACTCATATGTGCCTCATTATGTTACAATTTACTTACGTGTGTCATACGATCACAAACAACTTCAGCGTTCCCTCGAAGTTTTTTATAATTGCCAACCCTGTCTGGCCAGGCACACGTGCCAGTTTAAACAGCTAATCAACTATATGCGTGTGATGCAATGACGAAACGTCACAGGCCACTGAATATATTAGACCCAACATGCAATCTTCAGCTCTAAACTTGTCGCTTGCTAAACGATTGACTCTAATGGCTTAAACTATTAAAAATTGTTTTAGTAGGTAATCAGGTTGTTTAACAAACACAACTAAATAATGCAATCTATTAAACTTAAGATATGTAATTATATTTAGGTCACACGGCTCTTAACGACATTATCCCAAAGGCTCTTGTCGTAGAACCATCTGGAATTGCGCGGAGCTATGGTTAAATACCCGACTGCATGTGTGTGTGGGATTGGTACAAATTTGCGTCGTTTGGAGTCGAGATGACTTATTGGGACCGTCAGCCAAGCATGTGGGCAAGGAGTTGTACAAACGGCTGACGGAAAAATCTGAAGACAGAAAGGCTGGCGATTATTTCTGCCAACGGGAACCGTTGCCAATCTCCTTGAGACTATATCCGGACGTCTTTAGAGGTCATTTTCTATTTACAGTTTAATGTTTAATTAGGTTTAATTTATTTTTCATTTTATTTATATATCTAGACATTATGATTATGATATCTAAACATTATGATATAAAAAATAAACTAAAAAAACCTACTGGCCGCATTTCCTAGCTGAATTGCTATGCTGATTCTCTGGGCGAGGAAAGCCATCTTTTCACCAGAGCAGACAATTAGACGAGGGGTGATGTTTTTTAAAAATGTTTAGCGCTTGGAACCCACGGGCCTAAAGTCTCTACAGCAAACAGCACAAACATGTAGTCTTTGATTATAGATAAATATTTGCGCCGCGTGACAGACTCTGCGCTTTTATTTAGTTTCAAATTTATATTAATAATGAACAATAAAAATTATAAAACTGGTAAGATTTTTTATTTATTTATCATTGCCTCGTGAATGGGGTGTATCACTAACTTTTTATCACGATAGATGGCGCATGATAGACGCTACCCAATTGAACTGTAAGTTGCATATAAAACTTGTATTTTTATTACGAAATTTATTATTTTCTGGTTATATTGCCGAAGTGAGCAGCTTTTAAGGTTACAAATCGAGATTTCCAAGCGAAATCAAAAATATGATGATCTCAAAATTGCCGTTCTATTAATTAAACCTTTTTTCTTTTTAAAGACGGTGTTCGCTTTCCTAATTCGTCTTTTAAGGTAAATAACGTTCTGTTAAAATTATTCTTTTTGTTATAAAAATAAAAAAAACACAAAAACATTTAAGAAATGATCTGTCATAGCTGTAAACAAGGTACCAGTGCCTCTAGCGACATCTACAAAAAGCTTTGCCTGATACACCCCATTAATAACAAACAAGGTATTTCGATGAGTGTAGAAGTACATTGTTTAGGACTTATGTATTCTGTACCATGTCCTTTAATAATAAAAAAAAGAGTTCTTCGCGCCAATATTATTGTTCAAAAGTGGTGTTGTTTTGTAGAATAATTATGGAAAACAATAAATTGGACTTTAAATATGGGGCACAAGTTGCAGTTTTTTTTTTGCGGTTTTTAACTTCCATATTTAACCCGACGTGTTTGAGCTATGGTGCCACGAGTGACTCCAAGAAAAGCATCAAATTCTGCAGCATCTGGAATTTGATGATAACCTCATTAACTCATAAAAAAAGAAAGATATATTACGTCATACTTGGCTGTATGGGCTAGACCCTTTGCCTTCCCTATCACCTCATTCATCATCCATCGGAAGAAGAGAGTTACCTTTCTTTGCCAGTTTAATCGACTAAACCATCCGAATAAAGTAATCAAACAGGTTTTTGTTCATCATTTCGATCTGTATTTTAATTATTGTTACCTATCTTATGAAGCATTGCACAGTGTGTTTTTTTAAATAAATAACCAACCAGTTATTATGGAATCTATCTTCATGATAGCGCGGCGATACTTGTTTGTTTCAGGTTTTGATTGATTAAAAAGTAATACTATAGTTAATTATATATTCACTGTACAGTAAGACAGGGTCATTGAGGAGTGCGGCTTCAAGAAAGTTAGTGTAAAGTATCATCATTATTATCAAGAGTGTATCCCTTTACGAGGTGGTCAGAAAAAAATCCTTTTTTAAGAAGCGGCCTTTACTATAGACCCATAATGACAAGTGGCAAGCTCGTTAATGTCTCTAGCATACCAAATTCGAGAAATATCACAAGTATATTTAATACATTATTGTGCTCAGACCAGGGCTCCAATTTTCTCGACTTCGACATGCATGTCCGTTCGATTTGCTCGAATGCAACTGTCAGTTTTCTATGGAGATCTGTCGGTTTTCATTCGAATATTTCGAACCGACACGCAAGTCGAAATCGCCAGAATTAGGCCATAGGAATCGCATTTCCCGCGCATGACGAAGTCGCGTTGTGAGATGGAGCTAATGTCTACCTACACACATCAAAAATAAAATGTTATCAATTTTTTTTTTTTTTACAAATATTATGTAGGTATATATACTAGGTTTGTTATTTTGATTTAGAGTAGGTAATTGAGTTTTTGAAACTTGAAATTAAAGGGGCGTGTTAGGATTTAAAGTAAAAGGGTGGCGCCCCCAAGCGGGAATGATCTTTACTAACACTTGTACTAACAAATTTATCGTTTTCCATAATTATTCACAACGTAGCACATTACGAGTATTAAACAAAATAACACCACTTTTGACTAACAATATCCACAGTAAACTAATTTACAAAACAAAAACTTGAACTTGACATGTCCGCGCAAAATGGCGCGAAGGACTAGGTTTTTTTTATAAACTATAGCCCGAACTCCAAGATTTTAAAGTTTGTATTTTTTTTTATTAATAAGGAATTTATTTGTTTTTAAAACAAACTAATCCTAAAAATAATGCATTACTTCAAAAATTACTTTTATTTATCTGGGTACTTACGCATTATTATAGAAAATAGTTAAAATGTTTTCATCAAGTGTGGACGCGCCCAATAAAATTAGGTATTCGGCGTGGATGTTAACCGTTTCTTGACCGCGGGAAGCTAAACATTTTGTTATTTTGTTTGTTTCAAGTTCATCACAATAATTTCACTGACACTGCTATTGCTGAGTGTGGGTCTCCGTAAAATACCAGCAGTAATATTGGTGTCATTTCTTATTTCATAATAAATAATTAGGAAAATTAAAGCTTGTGCTTAATTTTCTATAGCTATCACACATGAGCCCCTACAATGCCATTAACTAATTAACTTCCTAGTATTACTGATATATTTCTGGAGAATTTCGCCTTCTCTCGCCACGCTAGCTAGTTTGTTTGACGAGGGTCTTATGCGATGTTGACGTGCTAGATATATTCAAGAGAGAAAAAATCCTGTATCCGTTACTAAATGGCGGATCTTTTGAATTATTAATTTTCATTAGTAACATAATATACGAGTATAAGGATTGTTTTTATTTAATTTACTTTATTTGTAACTTACTCCGAGCTATGGTGGCGTTTTTAATCTATGACAAATGTACTTATGTAAAAAAAGTGATTATGAAACTCTAGAACAAGTAAATTAAATTATATATCTGGGCAGTGTTTTCACACGAAGTATGGGGATGTAGAAAGCAGAGTGAACGCGGGAAATAGTATTAACGGTGCCCTGGGGTCAGAAACCGCCAGTCGAAATGTCAGTGACAAAGCTCGACTCGCCATACACAATGCCATCTGGTACCAACACTTATGTATGGAAGTGAGACGTAGATATGTCAGAATACGCATGAGGGTAAAGTAATGCAGTAGAAATGAGGTTGCCTTGGATATGCGGAACGAAATACGGAAAAGGGTAGGTATAAAAGAAAGCATAGGGTCAAAAATAAGGAAAGGAATAAGATGGTTTGAGCATGTTAAAAGGAAGAGCGAAGAAGGATTGACGAACCAGGTATATAATAATAATAATAATAAAATACTTTATTACACAAAATTACAAAAGTAGTGTACAAGGAAGAACTTAATGCCGTAGGCATTCTATCACAGCAAACCTTTATAATGCGAAAGTTATTTAAAAATCAATCTAATTACTGTTTTTTTATCGATCTAATTAGGAGGGTTTAAGTTAATAGATGCGCGGTGGTGGCTCGGTTGTAAGAACGCGTACCTTAAATCCTACAAAGGTCGGTTCCAACCCACCCGGCATGTACCAATGAGAAATACACTTTTCTTACGTACATTTGTCATAGATTTACAACACCACCGTTCCCGTGCCTCGGAGACCGCGTTAAGCCGTCGGTCCCAGTTTCACTAATACCAACTTGTGGAATCGTTAATAAATTGTCATGAAAAAATTACATCATATCCTCGCCAAGCCGTCTGGCCAGCGTGGCGAGTGTAGGCCAAATTCTCCAGATATATGTTCTGTAAGGCCCATCTCCAGTAGTGGAGGTCTAGGACGCTGTGTTCTAGGGGCTGTAATGAAAATGAAAAATGAAGTTGATTAAATCAATTTCTTAAAACTACACTCAGACCTGAAAAATCTTTGTAAATATTGGATTGTGCGAGCGAGAGGGATGCAAAAGCGTTAAACGCTCCAAATGTTCTGTACTGTGATCGGCATACACCTGTTATTATTATTTATTTATTTTTCTTCTATTTTTTATTATGTAGTTACAAGGCATTGCCGAGTGTGGAGATCATTGTAATATGTTTCGCTTGTAAATTAGTTTTTTTGTCAATAAATATATTTTTCTTTTTTCTTTTTTTTTAATGATTCTTAAAAAGAGTGATGTCTGATTATTTCAAAATTTATTTTTAGAAAATGTTGTTGACCTCTGCGTTGTATTGTATAACATCGCTTGATGTCCCACATGTAGCTGCAACCTTGTCTGATTTCTGTAACCGTGAGCACATCATCTAGTTATGTAAAACTGAGGTTTATTATTGTATTTAAATTAGGATTACGGTAATGATAACGTTGTGTGACGCAAAAGATATATACGACTTATAAAATGCCATTAGTACTTAATATTTAGACTTATATGTGAGATAACATAATGATAAAATGAAACCCTTGCTTAATTTTTTTTTCAATACTGAGCCCCAACTGTACAGTAAGTCTTGTTGTAAGCGGTGTTATATTTTTATAAATATCACCATGGCAAACTTACAATATTACATTATCACAACATTGCACCCACCTGATGGTAAGCAATACGAGAGGTCCAAGAATGGGGGCAATAGACGCCAGCCATTAACAAGCGACGAGTCTTTACGACTTTTCCAGGCTATATTTTTTTTACACTTCGCTTAAATGACTCCAGGAAACACACTGGCTGGAAGAGCATACCACATGTTTAGCGTGCGACAGATGAAAAAATCTCCAAATGTACATACGCGTAGGGATAGTGGCTACGGTATGTGGATGCTTTTTTTTACCTGTGAATGTGTTGCTTACTGGGTTCGTAAAACGTAAAAAAAAATAAAGGTGGTTGCTAACATTTATAGACCTGGTTCGCTACATGTTCTGGGAGGCCCATCTTCATTAGTGAAGGTCTAGAACTATGAGTTCTTTTTATTATGACTAGCACGACTTGTTTCCTGGCTCTCACCTGATGGTAGTGGCGAGCGTGGTCCATTAATGTTTGCACCTGGAATCAGACACTCATAACTGACATCAGTCTCTAACACTATATCGGCTTGACTGGGCATGGCGGTAAAGAGCCTGATCCCGAAACTTATGGATACACTCTATAGGGTTTATGAAAATTACCACTACCAGTCCGCCTATCGCCTATTTTTTGTTCTCGTTGAAAGTATGTGCCATTTGGAATCAAATCAAATCATTTATTTCCTTTGGTTGTCCCAAACAACACTTGGATATTGTCAATACATTTTTTCACCATAGTTTATTATCATGTAGAATATAAAATAACCAGCAGCTACTATGGGTGGACCCATCATATCAGCTACGACGTATCTTCGACTAAAACACTGTTGCCATAAACAAGTTTTTGCTTAAAACTAGGTAGTTAAAATTAATTCGTGGCTGTAAAATGGCCGTGTCCAGCTTAATAGCTATTAGTAAATATATGACAATAAATTCTATGCAATGGTATCAATTAGTGCATCCCTAAGTTCGTAATAACTTTTTTTTATTAAAATAGATTTAACCTTACTTGTAAACTTTAAATATTCTAAACATTTTATATCTTTAGATAGTTTGTTGTATAGTTTGATACCATTGCACAGAAAGCTTTTCAATGACTTTGTCAGACGAGTTTTGGGACATTTGATGTCATCTTCAATGATGTCAAATGCCAATTATTACTGTCAAGGAGAATTAATATTGTAAGCTTGCCATGGTGATATTTATAAAAATATAACACCGCTTACAACAAGACTTACTGTACTGTTGGGGCTATGATAAAAAGATAGCTAAATGATAGTATTTAATATTGTAGTTTAAATAAAATTGCAAATTTATTACGTAATCATATTTCTCTAATTGCACCTACCTTACGTCTTTAATGTTCTACAGTCCCTAAGGTTGGCTGTCAGAGAATGTCTAGCGATATTAAGTCCGCCCCTTGTATATATTGTGCAATAAAGTTTTAATAATTTTTTTTTTTTTTTTTTTTTTTATCGTAAAAATTATAACTATATTAGGCCAGTTTTTTAATTACATAATGATATTTGAAAGGATGTTACTTACCCTTTATAACATTTCAACCAAGCTCCATCACCTGAATTTACGAATATGATTCCTGAAAATATTTATATAAGTTAGTAAATTAAAAAAAAAACCCAATACATCCATGATTAGGAACAACTTAAAACTTGTTACATTTTAATTAATTATTATGTCAATCCTTGCAATCTTTTATTCAAAGTTAATAATTATACATTAAATATAAACTAAAATCTACCTAAATTGTAATAAACTAAACTATATATAAAAATGTCCTCTAGAGACGTCCCATCCGAGATAGTCCCAAGGAGACTGGCAACATTTCCCCTCTGTATAGCGAGGCTAATACGTTGGCAGAAATAATTGCCAGCCGTCCTGTCTCCAGACCTTTCCGTCAGGTTGATAACTCCTTGCTGAAGGTCCCCATGGGCCCATCGTCTCGACCCCAAACGGCGCAAATTCGTAACCAAGGTTGGTGTATTTGCGCAACTTGAGGTTCTCAACAGAAGACTCCAGACTTCCCGCTCCTGGCGAGGTCGCCTGGATGTAAGATGAAGCTAATGTACGTCGCATCCCACACCAGAGACTTGCCAAGCTTCCGTGGCCATCCCAGAGGGGTCTAAGATTGCGGGTACACCAGCAGTGACAAGAGTCATTCGGATTATGTCGTTGAGGAATGCGGCAAGCACTTTTAGTACAAGAAACCCCGTGGTGTCTGAGATGATCAACTGGTTCTTCGCTTCGACACTGGTGCTGGTGGACAGTCCGGGCTCCGAGACGAAGACACACCGCCATGGTCAGTATATTTTGATTAAGAAGTGTGCCAACCGATGCTGAGGGAAAATCCTGCAACCCAAGACCCGACTCTCTAGTGGAAACGGCCATTAGGCGAGCCCGCTCTTTCATGTTACTGGAAGATCAAATATCTTCCTGTACCAGTTTGCAGAGCGTTTCGTCCCATAGTCGTTGCATTTTTGGTGAATTTGGAATGGAACCAACAAACCAGGCATCTCTGGTCACAAGTACGACGGCTCAACGAAACCCAAAGATGAGTTAGTAAGTAAGATGCAATCTATGTAACATATCTACCAATTTGTGTCTAAATCAATCCAGTAGTATAAACGTAAAGACAAAATATCTACGTTTATACTACTGGATTGATTTATTTATATATATATATAAATAAATAAATAATACGTTGCCACAAATAATTGCCAGCCTTCCTGTCTTCTTTGGATATATTGAATTTAAATTCCTGATAAAAAATCCCGGTGTGGTCATATTTTACCGCTACAAATAGATTATTATTGCATGTGACTACATACATACGGAAATACATACCACGTACTTGAATAATTTGTTTAAATTAACACAAACTATTGTATTGCCTCCGTAGTGAAGTGGTTAAGCCCGTGGATTTAGACGCGAAAGTACCGGGTTCGATTATTGGTCATGACACAATGATTTAAGTAATTTATTTGTGATATTTCTCAAGGTTGATACGCTAGAGACATCGACAAGCTTGTTATTATGGGCCTATAGTAAAGTTGGCTAAAGGTGAATCCGCTTCTTTAACAGCGTGGTTTCTCACCACCCCAAAAGGGATATAGTCGTGATGATTCGTTTTTACAAACTATTATACTGCCTAGAGACATTGTGACGAGCTTGCTCCTTGTCATGATAGGCCTATAGTCATTACAGCCCCTAGAACAAGCGTCTAGACCTGCACTGCTGGAGATGGGCCTTCCAGAATATATATCTGGAGAATTTTGCCTACACTCGCCAAGCTGGCCAGACGGCTTGGCGAGAATATGATTTAATTTTTTATGACAAGTTGGTATTAGTGAAACCGGGACCGACGGCTTAACGTGCTCTTCGAGGCACGGAAACGATGGTGTTGTTAATCTACGACAAATGTACGTAAGAAAAGTGTATTTCACATTGGTACATGTCGGGTGGCTTGAAACTGACCTTTGTAGGATTTAAGGAACGCGTTCTTACAACCGAGCCACCACCGCTCAGGTCTATCAGGTCATGCCTATAGTAAAGTTGGCTAAATGTGTATCTGTTTCTTTAACAGCGTGGCTTCTGACCACCCCGGAAGGGATACGGCGTTGATGAAACTTTACAAACTATTGTTGAAGTGGGGTCGTCCAGGCCTAAGCCATCCGGGCCTGGACCACCCCACTGTCTGTCTGAATTTGGTATTTATATTTTGTTTACAAAACATGACCACAAAACAGCGTTTATATCAATTTATAATCAACAATAACATATTTCTTGTAGGTAACTTTTTTGTGCAACGAATATTAATGAACTGATGGACAGGCCTTCACCTTCGATTAGATTTAGCCAAATTCTGTCTCGTTAGACGCAAACGTTATACTTTATTTTTATCCTTACTAACGAATAGTTGTCAAAATTATTAAGTATTTAGAATGTAAGCTGACACGGCCTCTTTAAATCTACGATCTTATATACGATATTTCTTAGTTAGTTTTACTTGCTTTAGTAATGTTATGCCTAACATACATAAAATGGATTATTATCTGTACGGTCCAACCACTATTATCACTAATTGTATTGATTTTATTAGTGCTGACTGTATTACAAGCGAACCAAAGGAAATAAAATATTTGATTTTGATTTTATAAATGTCAACCATAATTCAATCGCTCTACGAGTATGTTAAAAGGTCATAAGTCACCATTTTTCAAAGTCAAAAAAAAACTATTGCACTTGATTTTTAGTGGTCACGAAAGAGTACTAATGCTAACTTCGACTTAAAAGCAAAGCAACGCTGTTTTTTACCAAAATTTGTTTAGAATGTATGAACCCATACAGCAACGCCAAGTTAACTTTCAATGCGAAATGAAGTAAAAAAAACGCTTAAAGCGGCATGTCAAATAAGGGTAAATGGTAACACTTAAACTGTCATTGTGTCTGTCAATCATCTGCGATCATTAAAGTTATACGAAAGTTTTTTTTAGCTATTTTTTATAAGAACATTAGATTCGTGTATAGCGTGTCCGTGGGTTGCAGTGGACGTTAGCACATAATATTTTCGTACAAGCAAAGCTAAGTTAACGATAAAACTGTCAGTAAATCCACTTTTTGTCGATTTAACGGTAGCGGTAAAATAAACAGAATAGGGATACACGTATTTTTTCTTAGACAATATCTAATTATGCACATTATTTATAAACGCTTCCTTTTTTAGTTGATTTTAATTTTCCGGCCCATCAACATGTTTATTTTTAAAATACAACCGCAAAATAGTCATTTGCCTAAATACTTAGATAATCTAGAATAATAATTATTTCCTGCTCGTAAGAACTAGTTTCAAAAAATATATATACTGAATTATTTTCTCTACCTAATAGAATATTTTTGATTTTTTGATCCTCAATCAAAGTTATTTTCTGTTAGAATAATTTAATTAAAAAAAGTTGTGTTGTTGTTGTTAGAAACCACGCTTATAACCCTTTCAGACCTGGCGCCCACAATTGAGGACACAGAGTTTTAAAAAGTAAATTCTACACTAAGTACCATGAAAAAGTAGAAATAGCTATCAAAAGTATCATCACGACCATATCCCTTGCGGGGTGGGCAGCAACCACGCTTATATAGAAGCGGATTCACATTTAGCCAACTTTGACAAGTGGCAATCTCGTCAATGTCTTTAGCGTCCCAAACTAGAGAAATATCACAAATAAATTAAATATTAATCAAATTTATTTATTTAAATTAATAAATATGATTGTGTCCGACCAGGAATCGAACCCGGTACCTCCGAGTCTAAAGCCACGGACTTAACCGCTAGACCACGGAAGCAGTTAGCTGGTAGATACCAATTCTATAGAATTGTTGGCACTTGAATTATAACTGCATTATGATTCGTGTGTTTTGTAACTTGTTCCTTATTTTTATTGTTATAATCTACGCATATACACTTCTTTATCTTCAGAGCTAAACAAGCTTATAGTATATTGCCTATACATATAATCGTAATGACAAATGTTATTGTGCACATAATGTAAAACCATAAATATATAATAATCAGGATTTTATAATTATTATTTTTAGCAATTATAAATTTAATATCTATTATTATTAAAAAAATACGTTATTCGAGAAAAAATAATTAATCAGGTTTTTTTTACTATAGGCCATCATGACAAATAGCAAGCTCGTCGATGTCTCTAGCGTACCAAACTTGAGAATTGTCAAAAATAAATTAAATATTAATTAAATGTATTTATTTAAATTAATAAATATTAGTGTGTCCCGACCAGGAATCGAACCCGGTACCTACGAGTCTAAATCCACGGTCTTAACCGCTGGACCACAGAGGCAGGTTTTTTTTTTATAAATCAACCCAAAGTATATAAAATTAAAATACTAGTAGACACAATCTACGAAATGTTATTTGTTATTACAAAAAATCGCATGTTTTCAAAAATTTAAATAAATTTATATAATAAATAATAAAAAAAAGAAAAAAAAATCTTATTCTTTAATAAAAGTATTAGAATACATTATAAAATATTCAATTATCGAAAAATATCATTTCTTTTTTTAATTATATTTAAATAGGTAACTTTATATATTATTTAATTATCTATATCGTTTATAATTAAACCTTAAATTTAAACTAAAAATACTAACCCAATAATAAAATAGAACCAATCCATTTGTATCCAGTGCCTAGCATTTTAAAAACAAATCACAACCACAAATGAAAGTAGACAAATATTTCCCCCGTTCTTAATTTGAATTATTCGCGCGATTACCGAATGCGCTCGATGCGGATGGCCGCGACTACTACACTGGAGGAGCATCGACATTTCATTTTATTCGAATACTAGTTAATACGACCGCTCCTCAACCCTAAAAATGTTGGGCTTGTGACCTCGTTTTCACCTGATGTTTAGCGGGCTACAAGCTACGGTCCTAAATGCAAATACGTAGGTATGCTCACACCATGCAAAGCTCTCAAGTATCAAATTGACTATGTGTTACTCGTAGATATAAAATAATTGTTAGGCACTACCTACACATTGTTAAACATTTGTCATTGTTAAAAAAAAAAACATTTTTTACCTAAAATGTTCTAAAAAAACAATGGTGATGTGTTGCATAAGGAAATGTGGTCAATGCTATTTAACCCCTATTAAAGTTACCAGAAGTCAGTGAACCCCTTAATTAACTAATTAAATCCCCCCTTCCTCCACAAAGAAAACAGTAATATTGACTCTTGATGAAAATAAGTTATTTATTAATGTGATAGCTTGTTTCTTGTCGCAAATTGGGTGAATTTTAGGAGTAATTTTGGACAATTATAACTTAATTCTGACACGGTCGATTTTAATATTTCGTTTTTATCATCGAGCGGTAGTCGTTGTCATTTTTAACAGCCGAACTAAACGAGAAATAAGCTCTCTAGCCAAGTCGGTCCAAATGCAATGGAACGAACTATGGAGCGGAAGATCTGGCAAAGTTGGAACTAGTTTCGGTAGTTCCTCTGTGGGAACTCTCTATGGAACTACTTCGCGAACTACACACGCAGACACTTTTTTATTATACTGATCACATGTGACATCGCGCCCACCTGATGGTAAGCGGTGCGTGACGTCCAAGAATGGGAGCATCTGACGCCAGTTTCAGACGACTCAGTTCCTACCACTATGCCGGCCTTAGGAATGGGGAAACACACTGGCTGGGAGAGCGTTCTAAATCGTTAGCATACGACAGATGTAAGCGTCTCCAATTAGTGGCTACGATATGTGGGTGCATATCTTGACCCGTGCGTGTGGTTCGGTTGCGGAATACAGAAGAAGGGATAAGGTTGTGGAGCTCTTTATAACACTCACCGTAGTATCTTGTAAAACACGCTCACGGAGGACACATCTCGGCGAAGCTGTAGCAATTCGAGAGTTTTAGACAGTGTAGTCCACTATTCGAATCACCTGCCTCTGCAGGACGTTGAGAGCATCTGAAAGGTACTTAGCGAAACCATCCCAAAAGTAATCGTAATCGATCTTAGACGATTCGTTTTCGGACGATTGTGCACTCCGCCTTACCCCGCAGTATTCCACGCATAACCATGTATAAAAATGTGTTGATCTAAGTTAGAAATTTATTAGAAGAGCAAGTTTATTGTACGAATATAAAGTTTAATAGTGTCTGACATCAAAGAGTATCTGCGTCCATTTGTTAAAGAACTCCTTTACCTAACGTTTGTGCTTAAATAATCAGAATAGGATTTTAAAAAAAGTACGGAATAAAATAAAAACAAAATTTTCAAAAACATTATTTTATTGTAAATTACAAACTTAATGTAAGTACACACAAATTTAACTTAAGTATACCATCACCTAACACTAAACTATGTACAACTCTTATCGTTAGATGCTATAGAAACATGCAAAAATGGAAATTAAAACATTGTGCTTTGACCTTAAGAGCCTGTAACTTTTCGCTCACTTAAGTAGATTTGTTTAATTAAGTACACAAATTGAAACGAACCAGTGAGCGAAGCACGAATTTAACTTATTTTATTATTTACAAATAACCTTTAATTAAAGTAGGTATTTAATGTACGAGATTTGAAGATACCTACCTGTTATTTTTATGACGGATTTCATTAAATTTATTTTAAATTGAATGAGGTATTAATTTATTAATTACTAAAGTACAATATACGACTAATATACCTAAATATATAAAATAAAATAAAATATTAATTACAGGATAATTAAAAATACAACATAACATAAACAATACAAATAGATAAAAGGAACTAGTCTAAAAATTAATTTAAAAAAAAGAGTCCTTCGCGCCATTTTGCACGGCCATGTCAAATGCAAGTTTTTGTTTTTTTAATTTTCTTTACTGTAATTATTGTTAGTCAAATGTAGTGTTGTTTTGTTTAATAATGTGCTGCAATGTAAATAATTATGGACAATTATAAATTGGACTGTATATGGGGCACAAGTTGCAGTTAATTTTTGGCACTATAATGGGGTGTATCACTAACTTTTTATCACGATAGATGCCGCATGATAAATGGTACCTAATATAACTGTCAGTTTAATAGAAAATATTAATTTTTAGTACGAAATTTATTATTTTCTGGATATTATGCCGAAGTGAGCTGCTTTTAAGTGTACAAATCGAGATTTCCAAACGAAATCAAGGATATGGTGATCTCAAAATTGCCGTTCTATTATTTCAACCTTTTTTCCTTTTTAACGGCGGTGTTCGCTTTCTTAATTCGTCTTTTAAGGTAGATAACATTTAAGTTAAAATACATTTTTCTGTTATAAAAATAAAAAACTACAAAAACATTTTAAAAAATGATGCGTCATAGCTGTAAACAAGGTACCATTGCCGCTAGCGACATCTACAAAAAGTGATACACCCCATTGCTAAACAAACGAATTCGTGTGCGTATGTTGCAGTGGACGTTAGATCATATATTTTAACATAACAAAGCTAAGCTTTCCGTAAGGCAAGGTGCGTAGCATGTCCGTGTGCAATGGAAGCACCTTTAAACATTAGTCATTGTGTTTTATTTTTCTTTTGTGTTCTCTTCTCACAATTTAAGTGTTAATAAGGTTATCATCAAATGACTATTACAGAATTTGATGTTAAAGTCACTCGCGCAAATCGCCCAAACACGTCGATTGTATATAAAAGTTCACAGGCGCGGGAAATACGCAAAATAAAATCTTCTGCCCCATTGTAAGGAAAAACATCACTTTTGACTATCAATATCCATAGTAAAGTTATTTTCATTTCATTCATTACAGCCCCTAGAACACAGCGTCCTAGACCTCCACTGCTGGAGATGGGCCTTCCAGAACATATATCTGGAGAATTTGGCCTACACTCGCCACGCTGGCCAGACGGCTTGGCGATGAATTATTTACAAATCACAAAACTTGTATATGACATGTCCGTGCAAAAGTGCGGGAACGACTCCAATCCAATATTGCTCAAATCCAAGGAAGCATTGGAATTTGACAGTTTGCCTCTATTGTTATTTTTGTAAAACTGATAATAAAGCAATAGACAAAGAAAAACATTACGATTGACGAGGCTGTATGGATAAGTTCCTTTGCCTTCCCATATGGGTAAATTTAAACAAAAAAAAAAAAGAGAATAAAGCAATGAATTAACTAAAATAATGCTTTTTATTAACTACGTTAACAGGTTATAGCTACTTTTCTTCGGAAGGAACTAACCGCAAATCTAAAAGAAGAAGTGATTATCTATAATGTGGTTAACAACACTTCACACCTGGTTGGAACGATGCGGTAAATGTTTTATTGCACAGGAAAATAGCAAGAAAAACATATAAAACTACTGTAATGCTTATCATAATTACTCTGTCGCACAAAGACATAAGTTTAGAGTACGTATTAGAGTAAGATTAAAGTACGTTTTAATACGACGGTAATCCCACGCGGGATGATCAGGAGAATTTTGTAAAAGACCGATTTTTAGTTCGTCTAGTGTACCAGACTCCAGAAATGTTTCTGGAGTATTTGCGCAAATCGCTAATTTGTCAGATAAATTCATTCGGATTCAGACATTTCTTTACTAAAGGCACTTTTTATCAAACTATTTGAATAGACGTGTGTTCAATTATTTAGCAGACTGTTGATCGATTTTCAAGAAGATTATGAAGCTGACGTCGTCTCTGGTGGCGGCGCAACGCAAACTAAACAGAATGGACGTAGACGTAATCCAAGGCTGTGACGGCGTTTAAAAACAATACGTTTTCGACAATCGACAACAAATTTTGGACCACGCGATTTGGTCTGTTGGAAGGCTCGTCAATAGCCTTTATTCGCTAACTCAGCTGCTGAAATGTCGAGACTGCTGCGGCAGGAATTCATACCGTACCGCGGCTGGGTTATTTCAAAACGTCTGTAATTATACGATTAAAATTAAAAATGACGTCAAACTTAATATACTTACATACTTGCATTAAGTAAAAATGAGTACACACATTATTAAAGTAACAGAAGATTTAAAAAAAAATAGTGATCAATAAATTGAACTTTTCATCTCTTCGACCTACATCGATGTAAAAAACTAATTTACTAAGAATTTTTAGTAGGTATTACCTACTATTTACCCTTCAAATATACTCCGTAATACATTTACAATTATTACAATTAAACTATTCTTATCTGTCTTATTATGTACAAATAAATGTTTTATTAGTTTCGTTCTAAAACAGTTTTAAAAAATATCTGTGAAAATCACAACCTCCTGTCTTCTTTATTGCATCTATTCAAAAACATTTATTTTTATACCTATAATTAAAAATACTTATGAGTTAAAATTTAAATAAATATAAACTGAACCTAATAAAAAATAAACTATAAGTTAAAAATGTTTGTTAAACATATATGTTAAACTATACATTTAGTGTTCCTTCTAATTTTGTAAATGTACATCTCTACGAACCGTGATAAGGCATCACATGATCATTCGCGCCATTTTGCGTGAACATGTCAAGTGCAAGTTTTTGTTTTGTAAATTAATTTGCTGTAGATATTATTGGTCAAAAGTGGTGTTGTTTTGTTTAATAATGTGCTACAATGTGAATAATTATGGAAAACGATAAATTGGACTTTAAATATGGGGCACAAGTTGCAGTTTATTTTATGCGGTTTTCCCGCGCTGTGATCTCCCATATTTTACCTGACGTGTTTGGGCTATAATGCCGCGTGTGACTCCAAGTAAAGCATCAAATTCTGCAGCATCTGGAATTTGATGATCCCCAACTCGGTTATGAACTCTGTTATGAACATATATTATGCAAATAAATTACGTGTTTAGGGCTGATGTATTCTGTACAATGTCATTTAAAAAAAAAAAAAATAAGGCATCAGCTGAAAATCAGCGCTGCAGCTTTGGCTGTAGCATATGCTGAGCCGGCCACATATGAATCGCCACACCTGTATGTATGTTTCGGTATATAGAATAGGCTTACATTTATACATTTAGATTTATTTGTCTTATTTTTTTTGTTGCGATAAATAAAGTAATTTCTTTCTTTCTTCCTATTAAAATATTTTATAGGTAATTATTGAAATGACATCATTGGAACAAATACATAAACACTATGAAGTACGCAAAAAAACCTGACGTTATAATTTTCAAAGGACTCGAAATTTCTAACCACGTAGGTTTACTTTGATCCACAAAATTTAGTCCATTATTTCAAGTCGGTGCAGCGGCTACATTGTTAGCGATAACTTCTGAAACCGTGTCGGCTACTTCGTCGTTATCTTTGCTGTTAGTTATATCTTCTGTGTCATCTCTCATCAGAGCTCGGTACTTTTTGGCGATCACTTCCCAATCCACAACGCTTTCGATTCGAGTAACGTTGCTAAAGCTGACCTGGGAGCCGTGCGGGCTCAGATGCACCACAGAAAGTCTTGTTGAATCTGTAATGAAGAAAATGCAATTTTTTTTATATTCTAAAGCGTCATTATAAGAAGTTCATTCATTTTTTTTTTTCATTACAGCCCCTAAAACACAGCGTCCTAGACCTCCACTGCTGGCGATGAGCCTTCCAAACGATTCCACAAGTTGGTATCAGTGAAACCGGGACCGGGGCTTTTAGGGGCGGTGGTGGCTCAGTTGTAAGAACGCGTACCTTAAGCCTACAAAGGTCGGTTCAAACCCACCCGGCATGTACCAATGAGAAATACACTTTTCTTACGTACATTTGTAATAGATTTACAACATCACCGTTCTCGGAGAGCACGTTAAGCCGTCGGTCCCGGTTCCACTAATACGAACTTGTGGAGACGTTAATGACATGTCATAGAAAAATTACATCATATCCTCTCCAAACCGTCTGGCCAGAGCGTGTGAGTGTAGGCCAAATTCCCCAGATATATGTTCTGGATGGCCCATCTCCAGCAGTAGAGGTCTAGGACGCTGTGTTCTAGGGGCTGTAATAATTAATTATTCATATTACTTATAAACCTGGGTATATTTTTTAAATGTAGGTACTATGGAAATTATTTCTCAATCAAACTAAATTTGTCAGTCTAGATGTTATGCGTAGAGACTGGACATGACCTCCACATTCCCGTAACGGAACTAAACACGATACCATAATATCGCTGATGTTGCAAAATTGGTATAATTACGAATTAAAATGACCCTGATTTAATGCTACATCTAGTGTTGCCCAATCTTGGTCTTGGTCTTACTTTTTTACAAGACGAAGACCACTGATATGTTGGCAAGACCAATATAAGTCTTTTGCTCAGACATTTTTTTCCAATTTATGTTTTTTTTTTTATTTAGTAATATTTTTAAATCATTATCTTCGTTCCGAGACGCGACAATAGTAACCTAAGCACGCTTAAAGGTGTTCCGAGACGCGCTTAAACTGTTTTGCCAAAGCTATGTGACGTCACAAATGACATCATTTTTCGCGCTTAGACTGCTTACGATATCGGTAGAGCGCTCTGAGCGCTGTCACTTGTTTCTCATAATGTCCCGCGCCATTTCAAGTTAATTTAATATAAGTTTTCTTTTAAATTATTTAATATTGTAATTCGTTTATACTGTTTCTATATTACTTCTTAAACAAATCTATAATTAATATTTAAGCAGGAAGTAAAAAAAAATGTATGTAATACGGCAAGTTATTTTAAATTACGAAAATAAGTTAAATATTAAACTTTACACATATAAAGATGAATAAATCGAGAGATGTATATTTGTTAGTATTCATACTCAAAGATGTGGAATCCGCAATTTATCTTCCATACGTTTTAAAAAAAAACTAATATTTCATGAATGAAAATGTGATTTAGACCGTTCCGAATTGATATCACGCTCTGAGCATCCAAATCGCGATATTTGATTCGGAACGACGGTCAGTGTCATATTCGTTCTAAGCGCTCTGAGCGCGATTCGGAATGAAGGGTATATCTCGCCAAACCATTAAGGTTTGTTGGCGAGAAAGGTCGCTCGTTAGTAACAATTTATGTTTTTAGTGTTTCAGAGGTTACTATTACAATTTTATTTATGTATTGTATTACAGGTCAATGAAAAACCTTCTTATGTATCTTTTAACAACTGGCTTAGTCAACTCAGGTTTATTTGCCAACCAGTGCAGTCATTCCAGAGTTTAGGAACCATGTATTGTGATGTACTCTCTAATAAATAAATTATCTAATCAATGACTCATTGTATTTTATATTGTATTATATTATATTATATTATGTTATGTATAATATAGTAACCTAATAATAAGTATAATATTATATTATATTATATTATATTATATTATATTATATTATATTATATTATATTATATTATATTATATTATATTATATTATATTATATTATATTATATTATATTATATTATATTATATTATATTATATTATATTATATTATATTATATTATATTATATTATATTATGTTATATTGTATTATATATATTACACACACAGTAGTTTTAAGATTAGTTGTAGTTTACCTTTACTTTTATAATAAACCTACTAACTTTGTCTAGTGGTAGAAACTATCTGGAATTACCTTCAGGGCCCCTGCAGGACAAAACACTAGTGTGGGGGCCAACAAATGTCATTATTGTTAATTGTTTTTTATCTGCCTAAATAAATATTTCATTTTATTTCATTTCATTTCATAGTAGTTAACAGCTGTGGGTTGCAACAGTCTACCCCGAGCTACAGATCTAGTGTTATGATTACTTCAGGCTTTATTTATGCTTATAATTTTCAGAGTAATAACTGTCAAGTGCTATTATATAATTAACTTGAAAAAAAAAAAATAATATTTATAGAAAACAGACTATTTTTTTAAAATAATGATTAACTAACCTTTAGGAACAACCTGGCCCCTTTTAACTTTGGACAGCCATTTGGCTCCGGCCTTAGTTCTGGCGCTCATCTGATCCTGCCGGTTCAGACCTATCATATGCACCAAACTTGGTCTCTTCTTTCTTCTCATACGATCCTGGATTCAAAATAATATATTATATAATAACTATTATGACAAATTGGAAGCTTGTCGAAGTCTCTAGCGAACACGTGCATTTTTTTTTTAATTAGCAGAGATTTTAGCCATTTGTCGGTTTTCGGGTCGTACTTGGGCATGTAGTCAATCCTAACGTCAATCCTGATGTGCCTGGTAGGGTACCGCCGTACCAGGTATTGTAATCTCATAGGTACTCATAGCTAAATTTAAAAGGTTATTAATTGATCGATGTGGTGCAGTTCTGTATATGTTTTATTTTGTAAATCTGATATAGCTTAGCTTTCCTTGTAGATACCTTTCTAAGTCAAATCTGCTAAGCTGCCGTTCTTCTGCTAACAGCTTACTTATTGCAACAATTTTCTGTCTTCCACTAGCAGGAGTAGAATCATTCAAAATAATAAATAATTCAAATTAATAACGTTTCATAAATGCATGTAATAGGTATATGTGAATAAAGATATTTTGACGTTCATTTTTAACTTTCTATACTATTGGCATATCTATGCGTCACCAGAGACAGTTACGATAAAATAAAGTCTATCATCACGACCGTATCCCTTCTCGGATAGTCAGATTTATTTATGGAATACGGATTCGTCTCAACTGCGCCACCAAATTAAACCAGCTTGTAATAGGCGGACTGGCTTCCTTTGAAACCCGCGGACCCCAAAATCATGACAAGAGAGCAATCAAGAGAGTATCACAAACAAATTAAATAATTTATTGTGTCCCGACCAGGAATCGAACCCGGTATCGAACTATAAAATATATGTTAAACAATACTATATATAAGTTTCTTTTCTATCGCATTACAAACCCTATCAACAAGAAGTCGTAGAACTCCACTACTGGAGATGGGCCTTGCAGAATATATGTCTGGAGAATTTGGCCTTCACTAGCCACGCTGACCAGACGGGTTGGGATTTTTCCACCTAAAAATTAATTCATTCATCCCTAGACCACAGCGTCCTAAACTTCCACTAGTTGAAGTTTTTATTTTTTTTATTATACTGAACCGACATGTGACATCGCGCCCACCTGATGGTAAGCAGTACGCGAGGTCCAAGAATGGGAGCAACTGACGCCGGTCTCCACGACCGACATCAGTCTTCACCACTATGCCGGCCTAACAAGATGGTTTTTCACACTTTGGCCTTCCAGAACATATAGCTAGAGATTTTGGCATACACTCACCACGCTGTAGAGACGGGTTGACTAGGATAAACCGGAAAGGCTATCCTAGTTTAAAATATGTATATTTATATGTATATGTACTCGTTATGGAGAATACCGAAAACAGAAAATGGTTGCCTTTAGTCACGATAAAGATATCACTCATCATTAACAACATTATTTATGGATCAAACAATGAATATTTATTACTCTGACCTTTTATTGAAGACGCAATTCGACATTTAATTAAAAATCATCCCAATATAGGTTACTTGATTCTTTTTACCTGTATGTATTAACATCTACTAGACCAGCTGTCCAATTTAAAAAACTAGCAACTGACAAAAGTATTTATTTAATTTAAGTTGAAAATAATAGAAGTTGATTTTTAAACTTTTATTTATTGTGCGTTATTTAAGCGTGACACTAAACTTTAAATATTCACATAAGCCAATAAAAAATGATTTTAGAAAAAAGGTTTTTTGGAACCCCTAAAGGGTTGTCTCTCACAAACTGTTCAGTGAGATCGGATGGCGACAATTTTTACAATTGTTTTTTTTTTTTTCATTTTTTTTGTGTGGTGTTTCGAATGGCGAAAAAACAATATATAACAATGCTTTAATTTGTATAAAGAGAAATACTTTAAGAATAAAAAGCTTCAATTTATAGTGTGTGTAAGAAATTTTTTTTTTTTTTTTTTAGTTTTCTTCTCCTGATGGATGATGAATGAGGTGATAGGGAAGGCAAAGGGTCTAGCCCATACAGCCAAGTCTGACGTAATATATCTTTCTTTTTCATGAGTTAATGAGGTCATCATCAAATTCCAGATGCTGCAGAATTTGATGCTTTTCTTGGAGTCACTCGCGGAACCATCCACTGCTCAAACACGTCGGGTAAAATATGGGAGTTGACAGCGCGGGAAAACCGCAAAAAATAAACTGCAACTTGTGCCTCATATTTAAAGTACAATTTATCGTTTTCCATAATTATTCACATTGTAGCACATTATTAAACAAAACAACACCACTTTTGACCAATAATATCCACAGCAAATTAATTTACAAAACAAAAACTTGCACTTGACATGTCCACGCAAAATGGCGCGAAGAACTCTCCTAAGAAAAAATAATAAAAATAGATTCCCAAAGACGAAAAAAATCGTTCAAAAATCTCAACAAATTATATTTTGTAAATATTATTTTTCGAATATTACTTTATTTATTGGCCTATTGAATAAACAGTGTTTATATACCTGGTTTTTTTATTAAATAATTAAAACAAAAATATGAGAAATTCAACTAAATTACTATTAAAATAATAATAATAAAGAGTTAATTGTTAAAAATACATTTATACACGGTAAAAAACGTTGATTGTCATATAATTAACCATTGTAATGCCCTCCGCACTAAAAGATTATTTTTATAACTTCTTTACTGTACGTCTATTAAATTAATTTAAAAAAAATACGTTCCTCAGTTGTTTCCAAACACTTTTTATATTTTTTTATGTAAAAATTTTGCAAAATTAGTTTAGGTAAATTCATGATCAAAAAGGTTTTTAAATGTTTAATAACTAAAGTATATCACGACCGTTTCCCTTCCGGGGTGGTCAGACACCACACTTATAAAGAAGCGGATTCACATTTAGCCAACTTTACTATGTGCTAAGCCAAGCATACCAAACTCGGGAAATATCACAAATAAATTAAATAATAATTATATTTATTTAAAAAAAAAGTAAAGTATCATCACAACCGTTTCAATTTCGGGGTGGTCAGAACCACGCTTATGAATAGGCGGATTCACATTACTGCCTTTGTGATCTAGCGGGTAAGTCCGTGGATTTAGACTCGGAGGTAACGGTTTCGATTCCTGGTGGGGACACAAAAATATTTATTAATGTAAATAAATACATTTAATTAATATTTAATTTATTTGTGATATTTCTCGAGTTTGGTACGCCGCGCTGGAGACATCGACGAGTTTGCCACTGATTGGCCTATAGTAAAGTTGGCTAAATGTGAATCCGCTTATTTATAAGAGTGGTTTCTGACCACCCCGAAAGGGAAACGGTTGTGATGATACTTTACTTTACTCTATAATTTTATTAATTAAATGTATTTTTTTTAAATTGAATAAATCATATTGTGTCCCGACCAGGAATCGTACCCGGTAGGTATCTCCGAGTCTAAATCCACGGACTTAACCGCTAGACCACGGACTTAATAACTCATTACTAGAATATAACACAAAACACGTTAGTAATAAATTCATTTTTTTATTTGAATGAAATGTATGCGTTTGACAATCAATACGATTACTACTATGTTTACTTAAACTATCGTCCAGTCAATGTTAAGTAAGTAACACGGATTTATTCTAAAACTAGCTGTTTGACTTGGCGTTGCCCGTGTAAGCGAGAAAACCTTTATGTGGTCATATCGTCGTTTAACAATCAATACCGCGCAAGTCAACTTAGATATTTTTTTCAGAGGGACAGTTTTCCATAAAAAAATATTAGGTATAAAAAACAGGATTTAAATAATAATAACAATATAGCTAATAAAAATATAAAATAAGCAGACACGGCCATTTTACAGCCACGAATTTATATTTAAGGACATAAATGTTATTAGATTATAAGCTGACACAGCCTTTTTACAGCCACGAATTAAATTTTAAGTATCTAGTTATAAATAAGTACAAAATCCTCGCTTATGACAACAATGTTTTATTTATATGTATTGCTGTTAGATTCGGTCCAGCCAAGCTTGTATTGTATAAAAATATATGTATTGACAATATCCAAGTGTTGTGTACCAACCTAAGGAAATAAATGATTTGATTTGATTTATTGATATAAACTAAATTAAAAATAAAACTAAAATCTAAACTATATACAAAAATATTCACCCATGACTTGATCATGTGGCAGTGCGTCAAAATAAAAATGCTGATTTGCTGCACGTATATATATATATATATATATATATATATTGTGTATGTATATTATATAAGTATGGAATATATTATTATTTCTATATATATTTTATTGTTGTACGATATATATTTATTGTTTATTTAGTTGATAAGTATTTTAGTTAGTAATTTTAAATCATAGTTTCTAAATATGCATTAATTATACACATGCACCCACACTCTCTTCTCACTCTCCCAAAGATTAGCTGTTAGAAAATGCTTAGACATTAAGCTCGCCTATGTACATTGGAATGATTTTATTTTTTGTGCAATAAAGAATTTATCTATCTATCTATCTATACTCGTACATCCATTCCATTACAGCCCCTAGAACACAGTCTTCTAGACCTCCACTGTTGGAGATGGGCCTTCCAGAACATATATCTGGAGAATTTGGCCTACACTCGCCACGCTGGCCAGACGGCCAAATATCACACGGCGTACATACGAGCTGATAAACACATAACCCTTCTTTGCAGCGCACAGTGGGGTAATAAATAAATTGACATAAAAATTGACCCCTTCCCAACCCGTCTGGTGAGCGGGGCGACAAACAAGGCTAGGCCAAACAAAGTGAAAGCAGGACAAACAGACATACATACAGATAAAGCTACTTCAACATTTATAATCTTAGTATGGATACAAAGTTTCTAGGTTTACGGTACCTATTTAGTTAATAATAGTACAAATCTAGTTATACAGTTCGTAGATCTGTTAGGTCTAACAAGTTACAACTATTTATAAAAAAACGTGTTTTCAAATGAAGTTAAAGGTAGTTTAGTACATATAATTTTAGACAGAAAAAATAGCAAAAAAACAATATTTTACTAAAACAAATGTATAATTATTATTATTAATAATAATAATAAAGTTTATTGAGCTTTCTTATTGCTATACCTATATACAAAGTTGAGTAAACATATATATACCGTGAATTTTTCATTCTAAGCAAATTATTAGTTTATTGAGATTTTCTTATTGCTATACCTATATACAAAGTTGAGTAAACATATATATACCGTGAATTTTTCATTCTAAGCAAATTATTAGTTTATTTATTAGTTTAATTATTATTCGACCGCCTCCGTGGTCTAGTGGTAACAAACGTTGCCGTGAACTCGGGAGGTCGTGGGTTCGATTCCCACCGGGGGCAAGTTGTGCATTGTATAATTTGTCTCGGTCTGGGTGTTTATATGTATAATATGTATATATTTACAAAAAAAGTATAATATGTAGTTTATCAACCATCTAGTTTCCGTAACACAAGCCTCGTAGCTTACCACGGAAATTAGATGGCGCTGTGTGACCTGTCTGGAAATATGTATTATTATTATTTATTATTAGATATTTTTCATTGAATCTAAACCACAAGGATAAGTATTTTTAAGATGGTCCTCCTAACTCCTAACCAAGATAACTTGTGACATGAGAATAGTGTTGCTCAGACCAAGACCAAGACCAAGACTTGACTAGTCTTGGTCTTGGTCTTGCACTCCTAATCTTGGTCTTGGTCTTGCGCAAGAGTCTCGCAAGACTCTTACTCTGACTCAATATATATTTTATTTTCCAATTGTACTAAGGAAATCTCTCTCCGCGATGTCTTTAGGGTACCAAACTTGAGAAATATCACAAATAAATTAAATAATTTCGACCAGGAATCAAAACCTGTATCTCCAAGTTTAAATCCACGGAATTAACCCCTAGACCTCGGTGGCATTAGGTATAGGTTAGATTTAGGTATACTAAAATGAAATTATTTGCAAACGAGCTCTCCCAAATTCCAAATACCGGAACAAAAAAAAATCAAAATGACGGACACGACGCAATTAAAATTTATTGAAAAACTGACCCCAAAAAAAGTAAAGACTAGCAAAATTTGGAAAAGAAAATCTGTGCAAGAGTCTTGCGAGACTTGTTAACTAATGGCCTCAGATAACCAGCTCCGATAAAAAATTATGATAGTAAAAAAGCAACATACTTGTAAATAAAATAACAAAAAAGGTTCCAACACAGCAGACATGTTTAACGACAACTCAAAGTCAAAGTCAAAATATCTTTACTCACGTAAACCTATTACATGCATTTATGAATCGTCATTATTCTTAAAGTTAATCTTACCTTACACCTCGCTATGAGCCACATAAGCCACGTGGTGACAAGATTGAGCGGCGAAGGGGCGGTGCTGGTTCGATGCATGTTGCGGATCAGCTTCGACAGACCGTACTTCCATTCAATGTCGGATTGGGCCTAAGTCATAATTACACACAATTAGTCAACCAAGCAGTAATTCTGGAGCAAACCAGAGTGATCGCTTTCTATTAAACTCAATTTGTTTTTTTTTACAAGGTTTTTGTAAAGAACAATGGGCAAAAAGTCCCCCCTCCCCTTTGTAACAATTTGGTAGGTACCTATTGTTATAAAATAACCTATTTTATTGTTATAAATTTGGTTAAGTGCGGCAGCGTAAAGAACGGTTGTGACTCGCTTCCTTAAAAATCCTAAAAAGGCCTGTTCGAACTCCGGTATGTACCAATGACAAATACATTTTTCTTACATACATTTCCATAGATTCACAACACCACCATTCCTGTGCCTCGAATACGATGTTAAGCCGTTGGTCCCGGTTATACTAATATTAAATTGCGGAATTATTAATAAATTGTCATTAAAAATTGACATCAGACCATCGCCAACACATCAGGCAAAGTGTAGGGCAAATTCTACAGGATTTTAAAGGACATTGTACAGAATACATCAGCCCTAAACACGTAATTTATTGCATAATATATGTTCATAACAGAGTTCATAACCGAGTTGGGCATCATCAAATTCCAAGTGTTGCAGAATTTGATGCTTTTCATGGAGTAATTCACGTCAATATCGCCCAAACACGAAGGGTATACGGGAGTTCACAGCGCGGGAAAACCGCAAAAAATAAAGTGCAACTTCTACCCCATATACTCGTATAGAGTCAAATTTATCATTTTCCATAATTATTCACAACGTAGCACATTATTAAACAAAATAACACCACTTTTGACTAACAATATCCACAGTAAACTAATTAAACTTGGACTTGTCATGTCCGTGCAAATTGGCGCGAAAAAAAAACCTAGTATCTGTGTTTTAGGGGATTTAAAATTCGTGATTGTACCTTTTGGGACCTTTTTTGAGTAGTTTGAGTGTGCAAATGTTATTTTTTAATATCCCATTCTTTGAGCTTGATAACGGATTTATTTGTAAATGTAATATTATTGTAAGTAGGTAAATAATTACAAATTTCTGACATGTTTATTAAAACCGTTATTTATATTTTCACATAGTGTTTTTAGTAGGCACTTAAATTCCTTAAATCTATTAAGAACAAGATAGCTTGGTAGGTCGACATAGATACTAAGAGCAAATTGTGATGTTCCCCACATGTAATTAATTTTAAGACCTTATTGAGTATATAAATGCTCAATTATGACTAATAATAATAAAGGGCTATCATTTTTAACTAAGAATCAAACATCTATTCATCTAATATTTAATGGTTAAGTTAGAGAAGAAAAAAAGGTTACTTAAATTTCCCATTATTTTTATAAATTTATTCAGATAACCGTTTACACTTAATACGCTTTGTCCGTGATGTTACAATACTGGGGACAGGGTCCATATAAAAATGCCCATTGTTCTTTATACTTAAGACATTATGACACTAAATCTAATGGGTCGAAGGATGTGAGCAACTGACGCCAGCCACTGACGACTGACATCATTTCCTACCATTATGCCGGCTTCATAAGAAACTTTTTCACACTTAAATAACTTTAAAATGTTATAGGAAAGCATTCCACATCTTCATCCACATATGTATCAGTTAATAGACAAACCTACTAGTAACAAAAACCTATTAATAATGATAAAAATACTATTTATTATTGTTTTTTTTTACGTTTTACATCGCGTCCACCTGATCGTAAACGGTACGGTTCAAGAATGGGAGCAACTCACGCCAGCCACTAACGACCGACATCAGTCTCTATCACTATGCCGGCCTGACGGTTTTGATTAACCTTAACGTTCCTGTTTGTAGGAATAGGGAATAGTTGGGAGAGCATTCCACATCTTCAGCGTGCGACAGATGTTTTTTTTTTTTTATTTTTTTTTTTATTCTAGTACGACATGTGACCTTGCGCCCACCTGATGGTAAGTGGGGAGCGAGATCCATGAATGTTAGCAACTGGAACTCATGACTGACATCAGTCCCTAACACTATGCCGGCTTGACTGGACATGACGGCAATTCGAGCCTGATCCCGAAATGTGTGGATACACTTTACTGGGTTTATCAGCACGAACGGTGGATACATCTCCGCCCCAGCAGACTCGACAAATTACCACTATCAGTCTGCCTACCATCTATTAAAGTCTTCAAATTTAATAAAGAAAGTAAAAAATATCAATCAATATTTTAACGCCAATTAATTCCTGTGGTGTACGTTTTTGATGTAAATAGGAAATAATAATAAAGTACCTAGTTAGAATTTCGACATATTCGCATGCAAAGGGTTTCAAGGTCTTCTACCGATCCGAGTAAAAGGAACAAACACAAGTTTACTTCAATTGATCAAATTAATTTATGTAAGTAAGTTCTTAATTTGTAATTCCAATCACGCAGACCTACTTTGCAGTCGCGACGTTACACGTCATCAGTGGTTAGGCTAGCGTTATGTGGGTTATTATACATCGGGCTTTTAAACATTTAAAAGAAACTGTTTAACTAATTGCACAGTTTATAAGTGACATACTACGACAGGCAATAGTTACAACTATAAATATGTTTGACTTGAAGGTTATGTTGGAGCAAACGTTACCTGTATCCTCTGGTACGTATCTGACATCATGGCAATGAGCAGATTGATGAGAACCACCACCGATACCAACATGTAGATACCGAAGACAATTTTGAAAAGATAATTAGTCCACTGAGGCTGAGCGGTCTTATCATTGTTGTGGACCCTCGTCTGCTCCGTCGTCGTCTGACCGAACACGGCGAAGAAAAGCAGCTCGAAAGAGAATATGGGGTTCATCGTCACTGCGAACAAATGTAAACACACGCGATCATATACTGTAATTACCTGAATGCGTTGGTAAGTGTCCGACATCATAGCGATAAGGAGGTTAATGAGCACGACGACCGACACCAGCATGTAGCATCCGAAGACGAACTTGAACGGAATCTGAGTCCAACTAGGCCGCAACTCACTGACGTAGTTGAGGTCCGACAGTGTTATCTGGCCGAACACGGCGAAAAACAACTTTTCGAACGCCTCGATCGGAGTCATTGTGGCTAGAAGACAACACTCAAATAGACCATTTCTGACGACAAAAACAATCGCTCTAACATGGCTGACTAACATCGAGACAAACAAACATAAAGGTGTACAAACAAACACGAGGAAGCTACTACTATGGAATCACATGAACGTGATACCGAATCATTCCATGAAAAATATAAATGAGGAAATGAAGAAAACTAAAAATGATATAGTAATGAATACCGTACCCCATGCTGAGTACACATGACGCAGCCAGTGACAGAGCGCCATACGCCGGCGGTACATGGACCAGACAAAACTTATAGCGCATCTAGAAACATATATGTGGACACCTCGCTTGCAAGACACCTGTGAAACAGAAACGCTGGACAATAAGCTAGCCACGGACATGCGCAAATCAAAGTCAGTTCATCAAATGCGGTGATCGGACACGAGGAACTCGCATAACACTAAACTAGAGTTGTGACTCGCAATACAGATTCTGTGCATAAAAAGCTCTTTCGTTTGTAATATTATTGAGAAGCTTCATGCGCAGAATATGCATTGTGACTAATACTCTATCGTTCTATTCCTTACAGACACATATTGAATGATGGATAAAATACTTTTTGAATAATATGGCCACGTAAAAGCGTATTGTGTAATTTCAAAAAGCATTTGTTTCCGGATGATGTGTGTGATGGTATTATACAGGACTATCGCATTCAACATCGATTGGTATCAGCACCAAACATAACAAACGTGTATAACTCTGTTGACACATATAATATTTACATTTAATTCAGTAAACGACGATAACATTTTCGATATCTTTATAAGCTATCTAAGCGGATGCATGGAACATTACATAATTATCGAAAACTTGACAAGAAGAAAGCACATCGAGATAAAATGCGATCATCGTATGAAACAATGTTAACTCTGGACTTACGTCCTCCTTGACCCTGTTTCCTTCGGTAGGTTTCTCCGTACAGAGAAAGTCTCGAAGGGACTGCCCATTGAGCATCTTTTGGCAATTGGCGTTTCAAGCGCGGTTTATTATCTATTGTTAAAATACATGTTAATTATGAAGTAAAACAAATGCTATTTCCGTTTGACTACTAATTCCAAATTAAGAATGCTTATTACTCCCAACCCTTTCAACTTTAATAAATAATGACAATTTGAATACTTTTGTCAATTTGTTTTAATGTGAATTACGAATAGGGGAGACAAACGGAATAAGCGGATAATATACAAAATAAAAAAATTTAAATAAATAATGCTTACCATCTGAGAAGATTCGTTTCCGTTGCTGTCGTGCGTATCTTCTATCTTCGTCTTTGATAAGATTTCTAAAAGGCTGATTCAATGCCACAATATGCATTGAAAATCCAAACACGAAGATCGCCAATACGGCAAGAAACCTACCTAAGTCTTTCATGAGATCACCTATAATTATAGCCCAGGGGCCGAATAGATGATGGAACGATAGAAAATCTAAAATTTGGACACATGCTAATAAAAATGACAATGCAAAGCACTGGTTACGACAGTAAACTAACGTGGGCCAATACTCTTTACTCATAAAAATCCATCCCACGACATGTGTCGCTACTCCTATCATACCAAAAAGTAATACTGCTATTTTAATCCATCCTAAACCAGATTTATCACTAGGGTTGGTCAGTTCAAATAACAAAAGACCACTGAGCCATATCAACAGCAACCATTCATACCAAATAGGTATTAGACTTTCTCTAAATATTGTATTGTAAATTGGAGTAATACCAACTAAAGATAATAGTATCATAAGATATATATGTGATGTTAGATACGACATAAATTTAATTATAGGCACTTTATTATACTTAAGTAATGGAAGAGAAAATACCATCCAAACTGGGGGGCAAATAATAAACGCAAAAAAAAGAAACATTATTTTGATCCCTGTCCATTTAAGACTTCCTCTC
The DNA here is from genome assembly GCA_910589645.1 of Tinea semifulvella. Lineage (NCBI taxonomy): Eukaryota > Metazoa > Arthropoda > Insecta > Lepidoptera > Tineidae > Tinea > Tinea semifulvella. The sequence continues at coordinate 8,123,213 of OU342595.1, read as the reverse complement.
CAGAGTTCCTGAAAACAAAACAACATCATTCAAAGTATTTCGATGATTCGTTCACGATACTACTACATTATGTCTGAGAAAGTTACCTATGGTTTACCTGAAGATATCTTTGAACGACAGTATGAGCGATGACCTCCTTTTGCTCGTTTTCGATGAGCACGTCAAGAAACTCGATGTTTCGATGGTCAGTCGCTGTTAGTATATGTCCTGCGGAGTCAGCCCCAGCTGCTAACGCCAGTAACTCCGTCGCCATTGCCTCACATTGCTTACCAGCTGCTATTAAGTCTTTTGCTCGTTCCTTTTCCTGTAAAGATAAAATAAATATAACATATGGTACATTTTGGATAACATATTATGCCTTTTGTTGTACTTACTTTGGATGATAAATTAATATAAATATTGGATAATTTTGCTGCAGTGTCCACAGGTGCTGGTGACACTAACACAAACTCTTCAATCGGTATGTTGTTATGATTCTTAGAACAAACCATCAGGTTATAAACAAATCTTTTATCTTCCATTAGGGATTGTGTATCGTGTTCCTTATGAAGTAAATACTCAAGCACATCGTTGTGATTTTCAGAGGCAGCAAACCATATTGGAGCACAATTTAGATTAGTTTCAGTTTTTGGCGATGCTCCAGATTCGCATAGAAGCTTAACAACATTTAAATGTCCTGCTTTCGCAGCACAATGAAGCGACGTCCATCCATTTTTGTCTGTGGCATTGATTTCTGCACCTTGACCCAATAACACTTCAACCATTTGATAATGTCCATGAGTCGACGCAATATGTAGGCCAGTTTTGCCGTGCCTATCAGTGCTTTGTAATAGCTCGGCAGATCTACTTAGTAATAATCCAACGATTGACATGTGTCCACCGAAGCAGGCAAGGTGAAGTGGATTGTAGCCCTATAGAAAAAATAATACGTTTAAAATACAAAAATATTTTTTTTGTAATAAATAAAATAAAATAAAAATGTCTGTCATACATACATTTTCGTTACTCGCAGCTTCAACTTGGACACCAGCTGAATTAAGTAATAACCTTACGACGTTTTCATTGCCAGAATAAGCAGCTAAATGTAACGGCGTAAGTCCCGACTCAGCACCCAATAAAGGTACCAATGAGACACCAGTGGGTGCTTCCGACTTTGCAGCTCCAGGCACATGAGATAACAATTCCCGCACGGTTTCTAGTACAAAATAAATAAATAAAGTTTAAGAATAATCAAATATAAACTAACGAATTCTAGAAATATGATCGAAAACTTTACCTGCTTGACCATAGTAAGCTGCAACGTGCAATGGTGTTAAACCCAGCTTTTTACTTGATATCCTTAAAGTATTTGTTGATCGCATTACTTCTAAAACATTCGTATGGCCATGTTCTGCAGCTAAATGCACTGCTGTAAGACCAGTTCTATTTTCATCTGTACACGAAGCTCCTGCTCGAACTAAAACCCTTACGACATCTGCGTGACCACCTTCCGATGCCAGTTGTAACGGTGTTGAATCGTTCAGTTTGTTTCTAGCAGATATTACGCCCGTTCTATCAAACTTCATTAATTCTTCTATTACTTTTACTGACCCTTGAATAGCTGCTATATGAGCACACGTATTACCATCTTTAGTTGTAGCCATTACTAAATTAGGATGTTGTTGTAAAAATAATTGTACGACTTCTGAATAATTGTTCTGAGCAGCTGCGTGTATTGGCTTTTGACCGAATTCATCCGTAGCATCGATATTGGCTCCAAGTTCTAATAAAAGCGTACATACTTCTATTTGTCCACTAGCTGCAGCAAGATGCAAAGGGGTTTGTTTTTTTAACGTCAACACATCTATCATTGCATTATGGTCCCTAATTAGAAATTTAACTAAGTGTGCATAACCATTCATCGCTGCATAATGTAGAGCAGTTCTGCCGTTTCTTGCCTTAGAATTGATAAATGCTTTATTAGTCAGTAGAGCATCACATACTTGTAGGTATCCATGTTCAGCCGCTAAATGTAAAGCAGATCTTCCTTCAACATCAAATACATCTACACGACCATGATTTGCCAATAATGTACTGACAAGTTCCATGTGTCCTCTATTACAGGCAATTAACAAAGGCGTCCATCCTATTGATGATTGTCTATTTAAAGCTTTTCCGACATCCGCTGCAGACATGTGTGTAATCATTTCTGACATGACTTCATTATTACCAGCAATAGCACAAAAGTGGAATGCTGTTTCATGTACATGTTTAGTCTGTAATGTGACATCTGCACCATTTTCTAATAATACTCTTACTACTTCTTTATCCGCAGAAGGAATTTTTACTTCTTCCTTAGTTATTTTGCAAGCATAATGTAGTGCACTTGCACCATCTTCGTCAACAGCATTTATATATGAGGTAGCAATATCTGGACCTTTGTGAGCTTTTACAAATTCTATTAATTGTTTAACAACATCAGGTTTACAACTTCGACATGCCATATGTAGAGGAGTTTCCCCAGTCTGAAAAGATTAATTAATTTAGCTCACAGTAATTATTATTAGATTTATTTATATATTTTTTTTTTTATACCTTTGTTTTCTTTAATGGATCACCGCCATCTTCTAATAGTAGTAATATAGTAGCTAAATTTCCAAATTTTGCCGCAACATGTACCGGAGTTTGACCTTCTTCTGTAGATTTATTTGGGCCTGCACCAGACTTCAATAACATGAGTGCACATTTGTCTCCTAAAATAATATTAGGGATAGAATATAGAATAGTTTTGGATATATTATGATCTATTTACCTGTAAGTACCATCATGAATTAACAGGTTACTATAATATCGGTTAATCGACTTTTATTTAAATGTTAGGAATTAATTATGATTTGTAACAAATTCCTGTATTTTTACTTTAAACACCTGAATTAAACAAGTCAATCAATTCAAAAAGAACAATTAATCGCAAATGAAAATTGTGTGTTTACCATCAGGCGTTCGCGCTGCTATATGCAATGCCGTTTCTCTTTGCTTCCCACATCGTATATGAACATCAGCCCCGTAACCAAGAAGGGTCTCCACGACGGCCGGTTTACAGGATTCCACTGCTATATGTAATGCTGTATAGTTGTCCTGGAAAAAATATTAGACCAGTTTTAAAGAAGCAAACAACATCAACTTAAAAAAGTTCTATAAGTTATACTTGAAGACCATAACTTAAAGTTTTCTTATGATTTTGTCACGCGGGTATTGTTAGACGCTAGTCCTATAATGTAGTTGATCCAAACATCACACGCGGAACTTGTGTATCAAAGTAAAATATTAAATTAAGATAACATCGAAACAATAGGTGATCCGAGGAGCTCTGGCGTTCTTAGGGATAAACTTCGCTTGGCGACGGGTGATCCTTTGAATAGAAAATATTTTGTTTAAAGGGCAGACCGCAGCGAGTGTCCTCGGAAGACTATGCCAATCTTGCTCTCGTAATTTTAGCTTTTAATTTTATTTGTAGTTATTTATAACTTAGTAAATATTAAAATAATTTAGGGCGTCACTCCCCCATTAACTGTTTATGTGCATTCGCTAATTCGTTTCGCAGTGACATAGACATGTTTGCTGGTTCGGTAGCCTCGATTAAGAGAGTATTGAGCGATAAATATAGTGTATAGATTCCAGATGTTCACTCATATTTCTTGTTTATATTTTGTTTTGCTTTTATATATTTTTAGATAGTAGTATAGTCATAGTATAAAATTTAATATTTATTGTCTTCATTTTTAAATTTTGTGTTATTTTTTTATTTTATTATTTAAATACTTTTTTGGTTTATTTAATGTTTAATTTAATCATTAATTGTCGTTGTCTTTATGAATTTAAATTGAATATCAGTGTTAGGTTTACTATTAATAGGTTCCATTCATTTCCCGCTTATGTATAATTTTATTTGTTAATTTTAAGAATGTAACCAGTTTGTAAACTAATTAAAAAAAAAAAAAAACTACTCTATATAATATACTCGTATTTATGACATCAAATTAAGCTGTTCGATCTTTAGATATTTAAGTTATAATGATTTACAGAATGTAAATGACAAAGATGCTGTTGTAAAGTGGTGCTGTTGGTTTGATTGTGTAACTTACATTAGTAGTAACATCGACGCTCTCTCCTTTTTGTAAAAGCGTATTAATAATTCCAACATGGCCATATCTCGCTGCTGTATGTATACTTCGTGCACCATCCTGAAAAGTTGTACACGTAAGGAATGAAACACCTCGTGCATGTTCGTCGCGTCCAATTGTGTAATGTTAACTTTAGTTGGGGCTTTTAGCGGCACGTAACCGAATTGAGGACAAGGTTTCCTTAAGTTTACAATAAGATCTCAAACAGAACGGGTTTTAAATACAATACAGGAGAGGAAGGAAATTAGTACTGACGTATGTTAATCTTATTTTTATATAATTATAAATTTTAATGCACTAAAAAAAGGCGTTTTTAATGGCCAGTTATTTTCTAATAACCAACCTTTGGGAGTGTGTAAAATCTGTATGGGTGCAAATTTATTATGATAAACTACATAAACTAATTAATACATATGACTATAAAATGCTATAAAAAGCCTCTAACAAAGGTCAAAAGGTACACTATAGTAGGTACTCTCTTTTTCAGCATACACTATAAATGAGTTTCTTCTCTCTTTCTAAATATATAAAAGGATATTTAATGTGTTTAGTTTTTCAAATACATGGTCATGTTTTGATTTGTCACAAATGCCTGTAATAGTATTACTACCCTCGTGAGAGTTTTCGTTTGTGGCAGAATTACAAGATTCGATTGGTGATGTTTATTGTAAATAATTGTAACTATTCTTGAGTCTGAAATGACTTAACCATTAAGGATCTTGTCACTTGTCATAATGGGCCTAGTAAAGTTACCTAAACGTGTACCAGCTTTTTGATAACTGGTATAATTTAAAATTGCGTTATTCTTGTGCTTATATTGCCTGCCTTTCTTTTCTATTTGGATAAATAAATACATAGTACTGTCTATTATATGATAGTTATATCTACCTTATTCGGCATATGCAAGTACACTCCTTTCTTGAACAGCATCATAGCACAGTCAGCATGTCCGTTTAGTGAAGCTATATGCATTAGAGTACTACCGTCCTTAGTTCTCTCAAATATGGAAGCTCTGAATTTGTCTGCTAATAGCTCTATTATAGCTGCATGACCATTTTCAGCTGCTAAATGCATTGGTGTCCGATCTGTCAATTTAAAATTGTATTATTGTAATTTTATTTAAAATTAGTATTAATTTGTTTCATTTCTACAACTAGGTTACAAGTTTGTCTAGTTGCACAAAAATATAATTTAACTTAATAACAAATGGCAGGATTAGTTAAAGTTTTAAAAAAGTACGAGACATTCGATGTTCTTATAATCTTAAATTTAAATATTTGCAGAAGTTAATATTATTTTTACCTTCATTATCAGCGATAGCAGCATTAGCTCTGACTCCATAAAAGTATTTGACCAAAGGTTCATCGCCTTCCGCAGCTGCTATGTGTAGTGGAGTTTGTCCTCCTCCATTGACGGCATCTATAGCAGCTCCATAATCTACAAGAATCCTCGCCATATCCACGTCGCGTCTTCGTGCTGCAAGGTGTAAAGCTGTATCTCCAGCTGGTGTTGAAGACTGGAAATAGAATATTGATCATTATTAATCCTTCAGAGATATCGCCAACCAATTTAGGCAGCATGGTAAGAAAAGGCAAAACTCTTCAGATACAAGTAATGTAAACTGTGATGATAATTTCAGGGAATTCATTATCCACCATGCTACTAGTCTAGCACAATGTAAGGTTTGATGAATTACATCGTTTACCGTGGATTTTTTTCAATATATTTCCTTTCGTAATTATTATAATTAATACTCCTCTAATTAAACAAATTTATTTAGTTTGAATATCATTAAATCATTTTAATAAACTGTGTTTGTATTTTAATTATCCAATTTCAATGTTAATTTTTCATACAATATCTTTTAATATCTCTACTGATAATATGAAAATAATTGACAATATATAAATTAGTAACATTTGGTAGTTACATAAATACGTTTCCATCAAAGTTTCAAACTTTTCATTGCGTAATTTTATTCAAAACTAATTTAAATTTTACCTTAAGTTGTTCAGCAGTCTGTGAGCTCAGCAGTTCTCGTACCATGCTCTGGTTTCCAGCCTCCACCGCGAGCAGGAGTGGGATCTTCCCCCTCTGCAATACCAGGTCGCGAATTAGTTTTTTCCACTCCCTCTGACGTGCCTTCTCTTTGTTTAATTCTATGAAACTAAGCTCAAGTTTTTGTAGCTCTTTCGAGCCTAATTGGTTTAAACGATCTGATTTAGAGTTCCCGGGAGACGCGTCTTCTTGGTTATCAGACGACATGCCTTTGTCTTTTACAATTTTGTTTCATGACTAAGTAAAAACTGAAATTTTGGGTGCATCCCCAGCACAAACTTTCACGCTATCTGCGGTAAGGTGCAACACGAACTAAACTGCGACATTAAAAAACTTCGACTTTTGCACACCACGCCAATAGCATCAAATTCAAATCGATTTCAAATTCAATCAAATTTAAACCCACGCTATTTTCATCGATCACGAGAACACACTTTTATTCTAAATCATCTTCAAATTTGTATAATATTATTAATTAACATACATGATCATCCATGTTGAATTTATAACACAAAGAACTATGGAATTTACTGCTTTCGTTGGCAGCTTAAAACTGACTGGAAGGCATTGTATTAAAATTAGTAATTTTCGAATTTCCTCAGTGACGTTAAAACTAATAGTAGTGGATTCCGTGAGCTACGAGTATTTGCATTGTAAATTCGCTTATGACGCTGACTCGCAAAAGCTCGACGGATAATTAACTACTTTCTATTCCTAACACTTAAGGAGGTCATACCTTACCTAGTAATAAAATGTAGTTGCCTAATAATTTTAACTAAATCAAATCTAAATGTACTCGTAATTGACCTTAGTTAAAATAACGGGTGTTCAGTGGAAGAATTCGAAAATTTCTGTAACCGTTGAGCGGAAAAATTGTTTAGTTGGTGGAAACTTAGAACAATTGACAAATTTCGGTTCACAAAAAAAGTGGCTCCGCGCCGCCTAGTAGACGGTAGGTACTAAATTTAATGTCTGTGGTTTGAACATAATCGAATTGTCATTCATTCATTAATTCAATCATTTGTTTCAATTCATCAAGATGTCCAAAGCAAGACCAAGACTTGTCTCGCAAGACTCTTGCTCCGACTCAATATATCTATTTTTCTAATTGTACTAAGGAAATCTTGTGAGTATCTGTCCGCAAACTACTATTTCGGCAACTAATAGTCTGTTTTACTTGAAATTTGAAATAGTTATTTATTTAGTTATTACCAGTGCGTCTCCGTGGTCTAACAGTTAAGTCCGTGGATTTAGCTCGGAGGCTTAATTTCTGGTCGGGACACAATAATTTATTTGTGATATTTCTCGAGTTTGGTACGCTAGGGACATCGACGAGACTGCCACTTGTCATGATGGGCCTATAGTAAAGTTGCAAGTTCCTAATATTTGCAAACGAGCTCTCCAAGTTCCAAATACCTAAGCGTTAAATTATTTCCTTTGGAATCAAAAAAAATACGGACACGACGCAATGACAATTTGTTGAAATCCATAACCCAAAAAAAGTTAACATTTTTAACAAAATTAGGAAAAAATATCTACGCAAGACTCTCGCAAGACTAAGACCAAGACGAAGACTAGGATAAGTTTTGGTATTGGTCTTGCAACCATATCAGTGGTCTTGTTATTGATCTTGGTCTTGCAAAAAAGCAAGACCAAGACTGCAAGACCAAGACCAAATTGGGCAACACTAATTGAATGGTAAACTAGTAACATAATACACAATATTTTTTTTTTTTTGCGCGCAGGTAATTGTTTGCGTGATCAAAACCAAATTTCGGATATAATACTATTCCTATATAAAAGAAATACCCATAATAGGTATGTATGTCACTTTAAGTATCCTACCATCCACTTGGCTACGCTAGTGTTCGGGTCGAATAAGAGTTTTTTTGCGTGAGTAGCCACTCTTTTTCCAATTAGTTACTCTTTGGTTTAGTCAAGATGTCGCAGTAGAAGGGTGAACAACGTGCGTTGATGATATAGAATTATTTGAAAACTAACGATTCCGCTACCATTTATTTATTTATATAGTACACGCAGCAGTACATATATAATATAGTTATAACTAAACCTTAAATTAAATAAACTATAATGCAACAAAAACTAAATTTAACCTAAAAAAATTAACAAAACTTATAAAAAAAATATTGAACACTTAAAAAAAAATAGCTCCTAGAAATCGCTGTCCTGTGGCATGGTGCCCAATATTAATAGCAGTATTTCTCCTCTGAATTAAGGATACATAATTATTGAGAGAAAAACTGCCAACCCTATTGTCACCAGAGACGTCTATGAGCCTTGGAACAATTTCTTTATAAAAAGCTTTTAGTTCTGATTCCCACGGGCCCAACTATTCTACAGAAAACGTCTAAAATAAGTAAATATTGCAAATCGTTTCATATTTTCGACGCTTGAGGATCTGCTGAAGCACCAGCTCTAACAGAAGTGTCTTGAAGGTGGGAAGGGGCTAGGGAATCCGATTAGGTAAAAGTTCACACCAGGGATTGGCCCAATCTCCAAGGTACTAATGTCATTCCGTCTGGACGCTAGACGCCATCGTCTCCACTCAAAATGGTTGGTTCTAGAATAGATGGGTTCGAGGCTACTGCAAGAGTTCTACGAATGAGAACGACCTGCACTTTTAGAACACGACAGCCCGTGGTGACCAAGCTCATCGACATCTTTACCACATCGACAACGATGTGGTTCACACACTTTTATGCTCAGTCGTAGGCAGACAGATGCGTAAGAAGCTATTTTCTCAAAGTGTACCCAATTTTTTAAACTTATCTTATATATGACCCATTTGGGGTCACTTTTAAATGCACCTTCAGCTAGTGTTTTATTTATTTGATCGTGATATGTGAGTCTCTTTTTTATGGGCCTCTTTTACCCACAACTATCGCATTATATACCTGATTTGTCAATCTTTCTTCGCTCATCTTTTCAACATGTCCGAACCATCGCAGCATGCCTGTCCTTATTTTTGTCCCTATGCTTTCTTTTATACCTGCCCTTTTCCATATTTCGACGTTAGGTATGTTGTCGGCCAAAGTGACGCCGCATATCAGACGCAACGACCTCATTTCCAATAATTGAATAAATCATTTAAATCATATAAATTGTAATAGTTTGAAATTATCAAAACATTCCATAATTCAACGTTTGTTTTTATTTTTATAAGTCAACAAACGCGTTTATGAGGCTGGGGGCGTTTCAGAAGTTCGTCAGTTTCTCCCTTGAGGCTGGCGGCACCAGGCACGGCTCCGCACGCGATTGCTGCCGCGACGCCATACCATGTCGATGTCGATGCATCCACTGTGACATCTGCATATCGATCAATCAACATCCATTCTAATATTATAAATGTGAAAGAAGCTTTGACTGTATGTATGTATGAACGTCTGGTTGTCTGTCTTTAATATAGTACTAGACCGATTTCAATGTAAATACATCTTCAAAATTCGCAATCGTTTATTTGCTTTAAATTATTTGGTACATACAGTAATATGGTTAGTTAGTTGGCTCTGCAAATTTAGCCATTATTGTGGCATGCAAAAATGAAATTTTAATATTTCATAAAATATCTTGTATGGGGATTTTGAAAATCTTCGGATAACTGATGGACATCATTCATCTTGTATGATGATTTGGGCTAAAATGTATACACAGTTATGTATTTATATAATAAGGTATAATAATAAGGTATGCTACGATGGTTCGGGCATGTTGAAAGGATAAGCGAAGAAAAATTTACGACCCAGATATATAATGCGAAAGTTGAGGGTAAAAGAGCCTCCTATCGGACCGAGACTTACAAATCACGATCAAATAAATAAAACACTGACGAAAGGTACATTAAAAGGCCTTTGTAACAAAAGGGCATGTATGAAGAGGTTGATAAATGTCGACTGTTGGATATGCGACTTATTGTTTTGAAGTTGACATAATGAATTTGTTAATTTAATAATATAATTTCCTATAAACTGTACAATGTATTTTACTGAAGATATTTAATAAAGGCGACGAGAATTATGGATGCAGAGCAATTTAAAGAATTAATTAATACACTGACAAAGACATGGCGAGGAAGCGGCAATACAACTCAATCACCTGAACTGTCACTGGACTCATACAATAAATATCACCGTGGCAAGCTTACAATATTAATTCTCCTTGAAAATCAAAATTGGCATTTGACGTCATTGCAAATGGCACATACTTTCAATGAGAACAACAAATATGTGGTAGGCGGACTGATGGTGGTAAGTTGCCCAGTCTGCCGAGGCGGGGAAGTATCCACCATTAGTGCCGATAAACCCTGTAGAGTGTATCCACACGTTTCGTGATCAGGCTCCAATTACCGTCATGCCCAGTTAAGGCGGCATAGTGTTAGGGACTGATGTCAGTTATGCGTGTCTGATTCCAGTTGCTAACATTCATGGACCTCGAGCGCCACTAACCATCAGGTGGGCGCAAGATCACATGTCGTGCTAGTAAAAAAAAAAAAACTATAGTCAGAGTTGCACCTAATTAAGTCTCTGTATTTGTAACGATTAAAGTTAAAAATGGCGTCGTAACTATGTACCCGCTGACGGCTGACCTTTAAAATAAATCTGGTACATACGACGCGATTTTTTTTAACTTTAATTATTAACCCAGATAGCGTTTTCTCCCAACTCATTAGGTAAGTTATTATTATTGAACGGTAAGTTCGTTGGAATCGAATATTCCAAAAGACTACAACATGAAGACGAACTAATAGTATGATCTCACAGAAGAAATGATCAGGAACGGATTCAAGGCTCAGCTTCACGCAGTTGAAGTTGGCGAGATAGGAATACTAGCAAAATCTTTGCACCACGTAATGAAATAATTGGGTCTAAGCAGGTCTGCCGTCATTACATTTATGAAACGAACTTCCAAGACGGCATTAATGGTATCATACAGTATTTGGTTGGCCAGGGAGAGGAGCAGAATGGTCAATGGTAAGCGTCTCGTTGTACAATAAAAAGAAGGCATCTTTTCTAAATCCGCCTACAGTTGGCCAAAAGCCAGAAAAACCATTCTTCTTATCTCTCTTTCCCACACACGAAGGACCCGACACTCGCACTATGAAATGCTCAGAAATTTGTCTTCAAACTAACTGAACAGGATAGTGTTTTCTCGGAACTTGAAACAAGTTATTCATATTGAACAAATAGTATAATCTCACAGAAGAAATGATCAGGAACGGATTTTTGACTCAGCTTTATGTGGAAGTTGGTTTCAGCAAAATCTTTGCGCCACTTACTTGCAAGCTTGCACCATTCTTCTTCCACTCTCGATGGATTGAACTAATGAATTAGTAACATTAATGTGTTATCTTGACTCACCCCATCATTCCTTAGTCGGATGTCTTTCCCTGCAGACGTGAGTAAGGCGCGTAGTATACTGGTAGCAGTGCCGGTCTGTCTGCTTGCAACTAGATGGACAGCCGTCTGCTGTCGACTCTGTAAAGTCATTTCATAAATATTTAACGTAAGAAAATATTATTTTAGTAAAAAAAAAAGTAAAACAAAAAAACCTAATTTAAATATAAATCGTATCCGCGCGGAATGGGGGCAAGAACGCTGGCCGCATTTCCTCGCTGAATCGCTATGCTGAGCGATTGTCCAGAGCGGACAATTAGACGAAGGGTGATGTTTTTTAAAAATGTTTTAGCGCTTGGAACGGACCTAAAGTCTCTACAGCAAACGGCACAAACATATATCTTTGATTACGTATTTGCGCCGCTTGTAAGATTCTGCGCGTTCAGCTGCGACTCCCGCTTTTAGCGTTATTCCCCTTCTTCTTAGTCGCTACACTCTTGGCAGAGTTATCGTGGTCGTCACTTGAGTGTCAGTGGCACGCTTAACAAGCCGTCGCCACTCGTCTCGAACTGCAGCTTTCCTGGAGCACTCATGTAGGGGGTGATCCATTACTGCTTTAACCTGGTCAGTCCATCTCATCGGAGACCTACCACGCATTCTCTTGCCATCGACTTTTCCCTGAACTACAAGGCGCTCAATGGATGTATCTCCACGCCGCGACACGTGTCCAAAGAAAGTGAGAATGCGTGATTGCACGATTGAGGAAAGGCGTTGTCCTATCTCTAGTTCCTCCAGGATGTGACAAAGCAAAGTGTCGACACAAGTGGTATCCCACACTAATTGTTACAAATTGAAGGTCTTTGCCTTGAAAAATAATAATTTATTTTCTTATTACGATTTTTAATATTTAGAGTGTTTAGAATTTGACTTGTAGAATTATCTAAATTTTGTTATTTATTATCAATTATATTTTCCTCTCTAAAAAGCAAAGTATTTCATTTTATAGTGGCGACCGTGCGTAAATAAATAATGGAACCTGAATTTAAAACATGAAAGCTTTTTAGAGAGGAAAATATAATTGATAATAAATAACAAAATTTAGACAATTCTACAAGTCAAATTCTAAAGATTCTAAAACAATAACTAAATTAAATAACTGTTTGGTATTTTTATTATTCGTCTAGTCTAGATCTAATATTATTAGTTGTGTTTAAAATGTCAGGTCTATGAGAGTCATCGTCACTGGTTTGTATGTCAGTTATATTGTAAAATTGTTCTTCGTAAAAATCATAATTGTAACGCCCGTCCCCGCTTCCAGGAGATAAGCGTCATACCATCAGGTCTCTTGCCATGACTCTTTAAAAACATATATAACGTCGTATTTTATTGCTTTTTATAACTATATCTAAACGGAAGCATAAACATTAATTTTATATTTCTCAAAGTCTACAAACACGTTTTTATATCCTCTTTGAAAGATAGATAAATAAATTCTTTATTGCACAGAAAATTAAACATTTTACAGTACATAGGCGAGCTTAATGTCTAAAAAACATTATCTAACAGCTAACCTTTAGGAGAAGTGAGCAGAAATATACTACTTATGACTTTAAAAAGCTATGATACTTATCTGCTGATATATACATAAATAACACATAATTATACTTTACTACATACTATATATAAATGTACAAATAATACAATCATATACGGACTCTGTCTAGTTATGTAGATTCGTCTTGCTTTTTGTAAAAGTGTACGGTAAGCGGTGGTGGCTCGGTTGTAAGAACGCGTGCCTTAAATTCTACAAAGGTCGGTTCAAACCCACCCGGCATGTACCAATGAGAAATACACTCTTCTTACGTACATTTGTCATAGTTTTACAACACCACCGTTCCCGTGCCTCGGAGAGCACGTTAAGCCGTCGATCCCGGTTCCATTAATACCAACTTGTGGAAGCGTTAATAAATTGTCATTAAAATTGACATCATATCCTCGCCAAGCTGTCTGGCCAGAGCGTGGCGAGTGTAGGCCAAATTCTCCAGATATATGTTCTGGAAGGCCCATCTCCAACAGTAGAGTTCTAGGACGCTGTGTTCTAGGGGCTGTAATGATAATTAATGAATGATATACCAATATCTACATACAAATTACTAATACATAAATAAGCCATACTATAGATATATATATATATATATATATACTAATATAACATAAATAAAACTATTTACATGATAAAATTGGATCCATTTATATTATCTCCGACAGCTACACGACGCATTCTTACAAAACGTGTCGCCAGTGATTCTCATTAATAGTATTATATTTACATATATTGTAAATTTATTGTTTGGTTTATTTCATTTTTATTATTTTCTATTTAATTGTTTTTATTAGGTATTTATGTATAATTGTTTATATATATATATATATATATATATATTTTTGTTCTATGTTATGTAGTTTATTGTTATTAGTTTTAAGTTTAGGTTAATTTTACTTTAGGTTTCGTGTTGTTATTGCAGCGAGCACCACCTAATTATGTAATTTTACCTTTCGGTGGCAACTTGTCAATAGCCATACCCTACCCATATGTACTGTATATATATTTTATGTATCTAGCTGTAAGTTGTCCTTAAAAAAAATAAAAAAATAAAAAATATATATAAAAAAGTACAGGCAGACAAAAAAAAATCTTTGAATAAAGAATGGGTTGTGAAAGCGAGATAGATACGATTGATAGGTAATACTACTTACCCCACCAGTAGAAAAAGGGTCGACTCCTCTTTTGGTGAGCAGAAGTTTTACAATGTCTTCCCTCGAATACATCGCCGATATGTGAAGCACATTGTAGTTGTCCTAGAAAATATAGTTACGTTGAGTTACTGAAAAAAAAAGTATCATCACGATCACCCTTTCGGGGTGGTGAGTAATCACGCTTATAAATAAGCGGATTCACATTTAGCCAACTTTACTATAGGCCAATCATGACAAGTGGCAAGGTCGTCGATGTCTCCAGCGTACCAAACTCGAGAAATATCACAAATAAATTCAATATTAATTAAATTTATTTTATTAAACTGCCTCCGTGGTCTGGCGGTTAAGTCCGTGGATTATATTAATATTTATATAATACCTATGTTACCCAAACTGTTGCAAATTAATAAATCGACATTTATAGTTGGAAAATGTGATAATATCTACGGCACCATTTAAGATTAACTCTTTAATTTCCAGTAAATCTTTTATTGACATCAGTCTGTACAACTATGCAGGCTGACGGAAGAAGTTACTCAAAAGTGTTGCAATTTTACACAAAATCATTTATAGTTAGAAAGTGCGATAATATCTACGGCGCCCTTCAAGATAAGCCCCCTTGATTGCCAGTAAATTACGTGATTTGCCTCCTCCAAACCAAGGTCACAATTGCAGCCTTTGACACGTGACCCCGCTACGAACTTACTCATTTAATTTTATCAAACAAAAGGAGTTTCACCTTTAGGTTCTATGACTATTCATTTTTTTTTTACTGTCCGACATGTGACTACTCCTACCTAATGGTAGGCAATACGTTTGAAAATGGAAGCAAATGACTTTTATGTTCTGACGATTTTAGATCCGGTTTTAGATGGCAGAGAGAGACGGTTTATAGGTTTTTAGTCCGTAGGCGCCTTGGGGTCTCCTTACGGTGAGTCGGACATGCGTTCAGGCTGGGGTGGTATCATTGATGATTTATCGATTCACCGTCTTTAAAAAAAATAGTTTTACTTTGGAACTGATTAAAGGAGGACCCCTAGTTTCTTCAGCATTATAGATATATATATGTACTGATCACAGTAAAAACATTGTTAGATAACAAATTAGAAGTATTTATATTATATTAAGTTACTAAAATTGTCTCATATAAAGTAAGTCTTGTTTGATGTCGTGTTATTTTTATACAAATATCATCATGGCAAACTTACAATATTAATTCTCCTTGAAAGTAAAAATTGGCATTTGACATCATTGCAAAAGGCACACACTTTCAACAAGAACAACAAATAAGTGGTAGGTGGACTGATGGTGATAAATAGCCCAGTCTGCCGGGGTGGAGAAGTATCCACCATTCGTGCCGATAAACCCAGTAAAGTGTATCCACACGTTTCGAGATCAGGCTCGAATTGCCGTCATGCCAAGTCGAGACGGCATAGTATTAGGGACTGATGTCAGTCATTAGTGTCTGATTCCAGTTACTAACATAATATCCACTTTGTTTTCCCGTATATAAATCTGGCGATAGGAATATTCTAAGAATGCTCGCTCGCTTGATGTAAACGACGCACGAACTTGTAAACTGTTGCATAGAGCGTTATTGCATGTTAGGATATGCTTGCTTTTCAAAGCAATTGAGCATTTACATAAGTTCCAGTTCTTGTTGCTCTTATATATTATTCTATAAATAATTTATTCGAAAAAATATTTACAACATATAAAATAAAATTAATAATAATACTAAGGATAGGGATATAAGTCCCGTCCGCGTGAAATGGCGGCAAGAACGCTGGTTGCATTTCCCCGCAATTGTAATACAGATTCTCTGGGCGAAGAAAGAGCCAGTCAGCGGAGGAGACGACAAGACGCGGTGTTATGTCTTTTAAAAACTTTTTTGCGCTTAACCTTCATGGGCCCAGAGTTTCTACAGCAAACGGCACAAATATGTAATCTTTTAATATACTTGCATAATTGCACCGCTTGCTGGACTCCGCATTTTCCGCCGCGGCTCCCGCTTTATGCGCTGTCCCTCTGTTCTTTTGGTGTAAATAGTAAAACCTCGTTGTCGTTTACACCAAGTAAAAACGACCGACCGACTGTTTAATCTAAACCCACCTTTATAGGGCAAACCGATTTCGTCATCAATTGTTTTGTTATAATTTCTTGGCGTTGTTCAATGGCCTCTAGTTAGTCACTTCGTCGGGTGACCAAGAGGGTTGATTCGCAGATTGCGTGCAAGCAGCTGTGACTGGTCATTTTCTAACTGCGACCGTAATGTCACGGTCATCAAGTGATTCAGAATCGTACAACGGATTTGATTGTCAATGAGTTTCGGAAATATTTCGCAAAGAGTAATTTTCATTCGAGTTCTAAAGTCCAGGTATTTACCGAAGCTTTATCTATTATGGTCGCCAAGAGTTCTAGCAACAATACATATTTCTTTATAAACATAATTGCACAAAGTACAAGAAAAAAGTATCATCACGACCGTTTCCCTTTCGGGGTGGTCAGAAACCACGCTTATGAATAAGCGGATTCACATTTGCCAACTTTACTATAGGCCAATCATGACAAGTGGCAAGCTTGGCGATGTCTCCAGCGCGATTAATTAAATGTATTTTTATTTACATTAATAAATATTTTTGTGTCCCGACCAGGAATCGAACCCGGTACTTTCAAGTCTAAATCCACGGACTAACCGCTAGACCACGGAGGCAGTACATAGGCTGACTTAATGCCCGAAGACATTCTCTGACAGCCAAACCTTGATTGATCAAATGTAGGCGCAATCATTAAGATAATACGAGAAATAAATAACTATTTAAATTGCCAGCTAATTAATATATACTTACTTTATATGGAATAAATAACTAAATACTAATACATACATATTACTATACATATATATACCATCTACTAACGCTGTGTGGAACTATTTAGAAAGTATGAAAACATACATAGATTTCCAATTAAACCTAGATGTTTCACGTATTGTAGGCAATCACCACATGCTAAGCTGTATCCGTAAGACCGTGGATTTAAACTCAGAGTTACCGGTTTCTATTCCTGGTCGGGACACAATAATAAATGTAATTTATTTGTGATATTTCTCGAGTTTGGTACCCAAGAGACATCGCCGAGCTTGCCACTTGTCATGATCCTTTTCTTTCAATATCACCATGGCAAGCTGAGAATATTAGTTCTTTTGACATCATTGCAAATGGCACATACTTTCAACGAGAACAACAAATAAAAGGTAGGCGGACTGCTAGTGGTAATTTTCCCAGTCTGCCGGGGCGGGGTAGTATCCACCGTTCGTGCCGATAAACCCAGTAAAGTGTATCCACACTATAAAGGTCATTACCATGTCGTGCATGTACATTTAAACAAAAAAAGGACTTACGGTGCTACGTATTACAGAATGCAATCTATACCTATTTTTGTGGCAATTTAAAAAAAAAACAAAATATGAATTAATTAGCGAAGTACAGTAACCGTTAGCATTTTTTTTTATTCGGCCCGGTCTATACTTTTAAGTCAATGATTATATGTGTATTTAAATCGTGAACTACATTTTGCCTATCGCGCCATCTTTCTTAGATTATACCTACGACTACATACGAGTACGTTCAGCCTAAAGCTGGATCCACATATGTATAATTTTCCCGATCCAATAACCGTAATCGTATCACTAAAGCGTATCATGATCGCCAGTGTGGATGCGGTCACGATACGCTGCCGATACGCCACAACTCCGCGTTTTAAATCAACTTTTTATAATTAGTGGCACTAAGTTAGTTTTTTTATTTTTTATTACAGCCCACAGAACATAGAGTCCTAGACCTCTACTGTTGGAGATGGGCATTACAGCACTCTCCACGCTGGCCAGGGTTGGCGAGGGTCTGATGTCAATTTTAAATGACTATTTAATAACGATATCAGACCTACAGATTACGTTGCTGTCCGATGCAAAGGGAAATGGGAAAGTGGTGTTGTAAATATATTCAAATATCAAATGTAATCAAGAAAAGTGTATTTGTCATTCAACTGACCTTTTGATGCTTTTAAGGAAAGCTTTCTTACAACCGTGGCATAACCGCTCTTTTTGTTAACTTCAATCGTGACAACTACAGAGACGTTGTTTTGGTACAAACTAAGAAACTATTTTATTTCGGAAGTTCATTTTTTTTTCCATTCTAATTGGCTATTTTAATACTAATAGTTTGTATGGAGAAACCAAAAAAAAATGGAATAGAAAATGTTAGGTTGTAGGCGGAGTGATGGTGTTAATTAGCCCGGTCTGCTGGGGCGGGGATATATGCACTGTTCATGCCGAGCAATCCTGTCGAGTGTATCCACACGTTTCGGGATCAGTCTCGAATTGCCGTCAAGCTCAGTCGAGCCGGCATAGTGTTAGGGACTGATGTCAGACATAAGTGTCTGATTCCAGTTGCTAACATTTATATACCTCGCGCGCTACATACCATCAACTGAGCGCAAGGTCACACGTCGCGTTGTGCTAGTAAAAAAAGAAGTTGTTTGTTTATATCAATGGAATCACATATGAATGTGAAGTACGAGTAAGAGCATACAATAGTCACACGGTATGTGGATCCAGATTAATGTTTTACTAGTTCTTTCGTTCCAGTTTAGTTAAGTACCTAATATTTTAAATCTACGAGTAGGTATATTATCGTTTTATTGAGAATTTTACAGCGTTTTTGATTTCTGAGTTTATTCGTAGACTATTTTTATTTTATGATGTATATATACTCGTACAAATATTTGATTGATTTTTATTCATCATTATGTTTATTTATTTTAAATCAGAAATCAAACAATTATAGCATTTTATTAGGAGTTATACGGAAGTGTTAAATTTTTCAGTTTATTCATAGTTAAAGCAATGATCAAGACGTTTTTTACGATGTTTATTTAATAGTTGGATATAATATTAATGTTTTTTTATATACACAACATATTGTGACCTTGCGCCCACCTGATGAAAAGTGGCGCGCGAAATCAATGAAATTTGGCAACTGGAATAAGACACCAGATCCACGCTGAAACGCATGAAGGAACGCCGAAGATCGAAACCGTTGGAGTCGACTGGTGGATGAGCTGTGACTGCGACGAAGTCACAACCCCCGACTAAGGAGGAGGACGAAGCATGACAAAATGATGAACGTATTAATAATATTATTATCGACCGCCTCCGTGATCTAGTGGTAACAAACGTTGCCGTGAACTCAAAAGGTCATGGGTTCGATTCCCACCGGGGGCAAGTTGTACATTGTATAATTTGTCTCGTTCTGGGTGTTTATATGTATAATATGTATATATTTACAAAAAAAAAAAGTATAATATGTAGTTTATCAACCATCTAGTTTCCGTAACACAAGCCTCGTAGCTTACCACGGAAATTAGATGGCGCTGTGTGACCTGTCTGGAAATATTATTATTATTGGCATATCAAATTTTAGTGATTCATCATAGGCCAAAGTTATACTTCTTGTCCATGTACTATGTACTGTCATAGACTAATTAATACTGAAACGATTGTACTTTAATTCTCGTTTGGCTTCTTGCCCTATCTTCTTATACCTATATGTAATGTTTCTCGGATAAATACGGGTAAATACTTACATTATTTCTCGCACCAACGTCAGAGCCCAGTTCTATCAGCCTTTCAACAAACGATGTTCTATTATCCTTTACGGCTAACATTAGCGGTGTCATTCCTGTGGCCTGAAACAAACGATCATAATTAGTAAAAAAGGTTTAATAAAAAAAAAATCGAGACCTCGAAGATATGGAAGAACAAGAACTGGCTGAGGAGTAAGTTCCTTTACAAGAGCCATTGCGCTAGGACTCGTATTCTTCCAGCATACCTCCAAAACTATGAGGTGGGATAAATGTCATAATATGACATGAAAATGAAAATAATCTGCTCTTGTTTGAAATAATTTTATGTAAATATCACCATGGCAAGCTTACAATATTAGTCCTCTGTGAAAGTAAAAATTGGCATTAGAAATAAATAAAAAAAAAAATAAAATCGTTTATTGATCCAATTAACTTACACTGTTAGCAACCGTGCCGCAGGTCGTAGCATACCATTTTGTTTTATCCGGTCGACAGAAAATACAATTTATTTTATTATTAAACAATCAATTATTATCAAACAAAACAGCACAAACAAATACCCACCAAAATTGTTCTGTGTGAGTATGTAGGTGTGAGTGTATATGTAGTTGTGTGTGTATGTGTGTCTATATCAACGTGGATCGGTGAACGGTGGAAGGTTTCCAGTTCCCGTGTAATCCCTCTGACTGTGCCATTTTTTGAACCTACTGAAAAGTTGTCTATGTAATAATGTTTCTCTCTTGTCACCTCCTAGATCTTGGACATACTTATTTATGGCTCTGGGGCCAATTACAAGATAGGAGCTATGTAACGCTTTTTTGGATGTAGGTACATCTAGTAGGCATGTTCTCTTATTGTTTATAATTATTTTATTGCATTTAATATATTTCTGTACAGCCTTAGCAATGAACATTTGTCGGACAGATAGAACACAAATGACACATACTTTCAACGAGAACAACGAATAGGTGGAGCAAGGAGGTCTCCACCGTTCGTGCCGATAAACCCAGTAAAGTATATCCACATATTTCGGGATCAGGCTCGAATTGCCGTCATGCCCAGTCAAGCCGGCATAGTGTTAGAGACTGGTGTTAGTCATGAGTGCCTGATTCCAGTTGCTAACATTCATGAACCTCGCACGCCCTTTACTATCAGGTGGACGCAAGTTCACATGTCGTGCTAGTATAATAATAAAAAAGTCCTTCAAGCGAAGTGTGAAAAAGCATCTAGTCAAGCCGGCATAGTGTTAGGGACTGATGTAAGTGAGTGTCCGATTCCAGTTGCTAACATTCATGGACCTCGCGCGCCACTTACCATTAGGTGGGCGCAAGGTCTCATGTCGTGCTAGTATAATATATATATATATATATATTTGTTATTATAAAAATAATAATAATCTTTATTTTAGACATTAAAACACAAAAGGCCCATATATATATACCTTAAAAACTAACATATATAAATATACACTACACTACAGCTTCCGCATTTTCATCTTATTGTGGTCAAAATAATAGTCATTGGGTACGGCGACCACCTTCTGATGAATGCTGAATGCTGCAGTGAGGGTCGGCGCCGGGGTCCTCTTTGTTGGTTCACAAGGGTTCGGTGCTGCGGTAGGTACAGGCTGCGCCAGAGAAGCTTACTTATTTGAAAAAACTCCCGAGCGGTGAGTTGGGTGGGTAGAGGGGTGAGGGGGGGCGCTATTGGAGGGGGAACTCTCCAAGTTTGTTTCTTCCTCTAGTCAGTTGCCATCATGCTCTGGCCTAGAGAAAAGCGGGCATACGCCGTCGAGAGCTTCTTTTCTAACGGTCGCTCACTTGTTGCTACGCAACGTGCCTTCCGCGCTCGCTTTAAAATTCTTTTTTTCTTCCAAGCCTCGAAGAAATAAACGCTAAGGAGCAGAGAGCTTTCAACAAGATGGAGCCACAGCACACACAGCACGAGGCTCAATGAATTTGTTGCGACAACATTTCCCCGACCGGCTTATCTCTCTCAGAGGCGATCTCACATGGCCGGCTCGCTCTCCAGATTTGGCTCCATGCGATCTCTTTTATGGGGTTATTTGAAATCCCTGGTTTATGTCGATCGGCCACGGACAATAGCTCACCTCAAAAACAACATTCGCGACGCCATTGCCAACATAGCGATTAATATGCCGCAAAGAGTGGACACTAACTTCAGAAATCGACTTAATCAGTGTATGCGCAATGGGGGTCGCCATTTAACTGATATCATTTTCAAGTCTGTATAAAAAAAATATGGGATATTGTATTCTAAAATAAAATAAAAATTAAAACAATAACTGAAGTACTTTTGTTTTTAATGACGTTTCAAATAAGTAAGTTTCTCTGGCGCACCCTGTACTAGGTTACACTGTTGTGTAAAATTCTAAGTCGATTAAAGGAGTTTCCTGAATGCACTGTCATAGAATAATTAATTCTGAGACGATTCTCATACAGTTTGGCTTGTTGCCCTGTCTTGTTATAGTATATTTAATGCCTTTGAATGTGGGCCATAAATATTTATGAAGAAAACGTTAGGTCCGGTAAATACTACTGGTATACATTATAGTACCGCGAAGTTGCGATGCGGAAAGCTTTTATAATAACTACAAACTAGACTCAAATTCATAGTAAGGTAACGACACCTATTGTTAAACCAAAAATAAATGGGCTACTATTTTTATTTATTTATTTAAAAACTTAATTGTAAATCTATACAAAAGGCGAACGTAATGCCGCAAGACATTCTCTTCCCGTTAACCTTTGGGACATTGGGACATTTAAATATGAGTACGGTGCAAATAGAGAAATAAAATATTAAAATGAAACATAAATAATATTAAAAATTAACTCACTTAGACAACTATAATATATATTATATACATGTATATAATATATACACATACATACTAATACTACATAAATATAATACAATAAAATTATATAATAATACATAAATACCTTAATGTTAATAATAACTACCTACAATGGATTAAAGTCAGTAAAAAGTTAAGCTAGTGACTTATAAAAATGACTGTACTGTGTCTTTTCTTGAATATTGGTCTACTGAGTGTCTGATTGTCTGATTCCAGTTGTTAACATTCATGGACCTCGCGCGCCACTTAGTTAGTTTTGAGTTTTTTTTTTTAATGCCTAGTTTCAATACTTTTTTTTTATGATAAAAATATTTATTCGAAGTAGATACAAAAATATTAAAATAAAATAGAATAAAAAACTAATTATAAATATTACTAAACTAAAAATACCTATGAAATTAAAACTATTTTGAGTTATTTTTAAATATCCTAGAAAAAGTAAAAAGTAAAAGGTTTCCCTTTTGGGGTAGTCAGAAACCACGCTTATAAATAAGCTGATTCACTTTTAGATCCAACTTTACTATAGGCCAATAATGACAAGTGGCAAGCTCGTCGATGTCTCCAGCGTACCAAACTCGAGAAATATCACAAATAAATTAAATATTATTTATTTACATTAATATGTTTGTGTCCCGACCAGGAATCGAACCCGGTTAAGTAAAATATCTTAGTTTATTAGTATAGTCTTTTATATTAGAACTTAATATGGCAGCATCACTTAATATATAATTTTATTATGCATATTATTAATTATTTCTTTATGGTCTTAATTATTACAAAAACTATCACAGCATTTACTTAATTCCTTAGGAAAGTCAATATATTTTAAGTTTTTATTACAGTATTCACGATATACATTTATATGTGGCACAGCATTTACTTAATTCCTTAGGAAAGTCAATATCTTTTAAATTTTTATTACAGTATTCACGATATACATTTATATGTGGCACATCTCTATCATTCTATAAAAAAATATTTCGTGGTATATTTTTACTATGTATTTTATGTCTCAATATGTCTAACTTACACTCTATCACTAAGGGGAAGTGATCCGACCAAAATATGTCATGACCCACAGCTACACCGACGATCGACAGGAATTACTCTTTAATCAGAAACGTTGACATCAGTAAGAGAACCAAAGTTACCGACATAGCTTTAAATTAGCAAGCAAAGTGGCAATGGGCTGGACTTATATGTCGCAGAACCGATGAACGATGGAGTAGACGGGTTCTGGAGTGGAGACTACGTACTGGAAGTCGCAGAGTAGGACGACCCCCTGTCAAATGGACAAATGACCTGAGGAAAGTCGGTAGTGGGGAATGTATGAGGGTGGCAGAAAATCGTATGAAGTGCCATATATCCAGCAATGGAGAGACACAGGCTGATGATGACGATGAAACAAAAGACAAGCATGAAAGTGCAATTAAAAGCTCACTGATATGGTAGAAAATAACCTTCCGTTTATATTTAAAAGAACATTTTTTCTTTCCTACATGGTGTATAAAAAATAAACACAAGGTCAAATGTCACATAAACTTAACACCTTACAACCTTTTAGCTACGGACTGTCCTCGTTGGCTTCAGTTTAATGCAGAATTATTTCTAATGGTAAAACAAAAAGATCACAAATCATTACTACCATAATCCATTTCAAAGAAGTCGGAGATCAATTTTTTAATGACATCGGTTAAATTAAGCAAGCCTAAAAAGCCTTATGTACATTCGTCATAGATGATTTATGTAGTCTATGTATGTAAACCTATATTACTATTTATGAAGTTTATTGGTTAGAATTGCACCCCACATATTTAAATTTAAAGGTACAAAGAACAGCTATCAAACAAAACATTTATTGAAATCATAGACAATTGAACAATCCTGTCGAGTTTGCTAGTCTAAAAAAAAATACAAAAAAATGGTAATAATAAAAAAGGAGTTAATGTTTGAAAAATTATATAAAATATAAAACATGCAATTAAAAATAAAACCTATAAATATGTAAGTAATATCTAATAAGAATATAAAAAGAAAACATCGGAAAAAACATGAAACAAAATATTCAGACATGATATTTATTTTTCCTTCCTAACTTTCTTAACTTATCATACATACCTACTGACCATCAATTTAGTGAGATTAATTTTGAATAAGTGTTTTATTTACCGCTAAATAATATAATATATAATAAGTGCCGTTACAGTTAATTAAGACAATGTTTCATAGTCATTCTTCAACTGCCTCCGTGGTCTGGAATTAGACTCGGAGGTACTGGGTTCGATTCCTGGTCGGGACACAAAAATATTTATTAATGTAAATAAATACATTTAATTAATACTTAATTGATTTATGATATTTCTCGAGTTTGGTACGCTGGAGACATCGACGAGCTTGCCACTTGTCATGGTTGTATAATAAAGTTGGCTAAATGTAAATCCGCTTATATAAAAAAAAAAAGATTATAAATAAGCGTCGTTTCTGAAAGGGAAACGGTCGTGATGATACTTTTTCACAGTCACTATATTTTCCGTGCTGATAATGGACTTTTAACTTAATGTTATAATAGGTTCGCAAACAAATCCCCTAGTGATTAGTTGAAGAAGTGGCCTAAGCGTGTTCCACTTAATTATTTTAATAGGTTGATGAATGCGCGAATAGGTGACGTAGGCTGGGTTGTACCAAAACGAACTCTCTGTAATTGCAACAACTAAAGTTAAAAATGGCGTCGATAGTACCAGCTGACGGCTTCAAAATAAAACGGATGCATTACGGATATTTCATTTTAGCGCAACTTAGCCTTAGACTCGCCATTCCTCGCCAACCCGCCTGGCCAGCGTTGCGAGTGTAGGCCAAATTCTCCAATTATACTGTGTGACTTTGTATGGTCTTGCGTTGGACTAGTGTGATTCTGTTGATGAAGACAGACAACTTTTCCATAAAAACTGTTTAAAAAAAAGCCAATTTGTATGGAGAAGCAAAAAAATAATTAATTCCGACACATAGTTTCTTAGGAGAGGTTGTTTGTTTCTGTCAGTGGAGTCGCATATTGGTGTAACGTGGGCCCTTGCAATTGTTTTCTGGAATGCCTGTCTCCAACAGTGAAGGTCTAGGATGTTATGTTCTAGGGGCTGTAATAAAGATAAAAATAAAAAAAAAAAGTTATTTATTATCTCCCACTAAACTTAAAATTAATAACAATATTTTTTAAAACATTTATGTAGGAGACTGGAGGCAAAACTAAACTAAGCGAAAGCATAGTCTGTCGTTAAAGCACTCCAGGTTCCTCTGACTCAAACTTAATAATAAATACATCTATAGTGTAGTGTAATGTAGTGTAGTGTAATGTAGTTTAGTGTAATGTAGTTAAGTGTATATATAATTAGGTGTATATATTATTTTATTTTATAAATAAATAGTTTTATTTTTTATTTTTATTATTTTGATCATATTTTATAATATACACACATCAAAAAAGTCTAGGGATCAAGCATGTTTATGCGGATTTCTTGTGATTGAGATGTGGCTTTGTAATAAATTTATGATTTTATAAATTTATATGGATCCTTTTTGGTGCATTTCATAATTTAAAACAGGAACTGTCAATCAAATTCGAGTAAAAGATGAAAATCAGCTGTCAATATTTTCCCTATAAAAACATAAGACGCATTGAAGACATTATTAGTGCTACTGTTTCCCTACTACTGATTAAAACCAACGTTATTATGGAGCTGCGACGTCATTTAAGCAGGGAAGAAATGATCAGAGCCGTGGGAATGATAGAAGCTGGTTCCCGGCAACGTACTGTGGCTTTAGCTCTGAATACAAGTCAGAGTGTTATCAGTCGACTTTGGACACGTTACCGAACCACTGGTACCGTGGCTGAGCGCCATGGAGGACGGTATCGCTGCACCACACGGAGACAAGACCGATACATTCAAATCACAGCTCGAAGAACTCCAACAATAACCGCCATGATGTTAGCCGTGAGCCTTCATCGCTCTTCAGGGAACTTAATTAGCGACCAAACAGTCAGAAACCGCTTGCATGAAGTGAACCTTCATTCCCGAAGACCGCTACGGGTACCACCTATAGCAATGCACAATCGTAGGACTCGATATCAATGGGCTCTTGAACACAGAAATTGGACAGAAGAACAATGGCGTTTCGTGTGCTTTTCTGATGAGTCTCGTTTTGGTATGAGGCCGGATACAAGACGTATACGACACTGGAGAACCCCTGGACGCCAACAGCGATTAAAATCCTGCCAGGAAGTCCATCCTTATAGTGGTGGAACCATCATGGTATGGGCGGGTATTTCGATCGGCGGAAGAACTGAGTTGATTTGGATCAGAGGCAACCTCAACGCTCAAATTTATGCTGAGACGGTTGTATCAGACGTCATCGTTCCTCTACAAGTGCATATCGGTCCCTTATTTCAGTTAATTCATGATAATGCACGACCGCACACCGCAAGAGTTGTAAGACAGACTCTCGCCGCAGCTAACATCAATGTCCTGCCCTGGCCTGCTCAGTCGCCAGACTTGAACCCGATTGAGCATGCATGGGATATTCTTCAGAGAAGAGCTCTGCCGAATATGGAGGGTATCCAGTCGCAAGAAGACCTTTTTTTGTTGTTGCAACGAACATGGGCGGCCATTCCACAGCGTGATTTGGATGAACTCATTTTGAGTATGCCAAACCGATGTTCTTGTGTTGTTAGTGTTCGCGGTAGAAACACGGATTATTAATTGTTTAAGTTACCCAATAAAATTAAAAAAAAAACTTTTATTTCAGTCTTTTTTTCGAACTTTAATGTTAGTGGTTCAAATGTCAAAAATCCCTTTATTAGGAAAATGGCAATTTTTTTTACTAATGCAAAGGTGACTTGGTTTATCGTTACTGTAGACAAACGAAAACATTTTATTTGATCAATCCTTAAAGAAAATTTTAATGAATATCAATCAGGAGAAAAGTTATTGCAAAAATATATGTTGATCCCTAGACACTTTTGATGTGTGTATATTTATTTATATCTTGTATATTTATTTTATAAGTATTTATAGATTGGTCTATACATATATCCTTACATAATTTAATTCTATATTACAATTAAAATCTATAGATATAATATTTAAGAAATATAAATTAAAAAGCATAATAATATATATTTATTTATATATACATAGATAATATAAAAAAATATATATTCCTTTTATTTAATATTATATTTTTATTTTTAATATTTATCTAATGAATATGAATGATGATGAATGAAGCCTTAGACTGAGATCAGTAAAGCTAACACTTTAAAATTAAATGTAATTGTTACTATGTAGAGTTTAGCTGTAAATAATGTAAATAATTAATAGATAAAAAAATAAACAAATCAAAAACAATAAACTAGTTAATATTATTTATTTTATTTTATTTTGACAGCAAACAGGATGAGGTGAGGGGGCGCGCGGCAGCAGCAGTGACCAATGGCGTAGCGCGTAGGTATTCACCCTTGATGATAATATTGTCGCGTTACAACAGTCATTTAAATAAAAAAGGATTAAAATATATATATATAAACCGGGTTCGATTCCTGGTCGGGACACAAAAATATTTATTAATGTAAATAAATACATTTAAATAATATTTAATTTATTTGTCATATTTCTCGAGTTTGGTACGCTGTAGACATCGACGAGCTTGCCACTTGTCATGATTGGCCTATAGTAAAGTTGGCTAAATGTGAATCCGCTTATTTATAAGCGTGGTTTCTGACCACCCCGAATGGGAAACGGTCGTGATGATACTCTACTCTGCAACACTACTTCGTTATTACTGCCTTATTCTTTTTTTTTTTTTTATTATTTAAAAATGTTTAATCGAAGTACAAATAAATAAAACTCAACTATTTATAAATACCTAAGAAATTAAAAACTATTCTAAAAAAATAACTAAGGAAGGTGGGTAGTTAAAACTCTCGCCGCATTGCCTTGTTCAATAATAAGGAAAACAATAAATAGGTAGTTATGGCATTTGGGTCGCCACATTCTTAATAGTTACATTTGTTTACCTGTTTTAAATATTAGAAAAGTAACTTATCATCCACTATCTATCTATCTATAAACAAAGTCATTTAAGCGAAGTGTGAAAAAGCATCTTTGTAGTAGAGACTTACTTTCCCATTCTTGTACCGCTTACCAGTTATAACAATATACAATGGTTTAGTGTAGTGTTAATAGTGTTGCAGCGGAACAAGCGCAAATCAGCAAGCGTCGAAAATATGAAACGATTTGCAATAGTTACTTTTTTCGACGTTTGCTGTAGAAACGATGGGCCCGTGGGGATCGGAACTGAAAGCATTTTATAAAGAAATTGTTCCAAGGCTCATTGACGTCTCTGGTGACAATAGGGCCAGCAGTTTTTTCTCCCAAAAATTAAGTATCCTAATTTAAAGGGGAAATGCTGCTAGTGTCAATACACTAGCACCATGCCACAAGACAGCGATTTGGAGGAGCTATTTTTATTTGTAAGTATTTAATTGTTATTTTCTATGTATTATTATTATTATTTTAAGTTAAATTTAGATTTTGTTGTAATATAGTTTATTTAATTTAAGATTTTGTATAAAATAAATAACTGAACTAAAAAAAGTTTAGTGTTATAGCATTAATTTAATGGCACTATAAATAACAAAATTTACTGCAGTAGCAATGCAGTCGGTTTTCTGGCAGCACTTTCTTTGCCTAGATCTAGTCTGACTTGCCCCTCCCTCTAATCGCGTTCTTAATTCCTAAATTGAATGCAGAACCTCACATTACATGCTATTCGGGTTAAAGCTATTAGGAATGCAAAAAATAATAATTTAGAAGTTATGGCCTGCACACTGCACCAGATTTTAAAACGTTCCGGTTTTTTACAATATCAATAGAAATTTATTTATAGAAATCTAGGAATAGCTGGCTGTCCGACCTGGGTGAATCTATTCTAGAACAAAAATTGCTTGCCAATTAAATCTTTTATTTATTTCATTATTACAGCCCCTAGAACGTATTAGACCCCACTGTTGAAGATGAGCCTTCCAGAGCATATATCTGGAGAATTTGGCCAACACTCGCAATGCTGACAACTTGTTCCACATATACGATTCCACTAGTTGCTATTAGTAGAACCGGGACCGACGGCTTAACGTGCTTTCGAGCGGTGGTGTTGTAAATCTATGAAAAATGTTCATAAGAAAAGTGTATTTCTTATTGGTACATGCCGGGGGATTTGAACCGACCTATGTAGGATTTTAAGGACAGCGTTCTTACAACCGGCTAAAGCTAAAGCTAAATCTAAAACCAATGTTAATGTGAAAGTAAAGTTAAAGTTAATGTAAATGTAAACGTCAAAGTTACAGTTAAAGTAGTCAGAGTAGCATGGAAAGAAATTTCCTCGTATTAGACACTGTTCTTAATTCTACAAACCGGTGAAGTGTGTGCAAACCTTAAGTTTTAAATACTCAATGTCGTCGTGTAATTATGAGCTCGCTTAATGTTTGTCAATCACGCGAAGATTTTCGGACTATCCGTAGTCGAAATATGCAAATAAATGTACAAAAAGTGACCTTAATTTATTCCTTGCAAAAAGAAAAGTGTTTCGCACGGTCGTCGCTGAAATGAGTTATTTGATGTGGAATTTTTAAATTACTTTCCCACTTTTATTTCTTAATTTAAATTCTTGTGCAGCTTTTCATGTTTGTTTATTAATTGACTCTCATTAGCAACCTAGCAAAATATACAAGTGTAAATATAATAAATAGGTACTGGTAATCATAGCTGGGCACCGTTAATCAAATAGTTAACTTCGTTAATCGTTAATCCGCTACAAAAAAAGTTAGCTTCGTTAAACGTTAAAGCGTTACGTTTCGGAAGAATTAACGGAAGTTAATGTTAATCGTTAATCCGTTAATATGTGTACAATTCTTCTTTATTAACACGCAAATTATCACTGACAGTAATTTATAATAACAACAAACACAACACTCGTCACTCTAAGCACTGGCGCTAGTACTTCGCAGTTTTCTTTTCGCAAAATATATCTAGTTTTGTTTTCGTCTCACGCGCCACCGCGCCCGGCACTTGTCGTTTCATACTTGTCCGAACCTGTTTTTCGCGCCACACCGCGGTGCCGTGCGGTAAATAGTGGCATTGGATTAACGATTAACGGACTTCTGCATATTAACGGAAGTTAACGTGTCCGTTAACATTTTTAAAAGTTAACCCGTTAGTCAAAATGTTAACTTCGTTAATTAACGATTAACGGATTAACGAGTTAATGCCCAGCTATGCTGGTAATAAATTGGCTGTACGTGGTATTTAAAATTTCAAATACACTTAAGTAAATTTTAAAATCTATAGATATATTCCTTTGTGTGTGGTATCGATAAGGTTCGAACAACAGCAGCTATATATAGGTGATTTTTATTTTGTTGGTTATATTGTAATGCACTTTTTTACATTCTACGAACCGGTGTGAAGTTAGCAGCCAAATCTCAGCCGCCAATTATAATTGACCGATTTAAGAAGTCATTTATTTTTGTTATGAAATACGTAAATATGTATATCCTGTAAATAGTACTATCAAGACAATAAAACACATACAGCGACGTTGGATTTTCACTACTATTTTTAGGAACAAGATTTTTGTAAAAATATTTTTGACGTGACAACGTCTTATAAATTGGTTTGCCGGGTGACACTTCAAGAAACTGCGTTACGCTCCGCTCACGTTATGCGCTCACAATGAGAGCGAGTGAGAGGCACGCGTCCCTTCCACTCGGGCATGGTTAGCCCGCCTAAGAGCGAGAGAGACAGACATAAAAAGTGAAAGACATTGACTTGACATTTTCTAGGCACATTACAGCAGAAACACTTCCTTTCATTTCATATTTCTCCTATCATCGCCCTATCCTCAACAAAATCACTCAGATAGGAACAAGTTAAGTTGTAGTAAACGCTGTTTCATTGTACGCAAATGTATTGCAAGTTATTGTATGTATATTTGTATATAAATACGTATGTATGTGTAAAGGTAAAAATAAAATTTTGTTAATATGAAATTCAGTGCGAGATTCTTTGTATAAATTAATGTTTTAAATATAATTCTTTGTATAAATAAATGTTTTAAATTGTTACTATTATTTCATCCTTCTTCCTACTATACGAATGAATATTCACATTAAAATTATTTTACCACTCAAAGTCGTTGTCACGTAAAACTTTCGCCCGTATACCGACTTTACAAGCAACCAATTTTTTTTCTGAAATTTTCTTATTGGATAAATTTAAATAACTCGCTAGGTTCCTTAAAACTCTTAGAGAATTAATTTTGGTTAGTACATCTAGCTCTAATATGTAGTACCACATATTTTGGCTATGAGAGATTTCTTTAAGATACGAGTAATTAACTACACAAGAAGTTGTATGGTTTCATAGCATTCTACCTGGTAGAATTTAATTTTATTAAAAAAATATAATTGCTTCCTTGGTATAGTTATAAAACTTACTGCTTAAATATTTAATTGAAATAAAAAAATAAAATTAAAAAAAAGATTAATTAAGAATAAAACTAAACTAAAAATAACTATTAAATTACTATTCTAGAAAATAATCTAAGGGCTTGCTTGCTTGCCGAATTTCCTCGTTGAATAATAAGGGAATTATTTTGTTTTAGGTAGTTATGGCATTTGGGGTCGCCACACTCTTGACAAATTCTTTTACCCAGCTTTTTCACGAATTTGTGAGTAGCGAATATTGTTAACCCCAAATGCCACAAAGTTATAATTTGGTTTAATGTGCTTTTTAGTTTGTAAGAAAAAAATAAATGTCACTATTTATGCTTTTTTTTTTCTTTAAATTATATAGGAGGTAGGCCAGTTTCAGTGTAAACTACCATTTCAAGATGTGGTTTTTTTTTTCATTTCAGCCCCTAGTACATAGAGTCCTAGAACTCGACTGTTGGAGATGTGCCTACCAGATTTTTTTTCAAACTGATTTCAATTTTTAATGACTATTTATTAGCGATTCACAAGTTGGTATTAGTCGAACCGGGACTGACTTAACGTGCTCTCCGAGGCACGGTGGTGTTGTAAATAAATGTACGTACAGTACTCCCAAATTAATAATGCGCATGCAGATCTTCGCTAATTGTCGTATTCCCGGAAACACCCGAATCATTGAATCGTAAGAGCACTAAACAATGCACTTGCATTTTGCACCTTGTTCCAAAGAAATAGAAGTCAATATCATGAGTACACAATCGAAAACAATTCGGGCAGTGTTTTTTTGTTTTTGTTTTTTTGGCGGTGACTGCACGTGTTCCGAAAATGCACTTAACCACTCTATATACATATCGTCTTCCGACGCTCGGGGAATACGACCGTTGCCGAACAGTGACGAAGATTTCTATGCGCATTATCACTTTGGGAGAGCTGTAAAAAAAGTGTATTTCTCATTGGTACATGGCGGGGTTTGAAACGACTTGTTTAGGTTTTTTTTTAAGGGAAACGTTCTATCAATCGTGCCACCGGTTTTAAAAACTAGTTTTCAAGACGAAAAATAGTCGTCACTATTAATACTTTTTTATATATATACTATAATAAAACATAGACCTAACTTAAATTAATTTATTATGATCGTTACTTTTCTTGTGCATCTTTTTATATGTAATACATTGTAATTAAACTTTGCTTCCAACCCAGTTGAGCCAGTTCCTCTAACGTTTTGATACTTTGATTGCAACCACCTTCTGGAATTGGAAGCTTAATCTTAATCTCTAAACTTATATTAAACATGTGTCTTTACTGTAACGGGGAGCACTGATACCAGTATGACAGTTAACAGACAGACAGCGGAGTCATCCAGGCCCGGATGTTCAATGGGCCTGGGTTGGGGATGGGATAAACTCCCGTTTTCCCCGGCAGGATCTCGGCGGCTAACTACCCGCCGGTGATTCAACGCACCTTTGGTGCTGGGCGCTGTTCCTACTACAACACCGCCCTTGTGGCTCACGAATCTAGTCTCCTAGATTTGTCTACTTTAGTTCTTCTCCAAGAGCGCCTCCCTAGGTAATGGCCTCCCCTCCGGGGGCCGTGCGAAAGTAGGAGCGATATCCTGAAGATGCTTGTGGGATCCGTTGTCAGCCCGGTAAAACATACGTTTAGCTAGGCCGACAACAAATGCCTCGATAGTAGGCATCTCCAGATCTCTCGCAATTACAGAATTTCGCACGAACCACGGCGCTCTGGATACCACCCTGAGCGATATGTTCTGCTGACTCTGGATCTTGTCCCTGTTGGTTTTGGCCAGAAGGTGATGCCAAGCTGGCGCAGCATAAGTAAGTCGGGAACGGATGAACATCTTGTAGATCCGCACCTTCAACCTGAGCGGCAAACTGGAGTTCATTACAGGACGTAACATGGCTCGGGCCGCCTTCGCCTGATTAACCTTTGTTTGATTAACCATCTCACCCATTGTTAACGTCCTGTTGATGATGCAGCCCAGGTATTTGACGGTGGGAGTCTACTCGATGTCCTGTCCCCGAAGCTGTAATGGTGGAGGCAGCCGGCATCTAGACGTCACCAATGCAGCAGTTTTGCCGACATTGATTATGACAGTTAACTGGTATAGGTATCAGTGAATCAAACCAACAATTGATAGTGTACCTAATGTAAAAGAGTTCTTTTTATTTATGATGTACCACTTATTTAATGAATAAACGCTTTTTATTATTATTATTTTTTTAAATATTAATAAATTATACTCGTATAAGAGTTAGGTCAGTTTCAGTGTAAACCACCATGTCGAGACGTGATCGTGAACGTTAGTAATTCAAAATTTAAAAATTTGGGATATCTTTTGTCTAAATCGATTGATACGGTTTTACTAAAGTATTCAATACTAATTTTATGTATTTAAATGTTGCATCATTGAAAAAAATACATATTTTAAGGAGGTAAAAAATTAAATTAAATCGATATATTTGACACTGAAACACTCCTTCTGACCTAGGTCTCAAGAGGATAAACATACCATCGATTTAGCTAAATTCATTTTCCTAATTTATTGCGAAGAAGTGACATGCAAAAATGAGGTTACAAAACTAGATTTTTTTTGAGCTAATTTCCGTTTGGAACAATCGCTTAGCATTTTGGGATATTATTTATTTCCGAACTAATAAAAATGATTGATGATACTAGCATATAAAAATAATGGCACCAAATATCGACCTTCTTAAAATGGGCGCCTATTACTGAGGTATTTTGGTCGTTTTCTTTCTTACAAATTGGCTATTTTAAACTTAACAGAATAACTAATTAGTCTAGAGTAAGACCATAAAACGTAATACACGTGGTGGTGGCTCGGTTGTAAGAACGCGTTCCTTAAATCCTACAAAGGTCGGTTCGAATCCCCCCGGCATGTACCAATGAGAAATGCACTTTTCTTACGTACATTTGTCATAGATTTACAACACCACCGTTTCCGTGCCTCGGAGAGCACGTTAAGCCGTCGGCCCCGGTTCCACTAATACCAACTTGTGGAATCGTAAGTAAATTGTCAATAAAAATTGACATCATATCCTCGCCAAGCCGTCTGGCCAGCGTGGCGAGTGTAGGCCAAATTCTCCAGATATATGTTCTGGAAGGCCCATCTCCAGCAGTGGAGGTCTAGGACGCTGTGATCTAGGGGGCTGTAATGATGAAGACCATAAAAATCACGAGGTATACAACAGTAATAATATATATATAACAAATATAGTAGTTTGACCGCCTCCGTGGTCTAGTGGTAACAAACGTTGCCGTAAACTCGGGAGGTCGTGTGTTCGATTCCCACCGGGGGCAAGTTGTACATTGTATAATTTGTCTCGGTCTGGGTGTTTATATGTATAATATGTATATATTTACAAAAAAAAAGTATAATATGTAGTTTATCAACCATCTAGTTTCCGTAACACAAGCCTCGTAGCTTACCACGGAAATTAGATGGCGCTGTGTGACCTGTCTGGAAATATAAAAAAAAAAAAAAACTTATTTATCCGGCGTTGCCCGTGTAAGTCAGCGAAAAATCATTCAAGAAAAATTTCTGACAAGTTTCATCAAGATCGGTTCTCATCGGGTAACAAATAATATTAGAACTTACGGACATGACGCAATTAAAATTTATTTTATTATTTAATATAAATTAAAAGCTACCTAAATAATAAAATTAAAAATAAACTAAACTATAAATAAAAAATGTCCTCTAGAGACGTCCCATCCGAGATAGTCCCAAGGAGACTGGCAACATTTCCCCTCTGTATAGCGAGGCTAATACGTTGGCAGAAATAATTGCCAGCCTTTCCTTATTTTTTTTTTATTAAATTTTATTGAAAACAAAAACCTAAACAAACACTAGCAAAATTTTGAAAAAAAATAATGTGCAACTCTTTCGCAACACCAAGGGGTGGTGTTGGTCTTGCAACCATATCAGTAGTCTTGTTCTTAGTCTAAATCTAATCTCCTAGTAAGAAACATTATATGTAAAACACCTAGATTTTAAGAAACAATATTGTAATGCCCGAACTGGGTCGTGTGCTGAAAATGTTATATTTTTTACCACATGAACAATATTTTTTTTGTCTTTGTCTTTGTCTTTGTCTAGTCTTGGTCTTGCTTTCTTGGGCTACTAATTGTCACATGTAACTTTAATGAACATTTACGGGCCTTAGTTACATGTCAGGCTCACAATAAAAGAGCTTTATTTTTGCCTCACGTTGGAAGGTTTAATTTCCTAATATGAAAACTATAGTAATTTCTTTGAGCAGGATTTCCTTGGAAAGGCAATATCCGGGCGGATGGGAGAGGTTAGTTTGCTTTTAATGAAATTAACTTTCCTAGAATAGTAAAATTATATAATATTAACATTATAATACTCCCCTCGCAGTTACAGTTTAGATGTTAGGCTACCTGGTTCGATTCCGGATTGGTAATTACATTTTTTTTTTCATTTATTACAGCCCCTAGAACACAGCGTCCTAGACCTCCACTGCTGGAGATGGGCCATCCAGAACTGAAGAATTTGGCCTACACTCGCCACGCTGGCCAGACGGCTTGGCGAGGATATCATGTCAATTTTTTATGACAATTTATTAACGATTCCACAAGTTGTTATTAGTGGAACCGGACCGGAGGCACGGGAACGGTGGTGTTGTAAATCTGTGACAAATGTACGTAAGAAAAGTGTATTTCTCATTGGTACATGCCGGGTGGGTTTGATCCGACCTTTGTAGGATTTGAGGTACGCGTTTTTACAACCGAGCCACCACCGCGCGCAATTAATTATTAACAAAGGTAATTACCTACATGTTTCACTGGAAACCCGCTTCATTATAGCGATCAGTTTACAGCACGTATTTTGAGGACACGTGCATCTGTTGCACGCAGAATATCTTTCTACGCATTATTATTAATACAAGTAAAGTATCATCACGACCGTATTCCTTGCGGGGTGGTCAGAAACCTCGCTTTTGTAAGGAGCTAGTTCACATTTAGCCAACTTTACTATAGGCCCATCATCTAGATACATTGTTCCTTAATAATAATATTAAATTAGACTAAGTACAATATTTTATTTTATGTTTTTTTAGACCTGTTTCATATTTTTTATTAAGCTTTTTGTATGTTTAAACTTAGAATTTAATTTAATTTGATTTGATATAATTTTTATTATCCATTATTACCTACCACTTGTATTTTGTGCATGTTGTGGCACCTAAACTGTACCTGTGGTACATTTATCGTCGAATCTATGTCCTAGTTTTTAAGTAAGTAATAATGTAACCAAGGGCGTACCCAGGATTTCAGCTAGGAGGGGGCAGCTCATACCTGTTTCGAGAAGATGGTCGGTCGGATATATTGAAACAAAAAATCATGAAAATTGACTTTTATTAATTAGTTTGATTATGACACAAAACAAAATATTATATGTATTAATTGTTATAATCTTTCTCTTTACTGGAAAAAGTACTGTCGAGTGTCGTCCGTAACTAGATAGCGCTAGCGCTAGATGTTGTTTTCTCCAAATTATATTCGGCTTTAATCCTAGATGGCTCTGATTATCTCGTCGGGAACTCGGGAGCAGAGATGCGACGGTTTCGCGGGAGATTTAAATTATATTGCGTCGCTAACAGTATACTATATCGAATGTTGTAGAATGTAGAATATTTAATTATAGATAAAATATTAACGTTTATTTTATCTTCTAGGGGGGGGGGGGGGGGGCAGCTGCCCCCCCCCTGCCCCTACCTGGGTACGCCCTTGAATGTAACCGACCACTGGTTGTCCTTAAATAAATAAATCTCTAGCGTTTCAGACTCGAGAAATGTAATTATTATTTTTCGTTTGTATTCCTTTCTCCCGACGGATGATTAATGGGGTGATAGGGAAGGCAAAGGGCTAGACCCATACAGCCGAGTCTGACGTAATATATCTTTCTTTCAATGAGGTAATCATCAAATTCGAGATGTTGTAGAATTTTATTGGAGTCACTCGCGGCATTATAGCCCAAATACGTTTAATAAATATTTCGGAGTTCATAGCGCCGGAAAACCACAAAAAACGAACTGCAACCTGTGTGCCATATTTAAAGTCCAATTTATCGTTTTCCATAATTATTCACATTGTAAAACAAAACAACAGCACTTTAGACTAACAATATCCACAGTAAATTAATTTCCAAAACATAAACTTGCACTTGACATTCTCGACCAAGCATCGAACCCCTTACTTTTACGTTTAAAACTACAGCCTAAACCCCGAGACCACGGAGTCAGTCAATATTATTATTAATTACTATTATAAATAAAAAACATTGCAATAGAATCACGCATGTAGCAAACGTTTTTTATTTTTATTTGTGATTTTTAAAAGCGTGGCTATAACCTTGCAGGGTTAAGGTCGTGATGATACTTTGATTTCCTTTGCTACAAATTCTGGGTAAAGTTAATTTAACATCGATATTTAAGTAACGCGAAATTTAAATGTCAGAAATGACCAAGTCACGTCCTGTGTGTGTCGATAACAAACAATACAATATGCAAAAAGCTTTTCCTTAATTCAGGATTTTTTTTAATACTTGTAGCAGTTAATGTAGTAACGTTATATCGAACGTAGCGCCTACTATCGACAACTGTCAAAATGAAAATCTATTACCGATGTATATCAAGATTTGATATGTATAAAATAATTTGTAAGACGACGCGCGATCCTCTACTAGATGAAAAACAAACAAGTCACTTTCTCACACACACTAATACAATGTTACAAGACATAGATATCAATTTAACATAGACGCATGGAACTCACATCTGCAGCTGACGAATTACAGCTCGCTCCAAGAAATGTGAGAAAGCACTTACTACTTTGCAATTGAATACTAGTGCGGATAGATCTGCAAGTTGTCGAAAAATGACAACTCTTGAACACGATATATTTAGTAGAGGCGCGCGCGTCGTCATACAAAATATATGGTCTGTATAGTCTAAGAGCGACCTTTACCGGTCGGATATTCAAACACCTGTATTCACACTAGCTTATAGGGATAAAATTGCGGGTAGCCATTATAGGTCAGTCAAATTAGACCCAAAAAAAGCGTTTTGAGGAATTAATTTCCAGCAAGCTGGAAATCATTTTAATACCTTTATTCGATCCTAAATACATGTAATCTGAGTTTGCCCCATCCCAGGAGGTGTGCATAACTTTTGGGAGCCAAATAACGTCGATTTTTTTCCTCTTTTTTCAGTTTTTTGCTTGTAGCTCGAAAACGGTACGTCGGACGGAAAATATCATTTCAGTCAATATTAA
Source organism: Tinea semifulvella (assembly GCA_910589645.1). Classification (NCBI taxonomy): domain Eukaryota; kingdom Metazoa; phylum Arthropoda; class Insecta; order Lepidoptera; family Tineidae; genus Tinea; species Tinea semifulvella. Next base: position 8,083,484 of record OU342595.1, on the reverse strand, counting down.
GAGGGTTAAATTCTGCGGCGAATGAACGTCTAAAACTTCAATTTCGGTTCAGTGGTATAGCCGAAATCAAAAGTTAGAAACCGGGAAAATTTCTCATTTAGGTGCAAACTTACATTTTGCGACTTTCCAAGACCTATATACACGGCTTTACAAGAGGCTGTCAAGGTTTTCCACCATGCAGATGCTGATCCTGAGTACCTTATTTCAGCAGGTCAACTATTCATGGCAGCCTTATATTCACCTAAGGCTAATGAGACCTCTTTGGACAAAATCCGCCACGAGATATTCTCAAAATCCCTCATAAAGCCAACTTTCAATCTCGCCTCTCTACCACCAACAAACGCAGCCGCTGCCCTACATATTCTGCGGGTCTACCACCAAATCCAGGGCTGGTATGATAGACCAAAGGATCCTCTCAGCTGGGGTTGGAAGAATACGGACCTTGGCCTGCTTCCCACCATAAACACCAAGGATCCAGCTCCAGCTGAAATCCTCAACACAGTGTCCTGCGCATGTACAAAGGGGTGTAAAGGGAGGTGTAGCTGCCGAAAAGTAGGTATAAAATGCTCAACAATTTGCCTCAACTGCCACGGCCAGTCCTGCTCGAATTCAGCACCATTCGAGGATGAGTGTGTGTCCCACATGCCGATCGACGTAGAAGCAGAAATAGGTGAGGACAGTCCCTTTGAAGATGATCTCGATGAAGAGGGGCTCGACATGTCACCGCAGCTGGAGAGTTTCGTAGATGAAGGGCCATCGACATCTAAGAAAATGCGAGTATGAATGCTGCCCTATTTTCTGCTGCATAACTATTGAATTCTATATCATGTTTTCATTCATATTTTTTCAAATGTCATGTCATTTTTAAATGTTTCTATTATTTCATTAATTAATATTAATAATAGTTACTAATTAAAGATTAATTGCTTAATGGCAATATACAACTTTTCTATAATTAAAAATGTTTTTCATTCATACTACTTCGAATCTCTACTCAGAGTGTGTATATTTATATATATAAGTTTTCTGATTGTGTATATCTTAGAAATTTGCATTGTAATGTTCTTAGCCCTCACAATGCATTAAATGTAGGCCTCACACCTCATATTTAAGGAAAATGTGCAACTTAAAAGGACTTAGAAAAAAACCGATTTTGAATTGATGCCAAATTTAGTCTTTCAAAATGACTGAATTTAATAATTGAGGTGTCTATATAACGTGATATTATATTTTCCAACACTTTTATACTATGGGGTTTTTAATTGGAATATCTGTTTCAAAGATATGTGGCCTTGGAAAGTCGCAAAATGTAAGTTTGCACCTAAATGAGAAATTTTCCCGGTTTCTAACTTTTGATTTCTGCTATACCACTGAACCGAATTTGAAGTTTTAGATGTTCATTCGACGCAGAATTTAACCCTCTTAATATTGTATGAAATGACATTTTCCGTCCGACGTACCGTTTTCGAGCTACAAGCAAAAAACTGAAAAAAGAGGAAAATATTCGAGGTTATTTGGCTCCCAAAAGTTATGCACACCTCTTGGGATGGGGCAAACTCGGATTACACGCATTTAGGACCAAATGAAGGTATCAAAATGATTTCCAGCTTGCTGGAAATTAATTCCTCGATAAATTCTAATTTGACTGACCTATTACTAATAAACGTCAAAAAAAAATAGAAATTTTGAACTTTGAATTCTGTGGTTATACGAGTAGGTGCCTATTTAAAGAAGGTCTATAGGTGATGTTACCTTATTTTTATTAAATAAAGATAAATTATGGCTTGAATTATTAAACAATAGAAAAATAATCAAGTCATTGTGTTTTTATTATTTTTATAGATGAGAAATATTTTTTGTTATTAAATAAAGTACTTACTAACAAAAAACTCAAACATACTCGTACATATGTATATCAATACTTAATAATAATATTTGAGCAAACATTTATTTTGTAATTCCAAGAAATATGTTTGATAAGAATCAAATAAAAGTTTACTATTATAAAAAGAGGAAAGCTTGACAAAGTTGGTTTTAGCCGCAAAAAAATACCAGAGACATATAACTTTTTTTAAAAGCTTTTTTATAGCACATATAACATAATACATCAGTCCTAAACCTGCAATTTATGCATAATAATATTTATTCATTACAGAGCTTATAACCGAGCTGGGAATTATCAAATTCCAAGTTTTGCAAAATTTGATTGTCGATGTTGAGGTGCAATTCGCGTCAGAATCACCCAAACACGTCGGGTTTATGGGAGGGGAGTTCACCGCTTGGGAAAACCACAAAAACTACACTGCAACTTCTGGCCCATATAATATAGAGTCCAATTTATTGTTTTCCATAATTATTCACATTGTAGCACATTATTAAACAAAATAACACAACTTTTGACTAACAATATCTACAGAAATGTAATTTACAAAACAAAAAACTTGGACTTGACAATGGCCCGTCGAAAGGCAGGAACTCACCTTCATAAAACTTTCACGTTTTTCGCTCAAATTATAATATTAAATTTTGACACTGGCCCTAAAATGTATTAAAACTTTCGATTTACACAATCCCAGAGGGTTCTAGGATGGGATGGGTGATACTCGTATAGTGTTCAAAACTTTAACAGTGTAGATAAGAAGGGCGACCCAAAAAAAACGGGAATTTCTAAACCAAATTTTGATCACCTTCAAATTATTATCCCTTGACCACAACGCACCGCTCTTAAGCATTACAGTAGTTTCCGCAGCCGATTTTAACCCCAACAGAAAACAAAATATCACAGCGGCGCGTTGCTCTCGACAATATGCCATCACGTTTCCGGCGTAATGGAGAAAAGTAGTTTCACTATAAAAATTCCCACTGGCGAATCGATTCACTCACGGCGACAGAACTTCGCTATTCATTACTTCAGGAGACGTGTCCCTAATGGACGCCTGGTCGAGCCGCAGCGCAATTCCAGTTACTTTTGGGTCCCACCTCATATCATTAGACGTTGGTCCTCAACTTGCATGATCGGACCACTGGTACATCTAAAATATCAATATTTTTGCACATATCCTTTTATACTTCTATGATTTACAGTAATTTGTATTAATTTTAATAAACGTCGAGGATTAACTACCGTAGCCCATTTATGTATGTCCTCTAATATTCTCATGAATAATTCACCAATATTTGCATTCATGTATGAATTACCAAGACCTCGGGTGCCCTTAGCATTCAGTTGTTTCCAGGTTATAGGAAAGTTTATTTTATTTATTTATTATTTATTAAAAACTTTATTGCACAAAGTACAAAGGCGGACTTAATGCCCGTAGACATTTTATGACAGCCAAACCTTAGGGACAAATTAGAACATTTATAGGTGCAATGAAATAAATATTAATAGTAGGATAAATTCAATATAATTATATATACTTACATAATATACTTTAACATATACTGTACTATCAATATACTAAATACTAATACATACACAAAAATATACATATATACACATATTAATAGACAACGAAAATTTTCTTCGATTTTTAATATACCGTTTAGTGATATACTCCCATTAATATCCACTAATAGCATTTCTTAGTTATTACATTACATTATCAATATATCATGGTTCTTAAAAAAATATGTATGCTGATAATCCCGAGAGACTAGACCTAGCTTCTCGGACACTGTCGTCTTTAAGACTGCATAAATCAAAACTTGTATTTTTTTGATTCAACACTATTTTTTTTACATAAGTAATAGATACCCACTGATATAACTTCATATTCAAAAAGACTTGTAGATATAATGGTGAATGACTAAGCTTTTTAGCGATAAAGGTGAAGTCATGATCGAACTTCATTTTTATATATTTTTTTTATCTAACCTACCACTTCTTCTGCACGACTTAAATGCGGATGATGATACTGTATCCTGCTTAGGTGATGTAATAATACATTCTTAATAAGTGACATAATAAAGCAATTTATTTTAATAGTGAATGACATCTGTCAAAAAGTAACATCAATAACCCTCCTTTAAACACGGTACTGCCATACGAAATTAGCACAAATGTTACAATTTTCATTAAACGAGCGACTTGTGCTAAAAAAAGTGGTATTTTCATGCTAATATTTCTGATAATCATAATATTTTATTCGAAGTAATATACAACCAGTATAAAAGACTTACAATATAAAAGTTACCTAAATATTAAACATACATACTTATTTATTTATTTATTTATTTATTTAGTACACACAGCAGTACATATATTATCACACACATAACATAGTATAATTATAGCTTATCTAATATATGTACCAATTAGGTGTCACAGCATTCACCAATACAAAAAGAAGAAGAAGTTAAAAACTTATTACTGTTAAAACAATTAAAAACTTACTACTGTTAAAACAAAAAAAAAAATAATAATTTAACAAAAACTATAAAATTTTAAAATTTACAAAATAAAAAAAAAAAAAAAAAAAAAAAAAAAAAACATACATACATATCTTCACGCCAAATCCCTTGCGGGGTAGGCAGAGACAATTGAGCGCCACTTGTCACGATCACGACATACCTCTTTCGCTTCTTCAACATTCATCAACCTCTTCATACATGCCCTCTTGTTTCGATGGCTTTTTAATTCACCTTCAGCTAATGTTTTATTTATTTGATCATGATAGGCAAGTCTTGGTCTGCCAGGGCCTCTTTTACCCACAACTTTCGCATTATATATCTGGTTCGTCAATCTCTCTTCGCTCATCCTTTCGACATACCCGAACCATCGGAGCATGCCTTTCTTTATTTTTGTACCTATGCTTTCTTTTATACCTACCCTTTTGCGTATTTCGTTATTACGTATACGGTCCATCAAAGTTACGCCGCATATCCGACGTAAAGACCTCATTTCTACTGCATTAACTCTACTCTCATGCGTATTCTGACATATCCACGTCTCGCTTCCATACATAAGTGTTGGTATTAGCATGGCATTGTGTATGGCGAGTCGAGCTTTATCACTGACATTTCGACTGGCGATCAGTGACCCCAGGGCCCCATTAACACTATTTCCCGCGTTCACTCTTCTTTCAACATCCCTATCATACTTCCCATCCGCAGTGAAAACACTGCCCAGATATATAATTTCATTTACCTGTTCTAGCGTTTCATCATCAATCTTTATCGTCAAGGTTGTCATCCTTCTTCTTTCAAACACTAGTACCTTGGTTTTTCTCGCATTTAAACGGAGTCCTTTTTCTGCACATCCCTCTTTCATTTCTGTGACTAGTGATTGCAATTGTTGTTCGGACGATGCAATATTAAAATAAAAAATAAACTATAAATAAAAAATGTCCTCTAGAGATGTCCCATCCGAGATAGTCCCAAGGAGACTGGCAACATTTCCCCTCTGTATAGCGAGGCTAATACGTTGGCAGAAATAATTGCCAGCCTTCCTGTCTCCAGACCTTTCTGTCAGCCGCTTTGACAACTCCTTAGCCAAGCGCCTCGCTGACGGTCTCCATGGGCCCATCGTCTCGACCCCAAATGGCGCAAACTCGTAACCGGAACCGAGGTTGGCATATTTGCGCAATTTGAGGTTCTCCGCAGTTCTAACATTTCTTAAAACGAACGTGGCCTCAGTAACTCCCGCGCTGCCTTCAAAGCCAACATCAAGCTGCTACTTTCGGTTTAGCTCGCAAAGTGTGGGCAGTTTGCTTCGGAGTTCGCCTAACAGTTTTAATGCATTCAAAGTCATACAATGCAATTGTTTTGTTTTATACCTGGCCAAGCTATATATAAGGCAGTATCAAGACAACTCTTATCCCGGACTAACTTTACAAATACACTTCGCTGCTAATATACGAATACTACTATACACGTATATATAGTATAATTTTGCTCCTGCCTCTCATTCATTCATTTTGTCTTAGGTAAATAATCATTAATCATTGGCTATTAGACGTGCACCGTCTGTCAGCGTCTTTAAACGTTTAATAACCACATCGTTCCTGGAGAAACAGAATAAAACACTATTTAAATAACCGTGTATTTATTTAAGTTATAATGTATATGATGTACTTGTATGTATGGTTTATGTATGTTTATGTGTTTAGGTATAATGTGTAGTATATTAGAATTAGTTAAGAAACTTATTAACTGTATCATTAAAATTTCTTATTTATTTCATACTGCCTATCACCTTACTCGATCCCCAAGGTTAGCTGGTAAAGAATGCCTACTGGCATTATAGCTCGTCTCTGTACTATTTTTAAGTGCATTAAAGAATTTAAATAAATAAATAAATTAACCTATTGGTTTTCACTTATTTATTATTATTATTATTCTTTTACTTCTGCTAGTCACAGTTCAATTGCACCATTAATTTAAATCTAATAACTATATTTTACTCTTATTTCTGTTTTAATTGTTTTGTCTAAATAATATAAAATCTCTTTGGCTTGTGTTCCACTATTGCTACTTTGTTTATATGTTTAATATAATAAGCTGTGATTTTTTTTAAATAAATAAATAATTTATATAGCAATATGTATATATTATTTATTTATTTTTTAAGCACTGATAGTATTTATATTAATTTACAAAATAATTAATATTATTTATTTATTATATTACCCACCTATTGTTTTAATTAAAATACCTTTATTTATAGTAAATATTTTTATTGTTAACAGTTTTCACTACGTGTTGTATCTTTTTTGTATAACTAATGGAAGTAATTGGGATCCTAAATGACAGGTCTAACTTAGTTTAGGAGTCAGTGTGTCAATTTGTTAATTGTACCTTTATGAACAATAAAATATTTTGTATTTGTATTTGTAAGGTGATATTTTACGAATTTTGTATCGCAACAAGAGTGCACCATTGTTCACAATGAGAAATTTTCTGGTGGCGGGTATAATTATAATTGCTTCTACTCTGATGCTATCTTCTATGTTCTTATGTTGCCTGTCTCTGTTCTTTCTCTTCGAATAAATAAATAAATAAGACTTAATAAATAATTGCCGCTTAAAGCGCTTTTATCACTTTATTTCGCTTTGAAAGTCATTCGACTTGGCATTTCTCTATAGTTTTCGTACAAATATCGATAAAAAAGCAAGCTTTTCTTTATATGCTTTCAAGTCGAACATAGCATATATATTGCTTGTCCTTTATCTATCCTGTTCCAATGACGTCATACCTGAACCTCGGCTAATCTAGAGATCTGCGTTCAAGGATCTTGCGGTAGGGCCCAAGGTTGTAAATCTTACATCGATTTCTCCAGCTACCCTCTTTCTTCGCGCTAGATTTTCTCGCACGCAAATCGCTTGACCGCCCTACATTGCCCTTGACACAGAAATTAAACCTACTGTTTAACACCCGAAATAATTTAGGCCAAGAATGTTGAATATTGTTTCTTAAGCGGAAGTAAAAAACACGAACTCGACCAGGAGTTTGAACCCTACTTCTAATACCCAGCATTGCAATTCGCAATAAATCCTAAAAATACAAATATTATCGCTTCCTTCTTCTTACTTTAGTCTTCCACTACACCAGGAGTAGAATCATTTCAGATTACTACCACTTCACTATCTATATATCTAAAAATGAATGTCAGTGTGTATGTATGTTCCCTATGCAAAAAAATAGCTTCTTTTTTCCAACGCGTGCGGAACAGTAGCAACAGTATCCTGAGCATGATTGCATCTCGCCATGACTGCCCGATCCAAGATTATTGGGTTAAGATTATGTTGGGTGCGTCAGTATAGGTTAAGTAGTTAGGTTTAGTATGTAAATTAATTGTAGTTTTAGGCTTAAAATTAATATTATTTTATTGTAAATTGTATTTTATATGGGTAATGCCTGAAATAAATGATATTGAATTGAATATCAACACTACTTGACCGATCGGGATGAAACTTTGGGAATATGTTGTGTGAACATTGAAGGTTTCTGACATAGTACTACTGTTGTCCGATAGGGACATACCGACCGAGGGTACCGAGCGGGAGCCTAAAACCTCCTAGCGCTCTTATCTATGTAGAATAAATGACATAAAACCAAATGAATTAATTAAATTGCGTTATCCTAGTAGAATAATTATTCCAGCGAATAAAAGTAATCAATATAGCCGAAATTGTTATGCAATGGCAACAAATATATTTAATAAGGTTCCAGTTACTATAAAGGAGCTGCCACTAAAACTGTTCAAATTAAGAGTCAAACAAATGCTGGTTAATAAATGTTTTTATTCGACAAAAGAATACCTAGACACTAAGCTCGACAAAGTCATGTGACTAAATAAATATTTGTATGCTAGAAATAGCGAAGGATGTGATATAATTCATCATCATTACAGCCCCTAGAACACAGCGTCCTAGACCTCCACTGCTGGAGATGGGCCTTCCAGGACATATATCTGGAGATTTTGGCCTACACTCGTCACGCTGGCCAGACGGCTTGGCGAGGATTTTTTTTTTTATATTTCACACACACAGCGCCATCTAGTTTCCGTGGTAAGCTACAAGGCTTGTGTTACGGAAACTAGATGGTTGATAAACTACATATTATACTTTTTTTTTTTTGTAAACATATACATATTATATATATAAACACCCAGACCGAGACAAATTATACAATGTACAACTTGCCCCCGGTGGGAATCGAACCCACGACCTCCCGAGTTCACAGCAACGTTTGTTACCACTAGATCACGGAGGCGGATATTTCAATTTGATTGGAGGATTTGATTTAAATTTTTATGACAATTTATTAACGATTCCACAAGTTCGTATTAGTGGAACCGGGACCGACGGCTTAACGTGCTCTCCGAGGCACGGGAACGGTGGTGTTGTAAATTTATGACAAATGTACTTAAGAAAAGTGTATTTCTCATTTGTACATGCCGGGTGGGTTTGAACCGACCTTTGGGATTTAAGGAACGCGTTCTTACAACCGAGCCACCACCGCGCCGTGATATAATTACATATAATAATTTACATCCCTGTACCTACCATGTTTTTGACAAATAAATTATTTAATTTCATTTCATTTAAAAAAAAACAATATCAAATCAAAAGGCCTGACTTTTACGTCGCGAAAATGTCTGTGATTTGTTTTGAAAATTGTTTTGTGTGAGTATTATTATTATTATTATTAATGACATATATTGATTGTCCGGCGGTACAAAGTTGGCCGGAGTCAGTTAGTATATTATAAAATAAAATCCTCCGCCGCGTCTGTCTGTCTGTTCGCGACAAACTCAAAAACTACTACTCTGATTTTCTTGCCGTTTTCACCAACGGGTAGAGTGGTTCTCGAAAAAGCGATTACTCTATTAATTGGTGAATACATCATGAAAAACGGTGCTGTAGTTTTTTTGTTTTTCGCGAACAGACACACGAGGCGGGAAGGACCTTGTATTATATTATGTAGTGAAGTGATAGTAATAGTGAAGTGATAATTGTATATAATGAAAAAAATATACACAATTTTCTTCTTTATAAGCGTGGTTTCGTGGAAACGGTGGTGATGATACTTTACGTTTTTTTTTTCTGGATATTTCATATTCCTATTTTGTTTATTATTTATTTTATTTATTTATTGGTTTTACAAAATCACAGCATTAAATTAATAAATATTTGGCGATAGGAATTTTGATATACATAGGCCAGATTGATTTTTATTTTATTGACAGAACTTAACTTAAAATTAAACCAAACCTAACATCATCATGATCATTGCAGCCCCTAGACATCCACTGCTGGAGATGGGCCTTCCAGAACATATATCTGGAGAATTTGGCCTACACTCGCCACACTGGCCAGACGGCTTGGCGAGGATATGATGTCAATTTTTAATGACAATTTATTAACAATTCCACAAGTTGGTATTAGTGGGACCGGGACCGATGGCTTAACGTGCTCTCGAGACACGGGAACGGTGGTGTTGTAAATCTATGACAAATGTACGTAAGAAAAGTGTATTTCTCATTGGTACATGCCGGGTGGGTTTGAACCGTTCTTTGTAGGATTTAAGAAACGCGTTCTTACAACCGACGCCTAAACCTAACATCAAACGAACATTAATTAAAAAATAATTTTAATTAGCTATATTAACAAATTAGTAAGAAAAATGTACGGTAAAATAATTCAACCAGAAATATATTGAGCGCCGCCCGCCCGTCTGGCATACTTACCACCACCAAATTTCACCACTACGCCAATCTTGTGACCAGGAATTTAATTATTTAAATAACTAATATGTTTACGCTTTTTTATTTATTATTTATTTATTTATTAAATACTTTATTGTACTTTACTTAAAAGTATGTACTAAGGCGAACTTAAAGCCATTTCGGCTTTTTCTACCAGCTAACCTTTGGAAGAGTATGGATCTACAACTCAGCTTCAACATTCTCGGGGTGGAAATACGCTCAGACCTTAGCCGCCGGAACTACATTCGAGAGCATCACCAAAACAGCGTCAAAAAAGCTCGGAATACTGAACAAGGTGAAGCGGTTTTTCCGCCTTCAATTAGACTGTTGCTGTACAAGACACAGATCAGATAATGTATAGAATACTGTTCGCAACTTTGGGATGGTCCCGCTAAGTACCTCACAAATGCTCTCAATGTCCTACAGAGGCGAGCTGTTCGAATGGTGGACGATGCCACTATATCTGGAACTGAGTCTCTTCTACCGGCTATACTATGGTGAGTGCTCCGAAGAACTCTATAAACTAATCCCTCCCTCTTCATTCCGCAACCGAACCACACGCACAGGTCAGAATATGCACCCACATACCGTAGTCACCATCCCTTCGCGTACGTATAAATTTGGGGACTCATACATCTGTCGCACGACAAAGATGTGGAATGTTTTTTAGTTATGAGTGTCTGACTTGAGTTGCTAACATTCATGGACCTTGCGCGCCACTTACCATCAGGTGGGCCCAAGGTCACATATCGTGCACGTATAAAAAAATAAAATAAAAAAGAGTGAGAGTATAAATATGTGGGGTGCAATCCTAACCAATAAACTACATAAATAGTATGTATACATAGACTTCATAGATACTCATCAATATACACTTATTATAATAGATTTACATATATGAAGATAATATATTATTGGGAAGTAGAAATTTGTGAAAGCTAATTTTTTTATTTATTTTATATTTCCAGACAAGTCACACAGCGCCATCTAGTTTCCGTGGTAAGCTACGAGGCTTGTGTTACGAAAACTAGATGGTTGATAAACAACATATTATATTATAATTTTTTGTAAATATATACATATTATACATACAACGTTTGTTACCACTAGACCACGGAGGCGGTCAAAATGTGATATATTGTTCTGCTTGTTTAAAAATAAAGTATTAAGTAGTTTTTTAAATATGTGAATGGAAGGAGCTTGTCTGATGGTCAGTGGAAGTTTGTTCGACTGGCGAGCAGACGATACAGTAAATGAATCTGAATAATGCAAATTGAAATTTTGATTGTCATTTTTCTATTTTATTTTTTATAATAGAACTGACAAGGCCCTGTAAATACAGCCAATTCAGCCAAAACTTAATGTAACTTTAAGATGTCATCACTATCTGACTATTATATTGTTTTCTAGTATTGTTTCTTACTTTTAGGATAGGTGGTATCACTATGGTGATATAAATAAAAATATACAAATTTATTTCACAGCACCATACAATAGAATCTTGAAAAATGTTGGTCACTCTAACATTTGGGTTTTAACTGTTGTGGTTCACGTTTTCTCATAAAAAACAACTTATGCGGTCGCCGCAAATAGAATCACAACTGGAACACGCTTTAATGAACGCCGTGATGATATAATTTGATTACTATGGACCTACATAACACATACCACTAAAGTACTAATAAAAGTTCGCGGGTGGCTTTTTATTTAGGTATTTATATATTTAGAACTCCAACATTATTAATTGAGGACTAAAAAACTAATTATAAATAATACTAAACTAAAAATACCTATGAAATTAAAACTATTCTACAAAATAAACTAAGGGCTTACCACCAGGGAGGGTACCTAAAACGCTCGCCGCATTTCCTCGTTGAATTATAATTGAAATATTCTGTTTTAGGTAGTTATGGCATTTGGGATCGCCACACTCTTGGAAAATTCGTTTACCCAGCTCTTTTATGAATTTGTGGGTAAAATATTGAGGACAATATTTTATTCTATCTATCTATAAAACTATACTATAAATATAAAATGTCCTCTAGAGTCGTCCCATCCGAGATAGTCCCAAGGAGACTACAGTGTCCAAAACTCTCGAAACGCTGCAGCTTCGCCGAGATGTGGCCTCCCTGAGCGTGTTCTACAAGCTATACTACGGTGAATGTTCTGAAGAGCTTCACAACCTTATCCCTTCTTCTCTATTCCGCAACCGAACCACTCGCACAGGCCAAAATATGCATCCACATACCGTAGCCACTATCCCTACGCGTACATACGAATTTGGAGACTCTTACATCTGTCGCACGCTGAAGATGTGGAATGCTCTCCCAGCCAGTGTGTTTCCCCACTCCTATAACCTGGAGTCCTTCAAACGATGTGTGAAAAAGCATCTTTATATGCCGGCATAGTGAAAGGGACTGATGTCGGTCGTCTGAGGCTGGCGTCAGTTGCTCCCATTCTTGGACCTCGCGTACCGCTTACCGTCAGGTGCGCGCGGTGTCACATGTCGTGCTCCGTATAAAAAAAATATAAAAAAAAGTTAGTAAAGCTTATGTTTTGTTAGTTTTAGTGGAAACTTCGTTGGTTAATGAGATAAACAATTTCGTTATTAATAGGTGTAAGAATAACTGTTTGTTTCCAAAATAATAAATAAACTCCTTAAAGCGTTGAAATCAATTGGGTTTGGTTGGTTTAGCTTGTCTTCCGATTCTGATTTTTCTTCTCTCCATTTAACGACAACTCTCTATAACGCCATAAAATGACAGAAAAAAAGAAAGAAAAGTATTTTATTTGTCACATTAACAAAAAAAGTTAACCTAAAATTAAAAGTGTGTGGTGACAAATAGGAAATCAGCTCAGCATTGAGCTGCGACGCTTTAAGAGTCACAGCGCTGATTTTCAGCTAATCTTATGCGGCTAATCTTATATTATAAGTGTGTCGAGGCTCTGGTACAGAACTACCATAGTAAATAATAATATAATTTATTAATAAATTATAAAAAGCAAAAAGTAAGTAAAAATAAAAATATTTAATAATTGCCCTTAGTGTGTCAGATCGAAATCTGAGGAGATCAGGTATGTGTTTCTTATATGAACCTGCAGATAGCGCGAATAGCCGAATATGTCTACTTGATTAAGGTGATTATTATATGCTGACATGAGAGAGAGAGAGAGAGAGAGAGAGAGAGAGAGAGTGTATAAAAAGTCTATTACTACAGATCTCCTCTGCCTTATTTGACTCATATTGTCTTTAATCTTTTGTTAAATCATTGTTATGTTACCTGTATCTTTGTTGTGAATGTAAATATATTTAAATAAAATATAAATATAAATTTGGTGACTCATACATCTGTCGCACAATAAAAATGTGGAATGCTTTTCCAGCCTCTGTGTTTCCACTTTCCTATAACCTGGAGTCCTTCAAGCGAAGTGTGAAAAGGCATCTAGTCAAGCCGGCATAATGTTAGGGACTGACGTCGGACATAAGTGTCTAATTCCAGTTGCTAACATTCATGGACCATACGTGCCACTTACCATCAGGTAGGCGCAGGGTCACATGTCGTGCAATTCTTAAAAGAAAAAAAAAATGTATTTATGTACAGTATTCCCAAATTAATAATGCACATACAGATCTTCGCTAATTGTCGTATTCCCGGAAACACCCGAATCATTGAATCGTAAGAGCCTAAACATTGCACTTGCATTTTGCACCTTGTTCGAAAGAAATAGAAGTCGATATCATGTGTACACAATCGAAAACAATTCGGGCGGTCGGTGACTGCATGTGTTCTCTCTGAGTGGAATTATATAGAGCTGATATTACACACCGTTCTTGGTTTTGTTTTCAAAGGTGAATTTAATTTCAACTTTAATTATCTTATTCAACTTTAAATAGTTTATTTTGTAAAATAGGAAAACGTACTAACAACTAGCACAAAACACATAATTCTACTAAATTATGCATGAAGAAAATGCACTTAACCACTCTATATACATATCGTCTTCCGACGCTCGGGGAATACGACCGTTGCCGAACAGTCACGAAGATTTCTATGCGCATTATCACTTTGGGAGAACTGTAAGTGTAAGTATTATTTGATGGTTATTATTGAATTTTGATTATGTTTGAATTTAAATTGTGTAATATATTTGTATAATAATTATTATAATTTGTACATCTTTTTGTTGTGTGCTGCTTGGATTCCAGTCTAGTCCATGTATAAATTAACTGAACCCAAATTTGCAACCGACTGGAATCTGTTTGCACACCTAACAATAAATAAATTAGTCTATGTAAAGCTCACCAGCTGCTGTCCGCTACTTATTCGGATACAGTATATGCTACTGTTGGTTAGGAAGGAGCAATCAAAAAACAAGCGAATCAAAAGGCGCGGTGGTGGCTCGTTGTAAGAACGCGTTCCTTAAATCCTACAAAGGTCGGTTCAAACCCTCCCGACATGTACCAATGAGAAATGCACTTTTCTTACGTACATTTGTCATAGATTTACAACACCACCGTTCCCGTGCCTCGGAGAGCACGTTAAGCCGTCGGTCCCAGTTCCACTAATACCAACTTGTGGAATCGTTAATAAATTGTCATTATAAATTGACATCATATCCTCGCCAAGCCGTCTGGCCAGCGTGGCGAGTGTGGCCAAATTCTCCAGATAAATGTTCTGGAAGGCCCATCTCCAGCAGTGGAGGTCTAGGACGCTTGTTCTAGGGGCTGTAATGATAATGATGAATCAAATTTATTGTGACAGTTATAGAGGACCATGGCATCTAAGAGTATTCTTCTTTTATGAAGTGATGGTAGTTTATATTTAGTGATTTATTGTAAGGATATTTGCTACGATAACACTTGTAGATAATATGTCTACAGAATTTATGCAAAACAATTTCTTTGAATAGTTAAGGGACAGTGCATTGAGGACATTTTTTTTTGTTATACGCCCGGTATCTACGTACGTCACTGGTCACAGACATGAAAGTTTTGTTGTGATAGAGGAAAAATTGTAAGTTTATAACTGTCTGAAGCGACATCGATAGGGAGGATAGCACGCGATGGCGTTGCCTAGGAGTTCAAACAGCAATGGACGTACTCCGAACGTACGCACACAACCGGTTAGGTAAGTAATTTGCTCAGAATCCATTTGCATCATCACACCCACTTCACAGCCCCTAGAACACATAATGCTAGATCTCCACTATTAGAGATGGGGTTTCCAGAATTTTCTAAAGAATTTTGCCTACGTACGCCACGCTTGGGCAGGCTTAGCGAGAATCTGATGTCAATTTATAAACGAGGAAATGCGGCGAGCGTTTTAGCTACCCTCCCTGGTGGTAAGCCCTTAGTTTATTTTGTAGAATAGTTTTAATTTTATAGGTATTTTTAGTTTAGTTTTATTTATAATTAGTTTTTTATTTATAATGACAATATAACTATTCCACGAGCTGATATCAGTAGACTTAACGGGCTTAACTTTTCGAGGCACGAGACATTGTAAATCTATGACAAATTTACGTAAAAAATGTGTATTATTTGGTACATGCCAGGGTAACTAAAAAACTATATGTTTTTTTTAAGGGAAGCGTTCCTACAGCAAACGGCACAAATATGTAATCTTTTAATATGTATACATACTTGCGCCGCTTGCCGGATTAATAACTACACAATTAATCATATTATTATTTTCTTATTTAAAAACTTAATTGCACTATGTACAAAGGCGGACTTAATGGCATTCTCCGACAGCCAAACCTTTAGGGCATTTAGACAGTATAGATGGTAGGTGCAATCCTCAATTAAGTTATTCTGAACAGTATTAGTACATACATAACAATATTGCATAATACATTTACATAAATACGTAATATATATATACATACATCATAAATAAACTATAATATAAAATAAAACTACTTTCATAATGATTTTATTAATGACAAAGATGTGTGGAATATTGCCGCTCTGCAAAGATTAGAGAATTAGTTAATAGCACATTAGGTTCTTTTTTAATAATCTGTTTTTATTTTTGATTTATAAATATTTTGAATGTAACAATTAGTTACTAATACATTATTGACTAATTAGTAAATACTGTTTATTGTGATACAGTAATATTTTTTATTACCTTATTATTATAATATAATTATTTTTTATGTAACATTTAGTTACTATTTTGTATTTATTATTTTATTAACTAATATATAAGTTTGTTAACGGAATTGCACGGCAACATTTGGGTACTTAGGAAGTAATTGTTATGTTTAGCTTGTGTGTGTCTCGAAGGTCATTCTTAGTGTTCAGGTTCTCATGGTGTGGCGTGTCCGGTGGTCGCCCCTTCCTTAGAAGGTCATTGCAGTGGTGGCACGTGTGTCGGGTCCCGGTCCGCACCCTAAGGGCCTGGTTGAGCGGGGGGATGGCTGGCACATGCGTTATGTCCGTGATCGGGTGCTGCTGTGGGGGCCTGGGACCTCTGCCGAACACGTTCAATTTATTGTTCTTAAATTAACAGAGATTTTTGCGTTTTATCGACTTTCGGGTTGCACATAGGCATGTAGTCTACCTTAATTCTGACTTGCCTGGTGGGTTACTGCTGTACCAGGTATTGTTTTCTCATAGGTACTGATAACTAAATTTAAAAGGTTATTAATTGATCGTTGTGGTGCAGTTCTGTATATGTTTTATTTTGTAAATCTGATATAGCTGAGTTTTCCTTGCAGATTCCTTTCTCAGTCAGATTAAACATTAACAGGTCACTGGAATTTGCTAAGCTGCTGGTCTTCTGCTAACAGCTTACTTATTGGACCACTTTGCTGCTTAGTCTTCTACTAGCAGGAGTACAATCATTCAAAATAATTAAATTAATGACGTTTCATAAATGCCTGTAATAGGTTTACGTGAATAAAGATATTTTGACTTTGACTTTGACTTTGACTTTGATGAGGGAAGTGAAATATGATGTTGCTGCAATTGACGATAGTGAGGAAATGGAAAAGAGACAAATTTAGGACAGTCTTGTTAAAAAGAAAGTGTTTGTGAACCATATTTATAAAGATTATTCATTAGTGACAAAATAGCAAGCATGCGACATAGCGCTATACTTAATTTTTTTTTTCGAATGAATAATTACAAATAAAACCTTAAATAAAAAAAAAAAAACAATAAAAAGTAATAATGCCTCCATAATTTATTGTGATGTATTAAATAATAAGAAAATATATTTTTTTAAACAGTTTCGGATTATTGTTATCAATAGAGAGCGGTGTCGTTTTAGGCCTGAAAGTACTTTAAGCACAACGTTTAGATTGTCAAAATAGTAGAATCGTTTATTTACTAACAGTTTGTACGAGATTATCCGAGCATACGTTTCAAACAGTTTCCGTTAGTAATATGTTAAGGATACCGTTATATAACTTTTGCAAAACGAGAATTCGGTATACTGTATTTGGTTACACGAAGAGAGAGAAGGCAAAGAAGAGAACTGTTTTTCCGCCAAACCTAGCTATAAACACATGTAACATTGTTTATTAATAAACATAAAATAAACATATGAAAACTCTTGTAATCATATCGATAATTAGTCATAATCTTCGAAATTTCAGGGTAGAGATCCAAATCTGTAGAATTTCAATGAGGTACCTACCCGACAAACAATAATATTTGTATTAGACAGACAGGGTGCATTGCCTTAGCGAATATGAAGAAGGCATAATTGTTTGCAATCTAGCATGGATTTAGCGTGCTAATGCCGGATCCATAGTGTGTGGTGTGGGGGAGACAGGAGAAGAATGGTCTCGGGCTTACGACCTGCTGGTTTAATTTGATTTACCATCCTGCTCCTCTCCCTTCCAAGCGGGGGGGGGGGGGGGGGGGGGGGGTTGAACTGACCATTGTAGATTTTTAAGAAAAGCGTTTTACAACCTAGCCACCAAATTATGTAAGTCTTGTTTCAAGCGGTGTCATTTTTATATATCACCATGGCAAGCTTACAATATTAGTTCTCCTTGAAAGTAAAAATTGGCATTTTACATCATTGCAAATGGCACATACTTTAAACGAGAATAACAGATAGGTGGTAGGCGGACTGATGGTGGTAATTTGCCCAGTCTGCTGGGGCCGGGAAGTATTCACCGTTCATGCCGATAAACCCAGTAAAGTTTATCCACAAGTTTCGGGATCAGGCTCGAATTTATTGATGTCAGTCATGAGTGTCTCCATTTGGTTTGTAAAATTTATTGCTGTTTTGGATGTTCTTAAATAAAATAAATAAATGAGGTTTTACAGCCAACTAAAGCCTATAATATCTGTGCCCCAAGGTTTTTTATTCAAGACTTATCGCCTACTATTTATGGGCCCAACTTATAAAGAGTACCTAATTTTTCGTACATAGAATTCCTTTCCATCGTGTAATTAACCTATAACACGCGGCATGGAATGTTAGACCTTCATATTCTTGGCTTTTTTTTTCAAAATAAGAATTAATTAAGTACCTTAAAAATAGTACAAAGTATTTATAACAAATCTCTTACAACAAAAATATCAGGATTTAAAATACACTGGCTGCATTTCCACGTTGCACAGCTGTATATTTTTTTGTTTTAAATTTTTTTAGTCCGACTATCTCCAGAAACTTTTTTCCCAGCTTATCAATAAAAAGCTTTAATTCTAAACACCAAGGATCAATGTTTCTATAGCGAGAGGAAGAAATATAATTTCAAAAATACTTGAATTTTTATTTTTTATTTTAGATGCCTTTTTGGCGGCAGGAAAATGCTCGTAGTTGTGTCTAAAGATAGTCACAAGTCGCGTCCAAGAAAAAAAAACCTATAACTTTTTGTTAAATATATTTAATAATAATAAAATTCCTTATTGCACACAAAACATACAATATAAAGTGTTGTACATAGGCAAGCATAATACCATGAAGGTTTTCTCTACCAGTTAACCTTTGGGAGAGTGAGAGATTAATATTATAGGTGCAAAGTGTGAAAATGGAAATATATATTTAAGCAAAATTAATGTCTAAACTACTGGTCCGATTTTGTTCAGTAATGTCAGAGATTTTTCTTGATACCCAAGCATCGTCATCATCGCACGATATCTGACTCCACAGCAATTTTTCGATTATACGAGTTTAAGCGACGTCTGCTTAAACAATATTATATAATATCAAAAATAACAAGTTATAAAGTTGAATATTACACTAAAATAGAATTTAAGACATTATCCAACATGAAAACCTGCAGTTTCAAAATGCAATTTAAATTTTATTCACGACATCATCTAGTTTATTTTTAACATACAAATACTGAAAAGATAGAGAGGTTTTATTAAAATTTGAATTTTAAGAGAACAAATAAAGATTTTATAAAGCACGTGAGTAGGTAGGTACTGTAACGGGTACATGTAGGTTACAGAGTTTATTTGCATTTTAAGAAAGAATAGTATTGTCAATATACGACAATGACAGGGTGGGTGGATGGGTTTTTGTTTTAAAAGATAAAAAAGAGGAGAATCGGGGAGCTCGGACTGAGAGGTCGACAGAGCGAGTATTTTTATAAATATTAGGATTAAAATAATAATTTGTTAAAGTCGCGTAATAGTGTCCCACGTAGATAAGTGTTTAGTTTTTCCACATATGTAATTATTTCTAACATATAAAGTATAAAAAAAGTTTTATGCATTTTCAATAAAAAAGGAGTTCCGTAGAATCCTCTCCGTAACCATTAAAAGCAACTACATCCAACCGCAGGCGTTGGATAATCATCATTGTTTATTGTAAAAATTAAAAATTTCGACTGTTTTCAAATGAACTTTAATTAAAATCTGAAAAGAAATAAATAAAAAGAAAAAACAAGCCCAAGGGTTTCGTCGCTAAAAAGTTTATTGTAAAAATTAAAAATTTCGACTGTTTTCAAATGAACTTTAATTAAAATCTGAAAAGAAATAAATAAAAAGAAAAAACAAGCCCAAGGGTTTCGTCGCTAAAAAGTTTATTGTAAAAATTAAAAATTTCAACTGTTTTCAAATGAACTTTAATTAAAATCTGAAAAGAAATAAATAAAAAGAAAAAACAAGCCCAAGGGTTTCGTCGCTAAAAAGTTTGATAACCACTTAAATTTAAATAATTTTATATATTTCATATTTGTTTTTATATTAAATAAACTGATAATTAATATATTTATTCGAAGTAGATACAAAAATAAAATATAGATTAAAAAACTAATTATAAATAAAACTAAACTAAAAATAGAAGTAAAGTTAAAGTATCATCACGACCGTTTCCCTTTCGGGGTGGTAGAAACCACGGTTATAAATAAGCGGATTCAAATTTACTATAGGCCAATCATGACAAGTGGCAAGCTTGTCGATGTACTAAACTAAAAATACCTATGAAATTCAAACTATTCTACAAAATAAACTAAGGGCTTACCATCAGGAGGGTACCTAAAACGCTCGCCGCATTTCCTCGTTGATTTATAATGGAAATATTCTGTTTTAGGTAGTTATGGCATTTGGGATCGCCTCACTCTTGAAAAATTCGTTTACCCAGCTCTTTTATGAATTTGTGGGTACAAGAGAATATTTTTTAAAAATATTTTATTACATAGCGACATTAACTGTCGGGACAACATGGGATGTTGGGAAGATTTGAGACGGACTCTATTTTTAAGTCTTCTTAATTTTACATGTCATGTCTATCTAGAGTAATAGGAAGATAAATTTTCATTTGTCCAGCTTTAAATAAACTTGTTTAAAAAGCATGATACCATGAAGGTATTGGCTACCAGCTAACCTTAAGGAGAGTGACAGAATAAATATAATGGGTATGGCACAAAGTAAGAAAGATAAAATTATATATTTAAAAATAAATAAGAGATAAATTGAAACTATACTCGTAGATGCATAGGATTAAGTAAATATGTAATATGTTTATTTACTATCTAAGTTACATAATAGAAGTGAAAACTTACTGGATCCAGGATGCCGGCCATTGGAACCGCGTTCGTATCGTCCCCCCCAACCACGACAAGCTTTTCCAGGACTTTGAGAGTCTGTTCCACAGCTGACCATTCCCCTTTCTGCGCAAGGGTAAGAACTTTAGCTGCAGCATCCCGCATATTAACCCCAGCACTTGGCGGCTTCGGCACATCGCCATTTCCATCTTTAGCTTCCTTCTTATCACCGTTATTCGAAGCCGTATCATCTTTGTCTTCAATTTTGACAGCTGCAGCTTTGTCTTCATCAGGTGGTATATGTGGGGGCTTCTTCGGTGGACCCTTGCCACCTTTTTTACCGCCGCCAGCTTGCGACATGTTTGTATCGCTACCGTTCTCTGCTTGACAAATTCAGTCTGATTAAAGCACTTCTCACAGTCATGGTTGAAACTTAAGTTCACTTCACAACACGAAAATATTTAAGATCATTATAATCTCAGTTGGTAGGTTCTGTCGTGTTTTTGTGGTGTATTTTTGTAAGCGTGAGGCGTTTGGTAGGCGGACGCTTCACGACTGCGGCGGCCGCTGCGTACCGACCTAACTTTGCATGCTTCAAGAAAATAAAGCCGTCAGTACAAGGAGCCCGTCGCGCTAAATCTAAGAATTTACAAACAAAGACCCTTCCTTAAATGTTCGTAACATGTCCCATGCAGTGACCTATTTCCAATTTTCATATAAGAACGAATATGTCTAACAATCGTCTACTTACTTCGTTAATGTAATTGGTAGGTATATTTTGCGATTCTCTCAAGGAAAACTGATGCGGTAATTTAATATAAAATATTGGGTGTATTTTTCTCAGTGTCTCACAAATTTTATACTACCTTATTTTAAAATCCAATTTCACACTATTTGTAAATATTATGTACAGTATGCTTAAGGTCTGTTTTTATTTAATCAAATGTTTATTGTACCCTGGAAATGTCTGGAAGACCCTGAATCCCGTAAAGCAGGTGTTTTTAATAAAGATTTTTATTATTCGGGATTCAGAGTAAAGTAAAGTATCATCATGTCCGTATCCCTTTCGTGGTGGTCAGAAACCAGGCTTTTTAAAGAAGATGATTCACATTTATTATAGGCCCATCATGACAAGTGGCAAGCTCGTCGATGTCTCTAGTGTACCAAAATCGAGAAATATCACAAATTAAATAAATTATTCCTCTGCCTCCGTGGTCTAGCGGTTAAATCCGTGGATTTAGACTCGGAGGTACCGGGTTCGACTCCTGGTCGGGACACAAAATATTTATTAATGTAAATAAATACATTTAATTAATATTTAATTTATTTGTGATATTTCTCGAGTTTGGTACGCTGGAGACATCGACGAGCTTGCCACTTGTCATGATTGGCCCATAGTAAAGTTGGCTAAATGTGAATCCGCTTATTTATGAGCGTGGTTTCTGACCACCCCGAAAGGGAAACGGTCGTGATGATACTTTACTTACTAAATAAATTATTGTGTCCCGGCTGGGAATCGAATCCGGTACCTCCACGTCTAAATCCACGGACTTAACCGCTAGACCACGGACGCAGATTCAGAGCGCCATGAAATAAATGTTACTTTTTTACTTCGAATTTTTAATTTATTATTATGATTTATTTAAATAACTGGAGCTAGCTTCAACGTGTTATTTCATAAAGAACCTTCATTTTTGTTGATTATAGTAATATGAACTTGAGATTATACCATAATATGGAGCCAATAAATTTTCTTTCTTCCGAGATTAGGTTGCAAGATAATGCATTATCTAATTTAATGCTAATAGTGTAGCACATGTTGTGATGAGAGCGATGGTGGGTCGGTTGTAAGAACGCTTTCCTTAACATCCTAAAGAGGTGGGTTCAAACCCTGGCATATACGAACTCTGCTATACTCGTATATATAGTATAATTTTGCTCCTGCCTCTCATTCATTCATTTTGTTTTAGGTAAATAATCATTAACCTATTGGTTTTCACTTATTTATTATTATTATTATTATTCTTTTACTTTTGCTAGTCACAGTTCAATTGCACTATTAATTTAAGTCTAATTACTATATTTTACTATTATTTGTGTTTTAATTGTATTGTCTAAATAATATAAAATCTCTTTGGCTTGTGTTCCACTATTGCTGTAATAATAATATGTGTAAATAAATAAATGTACCAATGAAGAAAACATGCACAATATAATAATACCACTCGGATAATACCAACATAGTAGAATCGTTATTAAATTGTTATTTAAAAAATGACTTCTGAGTCTCGCCTACCCGTCTGGCCAGCGTGGCTAATGACGAAAATCTTCTGAAAAATCCTGGAAGGCCCATCTCTAACAGTGCTAAGCGAACTAATGGTGGTAAGTCTGACTGGGCAGGGAAGTATTCACCGTTCGTGCCGACCCTGTAAAGTGTATTCACACGTTTCGGGATTAGGCTCCAATTGCCGTCATGCCCAGTCAAGCCAGCATAGTGTTAGACACTGATGCTAGTCATAAGTGTCTGATTCCAGTTGCTAACATTCATGGATCTCGCGCACCACTTACCATCAGGTGGGCGCAAGTTCAAATGTTATGCTAGTATAAAAAAAATCTAGGACTCTATGTCCTAGGAGTTGTTATAACGTATAAGAATATTAAATAAATATTGTGTATTTAGTTAGTAGTTTACCATATACATAGGCAGGTACTAAAAGTTACACAATACATTTATTTGTTGTATAGTTAGCTTGTTGACAACAATGGCCGACATGTGAATGAATTGAACGAATTGATTGGATTAATGAAGGAATGAATGAACATTAAATTTAATACCCCTACCGTCTACTAGGCGGCGCCACTTTTTATGTGAACCGGAATTTGTCAATTGCTTGTTTTAAGTTTCCGCCCCCTGAGGCAAAATCTCCAGGTCTAGGCCGCTGTGTTTTTAATCTTTATAGGCCATGGGCAAAATATAGTGTACCTAATTTATAGAAATTATACCAACGTATGCACAACCTACCTAGAACCCGTTTGCTCCATCGTTCGTCGGTTCTGCGGCAGATGTGTCCTATTTCCATTTCAGCTTCAGCAGCAAATTTTAAATGCTATATCAGTCACTTTGATTCTCTGACGAATATCAACGTTTCAAATTCAATAGAGTAAAGACCACGTATAGGACGACGCAGAGTGTGACGACCCCCCGCTAAATAGACAAATGAACTAAAGAAGGTCGCTTGATGAAAAATCCGGCTCGAAGGACCATAAAAATGTAGTTGCCAGAGGGTTATGTCCGAAGCCAATTTAGTAAAAAAATAAGAAACCTTGGAAAATGCAGGATAAAGGGACTCACCAATATTAGGTCGTCCAATCGACTGGACTGCCGAAGTCTTCGATAGTTCTGGAGCAGGCCTGATCCAGATACAATTCAATTTTTTATTCTTTCTCTGGCTCGTATGGCTGTGCAATTTCAACCGAACGAATTTTATATGGTTTTGACACTTGTTGTTTCGTCGAACCGGTCGAGGCGAAGATTTTGCGTCCATGCATCCCTACTAGACTTTCAAATATGGCGAGGAAAATGATTAGGGATAAGGACGCAGGAATTTTACCTAATCGGTCCGAACACTATTGTTATAAATAAATATGAATGTGAATGAAATTGAAATGCTTCATAAACGCATTTCCAGTTATTCGATAGTATCATTTGGCCTCTAGTTGAAATTTGCATGTTTCGTCACTGGGCGGGCGAGGTAGGGCGGGCGGCGTTTCTCGGGCGTCGCGTGCCGACCGCTTCCGGCCTGAGACCCCGTCGCGGCCTCGATTCCAAGCAATAAGATCAGATACCATAACAAACCTGCTTGTAATGAAAAATGACCCTTACTGTCGCTTAAAACTGTAAAATTATTGCAACTTGTTAAAAATTGTAAATAAATACATGTGCAATTTATGTTTTATTATAAATATGAATAAAGCTCTAGAAGATAAATTTATCAGCAATCTCTCATTATTTAAATCATACAAAACCTTAAATTAAATAAACTATATTACAACAAAATCTAAATTTAACCTTAAAAAATACATAGAAAATAAAAATTATATACTTACAAAAAAATAGCTCCTCCAAATCGCTGTCTTGTGGCATGGTGCCCAATACACTAGCAGCATTTCCCCTTTGAATTAGGATACTTAATTTTTGTGAGAAAAAACTGCCAGCCCTATTGTCACCAGAGACGTCAATGAGCCTTGGAACAATTTCTTTATAGAATGCTTTCAGTTCCGATCCCCACGGGCTCATCGTTTCTACAGCAAACGTCGATAAAAAGTAACTATTGCAAATTGATTCATATTTTAGCCTCTCTCCAGCTCTAACAGAAGTGCCTTGAAGGTAGGGATGATGATGCTAGGGAATCCCAAAAGGTAGAATCCTACACGGGATTGGCCCAATCTCCAAGGAACTAATGTCATTCCGTCTGGACGCTTGCCATCGTCTCGAGTCACACCGGTTGGACCGACAACTGCAAGCGTCCTACGAATGAGGTCGTTAATGGCGCCGCGCTGTGACGGAAAAAGCGACCCGCACTTTTGGAACACGACAGCCCGTGGTGACCAAGCTCATCGACATCTTTGCCACATAGACAACGATGTGGTTCACACACTTTCAAACTCATATCCAAGATTGTTGTTAGATAAAAAAATACAATCACAAACATACAATCTGGTGGAAACACGAGATAAATTGTTACAACTCGCAATGTTGTCAAATGTACAACCAAATTTCACAAAACAAATGCAATTATCATACATAAGTATATACATAGTTATCCAAATCTTATCATCTTTAATGACTTATTTGATTACCTGTAAGTATTATTTCATACATTGAATGCAAATAACCAAATGAATAGTGTATTTTTTAAATAAAAACAGTAATGTATTCGTATTCGAAATATGTTATTATCTATGGGGCTGAGCACGGTAAAACGCTTTAAATTAGCGATACCTACTTTAAACTAAATAAGTGCTAAAGGACTTAGAGCCAGTTTCTCAAACGTATTTTTGGTACTTAATTATTTCTTAAATGAAAATACGTTTCATAAACATATCTTAGGAAATACTTAAGAAATAATTAAGAAGGGAACTGTCATTTACACAAATGTATGGGGTGTTATCAATTTTGCGTGTCACAACTGCCTACGTGGTCTAGCGGTTAAGTCCGTGAATTTAGACTCGGAGGTATCGGGTTCGATTCCTGGTCGGGATACAAAAATAATTATTATTGTAAATAAATACATTAAATTAATATTTAATTTATTTGTGATATTTCTCGAGTTTGGTACGCTGGAGACATCGACGAGCTTGCCACTTGTCATGATTGGCCTATAGTAAAGTTGGCTAAATGTGAATCCGCTTATTTATAAACGTGGTTTCTGACCACCTCGAAAGGGAAACGGTCGTGATGATACTTTACTTTCTTTTACTTTACAAAGACATTTTATAATTTTAAACAGTATGTGTAGTTTTACTAAATAAACTTCATCATCATCATCATCATCAGCCTGTGTCTCTCCACTGCTGGATATAGGCCTCCCCCAAGGCTCGCCACTGCACGCGGTCTTTTGCAACCCTCATCCAACCCCCACCAGCGACCCTCTTTAGGTCATCCGTCCATCTGGCGGGGGGTCGTCCCACTCTGCGTCGTCCCGTACGTGGTCTCCACTCCAGAACCCGTTTGCCCCATCGGTCGTCGGTTCTGCGGCAGATGTGTCCGGCCCACTGCCACTTCAGCTTGCTAATTTTGAATGCTATGTCAGTAACTTTGGTTGGAAATTCGTCAGAGAACCAAAGTTACTGACCAAAATAAACTGCATTGTGAAATTTGATCGTGAAACTCGATTTAACTTAAGAAAAACTTAAAGATTAGCCTAAAGAAAATCATTAGTAATTTTATTAAGTAGAGTCTGACATTTTTTGACATTTAAATTAATACTTAATCTAGTTTTAAATATGACAACGTCCCTGTACAGCCGCATCTAATCTAAGTTTAAATAATATTAATTTATCTATCTTCTAAAGGTACCGCCAGTTCTGTTCTTTGCTTTTAACGTAACCAGACACGATTTAGTTGGGTAATTAAATTAAAATATCGAATGTAAAAATTGATGTAATCATGGACCTAACCAAATTCCGGTGGAAACGTTCGGTGACAAATAAAGAATAAGAATAAGTGGTAGTGTAAAGATAGGAATCTCACAGGCAGTGAGGGAATGGGAAAGGTGATATTCACGTCCAGGCGAGCAGACTCACGCGACTGTGCCTAGAGGAGGCAGGTGAAGAAGTGCTTCTGACTGAGATGCTTCTGTCCGTTATGGAATAGTATTATAGTATCTTGATCTGGTCGTCTAACTATACATACCTTTACCTACTTTTTATGTTGGTATCATAACTTAGTCTAGAAGTACATAAAATATTTATACATATAATATATATTTTTATTTATTTATTTTATTTATTTAATTATTATTTGTAAACACTAATATTTTTAATTGTAATTTATAACCTAGAATAATAGGCTAACTTCCATAACACAAGTAGCTTGGTGTGGAGTTAGAAAGACTACTTTAATACACCCTTTGTACAACTAACAAATAGCCTTAAGTACTGTATTAACAAAGTATATCATTATCAAACTGTTGTACTTATGCAATAAAAATATTATTATTATATTATTATTATTATTGTTCTTGGGTGAAAGGAATAAAAAAAAACGGTTGTTGGTCTAACCGTGCTAGCCCTGTAAGATTAATAATTATACAATTGTTGTAATGGCGTGTGATAATAGCTGATAATACACCAGTCATGTTAACCTTCACCCGCTGAGTAGACGTGTGGCCATAATGTTCAACAAAGCTATTTTAAACCACAAACAAATACTCCGAATAAACAATGTGTAAGTATTTTTTGCTATATTTTTAATTTAAGTGGTCCTCGTCACTCGGCTCTCAGCGATATCATCTGTCACTCACTGTCAATAATAGAGTACCCGTGATCCTAGAACCCTCTGGGATTGCACGGAGCGATGGCAAGAGACGCGACGGAATGACTGTTGCGCCGTGAAAACTTGGCAGATATCTGGTGTTGGATGCGACGTGTATAGACGTTACTTTAGCTCCATATCACATCCAGCGACCTCGTCAAGCTCAAGTTGCGCAAATACGCCAACAGGTTACAAATTTGTGCCGTTTAGGGTCGAGACCATGGGCACATGGTCAAAACACCTAAGGAGTTGTTGGATTTACAGTTTGATGTTTGACTAGATTTAGTTAAATTTTTATCGTAAAAGTATTTTTAAATTTATATTTAAGTGGTCGGGTACATTGATATTTGATATTGATTTACTCAAATGAAATCAAATCAAAATCTTTATTTGCAATAAATGTGGTGGTGTGGTGACAATAAAATTTGGCTCAACACATTTAGTCATGGATACAGTATGCAAATTTATTGCTCAGACTTACATTATATATACAAACTTATGCTACATAATTATAGATGATATATATATTATATATTTCATATTTGAGCCCTTTGCACCTACTCTTAATCAAAATTCTCTGTATTGTTCCAAAGGTTGGCTGCTAGAGAATGCCTAGCGGCATTAAGCCCGCCCTTTGTACATAGTGCAATTAAGTTTTTAAATAAATAAATATATATATATAAATGATAAAAAAACAAATGCGTTATTTTTTTGTATTTTTAGTTAGGTAAAAAAATATATTAATAAAATTTTCCGTTAATGCAAAAATATATTTCCTTTTGTTCTAGTATTTACGAGTAAGATATTATCTTCTTTTTAACCTTTACCTATCTAGTATTTATTTAATATATTTTTTTACCTAACTAAAAATACAAAAAAATAACGCATTTGTTTTTTATCATTTATCGGCTACTGTACACTATTACGAATTGAGTACCATGCATTAAAAAACAATCCTAGTTAAAAGAAAAAACCTATAACATACCTAATATTTTATTACAATACCTGCGTACCCCGTACACGCGTGAACATATGCATATAGACAATAAAACAGACGAAATTGCGTTTCAGTAGAATCAATTCGTCTAAAAATATGTTAGAATTTTATTCCGCATAGTAAATGTAGACCTTCAACTATTTATACATTCACTGATACGTATTTACATAAATTATGTCACTGAAATCGTATCTAGAGAATATTTAATTTATAGCAAAGAAATTTTTTTTTCTTTTTAAACGACTGCTCGACGGAAAAAAAATAGGAAAAAATGTCTGTGCGTGCAAGAGTTTTGCGAGACTCTTGCGCAAGAACAATACTCGTAGCAAGACTAGAGTTAGTCTTGATATTGGTCTTATTAACATATCGATGGTCTTGCTTTTTTGCAAGATAGCGCAACACTAGTTATGTGTTTATCAGCATATGTGTGCACGAGTACGTACGAGTATTGACGAGTACGTACGAGTGTGTACGAGTATGTATGAGTATGTACGAGTATGTACGAGTGTGTATGAGTATGTACGAGTGTGTATGAGTATGTACGAGTGTGTACGAGTATGTATGAGTATGTACGTGTATGTACGAGTTTCGACGAGTACATACGAGTGTGTACGAGTATGTATGAGTATGTACGAGTACGTACGAGTGTGTACGAGTATGTATGAGTATGTACGAGTACGTACGAGTTTTGACGAGTACGTACGAGTGTGTACGAGTATGTATGAGTATGTACGAGTAAGTACGAGTATGTATGAGTATGTACGAGTATGTATATTTGTTCCTTTGTGGCACTGGAGAATAAACTCGTGAGCCTATTTTAATGATTTTCGAAATAATGAAATTCCGTAAGGGGACAACCAGACGCTATGTTCCGATTTAGAATTTATTATTTGGTTTATGTGTGAATCGATCATAAAAATATTTCGATGTTCATAGTTCAGCGGTATCGATCCCTTTGAAGTGCGAAATATTAGACCTAGTTTTTTTTTTTTTCAGTTTCTATTTTAAGATCATGTTTACGCTCACGAACTTCTTACATTTTACTATCTATAACACTTTAGGTAAATTAAAAAAATATAACAAACTGCCTTCGTGGTCTAGCGGTTAAGTCCGTAGATTTAGACTCGGAGGTTCGATTCCTAGTCGGGACATAATAACTTATGTAATTTATTTAAATATTTCTCGGGTTTGGCATGCTAGAGACATCGACGAGCTAGACACTTGGACCTATAGTAAAATTGGATAAATGTTAACTCGCTCCTTATAATAGAGAGGTTTATGTTTACGGGATACAGTCGGGATGATATCTTTTTATTTTAAATAATATAAATAGCAAGTTAAGCTAGAGCTACAGAAAACGTTGCTGTAGTAACTACTTATTGCAAATTTGTCGAATTTCATGGTCTACAATTTATTTACCTTGTTGACGTAACCTTAACCAGCTTCTTAAAGCTCTTTTGTCACTGAATCCTTTTAATTACGGTCAGTATACTTAATTCGAACTTCGTTGGATACTCCAGTACTTCGGACACATTGCCAGAAAAGGAGGGGATAACCTGGAGAAACTTTTTGTTACTGGCAAGGTGGAAGGAAAGAGACCGAGAGGCCGAAGTCCCGTACGCTGGTCCAACCAAATCCGCTCCACCACCAACACTAGCGTCCATTATGCTGTGCATGCCGCCGAAGACAGAAACGGGTGGCGTGCTATCATTAAGACGCACACCAATTCATCGGGAGATCACGACCCTCAGCAATGAGGAAACACGACGCAAGGAGGGACACTTAATTAAACCTTTCAGACCTGATAAAATAATTTATCTAATATATTACATAATAAAAGATATTATATTTGTAATTAAAAATAAAATATCCGTCCTATACGATAATATAGGTAATGTATGCCTGTTATCTATGAAGATAAACAACTGTATTTTTATAGATATTATAAAAAATAAAAATAAATATTTTTTATCATTTAATAATGTAATTCTTTTATACTGTTTGTATATTAATTCGAATTAATGAATAACAGAGAACCTCAAGCGGCGGAAATACACTCAGCTTATTGGAGATGTGTTTTTGCGCCATTTGGAGTTGAAACTCTCGGGCCGTGGGGACCAAGTGCACACGAAATTTTCAAGGCGTTGTCAAAACAGCTCGTCAACACCTCGGGAGACAAAAGGGCTGGGCAATATTTGGGCCAAAGGATCAGTATTGCCATTCAACGTGGCAATGCTGCCAGTATTCTTGGCACTTTGCCCATTGGCAGCGATTTGAAGCAATTTTTTTATTTATAATAATTTTTATTTTGTGTTTTCTTCATTTTAGTTTTTAGTTATATTTTTATTTATTAATTAGGTTTATTTTTAATAATAGTAATTTACGTTTTAAGATGTAAGTTTTTAGTTTAATTAATATTTTATTATTTTTTTAAATTATTGTACGTTATTTCCTTCGAATAAAGGTTTTCAATTGCAAAAAAAAATAAAAAAAATAATGAATAAGTAACAAAATACACACGAATCGTAATGCACTTATAAATCTATTTTTTTTTTTCAGTTTTGTAGCCAATAAGAGATGTTTAAACCATGACTCCTACTTCCACCAGCCTGGGTTGGAGCCCCTAAGGTACGTGACGGTTGGCGACACGCTGACTGAATCGGTAGAACGGTGGCCGGAACGGGTGGCCGTGCAATCTGTACATCAAGGAAAATCCCTCACCTACTTACAACTGATTACACAGGTAGGAATAAAATAGCTCGGAATACTGAACAAGGTGAAGCGGTTTTTTCCGCCTTCAATTAGACTGTTGCTGTACAAGACACAGATCAGATCATGTATAGAATACTTTTCTCACCTTTGGGATGGTTCCGCCAAGTACCTCACAGATGCTCTCAATGTCCTACAGAGCTGTTCGAATTGTGGACGATGCCACTATATCTGGAACTCTCGAATCCCTGCAGCTTCGTCGAGCGTGTTCTACCGGCTATACTATGGTGAGTGCTCCGCAGAACTCGATAACCTAATCCCTCCCTCTCCATTCCGCAACCGAACCACACGCACAGGTCAGAATATGCACCCACATACCGTAGTTACCATCCCTTCGCGTACGTATAAATTTGGGGACTCATACATCTGTCGTACGATAAAGATTCATTGCATTCCACGCTCTTTCAGCCTCTGTGTTTCCACTTTTCTATAACTTGGAGTCCTTCAAGCGAAGTGTGAAAAAGTGAGTGTCTGACTTCAGTTGCTAACATTCATGAATCTTGCGCGCCACTTACCATCAGGTGGGCCCAAGGTCACATGTCGTACTAGTATATAAAAAAAAAGTAACAGCTCAACCTAGGTATAAGGACTGACGCCGAACTCCGATTTTTATAGTTTGTCTAAAGCATATCTTTAAAAAATGACTGTAGTAATAATCAAAGTTCGGGTCGGGTGTAATAACAAACGTTGCCGTGAACTCGGGAGGTCGTGGGTTCGATTCCCACCGGGGGCAAGTTGTACATTGTATAATTTGTCTCGGTCTGGGTGTTTATATGTATATGTATATATTTACAAAAAAAAAATGTAGTTTATCAACCATCTAGTTTCCGTAACACAAGCCTCGTAGCTTACCACGGAAATTAGATGGCGCTGTGTGACCTGTCTGGAAATATTTATTTATTTATTCCGCTTTATTTATTTAAAAACTTAATTGCACTATGTACAAAGGCGGATTAATGCCGCTAGGCATTCTCTGACAGCCAAGCCTTTCGGCCATTAAGACAGTAATGAATGCAATAATATAGGAGTATACCAAATGACAATTTGTAAAACAAATACATAAAAAAAACCTATTACATTATTACAAATATTTAAATGCTGGAGGTCTTTCCAGTAGAGAATATTAATTTCAATAAAAACGATTTTTCCAGGCAGATGCTCTGAGCCACGCGCTGATATCTACTGGACTACAGCGAGGAGATCGACTTGGCGTGTGGGCACATAATTGTGCAGAATGGATAGTCACTTTGGCGGCATCTGTCAGAATTGGCGTCATACCTGTGAGTACATTACGACTATAATAGTAGTCATAAATTAGGCTTTTTAAAAATTCCTGCTTTATGTTTAGTAATTCATTTATTAGTAAAGTGAAGTATCATCACGATCGTTTCCCTTTCGGGGTTTTTCAGAAACCACGCTAATAAATAAGCGGATTCACATTTAGCCAACTTTACTATAGGCCAATCTTGACAAGTGGCAAGCTCGTCGATGTCTCCAGCGTACCAAACTCAAGAAATATCACAAACAAATTAAATATTAATTATGTATTTACATTAATACATATTTTTGTGTACCGACCACATTTGTCTATATCCACGGACTTAACCGCTAGACCACGGAGGCAGTTATTTATTCATTTATTAATTTTGGAAATCCAACAGTTGACAATATATTAATAAATATTATACTATAAATTTACTAAGAACTATTAAAGGTTTTCACACATAAGTTATACAATAAAAAGTAAGAAAATCCCATCCTCGTCGCCACTATTAAATAAAACGCATGGTTGCTTGTCAATGAGTGTATATTGTGCTACCCACAACATCCATACTTTTAATAATAAATAAAAGGAGTGACATGTGGGTAATCTAATAACAACAAATCTACTTATACATAACAGAAAACATTACTGCAATAACATATTATAAAAAAGTATAAAGAAAAAAAATGTTACTTACATTTTTGCTTGAACAATGCTACAATACATAATTAATAAACAGAAGTTATAAATGTTAAGTGTTAAGTGACTTGGGCATTGTAAATAAAATACGGTTAGTTATCAAAACAACGATAAATGTATTAAAAGGGAAAAATACTATATAAAAACATCTATATTGGGCAAATAATTTTAAAAGAGTGACGCAGTCAAAATATATCAATCATATTTTGATTGCGAGTGACAGTAGTATTTTTAACAATAAAGGTTGTCATCTTCAGGTTTTATACATAAATTAAAAAAGGATATAAAAAATACCAATTGGTAGAGAAACAAATTACTCATAATTATGACACCAATGAGCGATTCAACGTAACAGAATTATTTGTTGCTTGTTTTTTGTCCGCCGCAAATTTATATTAAAGTTAACAACATTTTTGTTTTTTTTTTCATTAAAGGGGTAGTAAGAAACCACGCTTATAAATAAGCGGATTCACATTTAGCCAACTTTACTATAGGCCAATCATGACAAGTGGCAAGCTCGTCGATGTCTCCAGCGTACCAAACTCGAGAAATATCACAAATAAATAAAAATTATGTAAATAAATACATTTACATTAATAAATATTCTTGTGTCCCGACCAGGAATCGAACCCGGTACCTCCGAATCCTAAGTCCACGGACTTAACCGCTAGACCACGGAGGCAGTTAACTATAAACATAAACCTAATAAAAATTAAACTATAATTTGCTTTGGTTAAATAGGTCTATCTATGTTCAAATCTTTTGCATGAATATGAAGGAGTGTATGTTGATGTCTCCTCTTTACAATTGGCGATGATTGACGTTTATCCACGATCACGATCGTGTAGACGGCTTACTCACTTGAAGTCTCAGCAGCCCTATTTAAGCGCAAACGTTATATAATGGAATTCGTTAACTGTATATATTTATAAATCACGCTATTAAAGTTCATATTTGCACGGACGCTGTCAAGGTCGAGCGCTTATAGAGTTGAGAATTGAATATTTTGTTACTATGACGCAAGCTCTGACGTAAATAATGAAATCCACTAATAACGTTTGCGACTTAGTAACAAAATAGGGCTACTATTCATCGTCTACGATGGACTTAGTATCTTACCGGTTATAGACTATCACACGATTACTGATCATATTTATTTATTTAATACTTTATTGCACAAAGACAAAGGCGGGCTTTAATGCCGCAAGACATTTTATCATAGCCAACCATTCAATTAAATTCATTTATTAGCCGTCTGGCCAGCGTGGCGAGTTTAGGCCAAATTCTCCAGATATATGTTCTGGAAGGCCCATCTCCAGCAGTGGAGGTCTAGAACGCTGTGTTCTAGGGGCTGTAATGATGAATGATGATGATTAACCATAAGATACATTAAGTACACTCGGTTATGTCACTTATACATATTCTTGTCTACCAATCATGGCAGGATAGCTCAGCAGAAGTATACCATTAATAGCAAAGAACAGCCATCGTCATTTACACTTAACACTACAAACAATCAATACCTACATAGATGCTGCTGTACAAAGGCGTTGTCACTTAAAATCTAGAAAATAAACTAAGTATATTAAAATTTTATAATAAAATAATAATTATTATTTGCATTGGGAAATCTTTAAGGAAAGTAGGTAGAAAGTAGGTTCTGAATTATAAAATATAAATATCAAAAGTATTATTTAATAGCTAGCCACATACATACAACTATATATACATACATACACACGTACATACATACATACATAATAATAATATACTTACAAATTTTGTTGGGAAATGAAATGCGAATAGACCATTTTTTAAATAGCGATCTGGTTGTTACTTGCCTGATGTTAGGAAGCAAATTGAAAAATCATAGCCGATTCTGAAGAGGAGACATCAGTTTTACCAAACTTGAGAAATATCACAAATTAACAAATTATTGTGGAATTTACCAGGGTTAGCAATCAGGTCCACAGCTAAATCTACGGCCGTAAACATTGGGCACCGAAGGTAGTTCACCTCTTATTAAAATTAACAAGACTTGTTAGCTGTCGATTTAAAATCCAACACTCTTTAGAGTTGTTAACTAAATCCTAACGCGACTGCGTCACATACAATTATCAATATTTAAGTGAACAAATCCTTTTTGTGATCATTTTTGTGTGTCTTTAATGATGTAGCAGCCTATTTCTTTTTTGGAACAAACGATAAGGAATAGTATTTTTCAGGTTGCAATAAATCCAATATACGAAATGCCAGAGTTAAGTTTTTGTATCAAAAAGGTTGGAATGAAGGCGCTGCTCATCGGAGATTCCATTCAAGGCAGACCTTACAGTACAACTCTTAACAAATTAATACCAGAATTGCATAGAAGTAAACCAGGAAACCTAAACTCTGATGAATATCCGAAACTTAAAAGTATATTTATTTGTGGAAATGATAAAATGTCGTAAGTATATGTGAGTAAATGTCATTGTAAAATAATTATAGAAGCTAGGTGTTTTTTCGGATATGTATTACGAAGCTATAGAATAGAGAAACTATATAGAAGACTTTACGCTACTAAGCTTTACGGAGTGGACGTGCAAAAATCTTTGCACCACTAACTAAAAAAATATTACTAACTTTTATGGAACTAGCTTGCTTCAGACTGTATTTGGTTGTGTAGGGAAAAGAGCAGAATGGTCGATGGTGAGCGTCTTGTTGCGCCAACCCATAGTCGGCGCGAGCCCTAAATGTCTCTCTCTCTCCCACATACGATAGATCGGCACCCGCACGGTAAATCTTCTCTTGTAGTGAGAATAATGTAGTAAGAATAATTGTCAGTTATTAGTCTATACAACATGTCAACAATGTGTTGGAACTTCTTTGTACTTTTATTTTTGTCGTATTTGTTATTTTTCCAATTGGCTTACTTTTTCTAATTACATTAGATTGGCTAGCTGTTTAGGAGTCGTCTTTAAAATTAACTATTTTTATTTTTTAAAGAGGCACATTTAATTATAACTCCATAATAAACGACTTTGAGAAGCAGTCACGTAATGGGATACTTAAATATGGAACCGAAATTTGTCCTGATGATGGTTGTATCATACACTTTACCTCTGGGACCACTGGTAAGTTTAATTTTATATTTTATGAAAAACGCCTAAAGACCCTTCAAATGAAAAGTATTTTACCGTAATTGGTAAATATTTTTAATTTTATTTTTATTATACAAAACCCGCTGTATTATGTATTTTAATTTTTTTAGGTAATCCCAAAGCAGCGTTGGATTCACATTTCGGAGTAGTAAACAACACATACGGTATTGGCAAAAGGAATGCGTTAAATGAGCAACATCACAGTATTTGCGTCCAAGTGCCCATTTTCCATGCTTTCGGGACCATCATAACTGTCTTCACGGCTTTAAGATACGGAGCTACTTTGGTCTTGTCATCACCGACTTACAATGCTTCCGCTAATGCCAATGCTATTCAAAGTGAGAGGTAGTATTGTTACCGCAGTTTAAGTTGTATTGTTCTTTCAGTCTACGAATTGCTGTCTGTAATATAATACATTAGATCCATCTCATACCCAGGCGACATCGTCAGGCGTAAGTGCGGGCAGCTGCTTAGAAGCCGCGTAAATATACTAAGCTTAGTGCAGGTTAGGAGTTTGCGCCGTTTGGGGTTAAAACCATGGTGGTTTATTCTCTAGATACTCACAAAATCGTAATAGAGCTGAGTAAATGAATTTATCAAGAGTGTGGCGACTCCAAATGCCATAACTACTAAAAAGAAAATATTTCCCTTATTATTCAACAAGGCAATGCGGCGAGCGTTTTAGGTACTCTCCCAGGTAGTAAGCCCTTAGTTTATTTTGTAGAATATTTTTTATTTCCTAGCCATTTTAGTTTAATTTATTAACTTTCTAGGAAATAAAATTACGGGCATTTTAGACATATATTAATCATAGATTTATTGCAGTAAAATTGAGGAAATTATAAATGTTATTTGCTGTTTTTCTCTGTCTAAAATTACGTATATGATAGTAAAAAAATGTCTAAAATGTCCGTAATTTTAATTCCTATAAAATTAACAGACTACATTTTTCAAAAGTACACTGTGTACATTATGCGAGCGAGAGAGATGCAAAATCGTTGAACACTCCTAATATTGTTTTCAGATGCACAGCGGTGTATGGTACACCGACTATGTTTGTTGACTTGATATCAGAAACTAGGTCACAAGGAATGACGCTATCGGATGTCAAACTTGTGCTTACTGCTGGTGCTTCATGCAGTCCTCAACTCTTTAGGGATATTCAAACTTATATCAAACCAGATGCTGTTAAGGTAAGTCTTGTTGCAAGCGGTGTTATTCTTATATAAATATCACCATGGCAACCTTTAATATTAGTTCTCCATAAAAGCAAAAATTGGCATTTGACAGTTGTAATTTGCCCAATCTGCCGGGGCGGGGATGTATCCAAGTTCGTGCCGATAAACCCAGCAAAGTGTATCCACACGTTTCGGGATCAGTCTCGAATTGCCGTCATGCCCAGTCAATCCGGCATAATGTTAGGGACTGATGTCAGTTATATATGTCTGATTCCAGTTGCTAACATTCATGGACCTTGCGCCACTTACCGTCACATGAACCCGAGGTCAAATGTCGGGCTAGTGTACAAAAAAAATGCTAGGAGCCATGAGTAAGACGGAGCGATGATCTGGGGATCCTTGAAGTTTCCGTTGTCGGCCCGGTAGAACATACAACAAGTTAAACAAACTCCTCATAAGTAGACATCTTCAGATCAGACAGTGGGGTCGTTCAGACCCGCTTGGCTAATAGGCATGGGGATATACCCCCGTTTTTTCCGGCTGGATCTCAGCGGGCGACCATCCGCCGTTAATTCATGCACTTTTGGTGCTGGACGCCCGTTAATAATATAACAACGCCCTTGTGGCTCACGAAGCCAGGTGGTCTAGGTTAGACTACTTCAGACTTGTATTATGTTCCTTGACTTCAGATCCCCTCCAAGAGAGTTTCTCTTGGGGGACCGAGCATAAGACGGGGTGATATTCTGGGGTAGCTTGAAGTGTCCGTTGTCGATCCGATAGGATATACGTCTAGTCTTCACGAGATACCAACATCTCCGAATCTGGAGCTAGAACGGAATTGCACACGAACCATAGTGCTTGGAAGACCATTCCGAGCGAGTTGCCTTTGGATCTTGGTCCTATTGGTTTTTGCCAGAAGGTGATGCCAGGCTATCGCAGCGTAGGTTAGACGGGAACGCATGAACATCTTGAAGTCGAAGCTTTTGTCGTCACATATCGCCATCTACTTTGCAAACATAAGCAATTTGGCAGTTGTCTGTTTTATGCGGTTACCGGGTAAAGCTAAGAAATTATGTTAAAGGCTTTACTATTCATGCTTGTAGTTCATTCGCTTAAAACTAGATGGCGCGTGTTACGTTTTTACTACCAAATTCATAACTGTAATGTCTTTTGCAGTCGTTATTTGGTATGACGGAGACTACAGCTGCGGTATTTCAGTCACTTAAAGGGGAGACCATGGAGCAGGTGACCGATACTGTGGGGTGTTTGCAGGAACATCTGGAAGTTAAGGTGGGTAACATGTATTTTCTTTAATTAGGGAGATGGGAAAGTTTTAATGTTTTGAGTAGGTACCCATTTTAAGGTAGTTGTTTCTACGATATCTGTTGTAATTAATATGATGCTAATTAATCCTGGTAACTGAGTATTATAGTTGCAGGGACTGATGTCATATCCGAGGTTGATCATACTTCAAATTCAATTTCAAAATATCTTTATTCAAGTAAACCTATTACGGGCATTTGTGGCACGTCATTATTTAAATTGCGATATTGACGCGAATTACTCCTTAAAATGCATCAAATTCTGCAAAACTAGGAATTTAATGATTCCCAACTCTCATATTCAAATCCCATATTTTACCCGTCGTGTTTGGGCTATAATGTCACGAGTAACTCCAAGAAAAGCATCAAATTCTCCAATATCTGAAATTTGATGATAACCTCATTAACTCATAAAAAAGAAAGATATATTACGTCAGACTTAGCTGTAAGCGTTAGACCCTTTGCCTCATAGGGATCACCTCATTCATCATCCATCGAGAGAGCCAAACTTTCGTGAAGTGATAGTTGAGAAGAAAAAAATTTAAAGAAGGAGCCTGTCTAAGATTTAAAAATTAAAAGAAGATATAAGTAAGTTATATACAATATAATAATAATAATTATAATAATAATAACGTTTATTGGCGCAAAAAAATACACTTACATATAACATTTAAAATACTGCAAAAAGAAAAATGAAACAAAGTTGATCGCCCTGGGCCGGCACCTGTAATTAAACTGTATCACCAAGCCCAGGTCACTCAGCCATTTGTTAAGACATTTTTAAAACTAGAACATAAACACTTTTTAAGACATAAAAACACAATTTTAACAAAATATTAAACACAAATAAATGATAACCAAAGAACGTAATTTTAATTTAGTGACAAAAAGTGAGGGTGATACAAAAATACTTTTGGCCTATAGCGATGCATGGAGTAGTCTGTTATCATTCGTGTAATTAATAGTTTTACAGAATTCCGCAATCAACCAGTACATTTTGGAATAGGTTAACTAAATATACCTACTATTGTTGCAATATCTCATTAACAGCTGCTTACACAGAATAGATAATCTAGTGCATAGATATTAAATATGTTATGTAAGGAATACCGATTTTATAAATAATAACATACATGACATAATTACATATGTGTATTAGTGGTTTTATATATATATATACATTACATTACATACTATAAATATATCTATATATATATATATATATATATATATTATTAATATATAAAATATATTATTATTGAGTAGTGTTTAAGTTTGTTAATGTTGTGTAAGTATAGGTATCTATACTTGTTGTGTGTTAAGTTTATTATTTATTTATTTTTTATTTTTATATTTGACAATTTCAAATAAGTTTTCTGTCTCGTTGTAGTCTAAGGTTAGAAACCAGTCAGTTAGCGTACGTTTTAGACGATAGCAATCTAATTTGGAGATATAAGTTTATTTACAAATAATTGAGAGATGAGTGAAGTGAAGATGTGAGTTCGGAGAGCACGGAGAATAGTCTTCGGGTCGTTATTGAAGGTCGACGGCGTTCCGGAGGCGAAGTCGGTGATGAGTTTGAGGGTTGTCGACTTCGTAGACTCCCGGGTTGAGCGGTTGTAGGAGCGTAGAGGTGAGGCAGCGTTGGTGGAGAGTAGCTACACGTAGGGATGAGGTAGCGTTGGTGGAGCGTACTTCTTTAAACGAGCGATGTTTTGTGAAGAATTCTTTGGTGATGTGAAGGGTTAAGAGTCCAAGAGTCGGTGAAGCAATAGTGGTCTTCGGAGTCCGAAACTTAAACGGTGCAGAGTGTAGAGATGAATTCTTCAATTAAAAGTACGTTAAGCGTTCCGAACTTGTAGATGACAGCTTCTTTCGAGTTCAATATTGAAAAGTCATAGGCCATTAGGTTGAGTTCTTCTTTTGGCTACTCCAGCATGACTTTTATATTGTTTTTGGAGTTCGAAAAAATGAATAGAGAACATTTAAACACAAATTTGATAACTGTTCGAAAACACACAAAAATAGGTTGCCATTTCTCAAGTCCGCTACACCAGAACCATCGATGAGCTTGCGTCTATAGTAACTCTTAGTTTTAAATTAAAGGTAGTAGACTGCGATGATAAATTGGTTCCTTTCGGATCTCCTGGCGAGCTGCTGGTTCGGGGTTACAACACTATGATGTGTTACTGGGACGAGCCAGAGAAGACCAGGGAAACCATTGGACCTGACGGCTGGCTAAGAACTGGGTTAGTATTTAATTAAATTTGCGTCCTTTAGTTTGCTATTTATAGTTACTTCACAAGCAAAGACGTTAAATATATTATATAATTATACAGCCACGATTTCAGCATCATCAGCCTGTGTCCTCTCCACTGCTGGATATAGGCCTCCTCCAAGGCTCGCCACTTCACACGATCTCCTGCCACCCTCATCCAACCCCCACCAGCGACCTTCCTCAGGTCATCCGTCCATCTAGCGGTGGGTCGACCCACTCTGCGTCTTCCCGTACGTGGTCTCTATTCTAGAACCCGTCTACTTCATCGTTCATCGGTTCTACGACAGACATGTCCAGCCCATTGCCATTTCAGCTTACTAATTTTGAAGGCTATATCGGTAACTTTGGTTCTCCGACGGATTTCCTCGTTTTGGACTTTATCCATCAGAGAAATACCGAGCATAGCTATCTCCATAGCCCGCTGAGCGACCTTAAATTTGTAGACCAGACCCACTGTTAGTGTCCACGTTTCTGCTCCGTACAACAGCACTGGAAGAACGTGCTGGTTGAAAACTCTCGTCTTCGCCACGATCTAGTATCTAATATAATTTTCGACATTTTAATTGACATTTATTTTACTATTACTGTTAGATTGTAAACTTTGCTATTACAGCTACGAACTTATATAAGTAGTTTATAAGTTAGTAAGTTTTAGGTGCTTATGGCAGTAATGTTATGCCCTTTTTGTTCCGAGAGCTTTTTAATGCACCTTCAGCTATTGTTATATTTATTTGATCGTGATATGTGAGTCTTGGTCTGCCAGAGCCTCTTTTACCCAAAACTTTTGCATTATATATCTGGTTCGTCAATCTTTAATTCACTCATTCAACATGACCGAACCATAGGAGTTTGTCATTTCTTATTATTGTCCTTATGCTTTCTTTCATACCAACCCTTTTATTTACATATTTCGTCATTACGTATGCGGTCCGTCAAAGTTACGCCGATATCTGACGCAACGACCTGATATCTACTGCATTAACTCTACTCTCGCGTATTCTGGTATATCCACGTCTCGCTTTCATGCATAAGTGTTGGTACCAGCATGAGATTGTGTATGGCGAGTCGAGCTTCGTCACTGACATTTCGACTGACGATCAGTGACCCCAGGGCACCGTTAACACTATATCCCGCGTTCACTTTTCTTTCAACATCCCTATCATACTTCCCATTCGCAGTAAAATCACTGCCCAGATATATAATTTCATTTACTTTCATCATCAATCTTTATCGTCACGTTAATATCCTTCTTCTTTCAAACACTAGTACCGTGGTTTATCTCGCATTCAATCGGAGTCCTTTTTCTTCACATCCCTCTTTTGATAAGAGAAGAGTAAAAAATAATATAATAAATATTTTGTATGAAAATAACATCTTATTTGATCTCTTTGGTAAGAAGAGATCAGTGTTACATATTGTGCGCAGCAACCAATTCATGTAATGTAATTTCAGAGATAAATTTGTCATTCAAGAAGATGGATATGGAAAAATTGTTGGACGTCTAAAAGACATCGTAGTAAGAGGGGGAGAAAACATAGCACCGAAA
Organism: Tinea semifulvella; assembly: GCA_910589645.1. Lineage (NCBI taxonomy): Eukaryota > Metazoa > Arthropoda > Insecta > Lepidoptera > Tineidae > Tinea > Tinea semifulvella. Next base: position 8,040,083 of record OU342595.1, on the reverse strand, counting down.
GAGATAGAAGATATACTAGATACACATCCAGACATTATTGAAAGTCAAGTGAGTATACACACTTCTATACGGCATTTCCACTAATACCAACTTGTGGAACAGTTAGTTAATCCCGTGAACTGAAAATGGTCGCTGGTAGGGGTTGGATGAGGGTGGCAAAAAACGTGTGATAGCAGTGCGTATAATGGCAAACGGCTGGCACACGTGCCACGCCCGAAACACACTTCCAGTAGTAAAACCTTACATTGCAAAAAAAATTATTTAATGTAATTTTAAACATCTGCTGTGGATCTAAAGATTGAAAAAATACACTTTTCTTTCAGGTTATTGGTATTCCAGATGATCGTCTAGGCGAAGAATTATGTGCAATTGTGAGAGTACAAGGAAATATGGGATTTTCTTTAAATGATCTTATCACACATTGTAGTGGAAAAATATCTAAATTCAAGATTCCACGAATATTGAAAATCGTCGAGGAATACCCGAAAACAGCTTCGGGAAAAATACAAAAGTTCAAATTAAGAGAAATGGTGGAGAATGGAAAAATTTAGTTATTGTGATAATAAAACATCGATTTTTATAAAGAAACCATGCTTTTTATTTCTATTACATTTAGCGAAATAAGTTTAAAAAAAACATAAAACTTGTAAAACAAAAATTATCTTAGCCGGATATACTCGTATTTTTTATTTAATTTTATTCTTTTAAGCGGACTTTATCGGGTAGTGTAATAATACAGTATGTTCTTTCCTTCATAATTTTATAACTTGAATATTTTAGTCTGCTCTCTTTAGTTGCTTTTGTTAGTGTATTTTATTTTATAAAAAGTTACATTCAGATAATCGATCGGTAAAGGTCATAGACATTATAAAAGAAAAATATTACGGGGTGTTAAAGTTGACATTACAAACTAATATAAAACAAAATATACCTACTTGAAAAAAAAGGTTTTATATTATATTATATTATATTATATTATATTATATTATATTATATTATATTATATTATATTATATTATATTATATTATATTATATTATATTATATTATATTATATTATATTATATTATATTATATTATATTATATTATATTATACAAAAACACTTTTCTAACCTAAATCTATCACCCGTATTCTAATTTCCTCAACGGCTCCTCCACTCAACATTTCCTTCCAGCTGTCAAACGAAAATAAAGTATCTGTAATTCAGACGATTAAAATTAAAAATGTCGTCTAATGTACCAGCTTACGGCTGACCTTCAAAATAAAACTGTCGGCTCGGCTCTATTTTTAACTTTAATCGTAACTATTGCAGAAACTCGTAATTTTGTTTGACAGCTGGAAGGAAATGTTGAGTGGAGGAGGCGGGTGTATGTCTTTTTTCCATTTCCTCACTATCCTCAATTGCAGCAACATCATATTTCACTTTCTTTATCATGAAAGTAACTGTATTTTATATTTGATGTACTTTATGTTTATATGTATTAGTATTAGTATTTAATATTGTTATGTATGTTTCCTCTCACTCATATATTATATACGAATAGAAATGTATATATTTTTTGTTTAAATAAGTTTCTGTATATTAATTAAATACTTGCAAAATATAAAATAAAAAACACCTGTCCCGTCCGCGTGGAATGGTGGCTGCATTTCCCCGCCGAATTGCAATACTGATTCTTTGGGTGAAGAAAGAGCCAGCCCTCTTGTCACCGGAGGAGACGACAAGACGCGGTGTTATGTCTTTTAAAAACTTTTTTTGCACTTGGACTCCATTGGCCCAGAGTTTCTACAGCAAACGGCATAAATATGTAATCTTTTAATATACTTACATACTTGCGCCGCTTGCTGGACTTTTGTATGTATTATTACTGTTAAGAATAACTTAATTGATGATTACACCTACAATCTATACTGTCTAAATGTCCTAAAGGTTTGGCTGTCGGAGAATGCCTAGCAGCATTAATTCAGCCTTTGTACATAGTGCAATTAGGTGTTTAAATTAATTAAATGAATAAATATTATATTATAGACTAGACAACATGAGTAAATTGAAGTTGGACAATAGTATTAGTGGCAGTAAGCGAAAGGAAACCCACGACCAGCGTCATCCGAAGATTGATAATGCCACATGCAGACAGCTTCGGCTCCTGAGTCCTCACCGTGCGGAGAAAGTTCTTAGCAAATACACAAGCTTCCGTATCTAAATAAAATCATATATAGTCACCTATATTATCATTACATGAGAGTGATGGTCTGGTTGTAAGAACGCTTTCCTTAAAAACCAAACTGAATCGTCTCGGTACCAGTTACATGGTCATCGATGTATATAGATAGGCCAGATATACAAATCTCACTCGAAAAACATGCTGCTTGCCACGTGTACTTACAAACTTTGGGGGAGAATTCTTAAGCAATGATAACGTCATTAGTGCTGCTCAATCTTGGTCTTGTTCTTGTTTTTTTGCAAGACCAATAACCAAAACTAAAACGGCCTCCGTGGTCTAGCGGTTAAGTCCGTGGATTTAGACTCGGAGGTAACGAATTCGATTCCTGGTCGGGACACAAAAATATTTATTAATGTAAATAAATGCATTTAATTATTATTTAAATTATTTGTGATATTTCTCGAGTTTCGCTGGATACATCGACGAGCTTGCCACTTGTCATGATTGGCCTATAGTAAAGTTGGCTAATTGTGAATCCGCTTATTTATAAGCGTGGTTTCTGACCACCTCGAAAGGGAAACGGTCGTGATGATACTTTTATTAGATAAACCTACCAATTGATGACTCCATGATCCCAGAACACGGAATTTAGTGTCGATATTCTGTTACTATTTTTTTATTATTTATTTATTATACATTTATTCGTAGTAGATACATAAATATTTAAATAAAATAGATTAAAAAACTATTTATAAATAAAACTGAACTAAAAATACCTATGAAATTAAAACTATTCTACAAAATAAGGCTTACCACCAGGGAGGGTCCCTAAAACGCTCGCCGCATTTTCTCGCTGAATTATAATGGAACTTACATAGCGCTACTAGAGTTGTTATTTCCACGGAAACCCTCTCCGTGGTCTGGCGGTTAAGTCCGTGGATTTAGACTCGGAGGTACCGGGTTCGATTCCGGATCGGGACACAATAATTAATTTAATTGTGATATTTCTCTAGTTTGGTATGCTAGATCATCGACAAGATTGCGGCTTGTCATGATGGGCCTATTGGAAAGTTGGCTAAATGTGAATCCGCTTCATAAAAAAAGCGTGGTTTCTGACCAACCCGAAAGGAATACGGGCGTGATGATGTTTTTTTAGGTTACTCCTGGTCGCGACACAATAATATTTATTTATTTAAATAAATAAATTTATTAGTGATGTTTTTTCGAGTTTGGTACGCTAGAGACATCGACGAGTTGCCACTTGTCATGATTGGCCTGTGTAAAATTGGCTAAATGTAAATCCGCTTCTTTATAAGCGTGGTTCCTGACCATTACCATTACCCCGAAAGGAACGTTCGTGATGCTGATAATACAAATATGATAGGACTGGTGGTGTTTATTTGCCCAGTCTGCCAGGGCGAGGAAGTATCCGCCGTTTGTGCCGATAAACCCAATAAAGTGTATCCAAACGGATCAGGCTCGAACAGCCGTCATGCCCAGGCAAGCTGGCATAGTGTTAGGGACTAATATCAGTCACGAGTGTCTGATTCCAGTTGCTAACTATCATGGACCTCGTGCGCCACTTACCATCAGGTGGCCGCAAGGTGACAAATCGTTCTACTATAAAAAAACTTCGTTAGTCAATTATGGTTCTAAATTTTTACTTATTTTTGTAAAACCGAGGTTTTTACTAATTTATTTAAATTTATCTTAATTCATTTACCGTTCGGCATGATCTGGTTAAGTCTTGCCAGACTGCTGCGTAAGATTCCAATTGCTCTGTATATATTCTCTCCACTCACAGCCAAGATGACGACAGCAAATGATGATACCACAATACATATGTAATCGAGATAGGCTAATCCCTGAAAAAAAAAATTAAAGCTACTGCTGATTTTTGGTTGTGTTAACCATTTTATTTCTATAATTATTTTAATTTTTCTGATAACTGCCATTATCACCCATTTCCGGTTTTGCGTACACTTATAGAACAACCTGCATAATATGTACTTACCGTAATATATTGCGTTGTAGCCCAATATATTATTAGCAAGTTGAATAAATAGATATTAGAGAGTCCGAGCAAAACCTGTAATAATAGTAGGTAGATTAGGATATAAGTGAACTTGTCATGAATGAGGTTGATCATAACAATCGCGATGGGATTGCATCTCGAGCCGAAGGAGAAGGCATTAATGGAGTTACGGTTGTTGTGACCAGAAAAATATAACATCAAGCCACAACTTACAGTTTTTCCAAAGATTTTATTCGATACTTCAGCGCAATTACAAATATCGTCATATAAGCTAATCATATCATTTATGTTTTTACAAACTTCTTCTTTCCTCGCCTCTTGTTCTTCTCTTTCCGTATCTTCCTGATATTCAGTAATAATATCTTGTACTTTGACGTTCAAACGATAAACAGCTTCAGATATATTGTAATAGTTTATAGCAATGATCAATATATTAACATTATGACTTGACATTACTATTATGTACCAACAATTCAAAGCTGTAAGCATCCAATTCCCTTTTTGCGACTTCACCACGTACACAGCAAGAAGCATTATAAAGAAATATCCTAACGCTGATATACTCCAAATAACTATAACCCACATGAATTTTTTTCGTCTATAACAAATTGATTGATTTTGTGTTCCCAGTTTTATGAATAATTCCATGACTTTATCACTCATGGTTATGTGTTCATTTTTGTACCAATATCCATAACCTATGATAGCATAGTATTCACACATTTCCAAAGTGTAATGGGTGAGAGCGAAGTAATCCACATAATAACTGCCTCCAATTATATAAAACTGTAGTATTGGTATTAATGATAAAAGTGCGGTTAATATGATTGCATGAAATAATTTTAGAATAAAGATGCAGCTGTCTAGTGTTGATATGTCACGGTAGATCCCGAAAAACCTTTCCACTTTATGTAAAGCAGATAAATATTTGAAGGTATATGGAATAGGCATTGTTGCTAACAATGCTGCGACGACAAATGCCTATCGCTGGAAAATAATTTGATTAAATTATAAGTAAGTACTTAAGTTAATTAATTAAAGTTAGCACTTAAGTTGTAGCAATTAAAATTGTGTTTAAAGAAAAAATAGTCACGCCCAGCGATGATGATGATGATAGCGATGACATTCACAAATGCAGTAAAAAGTATATGCTATTAAGCTATATATGCCCAAAAGGTGAATATAAATAGTATAGAAACGACCCAACTTTATTTTTATAAAAACACATTTGTTGTAAGTAGTACTATTCTACATACATATCTTCAAGCCAAATCCCTTGCGGGGTAGGCAGAGCCAATTGAGCGCCACTTGTCACGATCACGACATACCTCTTTCGCTTCTTCGACATTCATCAACCTCTTCATACCTGCCCTTTTATTTCGATGGCTTTTTAATGCACCTTCAGTTATTGTTTTATTTATTTGATCGTGATAGGTAAGTCTTGGTCTGCCAGGGCCTCTTTTACCCACAACTTTCGCATTATATATCTGGTTCGTCAATCTCTCTTCACTCATTCTTTCAAGTAAATGAAATTATATATCTGGGCAGTGTTTTCACTGTGGATGGAAAGTATGATAGGGATGTCGAAAGAAGATTGAACGCGGGAAATAGTGTTAATGGTGCCCCGGGGTCACTGATGGCCAGTCGAAACGTCAGTGACAAAGCTCGACTCGCCATACACAATGCATGCTGGTACCAACACTTATGTATGGAAGTGAAACGTGGATATGTCAGAATACGCATGAGAGTAGAGTTAATGCAGTAGAAATGAGGTCGTTGCGTCGGATATGAGGCGTCACTTTGACGCACCACATACGTAATGACTAAATACGCAAAAGAAAGCATAGGGACAAAAATAAGGAAAGGCATGCTCCGATGGTTCGGACATGTTGAAAGAATGAGTAGTACTATTCTAATGACGTTATTTTCATTACAGCCCCTAGAACACAACGTTCTAGACATCCACTGCTGGAGGTGAGCCTTCCAGAACTGGAGAATTTGGCCTACACTCGCCACGCTGGCCAGACGGCTTGGCGAGGATATGATGTCAATTTTTTATGACAATTTATCAACGATTCCACAAGTTGGTATTAGTGGAACCGGGACCGACGGCTTAACGTGCTCTCCGAGGCAAGGGAACGATGGTGTTGTAAATCTATGACAAGAAAAGTGTATTTCTCATTGGTACATGTCGGGTGGGTTTGAACCGACCTTTGTAGGGTTTAAGGAACGCGTTCTTATACAACCGAGCCACCACCGCGCTCAATGACGAATACACCCAAAATAAATAAATAAATATTTCCAGACAGGTCACACAGCGCCATCTAGTTTCCGTGGTAAGCTACGAGGCTTGTGTTACGGAAACTAGATGGTTGATAAACTACATATTATACTTTTTTTTTGTAAATATATACATATTATACATATAAACACCCAGACCGAGACAAATTATACAATGTACAACTTGCCCCCGGTGAGAATCGAACCCACGACCCCCCGAGTTCACGGCAACGTTTGTTACCACTAGACCACGGAGGCGGTCATCCATCCAGGACTATCGAGTTCGGTACGTTCGTGTTCGGCAGACCATCTCATTATTGACGGCCAGAGAAGACGTCGATGTGAAGTGTTCAACGATAAAACCACAAAGGCCTGTAAGAAATGTGATATAGGGTTACACGATAAATGTTATTTATCTTTTCATGAAGATTATTATTTATTCGTTTTTTTTTTTTACAAAATATAAAATAAAATAAATATTTATACTAAGTATAGGGATCTAAGTCCTGTCCGCGTGGAATGGTGGCAAGAACGCTGGCTGCATTTCCCCGCTGAATTGCAATACTGATTCAAATCAAATCAAATAATTTATTCAGTAAATAGGCAATATTTTTATCACTTTTACACGTCATAACAGTTTTATTACATTTTATATTTATAATTTACATAATGTATACATTAAAATATTTACTAGTGATTAAAACAGAAACATAATATCAGCTGAACAACTCAATAATAGGTAATGGATTTATAAATTACTGGTCAGGAACAGTAGATACCGCCTCGTCAAATTATAAGTATTCTATTTATTGAAATTATAATAAATAGCAGCTGTAAATTGGCATTGTCATACCATAATTATACTTTTATAATACCAAATACCTTACAGTAGTAATGATAAAAAATAAACTTTTATTTTATGATTCTTTGGGCGAAGAAAGAGCCAGCCCTCTTGTCACCGGAGGAGACGACAAGACGCGGTGTTATGTATTTAAAAAACTTAATAGCATTATTTTTTTGTTATTAACATAAATTATTTATTTATTTAAAAAACCTTTATTGCACAAAGTACAAAGGCGGACTTAATGCCCGAAGACATTCTCTGACAGCCAAACCTTAGGGACAAATTTGAACAATTATAGGTGCAATCATAGAAATAATAATAATACTATAATTATAAAGGTTAATTTAATAGGATTGATATATACTTACATCATATATCTTCATATATATCATAATATCAATATACTACATACTAATAATACACATTATTATACATAAACATACATATATACTACTTACTAACGCTGTCAGGAGCTATTTAAGAAGTGTGAATACACCAGTTTTTTAAAAGATAACCTGGTAGTCGCTTGCTGTATGATGACAGGAAGATCGTTCCATAAATTAGTAGCAACTACTACGAAAGAGTTGGAGACAAATGCAAAAATTAACAATACTTATATAATTTTACATTTTAAACAACATCAGTGAATTGTAAAAATATGATTGTATAAGAAGCAAACACGCTAATAAAAGCCGGCAACAGTGTCATTTGTATGTTGAAAAAACCACGCGCCGTAAGGTGAATAGGTTGGGATTTTACCAATTCTAGTAGAGCTTTGGATTGTTTTGCCGTTTCATCTGGAAAGACAATTTTATATTAACTTAAATAATGCTACGAGGTATCATCATCATCAGCCTGTGTCTCTCCACTGCTGGATATAGGCCTCCCGCAAGGCTCGTCACTTCACACGATCTTCTGCCACCCTCATCCATTCCCCACCAGCGACCTTCCTCAGGTCATCTGTCCATCTGGCGGGGGGTCGTCCCACTCTGCGTCTTCCAGTACGTGATCTCCACTCCAGAACCCGTCTACTCCATCGTTCATCGGTTCTGCGGCATATGTGTCCAGCGCATTGCCACATCAGCTTGCTAATTTTAAGAGCTATATCGGTAACTTTAGTTATATTAGATTGAGATTATTAGGTAGGTTAGAAGTATGTATATTGTATATTAATCACCACTATATAAATTTATTTGACATGGAAATTATACTTTTTAATTGTAAGCTTTTACAGCCCCGAATTTATATATATGGACATCATTATTATTATTACTAGATTATAAACTGGCACGGCCTTTTTACAGCCACAAATTTATATTTATGGACATAAATATTATAATTATTGTATAGTAAGCTGACACGGTCTTTTTACAGCCACGAATTTATATTTATGGCCATAAATATTATTATTACTAGATTGTAAACTGGCACGGCGTTTTTACAGCCACGAATAAATTTTAACTACTAGATACTCGTACGAGTACGTTGTAACTTATCCTCCTTAAATCCAAAAAATCTCGCTTGTGGCAATTATCATCATTGTATTGGTGGCTTCGGTCCAGCCATGACTTCTGACGGCATACCTATTTTTTAAAACTTTTTTTCTCTCTTGTATTGCATAAAACTAATATTTATTGACAATATCCAAGTGTTGTGTACTGACATAAGGAAATAAATGATTCGATGATATTTAGCAGTTTAAACTATAGGCCCGTGAAAAACTCCGTTTGGCGACGCACAGTGTACGTTTTAACCAATCTAAAGGGACAAAACTATTTAATGTTTAGCCAGATATATTGTAAAATGTTAAATTATAAGTTTTTTTTATATATAGTTTTTAAATTATAATACAATACATATTTAAGCAAAACATTTATTTCAGTAATGTTTTTTTTATAAATAGTTATAATTAGTTAACATTTTTCTTATAAGCATGATGTGTGGATCCGTTGATACTAATAAATATTTTATAAGATCAAAATGGCGGTCACTTTGTGTAGAGAATATTTTGAAACGGGAACGCAGATAATTTCCTCAGCACACGCCTATTTGTTGGGAATTACGCGGAAGTGTTGGGTTCGATTACTGGTCGAGAACGCAAAAAAAAAATTACATTTCTAGAGTTTGGTATGCTAAAGACATCGACGATCTTGCCACTTGTCATGATGGGCCTATACTATAGTAAAGTTGGCTAATTGTGAACAATCTCCACACAAAAGTAAAGTATTATATTACTATAGTACCTGAGTTATGTTGATTATAATATCGGGCAAGTGTTCTGTGAAATCGGTTAACTGAATTAATAAGACATTGGCCGGAATATGCCAGACCTATTAAGGACACCAATAACAAAAAGTAAAATCCCAAATATCCATATACTAGTTCTTTTGATATCTAAAATAAAAAAACATGGTTGTTAGACTATAAATTGACCACACTTATCAATATGCGACGACGAAGATGCAGCGCTGCCTTGATTTCCTCCCTGAATGATTATATAAGTGGAGGTTGTCGGTAAATGTAGGCAAAACCAAAGCAGCCATCCTCAATCTCTCAGATCCCCCACTCCAGCTGTTTGGCGAAAAGAAAACCGTGAGCCTCGAAGGTCAAGTTGAAACACAAAGGTGTCCATATGCAAAGCCTATGTTCGCCACTCGTGATAAATTTGGCACCTCTGCACGCTAGACCTCTCGACGCTCCACGACGCATGGCGCGCAATTTGATAGCCTGATCACGTTGCAATTCCTCGGGTTCCGCCGCGCCCGCTCGTATTAAACCTATAATAAAGGTTCCACACGCCCTGCTCGTAGTTACGTGCAGCGAATGCTACATTAGGAGGCCAACACAGATTCCCGTGGGGAGGGGGGGGGGGGGTCTAAGATGACTAATCGTTCGATAATATTAATAATTACCACCTACCATTTTTTTATTATTATATTATATAATAGATTTAAAATATTATAATAGAATCTGACTTAATCGTGCGAAACGAAATTAAAACGAATAATATATTATATAGTATAACATACCACATATATATATATATGGTATTATATATAGTATAACATACCAATTCCGGATTAATCAACAAATTCGAAATGCAATTGAAATTGTATCCAAACGTTGTTGCAACAGCTAAACATATCTGAAAAAAAACGCAGTTACATATTTTTTTATTGTAATTGTATAAAAACAATAGTAAATGAAAGTATCAGCACGATAGTTTCCTTTTCGGGGTGGTCAGAAACCACGATCATAAAGAAGCGGATTCACATTTAGCCAACTTTACTATAGTCCAATCATGACAAGTGGCAAGCTCGTCGATGTCTCTAGCGTACCACACTCGAGATAAATCACAAAAAAAAGTATTGTATCCTGACCAGGAATTTGAACCCAGTACCTCAGAGTCTAAATCCACGGACTTAACCGCTAGACCACGGAGACAGTTTACTATAAAAAAATAATTTAAAAAAATACTCGCCTGTATCCCAATAGATTTGATAGCCATTTGAGAACTGTCAATAAGATTGTTGTAAAGAATCCATAAATCATTTATATTTGTCTTTCTATTTTTGTCGACTGTCAAAGAATTAATTGCATCACATTGCAATATTTTTAATTCGAATAAACCTATTATGTCTGTCATTGTTATACACAATACAGAACACATTAAGATTTGTAGAAAATGTGAAATAATGCCGATGTAGTATGTAACAGTTATCATAACACCAATAATGTACGATCCTAATACCCGAGATGTGTTTATAATTTCAATTGTAATCACCATTATGAGAACAAAAGAAGCAATTAAAATACAAACATTAAATTTACTCCGACGTTTATTGTCTTCTATAAAATAGTCGTTAATTTTGTGTAAATTTTTAACAATATTAACATAATCTTTGCTGTACAATATCGCTAGAAAGTGAATCATGAATGTTTCCATATATTGTGCTAATAAAAAATATAAAATGTTCATATACAACTCATTACTATCCACTATACTAGTATTTTCCGCATGCCACAATATATATCCATCACTTATTATTAAAAAGCTATACAAAAGTGATATATAAATTATAGTGAAAAATTTTGTCCAAACATTTTTATACTTTGAGTAATTTCTATGTACACCAAAAATCATTTCTACTTTTTCAAGTTGCGATATAAATTTTAGTCTATTTAACAGCATGATTGGTGTAAAGGGCATAAAAATGTCAGAACCACTATACGCAATGAGTAACTCGTACCTATTGAAAATAAACGACATTCACGTTTTTCGAATTCAATTTATTTAATGGCATAACTTGTAAAGTAAATTAAAGTTAGGTATCATCACGACCGTATCCATTATTAAGTAGCGCATTCACATTTAGTCAACTTTATGACAAAAACATCATGACAAGTGACAAGCTCTGTCTCTAGCGTACCAAACTCAAGATATATCACAAATTAATTATTGTGTCTCGAACCCAGTACCTCTGGGTCTAAATCCACGGAATTAACCGCTAGACCATGGAAATTTATTATAATAACTGCCTCCGTGGTCTGTGGAACGAGCTTCCAAGACGGCATTAACGGAATCATACAGTATTTGGTTGGGTAGGGAGAGAAATAGAATGGTGGATGGTGAGCGTATTATCGCGCAATAAAATAAAAAAGGGAGGCCTCCTTATCTTAAACCAGCCTATTGTCGGTCGCAAGCCCGAGACACCATTCTTCTCATCTCTTACCCACACACGATGGACCAGGCACCCGCACGGTGAATCCTTGGAATGCTTAGAAATTTGTCTTCTCGTTAAGTCCTGGTCGGGACTCAAAAATATTGATTAATGTAAATAAATACATTTAATTAATATTTAATATATTTGTGATATTTCTCGAGTTTGGTAGGCTAGAGACATCGACGAGCTTGCCACTTGTCATGATTGGCCTATAGTAAAGTTTTTATTTATAAGCGCTGTTTCTGACCACCCCGAAAGGGAAACGGTCGTGATGATACTTAACTTTTTACTTTACTTTTTATAATTTGTTAATATGCATCAAAGCTTAAAGGAGAATAGACATTTTGGTATAAATTTTGTTAAAAACAGAAAACAGGTTTCTTATAAAAAAAACAATTAAATATTTCACTTTTATACTTTTAATAGTCTACATACATTAAATTATGGTATGCATAATCTTACACATATATACAAATTCATTATTTTATTAAAGATGGTAATCGACATATTCGACAGTATCGTTTGTTGCCATTGTAAAATATTGTATTGCGATTAATAAAACAATAAAATAAATGGTATTTTAGTGTATTTTTAATCGCAATATACTAAGATACATAATTATAGATATATATATATATATCATCTATAATTATGTAGCATAAGTTTGTATAATGTAAGTCTGACCAATAAATTTGCATGCTGTATGCTAAATGTGTTGAGCCAAATTTTATTGTCACATATATATTGTACCACATTTATTGCAAATAAAGATTTTGATTTGATTTGAAAAATACAAGGATAGCCCCCGCTTGATAACAGATGATCCGGGCGAGCCTTGGGGAGGGAGGCAGCAGTGGAGAGATACAGGCTGATCATGATGTTTTTATAACAGATTTATTGCATGATTTTATAAAATATCTAAAAACTGTAAAAATGTTATAGTATAGTTGGCTGTAAGGCTGAGAAAGGCAGGTAACAGGGTCATTTCAATATTCAACCAGTTCCCAGCACTGAATCGTAACGGCTTGTCCTTTAACAGTTTTAACAATGCTTTTGTATGTTTACCCATTTTATCTGAAACAGCATTAAAACATTATCCTTTTGTTCCATCGATGTATATAGATAAGCCTATTCAATACAAAACGCACTCCTAAAAACGTGCCGCTTGCTTTGTGTACCTACCAACTTTGGGGGGCAATTCTCAAGAAAGGATAATGCCACATGCTTTATTCATCGGAAATTATATCACAATGCATACAAAAAGACTAGTTTTACTCGATATAAATATTAATCGCTCTCGACGCTTGCTATCTCGCGACTGTTGACATGACTTCGATTGGTTTTACGGGAACGTTTTTATATCAGTGAGGGCCTATCTATATACATCGATGTTTTGTTCTATTAACATAAAATAGAATCAGAAAACAATCCATTTATAATAACAGTATTGTAATTTTTTTTTGTTTAAGCAATTATTTTACAAGATTAGCAAGTTAATAATAATAATAAAATAACTTTATTCGTAGTCAAAAAGTTTAAGGTTACATTTTATAAGTAACAAATATTTAACGCAGATCATAGAGTGACGTAAACTAACCTCCAGTATTTGTAAAACCCTCTACCCGAACGAAGAGTACCTGTGTTCCAGGAAGCAGTATTCATTATGTACGGAATGAGTATGATTCGATATATTTATACACCTAAGAAACTATGATGGAATAAATAGATATTGAATGAACTTTAACGAATGATAATATATATATATATATATATTGAATAGATAAAATATAGTATTTATATAAAATAAATTAAATAAGATAAATATATATTAATACTAGATTAGATAGAAAACTACCTAATACACGTAGATATATATTGAAACATCCTAATGTTATTTTACAAAACTGTAACACTATTTGTAGACAGTGGAATCCGAATAATTAAATTTAAATGTTAATGTATCTCGCAATTCTCGAGCATCAAAATAATTAAGATATTGTACTGTTCATATGTACGAAGCACGTTAGAATACTGCTCCTAGGTTTGGAGGCCCATGTATGATATTTATATTAATCGTATAGTAGCCATCCAATATAGTAAAAGAAGCAGGACAACACTAGATGGACGAGGCACAGGATAGAAACAAATGGATAGAAAAGGAGGAGAGCTTTACCCGACGAGGGGTCCTTAATTAGAAAAAAACATTATTATATATATTATTAGAATTTAGATTTGACATTACTAATTAATTAAGGAATAAACGGCTTTATTATTATAGTAGCCATCCAACGTAGATTCATGACGGTTCTGCAATATAAGCGTAAGCGATACGATAGCGTCTACGAAGCAAGGTGACAAAGATATCACATTCTGCCGTTGTTTGAGAGACGTAGGATAGCAGACATACTATTTCCAGTAAATATAGGTCAGACAAAAATAGATTTTATCTAGAATTAATTTGTGTGCTCCAGTTAAACCCTTAAAAAAGCCAACATGGCATCAGTGTCATCTAGTGCATCTAGGTATAGAGGTAATTCGTTTTGCTGCCGTGCAGCTAATGAATTTAATAAACTTGTTGACTTTTTCGAGTTGGATTTATTTAATTTAACTACAGCTACTTTTAAGAATATTAGTGTTACTACTGTCAAAACATTAGTGTTAGAGTTTCTTTGAGTGTTTCCGAAACTACCTAAGCTGTTATTCATACTAAATTAATTTTCCTTACAACTAACTTTCCTAATTATTTAAATGTTAGCGTGCTTTCATAGTTTCCTATATGTGAAAACATATTAATGGTCCGTAGATATATGCTTGATTTCGTAATTAGTTATTAAGTACTGTTTGTTTTCCAATAAAATAAAGAAGCAGTTAGCCAGACACGTTCGTAGCAGAACTAACAAACGATAGAGTGGACTGGTTTAAAAGCAGAGTCCATGTACCGAAGGTCAAATTTGAGGATCAGTTTTATTTCATCATCATCATCAGCCTATGTCTCTCCACTGCTGGATGTAGGCCTCCCCCAAGGCTAGCCATTTCACACGATCTTTTGCCACCCTCATCCAGCTCCCACCAGCGACCTTTTTCAGGTCATCCGTCCATCTGGCGGGGGTTCTTCCCACTCTGCGTTTTCCTGTACGTGGTCTTCACTCTAGAACTCGTCTACTCCATCGGTCATCGGTTCTGCGACAGACGTGTCCGGCCAATTGCCACTTCAACTTACTAATTTTGAAGGCTATGTCCGTAACTTTGGTTTTCTGATGAACTTTGGATGTCTACGTTTCGGACTCTATCCATCAGAGAAATACCGAGCATAGCTCTCTCCATAGCTCGCTGAGCGACCTTAAACTTGTGGACCAGACCCATTGTCAGTGTCCACGTTTCTGCTCCGTACGACAATACTTTTATTTAAAATACTTTCTGACAACCACACTTTTGGGAGTGTGGAAAGTTATGTATACACATATACTATTATAGAAAAAAAATACAAATAAGAACACAAAAGACAAATAGAAATGTTATATATAAGTAATAAGTAAGGGTTTGATGAGAGTAACAAAAAAAATCGTATAATATCGAATCCTGGGGAAAGCCTGGTACTGTAAGCTTGCCATGGTGATATTTATATATAAATAATTATTATAATATTAGTTCTCCTTAAAAGTCAATATTGGCGTTTGACATCATTGCAAAAGGCACATACTTTTAATGAGAACAACAAATAGGTGCTAGGCAGACTGATGATAGTAAATTTCTCAGTTTGCCGGGGCGGGGAAGCATCCACCGTTCGAGCCGATAAACCCAGTAAAATGTATCCATAGGTTTCGGGATCAGGCTCGAATTGCCGTCATGCCTAGTCAAGCCGGCAGAGTGTTAGCGACTGATGTCAGTCATGATGTCCGATTCCAGTTGCTAACATTCATGGACCTTGCGCGCCACTTACCATTTGATACCAAGGGCACATGTCGTGCTAGTGTAAAAAAGCTTATATCCAGCTGTGGAGAGACACAATAATTATGAGATATTTACAGTAAAAAAACATACCTTCAGCTTGTAAGTTGTGTAATCTTACGAGGCTAATGATATATTTATGATATGCTCTCAAAATACTCTGTCCAGAATGAGCCAACAATATTACTGAGGCATACATGTAAGAATAATACGTTAAATAAGTGTAGATAAGATCTTCATTCACCTAAAAATATATTTATTTGTCGTAAAACTTGAATTCACCAATATAAAAAGAAGAAGAAATAAGAAACTTATTATTTTTAAAACAAAAAAATAAATTTAACAAAAACTAACAAGTTTACAAAATATAACATAAAAATATGACTTCTAAAACAAAATGATACATTTTTTTTTAATAGAACTATAAAGGAAATATAAAAATTACATAAATTTGGTACCTTAAAAACGAAAACATTGTTTTGTTAAATAAATTATACTTGTAAGCTACTCATATATTGTTGGTTTGAAATGTTTGAGAACATTTTTTTCTGAATACATTGTAACGGACATGAAATATGTCTATACCATCATTGGCACTGCAGAGACTACTGTAGGTGTTGCACATTCGGGATGTTGACGAATGTGAACCTACATTAGTTCTTGAGGGAGGCAGCAAAGGATCTTGGTTATAGGACGACGTGGAATATTATAGGGTACTGTCAAGTAAATGTGTTGCAAGAATTCGATACATCCATTGACTATTTTATGTAATTTTGAGCAGTCATTTTGAAGAATTGAGGCAGCTATAATCTTAAGTGACATTTTATTTTGTTATGTTATAGGTAGGCTATAAAAGCCATGTCGCCTTAAATTAAATGCGCTTTAGTCAAAGCCCTATCATGATCTATATCACTTTTGTGAGTTTAATAAAGCAAATAATATATACTGTAAATAACAAGAGTCGTTAATTAACGAAGTTAACATTTTGATTAACGGGTTAACTTTTAAGTTAACTTTTAAAAATGTTAACGGACACGTTAACTTCCGTTAATATGCAGAAGTCCGTTAATCGTTAATCCAATTGCACTATTTACCGCACGGCACCGCGGTGTAGCGCGAAAAACAGGTTCAGACAAGTATAAAACGACAAGCGGCGGCGCGTGAGACAAAAACAAAACTAGATATATTTTGCCGTTGCTTGCCGAAAGACACCAAAATAAAAGTTCATACAATACGTACAGTTTGAAGAGATTGTTAAGGCGGGATCTAACCGAGGCAAGACAAAAAAGAGAACTCATTCTGACAATATTATATATTAACATGTTAACTTCCAGAACCTAAACCAACAGGTTTTATAAGTTTACTGACGCAACGATATAAAAATGCAATTTTACACATATTAACGGATTAACGATTAACATTAACTTCCGTTAATTCTTCCGAAATGTAACGCTTTAACGTTTAACGAAGCTAACTTTTTTTGTAGCGGATTAACGATTAACGAAGTTAACTATTTGATTAACGGTGCCCAGCTATGAAGAGTACTTACCAGACCCGGATCAGCTATTATATTAAATATATTAATAAAGTTAAAGCTGAATGTTGTTATTACTGTTACACTTGTCTGTAAAACAGGATTTCCTATTAATAATAATTGTATTTAAAATTACTAATGTATGCAAATGTTCCTCTAACTTACCTGAACTCTAAAGCACTTTATAAACTCATCTAAACATTGTAAAAACATGGTATTAACAAGCCAAAACTCATTTGTTTGAAACTGATCAACCGATACCTGCTTTAATTCTTTTTTTATTAACTTATGATAATCGCAAACTCTGATTCCAAATAGTTTGAGAACTTCAGCAATGGTTCTGCATAAAACTGAGCACATTATCATTTGTACAAAATGCACTGCAATTCCAATATAAAATATGGTAATAGACATAGTAGAGATCGCAATAGATCCCACTAGCTCGTAATTTACCCCTATATCTACAATGATTACACAGAAATAATTTAATATCAACAGGAATAAAATTAGAGCGTATCGGTATTTGCCACTTCTTCTTTCCTGTGATTGCTTAAACTCAAAACAGTTGTTTATAAATTTCAACTTATGCATTGTATTGATATAATCTTTAGAGTAGTACATGGATAAAGTTTGAATTATTAATGCCTCTAAATACTGAGCTGTTAAGTAAAAAACATTGTTCGAATGGTATGTAGCAACTACGACATCATCAGAGTGTTTCGCTTCGTATACAAACACAATAAAGCAGATTATAACAAAAATGTACAATACAATAAATTGTATAAATACAACAATTTTGAACCCGATTTTATAACAGGATACATTCCTATGAATACACAGTGCACTTTCAATTCTTTGCAAAATTTCTACGAAAAATATTAAATTCTTCAACATGACGGACATTTCAAACAACAACAGATAGACTAAGTTATTTGAGAAACCTCGTAACAATAAAACATTCAGTATTCGATAAAAAAGTATAATTGCCCATTAGGTAATCAATACCCATGATACATATATTATTTTCCACGTTTTATTAACAAATTAGTTTTTAGGAGTCAGTAGACTCAACAGTGTTAATAAATTCCTTAAATCCTACGAAGGTCGGTATCAAACCCACCCAATGAGAAATACACTTTTCTTACGTACATTTGTCATAGATTTACGACACCACCGTTCCCGTGCCTCAGAGAGCACGTTAAGCCGTCGGTCCCGGTTCTACTAATACCAACTTGTGGAATCGTTAATAAATTGTCATAAAAAATTGACATCATATCCTCGCCAAGCCGTCTGTTTCAATTCACCAGATATATGTACTGGAAAGCCCATCTCCAGCAGTGGAGGTCTAGGACGCTTTGATCTAGGGGCTGTAATAATGAATGTAATAATGAATATGATAAAATTATTTATGTCAACATAGTAAGAAGTAATGTTTTATCATGTTTTTTTCCCGTTTCATCTTTTTTTTTTCTCGTTTCATCTCGTTCCAACTCGTTTCATTCTCGTTTCATCTCGTTCCAACTCGTTTCATTCTCGTTTCATCTCGTTTCACCTCGTTCCAACTCGTTTCATTTTCGTTTCATCTCGTATCATTTCGTTCCGACACTTTCCAACTCGTTTCATTCTCAATTCATCTCGTATCAGTATCCATCGCGTTGGGCCCTTCAGGCCGTAGTCATATCGTTGACGATTTCTCAAGATACACAATTCCACCAAACATTATTTTGTTATATGTCAAAGGGTTTAGGCAGCGTTTTCGTTGAAAGCTCCCTGACGGCTTATTATATATATATAGTATACAAAAACTTAACAAAGAATAACTCTATTTATTGGTGAAAACAGCATGAAAATCGGTGAAGTAGTTTTTGAGTTTATCGCAAACAGACAGACAGTCGAGGCAGAGTTTACCTTGTTTTATAATAAATAGTGATAGTGATGTTTAGACTAATAGAGATTTCACTAAGACAAGCACTTTCAGACATGCTCCCTCCATACACATCTTTATATATATAGCTTGCTGCAGCTCGTCATGCAACGCAAGATATATGGCTCCAGAAGACCGGGGGGAAGACGCACTTCCTGGCTTAAGAACCTTAGTGAGTGGTTCGGGATAAGCACCCGATCCTTGTTTCGGACAGCGGCCAACAAAATTGAAATCGCCTTAATGAAAAAAAGGAAATCTATTATAATGCACGCTTCGTTGTTACCTCTCCACACTCCCAAAGGTTGTTAGAAAATGTTTAGTCATTAGGCCCGCCTATATATATTTTTAAGTATATATATATATGTTTTTTAATTTGAATATAAAAGCAATCGTAGTTTTTAAAGGACATTATATAATTGCAATACCACTATAATATTGGAAACAGTAAAGGCGATAAAGGCAGGCGCTAGAGCCATGCGAATTTCGAGCACTTCCTTAACAAGAATCCGAGGGTCATCTGTATTCAGTAGCCGCAGTAAATCCCTTGTTTTTTGATATTTGGTACTACTCGTATCTGTAATAAAATATTTTATTTATTTAACACTTTAATCTTTAATGTACAAAGACAAAGGCGGGCTTTAATGCCGCGAGACATTCTATCATAGCCAACCATTGGGACAACTTTAAACACTTAAATGAAAAATAGGTGTACACATATTAAAATAGAAATTATGAATTATATTTTATAACAACGTATAAATTTATACATAAATAATAATTATATATACATAGATAATATACTAATAATACACTTACAACCGTTGAGATAAGAAATAAGAATAAACCATTCTCTTGAATGCAAATCTAGTAGATGCTTGTCTTATATTTTGTGGTAGATTATTCCATAGATCTGTGGCAACAACTACACAACTAAATTAAAAAAAAACTAGCATTTTGTTCGTCTGACCTTTAAATAATAATAATAATTTTACTGGCATTCAACTCGCCTATGTACACATTTTATGTTTTTGTGCAATAAAGTATTTTATATAGGTATATATTGTATTTATATTTATTTATTTTATTTATTGCACACACTTAAAAAGTAGTGTACAAGGGCGAGCCTAATGCCTTCCGTTCCGGCATTTTATAACAGCTAACCTTTGGGAGTGTGGCAGAGGATTGCGGGTGCATTAAGATAAATATAATTAATTAAGTGTTTTAAAAAATTACTTACCTTACACCTTCACAAAAAGCAAGACGAGTCGACATAACCTCTCAAAATTGGTATAATATTGTATGTATTTTATATATATTTATTATGTATTTATATGTACTTGTGTTATTATATATTTATATATTAGTGTATAAGTATTTTAGCTTTAGTTGCTAGTAATAGATTAAGATTTTTATTTTTTTATTATTATTAATCTCGATTTTAAATTAATGATTAAATGCACCCACAATCATTGCTCACTATCCCAAAGGTTAGCTGGTAGAAAATGTCACTAGACATTAAGTTCGCCTATGTACATTTAAATGTGTTTTTGTTTATTGTGCAATAAAGAATTTATCTATCTATCTATCTATCTATAATTACTCAAGAATAATTAAATACTATTACATAAATACTTACATGATATATAATTAAAATAATATATATAATAAACATATATTGTGTATGAATATATAAACACACTAATAGATAGGTACTAGTATTATATTACATAGGTACAATTATTTACGATAAAAATTAAGAAAATAAATAAATATTATAATGCATAGGTATATATATAGTTATAAATATAGTTATCATGACAAATTATTTTGTTTATTTAAAAAGTGAGCAACAAGTAGATTTTTAAACACATTTATTCTAAACATATTACAGATTTAATATCGTAATATTTTTAGGTTTAAGTTTATTACTCGATAAATCTCTTTATCTCAAATATTAGCGGTCACCTAACAATCCCTGCTCGCATCTCACAAAGGTTCTGTTAGAAAATGTTTTTAGACATTAAGCTCGCCTATGAACTGTAAATGTATTATTTTCTGTGCAATAAAGAATTTATCTAAATAAATATTGAATAATGATAATTCCAGTATATTACCGCTCATATAGGAGACAGCTACTTAAAAGCGGTCCTGATCGATCAAGAATCAACTAGATTATAGGTCACGGCTCTGAAAGCCGTATGAAATATCAGCACAAAATAATCGTGTGCTGATATTTACGTCAGTACGTTTCAACTACGGCCAATGTGAGGACGTGTTAAAATGCCACAGTGTGCGTTTAAAAACTGCAAAACATGATAACTCTTACTTTCTGTCGAGGCAATTTATAATTAATGTTTAAATCAATTAGATTGATTTTGTAATAAATATTTAATAGCATTTATGTTATTTTATTTTTGACCGACAGCTTTATTTATTATTGTTTGTCGTATATTATTGATAGATAGATAGGTCGGCTTGCCAGTTTCTCGCTGTAATTTTTTATGTTAATCTAGTAAAGTCCTTGATCAAAGGGTCCTGCAGCAAAAAACTTTCTGCGCATTGTAGAATACAGAATAAATAAGTATATAACAGTCATCGGCTATGGTCGTGTTCAACGTGAACTTTGAAAATGAATATTCTGCTGTTTTACTTTTACATTCACTAACCTTTGGATATTGTGATGTTGTTTACTCTGGCAAAGGTGCATCGTAGGAATTTAAACGACCGTCGTACCCGTTCGCCATTTTGTGCAACTACCCACAATGCGGTGAGATACAACAAGTACTGAGATGAAGATAGTAACATATCTCGAACTGTTAACTTGTCAAAGTTCAGCACAATTCCGCATATCGTTAAGAAAGTACATAGAAACGTTATTGGAATTGATACAAACATCTGAAAATAAATTATAGAAGTAAATTAGGAATAAGCTATTAATTAATAAATATCTAATGCTAACGACAAGAACAAAGACATTAAATAACAACAAGACAGGGCAATAACCAAACGGTATAACATATACAGAATTAATTTGTTTATAACTGTCATTGCCGGTTACGTTTGTGTTCGACATGCGCTTTAATTTTTTTTACGGATAATATGCCTGCCTACTCGTATATGCAAAGGGCGCGTAAAACGTGTTCTTCTTCGATAAAAGAACCCCGTGTTAGTTTATTTTTATAAGTAAATGTTGATTTAAAATTATGGTTATAGTTTTCAATTAAAATACCGGAACATTATAGAAGTTGTCATTAAGATTATATAGTTGTGTTTTGCGCCTTTAAATGTCAAAAAATATATTATTATAATGTAAAGGATATTATCCGAGGGTATTGTATTTGAAGCAGCACTAATTACAACCCAAATAAAAATGATATAATATTAATCTGAATTATAGCTGCTGTAATGATGCATAGTTTAAAACTATGCCTATATGTAAATACTTTAACTAAAAAGTAAAAAAAAATGTTTATTTATATAATATATTAATATAGTGCGAAATAGAATGAAAGTTGATAATTGCAAAGAAGCACATCAAAGATTTTATGCATCACTACCATCAACGTCGCCGCGTCGTCTACCTTTACGCGTCTGCTTCACAAACTGTAAAGAGTACAAGTTGTCTGCCCGCGTTCGGGTAGTTCAGTCAGGCACATCACCCCGCTATCGCCCTACTCCAGGCACATCACCCCGCTATCGTCCTACTCCAGCCACTTACCGCCGCTGCGCGCCACACCGGGCAGGATTATAATAAACATATAAACTGTCCTTCTTGGCTCTTGATTTGAAGTAATTAAAATATTATTTATTTAGTTACTTTTTATTTTATTTACATATAAGTATATGGCATAGTTTTGAAGACAGTTTTTGTTTTTTTTTTTATGAAATAATTTTATACACATACAAATACATACGATCTTCTTTGTTCTTGGCTAATGTTCATGTGATACCAGTAAAAAAAGCTAGCTGTTGCCTATCATCTTATATTTATAAATAACAACCTAAGTAGAGCTATATTTAGGTATATAGAAAATCAACTTACTTGAGTTCCAAATATTTTGTTAGAAATTGCACAGCAACGTGACAACCCTTCGTATATTAATCTCATTTCATTTATTCGTTGTAATTCATCTTCCAGAACGTACGAATTGACTTTGTTTCTAATAATTTCCTTTATGACTTTTGAATTTAAACCCGATACAAAGTCAGCAATAGTTCCATACACTGTCGAGTACAATATATCTTGAAGTATATGTGCTCCAAACGGCAGATACCACGATATTAATATCAAATAACTTTGTATATCATCATATACAATAGTTATATAGAAAATGAAATTCCAAACAAAGCAGATAGAGAAAGCTATACACCAGCAAAGTAAGTATCGAGAGATCCTATTTGCATTATTCGAATAAT
This sequence comes from Tinea semifulvella, assembly GCA_910589645.1. Lineage (NCBI taxonomy): Eukaryota > Metazoa > Arthropoda > Insecta > Lepidoptera > Tineidae > Tinea > Tinea semifulvella. The sequence continues at coordinate 8,016,212 of OU342595.1, read as the reverse complement.
TAATAAACTTCGATATGTATTCGAATTCTACAAGCAAATCATTGTAATCCGAGCTGTACCATATAGCAAAAGCTTGTAACACCAATAATTCAATAAATTGGCCATAAATGAAGATAAAATACATAATTGTAAGACCATTTCGCGATTCACTATCATTATTTATAAATGTAGTGACGTATAATGTAGTTATAATTAAAATCAATCGAGATAATGCATTTAATAATATTAGATATTTGATACATTTATTTTTATGCTTCGAAACAATCCTATGAATCCCAAACAGACCCTCAATTTGTTGTATTAACTTTATAGTTATTATTTCGTTTGATTTCATTTGGTAGTATTTGTAGGACTGTCGCGGGGAAATGCAAGCTAGTTTATGTAAAAAATAATTAGTGTATTACCATTTTTTAGTAAAAGCAAATACCATTACGGATATTTTTTATAATTACTTTACGGAACGTTTCAGCAAATATTCTTACGATAATATTATGTGTGTTGATAACATATTTTTTGAAGAATTTAATATTGAAAAATTTAATATTAATTAAGAGTCGGCTTTTTTACTTTTGTTTAAAAATATATATAGTATATATTTTTTTATTATTAAACATGTAATTCATTCGCTGAAAAAAATAAAATCTAACTGTGATCTTAGTTAACTCGAAAGTGATTAAAATAATAAAGCTATTTATTGTTGTAAACAATATAGGTACAATAAATAAATAATAATAAATAAATATTTCCAGACAGGTCACACAGCGCCATCTAATTTCCGTGGTAAGCTACGAGGCTTGTGTTACGGAAACTAGATGGTTGATAAACTACATATTATACTTTTTTTTGTAAATATATACATTTTATACATATAAATACCCAGACCGAGACAAATTATACAATTTTTCAAAATTCAAATTATTTATTTCCATTTGGTTCACAGGTAACACTCGGATATTGTAAATTTTTACAAATAAAATACAATATTATTTAAATTAAATAAAAATTAAATTATGGATGGACCGAAATAAGTAAGTGACATTGGTGCCATAAACAAGTACTGCAGCTTAACCTAAATTTGTGGCTTTATAAAGGCCGTGTTAACTTATTAAACTAACTAGTAAACTTAATAAAAAATAAAAAAAATACAATAACAATTTTGTGGCTGTATAGAGGCCGTGTCAATGTACAACTTGCCCCCGGTGGGAATCGAACCCACGACCTCCCGAGTTCACGGCAACGTTTGTTACCACTAGACCACGGAGGCGGTCGAATAGTTGTATAGGTACAATAATTTATATATTTATAGATATTTTAATGTAACTATGGTCACAAATTGTAGGCAATCAACTGGTCTCCATGACGCAAGTTAACTTTCCATGGAGGCCAGGGAACCCCATATTTACAGTAGATTTATTTGTACTTAGATTTAAGCCTTTTTTATATTGTACTCTTTATTTTGGTTAACAAAAAAATTATAGTATATAGTATGGTATAATAATACATAGATGTATATATATATATATATTTTTTAATTAAATCATGTGATTAAGTTGTAAAAATGTGACTGTATAAGATGCAATGAACCCGAAGAAGGATGGTAATAGAGTCATGCGTACATCCACTATTCCCATCGCTCGCAATGGGGGCTGTTTGCTCTTTAGCAGCAACGCCATCTTACGGGTTTCAGACATATAAATGTCGCCTGAAAAATAACAATATATACTATGAATATAATAGCACATTGGCTGTGGAGAGTTGTGGTAATAGAAATATCAAAGGAAGTGATTCGATATAACTTAAGTAGGCCATACGTCGCGTCGATAGCGTGTATGGGGACGTTCCAGTGTACCGGTGTGCCGGTCGCTTGCGCAGGTTCCAAAAACTGCACAGTCTATTCTCACACACGCTCCGGTCTGGCGGCTATACACACTACGGTCCACCGGAGAGGTCTGCCTGTGCAGGTATGCCTTCGCAGGTAGTCTGGAGCGTGCGTGGGAATAGACCGGTGCAGTTTTTGAAGATGCGCAGGCGACCGGCGTAAGATCAAAAAACAATTATTTCGATTGACACCGTACGGTGTATCTGTGCAGACCGCGTCAGTTTTTTTCTAGTGTCTGTCCATTCTGAGATTGTTTTTAAAATTATCAGGTTCGAATTTTAATTCATTCAATAAGTTAACATATGCCTTTTTTTCTTTTCAATAACCAATGCTTGCACCACTTTGTTCGTTTTCTTTTCACAGTTTTTTTCATTTTCCTTCAAACTAAAGCAAGGCTTAACAATGCCAGCGCATCAAAGTGTCCATCGCAAAAATAACTGAAGACCGCTCTGGTACACCGGAACGTACACCCCCATACACGCTATCGATGTCTAGTTGACCTGCACAGGTAACCTCCCGGTAGACCGTAGCGTGTATAGCCTACATTATGTCTGTTTTTTCTTTTTTAATAATACTTAACTTTTATTTCAAAATAAATTCCATATGTGTTAGTAACAATATTTAAAGAATCTTATAAAATCTAGTGTTAGTAATATACAAAATTATAATACAGAAATATATAAATTCACATCCGTTTGGAGCTGACGTGCAGGCGTATCCAGTACCCCAAAAACGGAGAGAGCCCATACGGCCAGGATGCTGCTGGGGTTGCTCCTCACGCGTACGAGGATTGAGGCACAGTGATTCCTCATAATAGCTTTGAATCTGTCCACTCTCACCAGCATCCCAGAGGCACTGCTACGACGGGGCAGCCCCATCAGCACCCTAAACGCGTTATTGCACTGGACACCTTCGAAGAAGTTGAACTGAATGTACGATGACCACAGAAATAAACATTATTTTAATTAAAACTTACGCCTTAAAATAATAAGATGCACTCTAGTGAGGGTACTCCTTAGTTTGGCCACTGAGCTGTGTACCGTCTGGGCACAGTATGCCAGCAGGATTAGCATGGAGAACAATGACAAAAATGTAGTCATATTCATCATCATCCGGTAACCGCTTACTGTTATGCCCTGGTAAAATAACAATATATTATAGCTTTATAACCCGCTTACCAGAGCAAAACATTTTTTTTTAAATACTAGCACGACATGTGACCTTGCCCCCACCTGATGGTAAGTGGCGTGCGAGGTCCATTAATGTTAGCAACTGGAATCAGAGATCCATGACTGACATTTTGACCGCCTCCGTGGTCTAGTGGTAACAAACGTTGCCGTGAACTCGGGAGGTCGTGGGTTCGATTTCCACCGGGGGCAAGTTGTACATTGTATAATTTGCCTCGGTCTGGGTATTTATATGTATATATTTACAAAAAAAAAAAGTATAATATGTAATTTATTAACCATCTAGTTTCCTTAACACAAGCCTCGTAGCTTACCACGGAAATTAGATGGCGCTGTGTGACCTGTCTGGATATATTTATTTATTAATAAATATTTTTGCGTCCCGACCAGGAATCAAATCCACGGACTTAACCGCTAGACCACGGAGGCGGTTATTATTATGAAAAATATGAGTTTTAATGAGATTGATGTATTATAAAGGCCAAAAGGCAAGGAATTCAAGGTATATATAAAGTCATTCATTACAGCCCCTAGAACACAACGTCCCAGACCTCCACTGCTGGAGATGGGCCTTCCAGAACATATATCTGGAGAATTAGGCCTACACTCGCCACGCTGGCCAGACGGTTTGGCGAGGATATGATGTCAGTTTTATTGACAGTTTATTAACGATTCCAGATAAGATGGTATAAGTGGAACCGGGACCGACGGCTTAACGTGCTCTCGTAAGGGCACGGGAACGGTGGTGTTGTAAATCTATGACGTACGTAAAATGTACGTAAGAAAAGTGCATTTCTCATTGGTACATGCCGGGGGGGTTTGAACCGACCTTTGTAGGATTTAAGGAACGCGTTCTTACAACCCAACCACCACCACCACAATTTATTAAGTAGAGATAGTAAAACGCTAACTAACACTATCCCAAAATTAGGGAAAAAGTTTGAGTAATATCTTGGTATTGAAAAAAGCAAGAACAAGACCAAGATTAGTCAAACTAAGTATAATATAATACTCACTTCTCCGTAGTTGATCATCATGGATGCAATCATCACAAAATTATACATCAACACAGATAATATGTAGAGAAATATCTGCAAATGAAAAATATGTTAGTCATAAAATATTTTATTTTATTTTTATTTAATTGCCTCCGTGGTCTAGAGGTAAAGTCCGTGGAGTTAGACTCGGAGGTACCGGGTTCGATTCCTGGTCGGGACACAAAAATATTTATTAATGTAAATAAATAAATTTAATTAATAATGAATTTATTTGTGATATTTCTCGAGTTTGGTACGCTGGAGACTTCGACGAGCTTGCCACTTGTCATGATTGGCCTATAGTAAAGTTGGCTACAGTGGGGCACCGACTAAGTAGGAGGAGGTTATTAGGATAACATTGGTTACACTGGTTCAACATTGGTTGAAATACACTGACCATGTCCACCCGGAATGTCCACCCACACCAGTGTTGAACGGAAGAAGTCGATCATATCGGACACCACGGGCTTTCTTGTGCTAGAAGTGCTGGCCACATTCGCTCTCAATGACATCATCCTTAATAAATAAATAAATAAAAAAATCCGAAGGGCTCTTGTCATTGTTGGTGTACCCGTAATTTTAAGACCCTCTGGGATTGTGTGATGGCAAGAGACCCGACGGAATGACTGTTGGACCTTAGAAACTTCGCAGGTCACTGGTGTGGGATGCGACGTGTGTAGACACATGAGGTCTACTCACAATCAGGCGACCTCGTCAGGCGCGGGAAGTGCGGCGTTTTCTTTGGTACCGGTTACGAATTTGCGCCGTTTGGGGTCGATTCGATGGGCCCATGGGGACCTTTAGCAAGGCCAAGAAGTTTTCAACGCGGCTGACAGAAATTTCTGGAGACAGGAGGGCTGCTTTTTTCTGCTTGATTTCTGCCTTCGTATTAGCCTGGCTATACAGAGGGGGATCGTAATATCACTATTGGGACCAAAACAAGACTCGTCCGCAGCCTCGTATTTTCCATATTCCTATATACTGCCGAAACCTGGACCCTCAAAGCATCTGATCGTAGCCGCGTCGACGCCTTTGAGATGTGGTGCTGGAGGCGTATGTTGTTTAATACTCAAGGAGCTCAAAGTCACTACAGGCTCTCTTCTATCTGCCTGCAGCGAGTCCTTGAGTATTTTGGTCATATAGCACGAAAAAGTTCGGCCAATCTGGAAAAGCTGGTGATCACTGGTAAAATCGAAGGCAAGAGGCCCCGTGGCCGAAGCCCGATACGTTGGTCTGACCAGATCCGAACCACACTGAACACCCCAGTCCATTATGCGCTGCATGCCGCCGTGTGCAGACCCGGATGGCGCAGCATTGTCCGAGACAAAGTGATCCGTGGAGGGGGTCACGACCCTCAGCATTGAGGATAACGACGCAAGGAGGGACAGAGGGGAAACGTTGCCAGTTTCCTTGGGACCATTTCTGATGGGACATCTCTAGAGGGCATTTTTTGTTTATTGTTTAATTTATTATTATTATTATTAAAGGTACTGTAAAGGTAATTAATTAAATTGATCCTATTAATGATTTCAAAGCAGTGTAAGATGATGCGTAGTTACGCCGATATATATATTTATAGTTATGTATCTATCACTATTAATTTCCGCTACCTTTTTAGTTTAACTCCTTAGTGGAGAACTCAAATAGTCGAACCAGCCAAAGGACGCTAGGAGGAAGCCTCGATCGCCGCATCTACTGGTTAGTGGGTTTCCTCTCCTAATCTTATAATCTTCACACAATCTTTACAAAAAAACTATTATAAACAAGCTTACCTGCACTCCGAAAATGTTGTCAAACTCAACACAACACTGTATAACATTTTGATATCCGAAACAAATATTATTAATCTCAACTTTTAGCTTTTTAATAACAGAACGTTCGTTTTCGTTATTAATATCTACACACACGTTAATTATCACACCAAGTTTATCAACATAACAATTCATAATATCACTAATTATTATATATATAGTGGAGCATATAGCTGACACGAGTAAATGTAAATATACAGATATTTGCCAACCAAGAGATATATATAATGACAAAAAAGTTATTGCATCAAAGGTCCAAGGCATTAACACAAAATTAGATACTGCTACCGTAACTAATATAATTAGCACTTCAAATGCAAAAAAACATTTTAAAACAAAATGGGACTTCACAGCTTTTTCATGTACATGGAAATATATATGTTTAAGTCTTTCAATTAGCTTGGTATACCGCCGACTATAAACAATAGCTAGAGTTATAGTAATTAATGATTCGAAAGAATGTACTGCCAAAGAACTAACCCAAATTCCATAAAAACGCTTTTCATTAAAAAATAATTGCAGTATGGTTTGTTGAACAAAACAATACAAAAATAGCGCTAAATACATAACTGAAGAATGCAGAATCATTTTGTTTTTAAACCATCTATTTTTTGATTTAAAGTAATTCCTATGTACTCCGAAAATTGCTTCAGTTATTTGAATATATTTAATAATTTTAAAAACCATTTTAACTTCTACAACATTCTACACCTTTGATGTTATATTAAAATTAACTATGCTTTATTGACATTTCATAATAGGTAAGTGTTTTATCCAATAACTATAATTGAATTTGTACAAGACATTACTTACCGACCTACTATGTCATTGTTGTCTTATTATTATAATAGAATGCTTCTTTCTTAATTATTTTCCAAGTATTATTAACTATATCTTATTTTTGATAGCATTTTTTTTTTAATTCCAAAAAGATCAAATATTTTTTAAAGCCTCAGGCGGCATTAGTCGAACCTCTATTTAAAATTAAAATTCACTTTTTTAAATTATAAAAATCATTATCCGAAAAACAAATCACTACTGCATGGTGAATAAGACCGCGATATAAAAATAATCATCACGACCGTTTCCCTTTCGGGGTGGTCAGAAACCACACTTATAAAAAAGCGGATTTACATTTAGCCAACTTTACTATAGGCCAATCATGACAAGTGGCAAGCTCGTCGATGTCACTAGGGTACCAAACTCGAGAAATATCACAAAAATAAATTAAATATTAAGTTTTTATTCATTTAAATTAATAAATATTTTTGTGTCCCGACCAGGAATCGAACCTGGTAACCCCGCGTCTAAATCTACGGAATTAACCGTAAGACCACGGAGGCAGTTGATGATATGAAAATCGCGATATCCATCGTGATGATTACCAAAAGGCTGGGTAGTGTTAATAATTAATCTCGGCCACATCCGAGAGACGACAAAGAGCTAACGCGACAGAAACGGGACGAGAAAGAACTACGTAAATCAACGTTCGCGCGATCGTCGACCTCTCGCTACCTACTTGATTAGGCTCTACATGAGTACCGATATTTTTAGGAAAACTTCTCTGCACCGTAACTTAAGACTTTATTACTTAATAATTAAAATAAAAAATACATAGTTCTTTATTTTTATTCTAGATTATAATATAAAAATATTTGCACTTTAATAAATTATATAACTTAAATATATATATTTTTTAATCCGATTAATTAATAGTTATTTATAGCAATGTATTCTCTTTGAGACCATTATGCGTGACGCAGCTATTTAAGTGAAGATAGCCACTAAGAAAGGATTTAGTTACCGGCCCTTAGTGTCATTTGTTTACTTAAATACATAAATTTGTAGCACCTAAGGAAATACTTATTAATATTCGGTTACCGGCCCTAAACCCTTGACCTTCAAAGTAAATCTGATACAAACGACGCCATTTTTAATTAATTTTAATTGTTACAATTGGGTCTAAGTTGAGTTGCACTAAAATTAAGTCTAACGATTAAAGTTTAATTCATCGTTTGTATCAGATTTATTTTATTTTTTACAATTACAGTGACATCGTTTTGGTACAACCCAGCCTTAGCATTCTTTAGAAGTTACACCGCATTCCCCTTTTATATAAATAATAAAAAATAAAATAAAACAGATTTTTTTTTATTTCTATATTGAAAAGTATAATCAAAGAACATTTTGAAATTGCAAGTATACAATACTATAGTTAGCTGTCAAACCGAGGAGAGCTGGTAAAATCGACATTTGTATAGTGATAATTCCGCGAGCCACTACTCGAGGGACATTCGTTTCCATCAACCTTATTAACTGTTTAATATTTGCACCATCACTACCTGAAAGTTAATAAATTATTAACTAAACATCTAATATTTCCCGGAGTCTTAAGGAACAAAACACCAAGGAAGAAGCGTAACTCCTTAAATAAAAATGTGTCAGTTTAAGCAGCGCTACTGCGGCACCCTAGCGAACTAAAAAAGGCGGCAAATGTTTTTTTTTTTTTAATTACAGCCCCTAGATCACAGCGTCCTAGGCCTCCACTGTTGGAGATGGGCCTTCCAGAACATATATCTGGAGAATTTGGTCTACACTCGCCGCGCTGGCCAGACGGGTTGGCGAGGATCTGATGTCATTTTTTAAATTTATTACGAGAATTCATTATCGATTCCACAAGTATTAGTGGGACTGGGGCCGACGGCTTAACGTGCTCTTCGAAGCACGGTGGTGTTGTAAATCTAGGACAAATGTACGTAAGAAAAGTGTATTTCTCATTGGTACATGCCGGGGGGTTTCTTTCAACCGACCTTTGTAGGATATTTTAAACAAACAAACAAACGTTTATTGCTACATCAATAAGCATTACAATTAGAGAAAATAACAACAATTTAGAATTCAAATCAGCATGATGTGGCAAGGGTCTTGGCTCAGCTTCAGTCAGCTGCGCATTACATGTCATGTGATGCTTACTAACGCTGTTGTTATGCCAACACCCCAACTCACGTACATTTCAAACAACTAACCTAAAGGACAACAAGAAAAACAACTTTGAGACACAAGAGAAGGTGTTAATGTTAAATAAATGTATTATATATTTATATAATGATAATTTATACATATATACTATGCTTATATAATATTAAATAAATAATAAACCAGGTAGATACATAAACCATTCTAAACTATATAATACATAAACTAGTAATAAATATATACATAACTTAACATCTACATAATCCGTGTGATGGGCATGAGAGGCATGCTCGCTTCTAACATTAGTGAAGAGTAGAAAGAGGATGGGTGATAACCACTTACATATAACTTAACAAATATTTTAGGGTCATGTATAAAATTCACATCAAATTATTATTTCTTAGTTCCAGTGACTTCTATCTGCCTTTCCATAAGCCTTTTCTTTATATAGTTTTTAAGTGTGTGTGTGGTTTTATTTTGTTTTGGAGGTGGTATATTATCCCACACTTTCGACGCACTGTACTTAAAGGAACCTTTAAAACCAGCCGTTTTAAGTTTAGGTACTATTAATTACTGACGAAAATGTGATCTCGTTATCCGCTTGACATTATGATCGTTCCTCCAAGATAGTTTTCTGAATAGATAGTAAGTAAGGTTGCTGTGTATGAATAATTTTGTGTACGAAACTTGTGTAGTGTAGATATCTCCTAGCTTATATATTATATTAAGGAAAGCGTTCTTACAACCGAGCCTCCACCGCGCCTCGGTAAATAGTAAATGTAAAAATCACATTGTTCTTTGTCTTTTTTTGTTCATTAGATCATCTTTAAGAGGGTTCAACGCTTTTGCATTCCTTTTGCTCGCACAAACCAACATTAAAAAAAAAAAGTGAGTTTTTTTTTTAAACTACTAAAAATAATAAATGGCAACCCTTGATTTTTACCAATGCCAAATTATTCCCAAGTTTAATGTATGGTAGGGAATACTCGTAATTAGGTATGGAAAATTTACATACATACCTAGCACCCAGTTATTATACAGCTTCGCAGTTTTGCATCGCAGCCTGTGAGCAGACTTCTCCACATTTTGGCCATTGCGGATAAATATAAATAATGACACGTATAGCAAAATGTACAGCAATAGAAATGAAAACACTTGTTCGAAATTTAGCTATAAAATAAAACAAATATGACGTTTAATAAACTTATTATTATTATAATATTTGGTATTCTTCATTCTGTCTACTAAAACATTTTTTTTTTAAATTAAACCTTTAAATTCTGTAAGTTGTTTCAAGAGGTGTTATTTTTATATTTGACATCATTGCAAAGGACACATATTTTTGACGAGAACAACAAATAGGTGGTTGGCGGACTGATGGTGGTAATTTGTCGGGGCGGGAAATTGTCAGCCTTTCATGCCCATAAACCCAGTAAAGTGTATCCACACGTTTCGGGGTCAGTTTGGAATTGCCGTTATGCCCAGTCAAGCCGGCATATTGTTAGGAACTAAAGTCAGTCATGAGTGTCTGATTCCAGTTGCTAACATTCATGGACCTTGCGCGCCATATGTCATCAGGTAGGCAGACAAGGTCACATGTGGTGCTAATATTAAAAAAAAATGTGGAGTTCAATGCGCCATTTTGCGCGGACATGTCAAGTGCAAGTTTTTGTTTAGTAAATTACTTTACTGTGGATATCGTTAGTCAAAATTGGTGGTGTTTAATAATGTGAATAAATATGGAAAACTATAAATTGGACTTTAAATATTTAATAATATTTTTTGCGGTTTTCCCAGCTGTTAACTTCCATATTAAACCCGACGTGTTTAGGCTATAAAGCCGCGAGTGACTCCAGGAAAAGCATCAAATTCTGCAGCATCTGGAATTTGTTGATAACCTCTTGAACTCATAAGAAAGACAGATATATTACGTCAGACTTGGCTGTATGGGCTAGACCCTTTGCCTTCCCTTTCATTTCACCTCAGTCATTATCCATCCATCCAAATAATGTGTGTTTGACAGCTATTTGTTTACGACTTAATAAGTTTGCTTAAAAATGTTGTTTTCAATGGAATTACTTGTTCAAAAGGACCCCATTTTTCAGGCGATAATAAAGAAATAAATTATAACTGTGCCATAGATTTTTTGGAAAACATACCGTTACTCCCATAACTATAGTTTCACTAAGTACTGTAAAATTGTAAGTAACAGCAGTAAGGATTGCCAAACATATCTAAAAAAAAGTAATATACAGTTACACCCATATTCCATGACGTTTTCTCAACGGGTCCTCCACTTAATTATTCCTTTTAGCTGTCAAACGGATTCACTCAATCGAAACCGAATTTTTTACCTGTGTTTGACTTTTCGCTTTAAGCGCTTTTTTTCACTTTGAAAATCGTTTAACTTGGCGTTGCTCTATAGTTTTCATACAATTAAAGGAAAATACATACAAAAAAGCAAGCTTCGCTTTGCTTTGCTTTCAAGTCGAACATGGCATTAGTTGTTAACTCACCAAACCTTGAAAGGCATAAATGTTTCAATTTTATATATTTCTGGTAAATTTGTTTTTTTTTCTGGCAACATTGAAGATTGCGTTCTTGTATACTAAATATTTATTTTGTCAGAATCGCTAAATTATTTATAATTTTGGAACGAGAACTGATTTGAATAAGTTTGACAATTTATTTTGTAATGTTAAAAATGTTTTTGTTAACTAAATTATAAGTTATTTAATAGTTATAACTTTGTTAATGACTGCCTCCGTGGTTTAGCGGTTAAGTCTGTGGATTTAGACTCGGAGGTATCGTGTTCGATTCCTGAGCGGGACACGAAAATATTTATTAATGTAAATAATTACATTATTACATCGACGAGCTTGCCACTTGTCATATTTGGCCTATAGTAAAGTTGGCTAAATGTGAATACGCTTATTTATAAATATTAGTCAAAAATAATATAACACGCTTCAAGGAGGTTTCAAGGTATGTCACGAAGTGCCTGGAGTTTGACAGTTCTATTTTTTTTTTAAGTGTCTTTAAAGGACATTGTACAGAATACATCAGCCCTAAACACGTAATTTATTTACATAATATATGTTCATAACAGAGTTCATAAACGAGTTGGGGATCATCAAATTCCAAGTGTTGCAGAATTTGATGCTTTTCAAGGAATAATTCACGTCAATATCGCCCAAACACGAAGGGTATACGGGAGTTCACAGCGCGGGAAAACCGCAAAAAATAAAGTGTAACTTCTGCCCCATATACTCGTATAGAGTCTAATTTATCGTTTTCCATAATTATTCACAACGTAGCACATTATTAAACAAAATAACATCACTTTTGACTAACAATATCCACAGTAAACTAATTTACAAAAACGAAAAACTTGGACTTAACATGTCCGTGCAAAATGGCGCGAAGAAATCCTTGACAGTTCTATTTTTTTTTTAATTTATTTAAGGATATGGTACAGAATACATAAGTCCTAAACAATACAGTTCTATTCCTCGAGCGTAGTGACGTGCCGAAGCGTCTCTCCGTTTGACAGCTAGGTTAAATTATTAAGTGGAGGATCCGTTAAGAAAACATCTAAGACTACTTCTAAGAAGTGTTAGTTTTTTTTTAAGTTATATATTTATATCAAAAAACATACTTGAAAGCCAAATATTCTGTTTAAATTACAACAACAATCTGCAACTTCATTATATAAACCTGTTATATGTTTAATATTACTATTTATATATTTTATATCCTTTAATCTGTCATCTTTGATACACTTATTTGATTCTTGAACTACCATTATTAATCTATGTATTTCTTTTTCCATATAATTTATTAGGTCAACTAAAATACCGTACAATATTGTCCATGATAATACTTCAAGCATATGGCATATAATAGTAGGATACCAAGCCAATAATACTATTACTCCAAACAAATCGATAAACGCACCTTTTAAATCTATATATAGTAATATAAAAAATGCTATTAATTCTAAAATTACAACATAATAGAAGTTAGTCTTTGATTTATTTTGTTGTTCCTGATATTTATGTAACTTGTTTAAAATGCTTTTGTAATCTGAGTTGTATATAAAAGTTAATAAATAATTTATGAAAAACTGTACAATAGCTATTACTGTATAAACTACCCATGTTAAGAAAACGTAATCAAAAGTATCAATAAAACTTTTATAAATAAGAACACCATAACACATGACAGTAAAAATGAAAATTGCAGTTGTATGTATAATTGATATAATTTTCCAAAAATATTTGTAGTCGGCGAACGATTTGTGTAAACCAATAAATAATTGCACTTTATGTAACAAAAATAGTATGTTTAACTTCGACAAAGCCATAATACTGTGACAAGAATATATAGATTGTCCGTTGAAATCCAACAAATAACGTTTTAATTTAATTACTTAATAAAACAAATTATCAAACTGACACTTCATATGGATAAGTTATTAACGATCTAGTTTCCAATTTAATTAAATCATTATAAAAGCTTGTTTGTGTGTAATTTAATTAATTGTAAATTTTATTTAGACTTATGAACGTCTGACTGCTAGGTACCTATTATTAAAAAAACAATTGCCTATATATTTTTTTAATTATTTAATTAGGACTTGTAAAGTTTAAAGACGTTAAACAAATGATAAACAATTTAAAAAAAACTGAGTCATTTGTTAAAATATTGATTAATAGTAATAGTTCCTCGCGCCATTTTGCGCGGACATATCAAGTGCAAGTTTTTGTTTTATAAATTAATTTACTGTGGATATTGTTAGTCAAAAGTTGTGTTGTTTTGATTGATAATGTGCTGCAATGTGAATAATTATGGAAAACGATAAATTTGACTTTAAATATGGGGCTCAAGTTGCAGTTTATGCAGGTTTTCCTGCGCTGTGATCTCCCATATTTCACCCGACGTGTTTGAGCTGTTATGCCGCGAATGACTTCAAGAAAAGCATCAAATTCTACAACATCTGGAATTTGATGATAACCTAATTAACTCATAAAAAATAAATGTATATTACGTCAGACTTGGCTGTATGGGCTAGATCCTTTGCCGTCCCTATCACCTCATTCATCATCCATCGGGAGAAAAGAAACAAAAAAAGAAAACTTTTAAGAATCGAATAAATCGTATGATTGAATAACGTTAGATAAACTGTTGTTAATATAAATGTTGATTTTTTACAGTGTGGTTAAATATCATGGTATAATAATTACAATAAAGTATAATTGTTATGCAATAAGTTGTATACTTTATAATTAACGCGTTAACATCCTAAATTATACAGTATTGAATCAATAACATGTTTGGGCCTGGTCTTATATATTTTACCAAAAAAATCACTTAAGTATACGCGACCAGTATACAAAATATACAAATCGTGTATACTTCCTGACAACTTATTTCGCATTCGTCTTGATTCAGTACAGTCTAATAACCTATGGATGCGTTCTCGACTTGTATACAGTCAATATACGCGTCGTGGGAGATGGTGGTATCGAAGCGAGATATTAAATAAAACTACCTATATTATGAGTTTATAAAATATGTTGTTCGGAATTGATTAAAGAGCAAATAGGTATTTTTATATTATAATCTAGAATAAAAATAAATAACTGTGTTTTTTATTTTAAGTATTCAGTAATAAAAACTTAAGTTACGTTGCAGAGAAATTTTCCTAAAAATATCGCCACTCATACTGATCCTAATCAAGTAGCGAGAGGTCGACGATCGCGCGAACGTTGACTTACCTAATTCTTTCTCTATTTTTTCTTTCGGCTGTGGGCGAGATCAATTAATAATAACGGTCCCCAGCCTTTAGGTATTTATCACGTTGATATCGCGATTTTCAGACGCGGCCTTATTCACCGTACAGTAGTGCTTTGTTTTACGGATTATGATGTTTATCTTTGAAAAAAGTGACCTTTTTATTTCAAATAGAGATTCTACTAATGACACCTGTAGCCCTATTCTGTTACTTAGTCGCAAACGTTATATGTATAATGGAATCCGTTAACTATATATATATCACGCTAATAAAGTTAATATTTGCACGGCCGCTGTCAATTTTTTTTTTTTTTTAATTGTCTAAAAGGACATTGTACAGAATACATCAGTCCTAAACACGTAATTTATTTGCATAATATATGTTCATAACCGAGTTGGGGATCATCAAATTCCAGATGCTGCAGAATTTGATGCTTTACTTGGAGTCACTCGCGACACCATAGCTCAAACACGTCGGGTAAAATATGGGAGTTGAAAGCGCGGGAAAACCGTAAAAAAATAAACTGCAACTTGTGCCCCATATTTAAAGTCCAATTTATCGTTTTCCATAATTATTCACATTGTAGCACATTATTAAACCAAGCAACACCACTTTTGACCAATAATATCCACAGTAAATTAATTTACAAAACAAAAACTTGCACTTGACATGTCCACGCAAAATGGCGCGAAGAACGGGCCGCTGTCAATGTCGAGCGCTTATAGAGTTGAGAATTGAATAATATTTTGTAATTATGACGCAACCTCTGAGATAAATAACGAAATCCACTAATAACGTTTGCGACTAAGTAACAGAATAGGAAGGTATATAAAATAATAGTAATTTATGAAACTGTTGCATAATAAGGGGTATTATACATAAGTGTGTGTTTTTAATAGTATCACACGAGTGTTTTAATACTTAGTTATGTGCAGTTTCATATACTAATTTATCTACTCTCATACATTGGGATTGAACCTACTAAATAAAAGATAAAAGACACGAAATGCTATACAACAAAACGTATTAAATTTTTATTTTTTATTTTTTTAAATGACCATGGTACAGAATACATAAGTCCTAAACAATGAAATAGCGCCAAAACCTAGCTTATGACCGCGCACGCGCTATGGTGGGCGCTGCCATAGACAAGTAAAAATTGGAATCAAATTTTATTTGTAATGGAACCTATGCCTTAAAAAAATGAGTATTATATAATATGTAAGTTGATTCTATTTTTAAAATGAATATAACATTATTTTGTTAAAGAAACAGTGTTATATGTGATTCTAATTTTAAATTTCAGCAGTATGTTTATAAAGTATGTCAATATAAATTCGTTTTGAAGTTTGTAATTCGCATTTTATGATATGAGAGTAAATAAATGTTTTTTTTTACTTAAATTGTAATCTTGTTACAGGTAATTTATCTAAAAATGCAAATATAACTATGAATACAATTAATCCCAAATCTCCATACAATAATGATGTTCCTTTATTGCAACATGTCAAAGCGGCCACGTATTAAGTCACGTTATAGTATATGTCGAAACTGAAGTAAAATGATAACATATGAAGCTGTGAAGGCAAAGAAAGCAGTAACCAGCGGCATGTGGAGGTGTATAATACCACACGCGTAGAGCCGAGGGGAGTGCGTCTTTACCAACCGCAATAAATATTTTATATCATCTGAGTGATGTTTATCTGTAAAAAAAGAAAAATAATAAGCAATGCTATTTTTTTTTATATACTAACACGGCATGTGACCTTGGAGCCACCTAATTGTAAGTGGCGCGCAAGGTCCATAAATGTTAGCAACTGAAGTCAGACACTCATAACTGCCATCAGTCTCTAACAATATGCCGGCTTGACTAGATACTTTTTCACACTTCGCTTGAAGGACTCCAAGTTATAGGAAAGTTGAAACACAGGCTGAAAGAGCATCTTTATCGTACGACAGATGTATGAGGCCCCAAATTTATACGTACGCGAAGGGATGGTGACTACGGTATGTGGGTGCATATTCTGACCTGTGCGTGTGGTTCGGTTGCGGAATGGAGAGGGAGGGATTAGGTTATAGAGTTCTTCGGAGCACTCACTATAGTATAGCCGGTAGAACACGCTCAGAGAAGCCACATCTCGGCTAAGCTGCAGGGATTCGAGAGTCCGATGTTACTTAAACTCAAAATTAGTAAGCTATTACATTTTGCCAAACTTTCCTTAGAAAATAATTGACTGTAGTGTAAACTCCATGTAACGTCACTCGATTTAACGACAAACTCCCTAAAGCGTCGAAATCAATTGGCTTTGGTTGGTTTAGCTTGTCTTCCAATTCTGATTTTTCTTCTCTCCATTTAACGACAACTCTCTATAACGCCATAAAATGCACAGTCCCTTCAGTGTCGTTATATAGAGTTTACACAGTATTTTGTATTTTCTTACAATTAATGCTATGTTCGACTTGAAAGCATTCACAAACACAAACTTCAAGCGCATCTTTTCACTTTATTTTGTTTTGAATGTTTGTGTATGGGTTTTATACAAAATTCGGTAAAAAAGGCAAGTTTGGCTTTATATGCTTTCAAGTCAAAAATAGCAATAGAAGAATTGGACTGTATAATTATACCACCTCATATAGATCCTATTGTCATTCTAAGTATAGATCTGTATTCTGAGCAAAAAACTAAAAAAAAATCAAAAATATATACATTTATGGGAGAATGCAGCTATAAAAAATTGAAAACTAATAAGAAACACTGTTTTGGATTTATGTATTCTGTATAAAAACGAACTCAAAATATTTCGCCGTTTTAGGAAGTAAAAATATAAAAAAAAAAAAAATAGTTACTATGCGACCTATTCATGAAACCTGACATAATTAATCTTAGTACTCGTAAGTAGAAAGTCAGCGCATAAAAGTTTTAAAAAGACATAACACCGCGTCTTGTCGTCTCTTTCGGTGACGAGAGGGCTGGCTCTTTTTTATTTTATTTTATTTAAAACTTTATTGCACGTTATACAAGGGGCGGACTTAATGCCGCTAGACATTATCTGACAGCCAACCTTAGGGACAATGAGGACCATTTCAAATGTAAGGTAGGTGCAAATATTTATATATAATAATAATAAATAAATCTATATACATATAAATACAATGATATTACTAAATACATACTAATAACTATGATATATTAAATACTAATAATACATATATTAGATATGATACCATTACATAACTTATGAACCATTTAAATAATGCGATGACAACATTTTTCGGTTGGATGCTTGTCGGATTTCTACCGGTAGTTCATTCCACAGATTTGCGGCGACAACAACAAATGAGTTGGCCATAAATCCAGTATATGAGAAGAGCGAAGAGACTTATCATGGAATGAAGAGAGATAGGCAAATTTACTCTTGAGGTATTTCGGTGTCACAGGCTCGTTGAGTATAGAAAATAGTAAACAGAGAATTCAGAGATTGCTGCGACAGCGAATTGGTAACCACTTTAATTTTGTTCGATACTCAGAGATGTGGTCGTATTTGCGAAGGCCGAAGATAAACCTGATACAGTAGTTGAGTAACTAATTTTTCGCCTAAAGAATCAGTATTGCAATTTAGCGGGGAAATGCAGCCAGCGTTCTTGCCACGATTCCACGCGGACGGGAATTATATCCTTATCCTTGGTATTCATATTTATTTTATTTTGTAAATGTTTATTTCGAATAAAACTTTTATTTAATTGAAATCAAATCAACTTACCGACTTTAAATATATTGTATAATTTGCACATACTGCATCGTAATTTACGAACAGCCCCTGAAAATCTTTCACCGGTGTAAGCCAAAACGATAACCCCGGCCAATAAAAAGGATAGAAATCCAAAATAAATAACTGTCTGCATAACATTTATCTGCAACAAAAATAGATACTTATATTGCCCTTACTTTTGCGGCTTTATAAATAAAATAATATCAGTTTTTATTTGTACCAAAAATAAAAGTTAATAAAAATATAAAATATAGTTAAAAAATAAAACGAAGATATTAGAAAATGGTGTTGGAAGCAGGTTTCAACAACCTCTGTTATTATACCATAGCCGACATTACAGTAAAAGCCAGGGGGTGAAAACTTGAAAACGTGAAAGCAATTGACAAACTTCGGTTCACATAGAAAATGGCTCTGCGCCGCCTAGTAGACGGTAAAGAGTTTTTTGCGTGAGTTGTCACTCTTTTTCTAATTAGTTACTCTTTGATCAAAGCAATGTACCCCATTTATGAATACTCGCGTTATAGTAAGATTAAAATTAAATTAATGAAATGATACTTACTTCAAACCCCATAAATAATGCTCCACAAACAGTAATAAGATTATGTAGAAATATTGATAAAATGCATACACAGATCTGAAATCGTTTAATGTCGTTTATAATAAACACAAAACACCTACTAGAGCCTGGCTAATGAGAGAAGAAATGAAATATGCGCGGCAAATTAAAAAAATATTACTATGGTATCCCTCAAAGTTTCATAAAAAATGTGGATAAAACTTAATTGATACTTATGCTTTCACTGAGAAGATTATTTGTTGCAAGTATCAAAATAATAAATCATACTAACCTTAGAAATTCAACACCACAAGTAAACAATCTTGTTTTGGTTGAATTCAGCTTTTTCTAATTGTTGTTTTGCTTGGAATTCGGAAATCATGTAAAAAAATATCTTTCAAACTCCACTTTTAATAGTTTTATTCATATTTTACAATGCAAATAAGGAGTTAACAACAAAAGAATTCAAAGCAAATGTTTAACAACATCCATTTTATAAAAATGTACTCTTTTAGTGTTGCCATTTATCATTATCTACTTTCATTAGCCAGACTCTACATACTCAATACAAAGCCCTAAACCCAATTGCCTAATAAAATCTGAATGACATACCTGAATTCCAAATATAGTGTTCGATATTGAGCCACAATCAATAATATCTTTATAAATAATTTCATAAATTTTAAAATTCATTTTCGTTGCCTCTGACTTGTATTCAAAATCAATCAACAATAGTTTATTATTGAAAGCCTTTGTGATGTCAGTTAACATAATGTATATTACAGATGACGTTAACATTAATATAAATTGTAACACGTTCGAAGCGTACCACGCTAAAGATACAAATATTTCTATTGACATTCCAATCATAATCCAATTATTTTTATAACTACGAATAGATGTAACATAGATGTCAACACATAATAACAATGTGTATGTTGAGAAGGCGATAAACAAATATGTTTTTAGGAAATTTCGTTTATTGATATCACGACTAAAAAGAGTCCACAAATAGACCATCTTTGTAAGGAGAGCTTGATATTGAGAGCTAAACCATATAGCGCTAAACTGAAACACGAAACATTCTAAACCTTGCAAAATGAAGAAGGTAAACCAAAGTTCCATTTCACTACTATCAGTAATAACATTTGTTAAGCCTAAATAGAACAAAGTAAAACAGTACACATATGTCAACCAACAAACAATAGCGTGGAATAATAATAAAATTTTTAAACAGTGACTGTAGCTAGCAAAGTTTCTATGGACGCCTAAAGGTGCTTCAATTTTGTTGAAAATATTAAGAACTTTAACTATATTATTCGGCTCCATCTTGACAACTAAAACATTTATGAAAATGAATTGATTGGCAACTTCCATTTCGATTTTTAGGTAATTGTTATTTGTCATGGAAAACATACTTGTATATACTTACTTAATACAAATTACGATTGAGTAACATAAAATTAAGTCGTCTGTTTAAATTAATTGTCAACATCAGATAATTTTGAGCTATAATATATTAAAAAAACTATATTAATTTATAAATAAAATCGACGTTGATAACATTGGTTAGCACTAGTTTTGATGCAAAGATGGTGTGCCTTTTTTTAATCAGAAATTTATACTGATTACATTAATAGCAAACACATTGATTTCTTTTGTGTAGACTGTTGTAGACTTTAACATTTTAAATTGAGGGTAGATGCAAAACTACAAATAGGAAAAAATATATATATTGTTAGTGTTGCCAATGCGGTGAGCAAAATCAGAAAAATCACAGCACCTTATTCCAAAATTTACTTAATATTATACTGATTATAATAATAGCAAATTTATTAATACCTTCTATTTAGTTTTCTAGATTTTTACTTATAAAGTAATAAGTTCAACCAATATTAAAAATTGAGGGTAGATACAAAACTACACATAGGAAAATTTATATTGTTAGTGTTGCCAATGCGGTGAGCACAATCAGAAACGAAATCTAAACATCTTTTTTTTAAATATTGACGTGTGTAATTAATATATAAAAAAATAATTAATTAATTGACAATTTAAATAGTTTAAAGAGTAAGTAAGGTGTTAGCAGAAGACTAGCACTGGATTAAGATACCTACCTATGTACACATGTATTCTTGACAATTAACGATTATTATTATTAAGGCAGGGATTTAGAAAATATTCTGAAACTGAAGGAATACAATAGTGTATGAAGCAGTAAAGGCGAAGAAAGCAGGAACCAGCGACATGCGGAGGTGTATAAGACCGCACGCGTGGAGCCGAGGGGAGTGCGTCTTTACCAACCGCAATAGATATTTTATGTCATTCCGTTCAATATCATCTGAAAGTGAGTAAGCTATTAATAAAACTAAAACAAAACTTAAAATTAGGCACAAGTACAAGAGTTTAATGCAGGCATTTTCTGACAACTAACTTTTGCGATTGGGTAATTATTGTGGGTGCAATAATCTAAAAGTCGAATTTATATCCATACAAGCAATTACATAAACTACATGCAAGTATTATAACCATATAATATTCATGTATATAAAAAGAGTAAAGTATCATCACGACCGTTTCCCTTTCGGGGTGGTCTGAAACCACGTTTATAAATAAACGGATTCACGTCGTGAAGATGACAAAGATGATGGTGATGCTGGTATATAAACCCACCGTGATGATTTGAGATGATGTTGAATAATCGGGCGATACAGCTATGCGTTCTTCGGACCGAGTCATGGTAACATTGGCCGCTGTATGCCAAAATTATAAGAGCCATAAGTAAGAATATATAAAATATAGTATAGAGCGCCGATTGTATTGCAGAAACCTAAAAACAGAGAAAAATTGAAGACTTGTTTTTTGGAATACTTGTAACAAATTTGTACCTAGAGATTATACCCGACTAATCTACCCAAGATGTGTAAGTGAATATTACAGCAGAAACTGCCACATAATGTGCATTAGAGTATATAATAAAATTCCTAGAGAGATACGAGAGTTACCTATAAAACGTTTTACTATTGAGTTAAAGAAAATTCTTATTGACAACTGTTTTTACTTAATAAAAGAATTTTTAGCATGCAAATTTTGACATAAACATTGTATTCCAATAGATTGACAAGAACAATATTAAATATAAACTATATACAAATAAATATTGTAAATAAATATCTATTGACAAAGGCATATTGTATGCCCACAATATGGGCAGATTGCATCATCATGACATGTACATACAACTGTAATTAGAATAAGCAATCTATACAATAAAGAATTTTGAATTGAATTGGATATAAATCAAATCAAATTGTTTATTTATTCGAAGTTTTTCTTACAAGGACCTATAAATAACGTTGCTGTGCTAATGTCAGTATGACACTGTGTGACAGCATTTGTTAGCTCCCAGGGGAACATAATAAAACATGCAGCAGACAAATACAAACATGCGTTGAATATTATTTGAAAATAACAAACCCAAATCTAATATGTAACCGTCCATTATCATATAATTACCTTTAGTAAATCTTCGGTTTCATTGTATGTTAGATTATGTAACCAATCTCTTACCACTATTTTACATTTACTTAAAGTAATGGGATATATGTTAAGTTTTGCATTAACAGTATTGTTAGTCCGGAGCAAGCAGCGGTATGTATGCAGACCTGGCCAGTACAACAATTCGATGTTGCATACTCTGTTCTTTCTTCAAAAAATAACAGATATATGTATATATACTACGTGTAATTGCAAAAAGAGCAAATATTTTTTTTTAGGCTCAGGTGTCATTGGTAGAAGTGGAATTTTGAAATAAAAAAGGTAACTCGTTTTTAAAGATAAAAATCATTGTCCAAACCTCGACCGTCGATCTTTCGCTACCTACTTGATTAGGGTCGATATGAGTTGCGATATTTTTAGGAAAACTTTTCTGCACTGTAACTTAAGATTTTATAACAATAAAAAAAAATGTACGTTATTTATTTTTATTCTAGATTATAATTTAAGAAATATTAACGTAGTATATATTATCTTTTAGTAGTATATAATTGTTTTATTCGATGTAAATTAATATAATTCACTGAAGGGTCGTCTCTAGAGGACATTTTTTACTTATAGTTTTTTTTTAATTAGGTTTAGTTTATATTTATTTTAATTTTTACTTTTAAGTAGTTTTAATTTATATTGTAATTATTTATTCTGCCTCCGTGGTCTAGCGATTAAATCCGTGGATTTAGACTCGGAGGTACCGGGTACTATTCCTGGTCGGGACACAAACATATTTATTAATGTAAATAAATACACTTAATTAATGTTTAATTTATTTGTGATATTTCTCGAGTTTGGTACGCTGGAGACATCGACGAGCTTGCCACTTGTCATGATTGGCCTATAGTAAAGTTGGCTAAATGTGAATCCGCTTATTTATAAGTGGTTTCTGACCACCCCGAAAGGGAAACAGTCGTGATGATACTTTTGTAATTATTTTATACTGTTTGTACATTACTTCAATATAATTATGTACAATATAAAACAAAAAAAACATTAAATATAAAATAATATATATATCATAATACTTACAGCGTCATAAACCGTTCCACAAATAATAATAAAGTTATACATAAATAAGATTGCAACTGAGAGAACCAACTGAAACAGAATAAACCTACCTATAGCTACTTGTAGCGTGGTTTTTGACCACCGCGGCCCTATACGGTCGTGATGATACTTCTTCTAATTCATTTATTCGGAAAAAAATAATCACATTTTTATTTTTATTATTTTTATACTAAATACTGTCGTTGTCGTACGGAGCAGAAACATGGACACTGACAGTGGGTCTCGTCCACAAATTTAAGGTCGCTCAGCGGGCTATGGAGAGAGCTATGCTTGGTATTTCTCTGATGGATAAAGTCACAAACGAGGAAATCTGTCGGAGAACCAAAGTTACCGATATAGCCTTTAAAATTAGTAAGCTGAAGTGGCAATGGGCTGGACATGTATGCGTAGAACCGATGAACGATGGAGTAGACGAGTTCTAGAGTGGAGACCACGTACGGGAAGACGCAGAGTGGGTCGACCCCCCGCTAGATGGAGAGATGACCTAAGCAAGGTCGCTGGTGGGGGTTGGATGAGAGTGGCAGGAGATCGTGTGAAGTGGCGAGCCTTGGGGGAGGCCTATATCCAGCAGTGGAGAGACACAGGCTGATGATGATGATGATACTAATTAATAAATAAACAAAACTACAAAATAAACTAAAATTATAACCGTCTGATGTTGTGCCGAGGACACTCGCTGCGTTCAACAGCGAGGCTGACTTCTTGAAATATTCTCTACTCAAAGGGTCACCCGTCACCAAACAGAGTTTTTCCCCAAGCTCACGAGAGAACGCCAGAGCCTCCCCGGACTACGGACCCATCGTTTCGACAGCAAATTATTCCAGTGATTGAAAAAAAAGGTAATTGAATTGTGGGTTGTGTGGATTTAGGATTTAGACTCGGAGAATACAATTATTTATTTGTCATTTTTTTAGAGTTTGTTAAGCTAGAGACTATACTATACTATACTATACTATGGTGAGTGCTCCGAAGAACTCTATAACCTAATCCCTCCCTCTTCATGCCGAACCACACGTACAGGTCAGAATATGCACCCACATACCGTAGTCACCATCCCTTCGCGTACGTAAAAATTTGGGGACTCATACATCTGTCGTACGATAAAGATGTGGAATGCTCTTCCAGCCTCTGTGTTTCCACTTTCTTATAACTTGGAGTCCTTCAAGCGAAGTGTGAAAAAGGATCTAGTCAAGCCGGCATAGTGTTAGGGACTGATGGCAGTTATGAGTGTCTGACTTCAGTTGCTAACATTCATGGACCTTGCGCGTCACTTACCATCAGGTGGGCCTAGGTCAGATGCCGTGATAGTATAAAAAAAAAAAAAAGACATCGACGAGCTTGCCACTTGTCTTGATGGGCCTGTAGTAAAGTTGGCTTAATGTGAACCCGCTTCTTTAACAAAAAAAATAAAGCAATTGTTTTCTGACCAAAGGGATACGGTCGTGATGATACTTTACTTATTTTTACTATAAAATAAAATAAAAAGTACCTGAACACCAAAGATTTTATTAGATATGTTAACACAAATAATTATTTTTTGATAGATATCGCATATAACTTTAATTTCAGTAAAAGAACAACCAAATCGAGATGTCCTATTAACATTACAATTTATTATATACTCTACTTTGTTATTCATCATTAGTGTAATTTCAGTTAGTATCTTAAATAAGACAAAACAAGTGGACACTTGTAGAAAATGGGTCATGTAAGAAAAGTTCCATGATACCAATGGTAGTAATGTAAAATCAATTCTAAGACTATAATTATAATTAATTATATTATCAATAGCAATCATTATAATATAAGATATTAGAAAAATTACAAAGAATCCTTTGTAATACTGAACTTTATTATTTAACTCATTATCTTCTTTTAAAATTGTATACAAATGTTCTAATCTATTTAAAAGTTCGACATATTGCGAACTCCAATAAAATGCTAACGATTGTATAAAAAATATCTCTGTATTATGTAGCACAAAGTACGTCATCCAAACACTATTTTCGTCCGACTCTGTAGTCCACACATATTTTAGGCAATAAAAAAAACCTATTATTATTAAGCCCAATAGAAAATTAGCTTGGAATAACGCTGTAACTTTAAGAGCTATGTTCAAATTGTAAAATCTTCTGTGAACCCCAACTATTATTTCAATCTTGTTTATGAATTTTAAAATTGAAAGCTTATTTGAGAACATTTCACGGAATGAAACCAGAAACCTTTCGTGTACAATTTACGTAAACCTTTATATTTTGTAATTCATTAATTAAACAAAGTGTGTTATTCATTATGTTTTAATTTCTAATAATTGGTTTACTGCGACTATTACCTACTTCGTTATTAAAGTGGATTCCGTTATTTACGTCAGATCTTTCGTTAAAAGTATCAAATATTAAACAATTCATACCTCCGTTTTCCGGATGGCATAGTCATAATAGCTAATAGTAAGACGAGTCATCATTCATCATTACAGCCCCTAGAACACAGCGTCCTAGACCTCCACTATTATTTGAGAACATTTCACTAAAACATTCTATTCACGGAATGAAACCAGGAACCTTTGATATACAATTTACGTAAACCTTTCTATTTTGTAATTCATTAATTAAACAAAGTGTTTAGTATTTATTATGTTTTAATTTCTAATAATTGGTAAACTATGACTATTACCTACTCCGTTATTAAAGTGGATTCCGTTATTTACGTCAGATCTTTCGTTAAAAGTACCAAATATTAAACAATTCATACCTCCGTTTTCCGGATGACATAGTAAGTAAGTAGAGTCATCATTCATCTTTACAGCCCCTAGAACACAGCGTCCTAGACGTCCACTGCTGGAGATGGGCCTCCCAGAACATACGATCTCGTATATCTGGAGAATTTGACCTACACTCGCCAAGCTGGCCAGATGCCTTGGCGAGGATATGATGTAATTTTTTTTTATGATAATTAATTCCACAAGTTGGTATTAGTGGAACCGGGACCGACGGCTTAACGTGCTCTCCGAGGCACGGGAACGGTGGTGTTGTAAATCTATGACAAATGCACGTAAGAAAAGTGTATTTCTCATTGGGACATGCCAGGGGGGTTTGAACCGACCTCTGTAGGATTTAAGGAACGCGTTCTTACAACCGAGGCAGCACCGCGCTCGTAAGAATAGTAAATTGACTCAATTAATAAAATAGTGTGCAAATGTTTGCATAAGTAATTTATAGCACGTTTTGAAATTGCAGAAATACAATGGTGTATGAAGCAGTAAAGGCAAAGAAAGCAGGAACCAGCGACATGCGGAGGTGTATAAGACCGCACGCGTGGAGCCGAGGGGAGTGCGTCTTTACCAACCGCAATAGATTTTTCAGACGACTTGTGTTTTTTACTGCAACAAAATAACAATAAATCAAATTATAGCAATTTTTTTTATGTCATAGTTATTTATACGAAGGTACAATGATTTTAAGAAAAAAACGAAATTATTAATTAAACTACAAACTAAAATATTAAAACATAAATAAAAACAAAAAAAAACTACGTAATAGTTAAAACTAAAAACAAAATAAAGAAAAAAAATATGTATTAATTATTTCCACACCTTTAACTAGTATGACAATGCCTTCTACAGCAACTATAATATAATAATAATAATAATATTTCCAGACAGGTCACACAGCGCCATCTAATTTCCTTGGTAAGCTACGAGGCTTGTGTTACGGAAACTAGATGGTTGATAAACTACATATTATTATTATTATTTTTGTAAATATATACATATTATACATATAAACACCCAGACCGAGACAAATTATACAATGTACAACTTGCCCCCGGTGGGAATCGAACCCACGACCTCCCGAGTTCACGGCAACGTTTGTTACCACTAGACCACGGAGCAATATTAAATGACGTTTTGTGTATTTTTGTTTATTGTTCATTATTCGTCCATAGGAACACTTGGACTTGTCACGTTACAATTTTTTACTTAAATATAAGGTGTAATCCTCGCCAACCCGTCTGGCCAGCGTGGTGAGTGTAGGCCAAAGTATCCAGAAGGCCCATCTCCAACAGTGGAGGTCTAGGACGCTTGGGCTGTTATGAATGAGTAAATGAAAATAAGGTGAAACTCTTTAAAAAATATCTAAAAGTTGGCTAAATGTGAATCCGAGACACCACCGCTGACATATTATTATTTAAAAAAAATATAAAGTCTAGTCCAGGAATCGAACTATTATTAGTTTTTATTTGTTTTTTTTTTTTATTTTTATATTATTTAGTTTAATTATTAGCCCTAGAAGAAAATACATAATTAAAGGGTCTGTAACAATTATAATATTTTTAACGAAGCGAACCTCATTCATCTACTCTGCCATGCACTGCAATGTTTACGAGTACCTAGCTTTTGTTTTGTATAATTTTGTTAGTTTTTTATTTAGTTTTTAATTTGTATATATAAACCATGTCATTTTAAAATTATAATCACTACGTGAGTGTACGGGAACGGGTTGAAAAACAGCGTCGTGCAGGTGTACTTGTACAAATGCACGACAACAGCTGACACCTGATTCCTTTTGTCACATTTGTTTAAGATAATAAGACTGTGTAATGTTTTTGTGTGACAATAAATGCTTTTTTATTTATTTTTATTTTATACCTCCGCGTCTAAATCCACGGACTCAACCTCTAGACCGCGAAGACAGTACTTCTTTAGATGAGGTTAAATTACCTTGAACCCCTACATTATACACTCTCGCAAGATTCCGGTGTAGGTCTCGTACGCCAACTTCTAAGCATTCACCACTGTGAGCCAGGACTACTAGGGAAAGAAGAACCATGGAATAAATCGTTAGGTATGCTATTGCTTGAACTAATACGACCTGAAAGAGAATAACTATTAATTGCTGAATTCCTTAATAAACTTGACGCACTCCTTAATATCTGTATAAGGTTTTTTTTGTTTAAATTATACTAGCTGTTTAACCCGGCTTTGCCTATGTAAACTCACACACTTACAAAATTTTGCGGCTTTAAAATAAATTTAAATATAACGGCGATGCCGGGGGACACGCGTCGTCGGCAGAGACACCAAAACGCAGAGTAATGTGCGTGTTAACGGAAAGCGGATACCGAGGGAATATTAAAAGTGTGCCAACTAAAAAATGACAAATAACCCATTTAAATTAAATAGGCGCGAGCATCCTCCCGGCGGCCTAGAGTTATGTTGAGATTATTTATTTGTATACTTTTATATTCTTTGCGACATGCTTTAGTTTTCGTACTTAATTTCCACCAATTTGTATAGTTATATATGACCTATATGATACCTACTTATAAGATGCATATCTTTCTATTTATTTCTGTAATAAGCTGTGGTTTGTGACTTGGTACATATGTATATTTGTCGCACACCGCTCATTTTAATTGCAATATCTAATAATATACGGTGATTTTAGAGGTATAGAACTTTGAAATGGAATAAAACAAGAATTAATTTTTAAAATTGACATGAATTTGACTTTATTCAAAAGATAATCTTTCCAGGTGAATCAGCAATGACTTCTTCTGTACGCACTGTACGACATCTCTGTGGATGCGCGTTATCATTTAATGTAAACGTGATGCGAAAACGGTCCATAGTTAGTCGAATTAATTGCTCTGATGGACGATTATGTTGATGGTAAAATGGACGTAGTGCGCGCGATACGTATTTCGAACAAAACCATTATTTTCAAAATAAATTTGCACTTTTTGGAAGCGTTGTTCAGGCGTCAGTCTATGTCATGTTAAAATGCCAATCCAAACTAAACTCAAATCACAGCTGACAAAATGGCCGCCAGTTAAAACAGTGTTGCCAAGTTAAACTTCTATACATCTAAAAAAAACTTTATATACCTAAAGTAGCACTTACACCAGTGTCTTCCAATAAAACTCCGCAGATAGTGACAAAATTCATAAAGAATACACCAGCAATGGAAACGCAGAGCTGTAAGGGAAACAATGAACACTTTGTCATTTTGAATAGGGAAATGTGGAGCAAGTACCCTAAGACCGTAGTCTATGGCCTGGGGCTTGATTCTGGCGATTTCTACTTGCGTGTCGGTTTAAAAAAATCGTATGAAAAGCGGCAATCTCCATAGAAAACTGTCAGTTTCATTCCGGCAAATCGAGCTGATATGCATGTCGAAGGCGCGAGCATAGGGGCCCTGGATTAATAAATCGAAATCAAGATCCGATATGCACTTAAAATGACTGCACAAGAAATTCTTTCTTAATTTAACATTTGGTAAAAATACTGAGTCATACTTGACTCAGACAAGTCATACTTGACTCAGACAAGTCATACTTGACTCAGACAAGTCATACTTGACTGAATAACGAATCTAGATGTCAATTTATTATGACGGCTCTTCACTGATTTGTTATCCAGATGAAATCCACTTTTTATATAATAAACTACAACTAACAAAATCAATGGTTGCCTAACGAAATATAAGCATGGCTTTAACAATTAAGAGTGGATTTTTCAAGTGGGCTATGATGGCTACTGCCTAAACTAGGAGGAATATCGAAAAAAAAAAGCAAAAAGGAGTGTTCTAAACAATTTTATTGACGAAAGAAACTGCATAATAAAATTTTCGAAAAACTTTTTACGCTGGGAATTAGACCCTAATATTTTGACAATAGGATCTAATTTCTGCAGTATACTTCTTCTTTTTTTCAATGTTAATAAATTTTAGTAATAGAAAAGTACAAATTATTTATAACAAATAAAAATATTCGTTAATGGCTACCAATAAAAATTTCATGATTTAAAGTACCAATGGCTGCATTCCCACGTTGCACTGTTATAGACCATTTTTGTTTTAAATATTTTTTAGACCGACTATCTCCCATTACTGATTCTATTTTGGAACACATTTGTCCGTCGTAACATCAAATTCGATAACTTCCAAAGACATTCGTACACCTTGAATGACATTGTAGTAATTAATAGTGTAAAGCTTCTATTATAATTGCCTCCGTGGTCTAGCGGTTAAGTCCGTGGATTTAGACTCGGAGGTACTGGGTCAAAAATATTTATTAATGTAAATAAATACATTTAATTAATATTTAATTTATTTGTGATATATCTTGAGTTTAGTACGCTGCGCTGGAGACATCGACGAACTTGCCACTTGTCATGATTGGCCTATACTAAAGTTATTTCTGATCACCCCGAAAGAGAAATAAATAACGGTCGTGAAAAACTTTACTTTTTTCTATAATTGAATATTACATATTCTTCGCCTTTTCATATTCAAATTAATTTATTCAATAATTACGCCTACTTTACGCACTTTAGTTTTTAGATCAACTATCTACAGAAACTTCTACCATTTATTTTTCCAGTTTCTCAATAAAAGTTTTTGATTCTAAACACCAAGGACCTAATGTTTCTGTTGCGAAAGGAAGATATATAGGTACATACATATATCCATTTGAAAGGTTTGAATATTTGTTGTGTTTTTAATTAGCTGCTTTTTCGGCGGCAGAGACTGGACAAATGCTCGTAGAGTCAATATGTGTTGCAGCCAAAGTATCGACACAAGTCAGTTTCCGTAAGTTTGACACAACTAATCCCGGAATTTGAATCTTATACTAGTATTAGTAGGTTCTATTAGTCTACTAATAATACACACGACATTTATACGTGAAATTTATTAAAGAGCATTTTTTTTATATTATGATCTAGAATAAAAATAAAAAAATGTGTATTTTTTATTTTAATTATTCAGTAATAAAATCGTAAGTTACGGTGCGGAGAAGTTTTCCTAAAAATATCGCCACTCATACAGAGCCTAATGTAGGTAGTAGCGGAGTTCTACGATCGCGCGAACTCTGACTTACGTAATTCTTTCTCTCTATATTTCGTCTCTCGGCTGTGGGCGAAATCAATTAATAATAACAATCCCCAGCTTTAGGTATTTATTACGATGAATTTCGCGATTTTCAGACGCGGCCTTATACACCATGCAGTAGTGTTTTCTTTTGGGATAATTTTATCTTTAAAAAAAAGGTCTTTTTTATTTCAAATATAGGTTCTACTAATGAAAATGAAGCTTAATTCTTTTGACAATTACACGCAGTGTATAAAGGTTTATTATTATTTATATACATAGCTGGGCACCGTTAATCAAATAGTTAACTTCGTTAATCGTTAATCCGCTACAATAAAAGTTAGCTTCGTTAAACGTTAAAGCGTTACATTTTGGAAGAATTAACGGAAGTTAATGTTAATCGTTAATCCGTTAATATGTGTAAAATTGCATTTTTATATCGTTGCGTTAGTGAACTTATAAAACCTGTTGGTTTAGGTTTTGGAAGTTAACAGGTTAATATATAATATTGTCAGAATGAGTTCTCTTGTCTTGCCTCGATTAGAGCCCGCCTTAACAATCTCTTCAAACTGTACGTATTGTGACTCATGTACCCTTCTTACATGTTGTTACAAATTATTCAGGCTTGATACATGAACTTTAATTTTGGTGTCTTTCGGCAAGCAACGCTTACAAGCAAAAAGTATTTGCTGGCCCGATCTGGATACAAATTCCATATACTTAGTCAAATGTGGCCAAGGGTTCTCATCAGAACCGCTGAAATCCGATTCCATGTCTTCCATGATAATATAGTTTTAATTACTACACTGCGCAGTACACTTTTCTATCTAACTAATTACACTGCACTCTTCTTTATTAACACGCAAATTATCACTGACAGTAATTTATAATAACAACAAAAACAAAACTTGTCACTCTAAGCACTGGCGCTAGTACTTCGCAGTTTTCTTACTCGCACGCGCCGGCAAAATATATCTAGTTTTGTTTTTGTCTCACGCGCCGCCGCGCCCAGCACTTGTCGTTTCATACTTGTCTGAACCTGTTTTTCGCGCCACACCGCGGTGCCGTGCGGTAAATAGTAGCATTGGATTAACGATTAACGGACTTCTCCATATTAACGGAAGTTAACGTGTCCGTTAACATTTTTAAAAGTTAACTTAAAAGTTAACCCGTTAATCAAAATGTTAACTTCGTTAATTAACGATTAACGGATTAACGAGTTAATGCCCAGCTATGTTTATATATATATAGCCTTGATCTTATTTCAATAGGCAACCCATCTCCATTGCTTTTGTTACGTATTTTATTACATAAAAAGTGAATTCCAATCGGATAACAGATCGGTAAAGGCATTCTACTTAACCTTAAAGGTAAGCTCTTCTACGTATCTCAGACTATAATAATATCTTTAAACCCAAACGTTATAATTAGAACCTACCTGCATTCCAAATATTGTGTTAATAGTTGAACAGCATGAAATAATTTCATCATAAACTAATAATATACCACTTGTATAATAATTATTTGCGTTATTACCACTTTTTAATTGCTTTACGATACTTTCAGGAAGTTGCATAATCTCAATATCATCAATTTTACCCAAAACATTATTGAAGTTTGTAACAATTTCTGTGAGCTTTTTGTTCAATGTAAAACAAACTAGTACTTCCAATAAGTGAATAGTGACTGAGAAATTCCACGAAAACGATATAACTATAGCATCAAATTCAAATTCAGTAGTAAACACATCCACAGTAGCTGTTATACTATAAACTATACTGGCAATTATTAAATTTCTTTTATACGTGTCGCGTTTACCCTCTACATCAAATATTATTCCCAAATGATTTAACTTTTTTATTAGTTTAACATAATCGTTGCTATAATATATCGCCAAGACTTGAACAACTAAAATCTCCATAGTTTGGACTGTAAAGAAACCTAACCATGCTACGGTTTCACTGTCGTGGACTACAATAATCCGTATTGAACGTTGGAAATGGTCAAAAGAATATAGCAATAATGCAATTAATATTATCGATTGTGTTAATAGTAATGCTTTTATAAAATT
Source organism: Tinea semifulvella (assembly GCA_910589645.1). NCBI lineage: Eukaryota > Metazoa > Arthropoda > Insecta > Lepidoptera > Tineidae > Tinea > Tinea semifulvella. Next base: position 7,982,640 of record OU342595.1, on the reverse strand, counting down.
ATTCTTGACATGACTGTAATTTCTATGAACACCCATTGCTGATTCTATTTTGTTTATAATGCGGATAAATTTTAATTTGTTGGAACACATTTGTCCGTCGTAACATCTAATTCGATAACTTCCAAAGACACTCGTACACCTTGAATGACATTGTAGTAATTAATAGTGTAAAGCTTCTATTATAATTGAGTATTTATATAAACATTTGGGTGGCCTTTATTACATATTCTTCGCCTTTACCTAATTCAATTTGTTTATATTAAGATACTAGTTCCATCGCATTGCACGTTTTAACCGTAGCGATTGTCGTGGGCGTAGTCCGCTTTTTTATATTTATATTATTAGCTGCCTCATTTCAAAATTTATTAGAATCACCGTTTCACCAAGTATTTATTTATTTATTTAGGAAAACTTACAGCTAAAATACCAATATGTATAGGAAAGATAATAATACTATAAAGCTGATAACAAAAATTGACAGATAGATACAATCAATAGAAAGCATGCAAGAATAACTTTCGAAAAGTAAAGTACGAATACAGAAAGATCAATAAAATAAAGACAAAAAAATACGATAAATCGTATATCATATCATTAATGGTATATACATATAATAAATAAATAAAAATATGAATTGTTTTTGTAACCAGTAAAGGTGTATAAAAAACCTGTATTTCTTCTTATACTAATCCTCGACGGCTCCTTCTCTCAATTGTTCGTTCCAGCTGTCAAAAGGGTTTTCTCAAGGGATCCTCAAAATCAGTATTAATTATTTGTAACTTTCCAAACATCGAAAGTCATAAATGTTACCATTTTATATACCGCCTCCGTGGTCTAGTGGTAACAAACGTTGCCGTGAACTCGGGAGGTCGTGGATTCGATTCCCACCGGGGGCAAGTTGTACATTGTATAATTTGGCTCGGTCTGGGTGTTTATATGTATATTATGTATAATATTAAAAAAAAAAGTATAATATGTAAGTAGTTTATCAACCATCTAGTTTCCGTAACACAAGCCTCGTAGCTTACCACGGAAACTAGATGGCGCTGTGTGACCTGTCTGAAAATATATTTCCGATATGTTATTTTTCTGGCAACATTGAAGATTGCGTTCTCGTAATCTAAATATTTATTTTGTCAGAATTACTACACTCTCTAGCACTTTTGACAGCCATAAGTCTGTCTCTTTCATATTATTAATATTTAAGTGTCACAAAAAATATTTATAATTTTGCAACAAAATCTGATTTGAATAAGTTTCGACAGTTTGTTTTTAAATACATACACAATACAAATTATTTTATTGTTCATAAAAATACAATTAACAAATTCATTAAAACACTAACATAAAAAAAAATATAGTTAGAATTAGTATAAGAATACTAAGTCTCTATTTTTTTTTTTTGGTTCTCTTCTCCCGATGGATGATGAATGAGATGATAGGGAAGGCAAAGGGTCTAGCCCATACAGCCCATAGATATAGAATACTAACATGTCTATGATACAGCCAAGTCTGACGTAATATATCTTTCTTTTTATTGAGGTAATGAGGTCATCATCAAATTCCAGATGCTGCAGAATTTGATGCTTTTCTTTGAGTTTGACAGTTCTATTCCTCAAGCGTATTGACGTGCCGAGGTGTTTGACAGCTAGGAATGGAGCCGTTGAGAAAAAGTCTAAGTATACGTAGTATCCTATTTATTTATTTATTAATTCATTTCCACAGCACATTACAGAACATAAAGGTTAGTATATAATTGAGTTTATACATTGGCCAAATTAGGAAACATACTTTATTACTGATACTAAGGTGTCAAAGAAAAGGAGAAAAAACAAGAAATACAACCAAAAGATATAGAAATTCAATTAAACAAAAAAAAATAACACAAATAAAATTACAGATATCCAATATTGAATTAAATTAAATTAAAAAAGAAAAAAAAAATTAAGGATTAAATTAAAAAAGATTTTCTATAATCTGTGGTCTAAGAAGACGGGTGGAAGCCCTGTAATCTAAATATGGCAAGATTAATAAATAGACTTTATCGACGAGCTTGCCACTTGTCATGATTGGCCTATAGTAAGTTGGCTAAATGTGAATCCGCTTATTTATAAGCGTGGTTTCTGACCACCCCGGAAGGGAAACGGTCGTGATGATACTTTAAAGTTTGATTCTAATTTTATTAGGTAGAAGCTAACATCTTGCAATAAGTATGAAGAACATAAGCTGAAGGTAAAATAAAAATGCCAAATTTACTATCTAATAACTTTTTATTGTATATTTTGTATACAAATTAATAAATGCTGTACCAACTAATTTATGTTAATAATAAGGTACCAAAACATAAATATTGCTGGAATTTTGATAACCTAATTCTTGTTAAAAGTAAAAAACAATGGCTAGCGACCACACATGAATTTACCTGAACTTTTGCAACATTTTTTCATCATTTTTTTTTTAAATTGTCGGAAACAACTGCGGAATAAGTTCCTTTACAAATTATTTTAATAGAAAGCTGATAAGTACAGATATTTATCTTTGTGTAAATTGTAGACAGAGATGCTTCTTCTATGGTTTAAATGGTCATTTGTTTGACTTTTTGGGCGGTTGTTTTGTTGTTGGAAAACGTTTATATTATTTTATTATTTATTAATTTAACCCCTTGAGATAATATTATAATAAACCTAACCGATTTACTATTTTTTTTTGTTTAAGTTGCTTGTACTTTTATCAGGTAATATCTTGCCATTGATCTTTATGAAAGCGTGGATTACACTGGTTTAGTAAGTACTGTTAATTTAATGGTAGCTTGTTCCATCTATCATTCCAGTTATGGATTCTGTATGCCGGATCCATAATTGACCAATTAGGTGAAGGAACTTCGGGGGCTAGCCAATTGAAATCGTCCAAATGATCCCAATTATTAGTAGCTCTATCTAACGATGACATATTAAAATGCTTGTCTAAATCTTCATATTCAAGATTGTATGGTGCCGTTTTGATATTAGAACAATCTTCAACAATTCCTTTGCTTGTGACGTGGAGGTAAACGTTGCATTGAAGTGATGAATGCATGCGGAGCTGTTGACAAGCTACAACTATGTTACAGTTAGTACATTTCTCCACAAAAACAGAAGTGGTCACAGGCCCACAAAGTATAACACAATTGTCTAAATTACTCATGTGTATAGTCCCTAATACCCCTTTCAATCCCACTGTGCAGTTCTTAAGATCTCTAAGAGACACATCTCGTTGATACAACTCCGCACAATCAAAACTCAACACTTCATCAGTCCGAGAATCAAATCCAAAAAGTTTCTCACACCACTTATTAAGTTCTTTTCCTCCAAAACCGTCAGCTTCGTCCAACAAATCCTGTTTCGAATGATCAGTTCTAGGTATTTTCTTTTTAGAAAAACCAAATTTCTTTCTTGGAACATATCTGTCTTCCAGTTCGTAACATTTACTTTGTAGGCTTTGTACAATGGCTAAATATTTTCTCATGTTAAATTCTTTGAGGAATAAAGATGATGTGATGAGATATTTTTGAAGCTCATTTATATCTGTTTTAACTGCTTCAAAATGCATAGGGAGTGTGGTAGGTTCTATTGTGGGTACTTGGGTAAGAACATCTTCTATGGTTTGGGCTTTCATTTTAAATACTTGAGCAAAGTAATCTTCATTTTCATTGCTTGCATCTGTTTCTAATTTATCCTTGTGAGCTTTTTGTAACTTTTCTATTCTTTGTGCATCTCTCCTGCTCAATCTCTCTAATACAGATGATTTGTCATTCATTTTCCTTTTTTAAGAAGCTCGTCTATTTTTCCACTAAGTTCGCCTTCCGACGCGTCTTTTAGAAACGACAGAGTCTTGTGTGCTACTTTTCTTGCATCTGTATGCTTGGATTGTTTGTTCAACTGAAAATAAATATACATTTATTATTCATCATCATTAACCAACAAAATGCTACTATTAAGCAACTGTATAACTTGAATGACATTTCAATTTAGTAATATTATAGTGTTAATACATTTATTAGGAAAAAAAATATAAGCAAAGTTATTGATGGACATAGGTCTCCATTCTCCAGGCCTGATTATTTTTTATTTTCATTATTACAGCCCCTAGAACACATAGTCCTAAAGCTCCATTGCTAAAGATGAGCCTCCCTAAACATACTTCTGGAGAAATTGGCTTACCATCACCATTATTATTAGAACTCTGTATGATGATAAAACGTCAAAACACTTTTTGATATTTTAGTTATTTAGTAAATTAGAGATATTCAAAAAAGTTTTTTAAAAAACATTATTCCTAATTTCATAGCAGATACTAAAACTGATAAAAAATTGTACGTACTCGTAATTTTGAAGAGACAAACATATGTAGATGATGATTATTGACAACACAAAACCAAGTAATAACTGTGGCAATTGAAGTTTTGCATATTTTAAATGACAATTACAACTAAACATAGATAAATATATAAAATTGTTAGATAAGGTATTGTAATAACTCTCAATTACCACAATTTAAGACTGAGATTGATAAAGTGTACTCCACTCTGCTCCATACATTTGTATATTTAAAAATTATAGATATCACACCATATTTCAATTGTAAGTTTTATTTTATTAGATTTTACGATCAATGTAAGTTTTGAAGTACAGGATAAATATTGTAGTACAGGATAATTCGTGAGTTTGTAAAAACAGACGACTGCCTTCATGGTCTAGCAATTAAGACCGTAATTTTGAAACAGGGTTTAATTCCTGGTCGAGAATACAAAAAAAATACCAAAAGTAATAGATTTGTGACATTTCTTTAGTCTGTCACGCTAGAAACATCAACCTGCACGCTTGCTTATCATGATATGGTTTATAGCAAACCTGCCTCCTTAAAATTAGTGTGGTTTCTAAACTGTAGTAATTTTCCAATCAAAAATGTTTAATTTAACCAAAGTATATTGTTGGCCAAAGTCCAAACACGCTTTATAAATCTCAGCCTGAGTGTAATTTAATAAAAACCTTTGAAAGAGTGTCATCATCAGGTTTGAATATGAGGAAGGATCCATAACCGAGAGTGCCAAAGGTTACAATCCAGAATATACTTTTAACAGCTATCATCTCACCGATGATTTATAGCTTCCCTTCCTGTCTCCAAATCTGAAGGTCTTTGTCGCGAGTCTTGTGATCCGATAGAGTCTCACCAATGCTGTAGTAACCTTCCAATACCCAGTTATAGTTGTTCAGCATATAAAAACGGAAATCTACAAACATCATAAAATTTTTAGAAGACTTGGGACTAGTGATGCAACAAATAATGAATATAAATATTCATATTTAGTCTTGTTGCACAATAAAATAAAAAAGTGAATCCTTAGTAAACCAACCTATTGTCGGTTGCAAACCTATGACACCATTCTTCTGATCTCTCTTCCCCACAAACAATGGAACCGGCACCCGCACAATCCATGGATAGCTTAGAAATTTGTCTTTATATAGTAATTAAAAAGAAAAAAAATGTTATTTAATTTTTTTATTAATCAAAGTCAAAATATCTTTATTCACGTAAACCTATTACAGGCATTTGTGACACATCATTATTTAAATTATTTTGAATGTTTCTACTTCTGTTAGCGGAAGACTAAACAGCAAAGCTAGCAAAGACAACAATGAGAAGAAATTTAAAAATAAGAATTTACTCTAGACTGGACATGATGATCACTCCCAAAATACTATTTATTTAAACTATTAGGCATTTTATAAATAAATAATTACTTCTTTGCTGCATAACATAATACAATATCATACAATTACTTTGTTAGGAATCATCTTTGCTGATTGATTCAATTGGCACTTATTACTACATGTTTAGCCAAATGTACAACTCAAAACGCAAATAAATTGTACTTTTATTGGACTCAGATCAGAAAAATAGGGATTTTTGTGGTTGGATTGCATTGAGCAATTTTTTTAAATGATTCACTTACTTTATGCTGTGATGGTCTTTGTCATATTATCATTTACATTAATAAGTACTATAAATTAAAGTTATGTACCTTAAAAGACGAACACTGCAGGCAATATTTAAATAAATCTAAACAGAACTTACCTCGGTTGGAATTGAGACGGTACCACACGCCGTATGATGCAGCAAAACCTACAATTTCGGCAACCAAAATGTATTTTACCGTATTCACAAAATACCTTTTGAAGGTAGATTTTGGTGATTTAATTAGCATAACTAATTCTACTGGTAAATCGATAAATATAACGTACCTATCGTTCGATTTCACAATTTCTTCAAAGGTATTTATTGGTATTTTTGCTCGATCAAATCCAACCAAATCCCACCGCAATGACGTAAGTAATTCTGCGTTCAAAATTATTTAGATAATTAAATATTTGTTTATAATTATTATAAAAATAAAATTAAAATCTGATTGAAAAGTATTATCACGACCGTTTCCCTTCCGGGGTAGTCAGAAATCAGGCTTATAAAGAAGCGGATTCACATTTAGCCAACTTTATTATGAGCCAATGTCTCTAGAGCGTACCAAACTCGGGAAATATCACAAATAAATTAAATATTGATTTAATTTCTAATTTTATTAAATCGGGGGGCACGGCAATGGGGCCAAGTCGAGCGCGTAAATATTATTGTGTCCCGACCAGGAATCAAACCCAGTACCTCCGAGTCTAAATCCACGAAATTAACCGCTTAACCACGGTGGCAGATTGAAAAGTGCTGAAGGGTTATGTAATTAATATATTACAGAGATTAACATATTGTATTTTACCACAATAAACAACGATTTATTTTTGTTTTGAGATTCCATTTCCCTATGGATGATAAATGAGATGATAGGGAAGGCAAAGGGTCTAGCCCATACAGCCAAGTCTGACGTAATATATCTTTCTCTTCTATGAGGTAATGACGTTACCATCAAATTCCAGAATTTAATTTACAAAACATAAACTTGAACTTGACATCTCCGCGCAAAATAGCGCGAAGGACCATCGATTCCAATATAATTTGAACGTATCCGTATAAATAATCGTTGCCAAGATTGATACGAAACAAATTAAAACAGCTACTGTCAAAAGGTCAAACGAACTCGCCAAGGTTGGGTTTGGTGGGAGACTATCTTCATAGTTTTTGTATTTATTAGTGATTTAATGGTAATTAGGTACTAAAACTAGTCAAATAATGTTAATAGTGCCCAAACGAAAATAAATTAAACCATTGTATATAATAAAGTTATTTCAAAAACTATAACTTCGCTGAAAATGACGGCCTTGAGTAAAATAATAAATAAATTAAGTTTAAAATTTTGTTTACCACTTCAATATCAAGCATTTAATTTATCACAGAGGTAAGTTATATTCTCAATATTTATCTTATTGTACATATTATTACCCTATATGAATCTTATGAGGTAAATAACCCGGTATTATTATTTTTTTAAGTTAGCACTCATTTGAATGCATTGTTTTAGTACTCCTGAGGCACATATACCTCGGTATGATGTTGCTGTTATTGGAGGTGGCATCGTCGGAGCTGCTTCAGCCCGAGAATTACTTCTCCGTCATCCGACATTAAAGATAGCTATTATTGAAAAAGAGGAAAGATTTGCATTCCATCAGAGTGGAAACAATAGTGGAGTGATCCATGCAGGCATTTACTACAAACCAGGCTCTTTAAAAGCCAAACTATGTGTTCAAGGCATGAAACTAGCATATAGATACTTTGATGAGAAAGGTATCAATTACAAAAAATGTGGCAAGTTAATCGTTGCTACAGAAAGAAATGAGATTCCTAGACTTCTGGATCTTTATGACAGAGGTATAGAGAATGGAGTTGAGGATTTGAAGCTATTGAATTCGGATCAAATACCAGATGTAGAGCCGAATTGCAATGGAATTGAGGCTTTGTGGTCTCCAAATACAGGTATCGTAAACTGGGCACAAGTAACCAATTCCTATATCAAGGACTTTGAAAAATGCGGTGGAAAGAGCTATTTAAACTTTAAAGTTTGCAAATTTTCCGAATCTGAAAACAATGTTGAATATCCAGTAGTTATAATGAACCAGAATGACAAGATAATTAGAGCTAAATATGTGCTTACTTGCTGTGGTCTGCATTCTGATAAAGTAGCAGTGTTAACGGGTTGTCCAGAAGAGCCAAGAATTGTGCCTTTCCGAGGGGAATATTTGCTGCTAAATTCAGCTCGGAGTCATCTAGTCAAGGGTAACATTTACCCCGTGCCAGATCCACGGTTTCCATTCTTAGGGGTACATTTGACCCCGAGAGTGGATGGAAGGGTTATCTTAGGACCTAATGCTATACTTGCATTCTCTAAAGAAGGATATAGGTAATTATAAAATTTTACATTTCATCCATAAAACTTTGAAACCTAAAAAAAAAAGTTTTAATACTTGTCGAGAGTTACTAATAAATAAATATTGAGTTATAATCATGTTTATGTAATGTAATAAATGTGAACTGCATCTGTGGTTTAGCAGTTAAGTCCGTGGATTTAGACTCGGAGGTTCCAGGTTTGATTCCTGGTTGGGACACAAAAATAATTTATAAATTAAATAAATTTGATTAATATACAATTTAATAGTATTATTTTTTGAGTTTGATACAGTAGAGACATCAACGAGCTTGCCACTTGTCATGATTGGCCTATGGTAAAGTTTGCTAAATGATCACCCCGCAAGGGATACGATCGTGTTGATAAAACATGTTTATTAAAAATTATTAAAAAATTGTAATTAAAGAGTTACCATATTATTAATCATTATAAATTTAAACTTTGTCTCTATATCATTTTATTCAGCTATTTCTCTCGCTGTTACCAAGGATGACTAAAAACCGTTTTATTATATACCTACTCACAATTAAGGTTAATTATAACAATAATAATATTTTTTTATTTCGAAATCGATCCATATATGTTAGTAATAATTTAAGTGGGAGAAATACACATTAATCAAAAATTAAAACATTGTAAAAATAAAAAATATTGGTCATTTACATTGTGTGTGACATTAAGTACGACCCCCATAACATTATGCATGATACAGCTTTACTGCTAAAGTTCCAACTTATGTTCACTTTTTAATACTACCCACTAGTTAACATCAACTGTCATTACTGTCATTTGCATTCACATCACGTTTTAACAATAATAATCAAGCCACTGTGTCTATCAAGTTAGACCACAAAGTCACATTATTCATTTTTCGTAATAATAATAATAAATAAAAAAATAAAAAAAATTAACCAGTTTGAGGGCCGGTACCTTAGTCTCTTTTTTAACTTAAAGCTGCCTTACCCATATATCTCTGCTTGATAGTCCAAACTGATATATTTTTTTAATTTAAGTTTTACATTTTTTTTATAATTTTAGTTCGTCTTGAAGTTTGTTAGCAAACATTTTAGCGATGTTTATAGAAATTGACCTCGTCAATTATATAATAAATAATAAATAAATATTTCCAAACAGGTCACACAGCGCCATCTAGTTTCCGTGGTAAGCTACGAGGCTTGGTTTACGGCAACTAGATGGTTGATAAACAACATATTATACTTTTTTTTTGTAAATATTATACATATAAACACCCAGACCGAGACAAATTATAGTATGTACAACTTGCCCCCGGTGGCAATCGAACCCACGACCTCCCGAGTTCACGGCAACGTTTGTTACCACTAGACCACGGAGGCGGTCAAAACAAATGTATGAATTTGACAGTTAACACTAAAAATGTTAGCATCTGATGTTAGCGTGGCTAATAACTGGAACATAACACAACACACAGAGTAAGTGTAAGTGTTTGAAAGAAGAAGGATGACAACCGTGACGATAAAGATTGATGATGAAACTCTAGAACAAGTAAATGAAATTATATATCTGGGCAGTGTTTTCACTGCGGATGGGAAGTATGATAGGGATGTTGAAAGAAGAGTGAACGCGGGAAATAGTGTTAACGGTGCCCTGGGGTCACTGATCGGCAGTCGAAATGTAAGTGACAAAGCTCGGCTCGCCATACACAATGCCATGTTGGTACCAACACTTATGTATGGAAGCGAGACGTGGATATGTCAGAATATGCATGAGAGTAGGGTTAATGCAGTAGAAATGAGGTCGCTGCGTCGGTTATGCGGCGTCACTTTGGCGAACCACATACGTAACGTCGAAATACGAAAAATGGGAGGTATAAAAGAAAGCATAGGCACAAAAATAAGGAAAAGCATGCTACGATGGTTCGGGCATGTTGAAAGGATGGGCGAAGAAAGATTGACGAACCAGGTATATAATGCGAAAGTTGTGGGTAAAAGTGGCCCTGGCAGACCAAGACACACGTATCACGATCAAATAAATAAAACACTAGCTGAAAGAGAATTAAAAAGCCTTCGTAACAAAAGGGCATGTATGAAGGTTGATGAATGTCGATGAAGCGAAAGAGGTATGTCGTGATCGTGTCAAGTGGCGCTCAATTGTCTCTGCCTACCCCGTAAGGGATCTGGCGTGAAGATATGTATGTACAGAGTAAGGTTTTTCCAATAATGCAAAATGTTTAGATAAGTAAATAATTTTGCCTCTGAGTGTAGCGTTAGATAGGAAAACTAATTTATGTTCTAAATGACCATGAGAAGATGGTCGCCGTCACGTTGATAGTTGAGCATAACAGGTTTTAAAGAGATTTTTAGTATTGCTGAAATGTTCAATTCAATATTTCATAGAAAACTTGTTTTTTACGATGTTAACTGCTTGTGTGGTTTAGCAGTTATAACTAGACTTAAGGCCTATTAAATATTCACATACAATGCTCACTTCACTCATTTTACTATCCGAACCAAAGTATAGTAACTAATTGGGAGCGGGGTCGGATTCAATGGTTATTTGTCAATTTGCCTTAATCAATGTAATGGTTGGTGTAAAAATAATTTATTTATACTTTCCTAGGGTGAATTAAACCATTTGGAATATTAAAATGACATTAAATATATTATTATAAGTTCTAAACTCTTTATAACTCAACTACTAAAATATAATTAAATGCTATATACATAAATACTTAAGTACATGATATATAATTATGATAATATATATTAAATAAAACACTGACAGGCCAAGACACACGTATCACGATCAAATAAATAAAACAATAGCTGAAAGAGAATTAAAAGGCCTTCGTAACAAAAGGGCATGTATGAAGAGGTTAATGAATGTCGACGAAGCGAAAGAGGTAATAATAAATATTTCCAGACAGGTCACACAGCGCCATCTAATTTCCGTGGTAAGCAACGAGGCTTGTGTTACGGAAACTAGATGGTTGATAAATTATACTTTTTTTTTGTAAATATATACATATAAACACCCAGACCGAGACAAATTATACAATGTACAACTTGCCCCCGGTGGGAATCGAACCCATGACCTCCCGAGTTCACGGCAACGTTTGTTACCACTAGACCACGGAGGCGGTCAAGTATAGTAGGTATGTCGTGATCGTGTCAAGTGGCGCTCAATTGTCTTTGTCTACCCAGCAAGGGACCTGGCTTGAAGATATGTATGTATATATACAATAAATATATATTATGCACGAATACATAAACATAACCAATGGATAGGTATTGATTATATTACATATCCTCGCCAAGCCGTCTGGCCAGCGTGGCGAGTGTAGGCCACATTCTCCAGATATATGTTCTGGAAGGCCCATCTCCAGCAGTGGAGGTCTAGGACGCTGTGTTCTAGGGGCTGTAATGATGATGATGATATTACATATAGTTACCTAAGAAATAATATAAACAGCCAGGTTCAACATAATAAGTTTATTTTAAAAGTAAGAAATTAGTAGATTCTTAAACACATTTAACTAGGTACTTATAAAAGGCGTCCGTCTAATGATCATAATTCATTTATAACAATAATTCAAATTTTACTCTATACTATAATCTAAATCTAAATAAATTTATAGTTTACAAGATCAAGCTCTTATGTCAAAAATAGACATATGCAAAGCCGAAATAGTATTTGAGAATTTATAAAATATAACTTTAAATACATTGAAAAATAATAAACCGCGAATGTTAAGTACGAGGGGCGTTCAAAATATTCTCGGTATTGATACGTTACAACCTCTTTTATATATATATTTGTTACTGGCCGCTAAGATTCATCCATTGACATTAAAAAAAAGTAAAATTGGAACCGAGATGTTCTTTTGTTTTTCTGCAATTGCCGAACAAACATGAACACCATGAGCGAATTAACAATTTTAACGAAATTAGAGCACCGATCCGTCATAAAATTCTTGACAAAACAGGGTAAAAATCAAAAAACCATAAAAGAGGAAATGGATTGTGTTTACCGTGAGTCTGCTCCTTCTTTATCTACTATTCAAAAATGGCCAAGCGAATTTAAGCGTGGAAGGGAGAGTATTGAAGATGACCCTAGACCTGGCCGGCCTGTAGTGGCTACCTCACAAGAAAATATCGATAAAGTGGAAAAACTTATATTGGAAGACGGCCGAGTGAAGGTAAAATCTATAGCTCAAGTAACCAATCTCTCTATTGGTACCGTACATGACATTATACATGACCATCTTAATATGTCAAAAGTAAGTGCAAGATGGGTTCCGCGAATGCTGACGCTTCTTCAAAAGGATATGCGTGTGGCTTGCTGTTCAGATTTTATCGACCTGTGTGGTGAAAATCCCGATGAGGTGCTGCAAAAAATAGTTACTGGAGATGAAACCTGGGTTCATCATTATGACCCAGAGAGCAAACAGGAGTCCATGCAGTGGCACATTAAGGGTTCAGCTCATCCCAAGAAGTTCAAGGTAATCCCGTCAGCTGGCAAGGTCATGGCCACAATATTTTGGGATTGTGAAGGAGTTTTGCTTATCGATTATAAAGAAAAAGGTGTAAATATCACAGGGCAGTACTACGCTAACGTTATACGTCAATTAAGAGATGCAATCAAAGAAAAGAGGCGAGGAAAGTTAACCAAAGGTGTTCTGCTTCTGCATGACAACGCCCCTGTCCATACTGCTCATATTGCCAAGGCAGCTATTGTTGAATGTGGGTTTGAAACTGTTACTCATCCACCCTATAGTCCGGACTTAGCCCCAAGCGACTTCTTTTTGTTTCCCAATCTTAAAAAGGATCTGCGTGGAAATAAATTTTCTGACGATGAAGCGTTGAAGACGGCCGTGGAGGAGCATTTTTACACCAAAGATAAAAAATATTTTTATGAGGGATTAAAAAAAATAATTGATCGATCTTATAAGTGTATGAACATAGGGGGGGAGTATATTGAAAAATAAAAATATCAAACTTTTCGTACTTGTTTGTTTTTATCCACATACCGAGAATATTTTGAACGCCCCTCGTAAACCCGCTCGTGCTATAAATACATTGGAATTTAAAAAATACTACATTACGTATGTAGTAGATAACACAATAAACTAACTAGTACCTACAGTTATCATTGACCTTGCTTCTTTATTGAAAGAATTTAAAAAAAATAAATTGAAACATTTCCATGACCTCTATTTGGCTTCTGTTATCTTCAATAGTTTATTTGTTTATATTATATTTATCATTTATTTAGTGTTTTTATCGCTTAGGTATATCTATTACTATATTCTGCGTATCTAAATTATATTTAACAAGATATTGTACTATAATTAACTTACATAAAAGATTTTATTTTAAAATCAGATAGGTATTAAATAAGCTACCAGATTTTTTTTTTAATTTGCTTTGAATTGTTTATTCCTGATTCCTGAAAAAGTACTTTAGATTTTTATGGGGATCTAAATCGTCTTAAAATCTACCTAAATATCGTGTTAGTGTTTTCGCTCGGAAATGCTGCAGTTGCAAATGGCTGCCGGATGACGTCACGTATCGTGTTTTACTTAAAATCGTTTTTTTTTACTTTATTTCGTTTTTAAAGTCGTTTAACTAGCGTTTTAATAAATATAACCAAAACTCAGTAAAAGGGAACGCAATGCTTTTCTTTCAAGTCGAACACAGTACAGTTTTATTCAGTGACGTCAGTCACGCTCACTAATGTTTTTAAGGTAGGTAACTCTTAATTATTATTATTTATTTTCAGGTGGAAAGACATAAATTTTAATGAATTAAAAGAAATAGTCGGTTATGCTGGTTTCCAGAAGATGGCATTTAAATATATTGGTTTTGGCCTGAAGGAAATGATCAGATCTGCGATAATACCTTTACAAGTCGGTCAGATACAAAAATATATTTCGGAAATTACCGAAATTGATGTTGAAAGAGGACCAGCTGGAGTTAGAGCACAAGCCATGGCTAAAGACGGTCAGAATATGCATTTTTTTTAAATTATTTTAGGCAACATCTATAAATACTAATTGTTAAATACTGTGAATAAAGCTCTAAAAGCGACCAAATTAAAGCAATAAGAAATAATTAAGTAATTTTTGACAACCGTTTTCTTAAATACTTTAATTATTTCTTATTACCTACATAGATACAAGAATATAAAAGTAAGCATTGGTGTTTTTTATTTTTACAATAATAAAATTAAACAATAATACCGTGACTGTCATTCGTTTAGTCAGTTTGTACAAATACTACAAATGAACATAATGCGACCAGTTAAAATTGGCAACAAATATACAACAACCGAATTACTGTGCAATTATTACGTTGAAAAAATAATAATTGTTTAAAAATACCAAGCCAATTATTAAACATAACATTAAATTAAGTGATTTATACTAAAAAAAAAAATTGAATAAAAAAATACACATCTAAAGTGGTCGAATTATAACAATGAATGTCAAATACGATTCCCCGTTTCGTTTCACGCAAAAGCACTTATATTCGACGAAATATAGGTACGAGTATATACATTTCATACAAATGCACCATAAAAAATCCACATTCTATAATTTTAAGCAATAATATATGTTTTATCTTTTTTGCCTCGAAAAACGGAACGTCATAAATCTTAAGTAAAATATTACCTAAGAAAATCTTAAGTATTGTAAAATTTGTTCGTAAAACCAATTTGACCTAAGAAAAACTTAATTATTCATTAGCTAAGGAATAATTAAGTAGAGCTTCAAGAAACCTGCTGATTGTTCTTCAATTTAACATTGATCTTTCTTTTTTCAGGTTCACTAATAGATGATTTCGTGTTTGATTCCCAGCCGGGATCAGGTGCGATAGGAAGCAGGGTGCTGCACTGTAGGAACGCACCCTCTCCCGGAGCCACTTCCTCCCTCGCCATCGCCAAAATGATAGCCGACAAACTTAAGGACGAATTTAAACTATAATTTTCAGTTTATACTATCAAGTAGAGATGGTAAGGCAGCTTAAAGTTAAGAATGCGACTAACACCCGTATTTTAGAACGTTTTATCAACGTCTCCACTCGACCTTTCCTTCCAGCTATCAAACGAAAATTAAGTCTGTAATTAAGATGATTAAAATTAAAAATGGCGTCTAATATACCAGCTTATGGCTGACCTTCAAAATAAAACTGTCAGATCGGCTCCAGTTTTAACTTTAACCGTAACTATTACTTAGTTTTCGTCTGACAGCTGCAAGGAAGTGTTTCAAATATTACAGGAAATATTTCAGAATGTTACCATTTGAAATATAAGATAAGATATTTTTTTTTGTCTGGCAACATTAAAGATTACGTTCTCGTATTCCAAATATATTTTTTTCATAATTACTACAAGCGGGGTGAGGCTGAGTGCACAATCGTCCGAAAACGTAACGTCTAAAATCGATTACGTCTGTCAGAAATGTCAAATTCGACAATTCTGCCGTAGTATCATAAAAAGCTGTTATCAAATCGAGATAATAAAATGACATACTGCCAATCTGTAGTTCCGTCACGTCGCATCACGTGGGGCTGTTTAAAATCCCCTACTTTCTGATCTTGATGCAATAACTGAATTTGTACGTACTAAAGCCACTGGAGTCTGGTATGCTTGGGACATCACAAGCTTGCCAATAGTTTGCTAAATATGAAAGCATGGTTTCTGACCACCCCAGGGGATTACGGTCCTTTGGTCATTAGCATTAAACATGATTTTTTTTTAAGTTTCTCCTAATGGATGATGAATGAGGTGATAAGGAAGGCAAAGGGTCTAGCCCATACAGCCAAGTTTTCATGAATTAATGAGGTCATCATCAAGTTCCAGATGCTGCAGAATTTGATGCTTTTCTCACTGAATTTGAGTTATTTATTATTATTTACTCATTATTTTGAGTCACTCGCGGAACCATCCACTGCTCAAACACGTCGGGTAAAATATGGGAGTAGGCAGCGCGGGAAAACCGCAAAAAATTAACTGCAACTTGTGCCTCATATTTAAATTCCAATTTATCGTTTTCCATAATTATTCACATTGTAGCACATTATTAAACAAAACAACACCACTTTTAATCAATAATATCCACAGTAAATTAATTTACAAAACAAAAACTTGCACTTGACATGTCCACGCAAAATGGCGCGAAGGACTCACTTCTTCTTTTTTTTTTAAACTAGTCTATTAGACTAGTAATGGCAATAGCCACTAAGGCATTTGTGCCAACATCACGTTTATATGAATTAATAATTTGACAACAAATTATACGCATTTCAGCACAAGGGGCCAGCACTGTATACGGGGACAGAGCCTTACTGGGTCATGTCCATTCTTCCGTCCCCTTATGCATAGTGAAGAAATTACTTTCTCAGTGCATCTCGCTGCCTCCTCCTTGCGTCGTGTTTCCTCATTGATGAGGGTCGTGACCTTCCGATGATTTGGTGTGCGTCTTGATGATAGCACGCCACCCGTTCCTGTCTTCGGCGACATGCACAGCATCATGGACGCTAGTGTTAGTGGGGGAGCGGATTTAGTCGGACCAGCGTACCGGACTTCGGCCTCTCGTTCTCTTTCCTTCCACCTTGCCAGTAACAAAAAGTTTCTCCAGGTTATCCCCTCCTTTTCTGGCAATGTGTCCGAAGTACTGGAGTATCCGACGAAGGCATATGGTGGATAATCTAGTTGGTCCCGTTGACCAGAACCAAGACGGTCCACATCCACCCCATACAAAATGCTATGCCCCCAGTTGTTTATTTGGGGGTTAATAGTTTTGTATGAAGGAATTTCGTAATAATGATGTAAACATTAGGATTAAGAGAGGAAAGGGAACTTTGACTATACATAACAAAAAAAATTATATCGGTTTATTATTTAGTTTTTAAATATCCATGAGTCATAACCATATAGTTTTCTTAAGGTATGTCTGTTTTTGCCAAATATATTTAAGGCTGTGATGACAGGCAGCTAAAACTAAACTAAATGTAAAGAAAGCCTATTTATTTTAGGCATACATATAAATACTAACATATAGTTTAAACCATAATATGTGAGACAACCCCAACAAGTGACAGATTAAAGGGTTACTAGGGTTGGACGAAATTGAATAGTGTTGTTGTCGATGTCGATAATAATATATATAGATATGCTAACATATATTTTAAAACAATTTAATTTATACTGTATATTTATATGCTAAAAGACATAAATCCCCATTTATACACATATAAAACTTTACGTCACATTAAACTTTTGTTATTTCAATATGTCGTTATTGTTTCACTATGTTATTAATATATAATAATATTGTTATATTTTGTTATACCAGCAGCCCTATTCTGTTACTTGAGCACAAACGTTATATATATATATATATATATTCATTACAGCCTCTAGAACACAGCGTCCTAGACCTCCACTGCTGGAGATGGGCCTTCCAGAACATATATCTAGAGATTTGGCCTACACTCTGGCCAGACACGGCTTGGCGAGATTATACATATGTATATATAAATCACGCTAATAAATTTGATATTGGCACGGCCGCTGTCAAGATCGAGCGCTTATATGTAGAGTTGAGAATGGGGTGTATCACTAACTTTTTATCACGATAGATGGCACATGATAGATGGTACCTAATATAACTGTCAGTTGCATAGAAAACTTGTATTTTTATTACGAAATTTATTATTTTCTGGATATTATGCCGAAGTGAGCAGCTTTTTAGTGTACAGATCGATATTTATAAGCGAAATCAAAGATGCGGCGATCTCAAAATTGCCGTACTATTAATTCAACCTTCTTTTCTTTTAAAGACGGTGTGCGCTTTCTTAATTCGTCTTTTAAGGTAGGTAACGTTATGTTAAAATACGTTTTTCTGATATAAAAATCAAAAAACTACAAAAACTTAAAAAATAATGCGACATAGGTGTAAAACAAGGTACCATTGCCGCTAGCGACAACTTAAAAAAGCAAATACACCCCATTTAATAATATTTTGTAATTATGATGCAATCTCTGTCGTAAATAACGAAATCCACTAATAACGTTTGCGACTAAGTAACAGAATATGATATACTTATCTGTATCTGTTTTTTTCACATTACTTTTTTAATTCCGTACTCAACGCAAACACGAAGCGATCGAGTAGGATGTTTTTTTGCATTTACTATTTTGCTTTTAGAAAATAAAAGATAATGATAAATATTACATAGTCTACAGCTTAACGTGCTCTCCGAGGCCCGGGAACGGTGGTGTTTGTTTTGCCACCACCGCTCTCACTAGATATATACAGTGTAAACTCTATATATCGACACTGAAGGGACTGTGCATTTTATGGCGTTATACATAAACTATGAAATATTTTCATAAGTTTTGTCTTTGATCAACCTATGTATTAAGTATTTTTTTTTAAATAAACCTCAAAATTTGAGCCATTAATAAGTTTTATACAATTTATATTTTATATAAAGTTAAAAATAATATTAAGATTTATTGTTATTGTTTATTAATTAATATTAATATTGTATGTTAATAAAAAACTTTGAATATAATAAAAATAGTTTTATTTGTCAATAAATTAACAATTAAGGTCTTTTTTATAAATAAATCCCACCACTGGAAAAAAACACCAGAAAAAAAAACGAAAAAAAATTGTACCTTCTACCTTGTATTTTTTATTTATTTATATTTTACCTCCCCCTAGCATGCATTGCGTTAATTATTTATTCCGATTGCTTTCCAAAATTCTAAATACTCATACATTAGAATTATTAATTGATAGTTGTGGTGTGGTTCCGTATATGTTTAATTTCGTAAATCTGATATAGCTGAGTTTTCCTTGCAGATTCCTTTCTAAGTCGAATTAAACATTAACAGGTCACTGGAATCTACTAAGCTTCTGCTAATAGCTTACTGTTTGGAGCATTTTCCTCTATTTAACGTTGGCGCAAGACGCCCTTAGTTACTTGTGGGTAACTCTAATTAGGATAACTTTGGCACATCGGGGTAATATTTACATGTGGTTTTTTATTTACATTTTTCCTACTTTCTGTAAGAATAATTTAAAACAATGTATAAATATTTTCACTATTCAATTGTCTTTTGTTCAATATTTAATAACAACCCTTTTTTTTTTAATGATAAAATTCACTCCTTGTTCCTTCTATCTGTCAACTGATAAACCAAATCTATTAATTGCAATATGCTGGTTTGGTATATCATATATACTGCTTAAATGGAAGGCAATGTTGCTTGTTACAACTATGTATTCGGAAAAACCGAACATTGAGTACACTGAAACAAAAAAAAATATAATTAAATAATTTTTAAAATATAAAAAAAAAATTAAGTAACATTTTCAATATAAAACAAACTCGACTAATAAACTAAAAAAAAAGTAAGTCCTCAAGTCTGTGGATTTAGACACTGAGGTACTGGGTTCGATTCCTGGTCGGAACTCAATAAATTATTTGTTATATTTCACATGTTTGTTACCCTAGTTACATCGACAAGCTTGCAACTTATGATAGGCTATAGTAATATATGATATAGTAAAGTTGGCTAAATGTGAATATTCTTCTCTGAAAAAAGCGTGGTTTCTGACCACCCCGGAAGGGTTCCGGTCGTGTTGATACTGATAAGAAATTATAACTGCCTCCGTGGTCTAGCGGTTAAGTCCGTGGATTTAGACTCGGAGGTACCGGGTTTGATTCCTGGTCAGGACACAAAAATATTTATTTTTGTAAGAGTTTGGTACGCTGGAGACATCGACGAGCTTGCCACATGTCATGATTGGCCTATAGTAAAGTTTGTTTAATGTGAATCCGATTATTCATAAGCGTGGTTTCTGACCACCCACGTAAGGGAAACGGTCGTGATGATGATACTTTATATATATATATACGAGGGGCGTTCAAAATATTCTCGGTATGTGGATAAAAACAAACAAGTACGAAAAGTTTGATATTTTTATTTTTCAATATACTCCCCCCCTATGTTCATACACTTATAAGATCGATCAATTATTTTTTTTAATCCCTCATAAAAATATTTTTTATCTTTGGTGTAAAAATGCTCCTCCACGGCCGTCTTCAACGCTTCATCGTCAGAAAATTTATTTCCACGCAGATCCTTTTTAAGATTGGGAAACAAAAAGAAGTCGCTTGGGGCTAAGTCCGGACTATAGGGTGGATGAGTAACAGTTTCAAACCCACATTCAACAATAGCTGCCTTGGCAATATGAGCAGTATGGACAGGGGCGTTGTCATGCAGAAGCAGAACACCTTTGGTTAACTTTCCTCGCCTCTTTTCTTTGATCGCATCTCTTAATTGACGTATAACGTTAGCGTAGTACTGCCCTGTGATATTTACACCTTTTTCTTTATAATCGATAAGCAAAACTCCTTCACAATCCCAAAATATTGTGGCCATGACCTTGCCAGCTGACGGGATTACCTTGAACTTCTTGGGATGAGCTGAACCCTTAATGTGCCACTGCATGGACTCCTGTTTGCTCTCTGGGTCATAATGATGAACCCAGGTTTCATCTCCAGTAACTATTTTTTGCAGCACCTCATCGGGATTTTCACCACACAGGTCGATAAAATCTGAACAGCAAGCCACACGCATATCCTTTTGAAGAAGCGTCAGCATTCGCGGAACCCATCTTGCACTTACTTTTGACATATTAAGATGGTCATGTATAATGTCATGTACGGTACCAATAGAGAGATTGGTTACTTGAGCTATAGATTTTACCTTCACTCGGCCGTCTTCCAATATAAGTTTTTCCACTTTATCAATATTTTCTTGTGAGGTAGCCACTACAGGCCGGCCAGGTCTAGGGTCATCTTCAATACTCTCCCTTCCACGCTTAAATTCGCTTGACCATTTTTGAATAGTAGATAAAGAAGGAGCAGACTCACGGTAAACACAATCCATTTCCTCTTTTATGGTTTTTTGATTTTTACCCTGTTTTGTCAAGAATTTTATGACGGATCGGTGCTCTAATTTCGTTAAAATTGTTAATTCGCTCATGGTGTTCATGTTTGTTCGGCAATTGCAGAAAAACAAAAGAACATCTCGGTTCCAATTTTACTTTTTTTTAATGTCAATGGATGAATCTTAGCGGCCAGTAACAAATATATATATAAAAGAGGTTGTAACGTATCAATACCGAGAATATTTTGAACGCCCCTCGTATATAACCAGAGTAGTTTACTAAAAATCAAATAAAATAAGACTATAATAGATTAAGTAGCTGTTAAATAACAAAAATAAATATAGGTTGTCTCTTTTTAATCAGACACCATTCTTACACAATCTATTGATTATGCTACTTAGTTGCACGAATAGTTCTTAATGAATTAGGACTTTGCAATAGTAAGCTAATAAGTCTCACTTTTGTTTTGTTTTTATTACCGTTGAGTACATACCATAAGGTTCACAATGGCTATTGTGTCTTAAAAAGAAGAATGCAGCACATGCAAAGGATCCTATATTAATAAGTAACAGCCTCCACTTATATTTTATAGATTTTATTTCATTAATTGTCACAGCTTTTCTTCTTCTGAACTTGGATAGTAATATACAAATAAACAACATGTAAAATATGGACGCTCCTATAAACGTCTTGAAACACACTTCATGATATGCTGAAACAAAGTGAAACTAAAATTATGTCAGCTGACTTGAGAGTTTCAACGCTCGCACACTCAAATATTTTTAAAGATTTTTCAAGTCTGTGTGTAATTTTGATAAAAGTAGTCTTACTAGGTAATAAAATTATGAACATTTGGGACATACTTTTACTCTCATATACTCATGACAAGTAGCAAGCTCGTCGATGTCTCAAACTCAAGAAATATCACAAAAAAAAATATATATATGTATTTACTTTTATAAATTATTATTTATTAATATTATATATATATATTATATGTTTAACTATTTTATAGTTTGGCAGAACAATGTTTTATTTAAATGATATGATATCATTTTTTTCATCATCATTACAGCCCCTAGAACAAAGCGTCCTAGACCTCCACTGCTGGAGATGGGCCTTCCAGAACTGGAGAATTTGGCCTACACTCGCCACGCTGGCCAGACGGCTTGGCGAGGAGATATGATATAAGGATGAACAAATAAATAAAAAATAATATTATTACATCTAGGTAGTTCATACTGTTGAACTGCTTCCGTAGTCTAGCGGTTAAGTGGATTTAGATTTTAGTCCTGGTCGGAGCACAATAAATTATTTGTGATATTTCACATCTTTGGTACCCTAGATACATCAACAAGCTTGCCACTTGTCATGATGGGTCTATAGTAAAGGTGGCTAAATGTGAATCCATTTCATTTAAAAAAAGTGTGTTTTCTGATTACCCTGGAAGGGATATGTTCGTAATGTACTTTACTTTTAGTTACTTCATAATATTACATTAATTTAAATACCCTGTGACATAGTTATTTATTGGCATTAGTTATAATTAATTAACTTGATTTAGGCATATTTATGACTTATTTTATGACATATTTTGCTAAAAACAAATCTATTAGTGTGCAGGCACCATGTCCATTGTGTGTGGGTTAAGAGATGAGGAGAATGGTATTTTGGGCTTGCAACTGACATTCACAAAGACCTCCTTTTTATATTTTATTGCGCAACAATTAAAAGCTCTTTTGAATCATAACAAATATAAATATTTTTTTTGAAATAATAGCACAACATGTGACCTTGCGCCCACCTGATGGTAAGTGCTGTGCGAGGTCCATGAACGTTAGCAACTGGAACCAGACACTAATGACTGACATCAGTCCCTAACACTATGCCAGCTTGACTGGGCGTCATGTACAGGCAATTCGAGCCTGATCCTGAAACGCATGGAGACACTTTACTGGGTTTATTGGTACAAACTGTGGATACTTCACCATCACTCCGCCTACAATATTTGTATAGATGTATTACTCATTAGTACCTACTGTGGCTCGACCAACCTCTTTAGGATTTTAAGAAAACATTGATACTACCGTGCCACCACCGCCCTTGTGTTAGCTTACAACTAAACAAATATATGATATTTATGTTAAAATAATTCATAAGATTTGTGGCTGGTGTATAGTGTCAATCCAATTCTGTACTGGTCTACAAAATCACATGTTTTGAGTGCAGAATGGAACAAAATCTTAGAATATTGCTAAACCAAGAACTACATTAATTTTGGTTGTAATTGAAAGTATTCTGTTATAGCTAAATATATTTTGATCATAACTGTATCTCTATCAGGATTGTCAGGAACCATGCTTTTGAAGAAACAGATTCACACTTAGCCACTTTACTATAGGCCCATCATGACTAGGTGCAAGCTCATTGATGTCTCTAGCATACCAAACTTGAGTATATCATCAATATGTTAATAAAAATATTTTGTCATAACTTAGAATCGAATCCGGTACCTCTTGTCTAAATCCACAATCTAATCTGCTAGACCACAAAAGCAGTTATATAATTTAAACAATTTCTAATCATGATTAATATATTATGTTTAATTAATAATTCTTTGAAATTCCCTCCTGTAAAGTTGCAATAGTAGTTTTGATTGACTATTATTGATAATACAGTATCACTCAGATTAGAATATTAGAGCTCTAACATTGTCAACATATAATAATAGTGCCAAAATTGTGTCTATATTTAGAGTGGTAATGCAAAAATAGATATCACTTACGATAGTGTCTAGCTGATGTCCAAAACGTTAACCCCAATAATGACACGTTCTCCACAATGTTTAATAACCCAGCAAAGTTAACTATACCAGAATAATCTTCAATTACAGCACTCAAATAGTACCTCCATCTCATTATCATAATAAGTAATCTAGGCATTGCATGTATGTATATTGCCGTCTGCCATATCGTCCGTTGAGGCTCATAATTCCCTATCGACGCTGATATAGACGGCAGAAAATTAGGGACCTTACAATGAGTACCATTAGCACTTTCGAAATCTTTATACATAGTCAACAAAACACATCCTATAAAAGCGAAAAAGGGCAATGATACTGTGAATAAACACAACTTGGTGAAACGTACACTAAAATAAAGATGTTTCTTTGATTCATTGTGCAAAGGAATATACATTAAAACGGTTGGGTAAGTACAAATTAACTTTGCTAAACATTCGTAATAAGTTCAAGAAGTTGAATCCAATATTTTAGGACAGTACGTTTAGTGACCAACCGTGCTCGATAATACGTTACCACGATAGTCTGATTTTATTAGCACCATGCATCATACAACCAAAAAAAAATGGGAGCAAAACGAGTACTTTTAGCTTTATATTAAAGATGGAATTTTAAGTGTATCTTAGCATTAGATATACTAAAGATTATGTCTCGCTGGTTTATAATGTTTCTTACATCGCTAATCCTAGAATGTACTAGGTAAGTAGGTACTATTGTCATTCCATACATCGTTCCGAATCACGAAGTAAAGATTTCTAAATTAAATATTCCTATGAACTAAATAAGTTGAAAACATTATATTATTTTATTTATTATATGTAATGGTAAATAGAATAAGTAAATTATTATATATGAAGGAAACTTACAAAATCTTTTTGGAAATAACGTTTTTAGGAGGGGATTAAAACATAGTAGGTATTGATATAACAAAACTTAGCAACGCAAACGATTTAAATAATATTCATGGAAGTAGTAGGCATATAATAACGTCTAAAGTTTACGATTAATTTATTAGTTTGCTATGTATGTAATACATAAGCTCGATAATGGAAGAAATATTGAATAAAAATATTTTTCTAGATAAAGATCTATTTAAGCTATCTCCAGAGTATCATCCATCTGACCTCGGCTTTAAAATGGAAATGAGAAGAAATATGGTATGTAAACTAGATGTTTTTATTACAGCACCTCGAATAGTTTCGTATGATAGACAAGTACGGAAATAGAACACAAACAAATAGCTTAAGATCGGACAATCCCAAATTGTACAATTCCCAATCTCGTGTTCAGCGGGGTGAGGCGGAGTCCACAATTGTAATATAATTAAAAAAAAAATTGCTTTAAAAGATGTTCAAACACGGAGTTAGCAAGCATATGCGTCTTTGCTGTCAAGTCGAACATAGCCAGAATAATTATTTGTTTTTGTCTTTAGCAATTATACATCTATGTGTGATTTAAAAAAATATTAAAAATACTTGTAACAATTTACATCCAATTGCATTTATTGCAATTCAGCGGGGAAATGCAGCCAGCGTTCTTGCCACCATTCCCTATAGGTATTCCTATCCGTAGGATTAATACTAATTTTATTTTATGTTTTGTAAATACTGTCCCGACACACAAAAAAATATTTAATTGAGAAGTATCTCGAGTTTGGTACGCTAGAGACATTACGAGCCCTGCCACTTTTCATGATGGGCCTATAGTTAATTAGATAGTTGGCTAAACGTGAATTCGCATTTTAAAAAAAGCGCGATTATATCGACTACCTCGGAAGGCATACGGTCGTGATGATACTATACTTTAAAAGCGTAAACTTTATATAAAGAAATCCTTTACCTAACTGACACTGTCAATATCAATCTCTATTAGAGTTGATATTCGTGCGGAGACTTTGAACCGCTATTAGAGTTACCGTAAGTCTTGTTTCAAGCGGTGTTGTTTTTATTATAGATATCACCATGGCAAGCTTACAATATTAGTTCTTGAAAGTAAAAATTGGCATTTGACATCATTGCAAATGGCACATACTTTCAACCAAAACAACAAATAGGTTGTAGGCGGACTGATGGTGGTAATTTCCCAGTCTGCCGGGGTGGGGAAGTATCCACCGTTCGTGCCGATAAACCCAGTAAAGTGTATCCATACGTTTCTGGATTAGGCTCGAATTGCCGTCATGCCCAGTCAAGCCGGTTAGGGACTGATGTCAGGCATGAGTGTCTGAATCCAGTTGATTAACACTCATGGACCTCGCGCGCAACAAGGTTACATGTCGTGATGATATATTAAAAAAAAGTTAATAGTCGTAAAATATTTTGTAATTTTGATAATCTCATATATTCGTTTAGTTATGTAAAACTATGTATACGATATACAGGGTGGATTTTTGAGACGGGACAGTAAAAACTACTAGGAGACCATCCATAACTTTTTGAGTTTTGAGATATTCTGAAGTGCATTCACTGATTTTGGAAAAAAAATGTACAACCAGGAAGAAAATGGTAATTTTACACATCCTTATAAAAAACAGAATGGAATGGCATCAAAAAAAGTTTTTGTGTAGAATTACCATTTTTTTACTCACATAGCCTTTTACTTCGTTCTGCCCATAATATTATTATATTTTTTACAGCCCCTAGAACACAGCGTCGTAGATCTCCACTGCTGGAGATGGGCCTTCCAGAACATATATCTAGAGAATTTGGCCTATACTCGCCACGCTGGCCAGACGGCTTGGCGAGGATGTGATTTAAATTTTTATGACAATTTATTAACGATTCCACAAGTTGGTATTAGTGGAACCGGGACCGACGGCTTAACGGGAACGGTGGTGTTGTAAATCTATGACAAATGTACGTAAGAAAAGTGTATTTCTCATTGGTACATGCCGGGTGGGTTTGAACCGACCTTTGTAGGATTTAAGGAACGCGTTCTTACAACCGAGCCACCACCGCCCGCTATAATAACCTACTTAAAATCCCTCCCCACTCTTCCTTTACAGTATTTGCAGCTCACCATTGGAACCAACTTACTTTAATTATGGGACAGGCACCATCTTTTAAATCATTCAGAGATAAATTTATACAAATACCTACTTCACAAACAGAATGAGTCTCGATGACTTACTTATTATATATATTAAAATTAAAATAAATATATTTTATTTCAGGCATCTAGAAACCCATGATTAATTTACCGCCTCCGTGGTCTAGTGGTAACAAACGTTGCCGTGAACTCGGGAGGTCGTGGGTTCGATTCCCACCGGGGGCAAGTTGTACATTGTATAATTTGTCTCGGTCTGGGTGTTTATATGTATAATGAGTATATATTTTAAAAAAAAAGTATAATATGTTGTTTATCAACCATCTAGTTTCCGTAACACAAGCCTAGTAGCTTACCACGGAAATTAGATGGCGCTGGGTGACCTGTCTGGAATTATTATTATTATTATATAACAATAATTCTAATTTTACTCTAAACTATAATCTAAATAAATTTATATTTATAGTCAAACGACCTTATGTCAAAAATAGCTTTAATTATGTCGTTATCTGATTGTCTCAGTCGGTCCACAAAAGAGGCGTGCCGCTTGCGGAGTATGGCAAAAAAATCGTCGACTCTGTTCTCAGCAAACATACCAGACGCACTACACCTCCAGAGCAACTTTAGAATGCATTATTTATTATATTGTACACGAAGCGTGTTAAAAGTACAATCTCCAGAGATGACTGGTGTAGAACGCCTGGCAGTATGCAACAGAGTGATTTTAACTTGTCTTAAGCAATGCGCAAACCTTTGAGCCAACATATTGCTCTCGGCAGCGAGAGTCCTCCTCTGTCTCTCCAGGTCCTCATCATCCCTCAGACGATCAACTATTATATGGCCGAGATATTTGAACTTAGAGACTATCTTCAGCCGCGAGCCACATAGGAATATTGCCGGAATTATGTCTGACCCTTTGTCATATTTAAAAATCATAACTTCCGTTTTCTTGAAGAGAAGACAAATTTCTAAGCATTCCATGGATTCACCGTGCGGGTGCCGGGTCCATCGTGTGTGGGTAAGAGATGAGAAGAATGATGTCTCGGGCTTGCGACCGACAATAGGCTGGTTTAAGAAAAGGAAGCCTTCTTTCTTTTTTTTATTGCGCGATAATACGCTCACCATCCACCATTCTACTTCTCTCCCTACCCAACCAAATACTGTATGATTCCGTTAATGCCGTCTTGGAAGCTCGTTCCATAAATGTATAGAATTATACCTTAAATATATACGAGTATATATGTATCTTATATTTAGATATATATTTATTTGTTTATTTAGAATGTTTATCTATGTATATTGTATCTATATAATAAGTACTATATGTATATATGTAATTACTTTGCGTTTTATATAGTAATAAATAATTTCAACCAATATTAGGAGTAAAAGATCAAGACCGAGGCCAGCTGTTCTGATGCAAGACCAGAGCCATTCAGATAACAGATCGTTGAGGATCGTTTTTTCTACGTATCTTGTACTATAAGGACATGTTTATTTGGTTTTAGATTAATGATTCCCGAAGTCATTCTAAAGAATGCAGCTTTCCTGGTGTCCAAAGGTATGTAATGTCACACAGGGCCGCCGACTCCGTGGGTTCTCGGGGGCTCCAATACCCACGGACGTCAATCATCAAAATGAATGCTAAACGATTTGAGGAACTAAGATTTTTTTATTTATTTGTAATACTAGCACGACATGTGACGATACCATATGATGGTATGTGGCGCGCAAGGTAATCAGAGACTCATGACTGACATCAGTTCCTAACGCTATGCCGGCTTGACTGGGTATGACGGCAATTCAAGCCTGATCCCGAAAAGTGTGGATACACTTTACTGGGTGTATCATCACGAACGGTGGAGACTTCCCCGCCCCGGCAGACTGGGCAAATTACTAACATCAGTCCACCTACCACCTATTTGTTGTTCTCGTTGAAAGTATGTGCCATTTGCAATGATGTCAAATGCCAATTTTTATTTTCAAGGAGAACTAATATTGTGAGCTTGCCATGGTGATATTTAAATAAATATATATTTAAGTAAGTAAAGTAAAGTATCATCACGACCGTTTCCCTTTCGGGGTAGTCAGAAACCACGCTTATAAATAAGCAGATTCACATTTAGCCAACTTTACTATAGGCCAATCATGACAAGTGGCAAGCTCGTCGATGTCTCCAGCGTACCAAACTCAAGAAACATCACAAATAAATTAAATATTATTTAAATGTATTTATTTACAATAATAATTATTTTTGTGTCCCGACCAGGAATCGAACCCGGTACCTCCGAGTCTAAATCCACTGACTTAACCGCTAGACCACGGAGACAGTTATATATATATAGAGGCAATGTACATTTATATAATAATAATAATTTAATTTGCAATTTCTGAGAAAACTATAGTTATGTTTTAAATTGATTAAGTAACATATCATTGAAGTACATAAAAATATTTTTTACGAACCTATAAATATAAGTTTAAATATCAGGAAGACATTTTTTCCTACTTTAATATTGTGTGTTGTGTGAAAATATATCGAATTATATTTTTTCAATGAACCTTTATCAAACATACATATATTTGCGCCAAATTCCTTGCGGGGTAGGCAGAGACAATTGAGCGCCACTTGTCACGATGACGACATACCTCTTTCGCTTCTTCGACATTCATCAACCTCTTTATACATGCCCTTTTGTTTTGATTGCTTTTTAATGCACCTTCAGCTATTGTTTTATTTATTTGATCGTGATAGGTTGTATTGGTCTGCCATGGCCAAAGGGTAAAATATACTTTCGCATTTTATCTGGTTCGTCAATCTCTCTTTAGTCATTCTTTCAACCATCGGAGCATGCCTTTCCTTATTTTTGTCCCTATGCTTTCTTTAATATCTACCCTTTTGCGTATTCCGTAAAAGTGACGCCGCATATCCGACGCACGGCCTTTATCATATTTTTGGTTTACCTTTACGTCTAATCGACTTTTATAAAACTAAGTAACTGTTTTAAAGATAGTATGGTATTCTTAAAGGAGACAGATTTACCTACATAATTTCTCAAGGCTAATTACTATGGCTTGTAAGGACTGATGTCAGTCAGTGTCCTATTTCAATTGCTCCCGGATCTGGATTCTCATCTTATAGGCATCAGGTTGGAACCGGATTCAAATCTAATCTAAATACAAAATAATTTGAATATACTATTCCAACATGCTTTAGAAAAGTAAAAAATATATATGTATAATAAAATTACAGGAACAAATCCCAAAGAAAAACGCCCAAGGAAACAGTGAGGATAAACAAAGAGTTAATGAAGTTGAAAAATGAATTTGCAAATCTTAATTTAAGAAATGAAGTGTTAATGAAACAGATTAACAGCACTTCTACTAAAAGTGTTATGACAAAACCTATTAGACCCAAAACCAGACGTACGATAAGAGTTTTGGAATCTGAACTATTTAATGATCCAAATGATACTTTAGTTAATGATTACAATGTTGAAGAAGTAATAAGAGAACCAGAATTTCACGTAAACAGTATAGAACCTACGACAGCTATCACTATTGACATTTTTAATAATTTAGATGACCAAATATGTAACGAGAACTGTCTAGGCAACGAACTAGTAGTTGAAAATTCAATTAAACCTGCAGAAGATTTACAGTCATTGTTAATCATGATGGCTATTACAACAAAAGATTGTGAAGATGAACAACATGATGCTACTGTAAAAGCGACTGAAATTAACGAACCATTAATCAATGAAGCAGAGGTCGATTTTTTTAATATTATTTCGATTAAAAGTAAAGACCAAGTGAAACAAGAAATGCTAATACAGAAATACGTGAACAAATGGAAATGTTTTGTTGAGACCAAACAAAACAGCTTGGCAAGGTTGCGAAAATCAGCGATAAACACATTCTTTGAAAAGTTGGAAAGAAAGAAAATTGACAAAAGCGAAGACAAGACAAATAAGGCTAAATCATCCGTTCGAGATTACAATACTTATCAACATAGGTAAAAAAAAATATTACTAACAAGTACTCGTATATGATATGAATTCATTTAGAATTAGTTTTTTTTTTTAATCGATAACATCAAAATTGTATTTGCGCTTAAAGTATCATAGGTATAGTCAAAAACTACGATACTATAAAACCGTTTTCTTAATCAAGTGGTAGTGTAATTGTATCTACAGTGTACATTGCGTGCTATTAATTGTGTTACAGATATAAAATGCAGAAGCACGTAATAGCTTTACAAAAAGCCAAACTAGACGAACAAAACAGAGTAATAGAAGAGTTGAAATATAATAAAATAATTGAAGCGTCGAAACATTCAGTAGACGCAATGAAGGACGAAGTACGAAAGACTTATTTTGAAATCGACAGGAATTTGAAGCCTAAAATTAAGTGTTTAACGAATGAACTTAATATTCAGGAAATTGAAGGTAAATATAATCTTCCAAATGTCATTATTAAAACACCTGCAGCCCTATTCTGTTACTAAGCGCAAACGTTATATAATGGAATCCGTTAACTATATATATCACGCTATTAAAGTTGATATTTGCACGGACGCTATCAAGGTCGAGCGCTTATGAGTCGAGAATTGAGTAATATTTTGTAATTATGACGCAATCTCTGACGTAAATAACGAAATCCACTAATAATGTTTGCGACTAAGTGACAGAATAGGGCTACTGCACTGCTTAAGATTAGACTTACAGTAAGCCACTTATTCTCCCCACGATGCCCAGATGGGTGGGCGATTTTGATACATTTTGCTTCATTAGCTTGTTTCTCTCTTCAGCTCCTTATCTCTTTAGAAAAGTAATGCCGGTTACTTTGATTCCCTGAGAAGATCACCTTTTCAAATTGTATTTCTCGGTAGTTCGCTAAATGTTGTTCGTAACAAAAATACGCAACGATCGGGCAACATGGTGTATGCTTATTTACAGTTTGACAACTCGAAAGTAAAACTTTACGTAATAGTTTTCATATGATAGAACTACAGTACCCGTAGTTTGACTTTAAAGTTACGCAACTAGAGTTATTAGTTTAACGAATTGTAGGTATATATTGCACGTTATTTTAGCTAAGTCTGTAATTACGCAGTTGCGTTATCCGAAACTTGACTTGCAAACTAAGCTCACTGGACCAGATTCATTATTTCAGAATTAAAAACAAAATCTATGCTTTTAGAACCATCTTTAATTTTACACTGCTTAAAAGTGCCACAATTTTTACAACGAATGGAGAAAAGAGCTAGAGAAAGAGAAGAGAAGCATGCCATTATTCGTGAAAGGAGAAGACAAATGGAGGAAGAGAGAATAAGACTAAAACAACAGGTAAGTAAATCAGACAAAAAATTCATTGAATATATTATTTTGAATATATACATTGAATAATGCAAATATACAGAATACAAAGGGACAGCAATACTCTATAACCTGTACTGCTGGAGATGGGCCTTCCAGAACATATATCTGGCGAATTTGGCCTACACTCGCCACGCTGGCCAGACGGCTTGGCGAGGATAAGCCTTATATCTCCAGTGGATAATATCTATATATATATTTGTATGACATAAGTATATTACAATAAATACTTGCAAAATAATTATTTATGTCAAGATTTGGAAATTAGAAAGTAAGTAATAATTAAATATATTTTAAAACGGAGGTTGCCTGATTAACATTGAATAAATTTAAATTAATTTCTTCATCGATAGTAAGTACAAAGTAAAAAAAAATACATAATGAAAAAGGTAAGTAAAAGGAGTTAGTAACAACAATATATCTCTGGGACTAGGACATCCTATCATGTGAGGACTAGCTTTAATAGAGGTTATTTTTAGTATTAATTATTAAATAACAAAAAGATGTTAGAAGTAAAAATACAAACCGGTTATACAAAAAAAAATCATGTAAAAAAGGTTTTTCTAGTCAGAAAAAAACATAAGTGAATGGTGGAAAGCGAAACTATTTACTTATATGTAGGTCTTTGAAAGCAGTATCAGTAAGGCGATTTTTATCCTAATCCCATTATGCTGATTTTCCTAATACAATATATACCTACACTATTGTGAAAATTTTTAGTCAAAGGTAATAAATACTCTGCAGCCCTATTCTGTTACTTTTTTTTGGAGTTCTCTTCTCCAGATGGATGATGAATGAGGTGATAGGGAAGGCAAAGGGTCTAGCCCATACAGCCAAGACTGGCGTAATATATGTTTCTTTTTTATGACTAAATGAAGTCATCTTCATATTCCAGATACTGCAGAATTTAATGCTTTTCTTGGAGTCACTCGCGGCACCATAGCTGAAACACGTCGGGTAAAATATGGGAATTGACAGCGCGGGTAAACCGCAAAAAAAAATTGCAACTTGTATATAAAGTACAATTTATCGTTTATCATAATTATTCACATTGTAGCACATTATTAAACAAAACAACTCCACTTTTGACCAATAATATCCACTGTAATTTAATTTACAAAACAAAAACTTGCACTTGACATGTCCACGCAATAGTCGCAAACGATATTAGTGGATTTCGTTATTTACGTCAGAGCTTGCGTCAAATTTTGCAAAATTTTATTCAATTCTCTACTCTATAAGCGCTCGACCTTGACAGCGTCCGTGCAAATATCAACTTTAATAGCGTGATATATACATAGTATATATATTCCATTATATAACGTTTGCGCTTAAGTAACATAATAGGGCTGCTGAATGTTTTGTTTTGATCGAAGAACTGTTTTAATCATTTCATTAAATTAATAACAAATAATGAGTTTTAAAATTATACTTCCTGACCAATATATATTAATCCTAAGAAAGAGATAGACTATTTGCAGCCAAGACTTTAGTACTTTTAACACGTTATTTTAAAGACAAATTTCTAAACTAGAACGTTATTGAAATATGTAAAGAAAATAACTATTGAGGTAAAGAACTAATTCTTTACAGGCCGAGTTAGCAAAAGCAGAGATGGACAAAGAAGAAAAGATGAGAAGAATTATAGAACTACGCGAGAGAAGAAAGAAGGAGAAGATTGAAAACATAAGAAAGAAGCAGCACGCAGAAAGATTAAGGGCTTTAAAAGTGATGGTAGATTTGCATTATGAGAAGAACTTGATTTTAAGATGTGGAATTAGGCCGTGGATAAAACTGATTGAGATGAAAAGAGAAAACATGGAAAAAGCGAAGACATATTATAGATTAAACTTAAAGAAGAATATATTCCTACATTGGATGTGGCACACAGAAGATATGAGTTTTGATAGGAACTACAGAGCCGAAGATTGTTATAGAAAGAAGTTACTCCATAAAATTTTTAATGCTTTTAAAATGGTATGTATTGCAGCCTTCATATAATTTCCAATTATATACTGTAAATTTTTACTTTTTTATTTAATTTTATTGCACGTTATACAAGGGGCGGACTTAATGCCGCTAGACATATCTGACAGCCAACCTTAGGGACAATGTGGAACATTTTAAATGTAAGATAGGTGCAATTTTTTTATATCAACTCATGGTAAATAATTTTATATTATAATCTAGAATAAAAATAAAGAATTACGTATTTTTTATTTTAATTATTCAGTAATAAAATCTTAAGTAACGGTGCAGAGAAGTTTTCCTAAAAATATTGCCACTCATACTGAGCCTAATTAAGTAGGTAGTGAAAGGTCGACGATCGCGCGAACGTTGATTCACGTAATTGTTTCTCTATTACGTCTCTAGGCTGTAAGCGAGATCAATCAGGCAAAGCTTTTTTATAGATGTCGCTAGCGGTACTGGTACCTTGTTTACACATATGTTGGATCATTTTTTAAATGTTTTTGTAGTTTTTTATTTTTATAACAGAAAAATGAATTTTAACTTAACGTTACCTACCTTAAAAGACGAATTAGGAAAGCCAACATCGTTTTAAAAAAGAAAAAGGTTTAATTAATAGAACGGCAATTTTTAGATCACCATATCTTTGATTTCGCTTGGAAATTTAATTTGTACATTTAAAAGCTGCTCACTTCGGCATAATATCCAGAAAATAATAAATTTCGTAATAAAAATTCAAGTTTTCTATGCAACTGACAGTTATATTAGGTACCATCTATCGTGATAAAGAGTTAGTGATAGACCCCATTAATAATAAGACTTACGGCCGGTTGCAAAAAGCATGATTAATATAATTTATTAAATATTTGTCACTTTAGTATTTAAGGCAATGACGTGCTGTTTAGGCATACGTTAAACATGTCAAAAGATAATCATTATTTCTGCTACCAGCTGTATAACTTCCCAGTCTTTAAGTATTTGTCACGTTCGATATTGTGATTTTCAAACGCGACTTTATTCACATGCGGTACCTAGTAGTTAATTTTTCAGATAATATTTCCCTTTTTATTTCAAATAGAGGTTCTACTAATGACACCTGAAGCTTAAAATATTTCCTCTTTTGACAATTACACGCGGTATATATATATACATATGTATATAGGCTTTTTAAGTTAAATCAAAAACATGTTACTTTTAATATGTGCAAAAACTTCAAGCTTAATTGTTTGACATTTTATTTATATATATGTAGTATATATTTATTTATTTATA
Source organism: Tinea semifulvella (assembly GCA_910589645.1). Lineage (NCBI taxonomy): Eukaryota > Metazoa > Arthropoda > Insecta > Lepidoptera > Tineidae > Tinea > Tinea semifulvella. The sequence goes on along the minus strand of OU342595.1, from coordinate 7,946,845 downwards.
GTGTATGTTTATGTATGTATGTATTATATAGTTTGTATCTGTATTTGTTTTTTTATATTGTGTACGTATATGTATTTTGAGTACTATAAATGCGTAATTATATTTATTTTAGTAATTTAAGTTATTTTAACATTTTTCTTCATCCCGCCCATCATCTTTCATGATCCCCAAGGTTAGCTGGTGAAGAATGCCTTATGGCGTTATAGCTCGCCTATGTATCATCACGACCGTTTCCCTTTCGGGGTGGTCAGAAACCACGCTTATAAGCAGATTCACATTTAGCCAACTTTACTATAGGCCAATCATGACAAGTGGCAAGCTCGTCGATGTCTCTAGCGTACCAAACTCGAGAAATATCACAAATAATTTAAATGATATGTAAATAAATACATTTACATTAATAAATATTTTTGTGTCCCGACCAGGAATCGAACCCGGTACCTCCTAATCTAATCCACGGACTTAACCGCTAGACCACGGAGGCAGCTTGGTGGCCAATGTGCTAGGTTTTAAATGCAATAAAGTATTTAAATAAATAAAATTCTTTGTTTTAGAATCATCATGAATATGCAATCAAAAAACAGATTGCTGACGACTACTATGACATTTACTTGGAACAGTTGGCATTTAGGAAACTTCTCGAAGGAATTTCCGTTATTAAACAAGAATACGAAATGAAACTATTAAAAGCACAGGCGTACTATAACTGGTAAGTTTAAATGGGTTAGCAAAAGATTAACACACCTAGCTCTATTGTGTTACTTAAGCGCCAACGTTATATACCTAGTGGTTTTTTTTTTAATTGTTTTTAAAGGACATTGTACAGAATACATCAGTCCTAAACACGTAATTTATTTGCATAATATATGTTCATAACCGAGTTGGGATTATTAAATTCCAGATGCTGCAGAATTTGATGCTTTACTTGGAGTCATTATAGCCCAAACACGTCGGTTAAATATAATAATGGGAAAACCCCAAAAAAATAAACTGCAACTTGTGCCCCATATTTAAAGTCCAATTTATCGTTTTCTATAATTATTCACATTGTGTAGCACATTATTAAACAAAACAACACCACTTTTGACAAATAATATCCACAGTAAATTAATTTACAAAACAAAAATTTGCACTTGACATGTCCACGCAAAATGGCGCGAAGAACTCCCTTATATAGTGGAATCCCGTAAGTAACGGAACTGTCAGTGTAAAACGCTATTAAAATTGGTATTCTCTTCTCTTCTTCTTTTTTTAAAAACTAGTAAACTAGTAATGGCAATCGCCACTAAGGCATTTGTGCCAACATCACGTTTGTTAGATTAATAGACAGAATTAATTTAATAGTTAATTTTAACTGGAAAAGGTGAATCACAAACGCTAGAACAAAAAAGGTTTGGTTAGTATGGTACTTAACAACACAACACGTTTTAGTTATTACACATAAGAACAATACACAGATGACATTCTCGTATAACGGTTTCCACTACAGATGACAGCAAAATAAAAGTTACGATGCGTTCATTTAAAAATATATATATATATATATATTTCTTTTAGTATTTGCCATATTTTTTATTTATTACCTAATGTGTATTATAAAATTATGTTTAATGTAAATATATAATATCAGTTTCATTCATATTATTAAATGTTGTTAACTTTAATATAAATTCGCGGCGGACATTCAATTCACGTTTTCCCAATGATTTTGAAGTTGCAACCCCATGGGTGACCTTTGGAAAACGCTATTTTGACGAAAGGTCGGCTATGATCGGAGAAACTCGGGCTAAAAGTGGTAGTAAATAACAGAATTCACTATTTTGACAATCTAACTTTTGCGACTAAGTAACAGAATAATAATAGTTTTTTTTAAATGAACGCATCGTAACGTTACTTTGCTGTCATCTGTAGTGGAAACCTTTATACGAGAATACCAATTTTAATAGCGTTTTACACTGATAGTTTCGTTATTTAAGGGATTCCACTATATAACGTTGGAGCTTAAGTAACAGAATTGGGCTACTGGTCTCGCAATGGCGGGACACAAATTTTAAGGCCTATCGCATTTTGTGCGGTCAGATAATAAAATCTTTTAAAAAGATTTAGAAAGATGCGACAAGGCCTACCGCAGCACCGAACCTTTGTGAACCACCTAAGAGGACCCCGGCGCCGACCCCCACTGCAGCAGTCAGCCTTCATCAGAAGGTGGTCGCCGTACCCAATGGGTACTACTTTGACCACAATAAGATGAAGATGCGGAAGCTGTAGTGTAGTGTATATTAAATATATTTTAGTTTTTAAGATATATATATATGGGCCTTTTGTATATTAATTTTGATGCCTGAATATTAAGGTTTATTATTAATATTAGACATATCCATACTTAATGTGAAAGCAGCTTTGTTCGTCTTTTACGCCTATATTACTGGACCGATTTTGATTAAGTCCATGGATTTAGACTCGGAGGTACCGGGTTTCGATTCCTGGTCGGGACACAATAAATTCAATAAATAAATTAAATTATTATTTTATTTATTTGTGATATTTCTCGAGTTTGGTACGCTGGAGACATCGACGAGCTTGCCACTTGTCTTGATTGGCCTGTAGTAAAGTAGGCTAGAGTGAATCCGCTTATTTATATGCCTATGAGACACACGTGGCGTATATAAAAATCTTGATCACAGATTATTTTAATCATCCTTTCTGCAACCGTCCATATAACTTTTATCGAGTGGTTAATCCGCCTTATAATTTAAATTGACCTTTATATTGTATTTCAGCGATTTGGTATTTAAAACCTTTACACTATGGCGTACATTGCCAGCCTTAAACGCATTGAAAAGGGAACAGGAAGCGAGAAAACAAAAATGGCGGCAAAAAGTTTTGCAAGTTGTACCAGATTATACGCCACCTGAAGATTAAGTGGAATTGAAAAAAAAAACTATCGTTATATGTCAGTATTAGTAAATTAAGAAATATATATAAGTTTGACCGCCACCGTGGTCTAGTGGTAACAAACGTTGCCGTGAACTCGGGAGGTCGTGGGGGCAAGTTGTACATTGTATAATTTGTCTCGGTCTGGGTGTTTATATGTATAATATGTATATATTTAAAATATAATATGTAGTTTATCAACTATCTAGTTTCCGTAACACAACCCTCGTAGCTTACCACGGAAATTAGATGGCGCTGTGTGACCTGTCTGGAAATATTTATATATATGATTTTATTTAAGTCTGTTTAAGCTTAACTTTGCATCCATCTCGATCCCACATTCCAACATTTTCTATGATTTATAAAGTCAGGGTGTACTTAAGAGAAATTTGGTAAGAAAAAGAGCTATGACGGCTTATTATAAAGAACGCCTACCTTAAAAAAAAACAAATAGTACAATTTTAACCCCGGCATATACAACTGAAAAATACATTCTTCTTACGTACATTTGTCATAGATTTACAACACAACCGGTCCCGGTTCCACTAATATTAATATTCTAGAAGGCCCATCTCAATAGTGGAGTTCTACGTGATGATGATATAATGAAGTAAAAAAAAACTTTTGACTTTTTAAGATGTAGTTTCACTTTCAGACACCTAATTTTAATCATAGCAAAAACATAACGATTTTGCTTTATATTTCTAAGGCAAATTTAGGGCCGCGTTTCATTTTAAGAAATGTTAGCATGAAAATACCACTTTATTTAGCACAAGTCGTTCGTTTAATGAAAATTCTAACATAAAATGCTAATTTCGTATATCAGTACAGTGTTGAAAAGAAAGGTTATTGATGTTACTTTTTGACAGATGTCATTTAACATAAGAAATGGTTTGTTTACATTGTTGTATACTTTATATGCGGAGAACCAGTCGATCATCTCGGACACCACGGGCTTTCTTGTGCTAGAAGTGCTGGCCGCATTCCTCGTCACGCGGCTCTCAACGACATCATCCGAAGGGCTCTTGTCACTGCTGGTGTACCCGCAATCTTAGAACCATCTGGGATTGTGCGGAGCGATGGCAAGAGACCCGACGGAATGACTGTTGGGCCGTGGAAACTTGGCAAATCTCTGGTGTGGGATGCGACGTGTGTAGACACATTAGCTCCATCTCACATCCAGGCGACCTCGTCAGGCGCGGGGAAAGCGGCGTTTTCTGCGGAGAACCTCAAATTGCGCAAATACGCCAACCTTGGTATCGGTTACGAATTTGTGCCGTTTGGGGTCGAGACGATGGGCCCATGGGGACCGTCAGCGAGGCGCTTGGCCAAGGAGTTGTCAAAGCGGCTGACAGAAAGGTCTGGAGACAGGAAGGCTGGCAATTATTTCTGCCAACGTATGAGCCTCGCTATACAGAGGGAAAATGTTGCCAGTCTCCTTGGGACTATCTCGGATGGGACATCTCTAGACGACATTTTATATTTATAGTTTATTTTTAATATTTAGGTAGTTTTTAATTTATATTTAATGTACTTTTAATTTTATTAACTTCGAATAAATAGTAATATAAAGTAAAAAAAAAATATAGGTATATATATATATATATATATATATGGCATATAAAAAGTAAAAATAGTTTATATTATATTTGTTTACAATGTATTTTATGTCATAAATTCAAAGACCATAATACATTCTCAATGGGGTGTATCAGGCAAAGCTTTTTGTAAGTAGATGTCGCTAGCGCAATGGTACCTTATTTTACACCTATGTCGCATCATTTTTTTTTCTGTTTTCGTAGTTTTATATGTTTATAACAGAAAAATGTATTTTAAACTAACGTTACCTACCTTAAAAGACGAATTAAAAAGAAAAAAGGTTTTATTAATAGAACGGCAATTTTAAGTTCACCATATCTTTGATTTCGCTTAGAAATCTCGATTTGCACACTTAAAAGCTGCTCTCCGGCATAATACCCAGAAAATAATAAATTTCGTAATAAAAATATAAGTTTTCTATGCAACTGACAATTATATTAGGTACCATCTATCGTGATAAAAAATTAGTGATACACCCCAATGGGATGGATTTGTTATTATTCGTTACTTGTCAAAAAGTAGCCTCGCCGCTCGTTTTTTTAAGAAATGTTAGCATTGTTAAAAAAAGTGGAATTTCTTAAAACGACATTTCGCGCTGGTTTATGAAGTTGCTACGAAATGTTGGAAATGCTATAAAACGAACGCGGCCTAAGTATAATTTATTAATATCTCTTCTGATTGATCTCTACGTTCGTCACACAACTCTCCTCTCCATTCCTTCACATGGCTACATATCGCACCTGTATTATTTAAATTAATATCAGATGTTTAAAAGCATTTATAAGTTTATAGGTGTGATTTGTGGCTCCGCGTCCCCGCGCGCCCTCACCTCGCCTCCTGCCTGCAGTCGTTCGTTTATTGCCTATTGAGTTTCGTTGCAAAATTTAAAATAATCTTCGGAGGAAATGAGTGTTCATCCTAAGAAAGAGATAGACTTAAATTAATGGTACCTATAGAAGGACGTGTTGTTCGCGCGGGGGGAGTGGTTCGCGCGGGGGGAGAGTGGTTCGCGCCCGCGCATCTTTTTTATGTACCTACTATAAATATTTATTATTTAATATCAAGCTTCGAGAGTAATTGTCTCCGCCAACAAACTGTGGTTACAGTTTGGCGGGCTATTTAATAAGTTGATATGTATTGGAAAGGAAATAAATGATTGAAATTTCAATATATATTTTTTTAAATCAATCTGGTTTCATGTCTGACTCTTTCGCATTTGTTGCAATAAATCTTTGGAACAATTTAATAACATTCAAAACATTAGTATACTTACATTCCTTAAACAGCTCCCATCAGCGTGTATAAATGGATATTGTATGTATGTTGGAGTTTATGTGTGTAGGTATCTGATATAGCTGAGTTTTCCTTGCAGATTCCTTTCTCAGTCAGATTAAACATTAACAAGTCACTGGAATTTGCTAAGCTGCTAGTCTTCTGCTAACAGGAGTAGAATCATTCTAAATAATTTAAATTATAACGTGTCACAAATGTTTGGAATAGGTTTACGTGTATAAAGATACTTTGACAAGGAATGCGAGTTTTGTCGATTGACAGAAACCAGTTCCACACGGCTGCCATTTAGATAAGGAACAAATAAAACACTTTTTATTTTATTTTCGTATATTACTAATATTTTAAGAACCCTCTTTTAGCTTTAAAATAAATAATAATTAATTTAGCACAGTTATAGTTCCTATATTTAAGCATATACCGCGTATAATTGGACCCAGTTACCCAAAAAGGATCTAATCCATAATTATTCAGATTTTTTAAGCTATTGCATCGCTTTTATCGCGGGCTTTGAGCGCGGCGACCGAATCAAGATATTCCGTAACGATAATAAACCTAACACCCCCCACTCCGACCGGCCCAGCGGTGCGGCGTTGAAAGCCGTGCATCGTCTAAAGGAACAATTTGTCGTTTCGATCGATCGTCAAGAAAATCGTACTATTTATCTTTCGATTTCCGTCCGCTCACACACGAACGATGTGATCGAACGATTCTCAGTTTTTGTGCGGAGAGAAAACGTGTAGCACGTACGCGGGTGATCGATGGAGTCGCAACTACTTTGTTTAAGCGCATTGGAAAAAAATAAATAAATGGAAAACTAGGAGAGAATGGACTAAGAGATGGATTCTGAAAAGACATCAATATTCTCACATTAATCTTCTTGACGAATTACGTTTTTATCCTAAAGATTGGCATAACTACCTTAAGATGTCAGAGGAAACATATTTAGAGCTCTTGCATAAGGTACCTTCCAGAATACAAAAACTCCACGACATCGCAAAAAATTGACAGGTATCGTACGTGCTACTCGCGCGAAAAATAGAGGCAGACTGACGATGATTGCATCCGATCACGCCATACACGTGCGATATATCGAACGATGTTCAGATCGCAATCGATATTTTCGGGGTTGCCTGTTGCGATCTCCAATCGATCGTTCGACCACAAAATTGGATGCGATATTGCCACACACGTACAATCCGTCGTTCGATTTTAACATCGAACGACGAATCGTTACGATAATTGTCCCGTGTATGGGGCCCTTAACGTCGTTTGAGTTCGGCAGACTTCGGCACGGTGTTTGTGTGCGTGCGACTGGACGTATGCGTCTAGACTAGCTGCTAACTGATTCTATCTCTTTTAGACACAATGCTAGGTGAGACAGCGTGCTTTTTGGCTGCGTAAAAAATATTGCATAAATAAATAATTATAATTGCATAAGTTGATAAAAAAATGCTATGCAATAGCTTTACCGCGGCAGTTCCCGAGTGCCACACGTATTTTTTTGGCATCAATCAGGTCCCGAGGATGATATATTTAATATTAAAAAGGATTCAGATAAAAATACATTTTTTGATATATTCTAAATGTATTAAACGTTGTACTAACTTACTTACGTTGTACTTAACATTAACTTAATGTGGATTGGATTCTTTTTGGGAAACTACGTCCAATTGTCAAAAGAGCAAATATTTTTTAGGCTACAATAAGGTCACATTTTTTAACGATAATTTTTTTTATCCTAAAAGAAAACACTACTGCATGGTGAATAAGACCGCGTCTGAAAATCGCGATATCCATCGTGATAAATACCTAAAGGCTGGGGAGTGTTATTATTAATTGATCTCGCCCACAGCCGAGAGACAAATTAGAGAGAGAAAGAATTACGTAAGTCGACGTTCGCGCGATTGTCGACCTCTAATTTGTTGATCTTAATTAGGCTCAGTATGAGTGGCGATATTTTTAGGATAACTTTTTTGCACCGTAACTAAAGATTTTATTACTGAATAATTAAAATAAATAATAATAAGTTATTTATTTTTATTCTAGATTATAATATTAAAATATTTACTCTTTAATAAATTCCACGTAGTATAACAATAAAAGTCATATAAGAGATTTATCTTTAAAAAAACACATAAAAATTTATATCTCTATAAAAAATAGTAACAAAAATATATAATAGGTACGTAATTTGACATAGTTTACAAAAACAATATAAAAACTATTACTGTAAGATACCCACTTATAATAATACAAAATGGCTTCTGTCTGAAGAATTCCAAACATCATTTTAAAAAAAAATTTGTTTATTTAAATTTACCAAATAATTGACACCACATACTTTTACATTAAATACGTCCAAAACTCGGAATATAATTCAGAAAGTCCACTTTGTAGGATTGCATATAGACACTAAGCATAGACACCTACATAATATATTTTTTATAAAAAATGTTGCTTAGTTCGACATAACGTCAATATAATATGTAAAGACCTAATATTATACGAATATCAAATTTAATTTTTAATTGTCTTTAAAGGACATTGTACAGAATACATCAGCCCTAAACACGTAATTTATTTGCATAATATATGTTCATAACAGAGTTCATAACCGAGTTGGGATCATCAAATTCCAGATGCTGCAGAATTTGATGCTTTTTTGGAGTCACTCGCGGCATTATAGCCCAAACACGTCGGGTAAAATATGGGAGTCCACAGCGCGGGAAAACCGCAAAAAATAAACTTCAACTTGTGCCTCATATTTAAAGTCCAATTTATGGTTTTCCATAATTATTCACATTGTAGCACATTATTAAACAAAATAACACCACTTTTGACCAATAATATCCACAGTAAATTAATTTACAAAACAATAACTTGCACTTGACATCTCCGCGCAAAATGGCGCGAAAGACTCTTATCAAATTTAAAGCTGGCCATTCACGGGCGCCGAAATATTTTTTTTTTCTCAACACTCACATGGAGACAAAAAAGAAATGTTTAACTATAAATAGTTATAATTATTGGTATTTATAAAAAAAAAAAACATTCTGAAGAGTGAGTGACGTGGACGCGCCGCTCTATTATAGTGCCCATGAATGACTAGCTTAATAGCGGTTGAAACTGTCGTTTCCATTCGTTAGAGAAAAAGCGTAACTCCATACAAGAAAAGTGTTCCAGTTTTAGCAGCGCTACTACGGATTCCCATCGAACTAGAATAGGCGGCAAAATTTTTGTACTTTTTGTTAATTGAAGCATCCTTAATAATTTATCAATTCAATAATTTTGATAGCTACTATGGAAAAAATCAATTGAAGCATAAATTTGTTAAACAAAATTAATAGTAGATCAATTATTAAAAATGGCGGAATAGATACGTAACTAAAATCTTGTAACTAAAATAAACACAAATCATATTTTTAATTAATATCTTGATGTTCTCTAACGACTCCCACATACCTATTATTCTGTTTTTATTTTATTTATTAGACTTGAAACACTTTTTACACATAACTTCATTAAAAAAAAACAACATTTTCATAGACGTTTGGACAGCTTATTGTATTATTTCATATCACACTCATTTCTCGATTAACGTTGCACAATTTAAAAACATAAATTTATCTTTCAATTTCCGTAAATAGACAATAAAATAAATAACAAATCTGCTTCGCAACAGCCAAGACTCCATTTTGTTTTCATTTGGTTTTAAGAGTTTAGGGTTGCCAGTATATGTAAAAAAAACTTTACTAAAATATATTATCATAATAAATTATTAAAGCGCACAGTATAAAACTACATAACAATTTAAATAGAGATACTAAATATATAATAATTAAAAAAAAAAAGGTAAGTATCATCGCGACCGTTTTCAAATAGGCGGATTCACATTTAGCCAACTTTACTATAGGCCAATCATGACAAGTGGCAAGCTCGTCGATGTCTCCAGCGTACCAAACTCAAGAAATATCACAAATAAATTAAATATTATTCAAATTTATTTATTTACATTAATAAATATTTTTGAGTCCCGACCAGGAATCGAACCCGGTACCTCCGAGTCTAAATCCACGGACTTAACCGCTAGACCGCGAAGGCTGTAAATATATAATAATATCGATGAAACTATAAATATGGACAACAAAACTGATTAAATAGGCAGAAATATTATTCGTTACCTTAAAAAAAAAGAATTAATGGCAACTCTCGATATTTCCCAGTGCAATGTATGGAAGTCGATAGCCATTGGCCGCGCCGGGGAGGTTAACTAAACTTAGGTATTAGCAAAAATGTGAGGATATTACCAGGGTCACGTCACATAAAATTGCCATTGTTGTAGGTCCCATATGTCGAGCCTAAAAAGCCTAGTTAAAAACATTACTTATTCAGCAATTTTGATTTTTTTTTTATTCAATCCGGGGAAAGTCTTAGCCAACTTTACTATAGGCCAATCATGACAAGTGGCAAGCTCGTCGATGTCTCCAGCGTACCAAACTCGAGAAATATCACAAATTAAATATTAGTTTTATTTATTTAAATTAATAAATATTATAATGTCCCGACCAGAAATCGAACCCGGACTTAACCGCTAGACCACGGAGGCAGTCATGTTCACCTAGACGCATCAGGGCAGCATAAGCCAGTTTCTCGAACGTATTTTTTTGGTACTTAATTATTACTTAATAAAAATTAACAGGTTTTGCAAGAAATGTGTTTCACAAATAGAAATTTCTTAATAATTATTTCTTAAGAAATAATTAAAAAGGGAACTGTCATTTACACAAATGTATGAGATTTTGTCACTTTTGCGTTTCATAAAGCAATAAAAAAATAGTAAGTTTTAACAACTGTTTTCTTAAGTATAAGAAGATCCATTAACTTTTTCTTAACTTTAATTATTTCTTATTACCTTCATAGGTACAAGAATATGACCGTAAGAACAGGTGATTTTTTTTTCACAGTGTGTTGCCCGTTTCGTTTCACACCAAAATCACTTTTCTATATAACATGTTTTTTTTAAATATTATATTCGTCGAGATATATATATACGACACAAATGTATATTGAACAATCCAACCTATATGTTTATTATTTACTAAATATTTTTTTTTTAGTCACCTGAAATGGAACGTCATAAATCTTAAGTCAAATATTAACTAAGAATAACTTAAGTATTGTGAAATTTTTCGCGAAACCCGATTTGATTTGAGAAAAAAAAAAAAGATAATGATTCCTTAGTTAAGAAATAATTAAGTAGAGCTTCTAGAAACCGGCTGATTATCTTTTTAACTAGCTAGGCGGTCGAGACAAAATACTGAATCTGTATGTGCATAACGAATTGAAAAAGTCTGGTAAGCGATAGAGGATTTTTTTATAAATATATTATATATGGGGTAGGGGAACCTGTTGTACCTTGACACCCTTTGTACCTAGAACCACTTATTTTTTTGAAATGTTCGCGCCTTTTTTCCGTCTCTTTGTCTATGGTATAGTGAACTTTGATAAGACTAATCAACATGAAGTTAGTTGCAGGCGGTTATTGCATCGAGTTTGCATGGGAGATCACTTTAACGTTTTCGCTGCAAAAAAGTAAGATATTTAATATTTTTCATTTCTTTCATTACTTCTGTTATTTACTACATAATTTTTTAAAACCATTTTATTTAAACAAGTACTTTAGCCAAGTTTAGAATGTAGTATGCTTATTTGAGTTAATCATAACCTCCATATTTACATGTGCGAATAAACATAAAAGGGTAGGGGTGTTGTACCTTGACCATAGTAAAACAGTTGTACCTTGGTCATATGGTCAAGGTACCTACATTCAAATGTATTCTTGTTAATTCTGTTTAGGAACGCACATACTTATTATTTTGTTGTTTTTTATACAGGTAAAATGCCTCGTAGCAAAAACAAAATCAAACGGACTCCTAAACTCTTACTAAAACAGCACTTTTTAGTGCTATTAAACTAGTTAAAGAAAAAAAAATCTCATTAAGAGGGGCTGCCAAACATTTTAACTTGTCAAGATGTACTTTAAAGAGGCATTATGAACACTGCTTGAAGACTGGTAAAGATGCGAGCAACCTGCATGATAATTTAGCCGTGAAAAAAGTTTTTACAGGTGACGAATAGCTCTTGCTTGTGGATTACATACAAGAAGCAGCAAAGTTACAGTATGGACTCACTTTAAAGGACGTTAAGATGTTAGCATATGAGTTCGCGACGAAAAACAATAAAAAATATCCAACTCAATGGGACAAAGACCAAATGGCTGGGGAGTACTGGTTACGTCTTTTCCGTAAACGACACCAAAAGCAATTAGCACGCCCGTTCTACAGCATTTAATAAACAAAATGTGCAATTGACTTTTGAAAATTACAAATAAGCTTTATCCAAATGCCCACAATTAAGAGCGATTGATATTTGGAATGTGGATGAAAGTGGCATTTCAACAGTCCATGTTCCACCAAAAATATTAGCACCCAAAGGTGTCAAACAAGTTGGTGCAATGACTAGCGGAGAAAAAGGAAATACAGTCACAATGATAGCTGCAATAAATGCAGGAGGTGGATTCATTCCTCCTATGGTCATATTTCCGCGTGTAAATTTCAAGGATTTTATGCTTGTTGGAGCTCCTGATGGAACTATTGTTGGAGCTAATCCTTCTGGATGGTCTAATGAAGCGTTGTTTCTATAATTTTTCAAACACTTTATTCAATATGTAAAACCATCAAAGGATTATCCAACCATTTTACTACTTGACAATCATGAAAGTCACATTCAAATACCAGTTATAGAATAGAGTTAGAGAAAATAGCGTCATCCTTGTAACTTTCCATCCACACACGAGTCATAAATTTCAACCTTTGGATAAGACTGTATTCGGTCCTTTTAAGAAATACTATAACACTGCAGCAAATGAATTAATGTTGACACCCGGTCATGTGGGTATATTACTCAGTTCCTGAAATGAATAAATACTCGGAGTTTATTGATTAATTAAGAAACGCTTCAGTACGAAGAGAATAAGGACTTTTTGCTTATGTGATTAAAATGTTGTAAGTTAGGTGTTACGAAAAAATACTGATTTTATTCATATAAATTCTGTTAATTGATATGTCATAGATATTAGATAAGATTATAAAGATATTTATAGACGTGTAGAAGCTGGAAATAATAAAAATAATTGCTATTTGTCGAGAAATATGGATTTTATTTCATGAGTTCTAACTATGACCAAGGTACAACATAGGCGGATCTAGGTACATCACCACTGTTGTACCTTGATCAACATTCCATACTTTTTTTAGTTTATGTAAAACCTGTAAAAAGGATGATCTATGCTTTTGTATAATTTATATTATGAACCACATTAGTTCGTCTAACAGCTAAAATTTGTTTAATCGCAATAGTTATAACCGCTTTTTTTCAAAAAATCGTTGAATGAAAAAGTGACAAAGGTACAACAGGTTCCCCTATCTGCAACAAATAAAGTGTGTTAGATGTGTTTCTTACTTGGTAAAATATATAAATTGAAGCTATAAAATTTTATTGCCAAATATTTCGCCTCTCTTTGGGGCGGCGTCATCAGTGACAGTGACTGAAGGTCTTTGTCATAAATTTTGAAAAAATATTTTTATTTCTGTTAGCAATGGTAAAGGTAATGCACTATACAGTTTTGTATTTATTTCTTAGAAAAATATCATCAACACCTAGCGCATCATGGAAAACATCATCAGCATGTTATGTCCATTGTTGGTTCGATATTAATAAATAATTTATGACAAAGACCTTCAGTCACTGTCACTGATGACGCTTCAATTTATATAAGAGGTATATAGAATAAAAAATTAAAATATATATATTTTGTTTGTAAAGAAACAGACTAGGGCCAATTGTCATGTTGGCTTTATTGTTTAGATTTGACAATTGTGTTTTATTGTGAACTGAGAATATCAGCTAAAATATTTTTTGGCTTAAAAAAATACACACTTATACATTAAGTACATTCATCAGTCTCTTCCATTGCGGAGCTGAAAAAAAAAAAAAACACATGTTATTGCACTGCGTCCGGAATGTTTGCCGAGAATCAAATACAAATACAAAAACGTTTATTTGTTCACAAAAATTGTTTACATAATTCTTTTGGAGGAACTCTGATCCCCAGAACAGAATTCTCTGGGTTAAGCTGAGGATCAGTTTCTTCCTTGGTGTTACATTTTATTACTTACGAGTATAAATGTTATGCCTCAATATTAATTTTGTTTTATTATTTATTAAATTAATTTATCATGCCATGCATTATACTATTATTATGTTATACTATATTATATTCCACCATATTTATTTTATAACTATTATTAAAGACAAATTTCTAAGCATTCCATGGATTCACCGTGCGGGTGCCGGGTCCATCGTGTGTGGGTAAGAGATGAGAAGAATGGTGTCTCGGGTTTGCGACCGACAATTGGCTGGTTTAAGAAAAGGAGGCCTCCTTTTTTTTTCTATTTCGCGATAATACGCTCACCATCCACCATTCTACTTCTCTCCCTACCCAACCAAATACTGTATGACTCCGCTAATGCCGTCTTGGAAGCTCGTTCCATAAATGTATTGACGGCAGACCTGCTTAGGCCCAATTCTTTCAGTAAGTGATGCAAAGATTTTGCTGGAACTCCTCTTGCACCAACTTCCACTGCGTAAAGCTGAGTCTTGAACCCGTTCCTGATCATTTCTTCTGTGAGATCATAATATTTATTCGACTTCATGTTTCTTTCTTTCTTTTTTATTTTTATTTAATTTCTGGTGTATTAACGTTTATTATATATTTATCTATTTCTATGAGTTTTTCTGTTTGGGTATAATCCAAGGTACCAAGGTAGTTTATAATGTATAGGCTAGGAAACTAATGATTCTATATAATTTTGTGTAAATCGTGTTGATAGTTTTTCTGCTATCATGCGTAAACTGTATCTCTAGTCAATAGAATTAGAGGCAGCACCAACAATATGCTTAAGGTCATATCGGATAAAGTGGACTGTCCAATACAGTGTCACTTTATTAAGATTCACTATAACCGACAAACCGCACTAACATAAAATTTTTAGTTTACCAACTTTAATGTAAGCCATTGTTACTAACATAGTGATAGGTATACTAACAAAAATGGATTGTAATTATCTATTAAATTGAATATATTATTATTATTGCGCCAGTGCGCGGTGGTGGCTCGGTTGTAAGAACGGGTTCCTTAAATTCTACAAAGGTCGGTTCAAACCCACCCGGCATGTACCAATGAGAAATGCACTTTTCTTACGTACATTTGTCATAGATTTACAACACCACCGTTCCCGTGCCTCGGAGAGCACGTTCAGCCGTCGGTCCCGGTTCCACTAATACCAACTTGTGGAATAAATTGGCATTCAAACTTGACATGAGATCCTCGCCAAGCCGTCTGGCCAGCGTGGCGAGTGTAGGCCAAATTCTCCAGATATATGTTCTATAAGGTCCATCTCCAGCAGTGGAGGTCTAGGACGCTGAGTTCTAGGGGCTGTAATGATTGCGCCAGACATTTTTTATCAACACAGTCTGATAACCGATTTTTAGTTCTGGAAGCTTCGGGTTAAAAGTACTGTATTTTTTGTGTTTTAGAAATATTAAATCATCTTTATCATCACAGCCCTTTGAACACTGAGTCCTAGTACATACTTACCTACTACGTAGGTACATACCTACTATAAATATATTATTTAATATTAAGCTTCGAGAGTTATTGTCTCTGCCAACAAACTGTGGTTACAGTTTGGCGGGCTATTTAATAAGTTATATGTATTGGAAAGTAAATATTTTTTTTCCTTTTTTTTATTGACATTAACGGTTCTAGAAGTTGGTATTACTGATGTAAATCTATGACAAATCTACATAAGAAAAATGATTTTTTTATTTTTATAGTAGCACGATTTTGCGCCCACCTGATGAAAGTGCGAGGTCCATGAATGTTAGCAACTGACATCAGTCCCTAACACTATGCCGGCTTGACCTGGCATGACGGCAATTCGAAACGTGTGGATACACTTTACTGGGTTTATACTTCCCCGCCCCGGCAGACTGGACAAATTACCACAATCAGTCCGACTACCACTTATTTGTTGTCCTCGTTGAAAGTATGTGCCATTGCAATGATGTCAAATGCCAATATTTTCGTGCAACGAGAACTAATATTGTAAGCTTGCCATGGTGATATTTATATAAAAATAACACCGCTTAAAACAAGACTTACTCTTTATTTCTCATCGGTACATGCCGGGGTTTGAACTCCTTAGGATTATAAAGAAAGCGTACCACCGCTAGATAAATTATAAATAAATAAAAAAGTAATTATCAGGACCGTATCCCATCCAGGGTGGTCAGTAACCACGCTTTAATTTAGCGGATTCACATTTAGCCAGCTTTACTATAGGCCCATCATGACAAGTAACAAGTCCGTTGATGTCTCTGTCGTACAAAACTCGAGAAGTATCACAAATAAATTTAATAAATTATTGTGTCGCGACCAGGATTCGAACCCGTTAACTTCGAGTCTAAATCCACAAGATTTTTTTTTTTTTTTTATATCTGATCAATATTTTAATACACGTGACGTGATTGGTGCTTGTCACTTTGGTTATTTCGGCCAATGAGGCACGCATAAGCATACGTTAAAAAGTTGCTAAAATATAATAAGCCTGCAACTGGCCGTTAATATTAGTCAAAACTTACCACTATACTTTGGTAATACCATCACTAATTGTTGCAATAGGACTAAAAATACGAAAGCAGCATAGCACACTGCATATACACTCGTAACAAAGCATATTGATGTACTGAAACAGAAGAGGGGAAAATTTACATAAACACTTAATCTCTATTCTAAATCTAAAAAAATATAATAATCTAATGTTAATTATTAATCTCTATTCTAAATTTAAAAAAATCTAAAAAAGTTCTTTCTTTAAAAATGTGGTATCTCACCACCTCGAAAGGGATAAGTAAGGATAATTAACACTAATTAATTTTAAAGTTCTTTCTTTAATAATGTGGCTTCTGACCACCTCAAAAAGAATAATTAACACAAATAAACCCAAATTAATTCTAATGTTCTTTCTTTTAAAAAATGGTTTCTGACCACCTCCAAAGGGATATGGTCATGATGATGATACTTTTAAATTCTAATGCAATTAAATGCACTTCATCATCATCATCACTGCCTTTTTTTTATTTTGATCTCTTCCTTTTTATTTAATAATATCATTACATCATTATATCTCCCTAAACCATTAAGTGGTAAAGACAAATTTCTAAGGATTTTATGAATTCACCATGTGGGTGCCGGGTCCATCGTGTGTGTCTCGGGCTTGCGACTGACCATAGCCTCGTTACTAAGGCGGCTTCCTTTTTTTTTGCTTTTTTTTTCTCCCGATGGATGATGAATGAGGTGATAGGAAAGGCAAAGGGTCTAGCCCATACAGCCAAGTCTGAAGTAATATATCTTTCTTTTTCATGAGTTAATGAGATCATCATCAAATTCCAGATGCTGCAGAATTCGATGCTTTTCTTGGAGTCACTCGCAGCATCATAGCTCAAACACGTCGGGTAAAATATGGGAGTTGACAGCGCGGGAAAACCGCAAAAAATGAACTGCAACTTGTGTCCCATATTTAAAGTACAATTTTTCGTTTTCCATAATTATTTACATTGTAGCACATTATTAAACAAAACAACACCACTTTTGACCAATAATATCCACAGTAAATTAATTTACAAAACAAAAACTTGCACCTGACATGTCCACGCAAAATGGCGCGAAGGACCCCTAAGGCGGCTTCCTTTTTGACATTTAAGGAAGACAAATGTCTAAGCATTTCATGAATTCACCGTCTGGGTGCCGGGGCCGTGTGGGGGAAAGAGAGATGAGAACAATGGTGTCTCGAGCTTACGACCGACCATAGGCTGGTTTCTAAAGGCAATATTTGATTAAAATCTATAACAAATATACAATTGATAAATGATCTATTTATAGAACTAAAATTACTGACTGTTCCTTCTATCTATATACTTGAATGCTGTTTATTTGTAAAAAGCCACCCGGAACTTTTTAAAACTCTTGGGGATAATTGCAATTTTAAAACGCGTTATCCTAGTAGAAAAATTATTCCGCGCATAAAAGTACTAAATATAGCCGAAATTGTTATGCAATGGCAACAAAGATATTTAATAAGCTTCCAGTTACTATAAGGGAGCTGCCACTAGAACTGTTCAAATTAAGAGTCAAACAAATGCTGGTTAATAAATGTATTTATTCGACAAAAGAATACTTAGACACTAAGCTCGACAAAGTCATGTGACTAAATAAATATTTGTATGCTAGAAATAGCGAAGCATGTGCTATAATTACATATAATAATTTACATCTCTGTACCTACCATGTTTCTGACAAATAAATTATTTCATATGACAAGGGTTCAAACCAACCTTTATTGGATTATAAGGTAAGTGATCTTACAGCCGAGTTACCCTTAACTTATACTTTAAATTGTAACTTACTGAAACTCAAAGTAGACATCAGTACAGTCTTCCGGCATGAGAATATTGGCAAAGAATATGTAAGGTTGACAGACTGTGGTCAACCCAAGGTTGGAGCCAAACAGCAAAGTCAAGAAACCCATCACTAGTCCCAATAAAAAGTATAAATAATTTGGCCTAAAAACACAGCAGCCCATCCTGAAATTTACAGAATGCATAATGAATATGATGTTCTTTAGGGTAACAAGGATATAATTAAGTTAGTATTTTATGCTAAAGTAGAATATAATTATTTGTTGATTGAAAAATCTATTCACGATATATACTTGTATACATTTTGGCATAATATATATTTTTTAAATTTGCTAATTAATATTGTTGAAATATAATTTATTATTATGTTTAATTTTGTTACAGCCGGTTTCTCAAAGCTCTACTTAATTATTTCCTAGCTAAGAAATCAATATCTTTAAGTTTTCTTAAGTCAAATCGTGATTCACAAACAAATTTCACAACACTTAAGGTTTTCTTAGTTAATATTTTAATTAAGATTTATTGCGTTCCGTTTTTGATGACAAAAAAGGGAATATTTATATTTAGTAAAAAATTAAGCTTAAGGTTTAAAACAATTTTAGTGCAGAAAATGATAGATGAACTTACCATAGGGAGTGGAAATAACGTTCATTGACTTCGAGTTGGCAAACATGGCAATAGTGAGATTCTGAAGTTATTACTGGGCTGGAAATTATAGTAACAAAAATTTAGTTACAAATTTCATGCATAGATTTTATATGCAGGCAGATTTTTTTTTATTAAAAAACTTTATTTGACAAAAGTACAAAGGGATAACATTAGCGCTAACTTAAGGACAATAAGAGAGTATTAAGTGACAGGAGTAGGCGCACATAAAAATTATAGTGATTGAAATATACATTATCTACTTTCTAGGATTAAGAATATATACCTATATAGTGTATAACTAGGACAATAAATTATAGTCCCGGTTCCACTAATAATAATTGTGGAATCGTTAATAATTCATCATATCCTCGCCAAGCTGTCTGGCCAGCGTGGCGAGTGTAGGCCAAATTCTCCAGTTGTGGAAGGCCCATCTCCAGCAGTGGAGGTCTAGGACGCTGTGTTCTAGGGGCTGTAATGAAAAATAATAAATAAAATAAGACTACACAATATTATATGATACAGTAAGTAAATAAATACAACTAAGCTATACTACTATATACAGGTTAATTTTTGCAAGAGAGTCTTCAAGGCCAAATACAAAATAAACTACAAGGAATAGCGAGAAATGCTCTTTGAGATCTTGGGACATATTAAAAAAAAAAAAAAAAACTAGTGTCCCTAGCTGATGTAAAAAGGCATTGTCATACTATAGCTAGAACATAATCAATTTAAGATGATACTTAAAATTATAGCTACTGTAAAGACGCATTGTGTTAGTATAAACTAGACATACACAAATAACATTTAAGATATATTAATATTTATTTTCTTTATTTTTATTTAAACTTAATTCCACAAAGTACAAAGGCGGACCTAATGCCGCTAGTCATTCTATGACAGTCAAACCTTCGGGACAACGAGAGCAGTAAGTACTTAAGGTAGGTGCAATACTAAATAAACTTGAAGAGTTTTAATGCAGATAACATATACATACTTATTAATAATTACATACTAATACAAATAACCTACATAAATAAAATATTGACAATACAATATAATATATACACAATACTATACCTACTAATGATAAAGTACACTTGTCATTAAAATACTCACTAATGGTATAAAAACCCTTTAAAATGAGTTATTTTTGTTACCTGATTATAAACTTATATATGAATAAGGTAAGTAAATTAAAGAACTTAATACAGTACCTATACTCTTTCCCTTTTGATGATCCGGTAGCTAATTCAAAATCAGCAATAGCTCTGACTTGGTAAAAGCAGAACAAAGTGCAGCAAAGCAACAATATCAGAATTAGATGCTCAACCTGAGTCACTTCTAATAGTAAGAGGACTTCAAACTCAAACACTAATAGCATGTATAATCCTGAAGACAGAGTCCATGAAAGGAAAAACTTAGATCTGTAACAAATAAACTTAAATTATATAAAAAAACAGTGGTGGCTCGGTTGTAAGAACACTTTCCTTAAAATCCTACAAACGTTGGTTCAAAACCCCCCAGCATGTACCAATGAGAAATACACTTTTCTTTTGTCATAGCCTCAGAGAGCATTTTAAGCCGTCAATCCCGGTTCCACTAATACCGATACTTGTGGAATTGTAAAAAAATTGTCATTAAAAATTTACTTTAGACCCTCGTCAACGTGTTTGGCCAGGCGTAGGGAGTGTAGGCCAAATTGTCTATAAATTTCTGAAAGGCCCATCTCCAACAGTGGCAGTCTAGAACTCGTGAGTTATAGGGGCTGTGATGATTATATAGAAAATACTCTTCTAGTAGAATATTGATCCTTGAAAGGCAATAATTACTAAGCATCATTTTTGCAACTTTTAGAAGTGACAAATTAAAGCAGAATATTTTGCTGATTTTAATGATGTATATAACTAAATATTGCCATAAATGTTGCGGTGCAATTATGCCATTTAAGCGTTAATATGCTCTTTAGTATTGGTCCATCATGATAAGTGGCAAATATGTCAACAGTATCAGATTCAAGAATTTTGTTAATTAAACTCAGTAACCTAACTTCCAAATGAATGGTCTTATATGTTACATGAATATGTTCACATAAGTTAAAAAGGACTTGCCTCTGCCATTATTTAAGTTAAAACTAAAGAAGTGTTACACTGGGAAAATGTTATTATACAATTGATAATTTTCTGACTGACGATGATCTCACATTTGACGTACATTTAATATATTTAAGGACACTAATTATATATTTTCTTTTGTGTTTTGTTTTTGTACCAAAATTATTTTTCTTTAATATGATTTTTTTTTATTTAAACAAAAATTCTGACTTTGGCATTTAAATAAATATATCTGTATGCCCTTAAGGGTAAAGTATAGCTGAACGAACAAACTACTGAATACCAATTGTAATATGTATGTACCTATACTTAAAGATGAATAAATGATTTGATTTGATAAATGAAATAGGTGTTTTTGGAATCACACAGTATTGGGTTGGGTAGAGAGAGGAACTAAGAATGTTGATGGAAGTTTATGGTTTAGCTAAAAGTTTAATACAAGCCCAAGATACTAATCTTCTCTTCGTAACTGTACAGTTAGTTACATCTAGTAATTCTCCGCACATAGTTTCTGCGATACCATTGAACTGGGCTCCATTAACAAAGCCATCCTATCTCCTCCAGGAAGGCTTGTCGTATTTCTACAGACATTCATGCAGTCTGGTGGAACTCTGCTATCTGTAACTTTCAGAGTGGCACCCGAATGGTAATTTTACAGCAATGGTGCGTATACTAAACTCAATTCAAGTATTTTCAATAGAGAAGAAGACAAATTTCTAAGCATTCCATGGATTCACCGTGCGGGTGCCGGGTCCATCGTGTGTGGGTAAGAGATGAGAAGAATGGTGTCTCGGGCTTGCGACCGACAATTGGCTGGTTTAAGAAAAGGAGGCCTCCTTTTTTTTTCTATTTCGCGATAATACGCTCACCATCCACCATTCTACTTCTCTCCCTACCCAACCAAATACTGTATGATTCCGTTAGTGCCGTCTGTTTTCTTATGTTTTCTTATGTTGGACGTAAAGTGAAAGTATACTAGCAAATAGCAGTTTTAAGCAAATGACTGTCTAGAAAACCCTTAATAACTGATTATAAGATTAAATTTTGGAGATTTCCAATAACAACATAACTTAAATGTAGTTTTTATTAATGAAAATAGTACTTATTTACTATATTACATCTGCTTAAACAATCTAAATCTATGACTCACCTATTTTTCTGTTTAGGACGAGAATAAATATATAAAACGCCCATCAATATAGCCACCATAACTATTATCGTTACAATTCTAGAAATACATCCAATTAATAACAAGAAAGGCAAAATAATATACGGTAGGATTGTATCAAAATCTATTTTCTTGTTTGTTACTTTTTTCGTGCTGACATACGGCAGCAAATCCTGAAGAGTGACGTTTACCATTGTCGAATATTATTTTATAAATCCCTTAAGAAAATAGCATACTACACTTTACTTTAGACTTAACGATAATTTGTTATTATTTACATTCACAATCACAAAAAACATTTCACAACATTACAGATCAGGCCGAACTTTTTCACAACACAAGGAAATGTCAAATCTGTCAAAGAAATAGTGATAGATTATAAGTTAAGAATAGTTAATTGAATTAATAATCAATTAATCAATCAATTGTTATCTTTGTTCTTTGTTGTAATGTGATGAACAGTTTTGCGGCTTGTGGTGCTATACACAATATCGCAAACAGTTTATCTAGGTATAACCACATAGAACAAGTATACAACCGCCACCTACATATTACGTGCTGTTGTTAGGATCCATTACATAATAATAGACATTCGCCACAATATTTTAACTAGAGCAGTTCTTTCATCAACTTCCTAATTCCAATTTGAAACAACTTTTCACTATCATTAATTTCGCCGTTCGCTAAAAAACGTAAGATTATTAAAACTAAGCTCTGAATGACAGAGTTCAAATAACGAAATTGATCTCGTTTTTTCGGTTTATATAAATATATTTCATTGGCTACATTTCGATCGCGTTTACCTACTATCGTTACGCTACATTGGGTTTAGAATGCCTAAGTTATTTCCAATATACAGCACACAATAAGCGGCATGTGAGGTCCAGAAATAGAAGCAACGGATTGACAGTCCTATTTCATACTTTATGTAATGAACTCCAAATACTGAATGGGAATGGCAGAGGTTTGTACATTCAGCGTGCGAAAGATGATCGTAGCCATTATATTTTTAGTATAATTAGGTGGTAGGCGGACTGATGGTGGTAATTTGAACAGTCTGCCGGGGCGGGGAAGTACCCACTGTTCGTGCCGATAAACCCAGTGAAGTGTACCAACACGTTTCGGGATCAGGCGCGAATTGCCGTCATGCCTAGTACAGCCGGCATAGTGTCAGGGACTGATGTCAGTCATGAGTGTCTGATTCCAGTTGCAAATCAAGTTCAAAACAAGGTCATATGTCGAGCTAATATTAAAAAAGGAAAAAATGTGGTAGGTATATCCAGTGCCAGAAACTAGTCATCATCATATCACAGCCCGAAGAAAACAGAGTCCTAGAACTCCACTGTTGGAGATGGGCCTGCCAGAATATTCCGGAGAATTTGGCCTACACTCGCCACGCTGGCCGGGTTGGTGATGGTTCGTTATCAATTTTTACTAACATTATATTAACGATTGTGCAATGTGATATTAGTTGAACCGGGACCGTCAACGGCTTAACGTGCTCACACGGGAACGGTGGTGTTGTAAATTTATGACAAATGTACGTAAAGCGTATTTCTCATTGGTACAACATGCTGGGGTTCGAACTAACCCTTTTTTAAGATTTTAAGGAGAGAGTTCTTACAACCGAGCCACCACCGCTCACAACCTATCCGAGCCACCACCGCGCATGGTAACGCATAATTAGTTGTAATCTAAAATAAGGGTGCGCTTGGATGTAGATGGAGCATTGACGAAGCCCAGTGAAGCTGAAAAACAGCGGTAATGGGGTAAGTATACCGTAGCTATAATGAATCAGACATTGAGTTGATTCTCATTCATTAAGTTAATTATCAGCCTCGGTAACTGGCCGCTCCGTTGCGCATGTGCCTTGATTTCTTCAGTACAAGCGCGCATTTGCGACGGATCAGTCAACCCAGTCAGCGCCGGACGGCAAACAGGCGTGCGCGTGCGTGAAGCTCGTTTGTCAAACGTTGAATCGTCACACTGGCAGTATCGATCGGACGCTAGTTGTGCGCGGCTATAAGCGTTGAAAATTAACTAATCGGTTAAAAAGTGCCAGTGTATAACAATAATAAGTGTGAAAAACTATGATGAATCCTAATTGTGATCTCGAATAGTGTTTAAATCGAACGGCGTAATGTCGAAGGTGAGTTAAGAGTATTATTTTTAAATCATAGTTTGTTATGTACCAGTATTATTACAGCTTCCATATTACAGATGTTATTTCTCATGTAGGTAAATTGATTCAGTGTTTAGAAGTTCGTATGATGCCATTACTAACATTGTTTTGGGTTATATCATAACAATATTGGAATTCCTGTTAATTAGGATGTTTTGAGGGTAGTATTATAGGTAAATATGGTTAAACAAATCCGTATAGGAATGCAAATTATTTGCAAAGGTTTTGGTAATTATATTTTAACTAAGTAGGTACTTTTAATTTGTTTAGGAAATCAACTTCCTTGCTCGTATCTAGGCAGGTACGTTAGTATCTTATCAATTTAAGTAGATGTTACTTTACATTTTGGAAAATTGTTACCAACGTGCCTAGATAATATCGCATCGTCCTAGCCAACCCGTTGCCATCCAAGGCCACATTCTCCAGAAATATGTCATGAAAGACCCATCTTTAACAGTGGAAATCTAGCCTATGATAATAATGTCACATCGAATAACAAACATAATAAATACCTAAAATTTGCTCAATTATTATTGGGCCAGAGCAGGTCTGCCGTCAATACATTTTTTTCTTAACGAAATCATACAGTATTTGGTTGGGCAGGGAGAGAAGTAGAATGGTAAATGGTGAGCGTATTATCGCGCAGTAATAAAAAAGGGAGGCCTCCTTTTCTTAAACCCGCCTATTGTCGGTCGCAAGCCCGAGACACCATTCTTCTCATCTCTTACCCACACACGATGGACCCGGCACCCGCACGGTGAATCCATGGAATGCTTAGAAATTTGTCTTCTTGTCTAGGTATAGTCGACAAAAGATCTGCTGCACCCCCAAAGACATTAAATAATATTACAATGTTGGGACAATAAGCCAAACGGTATAAGAATTTAGGCAAAGACAATTGACTCAGAATTAATTAGTCTATGACAGTGCATTGCCGGTGATGGTCGTGTTTGACGTGCGTTTTCGGAAGTGTAAAACACGTTCTCTTCTTTGACAAGAGAGCCCAATGGCCACTCTATCTTACACCAATAGCAAGGGCAGTGAGATAAGGCAAGGAAACGAGAAAAATAACTATTTTTATTTACATTGTAAAATGTTTAAAATTGGCATTTCAGTGTGAGTAACTATCTAGTAAACCTTATCTCTAGTACGAGATCGGGTGAGATAGTTTTTCTAACAACCTTCATATTTATATCAGATTTTATCGTCTATTGTAGATTGTGCGTTAAAAAATAAAAGACAGCTTGTCCAATAAGCCATACACCGCACCTAGGTGGTTGACCGCCTTCAAGTGGCAATGGTATAACAGTATCATTTATTTTTTTATGAAATGAGTATCGACTATATGTATAGCTGACTGTACATCAGTGCATCCTTTCAAGCCAAATGTTCAACACCTTTTAAAAAAATACATCCACAGTTCATGTACAGTCGGCGACAGAAGAAGAAAATATTTTTTGTTGGAAAACATACCTTAATTCATTGTATTAAAGTTCCCTAGTACTTCTAGCGTTATTACAGACCTTTTTGCATTTTACATTTGACTTTGACTTACATGGACAGTACCAGGGCATCAACTGCCTCCGTGGTCTAGCGGTTGAGTCCGTGTAGGTAAGATAAAAAAACCTAAAAAGGTCGGTTCGAACCCTGGCATGTACCAATGGGAAATACACATTTCTTAGGTACATTTGTCATTTATTTACAACACCAACGTTTCCGTGCTTTGGAGAGCACGTTAAGCCGTCGGCCCCGGTTCCACTAATGTGGAAAACGTTCATAAATTTTCATTAAAAGATACATCAGTATCCCTAGTGTGACAGTGAAGTTTCGTAATCGTAACTATAGTAGTAGTTTTTTTTACTGAATTTTCGATTTTCATTGCCTGTTATTATAACCAAACTTGCAATAACACGCAATGTAAAATAAAAAAACGTAACTACAGCAGTTACATTTTCCGAAACTTGCATGTTACACTAAGCACACAGAACGTCGCCAACCCGTGTGTAGAAGTCGTGTGGGCCAAATTCTTGAGAACCTATGTTCTAGGGGCTGTGAAGATAGACATAATGTTTATTTGCCGTCCAACTTATGTAAGTTAGCAGTAGATCTCTACTATATTTTATTATTATTATTACAGCCCCTAGACCACAGCGTCCTAGACCTCCACTGTTGAAGATAGGCCTTCCAGAACATATATCTGGAGAATTTGGCCTACACTCGCAAAGCACGGGAACGATGGCGTTGTAAATCTAAGACAAATGTAAGTGTATTTCTCATTGGTACATGCCGGGGGGGTTTGAACCGACCTTTGCAGGATTTAAAGAACGCGTTCTTACAACCGAGCCTACTATATTAATAAGTGTAAAAGTGAAGTCTTACGAATCTGTTGACATGCAAGTGATACAAAAAATATTTAATAGAATTAAGACTTTGGCAATAAGCGAGGAATAATATTAAGTGCCACTGACATCTTCTGCTGCCAACATTTTACTCTTAGGACCACTTAGCACCTTCTAAGAATAAATAGTCTTCCACTGGTAAAAGTAGAATCATTCACAATGAATATAAGTAATGACGTGTCACAAAAGCCTGTATGGGAATGTGAAAAGATATTATATCTATATATGATATCTACTGTTTACGTAAATACGATCACATCTCTGAATATCGTGCTAAGTTGAAGTGGGTACCTATTCGATGTCGCAGAAATCTCAGAGTTCTTTGTATGCTTTTTTCGGTTTTAAACGAGCCTGCGACACCGCGATACCTCAAGGACAGTTTTGCCTATCTCTCATCTTTCCATGATAAATTTCTTCGCTCCTCTCACAACTCACTTCTTTCAGTCCCCTCTCATCATTCCGGATTTGTTTCACAAATTTTTCGCCACAAATTTATGGAATGATCTTCCTGTAAACATAAGACAAGCAACTACCAGATCTTTGTTTAAAAAACTCATATATCTACACTACCTGAAAAGCTCCTCACAATATTAGTAAGTGTATATATGTATGTTTATGTATAGTATTATGTATGTATTAGTATTTAGTATATTGATATTATAGTATATATAACAATATAATATGTAAGTGTATAATTAAGCTGTTAATTTTTCTTCCTAATTTTTTAATATTTCTTTCATTGCACCTATAATAGTTCAAATTTGTCCCCAAGGTTTGGCTGTCAGATAATGTCTACAGGCATTAAGTCCGCCTTTGTTCTTCGTGCAATAAAGTTTTAAATAAATAATAATAATATATATATATACATTCTTGAAATTTTTCAAATTTCGCATAGACAAAAAATAAATATTTATATACATATTTCAATGCCCAGGGACTTGTTTCTAAGTCGCTGCCTTACAGTCTCTTTGCAAATCACAAAAATTGACCTTCAAATAATTACCGAATTAGTTACGAGGGTTTGGCACGATTTGGTACTACTTAAATTATTTTTTGTAGGCTTTTTTGTATCTAACTTAAGGCTTTCGAAAGTAGGTGTTTACTCGTAGGTACATTATTTTATTTATACACTTTATTACAGTGGGTACTCCAATACATCAGGAGTATAAAAAACACCTAAGTAATATTATTTACAAAAAATATATATAAAATATATTTTAATGCTGTCAGCCTTAATTAAATTTATAATTTGTTGCTAAATATAGTACATACTCGTACAAAGTTAAATTATAAAAATATATATAATAATATTTATTTTAATAATAATAATAATAGTTTATTTTAATAAAACCTAATACAATTTGGCTCTTAAGATAAGTTACAATTTATTGTGTGTTACAAACATGAAGATAATTCTGTGCCTGAACAAACTCAGGTTCAAAACACTCGATACCCGAAAGTACTAGGTACAAAGACAATACCAGAAACCGGGAGAGGTGGATTAGTTCCGACTTCAATTCAATTCAATTGGTTTATTTTGCAAGTAGGCATAGGACATAAAGAGATGTATTCTGCACTTTTACACGTCAATTTTTACAATATTGATATAAAACAATATCATTTTATAGTACATGTTGGTGAATCTAGAGCAGTACATGATAACCATCATTTGGAAACATAAACAATAAAATAATAAATATAACAAAATTATAAATACAGAATAACGCTTAACATTATAGCTGCTGTAGATAGGCATTGTCACACTATAAGCTAAGACAGACACAATTATAAAAATATAAATGTCAATGTCAGTTAAGATAATAGCTGCTGTATATAGTTTATTTCAATAAAACCTAATACAATTTGGCTCTTAAGATAAGTTACAATTTATTGTGTGTTACAAACATGAAGATACTTCTGTGCCTGAACAAACTCAGGTTCAAAACACCCGATACCCGAAAGTACTAGGTACAAAGACAATACCAGAAACCGGGAGAGGTGGATTAGTTCCGACTTCAATTCAATTCAATTGGTTTATTTTGCAAGTAGGCATAGGACATAAAGAGATGTATTCTGCACTTTTACACGTCAATTTTTACAATATTGATATAAAACAATATCATTTTATAGTACATGTTGGTGAATCTAGAGCAGTACATGATAACCATCATTTGGAAACATAAACAATAAAATAATAAATATAACAAAATTATAAATACAGAATAACGCTTAACATTATAGCTGCTGTAGATAGGCAATGTCACACTATAAGCTAAGACAGACACAATTATAAAAATATAAATGTCAATGTCAGTTAAGATAATAGCTGCTGTATATAGTTTATTTCAATAAAACCTAATACAATTTGGCTCTTAAGATAAGTTACAATTTATTGTGTGTTACAAACATGAAGATACTTCTGTGCCTGAACAAACTCAGGTTCAAAACACCCGATATAATAGGCATTGTCATACTATAAGCTAAGACAGACACAATATTAAAAATAAAAATGTCCGTTATGATAATAGCTGCTGTAAAGAGGCATTGACATACTATAAGCTAAGACAGACACAATATTAAAAATAAAAATATAAGTGTCAGTTATGATAATAGCTGCTGTAAAGAGGCATTGTCATACTATAAGCTAAGACAGACACAATATTAAAAATAAAAATATAAATGTCCGTTATGATAATAGCTGCTGTAAAGAGGCATTGACATACTATAAGCTAAGACAGACACAATATTAAAAATAAAAATATAAATGTCCGTTATGATAATAGCTGCTGTAAAGAGGCATTGACATACTATAAGCTAAGACAGACACAATATTAAAAATAAAAATATAAATGTCAGTTATGATAATAGCTGCTGTAAAGAGGCATTGTCATACTATAAGCTAAGACAGACACAATATTAAAAATAAAAATATAAATGTCCGTTATGATAATAGCTGCTGTAAAGAGGCATTGACATACTATAAGCTAGGACAAACAATTATAAAAAAAAGGTTTATTAAATAAAAATTTGAACCCAAAGACTGCAAATTTTTATCCATAAGCTGCCTCCATAGTCGTAGCTATTAATTATTTTAATTATTTATAATATTCTTGAGATTGGTGCGCTAGAAACATCGACGAGTATGCCACTTCTCAAGATTGGCCTATAGTAAAGTTAGATAAATGTAAAATTTTTAAGCGTGGTTCTCCTCCGGAGTGGTCTGACCACCTGAGGAAACTGTCGTGATGATATTTTTATTTTATTTTATCGATTATCATAAAAGTACCAATATTTGCTGATCCACTATTTTATAATTTAACAGTTACTCGTAAAATACTTAAAAAGTCAGTTTTTTCATTTTATGTATAAACGCCTATATTTGGTACCGGGTTCGATTCCTGGTCGGGCCACAAAAATATTTATTAATGTACCTAAATAAATACATGAATTAATATTTAATTTATTTGTGATATTTCTCGAGCTTGGTACGCTGGAGACATCGACGAGCTTGCCACTTGTCATGATTGGCCTATAGTAAAGTTGGCTAAATGTGAATCCGCTAATTTATAAGCGTGGTTTCTGACCACCCCAAATCGGTCGTGATGATAAAAAGTAAGTTGAAAATTTGAAAGTTATTACTACCTAATGTTGCAAATAAATACTAAGCTGTGATTTGCAAGGTGGGGAATGTGGAACAAGCACTTATAATATGACTTATTTAAATGTTAGAAGTCAAGACTGTCAATATTTAAGCTTTCGGTAAAAAAAACGTGTATTTTAAATATTTTTGCTACTGAAAATTTTCTAGTCTTGATTACGCCAACCTTGGTACCGGTTAAGAATTTGCGCCGTTTGGGGTCGAGACGATGTTAATAATAATAATTGCCAGCCTTCCTGTCTCCAGACCTTTCTGTCAGTTGCTTTGACATCTCCTTGGCCAAGCGCCTCGCTGACCGTTCCCATGGGCCCATCCCCATATACAGAGGGGAAATGTTGCCAGTCTCCTTGGGACTATCTCGGATGAGACGTCTCTAGAAGACATTTAATTTATAGTTAACTTTATTTTTAATTTTATTATTTAGGTAGGTTTTAATTTATATTTAATGTATATTAATTTACTTTGAAGAAATAAATACAATAATTAGGTCTTGATTACCATATTTTACTTTAAAAAAAATCAATTTCAATTCGTAACCATTTTCGAAGTGTTTGCTTACGTACTTATCCTTCGCAGGCCATTCACACCTCGTTGAGGTGGAAAATTTGACGCGAGGCCGAGCAATTGGTTACTTGAAGTCAAATTGAAGCTAAGACAATGGGTGACGTGGATACTACAGAATAGGGATGTTATATAGCTCCATAACCGTAACCGATCCTATCGGATATTCAAAATTAAAAAAAAGAACCGTAACCCAAAATAAGTCTTTTTATTTATACCAGTGACCTTGCTCCCACCTGATGGTAAGTGGCGCGCGAAGTCTATGAATGTTAGCAACTGGAATCAGACATTCATGACTGACATCAGTCCCTAATGCTATGCCGGCTTAACTGGGCCTGACGGCAATTCGAGCCTGATCCCGAAGCGTGTGGATACACTTTACTGGGTTTATTAGCACAAATGGTGGATACTTCCCCGCCCCGGCAGACTGGGAAAATTACTCAGGTGGCCTACCACCTATTTGTTGTTGTATTTACTATTATTAAATGATGTCAATTGCCAATTTTTGCTTTTAAGGAGAACTAATATTGTAAGCTTGCCATGGTGATATTTATATAAAAATAACACCATGTTACATGAAAAGCAAAACAAGACCGCATAACATGACAATATGTATGATGTATTTTATATATATATATATTGTGTAGGTATATTATATAGGTATAACATATATTATTATTTCTATATTTATTTTATTGTTGTATGATATATATTTATTGTTTATTTAGTTGATAAGTATTTTAGTTAGTAATTTTAAATCATAGTTTCTAAATATACTTATACACATGCACCCACAGTCTTCTCACTCTCCCAAAGGTTAGCTGTTAGAAAATGCCTAGACATTAAGCTCGCCTATGTACATTGGAATGTTTTTTTATTTTTTTGTGCAATAAAGAATTTATCTATCTATCTATCTACCGCTTGAAACAAGACTTACTGAAATAAGATAGATGGAGCAGGTATAATAATTTGTTTGAAGACAAAAGTCTTAAACCAGTGCGTCCTCCCCGTAATGTCGTACGGAGCAGAGACGTGGACACTGACAGTGGGTCTGGTTCACAAATTCAAGGTCGCTCAGCGAGCTATGGAGAGAGCTATGCTTGGTATTTCTCTGATGGATAGAATTCGAAACGTTGAAATTCGTCAGAGAACCAAAGTTACTGACATAGCATTCAAAATTAGCAAGCTGAAGTGGCAATGGGCCGGACACATCTGCCGCAGAACCGACGACCGATGGGGCAAGCGGGTTCTGGAGTGGAGACCACGTACGGGACGACGCAGAGTGGGACGAGTGCATTAACAATAATTTTGGAGACAGTATAGAGAAATAAAATTAAAAAATAATAAGTAATAAAATCATACAACTAAAGTAATATAAAAGAAAAAATAAAAAGTTTATTTATAAGGCTCGTTATTGCATAAATCAAGTATGAATAAACAATAAAATACATAAAAAATAATATATATATAAAACACATACATATACATATGATATTTGCTTGTTTGTAATTGTTAGTATAAGTCAAGTATCATCACGACCGTTTCCCTTTCGGGGTGGTCAGAACCCACGTTATAAAGAAGCGGATTCACATTTACCCAACTTTACTATAAACCAATCATGACAAGTGGCAAGCTCGTCGATGTCTCCAGCGTACCAAACTCGAGAAATATCACAAATAAATTGAATATATTTATTTAAATTAATAAATTTGTCCCCCGACCAGGAATCGAACCCGGTACCTCCGAGTCTAAATCCACGGACTTAACCGCTAGACCACGGAGACAGTTGTGAATAATTATGAAAAATTTTGTAATTGTTATTTCTATTATTTGTGTAGATTTACTTTAGTTTAGGTTAATATTTTCATCCATTTAATGTTTAGTTCATGCATGCAGTGTACAATAGTTTTAGGTTGTTAAATTTAACTTGTTTCCGTTTGTTTTTGATTTTGATAATTGTTGTAATTTAATAACTGTTTGTTGTACTTACCTATTCTAAATAAATATAAATAAAAGTAAAGTATCATCACGACTGTTTTCCTTTCGGGGTGGTCAGAAACCACGCTTATAAATAAACGGATTCACATTTAGCCAACTTTACTATAGGCCAATCATGACAAGTGGCAAGCTCGTCGATGTCTCCAGCATATTAAACTCAAGAAATATCACAAATAAATTAAATATTATTTTAATGTATTTATTTACATTAATAAATACGTTTGTGTAAGGAACTTTGTGAAGGGAACATTAAATTTCTGTATTCCTTTAGTTTTAGATAATAATGTAATTTGAGCTGTGTATCTTTTGACTCATTGGAAGATATAAAGCTTTTTGCCTGTTAATAAATTAAGTTTGATTTATTGACCGCCTCCGTGGTCTAGTGGTAACAAACGTTGCCGTGAACTCGGGAGGTCGTGGGTTCGATTGCCACCGGGGGCAAGTTGTACATTGTATAATTTGTCTCGGTCTGGGTGTTTATATGTGTAATATGTATATATTTACAAAAAAAAAGTATAATATGTAGTTTATCAACCATCTAGTTTCCGTAACACAAGCCTCGTAGCTTACCACGGAAATTAGATAGCGCTGTGTGACCTGTCTGGAAATATTTATTATTTTATTTTATTTTATTTGCCTCTACGTTCATCGCTATACTTTAATAATTATGTTTACCTAATCTTTAACAAATACGGATTGTGCAATTTAACAAAAAAATCTAGAATATTATATTGGATTCCGACATCAACAGGTTTTGGTTTCACGCACGAAACGCAACTTTCGGCAGTCAATAGAAGTATTGGCCAATTGAAGTGTTGAAAGGTACAGTCAGGCAAATCGGCGCTGGATCAATCACTAACACTACATATTGTAAAAAACAATCTGTCTGTCCGTCTGCTCGCGATAAACTCAAAAACTATTTGCACCTATTTTCATGCTGTTTTTACCAATGGATAAAGTGGTTCTCGAGTAAGGTTTAGTATATAATGATATAACGATAATAACGAGGTGTCGGAATAAATAAGGTGTTTTGGAGATTTCAATAAAAACGCTGCCTAACCCCTTTGAAAAATAACAATAATAAATAAATAAATATTTTCAGACAGGTCACACAGCGCCATCTAATTTCCGTGGTAAACTACGAGGCTTGTGTTACGGAAACTAGATGGTTGATAAACTACATATTATACTTTTTTTTTGTAAATATATACATATTATACATATAAACACCCAGACCGTATAATGTATGGTGGAATTATGTATCTTATATAGGTCTACAGAAAAGTCCACGATGGCATATGTCTATCTCTTAAAAATAACAATTTATATCTATTTTAATACTTAATAAAAAAGGGGTATTATAAAGTGGTAATTGGAAAGCTATTTATACAAATACGGTATTAGTCCTTATCATTTTAAACACGTTAGTTGGCTTGACCATTTCATGGAGATTATTTTTCCCTTTACACCATGCAAATTAAATCAACACCGTAGGAGATATAGCAAAATCAAAATGCGCAACGAAATTAATTTCGTGACTCTGTTTACACGGGCAAAGCCGGGTAAAACAGCTAGTTTATTAATTTTAATAACCTAAGATTTTAAGACGACGCGCGGCCTCTACTAGTACTCACGCGCATTACAAGATCGTGCCGGAGAGTTGTCATATACGACAACTTGCGCGAATTGCAAGTCCTAGTGCACAATTGCAAATTAAAGTAGTGTGAAAGCTTTTAGTTGAGTGGTTCAAGAACGGTGGTGGCTCGATTGTAAGACGCTTTCCTTATAATCCTAAAAAAGTTGGTTCGGAGCCCGGCACGTACCAATGAGAAATACACTTTACGTACATTTGTCATAGATCTACAAAACAACTGTTCCCGTGCCTCGGTGAGCACGTCGCGATTAATGTTTAAAATGGCGTTGATTGCACCAGCTGTATGACGGCTGACCTTCAAAATAATACTGGTATATTTGACGCCATTCTTATCTTTAATCGTTACATTTAGGTGCAACGTGTTTCGAACCCGATAATTTTCACCGCCTGGTCTAGTGGTAACAAACGTTGCCGTGAACTCGGGAGGTCGTGGGTTCGATTCGCACCTCTGGCCAGTCGGGTTGGCGAGAGGTTATTATATTATATAAATTTTATATAAAAGTGGATTACATACGAATACTCGATCGGTGAAGGCCTCTTAGACGTATGGTGTATTATAATACTTTATTATATTGTAGTTAAATTCAGTAAAATATCTCAAAATTGCAAGTTTTTAAGTGGCTAGCTCGAGCATTTAGTATGACCATTGATAACATCCGCCATGGTTAGTTTTTGCCGAGGTGATTGCCTTCGCAGATGAATTATCTAGTAAACTGGTTTCAAAAGATTTGCCATCATTCTGCAACGTAACCTTTTGCTCTAAGAAAAGCTATTAGGATAAACTGGTTCCGTTTAACCCTTGGACACTATTGTCCGAGGTTCTAAAGAAGGCGATCTAGTCATTATCTTGTCCTATATAGTCTATGAACTTGCAAATAGTCCTAAAATAATATTATAGGCGTAAATTGTTGTTTGTGGCGGCACAATGAACACAAAATTAAATAAGGTATACGCAATAAAATAATACATGTAAAAAGTATCTAGGTACGTGGTTTTTATTTAGATGTACTACTGTAGATGGGGCCTTCCGGAGCATATTTTTGGAGAATTTGGCTTGTACTCGCCACGCTAGCGAGCTAGCTAGGTTAGCAAGGGTCTGATGTCAATTTTAATGACGACCGTGCCTCGAAGAGCACGTTAAGCCGTTCGGTCACGGTTCCACTAATATCAACTTATGGAATCGTTAATTCTTGTTCTCGGACTCTCTTGGCAGAGTGGTGGTGGTCGTCAGTTCAGCATTACACTTGGGTACACTCATGATCCATTGCAGCCTTGATCTGGCCACAGCCCACCTCATAGAGTACTTATCACGCATCCTGCCATCGACTTTCTCCTAAAGTACCAGGCGCAGGGTGTTACTCCACGCGCGATACGTGTTTGAAAAAATTGAGAATGCGTACCTAATTGTACAGGAAAGGTGTTGCTTAATTCCTAGTATTTCCAAAATCAGTTATAAACAACAGGAATTGTGTCTTTAAAATTGTCAGACCCTCGCCAATCGAAAAAGTCATCGTGAAATATTTTCTGGAAGGCCCATTTTTAGTAGTGAAGATCTAAAACTAGAGATCTGTGTTGTAGGTGCTGTGATGACGATACTAGCATTTTTCTGCAAAAGGGCTGCCCAAATGATAATTTACAATCATATTTCTCACTACTTTTAAATCGAAGTTTATCTTGTCGTTTGTCCATAATAGTTAAGCACCTTTTTTGGTCGATTCTAGTTGCGTTAGAAACGTCAAACATTAGTTTCTTTCCGTTCTGTACATACTGGCACATCCGTCCGTCAGTCTGCGGTAACATGCAGTTGCGATAAACGTGTGAAAGTTACATTAAATAGGCCAAGTCATTTTGAGCAAATTGATTAACGCCATTTAGGGTCTATTTATTACCTACTAGCCCCGCGTTCCGTGTGTATTAATTACCAGCGGCGCAAGCATAAAATGGTAAACATATTTAGCGTGAAATTTTCCATTACAAAAAAAAAACATTTGATGTTATCATGAAATTTTTTCAATTAGAGAATCGGAGGTAGTTCTTCACGCCATTTTGCACGGACATGTCAAGTGCAAGTATTTGTTTTGTAAATTACTTTACGGTGGATATATATTTATTTGCTACCTGCCCAAGATTTCTCACTTTCCCAAAGGTCAGTTGTTAGAAAATGCCTAACCGGCATTAAACTCACCTATTTACACTAATTGAAGTTTTTGTGCAATAAAGTATTTAAATAAATAAAGGTTATTTGGTAGAAAATACATTAACGGCATTAAGCTGCACTTTTTGTACAATAAATAATTTATTATTATTACTATTGTAGCGATTGTTATAGACAATAGCCAAGGATGAACGTTTTCGGCTGCAAACGACATCCTTTGCCTCACACCACTTTTAAGAAAATAACTGTCAGACGGATTTACTTTTTCTTTCGCGCTAGCCTTACTTAAAACATTTACTACTTTAATTATAAATCAATATATTCTTCACATTTTTATTCTGCGAGATATTGTCACCCCCTGAGCTTGGGGTTCTATGTCTGGACTTTAAAGCTTGAAAAGATAACCCTGCTGCCCAGGATCCCCGTGACGCCTCGTTGTCCGCTTGGGATCGGCAGCGCTCTCCGGGGGAAGGTACCCCTACGTACGGTCAACGCATGCATAAAAAGTGATAGGGTTAAGTTTTGGCTTACGACCCTCCCTTATATAATTGTAGATTCTCTTGTTCTGTTAACTTCACTTTACTTAATATATTAACAATATATTATGACACTATATAATGACACTATATGTGTGCACATCAGTCTTAATCAACTAAACAAGGTTGAATTATCGAAACCGGATATCTTCAGTGGCACTCACTTAAAACAACATAAACCCACAAATAAAATAAACACATAAAAAAAACTAAAAGTGCAATGTATACGTGAGTTTGCACTTAATTCATTTCTATTCGTTGTCGACAAACTTTCATATATCATTTGGTATGTTTTTATTGAACGTAAAAGCATAATTTAGTTCGCAAACACGTTAATAATTCAAAGGCGATCGGGTGCATGATGATTTAAAAACATTGAATTAAGTAATGTTACTGAGCGTTTAAAACTGTTTTATGAAATCTGGTTTGGACCAAACAACTATACTCTCATTCATGCATGTTTCCTCAACCATTCCTCGAAATAGTTATTATATAATATTCTTAGTTGGAAATTCTCCAAACCAAGGCCTAAATATTAATCAGTTACTAGTATAATTGACACTAAGCCCATTGGTAGTGATTTCAAATTTCTTATTTAGGTATATTTTTTCTTTTTCTTTTTGTTTTAGTTGTATTTTTAATTATTAAGTAGTTTTTTATTATTAGTAATTTATATGTTTTAAAAGTTTAGATTTTGGTATTTTTTAAATCATTGTACCTAACTTTTTTCGAATAAAGGTTACTATTTTAAATATTTACGGTAAAATAAGTTTTTTTCTGGCAACATTAAAAATTCGCGTATTCTAAATATTTATTTTGTTGTAATTCTACTACACGCTCTAGCACTTTTGACATCCATAAGTCTGTCTCTTTCATATTATGAATATTTATGTTTTACGAATTTATAATTTCGGAACGAAAGCTCATACCTATGAATGTTCTGTCCTCTCACTCTAATCTGTTCCTTGAGCGTAGTGACATGTCGGTCGAGGCCTCCTCTGCTTGACTTTTGTTTTCTGTTTGGCTGCTCCACTCAACCATTCCTTCCAGCTGTCAAACGGGTTCCCTCAAGGGATTATCAGAATTCTTAGTTGTAAACTATTTTTTCATTTTTATTTTATTTAATATTTATTTATTTAAAGTGGTGAGCGAGGTCCATAAATATTAGCAACTGGAACTAGACACTCATGACTGACATCAGTTCCTAACACTATGCCGGCTTGACTGGGTATGATGGCAATTCGAGCCTTATCCCGAAATGTGTGGATTCACTCTACAGGGTTTATCGGTACAATTACCCCTATTAATCCGCCTACCTAATTTCGTGATATTTATATATGTATTTATAACACCGCTTGAATCTAGACGTACTTCTACCGTCTTACAAGCCAATACTCAAAAGAGTTTGCAACTAAGAACACCAATGGGGTGTATCACTAACTTTTATCACGATAGATGGCGCATCATAGGTGGTACCTAATAGAACTGTCAGTTGCATAGAAAACTTGTATTTTTATTAGAAAATTTATTATTTTCTGGATATAAGGCCGAAGTGAGCAGCTTTTAAGTGTACAAATCGAAATTTCCAAGCGAAATCAAAAATATTGCGATCTCAAAATTGCCGTTCTATTAATTAAACCTTTTTTGATTTTAAATACGGTGTTTGCTTTTCTAATTCGTCGTTTAGAATAAAATTAGAGATGAAACGGATAGTGGTTTGGCCGGATACCGGTTACCGAATATTCGGCAAGCTACGAGGCCGGAGCGCCGGATATCCGGCAACCGAATATTCGGCCCTCTATCGCGTTACATGACGCGACCAGTTAGATTTAAAATTATTATTACCAACAAATGCAGAAAATTTGGTATTCATTCACCATAATTTGCCACTTGTTAATTTTGAGTATTAAGCTAATTAATAAAATAAACTGTGTCCATAACGTAGTGTGGTATCATTTTCTTCGTATAAAATAATGAGAATGTTTTGAATATACTTATCCGGCATCCGACCGGATACTGAGTTACTATCCGGTATCCGGCTGGATAGTAAATATAAGGCCGGATAGGCCGGATATCGGATAGTTACCGGATATCCGTTTCATCTCTAGTTAAAATTCATTTTTCTGCTATAATAATAAAAAAACTATAAAAACATTTAAAAAATGATCCGTCATAGGTGTAAACGGTACCAGTGCCGCTAGCGACATCTGCAAAAAGCTTTGCCTGATAACCCCATTTAGAGGATCCCTTGAATGTACCCGTGTGACAGCTGAAAGGAATGGTTGAACGGAGGACCTGTTGAGGAATTTTAGAATACAGATATAAGTCAATGGTTTCAATGAATGAAATCTTCGAGGTGAATAGTGTAAGTAAATGGAAAGCTGGCGTTACGCACAATCGTGACTGTTACTATTGGGTCTACATGTATATACCTACTTGTATATGTTTTCTCTTGAATAACAAGTGATAACTATGTTATGCCAGTGTTAAGCTAGACATAGTGATAACTTATTATTATTATTAAATTATTAAATTCTTTATTGCACAAAATAAGTGTACAAAGGCGAAGATTAATGCCTACAAGGCATTTTCTAACATCTAACCTTTGGGAGAGCGTGAGATTAAGGGTAGTGCCGATATCAAGTTTAACAATATAGAATATACTACACACACTACATACTAATAGATACTTACACTGTTACATAAATTACACATATACCTATAAATAAACGTACATACACATATATATTATGCCAAATATATATTTTTGCCTGATGACGACTCCTGTTTGTCTAGAAATAAAGCAGTGACCAAGCGCTTAAAAACGTGGACAGACGGCGCGTGTCTAATAGCGAGTGGTAGCTTTTTCCACTGGCGGGCTGCAGACACAGTATACGAATCTGAATATCTGCTAAAGAGCGAAGTGGAAGGTTGTGAGTATCACACATGTTTTCAAAATGGGATTTAAGATATGCAGGCGCATGAGGGTTGTTCAGGATACCATACAGAGACACGAGGAGATGGGTAGATCTTCGAAAGCGGATATTGAGCCATTTCAACTGATTACGAAAATGAGAGTTATGATCATATTTACGCAAGCCGTATACATAAACTTCAACTCACGACAATCCTCACTGTAGTTTTTGATTGTTAATGAGTTTTCCATTGAAATATTTTATTAAGTTGTAATTTACCAATTTGATCCCAAATGTAATTAAGATTTCGACAGGGATTTGTTATCACGGTTTAGGATCAAACATATTTTATTTTAAACATTAAAATTTTAGTATTTTAATAACTTTGACTAGATTGTATTATTGAGTTTTAGCTAACAATTTTGAATCCAATTTAAAAATAAATATCGATAGG
Source organism: Tinea semifulvella (assembly GCA_910589645.1). NCBI lineage: Eukaryota > Metazoa > Arthropoda > Insecta > Lepidoptera > Tineidae > Tinea > Tinea semifulvella. Next base: position 7,905,980 of record OU342595.1, on the reverse strand, counting down.
GATTTTTAAAAAAGTACAATCTACGAGTACACAAAGCAGACCACGCTCACGACAAACCTCACTTTACTTTTTGATTTTTATTGACTTATCGATTGCAATATTTTATCAAGTGGTAATTTACCATTTTGATCCCTCATTTAATTAAGATTTCGACAGAAATTTATTATCGAGGTTTAGGATCAATCATATTTTATTTTAGACATATAAATTTTAGTCTTTTAAAAACTTTGACTAGATTCTTTTATCGAGTTTTAGCTAACGATTTTGATCATAATTATCGATTAGAAAAGTAACAATCTAGATTTTTTATCGAATACAATAACACACAAAGCAGACCACGCTCACGACAATCCCCACGGTCCACTCGTGGGCCGTGCAGTACGAAACAACTAGTCTTATATATAAAATTCTCGTGTCACAATGTTAGTAACCATACTCCTCCGAAACGGCTTGACCGATTTTTATCAAATTTTATGCATATTCGGTAGGTCTGAGAATCGGCTACTATATATTTTTCATACCCCTAAGTGATAAGGGTTGTCCACCCCTAACATTTTTTTTTTTGGACATTTTTTTTTTTATAATGTGCCATTAAAAAATGCATACAATCCTAAATTTTCACCCTTCTATCACCAACCCCTATTTTTTAATAGTCATTTTAGTAATTTAATCATTTTCCATCCCGCTCGATAACTGATCAATTATCACTTGGTAAGTTATCCCCACCAGTTGAGCCTAACATTTAATTGAAACTTATTACATGGTAATATTAGTATCAAGACAGTTTATTCCTGCTATAATTAGTGTTACCAGTGCTAGATTTTTTAAATTTTCCGCGCTTTTTCTGGGTCCACACTCATTTGCCAGACTATACCGGTGTCACTTCCCAGTAAACAGCACGGAGTAGGGATGAGACCGGAGCCGGTAATACGATATATATATAGTACGATATATATAATAAATAAAATAAAAAATGTTTGGTGTTTTGTTATTTCTATATTCGCTCATCGCTCACAGCGCTCCATGCCTCTTTCACTCATATACCACATCCTTACACACTTACAATAAGTTAGTTATTTTTTTCTACACTAGAAATTCCCTAGAAATAATTTATATAATAATAATAATAATAAATATTTCCAGACAGGTCACACAGCGCCATCTAATGTCCGTGGTAAGCTACGGGGCTTGTGTTACGGAAACTAGATGGTTGATAAACTACATATTATACTTTTTTTTTGTAAATATATACATATTATACATATAAACACCCAGACCGAGACAAATTATACAATGTACAACTTGCCCCCGGTGGGAAACGAACCCACGACCTCCCGAGTTCACAGCAACGTTTGTTACCACTAGACCACGGAGGCGGTCAACATTATGGACAACATATGGCAAAACAACGTTTGTTACCACTAGACCACGGAGGCGGTCAACATTATGGACAACATATGGCAAAACAACGTTTGTTACCACTAGACCACGGAGGCGGTCAACATTATGGACAACATATGGCAAAACAACGTTTGTTACCACTAGACCACGGAGGCGGTCAACATTATGGACAACATATGGCAAAACAACGTTTGTTACCACTAGACCACGGAGGCGGTCAACATTATGGACAACATATGGCAAAACAACGTTTGTTACCACTAGACCACGGAGGCGGTCAACATTATGGACAACATATGGCAAAACAACGTTTGTTACCACTAGACCACGGAGGCGGTCAACATTATGGACAACATATGGCAAAACAACGTTTGTTACCACTAGACCACGGAGGCGGTCAACATTATGGACAACATATGGCAAAACAACGTTTGTTACCACTAGACCACGGAGGCGGTCAACATTATGGACAACATATGGCAAAACAACGTTTGTTACCACTAGACCACGGAGGCGGTCAACATTATGGACAACATATGGCAAAACAACGTTTGTTACCACTAGACCACGGAGGCGGTCAACATTATGGACAACATATGGCAAAACAACGTTTGTTACCACTAGACCACGGAGGCGGTCAACATTATGGACAACATATGGCAAAACAACGTTTGTTACCACTAGACCACGGAGGCGGTCAACATTATGGACAACATATGGCAAAACAACGTTTGTTACCACTAGACCACGGAGGCGGTCAACATTATGGACAACATATGGCAAAACAACGTTTGTTACCACTAGACCACGGAGGCGGTCAACATTATGGACAACATATGGCAAAACAACGTTTGTTACCACTAGACCACGGAGGCGGTCAACATTATGGACAACATATGGCAAAACAACGTTTGTTACCACTAGACCACGGAGGCGGTCAACATTATGGATAACATATGGCAAAACAACGTTTGCTGGGTCAGCTAGTATTAATATTAATAAGTGTGTAACACCTTATTTGTTTTTTTTTTTATGTATTTAATATGAATTTATGTGTATTTGTACTTTTATGTATTGTTGAATATTTAATTAATATTATTTTATTTTGTAAATGTTTCACATTGCCAGTTGCACGTTTCTACTTAAATGCTCTGTATTGTCCCAAAGGTTGGCTGCTAGAGAATGCCTAGCGGCATTAAGCCCGCCTCTTGTACGTAGTGCAATAAAGTTTTAAATAAATAAAATAATATCATCATTTTTTTCATCATTACAGCCCCTACTGTCAAAGTCAAAAGTCAAAATATCTTTATTCACGTAAACCTATTACAGGCATTTATGAAACGTCATTAATTTAATTATTTTGAATGATTCTACTCCTGCTAGTAGAAGACTAAGCAGCAAAGTGGTCCAATAAGTAAGCTGTTAGCAGAAGACCAGCAGCTTAGCAAATTCCAGTGACCTGTTAATGTTTAATCTGACTGAGAAAGGAATCTGCAAGGAAAACTCAGCTATATCAGATTTACAAAATAAAACATATACAAAACTGCACCACAACGATCAATTATTAACCTTTTAAATTTAGTTATCAGTACCTATGAAAATACAATACCAGGTACAGCAGTAACCCACCTGGCAAGTCAGAATTTAGGTAGACTACATGCCTATGTGCAACCCGAAAGTCGACAAAACTAGAAACTGCGTCCTAGACCTCCACTGTTGGAGATGGGCCTTCCAGAACATATATCTGGAAAATTTGGCCTACACTCGCCACGCTGGCCAGACGGCTTGGCGAGGATATGATGTCAATTTTTATTGACGATTTATTAATGATTCCACAAGTCGGTATTAGTGGAACCGGGACCGACAGCTTAACGTGCTCTCCGAGGCACGGGAACGGTGGTGTTGTAAATCTATGACAAATGTACGTAAGAAAAGTGCATTTCTCATTGGTACATGCCGGGTGGGTGGGTTCTTACAACCGAGCCCCCACCGCGCCAAAATAATATATTTATTAACATTATCCATTGCCACTAGTTTCTCAAAGTCTAAATTTACGCAAACGAGTAGGTCTAAACATGTACTCAGTCGTAATAATAAAATCTTTTTTTTTTTTTTTTAAAGTTATTTATTAGATTCACATGCATGCGTTTTTTAATAATATATTCAACCTTCAGCTTGAAGATAAGTAACCAGTTTCTTCGCAACAACACGATGGTTAATATTATTATTACTATAAAAAACGAATAAACCTAGACACATGATGGCAAGCGGAACGCCAAAGGAGAATGAAAGCAACTGTGATTGTCATTACGGTAGCTTTTCCCGTACACCCGTATTCTAAGACGTTTTCCCAATGACCACTCAATTATTCCTTCCAGTTGTCAAACGCTCAGATTATATATTTTTTTAAGTTTCTTTAAAGGACATTGTACAGAATACATCAGCCCTAAACACGTAATTTATTTGCATAATATATGTTTATAACAGAGTTTATAACCGAGTTGGGGATCATCAAATTCCAGATGCTGCAGAATTTTATGCTTTTCTTGGAGTCACTCGCGGCATTATAGCCTAAACACGTCGGGTATAATATGGGAGTTTACAGCGCGGGAAAACCGCAAAAAATAAACTGCAACTTGAGCCCCATATTTAAAGTCCAATTTATCGTTTTCCATAATTATTCACATTGCAGCATTTTATCAAACAAAACAATGCCACTTTAGACCAACAATATCCACAGTAAATTAATTAACAAAACAAAAACTTGCATTTGACATGTCTGCGCAAAATGGCGCGAAGAACTCGTAATTTTTTAATACAATTTTCCCGTTATTGGTAGGCAAAAGGCCGAGCCCATACAGCCTGTTTATTTTTTTTTAACGAATAGGCAAAGAATCTTAAGAGTCCAGCCATTGTCTTGGATGTACCCAAAATGGAAACAGCATAAGAAATTCAAATTTCTTATTGGATATTTATTTACTTTTATTATCGGTTATCTACAATAAATGTTCTATTTATCAAAGCAAGTAATAAACAGTAACTCAATATATATATATATACTCTAAGACGTTTTATCAACGGTTCCCCACTCAACCATTCCTTCCAGCTGTCAAACGGGTCAATAGATACTCAAAATCGGTAAAGTGTGCGATAACGGGAAAACTGTAAACAAAAATTATAATTTTAAACGTCTGTTTCTAATTTTGAACTGACACTATATACCAATGAACACTGTCATCTATGTCCTATATAATCTGTACGTTACCTCCCTAGTGTGGGTCTCCAATAGAAAAACATGTACATTTTTATTGAAAAGAAACGATTATTATTGTCATACTAAACTAAACTAGACTACATATATATATATTATATAGTATATTATTCTAGTTGTAACATGACTATAATTGCTATAATAGGGTGTAACTCGTGTACTCGTAAATAATATAAATAAATATAACTAAATACCAATTGTATTATTATTATTATTATTAAATACTTTATTGCACTTTACTTAAAAGTTACTTACTTATCTTGAACATATTTTGTTAGGTAACCCATCAACGCCGCTTTTTCTACCGTATTTTATTAGGTATATAAAAAGTCGATTTCATTCGGATATGGAATAACTGATCGGCGAAGGTAGCTCCTCTACGGATCTTGTACTATAGGTACTATAGTTCGGGTTGCCATAAAGGGTGTACATATGCACTGCCACCGTATTTAACTATCCCGTCCTGTATTGCCACATGCCCCATATTCGTCCCGTATTTCGACAGGAAAGCAGTTTGTCTCACACAATCATGCTATCTATGTAGTTGATAAGCCGCGTGTCGGCGTTGAATGTGTTATGAGTTTTAGACATCGAAAGAGAAAACGTCCCGTATTGGTTCCTAGAAGTTATGGCAACCCTTGACTTGGCATTATAATAGTGCCTCCGAATGTAGTTTATACATTTATAAACTACCTACAAAGTCAGGCATTGAGCTTAACGACGGTCAAGGCTACGCACATTTCCTTAAACGGTAACAAGTGCTTATTTATGGTAAGATTATTCTAAAGTCTAACACTAAGTACAGGATAAGCTGAGCAGTGTATGGGCACACGATACTTAGGTTTCTTTTTTAAATACTGATCACTACATTTGACATCACGCTCACGGTACGCGAGGTCCAAAAATGGACGCAACTGACGCCAGCTAAAGACGTCCGACATCAGTCCTTACAATTATACCGGCCTATTAAGATGCTTATTCACACTTCGCTTGAAGGACTCGGAGTTATATGAATGGGTAGATACACTGAATGGAGAGACACACAGATGTAAGAGTCTCCAAATTTATATGTACGCGTAGGGATAGTCGCTACCATACTGTCAATATTTTGACCTGTGCATGTGGTTCGGTTCCGGAATAGAGAAGAAGGGATAAGGTTGTGGAGCTCTTGCTTTACTTAATAATGTGATCACAAATGTGAATAATTATGGAAAATAATAAAAGTGACACTAAATACGGGACACAAGTTGTAGTTTGATTTTTGCTGTTTTTTGGAAGCTGTGAACTCCCTTAACCCGACGTGTTTGGTCGATAATGTCGCGAGTGACTCCAAGAAATTCATGATAACCTCAATGACTTGGCTGTATGGGCTAGACCCTTTGCCTTCCCTATCACCTCATTCATGATCCATCAGGAGAAGAGAACACAAACAACATAGTATACTGGGTGACTTTTATAGTGTTACGTTAGACTAGAAAAATATATTAGTCTAACCTAAGACCATTCAAAGTCATCCCGTATATAAGTAGATCAATTATTAAGTAACAAAAATACTATTAATATTTCGTTTTTTGGGATAAATTCTTGGCTTTTACTTACTTAAATAAAGTTATGCTGACCATGAATATATCTCTGGTGCCTTTATTTAATATTACTGGAGTGAATAATAATTTTGGAATAAAAATAAACCACGATACAACCTTGTTCTTCGCACGGATGAGGAAGTCAAACCTGTCCTAAAGTGATTCTTTTAAAATTATAATTATAGACATATATCAATAAGACCGGCACAAATTAAATAATGACGTTAGTCCCTTTGATTGTGAATTATTTAGAATTATGCTAGTAGTTTATAAGCCATAAGCGAGGTTTTTAATAGTATCAGACGAGTGTTTTAATACCTAGTTATGTGCAGTTTCATATACCAATTTATCTACTCTCATACATTGGGATTGAACCTACTAAATAAAAGATAAAAGTTAAAAGATTAAGAACGAAATGCTATACAACAAAACGTATTGAATGGCGCTAATTTTTATTTTGTTTTTTTTTTAAATGACCATGGTACAGAATACATAAGTCCTAAACAATGAAATGGCGCCAAAACCTAGCGTATGACCGCGCACGCGCTATGGCGGGCGCTGCCATAGACAAGTAAAAATTGGAATCAAAACTTTTTTGTAATGGAACCTTTGCCTTAAAAAAAAAAGTGTTATATAATATCTATTATTCTATTTTTAAAATGAATTATAACATCATTTTCTTAGAGAAAAAGTGTTATAATGTGATTCTATTTTAAAATTTCAGCAGTATGTTTATAAAGTATGTCAATATAAATTCGTTTTGAAGTTTGTAATTCGCATTTTACGATATGAGAGTAGATAAATATATTTATATAACTGTAGGTATTGTGACCTCATAGGAACTCATAGCTAAATTTAAAAGGTTATTAATTGATCGTCGTAGTGTAAGTTTTGAATAGCAGCATTATTAGCCTAGCTGATTCCTTTCTCAGTCAGATTAAACATTAACAGGTGTTTGGAATCTGCTTAACTGCTGGTCTTCTGTTAACAGCTTATTCATTGGACCATTTTGCAGCTTAGTCTTCCACTAGCAGGAGTAGAATCATTCAATATAATTAAATTAATGACGTTTCATAAATGCCTGTAATAGGTTTACGTGAATAAATATATTTTTACATTAACTTTGACCTTATTTATGTAGTATATATATGTATGTGTGTTTTTATTAATAAAATAACGATTAAAGTTAGTATTTATTATATTTATTTATTTAATAAGTAAATTATATATATAAGTAAGTTTTTATCTAAGTATATGTTAAATATTTAGTTGTAACATTATTATGGTTTTGTTTTATTTTCATAGCACCTAGAGTTGTTCAAATTAGTTCCAAAGGTTTGGCTGTCAGAAAATGTCTACGGGCATTAAGTCCGCCTTTTGTACTCTGTGCAATAAAGTCTTGAAATAAATAAAAAATAAAGTAAAAAATTGCGATGTATTAGATTTACACAATATAAGGAAAAGAAACATACAAAAACTTAAAAACAAATCAAACTTAATCTAAATTTGCACAATAAAATAAAGATAACATGGAAATAAATAATAATAATAATATAATATAGAAATAAATTGAGAATCAAATTCATTTAATAGGCACTAAATACCTAAATTAAAATTTTAATTAATCAATGTATAAATATTTTTTTAAATAATATTTATTTATAGGTATGTTTTAAAAGTTTAGTTTTTGCTTACTTTCTTAAAATTAAAAACAAATAAAATTTAAAATTTAGGTTTAAATAACTACAGAGAGATAGAGTTCTTCGCGCCATTTTGCTCGGACATGTCAAGTCTAAGTTTTTCGTTTTGTAAATTAGTTTACTGTGGATATTGTTAGTCAAAATTGGTGTTATTTTGTTTAATAATGTGCTACGTTGTGAATAATTATGGAAAACAATAAATTAGACTATACGAGTATATGGGGCAGAAGTTACACTTTATTTTTTGCGGTTTTCCCGCGCTGTGAACTCCCGTATACCCTTTGTGTTTGGGCGTATTGACGTGAATTACTCCTTGGAAAGCATCAAATTCTGCAACACTTGGAATTTAATGAATATGAACTCTGTTATAAACATATAATATGTAAATAAATTACGTGTTTAGGGCTGATACAATGTCCTTTAAAGACACTTAAAAAAAAAAAACTACAGATACTTCTTTTGATGCAATCCAGCCAATGTTTTTTGTGAAACCATTACCGCTCTAAAGTGTCACGACAGAACATATTATTGGTTGTCTAAATTAAAAGTTTAAACACATAAATTCATAAGTTTATTTTGAATTTAAATAATATACTTAATATAATTATGCACCCGCGTTTCTTAATTGCCCATTACGAATGCAAAAGTTCACGGTTGTTGCACGAACGCTGATTACTGTACCGCTAGCCAATAAAAAAACATTTATTTGGCTGTATTTGTATTTGCATCAACATTTAATTTACTAAAGGTAATTTTGCAGACGAGAGGCATTCATTCTAATAATATAAATGTGAATTGGCCTGTCACTTTACTTGTAGAACATGGAAAAATGAGTTTAAGGGATGTAAAAAAATATTTTGCCAAACTAAATCTCAACTGCCTCCGTGGTCTAGCGGACAAGTCCGTGGATTTTGACTCGGAGGTATCGGGTTCGATTCCTGGTCGGGACACAAAAATATTAATAAATTAATATTTCATTTATTCGTGATATTTCTCGAGTTTGGTACGGCTGGAGACGTCGACGAGCTTGCCACTTGTCATGATTGGCCTATAGTAAAGTTCGCTAAATGTGAATCCGCTTCTTAATAAGCGTGGTTTCTGACCACCCCGGAAGGGAAAACGGTTGTGATGATACCATACTTTTTACTTTTTTAAATTTTCAACCTATAACAAAGAAACAGTACACGTACCTATAATTAAAAACTACATTAAATTAATCATAAACAAATAAATGCGGCGGTTGAGAACCTCAAGCTGCGCAAATACGCCAACCTCACTACAGGTTACGAGTTTGAGCCGTTTGGGGTCGAGACGATGGGACCATGGGGATCAACAGCCAAGCGTCTGGCCAAGGAGTTGTCCAAACAGCTGACGGAAAAATCTAGAGAAATTATTTCTACCAACGTATTAGCCTTGCTAAACAGAGGGTACATGTTGCCAGTCTTTTTGGGACTATCTCTGACTCTGATGGGACGTCACTTAAGGACATTTTTTTATTTTTAGTTAGTTTAATGTTTTAGTGGATTTAGTTTATAGATATTTTATTTTATTAATTTTCTTTAAGTATTTTGTAATTACGATTTCATATTGTTTAACAAAAATATTTGTTTTTTTAATCTACAAATAAAAATGTCCCATCATTAAAGATAGTCCAATAGCGAGTCTTGAGTTTCACCAAAACGAAGTCTCTGTCACTGTAACGATTACAATTAAAAATTGACCTTTAAAATAAAACTCATACATTCGACGCCATTTATTACTAACCTAACCTAATTGATGTCATAAACAATTGCTAGCCATACCGTCACCAGAATTTTCTGTCAGACGTTCGGACAACTCCTTGGCTGAGGATTTTTATTTTTTTTATACTAAGCACGACGTGTGACACCGCGCCCACCTGATGGTAAGCGGTACGCGAGGTCCAAGAATGGGAGTAACTGACGCCAGCCTCAGACGACCGACATCAGTCCCTACAACTATGCCGGCCTATAAAGATGCTCTTTCACACTTCGTTTGAAGGACTCCAGGTTAAACACACTGGCTGGGAGAGCATTCCACATCTTCAGCGTGCGACAGATGTAAGAATCTCCAAATTTGTATGTACGCGTAGGGATAGTGGTCCCCATGGTCCCATCATCTCGACTCCAAATGGCGCAAACTCTCGTTTAAGGTTCTCGTACATACATAGTAAAAGCTTGTACAAGTGAAAGATTTGTTCTGCTTAATTAATATGGTTAACGACTGTGGAATTGCTGTTGAGAAAAACCACGTTAGTTCTGTCTTAGGTTAGGAGTCAGTTACACGGGTAACTTTTAATTTTAAATATTTTTTTATGATGATACCTGATGGTAAGTGGGGAGCGAGATCCATGAATGTTAGCAACTGTAATCATACACTCATGACTGACATCAGTCCCTAACACTACGCCGGCTTGACTGGACATGACGGCAATTCGAGCCTGATCCCGAAATGTGTGGATACACTTTACTGGGTTTATCGGCACGAACGATGGATACTTCCCCGCCCCGGCAGACTGGACCAATTACTAACAGTCTGCCTACCACCTATTAAAATTATGCGTCATACGTTTATTCATTTAATTAAATAATAATTATACGGGTAGTATTGCAGTAATAAATTATGCATCTCATAGCACAAATATAATTCTAATATATCTTCTTACACTTAAAATAAAAATATTCAAATTCAAAATCATTTATTTGTTTAGACACAGGTTAATATTATAAACAACAGGTATAGGTTATAAAGGTGCACCAGTGCTCTGCCCATAGGGCGTACAAATATTAGTAATTGTGGATAGCATTTAAATTTTAATACATACACGTAAAGAAAATTGAGATACAATAAAAAAATATAAATGACAATATTATTCATGTCTAAAATTAATATTAATAAATTATAAGTTAAGCAAAATGTCATGTAATTATATTTTTGTCTGTAAAAAAGTCATTGATTGTGTAGTATGTCTTGTCAATTAGTATAAATTTAAGTCTTCTCTTCATTTCTCCTAACTCTAGCTCCTGTAGTCTCAACGGTATTTTATTATATATTTTTGCCGTCATGATTAAAGCACTTTTATGTAACAAAGCTTTCTTGCTAACTAATGGGTATATTATATTTTGATGACGTTTACTTCTGAGACGGTTTTGGTATAGTCCAGGATTCGTTTTTACGAATAAAACTGATTCATAGATGTACAGACTAGGGAACGTCAATAATTTTAATATTATTATTATATATTATTTCCCGATCAGTACAATTACCCCAGTAAATAATTCCGTTCGTAATGTAGATGAGACATAACCATGGTATGATGAAAGCAGCACCTTTTGGTTGACAACCTTAGACAGCATGTCAATATCAGATACTATAGTTAGTCACAAATAATTAATTAATGATACTCAGAAAAAATTCATACACCTGCACGTGCACGTATGTCACGTTGAAAATTATTGTCACAAAAGCATACAAAGGTAAATTAGTAGAATAATATAGGGTGATGTGTTTGTGAACCATATAGTTGCGGAAACGGTTCTTGTTGCAACTGGGTTTAAGACGATGCGTCGGCAGACGTAAGAAAATAGCCCAGGTTATCAAACTAAATAATTATAATAACGAGATATACAAACGAATAGTGTTAATAGTTGCTGATGCAGCACACAGTTGCCGAGAGGCTGGTTACAGTAAAACAATGTTTAATGAGGATGGAGGAGGATGCACTGTATTGTTAATTTATGTAAGTACTCGTATAGTTTTATTGTGTCAAAAATAGGGACACTGCCTTCTGGAACCCAGAATTTCTTTTCCAGAAGGCAGTGCTCACTAACTGAAATTATTCGATTATGATCCAATAAACATTATTTTATTTTATTATTTTTAAACACATACTGATGGAAACGGTTATAAAATATACCTAAGTTTTTCCAGTAAAAACGCGAGAATATGGATAATAACTTACAACCTTAGTTTTTATATGCAATTTAAGTATCTTAAGATAATTTAGAAATGAACTAAATATATTTACTTTACAATAAATATAAGGGATAATTAATTTACAAAAAAGTTTATATGATTTATTATAGAACAGAACTACATTCTGCAAACGAAAAGTTGTGATAAGTACTACTGAATAGGTAGTTCGCGCAGGGAGCTTTTTATTTTAATTTTAGTCTCAAACCAAATGATGAAAATAGTTTGGGACATTCACCGACCATTGAGTCCATAAGTACTAAAAAGCTATGCTGACTTTAGACTTTATTTGCAGTAAACATCGACTAAATTATGGATTATATATATAAACGATTTCGGAATAAGGGATTATAGGATTATGGGATTACAGGGTTAGTATTAGTGATTAAGGATATAAGACGATTACGGAATAAGGGATTATAGGATTATAGGGTTGGTAGTGATTAAGGATATAAGACGATTAAGGGAATAAGGGATCATAGGATTACAGGGTTAGTATTAGTGATTAAGGATATAAGACTATTACGGAATAAGGGATTATAGGATTATGGGATTACAGGGTTAGTATTAGTAATTAAGGATATAAGATGATTACGGAATAAGGGATTATAGGATTAGATGATTATAGGATTACAGGGTTAGTCGATTTACGCATTTGACAAGAGATTAAGGATTAAATAATTATAGGATGTAGGATTAGAAACAGTCCTCTTAATCATTTAATTAGATAATTATAGGATTATAGGATTACGGGGTTAGTAGTGATTAAGGATATAAGACGATTACGAAATAAGATATAAGGATCAAAGGCTTAAAGGATTTGATAATTATAGAATTAAACGATTTATAGTAATTAAAGAGATAAGAATTTAAGGATATACGGATTTAAATATTATGGATTAAGGATTAAGACATTACCGATTAAGGATGGATTAGAGAATTAAAGGACTACTAGTTGAATCCTTGATCGTAGTAAGTGATCAAAAACCATCTTACACACTCAGCAATTTAAATTGCACGTCTAACGGCACCTTAAGCTTGTACCAATTTTCGCACGCTCCTAAATATCAGAGCATGGTCGATAAAATAGTTTTTATCGCGCAGGTAATTGTTAAGTTTATAAAAATACACGGTATTTCTTATAATACCAGGTAATTGGAAGAATCGGTAAAAAAGTGCTTAAAGTAGTAAAATAACGAGGTATAATTATTTTAATGCAAGGTCTTCTAGACAGAGAAACTCGGTTGTATGAACTTCAAAATCCTAAAAAGGCGGGTTCGAACCCCGGCATGTACCAATGAGAAATACACTTGTACATTTGTGATTTACAACATTAAATTTCCCGTGGCTCGGAAGACCTCTTTATGCCGTCGGTCCTGGTTGCACTTATACCAACTTGTGGAATCGTTAATAAATTGTCATTAAAAAAATAAATCAACCCTATTTTAAATAAAAAAGGTGGGTACCTATTTTAAATAAAAAAGGTGGGTACCTTTTTTTATTAAAATGATTATCCGAAAAACATATCCATCGTGATAAATACCTAAAGGCTGGGGAGTGTTATTATTAATTGGTCTCGCCTACAGCCGAGAGACGAAATAGAGAGAGAAAGAATTACGTAAATCAACGTTCGCGCGATCGTCGACAGACAGACAGTATGAGTGGCGATATTTTAAGGAAATCTTTTCAGCACCGTACCCTAATATTTGATTACTGACTAATTAAAATAATAAATACATAGTTCTCTATTTATTAGTAGAGCTTCCAAGACGGAATCATACAGTATTTGGTTGGGTAGGGAGAGGAGTCGAATGGTGGATGGTGAGCGTATTATCGCGCAATAAAATAAAAAAGGGAGGCCTCCTTTTCTTAAACCAGCCTATTGTCGGTCGCAAGGCCGAGACACCATTCTTCTCATCTCTTACCTACCACGATAGACCCGGCACATCTTCTAGATTATAATATGAAAAAAAATGCTCTTTAATAAATTTAATTTAAAATATTTAATGTTGCTGGAAGCATCGATATATATAGATAGGCCCTCACTGATATAAAAACGTTCTCGCAAAACCAATCGAAATCATGTAGCTGCACCAACAGTCGCGAGCGACGCAAAGCAAGTGTCGAGAGCGAATAATATTAATATTTATTTATATCGAGTGAAAATAGTCTTTTTGTATGCATAGTAACAGAATTTTCATAAAATATAATTTCTTGAGAATTGACCCCCAAAGTTGGTAGGTACATGTGGCAAACGGCACGTTTTTAGAGTGCGTTTTGTATCTATATACATCGATGGCTGGAAGTAAATAATTATATCGTAATTCTAAAGAAAACCAATCTGTAAATAAATTGCCAAATTCATATATAAAATGTGTTTACTGTTTACGCAATGCCTTGAATTGAATTAAATTACACAAGTCATCATTGTTTTATTAGATCATGGTGAAGTCATCATTTGCGCAGATATAAAATATAAATTGTGGTTTTTCAAGCTGCGCAAATATGCCAATCTCGTATATGTTACGAATTTGCTCCGAGACGATGAGGACCCTCAGCTGAGCGCTTGGCCAAGGGGTTTTTTTTTTAAGTTGGTGATTCGATAAATCATCAATGATACGACCCCAGTCTGAAGGGTCACTGCCGGAGGACGCAAAAAATAAACTGCAACCTGCGCCCCATATTTAAAGTCCAATTTATTGTTTTCCATAATTATTCACATTGCAGCACATTATCAAACAAAACAACTCCACCTTTGGCCAATAATATTCACAGTAAATTAATTTACAAAACAAAAACTTGCACTTGACATGTCCACGCAAAATGGCGCGAAGAACTCTTATCGTTGCTATACAGAGAAATGTTGCTAGGCTCTAGAGATGTTTTTTTGTTTATGGGTAGTTAAAATTTTGATTTGGTTTAGTTTATATTTTTTTATTTTATTTTTATTAAGAGCGCGTAACGCTTGTGCTTCGCTTTCACAACACAACATTTTGAAAGATTATTCAAGTCTTAAGAGTGTACTTTAATAATAAAAATAAAAAAAAATGTTAAATAAACAAAAGGCGGATACCTATAGGCACTCTCTTCCAATCAATCTTTTGGTCATTGAAACATAAGAGGTGAGGTTATGATAAATAAACAACAAATATTAAGGAACAAATAAATACAAAATACTTACAACTAAAGTATTAAATTACATATATAAGTGGGTATATACGACATACATATACAACATACATACATATAAGTACTACACTACATTACAACATCTTTGGACGATACAGACAAGAACTTTATTGGAATTTCAAAAAGTGAGTGTTAAGCAGCTTTTAGAAGATGGCCCTGCTTGGGCCTTGGCGGATATTAAAATGTAGTCTATTAACGTTTTAGGAAACAAAAATGACCTAAATTTAGGAGATATATTAATCATAGATCTGTTTTAGTAAACGCGCACAACTAAAAACAAAAATAAAGAAAATACAAAATAAAATTTTAATTACGTTTTAAAACGACTTTCTGATTGCTTCGCTATTTTTTTTATTGTTATTGTTAGGTGTCTTAAGGGCCGGTATTTTAATCGTTGTTTACGCTGTGATCAATAAAGCGTGCTTATCATAATCCATTTAGCAAAGTGGTCAGAAACCATGTGTTTAATTATAAACATAAATGATGGCAACACCGCTCTCCGCCGTTTTTGTAGGCTGGCAAGCGTTGTCGCCATCCGTCAATTCGAAACGAATTCAAAAAATGTGTGAACGCATTAAAAGTGATTTTTCTAAATATTCTTTGTTTTAATTAACACCATGCTTTTTTAAGAAGTGAATTCACATTTAGCCAACGACTTTTGTCTCAGAATGAATTAGATTTGTCTATAACAGTCCATTGCCAGTTATGGTCGGGTTCGCCGCACATAGGGGTATTTGGTCGATTTAGGCGGCCAAAATTATTTTGTTGATTATATTGATTTTAAAATATTCTAATAAAAAACATCTTATTGGGTGTAACATTTATTTAGATCAGTAAAATAATATATAAAAAGTATATATATATATTTTTTATTTTAAAAAACTTATTATTTTATCTAAAACTAACTTCTTCATCATCTGACATGTCTCCTTCATTGTCGTCGACTATATTTGGTTCAGTGGGCATGCTAACAGTCTCTGGTAAGAATGAATTTATTTTTTACGTCAAAAAAGTTCAAAGTCGCTAAAATGAGAAATATGCGCTATTCTGCGGCTAATTTTTTGCTCTTGAACAAGGCATCAACTACTATTAAAATTACGAATGGTGATAGGGACGTACAGGGAAGTATACTAAAAGTCTAAATTATTTCAAAAATTATAAAAAATTGTCATTTTTAAACATGTTATTTAAGAAGCCTTGAAACTTTTTTTTTTTTTTTTTTTTTTTATACTAGCACGACATGTGACCTTGGGCCCACCTGATGGTAAGTGGCGCGCAAGGTCCATGAATGTTAGCAACTGAAGTCAGATACTCGTAACTGCCATCAGTCCCTAACACTATGCCGGCTTGACTAGATGCTTTTTCACACTTCGCTTGAAGGACTCCAAATTATAGGAAAGTGGAAACACAGAGGCTGGAAGAGCATTCCACATCTTTATCGTACGACAGATGTATGAGTCCCCAAATTTATATGTACGCGAAGGGATGGTGACTACGGTATGTGGGTGCATATTCTGACCTGTGCGTGTGGTCCGGTTGCGGAATGGAGAGGGAGGGATTAGGTTATAGAGTTCTTCGGAGCACTCACCATAGTATAGCCGGTAGAACACGCTCAGAGAAGCCACATCTCGGCGAAGCTGCAGGGATTCGAGAGTTCCAGATGTAGTGGCATCGTCCACAATTCGTACAGCTCGCCTCTGCAGGACATCGAGAGCATCTGTGAGGTACTTGGCGGAACCATCCCAAAGGTGAGAACAGTATTCTATACATGATCTGATCTGTGCTTTGTACAGCAACAGTCTAATTGAAGGCGGAAAAAACCGCTTCACCTTGTTCAGTATTCCGAGCTTTCTTGACGCTGTTTTGGTGATGCTCTCAATGTAGTTCCGGTGGCTAAGGTCTGAGCGTATTTCCACCCCGAGAATGTTGAAGCTGGGTTGTAGGTCCAGCGTGGTGCTCTGAAGAGTAGGGGGAGGAGAGAAGGGGGACTTCTTGGCCGTCAACGCGCAAGCCTGGGTCTTGTTGGCATTGAACTGGACAAGATTTTGAACACCCCACAAATAGATTTTGTGGAGGGTGTCGTCCAGTTCTGCCGTCATGATGCGCCGTGACTCCTCTAGTTGGTTGCCCACCAAAGCTCGAGGACTCAGATACCGCCCGTGAGCCGTGCTGTCATCTGCATAACAATGAATGTTGCCCAGAGACAACATATCATTGATATGCAGAAGGAAGAGTGTTGGTGACAACACAGAGCCCTGCGGTACGCCGGCGTTCACTGACATGAGATCAGACGCATTCCCATCTACAAGGACACGAATGCTGCGCTCATGTAGGAAGCCAGCTATCCAGTCCACCAGCCGTGGGGGCAGACCATATGCCGGCAACTTGGACAGTAAAGCCTTGTGCCAAACCCTATCGAAGGCCTTGGAGATGTCCAGACTGACCGCCAATGATTCACCATATTTGTCCATTGCCTCACCCCAGACGTGGTATACGAATGCTAGAAGATCACCCGTTGACCGTTTTGGACGGAAGCCATATTGGCGGTCATGTATTACGGAGTGATCCTCTAGATATCTAACGAGTTGGGCGTTGATTATTCGTTCCATTACTTTACACAGTATTGAGGTTACGGCAATGGGGCGGTAGTTGGAAGGGTCTGAACGATCTCCCTTCTTCGGAACGGGCTGCACGTTGGCCACCTTCCATGTTTCCGGCACAACACCAGAGGAGTATGACTGACGGAAAAGGCGCGTGAGGGCTGGAGTCAACTCAGGTGCACACCTCTTAAGAACTACTGCTGGGATACCATCAGGACCATTAGCCTTGCGAACATCGAGCGATCGGAGCACTGCCCGCACATCACACTGCCGAATGCGTAAATCGCGCATTGAAGTGCCGCAACAAGGCAGTGTGGGGGGCTGCGCATTCCCGTCGTCGAGTCGAGAGTTAGCCGCAAAGAGTTTGCCCAAGTAGTCGGCTTTCTCTTTAGCGGTGTGGGCTAGTGATCCATCCGGATATCGCAGAGGTGGCAATGAGGAGCGACAGAAGTTGGTCTCTACAGATTTGGCCAGTTGCCAGAAACTGCGACTTCCTCTTGGTCGCGCGGCTAGGTCTCGGCCAATCTGAGAGACGCGCTGGGACTGAGCTCTGACAAACACCTTCCTGCAAACCTTAGAAGCTTTGTTATAAGCTGACTTTAAGGAACTAATATTGGGGTCAGAGTGAGCCTGACCTCTCACCCATGCCCGGTATGCAGTGTTTTTGGCTGCTACAGCCGAGGCACAATAGTTGTTAAACCAAGGTCTGCTTTTGCCGCTGCTGATGACTCTGGAGAAGGGAATGTAATATTCCATTCCCAGAAGTATCTCATCAGCAACGGCAGCCGCAGACCTGGATGGGTCATCGTCCTTAAAGCAGCGAAGCTTCCATGGGATGGATGCGTAGTACTCACGCAGTCCATCCCAGTCTGCTGACGAGTAGTGCCACACGATACGCTCGACGCCCATCCGAGGAGGAGGCGGAGCACGCGGCACTGTCGTACTTACCAGGCAATGGTCCGAACCACCGAGAGGGGCTAAAACTGAAACATTGTAGCCGGTAGCATGGCTCGTCAGCAGTAGGTCAAGTAAGGAAGGTGTATGTCCGACTACATCTGGAATCCTGGTGTTCTGGGTTACCAGTTGAGTCAGACCGTATGTCAGAGCAAAGTCATGGGCAGTTTTGCCCGCATGGTCGGTTTTAGGGGAACCCAGCCACTGTGCATGGTGAGCATTAAAATCCCCCAAAAACACCATTTCGGCGGTCGGAAACCGCTCCTGCGCATCATCTGTCGCTCGACTCAGGTAGTCGAAGAGCTGAGTTGTCTCGAAGTCACCCCGATGGGATCGATAAAGGCACACGTAGATCCGAGACTGATGCCCCAGATCCACATTCACCCAAAGGACCGAAAAGGAGGAGTCCTCCATGAAACGAAGACGGCGACAACAGACATCATCGCGGACATATAGGCATACCCCAGCCTTCGCGTGGAAGGACTCTTCCAGCGAGTATCCAGGGTAATGCAGGTATGATGTGTCCGCGGGCTTTAGTATCTGTGTTTCCGTCAGAAAAAACATTGCCGGGCGCGCCGTTTCAAGATGATGATGAACGACGTCGAGGTTGGCGTGTAGACCACGAATGTTTGTGAAATCCACGCCAAACTCGGCGGTGGGGGTGTGCACCGCTGTGGAACGTTTCTTCTTATTATTTGTTGTCATGAAGGTTGGGGGCTTGCGATAGAGAAAGAAATGAAAAAATAGAGGAAGAAAAAAAGAAAGAAGTGTGGATGGCGGTGTCGACGCAGTATGCGCGGAAGCCAACTGATGGCTACCTTACCTAAGGCTGCTTAAAGAGAGATATTGGCTGATCCGTCGTACGGAAGGGCCCCCGAACCCCCCCGGAGGCGCTTGTCGGGACCCCACAATCCGGTCACCAACCGGCACAACAAGCGCACCCGGGATTATGCGCAGCATGATGGGGCAGCCAGCCGATGATGGTTGTCATCGGTGGGCCCCTGTACTATGCCGCGGGCGGCCAGCGGAACAACCGTTTCTCCGGGTCTCCCTGACCGACGGGTCACCCCATCTCTCCCAAACAAAGGCTCAGCAGCCGACTGTTTGCCCCATCACAACTGTGTCGACACCCCCCAGCATGTATGGGCATGCCGGCTATTCGAGCCTGATCCCGAAACGTGTGGACGCACTTTACTGGGTTTATCGGCACGAACGGTGGATACCTCCCCGCCCCAGCAGACTGGGCAAATTATCACCATCAGTCCGCCCACCACCTATTTGTTGTTCTCGTTGAAAGTATGTGCCATTTGCAATGATGTCAAATGCCAATTTTTACTTTCAACGAGAATTAATGTTGTAAGCTTGCCATGGTGATATTTATATAAAAAATAACACCGCTTGAAACAAGACTTACTGTTTTACTTACTTAACTTAATTAATTAATTTACTTTTCAGTGTAACAATTATTGATATTAATTGACACTTACCTGAAGTATCAGAATCCATTATTTTAATTTCAAAAAACTATCTGGTTTTATAAATATTTACTTCCAAAGATTTGTTTCCACTAAGAGCGCCGAGAACAGGCACGTACACTGGGTGAGACGATCAGATTCCAACTCACGGGAAACGCGCAGGGTGCACAAAAAAATGACGGGAGGGGTTGATTATTGTTCCCAGATTTGTTGTCTTGCTCTAACTAGCGTTTTTAACTTTCTAAAGTAGTTTTTACAAATTTGACTTTTGGCCGCCTAGATTGATAGAATACTCGTATGTGCGACGTGCACCTTTGAATTCATCTCTTTGTATGTGTGTTATGTAGGTAAGTATATATTATCATATCTTATCTTTCAAACAAATTTATTTTAAGGACCTTAAATCTATAATCATTTAAATAAAATATTATGACATAAACTTAACTACAAATATAAGAATTAATAAATCTTTACTATTACCTAATGACTCTGACATATTTAGAAACTGAGAATTTATTTGACATCACAAAATAAATCCAATACTTTTATAATCTTTCATCAAGTGCATACCTACCGTCTTTCATAATTAACATTCTTGGGATTTAATTTGTAGGACTATACTTATATTTAGGTATACTTTATATATATAATATTATGGATATATATATATATAAACCTTTAATTAATTTCTTAAATTTCATCTATATTTTTTATTTTAGATTTATTGTAGATTTAGATGATTTTAATTTATGCCAGTTTTAGATTTAGTGTAATTGAGACCCCACAATACCGGCCTCCCTAGTGTGGGTCTCCAATAGAAAAACATAGGCTATTATTATTATAGTAGGATTTAATTGGAAATAAACGATTATTATTTCAAGATAAACATAAAAATTTGCAATTTGTCCTGTCAGTATTTCGAATAATGTCGATTCATGCATTTGCTGTAACTCCGCAATTGTGCTGTCATAAAAACACGGCAATAACGTTTTAAAAATATGTAATACATCGTACTTCCAAGGCTATATAATATAGACGAATTGTTTTAAAATACAAATGGCCATTTCCCGCATGTGTTTTTATCGTTTTAATTTAGTTTTATAACATTTAAATGAAATCGTGCAATGTCGGCCTTGATCTCATATGAAAAAGTTTATTCCATTTAAGAACGCATTTTATTTGTGGTAAATATAAGTTACTGCCGACCAATTTTAACACCATGTAAGTAAAGTATCTACTAATAAATGAAACATTATGAATGTAATAAGTGAATGCTTCACACAATAAATCAAAGCACATTGCGGGCATTTTTTTTTAATAATTTAAATGACATTGTACAGAATACATCAGTCCTAAAAACGTTATTTATGCATAATATTTGTTCATAACAAAGTGCATAACCGAGTTGGGAATCATCAAATTCTAAGCGTTGCAGAATTTGATGCTTTTCATGGAGTAATTCGCGTCAAACACGTCCGGTGTTTACAACGCGGGAAAATTGCAAAAAATAAACTTGTGCCCCGTATTTAAAGTCCAATTTATAGTTTTCCATAATTATTCACATCCCCTGTGTTTGAGTTGTCGCTTCAAGCGCTTTTTCACGTTATTTCGCTTAAAATGTCGTTCGACTTGGCGTTGTTCTATGGTTTTCATACGATTTAAGAAATAAAAAAAAATTGGTATAAAAAGCGTTCAAGTCTTTGCTTTGCTTTCAAGTCGAACATACTTCATTTACTTTTATATACCTAAACAGCTCCTCATAACGTATATATGTATTGTATGTAGTATATAGTAGCCAATATAGTGTATAGTATATGTATTATTGTGTACATAGTTGTATGTGTATTTATTTGAATATCTATTGTATGTAAGTAAATAAAGTTTTAAATAAATAAATAGAGATTGTAGCACATTATTAAACACCACTAAAAACAAAACTTGCACTTGAACTCTCCGCGCAAAATAGCGCGAATGACACCTACGTTTTTTTATAGATAACACTGAGGCGTTGATTAACGGTCTTATGTCTTATTTGTATCTTGGTTTTTTAAAGTGACGATACGGTTTGTCGAAAGTATTTAATTTGGTTTGGCAAAGAAGTTAGTAGAGCGAGCACACACGATACAAACGAATCCAAGAATTGTTTAGTTTATCATATTGACAGATACTTAAGTACCGGTACTAAATTTATACTATTAAAGCGATGCTATAGCTCTTAAAAATATTTTTTTTGGGGTTGGAAAAATTTACTTTTAGTTAATCTTAGATTTTTGACGGTCTCTGTGTTCTCGTGGTTAAGACCATAGATTTAGACACGGAGGGTACCAGGTTTAATTCCTGGTCAGGAAACAATATTTTAACTTATTTATTTGTGATATTTTTTGAGTCTTTTACGCTTTATTGACGAGCTTGCTGCTTGTCAACGTGAGCCTATAGCAAAGTTTAAAAACGTGGTTTCAGTCCACCCTACAAGGGGTACGTGGGTGATCATACTTTACAACGTGAAAGAAAAACAAAAACTTTACTTACAGCCGGTTTTTCGAACGTATTTTTGGTACCCACTTATTACTAAATAAAAAATCAAATATTAATTACAAACTACACAAAATTACATACCTATAAACAATGAATAAATGTCTTCCAGAGATAGTCACAAATAGACTGGCAACATTTTCGCTCTGTATAGCGAGGCTAATACGTTGGTCTACCAGCCTTCCTGTCTCTGAGATTTCCCCGTCAGCCGTTTGGCCAACTCCTTCCCCATGGTCCCATCGTCTCGATCCCAAGCGGCGCAAACTCGTAAACTGCACTGAAGTTGGCGTATTTGGGTAGCTTGAGGTTCACAGTAGAAATCGTACTTGTTTTTTTTTTTTGTTTTATCAGGCTTTGGACATAGTATTGTCCATGCTAGCCCTATTGTAAGGTTCCGACAGCTTTCAACTCATCGTACTTGTTAATAATTATAATGTTAATAACTGAACATAGATGGTTTTTGTAATATAATTTAACATACTGTATTGACCTGGTATTTTTGTTAAATTTCACTAATCAATTTGTTATACACTGAACTCTTTAATGACGCTTTACTATGGGATACCTGTTAAAATGAAATGCCTGGTTGAAAAATATAAGTCATTGATTAATACTGATTCAGAATACTGTGCACGTCTATAGATGTCCAACCTCATTCCTTTTGTAATTCTCAGATATTGGCATAAGTTTAGAGCTCTAGCATTAGTTTTGGTTTAGTAAAATTGACAATATCAAAAAGTCAGATTGAAGTAAAGTATCTCCACGATCGATGTAGTCATTAACCACGTTATTTAATATACTAAATTAATATACCAGATCGCTATTTAAATTTTAATTTATTCCAGAATATATATCTGGAGAATTTTGCCTACATCGCCACGATGGCCAGACGGGTTCCTCAGGGCGTGTCCGCTTACAATCTAAATAATAATAACTATGGTTGTTATGTCAAATTCAACATTATATTCGTGCCTGTAAAAGGGCCGTGTCAGCTTTTAATCTAAAACAATAATAATATTTATTAATTCTTAATTTAAAACAAAACAAATTCGTGGCTTTAAAAAGCTGTGTTCAACTTGAGATCTAAATATTATTAATATATGATTTCTATGCAATTCTACGTAATGTAGTCTTCAAACTCTCTAGTAAGCACAACCACATACATTTATAATCCAACACCACAATAATGCCTTTTTAGTTTATTTTAATACCCATCTTTTATAGAACATTTCAATATTGTATTATGGCACTGAGTAGATTATATCTACTTGTGTGTATCTACCTATATTTATGGTACTGTTGTGATCATTGGCAAGTACCGTGACGGAGCAGCGAACCGGTGACGACTGCACATGACGGTCAGAGGATGCCATGCTGCAATCAACCAACCATACATCACATACCTAGTGTTAGTAATCTGCAGCTCTTTGAGGAAATAGTAGAATGCATTGACAAATATTAGTACTTACCTACCTACAAAGCAATCAAAATAAGTACAATATAATTTATGAACAATAAAATATTTTGTATTTGTATTTGTATTATAGTTAAATTTATTAACAAGTACGAACAATAGATGGTTTTATTGTAAATGTTAAGCGTGGTTTCTGAAAAAGGTCGTGATCGCTATGATGATACGAATAAAGAATAGTGTAGATGGTAAGAAATTAGATTTTACATTTTTAATAATCATGTTTCTCTTTTACAGATACCCTTGGAGAAGAATGGTCAAGTTTATTCAAAAATACCACCGCCTCGGAGCAAAGAATTCGTTCCCTATGCAAAGTACACAGCAAATCCGGGCGCTCATCTAACATTTATGAAGCAAAATAATGTCTCAGAACCAGATCTAACAAAAACAAGCCAAAAACCACAAGAACCAATCGAAAATAAAAAGTCCACATTCTGCAGAACATTCCAATCGTTCATACCGAAAATGAGTTTAAACCTAGAAAAAGTAACAGAACAAAACCCTCGAATTTTAGATTTACGCCAAAAACTGAACGAAATCACCAAAAAGCAAGATCGTAATGTCGACAAACAAACAAAGGCCTTAATAAATGATATCACTCAGCAGCTAGATGATAAAAACGAAAGTGATTCTGGTCCATATAGTTTGTTATTTGACCTACAATCAGAAGCTTCAACATCACATCATATTGATGTAAACAAAACAAAGGAAACTGGATCAATTTTTGATAGCCCTTTAGATACTACTCGAATATTTGATAATAAGCCTAACGTTAAAGACTTTGACAATAAACCAATAAAGGAATTTGAGTGTCCATGTGAGAACGACTTTAATGTCTCAACTAAGAAACAGTTTAATGTTCATTCAAGATCAGACTTGAGTCTACATTTTAAGCCACACATTCCAAGTCGATTTGAAAATACGACTCCAAATGAAAACTCAATCAGTAGAACAAACGAAGAAAATTCTTTAGATGATAGTTTGGGTATTTTAACTCCTGATCAGATGGATGATATTTGTTATTTGGAAAATGCTTTCTCACCAACAGTTGAAGGATTGCCCATATTATGCGATAGCGACTCAAAGAATTCCCCTGATAACGGCGACACGCCATCGACTGATAAGACTGAAAGTAATTCTGCGGCTTCAACAATGTTTTTACAACATGACGAATTAGCTCGTAAAGATACGAATACATTTGCATCTAATTTTATTACTAGCATACCCAAAGTAACCATTATATCATCTCAAAGTTCGGGTGATATTAAGATTAACAAAGAAGACAGTAGTGCATTTTATGAAACACATTTGGATTTCGACAACGGAGACGAAGTCCTAAATGAGATTTCTCCTAGTGAATGCATCATCAGTGTCAAAGAAGAGTTTGTAACGAGTTTATTAGAGGACGAAATACTACCATCTATACACAGTAGTATTTTAGAACCCGCTAGTTCGGTGGCAGATACTACTGTAAATTTAGACTTACCTTTGGATTGCAAACATAAAGACAATCTTTTATCTACACAACGGATCGAACAAACTCCTTCGCCCGAAGATTTGCCGTTAGATTCTTCAGATATTCACGGTGAAATAAGTACATATTCAAACTCCCAATTCTCCACGTCCACACTCCACGATTCTCATACTTATTCAGATATCAAAAATGATTTTACAAAATCTATTGAAACTTCTAAAGTATCAAACAGTTTTATTACGAGTATAACTAGCATTACTAGTCTTGATGGCTATCAAGGAGATGGTGAAATGTCACGGCCTGTAAGTCGAGGTGCCGACCACTCAATTCGTGAGGAAATAATGGAGATGGGATGGCAAAATGTTCCAGTTGCTAGAAGAGCAGATCCCATGACAGATTCTGACTTCTTTACAGAGAGTGATGCAGATGGCTTGGACGAACATATGCACAGAGGGGATAGGAAAGCTCAAGTAATTGATGGAGCACTATATGGTGGGAAAAATAACAACGGAAATCCTCCATTGATAGTGAATAGAAATGAAGATTCTTGCATGGATTCCAGTGGAGTTTATACTGATTTAGAAAATCATCGGTCTTCACCAGTGTTCATGAACGCGATCGACGACATGTCTCCCGAAGCATCTACTCCGTCAACACACTCTGAATGTAGTCAAAAAAATAGCAACCAAGCTAATGGCTTCCATCCTGACGGAAATGGACCTCTAACACACGATAGCCCTTCAAATGTTTCATACCACCAAGATGATGACGAATCATCCAAAACTACCAATAAAAATTTAATGAACAGTGATAAAGATGTTATACCTAAAGAAGAGAAGAAAAGCTTTACGCTTAAAAAGTACAAAATGCCTAAACGTGATGTTCCAAGTAAAATTAAGACCATAATGAATAGGAAAGCGGATGCAGACTCCAGTGTTCAAAACAGTCCTAAAAGTGTAAAGAAGACTGATCGTCGCGAGAATCTTTCGAAAAAGAGCTCATCGATCGAAATTAAGAACGACTACAAAACGAAGTCATTTAAAGATATTAAATCCAAGGTGGATTGTTCGTTTTCTATACAAAGATCTCAAACTGCATGCAGTGTTACGAGATTGCTAAGCTCTAAATCTACAAACTGCAACACAAAGCCTAAAAGGTACGTTGAATCCTAATTATTATTATACGTATGCATTCTTAAATATTTTGATGAATATTAGCTGATAAATAACAAATAATCTTGCTTATCATTTAAATGGCATGTTATAAATTATATAATTATAATTATAATTAACGTTATAAATTTGAAAACGTAAAACAACTTTTAAACACATATTGAAGTTTAAGTGTTCTTAATTTGTACAGGCTACTAATATTGTGTCCCTACCGTTTCGTATTTCGGCTTTACACTTGTTACGTTTAAGTTAAATTAAATACCTTTTTTCTTAGTTTATAACATTTGTTGCAGGAATAAAATTATTTAAACTACGAGTAACTTAAATAAAATTAGTTATATACATCAATGAACTAGTTTTTTTTTCTATGATGATAAGACCTAGTTTCGCAATTATATTGTTTTATTTACCCGATTAGTTATCAGTAAAATAAGTTATTAATATGATTAAATATGTTTTGCACAAAGGATGCACTTTTGTTCACAGTGAGAAATATTCTGGTGACGGGTATAATTTTAATTGCTCCTACTCTATTGCTTTATTATTGTTCTTATGTTGCCTGTCTTTATCCTTTCTCTTCTAATAAATAAATAAAACTAACAAATGCCTCCTGTAAAGTTGCTTTAGTGTTTTATTAGTTTTATTTTTTTTATCTTTCCACTGACGATGTGTAACTCCTAAATCGTATTTTAATTAATCTAATATTACTCAATTTAATTTCAGCCGACACATGCGTATGCGCATGGAGTTAGGATCGTCCAATGGCAGTGGAAAAAGCAGTCTTCACAGCTCTCAGAGTGATATCAGTGCTAGCAGTTCTCCGCTGGGAAAACATTCTACATCACGATTTCCTTTACTCAGTAAGTCAGTCTATTAGTGCAATATGAGCGCTACGCGAATTTTAATAAGAGTTAATGTCATCAATCCCTTTCGCTACGAGTATGTCGGGTTTTCATTAAAACAGTTATTTTGATTTATTGTAGATTATTAACCTGCCTTATCTTGAAGCAACATTTTAGTACCATTTGCAATAGATTTATCCAGGTATTTGTACTGGTCCTGTAGCTATTTAAACAGTTTCTTCGTCCAACAGTGATGCTCTTAGGTCTTCTACGTAAAATATCAGCTTTGAATGTATCAGTCAGTCAGTACTTATGTCTAGAGTATCGAGTGATTTGGCTACAGGCGTCCCACAGGGTGGTATTCTTTCCCCGTTGTTATTTTCTTTGTTTATAGATGCACTCGCCCCGTCCCTTCATTGTCACTACCACCTGTATGCAGACGATTTGCAGCTCTATGTGCAAACAGATGTCACTACACTTAACAGTGCAATAGCTTGGCCTAATTCTGATCTTTGGGGTCGTTGTCAATCCGAACAAATGTCAATCAATTATAGTAGGTAGTTCTCGGCTGTTGAGCAGAGTTGACACTAACAGTGTCGACCCAGTTCGGTTTGACAACGTCCCAATTGCGTTTACTAGTGAAGTGAAGAATCTGGGGGTACACCTAGATTCCAATCTGAACTGGATGACACAGGTAACTAATACGAGTAGAAAGGTATTTGCTTCACTGCACTCTCTCAATAAATTCAAAAATTTTCTGCCATTAAAAGCTAAAATTACCCTTGCCCAAAGCCTACTCCTACCTCTCGACTCGACTATGGTGACGTGTGTAGCGTCGATCTCTCTGAGATGCTGCTTAACAAGATGGACCGGTTACTAAACGCATGTATTCGGTTTATCTTCTGTTTGCGCAAATACGATCACATCTCTAAGTATCGCGCCAAGCTAAAGTGGCTACCAATTAGTTGTCGTAGGAACCTCAGAAAACTCTGCTTGCTCTTTTCGATACTCAATGAGCCTGCGACGCCGAAATACCTCAAGGACAAATTCGTATATCTACCCTCACTTCATGACAGATCTCTTCGTTCGTCTCACAATTCCGTTCTCTCTATCCCTTCTCACCACTCTGGCTTTATTTCTAATTCATTCGCTGTAGTTGCTGCTAATCTATGGAACAATCTGCCCGTTGAAATTCGACAAGCGCCTAACAGAAAACTTTTTAAAAGAATGGTCTACTTGCATTACTACAACAGCTCCCTACAAAGTATATAAGTACTTATTATATGTAGTATGTGTATGTATTATATGTAGTGTGTATATATATATGTATATTGTATGTAGTATGTAGTATATGTATTCTTGGATGTAGTTTAGTATGTAAGTATATCCTTTTATCTAGAGCCTAATTATTTCCATATTTATCATATCTATATTACATGTTGCACCTATCTCACACCTTGAACTTACTACATTATCCTAAAGGTTGGCTGTCAGAGAATGTCTAGCGGCATTAAGCCCGCCCCTTGTACATAGTGCAATAAAGATTTAAATAAATAAATAAATATTAGTGAGAGCGCGATATCCCTAGACTCTGTTTGTAAATCACATTTTATTAGGTGATTAATTCCATGATGAAAGAGAATCTAGAAAAGTAAATTTATGTAGTGTAATCAATCTTATAGCCCCTTTGTCAACATTAATCAACTTTGGTATGTGACCGCATATACCAATATCAGCTAAACCTTGAATCAACGATTGTGTGTGAAAGACCTCTCTGTGACGTACTATATTTGAATAGCTTGTAGGCATAGACATTATTATCGACAAAAATATTTAGGGCCAATGTAAAATCAGTTACATGCGTCAGCCCTTATCCCTGTGTTATTGCAGTCTAAAACCCGTATTCTTAGATATTTTCTCAACGGTTCATCCCCTCAATTATCTTCCAGCTGCCAAACGGAGGGACGCTTCGGCATGTCACTACGTTCGAGAAATAGAATTGTCAAACTCGAGGTACCTACCACTGAGAGAGTACCAATGAGAAATACATTTTTCTTACGTACATTTGTCATAGATTTACAACACCATTCCCGTGCCTCGGAGAGCACGTTAAGCAGTCGGTCGCGGTTCCACTAATGCCAACTTGTGGAATCGTTAATAAATTGTCATAAAAAAATATATCATATCCTCGCCAAGCCATCTGGCCAGCGTGGCGAGTGTAGGCCAAATTCTCCAGTTCTGGAAGGCCCATCTCCAGCAGTGGAGATCTAGGACGCTGTGTTCTATGGGCTGTAATGAATGATGCGATGAATGGACGAAAGACATTCAATAATACAGCCTTTTCTTTTCATGTATGTATGTGAAATGGCAAGGATCTCTCCTCATTTTGGTAAACCTTATTCCAGATAAGCATAAATAATATTTTTTTTCGCGCCGTACCAAAGATACAGTAACTAATTCTAAAAAGAGTGGCATCTCACG
This sequence comes from Tinea semifulvella, assembly GCA_910589645.1. Taxonomy (NCBI): domain Eukaryota; kingdom Metazoa; phylum Arthropoda; class Insecta; order Lepidoptera; family Tineidae; genus Tinea; species Tinea semifulvella. The sequence continues at coordinate 7,875,845 of OU342595.1, read as the reverse complement.
CAAAAAAAACTGTCGTTCATCTAAACACTAGCGTTACCAGGTGGACGGTGGGATACTTAAAGTGCCATAGATACCTATTACAGGTATAACTTCTACGTAGGAATAGTACTATATCTGAAATTCGATTTTTAAGCCCGCAACCGTAAATTCAAAAATATTGTGTATTTAGTTAGTAGTTTACGATACATAGGCAGGTACTAAAAGTTACACAATTAATTTTTTTTTACTAAAGTTGTGTAGTTCGCTTGTTGACAACAATGTCCGACATGTTAAAAGAATGAACATTAAATTTAGTATCACCTACTAGGTGGCGCCACTTTCTATGTGAACTGAAATTGTCAATTCCTTGTTGTAAGTTTCCACCTCCTGCGCCGTACTGTCAATCCTTCTTGATGCGAAAGGTTGGTTGTTAGAAAATGCCTGGCCATTAAGCCCGCCTATGTATAATTTTAGTGCAATAAAGTATTTAAAATAAAATAAGTTAAAGCGTGTTTATGTTATTTTTGGCTAATATTTATATTATTTAAAATTGTATTTCTTATTTTCTTATTAATAATAAGTTAAATTACTTATTTTGCTTAAAGAACACATTATTAAAAAAACAAATTGTCAAATTCATTCAAATCAGATATACTAAGTATATTTCGTAATATGAAAGAGAGGTGAATGTCAAAAGTGATAGAGCGTGTAGCAATCCTGATAAAATAAATTCGTGAACGCAATCTTCAATGTTGCTAAAAAAAAAACCTATCTTACTGGAAATGTTTAAAATGGTAACATTTATGCCTTTCGAGGTTTGGAGAGTACATCTAAATTTACCGGGATTCGAACCTGTTTGACAGCTGATTTTTTTCTATCTCAGTAATTATATAATTCTGAATATTTTATTTTATATCAGTAAGCTGCACCAGAACGGTTTGGCCGTAAAGCAGCTTTTGTGCAAAAAGATTTGCCTACACAACTGGGCATTTTTCCAATTGAACCCCTTATCTCTGAACGAATAAATGATAATTGTTTACTAGGTATTAAGTAGTTGGTAAATTGTTTCACATAGATATTATTTTAAAAACAGCGCTTCTAGTATATTGTTTTGCATTATGGGACAATTTTGAACAGTCCTTATAAATATTCTTGTACTTATGTCTAGTCGTGTAAGATTATGGGTATCTGAAACTATTGACTAGTCGAGCAAACATCAGACAAAATGTTTTGTTACAAAATTAAGCCTTATTTGGTACACAGACAGCGCATGAAATTCTATAAAATCGATGAGCCACAATCAAGATTATAGATAACGCCACATCAATGATATTCGTAATCTGATGACCATCTGACTGAAGAGCAAACGAACGAAAGAAAATTACCTGCTATTGCAGCATCAAAACTTCTTGACTCGATTCCAGAACATTTGCCATGATTTGAATTGAATCGCCGACTATTTAAATGCTTTCAATTATGATTTTATCTATAGACCCACTATATCAACGTGGTGAATGCATGTTATTCATGGAAGACAGTGGGGACTTTATGGGTTGACAATGGTTTAAAAATAACTAATGAAAATAAAATCATTTTCCGAATTATATGCTCACTAATATTATGTTACTTTATAACTTTTGAGCACGAACGGTGCATGAACATGCGCCTGAATTACACTTAATAGCTATAAATCGATTGACAGCATATTGTAAAAAGGTTGCCTTTCATACAATTTCAGGGGTTTACTAATAAACATATGCTATTATTTTGTGAAATTATTGTTGATATTGTATTTAAACAACATTATTAGGCGCCTCCGTGGTCTAGTGGTAACAAACGTTGCCGTGAACTCGGGAGGTCGTGGGTTCGAATCCCACCGGGGGCAAGTTGTACATTGTATAATTTGTCTCGGTCTGGGTGTTTATATGTATAATATGTATATATTTACAAAAAAAAAGAGTATAATATGTAGTTTATTAACCATCTAGTTTCCGTAACACAAGCTTACCGCTTACCACGGAAATTAGATGGCGCTGTGTGACCTGTCTAAAATATTTATTATTATTATTTAGTTTTAAAATTGGACACTATTGTTTTAAGACTTTAAATTTGAGCCGGTTATAGTTACTATGTCAACGCGGTGGATGCATATTATTCATGAGAGACAGTAGGGATTTTATTGGTTTGACATTGGTTTAAAAATAGCTAATGAAAATAAGATAATTTTCTTAATTATCAACATACTATGTTATATACATAACAATATATTATATTACTTTTTTAAAGATTAAGCACGAACAGTGCATGAATATGCGCCTGAATTCCACTTATTAGCTATAAGTAAGTATTTGTATGTATATTAATATGTATTGTTGTATCTTAGAATAAGTTATTATAATATTTTTATATTAGGTTTCATATTTTAGCCCTTTGCACCCACCTGATAATTAAAATTTTCTGTATTGGTTGACTTGCTTAATTAAATAAATAAATAAAGGTTAGCTATCAGAGAATCACTAGCGGCATTAAGCCCGTCACTTGTACGTACACAGTGAACTAAAGTTTTAAAATAAATAAATATAAATCATATAACAGCATAAGGTTTATGGTTTTAAAGTTTGACTGTGATATATTTTCAAGGGTTTACCAATAAAGATGCGGTTTGCGACACATTTGTTGTATTGTAAAACTATTATAGTATTTTAATTAAAATAAGCTAGCTACTTTAACAAATATATTTAGTTTTAATATTCAGCGAAATTATTTAAAGACCTGGAATTAAGCCGGTTATAGCGATTCATGATTTAGTTAAATTTTACTCTTTACCTGCAAAAATTTTTTGTACCATTTATAAAACGCCTGAAAAATAAGAAACTATTGTTTGGCTTTAGAAGCTATACATGTAAACTTTGCAGTATTTTTTTTTGCAGGTGCTCTATTTTATATAGGTACAACAATGTTTACTGCATATTATATTAAAAATACTGTTAAATTTCGTAAGTCATTGTCATTAATATCATTAATAGCGTAATTGTCCTTACTCTGTGGTGATTATATACACCCGCCGTGGTCGGAATTGCATGTGAACTTTCATACACGCATACCTACGAGTAGTACAAATAAAAAAAAATATATATATAATCTCAATTCACCTTCATATTTATGATATCCTAAAAATATAAAGATTTTATTCATAACGGATTTTGGGAGTTCCGCATTAGTTACCGCATAGGGATACTTAGATCGATCCCATTGGATCGGAAGGTCAACATTTCTCTAGTTGGCGCTACTAGGTTCTTATGCGGGGATGTGATAGCGACTGGGACTAGACGCTACGAAACCGGGCGCCAGTCAGTCGTGAGCGGCGCTCGTCGGTCGACCGCGTGCGCGATCGTGACGTCACATTGCATCGCGGAAATCAATGACACCGTATAGGTTACACACCGCATACCGTATTTTCTGAAAGAAAACGCGACATATGCAACATGACTTAAAGTGCAGTGATGTATGTTTTTTCATATAGCTGTTGGTTCTATTACTTCTTACGGATTGTTTATTTATTTACAATAAATTAGCGGCTGCAATTTGGTGTCACAATTTTGGTTAATTTTTATGGGACTATATAATAAGTTCCATGTGCTTTCTTACTTATATGGTTTCGTTAAGTGCGTTGTCTTTTTACTTAAGGAATTAGAGTGTGCTTTAAAAGGACTTTGGTATTTATCTCCATGGTTCACAATGGACCGGTTAACATTGTGCTAGATTCCAGCAACCCGACAAATGGTTGGTGTAGACACAACGTTGCTATTTCTATTGTCAATAGAAAACTAGCAATAGAAGTCATTTATGGCAATTGTTACCCATGAAACATGTGTTACTTTCTCGTCTTCAGTTTCAATGAAGCAAACAGGTAGTTTACTTCGCAGTTTATTTTCATTCTTGTCATTATTTTATTATCTATAATAAATTGGCATTCTTTATTTTTATTTTCTGTATTTACATTATCAGATTATTTGATTTAATTGGATTAGCTAATTGTAATTAAATTTTATCCAAGACAAGACTTTTGTTGTTTACCTAAAAAATATCGAGGGGAAGTTTAACCTTATCACGTCTAAATCACTAATCAGTCATACTAGCATAATCTTTAGGAGTTAGGAATTTGAGGAGATTAGATTTAAAATATGTAATCAGAATAGATCAAATTATTTGGAAGCGAACATCAGTCTAAAATGGAAAACATAATGAAAAATCATAAACAACAATAGATTCACACGGGGTCTTATAAAAGCTAAAGGTAACACTACTACAAAACAAAAGTATTTAATGATCCATTTTCGAGTTTCGTAATACATTAGCTTAAATGCGCGTAACAATAAAATTATGTAACATGAGACACTTGCCTATAGCAATATTAACGGCTATAGAAAAAGTGGACTACTTTATAAAACTACCTATTGGAATTATTACAAGAGATATAACTGCTCTAGATATAGAATTCATAGAAACCACACAATTTGATTTTAAAGTAGGTTTAAAATCGAATAAACTACAATCAAAATTAACGGAATTAAAGGAAAGTTTTGTTAGCTTGTATTGGATAACCGATAACCTCAACAACTGATTTTTTTAATAATCCCCCTATAGAAAGCTATATTATCAGCGAGTAATCCTACCAATACCAACCCGTCTGGCCAGCGTGGCGCGTGCAGGCCAAAATCTGTCTGAAAGGATCATCTCCAAAAGTAGATCTTGTGTCCTAGTGTGTGATTTTGATAACTTTTAGAAGCAAAACCAACCAACAGACAGAAAGTTGATTTTAGACCCCTTGCGAATGTCTATACTTAAAATTATGTATGATAATATACACGAATATTTACACAATGTAGATAGGCTACCTATAGATCCATAGCACCTCGTTATTCCATTTTATTTATTATTTATATTTGCCGATATTTGCAGGCCGAGATGCCATAACCGTTAATGAATGGTCACGCAAACCGAAGAATATCGTTGTTTACTTGTTTATGTTCAACTATCCAAAGATTACATTAATTAGTGCATTCTATATATTCTAAGATATCGTCATATTTAGGATATTGAATATACAAATATTTTTTAATTCTGAGTATAGTATCTTATCTATATCGTTATAAATGCTTTTGCTATTTTTCTCTGTCCAAAATAATGATTATGAAAGAGAAATAAAAAATAACCATAATTCGATTTTCTAGAAAGTTAAGTACATTTCTCAAAAGAACACAATGTTTAAAATATTGGATTGTGAGAGCCAGAGGGATGTAAAAGCGTTAAACCCACTTAAATTGATGAAGTATTTGCTAATGAATTAAATATGCACTGTAAGGACCGGTGCATCTTCAGCAGTGAAGGTCTCTGTGTTCTTTGGGCAGTAATGATAATGAATATAAAATGCGTCTGTTGATGAATGGTTGGTACTATGACTTCAAAGGGTTATTATATTCTCATCAACTAAAGTAGTGGTCCGCACCCATCAATGAGATGCTTCAGTTAAAGAGCAAATCGAACATTTCCTGACGCTGGATCAGGAAACATGAAGCCGCACCTCATAAGTAGTTAACGATTGCAGAAACCGGTTCAATTAAGTAAGAAGTATCACCGTAGTTAAGTATAACGACATAGGGGAACCATATCGCAAATTCGAATTACTAGTAATAACTGATTCGTACCTTTCACCGATTTCATGGTGAGCGAGCGTGTCTCGTGCACATGCAACAACGGCGACCGATATCGCTAATTGAAAGAGATAAATTGATTCGAAAGTATAGGTTATCTGATTCTCGTTACACTTGATATACATGTGACTTATATAAAGATATCTGAAATGAGTACAAATGTATATTTTAAGACCAGACAAACATTGACTAGTTGCAGATGTAAAGACTAGACTCAACTTTATTAATAAGTATCATATTTTTTATTTATCGTTAAACTTTGAATCATTTGAATAAATTTAATAAGCTAAGATTGGTTAACCAACCGTGTGTTGACACTAATTTGGCATTACAGTTAAAAAGCGATAATAAAATTCTTCATGTCGATCATTATTTAATTTATGATATGATCAAATCGATTCGATTCGAAATTGACTATTGGAAAGTTGTTTTATATTTATTAATCAATCTCTTCTTGTTCCTCTGCCTTTAAAGATAAGATTTTAACATTGAAATATGCAAAATAGTACTACTAAACAACAAATACATTTATGTAGTAAATAGTTACCGTGCGTAATTCCACCTGAAATGATCTAGCTCAGATTGCGGTGAAATCTGCTCTGGAAGTAATCGTTAAGAAACGAGTTCTTAGTTCTCATCTATTCTGGTACGATGCGTTGACCTCACCGCAACTCGCATAGCAAAACTATTAGCTGGAGACGCTAAACCTGACTTAAGACCTTGTGAGTATCTGATTACAGCAGCCATCCAACACTATTAATTAATAGTGCGGAAATCTTTAGCGGAATCGGAATTAACTACACAACTTGCAAATCTAGAGATTTATGTGAAAGTGTCGACAATGTATTTGTCACATTCGTTAAAACTTATTAATACTGCTGCAACTTTTTTGATTGTGACTTTAGTTAGAGAACCAAGTACAATGCTTTACATAACATTAGTAGACACCCTCACCCCAAAAAAATACTGCATTAGTTTCTCTTTCATCAATTCCGTTTTAATTTCCGATTATGTAACATCGATTTAGGCCACCTTTTGATACTGTGCTAGTCGTTTTGTCAACTTCAACGCCTATACATTAAAACAAGGTTACCTGTCATCTGACCTACATACACATTATGACTTTTTAAAGCCTACATGACTAGCAATTATTCATGATGTACCGGATAATCTTACCCACGCGATGTCCTAACCAAACAATGATACTGTTGTGAATGTAACACAAAGAAAATATGACAGACCCAATAAAGCCCTTTTATACGTATTAAACAGTGAACTAGATCTTACAAAAAATGGGTTATTTTGACTACGCAAAGCGTTCGTGTACATAATTACATCGATAATACTAAAATTTTGGTCTATTTATTAAAGTAGTACATTAAACCAATTTTACAATATTAATATGTACCCTTTCCCTTGTGCTACTTTAGACGTTGAACAGTTAAGATTGTTTTTATGATTTCAAAGGGAATAGATTTCTTGGTATTCAGCTTGCAGTCTGTTTGGATGTTGCTTCGAGACCAGACTCCCACATCAAAATATGTTTACTCTACTAATAAACGTAGGCTTTCTTCGAAGCAGTTGGTTTTGTTTTTGCATGAGCCAAGTTTAATGTGCCAGTCGTATTTAAATAACAATTACGTTCGAAAATGGATTTAATGGCATCTACAGATAATAATAATAGGCCGTCCAACCTCAATATTGATCAAAGGAATCCGCCAGCTGTAGATAATGGATCTTTTAACAACTTGCGCGAGCGTTCTCTCCTTGAAAGGGAAACTTGGCATCCTTTTACTGTCATAATTATAGTAATAACCTGTCACCTGCTTACAGCAGCTCTAACGAAGCCGCTCATAAACACGCTTTATAATTGACAGATTATGACTGCGTCGTACAATGTAATGAATATAATTGTTTTCATCTGCTTATTGCATTTGTCTTTTTAGTCTGTGATGCAATATTTTTTTTGCTATAATCGAATTTTAGAAGAGACATTTGAAACTGGTTGTGCAGTACCGTAAAACCGCTGTTTTATACCAGTTAAGCAGGTGTGTATTTGGATACCAGTGTCCATAAACAAACCGGTTTATTTAATACCATTGTTAGTAGTAATTTTGCTGTACTGCAACGTTCAAGAAACACACAGAAGGAAATGACGTGTTTCGTTGGTATCTGTTTTATCCATTAGTTTAGAAAGGAACAATCAGAAGTTTAGGTAGCATGTAACTTGTCTATGTCATGCCTCTCAATGCCTAGTGTCGTGAGAAGATTGCATATAAAATCACGACAGGGCGTTACTTCGAAAGCGAAATAATTGCATCCCAAGTCACATCGCTTGGTTTTTGCAGCGTTGCCAATCGCAAAGAACATCTCTGTTCTCATTCATTGTGCATACTCGCATGTGTAATTTCCCTGTCACGTTTTTGCTCCTTACCATATCATTTAGACGAGATATTCCGCATTTTCATTCAGTTTTTCGGTTCTGCTTGATATAATTGACTCATCGCGTGTTGATTTTCACTTAGCCAGTCTTGATTAAACGCTTTGCGAGTTGGTAACGATGTCAGGCAGCGGATTGTTTACTTAAACCCAGAGTTTCCATTGAAGGACAATTATTTGTGTTAATAATAAAGGTTAAAATTGGTTTTATAATGGGTCATTATTAGTTAATGATGCAGTAAGAGCATCGAAAGTAAAGCAATTATTTACGTCACGTACTGCCAGAGATTATAAGTCGTAATGCGTTTCCATTAGTTAGACGACCTCCGAGCCCACTCCGACACTCTCGTTGTATTCACATACAACCAACACTTGTTAACTTTTTGTTATTATGTTCCCACAGATTTTTAACAAGCTGCGTTGATCCAATGTATGTATTTATCGCTTTATTATTAATTCTCTTATAACTCTTAACTTTCTGAATTAATAACGATATTGTCATTTTATAATAGAATATCTAATAATAACGTGTGTTATATAGTTTCTGTTTTAATATTGACAGTTGGATCAATAGCAGAAATCCAGTTTACAAATTCAGTAACTGTGTTAGCATTGATACTGGCTTTATAAATATTCAGTTGTGAATTCGAGAGCATTGCGGTAAATCGAAAAGCTTACCAACCAGTCTTGTATGGGGATATAAATTTTATCCCAGAGAATGTAGGCACTACCACTGGTTTCCGACTTACATCGCCCGAAGCGAAAACTCGAAGTAACGGAACTAACTTGTCATGACTACTTGTGAAGGTAAAGTGCTATTACTTTGGGCTTTTAAGTCCGTGACTGATATTTTTACAACTTTTTAAGAATAATCAGTAATGTCAATGGAATTTGTTTATAAAACACGTCAAAGAGCTACTAAAACAAAATCTAAACAAATAAAATAAATGGACTTAAAAAATAAGCAGCTTATCATAATAAATTACTAAAATCATCAAAAAATATTTAATGTAGGTGGTAAGCAAAACTACTGACGCAAAACTATCAATTATATAACAATAGTTTCTATTGTTGCAAGCGAAATCACTAAACACAATTGAATGCTATCAAAATTTGAATGAAGTTTGTTAAAAAAATCTTGATTTTGCTTTACGCTTTCATGTCATGTCAATAAAACTTAACAATGATTAGTGATAAATAATTTATGCTGACTGTTCTTAGAGCTTAGTCGTAAAATCAATTTTATTTCTTTTAGCATTGACATGGAATTCGTAATGCAGTATTACAAAATGAAAGTACTATTTGCTCTATTCGTGTTCACGTGGTAAAGGACAGTGGGAGGATATTCGAATTACTTCGATGGTCATTGACAGTGCGCGAGACCATTAATTCTGCGCACGTACTCACTCGCATTGCTTGAATAGAATCAGCCCAGGCCGGAAGGTGTCAATCTGTGGGATGCCCTCCGCTATGGAGCTTTGGCGGTTTGTTGCATATTATGATGTCGAGTCAGTAACATAGATTCTAAATAGAATCGAAATGGGGCCAAAGTTGTAAATTTTGATTTAAACTATTGCATAAAGCAGTACAATACGTTTGTGGAAGTTTACGAGGTCCCACAGATGGCTAACTTCCATATTTTTGCTCTTAATTTATAAAACACATAGCTCTTGCGAGATTTAATTTATTGTCGTTACAAATTATTAAATAGGAAGATCAATTTGGGACATAAAGTCGTATGAGAAATGGTTGCCGTCGAAATGTGCACGATTTTTTTCGTACAATAAACAGTTGGTTAGACTTTTAAAATAAAAAGCAATTTATAAAAAAAAAATGTTATGTTATGTTGCCAATATATAAGGTGTTAATTAATAAAAAATGCAGATACAGTTGAATCCGATTGTCCAGTTTTTGATCCTGCAATATAGACCTGTGATTCACGATAGCTCTCGTCGTGGTTGTCGCGTTCAATGCATCCATTGGCGCATCGCCAGCTGCTCCATCGCTAGCTGATGTTGTTTTGTTTATTACGAAATTCCATCTTCCAGCAAATCTGTAGCAGTAGAGCGGCCTCATTCTACATAGCCTATCGTCTTTTAGATTATCTGTGCTTCGCCATCTATTTTCACCAAAGCTTCACCTATTTCGAAACTGTCACTGTCTAAGACTATTATTGTCTGGATTAATTTGGATAAAATTTTAGGAATTAACACTTTGCTTGGTATTTTAGAGTAGAACATTGTTTTTTAAACCATTAAGATTCTTAACAAATTATCAGCTATTGTGTTTTAGTAAATATTTCAGTATTAAAGGTTTGCGGCTTGTTGAATAAACTGGTTCTTATTCCCATTAATAATGCATTTAGCGAAAGGTTACAATGCCAATAGGTTGAAGGGCAAATCGATTGTTTCGCTGGATCAATATATCAATACTTCCTTCAGTACATAATGCTCTGATTTGCTTCAGTAACTTTAATGTTGTATTATCCGTCAATATTTAAACAGATCTCTGATCACTGATATGGCTTGTGAATTATTGTTATGATTAACTTTGTAGGATTGTATTCATGGGTTGTGTGGAGCATATCCTCTTCCTCCTTATAGGAGTGTGTTGTTTTAAAATTGTTGTGTTTATATGAAGGATTTAAAACTATGTAAGTAAGACGAAGTTTTGTTTTTTCTTAGATCGTAATGCTATTTAAGTCGATGTAATAATTGTGTCCTCATAAAATGTAAATAAAGGTGCTTAATTCTAAGTGTTTACGTATGTTTTACCAATTGTAGTGGTTTTATTAAAGTGAATGCCATTATTGATCGTGTGGTTTTACTTCGCCATTATTTATGGTAGTTGCGTGCTTTATTCCCTAACTAAAGTTAAATTTACATCGGGCCCCTTCTATTCTTGGGCTTAGGATCGAAGTTCAGCGTGTTCTAACAAGGGATTGGCACAGTTTACTTCTAACGTAGGACCTACAACTACGTCTGTTATATTTTCTTGTTAAAACCAAGTATTAACTACAAGTAAATGAACTTTGAGTTTGTGCATGACATTTTCCGAGACTTGTTAAGTGTTTAGTTTAGTAAAATTAATTGTTCAGCAGCTAAATATAGTTTGTTTAAGCATGATGTCATTTAACATTGATATATGCAATAAACGTGTAAATTTCGGTATCCAGTTTATGGAAACGCGTTTTAACGAAATTTGTATCCTTATTTAGACTGTAAAAAATGATATTAATAATTTAAAACTTAAAAGCGGACTCTGCGGTTTTTATCGATTAAGTTGTTTTGTAATATCGTATATCACCATTTCTAAATATACTTTGTGTAAAGCTAAACAAGTATCGAAAGATTTAATAATGCAGGATAAAATTCACTGACATCTAGGTTAAGTAAAATACATTTTAATTATTCATAATCATCTAAATATTCCACTTTGTAAGACTAGTAAAGATTTTTTACAGATCACTTAATTTTAGTAACTAAATTGCTTAATATTTCTTAATTGTGTAGTATAGGAATTACCCAACATGACTCTGTTGATGGTACAGTGAGTTATAAACCTGGTTATCATTGTGAACTTTATATATATATTCCTAAAGAACAAATTGCCATTATCATAGGTGGAATGATGATCTCTATATGAAATTCAGAAATAAGAAATATTAAATGTAAACAATTAATTCTCAGATATTTTTTTTTTAAATTCCTTGTCACATTAAGTAAATGTAATTTTATTATATGAAGGTCTATAAATGTACTTACATTATAAAAGCAATAATTATTATTATTAATTATTTAAAAATAAATATATAATTTAAATTCTACCTCGGATGGGACGTCTCTAGAGGACATTTGTTATTTATTTATAGTTTAGTTTATTTTCAATTTTATTATTTAGGTAACTATTAATTTATATTTAATGTATATAAATTTACTATACAGGGCCAAAGAATCAGCATTGCCATTCAACGTGGCAATGCTGCCAGTATCCTTGGCACTTTGCCCTTTGGCAGCGATTTGGAGCAATTTTTTTATTTATAAATAGAAAATATTTTGTTTTTTCTTCATTGTAGTTTTTAGTTGTATTTTTATTTATTAATTAGGTTTATTTTTATTTAGTCATTTATGTTTTAAAATGTAAGTTTTTAGTTTATTAATATTATTTTTTTTTTTTTAAATCAATTGTACCTTAATTCCTTCCAATAAATTAAGAATTATGTTTAATTTACATTTAATTTAATCTTAGATTTGGTTGTAAGAACGCTTTCCTTAATATTCATAAAAGGTTCCCTAATATATAAATAATATATAATATATAAAAGGAACCTCTTCTCTTTATAACGTGCACTTGTCATAGATTTACAATACCACCGTCCCGGTTCCACTAATACCAATTTGTGGAATGATTAATATTTATTTAGGTCCAATTTTCAAAAAAATCTTCAACAGTGGAGGTCTGGGGTTTGTGTTCTAGGGGTGATGATAATGATTGAAAATGTGACATGTAAATATTTTATGTTTTAAAAAATATTTCGTGTACGTTGCACTATTTAGTAACGTATTTAGTGGTTATAAATAATGTACTATGTGTAATGTAATATAAGGTTTTTTTTCTTGTTTTTGACAGGTATTTGTTTACCTTTTCTGTTTCGATTCGCTGAACTTTGTATAGACTTTAAACCGTGTAATATTCTCTTTACCTTGAATATTAACGACTTTTGAGATCTAGCGGTGGGGTGCTAACTGATGGTTCAGGCGTTGTTTAAACAGTCTGTGTTTATGCATTGTCCGGTTGACTTTGTCATTATAATGTTCAGCAGCAGTGGTATTTTTATGTATGTTTTACTCAATTACTTGTGACAATGTGATTTTTATTTAGTTGTCGGAGTTTTTTTTTTAATATTATCGTCGGGTTCATAACTGTTTGTTTAAGCGAGATGTTCAAACAGTCTGTGTTTGTTCATTGTACTCTTCTTCAATTTATGATTATATTGTTCAGTGGTATTTTTGCGAAATACATTAATGTGTTTTATCTTTAATGATACTATTGTTTCTTAATTACTTGTGACAATTTGATTTTAATTTATAGTTACTTAAAATTTTTGTGTTTTGATTGTGTCATATTGACTTCCTAAAAGTTTTGGTTTAGTTACACAAGAGTCTTATCGATGGGGTGCTAACTGACGGTTCAGGCCATTACGTTTACTTTGTCATTATATTGTTCGGCAGCAGTGGTACTTTATGTACGAAAATGTTTAAGATTTTTTAAATTTTGTTGTTCATATTTTTTGATGTGAACTAAACTTTATGATCATTGCAAATCATACATTTAATTGCACATGTTCTTGTAAATGATTGCGCCTTTCTTAACTTAAACATGCATGTCTTTTACCACGTTACTTTAGTATTTTATTCATGTAAAAACCTTCCAAATTACAGTAAAATAATTGAACTACTGAGTGTTACAATCATCATTAATTTTAAACACACAAGTCACAAAACGCGTTGTTTAGTTTGAGTCACAAGTTGCAAAGCATACAATTTGCAAACTTAGTTACACGCGCATGTCACCATTTGTCTTTAAACACCAACATTAATTATGAAACTCAAATTGTATTGTATGAAAATGCAAAGGAAATCTGTAACAAATGCATGTTTACAGTTACACAGTTGACAAACAACAGTAACAACTTCTAAGTAAGTTACTATAAATGATCTAGGAGAGCGATCTCATTGTTTAAGTATACGATTCAAACTTCCAATAATATCCAAATTAAAATCAGTGCAAATTTTAGCCAAATTAAAATACAAAAGTTAATAAGTTGGCAAAAACTTACGACGTTATTTAATCTCAAATAATGAATTTAACGTAAGCACATGCTAGACAAAGTCCAAGCACTCTTTATAGATGTCGGCTTAAGATTTAGGACATTTAACTTAAACGCACGATTTTATGTCTAAATAAGTTAATGACTGCAATCCATATAAATTCTTACCTTAACAATTAAGTTATTTCCGCGCGAGCTCATAAGAATTGGAAAGAAATTAACTTTGGCTATTACTTCAGACATTTAAATATGATTTCCTTTGAAGTTTTTAGCATTAAGTAAGAGCATTAATCAAAGACAGACAGCTGGTGTGGCTGAGGTTTGTCATTAACTAGATAAAGGATGTTATTTCTGTGACCAACCGAGCGTTCCGAGTCGGCGCGGAACTTTTTTCCGCTATTTATAAAGCTTCTGTTGGGAAATCTGTGGGAACCTCGTAATAATGAACTTAAATAGATTCGTAATTTATATCAGCTGTAACTTCTTATGCGTTTATTGCATTAATATTGCGACCCGGAAACCCATAACCTATATTAATGCGTTATTTTATTATATTAAAAAATTTAATGGCAAAAGATCGAATTTATTGCAACAGTTTCGAAACCTTAGATGCTATTTAAGTTATGATGTAAATCAAACGATCATCAAAATAAATTTGTGGCACAGAGTAGGTATAAATATTAAAAAATTGCGCCTAATGGACTTTAGGGAGATGCAGTTTGATGAACATCAAAGCTCGTTAATGTAAATATTATTTTATCTAGTTTTCTTGGAAATTTATTCAACTTATTTTACTATGCAGTTTGATAGCATCAGACATCGTCTGTAAAATTTGTTTCGAGCTTCTGCTTATTGTATGTTCCTCGGTTATCTATATATAGTTATCTATCCTTGTTATTTCTATTGTAAATGTCAATATCTATTTTGGAAAGTTAGTTCCGATAGACGTGAGACATGGCGTAAAATTACATTTTCATATTTCGCAGACGTTACTTTCATCTCCGGTCGGTAATTCAGTCTAGGCATTCGATATTCAGTTTTAAGGCATTGGAATTGTAGATGTATATAGACATAGGGCTTCCTAGTGAGTTGCAATATATGGTCTGGTGTTTATATGTTACGCTTGCCAAGCTTTTGGGCGAAAACTAGACGATGAAACAATTTTGTTCCTAATTAAAATTATGTTTGCAAATATGAAAGATTTATGAAGTTGTAAACACATCTTAACTTGTCTTGCATTGTAAGTTATTTAAGCTATAAGCAAAATGTACGAGTATAATAGGGAGTTATGAGTCGACAACTGAAATAGAATTGTGCAGTGCAATAATTATATCAGCTCTATCGTGCGGCTCTTTGTTCGAACTAAATAACACGTGTGCAGTTTTGTGTTTATTCTTATTGGAATTTGCATTTTATCGGTTCTCACCAAATTGTTAACAGAGTTGTTCGTTCCATGTTGTTTAATGATACTCATGTCGTTCTTCGCATTTTATGAAGTTCTGTATGAAAATTTATTGTAAAATGTACCACATTTATGACACCAAATTAATTCCATCAAAACAAAATTGCCTACTTTACTTACACACTTTTAGGCACGTGCAATAAGATAAAAACACTGGCGCATATTGTAAACACTTGAGCATAAGGTGAAAAAAGTTGGTAAAACAGTAACGAATGTGGACTGGTGACATATAGACAGTGAACGCGATGGAATTGCGATAAGTTTGTGATACATAATATAGTGATATATAAAGTGATATAAAATGGGTGCTCAAGGATCAAAAGAAAAGCTATATAGAAGCAATTCTGAGAAGTATCCTTCGAAACTTCCCGTCCCTAGTGAGAAGAAATACAAGGTTGCCGTAAACCGGGAGAGATTTGGATCTTTTGGTGGCAGAGGTAAGTGAACTCAGGTCATGAAAGCAAACTTAACTGCTTTATTACTTATATGTTTTTTGATAATTGGAAATAAATCATACTCATACTGCTACTTATTAATATGAGAAAGGTTCTTTTACTGGTAAACGTGGGTTTGTTTAGGTCAATAACCCTAAGCCTTGTAGGTGGATTAGGAAGGTGAAAGGTGAAGGTAACGCGAAATGCTGTTGAAAGAATAAGTTTTTGGTATCTACACTGTTAATTGAGTACTTAGAATTACTTAAGTGCCTTTTTGTTAGTATTTGTACTTTTAACGTTTTTACTCGTGGTTTAAACAAACTTTAACTTTTACGTCAAATTAGATCTTTTTGTTAAGATCCTTTACTGTATGATTTATAGGTTTATCATTATAGCATTTTGAATACGGAGATTCTGGATCTCTACTGCTATAGATAAGCATTCCAGAATATATTTTTGGAGAATTTTCCCTTCACTTGCCTCGCTGATCAGATCGCTGGCAAGGGTCTTATGTAATTTTTTGACAATTTATTCAAAAGTTATTAAAACTGACCGACAACGGCTTTTCCAAAAATTATATTAGGTATATGTTTTAGCAGGTTATGCTGTGGAGATCTACGAATATGACCCAATATTCTATGACCATGACGACTTTGATAAATGATTTATATTATAGCAGGATTGTTAGGATCTTTTTGCTAGCCTTTTTGCTTCTGTCACAAACAACTGTGTCAGAACTTTTTTCAGAGAAGTCGTTGGCTTAGCAAAATGTCGCGGGTTCAAAGTAACTGGAGTTCTTAGTATCGGTTAGTACGTTGACATCTACTTGTTTTATTTTTTTACACACAACTAGTCTCTAAAAATAAGCATCATTATTTCCATCACTCTACTTCGTACTGCTGGGGTAGCCCAAATATCGTCATTTTACACGATTCCCTGCTACCTGGGGGTTCAGCTAGGCAATCTTTTTCAGTTTAACTGTCAATCTTGCGGGGAATCATCTTTGCGTTTTCTAGTAGGTATATGGTGTCCACTCCAGAGCCTCCTTCTCCATCATTCATCGGTTCTGAGAAAAATTAGTACGTCACATTGCCACTTCAACTGAATGCTTCTTTTGAAAGCTATGTCGGCTTTAAAGCTTTAGTTCTTTAATTCATATTAATAGCTTCTTAAAAACATATCAAACAAATTCTACTTAATTTATTTGTTGTCAGTTGACGGTAGTAATAAAATAAATTAAATTTACCACCTCCTGATTATTCTTTGATAAAATTTTAATTCCTTATCAATTGATTATTATCAACAGATTTAGAAATACGTATTTAAAATGCGGTGCAGCACAATCTACCTCACCGTATTTGATACGATAAATAAATTAGTTTAACAATAAAGTATCATTACAAGTTTCTTTGTTTGTTGTTGTTTTTTTTTTTAATATTAGCTAAATTATTTATTTAAAATTAAGGGCGGGCTTAATGTCTACATTCTCTAGCGGTCAACCTTTATGGCGATGGAGAACATTTCAGTCATCATTTTGATAGCATCAAATTAGTAGGTATTCTAATTATTTTAGCTATTTAGGTGCTTGTATTTTTAAATCATCATGTTTTTAGCTAAATTGTGCTGATTAGCGTTTAGGTTAAAGAGAATGATAAACCATGACCTGAAATTGCAAGGTTACTACTATCTATTGCAAGTTCAGTTAGAGAATTATCCTCAATCAGCCGATCTCATATTGTTTTTAGTTTGTCAGTGAAAATTTTTATTAGGAGTCATTTAGTTATTACGTAAGACGATAAATCTAAAAAAAAAAACATATAATCATCTTTGATTTTGTTATATAGTTTTTCTTTATCATTAATATCATCTTTACATATTATGCAATGTATGTATGTAATCTTAAAGATTTTGATCAGTCCAGGGGATCGAAAAGTGGATCTGCCACTGGAATAATCTTAATTTTGCGCATTTTTGTAATCTTATTTGATCTGCCTCCGTGGTCTAGTGGTTAATACCGTTAATACTCAGAAGTACCGGGTTTGATTCCTGGTCGGGACACAATAATATATATTCATTTAATATATATATATATATATATATACTCGTATGTATTTTGTGTGCATTCTCGCGTTTGGTATGCTAGGAACATCGACGAGCTTGCAACTTGTCATGATTGGCCTATAGTAAAATTGGCTAAATGTGAATTATTTAACATTTATTTGAAAATAATATTTACAAAATATAAACTAAAATAAATATTAATACTGAGGATAGGGATATAAGTCCCTTACGTGTGGAATGGCGGCAAGAACGTTGGCTGTATTTCCCCGCTGAATTGCAATACTGATTCTCTGGGCGAAGAAAGAGCCAGCCCTCTTGTCACCGGAGGAGACGACAAGACACGGTGTTATGTCTTTTAATGTGAATCCGCTTCTTTATAAGCGTGGTTTCTGACTACCCCGAACGAAAACACGGTCATGATGATACTTTACTTCTTAGTTAAGAACTTTAGAGAACTTCTTTTGGTCCCTTGTAAGAAAAAATAATATTTTTCTGTTTTCAACTTTCTGGCTTTCCTCACTTTAGCTATTTAATTATTTTCCTATTTTTTTTTCAAATTCAAATTACAGTTGAGCTGTATCCTACTATAATGGTATGCAAATAATAGTACATGTCAATTACAACTAAAATTATATTTGTCAACACTTATAATGTAAAAATTCTTGGATACTATAAAAACATTGTTCTTTCATTTGCACTTTCATTTACAACATGAAAGTGCAAAGTTGCTGCTTACACTTGGGTGTTATAATTAATTAAACATGATCTAGATTCGCCAGTAAAACAGACTTCCACTGACTATCAGACAGGCTTCTTCTGTTCATATCTTCAAACATTTACTTACTACATACTCGTATGTACTTTATTCAGAAACAGAACAGTAATAACTAAATCTATTTTACATTTATATTTTCTTACTTAATATATATATGTAAATATTTTTATGTAAGTGTATAATATAAAATAAAATTGCACACATACATAACTTTTCACACTCCCAAAGGTTGGTTGTCAGAAAATGCTTAGTCATAAGCCCGGCTATGTACAATAGTCCAATAAAGTACTATTAAATAAATAAATAAAAACTACTATCCTCGCCAACCCGTCTGGCCATCGTGGCGAGTGTAGGACAATTACTCCAGAAATGTATTCTGGAAACCCATCTCAAACAGTGGAGTTCTAGGACTCTGTGTTCTAGGGGCTTTGATGATGATGTACTAAAAGGGAGTTGTCAAGAAACTAGAGGTATAATAAACATGCAAAATCTCAGCCACTCGTATTCTAATACTAGTAGATATGGGAGTCCATAGAAGTGCTGAAGCCACATAGATCCTCCACGTGTTCCGCCATGGCACTGCAATCTTATCACAATTAGCCGTTTGTATTCAAATTGTAAGTAGGTTAAACATTACCAGTAACTATATAATCATGCGTTAAATCTATCTCATCATCACCATCATTACAGCGTCCTAGAACTCCACTACTAGAGATGGGCCTTACAGAACATATATCTGGAGAATTTGGCGTACACTCGCCACGCTGGCCAGACGGCTTGGCGAGGATATGATGTCAATTTTTAATGACAATTTATTAACGATTCCACAAGTATTAATCTGTACTTCGGATGCAGATCCCGGTTGTTAATGCTGTCCGCGGTGCTGCTGTCAATTCTGCAGGGCCACATCACGTTAGGGTACACTTTCCTGTAGTTAGGGCAGCCAAGAATTATTTAATTATTTAATTTAGAAATCTTTTTAATTTAATCTTTAGTTTTTTTTTATTTTTTAATTTAATTTAATTGAATTATTTGTGTTATTGTTTTTTGTTTAATTGAATTTCTATATCTTTTGGTTGTATTTCTTGTTTTTTCTCCTTTTCTTTGACACCTAAGTATCAGTAATAAAGTATGTTTCCTAATTTGGCCAATGTATAAACTCAATTATATACTAACCTTTATGTTCTGTAATGTGCTGTGGAAATGAATGAATAAATAAATAAATAAATAATATTATTTAATGTGTCGTCACTGGGTAGTATCAGTAGGTCCTATATATTATACTATGGCATTATTTTTTGATACCTTCATCAGTGTTGTATCAATCATCATTCGCCTGTGTCATCACACGCAATCTCTTGCCATCCTTATCTAACACCTTACAACAACCATCTTTAGGTCATCTGTGTGTGCTCTCCACTCCAGAACCCCTCTACTCCATCGTTTATCGGTTCTCTAATTCTCCGGGCTATGTAATGGCCCACTTATTTTTTACCTAGCTCGCAATTAAATGTTTATGAATTGCTGAACAGGAATTATTTTAAAACAATTACCTTCATGTAAATTATTTCTGTAAATTTGAAATAATTGTTGGCGGAACAAATTGCCCAACAAGATTGTGTTACAGTTTAGCGATTGTGCTTATTATCTTGCAGAATAATTTACTACACAAATACGCAAAAGGAAAAACCTAATCGTGTTTGCTTGTGGAAATAACAAAAAGCAATATAGTGAAGTAACGAGATGTCTAACGGTCTAGTGTTTAATTATAATTAGATGCAATTATCAATTTATTTAAATTATTATTTATTAAGTCTTAAAAAGAGCGGTGATGGCTTAAAGCGGTGGCAGCTCTGCAAGGCCTGTAAGGACGCTTTCCAATCAAAGAAATAATATTCGATGATTGAACCCCTGCATGTACCAATGAGCAATACTTGACTTACGTACATTTGTCATAGATTACCAACACTTAAAGCTGTCCTTGCCAGTTCCAGTAATATCACCAATAAACCACACTCTTGTTTAATGTGTTTTGACGTCACAAAGATGGCGTTTTATTTTTCAATGTAATGTTACAAAATTTCAATTGGAAACTGCAGCCCAATTCTATTAATTTTGTGTTGATTAAACTTAAGTTATGTTCTTTTCCTATCCCACATTAGTTATTAACCCGTTCGGTATTCTACATACCTACAAAGTGAAACTAAAGTAAAACGAATTGAATATAATAATAATTGTGGAAAAAATTAAAAAATAATTATGAGACCCAGAGAATCTCCCATATGTTACAAATTATATTAAAGCCTAAACCATTTTAAAACAGCAATATTACTGTTTATATAA
This sequence comes from Tinea semifulvella, assembly GCA_910589645.1. NCBI lineage: Eukaryota > Metazoa > Arthropoda > Insecta > Lepidoptera > Tineidae > Tinea > Tinea semifulvella. The sequence goes on along the minus strand of OU342595.1, from coordinate 7,854,808 downwards.
TAATATTTAACTGCCCCCGTGGTCTAGCGGTTAAGTCCGTGGATTTAGACTCGGAGGTACCGGGTTCGATTCCTGGTCGGGACACAAAAATATTAATTAATGTATATAAATACATCTAATTTATTTGTGATATTTCTCGAGTTTGGTACGCTGGAGACATCGACGAGCTTGCCACTTGTCATGATTGGCCTATAGTAAAGTTGGCTATAAGCGTGGTTTCTGACCACCCCGAAAGGGAAACGGTCGTGATGATACTTTACTCTATATAATAATAAATATAATGCAAATATCTAATTTAATATAAAATTTAAATTTTTAATCATTTATTTATTTTCGAATACATATAACTTATTAAATAGCCCGCCAAACTGTAACCACAGTTTGTTGGCGGAGACAATTACTCTCGAAGCTTAATAATAAATATTTGTAGTAAGTACACTAAAAAAAATATTAAAAAAACATACATAGTAAAAAGTCAAGTAAAGTATCATCACGACCGTTTTCCTTCAGGGATGGTCAGAAACCACGCTTATGAAGCGGATTCACATTTAGCCAACTTTACTCTATACCCCAATCATGACAAGTGGCAAGCTCGTCGATGTCTCCAGCGTACCAAACTCGAGAAATGTCACAAATAAATTAAATTTATTTATTTAAATTACTAAATATTATTAGGACACAATACTACGCAGACCAGGAATCGAACCCGGTACTTCCGAAATCATACATATAAAAAAGAACTGAATTTACCTTACACTCGTTTCGTCACTGGTTTTATTTTAAAACTATTACTAGAACTTTTATAATTTACGGTTTGGAAATAAAAACGATTTTTTTTTTAATTGTCTTTAAAGGACATTGTACAGAATACATCAGTCCTAAACACGTAATTTATTTGCATAATATATGTTCATAACAGAGTTCATAACCGAGTTGGGGATCATCAAATTCCAGATCCTGCAGAATTTGATGCTTTTTTGGAGTCACTCGCGGCATTATAGCCCAAACACGTCGGGTAAAATATGGGAGTCCACAGCGCGGGAAAACCGCAAAAAATAAACTGCAACTTGTGCCCCATATTTAAAGTCCAATTTATGGTTTTCCATAATTATTCACATTGTAGCACATTATTAAACAAAATAACACCACTTTTGACCAATAATATCCACAGTAAATTAATTTACAAAACAATAACTTGCACTTGACATCTCCGTGCAAAATGGCGCGAAAGCTCTAAATATAATAATAAGCGTAAACTAAATATAATAATAAGCGTATAGTGGAATACGGATTTGTCAAAAGTTATATTTTATTTCCACTTATGGAAATTGAATCGGTAGGTGAATACCAAAATAGAATGGAAATAATATTAGCAGAATTGGGCAGTTTTGAGGTATATTAGTATAATCTATATTTAAAAAATCGTACATATTTCCTATTGTTATGTACCTACTATAAACTGATAATTACAGGTGACATAGAAAGAAGTCTTACAACAGTTCTTTTCAGATCCAATTGTGAAACTCACCGCTATTCCTCGTGATAACGGCGCGTCTAGTTATCGCAGACCTATCTCTATGCGGCAATGTAGATAAAGCATTGACTTATATTTCGTGACCATTCAACCACCATTTATGTACGAATTTATTACTGAAAGGATATGCGCATATGGATAGGCGTGGCGGTGACTCGGGTGTAAGAACGCTTTCCTTAAATCCTAGAAAGGTGGGTTCAACCCCACCTGGCATGTACCAATGAGAAATACACTTTTGTTACGTACATTTGTCATAGATTTACAACACCACCGTTCCTGTGCCTCAGGGAGCACGTTAAGCTGTCGGTTACAGTTCCACTAATACCAACTTGTGGAATCGTTAATAAATTGTAATTAGAATTGACATGAGATCCTCGCCAACCCGTCTGGCCAGCGTGGTGAGTGTAGGCCAAATTCTCCGGATATATGTTCTGGAAGGCCCATCTCCAGCAGTGGAGGTCTAGGACGCAATGTTCTAGGGGCTGTAATGATGAAATAATATAAAAAGATTTATTATTTGTTATTATTAAATACAATCTACAATGTTCAAATATATTTCATTATCACAGCCCTTGGAACACAGAGTCCTAGACCTTCACTGTTGGAGACCACGGCCCCTTACAGCTACGAATTTATATTTATTGACATAAATTGATAATACTATGTTTATGTATTTTTAGATTGTAAGCTGAAATTAATTATTAACTTGATATGGGTAATTTATTTTAGTCTATAAGCTGACACGGCCTCTTTACAGCCACGAATTAAGTACCTAGTTTTTAAGCAAAAACTTGTTTATGGTAACAGTGTTTTAGGTAAAAAATATGGTATAGCTGATATGATGGGTCCATAGTAGCTGCTGGTTATTTTATAGTTATCTTGTCTGAATAATTGTGAACTATAAAAATGTATTGACAAAAGGAAATAAATGATTTGATTTGAGATGAGCCTTCCAGATATTCCTGGAGAATATGGCCTACACTAGCCACGCTGGCCAGAATATAGCAAATATCTTATCGGGGTGGTCAAAAACCACGCTTTTTAAGAAGCGGATTCACATTTAGCTAACTTTACTATAGGCCCATCATAACAAGTAGCAAGCTCGTTGATATCTCTGTCGTACCTAACTCGAGAAAGATCACAAATAAATTATTGTGTCCCGACCAGAAATCGAACCCGGTACCTCCCGAGTATAAATCCACGGACTCAAACACTAGACCACGGTTTATAACTAAATAACTATTTCAAATTTCAAGTAAATCAGACCAGTTGTTGTCGAGATAGTAGTTTGCGGACAGATACAAATTTTCCTTAGTACATTTAGAAAAAAAAATATACATTGAGTCAGAGCAAGAGTCTTGCGAGACTCTTGCGCAAGACCATGACCAAGACCAAGACCGAGACCAAGACCACCTATCCTGATGCAAAACCCGGACCGGCTAAGTCTTTGGTTTAGGCAACACTAAACATACTAGTTAATCACCAAATTTTATCTATAACGCGAAAACTATTGTTATTATTATTCTGTGTTCGACTTGAAAGCAAAGCAAGGCAAAGCGCGCTACTTTTTCTAAATTTAGCTTAAACTAAACGAATCAATGTTTGCTCCGCAGTGTAATCAAAACGTTGCTTTGATACGTTCAGAATGCCCAGTACCTCGACTTAGGTCAATACATTATAAACCAATACAAGCTGACAGGCCGATGAGATTTACAATTGCGATAGAAATTCGTGTCATTGACCATCTTTAATTTTAATGTCCAATGTCAGCCACAAGGATTGTTTTTTTGGCTGCAGTGACAACTTAACATGCCAATAAGGAAGTTTATTTCGTACTATACCCTGACATTAAGATTTTTTATACACTATTCACTACCATTATTATATGTGAATAGGGTGGAACTACTCGTCACCAAGTCACTGCGACCAGCAATAATCTATTGTGACCTGTTTAGAAACACTGGACGAATTCGTCGCTGGCATATTCGCGCGCACAGAGAGAGAGATTTGCCACTTGTGAGAAACCTGGCCCCGCCGGACGCTAGACAATGTTACGCTCGACACCTGCTACCAATCACGGAGCCGTAATCCCGGCCCCGCCGCCAGGCTCGTATACTTCAACCTTTAATGGTTACCATATGCCCTGTCCGTAGTCACAGAAATCGAATGCAACCTCTGTAAGATGGCAAATACTTTGACACAGATTCTTCCCTATGAGAAGACCAGATGGGCTTAGGAGCGAGGCCGACGCTTCTAATCGGGGCTTAATTTGTGAGCGCCCAAGATGGTGCTTCGCTTGTGATGTAGGTAGCAGTAGCAGAGGAGATGGAGTGGTGTCTCAGACACATCGTGACAGAATCTGCATTCGTCTCTTTCCACCAAGCCTATGGTAAACATGTTCTTGTTCAATTTGCAGTGGCCAGTTAGAGCAGTAAGAGTAGTTTAGGTTTGCATAGCTACCTGTGTAGCCCACCATTAGCTCCTTGTAGTGCCTCTGCCCAGGAGTTGCCTGCCAGGAAGATACGCATTGAGCGTTTGCATTCTTTATTGCAGCTTACCAGCATGGTGGATTATGAGCTGAACGTTGCTCCTGCCCTAGGCTCAGGCTGCCTCCTGTTATTTTTTAATAAAACATATTTTAGTATATTGTATGTAGACTGGCAACTCGTCCTAATAATAATTGCTTAACTTTTCAAGGCAAAGAAAAACTAATTTAAAAATAACTTTTATGTATAAACTGCATGTTTACTTTTTAAATTCCGTTTATTGAAGGTATTTTTTTAAAGAAAACCTTAGAAAAATTGCATAATATGAGTAGGTATGACAAACTTCACTTTGCCCATTTATTTGTCCCATACATACTCATATTTCAAGGTTTAATGCAATTGTTAGCATCCCACGAGTTTTTGATGCGGACGATAAAAATGTTGTTAAAATTTATTGTTATTGCCACAGAGCTCAGTAATGGTATAGAACTTATAATTAAATTTGGAACTCGAGCCTTCTTTTTATTATTATGTGTGAATACTTGCAAAAAGAGCACAAGTGCACTTATTTCTATATTTTTATTTTTTAGTTTCCTCTGAAGCTAATATAAACTATGCAGGCTCAAACCCTGTGGATAATGCTTTCTCGGTACATACTGTACGTGTGGCCATATAGGTTATATTTTATTTTTTTATATATTATAAATACTAAAAGTTGTTTTTAAATATTTTGAATATCTTTTTGTGAATTTGTGTAACTTTATTTTTATATCACTTAGACCTAATGTTGTTCAAAAAGAATACATGTCAAGAGCATTTGTAAAACATATGCCTTAGTCTATAAAAATCAATATGACACTTATGATTATTGACACTTTTGGAATACAATAAATATCTCATATTAAAAAAATGATATTGTCTGTTCTAAAAAACTATAAATAATATACGGTATACGAGTAGGTATGTGCAATTTTTGCAAGTCATGATTGAGCTGTAGAGATAATGCGATAGATATATGTCGAGTGAAACAGTTTTTTTTAATTGTATTATAGTGGGTACGTTGATTGAGTTTAAATCGTTTCAGACTTTGTCCTAAACATGAATGTAGTTTGGAATACGAGTATTCGTGCAATATAGCCCTAAACCAGACTCGGGCAGGAGCTCTTAAAAATGTTTACCAAATTCATAAATATCATTTTGAATGCCATTTCTAGCCCATTCTTAGTTCTATAGTTATTATACAATCACCTTGAAACTATGGCATTTCACTATTTTTTAAAGTCATGACTTTTTTGTGCCGGGATGAATAGAACATCGTGCGTGACAATATCAGCACGACCTTTCTTTGCAAGAACGACTTTGCGCGGAACGACTAGTGGTTTTATAATGCCAGGTTTTAAACATAGATGGGAACCACATCTCAAGTGAAAAAAACAAATACCAGATTTATGTGACTTTTAATATTAATATTTTTTATGTTTAAACGGTGGTTTTTGTATCATTTTTCTATAATCGACGTGTCTAACCAACACCACCTTGCAAATGGTTAATACGATTACTTGTTCCGAATGAATATGGTAGGATTATAGAATTACGATTTTTATATCGTCATCATCATCATCATCATCAGCATGTATCTTTCTATACACTGCTGGATGTATAGGCCTCCCCCCAGGATCGCCACTTCATGTGGTCTTTAGCAACTCAACCTCCTTCAGGTCATCTGTCTATCTGGCGGGAAGTTGTCCCACTCTACGTCGTCATCCCGTCTCTACCCGTTTGCCCCATCGGTCGTCGGTTCTGCGGCAGATGTGTCCATCCCACTCCCACTTCAGCTTGCTGTTTTTTAAAGTTACTTTGGTTAATACAAAATAATTAATATTAATTTAAAGTTACAAATTCGTAATATTAACAAAATTTTTACGCGTAAATTACTCATGTGGAATCGATAATCCATATCCAATATACATACGTAGGTACAGATAAATCAGCTTAAATACATTTTTGCGTAGACCGGAATAAACTAGTTTGCCTCGAATCAGTCATTTATAAGTAGCGTTAGAAAAGCGTTTATGACAAAAAAATTGTCTTTGGCATTTAAATAAATATATCTGTATGCCTTTAATTGTAAAGTATAGCTGAATGAACAAACTACTGAATACCAATTGTAATATGTATGTACCTATACTTAAGGATGAATTAAATGATTTGATTTGATTTGAAAAGTATTTTTTATATTTTATATTTTTAAATTTTTTATTTCCGATGATTTTATTACCGGAATTCGGTTTAGTCGTACTCGTGATTTACAATTATACAATTTTTACTCATTTATCATTATACATAGCGTGACATTAATTGTCCTATCTGGAGAGCGTTATGCAAAGGCAAAGTACAGGACATGAGGTTAAAACATTTACATCAAATACTTAAATAAAAGAGATTATTAATGCAGCTGTAAATGGGCTTTGTCAACTTAAAAGTAAAAATAAATAAATAATAATATGCCAATATACTCAACTAAATAATTCTAATTATTATTAATTATTACATAATTAATACATCATCTGAAAGGTCTTGTCACAGCTGGAGTCTTCTTATCAATCCACTATTAGAACCCTCTAGTATTGTACGGAGCGATGGCAAGAGACCTGAGACTGTTGGGCCGTGGAAACATGGCAGGTCTCTGGTGTGGGATGTGTATAGACACATTAGCTCCATCCCATATCCAGGCGACCTGGTGAGGCACGGGAAGTGCAGTGGTTTCTGCTGAGAACCTCAAGTTGCGTAAATACGCCAACCTAGGTACAGATTACAAATTTGCACAGTTTGGGGTCGAGACGATGAGCCAATGGGCCTCAGCCAAGCGCCTGGCCAAGGAGTTTTAAAAGCGGCTGACAGATAGGTCTGGAGGCTGGCAATTATTTCTGTCAACGTATTAGCCTCGCTATACAGAGGGAAAATGTTGCCAGTCTTATTGGGACTATAACTGATGGGACGTCACTTGATGTATATTTTTATTTATAGTTAGTTTATTTTTAATTACATTTAGTTTATATTTAACCTAATAAATAAATTTGACAATTTAACTAAATGATATTGTTTGTTATTCTTGTCTTACTAATTAGTTCATCGATTTTATTTGTTAATTATATTATTTGTTATTCAGTGTTATTATTTGTTGTTATTTTGTATTGTGTACAGTATCAGTACGAATTATAATTAACCTTAATGATTTCTTGAGATAAGGAAAATCTGAATAAGAAAAAAACGAATAAAACTTACAATATTTGACCGCCTCCGTGGTCTAGTGGTAACAAACGTTGCCGTGAACTCGGGAGGTCGTGGGTTCGATTCCCACCGGGGGCAAGTTGTACATTGTATAATATGTAGTTTATCAACCATCTAGTTTCCGTAACACAAGCCTCGTAGCTTACCACGGAAATTAGATGGCGCTGTGTGACCTGTCTGGAAATATTTATTATTTTATTTATTATAATATAAAAGTAGATATCCCTTCCAAAGTTGTCAGAAATCGTGTTTTTAAAGAATCGGATTCACATTTATCCAACCTTACTATAGGCCCATCATGACAAGTGGCGAGCTTGTTGATGTCTCTAGCGTACCAAACTCGAGAAACTTCTACGGTCTACAGTCTTAACCGATAGACCCGGATGCAGTCATAAAAAATAAAGATTTGTTGTTATCTGCTGACCGTACTCTACTACAAACGCAAAAACGTCTCCAAGCCGATTTGTCTGTATAAAATAATTATGTGGTAGGTATGTTTAAACATATTTTTTGTTCTATTGTTTAACAGACTGTGTTGTCCATAATGTTCGTAATCAGAAATTAAACAACACGTTTTTAAATGTTGTGTTTTAGTTTCTAGTTAATTAGATGGTGGATAGCATGCACCAATATATATGAACTGGGCATTTGTTTTTGGGCCTGTTTCTTCTTGACTACGATAGTACTGAAAATCTGCTTCTAAGGTAATAAAAAAAAAAACCTCACGTTAATGCACACTCACACAAAACACGCACTCATGCATACATACACAAAACACTACCACACTCACCCACACTAACTCATTTAAACCTTCTCTTTTTATATAATTTGTAATATTAAGTAGGTATTCAAATAAATAATGTTATATAAATGCATTTATTCGAAAAAAATATTTACAAAATATAAAATAAAATTAATATTAGTCTTGTCCGCTTGGAATGGTGGCAAGAACGCTGGCTGCATTTCCCCGCTGAATCGTTATAAAAATAATAATAAATAATTAGATAAAAGTAATTTTATCTGCAAGCGCCTAATGTATTGCAATATTGTTTGCGACCGGAAGTGCAGGGTGTCCAGAGATCCAGGCGTCCCAGAGACCCTTGTTCAGGCCCCTGATTGAAACTCATGTATAACTGATTGAAAATAAAGATTATTTGATAATATAGAACATCTATAAACTAGTGTAACTAAAATATGTATTTTGCTATAGTTGTTTGTCTAAATGACAAAGTCAAAAATTATTTTTAAATAATATCGTTATAAAAATAATCAGCTTAGATTACTCCCCCTCCAGTGTCACACGGCATCAGTATAGGCAGGGCTGCAAGAAGGCGTTCGTCTGGTTCCTGGAAATGGAGGGGATTAGGCTAAAATCGGGGTCTAAAAATTAAAAAAAAAAAACAAAATAATACGGAGTAATAAGTAGTAAAAATAAGTATAATAATAAGTAGTTATACAGGTATTAGGGATAACTCGCCCGTTATATGTATACCGTTAACGCGTAAAAACGACCCACACTTATTAGGCATTGCAATTGAATCACGACAATGCTCTGTAGGTAGAATTACCATCCGTCTGTCTAATTATCATTTCTCTGGGTCTCTAATTTGTCCGGATTTAAAAAAATAAAAGATTGAATACAAGTAACATAACCACATATTATGTATTATCAAATAAGTCTACCTCCGTGGTCTAGTGGTTATGGCCGTAGATTGAAATGCGGGGGTGGTGGGTTCGATTCCAGGCAGAGATCACAAAAAAATTACTCCACCGCTGGAAATAGACCTCCCTCAAGGCTCACACCAGGCTTCACACGATCTTTTGCTACCCTCATCCATCCCCCACCACCGATGACCTTACTCAGGTCATCTGACCATCGTCCCACTCTATTTCTTCCAGTACGTGGTCTCCAATCCAGAACCCGTCTTCAGTCTTCGGTTTTGCGACATATACCCATTGCCAATTTAGCTTGATAATTTTAAAAGGTTTTAAGGTAACTTTCGTTCTATGACGGATGTCAACGTTTCTGACTTAATTTTTTGAAGAAATCCCGAGCATAGCTCTCTATATAGCTCGCTGAGCGACCTTGAACTTGTGGACTAGACCTATAATCAGTGTCCACGTTTCTGCACCATACGACATTTGACGACTGGAAGAAATTGAGTTCTAATGCCTGGCTTATATTAAGTCAATGATGGATAGTTCGTGATTATTTCATAGTGAGAGTGGATGTTCGAGTGAATGGGTTGCAATAATGTTGTGTTTTTATTTAATAACCTAAATAAAAATATGTTAACGATTTAGTTCCAAAATATGTTGTTTAAATTATTGTGTCTGCCGAAATGGAAGAAAAAGGGTAAAGTTTTTTTAATATTTGTTTTTATTTTGTTAGCAAATAATTAATGTTAATTTGTGCTAAGAGGGATTGACGCTTTTGCATCCCTTGCACAATCCTGAGTTGAGGAGTATGAGTCTTACTTTCGCCACCAGGTCGTTCGTAGGTTCACGTGTCATTTTAAAATCTCCACGTCATGTCCAACCCAGGGTTTCAAGGACGATATCTGCAAAATTTTATTAAAATCAGTCTTTTGTTTAGGCGTTACGGCCAATCAACAGGCAGATATATCACACGCCTAATCATATAAAAATAAAAAAACCGACTGCGTAAAAAAAAACGATAAAAAAAAAGAAGCCCAAGGGTTCCGTCGCCAAAAAGTTTGATAACCGCTTGAATAATTGAACCGTTGAAATAATTTTATTACATAGCGACGATAACAGTCGGGACCCATAAAAACCAAGACAGGCTGAAATCTTTCCAACAATTTACTGTAGCTATATATAAACCCTCTTAAACATGTGATATAAATATAATATATTGTATATATTATATATACAATTCCTTCCGACTGCTTCTGATAATAAAAAATAGGGACTCAAATTTGATTATATCCATTATTATTATATTGAATAGTCTCATTGTATGTTTATTACGCATGTGAGCCGACCTTTATTTTCTACCCAACTTCGAAAAATAACCTACCCACTTAACCATGTTATATCATCTGTTCACACACTCACGCACACGTAGGCCCGCACACAAAAGCCCGAGTTTTTTTTTTGTCTTTGATAATGTCTTTTGGTTTAAATTATAATTTAAAATGTGTTTAGTTTCTATTTAAGTGATTTCTATTAGTTTGATTAATGTGTATAACATTTATTCAAAATAATATTTACAAAATATAAAAAAAGATAAGATAAGATAAAAAATATTTATTTGCATAAATGTTAGTCTAATTTACAGGTCTTATAGTAAACTAACTTAACGTAACAACATTTGCCAAGTAAATTGGCCAGCAAATATATCAAACATTAATATATTTTTTTAAAACTTTTAAATAAAATATGTCCAAAAACTTACAACTAGGTATTCATACAATATTGTCAGCTTACACTTTAGGTATTACAATTGTCAAAATATTCTTTTAAATTATAAAACATTATATGAATAAATAATAATTACAAACTACTTAAATAAAATAACCAAATTAAATAACGATAAACTAAATCTAACAAAAAAAAACTATAAATAAAAAATGTCCTCAAGAGACGACCCATCAGAGATAGTCCCAAGGAGACTGGCAACATTTCCCCTCTGTATAGCGAAGCTAATACGTTGGCAAAAATAATTGCCAGCCTTCCTGTCTCCAGATTTATTTTATTATTATTATTAGGTACAAACAACAGAAATGAGTACAAAACATTTTTTAAATTTCAAATCTTTACAATACAGTTCCAGTACCATCTCCAAAAGCATGTGCACACAGCATGCAATTATGAAACATTTACATATATTTAAAAATAAAAATAACAATACACTACCCACAGTGAGTAGTTCATAAATATTAATTTAGTTTGCTCGCCATCCACAGCAAATTACTCCTTGCCAAAGGCCAGAAACAATCCACTATAGAGAGCAACACACTATATAGAAAAAATCATATATATTTTTTTAAATTCCTAATATCTTGCACAAGTTAATTTTATAAATATATATTTATAATTGTAATAGTTTAGTTATATTTTAGTTTATGTTTAATTTTGACCTTATTATTAGCCACTTAATGTAAACGATCTGTTAACATAGTACATATTGGCCCTATTTAAAGAGAACCCAACTTTGATTACCTGTACTGTGATGCTGTGGATTTTTGTTAAATAATATAAGTTTGGATTTGTGCTTCGGTTTAGTACCTAGTCTCCAGTTAGATGATGCGTTTCTTATAGTAGAAAGTCTATCAATCACGTCGCAAATCCGTAAAAAGCTAAAAGAAAGCAAAAAAAAATCTTGAGCGCTGACTAACTCAACAATGTAGTGATAAGAAATTTGTACAATCATAATCTTCTGCCTAGTGGTGATCAATTTAATTTGTTAATACCATGAATTGATGTTACCATCATCAGCCTCTCCACTGCACGCGGTCTGCGGTAACCACCTGGTATATAGTATATAGTGCGCGGTGGTAGCTCGGTTGTAAGAACGCGTTTCTTAAATCCTACAAAGGTCAGTTCAAACCCACACGGCATGTACCAATGAGAAATACACTTTTCTTACGTACATTTGTCATAGATTTACAACACCATCGTTCCCGTGCCTCGGAGAGCACGTTAAGCCGTCGGTCCCGGTTCCACCAATAACAACTTGTGGAATCGTTAATAAATTGTCATAAAAATTTGATATCATATCCTCGCCAAGCCGTCTGGCCAGCGTGGCGAGTGTAGGCCAATTTCTCCAGATATATGTCCTCTCCGGTTCTGTCCAGCAGTGGAGGTCTATGACGCTGTGTTCTGGGGCTGTAATGATTATGATATAGTATATAGTGTTCAATTTATCGTTTTTCATAGTAATTCACATTTTAGCACCTTATTAAAAAAAGGATCGTCAAAATATGCACCCACATACTGCAGTCACTATCCCTTCGCGTACCTATAAATTTGGTGACACATACATCTGTCGCACAATAAAGATGTGGAATGCTCTTCCAGCCTCTGTGTTTCCACTTTCCTATAACCTGGAGTCCTTCAAGCGAAGTGTGAAAAGGCATCTAGTCAAGCCGGCATAGTGTTAGGGACTGATGTCGGACATAAGGGTTTGATTCCAGTTGCTAACATTCATGGACCCTGCGCGCCATTTACCATCAGGTGGGCGCAGGGTCACATGTCGTGCTAGTATAAAAAATAATAAAATAAAAAAGCACCACTTTTGACTAACAAAATCCACAGTAAAGTGGTCAACAAAACAAAAACTTTCACTTGACGTTTCCGTGCAAAATGACGCGAAGGAATCCTTTTTCCTAATGTTTTTATATAATAATAAAATATAATAATAATATAAGGGTTTATTTCAACAAATAAATAGAACAATAAGAGTAAGATAGAATAGTATCGATCGAACCCTGATCCCGGCGGTAGTGTCTGTATTACCAGAATCAGTCCATCCATACAAACCAAACAAAGTAATAATTTAAGCAAATAGGAGAAAAAAACGTTAACGTGTTAAGTCGGGAGAAATATGGAGCGAGTGCCTTCACTTCGTAGTCACAACTTAGACTTAGCTGTTAAGGCACGCAGGGTCAATAGTGAAAGAGATACGGTTCATGGGGTTTTAGTCCGTAGGCACTTTGGGGTCTCCTTTGGAGGTTGTTGCGGCCAGAGCGATGTCTAACCGCGAGGCACGGGGTCTGGGGCATCCATACGACGGTGGACAGCTGACAGTGCAGCCTACGGCATCGAAGAGCGAGGTCGCGCCACTCAATACATTTTTTTAACAAAAAAAATCTTAGCCTATGTCTAGGCAGTTAGGGCTTTGCCAATATACTGGTGAGCTGAGAAGAAGTCTTTCATTTACCTGACCATCAGCCGCCACAGAGGCCTCACGGTGATTCGGGCATGCGACCTCCCGCTGTAGCCCTTCAGGTTGGTGGCGTATCGTATCTTCCGGGGATTTTGCGATCTAAAAAAGTCTCATCGCATAAACACCCGTTAAAACTTACTTAAGTCCTGAGCAAAGGCCTTTTTAATATTTAAAATATCAGAGCCAATATCTGTAATATTGCACTTTCACCTCGGCTATCTTGATTTATAATAAATTGGCAATTTTAATGGCGTCGGTTACGGTCTTAGTGGAAAATACAATTAATTTAATGTCAATTAATGCTGACGGGCAGTTAATTTATTTAAATTTTAAGATTAGGTACGCAGTTTACATGAATTAAAATTAACTTAATTATGTCATGTCACTTATTATGTCAATATTTTACTTTGGACAGACTATCCAATTAGGCGCGTCTTTAGCAAAGACTCCGGCACATTCTCTCATCGTTTATACAACAATGTTTAAAGACGAAGGTTTAATGTAGTACGGAGCAGAGACGTGGACACTAACAGTGGGTTTGGTGAATAAATTTGGTTCGAGAAAAAATCGTCAGTGGAAAAAGTAGTAAAATGACTTAATCTCCACATAGACCAAAGATTAGTTTATATATATATATATATATATATATACGACTAAATACTCCTATATCATTGGAGTTTTAATGTACGTTAATGTAATGTATGTACCTAATGTAATAATAAAACGTTATGTGTATGTATTATTAGTATTTAATTTATTATTGTAATTTAGATAATATTGCATATTTATTACGTAATCATATTTCTCTAATTGCACCTATCTTACGTCTTTAATGTTCTACAGTGTCCCTAAGGTTGGCTGTCAGAGAATGTCTAGCGACATTAAGTCCGCCCCTTGTATATATTGTGCAATAAAGTTTTAATAAATAAGTTTTTTTTCTGCGTCGATTACTATTTCTTAGCATTTATTTTGTTTTTATTTAAACTCATATTGATCAGTTAAGAATATTTCGTTATGATCGTAGAACAGTGTTGGATTTAAAAAAATCTGATTTTATATAAGTATAGTTTTATATTGTTTGTGGTCTGTAATTTATAGTGCAAATGTTAGAAAGGGCTCCAAAATGAAATCTAGAAGGTTTGCACTTATTATGAGACTAGTATTAACTTAAAAAAGAAGTGACAAAAAAACAGTTATTTAACTTTGAATGGCCGTCATGAACATTTTAAATATAGCAGATCCGTCACTGTTCTACGAATCGTCAGATTTATAAACTTTCCCACAAAAACCCTTTTGTAAAGTAGCTATAATGTCGCTTTAGGCTGAGTTGTACCAAAATAAAGTCTCCGTCAATGTATTACTTTTATTTTGAAGCTGGTAAATCGACGCCATTTTTAACATTAATCGTTACAATTACAGTATTCGTTTTGGTACAACCCAGCCTTAGACTCTTTACCTTAACCCAAAATATTTTTTTGTGTGACTTGTTTTTTTATTTTTATATATACTATTACGACATGTGACCTTGCGTCCACCTGATGGAAAGTGGGGAGCGAGATCCATGAATGTTAGCAACTGTAATCGGAGACTCATAACTGACATCAGTCCCTAACATTTGACTGGACATGACGGCAATTCGAGCTTGATCCCGAAATGTGTGGATACACTTTACTGGGTTTATCGGCACGAACAGTGGATACTTCCCCGCCCCGGCAGACTGGACAAATTACCACCACCAGTCTGCCTACCACCTATTAATATTTGTTATGTTGAGTTATGCTAAATTTCGATAAAAATTAATATGACGAATGCTTGTTTTCAGGGAATGGCAAGAAACGAGAGAGTGTGACCCCTCAGTCCACCCCCGCGCATGTGCCGGCCTCCCCGCAACAACCCCCAACCATAGGTGAGTCACCGATTTCAACCCCTACGCGATTTTATTTCCTTTGTGTGCACTAAAGTACCTAAGGTCGAGGGCAAATTGTTATCGCTTTTTGCGTAAGACAATCAATACTAAGCACCTGTCACTTATCGATTTAAATAAAAAATATAAAATAATCATCATCATCATCATTACAGCCCCTAGAAGACAGCGTTCTAGACCTCCACTGCTGGAGACGGGCCTTCCAGAACATATATCTGGAGAATTTGGCCTACACTCGCCACGCTGGCCAGACAGCTTGGCGAGGATATGATGTAATTTTTTATTGACAATTGATTAACGATTCCACAAGTTGGTAATAGTGGAACCGGGACCGACGGCTTAACGTGCTCTCCGAGGCACGGGAACGGTGGTGTTGTTAATCTACGAAAAATGTATGTAAGAAAAGTGTATTTCTCATATTCCTTTTTTTTTATTATATTTTTAATTACTTGCAAATGTTATTACAAATATAATGATTGTTGTTAGAATTTGCAAGATAAAAATAAATAAATGTTTTAAAAAGTAAAAGTAAAGTATCATCACGACCGTTTCCCTTCCGGGATGGTCAGAAACCGCGCTTGTAAAGCCAAGCATGACAAGTAGCAAGCTCGTCGATGTCTCTAACATCCAAACTCGAGAAATATCACAAATTAAATATTAATTAATTATTTAAATTAATAAATATTTTTGTGTGCCGACCAGGAATCGAACCCGGTACCTTCGAGTCTAAATCCACGGACTTAACCGCTAGACTACAAGTAGAATTTAAGAAATTTAGATATATATTTCTTTATTTGTTTTCAACATACAATCATACATATCTTCACGCCAGTTACCTTGTGGGCTAGGCAGAGACAATTGAGCACCACATGACACGATCACGACATACATACCTCTTTCGCTTCGTCGACATTTATCAACCTCTTCATACATGCCTTTTTGTTACGAAATATTTTTAATGTACCTTCAGCCAGTGTTTTATTTATTTGATATGTGATATGTGAGTCTCGGTCTGCCAGGGCCTCATTCACCCACAACTTTCGCATACTCGTATACATCTGGTTCGTAAATTTTTCTTCGCTCATCATGCCCAAACCATCGTAGCATGCCTTTCCTTATTTTTGTCCCAATGCTTTCTTTTATAACCACCATTTTTAGTTTTCTGTTCTATATTTAACATTAGTCGTTTATTACTATCAATATCACATTAAAAAAAAACTTTTCAAACTGATTAATATAAATACAATTCTTTTTACTTACCTACTCCTAATCGTATCTAATATAAATGCTATAAAATTACCTTAGCCCAACTGGAAGTCTTATATAAATAATAGTAACTATAGAAAATCTATAAAAAAACAATAAACATAAAAGTTCTTTAGGAACCTGTTGAACAATGTTAGGAACTGTCACTGGCGGGCGGTAAGAATGTCTTACAATGCATAAAGCAGCAGTGTTTTTCAAAACACCTTATCTTGGTTTTAATCTTAACTTTAGCTTTTTCTTATTGTTATTTAGAAATCGACAAGGTTAAGAACTGAGTAGTGCACTCGTATTATATATCAATGTTATTGTAAGAATATTCGATAATTAATTCCAATTAAATTATATTTAACCCCCCTCCCCCATTATACATTCATCATAGATTTACAACACCACCATTCCCGTGCCTCGGAGAGCACTTTAAGCCGTCCGGTCCCGGTTCCACTAATACCAACTTGTGGAATCGTTAATAAATTTTCATAAAAAATGACATCAGATCCTTGCCAACCCGTCTGGCCAGCATGGCGAGTCTAGGCCAAATTCTTCAGAGATATGTTCTGAAAGGCCCATCTCCAACAGTGGAGGTCTAGTACGCTGTGTTCTAAGCGCTGTAATGAAATTATATGCTGTACTTATTAAAATTATTGCAAAGAAACGCAGATTTTTTATAAATTACCTATGACAAGACAGGACCTGTTTAGAAGCTGCTGTGTCTGCTTTGTATTCGTCATAAAAGTAAGAAGAGTTGGCTGAATTTATCGTTTATCATAAAAGTCTCATCTCCACCTCGGAACACTTTGTCGTGCACGATGCTGCGCCACCCAGGTCTATCCTCGGCGGCCTATAGGGCATCACGTACGTGTGTATTCAGGTTGCTGCGAATCTGGTCAGACCAACATGTTAAGTTTCGTCACGCGCTCTATAGCCTTCAATCTTGCCAGTGATGAAAAGCCTTTCCAGTCTTTAAGTATTTTACTCAAGTACTCGATGTAGGGATATGGGAAAGATGGAGACTTTGAGCTTCTTAAGTAACACATTGGTTTTTCGCGCCGTCCACGAGATACGCAACATAGGCCTCCAACATCACATTTTAAACGCGTCCTCGTTCGTTTTGCTTTAAGAGTCAAGTTTCGATGGCATAATATAGTGGAGAATACGAGACTGCGGACAAGTCTTGTTATGGTCCTGATGGTAATATTTCAATCATCCCATATTCCCTTCATCTGGCCCATAGCGTTTTTCCCATGCCTATTCTTTGGCGTACATCCGTTTTACAAGCGCCGGCGTTTGAGATATTTTAAAGTTAAGCGCCGGTAAGCTCCAATTTCTTGGTTCAAGTCTAACACCATTTTCCATTTATTGGGTAACACTCTAGTGGGTTTTTGAGCATCGGTGGCATGCTTTATAAGCCGTCGCTATTTCTCGCAAATTGCTTCTTTTCTGGTACAGTCATGATGGCATTCACGCATCCTCTTAGCCTTATCATTGCGTTTAGTGATTTAGTGTTATGGTAAAATATATATAAATAAAGTATAAGGATTATTTTAACTTAAGATAATGTTGATTGAAATATCGAACTTGTAATAATGTATAGGTCAGTGGGGAGCCGCATTCCTTTGTATAAATATTTTACTATAGTAATAACTAATAAACATTATACTATGAAAATTATTATAAACAATAAAACAACTGTTGAATTTGTATAATAATTTTAGATGTCATTATAAAGTAATTTACAATGAATAATGATTTACCGATTAATTATTTTTACCTGAACTGCGCGACGCTAGGAAGGGTTATGTGTTTATCAGCCTATATATGTATGTGTATGTACGTACGTATGTTTGTTCCTTTGTGGCACACTGGAGACCAAACGCGTTGGCCGATTGTGATGATTCTCACGTCCATCGATTGGTCTTCATCATGCGAGTGTCACTGAAGATATAACATTAATAAAAAATCATTAAGGCGCCAACCAGACGCCATATTGTGGAAAATAAAAAAGTTGACAAACCATATTGAGTGGGGTATCAACGAATAGGTATTTCAAAATCATGTTGAGGTTTCTAGTATCATTTTTCAATTAGAGTGACGATTTAAACTTGGTTAGCAACTATTATCATTTAAAATTACAATATAAGTCCTACCTAAGTTCACCTACGTACCTATAATAAACATGTAATAAAGTTTATATAAAAAGCATATACTATATGTACGAGTAAGTATAGTACAGTATTTATTTTTTATAAGTCTCCAATTTTTTAAATATTTTTTTTATATTCTTACAATATCTAGTAAGTAATTATATATTTATATTGAAGTAATATACAAACAGTCTAAAGGAATTGCAATATAAATTAAAACTACTTAAAAGTAAAAAAATATATATATATTAACTAAATAAAAGATAAACTATAAGTAAAAAATGTCCTCTAGAGACGACCCTTCAGTGATAGTCCCAAGAAGACTGGCAACATTTCCCCTCTCTATAGCTAAGCTAATACGTTGGCAGAAATAATTGCCAGCTTTCCTGTTTCCAGACTTTTTCGTTAGCCGTTTGGACAACTCCTTGGCCAGACGCTTGGCTGAGTGTCCCCATGGGCCCATCGTCTCGACCCCAAACGGCGCAAATTCGTAAACTGAGGTTGGCGTATGTGCGCAGCTTGAGGTTCTCAGCAGAAACCGCCGCACTTCTCGCGCTTGACGAGGTCGCCTGGATGTGTGATGGGGCTAATGTGTCTACACATGTCGCATCCCACACCAGGGACCTGCCAAGTTTCCACGGCCCAACGGTCATGCCGTCGGGTCTTTTAAATAGGTCTTTTATTTTAAGTAGTAAGCAGTAAAGTATAATTACGACCGTATCCTTTGCGGGGTGGTCAGAAATCACGCTTTTAAAGAACCCTGATTCACATTTAGCCAACTTTATCATCATGACAAATGGCAAGCTCGTCGATATAATAGTATATATATATAGTAAAGTTGGCTAAATGTGAATCCGCTTATTTATAAGCGTGGTTTCTGACCACCCCGAAAGGGAAACGGTCGTGATGATACTTTACTATAAAAAATCTTTGTAACATTAATTTCAAGAGCAAAAAAGGTAGGTACAACTTCGAACCGACGACATTTCTCGGATTAGGATCGGTCGCAGTGCGCAATCGCTGTAGTTCCGTATTTTTATTGTACATTGCTTGTGTTTAGTTTGATAATAACACGCAATGTATAATCTAAAGACAAACCTAGTGTTAAATAAGAACGCGGGCTAAAGTAATTTGGCAAAATAACAAAAACGTTAATTTAATTAAACTCGACCCGGGATGTGAACCCGAAACTTCTGTATCAAATATCAATTGTTTTCATTACTAGACCACAGACAGCATGTAGTATTGTTAGGAGTGTTTTTAAACAATAGGTTAGGTAACGTAGTCCTTTAAATGTATGTCAAACGCGCCGCAACTAAAGGCAAAATCACACAGACGACGTGCGGGTCGGGCGCGGATCGGGGCAATAATTTGATGGGTAATGACCGCGCCGCTTCGATTAAAACGTAGACTACGCTATATATTTGCAGATCTATCTATTAGCTATTCATAAATATAACTTACCTCGGTTCTTCTTGTTTCATGCCAATGTAATAGCGACATATCTAAAAAAAAGCCCTGGTTTAGCATACCATTTACGAGTACATATGAGCTATATTATGCGAATTAGCATAGCTACCTCCACTTATGGCTAGATATCGGCGTTTCACTTGTGACAAATCGTTTTAACTGTTTACGACTAACCTATAATATTTATTTAATCAAAAATATTTACATCAACTATATAAATAATAACTACATAAATAGTAAATAATAAATTAAATATCAAGTAAACTTAATAAAAATAAACTATAAATAAAAATGTCCTTTAGAGACCCATCAGGTGATAGTCCCAAGGAAACTGGCAACATTTTCCCTCTGTATAGCGAGGCTAACAGAAATAATTTCCAGCGTTCCTGTCTTTAGATTCTTCCGTCAGCCATTCAGACATCTCCTAAAGTGGTATAGACCACAAACGGCGCTAATGTAATATCGGACTATGTCGCATCCCACACCTGTGTGTGAATTGTCAAGTTTTCACGACCCAAAAGTCATGCCGTCGGTTCTCAGGCCATCGCTCCGCGCAATCCCAAAGAGTTGATGCAATGAGATTCTGGGTAAGAGCCCTTTGGAAGATGTCGTTAAAACCGCCTCCGTGGTCTAGTGGTAACAAACGTTGCCGTGAACTCGGGAGGTCGTGGGTTCGATTCCCACCGGGGGCAAGTTGTACATTGTATAATTTGTCTCGGTCTGGGTGTTTATATGTATAATATATGTACAAAAAAAATAAATATAATATGTAGTTTATCAACCATCTAGTTTCCGTAACACAAGCCTCGTAGCTTACCACGGAAACTAGATGGCGCTGTGACCTGTCTGGAATAATAATAATAAAAAAAAAGCCGCGTGACGAGGAATGCGACTATTCTATGACATAAAGCACTGACCTTTTTCTTTTACTCATTACATAAAAATGGAATCTAATATCACTTAAAAGTTACCTATCTAACCTCGATTATGACAGTACCGAAGAGATGATGACATGACCAAAATGTAAACTAGTGAACTAAAGGAAAATACAAATATACGAGTATAATCAACAATCTTACACCTCTTGCTTCTCAACCCTTCCCCACCTTTTTAAACACACACACACACACACACACACACACAAACACGCACACACACACACACACAAACACGCACACACACACACACACATACAATTCTTTACTTGCTATTTGTGTAACCTCTTTTTCCATTCTTTTTTTGTATGATCATTATTGGAAGACACTGTCTCCTGTTATACAGCACAGCTCATGCAGGAGACAGGGTTCACCATAACGAAACAACATTATTTTGTGTTAATAAACGATTTGTATTTGTATTTGTATTTGTAATATTGATTGCTCTAAAGTTCCGCGCAAGTCCCATGGCCGCCTGTGTGTTTAAGCCTTAAACGCCTTCACATGGCTATTCACATTAATTTTAATCATTGCAGTTTAATAATAATGTGTGGGTGCATTGTTTATTTATTACTTAATATAATTTATAGATAAAAAAATCATTTGCTACCAAATTTATTACGCAAAGATTGCAATGAGCACGAATTGTTACTAAGTATCTAGGAGAATCTGATATCTTAAGCTAGATTTATTCGATTTTTTGGGTCTTACGCGATGTTAAACAAAAAATAAATAAATAAGTATTGGAACTTTCCGTTCTTGGGGCACTGGATACGCCTGCATGTCAGCAGGTGACCTGGGCCCCAGAAAGGAAGAAAAAAAATATTTTTTTCTTGTATTATAATTTTGTTTTTTTTTTTTTTTTACTAACACTAGATATTATAAGATTTCTTTAAAAATTGTTACTAACACATGGAATTTATTCTGAAATAAAGTTTTATTATTATTATTATTATCACGACGGTATCGTAAGATTCAACGTTTCTTTTAAAGAAGCGGATTCACATTTAGCGAACTTTACTATAGGCCCATCATGACAAGTGGCAAGCTCGTCGATGTCTCTAGCGTACCAAACTCGAGAAAAATAAATAAATATAGTGTTTCGACCAGGAATTAGAGAACGAAAGTTACTGACATAGCTTTTAAAATTAGCAAGCTGAAGTGACAATGGGCCGGACACATCTGCCGCAGTACCGACGAACGATGGGGCAAACGGGTTCTAGAGTGGAGACCACGTACGGGAAGACGCAGAGTAGGACGACCCACCGCCAGATGGACAGATGACCTGAAGAAGGATGAGGGTAGCGAAAGATCGCGTTAAGTGGCGAGCCTTGTGGGTGGCCTACATTCAGCAGTGGAGAGATACAGGCTGATGATGACCAGAAATCGAACCCGGTACCGTACCGAGTTTACCGCTAGACCACCGAGGCAGTTAGTTTTAATATCTGTGACTACTAAACATTTCGCTTCTATTTCAGTTAAGAAGAATGGAGTGGCAATTGTGCCAAAGTTGGCATCGTCTCCCGTATCCGTGAGGGCTCGTGCTTCCCTGGTGCCCCCACCATCGCCAAGGAAACCGGCTGCAAGAAGAACACCAGTGCAGCGTCCTACCACTCTTCCTACAAATAACAAAGGTATGTTATTATTTATTTATTTATGCATATTATCTCATCATTCTCACTTCCCCTATATCTCCAGTGATGAAGACTCGATATCCCGAGAATTCTTGTATACTTTTTTCCATGCTAGCTACACGGCTTAGCGATGCCAATATCTTAACATTTGCGCAAGTAGAACCGAGACCTACGTCTTAAACATAAACTTAAACGTATCATCACGAACGTATCCCTTTCGGGGTGGTCAGAAACCACGCTTTTTTCAAAGAATCAGATTCACATTTAATGAACTTTACTATAGGCCCATCATGACAAGTGGCAAGCTCGTCGAAATACAAATAAATTATTGTGTCCCTATCTAAAATCCACAGACTTAACCCCTAGACCATGGAGCAGTAACAGTTACGACAAAAAGTAACAATTACATGAAGTATCATTATTTATTTTCTTGGAAGTATTTAGGTACGTTCTGTGGGTACAATAGTGAATCCCTTTTTCCAAACTACTTTTCTAAATTTCATAAACATTTCTAAACATAAGGATATTCTTGACGTATTATTAGTCAATAATATTTTAAAAAATCTGATGGATTTTTTTAAAGGAATACATATTATATGTAAGCACTCTTTGTTATTTTTTTTTGTTAGTGAAAAAAAGAAAAAAATAGTAGGCTGTGAGTTCCTAATTTCCAACCTGGGTTGGATAGCTAAGTTGGTAGAAGGAAATCACTCCAAATAATGACTCCCTGTGCCTAATTTGCAATAGCTTTGAAATTGTAATTTATTACATTTTAATATGGGCGAATTGAAATTGTGTTTGCAGAATAAATTGGATGCCCATTCAGTATCTATTTAGGTATCAAGTACTTAAATTAGAATTTCGTACCGTACCACGTCACGTATAAAGTTAAAATCTCTTTATCCACGTAAACCTATTACCGGCATTTGTGACACGTCATTATTTATATTATTTTGAATGATTCTACTCCTGTTAGTGGAAGACTGCAGCGACGTGATCCAAAAAGTAAGCTGTTAGCAGAAGACGAGCAGCTTAGGAGATTCCAGTGACTTGATGTTAAATCTAACTGAGAAAGGAATCTGCAAGGAAAACTTAGCTATGGCAGATTTACAAATGAAACAAATACAGAATTACAAAACTTTGTTTATTCTTGGACGAAATATCACTTTCCGCCCATCTGATGGTAAGTGGCGCGCGAGGTAATGGCTGACATCAGTCCCTAACACTATGTCGGCTTTACTTTTTCTTTACTGGGTTTATCGACACGAACGGTGGATAATTCCCCGCCCCGGCAGACTGGGCAAATTACCACCATCAGTCAGTCTACCACCTATTTGTTGTTCTCATTGAAAGTATGTGCCATTTGCTATCATGTCAAATGCCAATTTTTACTCTGAAGGATGACATATTGTAAGCTTGCCATGATGATGTTTATATAATAACAACACCGCTTGAAACAAAACTTACGCTAAGACAATATTAGGCCTAATAAATTATTGTTACAGTAATCAATAGTTATAAAATACAACCTTACCCGCCGGCAATTCATACACTACTGGTGCAGAGCGCAGTTACTGGTATAACAACGCCCGTGTGGCTCACGTCAATGCGATAGAGACAGTGGGGTCGCTTAGACCTGAATGAACCCGTTATCTCCGGCAGGATATCGGTAACTCAATACATACTTGGTGCAGGGCGCCGTTAATAGAGGTTCTTTAGCTCTCCTCCAGGAGTACTTCTCTAGGAAGTGGTCTCCCGTTGGGAGTACTCCTCAATAGTACAAAAACACACGAACCACGGCGCTCGGGAGACCACTCTGAGTGATATGTTATGGTGACTTTCGATGGAAACAGGGTGGAAAAGGATAAGGATAGGTAAGGAGAGAACGGATGAACTAGATGGTAGACAGAACCGTCAACCTGAGCGGCAAGCTGGAATAAAAAATAATGAAACAAGTGGCTCCATCTAGCGGATTCTCTTGGTATTTGCAGCGCCATCTCTCTATATAGATCGGTACTCTTATTTTGTTATGTCGATGTTTCCTGCAGTTAGTTCTTTGGTAGTGAGGTAGATGGCAGAGTAATCGAAATTCATACAGACACTAGAGTACTCGTATATACAGCGTCCCTGCTATTTGAATAACGTGATACCTATAGCAAATGGTTACTTAACGTAACTGAATTCGATTATATCGTACTTTGAGATGGAGGAAAACAAACAAAAAAAGTAAGGTATCATCACGACATTTTTATCAGGGCTTTGGACATAGAATTGTCAGAAATACTATTTAATCAGTATACTCCGGTATTTTTTGGAGACGTATTTAATTAACTACTTATCCCGTTTTCATAATAGTTAGCGGAGATAAACTTCTTTGTAAAGATAATCTTTCTGCATGGTACACAGGCGCCGATGCGTTCATATGAAATGAAAGCAATGGCGCCTCTTTTATTAGGAGGCTGATTCTTGGAATATTGTATCCGTTTAAAGTAGTTTTTATTAGTTACTTATGGGATCTCCTGAATAAAGAAAATAGACTAATATTTATTATATATTATGGTATTGATGGTACTCCGAAAGCAGATCCCGGTTGCTGGTGCTGTCCGCAATGCTGCTGTCAATTCTACAGCGCTACATCACATCCCACTCACTGTTAGGGTACACTTTTTACAGGTAGGACAGCAAAGATTTAATTAATTTAGAATTCTTTAGTTTTTATTTTCTAAAATCTTTTTTTTTTTTTGTAAAATTGTTTTTCTGTATCTTTTGGTTGTATTTCTCCTTTTCTTTGACACCTAAGTATCAGTAATATAGTATGTTTCCTAATTTGGCCAATGTTATAAATTAAACTTAAATATATTATTATTTATGTTTGTAATGTGCTGTGGAAAAAAAAAACTATATTACACCAAAAACTAAATTTAACCTAATAAAATATATGTATATAACTATTTTAATTAAAAAAAAAAAATATTACACTGAATTCGTTTATTTTCTGTAATTAAGCATAGGACAAAAATACAATAGGAATATACATATATTTGACAAGTACGAAACCCACGTTTTCTTTTATTTTTTTTTTTTTTCTTCAATTTTCCAATTTTATTTATAGTTATTCTGCTATTCGGGACGGAGACACATCCACAAATCAAAAACCGTGAAAATCTGTCCAGCCGTTCTCGAGTTATAAGTGTTCTAACAAACCCGACTTTGTTTTATATATTTTAAGAAGATTTATTCTGCAATCTACTATGTCAGAAACCTTCGCCGACGTTCACATAACATATTCCCAAAGTTTCATCTCGATCGGTCAAGTAGTTTTGAAATGCATAGGCAACACAGACACAGACGTTCACCTTTATAGGTATATATAGATTAATCGGTCTCAAATATGTTTTCGCACCTACATCTCGATCTAAATTTTGCCTTTTATTGTGCCAAAGATTGGGTGTCATTAGTGCAGTAATTTAAACTTTAAAAATATCGTATTTCATTATTTATTTATTCTAAATATATAAATAAATATTTAACCACGAACACGATGCATTTCGATGCACCTCCCCTCCCCAGTCCCCTCACCCTCCTCTACACACATAAACACCAACGCAAACACACACATACTATCTGTTACATGCTATATATGTTCATTATTGGAAGCCACTGTCTTCTGTTGTATAGCACAACTCATGCAGGAGACAGGTTTCACCATAACGAACCAATATTATTTTGTGTTAATGACCGATTTGTATTTTCGATCTAAACGTGTTACAGAATAGGCTAGCTTGTTGGAATATTGCGTTACACTTGCCACATGCGTTAGTAAAGACTGTGGGTTGTATTCTTGTTTATTGTAAACGAGGATCGGGTGCTGAAATCTAAGCTTTGATTATTTTAATTAGTACAGACAGGCCCACGTTTTAAATATATATCTATAAAAAAATCTATACGATGAATAATAATAATAAAATACTTTATTGCACACAAAATATGAAATATAAAAACGTGTACAGTTCTCTCAAAGTGATAATGCGCATAGAAATCTTCGTCACTGTTCGGCAACGGTCGTATTCCCCGAGCGTTGGAAGACGATATGTATATAGAGTGGTTAAGTGCATTTTCTTCATGCATAATTTAGCAGAATTATGTGTTTTGTGCTAAAAGAGATAAATATTGATTTATCAGTAACAAAATTTGATTCGATAATTCCATGTAAGTAAATAGCGAGGAAAACCACACGATTGAGAATATGCTACAATCTTTGTTGGATTGATTTACTTCGAAAATTTTATAGTACTGTAGTGACCTCCTTTAAATATAAAATCTCTGCCTGTGTCAGACAGACAAGCAATTGTCAAATAAACTATTTAAATAAGATAATTAAAGTTGAAATTAAATTCATCTTTGAAAACAAAACCAAGAAGGGTGTGTGTGTAATACAGCTCTATATAATTCCACACAGAGAGAACACGTGCAGTCACCGCCAAAAAAACAAAAACAAAAAAACGACTGCCTGAATTGTTTTCGATTGTGTACTCATGATATTGACTTCTATTTCTTTGGAACAAGGTGCAAAATGCAAGTGCATTGTGTAGGGCTCTTACGATTCAATGATTCGGGTGTTTCCGGGAATACGACAATTAGCGAAGATCTGTATGTGCATTATTAATTTGGGAATACTGTACATTAGCGAGCATAATACCATGAAGGTACTGTTTTTAAATAGGCGGTAGGCGGACTGATGGTGGTAATTTGCCCAGTCTGCCGGGGCGGGGAAGTATCCATCGTACGTGCCGATAAACACAGTAAAGTGTATCCACACGTTTCGGGATCAGGCTCGAATTGCCGTCATGCCTAGTCAAGCCGGCATAGGGACTGATGTCAGGCAAGAGTCTCTGATTCCAGTTACCAACATTCATGGACCTCGCACGCCACTTACCATCAGGTGGGCGCAAGGTCACATGTCGTGCTAGTATATATAAACAAAAAATATCTGACAGCTAAACTTGGAAAAATATATAATAAAATAAACAATATTAATATTACTACGCATATTCTTCCAATATACTGTATATAAACTACAGTGATGGCTCGGTTGTAAGAACGCGTTCCTTAAATCCTTCAAAGGTCGGTTCAAACCCACCCGGCATGTACCAATGAGAACAACACTACCGTTCCCGTGCCTTGGAAAGCACGTTAAGCCGTCGGTCCCGGTTCCACTAATACAAATTGTGGAATCGTTGATAAATTGACATCATATCAAGCCGTCTGGCCAGCGTGGCGAGTGTAGGCCAAATTCTCTAGATATATGTTCTGGAAGGCTGTAATGATGATACCTATAATGTTACGCACTTACTATGGTTGATCCCATTCAGTATTATCTAGAGTAGATAGATAATCTTGCAGTAAAGAGGCGACAGGAAGTATAAATTGGGTCGCACTCGAGTCGCAAAATACATTTCGTGGTCTAATTACTGCAGTTCTATTGTCTGTTCCGAGATTGTGTTCAAGTTAACTCATTGCGTTCAAAACACGGGTTTTCATCATGAAATATCTTAGTACATACTTGCTTTTTAATAATGTTTAATTTTCATTACGATATTAGGTAAAAACCTTCGTATTTAAAATGGAATTTCTTTGTTACTCTCACGACAGCCATCTCCATTCTTCTCAGAATAATTAACTCATAATCCCGTCTCATAGTTCAAGCAGATATTCAGATTCGTTCATTGTGTCATCCGCTCGCCAATGGAACAGGCTCACACTGACAATTGTCGTTATGCTAGGGTAAAATAAATAAAATTAATTACAGATCCAATGTTTTATCTATAATAAAGTACCTGGTCATAATAAAGAACCTAATCGTATAATTAGTGCTTTGTAACTATTTCATACTAAAATTTTAATCAATTGACTATTTAATTAAATTATATTTTAATTAAATAATTATTTGAATCCAGACATTAAACTTATGACCCTCTCTCTTAAAGATATTAAACTTCACGTACGTTACATCAAACGAGGAAGCTTGACATTTGGGGAGACGACACGCGATCCCAATGTGAACGGAGATATGAATGAAAGTACTTTGACGATAGCAAAGCGCCTTACCTCTGTGAGTCGTGACATCGCAGCGGTACCCGGCACACGCCAGAGGTTAGAAAATAGACGCGTGTACCCGGGCCGGCACTTCCGTATACTGCTCTTGACTTAAATATACAAATAAATCCAGCTACAATCAATGCATTAAGCGAAAAGTGAAGTGATAATGAGCCCTTTGCATAAATTAGTGGCAATGTTTAATTCTGAGAACAATAATGGTCGAAAGAAGGTAATGCTCCGGCAGAAGATTTTTTCAAGTGAAATTAACTTGTATAGTGATTTTGAAGGACTTACCAAGCCTCAGTGTTGGGCTCTAAACAATTATCGTGCAACTAAAGGTAAACATTAATTTTAGTATTATTTATTAATCAAAAAATAGTACAAATGTAAAATCTCTACTAACGATTTTTTTTTATTAAAAGTACTGCAGTCGATTTATTCCATTATAGTTTTTATATTATATATCGAATCATACTATTTCCGCACAATGAATACTGCTTCCTGGAACACTGGTACTCTTCGTTCGGGTTGCAAAGTTTTACTTAATACTGGAGGATAGATAATACGTCACTCTATGATATGCGTTAAATAACTACTTATAAAATGTAAAAACTTGAACTTTTTGGCTTTTTTTTTGGTTGAATTTAGCATTTGTTGTAATGTAGATTATTTAATTTAAGGTTTTGTATGAAATAAATAAATTTTATATTTTATGTTAATTGGGTCAATAAACGATTTTTTTAAAATAAGCGCGGTTTCTGACCACTCCGAAAGGGAAACGGTCGCGATGATACTTTACTAAGTTATTTAGATAATAAAATATTTTGTTTTCGTATCAATCAAGTCTTTAGTACTAGAGCTGTAATAATTACATTTTAAACATTTTTTAAAACTACAAAATAAAGTGTTGTTTTTATTTAGTCTATTATGATTTTGTTATTTAATTATTATTATGCAGCTTGCAGTAATCCTACTTTAACTAAACTATTTCCCTTTTTTTTATAACTAAAAATAAAAAAAAACAAAAACAAAATAAACCTACTTACAAATCCTAATTTAAATATAAATCGTATCCGCGCGGCATGATGGCAAGAACGCTGGCCGTATGTCCTCGCTGAATCGCTATGCTGATTCTCTGGACGAGGAAAGAACCAGCCCTCTTGTCACCGGAGCAGACAATTACATGTTTTAAAAAAGTTTTAGCGCTTGGACCCCACGGGCCTAAAGTCTCTACAGCAAACGGCACAAACCCGTAGTCTTTGATTATGGATACGTATTTGCTCCGCTCGCCAGACTCTGCCCTTTCAGCTGTTCCCCTCTACATTACATTATCATTACAGCCCCTAGAACACAGAGTCCTAGACCTACACTGTTGGAGATGGGTCTTCCAGAACATAGGTATATCTGGAGAATTTGGCCTACACTAGCCACGCTGGCCAGACGGGTTAGCGAGGCTGTTCCCCTAAGGTGTGACAAAGCCAAAGTGTCGACACAAGTGGCATTCCACACTAAGGCCCGTCCCCGCTCCCAGGGGATCAGCATCATACCAACAGTTCTCTTGCCATCATCGCGGACTAATCCAGTGGGTTCCAGAATAGCTGGAACCTTAATGATGTCAAGAGCCCGTTTCTTGTTAGAATGATTTATCTAAAAATGCATATACTCGGATAGCAGTGTCCTTTTATCAAAATTGAATCAGTAGTTGGTAGGTATAGGCGCGAAGACGGGATAAACATACAGACATCATTAGCATTAATAATACTACACATAACTACGCGCACAAACAAATGCTTATTTAAAAAAAATATATCCATAGCATGGTTAAGTTTGTGGTTATGATTGATAACCAAATTGTTTATGCAAATGCGCAAACGTTTTAACAATTATAAGACCGCTGCTAATTCTGTAATTTGCAGTAATTATCCATTGATGGATGTTATTGTAATCAAATCATTAATCCAGATGCAAGTCATACGCGTAACGGATGTGCGTGAACAATGGCATCGCGGGTGGCCTTTGCCTTTCTCCTTTTATTGCTCCTATATTTGTACTATTTAAAGATACATTAAAAGCGTTTTATCTGCTTTTGATTCCTTTTGAGTAGATTTGACATATCTCACAGGATAACGCGCACAACTGACCTTGATGACTATGAAACCGTGGAAGATTTTCTTTACCTCGGCTCTACTGTCAGCAATAAGGGAGGTTGCGAAGGTGAGATTGGTCGACGAATTGGAATGTCTAAAACAGCAATGACCCAGCTCGACAAAATATGGAGAGATAACAACATAGCCAGGAAGACAAAAATTCACATTGCAGAACGCTCGTATTCTCCATATTCTTATACGGTTCGGAGACGTGGACTATAAAAGCCGCAGATAGGGCAAGAATTGATGCGTTTGAGATGTGGTGCTGGCGTCGTTTGCTCAAAATTAATTGGACCGCACGACGCACTAACGTTTCGGTGCTCGAAGAGCTCAAACTTGCCAAGGGACAGAGACTTTCTGCCGTCTGCTTATTCCGAATTCTGCAATATTTTGGCCACATTGCTAGAAGAGGCGCCGACAATCTGGAAATAATCTTAGTAACGGTAAAAGAACAAGGGGAAGAAGCCCCAAACGATGGTCCGATGGTCTAGTCAGGTGACTGACCACCTAAACATTCCAGTACACCAAGCCATCCACTGCGCCGGGGACCGCAGCCACTGGAAACGGCTAGTGGATGGACTGCGACGGAGTCACGATCCCCAACAGTGGGGTACCGACTAAGGAGGAGGAGGAGTAGATTTGAGTAGTTCATGTTTATCTGATTTAGGATCAACTTTATAAGCCATTTATTTTATTTGGTCTAAGTCAACTTACTTTCTGCCGTCTGTTTTAACCCAATTCATTCGACAATATTTTGGCCGCATTGCTAGAAGAGGTGCTGACAATCTGGAAAAGCGAAGATGCGAAATAGGATATATGGCTGCAAATGAGGATAGATAGGAAATAGAAAAGAAACATGAATTTAGAAACAGTTTAGTAAGAAAGGAAATGTTTGTAAACCATATTTTTGAAGATGGCTCGATTTGGAGCTTGCCTTATACTCAAAACTTATACTGCACTAGTTGGCAGGTTTTCATTGACCTGTAATACAATACATAAATACAGTTGTAATAGTAACCTCTGAAACACTAAAAACATAAATTGTTACTAACGAGCGACCTTTCTCGCCAACAAACCTTAATGGTTTGGCGAGATATCATGATTTAGAAATATTACTAAATAGAATAAAAATAAAAAAGGAAGTGAAATCGCGGATATTCACAAAATGTATACTATTAATTTTAATCTAATTTCGACTTCAATTAATATACTAATTAATAAGATTGGCGCAGTAATTGCCCGTATAATCTCATCTTACTTCAACAATGCGAATTTAACAGTTTTTTTTGTGAAAGTGGCGTCATCGTATGTGAACGCTTTCTACTTTAGATTTGCAAAGTAATGCTGCATATGATTAAAAGCAACAATACTCACTGCTTTAAATTACTTGTGGTAATGAATCGTCATCGTCATCATGTCATCGTACAGCCCCTAGATCACAGAGTCCTAGACCTCCACTGTTGGTTGCTTTTCCAGAACATATATCTGTAGAAATAGGCCTATTTTAATATGTGGTAGGCAGACTGATGGGGGTAACCGTGCCGATAAACCCAGGAATGATCTTCCACCGCCCGTTCGGCACGCGATAGATACAACGTAACCCACTTTCCGTAAAATGTGTGCAGCATGGCTGCTTGTGAAGCAGGCTGGGGTAGCTCCCGTCTAGGTTTCTGTTTTTTTTTATTTTTTTATTTGTGTTATTATATTTTAATCTATTTTGTTTAATTAACTTTTATTTATATTACTGTTCCTCTAAATTTAAATGTCGGCTATGGTATAATAACAGAGGTTGTTGGTTGATTTTTCTGAACCATTGACCCTTTTGTCATGTATCATTGTTTTATTTTATATTTTTATTAACATTTATTTATTTGAAGAATAAAAACTGATTTTATTTTATTTATTTATTTAAAGTTTCGCGTTTCGGGATCAGGCTCGAATTGCCGTCTTGCCCAGTCAAACCGGCATAGTGTTAGGGACTGATGTCGGTCATGAGTGTCTGATTCCAGTTGCTAACATTAATTGACCTTGCGCGCCACTTATCATCAGGTGGGCGCAGGGTTAAATGTCATGCTAGTATTAAAATAAAATAAAAATAAAACCATGTGGTGGGGGTTCGTCTCACTCTGCGTCGTCAGTACATATGGTCTCTACTCTAGGTTTACCTAATCGTTCGTCGGTTCTGCGGCAGATTTGTCCAGCTTAATGCCACTTCAGTAGCAAAATCGGTAACTTTGGTTCTCTGAGGAATATCAACGTTTCAAATCCTGTCTATTACAATCCAACCCTTACCATCCTTTCTTCTGCTCTTTCCACGCTGGTCAGACGGTTTGGCAGCGCTCTGATATATTTCTTTTTAACAATTCCTTAACAAGTTGGTATAAATGAACAGGGGTGTTGTCATACAAATTTGTGTAAGAAAAGTGTACGTATATCTCATGCCAGGGTTAGAAATTTACGTATGCTATATATGAACGCGCGATAATTTATAACACGTAATGTTTATATAACACGTAAAATGTTAATTTACCCACGTTTTTTTAGTTACAATTCTAATTGAATCAACACCAATGAAAATAATAAGGTTCGTGCGGAACAATCAATCAATTGAGGTGGCGCATAAAAACCAGTTATTTGATGAACTACTTCGATTTAACGGCGTTCGTCCCACTTTGTAACATTATGTAACGTGCTAACTGTGCCATAATGTCTACCATTGGTGTCCAATGATCTTCGATTAATTTAATTAAAATCTTCATGGGTGGTGATTTCAAAGCTATTGGAAACGGTAAATTTGGATTAAAAGATATGCATTTTTTTTTTTAGATTTTCCACAATTCCGTTAGAATTGTTTCAAGGTCACTCATTGAGTAATGCTTGGTATTTTTTTTGATGGAATTAATTATAAAAGTTCGTTATTAGTCTTAGTACCAAAGTTACATACAGTTTTTTTTTAAACTAAGGGCATAGGCGAGATTTATTGCTTAAGGCATCTTCTACCAGCTAAGCTTTGTGAGATATAAGCAATTACATTGAGCAAAATAAAACGGAAAAACAACAGCTTTAAATTTAAAAGTAATGGTAATGAGTACATGAATAAATATAACAAATAAATCAGAAAATACTTTTATCAACAAATATATAACTCAATAATAAACACAAAAAGCAAACAGACAGTGGACTAAAGTTAAGATTTAAGATAATGGTGAATGTCTGTGTGTGTTGCAAATATACTATGCATTGCAAGACTACTTGACCGATCGGGATGAAACTTTGGGAATATGTTGTGTGAACATCAGGACAGATTTCTAACATATTAGATTGCATAATAAGTAAATCATAATATATAAAACAAAGTCGGGTTTGTTAGAACACTTATAACTCGAGAACGGCTGGACAGATTTTCACGGTTCGAAGTTCGCCGGGTCAGCTAGTATAGTATAAATGTAAATTATATCATAATTATGCCATAACTACCTAAAACAGAATTTTCCCTTATAATTCAACGAAGAAATGCGGCGTGCTTTTTAGATACCCTCCCAGGAGGAGCCTTTAGTTAATTTTGTAGAATAGTATTAATTTCATAGGTAATAAATATCTTGTGTTTATCTTACTCATGTTAGCATTATCATCAACTCTTAAAATAAATAGATGAATTATATCATTATTTATTTTATGATGAACTGTTGTAAACGCAGCGATAAGGCGACCGAATCTTTAAACCATCTTTTTTGAACCAACAATGAGTTACAAATTAAAGATAATGAAAAATATAATCATTCTAATATTGATTATACGTATTAAATATTTACGTACACATAATGAATGTTAAAAAGAAAATACTAAGATAAAATCTAATGTTAATAGTGATGAGTTCAACTACGAATATTTAGTGTTTACATATATAACATACTAAATTAGTGCTGGACACAGAACCCACGAACGATGTGGGGTAAACAGGTTATGGAGACCACATACTCTTAGTATGGGACGAAGCTAAGCAAGACGACCTCCCAGGCTTAAACAAAGTTTTGATAAAAATGATGGTAGTATACTGATTCGTACAATTTATTCATTGTTTTAACTCTGCTTTCGAAATCGCACGGCAGGATTTTTAAGTCATTCAACTTTACGCTTCTCAGATTGGTATCCCATTAAAACTTTTAGTAGTAACCGGTAACAGCCTTTCTCAGAACAACATTAATAACCGAATTTCTTGTAAAATAGCGCTAAAACTGCAATATAAAAGATTTGATATCATCATTATAGATATACAACTTTTACCTAAACAGTAACTTATGCAATTCAATTAAAACAAAATTTACATTAATTTATCCAATTAGGATGCTATTTTATAATTAATGTAAATAAAAAAAACCCTACTGAATGTAATAAAATAATAATGGTTACGTGTGCACTAGCTGGCTGCACGGTTTTTTAGATTGAAATAATACCGTGTTTGAAGTAAGGTCTCAAAATTGACAAGCAGAAGTGGTAGTGTGCCGGATATGTCTGTCGTAATACCGACGAGCTATAGAGTAGACAATTTCTAGAGTGATGAATTCTGCAGAGACACAGGCAGATAATGACGATGATCACAATACAATCTAGCAATCTAGCCAGCGTGATGTGAGAAATGAAAAACCTCTAATGATGGCTCTAGAATGACTATATTTAGCGCTGAAAGTCTAGGTCTAGGTATTCTAGGGGCTATTTTCATGAGTGACTGTGCTAGTAAGTGCACTTGTGTCATAGCAAGTGATAATTCGGCCAAAACATCGAATTTACATTAAAAACCGGAATTGTTTTTTGTGTGCTAAGCTGACTAAAAAGCCTCGTGGGCGGTGGATTCGTTGAATGGAAGAAAGGCACCTCGTGTGGGAAGTCCGGTTCTTGGAAATAGGAAAGTTAAAAAACAATCCTTTAATCGATTTCATTATATCTATTGTATCGGCGTGCTCCATTTTTATTAATGACACTACAGATTTCCAGAAAGCAATTGATTAGACAGATAAACGTAGTTTTTGAGTAATTTTAGTAAGTTAGAATCATCAACGAGCTTGCAACTTGTCGCTGAATAATTGGCAAAATGAAAATTCATTTAAATGCGGTACTTTACTTGACTTATAGTTATCATTATTCTTTATTACCTTTCTTAGTTACCAATATACTCTAGAAGACAAATTTTAGTGATCTATAAATTTTATATCAAGCTTACTCTTTTCTGACTGTGATTCCTGTCATCCAGAATTGTCTATAACAGGATTCATCCAATTTAAATTGTTAACTGTAAAAAAATATCTCGGAATCAAATAGATTTTATTAAAAAGTAATTGTAAAATAAAAAGTAGCAATTATAGTGTGTTTTAATTTCGTCCATATTTTTCTTTTAAAAAAGTATCAAAGAGTTCGTCTCCAAGAACTTCATCAACATTGAGACACTCCCAAATCCGTCGACAATTATTTATCGCTTCCTCGCCATCTGCCGACTCCCTATTCCCAGAATCATCTCTAATGATTGCTTAATTGTCTTTTAAATATTGTTGACATTTCATATTTAAATTGTCTTCTTTCCTACTTTTAAATATGATTGTAATAAAGGAGTTTCTTGTTGGAAATTTTCATTGTCGTAATTAGGTATAATTACTACAAATATTTAAATTTGTAACAAGTCATATACGACATGACTTATTCGAGCATGTTTTAATTAATTGTAAACACATATGTAAACTATTATATTTGTTACCTGAAGTAATAGTGATTTTCGTTAAGAGTTTGTCGAAAACAATTGACATCAGACCAACATAGCTTGACTTAATTATTTTTTACTTTTTTGATGATGGTAATGACCTGGTAGGCCATTGCAAACGTTATAAAGTTCTCGTTGAAGTTGACATCAAATATAACTAGAATGGTTTTACAGTAGTAAATAAATCTCAAAGAACTGAAAAAGGTTTACTTTTTAAATCCAAATCCATTAGTGCCTGTATAAACATACTCATATGACGTTTGTCTGTTTGTGCCGGGAGATACAATTTGCCCATTACCACTCAAGTTACGCTTTGAACTCCCCAATATTTAAAAGTTTAAAACGTCCAACCATTTTCGGTTGTTCTCAAATTAGTCTCCTTTAGTTAATTAGTGCCCTTTTTACGGTAGCCATACACGAACAGTTGAAGTATTTAGTCATTAAATAACAACTGCTTAATCAGTGCGAGTAGGACAATATAACTGCAGTTGCACTATGGATTTTTAGGCAGAAGTTCTGCTTTATTCAGGCTCTGGCATCACTATTACACACGTCGTCCATTTAAAACCGTCAACCAACAGCAAATTAGACAGGTAGCAAACGCGACAAGGCAGGGTAAAGGGCGCGGAAGATAACTGCGCTAGAGCAGTCGACAGCTCGATAATTTAAAGTATAACTTGGAACTGCTTGACAGCGACGACGAAAGGCGATGTTCACGTTCGCGACTATAAAGCTGTCTCGTATATTTTAATTATTAAAAGATTGTAGATTATGTATTGCACCATAAAGCGAGCTTAATGTCTAAAACCTTTTCTTACGTACATTTGTCATAGATTTACAACACCACCGCTCCCGTGCCTCGGAGAGCACGTTAAGCCGTCTTGTGGAATCGTTAATAAATT
This sequence comes from Tinea semifulvella, assembly GCA_910589645.1. Lineage (NCBI taxonomy): Eukaryota > Metazoa > Arthropoda > Insecta > Lepidoptera > Tineidae > Tinea > Tinea semifulvella. The sequence goes on along the minus strand of OU342595.1, from coordinate 7,817,319 downwards.
ATCATTAAAAATTGACATCATATCCTCGCCAAGCCGTCTGACCAGCGTGGCGAGTGTAGGACAAATTCTTTAGATATATGTTCTGGAAGGCCCATCTCCAACATTGGAGGTCTAGCACGCTGTGTCCTAGGGGATGTAGTGAAAAAAAAATGTCTAAAAAACATTATGTTGGATGATTCTAAACATTTAGCATACCTTTAGGAGAAGTGAGCAGGGATTGTGGGTACATGACCGCTAATGCTTCACTAGGGCATTGATTATGCTATGCAGTCGCAGCTTTGTTGCTAAAGCAGCCGTGTATGGTCGCCCTTAGTCATTCCAGCCTTTCTTTGACGCTTCTTTTGTTTTCATGTTATAAAAAGCACAGTCATTAAATTTATTTTACTTCAAGAATTGAATGCATTGACAACAAAGAACCACTTAAGCGTTGTTGAATTATATTTAGGTTAGGTATTAATGCACTGATATTAACAGTAAAATTGTTGTTATTCAAACTGACTTATTGGACGAAGTAAAGTATTACGAGCGGGTTCACATTTAGCCAACTTTATTAACACATCATAACGAGTGGCAAGCTTCTCGATATCTAGCATACCAGACTAAAAAAAAAGAAACACTTGTGCGAATCAACACTTAAAGAGGCACGGATTAGATTTGCAAAGCTCCTACTAAAACTCTTTATCCACAACCCGATGTTTTAATTATTGTATACTCCTATATATAAATGTATTTATTTATTTATTTCGTATGATTTTTACTACTTTTTTTATCTCTAAGTTGGTAACCTTATATTGGGACCTACATGTCAGACTTAACTGCCTTGTGTGGGACCATCACCAAAATACTTTTGCAAGTCCTGTAATAATGTTCCACGATTGTTTGTTAACATATATTGTAAAACCTTACATTGCTAATAAATCATTTGAATTTGAATCGTACTTAATATTCCATTCGCACAAAGGTAATATTCTATAGAACTAAAGTCCAACCCGTCTAAACAATGTGATGAGAGTAGACCAAATTCTTTTGAAATATGTCCACCTTAAGCAGTAGAGGTTTAGGAGTCTGCAGATATTCTAGAAGCTGTAATGCCTAAACTCAAAGTATAACTTACTTATAATTAGAGATGTGCCGAATATTCGTTTGATATTTGGTATTCGGCATCTTTTCCACTACCTATTTGTATTCTGCCGAATTATTCGGTTTTGTTACCGAATATATTAGATTCGAGTAGTTCTATTTTCTTGGCTACATGACATGGTATAGAACTAAACGACAATATTTCTTATATAAGATTTATGTTAATAAGTCAAAGAAAACCTATGAAGAATGTGTTGAATAAAGCTAATAAAATAAATCAATATTTATTTATAATCATTTTTTTAAACCCAATCAAATCCAAATATTTTTTTAAACTTATATGAACATTTATTTTGAACACATTTACGAGGGGCGTTCAAAATATTCTAGGTATTGATACGTTACAACCTCTTTTATATATATATTTGTTACTGGCCGCTAAGATTCATCCATTGACATTAAAAAAAAGTAAAATTGGAACCGAGATGTTCTTTTGTTTTTCTGCAATTGCCGAACAAACATGAACACCATGAGCGAATTAACAATTTTAACGAAATTAGAGCACCGATCCGTCATAAAATTCTTGACAAAACAGGGTAAAAATCAAAAAACCATAAAAGAGGAAATGGATTGTGTTTACCGTGAGTCTGCTCCTTCTTTATCTACTATTCAAAAATGGTCAAGCGAATTTAAGCGTGGAAGGGAGAGTATTGAAGATGACCCTAGACCTGGCCGGCCTGTAGTGGCTACCTCACAAGAAAATATTGATAAAGTGGAAAAACTTATATTGGAAGACGGCCGAGTGAAGGTAAAATCTATAGCTCAAGTAACCAATCTCTCTATTGGTACCGTACATGACATTATACATGACCATCTTAATATGTCAAAAGTAAGTGCAAGATGGGTTCCGCGAATGCTGACGCTTCTTCAAAAGGATATGCGTGTGGCTTGCTGTTCAGATTTTATCGACCTGTGTGGTGAAAATCCCGATGAGGTGCTGCAAAAAATAGTTACTGGAGATGAAACCTGGGTTCATCATTATGACCCAGAGAGCAAACAGGAGTCCATGCAGTGGCACATTAAGGGTTCAGCTCATCCCAAGAAGTTCAAGGTAATCCCGTCAGCTGGCAAGGTCATGGCCACAATATTTTGGGATTGTGAAGGAGTTTTGCTTATCGATTATAAAGAAAAAGGTGTAAATATCACAGGGCAGTACTACGCTAACGTTATACGTCAATTAAGAGATGCGATCAAATAAAAGAGGCGAGGAAAGTTAACCAAAGGTGTTCTGCTTCTGCATGACAACGCCCCTGTCCATACTGCTCATATTGCCAAGGCAGCTATTGTTGAATGTGGGTTTGAAACTGTTACTCATCCACCCTATAGTCCGGACTTAGCCCCAAGCGACTTCTTTTTGTTTCCCAATCTTAAAAAGGATCTGCGTGGAAATAAATTTTCTGACGATGAAGCGTTGAAGACGGCCGTGGAGGAGCATTTTTACACCAAAGATAAAAAATATTTTTATGAGGGATTAAAAAAAATAATTGATCGATCTTATAAGTGTATGAACATAGGGGGGGAGTATATTGAAAAATAAAAATATCAAACTTTTCGTACTTGTTTGTTTTTATCCACATACCGAGAATATTTTGAACGCCCCTCGTAAGTGGCAAATTGACAATAATAGACACTATAACAGAGATATTTGTAGAGACAGATAGACACTATACATATACAATTTTATGTTAGAACCTGTTTACGCGGCAAAACAATGAAATGGTAAACCGAATAATTCGACCGAATATCCAGTATGCCTAGTGTGACAGTGAAGTTTCGTAAACGCAACTATAGTAGTAGAGTTTTTTTTACTGAATTTTCGATGTTCATTGCCTGTTATTATAGCCAAACTTGCAATAACACGCAATTTAAAACAAAAAACGTAACTACAGCAGTTACGTTTTCCGAAACTTGCATTTTACACTAAGCATTCGGTAAAGTTTAAACCGAATAGTATTCGGTTATTCGGTGCAACCACTATTCGGCGCATCTCTACTTATAATGATCAAATAAGGATCCAATTATATCCTAAAATGATATTCAATGTCAATGATATTAATTTTCAAAAGCGTTGCGAGAAATGAGTTCAAAAGTAAAACAATCATTCATGCGACTCCAAAATTAATTGTGTTCAAGTGACGACAGGTTTGTAACATGTGTCGGTGAAACGTCTGTCACTTGTGGGCCACCGTGCGACAAATTAAATTGAAACAAGTATTTTCTTTATTTACACAGGAAACATTAAGTTCGTCTGGCAATAAAATATAATGGAATTATCCTGAACGGTTTCTTTCTCCTGTACGATGAATAACTGCATGCTTTAAATATGAATGACATTAAACTTTGCCAGACATTCGAAAAACAAAACGAACATGTAGTTGGTTAAGGTTGAGATAATATAGTAAAATACTGTTTGCATCTGTAGGTACTTGCAATATTCATTTTTGTTGTTTTCTGTAGTTTATTGTTTTTGTCATGCCTATATTTTTTTAAAAATTGTACTACTTAGTTTTTTTTGTTTTAGTAAACAAGTCAAGTCAAAATATCTTTATTCACGTAAACCTAATACATACCTTTGTGACACGTCATTCTTTAAATTATTTAGAATGATTCTACTCCTGATAGTGGAAGACTGTAGCAAAGTGGTCCAAGGAGTAAGCTGTTAGCAGAAGGCTAACAGCTTAGAAAATTCCAGTGACCTGTTAATGTTTAATTTGACTGAGAAAGGAATCTGCAAGGAAAACTCAGCTATAGCAGATTTAAATGAAACAAATACAGAATTACACAACAATAAATAAATATCTTTCAAATTCACCCATGAGATTATAATACCTGGTACAGTGGTACCCCACCAGGTATGTTAGACACAGGCAAGTGTGTGCAACCCGAAAGCCAGCCATCCCCCCGCTCAACCAGGCCCTTAGGGTGCGGACCGGGCCCGACGATGTTACCTACCTGTTGAATGCAATGCTGATCTGTAAGTAACATGTTTACTAAACTAATGAGATATCTTCTAGATTCTATATTGTATAAGATTTTGTAAACATGTTGTTGACTTGCCTAATTAAATAAATAAATAAAATGTTTTTTAATTTTGTACGATGTGGATACCAAGTTCCAAACTCATGTAGTTGTTGATCGGCATGCATCGTTTTTTAACTAATAGCTTTCATTTTGTTTGATAGTAGGTACATACAGGATGGTGACGTCTTATCACTCGTTATTAAGAAGAAGGAAACTGCCTTCGTGGTCTAGTGGTTAAGTCCGTGGATTTAGACTCGGAGGTACCGGGTTCGATTCCTGGTGGGACACAAAAATATTTATTAATGTAAATAAATACATTTAATTAATATTTGTGATATTTCTCGAGTTTGGTACGCTGGAGACATCGTCGAGCTTGCCACTTGTCATGATTGGCCTATAGTAAAGTTTGGCTAAATGTGAATCCGCTTCTTTATAAGCGTGGTTTCTGACCACCCCGAAAGGGAAACGGTCGTGATGATACTTTACTTCTAAGAAGAAGGAAAGTAAAAACTTTAAACATCATTATTCATATTACATACACACACACATATCTTCACGCATGATCCCTTGCGGGGTAGGCAGAGACAATTAAGCGCCACTTGACACGATCACGACATACCTCTTTTGCTTCGTCGACATTCATCAACCTCTTCATACATGCCAGTGTTTTATTTATTTGATCGTGATATAGAAGTCGTGGTCTCTCAGGACATCTTTTACCCACAACTTTCGTGTTGGTTCGTCAATCTTTCGTTCGGTTCGTCTTTATTCATATTCATGCTTATTTATACAGTTTACAGTTTCATCGACGAGCTTGCCACTTGTCATGATTGGCGTATAAGTTGGCTAAATGCGAATCCTCTTATTTATCTCGCCTGGAAAACTCGCCGGGGAAACGGTCGTAATGATGATACTAATATACAGTTTTTGATTCTCTTGCAATATCTATAAAAAAATAACTATTTCTTGTTTACTTACCGCCTCCGTGGTCTAGTGGTAACAAACGTTGCCGTGAACTCGGGAGGTCGTGGGTTCGATTCCCACTGGGGGCAAGTTGTACATTGTATAATTGGTCTCGGTCTGGGTCAACCATCTAGTTTCTTCAGTCATGGCGCTGTGTGACCTGTCTGGAAATATTTATTATTAAGCATTTATTTCAAATTTTTTACTCAGACAAGTGTCAGCATGAATTTACCTTAGCGCTGCTGTAATACCAGGAGTAATTGTTATAATATTTGTTGTGATGACATTGTAGTATTATAGGATTATTTAAGCTAAATGGAGGGTATCGGTTATAGGCTATTGTATATTTACATTATTAGAAATCCATACAATAATTCGCGAATCGGCAATGGGTGCAGGTAAGGCGTGGTATTGATATATTTATCAGGTCAGAACTTTAAAATGACATGGTCAATTAAACACTATACATCTGATATTACTTTTATTAATATAATCATTGTAATTATTTATTTATTTCTTTAAAAAATATTGTACAAAATACAAAGGAGGACTTAATGCCCGAAGACATTCTCTGACAGCCAAACCTTGGTATGTCCCCAATTTTATTTAACCATATATAGGTACAATCATACAGATAATAATAATATATTTAATGAAAATTATCATATACTTACATCATATAAAATATTCTCTAGCTGGTAAGCGTCTAGCAGATAAGTCCGTGGATTTAGACTCCGAAGTATCGGGTTCGATTCCTGGTCGGGACACAAAAATATTTATTAATGTAAATAAATACATTTAATTTATTTGTGAATTTCTCGAGTTTGGTACGCTGGAGACATCGACGAGCTTGCCACTTGTCATGATTGGCCTATAGTAAAGTTGGCTAAATGTGAATCCGCATATTTATAAGCGTGGTTTCTGACCACCCCGAAAGGGAAACGGTCGTGATGATACTTTTCTTACTTTTATATAAAATATTATAATATCAATAAACTAAATACATACACATTATTATACATAGTAAAGTAAAGTATCATCACGACCGTTTCCCTTTCGGGGTAGTCACAAATGACGCTTATAAAGAAGCGGATTCACATTTAGCCAAACTTTACTATAGGCCAATCATGACAAGTGGCAAGCTCGTCGATGTCTCCAGCGTACCAAACTCGAGAAATATCACAAATAAATTTAATATTCATTAAATGTATTTATTTACATTAATAAATATTTTTATGTCCCGACCAGGAATCGAACCCGGTACCTCCGAGTCTAAATCCACGGACTTAACCGCTAGACCACGTTATTATACATATATATACTACTTACTAACTCTTAGTTACTTATTATCGTCACTCCATATATTTCACTGGTGATTACGGGACTTCTAATGAACAACAGGAAGGGGTCAGGCAATAATTTTAGTGATAGTTGATTAGAGATTTTATATGGTATCCTCGTGATGTGTCTTATCACCGCAAAATATTTTTTATTAAATTTTTTGTAATTTGTGTTATTTTTGTTTCAGGTATGTTTTCAAAATTTAAGAGCTTCAGTTACAGAAGGTAGAGTCTAATATATTATCTTCTAGATATTCTTCAATAGTATAATCTTACTTGGCAATGGCTTAGCAGTTATTGCCTTGAATTTCTGTCCAAAGATACATTAACTTATTTGTCATATTACTCAAGACACCTAAGACATCGACGAGCTTGCCACCTGTCATGATGGGATTAGTAAAATTGGCAGAATGTGAAGCTGTATGAATCATTACCTACTCTATTTTAATGTATACCGGTAGTAAATATTGGCATGGTTTCGCAAAGTATTGCAATACATCATAACAAGATCTTCTGGAGTGGCCAGATGCACATTTATTTGGCCTGGCTAGTTCTCAAGTGATGCCAACAACTCATTAGACTGATGTTTGTAAAGGTAAACAACCTGATTGCTAATACGCTGATATTAGATAAACAATTTTTATAAAACTAGCTAGGATTAAAGCTAATATAGTGTTTGTAGTTACTGATTATTAGGGATAATTTTTGTTGTCAAGTTAAATCTAATATTAGGTCACTGAAATCTATACCGCGACTATTAAACATTGTTAGGTTTATTAAAATAGAACTGTTTCACGAATTGCGTGTAAAAGCTCGAGCCGAGAACTTCATAAGCCTACATCATAATACTTCTTTCTTTTGTCTTCTATTTTTAATTTGTCTAATCAAATCAATTAAATTAAATCGTTTATTATCTTAAAAATACCTAATATTATTATGACGTAAATGCAATTAGCAATATGAATGGAGTTACAGCCATCATTGCCTTCCAAATGATCTTAAAAAGATAGTCATATTGGACGACTTTACCTAAAAGTTATTAATTTATATAAAAAATATATATAGACAAAACTAAAACTAAAAACAAATCTTAAACATTACCATGCCGAATTTATATATGCCTTCACTCCGTAGCCACGACTCAGACTTAGCTGTTAAGGCACGCAGGGCCAACAGTGAAATAGAGACGGTTTATAGGGTTTTAGTCCGTAGGCGCCTTGGGGTCTCCTTATGAGGCCTCACGGTGACTCGGGCATGCGACCTCCCGCGGTGGCTCTTCAGGCTGGGATCGTATCATTGATGATTTATCGTATCGCCGTCTTTAAAAAAAAAACAACAGAATTTTTGATTTCATGTGTGTGTGTGTGTGTGGTGCGTGTTAGAATGTTAGTGTAGTGTGTTTGTGTTTAGTTTATTCTTTTAACAAATAAGTAATATATCACGGTCTTCTATTAGTTTAGAATAATTTGGATACCGCTATTAAATTTAAAGGTTCTTTCGTAAAATTGACACAAATTGTTGTTTCAAATACAAATTAATTATTTCAGCATGGTTCATATTGTAACTCTTCAATAGTTTCAAATACATTTTTCAATGTATGTAACATTTGTGATATTATTAATTTAAAATATTAAAGTCGATTAAATATATAAACTATGGGTGGTGTAGGTAAATACGCTTGAAAACTATTCTTTATTGCCATAAACAATCTCTAGCTCAAGCTCTTTGTTTCTATTCCTCTTGTATAATAAATTTCATATTTGTTACATCTACAATCATAACTTTAAGAGATATATTCAGTGTGTCTTCATAATTATTTATGACATTTACGTAATTAAAAGTACGTCGTTGTAGATCTATGTTAATTTGATTTGTGTGTAGTCCGAGAACGCCCACGGTTTCTGTACTGTAGGTAGAGTCCACGCTAGGTGTACTCGTAATTTGTTATGCAACTGGTATTATGGAATATAGACATTAACTTTAATATTATGTGTAATAAAATATAACTTAACTTCGTTTTCATTAGCCATTTAATAATTTATTTGCTTTTCATTCGTAATTTTAACTGTTACTATAAAATATTAATTGAACGACTTTTTAGCATACTTTATAAATTAATTGTTGTATTAACAAATTTTTCGTATCTATGTATATTTGTTTGCTACAGTAGTTTAATAAATGTTTTTACGTCAAATATAGTGATTATTTTTTAAAATCTGGACCAATCGAAGACGTACATGAAGACGTGTACGCAAAGCAAGCAGTGTGTGGTCTTTCCTAGATTCTGTATACAAATAAAACAATAAGTTTTATAGTAGCAAAGATATTAAATATTTTAAATAAAGTAGCAAACGATTTGGAGGTCATATTAGTGGTGAAGTTATATAGATATAACCCACATTTGAAAAGTCGTAAAATTTAAATTAGGGTTATTAACCTCTTTAAAAAAACAGAATAGACAATAAATTCAGCAATAGCAGATGGCTCATTAAACAATTCGTACAACAATTAACGCCGCCGCATTTTATGAGAGTTTTAAACATAAACTAAACTAAGTTTTCCAACATTTGGCTCACGAAATTTGTTCAATATTAATTTTCACAAATAGTTCTTGTTGTAGTTGGAACACAGAATATTTAGTAGTAGCTATCTTCGCCCCGGGGCAGAAATCTTGGTGGACGACGGCCCGCGCCGGTTGCTTATTTTGCTGCGGCGACACGTGAGCCGCCGTCGAAGGGACCACTGTAGGAAAGTCTATAGGCTCTCCGGTAGCCGTGCATGGAGAGGTGCGATTCCCCGAAGATGGTCGTCGTGGAGGATCGTGTTGCGTACGACATTTCATTTACAAAAAAAGGTTTATTATACAGAACATAACTATTTTGAAATCCAACGAGATAAAGTTGCATAGTTCGCGCAACGACTGTCTTAATCCAAAACTAAAAACGGTTGTATCGTCGCAAAGCAAAAACGGGTTTTAAAAACTAGTGGCGTATAACAAAATATTAAAATTTGAATATTTTTTTTGTGCTTTCAGAATCCGGAGTTAGTAAAATACCTGAACAAACACTTACACGTTAAAATTATATCTGGCGTCACTCTAAAATATCCTTTTTTCGACAGTTAGTACCTACTTACACAGCAATTACTTCTTTACTTTTCTTGATAATATAACTAACGGTAACGTAATTATGAGTAATACCGACTAATACTAAGATTTAGTTACTTGTTAAGCTCAAAAGTAGTACAATAACTTCTTTACCTAGGTTAATAAATAAACAGAATACTATAACATAATCTAACCTAATTTAAATTTTGATAGCATAGAAACCTTTCGTGTAATCGTCTAAACACTTCTTCATCTTAGTCTCAGCTCAGTCGGAATCAAGCTCATTCAATATTACATGACTATTGTTAAGTTACATAATATCTACAAATGATTCATGCGTGTTGAGCCCTAATCATAGCATTTAAAGTTTTACACTGACATCTTTATTACTATATTTTGAATCTAAATATGTTTTACTTGTTATTAAGATATCTACTTTCAAAACATTTGGAGCTATAGTTATTATTAGATAAAAGTCAAGTCAAGAATGTTGAACGGATTAAACGTGGCTTCCCAGCACGTTGGTCTTGAATGATCCTGGATAAGACTAAGGTCATGTTCAATGACCATGTCAAGCCGAGGCTAATCTGTGTTAAGTGGTAAATGCCACTCTCAAAGTTGTGCAGGAATACGTCTACCTTGGACAGACCATTCAGCTAGGCGCTGCAAACTTCAGCAATAAAGCCGACAGACTCATTCAGCTAGGATGGGTGGCATTCGGGAAACTTTGGCACATCCTCTCATCGTCCGTACCACAGTGTTTGAAGACAAAAGTCTTCAATGCGCAAGACCAAGAATAAGAGTGCAAGACCAACACCAAGAAGAAGCTGTACTGATGCTAGACCAGCATGAAGACTTGGTCTTTGCAGCTTGTGTGTGAGTGAAGGTGTGGAGATCTATGATTCTGAAGTCTGGGGACAGTGATTATCAAGCCAATTATTAGATAATTCGAGTCCAATAAACTCTCATTACTTCTTGCTTTTGCCATTTTTATTCAACAATAGATTGCATTATTCGTATATTAGTTTCAATTGACGGATGCAACTCATTTAGTTTTGTGCAGTAAATAGTTAACAGCATTTTCAAAAGAACCAATTTACGAGTATGTTGAGTTTCATTGCTTTTAAAATTATATACTTCTGTTGGGTTATTATACGTGTTGTTTCTGGATGAAAGGCGTGTGATAATAATAATTGGCTAATAAGAATTAATATCGAATAGCGATTTGAGGAGAAAATTAAGTGTCGAATGGCAGTGTCGAGATCTGCTATGGACAAGCTAAGGAAAATATGGAGGAACTGAAACATTACGAAAGCTACTAAAATCCTATACGAGTATTATCCTATACTAAAATCCGGCTAGTCAGAGGTCTTTGTGTTCCTTATTTTAATGTATGCTGCAGAGACGTGGACCCTACACACGAAACAATAACAAAATGGATTAATGCTCTAGAGATGTGGTGTTGGCGGAGTTCAGAACCAACAAGTCCATCCTGGAGGAACTGGGAATAAGACAACGCCTTTCCTTAATGTTACAATCACACATTCTCACTTTCTTTGAACTCGTGTCGTGGCGTTGAGATACATGCATTGGGCGCCTGGTAGTTCGGGGCAAAGTCGATAGCAAGAAGATGAGTGGTAGGTCTCCGATGAGTATGACTGACCAGATTAAAGCAGCAATGGATCACCCGCTTCATGAGTGCAGCCAGAAAGGCTGCAGTTCAAGAGGAGTGACGACGGCTTGTTAAGCCTTGACTTCATCATCATCACAGCCTTTTAGAATATCAAGTCCTAGAACTTGAGAAGATCAACATTCGAAATTATTTTCTGGAGAAATCAGCTTACAATTTCATAGATTTTGCTAGATATAAAATTCTAGCTATATTTTCTGATTTTTTCTACACTACGACAGCGTTTTTATTATCTTATGTATAAATGCCGTAGACGTATTTATACTAAGCGGTTCTACAATTATCAACTCGTTCTGATTTTCTGATTCATAGGTGTCGTTTAAGTTAAGTGATCACAGATATTCATCATTGTTGTATCATGCACTTTCTTCTGCATTCGTATTATTTGAGTCACGAGCAGCCGCGTTTTGTGGTTAATGCTAATTGACAGGGATAGATGGCGGCGTAGCTTACTCTTAGATATTACTTAAATTGTAGTTGTCGACGTGCGCCGGCGCCGCTTCCAGCAAAGCGATTATCTTGTACGCTTTCATTTGTTGTATGTCATCGCGTGACATGAACATGCGGGCTTGTTCAATATAGTTTCTGTTGACGATATCGCATAGATATAGCAAAAAGGATTTTTTCATTGGGAACAACACAATAATTTGCAGTTTGTAGCTCTGGCTTCTGAACATACTATATAGTACATAAAGATGTTATTAGAAGTATAAAATATTTAAAACACAATATTTCAAAAAGGGTTGATTCAGTTTTAGGTATTCACCTAAAAAAAACACTGTAAAAATACAAAAAATGTAATGATTTTGTATCCCACGACTCAGACAGAGCTGTAATGGCACACAGGGCCTTCAGGCCTTCTTATGAGGCCTCACAGTGAGTCGAGCATGCGACCTTCCACAGTGGCCCTTCAGGCTGGGGTCGTTTCATTGATCAAAGAAATAAATGAAAAAGATCGTCTTCATTACAGCCTTCTAGAACACAGCATACCTACATTGTTGGAGATGGTCCTATCTGGAGAATTTGGCCTACACTCGCCACGCTCTGGCCAGACGGATTGGCGAGGATATTATGTAAATAGTGTATTTCTTATTAGTACATGCCGGGGAGGTTTGAACCGACGTTTGTAGGATTTTTAGCAAAGCGTTCTTACAACCAAGCCACTTCTGTTCTACTATGTATATACTATTATATTAATGTTATTTTATATTACAACCTGAAGGATACTTCTGTTTATATATAGCAATGCTCAAATTAATTAATTACTATAATCACTAAACTGCCTCCGTGGTCTAGCGGTCACGTCCGTGGATTTAGACTCGAAGGTATCGGGTTCGATTCCTGGTCGAGACACAAAAATATTTATTAATGTAAATAAATACATTTAATTAATATTTAATTTATTTGTGTAATTTCTCGAGTTTGGTACGCTGGAGACATCGACGAGCTTGCCACTTGTCATGATTGGCCTATAGTAAAGTTGGCTAAATGTGAATCCGCTTATTTATAAGCGTGGTTTCTGTCTGACCACCCCGAAAGGGAAACGGTCGTGATGATACTTTACTTTTTTACTATAATCATGATATGTTTATGAGTCACAGTGTAACCATGCCGAGTATAGTCTCAATGAACTGCAGTAAGTTTATGTGACTATTTGCTGGAATTAAAACTGTTTACTCAGCGCGGACCTGCGCACGCGCATGATTAATTTTATCGTCTCAGCTGGTTCTAGTACCGTACCGACTACTGAGATGACAAATTGGCTAAGAATAGATTTATGGATCGGTGTTTACGTTCCTTTTTATTTCATAGCTACTGTTTACGAGGGTTGAGCTTTAATGACTTCTGACAGTTGACATATGCATTAATAGTTGACAGTTCATTTGTAATAATCGTTTAATCAAAAGAAAGCAAATACCAACTAAATAATTAATTTTAAAAAACTATTTAGGGAATCGTGTGTTTAAAGATGAAGGTCTTTAACCAGTGCGTCGTTCCGGTAATGTCGTACGGAGCAGAGACGTGGAAACTGACAGTGGGTCTGGTCCACAAATTCAAGGTCGCTCATATATGATTAAGCATAGTATTTTTCAGATGGATAGAATTCGAAACGTTGATATTCGTCAGTGAACTTGAGTTACTGGACCGGACACATAAGTGATGCATTTTTTGTCAAATCAATTATCAATTTGGATCCAATCCTCGCTCTGATGAACTAGATGTCATCGGTCGTCAGTTACCTTTAAAATACGTTGACAAAAGCAACGGTTACCTAACGAAATATGTTCAAGACATTTTTTTTATAAATAAAACATAGAATGTCAAACGTTAAACTTAAGGAAACTGAAAATATCTAATACTTATGTCCAATTTTTTTTTGCTATTGATTCCAGGCTACCATAAGTTTTTTTTTTCAATATAATTTTTCGATATTCCTCAGTAGTTCAGTTATCTAGTCTTGAACGTATTTCGTTAGGCAACCCATCACTGCCGCTTTTGTTAGCGTTATAATTAAAAGTGGATTTCATTCGGATATAATCGATCGGATCTTGTAGTATAAGGTTAGGACATATTAGTGACAGAACATGCAAAAAAAAACTTTTTCATTTTGTATCAAAATTACAATCACTACATATTATAAAATAAAGTCTGTCTTCTGTCTGTCTGTTCGCGATAAACTGAAAAACTACTGCACCGGTTCTTGAGCAAGGTTTAAGTATATAATTTGTTAAGTTTTTGTATAAATTAACGATATTTGTTGACGGTGTAGGAAAAAAACCAAGCCGTCTGGATGCTTTTAACGAAAACAATTTATGGTGGAATTGTGTATCTAATATAGGTCTACAGAAAAGTCCGCGATGGCTTATGTCTATCTCTTAAGGATAACATACTATATCCATTTTAATACTTAAAAAAATGGGCAATTATAAAGCGGTAATTGGAAAGCTATTTACACAAATGCGGTATTAATTCTTATCATTTATTATACGTTAGTTGGCATGATCACTTCATGAAGAATAATATTCCCTTTACACCATGCAAATTAAATGAATCATGACAGTAGTATCAAGACAACTCTTATCCCGGACTAACTTTACAAATACACTTCGCTTGCTAATATACGAATACTACTATACACGTATATATAGTATAATTTTGCTCCTGCCTCTCATTCATTCATTTTGTCTTAGGTAAATAATCATTAAACTATTGGTTTTCACTTATTTATTATTATTATTATTTTACTTCTGCTAGTCACAGTTCAATTGCACTATTATTTAAATCTAATTACTATATTTTACTCTTATTTCTGTTTTAATTGTATTGTCTAAATAATATAAAATCTCTTTGGCTTGTGTTCCACTATTCCTACTCTGTCTATATGTTTAATATAATAAGCTGTGAGCTGTGAGCAAACTGGATGCTTAGCGGCTTGAAGAGTCGCCAGTACCTTAAGCTTAAAAGACTAAAGGTCGTCATGTAATATGTCCAGACTCTGAGAGCCTTGAGCTTAAGAGAGCTTAGGAGATTAGCAAAATGAAAATAATTCGCAATGAAATTAATTTCGTATCGCTGTTTACACAGGCAAAGCCGGGTAAAACAGCTACTTATAAAGAAAACAATGTACAATCAATTAACACATAGAAGAACGGACGTGAACATCTACCGACAGAAAAAAAGTAGCTTCCGATACAAAAACCGTTGGTTTCCTTAAGTACGATTGTTTCGAAGATCTAATGGGGCCACAAATAGGCGCCGCTTCCTCTCGCGCTGATGACTGACGACCGATGACACCTAGTTCATCAGAGCGAGAATTGGATCCAAATTGATACCTTTTTTTTTCAAATAGTTCTACCAATGACACCTGAAGCCTAAAAAAAATATTTGCTCTTTTGACAATTACACGCCATAAAACGTGGATTTAAATCGGATAATCGATCTTGGTGGATCGTCCGATAGTCTTAATAATAACCCTATTACGATACGGACGATATAAAAAGGGGCTTTCATTTTATTTTCGTATCACTTGTACAATCCATCCTGTATACAAGTACAGCATGCATAATTCTATAAATTGTGGTCACTGAAGCAGGCTGCTGGTGATAATGGTTGCATTAAAATATGAATTACGAGTTCACTTCAGAGAATGGCAGTAATTTACATTTAATTAGACTTTCCTACTTTATGCATTCACTGGATAACAAATTTGCTGCACGCAAAACTGTTTACAACAAATTGTATTCCATAGATTTATCTTGCTACAAATCACTTACTTATATTAAAATACATTATTGCACATAAGTACAAATTAAGATAATGTCGTTAGACATTCTCTGCCTGTTAACCTTAAGGACAATAAGAGAGTCTTAAGTGACAGGAGTAGGTAGGTGCACAAAATATAAAAAATAAAAATGATTGAAAAATGTACATTATTTACTATCTTAATTCTAAGAAATAATATAGACCTACATATGTAATATACCTATATAGGTATAATAAACATACATACATATACCTACATAAAATACTATATAATACTAATAAAACTACACAATGTAATAAATGCGATACAATAAATAAAAAACATGTTTAACTTTTATTGCCATTTATAATTATATTATTATTATTTCTATGATTCACACAGAACATTTAAAATAATTGTTCCAATTTGTCCCCAAGGTTTGGATGTCAGAGAATGTTTTTGGCATTAAATCCGCCTGAAACAGTTAAAACTTGTAAAGAAAAGTGCCCAATTGTGTAGTCGAAGAATTAAATAATTTTTTTTTTTGTTATGTTTGAAGTCGCAAGTTTATAACCAGAGCGTTCTTCCAGTATTGTTGCATAGAGCAGATAGACAATGTCACTGGCTCTGGAGCAGCAGTCTCGACACGGGGCACATCTATTCACAATAAAGTTCCCAACTCCATGCGTGAAGTTGAAAACATGAGTGTTTTTAAGTCAAAGCTTCAAAGCTGTCTGAAAGATGCTACTACAGCGTAGCAGACTATCTTTCTGAAACATGAGAGGAACAATTAGCATGCCCCTTACCATCACCCATCGACAACATTGTAAAAACCTTTTGTAATGTTTAAATAATTATTGTATATCCAATGGACGGGACATAGCGACCATTATAACAGCATGTACCATACCTATACTAAAAACCTATGATCCACAATAAAAATATTTTGATTTTGATTCTATTCGAACAGTTAAAATAAAACGGCGTCCGTTTGGATGTATGGTAAGTGCCTACGTTTATTCATAAATAAATAAATAAATATTTCCAGACAGGTCACACAGCGCCATCTAATTTCCGTGGTAAGCTACGAGGCTTGTGTTACGGAAACTAGATGGTTGATAAACTACATATTATACTTTTTTTATTTTTTTTGTAAATATATACATATAAACACCCAGCTAGAAACGCCTTTGTTAAAATGAGCCACCTTCTCTGCAATCGCAATCTTAAACTTCCTACAAGATGCCGACTCGTCCGATGCTACATATTTTCCATTCTCCTGTATGGTGTCGAATCATGGACCCTGACAAACACAATGTCGAAGAAGTTAGAAGCTTTTGAAATGTGGATATACAGGAGAATGTTGAAGATATCATGGAAGGACAGAGTAAGAAACGAAACTGTCTTGCAGAGAATGAACAAAGGCGTTGAACTATTGAAAATGGTAAAGCGAAGGAAGTTGGAGTATTTGGGATACATCATGCGCAATAAAAAGTATAGCTTGCTGCAGCTCGTCATGCAAGGCAAGATACAAGGCTCCAGAAGACCGGGGAGAAGACGCACTTCCTGGCTCAAGAACCTCAGGGAGTGGTTCGGGATGAGCACCAGATCCTTGTTCCGGACAGCGGCCAACAAAATCAAAATCGCCTTAATGATAGCCGACCTCCGATAGGAGATGGCACCGTAAGAAGAAGAAGAAACACCCAGACCGAGACAAATTATACAATGTACAACTTGCCCCCGGTGGGAATCAAACCCACGACCTCCCGAGTTCACGGCAACGTTTGTTACCACTAGACCACGGAGGCGGTCAAAAACAATAATATTATCGATAACTAACTACGATTAACGATTAACTTTAACATTTTTTTTTAAATGTCGAGACTGTCGGCCCTGGGCCCTGCCATATTATCTTTAATTGATGGTGAATTATTTTTAAAAATACAAGAAATCGTCATAGCCAAGGATCTATTGACTGTGTTGCCGGAAATATTGTTATGTGCGACCGGTCTTTGAACACAAGTCAATAAATACTTCCCTATGTTTAATACCTAGAAATAAATTTTGATATACGACTATACCGCCATTCTTTGCAGTCAAACAATTGTGTTTAGCCTATTATTTGAACACATCCGTTCCAGAACGTGCCTTAAATCTTAATTATTTCGCCTATGCAAACTGTGTCCGAAATAAACTGAATTTATGAAGAGAATCCATTGACTTATATATATGGATTGGTCATAAGAAACGCTTGGTTACATATCCTAATCTAGTAAAGATCACAAATTTAGCTTAATTTAATTACGATCGTATCGGTCCGAATAAATAAGCTGTCAAATTAAGTATAATCCAATAAAATACTATTGGGATCGCTTTGTAGCAACTTCTATCTATACAAAGTCACGTGATTAGATGGCGTCTTTATCGTTTACCACTTTCGAGACTAGTCGAGACTACACATTTAATTGATTTTTTTATTACTTCATTTTACATTTTAACAGTTAAAATATGAACACAAATTACACTTATATATTTTTAAAAAATGTATTTATGTGTCAAACGAGTAAATTCCAAATAGATAGTTAGTCCTAAGAGCATTTAAAATTATTTTTAGCTATTTTTAGTTTGCGTTGCGAATGAATACTGAAAATGTTTGCCGATAAGACAATGTAACAGGATTAGTTTTCATCCATAATGCTGCACAAAACGGTAGGAAGTTATTTTTCGAGGAACTAGCAAACTGGATCTAACTGACGCACATATTTTTTTTTTTTTTTTTTTATGTGGTATGCTAGCTGGGCGGTGATGGCTGGGTTCCTTAACATCCTAAAAAGGTGGGTTCGAATCCCGGTATGTACCAATAAGAAATGCACTTTTCTTACGTACTAGATTTACAAGACCAGCTGTCGGCCCCGGTTGTAAAAAGTGTATTTCTCATTGGTACATGCCAGGGTTAGAACCCATCTTTTTAGGTTGTTAAGGGATGTGTTCTTACAACCGAACGACCACAGCTAACTTAAATTTAAGTAATTCAGAAGTTAAAGTTTTCGTCAAAATATTAAAACTTAAATAATCTATAAAAACCCAGTCTACGAACATAAGTCAATAATAAAATGCATCAGATTTTGCATATAAATTTAGATCATTTATTTAGTTTCGAAACGAGAGGATGTGCGTCGTGTTTTCGTTGCTTGTTATTATCTGCCAGAATATTTTCAAGGTTACACATAATCGTCGGTAAATCCCAAAATACTTCTTGTGACTTTCACCGGTTCCCGTAACAACGTAAACAATATTCAGATTTTGTTTAAAATTAAACACATTTATTATCGTAATAGAATCTAAAATAGATTTGTGATATTTTATTCCACTCGATGTCTGTGAACTGGCAATTCGTCACACTCGTATCTCAACTTTTAGGAATCACTATCACTCTACAGCGTGCGCCAGAGAAACTTACTTATTTGAAAGGTCATTAAAAACAAAGGATATTGTATTCTAAAATAAAATTAAAATTAAAACAATAACTGAAGTACTTTTGTTTTTAATGACCTTTCAAATAAGTAAGTTTCTCTGGCGTACGCTGTATATGTATATAGATAGGCCCTCACTGATATAAAAACGTTCCCGTAAAACCAATCGAAGTCATGTAGCTGCACCAACAGTCGCGAGACAGCAAGCGTCGAGAGCGCCTAATATTAATATTTATATCGAGTAAAACTAGTCTTTTTGTATGCATTGTGATATAATTTCCGATGAATAAAGCATGTGGCATTATCCTTGCTTGAGAATTGCCCCCCAAAGTTGGTAGGTACACAAAGCAAGCGGCACGTTTTTAAGAGTGCTTTTTGTATTGAATAGGCTTATCTATATACATCGATGCTATCACTACATATTATATAATAAAGTCCTCCGCTGCGTCTGTCTGTCTGTTCGCAATAAACTCAAAGATTACTGCACCGTTTTTCATGCTGTTTTCACCAATGGTTAAAGTGTTTCTCGACAAAGGTTTTCGTATATAATTTGTCAAATTTTTGTTTACATTAACGATATTTTTTTTTTTGTTGGAGGTGTCGGAAAAAATAAGCCGTCTGGGAGTTTTCAACGAACCTAAACCCTTTCAGATATAACAAAATATAATGCAATTAAGCGAGCTTGGTGAGAAACTCCACTTGGCGACCGGTGACCCTTTGAGTAGAGAATATCTTGTTCAAAGGGTCAGCCTCGCTGTTCAGCGGGGGAACGCAGCGAGTGTCCTCGGCACACTACGCCCATCGAATAGTCGTAATTTTATTTATTAATTTTTAGTTTTTAATTAGTTTTTATAATTTAATTCTTAATTTATTTTATTTTTTAATCTTTGTACTTTACTCCGAATAAATAAAAAATAAATAAAAATACATTATTTAAAATTAAACAATTTAAAAAATAAATAAATTTAAAATGTATTTGTTGGCATCTCAACTGGTACTGTACGAGTAGCAGCATACCTACTCAATATTTTATGGTTAATTATTTTTTATGTGATTTCTTCTATTCACTTGTATGTATGTGTGTATGATATATATTATACTATAATGACGTTATTGTGTCATTCATGACTATGCATTTATTATGATTATTATTTATTTGTGTAATATATAATAAATAAATTATATTATTATTTATTATTGTAGTTCTGTACCACAGCCTCGACACATTTATGCTTGTATATTAAGGGATTAGCTGAAAATCAGCGCTGTGACTCTTAAAAAGCAAGCACAATGCTCAGCTGATTCCCAATTTGTCACCACACACCTTTACTTTTTTTGTTAATGTGACAAATAAAATATTTTTCTTTCTTTCTTTCAATAAAATATATATAAAATAAACTACACTACAAATATAACTAAAGTTATAACCGTCCGATGGGCCTAGTGTGCCGAGGACACTCGCTGCGTTCCCTCCTGAACCTTTGAGCAAAATATTTTCTACTTAAAGGGTCACCCGTCTCCAAGCGGAGTTTTTCCCCAAGCTCACGCCAGAGCCGTACACAAGAAGTGATAAAAAAAAAATTCAGCGTGAAAATGCAGTAGGTAAGAAAATATAATAAGAGAATAAGTTTAAAAACATTTATTGCAACATTTTTTTTTTGATTCATTGACATTAATATAATAATAATAATAAATAAATAAATATTTCCAGGCAGGTCACACAGCGCCATCTAATTTCCGTGGTAAGCTACGAGGCTTGTGTTACGGAAACTAGATGGTTGATAAACTACATATTATACTTTTTTTTTTGTAAATTTATACATATTATACATATAAACACCCAGACCGAGACAAATTATACAATGTACAACTTGCCCTCGGTGGGAATCGAACCCACGACCTCCCGAGTTCACGGCAACGTTTGTTACCACGTGACCACGGAGGCGGTCAACTAGAATAAGAACTAGAGCATAATATTTTAAAATAAGTTTATATGATGTGGCAAGGGTCTTGGCTCAGCGTCAGCCAGCTGTACATCACATAATGTGGTGCACTAACTGACGATGTTTTAATTAATAAATAATTTAGTTTTTAATTAATAATTTTAACATAATCTGCTTCCTTGGTCTAGCGGTTAAGTCCGTGGATTTAAACCTGGAGGTACCGGGTTCGATTCCTGGTCGGGACACAATAATATTTAATAATTTAAATAAATAAATTTAATTAATATTGAATTTATTTGTGATATTTGCCGAGTTTGGTACGCTGAGAAATCGACGAGCTTGCCACTTGTCCAGATTGGCCTATAGTAAAGTTGGCTAAATGTGAATCCGCTTCTTTATTAGCGTGGTTTCTGACCACACCGAAAGGGATACGTTCGTGATGATACTTTCTAATTTTATATAAAGTACCTATTTAGCTTTTTAAAATTTAGCACTGATGTCATATGTCCGTAGTAGACCTAAATTTTACCGCAAAAATATAGAACTTAAAAAAAATATATTCGGTACTGTAAGAAATACATACATACATATACATATCTTCACGCCAGATCCCTTGCGGGGTAGGCAGAGACAATTGAGCGCCATTTGACACGATCACGACATACCTCTTTCGCTTCGTCGACATTCATTAACCTCTTCATACATGCCCTTTGGTTACGAAGACTTTTTAATGCACCTTCAGTCAGTGTTTTATTTATTTGATCGTGATATGTGAGTCTCGGTCTGCCAGGGCCTCTTTTACCCACAACTTTCGCATTATATATCTGGTTCGTCAATCTTTCATCGCTCATCCTTTCAACATGCCCGAACCATCGTAGCATGCTTTTCCTTATTTTTGTCCCTATGCTTTCCTTCATACCAACCCTTTTCCGTATTTCGACGTTACGTATGCGGTCCGCCAAAGTGACGCCACATATCCGCCGCAACGACCGCATTTCTACTGCATTAACCCTACTCTCATGCGTATTCTGACATATCCACGTTTCGCTTCCATACATCAGTGTTGGTACCAACATGGCATTGTGTATGGCGAGCCGAGCTTTGTCACTGACATTTCGACTGCCGATCAGTGACCCCAGGGCACCGTTAACACTATTTCCCGCGTTCACTCTTCTTTCAACGTCCCTATCGTACTTCCCATCCGCAGTGAAAACACTGCCCAGATATATAATTTCATTTACTTGTTCTAGAGTTTCATCATCAATCTTTACTGTAAGAAATGTACGATAAATATGTCAGAGCCGCTAGTACGCACATATTAATAGAATTTGGCTCCGAAACTTTTGTAAGAAAACCCTTGAGATATAAATAAAAATATACAATGTCGTTGCAGATGGTTCGTAACAGAGAATCTTTTGTCTAGGTACAGTTTTTAATATTGAAAGCGCCGAATAAAAACATTTATTATAATGTACTTGGCAAAACCATCCCAACGGTAAGAACAGTATTCTATTATTGATTGCAGGCGGTAAAACCGTTTCACCTTGTTCAGGATCCCGAGCTTAAGTATTAATAAAGGTCGTACAAACGATATTTAAGTCTCTGTATTAAGACGATTAAAATTAACAATGGCGTCTAATGTACCAGCTTACAGCTGACCTTCAAAATAAAACTGTCGGCTCTGCTTTATTTTTAACTATAATCGTAACTATTACAGAAAATTTGTTTTCATTTGACAGAAGGAAATGTGTGTAGGAACGTCTTACTCCTCGTTCGCTTAAAGGTGTTCCGAGACGTGCTAAAACTGTTTTGCCAAAGCTATGTGACGTCACAAATGACATCATTTCTCGCGCTTAGACTGCTCACGATATCGAGGTAGATCGCTCTGAGCGCTGTCAGTTGTTTGTCATAATGTCCCGCGCCATTTTTAAGTTAATTTAATATTAGGTTTTCTTTTAAATTATTTAATATTGTAATTCGTTTATACTGTTTCTATATTACTTCTTAAACAAATCTATAATTAATATTTAAGTAGGAAGTGAAAAAAAATGTCTGTAACACGGCAAGTTATTTTAAAATACCAAAATAAGTTCATAATATTAAACTTTCCACATATAAAGACGAATAAACCGAGAGAAGTATGTTTGTTAGTACTCAAAGATGTGGAATCCATTTATCTTCCATACATTAAAAAAAAAACTATCATTTTATGAATGAAAATGTGATTTAGACCGTTCCGAATTGATATCACGCTCTGAGCATTCAAAGCGTGATATTTGATTCGGAACGACTGTTAGTACCATATTCATTTTAGGCACTCTGAGCTTGATTCGGAATGAGGGGTTAGAATACGGGTGTTGATCTTTGGACATGAATATATAAAATCCGGATATGGTAACCTCAAATTTTAAGTTAAAGGACATATTACAACAACTGAACAACCTCATCTCCTTGTTTCAATTGTTTCTCCTATTCATTGTTAAATGCTTTTACACATTGATTAACGTTTTTATTATTTTAGCCTACAAACAAGTAATAAACAAAGTTTATGTATGTAAGTATGTATTATATAGTATGTATGTGTGTTTTTTTTTTATATTGTGCATGTATATTTAATAAATGCGTAATTATGTTTATTTACAAATTTAAGCTATTTTAATATTTTTCTTTATCCTGCCCATCACCTTACATGATCCCCAAGGTTAGCTGGTGAAGAATGCCTTATGGCGTTATAACTCGCCTATGTACTAGGTTTTTAAGTGCAATAAAGTATTTAAATAAAATAACTAAATAAATCACGACCGTTTTCCTTTCAGGGTGGTCAGAAACCACGCTTATAAATAAGCGGATTCACATTTAGCCAACTTTACTAAAAATAATAATAAAATAACGTTTATTGGATCATAATCACATAATTTTAGTTAGTGAGCACTGCCTTCTGGAAAAGAAATTCTGGGCTCCAGAAGGCAGTTTTCCTATTTTGACACAATAAAACGATACGAGTACTTACATAAATTAATAATACAGTGCATTCCTATCCTCATTAAACATTGTTTTACTGTAACCAGCCTCTCGGCAACTGTGTGCTGCAGTAGCAACTTTTAACACTATTCTTTTGTATACGACCGCCTCCGTGGTCTAGTGGTAACAAACGTTGCCGTAAACTCGGGAGGTCGTAGGTTCGATTCCCACCGGGGGCAAGTTGTACATTGTATAATTTGTCTCGGTCTGGGTGTTTATATGTATAATATGTATATTTACAAAAAAAAAGTATAATATGTAGTTTATCAACCATCTAGTTTCCGTAACACAAGCCTCGTAGCTTACCACGGAAATTAGATGGCGCTGTGTGACCTGTTTGGAAATATTTATTTATATCTCGTTAATAAAACCATGCATATAATTAAATTGAATTGCTACTTTTATATCGAAACACAGCACAACTTCGCCGAGAGTAAACAGTGAAACAAAAACTATCTGAACAAATAGTGGCAAAAAACAGGCCTAAATTGTCAAACTACCTTCAATATAGTTTTTACGTTCTGTTAACCCTAATATAAGATTAACTTCGTAACATATTCCTCAGTAATTGTTGTAATGTATAAATAAAACATTACAACTCATAGAGAGACGCGTTCGTTTCAGTCGGCTGAATGCTGTCTTTCTTCACTCCTACATATTCATAGCGGTAAAATAACTTTTTAACTACGCACGAGATAAGAATAAAACGCTGCTAGATCGTTTTTTTGCGAGATAGAATTTATTCATCAATTATGTTTGCAAATAATCATCGTCATTAGTAAACCGACATGGCATAACCCTTTCAGCACGACAAAAAATATTATGGATATTGAAAGGTTTATTAATAACTTGGAGGTCCTTGTGGTCCAAAATATCTCATAAAAATAGTGGAAAAATTCCTCTCCTAGTAAAACAATGGAAATTAAATCCACTTATGCATGTTTTATTTACTAGTCATAATATATAATTAATAAGTAGCTAGATGAGTACACAAACTTTTTTATTTTATACTAGCACGACATGTGACCTTGTGCCCTCCTGATGGTAAATGGCGCGCAAGGTCCATGAATGTTAGCAACTGGAATCATTCAACAGAATCAGACCTTAACTGACATCAGTCCCTAACACTATGCCGGCTTGACTGGACATCGTTTCGAAGCGGCAAAACAGAATTTGGCGACCGCTAGTTTTTTTTGTAATAACGCACGTTTGGTATTGTCCGTGCTGAAAGGGTTATGCAATAGCAATTTTTTATCATATCTGCCCTGTGCTCATCTCAGGGGTTTTAGATAATAGTCGGTCCCGATTGCACTAATACCAACTTGTGGAATCGTTAATAAATTGTCATCAGACCCTAGCGAGTGTAGGCCCAAATTTCCAGATATGAGTTCTGGAAGGCCCATCTCTAAGAGTCCACTCCAGGTCCAGGACGTTGTAATTTAGGGCTGTAATGATATTGCTAATTTTGTTTTTCTTCATATTAAAAAAAACTATTTAAAAAAAACGTAAAGACATTATAGCAATTAGGGTATATATTTTTAATAAAAAAAAAACAAAATGGCCACTATATTTTTATATGTACTATAAGTAAGTATAGACATATTATTTTCCTAATGTTTTTCCTTTAGATTAGGTATTGAAAGGTTTTATCTTTAAATTTTCGATTTTCATTTTAGATTTTTACCAAAAGTAAATAAATAGAAGATATTTTACTTACATACTTAATTATTCCAAAAGCTTTAAACAGTGGAAATTGGTGTAGGACGAGTTCCAGCAAAATCTTTGCGCTACTTACTTACTGAAACAATTGGGCCTAAGCTCTCAAGCCTCCAAGTTAATACATTTATGGAAAGAGCTTCCATACGGCATTAACATAATCATGAAAGTGAGCGCCATGTTGCACAATAAACTACCCGGTACCAACACGGTGAATCCATGGAATGCTTAGAAATGTATCTTCTCTCTCACTACTTACATGCTTAATGCCCTCCTCATAAGCGGTTGAGGTCGTGATGATTTCAGACTATTAGCGTGCCAAAGGAAGAATAATTCTTGTTCAGAAGACATTCCCCAATCAGTAACAGTTGATGGATCACGGAAATAACGGATGTATTGCTTGACTTAATGTAAAGGACCGGTCGGAGAATACAACTAATATTATTATATACGAATATTTGTTTCATTTTGGAGTTATGGAATTACGGTTACATAAAAAACAAGTCATATTTTTTTCATCATTACAAAGTCCTAGACTACTATACTAAGAAGCTAGAAGCGCCTTTGTTAAAATGAGCCACCTTCTCTGCAATCGCAATCTCAAACTTCCCATAAGATTCCGACTCGTCCGATGCTATATATTTTCCATTCTCTTGTATGGTGTCGCAATCACAATGTCGAAGAAGTTAGAAGCTTTTGAAATGTGGATATACAGGAGAATGTTGAAGATATCATGGAAGGACAGAGTAAGAAACGAAACCGTCTTGCAGAGGATGAACAAAGGCGTTGAACTACTTAAAATGGTGCAGCGAAGGAAGTTGGAGTACTTGGGACACATCATGCGCAATAAAAAATATAGCTTGCTGCAGTTCGTCATGCAAGGCAAGATACATGGCTCCAGAAGACCGGGGAGCAGACGCACTTCCTGGCTCAAGAACCTCAGGAAGTGGTTCTGTATGAGCACCCGTTGTTGCGGACAGTGGCCAACAAAATTAAAATCGCCTTAAACTATCAGCCGACCTCCAAAAGAAGATGGCACCTTAAGAAGAATAAGAAGACCTCCGCTGTTGGAGATGGGCCTTTCAGAAATTTCTGGAGTATTTGGTCTACACACGCCACGCCTTTTCGTTTCGCGATGGTCTGATGTCTATTGATTAACGATTTCACAAGATAGTAGGTTCACTAAGAAACCGGGACCGACGACGACGGCTTAACGTGCTCTGCGACGCCTACTATACTTTGTCAATTAGGCCTAATACTACGACAAATCAAATCCTTCGTAGTTACAGCATCATCCCTGTGGAACAGCCTACCTGTTGCTATCCGACAAGCACCGAGAAAAGCCACCTAGTTTTCAAACATCTCATTGAATCGGCTTTACTATTTTCTTTTTTGTTTGTTTTATCGTTACCTACCTACCACCTACTCCTAGATTTATTTTTGATGTCACTTATTATGTAATATATTTTTTTAATAAATAAAATGTACGTACGAAGAGTGTAATTCAAACCGGTGTTCCAACCGACCTTTATTTTCGGTTTATGAGGAAAGCGTTCTTCCAACCGAGCCACCACGACTCTTCTTATGCTAAGAGGCAAATTGTTCCACAGTTTTAAGGCAACAACTACAAACTAGTTTGAGACGAAACTAGAATTTTGTAGGGGGATAGAGAAAAGTGAATTATGCGAGGAACGGAGGGATTTCTCTTGAAATAGAAGAGAGATAGGCGAAATTGTTATTAAGGTATTTATTTACCTGGTTCTTAGCTCTGAGTCAACGGACGATTCGCTTGTTATGCGAAATGCGTTGTTAATACTTTCCGGTACGGTTGTTAAGGCCTAGTATGCGATAATTATTGTCTTTGAATGCCATTTATGTTAACAACAATTCCTGGCATCAAAAAGTAATGGGTCTAGGTTACGCTAACATATTTCAAAATTTGCCGGATTTTTTTTATTTATTTAAAATACTTTATTACACTAAAAATGTATATAGGCAAGATATAAATAGAAATGGTACATAATAATTAAGTTAATTTAAAAAAAAAAATTAAAATTTAGATATTTGTCAAATAGTTCAGTGAAAATCAACGTTGCAGCCTATGCTGACCTGACCACCTATTTGTCATAGCAATGTATTAACCATTTATGGAAAGAGCTTATGGTGAGCGTATTATCGCACAATAAAATAAAAAAGGAGGCCTCCTTTTTATAGCAGCCTATTGTCGGTCGCAAGCCCGGAACACCATTCTTCTCATCTCTTACCCACACACGATGGACCCAGCACGGTGAATCCATGGATTGCTTAGAAATTTGTCTTCTCTCTCGTTTTGCTTCTGAAGAAAGTATGTGGTGAGTAAATAATTGAAGATATGACCGGAAGAAGCCTGTCTGATAGTCAGTGGTACTCACTGAAGAGCTGGTTAGATATGTACTGTGAGCTCTAGCTTAAGTATGAGGACTATATCAAACATCTGTATCGTGCAAATTTATGTCTGTTACCAAATAAGTAAGTTGTAAAACTAATCATTAAATTGATCTGATAGAGAGCGAAAATGGCGAATTCCCACTCTAGTTGTAGTCTAAGATTAACATTATGCTCGCATAAAGCATGTTTATGGTCGAGCGAAAGTAATTTTAATTCCAATACTTGTATCGTTAACATATCATTACCGGTACACGTTCAAGTGACAAATGTGGACCTAGCAACTTTCCTGATAGTGCACCCGGCAGAGGATAGAGATACTAACATAGACATATATAGTAGTTTAATAAAAGTACCGGCCCAACTATAGGTAAAACTGTAATCCGTGAGCTTGACAAGTAGGTGACAGATAAAGAGTTACCAGGGTTAGACAAAGTAAAACAATAATGTGGCCGATATCGATAATAAGATATACCTATACCGCGTGTAATTATCAAAAGAGCAAAAATTTTTTTTTTTTTTTTTTTAGGCTTCAGGTGTCATTGGTAGAATCCCTTTTTTCAATAAAAAGACAACTTTAAAATTATATATATAAATTATTATGACCGCCGCCGTAGTCTAGTGGTAACAAACGTTGCTGTGAACTCGGGAGGTCGTGGGTTCGATTCCCACCGGGGGCAAGTTGTACATTGTATAATTTGTCTCGGTCTGGGTGTTTATATGTATATATTTACAAAAAAAAAGTATAATATGTAGTTTATCAACCATCTAGTTTCCGTAACACAAGCCTCGTAGCTTACCACGGAAATTAGATGGCGCTGTGTGACCTGTCTGGAAATATTTATTTATTTATTATCTGTAAAATAAAATACTACAGTATGGTAAACAAGGCCGCGTCTGAAAATCACGATATCTATCGTGATAAATACTTAAAGGCTGGGGAGTTATACGGCGCGCAGAAAGGATGATTTTCTTTTGACATGCCTATGAAGCACTACTAATCACGTGGAATATATAAAAAAATGTTGATTATAGATTATTTTAATCATCCTTTCTGTAAGTGTTATTGTTAATTGTTATCTCTAATAGCTGAGAGACAAAATAGAGAGAGAAAGAAACGTTCGCGCGATAATCGACCTTTCGCTACCTACTTGATTAAGTAAATAAAAATAAATATTATTAGGCATACTGAGTGGCGATATTTATATGAAAATTTTCTGCACCGTAACCTAAGATTTTATTACTGAATAATTAAGTTTAAAAATACATAGTTATATATTTTTATTCTAGATTAAAATATATAAATACTTGCTCTTTAATAAATTATTTTTGAAAAAACAACACATTCTGTAAAAGAAAACGACAGTCTATCTAAATGATATTATATATATTATATTATATTTAATATAGGTACCTATATTTTTTTAGTTTTAAAACAAGCAATTTTTCAAAATTTAAATTTGTTTTTAAACATTTTCTCCATATATGTGTTATTTTGCTCTATCACGCTTTTTCACAAGATTAACGTTTTAATGTTTTTTTTTTCAAGTAAAGGATTTGACCCTTGGATTTAGACCCTGATTTACAAAACCAACTAATATTATAATATAATACTGTTAGACAATTATTAAGAGGCAAATAGCATTTTCCTTAGGCATTAGCTCTTTCTTTAGGTCTTCCAAATCTTCTTCAGTATAGCTAGTAAACAAGAGTTACGTTGGTCTGAAAACCGAAATATTTTAAATGCTAGACCGGTCTTATGCTACGTCCATGGGTACAATGAACCCGCTAACCAAAGGGAAGTTTCACCTGCCTTACGCACTTGTAGTATGGTGGGGCGTCACGGTGCTAGCATTACCTACTGCTTTACGCACAAATGTAGTATTCGATCTAGGAAACATTGAACTAAATGTATTGATCGGGCATTTAATTCAAATAATTTGGTCAACAAGACACTGGTCATAGAACATTAGTCTAGTTTATTTAGATGAACGAAATTGTAATAAGCAGGTTTTTAAAATATAAATAAATACTGTTTCGAGCACGAATAGTATAATTAATAGAAAAATAACATAAAATAAAATAAAAATAATTTGTTGACCCAATTAACTTAACCTATACCTAAAGTTATCTTTAGCTAAATAACCTACTATAATTTTTTTATATCTAAATTTAGAAACACGTTAGATCTAAACTTATTTAAAACAACCATACTAATCTAAAACCCTTGGAGATCAAGCTCCATCTCTCGAAATATTTAAAGATAATAAATTTTTTACACTTTAAACGGAAAAACTTACCATAACTTTATCCTATGTACTATATGTATATATTATTTATGTAGGTATTTATTATTATTATTAAATACTTTATTGCACTTTACTTAAAAGTATGTACAAAGGCGAACTTAAAGCCATTTCGGCTTTTTCTACCAGCTAACCTTTGGGAGAGTGAGACAGTATAAATATGTGGGGTGCAATTCTAACCAATAAACTACATAAATAGTACGAGTAGTGCGCGATACATATTTCGAACAGAACCATTATTTTCAAAATAAATTTTAATTTGGAAGCATTGTTCAGGCGTCAGTCTATTCATGTTGAAATGCCAAACCAAACTAAACTTTAATCAGCTGACAAAATGGCCGCCAGTTAAAACAGTGTTGCCAACTTAAACTATACCTATAAAAAAGTACCCTTTTATATTTTATTAAATAATTAATATATGCATATTCTCAGACACCTGCACTGGTGGCATTTATTTGTACGGCAATACATTTTTCAAAAATATTTCCGTAGAAATCACAATGTTCTGTGTTACATCGTCGTCGATTACAAACATGTTATTTTGTAAAAAGCAGTCACCAGTGCGATATTTAGGTATATTGATGAATTCTGGATTTCGAAATTAATTTTTTTTTCAATCCGCATTTTTGTGACATTGAACAAAAGACGGCCACAATTATACTTTGCGTGTGATAACGTTAGTCCTATCCAAATTTAAATTTAAATTATTTATTTCCATATCGTTCACATTGTAACTCTTGGATATTGTCAGATACATTTTTCAATTTACAAATTCTAGGCGGACTGAGCGATGAAGGTATGATACATTGTTACCACAAACAATTACTTATATCTTAACTTAAGAATGTATAAATAAATAAATTCGTGACTGTAAAGCGGCTGTGTTAACTTATTTCTAAATAACAATTTCAGTTAACATTAATCTTAATTCGTGGCCGTAAAGAGGCCGTGTTATCTTACAACTACAAAATAATAATATTACTATGTCAAATTTAGATCGTGACTGTAAGAAGGCCGTATCAACTATACAGCGTAAGCAATTTTTTATTGAAAGCCCAGTTGTTTTCAAAGTCAATGTCTGGAAAGCATTTCTGCATGAGTTAACCCATCGCAGATGACGCCAGCACGAGCACGTCATTATCGTCTGGACGCCGCGAAGCGCGCGCGTCTCAATGCGTCTATTTTTAAATACATGTCCGGTAATATTAGTTATTTGTGAGACAAAATGGAACTAGTCGATTTATTAAATTATTTTAATGAAGAAAATTTTGTGATGGTTACTATATTGTCAGATTTTTTGAAATATAAAATAGTGCCTTGATGAAAATAGTGTATTTTAGTGAAAATTAATTATTAAGCAGGAGCTTTGCATTTTTTAAAAATGTATTGTATTAATTTATTCACGTACAGGAATTTGCGTCAGAATTGTAATTGATTTTTAACCTGTAAAGTAAGTTACTAAAAAAAAAAACACAATCAAATAGTAATAGATTTATTCTGAATTATAGAACATGGCATTTATTTGCTTGCTCCTGTCAGAAACACGACTTTATGTTTGTTAAAATTAGTTATTTGTGCGCCAGAATGGGACTGGGTGTTTGTGTGGAGTGTTGGCAAAGGAATACGTGATGTGAAAGCTAAATACCCGGGGATTATGGATGTGGCGGTAATGCCTTTTCTCGTGTCAGCTGATGCGTATTGATCTTCGCAAATGTTTGTCGACGGCCGTGGTAAGTCTTACTTTAGTAAACAACATTGTTTTTTTTTTTAAATATTTTTAAACATGTACCTGCTTGGTACACTTTATATTTTATTTCTATGAGTTGTGATATAGACTTCAAATGATAATTTAATAGCGAGCCTATACTCTCGGCACGCGGCGACTCGACGACGACAATTATTATTGACAGTTTACTTTTTAAATTTAGGCTTAGGATACAACAACTGCCCATAATGCGTTTTATCTCTTTTGTTCTATGCCCAAGTGAGTTCTACCACTGTAGAAGATAGATTTAACAAGCGTTTTCTTAACCCGAGCTTAGTATAGGGGACAGAGGACTTCTACTAAATTATGCATGTACAACACAGTAATTTTTATTTTTTGTTCAATATGTATATTTTCTTTTGTGTCAATAAACTATTATTATTATTAGTTAAATTTGTCTTCTAAAATTACCACATGAATGAAAAGTTAGGTACATTAGTAGATATCAGTTTTTGCCAAGGTAACTTTAGATTTTTAATTTTTTTCGCATTTGTTACATGGAGTCCTAGCGCCAAAAAGTTGTTAAAAGACATAATGACTCTAAAGGCTGGCTCTTTCTTCGCCAACATAATTAGTATTGCAATTCGTCAGGGAATGGAACGATCTTGCCACTAATCCACGCGAACTTTGTTTGATTTGGGATTTATATCCATAATATTAATTATAATATGTATTTTTTAATTTATTAAATGATATTGTGAAATGACAGATACGAAAATATGCAATATTACAATAAGGTATTGTTTGAATTGCTATATAAGTTTGTCTACTAAGTATTTATCTTATTATTGCGCTCTGTTCCTATTGTTCAAATAATATTATTTGAAATTATATCTACAAGTGAAAAGTTATTTTTTAATAAATTAATTATATTATTAATTAATTTTGTATTTATATTAATATAAAGGGTTAAAACTATTTGACATCTGCAAATAACAACATTGAATGTCTGACCATGAATGTTTGAGTTACAATCATTTTAGAGCGGATTTAGAACGGTGTAAATTTACAATGTCTAAGGGCCTATTGCACCATCTGACTTGACGAATACATTTACATTAACATTTTGATTAAGGCCCATTACACGATGCAACCAAAAAAAAATGTTATTTTTAATAACTTTCAAATCTAAATAAGTAAAAATCTTTTTTAATGTCTATTACGTCTGTGCCGATAAAAATGGCAATTGGGGTTCTTTTTAAAAAGAAAACATTAATAATTATTTTCGCGTTTTAAGTTATTAATCTGTCACGTTAAACAATATAGGGTATAGACTACCGGTACGTTGACCGTTTCCTTGTGGCCTTGTAGTACCAAGGTTGGAGGTTTCCATGAAAGTAACCCGCAGAGCCTACCGCATTGTACGGCGCTGGTTGAGGGGTAAAACCACAGAAGTAAAACAGATTAGAAGCGGCATTAAAATTGAATATTTCAGAACGTTTTTGCTCTGTCTTTTTTGGTTTAATCGTCAGTGTATTTCTTTTGCTGTGATTGGTTAATAAACGTTTGGCTTATTGAAAGGAAAATAATATATTTCCTGGCCAGTAAGAGCAATTGCAGTGTCAGTGCGGTGCTCGGCTGTAAGAACGCTTTCCTTAAAATCCACAAGGTATGCGGTTCGAACCCCGGCATGTACCAAACTTAGGTATTCTTAAAATTCATAGTAAGTCGCAATGGATCAGTTAAAACCTTAGATTAAATGAAAAGGCGAACATACGGTACGATGACATTACGCGTGGAACTAGCTTACTAAAATCAAGTAGTAAGCTAGCTGTCAAGTCGTACGGACGCGCGCGTTCTATGCATTCTGTCTGGCACGCTTACCACTGTGACAAATTTTATCTTATTCGTTAACGACATCGGTGATTCAACTGGGTTTTCTTACTTTGCGTGTAACGTGCTTATTTTGCGTCTCTTACTATCGGTTCCGCATTTTATAGTGAACAATATAACAATACATATAACTATATAATATTTAAATATACAATTATTATATTTGGTATATATATATACCAAACAACAAGGTCAACCCATCTGGTCAGCGTGGTGAGTGTGTAGACCAAATTGTCCAGAAATTCCAACAGTGGAGGTCTAGGACTCTGTGTTTGAGAGGCTGTGATAATAATTGTATATTTAAATATTATATAGTTATATGTATTGTTATATTGTTCACTATATATATATACTCGTATATCTACTACCGTCTACCTACTACCTTTTACTGTACAAGGTCCCATAAATTTGACA
Source organism: Tinea semifulvella (assembly GCA_910589645.1). Taxonomy (NCBI): domain Eukaryota; kingdom Metazoa; phylum Arthropoda; class Insecta; order Lepidoptera; family Tineidae; genus Tinea; species Tinea semifulvella. The sequence continues at coordinate 7,782,921 of OU342595.1, read as the reverse complement.
GATAACACGGGGTAACTTTGTAATAAATCTGTTTTACTTACGTAATGGGCAACTTTTGCCATTTCAATATTTGCTTTAAACAAAAGAAGAAGATATAATTGTTGGCTAAGATAAAATGTCCGTGTGTTTTATCTGTCTAACTGAATGGGTACCTTGTACAGTAGAAGGTATTTAATATGGCGCATCGGTAGTGAGATGTTCGCCTTACATTACTGTCCACAGTTCTCCCTCACAATCAAAATCACGCTAGGTCAGCGACGGAAAAATGTAATCATCATTGCATTTCTCACTAACCGTTTATGTTTTATTCCATATATTTAAAGTATATTCATATATTTCTTCTGATTGTAATTTGAAGACTTAAAAAGTAATTTCTAGTCTCGTTCCTAGTTCTATGGTTCAGCACCGTGGCCTTTTCCATTGATTAGTTATGTTAAAACTTCTAGTCATGACGGACTTGTGTACTTTGTTCAGTGGCGGTAGTTCTATTGAAAACTTGAAAAAGTTTTTTATATATTTTTTTAGCCGTAGTGGATTATGCTAGCATGACGTCTCTTATTTATATATATATATTAATTTCTGTTTTATATTGTTTTAATAAATTGTTTTTATGAAAAAGTAATAAAAATATAAAATAATTTAAATAAAAATTAAACACTAAATTATAAACTACACATAAAAAATTAAAAACTAAAATTATAACCGGCTATTTAATTAATACGTATTTATACTTATTTAAAAAAATTGTTTTTTCCCAATAATATTTTTAACATTCAAATCGTAAAGTATTATAAAAGTACCTAACTTTTTTTTATTGATGTAAGGGTATTGCATGCTTTTCGCTCGCACAATTCAACAATTTAAAGTTTTTTTAAGTTTAAATATACACATTTTACGAAATGTAATCTTAGTATTCTTGGAAATAAAATTACGGACATTTTAGACATATTAATCCTTAGCGCCGCATCAGACTTGAAAATTGTCATAGATGCATGTAAACATCATTATAGGATCCTAGAAGAACTAGCTGTATCAGCCTATAGGCCAGACATCTTAGTGTTTACTCGGAACTTGAACAAAGTTATCCTTATGGAACTTACCGTTCCGTGGGAATTAAATATACCAAAACATGATATCGAATAAATATTATGATCTCGCAGAAGAAATGATCAGGAACGGGTTCAAGACTCAGCTTTACTCAGTGGAAGTTGGTGCAAGAGGAATTCCAGCAAAATCTTTGCACCACTTACTGAAAGAATTAGGCCAAAGCAGGTCTGCCGTCAATACATTTATGGAAAGAGCTTCCAAGATGGTATTAACGGAATCATACAGTATTTGGTTGGGTAAGGAGAGGAGTGGAATAGTGGATGGTGAGCGTATTATCGCGTAATGAAATAAAAAAAGGGAGGCCTCCTTTTTTAAACCAGCCTATTGTCTAGCGACCGAGACACTATTATTCTCATCTCCTACCCACACACGATGGACCCGTGACCCGCACGGTGAATCCATGGAATGCTTTGAAATTTGTCCTCTATATTTGTTTAAGTAAAATATTGGAAAATCGTTATAAGTGTTTTTTTTTTATTTTTCTCTTTCTATAATTTCGTATATGAAACTGAAAATATGCCTAAAATGTCCGTTATTTTATATCCTAATAAGTTTAAATAGACTACATTTCTACTGCCTCCGTGGTCTAGCGGTTAAGTCTGTAGATTTAGACTTGAAGGTACCGGGTTCGATTCCTGGTCGATATTTATTAATTTAAAGAAATAAATTTGATGTATACATATTTAATTTATTTGTGATATTTCTTGAGTTTGGCACGCTAGAGACATCGGCTAGATTGCCACTTGTCATAATTGGTCTATAGTAAAGTTAGCTAAACGTGAATTCGCTTCTTTATAAGCACGAATTTCTGAGCAAGGGACACGATCGTAATGATATTTTACTTTTTTTATTTCTCAAAGTACACTCGTACTTGGGAAATATTAGAAAATGTTGGTTCGTGCGAGCGAGAGGTATTTAAAATTTAAACCTTGTTTAATTGTTATCAATACGGATTCCCAAATAAAAGTAGTTTAAATCCTAAACTTTTTAAGCTATTGCATGGCTTTTATCGCGGGCTTTGAGCGCGGCGACCGAATCAAGAAATTCCGTAACGATAATAAACCTAACACCCGCTCCGACCGGCACAGCGGTGCAGCGCGTTGGAAGCCGTGCATCGTCTAACGTCGTTTCAGTTCGGAAGACTTCGGCACGGTGTTTGTGTGCGTGCGACTAGACGTATGCGTGTGAACTAGCTGCTAACTGCTCATAACTGATTCTATCTCTTTTAGACACAATGCTAGGTGAGACAGCGTGCTTTTTGGCCGCGTCCACGTGTGAGTTCGAGCCCGCGACTAGTAACTTTAATTAATATCAAAGAAAAAAAAAAATACCGCATAAATCAAATAAATAAATAATTATATTGCATAAGTTGATAAAAAATGCTATTTTTACCACGACAGTCCCCGAGTGCCACACGTATTTTTTTTTCATATTGTATTTTAATAAAAGTATGATGTGGTATTGTTTTTAAAGTGTTAAGACATTTTAAATTTGCAGTGAATCTTACTAATTAAAAGCGTAATCATGAAGAATGTCCAGCGAAAATCTAAATTTGGAAAAGTTCAGTGTCACGTATACACAGCAGGTAATTTACTACGAGTGTCGGGTAGCTGTCAACTGGACACACGGAAATGGACACACGTTTGTTCAGTTTGTGAATCTTAATATTAAGTTTTTATTTTATTGTCGGAAGTAAAATTTTTTTTGGCAATTTTTTACAAGTGTGTATTTAATTGGCTTATAGAATCCTACTAATATTGTATATTTAATTGCAATGGCTGTAAATTTTTGAAGTAATACATAAATTAATATTTTAGAATTTTGTGTGGCGAAGTAGAAAAAAAATGTATTTTGTGACAAGTGGTTTCTTAGGAAAAGTTGTTTCTTTCTATCAATAAAATAGCGAATCTCTGGTCTAAAGTAAGGGTATACAAAATTACGCAGTATAAATCAAATTATAGTTAATTAAGTAAATTAGTTATAAATCAAGAATTGCGACTTTAATTTGTTGTATTTGCCTCTTTGTCGAATAGCAGAATAACTATTAAAATATCGAAAAGTTCAGGAAAAACTATTTGAAGAAAATTACTTTTCCTATCTCGAAAACGGATTCAATGTTTTTGATAAATTTTGTTGTATGTATCAGTTGTCTCTGAAAGTTTCCCGTGCATTGGAAAAGTAAAAAAATCATGACATTTATGTCATTTTTCACATGTGCCAAATTGAGGGCTTATGATGGCCAGCTACTACACGACGAAGCCCGATCAAATAGCTAGTTATACATTATTATTCATTATCGTATATTTCCAAAGTACAGTCATGAAGGTAAATTAAAAATTCTAATTTATAATTTGTATAGATTTATGTACATGTCTTGATTATGCAATCTACCAATATAAATAAATGTTTTATAAAATCGTATCACCATTTATTTAGATGTTGTTTTCAAGTTTGGAATTGTTTAATAAGTTAGACATATGCGCACCATTATTTTTATTTAACGCAACCGTAATTGTCAAAATAATAAATTCATTTATTAACTGTCGGTTTTATCGTTACGAATATGCGAGCTTAGCCGAGCATAATAAAGCTTCCAAATTATTATTCGAATATCAACTTTTATAGTTGTTAAAATTGACAGTGACCTTTTTTTTTTTTTATTAATAGTCGGAAGTAGCAAAATCATGTAATGATATGAACCAGTGCCTGAAGGGCCTAATCCGGGTCGTGGTTCATATGTCCGACTTACCGTAGGGCCATATAAGGCGTCCTCAAGGCGGCTACGGATAAAACCCTATAACCTTCTCACTTCAATGTTGGGTTTGTGCCTTTACACCTTGGGTCGTGGCTACAAGTGAAGGCACTCATTAGTTTTGTCCGGTTAACGACAACACATTTTTTTTTTTTCCAACTGAACATAGGTGTGTCAAGATCCGTGCGTTTAGTTGATAACTTACCTACAAGATTCGATGTTTGCCACAGATAAGATTAATCTGCAAAGTACGAGATCAAATATTGCAGTACCTATACTATTAGTGAAGGCACTTTGCGTAAATTTATGTTGACATATTTAGAACGACGACGCGTGAAGTGTCTGAGACTAAACTAAAACAAGATATGAAAACTTCCTATTGATTTTTAGTTAGTTTAGATTTTAGTTTTCTTTGCTGTTTTTAGTTGCTGAAATTGCTGTTAAGCAGTGCGTATTCAGGTACTGCTCAAAAACTTTTTTACTAAATTTTGGTTTACCAAATATTCTAGTAGTTGTGTTGTTTCGTATTAAGCTGTCTGACCATGATTGTGTTGTCTCGTTTACTGTAGGTAACTAATATTAGTTATAGAGTATTATATAATTGACTTAACCAAAGTGTTCCAGACGGTCCCTACGGTGATAATTAAATGACATGCATGAAATAATAAAGAAATGATGTGTAAATTCAAATACATGCAATAAAGTATGATTAGTAAAGTGTTTAAAAATATTTAAAAAACTATTATTTTCACACTTCCTTAAAAACAAAATGAACCCTAATCTCGACATCTTGACATATTAGTATTTATTATTTATTTATATAAGTATTATATGGATTGTATTTAGGTATATAAGTATTTGTGTAGGTCGAATTTATGTAATATGTATTAAATAAAGTATTTATATTTTTATGTATTTAATTATACTATATTTACATTAACTTAAAAAATATCAGACACCTATCATATAAATCTATCACTCTCCCAAAGGTTAGCTGGTAGAGAATACCTTCATGATTTAAGCTCGCCTATGTGCATATTTTTATTTTGTATATTTTGTGTGCAATAAATAATTTATGATTATTATTATGATTTTTCCTCGCCAAGCCGTCTGGCCAGCGTGGCGAGTGTAGGCCAAATTCTCCAGATAAATGTTCTGGAAGGCCCATCTCCAGCAGTGGAGGTCTAGGACGCTTGTTCTAGGGGCTGTAATTATTATTAAATTCTTTATTGCACAAAATAAGTGTACAAAGGCGAAGATTAATGCCTACAAGGCATTTTCTAACATCTAACCTTTGGGAGAGTGTGAGATTAAGGGTAGTGCTGATATCAAGTTTAACAATATAGAATATACTACATACATTACATACTAATAGATACTTACACTGTTACATAAATTACACATATACCTATAAATAAACGTATATACACATATATATTATGCCAAATATATATTTTTAGCCTGATGACGACTCCTGTTTGTCTAGAAATAAAGCAGTGACCAAGCGCTTAAAAACGTGGACAGACGGCGCGTGTCTAATAGCGAGTGGTAGCTTGTTCCACTAGCGGGCTGCAGACACAGTATACGAATCTGAATATCTGCTAGAGGAGTGGGATGGGATTTTAAGTTGGTTGTTATGTAAAGAGCGAAGTGGAAGGTTGTGAGTATCACACATGTATTCAAAACGGGATTTAAGATATGCAGGCGCATGAGGGTTGTTCAGGATACCATACAGAGACACGAGGAGATGGGTAGATCTTCGAAATCTGTAATGATGAATGATGATTATGATTTAGCAGGATAATTGAGAAAATGCTATAAATCTGTATGTGGTTTTATCCTTTATAAGGTGGTTTAGCATACTGTACGTGTATTACATTTGTATTGTAAAATTTGTTCACGTCGCTTCCTAGTTGGTAACGTCTCATTTTTGTAAGTTATTTGGAATGTAGCCAGATATTGAACGGTCGCATGCTCTTAACATTTCTATTGATTGTGGTTACAAAATAGCTGCTGAGACAGTCCGCAGTGTTTAGTCTATTATTTATTGGATTTTCGGCTATTTCGTTCTGACTCGAAATAGATTTTTAAATCTCGCTTTTGATATGACAAGTCGGCTGAATTAGTTTGGATATAGTACGGTCCGGAAAAAAATCCAATTATTATTTTATACGTATAAGTATGTATTGTTTATAAAACTTGGTGGTATAAATAAATATATAAAATGTTGTAAAATATTGAAGAGATTGCCACTTATCATTTTATTTTATTAAGGAAAACTTACAGCTTCTAACAAATGATTACTTATATAAAAAAACTAGATGCCAATTAAAAGTTTCCACAAATATCTTATACAACTAAAAAAATACTTAAACAGACACATATAAATAATAATAATAAACCACAATAATTTAGAAAATAAAAATAAGTAATTTATAAATCAGATAAATGAAGTAAGTCATGATAAAGTAAGCTAAATATAAACCCATTTCTGACCACAACGGAAATGATTTTCGGTCGCAATAATACATTATTATTATTATCAAATATTTATTTATTAGTGGTGTGAATCAGCTTATTTTTTATTTGGTTGGTAGATACCTAATTTGCAGACGTAATAAAACTTTATGCAATAAAAATGTCTGCATAGGTTTTTTAAAGTATACCTACTTTTGGTAGGTTAGTCATAGTTTTGGCAACGACTGCGTTTGTTCGGTCCACTGCCAAGTGCCAAAAGTTTTTGACTAGGACTAAGTGGGTTGGTGACATTTGCAAAATTCTTTACAACTTGGTACTTTTAGAGTGCACTTATCACGCTAACTGCGCGTTAAGCGCGCGGGACTTTTTGTTAGTAACCGGAATTTGCAAAATCATCAACGATATGCCTCCGTGGTCTAGCGGTTAAGTCCGTGGATTTAGACTCGGAGGTACCGGGTTCGATTCCTGGTCGGGATACAAAATTATTTATTAATTTAAAATAAATACATTTAATTTATTTGTGATATTTGTCGAGTTTGTTACGCTGGAGACATCGACGAGCTTGCCACTTGTCATGATTGGCTTATAGTAAAGTTGGCTAAATATGAATCAGCTTATTTATAAGCATGGTTTCTGACCACCCCGAAAGGGAAACGGTCGTGATGATACATACATCAACGATATGAACCACAGGACCTACCAGTGTTGTGGTCTGTATGCCCGACTCACTGTGGGGCCTCATAAGAAGACCTCAAGGCGCCTACGGACTAAAACAAACTTCACTATTGTGACACCTTTACAACTAAATTTGAGACGTGGCTACAAGTAAAGGCATTTGTTCGCCGCGTTAAGAGTAACATTCTAGCCATCGAGAGCTGGGAGCTGGGAGATGGAGACAGCGATAAGGAAGGGTCCTTGACTTGGCAACCTGAAGGACACTTTTGGGTCTACGCCTCTTCCAGAAGGACTAGAGGTCGTAGGAGAAAGCCTCTACAATGAGATGGTTAGAGTGGGAACTCGCCGTTTTGCAGTGGGAACTTCTCAGCCATTTGGTGATCGTCCCGATGTTAAAGTTGTAGCGCGTACCCCAAGGTCTTGTATCATATTATAGTAAAATTTACCAGCGCTTTTCAACTACGCTATTTTCTATCCAGACCGCGCGATACTAAACTCGTTTAAGGCCAGCGCCCACATCTATATCTGTGCCAGCGCCACATTCAGCGGAAAGTACGTCGCGAAATATCCGCCACCGAACGCTGATACATTTTATTTTGAGGCCAAAAACCTACCTTCCGCCACATTCTTACAGCAGATGTTCAGATTCTTATACAGTATCAGCAGCTCGCCAGTGGTACCCATACCTCTTTACATTCAAAAAGCACCATCAATCATTAGTTTTAAAAATTTTTCACAAAAAGCAAGACGAATCTACATAACTTAACAGAGTCCGTATATAATTGAATTATAATACATTGTATTATTTGTATATATATATTATATGTATTTATTATTTTATTTCTTATATAGTATGTAGTAAGTATAATTAGGTATTTATATGTATAATATGTATATATTTACAAAAAAAAAAGTATAATATGTAGTTTATCAACCATCTAGTTTCCGTAACACAAGCCTCGTAGCTTACCACGGAAATTAGATGGCGCTGTGTGACCTGTCTGGAAATATTTATTTATTTATTTATTTATGTATATATTGGTAGATAAGTACCATAGCTTCATTATTATTATTTTTTTTAGTTATACGTATTTTAATATAATACAAATTAAGTAAGTATTGTGTATTATATTTATTTGCACCCTGCCCATGATTTCTCACTTTCCCAAAGGTCAGTTGTTAGAAAATGCCTAACCGGTATTAAACTCGCCTATGTACACTAATTTTAAGTTTCGTGCAATAAAGTATTTAAATAAATAAATAAATAATACGTAGTTTTCTCAATAAAATCATTGTCAAACATTAGTAGGTCATGCACCCACAATGCCTGCTCACTTCTCCTAAAGGTTAGCTGTTAGATAATGTTTTTAGACATTAAGCTTGCCTATGTACTATTTAATGATTTATTTTCTGTGCAATAAAGCATTTATTTATCTATCTACCTTAAACTATACATCTAAACATTGCGTTTTAACTGTCAAGTCCTATAACTGTATCTTTGGTTTTAGTTCCTAGGAACAAACGTTACTCGATCTCCAGTAAACACATTCAATGATTGGGTTAGGCCGTAAGTATAGTACATTTTACAGTTGCTATTATGCATTAGTGTGTCTTTAGAGGCCATCACCGATTGGATATGTACGCAAGTTAACAGTGCGAGTCGTGCCTAGAATATTGATCACTTGGACATACCTCGTAACTAATACAAACCAAGAAATTACCTTTTAGGTCACCTACTATAAGTCTATTGTAACCAAAGATCTTGTAACCATAGATACCGCATAAATAACCATTAGAATTAAATAAAAATTTGGCGCGTGTATTCAAAGATATTATCAGAGCCTCTAGAAGACAAATTACCTTAAGCTCTGCGACTGAATTTTTTTTTTCTCAGTGTAGTTGGTAAATGGTATGATGTAGAGTTTAAAAAAAAACAATGCACTAAAAATAAAGAAATTGAATAACACATTGGCCTCGGAATTCGCGATCCATAATTCCAAGCCACTCCCGAAATATTTATACCAAACAATTTGGTATTCAATACGAACGCGTGATATTAAACTCGGTATGTTTTTTTAAGACGGAACGAGCAATTTAAAAATACCAGTTTACATGGTACGATTCCTGGTCGACCTACACATTTTATTTTTATTACTTGTAAAAATAAAGAAAGAAACTCACGCCGACTAATGTTTTTAAGGTAACGTTCTAAAATAAAAAATAAAAAATTTAGTTAATTAAAACGAAATCATTTTAGGTACTCTAGATAAAATAAATATTGTAATAAAACAACAAAAAACTCTTTTTTTTTAATTAGTCAACTACCCTATTGACGAAAATACATATAATAAAGCCCGATCCTTTCTTGTATAGGTCAATACATTTGGGCCTTTGCGTGTTATTTCCTATAATTATTAACTAATACGGTCAAGTAGGTTTAAAGATTATGGAGTGGAACAAAAGCCTTCTAGTAGGTGACCTAAAAGGATATTTCTTGGTTTGTATCTGATTAAATGATTTTTAAATTAAATAAATTGATAATTGATTGTTGTTTTAGGTCAAGTTACGATGGGGCTGACATGCTCATTTTGGGTAAAAGTCTACAAAATAAGATTAAAAAAAAAACCAAGTAACAAGATCCATTAGTATAAAAGTAAATAAAAAAATGTAATTATATTATCTTGCAGTTGCTCAGTTAAAAATTGCAAATAAAATGTCCATCCACTACATTTATTAGTAACGTTATTTTGAGATTACCAAAATTCCTAGAATAAATACCGGGAAGTGAATACTGTATTTCTGTAACGACGATGTTAGTACAATATAAAGTTTCGTTGCGTTATGTAACCATTATTATTTATCGGCTAAACCCAAATCTATTTTCATTACTATAGTGGTAACAAACGTTACCGTGAAATCGGGAGGTCGTGGGTTTCGATTCCCACCGGGGGCAATTTGTACATTGTATAATTTGTCTCGGTCTGGGTGTTTATATGTATAATATGTATATATTTACAACAAAAAAAGGAAAAAAGTATAATATGTAGTTTATCAACCATCTAGTTTCCGTAACACAAGCCTCGTAGCTTACCACGGAAACTAGATGGCGCTGTGTGACCTGTCTGGAAAAAAAAAATACCTTATTTACAATATCAAATTACATTCATAAACTATACTAGCACGACATGTGACCATTATATTTATTTATTTAAAAACTTAATTGCACTATGTACAAAGGCGGACTTAATGCCGCTAGGCATTCTCTGACAGCCAAACAAGATATAAGGACAGTTTTCGTGGTAAGTGCAATAATAGATATAAAATATCAATTTATAAAACAAATACATAAAAATAATACTTAGGTACTATTACATATATAACTGTCTCCGTGGTCTAGCGGTAAAGTCCGTGGATTTAGACTCGGAGGTACCGGGTTCGATTCCTGGTCGGGACACAAATATATTTATTAATGTAAATAAACACATTTAATTAATATTTAATTTATTTGTGATATTTCTCGAGTTTAGTACGCTGGACACATCGACGAGCTTGCCACTTGTCATGATTGGCATATAGTAAAGTTGGCTAAATGTGAATCCGCTTATTTATAAGCGTGGTTTCTTACCCGAAAGGGAAACGGTCGTCATGATACTTTACTTTTTTATTACATATACAAATACATAAATAGGTTATATATTATATATATATATGTATATATACAATAATACATATAAAATAAAACTACTCATGTGATGAAGGAAGCGGGACAAAAGTAGTCGTCGCATCGTCGCTCGTTGTGAAAGTGTGAATGAAGAGAGTGGAAGTAGAAAAATCAGTTGACTTAGACGTATTTAAAGTACACCCCATTTTTCTAGTTAGCTAGTAGAATTATTGACAGAGTGATAAGTTGCCGAGAAGACATTAACTGGCCACCAAGGAGACCAGACCAGATTTTTTCCTGTGGGGCTACTCAATTAGAGTCTACAACCCTTCTCAGACGAAATTAAAGCTATTCCTAGGTCGATGCTCCAGCGTGTGATTAAGAATTTTAATTCTAGGTTAAATGAAAGTCATAAAGTATAAATAAATAAATAAATATTTCCAGACAGGTCACACAGCGCCATCTAATTTCCGTGGTAAGCTATGAGGCTTGTGTTACGGAAACTAGATGGTTGATAAATTACATATTATACTATTTTTTTTGTAAATATATACATATTATACATATAAACACCCAGACCGAGACAAATTATACAATGTACAAGTTGCCCCCGGTGGGAATCGAACCCACGACCTCCCGAGTTCACGGCAACGTTTGTTACCACTAGACCACGGAGGCGGTCAATGGTAAAGTTTTTTACCAATAAAATTTACAAACTCATATTTTATTTAATGTCAAATAAAACTGCCTCCGTGGTCTAGCGGTTAAGTCCGTGGATTTAGACTCGGAGGTACCGGGTTCGATTCCTGGTCGGGACACAAAAATATTTATTAATGTAAATAAATACATTTAATTTATTTGTGATATTTCTCGAGTTTGGTACGATGGAGACATCGACTAGCTTGCCACTTGTCATGATTGGCTTGTAAAGTTGGCTAAAGAGATTTAGTAAAGATACTTTACTATCAAATAAAAATAATTGGAATTTATACTGATGTTTTAAATTTAAATATCAAAAACGAAAAATATAGACACCCTATCAAAAACAATCGAGATAAATATACCGTTTATGACTTATTCTAAATATATTAAGATATGTTAAGAGCCTTAGGATTGTGCTTCCCTCTCGCTCGCACAATACAGCATTTATATTATACAGCATTATATTTTTAATGTTTCAAATCCTGTCCATTCTGTATATAAATTTCCCTCAGAATTTAACCGCGCTCAGCAATGGGATGACAAAAAAAAGCGAGTCTTATGTGTTGGTCTCTCACGACCTCTTGGTCTGGTTTATCGGCTCATCTAGTTTAGTTCACTGTTCACACGCCTGAATGAACTTTATTTGTCTTGTAAGTCTAATTACAATACAATTAGTTCGTAATGAGAGTAGGATTTGCAAACTGCTAAATTCTCACAACTGAACTAGGTTGTTGCATGTTTCCCCCTACGATTAGTCTGGATGATTAGTATTTTTTTTTCTTTAGAACGTCCGGCTATAATTACCGCCGACAGAAAATGTGGCAGTATTAATACTATATGTTAATTATATTATGTTATATACAAGTAATAAACTTAAGTAATCATTTTACATACCTGTTGCATCTGGTACCTGTGAATTTGCGGCACAAACTAGCACGTTTACTATAAAAAAGTGAAGTTTCATCACGACCACGTCATGGTCAGAATCCATTGTAAATAAGCGTATTCACATTTAGCCAACTTTACTATATGTGCGTCCTATACTATATTTTAAGAAAAATCTTAGAACTTTGTGTCTGTTATACTCAATATTAAATGAACCTAATACTCCTATATACCTAAAATAATTCTTCTCATTCCTCGGCTCCTTTCACGACAGAACTCTTCGATCTTCACAAAACTCCGTCCTTTCTATCCCTTCCCATCACTCTAACTTTGTCTCAAAGTCTTTCGTAGTCGCAGCGTCATCCCTTTGGAACAGCCTTCCAGTCAGTATTCGTCAAGCACCGAATAGAGCCACCTTTAAGAGGCTTGTGTTTACACATTAAATTTTTAATTTTCTCATTTTACACATTTAATTTTTAAATTAATAATTTAATTTAAGTCCCAATAAAGATATCTTCCTCGCCAAGCCGTCTGGCCAGCGTGGCGAGTGTAGGCCAAATTCTCCAGATATATGTTCTGGAAGGCCCATCTCCTGCAGTGGAGGTCTAGGTTAGCTGTGTTGTCTTCTAGGGGCTGTAATGAATGAAAAAAAAAATATATCTATTTTATTTAGTTTATTCTAATTATTATGTAGTTATATGTGTATGTATGTATTATGTATATATGAGTATATGTAGGTTTATATATGCTGTATATTAGGTAGTATATGTATTTGATATTAGGTTAAGTATTAGATACAGCTAAAACTGTCTCTTTTAACTCTTATTTTTGCACCGTCTGATATTTCTATTTGATATCTCCTTTGTCCCCAAGGTGGACTGTCAGAGAATGCCTAACGGCATTAAGCTTCGCCTTTTGTACATTGTGCAATAAAGTTTTTAAATAAATAATTAAATAAAATAATATATAAAACAAAGTCGGGTTTGTCAGAAAACTTATAACTCGAGAACGGCTTTGTTGGATTTGTCTCCGTCCAGAATAGCAGATTAACTATTGAATAATTGTCGAAAATATTGAATAAAAAATAATAAAAAAATCCAATTACAAAATGGACGTGGGTTTGGTACCTGTCAAACATTGTTGGTTGTCAAATATTTATGCGTGCGTTTAGAAATTTATATCATGATCCTTTAATATAGAACAAAATGACAAATAACCAAACGACTTAATTTACAAAAATATACAACTGTCAAATCGATTGGTCTCACTTTTACGTCGGAAAATTGTCTGTTATTTATTTTGAAAATTGTTCGGTGTGAGTATTATTATTAATGACATTCATTGACTGTCAGGCGGTACGAAGTTCGCCGGGTTAGCTAGTATATATGTATATATATATATATATATATAATATTGTAACTATATTATTATATATATCATTATCACAGCTCCTAGAATACAGAGAGAGATGGGTCCTCCAGATTTTTTTGGACAATTTTGCCTACGCCGCCGGCCAGACAGGTTAGCGAGGATCAGATGTACATTTTTAAAGACCATTTATTAACAAATCCGCAAGTTGGAATCAGTGGAACCGGGACCGAGACGGCTTAAGTTAAGCTATATAATAACATTTTGAATTAATGAAGGAAGCTAAGCAAATACGATTTTTTTTTTTTTATTTCATTTGGTTAATACCTAGATGTTTGTGTTATTTTATTTAATTATTAGAGTCGATTTTCAATTACAACTAAGAAAGAAACTAGCTGCTGCACCAATTACAGGCAACCACCACATGCTATTACAGTATCATTAATCAAATTACAATAGAAATAGAGTAAATCTAAGTAAAAACTATATCCGAAATCCACTAATAACGTTTGCGGCTAAGTAACAGAATAGGGCTAAGCGCAAACGTTATATAATAAAATCCGTCAACTATATATATATATATATATAATATCACGATATTAAAGTTGTTATTTGCACGGTTGCTGTCAAGGTTGAGCGCTTAAAGAGTTGAAAATTAAATAATATTTTGTAATTATGACGCAAATTTATAGGCCGGCATAGTGGTAGGGACTGATGTCGGTCGTCCGAGGCTGGCGTCAGTTGCTCCCATTCTTGGACCTCGCGTACCGCTTACCATCAGGTGGGCGCGGTGTCACATGTCGTGCTCCGTATATAAAAAAAAAAAAGCTCTAACGTAAATAACGAAATACATTAATAACGTTTGCGCTTAAGTAACAGAATAGGGCTTCAGGATCCGCTGCAGCGACAATACATTGCGCTTTAAAACACGCGAAGAGTTATAAAATATATCTAGACTGTCGTTCTTATTTTTTTATGTAAATCTGTTGTATTGACGAAACGTACGGTTTTTGTGATGAGTGGCAACCCAAATTGGATTTAGATTATTGTAGAATGAACAGATTAAAAAAAAGAAAAAATACAACTTATATTAACTATTTTTAGTAGGTTATACTTGGGTATTACAATGGAGGTAAACCCCGCAAATATTCCATTAATCTTTTCCAAGAAACAAAGCCGTTTCTTATCTATGAATCTGTTGGAACTGTTTTAGTAATTTCCATACAAAAGCAGGCCATTAGGTATCTGCCGATCGTGGAACCAACGGTGCGTGGATTACGTATAATAACCGTATATAACATTAAATAAAAACCTTATAATCGTAGATTATTCAGGTGCGATTCTTGGTTGAGAACACAAAAAAAAAAAACTATTTATTGTCGCTCTTTTCTAGAACAAGTACGGTCGTAATGATACTTTATTTACAAAGGTTTTCTTTTAAATCTAATTTCAGGACTTTTTATTACTATTGCGATAAATTTTGTCACATGTTATTTTTTTTAAATATACTATTACGACATGTGACATTGATCTCACCTGATGGTAAGTGGCGGCGCGCAAGGAACATGAATGTTAGCAACAGGAATCAGATACGCAAGACAAACATCAGTCCCTAATACTATACAAATTAGGCTATGTATGAATGGCACAGACTATAACGATGAAAAGTTGCGATATTTTTAGGAAAACTTCTCTGCACCGTATCTTAACATTTTATTACTGAATAATTAAAATAAAAAATACGTTGTTCTTTATTTGTATTCTAGATAATAATATAATATTTGCTTTTTATTAAATTCAACGCAGGATATATTTTTAAAATTTTATACTATAAAGAAAACATTCTGTTCTTCGCGCCATTTTGCGTGGACATGTCAAGTGCAAGTTTTTGTTTTGTAAATTAATTTGCTGTGGATATTATTGGTCAAAAGTGATGTTGTTTTGGTTAATAATGTGCTACAATGTGAATAATTATGGAAAACGATAAACTGTACTTTAAATATGGGGCACAAGTTGCAGTTTATTTTTTGCGGTTTTCCCGCGCTGTCAACTTCCATATTTTACCCGACGTGTTTAAGCAGTGGATGGTTCCGCGAGTGACTCGAAGAAAAGCATCAAATTCTGCATTCAAATTTGATGATGACCTCATTAACTCATAAAAAAGAAAGATATATTACGTCAGACTTGGCTGTATGGGCTAGACCCTTTGCCTTCCCTATCATCTCATTCATCATCCATCGGGAGAATAGAACAAAAAAAAAAAAGAAAACATTCCTATGACATCAACGAGCTTAATAAACCTAACTAACTGCTTTCTTAAAAGCTCACACGAATCTTTCACACATTTATTTATATATAAATAAGCAAATAAATTCATCATAAATATAATATAACAAAATGCTAACAGTGAAAATTTGTAAGGGTTTAAGAAGACATATATTTTTTGTATACATAATATTGGAAAGGCTATTAATTTTCCCAAAAATAAATAAATAAATAAATACGTCTTCGTTTATGTAGATTGATATAAATATCATATGCGTAGGCGCTGTCTTTTCTCGCCCTATCAATTTGACGTTTAAGAGCTGATCTTTTAGATATTTCTGGTCACATTTTCCTAAAATAATTATTAATAATAAATATTTCCAGACAGGTCACACAGCGCCATCTAATTTCCGTGGTAAGCTACTAGGCTTGTGTTACGGAAACTAGATGGTTGATAAACTACATATTATACTTTTTTTTTGTAAATATATACATATTATACATATAAACACACAGACCGAGACAAATTATACAATGTACAACTTGCCCCCGGTGGGAATCGAACCCACGACCTCCCGAGTTCGCGGCAACGTTTGTTACCACTAGACCACGGAGGCGGTCAATCGTTCAACAAATTAATCGTTCGATATCTTATATTAATAATAATCTAAGAGCAACGGTGGCTGGGTTGTAAGAACGCTTTCCTTAACATCCTAAAAAGATGTGTTTGAAACCCAGCATGTATCAATGAGAATGACACTTCTTCTCGGAGAGCACGTTAAGCCCTCGGTACCAGTTTCACTAACAGCAACTTGTGGAATCGTTAATAAATTGTCAATAAAATTTACATCAGGCTCTCGCCAACCCGTGTGGCCAGCGTGGCGAGTATAGGCCACATTCTCCAGATATATATTCTGGAAGCCCCATCTCCAACAGTGGAGGTCTAGGACGATGTGTTCTAGGGTCTGTGTAAAAATTATTTTATTCATGCTGGGTTTAGACGCTTCCGTTCAAAGCGGAATTCAACAAGCTGCGCGCGTGGGCTAAATCTGGGGCGGCTTACTGGCCTCTTGTGTTCTAGGGGCCGTGATAATAATGATGGGATGATTTCATCGATCTTCTAAGACTCTTACTCTTGTTCTCTTCGTTCTTCGCACAACAACCAACTCTCAAGTCCCACTTCTATAGTAGATATTCAGATTCAATAACTGCTTCTGCAGCTCGTCAATGGAATTGCCTGCCTTTATTTATCCGACAGGCACCGTCATTATATTTTAAAAAAACTAATAATATCACCTTCTGAAAAAACAAAATGCATTTTTAACATATAGGTTTTTTTTTAACATTATAAAAATATGTATGTATTTATTATGATCTTAGATGTTTAAACCATATATTTACCTACGTACATAATTAATATTTATACTTATTATATTTCAATATTTCTGTGTACATTTTTCTTACTCTAAACCTGAGTCTGTCAAACTTCTTTCACTGTTGGCCCTGTGTGCCTTTACTAAACTAAGTCTGAGTCGTGGCTACGAAGTGATGCGTTCTTTCTTTTTTTGGTGCAGTAAATAATTTTATTATTATTATTTACTTATTTATTTTACCCAGAATAAGTTATATTGTAAATATTCAAAAACATATTTAATTAACGCAACTTTCCTTTCAACGTGATACTTTGAATGATACCGGGTCTTAAACTCGTGCCCAATTGATGTTGACTGAGGTTGCCCACGCGCATTACATTATGACCTCTTCTGCTGACCATTCATTCGCTATTAAGCCATAGTACAACTATCATTTCCTTGATAGAGCTTTTTTGACTGTCTTCATGGCTTACCGGTTAAGGCTGTAGATTTTGGCACAATCATTTATTTGTGACATATCTCGGGTCTATTACGAGAGACATCGACGAGCTTGCCACTTGTCTGCTATCAAATAAATACAATTACATCTCTTAATGCAAATGATGACTAAGGCAGGACAAAAACTTTGTAGGTGAATTCATTTGGTAAAAAAATTGTGGATCCGAAAAATTCCGAAACGTAGGAAAACAGCTCAATATAAGATGAGCTGTAAATAATTCAAAGTCACTAACAAGCATATAAAAGAACTGTAAAGTACAGTTGATTTGCTGCAATAACTTTTAACAAGTATACATTATTAGGTCGTAAAATAATTCTGATCGCTCATCGTTATTAACAACATGGAGTCCTCAATCATGTCTCTTGACAATTCAGCGCTTTAATATGGGTCCACATATATTTTATTATGGTGTATCGTTTCCACGTATTATGTAATCGTATCGGCAGCATCGTATTGAGACCACGAGTTTTACGTAAAAACTATATATAATAGGTTAATTCAGTTAGGATGGGCCGCGTTCGAAAAACTTCAGCACATGATCTCCATCATCAAAGACGAAGGTCTTTAACCAATACGACCTATCGGTAATGTCGTACGAAGCAGAGATGTGGACTGTGGCAGTAAGTCTGGTCCATAAATTCTCAAGCTACGAAAAATGCTATGCTTGGTATTTTACTGATGGATAGAATTAGAAAAGTTGATATTCCTCAGAGAACCAAAGTTATTGACATGGCTTTTAAAATTAGCAAGCTGAAGTGGCAATGGGTGGCATCTTCCGCAGAACCGACGAACGATGGGGCAAACAAGTACGGGAAGAGGCAAGAGTGGGACGACGAGTGATGAATGATGATGATGATACAGGTGCAGTGCAAAATTTGATGAATGACGACGAAGCGAAGGTTGAACGTCAGTCGCTGTCGTCTATTGCTCTCATTCTTGATGGCAAGATGTCACGTGTTGAACCCAGATTTTAAAACAAAATATAGTGACTATGACGAATGGAGCATAATTGTCTTCCCGGATTGCCAAGGAGACGGATGTGAAGATATTTATGTATGTGGATACAGCTTTATACGCTGCAGCTGCTAGAATTGATACAGTCCATTGTACGTGCCGGAAATGGGCGCTGTACGTAGTTGATATTGCTTAATGAAACACAAACCCGAATGCTTTAGTCGATGAAGCGCTGGGAACTGGTATGCGGTTGAATCAAAGAGATGATGAATTGCCGCATCAAATTGACCCTACCAAATTATGTTGTGGAACTATTTCTCAACGTTCCCCATGGCTTGGTTTGTGTTAATAACTTATTGGGAATAGAATTCTGGAACATTCTGATCTAAAATAGACAATTTGATATCGCTTATCGTTCATGTAGTCTGTATACGGTGGCATGTAGTGCATTGTGAACTGGGGTGTTGAGTGTGGTGAAGATCTTGTCAGACCATCGCATTGGGTATCAGCCACGGCGTCTCTTACCTTAAATTTAGCCCGTAATACCCAGTTATTCAAGGTTAACTGAACTTTTCTGTGCTATATGATTAAAATACTAAAGGATTCGTTGCAGGCAGATAAAGAGAGCCTTGTATGACTATGAATTCCATGATTATCCTTACACATAATTATCCTTTTACGGCTACAATCTTTTATCAATCTTTAGTTCTTACAGCCGCCTAGTTAAAGACCAGCGATAATCTGGTGGTTAAGACCGTTGATTTAGGCGGGTACCGGGTTCGATTCCTGGTCGGGACACAATAATTTATTTATATATTTGTCGAGTCTGGTAGAGACATCGACGATCTTCATCATGACTATCATGTCATGATTGGCCTATAGTAAAGTTGGCTAAATGTAAATCAGCTTCTTTAAAAGCGTGGTTTCTGACCACCTCGCAAGGGATACGGTCGTGATGATACTTTACTGTTATAAAGGAAGTATTACAAATATATAATTTTGTTCATTCAGCTTCGAGTGTGGAACTCCTAACGTTAGCAATTGAATGACAAACACATTCCACGAACGTACCTTTATATTATAACGATTTAAAAAATATGCAACGATCTACTGACACGAACCTGACCTGAAGACATACATATAACAACTGAGAAGATGGGATAATTTGTTATTGTTTTAGGGCCAATGTTAAATCTGTGAAATTAAATGAAATGCATTCTTCCAGAAAACACGTACCAACAATATTGGGTTTTATTAATAATAAATCGTTCTCATATTTACATAAAACAATACCAGCAACGATAAAATAACGTCCGACTATACGTAAAATAGTATTGAAGGTAACTGCCGTAACAGTATTGTCACCACCATCTAGGGGAACAGCTAGACGCGACAGTCATTCTACAATGAAGGGGTGATAATAAGGACAGTAAGCCACGACGCTTATCTGTCGACAGGATTATCTGTCGTCATGACTTGGTTAATAAAGAAGTTATTTGAGAAATCATTGCTGTTGTATTTCTCAAAGGATGATTAGAATAATCTAAGTTTAACTTTTGGTTATTTATCGCGTGATTGTTTACTTGACACTGTGATGGTGAAAATAATCATATGCTTGACCACCAAATGTTAAGCTTAAATTATTTTCATATTTATCCTTGAGGTCAGAGGTACAAAAATGCGACATACGACATACGATACGACATATGATAAACGACACAGAAGATGCTTTGCGAGAGATTGTTTCCATTCTTAGACTTAGTGACACTATTATAGTATATATAGTAGTATAGTAGTAGTTACATAACTTGCTCAGTATATTCATTAAAATAAATATTAGGACTATTACGTCGAAGAATTAGACCCGTCCATATATTAATGCAGGTGTCCACTTTTGCACCTGTCCATTAAGTGTGACTGGAATACGACGAACCGATTTC
The DNA here is from genome assembly GCA_910589645.1 of Tinea semifulvella. NCBI lineage: Eukaryota > Metazoa > Arthropoda > Insecta > Lepidoptera > Tineidae > Tinea > Tinea semifulvella. The sequence continues at coordinate 7,762,262 of OU342595.1, read as the reverse complement.
TCTTGACTATTTTCAAAGGGCCAAGTGACGACGCAATTCTCACAATTTAGTTATAGAAAGTTCATAAACTTTACGAAAGACATATACAAAAAGTACATGATGACGTTATTGTTACATACAAAATCAATTTGAATAAAATTTCATTTAAGGCGTTCGAGATCACGCAGGTAGTGCATTGCACAACATAATAAACCCTTAATGTAATCCTTGCTTACTCAACTTAAGTTTATACTCGTATTAAAAAAAATAGCTCTGTGATAAGTTTTCAATTTCTTATTTATTGTACTATACAGATAAATCTCAATTTTACCATCATCTATGCTTTAAAATCCCCTGTCTATAATTTATTTTGTTTGATAATGAAATTAAATTTGTACTCGCATCACTTTTCTTGGCACGTCTTGACAATGAATCGTCTACGTATTGCAGACACAAAAGGGTCGACATACGGACTGCTGCCAAGTAATGTGAGGCAGTTTTAAGGCTGATTTACTGACCATTAATCGTTATCCATCTTCATGATGAGGACAAACAAAAGGCCTATTGTTAATCGTGTGTTTAATACTAATCATATAGCACGTGCAGCTATCAGTCTTAGTTACACTATAGGTATTGTACAGACAAATTTTGACGCCAGAACCTTGCCAATACGTCTCGTCGTCTAAACTGAATTATGCAAAAATATGCTCTGTAAGGCAGCAGTTGATGTCTAGGATTCTGTATTTTAGGGGCTGTGATGTTGATGAATCCTTAGTTATGCATTTAATGATAAAAACAAACAAAACCTAACGACGCGCGTAAAATAACTTTGATTTAAAACTGAAAAGTAATAAATAAAAACTAAAAAGAAAATTACAAGCCCAAGGAATTCGTCCATAAAAAGTTTCATACCGCTTAACTGCACCATTGAAATAATTATATATATTTTATAGATAGGCTCAAATATTCTCAACAATGATGACAAATCATAAAAATTGGACAACGCGTTTGATCTCCCGCGTCTCACAAAGGAACAAACATAAATAGGCTGATAAACAAATGACCCTTCTTTGCGTCGCGCAGTCGGGTAATTATTGTTATGTACAAAATTAATCATATTAGATTTTGGTAAATAGAAAATTAAGTAACTCAAACTTTATTTAAGAATGCTTGAATTAAAGCTTAATATCTTGTATTGATTAGAATATTCAAAACCTGTATAATTAGGTAATTAAAACAAAATCAAATCCAAGTGTGAATCCAATTGTTGATCAAAAATACTTATTACTAGGGTTCTTAGTAAAATAAATCTACAAAAGATTTAGATGTAGGCACTTGGAAAGAAGCACGGTGAATTAAAGCATTAGGTCTTAAGTTAAATAACTAGTATAGTACAGAAGACTAAATAATTAATAATAGCGTTGCTGGGAAATACATGCTAAAAGATAAAATACTTGTCCAAACGAGAAGTGAAACTGTGAGAAACAAACAAGACATAAAACGTATCAAAACGGGTAGTTTTGGTGTTGTTAACGATGATGCAATAGTTAGTGGTAATGTTATTGTTAAATCTCGTTATATGAGAGTAATTAGCACTTTTAGACGGTAGTCGGTAGCTAAAATAACTGTTGCGTAAGTTTGGAAAGTCGTAAGTGATTCAACTGTGTAAACGCATAAATGTAATTGCATTATTTTCGACCTATTATGGCTTTTATTACTCCCCTTCTAATTTGAAGCTGTTAGTTTTATATCTATTAAGCTATTGGATGTAGAATGTAAGAAAATTCAATAATTTCATCGTTTAAGTGCGTTCATGGGCGTTGGCGTAATCTCTGTTGAAACTATTAATGCTTAGTTAATTATGCTAATATCGGCTTCCCTGGGGTTTTTGACGATTTTGTAGACTATAAACTTAATAAGCATATCGGCAACAACATCACTGCCGGTTAATGAGTTTACTTTATTGCAGAATAGTTGAGGATTAAAATTCCGATTTGAAAACTAAAAAAGGTCTACTAAGTTTTATTACACTAACTTTTAATCTTCAGTGATCCTTATAATACTTTTGTATTTGTAAAAACACCAGTTAATTAATAATATTTTTTATACTTACAGTAATATTTTTGTAGTCAACCTTTGCAAGTACAGTTAGGTTATCTAAACGTCCCTCTGACTAAATTAGTAAATCACTTATGTGGCGTATCTTTTCTTCTCGAAGCGTTTGATTCTGTATTAATATTCCTTTATTCTTTATTTTACACTCAATTCTAATTGGGTTCCAGTCGCCTATAATAATTGGGTTTACAATAAGATAAAGAAAATGACTGATTATAATAATTATAGTTTTTATATGTTTTATTTCTTTGTCCACAGAACCTCCACGGGTGACGGCAGCAGTTGGGCCTCGGAGTAAGCGAGCTGGTCCCCCCACTCCTCAAGGTCCACCTGCCAGGTCATCTCCAGCGCCCGTACCAGCCTCTCCCATACCTGCTCCAGTATCTTCTCCGAAGGCCACTGAACAAGCTGTGGCTTTGGCTCATGCTGCTAAAGGAGTGGAGGCTTTAGGCGTATTAGTGCAATATTTAGTGTTTCGAGTAAGATTTTTATTTAGAATTACTTTACTTTATCCATAAATAAAGACATCTGTATCTTGGCATAATTAGAAACTTACTCAGACATGGTAAAATTGTTTTATACTTTGACTTTTGTCTCAAAGTAAAGAGCAAGGATATCTTTTTAATAACAGATGTAAGTCATAATTTACTACCTAGTGCGAGATACCTGCCATTTGGCTACATGATTTGTGAAATTTCTCACGGTGATGTCACATTTACTGTGAAGTATACATTTTTTATGAAACTATAGTATTTATTTTAAAACCAAATACGCAAGATTCTAAACCACTTAAGGCGAAATCAGCTGGACTAATATTTATACAGGCAATGTTTGTCTAATGTTTGTTATTAATCTTATTATGATAAAGTGTCTTGACATTATTAAACGAAATATTATGTAGGTAGGTTCTATTGCAATTTGTATTAGTATCGTCAAACTTCAACCTTTACCTAAACTAACAAAGGGAGTGGTCAACATGTGCTTAACAAACAGCTATTTTCAATTGCCTTCATAAAAATACACCTACGGATGTATTTGTTGTGTGAACGAAGTCAAGATATTTTGCAATGTTGGCACGAAATTCTCGAGCTGTTGGCTTGGCATTTAGTTGTTTGATCTGTGATAAATGACTATAAATTTTAAAATCTTCTAATTTGTATTTCACAACTTATTAGCCTTGTCTTTGCTATAGTCGAAGTGTGATAAATCGTATGTTCAAAGTTATGCTGGCTTAGTAGCATTAGTGTCAGTTGTATTTTTTTATGTTCATGTGCACATTTTAACAAAGATGTTTTAATAACATTGATAATTTTCATAGTTTTGTCTATTATTTTCAGCTGGACGCACTAAACAGTGGATCATGGAAGTCGGAGGCCGTACGCTGGCGAGGTGTAGCTGCAGCAGAAAAGAGCACAGCTGCAGTCGCTGCTTTAGATCGGAAGCAACGAGCACAAAAGGATTTCGACACCAGTAAGATATTAGCTTTGACCTTATAACAAAGGAAAAACGTTAGTCACTAAATCTACTAAACTAGTTCTAAAATATTAAGTTCGAAGTAGTAGCACACAACATAAGTTATTAGAGATTATTTTACTAAAATCCCATTACACTTAGTCAGAGCAAAAGTAATCGTTAAAATAACTAATACTCATAGACATTTATTCGTTAGATTTATTAAAAGGTTTATTTATGCTTCTGAGGTTAAATATATATAAATGCAGACGCTTCAAAATTTTCTAAAAATGTGACGTCATTATTTTCAGTTGCCGAATGCTCGTCGAGAATCTCAGAGCTGGAGATGGAGGTGTTAGCCAAGGAGAAAGCTAACGCACGTCTTGTGGCTGCCGGAGAAGAGGCAGAACATAAGTACCGTACTGCGCTGCATGAAATCTCCAGCTTAGCTGCTGATATTAAGGGGCTGAAGGTCAGTTGTTTGAAGCTAGGTGTGACTAGGTATTTTGTAGCAGGAAGATAAATACAGGAAAGAAAAGGTGGGTTGTAAAGTTCACCGAAGCGAAGAAAATGTTCAAAGAGACAACTTAAGAGTTAAATATTTATAATTATTAAAAATGTTTTATTTAACCGTAAATTTTAGATGGTGATCATCCATGCTTAAACAAATAGACGTAATGCAGGTCGTTTGGATAGTATTACAAAGTCTGGACAACTGGGTCAGATTATTACAAACACGAATTCTAAATGCGTATCCAATCTAAGCCATATTTTTGTCTTGATATTTAGAAAGGCCCTTGCTTACCACACGTTACTAATAACATTGCATTAAATTCCAGGATACAATCGAATCCTTGAAACGAGAAGTGGCGGAGAGTCGTCACAGGTTACGAGCTCAGGGAGAGATAGAACGTACCCTCCGCGCTCAGCTTGAGGCGGCGCGAGAAGAACTCGCTCGAAGCTTCGAGAACTCTCGATTCGATGATTTAGAATCGACTGAAGCCGATACAGCTTGCGATACTGCTGAGACACCTAAAGAAAATGGTCATGCTACAGCATTCAACGGCTTTGAAGATGAAATCGAGATCAAGTTTGATACTAAACGAGAACTCAGCAAAGATCCTATAGAATTAGCTGCTGAGGTAAGTTACATAAAAATGGTAAAAATATATTACTTTTACCCACTTTAACTATATAATAACCAAAATTATTAAACATGTAGCATCAGTTATAAATAAGCGGATTCACTTTTAGCCAACTTTACTATAGGCCGATTATGACAAGTGGCAAGCTCGTCGATATCTCCATCGTACCAAACTCGAGAATTATCACAAATAAATTAAATATTAATGAAATGTATTTATTTACATTAATAAATATTTTTTGTGTCCCGACCAGGAATCGAACCCGGTACCTCCGAGTCTAAATCCACGGACTTAAACGCTAGACCACGGAGGCAGTAAAAAATAGCCTTGGAAACCTAACAAACTAATCAGGACAAGTGCTAAGCTTGTCAATCTGCATGAGATTTAAAAAAGTCACGTTTTAGACATGTATTCCTTTTGCATGTTTTGACACTAAAACAATGTAAATATCAGGGATGAAATTTCTTTGAATTTCAGGTCCAATCCCTCCGCGCAGTCCTAGAGCTAAAACAAGCCGAAGCGGCATCATTACGAGGGACCAGAACAGAACTGTTAGCTGAACGCGACCGTCGTACTAACCTGGAACGTGAAGCTCGAGCAGCCAGACATGCTGCTGAAGAGTTAAGAGAAAGGGCTGTGGCTAGGCAAAGGGATGCAGATATACTGAGAGACGACAACAGAAGACTTCGAGAAGCTGCTGCTAGAGAACGAGATAATGCAGCTAGACTTGCAACGCATAATGAAGAACTCAAATACAAGCTTAGGCAGAATGCTCAGGTATAATAATTCTCAAAAATCTGTTTATTAGCAAGCCAATTTTTGTCGCAAGGTACTCGTAAAGTACATCTGTTAAGACATCCAACAGGATCCTACACCAATTTATCCCATCAACATTCATTCCAAAATTTCTACCACTTACCCTAGTAGAATCGTCTATAGATCGCGAGTAGTTTCTTGATCTACCACTAGAGGCGCCCAAGTTGGCGCCAGTACAAAATCTACGCTCGGCCCGTGCGGATCGAAAATCATCGCGATTTTAGTGTGAAAGCTCCCAAGCCGGGTTCGTAAATCGTGCCTAAAACAGTTCCGAGAAAGTGAAGTGTGAGAAGAAAGCGTGCCCGCAGTGAAAACCTGGCTTTTTTCCCGTGGTATGTCCTTTTTTCTCTAGTGACTCATTTTCTAGACAAAGTAGCAGAGTAGACCGCCTGACCGATGATGGCTGGATCCATAATACCCAGTACGGACCAACATCTCCAAAAAGTTTAAGAATTAATCCAGGCGTGCCTTGTGAGGGTCGATATATTATTTTCACAGTGACTTAAAATAAGTAATGAGTAAGCGTTTTTATAGAATTTCAAATCGAGTGACATCTCTTATCAATGAACTAAGGGACACCGTCTCGCATATTGTCCACCAATTCATAGACTGGTCCTAACGAGTTATTTAAAACACGTTAAATTGTTAGCGGATCTCTAATAATAAGAAAAACAAAATGGCTACTTTACTGGGAAGCTAATTCTGATTTACGGTCTACATTTTTTTTTATATTGGCGATTTTGATCTGGAAAAAGGTTTGGGTTATTCCGAAAAAACACACGTTCATTTTTTTTGCGATCCTTTGGACTCTTGTATGACAAACAAGCTTATAGTAACTTTTCATTCCGCGTGAGATATTCTTTACATCTTTACTAAAATTATTTTACCAAATTTTCAGGTCCTATCTCTTATAACGGGCGGTTCCCTGCGCACGCGCACTGTGTCTAACGACAGCGCGCGGACTCCCTCTCCGCCGCCTTCCCCGCCGTCCCCGGCCGGCTCCCCCGCGCCCGCCGTCAAGGGAGTCGTCGAGAAACACGACTCGGTTAGCTGGGTCCTGGAGATAGAGGACAGCCCGGAGGAGGTCGCCTCCAGGTTAGTCCGACACACAAACCGGCTATGATACTCGGAATCCATTAGACAAACTGTCTATGTTACTCTTGAATGCATTACACAAAACAGCTATGATACTCGTAAGTGGATTACACAAACCGGCTATGATACTTGTGAGTGCATTACACAAACCGGATATGATACTCGTGAGTGGATTACACAAACCGGCTATGATACTCGTGAGTGCATTACACAAATCGGCTATGATACTCGTGAGTGGATTACACAAACCGGATATGATACTCGTGAGTGGATTACACAAACCGGCTATGATACTCGTGAGTGCATTACACAAATCGGCTATGATACTCGTGAGTGGATTACACAAACCAGATATGATACTCGTGAGTGCATTAACAAACCGGCTATGATACTTGTGAGTGTGTAATACACGTCAGTATATACGTTAAAATTGTATTTATAAAATCAGCGACATTGTTATATTTATTGTTAGTTTAGTTAGTTGAAGCTGCGTTAAAAAATTATGTTATTTTTATGTGTGGAAACTTTGTTGGATTATGTACTATTTATAATAATAATAAAAATGTTTTTTGAATAAAGAAAATAAAATCAATTTAAAATAGACCGGAATACATGCCAGAATATAAGTGGGTGCCGATCGCTTTACTCATAGCCTTTCCCAATAGTTTTAGAATCGTTTTTTTTTTCGAATAGTTTTTGATGCATTTTTTTATTGCTTCTGTTTTTTGTGACAAATAAACTATTTTATTTCTATGTATCTTTCTTGCTTTCAAACGTACATTCAGACTTAAGAAATATTGGATTGTGCGAGGGAAAGGGCACAAGCGTTAAATCCTCATTGCACTACGTATTTATTATTTTGTTTAATTCCAGATTGGTACGTCGTTCGTCATTCCGGACGGCGTCGTCTCCAGGTGGAGTAAAGAGACGAGGCGGCGCCTCTCCCAGCAATGGATCTCCTGCTCCCGCATCACCTGCACCTAACGCTTCCAAGTTGTTCCGACCAGGTACGCCAGAAAACATGTTTATAATCTTAACACCTATTCAGGCTGTCAGTTTTTTACTTAAATATTGTTTGTTTTTTTTAACTGCATCAGAAGTTTCGATGGTTAATGGTTTGACAGTTTAAAATTTCAAAATGTGTTGACAGGTGTTCAGTAAGGTTTGGCAATTTATCATTACCCACACCAGAACAACGCTTTCAAATAGTGAATATACTTTTAGAAACAAAATGTTCGCGAAGTTCATAGAACACTTCGTCCATTTTACGGTCAACATAATCAGCCTAGTGAGCAAGCAATTCGTGCAGTTATTAATCGTTTTCGCACTAATTTTACTCTTCTCGATTTAAAGCCATCAACAAGACAAAAAAATGTGTGTACCGAAGATAATGACGATTCGTCGCAAAGTAGTGAAAAATTTTACTAATCAATCAATAATGACTATGTAACTCGTAGCCGCGGCAGACATATGCATAATCATATTATCTACCAGATTATAACAATAAATCAATTTCAACAATATGTATGTCTTGTTTTAATAATTTATTATTATTATTGATTTACTACCTCATTATTTTTCTTTAACATACCAATTTTTTATTATTATTATTTTTCTTTTGACATATTTCACTGAAATGAAATAATTTAATTGAAATGACAATGTCATGGCTAAATCACAATAAGCATGCTGTGTACACTGCTTTTGGATTGCAATCTAGAACTTAAGAAATTGCTGTAAAATGTGAACTGTATAGATTGTGATATGTTTATGTACCTATAGTAAATAAATAAATAAATACTAGAATCCACTATTTTGACAATCTTACGTTTGCGCTTAAGTAATGGAATACGACTGCTGGACTAGGAGTCAATGCCTTGGTAGTAACACCAGACGAAGATAGATGGCGCTAATAACAGTCAGTTATTAAAATATTTATATTAAGCTGTAAATCTTGTTCTTTAACAGGTGACCTTGACTTCCCACCGCAGCCTCCCCCGCTGAAGGAATCAGCTGGCGAGGCCATATACATCTACGACGACCGTCAGTATTGAAACCATCATGAAAAGGAATCAACTCGTCGCTTCTCGGTAAAATGGTGACCAAACATCGTTTTAGACACGCTAAGGGCCAGTTTCACCATCTAATATCTCGTTCAAAGGATTTAACTAACGGTTGAATATAAAGCCTAAAGATTTATCATTTTTTTGGTGGAATTTGGCTCTAGCTATTATAAACATACAATTATTATATTAAATAAATTATTAATACTATTTTAGAATAATATACCTAACAGTATGATGGTTTGGCTAATAGTTAAGTTAGAGATACACTCTATTAATGTAGCTTATATTAATAGCCTAAAAAATTACGATTTTTTAGTATAAAATTGTATTTAATATGCTAATTGTATGTGTCATTGTATAAAGCTTTTCAGAGACGTTTCTTAATCTAGGTCTAGTTAAATCTCTTTTGACACAGAACAAAAGTGATTAAACGCATTTTGTTTCTTGTTTCGATTAGAAACGTTAGAGAAGTGTCTCTGATAGCTTAAAGTTTAAAAAGTGTAGTTGCGGTTGTAACACTGTTTTTGAGAAGTAACGATCCGACGGTTCATTCTAGTCTCTTCAAGATAAGCTTGAAGCATAAAGGGCTATTTAGCCAAATCCAAGGCGTGATTTTATGAGACTATATCATCAGTTTTATTACAAGAGAATTTGGCTGATAAACATATAAACTTTTTTACAAAAATCAGAAGACCATATTCGCCTTTACAAAAAAAACTGATGCTATTAAGTCGTGGTTAATCAAAAGACGCCATTTTGGATCTTGCCGCAGAAATGTTGTAAAGGATTTGATTGTAACATTGAGTTTCTGGAAGGACATCTCAAGCTATTTTTGTAGCCAGACGAGTTATTGTCCGGAGCCGATTGCGTCAACGCATTTTTTTGGTTTTAGTTATATTTCCGTGGGATGACTTAAGAGGGTTTAACGCCCCCTCGCGTCCCTCTCGTTCGCACAATACAACATTTTTATAAATTATACTAGTCGGAGTGAACTTTAGAGAAATGTTATTTATTAACTTTTTAGGGAATAAAATTACCGATATTTTAGACATTGTTTATACCTAATTATAGACAGATAAAAATATCAAAAACATTTATAACGATTATTATTTTACTAAAACAAATAATTAATATATTTCAAAAATGTTATAACCTAGAAAGTTGAGAATTGTCACAATATTACACTCAACTTAAAAAATCTTTGAAAATATTGGATTGTGCGACCAAGAGGGATGCAAAAGTTCTAAGACACTTTTAGTTAAACTTAGTCATCACGGATTTAGACTTTGACGTGACAAGTTCATTGTATTTTGCTGTGACATCTATCATAGAGTTACCCTAAAATGAATATAGTGATTTAAAAAAAATGTGAAAGCTATCTCTAACATTGTAACGTAAACGTATAGTTACGGTGATTACAACCCGCCCTAATTCAAGATATGTGACTGGACAACTCTTCCGACAACAGAAAGAGTTCAGTTTGTCTTCTCCAGTAACTCTATTGATTGTAAAAGAAATGTATATCGCATGTACAATTTGGGACCGAACTTTCTCACGGATTTAAGAAAGTAATTTAATAGAAATAGAATAGAAATAGAAGGTTGCAAAAATATATTTTTAAGTTCTCTTTAAAAGGATAAAACATATTTACTTAAAAAATAATTATCGAATCTTAATAATTTAAAATAGACGTACTCTTATAATCAGCCAAGAGTTCTTATTTTACTAGCAAAATATTAATTAATAGTAATTTTCTTTGATGATTTGATTGATATAATTAATCCGGTTTTTGCCCAGCGTAGAATCTCTCCACTGATGCCATTTGACACGATCTTTTGCCACCCTCATCCAGTCCCCACCATCGACCTTTTTCATGTCATGCTTCCATCTGCCAGGGGTCTTCCAAACTCTCCCAAAGCTATGTCAGTAACTTTGGTTTTCGGAAGAATGTCTACGTTTCGGATCCTATCCACCAGAGAAATACCGTGCATAGTTCTCTCCATAGCTCGCTGAGCGACCTTAAACTTGTGGACTAGTTCCGCTGTTCTGTGTCCACGTTTCTGCTCCGTTCGACATTACTGGAAGCATTGGTTGAAAACTATTGTTATTAAACACTGGTATTTATTTATATATTTAAATACTTAATTGCACTTAAAAACCTAGTACATCTTCTTCTTAGTCGCTACACTCTTGGCAGAGTGGTCGTGGTCGTCACTTGAGTGTCAGTGGCACGCTTAACAAGCCGTCGCCACTCGTCTCGAACTGCAGCCTTCCTGGAGCACTCATGTAGGGGGTGATCCATTGCTGCTTTAAACTGGACAGTCCATCTCATCGGAGACCTACCACGCATTCTCTTGCCATCGACTTTTCCCTGAACTACAAGGCGTTCAATGGATCTATCTCCACGCCGCGACACGTGTCCAAAGAGTACATAGGCGAGCTATAACGCCATAAGGCATTCTTCACCAGCTAACCTTGGGGATCATGTAAGGTGATGGGCAGGATAAAGAAAAATATTAAAATAGCTTAAATTAGTAAATAAACATAATTACGCATTTATCACCTGGTACTGGTATGTTTGATAACAGGGTGTGGCGTAACTTTCCGAATGCATCCTAGTTGAATGCGCCTTGCCGAAGTTGGCTAAGCCTAGTTGCATAGTCTGGCCAAGGTAGATGTATTTATGCCTAATTTCGAGAGAGGCGTTACCTACGCAAATTGGTCTCAGAATGACATGATCGTTAAACATGACATTTGTCTTGTCCTAGTTCATTCCGTGACCAAATCGCTGGGATGTCTTGTTTAGGCCGTTTAGCGGATTGACCTGATGTACTTTATGTTTATATATATGTATATATTGCGTTTTTATGTATTAGTATGTAATATTGTTATGTATGTAATACAGTAAAGAATAACTTAATTAATGATTGCACCTACATTCTACAATCTATACTGTCCAAATGTCCTAAAGGTTTGGCTGTCAGAGAATGCCTAGCGGCATTAAGTCCGCCTTTGTTAATAGTGCAATTAAGTTTTTTTTTTGTCATAAAAACTGTCAACAATTTTCTTACGTAATAAATATGAGAGACACGAGATTATTATGGTATTTGAGCCAATCACGTGCCTTATATAGAAAAAAATATTAACCGTTAAAATGTTATCAACTTTTTGGAATTATTTTGATAATATCTTGTTGCAACCTTCTCTTTTATTTTCATGATATTTATAGGCAATTTCGAAGTAATCAAAATAAATATTACATAATAAATTACATGTTACATTAAATTGGGCTTTGCTTGCATCTAGATTCGTGTGATAAAGCTCAAAAGTGATTTTAATAATAGATATTTTATTAATAATCATTTTTTATATAAAGAAAGTAATTGGCCTGTATCCACGATACGATTTCTAGCCGGCCTCAAACCCGGTCTCATCCGTTGGTAGGTCAGACAACGAGACACCTTTTCCCTAGATAATATTTTTTTCGTTACGACGTATTTTTATTTTTAGTAAAATAATGCGCCGATTATAAATTTTCGTTATACACAAAAACAAAAAAAAAACAAAAAAAAAACTTTTTACTTTCTTCAAAATATCTCCTACTGAGTGCATATTCCGCTTTTGTTATAGATTGGGTTTCAATTGCAAAAACTATCGCTTATGACAATATATAAAAGTGTAAAGAGAAGATATTTCTCAATCGCTTTTTTACAGTATTAAAAAAAAAACTCTAATAACTTTAATTTTGTATATATTAAAAATTGTATCTGCGCATTATTTTATTATTAAATTAAAAAAAAAATATTCATCTTGCTTCCTTAACGGAGCTATGTCACGTTGTCGTATAGCCGTGTGGAAATCGTATCGTGAAAAGAGATTTATGCCTAAACGTTTTGCTAAACCAGGGCTGGAGTTATCTGTCATCTATTAATATTACATTGATATGTAAAGGTGACAAGGTTTTATCCAAGGAAAGTTTAGCGAAGTGTTGACAAATAGCTCTGGGGGGCAATTCTCGTGCTTTCGCTTTGAATGTTAGAATGAAACGGTCAGTTTTTTATGGAGATCTGTCACTTTTTACGTAAGTATTAACGCCAGAATAAATGCTCACGATGGCGCAATTGATATTCATCGACCTAAAATGTGCGAATATGAAGTAAATTTTATATACACGATATTATCTGTAGCCGATATATGAAGTATATGTAGTACGATCAAACTCCGTTATCGAATCGAGAACATGAAGTCGGCCACATTATGTGCAACTAGGCATTACAATCCAGCTACTTTATTATATTTTGCTGGATCGATATTAATCCAGGTGAATTCAGTTTTTTTAAGGATAATCTTTTTGAAATTTTAAGTTTTTATGAATTTACTTTATTTATATATATATTTTTTGTTATTTTATTATTTTTAGTATCTGTAAAAAATCCTAAACATTTGTGTATTAAACTTTGGTTTGGTTGGCCTCGAAGTAGTAGAATAATTTGGCGCTATTATTTGGAAAGTTAATTATTCGCGGATCCGCGGCGCTGAATCCAGCTTCGGGTGCTGGATTCAGCAGGCCGAAACATGTGCTGAACCCAGCTGGATTGCTGGTTGAGGGATCAAGCACTTTCAATTCGTAGTTGTGATGAAACGGATCTACAAATTAACGACTCTAATTTACTCGATTCGATAACGGAATTTGATCGTGCTCATTTCAAGTGGTATTTAAGAAATGAACGTATTTTCTTTCCTTTATTATTCTTTTGTTGTTTTGACTGGTTTCTTTCAGTACATATCAGCTATAATTTTATAAATTTGTGTAGTAAACTTTATTTTGGTTCGATTTTAACTTCGAAGTTAGTAGAACAATTTGGCGCAGATCTGCAGCGCTGGATCCAGCTTCGGGTGCTGGATCTAGCAGGCCGGAAAATGTGCTGAATCCAGCTGAATTACTTGTTGAGGGATCAATTACTTGCAATCTGTAGTTACGATAAAACGGACCTACAAATTCACGACTAATTTTTTTACTTTATATATCTCGATTCTATAACGGAGTTTGACAGTATTTTGCTTGAGAATTGCCTCCTGTAGAGATTTATATGTCATGTTTTTCCAAAACAATATAAGATGCCATCTTTTACGTGGTTATGCTTTACAAGGAAATTTAATGTTTTTAGTTTAAAAAAAAAACTTATTTAAAAAAAATAATCGAACAAAGAATAATTTAACTAAATGAACTAAAACTTTTTTGGATAAATAAGTACCTATTATGTTTTTAATATCTATTTTGGTCTTCATTTTATTTTGATTCGATTGTGTTGATTTTAATGCATCATCAATCAACTCGTCAGCTGCCTTATTTTAAAACCTATTACATTAGAATGTAAATAATCTTACAAAAAAAAAAACAACGGCCCTTTGACATATTTTGGTAACTTTAAGTATAATATTATCATTAACACTAATACCAAAAAGTGTGTCAATAAGTTTAAGTGCTTTATAAAATGGGTAGATCGTCAAGTCGTCACACGAAATTGGCACACATGTGAACAGTTGTTGAAAATCATTTTAAACCTTTCTGTTGTCGTTAACTTGTCACACTAACGGCCTGGTTGCAGTTAGGCTGATTATCTTTAGTCATGTTTAATGTATGCCTATGAAGCACGTCATTGGCTGAAATAATCAAAGTAACAAGCGAATCCGCTGTTCACTCAAGTAATTTCTGTCTCTTATACGATTACCTACTATTTCTTGATTTGATGTTTGGTAAAAAGGGACGTGAGTGAATATTGGATTTTGAGATTAATTTATTAATACGGGAATAGGATTTTTGCGTGTAATAAGGGTCGGTAACTGAGCCCTTCCTTAGTGGCATTCGCTCACTTAAATAGCTGCGTTTCTATACAAATTTCTGTATTCAAGTGAAGAACCAAGGAACGATTCAATTAATAATAATAACAAAATAAGCGTTTATTGCAACAAATAATTAGATGTATGATAAAGCGGCGGTAGCTCAGTTGTAAGACCGCTTGCTTCAATATCTTTAGACGGTCAATTCGAACCCCGGCCTGTTCCAATGAGAAATACACTTTTATTACGTACATTAGTCATAGATTGTGAAAACACGTGCCTCTGAGAGCACGTTAAGCCGTGGAATCGTTAATAAATTGTCATTAAAAATTGACATAATATCCTCCTTGCATGGCAAGTTTAGGCCAAGTTCCCAGTTTATATAAGTTCTGAAATGCCCATCTCCAACACTGGAGGTCTAGGACACTGTGTTCTAGGGGCTGTAATAATTATAATTACCGGCCATAATTCGGTTGCTTCTAAAATATATAACTTTACTCGCATGTGTGCCAATTTCTGTGTAGCGACTTGATGACTTACTCCGTAAGATGTGACGTGTATTTCTATTACTAGGTTTTGAAATAGCACTGCCGATGTTGGTTTTAATGCGTTGCCGTTTCTTCTGATGATGAACATTCCTTAATTTTCTTTGTATATTATTTATATATTCTTAAAGACATTAAATGTGACCTCGTTGTTTTTATACGTTCTTCTCATTTCTTGTACCTATCGTTTTGTGCGTGTCCTTTCATTTCATCATCAGCCGATTCAGCTCATCGTAAAATAATAGATTGAAAATTATCTGAAAGTGTAATGTAACTGCATCTATTATTGACCCTTCATAATGGGGCACCTATTACCGAGGTATGTTATTGTTAAAAAACAGATTGCGTAAAATAGGTGTAAATTTTCAGTGGGTCAGTATTCATCATCAGCCTGTGCCTCTCCACTGCTGGATATATGCCTGCCCCAAGGCTTGCCACTTCACACGATCTTCAGCTAACCTCATCTATCCTCCACCAGCGACCTTTCTCAGATCATCTGTATATCTGGCGCGGGGTCGTCCCACTCTGCGTCTTCCTATCAGAATCCGTCTACTTCATCATTCAATGGTTCTGCTAATTTTGAAAGCTATGTCGGTATCTTTAATTCACTGACGGATGTCAACATTTTTGACTTTATCCTTTAGAGAAATCCCGAGCATAAATCTCTCCAGTTAGTGTCCACGTTTCTGCTCCATACGACATTACTGGAAGAATGCACTTTTGAAAACTTCTAACTCTGTGGTATGTTCGATAGGGACGTAGCTTCCCGAATGCTGCCCATCCTAGCTGAAGCTTCTATGCGGAATTTGGCTACTAGGAGTAGCCAAAAAATTGGATGGTCTGTCGAAGGTAGATCAAAAAACAACTTTGAGAGTGACGTTTTCCACGCACATTTATCTAGGTATAACTCGGTATGATCGTTGAACATCATAACAGGGTCAGTAATATATACGAGTACGTTTAATTAATATTGAAATTATTCTAAATTATAAAATGTCCTGTGGCAAATTGTTAACGTTATAAATTGTAAATTATGTAATTATGTTTTATGTATTTATGATTATTACTTTAGTTGTAATTATTATAGTTTATTATGAAAATTGTTAAACAATGATTGTCTATTAATTTACTTGTGTACAAATAACAATATAGTAAAAAGTTTCTCGAATGTTAAAATAAAATACATTTAATCTAATATTCACTTTCAACGTAGTTTATAGTGAATATGTTACTGTAAATGTCGAACTATGGTGAATTCTAAGATTTTCCAATATAACCTAAGATTTCCCAAATCCTAGTGGTTAGTTTAAAATGTTATGCAATCATCGTTAATTTAGAACTTATATTAAAATTAACTCATAAAAAATAGGCCATTTGGTGACCCAAGAGCAGTGGAGGTTCGTTTGTTAAAACGCTTTACTTAAAAAATAAAAAATAAATAAATGGGACAGTTCGAACCCCGGCGGTATGTACAAATCAGCAACACACTTTTCTATGGAATCTCGAAAACCCGTCTGTCCGGCGTGGTGAGTGTCGGCCAAATTTTCTGGAAGGCCCATCAGGCACAGAGGCACAGAGGAGGTCTTCTTGTTCTAGGGGCTGTGATAATAATGGGACACGCCTCATTTTGGGAGCGTAGAGTGATTCAAAAGAGGCGCGGCAACTAATATTAATTTATTTAAAACTTTTTGCACTATATACAAAGGCCTAGACCTAATGCCGCTAGACGTTCCTACTTGGTCAACCTTGGCTAAGTAATCCCATCGTCTAGCCCTAAATGACATCGCAATCTAGTAACATGTACTGCCTTAAAACTGAGGAGAACTTAATTGTTAAAGCATTTTCAACCAGGTAAACTTTGTGAAATATAATCAGATTAGTAGCGGTTCAGTCCGTAGATTTAAACTCGGAGGTACCGGGTTCGATTCCTGGCCGAGTCACAATTCAGTTATCTGTTCGAGATGCGCCTTTTAGAACATAAATTTGAAACATTTGGCCCACACTGGGTTGACTGGTCGGCAAAGTCACAATAATATTTATTAATTTTAAGAAATAAATTTAATATTTAATTTATTTGTGATATTCTCGAGTTTGGTACGCTAGATACATCGACAAGCTTGCCATTTGTCATGATTGGCCTATAGTAAAGTTGGCTAATTGTGAATCTGCTTCTTTATAAGTCAGAAAACGGTCCTGAAGATACTATTTTATTTTAAGAAATTTACCATTATCACATTACGGACTTTAACCACTAGGAGTGGTTAAATTTTGGTTTATTTTAGAAAATTTTCGGATTAACCATAGTTCGGGTTTTTAAAGTAACAAATAATAATAATTATATAGAATAAAAAATCTGATATTAATAATAATGATTTTATATAATAAATGTTTAATTGTATGCTTTTACTTGAATGTCTGTTTATCCGTAGGTATTTAATTTAGGATTTGTTTGTAAATGGACTAAGAATTTTGTTAAAACATGTAACCAAAGAGTTTTAGCTGTTTTTGCTCTTTGCAATAGATTTCTTATTTCGAGGTGAAAGGGGTAAAATAAATAAATAAATTTGTTACGTGGTTTAAAGATTTTGCATCTCTCTCACTCGCACAATACATTTTTAACGATCTATAACATTTTTAACGATTTCTAACGATTTTCATATACTTAATTTTAACTGCCTCCGTAGTCTAGCAGTAAGTCCGTGGATTTAGAATGGGAGGTACCGGGTTCGATTCCTGGTCCCATAATAAATTATTTAATTCATTTGTGATATTTCTCGAGTTTGGTACGCTAGATACATCGACGAGCTTGTCACTTGTCACGATGGGCCTGCAAAAGCATGGTTTCTGACTACCCCTGAAGGGATACGGTCGTGATGATACTTTACTTTTATTTGCTTTAACTTAATTTTAGGCAGAACAAAAATTTAAAATTTTGTTACGTTATATTAGCAATTCTATGAGAATAGATTTTTATAATTTTAACGGGTCTTTACGCGATTTACCTTAGAGACATGTTTCAGCCAAGTTGCATTGGCCGTGGTCACGGGTCGACTGAAGCTATGCGGTGTAGTCTCGTACATACTGGGCGGCAGATGTAAACCTACCTACTCGCCTTTAAAAGTTTTTAGAAATCACGACACACGACACTTACAATATCCTTGGCGACACCGGGCGATTTTTCCCGGCGTCGAAACCTATTGATTACTGGATTCCACGATGAAGATAGCTTATAACCCCCCTCTCGATTGAAATTTTTGTGTTTCTTTATTTCGATTAAAAAGTTTAATTCTATGAGAAGACAAATTTCTAAGCATACCATGAATTCATTCATGAATGAGATGAGAAGAATGGTGTCTACCCTAACCAAATACTGTATGATTCCGTTAATGCCGTCTTGGAATCTCTTCTTACTATATCTCAAATTTCCGTATTTAAATTCCTTAGAAAGTTATTTAGAATACATTTTTCAAAAGTACAGTCAGACTAGATTTTTTTTTAAATATATGATTGTGCGAGCGAGAGAGACGCAAAAGCTAAACCCTCTTTTTAACATCATAATACTTAAATGAACTTCATAAAGAACAACTTTATGACAAGTTTTTAATATTGGTAACGGTAACTATTACCGATGCTCCACATGGGCACCTAAATCTTGAAAAGTTTTGTATAAATTAACATTGTATTAGTTATATGCGAAAATACAAGTTGATTGTCATATTTTAATAATAATATATTACAATTTTGTTTTTGCATACCTATACTTAATTATGGGGCTCGCATGTAAGAAAGCATATAGAATATAAAAAAGTGCGGTACGAATTAATAACACGATGTAAGATTTTGTAAAAATAAACATTTGTAACGGGACGGATGTAGGCCGAATGGGCGGTAGCCCGAGCCTGCCGCGCGCGGATTTAGAAAAAACAAACAGTATTGTCAGTAGCGAGGTAACAACGGTCGCCGCAGCGCGCTACCCAAATATAATTTTCTGTTATTTATATTTAAACTTATTAAAAGTATTTAAATTTTATTTGTTGTACGAAAATAAAAGTTCAATTTTATATTTTAACAATAAATATAATATTTTGCGTATAGTCGTACATGGGCTCGGTCTTAAGAAAGTTTTTCTTAAAATATAAAAAGATCGAATTAATAACACCGGGTGTGTTCTTATACCTGTGGTGATGTGTTCCTTTGTCTCGAAGAGCACGCTAGCCGTCTGTCCTGTAGCCCTATTCTATTACTTAAGCGCAAACGTTATATAATGGAATCCGTTAACTATAGGATATACATATATCACGCTATTAAAGTTAATGTTTGCACGGCCGCTGTCAAGCTCGAGCGCTTATAGAGTTGAGAATTGAGTCATATTTTATAATTATGACGAAATCTCTGATCTAAATAACGAAATCCACTAATATCAACTTGTAAAATCGTTATTTAATTGTCATTAAATACCAGCCAATAGCGTGGCGAGTGTAGGTCAAAAACTCTATCTTCTAGGGGCTCTTATTACGAAGTTCTTATTAAAGTCAATAAATGTTTAGATAGAATCTAGATAGAACACTAAATTATAAATTAAATAACCTATGTGAAAAATAAAACTAATATTATAACTGGCCGATGGGCGTAGTGTGCCAAGGACACTCGCTGCGTTCCTGACCCTTAAACAAAATAATCTCAATACATTTTTGTTAAATTTTAATAATAATAAATAATTATAATATCAGTAATAGATACCAATACTGAGAGGGTCGATAATAGGTGCCGTTGAATTTTTATTTTATTATTGTTATTTACTTTGTTTTGCCCCTCCACCCTTGATAATATTTTTAACCGTTTCAATAGTTTGCATGTGTTGAAATACATTTTGTCATGTCATTTATTTATTTATAGCTATATTTATTTATTTTTAAGCTAATACCATTCCATATTATACAGTAAGAATGAAAATTATTAAATAAAAATAGTATTTGCATTAATTTGTGTTTTAATTACGCCGATTGAATTTTCATCCTGTTAAAAAGCCACTAGCTGACTTCGTACTGAACTTCGTACCGCCTGACAACAATGAATGTACCCCCCTCAGTCGGTATGCCCCACAAATCAGCGCTGATACGCGCCACCTATCGGACATCAGTAGTACTATGTCAGAAACCTTCGCCGATGTTCACACAACATATTCCCAAAGTTTCAAGATCGGTCAAGTAGTTTTGGCATACATACAAATAGATATTCATTTTTATACATACATACATATCTTCACGCCAAATCCCTTGCGGGGTAGGCAGAGATAATTGAGCGCCACTTGTCACGATCACGACATACCTCTTTCGCTTCTTCGACATTCATCAACCTCTTCATACATGCCCTTTTGTTTCGATGGCTTTTCAACGCACCTTCAGCTATTGTTTTATTAATTTGGTCGTAATATGTGAGTCTAGGTCTGCCAGGGCCTCTTTTACCCACAACATTTTTATATGTATAGATAGTGCAAATGCGACTATTAGTCCAGTCGATCGTGGCAAGGAAAAAAAATATAAAACGTAGAACAGACTGCACAACCTAATCACCAACTGCTGCATGCATCATCTTGTATCAGTTCTGGGCATTTGCATTGGTTTCCAACGAGTAATATCCAAATTTAACGAATAGTGTTTAACAACTGAATTTGTTCATTGGTTCAACATTGAGTGGTAAAAAATCTGATCCACTGACCTAGAGTTCTCCAACTACTGCAGGTGCTGATAGAAGTCCTGGGCTAGCCCTTGTTTCAGATTTCTTCAGGTAAGTACCAATAACTTTATTTTAAGGTTTGCTAGGCATTAGTATTATATCCCTTTTATATTTTTAGCGTCATTCCCATCACAATTTAACTATTTTACGACTTTATTAGACATGGAAGAGTACACGAACGTCGCTCGTGTCGCTTTTAGCTCTCACGCATGACTTTCGTGCCTTGGTCGGAACCGTTGTAGTTTTTTTTTCACCGAGTCAAAACTACCCACATTTTGGACTCGACTAAGGATTGAACAGACATTTAATACGAGTTGATGAACACTTTTGACAGACGCTCAAACATTGGATTCTTAAAGGTTGGCAATTTTCAACTACAAACTTGATAATGCTAACGCTCTAGCGACGCAAAGCTCATGCTAATTTAAATAAGTTACTAAGAATAATTTTCAGTCTTATGTTTTCCCTCTTATTAAAAAAAAATACTGCAATATTACATAATTGAGTACTGAGCTATGTTGTTTCATTTTAGATTTCAATAAATATGTAATGGGTAGATCGCACAGGGTTTCGTCGGTAAACAGTAGAGCTTGGGTCTAGTCAAGTCGGCCACCCCTGCCATAAATGTTACTAACCCGATGCCCACAAGGAATAATTCGGCAATGACCTGTTACGAACTTTTTGCTGTTATGACAAATTCGGCACCTATGAACTGTAACCCAGTAACGTAGAGTAGAGTAGAGATGAGTGGCTTGAATAGAGTAGTTGAGTAGAGTTGAGTAGAGTTGAGTAGAGTTGAGTAGAGTTGAGTAGAGTTGAGTAGAGTTGATTAGAGTTGAGTAGAGTTGAGTAGAGTTGAGTAGAGTTGAGTAGAGTTGAGTAGAGTTGAGTAGAGTTGAGTAGAGTTGAGTAGAGTTGAGTAGAGTTGAGTAGAGTTGAGTAGAGTTGAGTAGAGTTGAGTAGAGTTGAGTAGAGTTGAGTAGAGTTGAGTAGAGTTGAGTAGAGTTGAGTAGAGTTGAGTAGAGTTGAGTAGAGTTGAGTAGAGTTGAGTAGAGTTGAGTAGAGTTGAGTAGAGTTGAGTAGAGTTGAGTAGAGTTGAGTAGAGTAAAGTATCATTACGACTGTATCCATTCTGAGGTAGTCAGAAAACACGCTTTTTTAATAGTAGCAGATTCACATTAAGCCAACTTTACTAAAAGCCCATCATGACAAGTGGCAAGCTCGTCGAGGTCTCTAGCCTACCAAACTCGAGAAATATCACAAATGAATAATTTAATTTATTTTGTTGTGCCCCGACATAAACGATATTATTTCTGCTTAAGGCTGAGTTGCACCAAAATGATGTAAGTTTTATTTTGAAGTACAGCCGTAAGCTATCAGCTAATTCGTTACATTTACAAATACTTCATTTTGGTGCAACTCAGCCTAAATAATAATTTTATTTCAAAATAAATAATTATTGAAATATAAATAACCCATGTAGCGGATAAACAAATTACAATCTCGATCCTAAAATAACATGTCTGCCTTTTCCCATACTGTGACCTCGTCGCAATTACCCAGTACTTTAATATGAAGTCGTACAGTCAGCAAAATGATTGTAAATTTTATAAAAATATTAGGCTACACAGGAAATTTACCTTTAACTGTACATTCGGCAAAAAATTAAAAAATATATTAGTCCGTGGCGATCGTGTATTGTGCAATCATTAATATTGCGCAATATTATTGTAGATGGGTCTCCTTACGTGTAATTTAAACGGTAAATGTATTTATGATACTCGTTCAAATAGGTCTTTAAATAAAGCAATATTTTATATTTTTAAATGTACCAGCCGACCTGTAGTCTGCAGAGTACTGTATGGCCAAGAAGTCTCCCTACTCCTCTATGCACCGTGCTGCATAGAACTTCAACCCAGCTCCAACATACTTGGGATCGAAATACGCTCAGACCTAAACCACAAATTACATTGAGAGCAGCGTCAATAAAAACTCGGGATACTGAACAAGGTAAAACGTATTTTTCCGCGTTCAATAAGACAAGCACCTTCAATAAGGTTATGCGTAAAATACTGTTCTCACCTCTGAGATGATTACTCTAAGTACCTTACAGATGCTCTCAATATGTCGATTCAGTTACCTCTTTGAGCGTGTTCAACAAGCTACCACGGTGAGTTGTCTGAGGAGCTCCACAACCTTATCCCCTTTTCTTTATTCTGCATCAGAACCACACCAAAAGAACAAAATATGCATCCCCATATCGTAGCCACTACCCTACGCGTACTGTCGCACGATGAAGTGTGAGAATGCTTATTAGGGCGGCATAGTGGTAGAGACTGATGTCAGTTGTTAGTGGCTGTGTCAGTTACTCCCATTCTTTTTTTTAATAATAGCAGGTCATGTGACCTTGCGTCCACGTGATGGTAAATAGCGCGCAAGGTCAATTAATGTTAGCAACTGGTCATGACAATTCGAGCCTGATCCCGAAACGTGTGGCCCAGCAGATTGGGCAAATTAATCCACCATCAATCCGACTATAATCTAATAAAATTTTCTTGGACAAGTGTAGAAAAAAAAAATAAAAAAAAAACTTTAGTTTTTTATAACCCAGCGCTGATTTGTCCGAGTGTACATACCGAGTTAATACACATACAATGATCAGTTACACATCAACAAGCGTTCAGATAACGTGTTATCGTGGACTTCAAACTGTCAAATAATGTTTATAAAATGCGCGTGTTTAAAGTATGCAGGTTTTGGACGACTGCTGCTTGCTTCAAGGCCGACGAGGTATGTTATTGTGTATATTCTATAGTCTATATATGTATGTGTATAGTCTAAGGTACGTTTAAAAGCGGCCTTTACTGATAAAAAACGCTAACAAAAGCAACGGCGATGGGTTTCTATATTGTAAAATACCTATATATTTTTTAATTAAAAATCTGGACCAAGTTTACATGAAATTTTCAAGGCGTTGTCAAAACAGTTCATCAACACCTCGGGGGACAAGAGGGCTGGGCAATATTTGAGCCAAAGGATCAGCATTGCCATTCAACGTGGCAATGCTGCAAGTATCCTTGGCACTTTGCCCATTGGCAACGACTTGGAGCTATTTTTTTATTTATAATAATTTAATTTGTTTTGTTTTATTTTAGTTTTTATTTTAATTATTAATATTTAAAATCTGGGAAAATAATTGTTGAAGTTTCTGGGGATAGTCGTTCTAAAAAATATTTAAAACAACAAAAAATCTATATTTTTTTTTTATTTTTTATTTTTTTTATTTTTTTTTATTTTTGTTGGTAGAGATTTTAAAGTAATGTTTTATCTGTTATAAATATTTTCATTAATAAATAAAGGCAAATATATTGTAAATAAAATTATTAATAATAGGTTATTTCAATAAAACCTAATACAAGTTGGCTCTTATGATGAGTGACAATTTATTGTGTGTTACAAACATAAAGATACTTCTGTGCCTGAACAAAGTGGTCTTGTGTTTCAGGCAGCAGTGCTCAAACTCAGATGCAAAACACCTGATCTCTGGAATAAAGGAGTCATTATTTTAATAATTGTACCATAATATTTACCTATTGGTACCTATATATAAATTTATTTCTAACTATAAATAAATCAATAATACATTTTAGCTACAGCAGAAAATACAGTAACAAAAGCTACAGACATCAAATCGGCAGCACTCCGCTGCAGTACATAACTTTAGGTGAAGCATTGTCGAATGCTGCGGAGAAATGGCTGAATATTCCAGCAGTTATATCTAGACAGGAGAACAGAACGCTCACTTACTCACAACTTTTGGAAGAGGTAACTATAAAATGTTATAACAGATACTAAGGCTTGTAGACAACAATTGTGTTGACACATACTTGATGTGTAGGAATAGATTCAAGATCTATAGTGTGTACGATTTCACAAGTTGGCATTTTGTTGTTGAACTACGACGATGCATTTGTTATAAATCTATGACAAATGTATGAGAAAAGTAAAATAAATTAGGAACTAAATTATAAAAACTAAAAATTAATAAATAAAATTACGACTATTAGATGGGCGTAGTGTGCCGAGGACACTCGCAGCAAGAACAAGATATTCTCTACTCAAAGGGTCACCCGTCGCCAAGTGGAGTTTCTTACCAAGCTCGCGGGAGAACACAAGAGCCTCCTCGGACCACGGGCCCATCGTTTCAACTGCAAATGGAATGAAATGGTGATTGATGATGATCTCCGCGTACTTGTTGCGCTTAAGGCGTGCGGCTGATTGTACAGCGGCCCCAGGTTTCTTATGGCTGGATGTCACATGTGACTGACAGAGTGTGTCAACACATGTGGCATCCCAAACCAGTGCGCGGCCTCTAGTATATGGAATTAATGACATCCCGTCCGGACGACTACCATCATTTCTAACATGAGAAAAGTGTATTTTGTGAACACACCAGGGTTTGAACTGCGACGTTTCGGATTTTTAGATAAGCGTATGTACAAATGGACCACCACCGCTTTTGTAATATTGAAAGTGATCAATTTACAGGCAGACAAGCTAGCGGTTGGTCTAAAAGACCTCGGTCTATCAGCTGGTGATCGTTTCGGTATATGGTCTCCAAACTGCACACAATGGGTCGTCGCTGTCATGGCCGCTGCTCGATCAGGAATCATCTCTGTAAGTACTATTTAGTTTAATATAACATTTATATGTACAGTGGTATTCTCTTATGACTTACTTGTTTTTCTTAAACATATTCCATCGCTCTTATAGTTAGGGAAATTAAATTTCCTCCTCTGTATTCCGTCACTGCACGCAGTCTTCTGAACCCGCCAGCGACCTTATTTAAGTCATCTGTCCATCTGCATCGTCCCACTCTGCGTCGACATGTACGTGGTCCCCACTCTAGAACCCGTTTGCCCCATCAGCTGTCGTTTCTGCGGCAGATATGTCTATTGCCACTTCAGCTTGCTAATTTTGAATGCTATGTCGTCAGCAAGTAAATTTGGTACTCTGACGAATGTCAGCGTATCAAATTCTTTCTATCAGAGAAATACCAAGCACAGCTTTCTCCATAGTACTTTGAATTTGTGGACTAGACCGACTATACGTCTCTGCTCCGTACTTGAAGACTTTTGTCTTCAAACATTATGGACGGTAAAAGGATGTGCCGAAGTTTACCGAATGACGCCCATTCTTGCTCAATGCGTCATTCCATGGCAGACGTATTCCTCTACAACATCCAAAGTGGCATTTCCCATGCAGATTAGCTTCAATGTGACATGGTCATTGCCATTGTCATTATTCACCTAAACCGCTTACTTAGAATTCTATATAACTTACTTATTATATTGTACTTGTACTTGTAATTGTACTATTTATACTGTATTATAAGTGAAAGCCAAGTAAAATTGATTGAAGAACTATAGTACGATTTTTTTAGTTCACGTTATTATAAAAATACAATTGTTTGAAATGATAATAATGTCTAAGATTACACTGCTAAACAGTTGATTACAGATGATTGCTCTTTAAGCACTTTATTGTTGCGACTGTGATAAGATAATACAAACAATAATAACAATAACTAAATTACCTAGACTTTGTATTATACAAGAAAGATAGTGATATTTATGTCTAGTTGTTGATTTAAATAGTGTGTGTCTTATGCACAGTTAGTTTTTTTTAGAGTTGTCAAAGATGTCGGATCACCATTTTTTAATGAGATTCATACGCAGGCTCTCTTGATGAACGAACCGAAGTCGACATTATTTAGCGCTGACATCAGTTCCTCCAAATATATATTTATATTTTATATATTTTTTATATTTCCAGACAGGTCACACAGCGCCATCTAATTTCCGTGGTAAGCTACGAGGCTTATGTTACGGAAACTAGATGGTTGATAAACTATATATTATACTTTTTTTTTTTGTAAATATATACTTATTATACATATAAACACCCAGACCGAGACAAATTATACAATGTAGTATACAACTTGCCCCCGATGGGAATCGAACCCACGACCTCCTGAGTTCACGGCAACGTTTGTTACCACTAGACCACGAAGGCGGTTTTTTTTTTTTTCATATGTAACCACACCTAATTGTTAAACAAAAAAAATAACGTAATGAATTCGATCTTCCAGGTAGCTATGAACCCACTATATATGAGCAAAGATCTCAAGTACTGCATAAACAAAGTTGGAATGAAAGCTATTTTGGCGCAAGAAAATGTGAAAGATGATAATTATTACAAAAAACTACTGAACGTTATTCCAGAGTTAGCTAGTTCGCAACCAGGAAAACTAGAAAGTGCCGAATTCAAAAACCTTAAATCAGTAATCCTAGTGACTGATAAAAATGATTTACCGTAAGTATTTAATACAAATAAATTAGCATTAATGTTTTTTTTTGTTTATAAATATAAGCATTTATTCGAAAAAAATATTTACACAATATAAAATAAAATTAATATTAATACTAAGGATAAGGATATAAGTCCCGTCCGCGTGAAATGGTGGCAAGAACGCTTGCTGCATTTCCCCGCTGAATTGCAATATTGATTCTTTGGGCGAAGAAAGAGCCAGCCCTCTTGTCACCGGAGGAGACGACAAGACGCGGTGTTATGTCTTTTAAAAACTTTTTTGCACTTGGACTCCATGGGCCCAGAGTTTCTATAGCAAACGGCATAAATATGTAATCTTTTAATATACTTACATATTTGCGCCGCTTGCTGGACTCCGCATTTTCCGCCGCGGCTCCCGCTTTATGCGCTGTCCCCCTGAGATGCGACGCGGCGAGGGTGTCGACGCACGTGGCGTCCCACACCAGAGCACGTCCCCGTTCCCAGGGGACCAACGTCATACCATCGGGTCTCTTGCCATCGTCTCGGATAACTCCAACAGGCTCTAGAAGAGCTGAAACCTCGATGGTGGCCCTTTTAATGATTAAATTGAAATATCATCAGTGATGTGGTCACGAACCACATGCCTAAATCACTATGCGCCTTCTAAGAAGACGCTACAGAGCCTACAGACTAAAACCCTATAACTGTCTTACTTGACTATTGCCTTTAGAGCTCATTTTTTAATGTATTTATGAATAACTTTTTTTTTCTGATTCACCAAAGAAATCGACGAGCATTACTTATCATAATGAACGTAACATTAGCATGGTTCCTATCATAGTTTGCATGGTAGCTAAGGTCTGAAGCCCTTAACTTACCGTACTGCAGCCCCATTCTGTTATTTAGTGGATTTCGTTATTTACGTCAGAGCTTGCGTCATAATTACAAAGTATTATTCAATTCTCAACTCAATAAGCACTCGACCTTGACAGCTTCCGTGCAAATATCACCTTTAATGGCATGCTACGACGACAGACTTGCCTCGGTCGACATGTTCACACAAAGCTGCAGCAGTTACAAGGCCAATATCACTAGGGTGCTTATTGATGATCAACAAGATTGTTGATTGAATGGTTTATTAGTGCAACTGGTAATAAAATATATATATATATGTAACGATAATTAGGTCCGTGTTGTACTCAAACTATCTTCCTATATGTTCTTAGTGAGAAATATCAAAGGAAGTGATTCGAATGTAACTTATGATTTTTGTTTTTGTATCCTTTGCCTATTTGTATGTATCATTTCTGTTTTTTTTTCTCCGAATAAATAAATAAATATATATATGTATATATATATATATATATAGTTAACGAAGTCCATTATATAACGTTTGCGCTTAAGTAACAGAATTAGGCTGCAGATCTCGTTGATAACGAATATATATGAATATTAAAATATTAATTTAAGATTCATGCAAGATATTACAGCAATATTTAATACTTTAGTTATTAAAAAAAAGTGTTTATTTCTAGTGGTATAGTACCTTACAAGAAATTACTTGAATCTGTTTCCCGAGTAAATGCAGATGATATTAATAGGACTATAAAAAGCATTCATCCAGATAGTGGTTGTAATATTCAGTTTACATCTGGAACTACAGGTGCGTTTTTTCTTATTTTATTTATCATCATATCAATGTCAGTGCAATTGTTTTAGGCAGAGACGTCCTCGTCTACATTCATTAACCTTTTCATACCTCCAATTTGTCGTGTAGACTTTTTATTACAATTTCAGCCATTATCTATTTAATCGTTGTAGTCTTGGTCTGGTTACTACAAAAAATGTGGTACACGGAGTGCAACCAAAATCTGACAGGTTTATAAACCTGGGCAGATATGCCTCCGTCTACCAGGCGGAGGTAGTCGCTATTATAACTTGCGAAGAAGAAAGCCTCCGTAGGGCCTACCGTGGCAAGACCATACACATACTATCCGACAGCCAAGCTGCTTTAAAAGCACTTGACTCAACGTTAATTCCAAAATTACCTGGTACCAAAGTTATTGGTAAAGAAAGTAGACTTACATTAATTAAGTCCAATCAAAGATAGTCCCAAGAAGACCGGCAAAATTTCGTTTCTGTATAGCGATGACGTCGACAAAATTAATGGCTAGCTTTCTTGTCTCACTATTCCATCAGTCTTTTTTTAGAATTGTAATGAATATGATTATGTTTTAGGTTATCCAAAAGCACCTCTACTTTCACACTATAACATAGTAAATAATGGTTACAATATTGGTAGAAGGAATCAGTTAACTGAGGGGCATAAAACTATTTGCGTGCAGGTTTGAAATATTTATTACGTCTAAAATATTACAATTAGAAACACCGGTTATGTATACTTAAATAAAAGGTGCTTTAACTATATCAAAACTGTTGTATATATCGATTTTGCCTTATTTTAATATTATCTGTAAGGTAAAGCCTCATATTTCTGAATAGTAGTAAATATTATAAATTAATGATTATCATAAAACATAATTTGAATTTTAACCATTATGAGTTGATACTTTTCTTTGGTTTCACTGGAAAATCTTTAATTAGGATTTACTCTATTTTGAGCTTTACTATATACATCTGGTGTGCTTCAGACATTTGAATTGTATAGTATTATTATTATTGACAAAACAATTATTTTCGATAGGTTCCATTGTTCCATGTGTTTGGAGTTGTGGTGACTTTATCAGCTGCCATTCAACACGGAGCAACTCTCCTATTTCCCTCAGCCAAATACAGTACTACTGCAAATGTTGATGCAGTGATCGCAGAAAAGTATGTAATTTTAATTAGTGATATAAATAAAATTATAAAAATAACAATGCATGTACAAATTGCCTTCAGTGTGACGTCATTTATTATCGACCGCCTCATGATGGATACTATTTTATTTATTTATATGTACGCATCAGTTTATTTAAGAAATATTTATATGGCATCCGGCATAAAACTAAAGTTACCGTTGCAAGCTGAAGTGGCAATGGGCTAGATACGTCTGTCGCAGAACTGATAAACGATGGAGTAAACGGTTTTTGGATTGGAGACGACGCAAACGCCAGGTGGACAGATGACCTGAGGAAGGTCGTTGGTAGGGAATAGATAAGAGTGGCGGTAGTGTAAATCGTTGAGAGCCTTGGGGGAGGCATATATCCAGCAGTGGTTGGCAAAAAAAAGTGGCTGACAAAGGCGAACTTAAAACCATTTCGCCAGCTAACCTTTGGGAGAGTGAGACAGTATAAATATGTGGGGTGTAATTCTAACTAATAAACTTATATATATATATATATATATTCTAACTAATAAAATAACTTTGTGGCATTTGGGGTTGAAACAATCGGGGTATATTCTCTTGATACCCACAAATTCACGAAAGCTGAGTAAACGAATTTTTCAAGAGTGTTTTTCTATTATAATTCAACGATGGAATGCGGCGAGCGTTTTAGGTACCCTCCCTGGTGGTAAGCCCTTAGTTTATTTTGTAGAATAGTTTTAATTTCGTAGGTATTTTTAGTTTAGTTTTATTTATAATTAGTTTTTTAATCTATTTTATTTTAATATTTTTGTATCTACTAATAAACTACATTAACATTATGAATATACGCTGTTATCTTAACAATATATTAAAATATTTCATCTCTTGACATGTAAGATTTGTAAACTGGTGTCTTGGAACGGAAAACGCAGTTATGTGCGGTTTTGCAGAATTATGCCAATTAGCATGTTTCCATGAAACCCTTGTTAAAATGAACTAATTTCCTCACGTACATCTTGTAGAGTCAATAAGGGTAGACTGTTTTAAATTATTACTAGAATAAAAGCTGTAATCATTTCCGAATAAAGTAAAAAAAAAAGTATCATCAAAACTATTTCCCTTTCGGGGTGGTCAGAAACTACGCTTTTAAATAAGCGTATTCACATTTTAGCCAACTTTACTATAGGCCAATCATGACAAGTGGCAAGCTCGTCGATGTCTCCAGCGTACCAAACTCGAGAAATATCATATATGTGTAATTTATGTAACAGTGTAAGTATTTATTAGTATGTAGTGTGTGTAGTATATTAGATATTGTTAAACTTGATATCAGCACTACCCTTAATCTCACACTCTCCCAAAGGTTAGATGTTAGAAAATGCCTTGTAGGCATTAATCTTCGCCTTTGTACACTTATTTTGTGCAATAAAGAATTTAATACCCTGTCTAATGATGTAACCTAATTTTAGATGCGAGATAATTCACGGTACTCCAACAATGCACATTGATTTAGTGAACGAGATTCGTGCGAGAGGCATCACTAACATCAAAGCCGAATTAGCGGTGACAGGCGGATCTCCAGTCACTCCGCAACTAATTAACGATTTAAGACAAGTTCTTAATGTCGAGAAAGTAAATGTGCGTATTTATTTCATCATTGTCAAATCATAAATCTCACTTTTAAATATTTAAAAGGTGTCCTTATTGAAAATTGTGTTCCATATGGCAATGACAATTTATAATAACCTTAAATAAATAAAATTGCTAATTAAAGAAGGAAGACTACATCGCTGGTTATTGGAAAATAGTTTTTATTCATTGACCGAATATAATAATTATAAGCGACACGTAGGACATTTTATTATTTTATTTTACTTGGCATTTTTCTTATCTAGGTGTATTATTTTGACATTTATATATATTATATAATATTGACATTTGTAATAAACCTATATAAGATTAATGTATGTAAATAAATTGTTTATTTTAGCCGTTGTTTTAGACGAATTGTTAATTAGTATTAGGACCCAAATTAATATTTGTACGCCTCTTAAAGTAGATTGTTGCAGGTAAAAATATATTGTTTATCCTGATTTGTAACCATACATTAAAGAACCATTTAGAAAAACGTAAAGTTAACAACTATTATTATTTCTCACTAGTAAATTCTCGAATATGTGTTTCAGTCAGTATTTGGCATGACGGAAGGTACTGCAGTAAGCTTCCAATCTATGCCAGGAGAAGATCCCGAAAGACCGCTAACTTATGTGGGTGTCTTACAAGACCACTTAGAAGCAAAGGTGAGAACTTATCAGTAAATAAGGGCGACTTGCGCCAACGTAATTTGACAACAATATCTCGCCATTTACCCCTGGTTAGTTGTAAATTCAGTAACAAAATAAGACAAAGCTTTTCATTTTGTACATTGTTCAATAAAGTTTTTAAATAAATAAAGATTGAGGTGCAGCGGGGAAATGCTGCCAGTGGTGTTAAATTAATATTGAACAAATATATTTATAGTTTAGTATTTATTATACTATTAACTGTATTGTATTTAACAGATAGTAGATAGCAACGATAATATAGTACCATATGGTACTCCAGGAGAGCTTATAACTAGAGGGTATAGCTTGATGAAGACATACTGGGATGATGAAGCAAAGACTGAAAGCATAATCACAGCAGACGGCTGGCTTCGAAGTGGGTTTGTATTTTTACATGTTTTAAATAATAATAATTCAATATTCCAATTGACCACAACATACAATCGAATAAATATTATAATCTTACAGAAGAAATGATTAGGAACGGGCTCAAGACTCAGCTTTACACAGTGGAAGTTGGTGCGAGAGGCGTTCCAGCAAAATTTTTGCACCACTTACTGAAAGAATTGGGCCTAAGCAGGTCTGCCGTCAATACATTTATGGAAAGAGCTTCCAAGACGGCAATCACGGAATTATACAGTATTTGGTTGGGTAGGGAGAGGAGCAATAAAGGGAGGCCTCCTTTTTTAAACCAGCCTATTGTCGGTCGCAATCCCGAGACACCATCTTTTCCTTACTCTTTCCCACACACGATGGACCCGGCACCCGCACGGTGAATCCATGGAATCCTTAGAAATTTGCCACCTCTCTCTTCTCTCATAGTGGTTAATCTAATCTATCTAGTTGTAGTAGGCCGAAATCTATTATATGTTCCGGAAGGGCTGTAATAATAACTAAATCAGCATCTTCCCTCAATGACTGTCACGTTCGTCTAGCTAGTACGGGTTGTTAAGATATTTCCCTTTTTTAAGGAAAAAAAAAATACTTACGTCAAGTATTGGCACATACTTGTTGAATCCTGCTACCTATCAGTCAATAAAATTTTAAATAGCTCTAAAGAATAGGCTGAAAATAACACTTGGAAAATTATGTTTGGCGATTTTTTTCTGAATAGATCAAGCTTTAAAGAAATATCATGCAATAAATAAACATTTATTCGAAAAAAATATTTACAAAATATAAAATAAAATAAATATTAATACTAAGAATAGCAGCAGAATAAATAACAAGTCCCGTCCGCGTGGAATGGTGATGAAAGAACGCTGGCTGCAATAATAATAGAATATAATAATAATATAATATAATAATCATGCAATTTGTGGAGTCTCAGATCACACAAGAATATATATATATATAAGAATATACCCACTATTGGATTAGCGTTACAATTAATTATCTCTTCTAATTACCGGCGCCGAGCCGCGTCCTAGGTACACTCTCACCACCGACTAACTAACTGGTGCAACGTACGTAAGCAACCACAGATTACTAATATAATCATATCGAGACGTTAGGACAATCGAATACATGAATACCACACAATTAATTTGAAATCGCTCCAAAAGATCCAACCAAATCCAGTGAGTCAATGACATGTTGAATAGCCCCGCTGAATTTACTGACGATAACATTGGGGCAGGCAGTATCCCTTTCGGGGCGTTTAGAAACCACGCTGATACAAAAGCGGATTCACATTTCGCCAACTTTACTATAGGCCAATCGTGACAAGTGGCAAGCTCGTCGATGTCTCCAGCGTACCAAACTCGGAAAATATCACAAATAAATTTTATTTAAATTAATAAATATGATTGTGTCCCGATCAGGAATCGAACCCAGTACCTCCAGGTCAAAATCCACGGACTTAACCACTAGACCACGGAAGCAGTGGGGCAGACATGTTTAGCGTTTTTATTCTAAATAGCTCAAACTTTAAAGAAATCAGTTATGCAATTATATTAAAATCGCTTTAGCTACGGAACTTTTTGGTGGTACAACCCTGTTACAATCCAACTACGACAATCGACAATCTCCCTTTAAAATAGATCCCACAAAGGAAAGTGTAGGCATTATGCTCGAAATGCTTTGAGACAAATCGGTGGCTCGCATTGACCTAATATATGAGACAGGGCAACCGCACCGCAAAGAGTTTATCACATCTTCTCTATTCCGCATCTGAACCATTGCGATATTTGAGTACCTTGGAAGTAATTATTATGTTGATGCTTGTGTGTGTCTCGAAGGTTGTAGTTAGTGTTCAGGTTCTCATGGTGTGGCGTGCCTGGTGGTCGTCTCTTACTTCTTAAGAAGGTCCCGGTCGGCTCTTGGTTAAGCGTGGGGATGGCTGGCACATTCGTTACGTCCGTGATCAGGTGCAGTTGAACACGTTCCGTTTAATACAATCTATTTAAATATTGTGAGTATGTGTTTCTTTATCTTTGATATTGCAGGTTATTTATGTAGGTCGTATAATAGTTATTAAGAAAATGTAGAAAACAAGAGTTTTTATATTTTAGAGATCAAATGGTTCTACACGAAGACGGTTACGGACAGATAGTTGGAAGACTGAAGGATTTAATTATAAGAGGAGGAGAAAATATAGCTCCTAAAGAAATTGAAGATATTGTAAGCGCTCATCCAGATGTCATGGAATGTCAGGTAACTTAAGGCTCGGGTTTAATGTTTAATTATTTCTAAATTCTATTTCTCTTTATACAAGGGGTGGAATTACCCCCCTAGTTTCTCAAACGTTAATTAAGATATAGTAATATTAACTTATCGATTGACAATGCATTATGGTACACATATAGATTGCAAAGATTTGGTGCCATTATTAGTTCTGTCCGACGGCAGCTCAATTTTCTTCATCATCACAGTTCCTGGAACACAAATCCACTTCTGGAGCCATCCTTATTATGGCCCATGCCTTCTGAAGAATTTGACCTACACTCGCCACGCTGACGGTCAGACGGTTCATGTCAATTTCATGGACAATTTATTAACGATTCCACAAGTTTTGTATTAGTGGAACCGGGACCAACGAACGGCTTAACTTTAACCTGCTCAAACCAAAGTTTATGTATTCCAGCTTATCCACTTACATTCGTATTTCATTTAGTTAGAGGTAGTAACTTAAAGCCCAGTCCAGTGACGCAAGTCAATGGTTGTGTGTCAAATAACAAATTGACAAGCCAACTACCTAACCTAACGTATACCCACAATAAATGTTGATTTATACTTAATATTATCATGTATTTATTTACGTAATGACGAAATACGCAAAAGGGTAGGTATTATAGAAAGCAAAAATAAGGAAAGGCATGCTCAAAGAGAGATTGGCGCAATGCAAAAGTTGTGGGTAAAAGAGGCCCTAGCAGACCAAAACTTACCTATCACGATCAAATAAATAAAATAATAGCTGAAGGTGCATTAAAAAGCCATTAAAACAAAAGGGCATGTATAAAGAGGTTGATGAACGTCGAGGAAGCGAAAGAGGTATGTTGTGATCGTGCCAAGTGGCCCTCAATCGTCTCTGCCTACCCCGCAAGGGATTTGGCGTGAAGATATGTATGTATGTAAACATAAAAATGTAAAAAAACTAGTCTCGCAACTCGGTTTTTCTACCGTAAACAGTTGTGAGATCCATGTAATAACAAGTCGGTTAATTATTAAGGGACCTTCTTAATTAGCTAACCTTACAGTGACCATATCAATATTAAAATTATTTTATATTTTATCATTAAATATAATGACTTGAAACTTTTTAAAAACATTTGAAAATTTTATACTTAGAATATAGAATAAGCTACTTATCAATATTGGTTTGAAATGTGCGAGAACATTTTTTCTGAATACATTGTAATGGTTATGAAAGATTATAAAAGTATCATCACGACCGTTTCCCTTTTGGGGTGGTCAGAAACCACGCTTATAAATAAGCGGATTCACATTTAGCCAACTTTACTATATGCCAATCATGACAAGTGGCAAGCTCGTCGATATCTCCAGCGTACCAAACTCGAGAAATATCACAAATAAATTAAATATTCATTAAATGTATTTGTTTACATTATAATTTTTTTTGTGTCTCGACCAGGAATCGAACCCGGTATCTCCGAGTCTAAACTCACGGACTTAACCGCTAGACCACGAAGGCAGTTATTAAGATTATAATAATAATAATAATAATATAATTCTTTATTGCACACAAAATATAAAATAATGTACATAGGCGAGCATAATACGGTTTGGTATTCTCTACCAGCTAACCTTTGGGACAATGAGAAATTATTATAATGGGTGCAGAGTACGAAATAAGAATAATAATAATAGTTAAAATCAATCATAAATATACCATAGTAAGTATAAATAACATACCAATATATAAATATGTCATACGATATAATAAATACTTAAATTAAACAAATACTAATATAATAATTATCTTTGTCAAGATGTGGAGATTAGATGTCATTTTGTTTTTTGAGAAAGTATGTAATTAATAAATGTTTGAATATATTTAAAGACGGGGCCTGTCTAATAGATAAAGGTAAGGTTCCATTGGCGGGCTGCAGTAAGAGAATCTGAATATCTGCTGGAAGAGTGAAGAGGAATTGAGAGTTGATTGTTGTGAGTAGAGTGAAGGGAGCGGGAGTGCGAGTCACGCAGGTACTCGAAACGATCACTAAGATAAGGGGGCGTTTTGGGATTATTTTGAATGCCGTATAAAAAGATTATAGAACGGTCTATATCATTATTATATATGTAAAGGTTCCACTTTCGAAACAAACTAAGTAGTTTAGTTTTTACTACAACTTCCAAATCTTGATCATCATTACGATTTAGAATATAAGACCTATAACCGTAGATTTTTCTTTGTCAACTTGTTAGTCAGTATTAAGTTTCACATTCAACTTTCAGGTATTTGGTATTCAGGACGACAGATTGGGCGAGGAAGTTTGTGCCGCAGTAAGACTAAAAGAGGGTATCAAATTCGATGCACAAAAACTACAAAACCATTGTTTGGAACATCTAGCCAAATTTAAAACTCCTAAATTATTCAAAAGTGTCGACGCATTCCCCAAAACTGCTTCTGGAAAAGTTCAGAAGTATAAATTAAGAAATATGGTAGAGTCTGGAGAACTGTGAAGTAAAGTAAAAGTATCATCACGACCGTATCCCTTGCGGGGTTCTCAGAAACTACGCTACTTTTAAAAATGCGTTACTATTATTGAACTTTACCTATAATGAAAAGGGACAAATGAAATAAATTTTTGTATCCAGGAATAGTATAGGCGCGGTGGTGGCTCTGTTGTAAGAACGCGTTCCTTAAATCCTACAAAGGTCGGTTCAAATCCACCCGGCATGTACGAGTACCAATGATAAATACACTTTTCTTACGTACATATGTCATAGATTTACAACATCACCGTTCCCGTGCCTCGGAGAGCACGTTAAGCCGTCGGTCCCGGTTCCACCAATACCAACTTGTGGAATCGTTAATAAATTCTCATAAAAAAATTACATCATATCCTCGCCAAGCCGTCTGGCCAGAGTGTCGAGTGTAGACCAAATACTCCAGATATGTCTTCTGGAAGGCCCATCTCCAGCAGTGGAGGTCTATGACGCTGTGTTCTAGGGGCTGTAATGATGAAAATGATGATCCAGGAATCGAACCCAGTACCCCAGCGTCTAAATCAGCGGTCATAGCCACTAGACCATGGAGGCAGTTTGAGATGGAGTCAAGTGTTTATTTATTATTTAGGGACATCATATTGTTTTATAGTAGTAAAGTACTATTAGGACCGTATCAGGTGGTCAGAAACCACGCTTATAAAAAAGCGGATTCATATTTAGCTAACTTTACTATATATATGCTAATCATGATAAATGGCAAGCTCGTCGATGTCTTTGGGGAATTATGACAAATAAATTAAATAATAATATAATTTATTTAAATGTATATAAAATAATATTATATATGTGCGTGTAGTTTAATATAATTATAGCTATTATCACAATTCGTTGTTTTATTTTATTTAATTCATCCGACATCAGCCCCTACAATTATGCTGACCTATCTAGATGCTTTTTCACACTTCGCTTGACGGACTCCAGATTATAGGAATGGGAAACACACTGGCTGGGATCAGCACAATTTCAGCGTGCGACTAATGTATGTGATCGTTTAGTTATAATATATTGGATTTTTACCTGCACCTACCGTTATTAACCACCACTTCAACACCACTTTAAATGCTTTATCTGTCCCTAAGGTTGGCTGTCAGAGAATGTCTAGCGGCATTAAGCCCGCCCCTTGTACATAGTGCAATAAAGTTTTAAATAAATAAATAATGTAAGAGTATCCAAATTTATATGTACGTGCACGGATAGTGGCTACACGGTACGATTCGAAAGTTGTAAGACACTGTTGTGTCGTCTACTATCCGAATTGCCCGCCTCTGCAGGTCAACATTGAGAGCATCTGTTAGGTACTTAGGGGAACCATCCCAGAGGTGAGAAACAGTATTCCACGATGACCTTATTTGTGCTTGTACCTTGTTCAGAATCCCTTGTTTTTTGGACGATGTTTTGGTGTTGCTCTCAATGTAGTTTCGGTATTTGCGGTCTGAGCGTATTTTAAGTCCTAGTATGTTGAAACTGGGCAGTCCTGGGTAGTAGGTTAATTTTAGTAGCAATTTTAAGCTTATCAATGTTTCAAATACTATAGGTATACAATTATATGGGTAAAAGTATTATAAAGGTACAACTTCAACTACACTACTACTGGTTTCTATGTCTTTTTATGAAATACTTTCCGTTGTCAGTGATATCTGCAGTTAGCATTCATCACTACCTACTGAACATACTAAATATTAAATAACATCGATGAAATAATAAATATAAACAACAAAACTGATTTTATAGGCAGAAATATTATTCATAAAAAAATATATTAAAAAATGGTAACCCTCGATATTTCCCAATGCGGGAATCAGTGCAATGTATGGAAGTGAATGACTTGACCTTGACCCACTTAGTTACAGTGGTATGGTATTTGATCACTCGATTCCATCTAACGACGGCGCGGTGGTGGCTCGGGTGTAAGAACGCGTTCTTTGAATCCTACAAAGGTCGGTTCAAACCAATGAGAAATATTTTTTTCTGAAGAGATTTACAACACCATCGTTCCCGTGCCTCGGAGAGCACGTTAAGCCGTCGGTCCCGGTTCCACTAATACCAACTTGTGGAAACGTTAATAAATTGACATCATATCCTCGCCAAGCCGTCTGGCCAGCGTGGCGAGTGTAGGCCAAATTCTCCAGATATATGTTCGGGACGGCCCGTCTCCAACAGTGGAGATCTAGGATGCTGTGTTTAAGGGGCAGTAATGATGAATGTAATGATTCCATCTAAGAGCAATTCGTAAAGTCTAAAAGTCCGGACAAGGAGCTGAATCACATTTCGCTAACTTTTAGTTTGTCATAACAAGCGTCACGATGACTCTAGAGTTTCAAACTCGAGAAATGTCTCAATATTTTTTTGTG
This sequence comes from Tinea semifulvella, assembly GCA_910589645.1. Taxonomy (NCBI): domain Eukaryota; kingdom Metazoa; phylum Arthropoda; class Insecta; order Lepidoptera; family Tineidae; genus Tinea; species Tinea semifulvella. The sequence goes on along the minus strand of OU342595.1, from coordinate 7,722,444 downwards.
TTCTTGACTTTGAATCAAACCCGGTACTTCCGTGTCTTGATCTACGGTCTTAACCGCTTCACAAAGAATGCAGTAGTAGAGATTATTTGATACAGAAATAAACATAAAATAGTATCTTTTACCTTGATACAACTTATTAACAGTTCCTACATTGCTTTTTTAACCTTCCACCGATCGCGCGCGGTTTCCGAGTCGCAGCGAAATTATTTCTTGTAGGTTTAGACGAGAAGGTACCGGGATTGGATTTGTGATATTTCTCGAGTTTTGTACGCTAGACTCATCATGAGCTTACTACTTGTTATGACGAACTAAAAGTTAGCTAAATGTGATTCAGCTCCTTAAAAACTTGATTACCGATCACCCCGCATGTCCGGACTTTTAGTCTTTATGAATTACTCTTAGATGGAACCATTACATTCATCTTTACAGACCCTAGAACACAGCGTCCTAGACCTCCAATGTTGGATATAGGCCGTCCAGAACATATATCAGGACAAATCGTCATGATCGTAGAACAGTGTCGGATTTAAAAAAATACCCATAATTTTGCATATATATTTATATATAGTTTTATATTGTTTGTGGTCTGTAATTTATAGTGCAAATATTAGAAAGGGTTCCAAAATGAAATCTAGAAGGTTTGCACTTATTATGAGACTTAAAAAGTGACAAAAAAAACAGTCAAAATGACAGTTGAATGGCCGCCATGAAAATTTTAAATATAACAGATCCGTCACTGTTCTACGATCATGACGAAATAGGCCTACTCTCGCCACGCTGGCCAGACGGCTTTCCGAGGATATGATGTCAATTTATAATGACAATTTATTAAGGATTCCACAAGTTGGTATTGGGACATAGACATTGACGACATGCCACTTGTTATGAGGGGCCTATATTAAAGTTGGCTAAATGAGAATCCGTTTCATCAAAAAGCGTGGTTTCTGACCACCTCGAAATGACACGGGCAATGAAAACGTAAGAGGTACGTAAGGTTAGGATAACAAATATAATAATAAAAATACAATATTTATTTACAACTAGAATATAAAATTACATATATGAATGGGTATATACAATACATATACGACGTACATATACATACGAATATAAATAATTATATAAACTACATATACTACACTACATTAAAACATCTTTAAAGAAAACAGACTTACAGAACTTATTTTATTTTTTATTTAAAACTTTATTGCACTATGTACAAGGGGCGGGCTGAATGCGAAATCTAGCAGCCAACCTTTGGGACAATGCAGATAATTTTGATTATGGGGTAGGTGCAAAGGGCATAAATATGAAACTTAATTAAAAATACAAACAATTAATATAAATTAAAAGCTACCTAAATAATAAAATTAAAAATAAACTAAACAAAACCTTAAATTAAATAAACTAAAAGAATATAAAAACTAAATACTTACAAATATCTTGCTTATAATCTACATGTCATCGAATCCAGGAGAAGATGAACCCAATGTTCCGAGGACTCCGGCGACGTTACCTTGTTGATTAAAAATATTAAATAAAGTTAATCTAAGATAAAACAATATATACGCAATAATAAATATACTACACACTATATTATATATGACATTTTATTAAAAACTGGCTATTATGATGTTAAAGATTTTTTTAGGAGATAATATGAATCAATATTCTTTTTTATTTTACCTTTCGCTACCTACTTGATTAGGCTCAGTATGAGTGATAATATTTTTAGGAATACTTCTCTAAGTCAAAGTCAAATCATTTATTACAATTTGGCCTTTTCGGGCTCTTTTGATGGCTCTTTGACCGCCTCCGTGGTCTAGTGGTAACAAACGTTGCCGTGAACTCGGGAGGTCGTGGGTTCGATTCCCACCGGGGGCAAGTTGTACATTGTATAATTTGTCTCGGTCTGGGTGTTTATATGTATTATATGTATATATTTACAAAATAAAAAAAGTATAATATGTAGTTTATCAACCATCTAGTTTCCGTAACACAAGCATCGTAGCTTACCACGGAAACTAGATGGCGCTGTGTGACCTGTCTGGAAATATAAAATATATATATATATATATATAATTAATACGTTGACAAAGACCGATATGTACAATGTACAAGCCTGGTCAATACGATGCCAGTATGCTTCTCAGATAAGTCAGCGCGCTTGTCCGCCCCGTACCATATATACGAGGCCAGTCTTAAGCCAGCGCTAGATGCCAGCACTGAGTTGGGTTGAAATTGTTTATAGAAGGCCAACACAAATCCAGAACTAGCTTCATATTATATACCTTGCTTAACTCTAAAATTTAATACACAAAATTAAAAGGAACCAAATTTAATAAGATTAATATACGTTGATAGTTTGCATTATGTCTTTGATATATTTTCAAATTACTTTACTTTTGTATTGTCACATTACATTGTTATAATTATTTAAATAAATTTATTACAATACAATTGAATTGACCTAAATATAAACATACACCAACTGCCTCCGTGGTCTAGCGGTTAAGTCCGTGAATTTAGACTCGGAGGTACCGGGTTCGATTCCTGGTCGAGACACAAAAATATTTATCAATGTAAAATGTATTTATTTACATAATATTTAATTTATTTGTGATATATCTCGAGTTTGGTACGCTGGAGACATCGATGAGCTTGCCACTTGTCATGATTGGCTTATAGTAAAGTTGGCTAAATGTGAATCCGCTTATTTATAAGCGGGTTTCTGACCACCCCGAAAGGGAAACGGTCGTGATGATACTTTACTTTTTTTTTTTTTTATATGAAATATAGTTCTCATTTAAAACAATAGAGGACATGGAGAACGTTGTCTACTAATACAGATTTAAGAAGACCATTATTACTAACCCATGTCATGTAAATAAATATTTTGAGTTTGAGTTTGATTTTATATATGTATATATACTACATACAATCTTCATATTTGTTGGGAGCTGTTTAAGTAATGTAAATATACAATTTTCTTAAAGAGTGATTTATTGGACGCTTAGCGAATTTCTACCGGCAAATTGTTCCACAGATTCGCGGCTACTACTGCAAAAAAGTTTGACTTGAAGCTAGAGTGATAAGATGGGTAGATAAAACAGAATTGTGGGCAGAAAGCAAACTTATTGTAATTTTAAAATATGATTGTAAACTAGTTTTCTAAAGGTAACTCTGCTTGGGGCTTGACGGATGTTAAGGAGGAAGCTCCAAAACATCAGAAACAGAGTTTGTGTGATGTGAAGGAATTGCAAGTTATCAGCAGAACGACGAATTTACTCATGAAAGGAGCTAAGAAAAGAAAATTGAACTTTTAAATACGTAAGTATAGACGATTCATAAAGTACAGAATAAAGTAGGCAGAGAACTCCTAAATTACGACGAGAACCTTTAAATAACCACTTAAGTCTTGCAAGAAACTCAGATACATTTCATTTATACTTCCACTATTTTACTATGTAAAATTAAAACATTCAAGTGATAATTCGTCTACATACGTGTTTTATCAAGCAATTAAACCGATTGTAGCAGGTACTTGTATAAAAAAACCCTTAAGGAAATCCAATATATAAAACAACGAAACTGATAAGAAGGACAGTGATGATAACGTTTTGGGTTAAGGTTAAATTTAACAAGTCATTTGCAAATAAGAAATATTAAATCCTATTATACACGAACTTTTTTTTAATAAACGGCGGGGATACTATAGTCCTAAGTTAGCTAAGTTAGACGTTAGACATTACTTCCCAAAATTTGATCCGTTTTAAAACGCACTATAATCTAGTCTAATAATACAGATTGTCTTGTTTTTTTTTTAAATGCCCTAAACATATTTTGTTAACGTAAGCATTGATGGGTGATCAAGAATCAACTAGATTATAGGTGACGGCACTAAAAACGCCGCAAGATATATCAGCACAAAATAATCGTGTGCTGATATTTTCCACAGTACGTTTCACTACAGCCAAAACGTGAGGACGTGTTAGAATCCACAGGAACTACAAAAACAGCCACCGAAAAGTTTACTTGTATATTTATTTATGTAAGTACAAGTCACTTTATATTTTTTAATCAATAGTATACACTTAAATACATATATTTTTGATTGCATTAAAATTATTTCGACAAAAATCTGCAATTCGATTCTATCGAGGCAATTTATAACTTATATTTAAATGAATTAGGTTGATTTTGTAATAAATATTTATTAGCATTTGTTATTTTTTGTTTTTGACCAATCGCTTTGAATGTCGTATATTATTGAGAGAAAGAGATAGCATGAACGTAGAGGTCTGCTTGCCAGTTTCTCGCACCAATTTTGTGTGTGACTATTAATCTAGTTTAATCCTTGATCGTAGAATCAACCCGTTGCTTTTGTTTGAGCATTTTAATATAATATATAAATAACCTATAATAATATATATTAACCTAGCCGATTGAGCTGTTGTTTCTAACGAAACAGACTCGATACGTGTCACTTATTTTTTTGTATTCACGACCAGGATTCGAATCCAGAATCTTCGTGTTAAACCTACAGCCTTAAACGCGCGTGTAGGGCAATTTCTCCCGAAAAACATTCTTGAGGTCCAATTCTGTGATCTATGGGCTATAATAATTCTAGCAAAATATAATTTGAAATAATTTGCACCAGACTCGAGTTAGCGTCAATAACACGCTTGCAAGATGTAAATAAAAAGACAAAAAAATGACTAAAATAAAAACTCAATACGAACCTACTATAAATGTAATCCATGTCAACTGGCTTCCAAAATATTACATAAAACTTATTTAAGCCCACTGACTAATGTATATTATATTTTAGTAAACCTGGCAAAAAAATAATAATAATAAAACCCACTAAAAATTCAAAGTAGGTACCTATACATAAATAAAAAATGTTCTCCACAGACGTTCGATAGTTACAAGGTCGGAACACATTCACCCAACTTGCCGCTCAGGTTCAGGTCCGGATCTATAAGATGTTGATTCGTTTTCGTCTCACTTATGCTGCGTCTGCTCGCAAATACCAACAGGGAAAAGATCCAAAGTCAGCAGAACATATCGCTGAGAGTGGTCTCCCAAGCGCCGTGGTTTGTGCATAATTCCGTCATAGCTCGACATCTGGAGATGGCTACTATTCAGGAATTTATCGACGGGCGTACTAAACGTATGTTTCTAGCATCTCCAAAACATCGATCCGTCTTGCTCACGGGCCTCCAACGGGAGACCGCTATCCAGAAAAGTACTCCTGCTATAGAACCTAAAACCCCTAGGTAGATAACTGGGTCAATAAATTCCTGAATAGTAGCCATCTTCAGATGTCGAGCTATTGACGGAATTACTCATCCATTAATCACCCGGGCCTAGACGAACCCATTGTTGTTGTCGATGTGTATTGGGGGGCCATAATTGCCAGCCTTCCTGTCTGCAGACTTTTCCGTCAGCCGTCCACTCATTGTCCAGGTGCTTAGCTGAGGTTGGTATATTCGCGCAGCTTTAGGTTAATACTGTGTTATTTCTTTATAATTACTAACATTTGTCTGCTGGATGTAGGCCTCCTTCAAGACTAGCCATCAGATTATCTGTTCTTGCGAGTCGTCCTACTCATCATTGATACGTAATACTTACTATATAATTACTCTAATTAACAATTGTGCTGTATAATTGAAAATTACTGAAATGAGCCTTTGCTTACACTGCTAGGTATATTATTATTGGTGACACTTAAATTGTAGACTGAGAGCTGGCTACACAATTTATATCTCTAACGCAGAAATGACGTGGAATTTGTAGTACCAAAATTTGTATTCGCAAGCGGTGAATTTAACAAAGTAATCGTTTAGCGAACCGATGTAATGAAAATGTCTTTGTTTTTGATTTGGCAGTAGTAACAATTTGCCAGGATCAAAGTTAAGGAAAGACGGATGAATTAAAAGGGATTAATATATAAATAATAATATTGAATTAATACAAAAATAAGACTACTTTACTTAAGACTACTAAATAATGAAGTATATACAATAAGAATACTTAGTTAAATTTATATTTTAATATTATTATCTACAATGAATGAACCAATGATATTTTATATAAATTTACTTCGCTTATTATATACAAATAGGGATGAAATATTAGTAGGAAATGGAACTCGGAGTAAAATAAGAGAGGATATGAACAAGGAGCGGTCATATTAAGGACATGAGAAAAATATAGGATTCAAATCTTCCAAGTCTAACCCACATTCACACATGTCGCTACTAATATGTTGTCAATTTGACGTAAGCTCGGCTTTGATCGGCATTTCTAATGCTACTATACACTAAATCTAATATTTTGATAATCTAACGTTTGCGATCAGCCCTCTTAAATGAGTGATTGAATTGTTAATACATGTACGAATAATAAATACACTTATCTAACGTTTATTTGTCATAGATTTACAATACCGTCTCGGAAAGCACGGTAAGCCGCCGCGTCGGTTTTGATAACGTTAATACCAACTAGAGAAATTGTTAAAAAAAAAAGGTCGCAACAATACGTCTGGTCAGTGTGGCAGAAGTAGGCTTCATCATCATCAGCATTAGCGTAGATTTAGGCCTCCCCCAAGGCTCGCCATGGTCTTATGCAACCCACATCCATCCGTCCATCTGTCGTGGTCTCCACTCTAGAAACCCCCCTTCGCTTGTCGGTTCTGCGGCAAATATATTCGGCCCAATGCCACTTTAGCTTGTTAATTTTGACAGCTACAATTTTTTACTAATGTCCCATCATTAGGAGTAGAGGTCTAGGGCTCTGTGTTAATAGTAAATACGCGTAGCCCAGTCCTTATATCTAGGTCAATGATTTAGGTCCAAAGATTATTGCAAAATAATTATAAAATATTGGTAAACAATTTGACATAACATAACTTTCACTTCATTTGGAAATTTCATAAATTAATGATAAAACTATAAAAATAAATCGCTCTAAATTTATTAACGTGATATATATATATAGTTAACGCATTCCGTTATATAACGTTTGCGCTTAAGTAACAGAATATGGCTGCTGGTTTCATTAATACCAACATCGTGAATAAGTTAAAGTCAAAGTCAAAATATCTTTATTCACGTTAACCCATTACAGGCATTTGTGACACCGCATTATTGAAATTATTTTACTCCTGTTAGTGGAAGAAGCGGCGAAGTGGTCCAAAAAGTATTTTTTGTAATCTGTTATGATTAATCTGAATAAGAAAGCTGCAAGGAAAACTCAGCTATAGCAGATTTATAAATGAAACAAATTATACAATAACAAGTTGCCAATAAAATTGACATCAGGCCCTCGCTTGCTAACCCTTTTGGCCAGCGTAGCGACTATAGGCCGATTTCTTCAATGCAATTTCCAGCAGTGGAGTCAGGACTCTGTGTCCTGGAGTGTTGATGATCAATATAATTATCAATTATATATATATATTTTTACCATTTAACACGTTTTACTATATAATAAGGTAAAATGCGGCATTAACTACAAAAACAATATTCTAAACGTATCATCTAGAATCAGGGAAACTGTAACCACAAGAGATGCTTTTTTATTATTTTTTTGTTTTATTTAATTGAAAAATTAAAAACCCTTTTGTGAAATAAAAAAGCATATTGTGGTGACACAAATTATGATAGGTTACAATAAGCCTCGAGTGAGGACATCAGATAGGCGCCCGTATTAGACTGAGAGCCCGGCGTCAAAAACCTTATCTCAATATGTAACAGATACAAATCGTCCCCTGTGCCTTTTTTTTTTTTTGATGTTTTTGTAGTTTTGGAAAAAGCTAACAATATAAAATAGAGTGAGGCAGTGTGCCTTCGTCTCGAAGCCCGGACTGTTCACCCGCACCAGTGTCGATGTGGAGAATTCACTGCTGGAGTCCTAAAACCCTTTAACTATAAAAGCCGCAGATACGAGTAGAGCAAGAATTGATGAGTTTGAGATGTAGTGTTGGCGTCGTTTGCTCAGAATCTATTGGACCGCACGACACACTAACGTTTCTTAAACTTGCCAAGGGACAGAGACTTTCTGCCGTCTGCTTTACCCGAATCCTGCAATATTTTGGTCACATTGCTAGAAGAGGTGCCGACAATCTGGAAAAACAGTAAGAGACCCGACGGCATGTTAAACACATTAGCCCCTTTACACATCCAGGCGTCCTCGTCAAGCGCGGGAAGTGCGGCGGTTACTGTTGAGAATATCAAGCTGCACAAATTCGCAATATCGGTAGAGGTTACAAATTTGCGCCGTTTGTGGTCAAGACGCCATGGAGACACTCAGCCAAGCGTCTGGCTAAGGAGTTGTCAGCGTATTAGCATCGCTATGCAGAGGGGAAATGTTGCCTGTCTTCTTGGAACTATATCTGAAGGATGTACATACTCCTATTTATATATTATAATATCCTAATTTGTTTAGAGTTTGTAGTTTATTTATATTGTATTTTTTTTTTATATATAATTAAAAATACTTAAAAAGTAAAAAATGATTCAATATAAGCTAAACCTAATAAAAAAACCTCTATAGACGACCGTTCAGGGATAGTACCAAGAAGACTGGTAACATTTCACCTCTGTATAGCTAGGCTAATAGAAATAATTGCCAGCGTTTTTTCTACTTAAATTGTAATATTGTTAGTATAATTTATCTAAAAATCCATATATAACTGTGAGTACAATTTAGCTCAAATTCCCATACAAGATCAAAAGTTTCTTTGTTTTGTTAACAGATGAGGTGAATTTTTGACGTCGAGCTCCTAGTCTATATACGAACATATTCGTATAAATATTCCGACATTACTGCACAATAAGTTAGTAAGCCAAATTCCCATAATGAACACTATCAGTTTTCTCGTTACCCTCTTTGCATGTGGTAAGTGAAAATTATTTTTAGTACCACACATTAAAAGCGGTGGTGGTTCGGTTGTAAGAACGCTTTCTTTAAAATACTCAAAAAATGCCGGTTCGAACCCCGGCATGTACCAATAAGAAATAAACTTTTCTTATGTTAAGGATTTGTCACAGATTTACAACACCACCGGAACGTGCCTCGGAGAGCACTTAAAGCCGTCACGTTCCACTAATACCAACTTATGGAATCATTAATAAATTGACATAATTAAAATTGCCTCTGAAGTTTAGAAATGTCTAGGACTCTGTGATGTATTTTACGATGGTGATTCACTATTTCCTCATTTCAACTTTAATCTCATATAATACAGTGAGTATTTATTTATTTATTCCTGTGTTATTATTATTATGTAATTATATGTATAATAGAATTAATTGTTTCATAAAGAGAATTTTATGGTTCGCTAAAATCCCGTTCGCCCTTGAACTATCAGGTCCATCGTAGTGATAATAAAAGGCCGGATGGTATGTCTCTTATACAATGGAGTGAGGGAAGATGTCTTGTCTGGAGAAGATGCCACCCGTGTAGATGACCTTTGTGCCACTTGCCACATTTCCTCTACCTCAAAAAAGGCCGGTTCGGCTGCTCATACTCGTATAGCCGAATTTAAAAACACATAAAATATAATAGTGGCATTTGGGGTTAAAACAATGGGGGTATATTCTCTTGATAGTCACAAATTTGTAAAAGAGCTGGGCAAACGAATTTATCAAGAGTGTGGCGACCTAAATGCCATAACTACCTTAAACAAAATATTTCCATTATTATTCAACGATTAATATAATAATTTATATGTATTGTATATAGTAGGTATATTTTTTATTTTGTTAGTATTAACTTGCCTGACTGTAATCCATTAAAACTCTCAAAGGTTAGCTTGCGGAAAAGGCGTAACGAGAGGGAGAGAGAAAGTCAGGTCAGAAACCACGTTTATAAAGAAGCGGATTCACATTTAGCCAACATTACTATAGGCCAATTACGACAAGTGCCAAGCTCGTCGATGTTTCCAGCGTATCAAACTCGAGAAATATCAAAAATGAATTAAAAATAAATTAAATGTATTTCATATAGGTATTTTATTCGTAGTGAATTAGTATACATTTAATATAAATTAAAATCTACCCAAATTAATAAAATTAAAAATAAACCAAACTGTAAATAAAAAATGTCCTTTAGAGACGTCCCATCCGAGATAGTCCCAAGGAGACTGGCAACATTTTCACTCTGTATAGCGAGGCTAATACGTTGGCAAATATAATTACCAGCCTTGTCTCCAGACTTTTTCGTCAGCCGCATTGACAACTCCTTGGCCAGGCGCCTTGCTAAAGGTCCCCATGGGCCCATCGTATCGACTCAGAACGGCGCAAATTCGTAACCGGTACCAAGTATTGAGGATCTCAGCAGAAAACGCCGCACTTCCCGCGCTTGACGAGGTCGCCTGGATCTGAGATGGAGCCAATGTATTTATTTAAATTAATATATATTATTATACCCTGACCAGGAATCGAACTCGGTACCTCGGACTTAACCATATTGTCATATGTACATATTAATTTTAAGTTAATTTAACTGCCTCCGTGGTCTAGCGGTTAAGTCCGTGGATTTAGACTCGGAGGTACCGGGTTCGATTCATGGACGGGACGCAAAAATATTGATAATTTTTTTCATTGAATTAATATTTAATTTATTTGTGATACATATTTCTCGACTTTGGTACGCTGGAGACATCGACGAGCTTGCCACTTGTCATGATTGGCCTGAAGTAAAGTTGGCTAAGTGTGAATCCGCTTATTTATAAGCGTGGTTTCTGACGACCCCGAAAGGGAATCGGTCGTGATGATACCTTACTTTTAATTTACTTTTATGCAATAAAGATTTATGAGTATTTCCACGAAATTGATCGAAAAATCTCTTACCTTGAGCAGAGATGACGTAAAAAATTCGAAAGTCAACACTTTTATTCTGTGGTTTATTATTTTTAATATATTTGCAGTTGTTGCCCAGAACAAGGATAATACAACTCTGCGGTTTTATTATCGGTTAGTATGTAATATTTACTTTTTACTTGTAAAAATAATTTTCTTCGCTGGCTGACATTTTTAACCCGTTGCAACGGTACGCGAAAAATTCGAACGCTACAAGGTCGTAATGGGCCAAATCTGGACATAACTGAAATGAAATTTACACGCACTGAGTTTAATTTATTTGTGTTATTGAGTTTGGAATGCCAGCAACTTCTTAATTCTGACGTGCCTGGTGGGGTACCGCTGTACTAGGTATTGCAATCTCATAGGTTCATTAGTTCATCATTACAGCCCCTAGAACGTAGCGTCCTAGACCTCCACTGCTGGAGATGGGCCTTCCAGAACATATATCTGGAGAATTTGGCCTACACTCGCCACGCTAGCCAGACGGCTTGGCGAGGATTTGATGTCAATTTTTATGACAATTTATTAACGATTCCACAAGTTGGTATTAGTGGAACCGGGACCGACGGCTTATCGTGCTCTCCGAGGCACGGGAACGGTGGTGTTGTAAATCTATGACAAATGTACTTAAGAAAAGTGTATTTCTCATTGGTACATGTCGGGGGGGTTTGAACCGACCTTTGTAGGATTTAAGGAACGCGTTCTCCAAGCCACCACCTCGCCTTCTCTCTCTCATCTCATAGGTACTCATGCTAAACTTGAAAGGTTATTAATTGATCGTTGTAGTGTGGTTCTGAATGTATCTTATTTTGTAAATCTGATACAGCTGAGTTGTCCTTGCAGATTCCTTTCTCGGTCAGATTAAACATTAACAGGGCACTGGAATCTGCTAAGCTGCTAGTCTTCTGCTAACAGCTTACTCATCATATGTCAAAACATACGTCTTTCGCTTTGTCGACATTCGTATACTCGTTTCGTATACTTTTTACTGCACCTTCTGCAAATGTTTAATTTATTTGATACTTATTGATTTGGCCGGGGCCTCTTTTACCCACAACTTTCGCATTATATCTGGTTTGTCAATCTTTTGTCGCTCAAACTTTCAACATGCCCAAACCATCGGAGTATGCATTTCCTTATTTTCGTCCGTATGCTTTCTTTCACACAGCCTAAAAAAATGCGGCAATGATATTTAAAAAAAAATGATAATTACACAAATTTTGGTTATCTAATAGCAGTTGGTTCATCGCCTTAACCTTGGTTGCATCATTTTTATTGTATTACGAAGTGTTTTATTTTGTTGATTTTGGCGTAATTATTTTAAAGATTTTTGGAGCAATATAGTCATAGACGTATATAATATAAAATTATAACTACTGAACAATAAGTAGTGTTTCCTAATCTTGGTCTTAGTCTTGCAGTTTTAGTATTTTAAGCGGTGTTTTTTTTATATAAATGCAAACTTACAATATAATTATCTCCTTGAAAGTAAAAATTGGCTATTGACATCATTGTGAAAATGGCACATACTTTCAACGAGAACAACAAATAGGTATAGGCTGACTGATGATGGCAATTTGAGTCCAAAGTTCGTAGATAAACCTAGTAAAGTGTATCCACACGTTTCGGGATCAGGCTCGAATTGCCGTCATGCCCAGTCTAGCCGGCATAATGTTAGGGACTGATGTCAGTCAATGTTTGATTCCGGTTGCTAAAATTCATGGACCTGGCGCGCCATTTACCATCAAGTTCACATGTCGTGCCCCTAGTTTTGATATTGGTCTTGTTCGGATATTATATGTATAACCATTCCAAATTTCAAATTGAACCAGTAGTTCTCGAGGTAGTAGTTTGCGGACAGACAGTAAAGTCTCATAGGGTTTCCATGATACAATTAAAAATAAATATATATTTTTAGTCAGAAAAAAGTATCATCACGACCGTTTCCCTTTCAGGGTGGTCAGAAACCAGGCTTATAAATAAGCGGATTCACATTTAGCCAACTTTACTGCCGGCCAATCATGACAAGTGGCACGCTCGTCGATGTCTCCAGCGTACCAAACTCGAGAAATATAACAAATAAATTAAACATTAATTAAAAGTATTTATTAACATTAATATTTTTTTTATGTCCCGACCAGGAATCGAACCCGGTACCTTCGCGTCCTAATCCATAGACTTAACCGCTAGACCACGGAGTAGTCAGCAAGACCAATAATAACAGTGCAAGACCAAGACCGAGACAGGCCAAGTCTTGGTCTTTTAAAACGTCTACGAAACGGGTGTTAAGATACTTCAATATAAGGCTATTTAGTGATGCAAATGAATTATTATAATAGATTATGGTCTGCCGGGCCCTGTCATTTAGAAATGTCTAGAAACTGGTTTGTGTGATATTATGGGTTGACGATAGTGTTTTTAATATTCTAGCGATATCAATAGTTCTAATCATAGAGTATTTTTTAAACAGGTCATTACAGAACTACATAGATTTACCACTAGACGATTGCACAAATGTTTTTGCAACAGATTGGTACGATAAATCGAAGCCTACAGTATTTTTTGCCCACGGATTCACAGGAGGGCCTGATGGACCCGCAGTGCAGGGTGTTATCCAAGCGTACCTTAATAAAGGGACCCATAATGTAATACTTCTCAATTGGGAATATCTCGCGTCAGTACGAAAAGCAAACTACGCTGTGTCCTATTTAAATTGGGCATCACCAAATGCAAAGGAGGTTAGTATGCAAATATAACTTAAAATCTTAATATTTATTTAAAAACCTAATTGCAAAGGTGGACCTAATTATCGCTAGGCATTCTCTGACAGCCAAACCTTTCGGACATTTAGACAGTATAGATAGTAGGTGCACTATTAATTAGGTTAATATATATCAATATATACATACCAATATTTATTTATTTATATAAAACTATTGCACAAAAAACAAAGGCGGACCCGTAGACATTCTCTGACAGCTAAACCTTAGGGACAAAGAAGAATGGTCACTGTGGACACACCCCAAGAGTTTTACGATCACCATCAACGATAAGATCAATTAATAAAAGATTATAATCTGATCATTAATTTCCAGTATTTAAAATAATTTTAGAAGTTTGTAAAAAAAGGTTCTCATAACTTTTGTAACATACACATCATACATCTTCACACTGAATCCCTTGCGGGTAGGCAGAGACAATTGAGCGCCACTTTACACGATCACGACATACCTCTTTCGCTTCGTCGACATTCATTAATCTCTTCATACATGCCCTTTTGTTACGAAGGCTTTTTAGTGCACCTTCAGCCAGTGTTTTATTTATTTGATCGTGATATGTGAGTCTCGGTCTGCCAGGGCCTCTTTCACCCACAACTTTCGCATTATATATCTGGTTCGTCAATCTTTCTTCGCTCATTCTTTTAACATGCCTGAACCATCGTAGCATGCCTTTCCTTATTTTTGTCCCTATACTTTCTTTTATACCTACCCTTTTCCGTATTTCGACGTTACGTATGCAGTCCGACAAAGTGACGCCGCATATCCGACGTAATGATCTCATTTCTACTGCATTAACTTTACTCTCATGCGTATTCTGACATATCCACGTTTCGCTTCCATACATACTTACTTTTGTAACGTGTTGATTATTCTGTCTTTTCTGTATTTTTTGTCCACATTATGCAGAAAAAAATAACTTATACATTTAAATGGATTATTTATGCTTATCTGGATTCAGATTTAAAATTAAGAGAGATCCTTGCCGTTTCATACAATTTTAAAAGAAAAATAAAAGGCTATATGGTATTGAATGCTTTTCATTCATCGCATGAACAGAATAAAATAAAAAAAGTGATAGCGACGAATGTCGATCTATAGATAGCGTTGCGGGCAAAGAGAATTTATTTATAAATAACTTTAAGTTTATTAATCTTATGTATTTAGAACCTCAAGCTGTGCAAATACGCCAACCCCGGTACAGGTTACAAGTTTGCTCCGTTTGGAGTCGAGACGTGGGACCATGGCGTCTGGCCAAGGGGTTGTCGAAACGGCTAGCAAATCTAAAGACAGAAAGGCTGGCAATTATTTCTGCCTTAATATTGTATGTATTAGCCTCGCCAGTTTTCTTGGAACTTTGTCTGATGGGACGTCTTTTAAGCACATTATAGATGGTTTAATTTTTTACTAGGTTTAGTTTAATTTGAGCGTTCTAGACCTCCACTGTTGGAAATGGGCCTTCCAGAACATATATCTGAAGAATTAGGCCTATACTCGCCACGCTGGCTAATGTGCTCTCCGAAACACGGGAACGGTGGTGTTGTAAATCTATGACAAATGTTCGTAAGAAAATTTGATTTCTCATTGGTAAATGCCGGGCGTTTAAACCGAGCTTTGTAGGATTTTAAGGAGAGCCACCACCGCGCCTAGGTTTAGTTTATATATGTTCAATTTTATTTAAGTAATTTGTAATTATTATTTTATTTTTTTGGAATAAATTAATATATGGAAGTTACCAACAGAGTAAAAAAAGGTATGCGTAATTTACAATGATAGAGTTTAAAGGAAGTTTTGTTGGAGACATTGACATTAAAATTTGATCATTATTATATCCATATTATAATATGGAGAACGCAATGAAATCCACTTTTTGTTAAGGTCCTATTAGGTTAAAGACCTTTACGCGAATTGAAGGTTTCCAAACTAAAAATAGACACAATAACAAAGAGTTATGTATAGAATGGAAACCTATAGATATGAATATAGAAACACGTAAACACAAATAACATTCTTATGTACATACTCGTACGAGTATGTCTAGCAATAACGTAGCTTAAAAACGCTCTGCTTGGTGAGGCGGAGTTGTACGATTGTACCGTCCGAAAACCAATCGTCGAAGATCAATTACATCTATCAGAAATGTCAAAAACTAGGCGGAATGCTCAATATTTTGACATGTCTGACAGACATAATTGATAATAGACGATTCGTTTGATTGTGCACTTCGCGTCACCCCGCTGCTGGTGCATTAATATGTGCATACACATCTTCACGCCAGTTCCCTTGCGGGGTAGGCAGAGCCAATTGAGCGCCATTTGACACAATCACGACATACCTCTTTCGCTTCGTCGACATTCATTAACCTCTTCATACATGCCCTTTGGTTACGAAGACTTTTTAATGTACCTTTAGTCAGTGTTTTATTTATTGGATCGTGATATGTGTGTCTCGGTCTTTCTTTTGCATCTGGTTCGTCAATCTTTATTTGCTCATCCTTTCAACATGCCCGAACCAGCATGCCTTTCCTTATTTGTCCCTATTTATGTATTAATATGTCCGGGTATAAATGTAGAACTGAATTTGCACACAAGCTTTGCCGATTCAGCTGCCGCTGTCTTCGTCCCCCATTTCCCCCTCGATGGCTTCACCCCTACCCTTCAGGTTAGGTCTGCTGCCGTTGAGTAGAGTTTTGCTTCGCATGCTTGAACGCGGCGAACGAGTCCCTTCACTCCGTAGCCACGACTCAGACTTAGCTGTTAAGGCACGCAGGGCCAACAGTGAAATAGACACGGTTTATAGAGTTTTAGTCTGTAGGCGCCTTGGGGTCCCCTTATGAGGCCTCACGGTGAGTCGGGCATGCGAGCTCTGCGTTTGCTCATCAGGCTGGGGTCGTATCATTGATGATTTTGCGTTTTCCGTCTTTAAAAAAAACATAATGCACGCAGTATGAGTCTGTAAGCTCAAGGTCATACAACGAAATCAATAAAGAAAATTCCACAGACCTTTTAAATAAATACAAGGTTAAAAAAAATAATTACGACTAGACGGATATGCTTCTGTCCGTTATTGAATAGTATTAGCTTGATCTGGTCTAACTTGTTTTATTTTATTTTTTATTTTAAGTATTTTGTAAGTAGGCATAGGACAATAAATATAACGTATTCTGTGCTTTTACATGTCAAAAAAATTAATCAATATAACGAAAAGCTTATTTTCTGGGAAATAGCTTTTATTTGGAGCAGCACATTACAACCCAAATATACATAATTATAATCTTTAAATTATAGCTGCTGTAAATAGGCATTGTCATATTATAAACTAAGACATACACAATTATAAAATAAATACACCAAGAATTATAGCTGCTGTAATGAGGCTTTGTCATACTACAAGCTAAGACGAAAACAATTATGAGGATGTCACTAAGATTATAGCTGCTGTAAAGTGGTTATTAGGTTAGCCCATTTTCAATGCACTTAGATCAATTTTCTTGATATTTTTAAGCTTGGAGTAAGAGTCGCTGGTGCCTTGGAAAGATTATTTACATCTGGACTAGATCGAAATACAACGCATTGTATTGGTCATTCGCTGGGCGCACAAATCTTTGGTATAGCTGGTAACACTTTGGCTAGAAAAGGAATATATTTGCCTTGGTAAGTCATCCCATCCTATTATTTATTATACTTATAGCCTTCACTAAGACTTATGCTGTATAAATGACATTATGGAACTGCACATACCAAAGGCTGAGATAATCTGCTATGCAGATGATACTGTCCTTATTTTTAGTGATGCTTCTTGGGAGAAAGCCCTGAGGGCGGCTGAGTCGGGAATGGCGAAGGTGTCTGTTTGGTTAAACCACAACCTGCTTAGTCTTAACTATAATAAAACCCACTTTTTGTCCTTTCACAAAACTGCAGCTTCAGCTCCGTATCTTTCTCCGGAGCTAAAAATCCACTCATGTACTGCTTTAGCTGGATTGGGGTGCTCCTGTGTTGGTATTGCCAGATCAGATTCATCAAAATACCTAGGTGTCATAATAGACGACAGACTTACCTTTAGTGGTCATATAAACGCAACAAAAATATATAGCAATATGTAATTTTATTTACTTTGACATTCGGAAGTTTTCGGCTCTAACTCTTTTTGGTTTTAAACGGGCGTCCGACACGAGATACGTCAAGGACAATTTTGCCTATCCCTCTTTTTTCGACGACAAATTCCTTTGCTCCTCTCACAACTTACTTCTTTCGGTCCCCTTTCATCATTCCGGATTTGTTTTAAATTATTTTGTCGTTGTCGCCACAAATTTATGGATCAACTATGGATCATGGAGCAACTACCACATCTACGCTACCTGAAAAGCTTCTCACACTGTTAGTAAGTGTCTATATAATATAGTAGGTATATACTCTAAATTAATTTAAAAAAAAAAAAAAACATTTTTTTTAACTGCATCCGTGGTATAGAGATTAAGTCCGTAAATTTAGACTCGGAGGTAATGAGTTCGATTCCTGGTCGAGACACAATAATGTTTATTAATTTAAATAAATGAAGTTAATTAATATTTAATTTATTTGTAATATTACTCAAGTTTGGTACGCAGCTTGCCACTTGTCATGATTGGACTATAGTAAAGTTGACTAAATGTGACCACCCCGAAAGGTAGCGGTCGTAAAAATACTTTTATTTTATATTTAGGTATTTTTTTTTTTAACTATAATTTTGTTTTTTTCAATATGTGTTATAATGTAAATATATGATTTAAGAAATATAGATATTGTTAAAATTATAATCAAATCGCTGCGGACAATATTTACTTTTTCCAAATGATTACGAAGACCACGAGTGACTTTAAAAAGTAAAAAAAAAAACATATTATTTGACGTAAGCTCGGCTTTAAAGTAAAGTATAGTAGGTAGGTATAGTAAAGTATCATCACGACCGTATCCTTTTCGGGGTGGTCTGAAACCACGCTTATAAAATAGAAGATTGGCATTTAGTCAACTTTATTATAGGCAAGCTCGTCGATGTTGAGTTTGAGAGACAATGAGCTCGGCTATGATCGGCGATACATAAACAGAAAACGAATACTTATATTTTCGTTACTTTTTATTTTTAAAAGGAATTGTATGTTTATTATATATATACTATATATTAAAAATATTTCAGCTTTAGTTTTTCGAATAATATTTAGTTTTTGTATACTTAAAGAAAATTATTATTGTTATTTTTTATAGGCAATAAAGGCTACTGTGGTAATGTGATGGTCGCCTATAATAGGTGCTAACTAACTTCTGATGTTAAGTACAAATAAGTGTGTGATGTTAGCACTGTTGGCTACCCTATTATAAATAAATAAATAAAACTACATTGGTGTAACTACAGTACAAGCCGCCTGGCCAGCGTGGCGAGTGTAGGTCAAATTCTCCAGATATATGTTCTGGAAGGCCCATCTCCAGCAGTGGAGGTCTAGGACGCAGTATTCTAGGGGCTGTAATCAATAAATGAATGAAAGGTACAATAACAATTAGAATAGAAATGAATTGTGAATGTTTATTGCATCTTAAAAAGTGTGAATATACTTGTCTTTTAAATACACTTCTGTTGGGTGCCTGACGGATACTAAGAGGTAGGCTGTTCCATAATGTTAATTATTAATATTAATATCAGATACCTAGCGGATACATACGCCGGGGATTAATCCTATTGTATTACCCGTTTAAATACTAGCGTATAGAACATACACGTACCTCCCATGTTTGTCTTTAAAATAGGATCGTCAGAACGTAACGTACGAGTACTGTATTTAAGTAGTAATATTTGTTTCAACCATAGTCATATAATTATGCGGACCAGCAAACTATAACTCATAGATTTAATTTACCAAAGCAAAAAATATTTGCTTTAGAAATTATGACTTCAGGTAGAACTAATAAATAATAAAATAAGATTATTTTATTTTAAAGATAAAAATCATTTATCTTAAAAGAATTACGAGTATTAATTGATCTCGCTCGACGAGGCTCAATCTACTGATTAAGGCCTCCTCCAAGTCCTCTGGCCGCCAACCCAAGGAACCTCCCACCGTTCCAGTCGCCGATCCAGCCGCCGCTGTCTTCGTTCCCCATTTCCCCCTCGATGGCTCCATCGCAACAATGAAGTTTCTGTAATTAAAAATGGACCCGATTGTACCAGTTTTATTTTAAAGGTCAGCCGTAAGCAACTGTATTTGTATGTACGCGTAGGGATAGTGGCTACGGTATGTGGATGCATATTTTGGCCTGTGCGAGTGGTTCGGTTGCGGAATAGAGAAGAAGGGATAAGGTTGTGGAGCTCTTCAGAACATTCACCGTAGTATAGCTTGTAGAACACGCTCAGGGAGGCCACATCTCGGCGAAGCTGCGGCGATTCGAGAGTTTTGGACACTGTAGTGTCCACTATTCGAATAGCCCGCCTCTGTAGGACATTGAGAGCATCTGTAAGGTACTTAGCGGAACCATCCCAGAGGTGAGAACAGTATTCCACGCATGACCTTATTTGCGCTTTACAAATCATAAGCCGGTTGTTGTCCGATAGGTGGCGCGCAACAGCGCTGATTTGTGGGGCATACCGACCGAGAGATGAAGCAGTCGAACTTAGCCCCCTGGGTTCGTGAGCCACACGGGCGCTGTTATACCAGTAACGGCGCCCAGCACTAAACGTGCATGAATTACTGGCGGGTGGTTACCCGCTGAGATCCTGCCGTGGAAAACGGGGGACTGCCCCCATCCCCAACCCACGCCCATTATATTATAATATTAAATGGTGAGCAATTGGAGATCATGGAAAGTACAGTATTCTTAGGTATAACAATAGATTCCAAACTCCAGTGGGGTGCTCATATTGCAGCACTATCCAAAAGGCTGAGCTCAGCGGCGTATGCCATTAGACAGGTGAGGCGTGTGACAGATGTTGATACTGCTAGATTAGTTTATTTTAGCTATTTCCATAGTATTATGTCTTATGGAATTTTACTGTGGGGAAATGCTACTGACATTGAAACTATCTTTATTTTACAAAAGCGGGCTATTCGATATATTTATAATTTGACCGCTCGCACTTCGCTAAGAGATAAGTTTAAGGAGTATGATATTCTTACAGTGGCATCTCAGTATATTCTAGAGAATATTATGTATGTCCACAAGAATATAAAACAATTTAAAAGGAATTGTGACTTGCATTCTCGCAACACACGCAATAATCACAAATTAGCTTTGCCTCACCTACGCCTCAGTAAAACTAGTAAGTCTTTTTTGGGACTTGGTGTTCGTTTTTATAACACACTCCCAAAGGAACTAACTAGCTTGTGTTTAGATAAACTAAAAATTCATGTCAAACGTCGACTTATAGGCAAGGCCTATTATAAGATAAATGATTTTATTAGTGACAAAAATGCCTGGTAGATGTGCAAATGTATATTATTAATATATTTTGGACACCTGTTACTGTTGGTGTATGTTTATATTTAGGTCAATTCAATTGTATTGTAATAAATTTAATATAATTTATTTAAATAATTATAACAATGTGATGTGACAATACAAAAGAGCCCGAGAAGGCCAAATTGTAATAAATGATTTGACTTTCACTTTGACTTTGATTAGGCATCCGGGCCTGGACGACCCCACTGTCTGTCTGTCTGTCTGTCATACCGACCGAGGGTACCGAGCGATAGAAATACTATTACTTCCATAAAATCATAAATTTAGTTCAGCTAATAAGTAACACGACATTCAATGACTGTTAGGCGGTACGAAGTTCGCTGGGTCAGCTAGTATAGTATATATTAAGATCGTGTATTTTTGGAATGATAATCTTAATCCAGTGTACAGTAAGCTGGACTGTATGTCTATGGTCTAGCGTGGATTATTGCACTATTTGTTTTCAGGATAACAGGGTTGGATCCTGCGAATCTCAGTTTCGAAAGTCGACCCTTACCTACAAGGTTAAACGCCGGGTCAGCGATTTATGTTGACATTCTTCATTCTGACCCTAGCAAGTATGGGTACAAGAGGTCCCATGGCACTGTGGATTTCTGGCCAAATTACAACTTGAGAGGCCAAGTACGACAGCCTGGTTGCGACTCGACAAACCATTCCATGTTTTCTGTTGAAGGTAAATAAAATAAACTAAATATATTTAGGTCCAACACATAACTCTAATTGGTTCAATCAGAGCAAATAATCAAAGTAGTAAACCTGTTTTTTGGATCTACTGAACATTTTTGTAACCATAATTCACAATGTATATGTTTGAACCGCAAAGAGCTTCGTTTTTTTTTTTTTTTTATTTTTTTTTTTTATACTAACACGACATGTGACCTTGCACCCACCTGATGGTAAGTGGCGCGCGAGTTCCATGAATGCAACTGGAATGTCTCTAAGACTATGCCGGCTTGACTGGGCATCACGGCAATTCGAGCATGATCCCGAAACGTGTGGATACACTTTACTGGGTTTATCGGCACGAACGGTGGATACTTTCCCGCCCTAGCAGACTGGTTAAATTACCACCATCAGTCCGCCTACCACCTATTTGTTGTTCTCATTGAAAGTATGTGCCATTTCAAATTGCCTATTTTTACTTTCAAGGATAACTAATATTGTAAGCTGCCATGTGATATTTCTAAAAAAAAACACCGCTTGAAACAAAACTTTACGGTTACATTCGTTTGTAATACGTTCCATTTCACGAAAAACAAATTAAAAAGTTAAATATACATAGAAGTATTATGGATCAAAGGCCATTATAAGTGGCAAGCTCGTTGATGTTTTAGCGTACCAGACTCGGAAATATAACAAATAAATATTAGTTATTAAATCGAACCCGGGACCTCAGCGTCTTGCGTATTTGCGGTGGTAACCACTAGCCCATATTGTATTCTAATCTAAAAAAATTACTTTAAACTCATAAAGTGTACTTTTTTTTTAAACCGGATTAATTTATATAGTGTACATTTAGGATGATTTATTTGTTTTTATCTGTAATCAGGGAATTCATTTATTCATTACAGCCCCTTAGAAACAGCGTCCTAAACATCCACTGTTGGAGAGTTTTCCAGAACATATATCTGGATAATTTGGCCTACACTCGCCACGATGGCCAGACGGGTTGGCGACGATCTTATGTCAATTTTAAATTACAATTTATTTACGATTCCACAAGTTGGTATTAGTTGAACCGCGACCTACGTCTTAACGTGCTTTCCGAGGCACACGAACGATGGCGTTGTACATTTATGACAAAACGTAAAAAAAAAACTCATTGGTACATACTGGAGGGGTTTGAACCGACCTTTGTAGGATTTAAGGAAAGCGTTCTTACAACCAAGCCACCACAGCGCCTTTCAGTAGAATGATATTGACTAAATAGGGATCTACCATGTCTAGCTCCCTAGAGATTAGCAAAATCCGAAGGCAGGCAAAATATATTTGGAGCCCTAATACAAAGTAGGTATAATACGTTATGCACAGCGTGTTTTATTAGTTTTTTTTTTTTCTTTACAAACATTTAAATCTAACATTTTGACCGCCTCCGTGGTCTAGTGGTAACAAACGTTGCCGTGAACTCGGGAGGTCGTGGGTTCGATTCCCACCGGGGGCAAGTTGTACATTGTATATTTTGTCTCGGTCTGGGTGTTTATATGTATAATATGTATATATTTACAAAAAAAAAAAAGTATTATATGTAGTTTATCAACCATCTAGTTTCCGTAACACAAGCCTCGTAAACTTACCACTGAAACTAGATGGCGCTGTGTGACCTGTCTGGAAATATTTATTATTATTATAACATAACAGCCTCAGCTAATTCGTTAGTAAGTGTTCTTCACATATGGTTAATACAATAAATATACAAAAATACCTAAATAATTTGCAGTAACAATAATAATTAAGAGAGATATCAATCCTCACTATATCCTAAAAAAGTAGTAGGAATGTAATGAATCCACTCGATAATGTTCTATAATAATGTTTTCCAAGAAAAATACAATAAATAATATAACGAATCAAATTTTCGTTTTACAATAACGTAGGATTACCGATAACCGATATCATTGGGCATAAATAAAATAAAATAAATAAAAAATAAATACAAATAAGTGGTAAAAGTAAAGTATCATCACTACCCTTTCAGAGTGGTCAGAAACCACGCAGATTCATATTTAGCCAACTTTACTATATCATGACAAGTGGCAAGCTCGTCGATATCTTCAGCGTACTAAACTCGAGAAATATCACAAATAAGTTAAATAATAATTAAATGTATTTATTTTAATTAATAAATATTTTTATGTCCCGGCCAGGAATCGAACCCGGTACCTCCTAAGGTTCTAAATCTACCACGGAGGTAGCAATGGTGTAATAATTTACAAAAAAAATATTTAAAAAAATACTCAAATTGAAACATCTATCGAATCGAATCTTGTTCAAATCGAATTTTGTTGAATATTCTTAGGTAGTTTATTTATAGAAGAGAAAAGTCGAATTTTCGTTTTTTTCATTCCATTTCATTAATTTATCACCGTAGGCACCGTCTGGAACACTTTGGTTAAGTCAATTACATAATACTTTATAACCAATATGAGTTACCTACAGTAAACGACACAACACGATAAAAACCAGAAACGTCCTAATCCATCAATGCAATTATGGAAGAGCCATATTAAATGTGCATAAATAATAAAACACAGAAAATAAAATTTAAATACTAATTATTATTATTATTAAATACTTTATTGCACTTTACTTAAAAGTATGTACAAAGGCGAACTTAAAGCCATAATTTCAAACTACACACATCAAAAGTGTCTAGGGATCAACATATATTTTTGCAATAACTTTTCTCCTGATTGATATTCATTAAAATTTTCTTTAAGGATTGATCAAATAAAATGTTTTCGTTTGTCTACAGTAACGATAAACCAAGTCACCTTTGCATTAGTAAAAAAAATTGCCATTTTCCTAATAAAGGGATTTTTGACATTTGAACCACAAACATTAAAGTTCGAAAAAAAGACTGAAATAACAGTTTTTTTTTTAATTTTATTGGGTAACTTAAACAATTAATAATCCGTGTTTCTACCGCGAACACTAACAACACAAGAACATCGGTTTGGCATACTCAAAATGAGTTCATCCAAATCACGCTGTGGAATGGCCGCCCATGTTCGTTGCAACAACAAAAAAAGGTCTTCTTGCGACTGGATACCCTCCATATTCGGCAGAGCTCTTCTCTGAAGAATATCCCATGCATGCTTAATCGGGTTCAAGTCTGGCGACTGAGCAGGCCAGGGCAGGACATTGATGTTAGCTGCGGCGAGAGTCTGTCTTACAACTCTTGCGGTGTGCGGTCGTGCATTATTATGCATTAACTGAAATAAGGGACCGATATGCACTTGTAGAGGAACGATGACGTCTGATACAACCGTCTCAGCATAAATTTGAGCGTTGAGGTTGCCTCTGATCCAAATCAACTCAGTTCTTCCGCCGATCGAAATACCCGCCCATACCATGATGGTTCCACCACTATAAGGATGGACTTCCTGGCAGGATTTTAATCGCTGTTGGCGTCCAGGGGTTCTCCAGTGTCGTATACGTCTTGTATCCGGCCTCATACCAAAACGAGACTCATCAGAAAAGCACACGAAACGCCATTGTTCTTCTGTCCAATTTCTGTGTTCAAGAGCCCATTGATATCGAGTCCTACGATTGTGCATTGCTATAGGTGGTACCCGTAGCGGTCTTCGGGAATGAAGGTTCACTTCATGCAAGCGGTTTCTGACTGTTTGGTCGCTAATTAAGTTCCCTGAAGAGCGATGAAGGCTCACGGCTAACATCATGGCGGTTATTGTTGGAGTTCTTCGAGCTGTGATTTGAATGTATCGGTCTTGTCTCCGTGTGGTGCAGCGATACCGTCCTCCATGGCGCTCAGCCACGGTACCAGTGGTTCGGTAACGTGTCCAAAGTCGACTGATAACACTCTGACTTGTATTCAGAGCTAAAGCCACAGTACGTTGCCGGGAACCAGCTTCTATCATTCCCACGGCTCTGATCATTTCTTCCCTGCTTAAATGACGTCGCCGCTCCATAATAACGTTGGTTTTAATCAGTAGTAGGGAAACAGTAGCACTAATAATGTCTTCAATGCGTCTTATGTTTTTATAGGGAAAATATTGACAGCTGATTTTCATCTTTTACTCGAATTTGATTGACAGTTCCTGTTTTAAATTATGAAATGCACCAAAAAGGATCCATATAAATTTATAAAATCATAAATTTATTACAAAGCCACATCTCAATCACAAGAAATCCGCATAAACATGCTTGATCCCTAGACTTTTTTGATGTGTGTATGTTAAAATTAAAAAGTCTAGTACTTACTACTAAGGTACTACTATGATCTAATATAATATATACATATATTTATTACAATTCAATTCAATTCGATTCAATTCAATTCAATTCAATTCGTTTATTTTTGCAAGTAGGCATAGTACAAAAAGATATGTATTCTGCACTTTTACACGTCAATTTTTACAATATTGATATAAAACGATATAATTTTATAGTACATATTGGTGAATCTGGAGCAGTACATGATAACCATCAGTTGGAAAAAGAAACAATAAAATAACAAAATTATAAATACTGCTGTAGATAGGCATTGTCACACTATAAGCTAAGACAGACACAATTATAAGAATATAAATGTCAATGTCAGTTAAGATAATAGCTGCTGTATATAGGCATTGTCATACTATAAGCTAAGACAGACACAATTACAAAAATAAAAAAATAAATGTAAATGTCAGTTAAGATAATAGCTGCTGTAAAGAGGCATTGTCATACTATAAGCTAGAACAAACAATTATAAAATAAAAAAAAAGGAAAAGGTAACTTAAAATTATAGCTGCTGTATAAAGGCATTGTCATACTAAACTGTCTATAACTAAATACAAATTGTGTAATAAATGAATGTGAACACTACAATATGTCAAATAACTAATATTATTAAACATAGAAATCAAAATTCTCTGCATTGTCCCAAAGGTTGGCTGCTAGAGAATGCCTAGCGGCATTAAGCCCGCCCCTTGTACATAGTGCAATAAAGTTTTAAATATATAAAAAATAAAATAAATCTGCCACAACGGCATCGTCATTAAAAGTTAATATCCAGTTTATTTTTTATGGATAATTAATCCCAAATATATTATAATGCCAAGCCGTATGGCCAGCGTGGCGAGTGTAGGCCAAATTCTCCAGATATATGTTCTGGAAGGCCCATCTCCAGCAGTGGAGGTCTAGGACGCTGTGTTCTAGGGGCTGTACTGATATTATAATGATTACGCTTTTTCTATATTCCTGTATATTTTATTTTCAGATTTGTGTGACCACAATAGATGTTGGCAACTGTGGGCGGATATATTGAAATATCCAGGCTCGATTATAGGAAGCTACGGCAAGAATTACAGGGCATGGAAAAATTCCTCCCCGAGCGAACGAAGCTCGACCACCGTGGAAATGGGAAAATATTATGACAACGTGTAAGTTATTTATAACCCTTTATTATTACAGCCTAGAACACAATGTATTTAAAAAGCTTCACTGTATTAGTATTATCATCGCCACGCGTCATTTACGGTTTGGCAATGGTATGTATTTAATTTTACAATTTGTTAACCATTTCGTAAGTTCGATTTAAAAAATAAAAAAATATAGACGTTGAATCGATAAATCATCAATGATACGCCCCCTGCCTGAAGGGCCAACGCGGGTGGGGGTCGCATGCCCGACTCATCCGTGAAGGCTCCTAAGGAGTCCCCAGGGCGCCTACGGACTAAAACCCTATAAACCGTCTCTCTTTCACTGTTGGCCCTGCGTGCCTTTACAGCTAAGTCTGAGTCGTGGCTACGGAGTGAAGGCACTCGTTCGCCGTCAAATAAGATCATAGAATAGCAACTACGCTTACAAAAGCGGCTGGCTTACCTTTTTTTTATCATTTATTTACTTTCCAATATATATAACTTATTAATTTATTTAATGCGACACCAAAATACCTCAAGGATAAATTTGCCTATCTTTCTTCGTTTCACGACAAATCCCTTCGTTTTTCTCACAACTCACTTCTTTCTGTCCTCTTGCATCATTCTGGATTTGTTTCAAATTCTTTTACAGTTGTTGCCACAAATTTATGGAACAATCTCCCTGTAAACACAAGGCAAGTGTCTACCAGATCTTCAAAAATTTCGTCGATCTACACTTTCTAAATAGCTCCCAACAATGTTAATAAGTGTACCTATATATGTATATTTTTGTGTATGCATTAGTATTTAGTATATTAATATTACAGTATATATAAAAGTATATTATGTAAGTATATATAATTATGTTGAATTTATCCTACTATTAATATTTATTTCATTGCACCTATAAATGTTCTAATTTGTCCCCAAGGTTTGGCTGTCAGAAAATGTCTACGGGCATTATGTCCGCCTTTGTACTTTGTGCAATAAAGTTTTTAATAAATAAATAAAATAAATAAAAGCCGAAATATGCATCCACATACCATACCCAAAATCCCTACTTGTACTCATAAATTTTTGAGACTCTTACATCTGTCGCACACTGAAGATGTGGAATGCTCTCCCAGCCAGTGTGTTTCCCCACTCTTATAACCCGGAGGCCTTCAAGCGAAGTGTGAAAAAGCATCTTGTTGAAAAAGCATAGTGGTAGATACTGATGCCGGTCGTTGGTGACTGGCATCAATTGCTCCCATTCTTGGACCTTGCGTACCGCTTACCATCAGGTGGGCGCGATGTCACATGTCGTGTTCAGTATAAATAAAAAAATGTTTAAAAGTGTAAATAACAGTTTTTCAGAATAAATAATTTTAGAAATAGTATGCTATTAGGTTGCAGTAATATTGCATATTTAATGGATATATGTATTTGTGTTTCAGTATACCTGGCGATTATTTCTTCGTGACTGCAGCTGCTTCGCCTTACGGACTCGGATTAAATGGTTTTCACGAAACCAAAAAATAAATTTGATTTTCCCGTTATGGAAAACTAGCCTAGCCTTCGCTTATAAAGGATGTCTAGTGACAAAATTCGGATTTCAAATTTGAATATTATTATTGTTGAGCGGAGAAGGTGAGAGGGGGTCGCGCAGGGCTGTCGGATTGTTTAGTCGCGATGTCGCAGTGGACGGGTGAACAACGTGTTTATTTCAAAGCCAACGATTCCGTGCTCTTCGAAGGTTTTAGTACCGATAGAATGAATCATGTAAACAATCCAGCCAACATTACAGAACTAAAGGACAATATCGTTCTATAAGTAAATGATATTCCACCGTAATACGGGTAGCGCGGAATGCAGTTGACATTTTCCGCGAGTGTGCATTGGGGAACATATTTATATAAATGTTTACTTATTATGTAAAGGGCTTACAACTGTCTAGAACGAACGAGATTAGGGACCTCGGCATAATTCTTTAGTTCTTAGTAAGCTACTCTTCCAGTCTCATATCGATCACATAGTTGCTAAGGCATCTAAGGCGCTGGGATTTCTAATTAGACAGGAACGTACGTTTGAAAATGCCAAGACTCTAAAGTTACTTTATTGCACACTTGTACGTAGCCATCTTGAATACGCATCTCAGGTGTCGAACCCAAAGTATAAAATTTACTCATCTCGTATAATCCATTCAAAGGCCTTTGATACATTTGTCGTAAGACTCGTCAGAACTACCTAAGTTACGAAGACAAATGTAAACGGCATCCTTTTGCCTCTCTCCGAACGTCGCACTATCACAGACGTGTTATACTTGTTCTCGATACTTACCTCCAGGATTGACTGTCCCAGTCTTCCAAATCTCTGTAAGCTGCAGGTTACGAAGTCGTCCAGAGAACGGAGACTATTTCTTATCCCATTCTCCAAAACTAACTACCAACATAATTCGTTCATAAGCAGGACATGCAGTTATGTTAATGATTATTGCAACGACTTTGATCCATTTATATTATCTCCGACAGCTATACGACGCATTCTTACAAAACGTTTCGCCACTATGTAGTTTATTGTTCCTAGTTTTAAGTTTAGGTTAATTTTACTTTAGGTTTCGTGTTGTTATTGCATATGTTAAATTAAAAAGAAAAAAAACAATTTATGGGTTTCGTCATCAAAAAGTTTGATAACCGCTTTACCATTGAAATAATTTAATATTTAATATTCCATAGCGACTTTAACAGTCGAAACCTATTGATTGAAGATTTGAGCCTG
The DNA here is from genome assembly GCA_910589645.1 of Tinea semifulvella. NCBI lineage: Eukaryota > Metazoa > Arthropoda > Insecta > Lepidoptera > Tineidae > Tinea > Tinea semifulvella. Next base: position 7,692,472 of record OU342595.1, on the reverse strand, counting down.
TCTCAGTATTTAATGCAAATGATGACGTCGTATAGGCACAAGGAAGGATTTACCAGACGGAATATGTTTGTAAGAGCGTGGTGACCGCGACAAATGTCGCTCAATTGTCCCTGTCCATCACGCATTTTTCTATATTTTTTTTATATTACCACGATATGTGAATTTGCGCCCATCTGATGGTAAGTGGCGCCCAAGGTCCATGAATGTTAGCAACTGAAATCAGACACTCATGACCGACACTATGCCGGCTTGACTAGGCATGACGTAATTCGAGCCTGATCCCGAAACGTGTGTATATTTTACTGGGTTTATTAGCACGAACTTCCTTGCCCCAGCAGACCTATTTATTTTTTAATTAAACCGAAGCTTAAAGATAATAATGAATATTAAGTGAATATAACAATATAATTGCAGAGTGAGGCGGAGTGCACAATCTTCCAAATACGAATCGTCTAAGATCGGTTACGTCTGTCTGAAATGTTAAAATCTTGGACATTCCGCCTATCTTTTGACATTTGTGACAGACGTAAGCGATTTTAGACGATTCGTTTTCGGACAATTGTGCAATCCACCTCATCCGCTGGTTATTACAAGAAAATGACTGGCTAATATATATTTAATACCTAATTTAACCTAGTTAATATAACTGCCTCCGTGGTCTAGCGGTTAAGTCCGTGGATTTAGACTCGGAAAGTACCGGGTTCGATTCCTGGTCGGGACACAAAAATAATTATTAATGTAAATAAATAAATTTAATTAATATTTGATTTATTTGTGATATTTCTCGAGTTTAGTACGCTGGAGACATCGACGAGCTTGCCACTTGTAATGATTGGCCTATAGTAAAGTTGGCTAAACGTGAATCCGCTTATTTATAAGCATGGTTTCTGACCACCCTGAAAGGGAAACGGTTGTGATTATACTTTACTTTACTAATTATAGCTATTTAAAAACATATTAGGCAGTGTGCCAGAACACTCGCAGCATTCCCCCGCTGCACAGCAATGCTGATTTGCCTGCCAGCCCTCTTGTCACATACAGCGTTAACCAGCCGCTTGGACAGTTCTTTAGAGAACTTCTTACCGCTTGGCCCCCACGGTCCCATTGTCTCAAGACCAAAAGGCACAAACACATAGTCATTAGCAACAGACTCGTATTTGCGCCATTTGGCCTTTAATTATTATCCAGAAAATAAATATTGTAATGAAATGTTAGTTTTATTTCTGATTCAAGATCTGCACATCTCCTTACTTCTCTTTACAATCCCCAAGCTCCTCTATGCCTTAAGACTCGTTTCCAATTCCTTGTAAGACAGTCACAACCTTCCTCTTGGGTCTGCTTCTAACAATCAGCTAAAAATCCCCCCTCACACTTCTAGCAGATATTCAGATTCTTTTACTGTTTCTGCTGCTCGTGAGTGGAACAAGCTTCCACTTGTCATTAGACGGGCGGCTTTTTGCAATCCCTTGCCACACTCCCAAAGATTAGCTGATATTTTTTTTTTTTTTTTTTTTTTCCAGACAGGTCACACAGCGCCATCTAATTTCCATGGTAAGCTACGTGGCTTGTGTTACGGAAACTAGATGGTTGATAAACTACATATCATACTTTTTTTTTTTAAATATATACATATTATACATATAAACACCCAGACCGAGACAAATTATACAATGTACAACTTGCGCCCGGTGGGAATCGAACCCACGACCTCCCGAGTTCACGGCAACGTTTGTTACCACTATACCACGGAGGCGGTCAAAATGCCAGATGGCATTAGGTTCGCCCTTGTACATTACTTTTAAAGTCATTTTGTGCAATGAGTTAATAAATAAATTAATATTCCCTTTCTCATTCAGTTAAGAATAGGTATTGTTAATGTAATTTCTATTATCAAATAGTGATTGTGTACGGTAGTAATATAACTTAATTGATCTTGACGTCATATCACATGTCTAAATTCCATTTAGCCATAATCTATGCATAAACATTATTTATTAGCCGACTCATCTGTCTCATATAGTATTTAAATACATAATTGTTATGTAGGTAATTATTATGATGTGTCTAACTTTATTCGCAATAATTCATTTCTTAATTTTGTATCCTTTATCCCATCCCCGTCGCCACTATAATGTTTCAGGCCTTATACTGTTTAATTTAGTTACTGTTGATTGTGATCTGAACAATAAACATATTATTAGTTACAAAGTAAAGTAAAGTATCATCACGACCGTTTCCCTTGCGGGGTGGTCAGAAACTTTACTATAGGCCAATCATGACAAGTGTTGCTCGTCGATGTCTCCAGCGTACCAAACTCGAGAAATATCACAAGTAAATTAAATATTAATTAAATGTACTTATTTAGATTAATTAACAAAAGCGCTGTTAAAACGAGACGATATCATCTTCAGAATGCCGTTGTCACTACCTCTTACTCTATGCAGTATCGTCGCTGCCTTTTTGCGGATGATGGCCGGAAATCCATCCACACGAGCCTCCGCAAAAATGCCCGATGCACTGCTGCGTCGAGGCAGTCCCATTAGCATTCTGAAGATATTATTATATCGTTGTAGGCCCGTAAGTATCTCACCCACAGACTGCTGGTGTAGAAAGACGTGCAGTACGCTTTAAAAAGCGTGATTTTAACACCGTCTGAACATTGTGCAAATCTGCGTGCGAGCATGTTCCTCCGTACCGCCAACGCTCTGTGTTACTTTTCAATGTCCATATCGTCATTCAGATCTTCTGTAACCATATGGTCCAAATATTTAAAAGACTTTACGACCAGCAGCTCAGTACCATCTAATACAACCGGCGGTATCTGTTGTGGCCGCAACTTACCTGCCTTAAAATATTAGCATCTCGCTCTTTTTGGAGTTGTAACTGAGACCGTGCTCCTTCGCGTAGTTTTTAGAAACTTTTAAAAGCTTAATGCCGCTAGGCATTCTCTAGCAACCAACCTTTGGGACAATAAAACGATTTGTGTTGTGAGGTAGGTGAAACCATTAAATAGATTAAAAGGTAATTCAAATTAAATCTAAGTATTATATCTATATAGACAAATACATACTGATATGTACACAATACTACATATACTACATACTATATATATATATTATGCACTACATATAATACCTACTTACACTGTGAGTTATATAATTAGTTACTTTTTTATTAAACAGTATTAGGCCTAAAACATAATAATATATATTATTACGACACATCTTCCTATCGAATATAATATTATAGTGTGTTTGAAGACAAACATTTCAACCAGTGCAATCTTCCAGTAATGTTATATGGAGCAAAGACAGTCGGTCTGATACATAAGGTCAAGTTCGCTCAGCGAGCTATGGAGAGAGCTATGCTCGGGATTTCACTGAAAAATTAAGTCAGATACGTTAAAGAACCAAAGTCAAGACAGCTGGTAGGTATATTCAATTCAATTCAATTCGTTTATTTCTGTAATTAGGCATGTATTTTGCACTTTTACATGTCAAATTTACAATAAGTATACTTTAATATTAGGCTACATAATTTCATAGCATTCTACCAGGTAGAACGCCATGAAACTACACAACCTTACTTAAATGTAGAGCAGTGCGATACAATACAAACATACAATAACATTTTTAGAAAAAAACCTACGTGATTTATATACACAATAATAATTCCACACAAAACTACACTTACAATTATAGCTGCTGTAAATAGGCATTGTCATCTTATCAAATAATATACAACTATAAAAAATATAAATGTCACTTAAGATTATATTATATATAATTAGCTGCTGTAAAGAGGCATTGTCATTAATAACGACGCCATGCTTACAATTTCAGTGACTTCGTTTTGTTAGAACCCAGCCTTAGATCATCCCATATATACAATTATCGTTTATTTTTATTTTTATTAAATAATACTGCATGGAATATGTTAAAGAACATTTTTTTTTAATTATAATATAGAATAAAAATAAAGAACTACGTATTTTTTAATTTAATTATTCACTAAAAAAAATAAGTTACGGTGCAAAGAAGTTTTCCTAAAAATAACGCCACTCATATAGAGCCTAATGAAGTAGGTAACGAGAGGTCGACGATCGCGCGAACGTTGACAAACGTTATTCTTTCTCTCTCTAATTTGGTCTCTCGGCTGTGGGCGAGGCAATTAATAATAACACTCCCCAGCCTTTAGGTATTAATCACGATGGACATTGCGATTTTCAGACGCGTTTCACCATGTAGTAGTTATTTGTTTTTGGGATAAAGATTTTTATCTTTAAAAAAAGTGTCATTTTTTATTTTAAATAGAGGTTCTGCTAATGATACCTAAAGCTTTAAAAAATAATTGCTTTCTTGACTATTACACGCGGTATAAAATTATTAATGTACTCGTAACGTTTACGTTAAATGCAGTTTTTAATTTAATATTTACTTTTCTCATGGAATCAAATGAAATATATATTTGTTTTATTTTTATTTTTTATTTATTTAGGTTTAGGTAACACACATATATTAAATTAAAAAAATTGTTAAGTATGTTACCAACGACGTAAACCACAGATTATATAAATAGGTAACGTCAGATAGTGAAGTTAAACAACAATTAGTAAAAAAAGAAAAATATGAGTAAAGAAGAAGAGAAAATTAAGTAAACAACAATAATGATTATAAGTAAAATTTTATTCGAAGTAATATACAACCAGTATAAAAGAATTACAATATAAAAGCTACCTAAATAATAAAATTAAAAATAAACTAAGCTATAAATAAAAAATGTCCTCTATAGATGTCCCATCCGAGATAGTCCCAAGGAGACTGGCAACATTTCCCTACAGAGGTATAGCGAGGCTAATACGTTGCCAGAAATAATTGCCAGCCGTCCTGTCTCCAGACCTTTCTGTCAGCCGCTTTGATTACAATTGAAATATTTTTATTTTTATATTTTTTATATTTTATTAAAATAAAATAAAAGTTAACTAAACCCTATTGAAGTGGGTATTGAACAAAACTACATTTAATCAAAGTAAGAGGTGAAATTATTTATACAAAAGTCAGATTCTCTTTGTGTTATATTTTATTGAAAATCCGTTCAGTCGATGTGATTTAATAAAAGACTAGAGTGCTCTACTTGTTACCACTTTGAAGATTAATATCATTATTGAAAGTGCAAAGAATAATGCTTTTGGTTTAATTTTAACATTTAGGTATGTGTTTATAGTCACTGATACTGTTTTTATTTTAAATAATAATAATAATATTTTTATTCAGTAAAAGTTACAATATTTATTTATTTATTTACAAGGATGCTCACTACAAGTTGCAGTCGACGCCTGCTACTATTATAAATTAATCTGCTAGGTACTAATCTGGACCACAGCTCAAAATGTGAACATACGGCAAACAATAATGCGCTTATACTAGACTAACTTAAAACTATGATTAAAATAATAATAATAATGTCAAGCAAAAACATGCAAAAAGCTAAAACAATAATAATAAAAATAAAAACATGCCTTAACATCTAAATAATTCATTTACAGTTTACACTATCAAATAATAAAATAGAACATTCCTAATAAATTAAATTAAAATTAATACTATATACAAATATGATAAAAAATAAGATTCAATACAGTAAAAAAGTTAAAACATATCCATATATGAAAACAATAACATATTTCATTATGCATTATGGTACAGAAAAACAGATATTTGCAGCCGAACTAAGCCTATATGTATAGGTCTGTCCGTCGGCAGTCAACGCCCAGACACCCTTTTAAATATATTATTACTTTATATTACAAAATAAAAAATATAAAAAAGAAACAGAATGTACACAAAAAGTAAAGTAAAATAAAAATTGTGTGGTGAGATCCTCTTTTTGTGTATGATGTAAGTGTGTGAGTACAAAATAATGTATTTTATTTAGAATGAAAACAATTATACCAAATTCAAAGACATTCCATATATAATAAGTAGGGACAAGAAGGCAAATAGTATAAGAATTAAAGCTAGGACAAACATCTCAGAAGTAATTAGTCTATGACATTGCATTGCCAATTATGGACGAGTTTACGTGGATTTTCAAATTGATTGTGTTGTTTCTGTGATGACAGTTTAAAATAAAACGAAAAGGGATCCACAAACCAAAACATTACCTGTGTATATAAGTATTTTTGATTTTTTTTTAAATATTTTTTTCTCAAAAAACTTTTTTTTTTTTTTTTTTAGAAAATTTATATGGGCCCTGTTATTTTATTTTTATTTTTCTATTTTCATTTGTTGATATGGGATTCATAAGTGGCGGAGTAATCGCGTAACAAAAATACTACCGACCTCCTCCTATTTGGATCCGGTTAAAAATAACTTTAATAATTATGTTATATACCTACTATATCAGAAATAGATACATTCATTTTAACAGTTTCAAGCATACGTTCAATTTTAATAGGATTTTTTTTTGATAATTCTGTTTTAATATTAATAGTTAAATAAATAAAATCTAATAAATATTATACAAAATTCAATTGTCAACGAAAATCATCCACAAAGGAAATAGTTTGAAAAAATTCCGGATTCAATTAAAATTCGAGTTTCTTCGTTAAAATATGCATTTCTTTTTTTAAAAAAACAGCGATATGTAGACGCGATAAAGAGTAGGAATGTTGATTAAAAACGTGCCGAATTAGCGGTAGAAAAAGTGAAAAAAAATTGGAAAATATGGTAGAAGCGGTCGACATTATGGTAGGGGAGCGGTCGGGAGTCACATTTAGCGGCGAACAATGGACGTATATATATCCAAAAGATAAAAGACAGGACGGATAATGCAATTTTTTTTATATCGTTGGCCCTAGGTAATTAAAAAAAATAAAGTTAAGTATCACCACGACCGTATGTATCGCATATGGAGTGTTCAGAAACCACGCTTTTATAAGGAGCGAGTTTACAATTACTATAACCAACTTTACTATAGGCCCATCATGACAATTGGCAAGCTCATTGATGTCTCTAGCTTACCAAATTACAGAAATAACAAAAATAAATTCAATAAATTATTGTGTCCCGATCAGATTTTGAACAAGATAATTACTAATTACTTACTTAATTACTCTTAAACCCGCCTTTGTCTTTGTGCAATAAAGTATTAAATAAATAAATACTATAATAGCGTAATTTTTATTTCTAGTAACATTTAGTTTAGTTTTCGTTGTAGTTAGTCTGTTGTTAGAACTCTTTCCTTTAAATCCAAGAAAGGTTCTAACCTCGGCATGTATCAATGATAAATACACTTTTCTTATGTATTTTTTTTCATACATTCCAACATTACCGGCGATCTCCGTTTCACTAATACCAGACGCTCACCAACCCTTTTAGCCAGCGTGCCGAGTGTAGGCAAATTGAAACCCTAAAGGCCCATCTCCAGCAGTAGAGGTTTACGACTTTTATCCTAGGAGCTGTGATGTCGAATGAATTATATTTTCTTTGAATTGTCTAGTTGTTGTTCGTAAATAAAACTTTTTTTAAATTTATATATATTTATATTGTATTGCCTTCATCCATTGCGTATTATTATTAAACTAAAGACAAGCTTGGTAAAAAATAGCAGGCAATTGTGGCCGACATTGTGGCATCATTTGTCAATCCATCAGTTCCCCAAGAATGTTCACAGTATTATAGATAGAAAATACAGAACCCAAGTTCAAAATTTCTAGTAGAAGAACAACTGGACTGCGAATATCTAAGGTGGCTTAAATCTAGAATACTGCCAGTCTGCTACATAAATGTCTATGACATGAACGTAATCACCCGCGCCAGGTATTTCCCCGAGGACGATTTAGGACGAGTAAAAACAACTGAGTCGTGGGCTCTTTATTAAAGCGAGCTTGTCGCTGCCACCCCGCCGGGGAAATAATGAGATACGTGACTAAATTACTGCTATTTAATAATAAGGAGGTTGTTAGTTTTTTCGGCTGCTGGTTGTTTTGACATGCATCGTTACCTGCAGCTGTATTCGTAAACTTGTCGTGGTAGATCGGTTCAACACGCTAGAACTCACCGGTGCGTTAAACCTGGAAACAGTACAGAGCTTCACGTACCTGGGTTCTAGATTCAGCTACTCTAGATCGGGCGAGGCGAAAATTCGAAGACGCATCGGTATGGCCAATACAGATCTGCCGTAATCGTCTGGCCATAAGAAGCTTGAGTGAATGGCACCAGCATTGGTCCACCTTGGGACAGGATTTAGCCGGTTCTCCTGGGTTTAACCACTGTGATAAGCGTTTTGGATTATCGTACAGGATCCATTTTTCATCAGAAGTAACAATACGAATAAAAATTCCTTTGTGATTAAAACTGTATTAACAGCTCTAATATAATTTCATTTATTTTATTTAAAACTTGCACAAAAATATATCAATTTGTAATGTCTATTACCGTTGCCTAGGGCAACCAGTCAATAAATAATTCTTCGCAGATTCCGTGTCGTCGTCAGTTTTGTCCCCGACCCGCCGATTGGAAAAGGTGTAATGTCTATTACCGTTGCCTAGGGCAACCAGTCAATAAATAATTCTTCGCAGATTCCGTGTCGTCGTCAGTTTTGTCCCCGACCCGCCGATTGGAAAAGATGTAATGTCTATTACCGTTGCCTAGGGCAACCAGTCAATAAATAGTATTTGCAGAATATGTGTTGGGTCCTTATTATTTAAGTATATTACACAATTAAAATTAAATATTTATTGCAATAATCCTCCTTGTGTCGTGTTTCCTCATTAATCAGGGTCGTGACCTCTAGATGAATTGGTGTGCATCTTGATGATAGCACGCCACCCGTTCCTGTCTTTGGCGGCATGCACAGCGCGGATTTGGTCGGACCAGCGTACCGGACTTCGGCCTTTCGGTCTCATTCCTTCCAACTTGCCAATTACAAAAAGTTTCTCCAGGTTCTGGTAATGTGTCCGAAGTACTGGAGTATCCGACGAAGATATATGGTGGATAGCCTAGTCGATATATCTAGTTGGTTTAAAATCGATACGTTAGTTCGATGCTCAGTCCACGAGATCCTCAGCATTTTTCTCCAACACCACATCTCAAAAGCATCGATAAGCTTTCGGTCAGCGCTCTTTATAGTCCATGTCTTAGCGCCATATAGGAATATGGAGAAAGTGACAGTGACATTGTAATAATAACAATATTAATTAAACATAGCTTCGTAATATTATCAAGAGTGAAATGCCACTTCAATGGATTAGCTCAGTGTATTATGAATATTTGATAATTCAATAACATTAATTATAATTATGATTGGTGATTATGATCATGTCTCTTATTTTCGTATTCAATTAAAGTGGCTCAATATCCGTTTTCGTAGATCCTCTCCTTTCTATATGGTATCCTTTATAACCCGAATATACATACATATACATTCAGTATGGCTCTTCCATAGTTGTATTGATAGTTTGGGCTGTTTCTGGGTTTTTGTCGTGTTGTTTCGTATTAAGCTGACCATGATTGTGTTATCTCGTTTACAGTAGGTAACTAATCGTAGTTACAGAGTATTATATAATTGTTAAGTGTTCCAGATGATAATTAAATGAAATGAAATACCCATTAGACTGCGCGATAGTTTTCAATACTACATACTATACATATATTAAATACATTACATATAAAATCCTACTTACAACTGTAGCGAACTATTTAAATAATATAATACCATCTTTTTGAAAACATACCTACTGTTATTTTTATTTAAAATGTTAGTATAATGTATTTATTTTAATTTTTTAATGCATTTAAAAAATAGTAGAGGCAAGCTTTAATGCCAGTAGGTATTCTTTACCAGCTATAATTGGGGATCGGGGAGGGTGATAGGCAGGATGAAAAAATAAGAAATTTTTAGCATACAGTTAATTAGTTACATGACTAATTATAATATACTACACATTATACCTAGGTATATACTTTTAGCTAAGTCTTGTTGCAAGCGGTGTTATTTTTATAGAAATATCACCATGGCAAGCTTACAATATTAGTTCTCCTTGAAAGTAAAAATTGTCATTTGACAATATTGCAAATGGCACACATACTTTCAACGAGAACAACAAATAGGTGGTAGGCGGACTGATGGTGGTAATTTGCCCAGTCTGCCGGGGCGGGGACCAGTCCACCGCTTGTGCCGATAAAGTGTATCCACATGTTTCGGGATCAGGCTCGAATTGCCGTCATGCTCAGTCATGTTGGCATATAGTGTTAGAGACTATGTGGAAATAGACCAGTTGCTAACATGCTAGCCACTTACCATCAAGTGGGCGAAAGGTCAACTTAAAAAAAAAAACTATGATATATCATAAACTGTTCATTCAATACTCAGTTACACACACGAGTATATCATATACATTATAACTTAAATAAGTACACAGTTATTTAAAAAGTATTTTATTCACCTTTCATCGCACGACCTGTACATGCGTGACTAAGTTATTATAATCCCTACTTCAATGTCAAATAATTTAATAACCCATTTCATCAATAACAAATACGTTCGTACGGTTTGTAATTATGCCAGCTAAATGTTAAGCTGAGTAGAAGACAGGTTAAATTTGTCGCTTAAATCCGAAAAATTTAAAAAATGAATACCATAAAAAATATATCACAAATCGAAAATTTGTTTGCTGTTTATAGAAATCTGTGGATAAAAAAAAGAAAGACATTTATATATCTGCATGCGTTTGTTAATATAGCATTTATAATTTTAAATATATTATATCGGCGATTACAATATTTCACAATCTATAATATTGAATATCGTTTGGACTTCAAAATTTTATATCCGTATTTAATGTCAGTTTACGGATTAGGAACAATTATTTTTGCCCTAATTAGTGCCGCGGATTATAAAAAAATGTTATATTGCCTTAATATTGGCAATAAACAATTTGAAGACAATTCTTTATATAAAAAAAATATCAAAAAACTAAGAATCAAAGTTGTGTATATTACAGTTCTAATTATAATATTTAATGTTTTAAATAACATTTTTTATCTCACAGTGGAGTTGGCAGTTAAAAAGAACTACACTCATACATTGTTGTACGTAATTCTATGCAATTTTGTGCTAAATTTTCTTCAAAGCAATTATGATTATCAGTACATATCTATGTACTCAATTTTGTCGGTAATTGAGAAACAGGTCATTATTTTGCGATTTCAAATTGATGAATTTCAAGACGATATAACTGAAAATGAAATACGATAGACTGTGAAGCTAATTTTAAAAGATTTAGTTTAATATACAATGAAATGAGTAAATCTTGCAAACTTTTCAGCAATATTTTTGGAATCCAGGTAAATAGATATATGTATATTATATAATCATCATCATCAGCCTGTGTCTCTCCACTGCTGGATATAGGCCTCCCCCAAGGCTCGCCACTTCACACGATCTCCTGCCACCCTCATCCAACCCCCGCCAGCGAACTTCCTTAGGTCATCCGTCCATCTAGCGGGGGGTCGGCCCACTCTGCGTCTTCCCGTACGTGGTCTCCACTCTAGAACCCGTCTACTCCATCGTTCATCGGTTCTACGACAGACATGTCCAGCCCATTGCCACTTCAGCTTACTAATTTTGAAGGCTATATAGGTAACTTTGGTTCTCCGACGGATTTCCTCGTTTCTGACTTTATCCATCAGAGAAATACCAAGCATAGCTCTCTCGATAGCCTGCTGAGCGACCTTAAATTTGTGGACGAGACCCACTGTCAGTGTTCACGTTTCTGCTCTGTACGACAGCACTGGAAGAACGCATTGGTTGAAAACTCTCGTCTTCAAACACTGGGGTATGTTTGATAAGAAGATGTGGCGCAGCTTCCCGAATGCGTCTGTCGGCTTCTTTGCTGAAGTTGGCTACGCCTAATTGCATAGTCTGTCCATTTTGTACAACTTCGAGAGTGGCATTACATATTATTATATAAATTTAACACATTTAACGATTCCATAAGTATTAATGAAATCGAGACCGACGGCTTAACGTGATCTCCAAGGAGCATATATTTCTGGAGAAATTGACCCACACTCGCCACGCTGTTAAGTAAGTCAGCAGCCCTATTCTGTTACTAAACGCAAACGTTATATAATGGAATGCGTTAACTATATATATATCACGCTATTAACGTTAATATTTGCACGGCCGTTGTCAAGGTCGAGCGCTTATAGAGTTGAGAATTGAATAATATGTTGTAATTACAACGCAAGCAGAAAAGGGCTGCTGGGTTGTTAAGTGCCTGATGTCAATTTGAATGAAAACTTATTAAAAAAATCCACAAATTAGTATTAGTGGAACCGGACGTAGCGGTGGTGTTGTAAATCTATAACAAATGTACGAATTTCTCCAGGAGTATATGTTCTGGAAATCTCTTCTCCATCTGTGCAGTTCTAGAACTTTGTAATAATTTTTTCATACTAGCCCGAATTAATGCCCCCACCTGAGTGAGAGGTAAGTGGCGCCCGAGGTCCATGAATGTTAGCAACTGAAATCAGACACTCATCAATCAGTCCCTAATATTATGCCGGCTTGACTGATACACTTTACTGGGTGTCAGCAAGAACGGTGGATACTTCTCCGTCCCGGCAGACTGGGCAATTTACCACCTATATAATTATGATAAGATTATTTTATTATATTACAGATTCTAATGATTATGGGAATTTATATTATATTTAACATCTGTATCGTATATTGGATGACATTGAGTGTTACAACATCTGTAAGTTTTATATTTTTATTATGTGGCATTAAGGCTGGTTACAGTACTTGATCCAGGGGGCAGAAACTTAGAACAACAAAAAAAAGTCGTTAACAAAAAAGCGTTTAAGTGCAGTCGTGTTTTTTAATGTTTATTATTATTAAATTTAAAAACACACAGTTGTACTTACATTTTAGTTAGTTTTAGTGAATAATCCAAGAATCCAAATGAGTAATAAATAAAAGACAAAGGGGATGTATTGATTTATTTCTTTGGATCAGTCTCCATTACTCACTGCACTACATTAATTTGCACAATTATCACAACTGCTGCACAGGCATCATGAGGTTGGAAGAAACATTCATGAGAACAATGGAGTCCTTCGAGAAGCGCATCAATACTTCCACTCTACACCATCAGATGAGAACACCACTTCTATTATTAGTGACATTGGCACTAATAGGCTTCATCTTGACATCAATGCTTCTGACATTCACTTCTCATATCGTCTCGGAGCAAAGGGAGCGGGCAGCCAGGATAGACCCCGGCCAATCTTGGTTAAGTTGAAAGAACGACTTAAACGAACGACTTGTGCTAAAAAAAGTGGTTTTTCATGCTAACATTTCTTAAAACGAACGCGGCCCTAATGGTATGTGGCGTCGAGGAGCATGAATGTTGTGTGAACTGGAATCAGACAGTCACGACTGACATCAGTCCCTTACACTATGCTGGCTTGACTGGGCATGACGGCAATTCGAGCCTAATCCCGAAACGTGTGAATACACTTTACTGGGTTTATCGGCTACGGTGGATACTTCCCCGCCCCGGCAGACTGGCAAATTACCACCATCAGTCCGCCTACCACCTATTTATTGTTCTCGTTGAAAGTATGTGCTATTTGCAATGATTTTAAAAGCCAATTTTTACTTTTAAGGAGTACTAATATTGTAAGCTTGCCATGGTGAAATTTTATATTAAAAATATATTATATTATAAAAATAACACCGCTTACCAGATATTAATATTAATTCTTTAAATTCTAATTTCAGACGGTCAAAATGCGTCACATACTGATCGCTGGTGTTTACTTTTTTATATATTTTGTTGAGTTTACAACATTAACAATCAAATGTCATAGATTTGATCAAAATTCAAGAAAATTACGACGAACCCTGGCAAAACTAATTAGTAGGACATCAGGTACTAAGCCTTTTTACTTTATTATGAATACGCGCATGATTATTTGAAGACGAAGGGATCTACTGACGTAAGTCCATAGAACTAGTATGTTTTACTTCCATGGAACAAAAGTAACGCTGATGGGAAACCTGTATCATTACACTAGCTGATATAGTATTTAATGTAGCTAAACCCTTTTAAGAATATCTACTAAAAAATATTTTATGTTCCAACTTAATAAATTAAAAATAATAATGTTTACTTTTTAGATGTGAAATACTTCGTTCCCCTGAAAGATTTCCTTCGTTTGGTCTCCGTCGAACCTTTGAAAATAAAGGTGTTAACAGTGGACGTCGGAATGCGTCTGCTACCTTCATTTCTTGGACTGTGCACTTCATACACCATCATAACGCTACAGATGTGCCATATTTTCTAAATAAATACGTTAGTGATTTGGCCAAACCTATAAATTCGTAGGTTTGATTTCAAATTTACCGCTTAATGCATTCGCAGTGTCACTTGCATACACGTTTACCAATTTGATAACAATAATAATCTAGAATGTTCCATTTCCCAATTCCCTTCTCGCTCTCTCTCCTATCAGCTCCGCTATACCCTTTTCCCTCATACTCACGTAGACGACCGAGAGCAGCCGAAGATTAGTGTTCGCCGACTCGCTAAATCGACAAGTTGTGAACCCCGCACCGCCATTTTGTTTAATTTAAAGATGCTAATGAACTATTATAATTGTGGTGACTCTTGCCACATACCGTGTTTGTGTTAGATGTTTGAACTATCGGTTTTCCGGCTAATTGCGCCGAAAAATATAAAATATAATAAATATATAATATATTATATTTTTATTTTATTTTATACAATTAGGTAAACTTACAGCTAAACAATACTTAAATATAAAGAAAAAAGATAAAGTAAGAAAGGGCTAATGACAATTTTTCACAGAAATAGATATGGAAACATAGATAAAACTAAACACTGAGTAGACTATTACAAAAAGAATGAGATGATATGAGGCAGAATAAGACAAAATAACAATAGAAATAGAACACTTATACAGATCGGCTTAAGACATTTGTAAAGTAGTCCTGAGTCAAGCCACGTCGGGCAGCAATATATTGTATTGTATTGTATTGTATTGTATTGTATTGTATTGTATTGTATTGTATTGTATTGTATTGTATTGTATTGTATTGTATTGTATTGTATTGTATTGTATTGTATTATATTATATTACACACACAGTAGTTTTGAGATCAGTTGTACTTTACCTTTACTTTTATATTTTATAACAAACCTTGTCTCGTGGTAGAAACTACCTGGAATTATATTCAGGGCCCCTGCAGGACAAAACACTAGAGTGGGGGGGGGGCCAACAAATGTCATTATTGTTAACTGTTTTAATCTGACTAAATAAATATTTCATTTCATTTCATAAGTTTTTCATACGTACGAGAATATATAGGGGCTGTGATAATGATAATAATTTTTGTTTTTTTTTCAAAGAATTGGTATACGTGTGTGATTTATTAAAGAGATTTTTATAATATAATCTAGTAAAAAAATAAAGGGCTACGATTTATTAATTAAGTAATAAAATAATAATGCTTCCATGCCATCCTACGAAAGAGGTAAGCAGCGATGCTCTGCAGGTTGCGCTTTAGTACCAACAGTCTCCTGAATGTTGTTGCTGATAGGGTTGACTATGTGCAACAGTGGGTTAACGCTATCGGACATTATCAAATATGTATTTTTGCAGGGATCTAAGGGTGTTGCTTCGCTGTCTGTCAATTATACTGACACTTGCCCAAAGTGGAACACGCCAGACATTTGCCAAGCAGTGGACATGGGTCTAAGCTTTATTACTATCATTTTGTATTGTTCCTAACACTATGGACATTTTTTTTTGTCTGTAAAACTTAAGTGTTTTTTTTTTATACTTCTACGAGTATAATGTTAGTACAATATATAACAAATGTAAAACAAGTAAAATAAAGAAATAAAATTAAACCTTTTTGTTTAAAATAATAATTATATTATTGTAGGTTACCTACAAGAATTAGTTAATAAAAAATTGCTAGCGAGGGCCGCGGCGGAAAATGTGGAACCGGCAAGCGGCGCAAGTATGTATCCATATTAAAAGTTACATATGCCGTTTGCTATAGAAACTATGGGTCCATGGAGTCCAAGCGCCATTAAATTTTAAAAAGACATAACACCGCGTCTGGTCGTCTCCGCCGGTGACAAGAGGGCTGTCTTTCTTTGCTGGAAGAAAAAATATTGCAATTCAGCGGGGAAATGCAACCAGCGTTCTTGCAAATAAAAATAATATTTATTTTTTTGTAAAAAAAAAAAATTAAATACACTTGTTGAATAATGATTTACCAATTATAATTAATTAAAAATGTTATGGTTAACGTTACAGCCTACGCCACGTTGCCGTAACGTCAGCTGGTACCGTTGCTGCAATACCAACATTTATTGCCACCCCTAAATTTAAAGCTATTAAATTATTCTGTATAAACGGCTGCTGCGGTCTGTGCGCAATAAAACCCAACATCGAGCCCTCATGCGACGGTCCCTATGAAAGAGGCCGATACTGCAGAATTTCAATTTAAATATCGCAAATAACGGCGGTTCGATCGGTTGTAAAAACGCTAGTTGGTGCGAACCCTGGCATTTGTCATAGATTTACAACACCACTGTTCCCGTGCCTCGGAGAACTTGTTAAGCCGTCGGTCCCGGTTCCACTAATATCAACTTGTGGAAATGATAGTAAATTGTCATTGAAAAAAATGAGGCCTAGTCAGTGTGGCAAGTATAGGTAAACAGTAAAGATTTTGAACGTTTTTTTTCGTAACCGATATACCGTTAACCAAAATATGTAAATAATCAGAAATTTTATGCTGTATTTTTAAACAACTACAGACAGTGTCTTACCAAAAACTGCGGCCAAAGTTAGTCATAAACAGTTTTTTAGGTTTAAAAAGTGCTTTGGATTAAAAAAAGTTATAGTATTAATTAATACAGGTCGATCCAACTCGGTTCGATGTTAAAAAATGATAATTTAATTTAAAAAAACCGTAAAAATAAATGTTTTTTGAAACGCTTGTCTTTGAAAAAAAAATCTAGCGATACCTATTGAAAGTCTAGCCTTGGGAAGCCAAACAAAAGCGTTTTTGATACTCGTAATTTGAAAAAAACGTTTCGGAGCTTTACAATTTCTTTTAATTTTTATTAATAAAAGAATTGGGCCTAAGCAGGTCTGCCGTCAATACATTTATGGAACGAGCTTCCAAGACGGCATTAACGGAATCATATTATTTGGTTATATTTGGTTGGGTAGGGAGAGGAGCAGAATGGTGGATCGGACAATAAAATTAAAAAAGGGCCTCCCTCCTCCTTTTCTTTAGCCAGCCTATTGTCGGTCGGAAGCCCGAGACACCATTCTTCTCATCTCTTACCCACACACGATGGACCCGGCACCCGCACGGTGAATCCATGAAATTAGAAATTTGTCTTCCTCTTCTAATAGTTGCCATAATGTGATTATTGCGCGCCTTTTTACATGATCGGTAATGTGCGAAAATTGGTATTTATTTATATCTTGAAGAAAGCCTTGAATATAATATTTAAGGTAATAATAATTTAAAATAATAATATAATATTTTGGTTTACTGTATATGGGCAAATAGCCGAAAGATATAGAACGACTGGTACATACTAATTACATAAAAAAAAGGTTAGCCGGTAGAAAAAGCGAAAATGGCTTTAAAATTGCCTTTGTACGCACTTTCACGTAAAATGCAATAAAGTATTTTAAATAAAAATAATAAAGTCATAATATCAATGTATGTTTTTTCTTCCTGGAAATCTTTAATTTTCTTGTTCCGTCTTTTTTTAAAGCGACCGATAAGCCTGTCTAGATATTTATTAGCGCTTTATTATTCTATACAAGGTCTGACGTGTTTACAAAATTTTAGGCACAAGGCTTTTCTAGTGCTATACCGTTACTCCTACTTTGCTCGCAGGGTGGTAACAATGCTCCGAAAAAAATATAATAATAATAATTATTATTTATTTAAACAGTAAAAATTAGTTACAATGATAAATACAATCTTTTTAGTCGCTACACTCTCTTGGCAGAGTGGTGGTCACTTAAATGTCAGTGGCACGCTCAACAAGCCGTCGCCACTCCTCTCCTACAGCCTTCCTAGCGCACTCATGTAGGGGGTGATCCATTGCTGCTTTAAGTTCAGTCGTCTCGTCAGTCCACCTCTTTGGAGACCTACATTACATTACATTACAGCCCCTAGAACAAAGCGTCCTAGACCTTCACTGTTGGAGATGGGCCTTCTCTCTCGCCACGCCGGCCAGATAGGTTGGCAAGGATCTGATGTCAATTTTAAATCACAATTTATTAACGAATCCACAAGTTGGTATTAGGGCTTAACGTGCACTCCGAGGCACGGGAACGGTGGTGTTATAAATCTATGACAAATGTACCTAAGAAAAGTGTATTT
Source organism: Tinea semifulvella (assembly GCA_910589645.1). Taxonomy (NCBI): domain Eukaryota; kingdom Metazoa; phylum Arthropoda; class Insecta; order Lepidoptera; family Tineidae; genus Tinea; species Tinea semifulvella. The sequence continues at coordinate 7,674,010 of OU342595.1, read as the reverse complement.
CTCATTGGCACATGCCGTGGGTGTTTTAAACCAACCTTTGTAGGATATTAAGGAAAGCATTCTTACAACCGAGCCACCACCGCATTATATATATTATTATTACGCATTAAATACAATACTTAGGTATTACAATTACTTGAGATGCGTACAAAATTAAAACTACATATTTCCAATTGTATTGCACGTCCGAACTAGGAATTTTCATTTTGTGTCTTGGGCCCCAGCTGCTCTAGCTAGCTAGCCTCGTATTCTACTCGGAGTTGGGGAACTAAATGTGAACGACCTAGTTCACTAAAGAGCGACAAGCGGCAAGGAAATCGATGTCACCGGCAAACGGTGTTATGATAAATAAAAAGGTAAAAAAAAGCCCACTCAGACAGCGGCAGTACCCCACACTCTTCCACCGAAGCAAAAGAGCGAACGATCATCAACGGTGTTATGATAAATAAAAAGGTAAAAAAAAGCCCACTCAGACAGCGGCAGTACCCCACACTCTTCCACCGAAGCAAAAGAGCGAACGATCATCGATGGCTGGAGGTCTTCGACCAACGCCTGCCTCACGCTCAGGGTACCGCGCCACGTCTCATCACCGTGGGTTGGTGTCGCTCACATATAGTGAGGTATCATGCGAAGAGCTTACTATAGAAATGATCCTATGAAGTAAGGTCTTAATTCGAATTTGGCGACGCCGGGTATATATACGACAGTTTCGGCAAGCCGCTTGCGAGATATAATTTTACATACGCCATCTATCCGTGTGTGATGGAACTAAAATACCGCGTGGTGATTATGACAAGGTCAAGCATGTAGATACGAATTACAAATACATCGAATAGATGGCTTGATATAGTAAAAATAACTGTGTTCTTGCAACTGTCCTAATATTTTATTTCAATAATTGTAAAAAATATTTTTCGCAGAAGTAGAATCATTAAAAATAATTAAGTTTCATAAATGCCTGTAATAGATTTACGTGTATAAAGATTAACTCAGGTCCGGATTAATAGTCGTTGCTTCGCCAGTGCATAGAATTGTCAAAGTGACACTTTTTACTCTAAAAAACTGTCACTTTGAGAGTTCTGAGCATGGCTGTGCTAAGCACTGGCGGAGCAACGACTATTAATCCGGACCTTACACTTTGAATAAGTGCCGACAATGCCAATTTTGTTTATCTGTAATATTGCTCGTGTATGATGCTTACGGCCAGTTGCAGGATGGATGATTAATAGAATCTCTGATCAATATTTTAATATACGACACATTATTGGTAGTTAGCTTGTCACTTGTCACGAGCCTCATAGTCGACCAGTTGGGTGCTGTTTCAGAGTTTTTGCACGTGACGTACAGCTAAAAAAAATCGGATTCATTGTATGACAGAGAATATTTGTAGATCCGTGGGTCGCTCCCCCTCAAAGCTATCCGCTTCACTTCACGTTATAAACAAAATTTTATAATTTTTCAAAAAGTTTCTCAAACCTTCTATTATTTAAATACAAATTGAGCATTTATTTAGAGCAACGATAAGAACATTAAAAGTTACAAGGAGAAATTTTCGAAAAAATAAATTTAAATTCGAGAAATTTCTTGCATTTCTTTTTTTTATTTTTATAAACAATAGCCATTTTAACATGGTTAATTGAAAAAACGGGGTATTAAAACTCACATATATTGCGAACAACTTTTGTCAAATGAGATTTTGGCCTAAGACCCTCAGATTCCTAGTTATTCGTGCAAACGTAAAAAAAAGCATTTTTCATATAAAAATCACATTTAGCTCATTTAAACAATGGGTACCTTCGAGGGGGCGCGACCCACGGATCTATATTGTCTATCGTACAAAGAATCCAAAAAAAATAAAATATTTTAGCGTTACGTCACGTGCATCCAGTTTACACTGAGCTTTTACGGCATCCAACTGGTCTATAGGCATACGTTAGACATGTGAATCCTCGCCAAGCCGTATGGCCAGCGTGGCGAGTGTAGGCCAAATTCTCCAGATATATGTTCTGGAAGGCCCATCTCCAGCAGTGGAGGTCTAGGACGCTGTGTTCTAGGGGCTGTAATGAAACATGTCAAAAGATAATCAGCCTAATAATAAAATATAAAATAAAGATGATCATTTAATTTATTTTATAAATAGCCGTGCCTGCGACTACGCCCGCGAGGAATATTGACTTTCGTAAGTATTTTTTTAAGGCTAATATTTTGCAAATAAAACATATACAACTAGTATTTTACTACTAAATAGCTTATTTAAGTACATTTTATAAGCGACGCTTTTAGTTTTTCAATTTTTGGCAAAACGTAATGATTTTGCGGGTTATTTTAAAGTTACTATCGCATTTATAATATTAGTATGGATTATTGTTAGTTTATATGGTACAATCTTTTAATTTCAATCGGTGACAAGAGGGCTGGCTCTTTCTTCTCCCAAATAATCAGTATTGCAATTCAGCGGGGAAATGCAGCCAGCGTTCTTGCCACCATTCCACGCGGACGGGACTTATATCCCTATCCTTAGTGTTAATATTATTAATTTTATTTTATATTTTGTAAATATTTCTTTCGAATAAATGTTTCGTTTATATCTTTTAATGTTGAATTTATTTATCCTATCAAAAGCCTAAAAAATAATTTTCAAGCTTCTTTCTAGCTTTAAAAATGACGTAATTTCCATACAAACTTTCTTATCCAATTTCAACCCCTTACATCCTTTTTTCGCCCTTAAATACTTTTTGTGTTGTATGTGCTTTCTCAGGCTGTAGACTATCTCTGTACCAATAATATTTTAAATTGGTTCAGTAGTTTAGGCGTGATTGCGTTAAACACGACAGACAGAGTTACAATCACATTTATAATATTATATGTCATCATCATCAGCCTGTATCTCTCCACTGCTGGATGTAGGCCTCCCCCAAGGCTCGCCACTTACTTTACCTTCTTTAGGTCATCTGTCCATCTGGCGGGGGATCGCCCCACTCTGCGTCTTCCCGTACATGGTCTCCACTCTAGAACCCGTTTGCCCCATCGTTCGTCGGTTCTGCGGCCCATTGCCACTTCAGCTTGCTAATTTTACTAATCATATTATATGTAAGGATAGTATATAAATTAGTTTACACGTATGATTTTATTATTTTACTATCATAGTATATTATTAAATTGCAAGGCGATTATTATGTGAGAAGTCGTGAATAAAATGAATGCAGGAACTAGTCTCATATCCAGAATGACGCTGCACGCCCTTAAAGTTAAGGGTTGAATTACAACCACCCTGATAAGGCGCTCTATTTGTTTTGCTTCTTTTTCTGCTAATCCTAAAATAATAATAATATAATTCTTTATTGCACACAAAATATAAAATAATTTACATAGGCGAGCATTATACCATATGGTATTCTTTACCAGCTGACCTTAGGGAGAGTGAGAAATTATTGTAATGGTTGCAGAGTAAGAAATAATAATAGTTTAAATCATAACATACTAATATATAAAATATCATACGACATAATATATAACACCGCGTCTTGTCGTCTCCTCCGGTGACAAGAGGGCTGGCTCTTTCTTCGCTGAGAGAATCAGTATTGTAATTCAGCGGGGAAATGCAGCCAGCGTTCTTGCCACCATTCCACGCGGACGGGACTTATATTGCTATCCTTAGTATTAATAGTAATTTTATTTTATATGTTGTAAATATTTTTTTCGAATAAATCGTCATGATCGTAGAACAGTGACGGATCTGCTATATTTAAAATTTTCATGGCGGCCATTCAAAGTTATTTCAACTGTTTTTTGTCACTTCTTTTTTACGTTAATACTAGTCTCATAATAAGTGCAAACCTTCTAGATTTCATTTTGAAACCATTTCTAACATTTGCACTATAAATTACAGACCACAAACAATATAAAACTATATATAAAATCAGATTTTTTTAACCAAGTTATAATAATTCCCATTATTTGCTATTGAAATAATGCAAAATGATGGGTATTTTTTTAAATCCGACACTGTTCTACGATCATGACGAAATGTATATTAATATAATAAATACTTAAATACTAATATAATAATTATCTATGTCAAGATGTGGAAATTAGATGTAATTAATAAATGTTTGAATATACACCTAAATTCCCTTTGTTTCCTATTATTTCTATATAATATAATGATTTTACTAATGTTTAATATTTTTAATTTTTAAATTTGTATTTTTTTTTTTGTATTCATTTTTTTTTTTGAGGAATGAAATGTACAAATAATATAAAATCTTTCTGGCTCTAGATCTAATAATTTATAATATTGTAATTTTTATGTCCTAGTTATAAGCTGTGATTTTTCTGAAAATAAATAAATAAATAAATTTTAGTCAGAGAAAAATAGCTACATTTATAATTTTTTTTCTCTATTTTACCAAAATAAATATATGATTAATATATCTCTGAAATGTCCGTGATTTTATTTCCTAGTAAGTTAATAGACTACATTTCTTAAAATTACACTCTGACTTGTATATCATTGAAAATGTTGGTTAGAGCAAGCGAGAGGCATTCAAAGACGTTAAAGCCTCCTAATTTAATTGAAACTTAAAGCTAAACTTAATTTAATCTAATTGGTAATGCATGCAACAATGCCTCTTTACATTCGAAAAGCACCATCAATCCTTAGTTTCAAAAATTTGCTTACCAAACACTTCCACAAAAAGCAAGACGAATCTACATAACTTTACAGAGTCCGTATATTATGTATTATTTGTACATTTATATTTGTATATATCGGTAGATAAGTACCATAGCTTTATTATTTATATACCTATATATATTTCTTTTAGTCATAAGTCGTTTTCTCAATAAAACTCATTGTCAAACATTAGTGGTCATGCACCCACAATCCCTGCTCACTTCTCCTATAGGTTAGCTTAGTTAGATATTTTTAGACATTAAGCTCGCCTATGTACTGTTAAATGTTTTATTTTCTGTGCAATAAAGAATTTATCTATCTATCTATCATGCAAAAGCAAAAAATCTATATTTTTTTATTTTTATTTATATTTCCAGACAGGTCACACAGCGCCATCTAGTTTCCGTGGTAAGCTACGAGGCTTGTGTTACGGAAACTAGATGGTTGATAAACTACATATTATATATTTTTTTCTAAATATATACATATAAACACCCAGACCGAGACAAATTATACAATGTACAACTTGCCCCCGGTGGGAATCGAACCCACGACCTCCCGAGTTCATGGTAACGTTTGTTACCACTAGACCACGGAGGCGGTATCGATATAATAAAAAAACAATAAATAAAATATTAAATATAAAAAATAATAAAAGTTATCTAATATTTCATTTTTATTATATTCTATTCCAGTTTGTCCACCAGTCGTTTCCAATAGTTACGGTCCACAGATTAGTTGATAGCCTCATGCATAATCAATGCAAAACGCAGACTAAAAGTGTGCCACGTAACAATGTAGACGCAGTACGTATCAAACAACTGGATGGAGATGCAGTACAAATTGACCAAATTGGTGGAGGCGTGGCAACAATCGACCAATCAGGCTACGAACTAATAGACTTTTGCGATGTAGTTTAGTTTCATGGGAACGTTTTTATATCAGTTAGGGCCTATATATATATATGTAGGTGGCAGGTACTTTTTTCTGGCTGTATCAGACCATCAGACAGACGGAGCTACTTTAACATTTACAATACAAGTATTAGTATGCATATAAAATTAACCTGATATTAGTTTTAAATGAAATTGAACCAGTGATCTTCGCAACCGTATATATTTTCTTTGAAGTCTTGCCGCCATTGTTGCGATGATAATAACAATACTTATGTAGATTAAAATATATTGAATTGCCATTGAAATTTCTTCAGTTTCCTGAAACTAAAAAAAAAGATTTTCACCACTTTTCTTACTTTCTTTTATCACACCCGAACGTGCTCGCCTCAGACCTGAGAGGGTCCGGCAGCATCACACACCGCAGGCTCAAGCGAAAGAGTGTCCCTGGCCTTGGCGCCAGATTTAGCAGAGACTGAGGAAGGAACCAATGGGTTTCCCTCCAATACTGACATCAATACAAATAGACATATCAAACAAAATAGTGGCCCATTGTACCTGTACATATTGCCACGAATGCAGTAATCAAAGGAGAAAAAAAAACACTTTTTGGAGCAGTGCTCCTTGACGAGATCTGAAGTTATTCCCTAGTAAGTTGATTAGACTACATTTCCCAAAAAATACTTGATAAGCCTTTGATAATATCAAATTTACTACTACTACTACTGGTCTTCTCACACTCCCCGTAGGGGGGACTGGAGAATCTATGTCAAGGTATTTGCCTTCTTACAGAGGTTGCGTTCGCTTTCTGTAACTACGGACAGGGCATGCGCGATTACGACTCCGTGATTGGTAGCAGGTGACAAGCGTAGCATTGTCTGGCGTCCGGCAGACGGGCGTGCAGAGGGGCCAGGTTTCTCACAAGTGGGTAATCTGTCGCCTCTGCGCGCGCGAACATGCCAGACTACGCACGAATGAGTCCAGTGTTTCCATCCGCATATCCATAGGGATTATATCGTTCCTCACGTATCGCGAGGCGCCGACAACTTAAGTCCAATCCTTAGTAGGTACACTGGGTGTTTAACTTTGAAATCAACAGAGACGATTAAAAGACCAAGTAGTAGCTTAGTATATAGGTCTTACTGCTAAATGTTGAATGGTGCAACTAACCTTAATCTTTTATAGACTAACCTATTCTGTAACATTTTTTAAAAGTTATTACCAGTTTAATTCTCAAATAAAATATTTATTATTATTATTAATAATATTATTGGATTGTGCGAGTCTTCTGTTTGTAAAATCGTTAAACACTCTTAAAATATGCTCACAACAGATATTAGGAGGCAAAACTTATTTATCAGAAATAAATATTAAAAATAATTAAAGACTACAAAAATATAAGATATAAAATTTAATATGAATGAAAAAAAAAAAAAAAACTATTTATAAATAACAGCCTACTTAGTCTTTTGAACGCAGAGGCACTATTCTAGAGGTTCGGTTTTCGAGTATGGTACGCTAGAGACAACGACAAGCTTGCCACTTGTCATAATGGACCTATAGTAAGGTGGGCTGAAGGCACGTCTCATCATAGGGAAACTGAGTTCCAAACCAGAACATCCATACTGGAGGAACTGGGGATTACACAACGCCTTTCTCGAATGACGCATTCTCACTTTCTATGGACACGGCGTGGAGAATCATCCATCGAGCACCTGGTATTCCAGGTGAAATTCGATGGCAGGAGGATGCGTGGTAGATCTTCGATAAGATGGACTGATCAGGTAAAGGCTGTAATGGATCATCTCCTACATAAGTGCACCAGGAAAGCTGCGGTTCAAGATGTTGTTAAGCGTACCACTAGGTCTCAAATGGCGACCACGCTGCCAAGAGTGTAACGATTAAGAAGAATAGCGAGGCTAATACGTTGGCGGATATAATTGCCAGCCTTCCTGTCTCCAGATTTCTCCGTCAGACGTTTGGACAACTCCTTGGCCAGGCACTGAGCTCAGTTTTTCCATGATCCATAGTATTTATATTAAATTTTATATCTATTATTTTTGTAGTCTATAATTATTTTTAATATTTATTTCTATTTAGAATTGTTGTAATTATGTTTTAAGATCTGTATGTTCAATTCAATCTTGACTTCTGGCCTTCTGTCACTTAAAGTAACAATATTGCCACTGACAAATTTAATATACGTCACAAATTTTGCTTGACAAATACGTCACTGGTATAATGAGCTTATTTTGACGAAAGCTCATTTAAACTGATCAAAACCAACAAAACTACACATCTGCTTTAAAACAAAAAGATTCTTTAATTTAAATAAAATAAAAAGGACTATTTTTATTATACAAAAATAAAAAGATCTGTATGTTTTCTGAATAAATAAAAATAAAATAAAAAAATAAAATTATCGTACTGTCAGAAATAAGAGCAAACGATTATCTTATTGCAGCACATCAAATATGTTTGCGGAGGCGAGAGTAGATAGCTTCACACAATGCGCAAGAGTGCAGGGACCCGACCGAGTACGGGGCAGCGCCATCTGTCATGTCATCATCATGGTCGCTGAGAGCATTAACTCTCCGTACATGTCACGTTGTTGTGGCGTGCATGTTCTGGGAGTGGGGCTCACATAATTAATGTAATATTAAGATGATTTTACTCTTTTGCGTCTCTATCGCTTGCACAGTCCAATATTTTTGGGTATTGTTTGGGTCTGCGTGTACTTTCGAAGAATTTAGTTTATCAGCTTTCTGGGTGGTAGAATTTCGGACATATATTAATCAGATATTTGTTTATTAAACTAGGGGCAAGTTAAGCTTATAAATGTCTTTGCTATTTTTATCTGTTAAAAAATGGTTATACGAAAGTGAACGTTGGATTGACGGACTGCATTTCTGGAAAGTTAAGCTTAAGGAATCATTTAAGGCATTGGATTGTGCGAGCGAGTGGGAGGCACGGGTGTTACACCCTCTTAAATGTAAATGTTTATTTAAAAAAATAATGTAAACTAACATAGTTTTATAAGTTGTTATTCAGAATAAAAACAATTATTATTATTACTTATCGGACCGTTTTTAGTGTGTTATTAAGATGTTAAGTTACAATAAAAAAAGATGTACGAGGAATGTTATATGTTGTGGATGGTGATGATGGTAAACTGACCTTATCAACAATAACTGTCGTAATCAACCAGAAACTTAATCCAATAATAAATAATACGACAGAAAACAACGAGATTAACACCTGGAAATAAATAAAAATGTTATAATACCCAAGTTCGTGAAGTAATCATAGGTTTATGCAAGTCGAGATTAATCTTTAAGAGCCAGTGTTCGCGCCGTTCGCGGTAATTTGACCAATTTTGGATGGTTAGGCGTTATTGTGATTCGTCGGTGCATAAACAGACGTCCTAATTTGTTACCCCTTTACCCGTGTCCTGTCCCTTTCTCGCCGCTTTCTTTCTATATTACCTAGTCAAAAGCCGGCGCTTGCGCACTGAAGAGAGGCAGCACCTATACACAACATGCTAGAAGTCGTCGTCGAATCGAAATATAGTCGTTGTCCTAGACGACGCTGAAGAAATCGCCGCGATCATTGTTATCTCCCGCATTCGCAAAACCCGCAAAATTGGTGCAAGAACAATTTATAAGTGCGGGTGCCGAGGACATCAGGCGAGTTCCTTTACCAGGTTCCTTTCTAGTTTAGTTATTGCACCGATTATCATAGTATCGTCTATGTATCTTATTTAAAGATTATCGCAAATCGCGCACCTAGATACAGTCCACTAATCCCGCGCCATCAGCCAGTATCATATATTTTGTTGCGCAAGTATGTGAATATCTGATCTGTGATCCACCAAAATACACTTTATTATTTTAATCTATAAAAAAGAAGTCGGAATAAACGCATTAATCACCAAATAGTTTTGTTTTATGTCCCGCCACAGGTAATAGGTACAATTACTTTAAAATCTCGCACCCTTTTTCTTATATATCCTCAACGGCTGCTCCACTCAACTGTTCCTTCCAACTGTCAAACGGGTTACCTCATTTATTTGTAAACTCTCTAAACCTGAAAAGGCATAAATGTTGCCATTGTATGAATTTCCGGTAAGACGAGTTTTCTGGCGAAATTCATGATTGTATTCCCGAATTCTAAATTAATAAAAAATACAAATAAAATAATAGAAATATTAGACGAAAATAACATAAACACACTTTGAGGAGGTTTCAAGGTACGTCGCGATGTACCTTGAGTTTGACAGTTCTATTCCTCGGGCGTAGTGACAGTGACGTGCTGAGGCGTCCCTCTGTTTGACAGCTGGAAAGAATAATTGAGCGATGGAGCCTTCGAGGAAATATCTAAGAATACTGGTGTCAGTCTGTCACAGATATTTGTTGACATTATCAATTATAAAAATTAATTTAGTGACATACGTAAAAGGTGCTCAGAAACCAGCTTTTTTTTAAACTACCAGATTCACATTTAGTAACTATAGGACCATCATGACAAGTGGCAAGCTTGTCGCTGTCTCCAGCGTACCATACTCGAGAAATATCACAAATAAATTAAATAAATAATAAATAGCGACATAGGTATATTATTAATGGTATACATGACAAATTAACGTAGGTATCTAAAAATATTTACCTCAAAGGTGTACAACATGTGCATAGTTGATAGATTGATCTTTGTTACTGGCTCTTAACTCTTAGTGCGTTGGCACTCTGCATTGAATGCACCGCACTTGTTATTTAGTTGGAGAAAAACTTATCTAAACTTTATAGAATAGCAACATCTAACTTTGTTTTTATTCGGATTACTTTTTCTTTTAAATTGGTACTTTAATAATAATAGTTTATTGACACAAAAAAAAGCATATTAAACAAGATTGTTACAGTATTGTACATGCTTAATTGAGTAAAAGACCTCTGTCCCCTATACCAAGGTTGCCTCGGTCATATAGGGGTCAGCTAGTTGAAACTGAGTGATGAAAGCGGTCTTACAACAAAGTCGTTTAGTAGTATGATGAATGAGATGATAGGAAAGGCAAAGGGTCTAGCCCATACAGCCAAGTCTGACGTAATATATCTTTCTTTTTTATGAGTTAATGGGGTCATCATCAAATTCCAGATGCTGCAGAATTTGATGCTTTTCTTGGAGTTACTCGCGGCACCATAGCTCAAACACGCAGGGTAAAATATGGGAGTTGCCAGCGCGGGATAAACTGCAACTTGTGCCCCATATTTAATGTCCAATTTATCGTTTTCCATAATTATTTACATTGTAGCACATTATTAAACAAAACAACACCATTTTTATAATATCCACAGCAAATTAATTTACAAAACAAAAACTTGCACTTGACATGTCCACGCAAAATGGCGCGAAGAACTCCATTTTTTTTATAAGTTGAGGGCAAAGCGGAGCGGACAAATCGTGCTGCCTATACAACTAACTTATCTTATTAAGAAGAATATGATATACTATTAAGTATAACGGCAGATGTAGTAGGATGACAGGATGCTAATCAAGTTATAATAAATAGATCCTTTTTTATTATTGAAAATTTTCATTTAAAGGAAAAATTGTAAGATAATGTCAAGCCAGTTGGCGTTATCTATGAACTCGTATGGATTATGGCCTAACCCCTCCAGTTATTCAGGAGAGAGTTCCGATAAGCAGTGGGATGTTATGAGTTTATGAAAACACTGACACTAAGGTCCGGATTAATAGTCGTTGCTCCGTCATTGCTTAGCACGTGCCATTTCTGAGAACTGTTAAAGTGACTGTTTTTACTCAAAAAATGCTAACCATTTTTAGCATATCACACTAGTATTCTAGTAGTTAATTCATTTAAAATTAACATTTTAAACACCTTCTTACCTGGGTTCCATACACCACATCAAAGAGGTCAAACAACTCATAAATACGATTGTAAGCAAAATTAAATATCTGTATTTTCTTCCTAAACTTTTCATGTTTAGTCACAGAGTTTTTTCCTTCCAAAAATACTTCTTCTATATCATTAACAACATTAAGCATACAAGTCATCAGATTTTCCAATACAGTAATGACTGTTACATAGCTTATAATGACAAATAATTGACGATATTCACTTCTTGATTCATATAAATCGGCAAATATTAGAAGAGAATAATCCGATCTAATTACTACCACATCATAAACATAGGCGACTACACTTTTAGTAATAAATATAAACAAAGTCACAGTAGACAATATTACAAACAAGTTAATTCTACGCATTGTTTTACTATAACTAGGTACATCGCAGAATAAAGAATGCAATGCATTTGAACAAATCACTAACTGTTTGTAATATGTAACTCTATATATTACAAGTATAAATGTTAAAATAGTACTAATATTAATTATAAAATCTGATACAACAAATATAGAGCCTCTATTGTAAGAATTATCAACTACGGGCGATCTAGCAAACTTATATCGAAATGTCTGAGCGGCCAAAACACAGCACGATTCAATAAAAATATGCAAATATACAATATTCACTAAAACTTTATTTTTTAACAAGAATACGTTTCTGTAAATACATACAAAGTTTTCCAATATTTGTAAGGTTTTTAAAGGTTTTATTTGTGTTTTCATTTTTGATAGTTGTTGTTTTCAACACAACCATTAACATATTGAAAGCCGTTATTAATTTTGTAGATTACATTCGATAAATTAACTTTAAAAACTAATGTCTATTTGGCCCTAAAATACTAATCAATTAGACTGAAAACATTATTGTTACATAGGTAAACTATAATTACTTAATTTATAATAATTACTTGTTTATATTACGATAATACAGATAGATGACTACCAAATTTTAAAAAATATATAAAATCCTACTGTAGACATTCGCCATACATAAGCGACAAAATTTAACGCAGTACGCAATTAAAAAAATAACAATAATGTTATCGGAAGAAATTTTACAACATATTAAAATATACATATTTTCAGTAACGTTAATGACAATGGCTTAAGTCGAAAGTATAGATCAAGGAAAGGTACGTCTCTAAATAGCCTCATAATGATATACTTAATTAATATCATTTGGAACAAGCTGTAAACGAATAGAATATCAAACAAGGAGTAATTGAAAATAAATACCAATAATTTACTAATTTAAAGTATTTTATTAAACTGCAAAATAATGATGAGATGTGATGTTGTAAAAGCTACAAAAGCTGGTAGTAAGTTCATCCCAACACTGATTGTACCAACTAACTTAATTTTCAGGGGTCGCACTAATACTAAACGCCTGAAGTTTCCAATAATCTTAGCTTCATCGCTTGCTGAAACTAATGATAAAATTGTTATTGACGATATATTTAACATAAAAATATACAACGGAAAAATAAAAAAATATAAAAAGCTTAAGGTAGAGAGCACAATTGAAAAAATATATATAAATAATGCAGACCAAAATATTAATGGATCTAAATAACTTAAAAGCTTCTGTCCCCTCGTTTAAACTTATTACCGCGGTATCCATATCAAAATTTACGTTAAAAAATGTTAAGGGTTAAATTCAGAATTATGGTTCTAATATTTATCCTTATACTAAATTTCTTTGTGTGGCTTTTAACATTGACATACCTACCACGACAATCAATAAAATTTTATACACCTATATATTCACACACACCTTTTTACCCTTTTAGTCAAGGCAGATTTTGAAACAGATAATATTTTCAGTTGATTAATAGTTTTTCGTACAAAATGTATAGGATAAGTTTTTGGCGATTATTATTAATATTAATGATTAATTTAACTATATCGGCAGTTTTGTGTATATCTTAGGTAACCGAGATTTACAATATATATTGTACTTAGAGATCTAATAGAACTATGTACATTTTATTATTTAACTTATATTTCATAAATCTTAGGTTATACTGAAAAATCTTATGGTTCTAAAAAAAATATAGTTACAATTTATACAATCATTAGAATTATTATTTTCTTTTAAAGTTAGCAAATACCAAAATAAAATAATATATTTTGATATATAAAATAGAAGCATTTATTCGAAAAAAATATTTACAAAATATAAAATAAAATTAATATTAATACTAAGATAGGGATATAAGTCCCGTCCGCGTGGAATGGTGGCAAGAACGCTGGCTGCATTTCCCCGCTGAATTACAATACTGATTCTTTGGGTGAAGAAAGAGCCAGCCCTCTTGTCACCGGAGGAGACGACAAGACGCGGTGTTATGTCTTTTAAAAACTTTTTTGCACTTGGACTCCATGGGCTCAGAGTTTCTACAGCAAACGGCATAAATATGTAATCTTTAAATATATTTACATATTTGCGCCGCTTGCTGGACTCCGCATTTTCCGCCGCGGCTCCCGCTTTATGCGCTGTCCCCCTGAGATGCGACGCGGCGAGGGTGTCGACGCACGTGGCGTCCCACACCAGAGCACGTCCCCGTTCCCAGGAGACCAACGTCATACCATCGTCTCGGATAACTCCAACAGGCTCTAGAAGAGCTGGAAACTCGATGGTGGCTAAAGCCCTTTTAATGATATCGTTAAGGGAGCCGTGGCGGGAAAATCTGCCCGCACTTTTGTAACAGGAGAGCCCATGAACTCCAAGACAGTCGACCTCCTTTCTACACGGACATCTATGTAAGATATGCCTCTATATTTTATCTTACCTTGTGATAAGCGCTTGTATAAGTGTGCTAAAGACCGCTTTAATTGTGATACTGCAGTTTGGACTCTTTGACCAACCAATGATAATATAGATATCATTGTTACATATAGTAATAAATATGAGAGTGGAAGTATACTTGTGGTCCAAGATGTAACCTGAAATTTTATAGTATTCATTTTATTATAGAAGATACATTTAAAAATATATATTATTGTACGTTTTAAAGATAATATACTTTTGAATAATTTCCAGACACATTTATTTTTATCTGCTGGTAATTATAAACTAACACCAACCTTAATGACATAAGTAGAACTGATAACCACAAAAGTTAATATAATTGAAAATATAACTATTACCACTACAGAAAATAACATCTGAAAAAAAAAAAAATGCTTTATACTTCGTATCGTCTTCATGTTAGGTTAGCCAAAGGCCCTGTTCTGTTACTTAAGCGCAAACGTTATATAAAGGAATCCGTTAACTATATATCACGCTATTAAAGTTGATATTTGCACGGAAGCTGTCAAGGTCGAGCGCTTATAGAGATGAGAATTGAATAATATTTTGTAATTATGACCCAAGCTTTGACGTAAATAACGAAATCCACTATTAAAGTTTGCGCTTAAGTAACAGTATAGGGCGGTGGTGTATTAACGTTTCCTGTAGCACGGGCTATCTTGATCATGCTATTGACAATTTGATAAAATACTTTTACCACATAATCTTTACTTGTCACATACCCAAAAAAATACACAAATATCGCGATCGACTCAGAAATAATCTGTTCCTCTCAATCCCGTACTCATAATTTCGTTATCTACCCCCAAATGTCACTTCAAGTATCGAGAAATCAGCTATTTTTATCGTATCTCACATTATTTTACAGCCCATGCTAAAGTGGCAGTTTAGTTTACCTGAACACCATAGACTCTAGAAAAGGCATCAAAGGCTTTAACAAGATCGTTATAAGCTATCGCAAGAATTTTAAATTTTTCCTTTAAATGACTTTTAGTATATTTAGATTCTTCACATAAAAACAAATATTCTTCAATATCTTTAACAATAACGTTAAGAGTTGTTATATTATTTTCCAAAATTAAAATAATTGCCAGATAAGAAATAATTGATGCTATTTCCCTATAATCAGTTCTTGTTACGACTAATTCAGAAATAGTAAAGATTGTTATTGGATCTAGAAAAATGTACACAGTCTCTGTTATTGGAAAAATAAATAAACCAAATTCAGCAATCAGTATGATAAAATTGATTTTTTTCATTTTTTTTACATATTGAGCCATATTATTGCAATTTGAATCAATTTTGTTTATAATAGCAACAAAGTTTTTGTAGTTGTGTAGATTTAGAAATACATTTAAAAAAACTATAATTGTATTTAAATTTGCTACAGTATTGTATATCGCAAATGCCTGATTTTCATTTATTACTTGCATATTTATACTTAATAAGAATGCAACTGTTTCTATACAAATATGAAAAAGTATTAAAATAAGTATTATTTTGTTTTTAATCTGTCCCAAATTTCTGTAAATACACGCAAAGTTTTCGATAATTTGTATTTTGTTCAAAATAAATATTTGGTGTTTCATATTCGATACACTTTTAGCTCGAATACTGATTCGAATGATTCTCTATTTAAATTTAATCGAAAACGTAATTTTGTTTACGAACAGTTTAATTATTTTAAGTAATATTAGGGCTGTTTTACATTCGTTTTATTTGAAGATTTAACATCATCATCAACACCCTGTGTATCTACCTACCTGGGGAGTCACAGGCTGATGATAATGATGATGATGAAGTTCAATTACATTTTATTAGTAAAAATGTCACCTTTATTTATGACAGTCTCAACCCAGTGTTTTTGGATGGTCAGTCAAACTGTGCAGCAATGTTTAAGAATTCTGCTGTGACTATTTCTAAGGCAAAAACAGCATTATCAAATATCAGTAGAACGATGAGCAAAGGGCTTAAAGCCTAGTTCTGTATATCGAGCAAACCTGCGAGCAAGCAAATTCCTTCTGACCGCTAACTTGCCTCCTATTTAGTAATGGGCGTTGCAAAGAGGAATCATATTTGTTTTGGAACGATGGAACCATTTTTACATTTAAACTCAAAGTCTCCGTTGCGTGAACTATTACATATTTAGTCGTACTTGTCGCAAATCATTCCTATATGTTCTATAATAAAATTAATAACTTCTTTTGTAAATTAAATAGAGTCGTTATTATAAAGTAACTATATTATATCGTATTATCGTAATACGCCTGCAATTATTTTACTCGAAAAAACGAACATATATTTTCTAACCATTTCCATCAGTATGTGTTTAGTTTGCTTACCTACTTTATTTTCTTACTGCTGCACCATCCTTAAACCAGCTGCAACGAAAACCGTTTCCTAAGCTAGTTTTCGTACTACTAAAAAAATTGCGTTTCGTTTTAAAACATATCGACAACGACCTACCACTACTCTCAATGTCCTTATCATTACATTACTGTCATGACATGGCAACTTAGAGCCATCACTTTTAATCAAACTTTTGTATGGTAAAGCCTGATATCAACATTGTGTATGACGTCAGTGCCTCTTGTTTCTGGATTTAAGACGAGATTAATGTCCGTTCGACCAATTTTGGATGGTTAGGCGTTATTGTGATTCGTCGGTGCATAAACAGACGTCCTAATTTGTTACCCCTTTACCCCTGTCCTGTCTCTTTCTCGCTCCTTCCTTTCTATATTACCCATCCCGCTCACTAGTCAAAAGCCGGCGCTTGCGCACTGAAGAGAGGCAGCACCTATATAACTGGCCGCACAACATGCTAGAAGTCGTCGTCGAATCGAAATATAGTCGTTGTCCTAGACGATGCTGAAGAAATCGCCGCGATCATTGTTATCTCCCGCATTCGCAAAACCCGCAAAATTTGTGTAAGAACAATTTATAAGTGCTGGTGCCGAGGACATCAGGTAAGTTCCTTTACCAGGTTTCTAGTTTGTTTATTGCACCGATTATCATAGTATCGTCTATGTATCTTATTTGAAGATTATCGCAAATCCCGCACCTAGATACAGTCCACTAATCCCGCGCCATCAGCCAGTATCATATATTTTGTTGCGCAAGTATGTGAATATCTGATCTGTGATCCACCTGAAATATACTTTATTATTTTAATCTATAAAAAAAGAAGTCGGAATAAACGCATTAATCACCAAATAGTTTAAAAAAAAAAGTTTTGTTTTATGTCCTGCCACAGGTAATAGGTACAATTACTTTAAAATGTCGCACCCGTATTCCAAGATATTTCCTCAACGGCTGCTCCACTCAACTGTTCCTTCCAACTGTCAAACGGGTTACCTCATTTATTTGTAAACTCTCTAAACCTGAAAAGGCATAAATGTTGCCATTGTATGAATTTCCGGTAAGACGAGTTTTCTGGCGAAATTCATGATTGTATTCCCGAATTCTAAATTTAAAAAAAATACAAATATAATAATAGAAATATTAGACGAAAATAACATAAACACACTTTAAGGAGGTTTCAAGGTACGTCGCGATGTACCTTGAGTTTGACAGTTCTATTCCTCGGGCGTAGTGACAGTGACGTGCTGAGGCGTCCCTCTGTTTGACAGCTGGAAAGAATAATTGAGCGATGGAGCCTTCGAGGAAATATCTAAGAATACTGGTGTCAGTCTGTCACAGATATTTGTTGACATTATCAATTATAAAAATTAATTTAGTGACATACGTAAAAGGTGCTCAGAAACCAGCTTTTTTTTAAACTACCAGATTCACATTTAGTAACTATAGGACCATCATGACAAGTGGCAAGCTTGTCGCTGTCTCCAGCGTACCATACTCGAGAAATATCACAAATAAATTAAATAAATAATGCTGAGAACCTCAAGCTGCGCAAATACGCCAACCTCAGTACAGGTTACGAATTTGCGCCGTTTGGGGTCGAGACGATGGGCCCATGGGGACACT
Source organism: Tinea semifulvella (assembly GCA_910589645.1). Lineage (NCBI taxonomy): Eukaryota > Metazoa > Arthropoda > Insecta > Lepidoptera > Tineidae > Tinea > Tinea semifulvella. The sequence goes on along the minus strand of OU342595.1, from coordinate 7,655,727 downwards.
CAGCCAAGCGTCTGGCCAAGGAGTTGTCCAAACGGCTAACGGAAAAGTCTGGAGACAGGAAGGCTGGCAATTATTTCTGCCAACGTATTAGCTTAGCTATACAGAGGGGAAATGTTGCCAGTCTTCTTGGGACTATCATTGAAGGGTCGTCTCTAGAGGACATTTTTTACTTATAGTTTATTTTTTATTAGGTTTAGTTTATATTTATTTTAATTTTTACTTTTAAGTAGTTTTAATTTATATTGTAATTATTTTATACTGTTTGTATATTACTTCAATAAAGCAACTGAAACAATAAATAACAAATAGCGACATAGGTATATTATTAATAGTATACATGACAAATTAACGTAGGTACCTAAAAATATTTACCTCAAAGGTGTACAACATGTGCATAGTTGATAGATTGATCTTTGTTACTGGCTCTTAACTCTTAGTGCGTTGGCACTCTGCATTGAATGCACCGCACTTGTTATTTAGTAGGAGAAAAACTTATCTAAACTTTATAGAATAGCAACATCTAACTTTGTTTTTATTCGGATTACTTTTTCTTTTAAATTGGTACTTTAATAATAATAGTTTATTGACACAAGAAAAAAGCATATTAAACAAGATTGTTACAGTATTGTACATGCTTAATTGAGTAAAAGACCTCTGTCCCCTATACCAAGGTTGCCTCGGTCATATAGGGGTCAGCTAGTTGAAACTGAGTGATGAAAGCGGTCTTACAACAAAGTCGTTTAGTAGTATGATGAATGAGATGATAGGAAAGGCAAAGGGTCTAGCCCATACAGCCAAGTCTGACGTAATATATCTTTCTTTTTTATGAGTTAATGGGGTCATCATCAAATTCCAGATGCTGCAGAATTTGATGCTTTTCTTGGAGTTACTCGCGGCACCATAGCTCAAACACGCAGGGTAAAATATGGGAGTTGCCAGCGCGGGATAAACTGCAACTTGTGCCCCATATTTAATGTCCAATTTATCGTTTTCCATAATTATTTACATTGTAGCACATTATTAAACAAAACAACACCATTTTTATAATATCCACAGCAAATTAATTTACAAAACAAAAACTTGCACTTGACATGTCCACGCAAAATGGCGCGAAGAACTCCATTTTTTTTATAAGTTGAGGGCAAAGCGGAGCGGACAAATCGTGCTGCCTATACAACTAACTTATCTTATTAAGAAGAATATGATATACTATTAAGTATAACGGCAGATGTAGTAGGATGACAGGATGCTAATCAAGTTATAATAAATAGATCCTTTTTTATTATTGAAAATTTTCATTTAAAGGAAAAATTGTAAGATAATGTCAAGCCAGTTGGCGTTATCTATGAACTCGTATGGATTATGGCCTAACCCCTCCAGTTATTCAGGAGAGAGTTCCGATAAGCAGTGGGATGTTATGAGTTTATGAAAACACTGACACTAAGGTCCGGATTAATAGTCGTTGCTCCGTCATTGCTTAGCACGTGCCATTTCTGAGAACTGTTAAAGTGACTGTTTTTACTCAAAAAATGCTAACCATTTTTAGCATATCACACTAGTATTCTAGTAGTTAATTCATTTAAAATTAACATTTTAAACACCTTCTTACCTGGGTTCCATACACCACATCAAAGAGGTCAAACAACTCATTAATACGATTGTAAGCAAAATTAAATATCTGTATTTTCTTCCTAAACTTTTCATGTTTAGTCACAGAGTTTTTTCCTTCCAAAAATACTTCTTCTATATCATTAACAACATTAAGCATACAAGTCATCAGATTTTCCAATACAGTAATGACTGTTACATAGCTTATAATGACAAATAATTGACGATATTCACTTCTTGATTCATATAAATCGGCAAATATTAGAAGAGAATAATCCGATCTAATTACTACCACATCATAAACATAGGCGACTACACTTTTAGTAATAAATATAAACAAAGTCACAGTAGACAATATTACAAACAAGTTAATTCTACGCATTGTTTTACTATAACTAGGTACATCGCAGAATAAAGAATGCAATGCATTTGAACAAATCACTAACTGTTTGTAATATGTAACTCTATATATTACAAGTATAAATGTTAAAATAGTACTAATATTAATTATAAAATCTGATACAACAAATATAGAGCCTCTATTGTAAGAATTATCAACTACGGGCGATCTAGCAAACTTATATCGAAATGTCTGAGCGGCCAAAACACAGCACGATTCAATAAAAATATGCAAATATACAATATTCACTAAAACTTTATTTTTTAACAAGAATACGTTTCTGTAAATACATACAAAGTTTTCCAATATTTGTAAGGTTTTTAAAGGTTTTATTTGTGTTTTCATTTTTGATAGTTGTTGTTTTCAACACAACCATTAACATATTGAAAGCCGTTATTAATTTTGTAGATTACATTCGATAAATTAACTTTAAAAACTAATGTCTATTTGGCCCTAAAATACTAATCAATTAGACTGAAAACATTATTGTTACATAGGTAAACTATAATTACTTAATTTATAATAATTACTTGTTTATATTACGATAATACAGATAGATGACTACCAAATTTTAAAAAATATATAAAATCCTACTGTAGACATTCGCCATACATAAGCGACAAAATTTAACGCAGTACGCAATTAAAAAAATAACAATAATGTTATCGGAAGAAATTTTACAACATATTAAAATATACATATTTTCAGTAACGTTAATGACAATGGCTTAAGTCGAAAGTATAGATCAAGGAAAGGTACGTCTCTAAATAGCCTCATAATGATATACTTAATTAATATCATTTGGAACAAGCTGTAAACGAATAGAATATCAAACAAGGAGTAATTGAAAATAAATACCAATAATTTACTAATTTAAAGTATTTTATTAAACTGCAAAATAATGATGAGATGTGATGTTGTAAAAGCTACAAAAGCTGGTAGTAAGTTCATCCCAACACTGATTGTACCAACTAACTTAATTTTCAGGGGTCGCACTAATACTAAACGCCTGAAGTTTCCAATAATCTTAGCTTCATCGCTTGCTGAAACTAATGATAAAATTGTTATTGACGATATATTTAACATAAAAATATACAACGGAAAAATAAACAAATATAAAAAGCTTAAGGTAGAGAGCACAATTGAAAAAAAATATATAAATAATGCAGACCAAAATATTAATGGATCTAAATAACTTAAAAGCTTCTGTCCCCTCGTTTAAACTTATTACCGAGGTATCCATATCAAAATTTACGTTAAAAAATGTTAAGGGTAAAATTCTGAATTATGGTTCTAATATTTATCCTTATACTAAATTTCTTTGTATGGCTTTTGACATTAACGTACCACGAAAATCAGTAAAACCTTATACACCTATATATTCACACACACCTTTTTACCCTTTTAATCAATATGAAAATGAAACAGATAATATTTCCAGTTGATTAATAGTTTTTCGTACAAAATGTACAGGATAAGTTTTTGGCGATTATTATTAATATTAATTATTAATTTAACTATATTGGCAGTTTTGTGTGTATCTTAGGTAACCGAGATTTACAATATATATTGTACTTAAAGATCTAATAGAACTATGTACATTTTATTATTTAATTTAACTTCTATTTCATAAATCTTAGGTTATACTGAAAAATCTTACGGTTCTAAAAAAAATATAGTTACATTTATACAATCATTAGAATTATTATTTTCTTTTAAAGTTAGCAAATACCAAAATAAAATAATATATTTTGATATATAAAATAGAAGCATTTATTCGAAAAAAATATTTACAAAATATAAAATAAAATTAATATTAATACTAAGGATAGGGATATAAGTCCCGTCCGCGTGGAATGGTGGCAAGAACGCTGGCTGCATTTCCCCGCTGAATTACAATACTGATTCTTTGGGTGAAGAAAGAGCCAGCCCTCTTGTCACCGGAGGAGACGACAAGACGCGGTGTTATGTCTTTTAAAAACTTTTTTGCACTTGGACTCCATGGGCCCAGAGTTTCTACAGCAAACGGCATAAATATGTAATCTTTTAATACATTTACATATTTGCGCCGCTTGCTGGACTCCGCATTTTCCGCCGCGGCTCCCGCTTTATGCGCTGTCCCCCTGAGATGCGACGCGGCGAGGGTGTCGACGCACGTGGCGTCCCACACCAGAGCACGTCCCCGTTCCCAGGGGACCAACGTCATACCATCGTCTCGGATAACTCCAACAGGCTCTAGAAGAGCTGGAACCTCGATGGTGGCTAGAGCCCTTTTAATGATATCGTTAAGGGAGCCGTGGCGGGAAAATCTGCCCGCACTTTTGGAACAGGAGAGCCCATGAACTCCAAGACAGTCGACCTCCTTTCCACACGGACATCTATGTAAGATATGCCTCTATATTTTATCTTACCTTGTGATAAGCGCTTGTATAAGTGTGCTAAAGACCGCTTTAATTGTGATACTGCAGTTTGGACTCTTTGACCAACCAATGATAATATAGATATCATTGTTACATATAGTAATAAATATGAGAGTGGAAGTATACTTGTGGTCCAAGATGTAACCTGAAATTTTATAGTATTCATTTTATTATAGAAGATACATTTAAAAATATATATTATTGTACGTTTTAAAGATAATATACTTTTGAATCATTTCCAGACACATTTATTTTTATCTGCTGGTAATTATAAACTAACACCAACCTTAATGACATAAGTAGAACTGATAACCACAAAAGTTAATATAATTGAAAATATAACTATTACCACTACAGAAAATAACATCTAAAAAAAAAAAAATGCTTTATACTTCGTATCGTCTTCATGTTAGGTTAGCCAAAGGCCCTGTTCTGTTACTTAAGCGCAAACGTTATATAAAGGAATCCGTTAACTATATATCACGCTATTAAAGTTGATATTTGCACGGAAGCTGTCAAGGTCGAGCGCTTATAGAGATGAGAATTGAATAATATTTTGTAATTATGACTCAAGCTTTGACGTAAATAACGAAATCCACTAATAAAGTTTGCGCTTAAGTAACAGTATAGGGCGGTGGTGTATTACGTTTCCTGTAGCACGGGCTATCTTGATCATGCTATTGACAATTTGATAAAATACTTTTACCACATAATCTTTACTTGTCACATACCCAAAAAAATACACAAATATCGCGATCGACTCAGAAATAATCTGTTCCTCTCAATCCCGTACTCATAATTTCGTTATCTACCCCCAAATGTCACTTCAAGTATCGAGAAATCAGCTATTTTTATCGTATGTCACATTATTTTACAGCCCGTGCTAAAGTGGCAGTTTAGTTTACCTGAACACCATAGACTCTAGAAAAGGCATCAAAGGCTTTAACAAGATCGTTATAAGCTATCGCAAGAATTTTAAATTTTTCCTTTAAATGACTTTTAGTATATTTAGATTCTTCACATAAAAACAAATGTTCTTCAATATCTTTAACAATAATGTTAAGAGTTGTTATATTATTTTCCAAAATTAAAATAATTGCCAGATAAGAAATAATTGATGCTATTTCCCTATAATCAGTTCTTGTTACGACTAATTCAGAAATAGTAAAGATTGTTATTGGATCTAGAAAAATGTACACAGTCTCTGTTATTGGAAAAATAAATAAACCAAATTCAGCAATCAGTATGATAAAATTGATTTTTTCCATATTTTTTATATATTGAGGCATATTATTGCAATTTGAATCAATTTTGTTTATAATAGCAACAAAGTTTTTGTAGTTGTGTAGATTCAGAAAAACATTTAAAAAAACTATAATTGTATTTAAATTTGCTACAGTATTGTATATTGCAAAAACCTGATTTTCATTTATTACTTGCATATTTATACTTAATAAGAATGCAACTGTTTCTATACAAATATGAAAAAGTATTAAAATAAGTATTATTTTGTTTTTAATCTGTCCCAAATTTCTGTAAATACACGCGAAGTTTTCGATAATTTGTATTTTGTTCAAAATAAATATTTGGTGTTTCATATTCGATACACTTTTAGCTCGAATACTGATTCGAATGATTCTCTATTTAAATTTAATCGAAAACGTAATTTTGTTTACGAACAGTTTAATTATTTTAAGTAATATTAGGGCTGTTTTACATTCGTTTTATTTGAAGATTTAACATCATCATTAACATCCTGTGTATCTACCTACCTGGGGAGTCACAGGCTGATGATAATGATGATGATGAAGTTCAATTACATTTTATTAGTAAAAATGTCACCTTTATTTATGACAGTCTCAACCCAGTGTTTTTGGATGGTCAGTCAAACTGTGCAGCAATGTTTAAGAATTCTGCTGTGACTATTTCTAAGGCAAAAACAGCATTATCAAATATCAGTAGAACGATGAGCAAAGGGCTTAAAGCCTAGTTCTGTATATCGAGCAAACCTGCGAGCAAGCAAATTCCTTCTGACCGCTAACTTGCGCTGCCTCCTATTTAGTAATGGGCGTTGCAAAGAGGAATCATATTTGTTTTGGAACGATGGAACCATTTTTACATTTAAACTCAAAGTCTCCGTTGCGTGAACTATTACATATTTAGTCGTACTTGTCGCAAATCATTCCTATATGTTCTATAATAAAATTAATAACTTCTTTTGTAAATTAAATAGAGTCGTTATTATAAAGTAACTATATTATATCGTATTATCGTAATACGCCTACAATTATTTTACTCGAAAAAACGAACATATATTTTCTAACCATTTCCATCAGTATGTGTTTAGTCTACCTACTTTATTTTCTTACTGCTGCACCGTCCTTAAACCAGCTGCAACGAAAACCGTTTCCTAAGCTAGTTTTCGTACTACTAAAAAAATTGCGTTTCGTTTTAAAACATATCGACAACGACCTACCACTACTCTTAATGTCCTTATCATTACATTACTGTCATGACATGGCAACTTAGAGCCATCACTTTTAATCAAACTTTTGTATGGTAAAGCCTGATATCAACATTATGTATGACGTCAGTGCCTCTTGTTTCTGGATTTAAGACGAGATTAATGTCCGTTCGACCAATTTTGGATGGTTAGGCGTTATTGTGATTCGTCGGTGCATAAACAGACGTCCTAATTTGTTACCCCTTTACCCCTGTCCTGTCTCTTTCTCGCTCCTTCCTTTCTATATTACCCATCCCGCTCACTAGTCAAAAGCCGGCGCTTGCGCACTGAAGAGAGGCAGCACCTATATAACTGGCCGCACAACATGCTAGAAGTCGTCGTCGAATCGAAATATAGTCGTTGTCCTAGACGACGCTGAAGAAATCGCCGCGATCATTGTTATCTCCCGCATTCGCAAAACCCGCAAAATTTGTGTAAGAACAATTTATAAGTGCTGGTAGTTTGTTTATTGCACCGATTATCATAGTATCATCTATGTATCTTATTTGAAGATTATCGCAAATCCCGCACCTAGATACAGTCCACTAATCCCGCGCCATCAGCCAGTATCATATATTTTGTTGCGCAAGTATGTGAATATCTGATCTGTGATCCACCTGAAATATACTTTATTATTTTAATCTATAAAAAAAGAAGTCGGAATAAACGCATTAATCACCAAATAGTTTAAAAAAAAAAGTTTTGTTTTATGTCCTGCCACAGGTAATAGGTACAATTACTTTAAAATCTCGCACCCGTATTCTAAGATATTTCCTCAGCGGCTGCTCCATTCAACTGTTCCTTCCAACTGTCAAACGGGTTACCTTATTTATTTGTAAACTCCCTAAACCTGAAAAGGCATAAATGTTGCTATTGTATAAATTTCCGGTAAGACGAGTTTTCTGGTGAAATTCACGATCGTATTCCCGAATTCTAAATTTAAAAAAATACAATTTTAATAATATAAATATTAGACGAAAATAACATAACGCTTTAAGGAGGTTTCAAGTTACGTCGCGATGTACCTTGAGTTTGACAGTTCTATTCCTCGGGCGTAGTGACAGTGACGTGCTGAGGCGTTCCTCCGTTTGACAGCTGGAAAGGATAATTGAGCGATGGAGCCTTCGAGGAAATATCTAAGAATACTGGTGTCAGTCTGGCACAGATATTTGTTGACATTATCAATTATAAAATTTAATTTAGCGACATACGTAAAAAGTAAACACGACGGCAGTAATCCTTTCAGGGTGCTCAGAAACCCGCTTTTTTTAAACCAGATTCACATTTAATAACTTTACTATAGGCCCATCATGACAAGGGGCAAGCTTGCCGCTGTCTCCAGCGTACCAAACTCGAGAAATATCACAAATAAATTAAATAAATAATAAATAGCGACATAGGTATATTATTAATGGTATACATGACAAATTAACGTAGGTACCTAAAAATATTTACCTCAAAGGTGTACAACATGTGCATAGTTAATAGATTGATCTTTGTTACTGGCTCTTAACTCTTAGTGCGTTGGCACTCTGCATTGAATGCACCGCACTTGTTATTTAGTTGGAGAAAAACTTATCAAAACTTTATAGAATAACAACATCTAACTTCAACATTTTATTCGGATTACTTTTTCTTTTAAATTGGTACTTTAATAATAATAGTTTATTGACACAAAAAAAAATGCATATTGAACAAGATTGTTACAATATTGTACATGCTTAATTGAGTAAAAGATCTCTGTCCCCTATACCAAGGTTGCCTCGGTCATATAGGGGTCAGCTAGTTGAAAGCGGTCTTACAACAGAGTTGTTTAGTACAGTCGGTAACGAGTCCAATTGCACACGCCTTATGCCATACTATTTTTTTTATAAGTTGAGGGCAAGGCGGAGCGGACAAATCGTGCGGCCTATACAACTAACTTATCTTATTAAATCAGATGTAGTAGAATGACAGTATGCAAATCAAATTATAATAAAAAAATCCTTTTTTTTATTGAAAATTCACAATTAAAGGAAAAATTGTAAGATAATGTTCAAGTCAGTTGGCATTATCTATGAACTCGTATGGATTATGGCCTAACCCCTCCAGTTATTCAGGAGAGAGTTCCGATAAGCAGTGGGATGTTATGAGTTTATGAAAACACTGACACTAAGGTAAGTAAGATTAATAGTCGTTGCTCCGTCATTGCTTAGCACGAGTCATTGCTGAGAACTGTTAAAGTGACAGTTTTTACTTTAAAAATGCTGACCATTTTTAGCATGTCGCACTAGTATTCTAGTAGTTAATTCATTTAAAATTTACATTTTAAACACCTTCTTACCTGGGTTCCATACACCACATCAAAGAGGTCAAACAACTCATTAATACGATTGTAAGCAAAATTAAATATCTCTATTTTCTTCCTAAACTTTTCATGTTTAGTCACAGAGTTTTTTCCTTCCAAAAATACTTCTTCTATATTATTAACAACATTAAGCATACAAGTCATCAGATTTTCCAATACAGTAATGACTGTTACATAGCTTATAATGACATATAATTGACGATATTCACTTCTTGATTCATATAAATCGGTAAATATTACAAGAAAATAATCCGATCTAATTACTACCACATCATAAACATAGGCGACTACACTTTTAGTAATAAATATAAACAAAGTCACAGTAGACAATATAACAAACAAGTTAATTCTACGCATTGTTTTACTATAACTAGGCGCATCGCAGAATAAAGAATGCAATGCATTTGAACAAATCACTAACTGTTTGTAATATGTAACTCTATATATTACAAGTATAAATGTTAAAATAGTACTAATATTAATTATAAAATCTGATACAACAAATATAGAGCCTCTATTGTAAGAATTATCAACTACGGGCGATCTAGCAAACTTATATCGAAATGTCTGAGCGGCCAAAACACAGCACGATTCAATAAAAATATGCAAATATACAATATTCACTAAAACTTTATTTTTTAACAAGAATACGTTTCTATAAATACATACAAAGTTTTCCAATATTTGTAAGGTTTTTAAAGGTTTTATTTGTGTTTTCATTTTTGATAGTTGTTGTTTTCAACACAACCATTAACATATTGAAAGCCGTTATTATTTTGTAGATTACATTCGATAAATTAACTTTAAAAACTAATGTCTATTAGGTCCTAAAATACTAATCAATTAGACTGAACTGTAAAACATTATTGTTGCATAGGTAAACTATAATTACTTAATTTATAATTAATTACTTGTTTATGTTACGATAATACAGATAGATGACTACCAAATTTTAAAAAATATATAAAATCCTACTGTAGACATTCGCCATACATAAGCGACAAAATTTAACGCAGTACGCAATTAAAAAAATAACAATAATGTTATCGGAAGAAATTTTACAACATATTAAAATATACATATTTTCAGTAACGTTAATGACAATGGCTTAAGTCGAAAGTATAGATCAAGGAAAGGTACGTCTCTAAATAGCCTCATAATGATATACTTAATTAATATCATTTGGAACAAGCTGTAAACGAATAGAATATCAAACAAGGAGTAATTGAAAATAAATACCAATAATTTACTAATTTAAAGTATTTTATTAAACTGCAAAATAATGATGAGATGTGATGTTGTAAAAGCTACAAAAGCTGGTAGTAAGTTCATCCCAACACTGATTGTACCAACTAACTTAATTTTCAGGGGTCGCACTAATACTAAACGCCTGAAGTTTCCAATAATCTTAGCTTCATCGCTTGCTGAAACTAATGATAAAATTGTTATTGACGATATATTTAACATAAAAATATACAACGGAAAAATAAACAAATATAAAAAGCTTAAGGTAGAGAGCACAATTGAAAAAATATATATAAATAATGCAGACCAAAATATTACTGGATCTAAATAACTTAAAAGCTTCTGTCCCCTCGTTTAAACTTATTTCCGAGGTATCCATATCAAAATTTACGTTAAAAAATGTTAAGGGTAAAATTCTGAATTATGGTTCTAATATTTATCCTTATACTAAATTTCTTTGTGTGGCTTTTAACATTAACGTACCTACCACGAAAATCAGTAAAACCTTATACACCTATATATTCACACACACCTTTTTACCCTTTTAGTCAATATGAAAATGAAACAGATAATATTTCCAGTTGATTAATAGTTTTTCGTACAAAATGTACAGGATAAGTTTTTGGCGATTATTATTAATATTAATTAGTAATTTAACTATATTGGCAGTTTTGTGTATATCTTAGGTAACTGAGATTTACAATATATATTGTACTTAAAGATCTAATAGAACTATGTACATTTGATTATTTAATTTAACTCCTATTTCATAAATCTTAGGTTATACTGAAAAATCTTACGGTTCTAAAAAAAATATAGTTACATTTATACAATCATTAGATTTTTATTTTTATTTTTTAAGTTAGCAAATACCTAAATAAAATAATATATTTTGATATATAAAATAGAAGCATTTATTCGAAAAAAATATTTAAAAAATATAAAATAAAATTAATATTAATACTAAGGATAGGAATATAAGTCCCGTCCGCGTGGAATGGTGGAAAGAACGCTGGCTGCATTTCCCCGCTAAATTACAATACTGATTCTTTGGGCGAAGAAAGAGCCAGCCCTCTTGTCACCGGAGGAGACGACAAGACGCGGTGTTGTCTTTTAAAAATCTTTTTTGCACTTGGACTCCATGGGCCCAGAGTTTCTACAGCAAACGGCATAAATATGTAATCTTTTAATATATTTACATATCTGCGCCGCTTGCTGGACTCCGGATTTTCCGCCGCGGCTCCCGCTTTATGCGCTGTCCCCCTGAGATGCGACGCGGCGAGGGTGTCGACGCACGTGGCGTCCCACACCAGAGCACGTCCCCGTTCCCAGGGGACCAACGTCATACCATCGTCTCGGATAACTCCAACAGGCTCTAGAAGAGCTGGAACCTCGATGGTGGCTAGAGCCCTTTTAATGATATCGTTAAGGGAGCCGTGGCGGGAAAATCTGCCAGCACTTTTGGAACAGGAGAGCCCATGAACTCCAAGACAGTCGACCTCCTTTCCACACGGACATCTATGTAAGATATGCCTCTATATTTTATCTTACCTTGTGATAAGCGCTTGTATAAGTGTGCTAAAGACCGCTTTAATTGTGATACTGCAGTTTGGACTCTTTGACCAACCAATGATAATATAGATATCATTGTTACATATAGTAATAAATATGAGAGTGGAAGTATACTTGTGGTCCAAGATGTAACCTGAAATTTTATAGTATTCATTTTATTATAGAAGATACATTTAAAAAATATATATTATTGTACGTTTTAAAGATAATATGCTTTTGAATCATTTCCAGACACATTTATTTTTATCTGCTGGTAATTATAAACTAACACCAACCTTAATGGCATAAGTAGAACTGATAACCACAAAAGTTAATATAATTGAAAATATAACTATTACCACTACAGAAAATAACATCTGAAAAAAAGAATGCTTTATACTACGTATCGTCTTCATGTTAGGTTAGCCAAAGGCCCTGTTCTGTTACTTAAGCGCAAACGTTATATAATGGATCCGTTAACTATATATCACGCTATTAAAGTTGATATTTGCACGGAAGCTGTCAAGGTCGAGCGCTTATAGAGATGAGAATTGAATAATATTTTGTAATTATGACCCAAGCTTTGACGGAAATAACGAAATCCACTAATAACGTTTGCGCTTAAGTAGTATAGGGCGGTGGTGTATTAACGTTTCCTGTAGCACGGGCTATCTTGATCATGCTATTGACAATTTGATAAAATACTTTTACCACATAATCTTTACTTGTCACATACCCAAAAAATACACAAATATCGCGATCGACTCAGAAATAATCTGTTCCTCTCAATCCCGTACTCATAATTTCGTTATCTACCCCCAAATGTCACTTCAAGTATCGAGAAATCAGCTATTTTTATCGTATCTCACATTATTTTACAGCCCGTGCTAAAGTGGCAGTTTAGTTTACCTGAACACCATAAACTCTAGAAAAGGCATCAAAGGCTTTAACAAGATCGTTATAAGCTATCGCAAGAATTTTAAATTTTTCCTTTAAATGACTTTTAGTATATTTAGATTCTTCACATAAAAACAAATGTTCTTCAATATCTTTAACAATAACGTTAAGAGTTGTTATATTATTTTCCAAAATTAAAATAATTGCCAGATAAGAAATAATTGATGCTATTTCCCTATAATCAGTTCTTGTTACGACTAATTCAGAAATAGTAAAGATTGTTATTGGATCTAGAAAAATTTTCACAGTCTCTGTAATTGGAAAAATAAATAAACCAAATTCAGCAATCAGTATGATAAAATTGATTTTTTCCATTTTTTTTATATATTGAGGCATATTATTGCAATTTGAATCAATTTTGTTTATAATAGCAACAAAGTTTTTGTAGTTCTGTAGATTCAGAAAAACATTTAAAAAAACTATAATTGTATTTAAATTTGCTACAGTATTGTATATTGCAAAAACCTGATTTTCATTTATTACTTGCATATTTATAATACTTAATAAGAATGCAACTGTTTCTATACAAATATGAAAAAGTATTAAAATAAGTATTATTTTGTTTTTAATCTGTCCCAAATTTCTGTAAATACACGCGAAGGTTTCGATGATTTGTATTTTGTTCAAAATAAATATTTGGTGTTTCATATTCGATACACTTTAAGCTCGAATACTGATTCGAATGATTCTCTATTTAAATTTAATCGAAAACGTAATTTTGTTTACGAACAGTTTAATTATTTTAAGTAATATTAGGGTTGTTTTACATTCGTTTCTTTTGTAGATTTAACATCATCATCAACACCCTATGTATCTACCTACATCCAGCAGTGGGGAGTCACAGGCTGATGATAATAATAATAATATTTCCAGACAGGTCACACAGCGCCATCTAATTTCCGTGGTAAGCTACGAGGCCTGTGTTACGGAAACTACGAGTAGATGGTTGATAAACTACATATTATACTTTTTTTTTGTAAATATATACATATTATACATATAAACACCCAGACCGAGGCAAATTATACAATGTACAACTTGCCCCCGGTGGGAATCAGAACCCACGACCTCTCGAGTTCACGGCAACGTTTGTTACCACTAGACCACGGAGGCGGCCATAATGATGATGATGAAGTCACCTTTATAACCTATATATATTTATGACAGTTTCAACCCAGGGTTTTTGGATGGTCAGTCAAACTATGCAGCAATGTTTAAGAATTCTGCTGTGACTATTTCTAAGGCACTCCCAGCAGGATTACCAAGGTGTGTGCAGACTTTGTGACTTGGCGCGTGCAGTACAATATCTCGCGTCGCATCGCGTTGAACGATGAGCAAAGGGCTTAAAGCCTGGTTCTGTATATCTGTGAGCTAATTCCTCCTGACCGATAACTTGCGCTGCCTCCTAATTAGTAGTTGTTCTGCGACGATGGAACCGTTTTTATATTTCAACTAAAAGTCTCCGTTGCGTGAACTATAACCTATTTAGTCGTACTTGTCGCAAATCATTTCCGTTTCGTTTGCAATATAGTTAGTTATATTCTATAATAAAATATGTAACTTCTTTTGTAAATTAAATAGAGTCGTTATTATAAAGTAAATATATTATATCGTATTATAGTAATACGCCTGCAATCAATTTACTCGAAAAAACGTATATTTTATAACCATATGTGTTTAGTTTTCTTACCTACGTTATTTTCTTACTGCCGCACAGTCTTAAAACCAGCTGCAACGAAAACCGTTTCCCAAGCTAGTTTTCGTACTACTAAAAAAAGTTGCGTTTCGTTTTAAAAAATATCGACAACGACTTACCACTACTCTCAATGTCCTTATCATTAAATTACTGTCATGACATGGCAATTTAGAGCCATCACTTTTAATCAAACTTTTGTATGGTAAAGCCTGATATCAACATTGTGTATGACGTCAGTGCCTCTTGTTTCTGGATTTCAGACGAGATTAAAGTCACATACAGTGTTTTAAAATAGGTAATTATACCTACGTTTAAAAATAATGATCCTCTGGGTCATTTGAATAATTGGACGTGTGTTTACGTGAATATGCGTTTTATATCCATTGACCAAAACTATATTGCCCAGGTAGGGATTGCAGTTCAATCCCGCGAAATCCCACTTTATGAATTGGTCTGCGCGGATCCGTGGATCAAACAACTTTGAAAAATAGTGCCAATCTATTTCAAAAGTTAGCACCATAGGTTAGATTTAGATATTTACAGTGATAAATATATAATTATTGATACAAATTTATTTTTCTATGTGCTCCTGGACTAACCTAAATAAACAGAGTGTGTTCCAGAAGACAAGTACTCTTCTTTCAAGTAAAACAATGTATGACATGAAAGAGGAAAATAATAGTAGCAAAAAAGCAACACATGAGCAAAACATAAGTAAGAAATATAAATGAAAGGAAGGTATAATATAAAAAAATATTTATAAAATAATTAACAAAGCTATTACCAATATTGAGTTGGATATCAAGAATATCTTAATACACAGTTATTATTAGATTTTTATTTATTTTGGGAGACATACGGTCACGTCATAATTAAAAGACATAAGCCACTAATATATTTAATTTAGTAATAACTTTATTATATAGCAAATACGGATTTGACTGTATCACTCTGCACCTCAATTTCATCTGCGTGAATCTATCGTTATCAGGTGTAAACTGTACTTCTGAGTGTTCACACAGCATAATCTATTGTATGAAAAGTTGTATTACAGTCAGAACCTGGCAATCGCAAAATAAATCAACTATGGTGTATACAAGTATATAATTTTCTGGTTACCTTCAGAACCGCTTTCTGAACTAAACTCTGTACACTATATATTCGACAAATCATCATCATCACGGCCCCTAGAACATAGCGTCCTTGACCTCCACTGTTGGAGATGGGCCTTCCAGAACATATATCTGGAGAATTTGGCCTACACTCGCCACGCTGGCCAGACGGATTGGCGAGGATATGATGTCAATTTTTATGACAACGTGCTCTCCAAAGCACGGGAACGTTGGTGTTCTATATCTATGACAAATGTACGTAAGAAAAGTGTATTTCTCATTGGTATATGCCGGCGGGGATTGAACCGACCTTTGTAGGGTCCTTAAGAACGCGTTCTTACAACCGAGCCACCACCGCGCCGACAAATTCGACATATATATATTGTATTAAATGCCCGAACCTAAATATTAGGTCAATCACTTATACGAATTAATTTATTAGGCATGTCATAACAGTATTTGTGTTCGTACTATCAATTTGAAAGCATTAAATTAATTGAATTTGGATCAAAATACTAATTTCATGTTTATCACTGGAACTAAATTACAGTGTACATCAAATAACATCATTATTAATGGTTAGTAGCCTCAGGACTAAAATAATAATAATAACAAAGTTTATTTATTTATTTTTATTTTATACAATTAGGAAAACTTACAGCTAAACAATACTTAAATATAAAGAAAAAAGATAAAGTAAGAAAGGGCTAATGACAAGTTTTCACAGAAATAGATATGGAAACATAGATAAATCTAAACACTGAGTAGACTATTACAAAAAGAATGAGATGATATGAGGCAGAATAAGACAAAATAACAATAGAAATAGAACACTTATACAGATCGGCTTAAGACATTTGTAAAGTAGTCCTGAGTCAAGCCACGTCGGGCAGCGGCTGGGGTAGTACATGATATGTCAATATGTGAGCAATGTTTATTAAAACATTTATCTATATCATAATTACAGCCCCTAGAACACAGTGTCCTAGAACTCCACTGTTGGAGATGGACCTTTCAGAACATATATCTGGAGAATTTGGCCTACACTCGTCACGCTGGCCTGGCGGTTTGGCGAGGATATGATGTCAATTATTATGACAATTTATTAACGATTCCACAGGTTGGTATTAGTGAAACCGGGACCGACGGCTTAACGTGCTCTCCGAGGCACGGGAACGGTGGTGTTGTAAATTTATGACACATGTACGTAAGACAAGTGTATTTATCATTGGTACATGCCGGGTTTGAAGCGACCTTTGTCTTTCAACCGATCTTTGACGCGATTTATTTATTTATTTCTTATAAATATGGACTTAAGGAAGAGTTAATTACAACAAATAGTCAAAACTCTGACTCCAAGACTAAGTTGGGCTATGTCATAGTAATCGGTGAGTAAAGAAATAACAAAATGTAACACGCACTAACTTCTACGAACCTCAACGCAATGCCAATCGCAATGCTTGGCAACGAAAGTTTTAGTATCGCCGTTGATCTTCGGTTGAGGGCATCATTGTTTGTGTCATCATTATTTATTTTCATTATTTTTTAATATGGATTTCTTTAAATTTAAATAAGTTTTATAAGTTTAAAATTTATTCTTTACTCTGCACTTCACAATTTCTTATGTCGTTCTCCCAAAGGTTAGCTGTTAGAGAATACCTACAAGGTAGCTTTAAGCAAGGTATTATTTATTTATTTAAAAACTTTATTGTTTTGATAACAAAAGGCGTATGTAATGCCGATTGGCATTCCATATTATTATTATGTTCTTTATTTTATTTTGTATATTTCGTCATGATCGTAGAACAGTGTCGGATTTAAAAAAATACCCATAATTTTGCATATATATTTATATATAGTTTTATATTGTTTGTGGTCTGTAATTTATAGTGCAAATATTAGAAAGGGTTCCAAAATGAAATTTAGAAGGTTTGCACTTATTATGAGACTTAAAAAGTGACAAAAAAACAGTCGAAATGACAGTTGAATGGCCGCCATGAAAATTTTAAATATAGCAGATCCGTCACTGTTCTACGATCATGACGATTTTATTGTGCAATAAAGATAATTTTTTCTTAGTTTTTTTAACGTTAATATTACTCAGTTTGGTTTATTGATTATTTATTTTCAGTTTTTATCAACAGTAATTTTTTTTTACAAAGACGGGTTTTTATTTGAGACGAATCCGTATTCGTATGGATTACCATGAACCCAATACTTACAATGATTTTTTTATTGTCACAATTTCGGCGCGCGATCGCAATATGCGTAGCGCATATATTTATAAGAAAGAAAGAAAGAAATACGTTTATTCATCGCCAAACAGATACAGCTTATACAATTAAGATATGTAGCACAACGCGCCCCGACAGGCACCCAACAGTACTCCAGGCTATAGCCGTGCATAGGAAATGGGGTAGCACGGACCATGAATTGATATTAAAAATATGAAATTGGCCGCCCCCACATCCACTGCCACATCCCGAGCACCACCAAGCAGCCATCGAGGCGCGCTGCACTACAATTCACACCGTAATTCCTGTAGCGATGAACGGGCCCTAAGCTCAGCATGTGTCGCGAGTCACATAGTTGGATCCGCGACGCTGTTCTTCCGCTAGTACCCAATAAAGTAAAATATATATTTTTAAATAAATAATCTCTCACCATACTGGATTTATGGCCAACTCATTTGCTGTTGTCGCCGCAAATCTGTGGAATGAACTACCGGTAGAAATCCGACAAGCATCCAACCGAAAAATGTTTTAAAAAAATATTTAAATGGTTCATAAGTTATTTAATGGTATCATATGTAGTATATGTATTATTAGTATTTAATATATTATAGTTATTAGTATGTATTTAGTAATATCATTGTATTTTTATGTACATAGATTTATTTATTATTATTATATATAAATATTTGCACCTACCTTACATTTGAAATGGTCCCCATTGTCCCTAAGGTTGGCTGTCAGATAATGTCTAGCGGCATTAAGTCCGCCCCTTGTATAAGGTGCAATAAAGTTTTAAATAAAAATAAATAAATAGTAACAAGTATATACTTACATATAACCATACGAATACTTATCTACATAAAGCATACATACAAATATACAAATTGAAATCGTTTATATACAATACACACAGTAAAATTTCACCCAAAAATGCATTTAAATAATTTACATAAGTAAATATAAAACAAGGATGTATAACGTTTGCGTTCAAGGAAATAAAATCTGGCTGTTGCATTGGTTTATACAATACGTATGGAAAAGAATGAAAAATGGGTTTGTTTGTTTGCTACGTCCACTGTGTTTGCAATAACCATATATTTAGTTATTCATTCGGAAACACTCGTGCTAACATAGTTACAGTATTTCTGCATTACGACTTTTAGTAAAGTAACGTATCATCACGAACGTATCCCTTACGGGGTTGTCAGAAACCGCGCTTTTTTTAAAGAAGCGATTCATATTTAGCCAAATATACTATAGGACCTATCGATAACATAATCTCGAGTGACCTTGCGCCCACCTGATGGTAAGTAGCGCGCGAGGTCCATGAATATTAGAAACTGGAATCACACACTCATAACTGAGATCTGGACTGCCTCCGTGGTCTAGCGGTTAAGTTCGTGGATTTAGACTTGGAGGTACCGGGTTCGATTTCTGGTCGGGACACAGTAATGTGCATTTAATTATTATTTGTGATTTATTTCGAGTTTGGTACGCTGGAGACATCGATGAGCTTGACTTGTCATGATTGGCCTATAGTAAAGTTGGCTAAATGTGAATCCGTTTCTTTATAAGCGTGGTTTCTGACCACCCCGAAAGGGAAACGGTCGTGATGATACTTTACTTTAAACGCAGAAACGTCTTCAAAGTAATTTGTCTGTAGTAATATAGATGAGAACACAAATAACCAAGATATTAAATATAGCGTTAGTTCCATACAATCTAAAGTCCATGAGGCATACTACCCGTTTTGTGAGTAATGACTTTGTTTGTGAAGATCGGTACATTCAACCTTAGGATGCTTTGGGTTCTTAGCATGAATCGCACTAATAATAAAAAGTATCATTACTACCATAATTCGTAATCAAGATCGTAGCTTTAAAAGTATTTTGACAGAATGTATGACTGATTAAAACTTTGTATTTATTGATTATTTTTAATTTGTTTTTTTTATTTTGTGGTATTTTTTTTTTTCTCTGTAAATCTACCTAATGCTTTTTAGTTATTTAAATTTCTGTGAATTTGTGTAAGTACTCGTACATTTAATGGTTGTAAACAATTTTGCACACAATTGTACATTTTATTTTTATAACAGCAAATAAGCCTGTTCACACTTACTTAAGCCAATAAGAAGTGGCAAGTTTGTCGATGTCTCTGCGTACCAGCCTCGAAAAATTATAGATTTTATTGTTCTCCACCAGGATACGTACCACTCACTTCCGTGTCTAAATCTACGATTTTAACCGCTAGATAACGGGGGTAAATGTTGCCAAGTAAATGAAAAATAATTGTATGTTTATAGTAATGAAAACTAAGTTGAATTCTTACGTTACGACAATATCTACATCTTTAGGCAAAAGTTAGGCCAAGTAATTTTCGAAAAAATAGCGTTCAGAACCAGTAACCTTCCTTTTAGTGGCATTTGTTAACGTATATACAGATTTTTTTATCACAATTCTACCTGCATTTGTAACAAATGTCATTAGAGCTATTGAATGTGAAAGACGTGTACAATTAGCTTCATCTGACATCCAGGCAACCTCGTCCAGCGTGGGGAGTGCGGCGGTTTATACTTTCTTCGCTTCGGTAAGAGTCGATACGATGGGACCATGGGGACTCTCAACCAAGGAGTTCTCCAAAATCTGCTGACGGAGAAATCTGAAGACAGGAAGGCTGGCAAATATTTCTGCCGACGTATTAGCCTCGCAGTGGGAATATTGCCAGTCTTCTTGGGGCTATCTCTGTTGGGACGTGTGTAGAGGTTATTTTTTATTTATAGATTGTTTATTTTTTTATTAGACTTATTTAATATAGATACATACTACAGAGTCTCTCTCTGCTTTGCCCGAATTCGACAATACTTTGGCCACATTGCAAGTAGAGGTGACGATAATCTAGGAAAACTACTAATTACGGGCAAGGTAGACTTTAAAAGAACATGAGGGAGAAGCCTCAAGCGATGGTTCAGTCAGATGAACATCCCTGAGGACCGGGACCGAAACCGTTTGGAGACGTCTGGTGGATGAGCTACGATTGCAAAGGAGTCACGATCCACATCAGTGGGGTAGCGACTAAGGAGGAGTTTATAGGTATTTAAAATTATTTATTTTATTTAAATATTTTGTAATTATTATTTCAATAAATTATCAATAAGAAATAAAATTAGACGACAGTGCTGCGAACCAAAAATTTGGAGACCTCGTATTCGATCTTATCTTTAAATCGCTTTTGATTGAATTTATAAGTTACGGTTATTGTTTTATTGATTTCCGGACAACCACATTTACCACAACCAATTTATTTTATATCATTCTCAAGTGAAATAAATGAAATAAATTTTGTGATATTTCTCGCTTGGTACGCTAGAGATATCGACGAGCTTACCACTTGGCCTGTAGTAAAGTTGGCTAAATATGAATTCGCTTCTTTAAAAAAAAGGTTGGTTCCTGACCACCCCAGAAGGGATATGGTCGTGATAATAATTTTATTACTTTTTATCATCATCATCATCATTAGCCTGCGTCTCTCCATTGCTGGATGTAGGCCACTTTACGCGGTCTTTTGAAACACTTATCCAACCAGTACAGGACGACACGCACGACACAAACCCTATAGACGAATACCCTAAAATAGGTCGCTGACGTTAAAGATTGCTGAGTTGGATGAGGGTTATTTTTTATACTGAGAACGACATAAGACTTCTCGCATCCCAGTAGGCGGTACGCGAGCTCCAAGAAGGGGAGCAACTGACGCCAGTCACATACGACTGATAAAAGTGTTTACCATTATGCGAGCCATCAACTCCAGGTTATAGGAATAGAAAAAAAAAATGCACATCTTCAGCGTGCGGCAAATGTACACTCTCCTTATCTAAATGTACTCGTATATGTACGGATAGTGGCTACTATAATTTAGTCACAATTTCGGTCGGCTATGATTTTGATGCCGCGGCATCAAGGCATGGCGCAAATATTTGATTCGCGGTGTCGGTTTCAGTAATATCAGTTAACTGGTTGTCACCAATATATTTTATTTTGATAGTTAATATAATAAATTATGTAGATTTAAAAGAGTGTAGGTACTAGGTAGGTAATTTGGTACGATATAAATGAGTTTATTCGTGTGTGGTGGTGAAATGGGTGCACGCGACATATCGTGCGGAGCGCCCGTCCTCGCCTAGCCTATATCTCGACACAGCCATCTTTAACTAACAGACGAATTAAATATTATTTTACTTCGAATATTGATAGACCAAGCATTATACACGCTGACCTCTCCAAAGATTACTGATAAGAAGCCAGCGACCAAAGTCCGTTTCTTTTATACCCCGTAATCAACAATCCAATGATTTCAAAGATTTTTACAAAAAATCTATTAATACATATGATACGATTACATAACATATGAACCATTTAAATAATGCGATGACACCATTTTTTAAAACATACTTGCCGTTCAATTCCACTAATAAAATACACTAACAAAAGCGGCGGTGATAGGTTGATTTTCGTTCGTAAACAAAAATGTAATAGGCCTTTGTTGACTTATTTTAAATATATTTAAATAATGGTAAATTCAATTCATAGGGTAATCAAACAAAACCTTAAATTAAATAAACTAAAAGATAAACCTTATTAATATAAAAACTAAATACTTACAAATATCTTGATTATAATCTACATGTCATCGAATCCATGAGAAGATGAACCCAATGTTCCGAGGACTCCGGCGACGTTACCTCGTTGGATGGCAACACTGATCCTCTGAATAAGATATTCCCTACTCAAAGGAATCATCACCTGTTGACGCTCGGATGGCAACGCTTATGTCGCGTATTAACGATTTAGCGTCCTCAGACCAAGGGCCCATCGTCTCTACGGCAAAAATAATAAATATATAACCCTAGCAAAAAGCTTATAAAGTTGAAAGACAGATCAATTATTTTGGTTTAAATAAAAAAGCCGAGTTTGACGAAGGCCTCATTAGAATCCGTTAACGCCTCAAAGCGTCGCTTTTCAATTACAAACGTTTATCGAGACGGATTTGTTATAATGAAGCCGATTTTGGACATTTCTAATTTTCTCCAAATCGAGCCTTAGCGCCATTGACTTAGATATAAATACCAGCGATTTTATACAAGAAAATAATAATATTGAGCGGTGGTGTCTCGGTTATAATAACACAATGGCACATACTTTCAACGAGAACAACAAATAGGTCGTAGGCAGAAACTATAAGGTGGTAATTTGCCCAGTCTGTCGGGGCGGAAAGTTTCCACTGTTCGTGCCGATAAACTCTGTAAAGTGTTACCACACGTTTCGGGATCAGGCTCAAATTGCCGTCATGCCATGGCCCGTTAAACCAGCATAGTGTTAGGAACTGAAGTCAGTCATGAGTGTCTGATTCCAGTTGCTAACATTTATAGATCTTGCGCGCCACTTAACATCAGGTGGGGGCAAGGTCACATATCTTGCTAATATAAAAAATATATATATAATTCAGCTTTAGTTTTTGTAAAATAAATATTTGATTTTATAAAATACCGTAACGATTGTTTAAATCATTCATTATTCATTACAGCCCATAGAACACAGTGTCCTAGACCTCCACTGCTTCCAGCCTTCCAGAACTGGAGAATTTGGCCTACACTCGCAACGCTAGCCAGAAGGCTTGGCGAGGATATGATGTCATTTTTTTATGACAATTTATTAACGATTCCACAATTGGCATTACTGGAACAGGGACCGACGGCTTAACGTGCTCTCCGAGGCACGGGAACGGTGGTGTTGTAAATCCATAACAAATGTACGTAAGAAATACATGCCGGGTAGGTTCTTACAACCGAGCCACGACCGCGCCTAAATTAAAATTAAATCATATTAAATATAATCTTAACTTTGTTCTTGCTGTAATAAAATTATTATTATAAATTGTATTGAATTCCATACATAATAAGTCAATGTTTGGGCCTAAATTACATAGAAAATTTAGGATTCGTCGTGTTTACCACAATAGGTAAGCAAAGTTATCGAAATCGCGTAGCTATTTTGTGTCGAGTAGAATCGGAATAAAAGCAAAAAATCGCGCCAAAAATAGTACATACATACATATCTTCACGCCAGATCCCTTGCGGGGTAGGCAGAGACAAATGAGCGCCACTTGACACGATCACGACATACTTCTTTCGCTTCGTCGACATTCAGCAACCTCTTCATACATGCCCTCTTGTTACGAAAGATTTTTAAACCATAAAAATATTATTTCAAAGTAAAAACATAGACTTTTTCCAATCGAATAAAATTGCAAATCAATTATAACATAAGTTTAGATAATTCAGTGCAAAAGTGAGTAGAAAAAATAATTAAGTATAGCGGTGAAAATTACTTTTTCGAGGAATATCTTTTTTTATAATTTCACCGTGTTTTTTATTTAATTTCTTGTGCAAATAATCGAAAACTTTCTCTTGGCAATTGGTGATCATTTTTTGTTGGTTAGGTATGTCAGCGATTTCCGATATTTAGAGCTTTGATATTAACGCTGATAGGCAAATTATGAATCTCTATCAGTTATCTACTAAACGACTAATAACAAAATTGGAAAAAAATAAATGGATAAATAAAGGATCAATTAGAAGTTACTGCAAATAGATTACAAACATAAAAGAAAGAATATTTACAAAAAACAAGTAACAACAAGTAGCTATGGATACACAGCTTAGGCATATGGGTAGTACAGAACAATCGGGCCAAGTAGCTGCAAGCAAACTTTGGATATGTATCGAACAAATTAAGTTCCGAAGAGTTACAATTACATAGTTGCACGACCTCCAAAAGAACGAGCTTTGTCTATAATTCGTAAAGCACATAGAGATATGCAGAACGGATTTGCTCCTAGTTCGAAGGACGGTAGTTTTACGTAGGAGTTCGGGAGAATCCACCCGCTGATACTCACACATCTTGATAGAAATCACTAATAATCTGTTAATCGAAAATAAAACTCTACTTACAATTTAGATGACAAAAAATCCTAGAGTTGTTAGTAATCGACATGTTTGTAAGATGATCATCAATAGTCTCTCCACTGCTGGATATAGACCTTCCCCAAGGCTCCTCATTTCACACGGTCTCCTGCCACCCTTATCCATTTACCACCAGCGACCTTCCTCAGATCACCTGTCCATCTGGGAGGTCGTCCCACTCTGCGCTTTCTATTACGTGGGCTCCACCCCAGAACCCGTCTACTCCATCGTTAATCAGTTCTGCGACAGACGTGTCCAGCCCATTACCACTTCAGCTTGATAATTTTAAATGCTATATCAGTAACTTTGGTGCTCTGAGCTTCGTCGAGTCAACGTTTCGGACTTTATCCATTAGAGAAATATCAAGCATAGCTCTTTTCATAGCCCGCTGAGCGACCTTAAATTTGTGGATCATGCCAGTTTGTGCTCCGTACGACAGCACTAAGAGAACGCACTGGTTGAAAACTTTAGTCTTTAAACACTATGTATGTATGAATGCCGCCCGTTCTAGCTGAATGCGTTTGTACGCATCTTTGCTAAAATTAGCTACGCCTAATTGCATAGTCTGTCCAAGTTTTTGCATAACTTCGAAAGTGGTGTTAACCACGTTCGTTTCGATATTCAGAGCTTCAAAATTAACGCTGAAAGTTAAATCAAGAAATATCTATTCAGTTATCCTGATAAAAATCATTAACACTCGCTTAGTCTCAAAAAAATCTTTATCGACAAGATTTCATTAATAATAATCAATATGTTTGTAATATGAGTGGCTGATCAATATTAACACGTCCGAAAATTTTTGTTTTTGAGCTAAACGGCGTAAACGCTCATCAACTGTAGTATCCCTTTTTAATAATAAATAATCAATTTTTTGATTTAATTTACAACAAAAATAGTTACCTACTTTTAATTCAACTGTTTTACGTAATAAATCTAGTCAAAACCGTTCAGACCTCGTCTCGTCGTAGATTTTTCGAAAGCTTTAATTTGGGACTTGTTAATTTGCGGACGACCAATTCAAAGGCTGCTGGAGCTGGGCTATTATTAAATTGCGTAAATTGTCTAACAGATGTACCAAACGACCATTAATGTAGCAGAGGCGAGGATAATAAAATTGCCTGGTTCTGATTGAAAAAATGAGATAGAATTAATTAGTAAATTATTAACACGACAGTAATATTCTAAAGGAGATTGACAAACAGTCTATGGGAGTTAAGTTGAACGCAAGTCTGAACCAAATTTTACTAATAACTTTAATTTTATAGACATCGAGGGGCGTTTGTGGATACAAATAGGCGCACAAGTAACGCACAAATAACCTCATATATTTATTTTATTTTAAAACCTAATTGCACTATGTACAAAGGCAGACTTAATGCCTAGGCATTCTCTGACAGCCAAACCTTTAGGACATTTAGGCAGTATAGATGGTAAGATGCATTAAGTTTTTCTTAACATTATTAATACATACATAACAATATTACATACTAATACATACGCAATATACATATACGTTATACCTGAAAAGCTCCTCACATTATTAGTAAGTGTATATATGTATTAGTATTTAATATATTGATAATATATTTTTAAATATTGCACCTATAATAGTTCAAATTTGTCCCCAAGGTTTGGCCGTCAGAAAATCTAGGGGCATTAAATCCGCCTTTGTGTTTCGTATACAAACAATAATATAATGTAAAACTACTTACATGATGAATGAATAAAAGAAATAAAAAAACCTTTATTTTGATAAAATTGGGAGTGAGAGCGTCAGAAAATCTGTTAAATTGATGGTTACGTGGTTTGCCATTTGGAAATTGTGTGATTGAATGTGGTGACGTAAAAATTGTGTTTGCGAGAGCTGGCAACTAAAATAGGTCAGTACTGGCTGTGATCGAAAAGAAGATCAAATTACTATTTTAAATTACTTACTCGGGATCATTTCTGGCGCCATTTTGTTTTTGTGAAAAGTAAAGTATCCTTACCTTGTCATTACTCTTTAGCGCGGCGGTCACTACTGCGTTGATGGAAGCATTTGACTGTATATTTGCTGAGAGCGCTTGGTAACAAGCCTAGGGCTTAAGGGCATGCGGGTTTATTCGCGGCATACCCTGGGGATAGACAGCAGGAAGACTTTTACATCTCTTCAAAGACATGCGGTTTAAAAACGATTCTTAAGGAGGATGCAAAAAGAGGGTGTATTTAAAGAGTTAAGCAAAGGCGCATAAATTACACTGTGTAGCCAAATTCTGTTTTTTAAGCGCAAACTTTATACGTATAACAGCATCTTCTAACGAACGGACACTGTCAATGTCTTTACTTAATTTATTCGTCATCACCCAAAAACACCCACGTGTTTTAAACAATCACGCTTCGAATTTTCTAATCAGCTTAAGATTCCTTCCCATTTCTGCTGGAACTCCTCTAATATAACTCTAAAATGTTCATTTTATTTCCTAGAAAGTTGATAGACTACCGGCCAGCTGCTATAATTGATGATTCAAATTATATCTTCATATCATATCATATCATATCATATCATATCATATCATATCATATCATATCATATCATATCATATCATATCATATCATATCATATCATATCATATGATATCATATCATATCATATCATATCATATCATATCATAAATGCCTATAATAGGTTTACGTGAATAAAGATGTTTTGACTTTGACTCATCTTAGGTTTGTATAATTAGTATTTTATTTATTTATTTATTTATTTAAACTTAATTGCACAAAGTACAAAGGCGGACCTAATGCCGCTAGACATTCTATGACGGTCAAACCTTCGGGACAACGAGAGCAGTAAGTACATAAGGTAGGTGCAATACTGAATAAACTTGAGTAGTTTAGTTGCAGATAACATATACATACTTATTAATAATTACATACTAATACATACATATAACCTACATAAATAAAATATTAACAATACAATATAATATATACACAATACTATAGTATTGATGGCAAGGTAAATATTGCAGTAGGTAGATGACACCCACCGACTACATTAAATTCCATGCACCTTTTTTTACCATATTATTGACTGAGCCCTGTGGGTTTCCTAATTTTTATTAATTCTTAGTATATTATATCTTGTTTTACACATAATATGTATAATTACTGGCTGTATTGTTATTTGCTAAATTAGTATAACTCGTCCCAGTTGTTGTGTTTATGTTGTTCAATAAAGTTTTTTTAATTTTCGTTTTATTTCATTACTAATGACCGTTAATTGAAATACTTCCTTAAGAATTTGTATTGGATCGGCAAAATATGCAAATCATTATTCACCACAATGGTATTTTTTTGCCAAAATCATTAAAGCACTTAAGACGTAAATGGACTTCCGTTTTTGCCAAATGGATAAGAAATGCATTCCATTGTTGAGCTTCAGGAAATAATTAAATATTCAACCAGCACTTTAATAGATATTTAAATACTTGATAAAGGTAGCTCAAATTACCAATGCGACCGTAATCCCATTTAGCCGACTTTACTTATGTGGTAGGCGGACTGATGGTTGTAATTTTCCTAGTCTGCCGAAGCAAGGAATGATTTATCGTTCGTGCCGATAAACCCAGTAATTTGTATCAGGCTCGAATTGTCGTCATGCCCAGTCAAGCCGCAAAGTATAGGAACTGATGTCAGTCACTGATTCCAGTTGCTAACATTCATGGAACTTGGGTGCACATCAGGTAGGTGCAAGGTCACATGTAGTGCTAAAATAAAAAAATAAACAGGTAAGCTCGTGAATGTCTTTGGCGTATCAGATATATAATAAAATGAAATAATTTATACAAGAATCGAACCCGATTCGACATCTAAATCTATGGTAGTAACCACTAGACCACGGAGGAGACAGTAACTATGTTTTTTAATTAAATTAAAACTTAAATAAGGGTCTTTATTTTAAAGTTAAACGCACTACTATCGCCAATAAATTTGCTAATGCTTGGCATGGGAAAAATGAAGGATTCATTTTGTTCGACTCACTATTAGGGGCCTCATAAGGAATAGCCGAATAGCGCCTCATTTCACTGTTGGCCCTGTGTGCCTTTGTAGCTAAGTCTGAGTCGTGGCTACAAGTGAAGGCACTAGTTCTCCGCGGTAAGAGTAATATGCAAGGTACTACTCGATGGAAAACTACTATCTGAAAAGTAGGAGCCTAAGGTTTAGCTATCGAGGAATAACTAGGAGATGGAGAGAGCGGGGACTGGATCGGAGGGTTCTTGGCCTCAGAGCTAGAGAACTTGGAGGCCTCAATGATTGAGCCCTGTAGGGAAGAGATCATCGGTGTCCTGGATGACACTTTTGGGTCTCGCATACATCTAATCCTTTATCAGCCGAACTATGCTCTAAGTCAGTTCTGATGTTTCTTTATCTGACCTTCTTAATTATATTATATAAAATATATTATATTATATAAATATATAATATATATAATAATAATATTAAAAAAGTTATAATAATCGATATGTTGCAAAACGGCTATGGGGCAAAAGAGACGGTCGTCCGAACAAATCCGTCCAGAAATCTGCAAACGAATCGGGTTTGGTGTTCGCGAGGCGTAAGACTCTTTCAGAAGTATTTGAGGTCGTAGGAGCAAGCTTCTACTGTGAGGGGATTAGAGTAGGAACAAGCCTCTTTAAAGTAGGATTTGGACGCCGTTCTCAGTATTTTGATGATCAACTCGATGTTGAAGTTGTGATAGAGGTTGATGTTGCGCACGAACCACGCAGCGTCCGCCGCCTGGCGGAGGAATCGGTTCTGATATTAAAGGATTCAGTTAGCGGCCGTTATATATAGTATAAAAGGCAATATCGGCCAGTTGCAGAAAGGCTGATTATCTTTTAACATACACACATCAAAAGTGTCTAGGGATCAACATATATTTTTGCAATAACTTTTCTCCTGATTGATATTCATTAAAATTTTCTTTAAGGATTGATCAAATAAAATGTTTTCGTTTGTCTACAGTAACGATAAACCAAGTCACCTTTGCATTAGTAAAAAAAATTGCCATTTTCCTAATAAAGGGATTTTTGACATTTGAACCACTAACATTAAAGTTCGAAAAAAAGACTGAAATAACAGTTTTTTTTTAAATTTTATTGGGTAACTTAAACAATTAATAATCCGTGTTTCTACCGCGAACACTAACAACACAAGAACATCGGTTTGGCATACTCAAAATGAGTTCATCCAAATCACGCTGTGGAATGGCCGCCCATGTTCGTTGCAACAACAAAAAAAGGTCTTCTTGCGACTGGATACCCTCCATATTCGGCAGAGCTCTTCTCTGAAGAATATCCCATGCATGCTCAATCGGGTTCAAGTCTGGCGACTGAGCAGGCCAGGGCAGGACATTGATGTTAGCTGCGGCGAGAGTCTGTCTTACAACTCTTGCGGTGTGCGGTCGTGCATTATCATGCATTAACTGAAATAAGGGACCGATATGCACTTGTAGAGGAACGATGACGTCTGATACAACCGTCTCAGCATAAATTTGAGCGTTGAGGTTGCCTCTGATCCAAATCAACTCAGTTCTTCCGCCGATCGAAATACCCGCCCATACCATGATGGTTCCACCACTATAAGGATGGACTTCCTGGCAGGATTTTAATCGCTGTTGGCGTCCAGGGGTTCTCCAGTGTCGTATACGTCTTGTATCCGGCCTCATACCAAAACGAGACTCATCAGAAAAGCACACGAAACGCCATTGTTCTTCTGTCCAATTTCTGTGTTCAAGAGCCCATTGATATCGAGTCCTACGATTGTGCATTGCTATAGGTGGTACCCGTAGCGGTCTTCGGGAATGAAGATTCACTTCATGCAAGCGGTTTCTGACTGTTTGGTCGCTAATTAAGTTCCCTGAAGAGCGATGAAGGCTCACGGCTAACATCATGGCGGTTATTGTTGGAGTTCTTCGAGCTGTGATTTGAATGTATCGGTCTTGTCTCCGTGTGGTGCAGCGATACCGTCCTCCATGGCGCTCAGCCACGGTACCAGTGGTTCGGTAACGTGTCCAAAGTCGACTGATAACACTCTGACTTGTATTCAGAGCTAAAGCCACAGTACGTTGCCGGGAACCAGCTTCTATCATTCCCACGGCTCTGATCATTTCTTCCCTGCTTAAATGACGTCGCCGCTCCATAATAACGTTGGTTTTAATCAGTAGTAGGGAAACAGTAGCACTAATAATGTCTTCAATGCGTCTTATGTTTTTATAGGGAAAATATTGACAGCTGATTTTCATCTTTTACTCGAATTTGATTGACAGTTCCTGTTTTAAATTATGAAATGCACCAAAAAGGATCCATATAAATTTATAAAATCATAAATTTATTACAAAGCCACATCTCAATCACAAGAAATCCGCATAAACATGCTTGATCCCTAGACTTTTTTGATGTGTGTATTTAAGGTATGCGTATGAGACACCTCATTGGCTGAAATACCCAAAGTGACAAGCTAACTAATCACATGGCGTATATGAAAATAGTCATAGTAGACGGTCGTATTATTGTAATCAAACTTCCTGTAACTGCCGAAAATCTTTTACATTTCGTTACTTAGACAAGGTTCCAGCACATTAGCAATTGACGATAGTAGTACATCTGATGATCCGATGAGCGGTGGTGGCTCGGCTCTAAGAACTATTTCATCCTAAAGAGGTGGGTCTGAACCCGGCATGTACCAATGAAAAATACATTTTTCTTACTTAAATTTGTCAAAGATATATGTACAACACCACCGTTGAAGTGCACGTGGGTCCCAGTTCAACTAATAGTTCAGCGCGGATTGTAAAAATACAGTTGCGTGCGCCGACAACGGGGATGGATTATTTTTATTATTATTATTTATAAAGGTTCGTGATCATTAAATCTTTGTCTCCTAGAAGTTGAAGGTGACTTATTTTCGTAATAGTGGTTTAATAACAGTGTATCCTGCTGCGGCTGTTATTAAATAAAAGAGGAAATATGAAGAAAGACTTAAAATGATTTTACATTGCTCTTTATTTTTTTTCCAGTCTGAGTGTACTTTGTAAATAACATTGGTCATATTGGTCAAAGTTATACTTTCATATAGGTATCTAATTAAAAAATATATATATCATCACTACCGTTTCTTTTTTACGGGGTGGTCAGAAACTACGCTTATAAATAAGCGAATTCACATTTAGCTAATTTTACTATAGGCCAATCATGACAAGTGGCAAGCTGGTCGATGTCTCCAGCGTACCAAACTCGAGAAATATCACAAATAGTCAGTCAGTGGAGTCGTCCAGGCCCGGATGGCTAATGGGCCTGGGTTGGGGATGGGGACATTCCCCCGTTTTCCCCGACAGGATCTCAGCGGGTAACCACCTGCTGGTAATTCATGCACTTTCGGTGCTGGGCGCCGGTACTAGTGTAACAGCGCCCGTGTGGCTCACGAACCCAGGGGGTCTAGGTTCGACTACTTCAGCTCTCCTCCAGAAGCACTTCTCTAGGAAGCGGTCTCCCGTTGGGGGGCCGAGCGCAAGATGGAGCGATATTATGGAGATGCTTGAAGTGTCCGTTGTCAGCCCTATAGAACATACGTCTAGTCAGGCCGACAACAAACTCCTCAATAGTAGGCATTTCCAGATCTCGAGCTATGACGGAATTACGCACGAACCACGGCGCTCGGGAGACCAATCTGAGCGATATGTTCTGCTGACTTTGGATCTTGTCCCTATTGATGCCAGGCTGGCGCAGCGTAAGTAAGATGGGAACGAATGAACATCTTGTAGATCCGGACCTTCAACCTGAGCGGCAAGCTATCACAAATAAATTAAATGCATTTATTTACATTAATAAATATTTTTGTGACCGACCAGAAATCGATATCCCTCCGAGTCTAAATCCACGGACTTAACCGCTAGACCACGGAGGCAGAAAAACTTAATTCGTTAAAAAAGTTGCCAAGCTTTGTCGTTGTTTGTATTCTGTAACGTAGACAGGTGCGACGGAAAATTAAATTCAATTACTTAACGTCTTCAAGTTAACTTTCCCTAACTGGATGTTAAACCCTGATTTAAGCAGACTAAGGATTTTTAATAACAATAGTCAACAGATATAAACTTTATATATTATATACAAGGTGGGCCAAAAGAAGTCATTGGCTCTCTTTTTTTTTCTAAATGAAAAACTTCGATTCTGTTTTTTGATTATGTTTATTTGAACCTTTAGAATTTTATTAGTCAAGTCGAGAAGATTATATCGGCCAAATGGGCGCCGTCACAATTGATTGCCATATAGGCTCGTTTTATGGCATTTTTCATCACTTCGGCGAGAACTTAATTTAATTAATATTTAATTTATTTGTGATATTTCTCGAGTTTGGTACGCCTGGAGACATCAACAAGCTTGCCACTTGTCATGATTGGCCAATAGTAAAGTTGGCTAAATGTGAATCCGCTTATTTATAAGCATGGTTTCTGACAACCCCGAAAGGGAAACGGTCGTGATGATACTTTACTTCTTCTATATATGTATATGAAAATCAATTGCCGTATATCAATCTAAATAAATAATAAATACTTCTACGATGCTACGACAGTTTTGATAGAGAAAACATGTCGTTAACAGCGACATGTCGAAGGCTGTTATTTTACGAATATGATGAATAATATTTTGTCCGCGTCTTGCATGTTTCCCACGAATGTTTGGAAATAGTACAACAGCTACTGTCGCCTCCACTCCTCGATTAATGTTAGATAATAGCCGGATATTATTTCAAACATAAACCTATTTTTTTTTACATTAATTTCATCACGACTGTTATCCATAGCGGGGTAGTAAGAAAAGTAAAAGTAAAGTATCATCACGACCGTTTCCCTATCGAGGTGTTTAGAAACCACGCTTATTAATAAGCAGATTCACATTTAGCCAACTTTACTACAGGCCAATCATGACAAGTGGCAAGCTCGTCGATGTCTCCAGCGTACCAAACTCGAGAAATATCACAAACAAATTAAATATTCTAAAGTCTCTTCTCTGAGTCTAAATCCACGGACTTAACTGCTAGACCACGGAGGCAGTAAGAAAAGTGAAGTGCAAGTTTTATGATTTGTTAATTATTTTACTGTCGATGTTATTAGTCAGAAGTGGTGTGTGTTGTTTTAATAATGTGCTACAATGTGAATAATTATGGAAAACGATAAATTGGACTTAATATATGGGGCACATGTTGCAATTTATTATTTGCGGTTTGCCCGCGCTGTAATAAATAATTTGATGATAACCTCATTAACTCATAAAAAAGAAAGATATATTACGTCAGACTTGGCTGTATGGGCTAGACCCTATGCCTTCCCTATCACCTCATTCATCATCCATCAGGAGAAGAGAACACAAACAAAATAGACAAGAGTTCTTTGCACCATTTTGCGTGGACATGTCAAGTGCAAGTTGTTTTGTAAATTAATTTACTGTGGATATTGTTGGTCAAAAGTGGTGTTGTTTTGTTTATTAATAATAATAAATCGTTTATTTCCAATAAAATCCTATGTACATGTTTTCTATTGGAGACCCACACTAGGAAGGCCGGTATTTGTGGGGTCTCAATTACACTAAATCTATAATTTACATAACTTCAAATTAAATTAAAAATTAAATCAAAATTAAATTAAAATTAATATAATAATGTGCTACAATGTGAATAATTATGCAAAACGATAATTGTACTTTAAATATGGGGCCACAAGTTGCAGTTTATGTTTTGCGATTTTCCCGCGCTGTCAACTCCCATATTTTACCCGACGTGTTTGAGCTATATATGGTGCCGCGAGTGACTCCAAGAAAGCATCAAATTCTGCAGCATCTGGAATTTGATGATCACCTCATCAACTCATTAAAAAGAAAGATATATTTAAAAAAAAACTAAATAGACAATGTCAAACTTCTGAGCGTATAATACCGACTGTTTTTTTATAACTTCTACAAAATATTTGAAATGCTATAATGTTTTGAAATAGAACTGAAAGTGTCATACCGTGTATTTTACTTGAAAACAGCACATTGTGTGAATATTTAACCTGATGCAGTACCATAGAACGGGTAATTATATAGAATAAGGAAATCGTTAGTGGGCCGTGGCAGCCATAATTCAAGACCTACGCCGTAGCCGTCCTATAAGCCTTCGGTACTCCATAATTACATTGAATTATATCTTAGAACTGGGCATACATTTTTATTATCGCTCCTTTGTTTTTAATTTATACATTATTTCTTTGCACACACAACTTAAAAACAATATACAATGGTTAACTTAATGCCTTTCGGGATTACATAACAGCTAACCTTTGGGTGTGTGGTTAGTCGCGATCACAGCGACATTATTGCCGTTCGGCCAATACCACCGTTGGCTCGGTGGCCAGCGCTCCGAGCGGCGCCCATGAGAGTGGAATCAATCCGCGCACCGAGCGGTCACACGTTTTTTCTCTCACAATTTCATAGTATTTTTTAGTAAAGTAATTAATTGTAATTTCTTCTTCTACAATAAAGTCCGCTAAACAATCTTTAATTAAGCCATCGAAGACCCGCAGCAGTATCCCTACATGGTTAGCAACACAAAATAGGGTCTGACGATTTTACAGTGGTAGATTCATTATAAATATAAGATATGTGTGGTGGTGGCTCGGTTGTAAGAACGATTTTCTTAATATTCTAAAAAGGTGGGTTCAAACCCCGGCATGTACCAATGAAAAATACTGAAATATAGTTTTCTTACGTACATTTGTCACAAAACCAATTCCCGTGCCTCGGAGAACTCGTTAATACCAACTTGTGGAATCGTTATTAAATTGTCATTAAAAATTGACATCATATCCTCGCCAACCCGTCTGACCAGCGTGGCGAGTGTAGGCCAAATTCTCCAGTTATATGTTCTGGAAGGCCCATCTCCAACAGGAGGTCTAGGATGCTGTGTTCTATGGGCTGTAACTGTAATGTAATTTGTATTAATTGCCCAGTTCATAAATATTAGTCAATGTATAATTACTAACATCGCTAAAGGCCTCTCGAAATAATATATCGCTGAAAACCCGTGTTTATTATATTTTATCGATATTATATGTTATCTATGTATGAAACGCCATTTTTTGTCTGATCCCCTAACGTGTTATTGATATTATGATTTGGTTTGGGCATTTTTTTATATTTTAGTAATACTAACTTTTTTTATAAACAAATATTATTTATCTAAGTAAGGTACAAATAACAGCTAACAAGTTAAAAATGATTGAATCATGGACAAACAACCCTGTCGGGTTTGCTAGGTAATAATAAAAAAATAAAAATAATATAAAAAAAAAATATTAAAGATGCAATTAAAAGTAAAACTTATAAAAACTAGAAGTATTAACTAATAATAAAAAAATGGGATAAAAAATGATTTTGTGGTTTTTTCATACTAAATATATCCATCTCAGGATCAGATACATAAGTTCGTTGCAACTTCGACACCGAGATTGGAGAGTAAAAGGCGACATTGTCTCTGGCACTAGGGACACAGAAAGGGCGACGGATTCGAACTGTCTATTGGGGAGAATTATATAATTTTTTTTAAAGAAATATTTAGAAAATTTGCAATTCAGCGGCGAAATGCAGCCAGCGTTTCTGCCACCATTCCACGTGGATAGGACTTATACCCGTATCTGTAGGATTAATATTAAGTGTACACGTTTCGGGATCAAGCTTGAATTACAGTCAAGCCGGCATAGTGTTAGGGACTGATGTCAGTCATGAATGTCTGATTCCAGTTGCGAACATTCATGGACCGTACTCGCAACTTAATTCGGCGCAAGGTCAAACGTCGTGCTGGAGTAAATATATACAAAAAAAAAACAACTTATTTTTGCTTCTTGTAGATTGAAGACATCTACCAAGATAGACGCAGATTCCAGTATATTATGGCGACTTTACACGTCGTACCCAGTGAGTAAAAAAGAGATCAAAAAGTTCGTTCTTGTGTTTGTATAAGATTAAAATTACGTTGAAAACGATTGAAAACTTCGAATTTTGCTCAAAATGATTGCATGTGAGCGCGTGTGAAACTGAGGGAAATGACTTTTTCAATGAAAAACTGTGCTGCTGCCATTGAGTTACTGAAGAAGCAATGCAAGCTATTCTTGTTGTCGTACAAGTTATAGTTTTTGGCAATTGTAGACTGATCTTTAGAGTATGTTATTAATTGTCAGTCTTGTCATTTAAGAGCTAGAGTTAATGAAGCATTCTAAAGAATGATGATATTTTCTTTGAAATCGGTCCAATAGTTTCGGAGTTCAGCGATTACATACATACAATACCGCAAAAAATAAACTGCGACTTGTGCCCTATATTTAAAGTCCAATTTATCATTTTTCATAATAATTCACATTGTAGAACATTATTAAACAAAACAAACCTACCTTGACTAACAATATCCACAGTAAATTAATTTACAAAATAAAAACTTGCACCTGACATGTCTGTGCAAAATGGCGCGAAATACAATACCGCCCTTGTTTTTTTTAAAATAATAGTATAGATCTGTTTTGGTTGATTTAAATGAATATTTACTTTATATAAATACAATGCACTTTTCATTACCTACATACCAAAGGCTTAATAAAATTAAAATAACAGCAGTAGGTTAAAAATACCCAAAAGTCACGACAGTCCCGGTTCTCCCGGTTCCTTTAACAACTATTCCCGAAAATCCCAGAAAGCAAGAAGAGCACTGGTTCTTTATTCTCTAACTACGACAGTCTGTAGGCAATACTATCGGATCGGACAAGACAAAAATGTTCAATGGCGCCATTAGCTACGCATTAGCCTCATTGCGTTTGCGATGTATTTCTAGTACCTACTTCAATGGTTGCTACGAGGTCGCGTGCTACACGAACCGGTTATTACCTTTTAACCCCGCAAGCTATGAAGAAAAAAATACCCGTTACTCTTATTATAACTATACATAAAAACGTGTTTTGTTTATATAAAAACTGGATATACGACGTTTTAGAATACGATGTTTTAAGTCTTTTCTGCTTACAACATTGACTTTAGTGTTTTCAGTAAAAGAATGGTATCATCACGACCTTTCGGAGTGGTCAAAAACCATGCTTTTTAAAAAGCGGATTATCATTTTGTTTTTAGCCTGCGTAAGTAT
Organism: Tinea semifulvella; assembly: GCA_910589645.1. Classification (NCBI taxonomy): domain Eukaryota; kingdom Metazoa; phylum Arthropoda; class Insecta; order Lepidoptera; family Tineidae; genus Tinea; species Tinea semifulvella. The sequence goes on along the minus strand of OU342595.1, from coordinate 7,617,433 downwards.
GCCAATGTCTCCCAATTTCGTATACAGTTAAAGTGGCTAAATATTTGATTTCCCAGACATCTGCGATCATCTGCTTGTAAGTAAATTTCACATACAATTTAATAATTAATCTCATAAGTATTTATTTATATCTTTATTTATGTTGTATCTATACTATTATTATTTCCAATCTCAATCACCATATTACCTCACTTTAGACAATCACAAAGGTTAACTGGTAGAGAATGCCGGCATTAAGTTCGCCCGTGTCCACTACATTTGTAAATGATGTGCAATAAAGAATTTTATTATTATTATTATCATTTTGCCAAATTTACTTTAGGCCCATCAAGAAAAGTGATGTCTTTGTCTCGTCGATGTCTCTAGCATACCAAACTAGATAAATATCACACAATAAATAAGTTATTGTGTATCGAACCCGGTATCTGCACGTTTAAATCCACGTACTTAACAGCTAGACCACAGAGACAGTTAATTTTCGAGAGCAGATTATGATAATAATACATAATTTATTTTTGATTTAATCCATATTAGAATCAGATTTATTTAGAACTATATTAGCAAAAAAGAAAAAAGAAAAATTAGGTAAAAACATAATAATATAATAAAAAAAACCCGCCAACTTAATTAATGATCTTAAATTGAAAAAGATATAAATTAAAACTAAAAAGAAAAAAAAAACAAGCATAAGGCCTCTGTCACCAAATTTGAACAATATAAATTGATAACCACTTAACTACGCCATTGATATAATTTTATATATTTTATTACATAGTGGCTTTAACTGCCGGGACTGGATGAGAAGAAAAGGGATGTACCTGATTATCAAAATCATTCAGTCGGCGGGCACACCCGTCCTTCCTCCGAGGAGTGCCCAAAAGAGGAGCGTTGAAGCGGAACGTTGCTGGGAACCGGAGCGGAAGCGGGAGCTGAGCGGAACGTGGTGAAAAGCGGTGCGGAGAGAAAGGCGGAGAGGAGAGTTAGTACACTTTGACATCACTGTATTGTTTGTTCGGATTAAGATTTTAAGAGTGTTGCGGCGTGAGTTATTCTTTGTGGGTTATTGGCACGTGTCCATTGAGAAGCGTGAGAGCTTCGGAATGAGCGCGGGCGGATTTCCGTTGTGCCGGGGTTGCGAGGTGAGATACAAGGAAGGATAGAAGGGAAAGGATCACGTGTTGTGTGTATGCGTTTTAGTTTGTGTGCGTGTAAATAAAATATATGCATTTCGCCAATACAGGGAGGCATTAAAAACTGAGACGGGCTCAAATCTTCCCATTAACGGATGAGGTCGTTGAGAGCCGTGTAACGAGGAATGCGGCCGGCACTTCTAGCACAAGAAAGCCCGTGGTGTCCGAGATGTTTCACAGGTTCTCCACACCGACACTTGTGTAGGTGGACAGTCCGGGCTCCGAGACAAAGCACACTGCCATGTATTTCGATCAAGAACTGTCCCAACCGATGCTGAAAGAAAATCCTGCCTGGTTGTAAGTTTAAAATAAAAACTGGAAATAATAACTGCAGAATAAGTTTGTACGCGAAGCAAAACACATAACTGAAATATTTCTAGTCACGCAAATACGATCATGTACAGAAAAATTGCTTAATTATTGCGACTTTTTAGTACTTAAATGAAAATTTATGCAGCTTTGAAGTGGATTACTCAAATCGTACTTTTACAAAACATTAAAACTACCTCATAGTTTCAATAATAATATATTATGTTAATTTCGTTAATTTTTGTTTTAAGAAAACAATACTGATTTTTTTTTCATTCATTACAGCCCCTAGTACACAGCGTCCTAGAACTTCACTGTTGGAGATGTTCCTTTCAGAACATATATCTGAGAGAATTTGGCTTACAAACGGGTTGGCGAGGATCCCATGTAAATTTTTAATGACATTTTATTAACGATTCCACAAGTTGGTTTTAGTAAAACAAAGACTGACGGCTTAACGTGCTCTCCGAGGCACGGAAAGGGTGGTGATGTAAATCTGTTAGTGTATCTATCATTGAACCGACCTTTGTGGGATTTTAAGAAAAACGTTTTTACAACCGTGCCACCACCGCGCATATTATTATTGTAAATAAACCTGCGAATAAATTTCAATTAAGTGAATACCAACTTTACTATGGGCCCTACCATAACAAATGGCAAGCTCGTCGATGTCGCTAGCGTACCAAACTCAAGAAATATCATAAATAAATTAAATATATTTTACTACTATTTCCTGAATGAGCCAACGTACCTTTTGCAGCTTGTCACGTTAAGCGGGACATTATAATGAAACAATAAAGGTAATGAAGTTAATATATTAAGTAAAGTGAAGTTAACAAGACAAGAGATTCTACTATTAAACAAAGAGAGGGTGGTAAGCCAAAACTTAGCCCTATCACTCTTTATGCATCCGTTGACCGTACGTAGGGAGAGCGCTGCCGATCCCAAGCGGACAACGTGGCGTCACGGGAATCCTGGGCAGCGGGGTTATCTTCTCAAGCTGGGCCCCAGCTCTATAGTCCTACTGGAAAACCCCCAAGCTACGGGGGCGACAATATCCAGTAGGTTTATTAGGTATTTATAATTATTAAGTAATATTTGATTCTAGTAAGTATTTATTAAAAAATTAAAGCAGCACATCGCAGTTAGTTTTGTAAAGGCGAGTGTCAAAGTCTACACTGACAGGTGACGTCTTAAAAATGTGCAAGGCAAAGGATGTCGATTGCAGCCAACAATATTTATTCTCCGGCCGCATGTAATGCAATTGTTACAAGCTTATTCCGTTACGGAAGCATGAGCTGAACTGCGAAAGCGGATATTGTGGAAACTGTGTACAAAAATGGGAGACGTGGTCATACTTAAGCCGAAAACAAATACCTACATATGCTATTGAGTTTTGTACATACTTTTAAGTAAAGTGCAATAAAGTATTTAATAATAAATAATAATAATATAACTTGCCTTAGTACCCACATGTGGTTGGTTCTGTACAAAAAAATACATCATTATTATTTTTCCTAAATGAGCCAACGTACTCTTTACAGCTTATTCCGTTTCGGAAGCATCAAAGCGGGCTTGTAAACACTTCATCGATAAATTTCCGCGAAATGATGGCAAGTTAACTTTATTTTACAACCATTCCGGTTTCTCCACTCAAGTAGCAATATTTTGGACGATTTATGCCCGCATTCGCCTTTGATTTCATGTAAAATTGAATACCACTTACTTCGAAGGAAGTGTCTGAAATTGCTTTTATAGTAATTTCGAAGACTTTTAAATCTGTATTTATATTACTTCAACGCCAGTATAATCGCGCATTCTCACTTTGTGTCACGGCATGGAGAAATAATTATCTATATCAACCTGGTAGTCCAGGAAAGGGTACGAGGATGCGTGGTACGTCTTCTATGAGCTGGACTGACCAGGTCAAAGCTGCAATAGACTACCCCTAAGTGAATTAAGAAAGCAGCAGCCCTATTCTGTTACTTAAGCGCAAACGTTATATAATGGAATCCGTTAACTATACTCAACTTATGCATCCGTTTTGTGTTCGGCTTGCGTAAGTATTACCATGCATCCCAATACTGTATTCAATTAAATTGGCTCAGTATCCGTTTTCGCAGATCTGCACATCTTACTTCTCTTTATGGCATTCTCCACAACCCTAAAACTCCCCTATACCTTAAGACTCGTTTCCAGTTCTTTGGAGAGAGTCACAATCTTCCTCTTTGGTCTACTGAAAACAATCAACTCAAGATCCCTCCTCACACTTCCAGCAGATATTCACATTCTTTTACAGTCTCCGCTGCTCGTGAGTGGAACAAACTTCTTCTGGTCATCAGACGGGCGCCGTCAATAAATATATTTAAAAATCTCTTCATTGCCCATTTCTTAAATAAACAAAATAATCCGACTACCTGATATGTATTTCTGTCTCTTTTTTTTTGTTGTGTAAATTATGCGTATTTTTTTCCTTCATTTTATTATGTATTCTTACATAAATTGAGTTAAATGTATATATTATTATTATATATTTTTATAGGTGTTTGTGTATTAGTATGTAAATTATTGTTATGTATGTTTAAGTATTTGTTTTTATTTCTAATGCATCCGCAATCGTCTACCACACTCCCAAAGGTTAGCTAGTATAAAATGCCGAGAGGCATTAAGTTCGCCCTTGTACTCAATGTTAAGTTTTTATTATATATATATATATATATATTTATAAATTCTTTATTGCACTTAAAAACTTAACAGTTGAGTACAAGGGCGAACTTAATGCCTCTCGGCATATATATATATCACGCTATTAAAGTTGATATTTGCTGTCAAGGTCGAGCGCTCATAGAGTTACGAATTGAATAATATTAGGTAATATGACGCAAGCTCTGACGTTAATAACGAAATCACTCAATAACGTTTGCGACTACATACATACATACATATCTTCACGCCAAATCCCTTGCGGGGTAGGCAGAGACAATTGAGCGCCACTTGTCACGATCACGACATACCTCTTTCGCTTCTTCGACATTCATCAACCTCTTCATACATGCCCTCTTGTTTCGATGGCTTTTGCGACTAAGTAACGGAATAGGGCTGCTGTAGTCCGTAAGGAATGGCGACGACTTGCTAAGGGATTATTAAGCTTCATCATCCTTGCACAATTCAATATTTTCCAAGATTTTCAAGTCAGAGTGTACGTTTGAGAAATGTACTTATCAACTTTTTAGGAAATATAATTACGGACATTTTGGACATTTTCATTACAGCCCCTAGAACACAGCGTCCTAGACCTCCACTGCTGGAGATGGGCCTTCCAGAACTGGACAATTTGGTCTACACTCGCCACGCTGGCCAGAAAGCTTAGCGAGGATATAATGTTATATTTTTATGACAATTTATTAACGATTCCACAAGTTGGCATTAGTGGAACCGGGACCGACGGCTTAACGTGCTCTCCGAGGCACGGAATACTTTCTATTATTTAACACAAAATTGTAAATAACTGCACAAATATTATTTGATAATAATTAGTAAACAGCTTATTAGGTATTCTCGTAAAACATTAAAAAGACAAATTGCATATTTACGCGCCAATTCTTAAAGGCTGGTTTACAACCTGTCCGTTTCTGTACGAGCAGAAATAGTAACATTCATTTTAACAATTTTAAGCATACGTTCAAGTTCCAGATACTAAAAAAATGTTATAATGGGGTGTATCACTAACTTTTTATCACGATAGATGGCGCATCATAGATGGTACCTTATATAACTGTCAGTTGCATAGAAAACTTGTATTTTTATTAGGAAATTTATTATTTTCTGGATATATGGCCGAAGTAAGCAGCTTTTAAGTGTACAAATCAAAATTTTCATGCGAAATCAAAAATATTGCGATCTCAAAATTACCGTTCTATTAATTAAAACTTTTTTCATTTTAAATACGGTGTTCGCTTTCCTAGGTCGTCGTTTAAGGTAGGTAACGTTAAGTTAAAATTCATTTATCTGCTATAAAAATAAAAAAAAACTACAAAAACATTTAAAAAATGATCCGTCATAAGTGTAAACAAGGTACCAGTGCCGCTAGCGACATCTACATAAAGCTTTGCCTGATACACCCTATTAGAATAGGTAAATAAATGTAATCTAACACTACTAACATAATTCTACAATGTTTAAAATGAACATAACTCAAGTAATTGATAAGCTCACAAGAAGTTCATATTTAATTTAATAGAGGCAATATTTCTTCATGAGCGTGTTACCACAAAGGTCGTTGTGGTAACAAGAATTTATGAACAGTGTTAATTCTGCGAAATCAGAAGAAATCTGTAGTAAAAGGATTAAAGTTTTTGTTACCATAATAAACATGTCAAACAAGTCCTAATCTAACCAAGGGGCCAGCTAAGTGGTCATAAAGTTGCGTGGCGTTTGACCTGCGTGCTACACGAAGTGATTCGTAAAAATTCTTCGCCAAAGTCGCCACTTCAGGGTGAATCTACTTTCTTAATTTGTTAAACATAATTTCTACTTCAAGTATATTATATGGAGCGAAAAAGCTAGGTTTTATCTAATGAATTAAGTCTAAAATGCTGGAATTCGTCAATTATAAAAGTTAAATGTGGCGGCACATAGAACGGTACCTTCACCACAATTCGATGACGATATGGTGGGGGTACCATACGGGACCGACCCACTATTGCGTGGGCTATGTTGAATGACCTAAGAAGTAGTGGGGATACCACACTGGTCTGACCTACTACTTTCCAATCCTATTATGGTTTTGACATTAAATATTTATCAACTACCAAATAAGCAGTTTTAATCTTGAGAACTCCCAAAGTAATATATGCATAAAATTATTTTAAAAAACTTGCAAATTTGTAAGCAGAAGTGGCAATGAGCCGGTCACGTCTGCCGCAGAGCCGATTGACTGGAAGACGCAAAGTGGGATGACCCTCTGCCAGATGTACTGATAACCTAACTAGAGGGGGAATGTTGCCAGGCTTCTTGTGGGACTATTCCTGAAGGACGACCCTCGACCCTGTCCTCTAGAGGACATTTTTTACTTATAGTTTATTTTGTATTGGGTTTAGTTTATAATTATTTTATTGTTTTGGTAGTATTTTATTTAATTAGTATTTTTTAGTAGTTTTAATAATATTTCTTCGAATAACTGAAAACGTGGAAACTCGGCAGGTCAATGGTGTGGGATACGATGTGTGTAGACACATTAGTTTCATCTCACATCCAGGCGACCTCGTCAGGCGCGGGGACAACGGTGTTTTCTGTGGAGAACCTCAAATTGCGCAAATACGCCAACCTTGGTACCGATTACAAATTTGCGCCGTTTGGGGTCGTACGATGGGCCCATGGGAACCGTCAGCGAGGCGCATGGCCAAGGAGTTGTCAAAGCGGCTGACAGAAAGGTCTGGAGACAGGAAGGCTGGCAATTATTTCTGCCAACGTATTAGCCTCGCTATACAGAGGGGAAATGTTTCTCGGATGGGACGTCTCTAGAGGACATTTTATTTATAGTTTGGTTTATTTTTAATTTTATTATTTAGGTAGCTTTTAATTTATATTTAAAGTATATTAATTTACTTCGAATAAAAAACTATTTAATTGTAATTGTAGAGAGGTTAAAAACGCCTCTGTTTATGGAAAAGCAAAGTTACAATAGAGTGTTAAGAGTTAAAAACTTCAGGCGCTTAAACGAGAACACTACTGCGGTTTTGATGTGATTAATCTAAACATACGTATGCAAATACGTTTTTTATACATCATCAATAAAACCCGGTGGCCAGTACGTGTAGTGTGAGTTAAACCTAATGGCGACTTATTGCCCATCATCCCTCTTTCCAATGTGTACATAAATTCTACGGACCGCGTCACTTTATAGATCGCCGACTTGTATTGCATTTTATTATTAAAAAGTAAAGTTCGCTCAACAAACTCTAGGGCTGTATAAAACAATTTATTTTTAATAGGTAGCGCATAATTAAATTCTCGTGAAAGTAACATCGACTTCTCACATTCTTACTACAAAAATAATTAACAAAAACTCTTTATTTTGTTAGAAGACAAATTTCTAAGCATTCCATGGAATTACAGTGCGGGTGCCGAGCACATCGTGTGTGGGTAAGAGATGAGAAGAATGGTGTCTTGGGCTTGCGACCGACAATAGGCTGGTTTTAGAAAAGGAGGCCTCCCTTTTTTATTTTATTGCCCGATAATACGCTCACCATTTACTATTCTACTCCTCCCCCTACCCAACCAAATACTGTATGATTCCGTTAACGCCGTCCCGGAAGCTCATTATTATAAATTAATTGACGAAAAAACAAAAGAAAATAAAAAAAACATTTGCCCATACAAAATGTTCGTGGGTACCTGTCAAACAATGTTGGTTGCCAAATATGTATGCGTGCGTTCAGAAATTTGTATTTAGTTTATTTAGGTAATATACAATAAATGACAAATAACCAAATGATATAATTAAAAAAAAAAAACAACAGAGTTCTTGGCGCCATTTTGCGTGAACATGTATAATAATAAATATTTCCAGACAGGTCACACAGCGCCATCTAGTTTCCGTGGTAAGCTACGAGGCTTGTGTTACGGAAACTAGATGGTTGATAAACTACTTATTATACTTTTTTTTTTGTAAACATATACATATTATACATATAAACACCCAGGCCGAGACAAATTATACAATGTACAACTTGCCCCCGATGGGAATTGAACCCACGACCTCCCGAGTTCACGGCAACGTTTGTTACCACTAGACCACGGGGGCAGTCAATGGGGGGTTCAAAAGTGGTGTTGTTTTGTTTAATATTGTGCTATAATGTAAATAATTATGGAAAACGATAAATTGTACTTTAAATATGGGGCACAAGTTGCAGTTTATTTTTTGCGGTATTCCCGTTTCCGCGGCACAATCGTTAAACGCTCTTAAGGTTTAAACTAGAATTAAATTATTTACTATAAAATAAAGGTTAATTAAATTAAGATCTACGTTGTGTTCGTTAGTTGTTTCCTAAGATATCGTTTAAACTACTCAAAGACGGTAAACAAAGTTCACAATTAACTTTCCAAATAGACGGAGCTATTTGTGCTTGAAGAGATTCACGAAACTCAATAATTAAGTATGTCGCTTAACTAAGACGTTCATAACTAACTTTACTAAAGTTTCCAAAGAGATGTATCCACTGTTATCGTATGGCAACTACCTAACTCAAATAAAATAGTTAAATATATATTTTCTTTGAACTTCTTCAAGTAATGCTGTTTCTGCACTCGTTGCTCACTTGTCGCCTCGACTGCCCTAATTCACTCGCCTTGATATCTCTAAAAGACACGAAATGCACCAAAAAATCTCTATAATGTACCTCTAGTACGCACTAGTTATGCCCAATTTTTTTTAATTGCGAGATTAGCAAGGACTTACAATGAACATTTCTCTCATATTGATATATTTTATTTACCTTTAAAATCTTTTAAAACAGAAATAACTAAAAGTTTAGTTCAGAGGATTCCATCATCATTACAGCCCCTAGAACACAGCGTCCTAGCTACTGTTGGAGATGGGCCTTCAGGAATATATATCTGGAGAATTTAGCCTACACTCGCCACACTGGCCAGACGACTTGGCGAGGATATGATGTCAATTTTTAATGACAATTTATTAACGTTCCACAAGTTGATATTAGTGGAACCGGGATCGACGGCTTAACGTGCTCTCCGAGGCACGGCAACGATGGTGTTGTAAATCTAAAACAAATGTACTTAAGAAAAGTGTATTTCTCATTGGTACATGCCGTGTGGGTTTAAACCGACCTTTGTAGGATTTAAGAAACGCGTTCTTACAACCGAGCCACCACCGCGATTCCATATATAGGATTCCATAGACGCACTCAAATTTAAAATTACATTCACATCTACACTGCCATGTGGTGCAGTAGCGGTTAGCTAAGGTAAAAGTGTATAACAGTATAAAGTAATGTAACATTATAAATCATAGTTATATTCATTTGTAATGTAACTGTGATTTATTATGTTACATTACACTGTCATTTTTACACTCTTACCTTGGCTTATTTTTTTTTATACTAGCACTACATGTGACCTTGTTGATGGTAAGTGGCACGCAAGGTCCATGGATGTTAGCAACTGGAATTTATTTATTTATTTATTCGAAGAAAAAAATAGAAATGATACATACAAATAGGCAAAGCATACAAAATCAAAGAGTCATAAGTTACATTCGAATCACTTCCTTTGATATTTCTCACCAAGAACAAATAGGAAGATAGTTTGGTGGTTTAAGTACAACACGAACCTTATTATCGTTATAAAGTAATTGTATTTTTTTATTTATTATTATACCAGTTGCATCAGTAAACTATTCAATTAACAATTTTGCTGATCATCAATAAGTACCTTAGTGATATTGATTTTGTAACTGCTGCAGCTTTGTGTGAACATGTCGACCGAGGCAAGTCTTAAAGCGCGACTAAAGTCACATTACAATTTATTTATTTATTAGGGTCGCCAACAGTGACAGCAACAATACATCGATTTTTACTTACAACTAAGACAGAAAACAGATGCTGCACCAATTACAGGCAACCACCACATGCTTTATAGTATCCATTAATTGGGCCTTTGAGTAGCCAAAATAAAAACACAATACAATTACAGCAGCAACTAAGTAAATCTAAGCAAAAACAAAAACAAAAGAACATGATACAACCACAATCAAGCAACACAATTCCAAGGATCAAAATTGGTTAAACAGCAGTTCAGTTTACAGTCCCAGCCAGGATCCGCTGCAGTGACAATACATTGCGCTTAAAAACATGCAAAGAATTAGCAAATATGACTAGACTGTCATTATTTTTTCGTGAAAATATGTTGTATTGACGACATGTACGGTTTAGTGATGAGTGGTAACCCAAATTGGATTTAGATTGTCGTAGAATGAATAGATCATATTTTCCAACCCTTGGCAGCCTGGTCGGCACAGAGACACGAACACGGGACAGTAGGTGGGGTGCGTCGATTTTACCGTTGATTAATTTATATAGAAACATACTATCCATCATTGCCTTCGATCTTGTAATGAGGATAAATTAAAGTATTTTAAACGATCTTTGTAATGTAAAAGTTCTCTTCCTTTATTAACACTAAATGACAGATGCCCCCCGTGAAGAGACCCCGTGGCCGGAGCCCCACACGCTGGTCAGACCAGATCCGCACCACACTTCACATCCAAGTCCACGAGGCCCTGCACGCCGCCGTGAGCAGACCCGGATGGCGCAGCATAGTCCGGGACAAAGTGATCCGAGGAGGGGGTCACGACCCTCAGCATTGAGGAAAACGACGCAAGGAGGAGGACAGATGCCACAAAAATCTCTTCTGAACACTCTCGATCCTCTTGATGTACACGTCATAGTGTGGATTCCATACAATGCTGCAGTATTCCAATATACTGCGGACCAGAGAGTTAAACAAAATGATCTTAGTCGCAGGTCTTTTTAAATCCTTTGCTATGCGTAGGGCAAACCCAAGAACTCTAAACGCTTTTATTATTCTTATTCTTATTCTTAGTGTATCACCGTACATTCCCACCGGAATTTGGTTAAGTCAATATAATTTAAACAAAATTGTACACAACATATAATTAACCTTAAAATATCTGTCTTGCCTGGAGAGTGCAATGTGAAGACAAGGAACAGAACTGGTAGTGACATAGGAACATCAACACAATAACAAAAAATAACCAAAAATATAGGTACCTATATTAAATATAAATATCTACCTACGTTAGGTAAATAAATTAAATTAAGCTGTTGTTGCGGCTGTATATGGGCTTTGTCAGTAAAATTATATATTATTACATACCTACTTAACTAATTAAATTAAAATGTCATTTGAGTATCATTATATATTTAAATTTAGGTCAATACATTTTATCAATAACAGACAAAACAACAAAATAAAAATATAAATAATTCTTATTCTTATTAACTACAGTAATCTATTTCACTGGTCATCGAACCCGTGACCCTCCTGGTGGTACGGTTTGATATGCCGCTATAAGTAGAAAGTAAAGTTTTCAAATCAGTGACATCCCTAAGAGAAACGAGGGTCGCTTGGCTTCGAGTGGCGATGCCCTATCGACGGTATCAAATATTTACAAGTTCGGGCCGTACCAACGACCATCCAAACTTTCCAACGTCGTATCTCGACGCAGTTTGTACACAAGGTAACACTGTCCAAATTGTTTTATAGTAGGTAGGCACTGCATATTTACTTTTTTAATGGAAACACTGATATTCTTTTTCATTCATTACAGCGTCCTAGACACGGCACGCTGGCCAGACGGCGAGGATATGTCATTTTTTTATGACAATTTATTAATGGTACCACAGGTTGGCATTAGTGGAACCGGGACCGACGGCTTAACGTGCTCTCCGAGGCACGGGAACGGCGGTGTTGTAAATCTATGACAAATGACGTAAGAAAAGTGTATTTCTCATTAGTACATGCCGGGTGGGTTTGCAGCGACCTTTGTAGGATTTAAGTTACGCGTTCTTACAACCAAGCCACCACCGCGCCACTGATATATTTTGTTATACTATTGAAGAGTATTTTATAATTATATAGAGTATTTTATATTAACCATTTAACATTATAATTGTTTGTCTCACCTTTGCTATTTAACAAATTATCATTTTTAAAAATCTGAGATGTTCCTTAGTAAACTTGGATGGTACCCAGAGATGAACACATGATAGGATATGATTATCAACCTGAAAGATGTTAGGCAACTTCTATATTACAAGACTGAAAATAGAGTTTGTTAAGTTCGTGGGTTCGGAGGGTTCGATCACAATATTTTTTTTGTGATATTTCTCGAGTTTAATATGCTGGAGACATTGACAAGTTAGCCACTTGTCATGATCACCATTAAACCCCTAGAATACAGAATCCTAGACCTCATCTGTATGTAGACTCATCACGCTCGCCAGACGGGTTGGCGAGAATCTGATCTAATTTTTATTTGACAATTTATGACGTTCTATAATTTGTTCTCCGAGGCACGCACGTGTTGTAAATCTATGACAAATGTACCTAAGAAAAGTATATTTCTCATTGGTAGATGCTGGGATTTGACCCACCTTTTTAGGATGTAAAGAAAAGCGTTCTTACAATCGATACACCACTGCTCTTATGTATATAGGGCATATAGTTGGTGTGAATCCGTTTCTTTAAAAGCGTGGTTTCTGACTACCCCGGAAAGATTACTGCCGTGATGGCATAACTGTAAATACAGTCAGTATCTTTTAAAAACATTCTATCATTGTTCTCGTGTTATGTTTGCAATAAGAAACTATTATGAAATGAAAAAATAGGTCATAAACAAGAGGATAAAACAACATCTGCAGCTGCGAAGAAAATTAACCCAGAGAATTACTTCCGCGCACTCTCGCGGGATAATAATGTATAGTAGCTACTTTCATTATTCTCTTTGTAAGTTTTATGTGCAAAAATAATGTTGCAACTTTTACTATTTCCTATTTAGAATTATATGTTGTTTACAGTAAATAACATAAATTCTAAATAAGACATACTCGTTGATTGTAACTTAATTAATTTGGTTCTGGTTTTGTTAAACTTTCAAAGATTAATAATATATTTTATTAATAAAACATAATTATAAAATAATTTGCCTCCGTGGTCTAGCGGTTAAGTCGGTGGATTTAGACTCGGAGGTACCGGGTTCGATTCCTGGTCGGGACACAAAATTATTTATTAATGTAAATAAATACATTTTATTAATTTGTGATATTTCTTAAGTTTGGTACGCTAGAGACATCGACGAGCTTGCCACTTGTCACGATTGACCTATAGTAAAGTTGGCTAAATGTGAATCCGCTTATTTATAAGCGTGGTTTCTGGCCACCCCAAAAGGGAAACGGTCGTGAATAAACTCTCTTTTTTATTTATAAAATAATAAATTATACCGGGTTCGATTACTGTTCGGAACACAATATTATTTGTTAATTTAAATACTTAAATTTGATTAATATTTAATTTGTTTGTCATATTTCTCGAGTTGGTTCGAGTGGAGACATCGACGAGCTTTCAAAATGTTGTAAGTGGAAAATTGTCTGAATATGAATCCGCTTCTTTACAAGTGTAGTTTCTGACCACCCCGCAAGGGATACGGTCGTGATGATACTCTCTCTCATACCATTCGTAGGATATATAATTTTGATATATTAAAAAGTTTGCCTTGACTAGGTATGTGTCAACCTCAAAAAAATTTTGCGTTCCACAATAGAACGGAAACTATCTCCGTAGTCTAGCGGTTAAGTCCGTGGATTTAGACTCGGAGGTACCGGGTTCGATTCTAGGTCGGGACACATTTTTTTAATTATTTATTTATATATATAAATTATGTCTGTGTGTATGTATGTTCCCTATGCATTTTAAAACTACTTGACCGATCGGAATGAAACTTTGGGAATATGTTGTGTGAACGTCGGCGAAGGTGTCTGACATAGTACTACTGTTGTCCGATAGGTGGCGCGCATTAGCGCTGATTTGTGAGGCATACCGACCGAGGGTACCGAGCGTGAGCCTAAAACTCCCTAGCGCTCTTTTTATATATACAGTTACTCAATCATTATTTATTTATATAAATACTTTATTGCACAAAAACTTAAAATTAGTGTACATAGGCGAGTTTTATAATTTTAATATTTATTTCAACAAAATAACAATAATAACTAAAAAATACAGAAAACTAAATATATAAAATCATCTTACATTCATTCACATTTAATCATTCATTCGTTCCTTCAAACATACCTGCTCCATCCTCACATCCTATCCATCCCATTCGCTTTCTTGTTCCTCTGATCCTTAAGCTTATAGCCCTTATTACAGAAATTTATATTTTTATTTTTAGCCAGCCTGTCACTTGTGAGAATGACTTCCGCCATTTTTCAGAAAGCCGTGAAGCGGTCTTTTTGACAAAAACCGCGTACTCAGAACTCAATGAGCCATCACACGAGATAACCAACGCGAGTTCTAAAAATTCTAACAACTGACCTTTGCTCTTGAGACTCCTGGCTGCGCGAGCTCACTCTGCGCTTGATTGTCGTCGAATACAGAAAAAAAGCCAAGTCAAACCATTTACCGCTCAACGGTTAATCAACTTCACCCAGCATAACCGAGACGCTGCCCAGCCATCACATAGGCCTTTTATGTAGAGTTTATTGAGAAGATACAGTCGGCGATTAGCATTGCGTATAAGCATTTGACATTGTGGATTTCTACGTGCTAACTAAGATTTACAAAAATTCAATGACTGTTAGGCGATACGAAGTTCGCCCGGTCAGCTAGTTTATGATATTTCTCGAGTTTGGTATGCTAGAGACATCGACGAGCTTACCACTTGTCACGATGGGCCTATAGTAAGCTTTGGTAAATGTGAACTCACTCCTAATAAAAGGCGTGGTTTCTGACCACCGCGTAAGAGATACATACGGTCGTAAAGATGATACTTTATTTTAAAAACTACATTTAAGTTTTATTAAAAATATAGTGTTTCAATTACCTCTAATTTAATATTACTAAAGTTGAAACTAAACACTCGAATTTTGTATTTATAAAACAATTTTCGTTCTATATTTTGTTTTAAACAAGAGTAATTATACTTTTGGAGTGAGTGAGGCGGTCACCGAAATAATTACAAAATTAGCTTTCTTTGTACTTGAGAAGAGATGAGAAAATGAAACAAAAACAATTTACAGAATAAGTGGATTTCTTTTTTCTTGTTATTCCAGAAGATTCTAACGTAACTTTTTGGAATTCATTAAGTTATAATAAATAATTAAGTAATTACTTTTAATTTCTTATACAACGAGGAGAATATACGCTGGACCACCTAAAGTTAATTTTCTTGTCTACGATAAAGGATTCAACCTTAATAGATGACTGCACTGCTCTAATAATAATCAAAATAAGTTGTAACGGTTGTATCAGATGCAGCAATGGAATAATTATTGTTGGCTGCAATCAACATCCTTTGCCTTGCACATATTTAAGACGTCACCTGTCAGTGTAGATTTTACCATTCTTCACTTTTCAAAGCCAACGGGAGTTCTTTGTTTTGTAAATTAGTTTACTGTGGATATGGTTAGTCAAAAGTGGTGTTATTTTGTTTAATAATGTGCTACGTAGTGAATAATTATGGAAAACGATAAATTTGACTCTATAAGAGTATATGGGGCAGAAGTTTTACTTTATTTTTTGCGGTTTTTGCCGCGCTGTGAACTCCCGTATCCCCTACGTGTTTGGGCGATATTGACGTGAATTACTCCATGTAAAGCATCAAATTCAGCAGCATTTGGAATTTGATGATCCCAACACGGTTATAAACCCTGTTATAAACATTTATTGTGTAAATAAATTACGTGTTTAGGGCTGATGTATTCTGTACAATGTCCTTTAAAGAAACTTAAATCAAAATCCTTAACATTAATTTTATTTTATATGTTGTAAATATTTTTTTCGAATAAATGTATATTTAATTATAAGACCTAAAAACTAAAAGTACAGGAAAATAAAAAATCAATCCTAAATTAACAATAACACCTTAACCCTACCTAAACACAATTAACACACTTGTCATGCCTATAGTAAAGTTTGTTATATGTTTCTAACCACTCCGCAAGGGATACGGTCGTAATGATGATACTACTGTACATAAACAAGAGACGTAAGAATCTGAAAACGCCCGAAAATTAAAAACAGCAATCGATATTGCTATAATTATTTTTTATTAAGGCGTGTCGGTCGTAGCTCGTACTGTTGACGCTTGATTGTATTACACAGTTATCTTTACCTAAAAAGGTGACAGAAATTGTACCTTCCAAATCTATTAACTTTAGAAAGATAATGCGCCTCATAGGCGCCCGCGTAACAGATACCTATATCGCTGTCATTTTTTAACCGACGCACATCCAAGCTTGTTTTAAATTAGTCATCGATATTTGCAATATTGCAAATGGCGCATACTTTCAGCGAGAACAACAAATAGGTGGTAATTTGTCCAGTCTGCTGGGGCGGGGAAGTATCTACCGTTCGTCCTGATAAATTCAGTAAAGTGTATCCACATGTTTCGGGATCAGGCTCGAATTGCCGTCATGCCCTGTCGAGCCGACGAAAGTGTTAGAGACTGATGTCAGTCATGCAATTCATGCAACTTAGACGCAAGGTCACATACATACATACATGTCATACATATATATATATATATATACATATACATATATGTTTAAGAAAAATCTACTAAATACTTTTTTTTTTTTAGTTTTGTTGCGAATTTATTAAACCATATGTATGTTTTTTTATTGACATCCGTCAAATAACCAAAGTTACCTATATAGTTTTTAAAATTAGCAAGCTGAAGTGGCAATGGGCTGGACACATGCCGCAGAAACGATGAACTATGGAGTAGACGGGTTCTGGAGTGGAGACCACGTACTGAAGGACGCAGAGCGGGACGACCCCCAGCCAGATGGACCGATGACCTGAGGAAGGTCGCTGGTGGGGGATGGATGAGGGTGGCAGAAAATCGTGTGAAGTGGCGAGCCTTGGGGGAGGCCTACATCCGGCCGTGGAGAGACAAAGGCTGATGATGATGATGATTTTAAAATTTTATTTTATTATAATAAAGATTAATTATAAGTATATTTTACTTATTATTAATGTAACACATAATTTTAGTTATAAAATTAATTATTTAAAAATGAAATTTAAATTGGTTTTTAAATTGTTCGTCTCAAGGACGCCTTCTTTTATCTTTCTATCTTTACTATCCTATAAAATAAGTTTGTTTTTCTAGGGTTATTATTGCCAACGACAAACAGTCAACAGTCGCATTTAAGGGCCCCTTCAAATAAGATGCCGCTAGAAAGTTTAATTCAATTTCATTGCTTTGTTTTCTTATATCGCGCTACGATATAACACGCTCTGTGAACACGAATGACATTACTGCGTGGTTTCATTTCAAATGTGTTACAATTTATAACATTAACTACGGTTGGTCGGTTTAATAGAGTTTTAAAACCGCGTTTAAAGCTCAGTTTTGGAGGGACAAGAAATTAACTCTGATCGGAATGGATTTTTAGACTGCTTATCCGCCAGAGATGTTCGAAAAATTTGAGAACCTTGTACTACTAGCTAAATAATCTGTGAACCAGTGTGAACTTCTAACTACCATGAAAGGTACGTACCCATAAGGTCGTGATATACCTTCCGGGGTAGTCAGAAACCACACTTTTTAGGTCCATTATGACAAGTAGTAAACTCGTCGATGTTTCTAGCGTACCAAACTCAAGAAATATCACAAATAAAATAATTTATTATATCCCGACCAAAAACCTCTAAGTGTAAATCCACGGACTTAACTGCTAGACCACGGACGTAGTAATAAGAATATATTCGTATACAGCATAGCCTTAATACTATGAGTAGTATAGATAGGTACTATTGTAAGACATCAATCTATCTATAGCTGTCTATAAAATAATACCACTGAAGTACAACTCCTGTGAGGCACTATTTTTGGTATTGTCCTAGCAAAAGAATTTTAGACATCACATGAACATGAACATTATACTCACCACAATTACATCACATACATACAGATTTACACACGTCTACGCACCGCCATACACACCCTCATAAAGACACACTCTCGTACACACGCACACACACACATACTGTTATGTATACAAACAAGAGATTTTAAATTTGTTGTTTAGCTAAGACATAGAGTATATATTTTATTCGAAGTTAATTATAGTACATTAAATATAAATTAAAAGCTACCTAAATAATTAAATTTGTTGTTTTAAATTGTAAATAATTTTAATTAGCACCTTACAATACATATCTTTATTTGAATTGATAATCAGCACACCCCCCGACCGCTGTGACACATCACTTTGTTGCAGTGGCTGAGACGTTAAGTCAGGTCCAGTTCTTAGTAGGTACACTAAGTGTTTCACTTTGAAATCAACAGAGACGATCGAAAGACCATATAGTAAGCTGGGTCTTACTGCTAAATGTTGAATGATGCAAATTAACCTTACTTCTACAGACTAACCTATTTTGTAAAAAAAAATGTATTTTTTTATTTTGTATTGCCAGTGTACTTCTCAAATAAACGTATTTATTTATGTATATAAAATCGGCTCCTTTGAGCATTTTTTACTATTTCCTGTAGTTTAGGATTTGGCATTCAGGCTGACTTGAAAAATTCACCTGTATATTATAGTAGAACTATCGATAAGTAAAGTATCATCACGAACGTATCCCTTTCGGGGTGATCAGAAATCACGCTTATAAAGAATCGGATTCACATTTATCCAACTTTACTATAGGCCCATCATGACAAGTGGCAAGATCGTCGATATCTCTAGCGTACCAAACTCGAGAAATACCACAAATAAATTAAATAAATTATTGTTCCCCGGCCAGGAAACGAACCTCTGAATCTAAATCCACGGAAGTAACCGCTAGACCACGCAGGCAAATAAGTCGGTATCACTTTTAAACCTTTTTTCTAAATAATTATTTCATACAAAACCTTAAATTAAATAAACTATATAACATTAAAATTTAAATTTAACCTAAAAAAAATATAATAATAATACATAGAATATAAAATTTAATACTTACAAAAAAAATAGCTCCTCCTAATCGCTGTCTTGTGGCATAGTGCCCAATACACTAGCAGTATTTCCCCTTTGAATTAGGATACTTAATTTTTGGCAGAAAAAACTGCCAGCCCTATTGTCACCAGAGACGTCAATGAGCCTTGACGTCTATTCCTAAATCTCTAGTGGATAAGCAGTTTCAGTGTTAAAAAGTTCCCTTTGAATTGTATTGAGTGAGACTGTAGACTGTGAAGCCGAGTTGGATTGGAACTGTTTTCTTTCTTAATTCCTTTCACAACAAACTTTTTCAGATTCAGATGTTGGCAGCGGTTAAATA
This sequence comes from Tinea semifulvella, assembly GCA_910589645.1. Taxonomy (NCBI): domain Eukaryota; kingdom Metazoa; phylum Arthropoda; class Insecta; order Lepidoptera; family Tineidae; genus Tinea; species Tinea semifulvella. The sequence goes on along the minus strand of OU342595.1, from coordinate 7,597,844 downwards.
AACCTATTCATTTATTGCGGATATCTTTTGTTCTTTATCACTGTTTACTGTTTAAACTTTTGCGAACAATCATACTCTTAGCTAATAGTTTTTTATAATTAAACTGTTCTTTACGCTAAAGATTTACACAAAAAGCAAGACGAATCTACATAACTTGACAGAGCCCGTATATTATTGTACGTATTATAGATTGTATTATTTGTACATATTTGTACATTTATATATATATATATATATAAGCACTCGCATTACCGCGCGCGATTGCCGATGCGGGTGAACCACCATTGGTCTCCTCACACCCCAACTCAAGATCGACGACCCAAGCGCCCAAGAAAGCCAGGTATCCTTTAGTGGTGGAGCACCTACCTAATTGCTAAATGATGCGCATTTCCGGGAGCTCCGCTGCAAGCTGGGTCACCCGCCCACGCACGCCCATTTGGAAAGGGAGTGCGCTTTACCCGCGGAAGCGAGCGGGAGCACAGGTCTATCCAGTTATCCAGCGCTACCTAGTAGAGCTGGAGAAGACCGACAGGGTGTCCTGGTTCTCCTACTCGCTCCCATACGACACCTCCCCGGACGAGATCGTCGTAGATCTCTATTATATATATATCTATTATATATATATGTGTATTTTTTATTTTATTTATTATATAGTATGTAGTAAGTATAATTATGTGTTATTTATGTATATATTACGGCTGACTTCTTTTTTGTTTGACATTCGTCGGTCGGTCCTGATTTAATTTATATCAACTTATTGAATCGTTAATAAATTGTCATCAGACCCTCGCCAACCCGTCTGAGCATGGCGAGTGTACGCCAAATATTCTCCAGAGATTTCCGGAAGTTCGATCTCCAACAGTGGAGGTCTAGGACTCTGTGTTCTAGGGGCTGTAATGATGACATACTTTACATTTAGTTTATTTTACGCGATTGTCTCAGTGGGCCAATACACAAAAAAACCGGTCCGAATCGGTGCGGCGGGCGGGCGGCGCCCGGCGAAATGGTTTTAGTTCGCCGGCGCAGTGAGCACAGTTACGCACAAATCACTCCCTTCGGCAGCTTAAAACAGTTTGCTTGCGACGCGGCAAATTGATCTGAGTTTGCCACAAATATGCTGCTCACTCAGTCGGTGCCGAACAGTTGCCTACTGGGAACGCACTCATAAGGTATCGGCAGATTTTTGATACCTTGATACGTTATTAAAATTTACATAAGTAAATCCTACTTTTAAAAAAAATACAGCCAATGTTACTTATTGATAATGTAGGATGCTATAAGAAAAAAAAAGTTGTTTTAGTAAAATAACTGCTTACGTGTATTTAGAGGCGGACGTATCGGGAATCATTAATTTATACAATTAATTTGTGATATCTCTCGAATTTGGTACGCTAGTCTCTAGCCTATCTATGATCTTGCCATTTGTCATGATGGGTCTATAGTAAAGTGTGCTGAGTTCTACAAACAAATAATCAATCACAAAGTATCAATTCTTTCCTGTATGTAATATTCAGAATAGACGAAGTATTTTTTTTGTAGAAAAACACGAAAGTCCATCTGTGTTTGATTTATATCGCTATAATGCTTTCATTAGAATCATTAGTCATTATCTACATAATAGGAACCGAAAATATGATAATGGAATCTACTGTTCGGTTATATGAGAGTGACTAATAAAATAATGACATGTTTTTCATAAAAGATTTATGTGATTCCATATTCAGTTAATGACTGGATCTGATATTAATCACCTAATGTATTCATAAAAACATACACCCCTCATTCCGAATCGCGCTCAGAGCGCTTAGAACGGTTACGACACTGACCGTTGCGTCGTTCCGAATCAAATATTGCGATTTGGATGCTCAGAGCGTGATATCAATTCGGAACGGTCGAAATCACATTTTCATTCAAAAATGTTAGTTTTTTTTTAAATATATGGAAGATAAATTGCGGATTCCATATCTTTAAGTATGAATACTAACAAATATACATCTCTCGGTTTATTCATCTTTATATGTGTAAAGTTTAATATTATTAACTTATTTTGATCTTTTAAAATAAATTGCCGTGTTACAGACATTTTTTTTTTCACTTCCTACTTTAATATTAATTATAGATTTGTTTTAGAAGTAACATACAAACAGTATAAACGAATTACAATATTCAATAATTTAAAAGAAAACCTAATATTAAATAAACTTGAAAATGGCGCGCGACATAATGACAAAAAACTGACAGCGCTCAGAGCGATCTACCTCGATATCGTGAGCAGTCTAAGCGCGAGAAATGATGTCATTTGTGACGTCACACAGCTTGGCAAAACAGTTAAGGCGCGTATCGGAACACCTTTAAGCGTGCTTAGGTTACTATTATCGCGTATCGGAACGATGGGACAATGTGACTACTTATATGTATACGTAGGAGTAGGTTTTATTAATGTTAGTCAAAAACAAATAAGTATATAGAGATATATAGTACAAGACGGGACAAGAAGCCAAATGGCATGAAATGCTATTGCTGAGCCAATCTCCAAAAAATATATTTATTTGTATTAGGTACAGAAACGGATCACAATACAATTCAAGCATTTCTTTATATATTGGGCCCACCAATTGATAAGTAGCGCGATGTCCATGAATGTTAGCAACTGGAATCAGACAATCATAACTGACATCTGACCCTAACACTATGCTGGCTTGACTGGGCATGACGGCTATTCGATCCTGATCCGAAATGTGTGGATACACTTTACACGGGTTTATCGGCACGAACGGTGCATACTTCCCCGCTCCAGCAGATTGGGCAAATGACCACCATCAGTCCGCTTACCACCTATTTAAAACCTCTCTTTAAAACTATTTTCAAAGATTGTTTTACTCTTACTTTGAGTTTATTTTGTAAGTAGGCACACAAAACCAATTTTAGCATTACAGTAAAAAATTAAGCACATATATATATCTTAAAGCATGTGTACATGGGCCTTCCAGAACACATATCTGGAGAATTAGGCCTACGCTCGCTACGCTGGCCAGACGGGTTGGCGAGGATCTAGTGTCAATTTTTAATGACAATTTATTAACGATTCCACAAGTTGGTATTAGCTGAACCGGGACGGCTTAACGTGCTCTCCGGGACGGAAACGGTGGTGCTGTAAATCTATGACAAATGTACGTAAGAAAAAAAAATTCTCATTGTTGGATTTTACAACCGAGACACCACCGCGCCTAACTCAAAATATTCCACAAATAAATTAAATATCTAAAAATTTCGCTATCTAAAATCAACGGATTTAACCACTAGACCACGGAGGCTGCGTACGAAGTCTATTTATTAGCTTTGTACAAATTAAAATAGCGCAAACCGTAACTTTTAATTTAGTCACAATTAATGTTTAGTCACAATTTTGACGCGCAATCGCAAAGTGTGTTGGCGAGTGACTATTAGATGCCGCGGCATCAAAGCATGGTACAAACATCTGGTTCGCGGTATAATTCTAGTAAAATCAGTTCACTGGTTAAAGGAAGTATTTTAAGCTTATATTATATCAATAGAGCTCCAATTATAATAAATTATTAGCGCAAATAAAATCGCATTAAAAGGTTATTTTCTAATGTAAATATCCGTTTACCTTGTGATCGATGTTAAGCTCGCGTGGTTAAGTTTATAATCTACTAATTTATATAGTCAAGGCAATTTGCTTTCTTACTTTTTAAGGTTTTGTCGACAATACACAGTAATAGTAAACAAACAGTAACAATAAACCACAGAAACTACATTAGGAGCATCACCATAACAGCGTCCAAAAAAAGGGGATACTGAACAAGGTGAAGCGGTTTTTCCCGCCTGCAGTACTTATGCTGTAAAAAGCACATATTAGGTCTTGCGTAGAATACTGTCATTTGATATAATCGAAAATTGACAGATAACCGATAAAAGACAATGCCAGAAATTGCCACGTTCAGTATTTTGCCAGGTATCAAAAACCTTGTAATAAATTTTTAATATTTGTTAACACTTAGGCTGAGTTGCAACTAAACGAATTTTCTGTCATTGTAACGTTATAAAGAGCGGTGGTCGGTTGTAAGAACGCGTTCCTTAAATCCTACAAAGGTCGGTTCAAACCCACCCGGCATGTACCAATGAGAAATACACTTTTCTTACGTACATTTGTCAAAGATTTACAACACCACCGTTCTGAGAGCACGTTAAGCCGTCGGTCCCGGTTTCACTAATACCAACTTGTGGAATCGTTAATAAATTGTCATAAAAAATTGACATCATATCCTCGCCACGTCGTCTGACCAGCGTGGCAATTGTTGGCCAAATTCTTCAGATATATGTTCTGGAAGGCCCATCTCCAGCAGTGGCTGTCAGCACGCTGTGTTCTAGGGGTTGTGATGATGATGATTGTGTGATGTAACGTTATAATTATTAATAAAAAAATAAAAAAGCTGACTGCGTAAAAAATATATTGAATTATTCGTAAATAAAAACCAATATATATACGCAGTATATATATATATATATAATTATTTCAATGGTGTTGTTTAAGCGGTTATCAAACTTTTTGGTGACGGAACCCTAAGGCTTGTGTATTTTTAAAGTTTTTTATTTAAAATATTTTCACGCAGTCGAGTTTTTTATTTTTATTTTATACTTTTTAGTATCCTCTCTGTCTATTATAAGATGGTAAGTTTCTTAATATTTGTATTTCATTCTTTCATTGAGTACTACGCCCGTATTAATAAATAGGCATTTTTTTGATTATTTTACACAATCTGGTTGTCGTCTTAACAATTTTTTATTAATTTAATATCTTCAGTGACACTCTCGCGATGAAGACGAATCGATTGACGTGAGAATAATCAAAATCGGCCAACACGTTTGGTCTCCAGTTTGCCACAAAGGAACATACATACATACATAGGCTGATAAACACATAACAGGTCAGGTAAAAAGGCGTTGTTTGTACCAGCTGACGACTGACCTTCAAAATACAACTGTTACACAACTGGACCTAAAATGAAATACTTTTGCTTTTTATAGAGGAAAATATAATTGATAATAATATAACAAAATTTAGACAATTCCACAAGTCAAATTGTCAACATTCTAAATATAAAAAATTGAAATAAGAAAATAAATTATTATTTTTCAAGGCAAAGACCTTCAATTCGTAACATCGTCCCCCTTATTGCGAATGTGCAACACAATTGCAATAGTTGCCTAAATAATAATTTAAAAAGATATATACATACATATATAACACTAAGTACCCAAAACAATAACTAAATTAAATAACTGTTTGGTATTTTTATTATTCGTCCAGATCTAATATTATTAGTAGTGTTTAAAATGTCAGGTCTATGAGAGTCATCGTCACTGGTTTGTACGTCAGTTATATTGTAAAATAGTTCTTCGTAAATACATAATCATTTAAACTAAACCTAAAGGAGTATAGAAATTAAACTTTCTTTTCTTTACTGTATTAATTCTTTGTTGATAAAATATGATATTAAACTACTATTTATAGTTGCCTCACAATTGCATTTTTTTTTTCATTTCAGAAATAGATGCATTTCTGAGAATTCTTCTTAACATTTCTCTAATTATTCTTACTAAACGCTCCCAAAACTTTCCCCACCAAGACGCACTCGGAAGAGTAAAACACCATTTAACTATTGCAATAGCAGAGAAGCATAAAACATGATTCCAATTAATTTTATCAGAAAAATGTACTAATTCATTAATTCTGTTGGATCTAAAAACATTCCTTTCACCATTTCCTTTAAACCAAGCAGGGTGTGGTAAATAATGTCTAACATGATTAAATGAACTGTCAGTTTCTTGTATTAAATCTAATTTAAGCCGCTCATTGACAGTATGTAAAATACGTTTTATAATAAAATCCAATTGCTTCTTAGCTACTTTAAAATTTATTGTTGGACGTGGTATGTCACTTTCGTTATCTATTATGTTATTATTGATAGATTGTTTAATTTTTTCATTTTGAATACCTGGACCTTTTATACCACATGTTTCCAAGCTCCGCAATTCAGAAATATCAAGTAAAGAAAAACAAGATAAAGATGTTACCAAATTTACAACCGATGCACTATATACACCAGAAGTAACCCCTTGAATTGTCCAACCTAGCTTATAATTAACAGCAGTCAAGTTGTCAAATTGAACTACGTCACCAGTCAGAAGTAAACCTGAAAAATCAGTACCAATTAATAAACTAATCTCATTCTCATCGTCGTAAATTGAGTCAGTTAATACAATACCTCTTTGTTTAAGTTTATTTATAACGTTTTTATCTCTAATTCTCGGTAAATATCCACATATTTTGGGTACTTCAACAGCTGTCATTTTTGACCTAAAATTATTATTTAAATTACCTATATTTAAAGAAAATACTTGATGTTCTTCACTTTTTGTCTGTACATCACCAAATAAACTATGACTTATTTTTTCTTTGTCAAAAGCTTTTAGGTTTAATTCTTCTGCAATACCCTCCTTGACAAATGATCTTTGTGCTCCACTATCAATAAGAGCTCTCACTACCTTTTGCTTCCCATCATGACAAATCTTAACATGCAAGGTTTGTAAAAGAGTAGTAGATTCCTTTTTGTAAAGTAAAACTTCATTATTTACCTGACTAGTAGAGTCATCAATAGTTTTAGTTTGTTTAGGTATATCAGAGCACATCAATGTTACGTGCCGTTTACTACAGAATAAACACCTTGGAAAAATCCTGCACGACTTAGCTGTATGCCCAAGTTTTAAACATATTTGACATCCATTGTTTTTATTCAAAAATCTTTTACGTTCTTCAAATGTCATCTTCAAAGCTTTGCAACATTCCGAACTAGCGTGATTGAGTTTATTACACCAGATGCAGTTATTCGAAACTGTCTGTCCTTTTAGTGGTTTATTCCTATTTTGGGATATTAAAGATGTCACTGTTGGCTCTGGTTCCGCTATTTCCATAAATCCTGTCATTGCCATATTTATTCGTTCTTCAGATTCAACTTCATTTCTCAAAAACATTAATAAACGGTCCAATTCTAAATTTTCTTCTGTTTTATGTCTTTTGAAACTGACGCGCATCCTATTCCATGTTCTTAGCAACTCTTTAGATAAAGCAGATTCAACCATTGGCAGTAACATAGCTGCATATTTATCCTTAGAAACGCCAAGGGTATCAAGAGCTTGTAGTTGTGTCTGAAGTTGATCATATAATGTACGTAAGTCATGGTGCAAACCTTTAGCTTGATGTAATACCAAGTTTAATAAACCTCTTACATAAGTTTCTATCAATAATTCGTCTCTTGCAAATCTGGATTTTAGTGCATCCACAGCCTTATGGTAGTTAATAGCACATGGAGGATAGCTTTCGACCAACTGTCTTGCGCTAGAATTGGGAGTCATAGATTGAAGCAAGTATTGGAATTTGTCATTGTCATCAATCGTTTCATCCTCATGTATCTTGCGGAATTGGCCCCAAAAAGTTATCCAATGTTTTATGTTACCGTCAAATTTAACTAGTTCTAATTTTGGTAGTTTGAAACGCCGAGTGGACATATTGTTACACCCAGGGTAAGTTGTCTTTATAGTAGAATTATTTTCATACTTCTTAAACATCGATGCGAGAGTGAGCCACTTCCTGCGGTAGTTCAGGCTTTTATCCTGATCCGACTGGAAAGCCAGCTCATCAAACTCGTCAGATGATGCCCAGAGGTTTCTTAATTCGTCGTCTATAGAAAATAACTTTTCGGCAGATAATGATAATAGAGTAAAACATACCTCAAGATTACTCGTATTTTGTGGTATATTGAAGGTATTCTCCAAATCGTCTGCGTAGAAGGTAAACTCTCTAATAAATTGGTTTCTTTTCCTCTTTAAAGCTTCCATATTTTAATTTCAGGTTCTATTATTTATTTACGCACGGTCGCCACTATAAAATGAAATACTTTTGCTTTTTATAGAGGAAAATATAATTGATAATAATATAACAATATTTAGACAATTCCACAAGTCAAATTGTCAACATTCTAAATATAAAAAATTGAAATAAGAAAATAAATTATTATTTTTCAAGGCAAAGACCTTCAATTCGTAACAGGACCACAATAGTTTGTGATATTTCTAAAGTTAATGCGCTAGAGACAGAGACAGTGACTTATCATAATGAGCCTATAGTAAAGTTAGCTAAATATATAAATAAATATTTCCAGACAGGTCACACAGCGCCATCTAGTTTCCGTGGTAAGCTACGAGGCTTGTGTTACGGAAACTAGATGGTTGATAAACTACATATTATACTTTTTTTTTTTGGAAAAATTATACATATTATACATATAAACACCCAGACCGAGACAAATTATACAATGTACAACTTGCCCCCGGTGGGAATCGAACCAACGACCTCCCGAGTTCACGGCAACGTTTGTTACCACTAGACCACGGAGGCGGTCAATATGAAACCGCTTCTTTAAAAGTGTGGTTTCTGACCACCTCAAAAGGGATACGGTCATAATGATATACATTTTTACATATACAGTTTGTAATACGCACTCCGTAGATCCAATTAAAGTTTAGTTTCCGATTTCCCGCTAGGAAATGCAGATGTGAGCAGATAGATCAAAGTCGAGCAGTAGTCATGGCTGATACAGGAGGTGGAGTCCACTTGAATGTCGTTCATATCCGCTCCCGCCTCTACCTAAATGGTTTTGCGCCAAAATTGTTTGCTCTACGCTTCAGTCAATGCTAAGGGTCAAACCACAGACTCACATTCACAGAGACAGTACATAAAGTCATTAATTTTTCATATCATAAGTTTATAAGACACGGTCGTTTTTTTTTCAAATTCAAATTCAAAATATTTATTTCCATATGGTTCACATGTAACACTCGGATATTGTCATTTTGTTACAATATTATTAAAATAATAAATAAATAGATTAAATTAAATTATGGATAGACCGAAATAAGGAAGTGACATTGCTGCCATAAGCAAGTACTGTAGCTTAACCTAAATTCGAGGCATTATAGCCGTGTCAACTTATAATCTAAATAATTATAACATAATGTATAATTATAATAAATTTAAATTAATTTCGTGGCTGTATAAAGGCCGTGTCAACTTACAATCTAAATAATTATAATTTAATGTCTAATTATAATAAAATTACAGCCACAAATTAAAATTTAAGTTTATTCATTTGACATTTAAATATTACTTAGATTGAGACATGGCCATTTTATATACACGCATATTATATATCGCATATACGTTTAATTGACATATTATTAATCCTTACTATAAATACTCGTATAGTATATATATATATATATATATATACTCGTATAGTATATATATATATATATATATACTCGTATAGTATATATATATATATATATATATATATATATAATATTATACACGCGAAAGTAACTCTGTCTGACTGTGTGTTACGCAATCACGCCTGAACTACTGTACCAATTTAAATGAATTTTGATACTGAATATTCTAGAGCCTGAGAAAGAACATAGGCTACTTGCTAATGCGAAAAAAGGGCAGTAAAAGGGTTGAAATAGGGAATGAAAGTTTGTATGGAAATTACGTCATTTTCAAAGCTAGAAGGTCGTTTTTTTTATTAGATTAGATATGTCATGAGTCTCTGATTCTAGTTGCTAACATTTATGGACCTCGCACGCCACTTACCATCAAGTGGGCGCAAGGTCACGTGTAGTGTTTGAAAAAAAAAAAAACGACATTCAAAGTTTCTAAAAAAAATACAATATAAACGAACATTAATATATAATATGTCGATGACACGTGATCTAAAAAATAACGTCTATTTTTTTTTTTTTAAACTTTATTGCACTATGTACAAGAGGCGGGCTTAATGCCGCTAGGCATTCTCTAGCAACCAACCTTTGGGACAATGAAACGATTTGTGTTGTGAGGTAGGTGCAACCATTAAATAGATTAAAAGGTAATTCAAATTCAATCTAAGTATTATATCTATATAGACAGATACATACTAATATGTACACAATACTACATATACTACATACTATATATATATATATATTATACACTACATATAATACCTACTTACACTGTGAGGAACTGTTTAAATAATGAGAGTATACCATCTTTTTGAAAAGTGATCTGTTCGGCACTTGACGAATTTCTACCAGCAAATTGTTCCACAGATTTGCGGCCACTACTGCAAAAGAGTTAGACTGAAAGCCAGAGTGATGAGAAGGGATAGATAGAATAGAATTATGGGACGAACGGAGAGATCTGTTATGAAATGAGGAAAGATAGCTAAATTTGTCCTTGTGGTATTTCGGTGTCGCAGGTTCATTGAGAATAGAAAAGAGTAAACAGAGGATTCTTAGATTCCTGCGACAACGAATAGGTCTATCTTGATCTTTAAATACATATGGGTAATCGGGAATGGCTGTGTAAAACAGGAACTTTGGCATCGACTAATGAGATAGTTAACCATATAAAGGAACAAATCATGTCAGACATGTGGATATTGTCGAATACCTCTCAGTAGACAATGTTATGGATACCGAACAAGTCACATCATGCCCTATAGAGTTTCTCAACTCTTAGAATCATCAGGAGTGCCGTGCCATAAGTTGAGGCTGAAAGTTGGTGTTCCAGTCCTATTAATAAGAAATCTGCGCCTAGGCTAAGTAACACGGCTAATAATAAATATTTCTGTATAAAACATTAGGATGTTAGGTACTTTTCTATCTAATCTATTTTTAATATATATTTATCTTATTTCATTTATATAAATACTATATTTTATCTATTCAATATAAGAAATAAAAATATTATTATCGTTGCTTAATGTTCATTCAATATCTATTTATTCCATCATAGTTTCTTAGGTGTATAAATTGAGATGGTGCAAAAGAAATTCTTAAGAGGACTTAATCGCGGATACGGAACCGGATATCTGTCCTACGACAAACTATGTGCACATTACAGACTGACGACACTCTCAGACCGTAGACTTACAACTGACATGACACTATTATATAATATTTGTCGAGGCCTACTCAGTTGTCCAAACCTGAAAGAAGGTATTTATTAGAATGCCCCCTCGAGACAGACTCGCTCCTGCGACCTCTTCCATGTCTGCCGCGTGCGTATAATATCTGGCATGCGCGCACCTGTACGTCGGATGTGCTACACGTACAACAGACGTGTATCGGACGTGGGTATATTCAGTAACTCCCGCGCCGCCTTCAAAGCCTAAATCAAGAAGCTGCTACTTTCGGTTTAGCTCGCAAAGTGTGGGCAGTTTGCTTCGGAGTTCGCCTAACAGTTTTAATGCATTTAAATACAATGCAGTTGTTTTATTTATACCTGGCCAAGGTGATATTTTCCGAATTTTGTATCGCACAAAGAGTGCACTATTGTTCACAGTGAGAAATATTCTGGTAATTTTAATTGCTTCTACTCTGTTGCTATCTTTTATGTTCTTATGTTACCTGTCTCTGTCCTTTCTCTTCGAATAAATAAATAAATACATATATCAAATCATACTCATTCCGCACACAATGAATACTGCTTTCCGGAACACAGGTACTCTTCGTTCGGGTTGCAGGGTTTTGCAAATACTGGTGGATAGTTTACGTCACTCTATGATCTGCGTTAAATATTTGTTTTATACCTACTTACTTATAAAATGTAAACTTGAACTCTCTGACTTCGATAAAGTTATTTTATTTTAAAAAATGTACATAGGAATTAATGACTAAGCAATTTCTCATAATTTAAAATTATAAAATAAAACACTTACATAATAATATAGAATTTACAAATTATAAAAAAAAGTTGTAAAATAATTGAAAAATATAAGTACGCACTCTCTCGTTTAACATACGTAAGTCTTTGGTCGGGAGTTCGTAACGGGGCCACGATTAATCGAGAAGATTGAAATAAATCTGTGATGAATCATTTCATAAGCGCTGGATTTATTATGCTTTTGTCAGTAATATTTTCTAATAAACTGTCTATAGATAAATATACAGATATAGCTCTAAGATATATAAGCCTGGGGTTTGGTGGTAATACTATGACTGTCACAGAAACATATCGGAAACAATTTATATATGTGACGTTTTTTTTTATTATTTATTTTCAGAAAAATCACAGCCTGTAACTAGGACATAAAAAATACAATATTATAAATTATTAGATCTTAAGCCAGAAAGATTTTATATTATTTGTACAGTTCATTCCTCCAAAACAGTGGGTTAAATACTAAAAAAATAAAATAAAACAAAAACATTAGTAAAATAAAAATTATAAAATAAAATATTTTTTTTCCAAACATCAAGCTAAATCTGAATTAAAATTATGTTATTTATTATTTTATACTCATTTACTTAGCGGTTAAGACCGTGCAATTACACGCAGTAAAGTATTATTTCGACTGTATATCTTCGTGGGTGGTCAGAAACCACGCTTTTAAAGAAGCGGATTCACATTGAGCCAACATCAAAAAATATAAAAGGAGTTTATCCCCGTACGGGATTACAGCCGTGATGATACTTTTATTGCCACGCTGAAGTTATATTCCAAGGCAGTGGTTACATTGTAAAATGCCGCAATATTTTGTGGTGCCCTTTATTGTACTCGACGGAGTCTTGAAGCTTTCGTAACTTGGCACCATTTTCTTAAGAGATAATACCATGGATCTATCAAGATACGGTGTAAACATTCTCAACTGCTCTTCCACTCGATTATTCCTTCCAGCTGTCAAACGGAGGGACGCATCGGCACGCTCGAGGAATAGAACTGTCATTTTTTATCTACATTTTTATTTTCGGCTAAAATTTATTTTAATTAACCTTGTATTTATTATTAATACGTAGTTAAATTACTTTAGTATTGTGTTCCTTGTTCAGCTAAAGAACACATTAGTTACTTTTTTTTTGATATATGAATATTGATAATATGAAAGAAATAGACTTATGAATGTCAAAAGTGCTAGAGCGTGAAATAATTTTGACAAAATTAATATTAAGAATACGAGAACGCATCTTCCTTTTTTTTTCAGGAAAATAACTTATCTAGCTAGAAAAAGCGAAGCATGTGTATAATTTTACTTTAGTATTGTGTTCTTTGTTCAGCTAAAGAACACATTAGTAACTTATTTTAAGTGATATGAATATTGTATTGAAGTGTATAATTAAGCTGTAAATTTTTCTTCCTATTTATTTAAAATATTTCTTTCAATGCACCTATAAATAGTTCAAATATATCCCCAAGTTTGGCTGTCAGAAAATGTCTACGGGCATTAAGTCCGCCTTTGTACTTCGTGCAATAAAGTTGTAAATAAATATATATTGATAATATGAAAGAAAAAGACTTATGAATGTCAAAAGTGTTAGAGCGTGAAATCATTTTGACAAAATTAATATTAAGAATATGAGAACGCATCTTCCTTTTTTTTTTCAGGAAAATAACTTATCTAGCTAGAAAAAGCGAAGCATGTGTATAATTACATGTAACAATTTACATCCCTGTCCCTACTGTTTCTAACATTTAATTTCATTTCGTTTTGTTTCGTACGTTTTGTCCTTTGTGCAATTAATTTTCAATAAAAAAATAGGGCGTGTGTTAGAATGCTTTCCTTAAAATCCTAAAGTCTCGGTTCGAATACACTTTTCTTACGTACATTTGTCATAGTTTTACATCAATACCGTTCCTGTGACTGCCGGTTCCACTAATACTAACTTGTCTACCTAATTATTAATAAATTGACATTAAACATAGACATCAAACCCTCGACAACCTGTTCAGCGTGTCTAGTGTAGGCCAAATTCTTCAGATTTTTCTGGAAGGCCTATGTCTAACAGTGGAGTTCTAGGACTTCATCTAGGGGCTGTAATAATGAAATAATACTTAAATAATACTCATGTTACTGGCTCTTAAGTTTGCAATGTTTTCTTAAAACTAAGCGGTTAGCTGTGTTGTCTTATGAACTGAGAACAGATCAGGTTATTTTGCTAGGAAATGACTTTGTATTTGTTACGGATTTTACAAATAGATAATAATAATATATTGAAAGTACAAATACAAAATTGATTTCTACAGTGTATTTGAAACACGTGTGAATTACAAACTCGTATACAGGTGGATGTTCCAAGTAGTGTCCAAAGGAAGACCAAGAGAAGTCTAATGCAAGACCAAGATCAGAATAGCTGGTCTCGGAGGTCTTGTTCTTGCACTCCTAATCTTGGTCTCGCGCATGAGTCTAGCAAGACTTTTGTAATGTATTTTTGCCTATATCAATTTCCGTATTAAATCACAGACTCGTGACTACATTCATTCGTCTCAACGTTTACATCTGTTACCATTATATAAGCGTCGGAGGTTGCTGACTTGGTATTCCTGGTCAAACTGATCCGGGGAGCAGTAGACTGCCCTTCGTTGCTGTCCCGGCTGGACATAAATACACCAGTGCGGACCAATCGGTACAAGCCTACTTTTCGCATACCAATGGCGAGCACTAACTACAGACAAAATACATTTTTAATTAGAGCTTGTAATACTCTTAATGCATTCATTGATGAAACTGATGTTGATATCTTTCGTGACAAAGTGATGGCAGTGAGAAATGCGTTTAACTTAATGTTCTTTAAACGATAATAGTTTTTGTTATTGTACAGTTATTAGCATTAGCATGAAGTGATAGTTTGTCCGAATGCTAAGAAGTTCTATAAAGAAGTGTCTAAGCGACTGGTTAATGCTGTATGTGGTAGAAGATCTGGCGGTTACTTCGGAGAGCAAAATAAATGTTTCATTTCATTTCATATTCCTCGGTCTACTATATTGGTAGAAATGTTGAGTTCAATTCTTCAAAGTTTTAAGAAATTGGTGATATGATTTGGAAATGTCATGAGCAAAGTTGAACTTGTTGTGGGACCGTCGATATACGGAAATAAATAGAAGTTGTCTAAAATAAAAAGTTATAAAGTCAAATAGTACGGGTTCGCTACGTGAGGCGATTTCTCAATGTTACTTTATATTGTGACATCTGAAGAATTGTGGCGAGGAAATAAATAAAAATAAATTTAAAAACATGGTTTACGATTTTTAAAACCATTTCCTTTTATAGGTGAAAATGTGTCATCATTACATCCTTTAGAACACAAAGTTCTATACTACTTTCACTATTGAAGAACTATAACAAATTTCAGGTCTGACCAGACAATAATCTAATATAATTAGATGATCAACGAATATCAACCTTATAGCTAGTGTTTTAAGGTTATGATTGTGTGCAACTTAATAGCGCCATCTATGATAGACTAGATGAACTTTTTTCTCTAATGATCAACTAAGCAATAATTTGAGCCAATGCAATGTCAATCTTCTGATTAGTGTTCTGAAGGCTATAATTGTTTGCGTATAGATAGCGCTATCTATAACCGAGTAACGAAATTATTTTTAATAACAACTTCTAGAATGTTCCGTGTATTTTAATTGGAATATAAAAAAAAAACAGTTTAATGAAGTTAATTACAAATATAAACTGATACGAAGTACTTTTGTCGAAGGTGTCTTTTAGCACGCAGGTCGACATATTGTCCGTGAAACATCAAAATAATTAATTTTTGAAATCCATGATGAACATTACCGGCAATGACTGTCATACACTAATTCATTCTGTAACGATTCGTTGGCAAATTCTGGTAGGTCCATCTCCAACAGTGGAGGTCTAGGACTCTATGTCTAGGGGCTGAATGTCTAGGGCCTGAATGATACCTAGTGAAAAATAATAAAAAAATCCTACATTATTGAAACTTAATTGCACAAAGTACAAAACGCACGAAACAAAAAGAAAAGAAATGAAACGTAACGAAACGAAACGAAACGAAACGAAACGAAACGAAACGAAACGAAACGAAACGAAACGAAACGAAACGAAACGAAACGAAACGAAACGAAACGCAACGAAACGAAACGAAACGAAACTAAACAAAACGAAACTAAACAAAACGAAATGAAATGAAATGTTAGAAACATAGTATTTATTTATTTATAAACTCTTTATTGCACAAAAAAACTTAAAAGTAATGTACAAGGGCGAACTTAATGCCTTTCGGCATTTTATAACAGCTAACCTTTGGGAGTGTGGTAGAGGATTTGCGGGGTGCATTATTATAAATATACAATTTACATACAATACATAATAATCGTTACATACTACTACTTAAATACATAAATAAATATATATATATATATATATACACAAATACGAAACCAAGCAAGTATATAGTACTGTTTACACACAATAAAAATAGTATGATAGATATAGGTACTAGGAAGATCTATGTTGTTTGTTTAGAAAGTGAGCGATAAGTAGATTTTTTAATATATTAATAGACGGCGCCCGTCTGATAACCAGAGGAAGTTTGTTCCACTCAGGAGCAGCGGAAACTGTAAAAGAATCTGAATATCTGCTGGAAGAATGGGTAGGGATTTTGAGCTGATTGTTATTAGCAGAGCGAAGATGAAGATTATGACTGTCTCCAAGGAACTGGAAACGAGTCTTAAGGTATAAAGGAGTTTGGGGATTGTAAATAATGCCGTAAAGTGAAGTCAAGAGATGTGCAGATCTGCGGAAGCGGATATTGAGCCACTTTAATTGAATACGATATTGGGATACATGGTCATACTTACGCAAGCCGAACACGAAACGGATGCATAAGTTGAGCAGACGATCGAGTTTATTCAGTAGCTCTTCAGTGACATCAGGATAACACACATCTGCATAGTCAATAATAGGGAGAAGAAGAGAACTAACCAACATAAGCTTTGCCTTAAAGGGAATGAAGTACTGAGAGCGCTTTAGCGAGTGCATGCTAGCGAACATTTTCCGGCTAATTTCTGACACATGTAGGCTCCAGGATAGGTCGCAGGTCATGTGAAGACCCAGGTTTTTTACACTTTCGCAGAAAGGAAGTGGAACGTTATTGAAAGTTAATGGTGATAGTGTGTTCAAATCCAATCTGCTAAGCATGTGCCTTGTACCAACAATAATAACCTGGGTCTTACGAGGATTTACGAGAAGCCCAAGATTAGTAGATTGAAGACGTATGGCTTCAAGATCCCTGTTCATTTTATGAAGAGCATCATCAATTTCAGTTACATCAAAATGCAACGATAGCTGAAGATCGTCAGCGTACAGATGGTAGGAACTATAATTTATCGCTTGAGAGATGGTGTTTATAAATACCGAGAAAAGTAGAGGAGATAATTCGCCACCTTGCGGGACACCAGCAGTAACCTGACACCAGTCTGAGTAGTTATCGTCAACACGAATACGTTGCTGGCGCTCGCGAAGATAAGAGTCAAACCATTGAGCGGCAGGCTGTGAAACATTAAGAGAACGTAATGTCACTAGAAGGATGTCGTGATCGACGCAATTGAAAGCGTTACTGAAATCTAAGAGAGCAAGAAGTGTGAGCCTGTGGTCATCCATAGCAAACCGAATATCTTCTGTGATTTTGACAAGCGCAGTGGTGGTGCTATGAGATGGCCGAAAACCAGACTGAAAAGGGTTCATAAGGTCGTGTGAATTTAAGAAATCGGCTAACTGCCTTTGAACTATACGTTCTAAAATTTTGGACATATAAGGAAGAATGGAGATAGGACGAAGATCACTGAAGTTAATAGGGTTAGACTTTTTAGGGATGGGCACTATATATGCGTTTTTCCAGATTTTGGGAAACTGGCCAGAGAGAAGTGAGAAATTAATAATGTGGGTAATAGATGGAAGTATAATTTTAATAATGGGAGTAAGCAAAGCGCGCCCAATATTGTCGTAACCGACAGCCTTACTAGTGACTGATTGAAAAATCTTATTTATTTCACAGCTCTGCACCGGTGAAAAGGTAAAGGGAGTATGATTGAAATGAGGTATGGAATTTATCTGAGTGATAGTAGCGGCCTTTAAAGCCGGATCTATGATAATCGGTGTAGAGGAAAAATGTTGATTAAGGCCGTTACTATCCACAGAGAGAGATAATTCGGGCTCGGGTTTTCCGAAACCCAGAGTACGCAGGAATTTCCATACATTTTGTGGTGAACAAGATTCGAAAGATTTTTGGATATGTTGGCGTTTTGCGTTCCTACACATCTGATTTACCCAAGTGCTTTCGTCGCGGTTTTTCTTAAATTTTCTCTTGATGTTATCCCTCCACCTCATGGCCTTCCGAATTGTATCATCTAGCCATGGGGCGGGGGGTCAATTCATGCGGACCGGGCGAACTGGTGCGTGTTGGTCATACAATTTTATTAGCATCTCGTTAAATAGAGAGACCTTACCATCCAACGTGTCCTGAAAATTTACACTATGCCAGTTTATATCAGCTGCATCTGTCAAAAGTCGGTCCAAGTTCATTCTGGCAAAGTTACGTTGGAGTAATACCTTTGGCTTAAATTTGGGAGTTTTAATTTTATATGAAGCGAAGATAAGGTCGTGATGGGAAAAACCGGAAGCAATGTGCTGACCGTGCGAAGATATTCATTCAGGTTGAGTGGTAAGGATTAGATCTAGGAGACTGCTACAATCGTTTACGTGGTAAGTGGAGTCAAGAGGAAGGATAGTAGTGTTGACAGAAGAGGTAATAAATTTGATTTTTTTACTGCGTGAATCATCTTTTTTAAGACAGGTGTTAAAGTCACCCATAATCATATTATGATCATAGGAGGGAAGGAAGGATTCGAGTAAGCCCTCGAAAATGCTAAAATAATCTACAGTAGGCGGAGCATAAATAACACCGAGAAGAAATTTAACCGAGTTTAGATTTATTTCTATAAAGATATGCTCCGAGGAAGAAGTGTAAAGAGAAGGCGATTTAGAGATAATTTTATACTGTAAGTTTGAGCGAAGGTAGATAGCGACCCCCCCACCACCCTTGCCGATACGGTCATTTCTTATAAGTATGAAACCAGGAAGAGGATAGTAGGTTGAAGGAAGAGAGGGTTTAAGGAAAGTTTCTGAAATTAGAACTGCATGAATATGGTCACTAGTGATCGTGGCAAGGAGGTCGGAGTAGTGGCTGGGGATACTTTGGGCATTAATGTGGCAGATATTCAGATTTTTAGGAAATTGAGAAAAAGTTTCGTGAAGTAAGTCGTAGGTACAGGGATATAAATTGTTCCATGTAATTATATCACATGCTTCGCTTTTTCTAGCTAGATAAGTTATATTCCTGAATCCTGGTCAACTCATGTAGGGGTTGATCCATTACAGCCTTTACCCTATATCATATGTCTATCTTATATCATCCCATCTGAACTAATGACAATAAATTTATTTCTTACCTCCTACAAAACTAATAATAAATCTATAAGATACGGGATCACGACCTTTCTTTAGTACAAGTTATGGAGTCTTCGCCTCCCTATCTTTTACATTAAAACTAAAGTTTTCATCTGCTGAAACAAAGAGCCGCTTAAGTTGCCAATACAATTTCGAATCTTGCCTGTTTTTGGTTGCAAGCCAACGTCGTAATGAGCGTATTCTGTCTTCATAATACTCAAGCAAAAGTAATGCGATAACCTCAGATTCCACTATCGCTACAAGAACATAAATAAGTACTCGTACCATTATTTTATATATAATCAAAGACTACGTTGTGCCGTTTGCTGTAGAGATTGTAGGCCCGTGGAGGTCAGGCGTGCCTGTCACCTTACTCGATCACGAAGGTTAGTTGGTAAAGAATGCCTACTGGCGTTATAGCTCGCCTCTTTTTTAAAGTCCATTAAATATTTAAATAAATAAATTATTAATTATGAACCTAGAATAGTACTTGAAGCGATCGAAATAAAGAAATACAAAAATTTCAATCAAGAGGGGCGTTATCAATATTTATCGTGCAATTAAGTAATGTTTTTATAGTATCCAAGAATTTTTACATTATAAGTGTTGACAAATATAATTTTAGTTGTAATTTGACATGTACTATTATTTGCATACCATTATGCTAGTATACAGCTGGACTGTAAAATTGTATTCTCCTATATCTACCTGTATTCTGTGCAATAAACGATTTTGAATTTGAAAATTTGAATCAGTTTCGAAGCCGCGATAAATCGCCCGATATTGTGAGTGTGTGTGTCACGATTTAAAAAAAAAGTGACAAGTGGGTAGGTTTACATCTACCTCCCATTGGACTGCGCAGCTCAAATTGACCCGTGACCACTAATTAAAATAATAAGTCAATGTCTGTAGTTTGCCCCAATAAACGATCTGCACTATCAGTAAGAGAAGCTGAATATCTGCTAGAAGAGTGGAAAGCATTCACAGTATTTATGTGAAAAATATACCTACATCGTATGATGATCATTTAATATAATAAAAATATATATATTTAGGGTGGTATTTTCAGCTGTAAAACTTCGATGATTGATCGTGACCATAATTTGGTTAGACTCTTGATCACTTTGGAATTTAATAAAGCTCAATCAAGATTGAGTAAAATCAAGTCAAAATATATAGAATTATAGAATTAATAACATAATGTGTCCAGCACTCTGTTACTTATTCGCAACCGTTATTAGTGGATTTCGTTATTTACGTCAGTGATTGCGTCATAATTACAACATATTATTTAATTCTCAACTCTATCCCCCTATTCCGAATCGCGCTCAGAGCGCTTAGAACGATTATGACACTGACCGTCGTTCCGAATCAAATATCGCGATTTGGATGCTCAGAGCGTGATATCAATTCGGAACGGTCTAAACCACATTTTCATTCATAAAATGTTAGTTTTATTTTTAAATGCTTGGAAGATAAATTGCGGATTCCACATCTTTGAGTATGAAACTAAAATATACATCTCTCGGTTTGTTCATCTTTATTTGTGTAAAGTTTAATATTATTAACTTATTTTGATAATTTAAAATAACTTGACGTGTTACAGACCTTTTTTTTTAGTTCACTTCCCACTTAAATATTTATTATAGATTTGTTTTAGAAGTAATATACAATCAGTATAAATGAATTACAATATTAAATAATTTAAAAGAAAACTTAATTTAAATAAACTTGAAAATGGCGCGCGACATAATGACAAAAAACTGACAGCGCTCAGAGCGATCTACCTCGATATCGTGAGCAGTCTAAGCGCGAGAAATGATATCATTTGTGACGTCACACAGCTTGGCAAAACAGTTTAAGCGCGTATCGGAACACCTTTAAGCGTGCTTAGGTTACTATTATCGCGTATCGGAACGATAGGTATAAGCGCTCGACCTTGACAGCGGCCGTGCAAATATCAACTTTAATAGCGTGATATATATATAGTTAACAGATTCTATTATATAACTGTTTGTCCACCGTCACCGCCACCAGGATGTCATTGAGTACTATATATGACGTCGCCGAAGAAGCGGAGATAGCCATGCATGCATTTACTCGTACTATGACCGCCTGTCCACTGCACGTCCGTTACCGGAGCGCCGTCATCCCGTCCGCTGAACATGACGGACGGAAGTAATCATGTGACGGTAACGTCCTGGCAACAGAAGCAGTGGAGTACATGGATTCACTGTGCGACCCCATTATTGTAGGAGTGGAGAAGCCTAGTGTCTCGGGTTTCTGAGATAGTATCATTTACTCTCTAAATATGTTTAACGAAGGTGTCAGTTGACAAGGGCATTTTGGTTCATTGGCGTGCTGCAGAAACTGTGAGAGAAGCTGAATATCTGCTGGAAGAGTGAAGAGGAATTGCATGTTGTTTGTTGTGCGAAGGAATCGAAAGCGATCTTGCAGGTAAGGTTTTCGGGTTGTTTAGGATACCATAAAGGAAAGATGTAATAGTTAGATGCGACATTTTTTTGTGAAATCGGTCATAAAGTTTGGGCGTGAAGGCAAATCTTACCGACACACATACATACTCGTATAGCCACGTAACACGGTAATTCGTGGTCAGACGATGACGTCATGACTGGTTTCCAAAAAAACATGATTATCTTACTAGAACATGATGTTAATGGAACGTCTATAAAACCCGGGCAATCAAACATA
Source organism: Tinea semifulvella (assembly GCA_910589645.1). NCBI lineage: Eukaryota > Metazoa > Arthropoda > Insecta > Lepidoptera > Tineidae > Tinea > Tinea semifulvella. The sequence continues at coordinate 7,575,747 of OU342595.1, read as the reverse complement.
CATGCATAAATACAATGATTATTTAACATTTATAATATTAGTAATGATTTATTATGTTTTATCTAATGCACACATTTCCCGCACACAGAGACATTCAATATTTACACAAGATAGGGCAAGAAACCAAACGGTATGAGAATTAAAGGTAAGACAATTGTCTCAGGATTAATTAGTTTATGACAGTGCATTGCTGGTTATGGGCCTCGATTCTAGCGCCTTCGACATGCATGTTCGCTCGATTTGCTCGAATGAAACTGACAGTTTTATATCGAGATCTGTCGCTTTTCATTCGAATATTTCGAACCGACACGCAAGTCGAAAGCGTCAGAAGCGTGTTTCACCGACAATATGCCGACATGTAACACGGAAGTGTAAAACATGTTCTTCTTCGATAAGAGAAGAAAAATATATATAGATGGCGTGTAAAAATGTCTAATAAATGTTTTGTATGAAAATAACAATCAATGCCCACTCTATCTTATATTTGGTATCTTTGCCCGCAATTAAAGTTTCTGTACAAACTCGTATACTCTGTAGTCTGAAAATACACTTTTCTTACGTACATTGTTACAATGTTAAAAATTATATCAAATAGAAGCAGGAAATTAGCTAATAAATACCTACTTAAGTTAGAAATAGCGGTAGAACCGTCGCACAGCCGTACCAAAACCGCATTTGTCAAGCCTTCCGCGAATCGCACAATCAGCGTATACTGATGTTATATATCGAATCTTAACACAACTTGTCATAATAAAAACAATTCTGCTGCATTTTATATAAGTACAACGTGTTTTTAAGCCGATGGATATAGATTTAACAATAATAATGACCATTTATTTACTTTACAATAATTGCCTTATAACTAAGCGCGGTGGTGACTCGGTTGTAAGAACACGTTCCTTAAATCCTACAAAGGTCAGTTCAAACCCACCCGGCATGTACGAATAAGAAATACACTTTTCTTACGTACATTTGTCATAGATTTACAACACATTCCCGTGACTCGGAGAGCACGTTAAGCCGTCTGTCCCAGTTCCACTAATACCAGCTTGTGGAATCTTTAATAAATGGTAATTAAAAATTACAATAGATCCTCGCCAACCCGTCTCGCTAGCGTGGCGAGTGTAGGCCAAATTCTTCTGATATATGTTCTGGAAGGCCCATCTCCAACAACTCTGGGTCGCTGTATGCTAGGAGCTGTAAGTCTCTGTAGTAGTCTCTGTGATTTGTCCTTAATAAGATTATACGGAAACATAACATATCTTCTCAAGCGACTGACTGAACAAAGGTTATGTTATATATAATATTGTATGAAAGGTGACCTTTTGAATAATGTTTTCCTTACCTAGGGGTTTATTACACACTTGGGTGTTCCCAAACTGCTAATAAGGCTAATTATGTACAACCTCACGTCAAATTCCACTTCCATGGTTATAAGGTAACCCACAAGATGTAATTAAGCAAGTAATCTAATAACTTTGGTTGAATACTATTTAATAGTTTAGCTACAAATTTATTGGCAATAAAAAATCTTTTGTGAGAAAGAGAGGAGAACAACAGTACCTTGCGAACGACATAAGCTGGTTTTTGTTAGTGTGTTTGTATTTGTAGAAATATGATAAATGTTTTTATACTAAACACGACATGTGTACTCGCCCACCTGGTGTTAAGCGGTACACGAATGGTAGCAACTGACGTCAGCGACTAATAATCGTCATCCGTCTCCCAGTCCTGGCCTAACAATACGGCTGAGAGAGCATTTCATATCTTTAGCGTTCGACAGATGTAAGAGCACAGATATAGATCTAAAGAGTCTTTAAATTTATGAGGGATAGTGGCTATGGTATGTGGATGCATATTTTGGCCTGTGCGTGTGGTTAGGTTGCGGAATAGAGAAGCAGAGATAAGGTTATAGAGCTCCACAGAACACTCACCGTGGTTCTCTTCAGAGGGGCAACGTCTTGGTAATGCTGCAGTGATTCGAAAGTTTTAGACACTAGTGTCGTCCATTATCCAAATCGCTCGCATCTGCAGGACATTGAGAGCATCTGTAAGATACTTGGCCATATTGTCACGTCTGGACTCAGAGATGATGCAGACATTGAGAGGGAGAGGCGCGCATTGGCTGTTAGGGTCAATATGATTGCTCGCAGGTTTGCTCCTTGCTCACATGACGTCAAAGTTACCTTATTTAGAGCGTACTGTACATCCTTTTACACGAGCAGCCTGTGGGCCTTCTTAACACAAAGGCAGTATAATGCGCTACGCGTGCAGTATAATAATACAGTCAGGGTACTGATGGCGCTGCCGCGCTACTGCAGTGCATCAAATATGTTTGCGGAGGCGAGAGTAGATTGCTTCTATGCCACAATGCGCAAGAAGTGTGGGTCTCTGCTTGGTCGGGTGCGAGACAGCGCCAACAGTATCCTTAGAATGGTCGCTGAGAGCCTTAACTCTCCGTACATGTCTCGTTGCTGTGGCGTGCATGTGCGGGGAGTTGGCCTTAGGTAAATGTGAATAAAACTTGGGTTATTATTAGGTTAGTACTAACATAGTTTTTTAAGGTTTTCTGTTACTAACACTATGAATCTAGTAATTCAATAATTTTATTATTATTATTATTATTATTAGCGGAGGAGCCATCGATAAAAGAACAGTATTCCACGCATAACCTTATCTATGCTTTATATAGCATATGTCTTAGTGAAGGCGGGAAAAACTGCTTCACCTTGTTTAGAATCCCGAGTTTTTTTGGAGGCAGTTTTGGTGATTCAATGTAGTTTCCGTGGTTTAGGTCTGAGCGTATTTCGACTCCCAAGTATGTTAAAGCTGGAATAATAATTAAATATGTTTTACATAACATATTAAATGAGTTATGTATATAATAAACTTTATTTCAGAATAAATTCCATATGTGTTAGTAACAATGTTTAAACAATCTTATAATATCTAGAGTTTTTTTTTTTTTCTATTTCTGGGGCCCATGTCACCTGCTCTATATATATCATAGACTCTATTTTTATTCTCCAGAAAAGAGCCATTCGAGCAATTTATGGCCTGAAATATCGAGACTCGCTCAGAAGCATATTTCCTGACATTGATATAATGACATTGCCTTCACAATATATATTTGAAAATATTCTATATGTAAGGAATAATTTAAAGTTATTTAAAAAAAACGAAGACATGCATTCTCGCAAATTAAGAAATGCTGACAAGCTTTATATTCCTAAATTTAGGCTTCAAAAAACAAATAAAAGTTTTGTGATTAATAGTATTAAACTATATAATAAATTACCAAAACCTGTAACAGAATTAGGGGAAACAAAATTTAAGAGTAGTATTAAGAAAATTCTAATTGCAAAAGCATATTATAAAATTAATGATTTTATTAATGACAAAGATGTGTGGAATATTGCCGCTCTGCAAAGATTAGAGAATTAGTTAATAGCACATTAGGTTCTTTTTTAATAAACTGTTTTTATTTTATTTTACAGTTATGTAGAAATATTTTGAATGTAACAATTAGTTACTAATACATTATTGACTAATTAGTAAATACTGTTTATTGTGATACAGTAATATTTTTTATTACCTTATTATTATAATATAATTATTTTTTATGTAACATTTAGTTACTATTATGTATTTATTATTTTATTAACTAATATATAAGTTTGTTAACGGAATTGCACGGCAACATTTGGATACTTAGGAAGTAATTGTTATGTTTAGCTTGTGTGTGTCTCGAAGGTCATTCTTAGTGTTCAGGTTCTCATGGTGTGGCGTGTCCGGTGGTCGCCCCTTCCTTAGAAGGTCATTGCAGTGGTGGCACGTGTGTCGGGTCCCGGTCCGCACCCTAAGGGCCTGGTTGAGCGGGGGGATGGCTGGCACATGCGTTATGTCCGTGATCGGGTGCTGCTGTGGGGGCCTGGGACCTCTGCCGGACACGTTCAATTTATTGTTCTTAAATTAACAGAGGTTTTTGCGTTTTGTCGACTTTCGGGTTGCACATAGGCATGTAGTCTACCTTAATTCTGACTTGCCTGGTGGGTTACTGCTGTACCAGGTATTGTTTTCTCATAGGTACTGATAACTAAATTTAAAAGGTTATTAATTGATCGTTGTGGTGCAGTTCTGTATATGTTTTATTTTGTAAATCTGATATCTGAGTTTTCCTTGCAGATTCCTTTCTCAGTCAGATTAAACATTAACAGGTCACTGGAATTTGCTAAGCTGCTGGTCTTCTGCTAACAGCTTACTTATTGGACCACTTTGCTGCTTAGTCTTCTACTAGCAGGAGTAGAATCATTCAAAATAATTAAATTAATGACGTTTCATAAATGCCTGTAATAGGTTTACGTGAATAAAGATATTTTGACTTTGACTTTGACTTTGACTTTGACATGCAGGCGTATCCAGTGTCCCAAGAACGGAGAGTCCCACCTTTGAGCCCACACGACAAGGATGCTGCTGGGGTTGGCCTTCACGCGGGCGAGGATTAAGGCACAGCGCTTATAATAGCGTAGAATCCGTCCATCCGCGCCTCCGCCAGCTGCCCAGAGACACTTCAACGACGGGGCACCTTCATCAGCACACTGAACGCGTTATTGTACTGGACACGAAGGGCCCTGTATGCCTTATAGAAGGTTTGGCAAAAGTCTCTAAAAAGAATAACTTTATGTATATATATCAGTTAATTATTTATTGGCAGTGAAGGATCTAGCGAAAGTAATTACAATATTGAGATAATGACATTGAATTGTATCAAAATGACTGGGCTTAAGTAAATTTTTAAAATCACCAACACTCGGTTGTTTAGGACCCCGGACCCGGACCGTCTGTCAGCGTCTTTAAACGTTTAATAACCACATCGTTCCTGGAGAAACAGAATAAAACACTATTTAAATAACCGTGTATTTATTTAAGTTATAATGTATATGATGTACTTGTATGTATAATTGTATGTATGGTTTATGTATGTTTATGTGTTTAGGTATAATGTGTAGTATATTAGAATTAGTTAGGTAACTTATTAACTGTATCATTAAAATTTCTTTTTTTTTTTTCATACTGCCTATCACCTTACTCGATCCCCAAGGTTAGCTGGTAAAGAATGCCTACTGGCATTATAGCTCGCCTCTGTACTATTTTTAAGTGCATTAAAGAATTTAAATAAATAACTGTATAAATAAATGTAAACTATAATTGTATTATTTCAAAATCCGATTTGATTGAATCGAAATAAAAAATCCTGTAAATTAATATTATCACCACAGCCCCTAGATCACAGAGTTCTAGAACTCTACTATTGGAGATAGGCTTTCCAGAATTTTCTCGAAAATTTGGCCTCCACCTGCCACGCCGGCCAGACGGGTTGGTGAGGTAAATTGTCTGACAATTTATGAACAATTCCACAAGTTGGTATAAGTCGAACAGGGACCGACGGCTTAACGTGCTCTCCGAGGCACGGGAACGATGGTGTTGTAAATCTATGACAAATATACGTAAGAAAAGTGTATTTCTTAATGGTACATGCCGGGGGGGTTTAAACCGACCTTTGTAGGATTTTTTTTATAACAAAACCATCACCACGCTTTGTACCTTACTTTGAATAAAATATTATATACTTAATTAAGTTTAATAAAAATATTAAATAAATTCATTATTAATAAGTTTAATTACCAGGTCTACATTGAGTCAAAGTACACATATCTCTCATTGCTCAACAGGCAGAATAATAACATTTACGCATGCGCACAAAACATGCCGGAGAACAACTAGGAAAAGTTTTCAGTCCTTCGTCATTTGTTCGGGGGTGCGGATGCTTCCCGGGAGCTTTTGGCGCGTAAACGCGTTCCGATATAGTTAACGAAAAAGTTACAAAGACTTTTAAATCAACAGTATGGATTACTGCCGCTTTGTGTTGCTGATATTCCTTACAAGTTGGTATTATTTTCGTTCAATTGTGTTTTGTTTTATAATTGATATTTGATAGGTTCACATTTCGTTTGTAGCAATTGTAGATTCGAGCTTTTGGTAATTTGTTTTGTTACACTCAAAAGCTATGTAAAGGAGTCACTAACAAACACATAAAAAAAGTTATTTAAAATTTAATTGCACTACGAGTATGTACAAATACAGACTTAATGCTAGGCACTCTCTAATAGCCTAACCTGTAGGACCTTAGGACAGCATTTATTTGGTAAGTGCAGTTAATGTTTAAGTACAATATAATCGTAATTTTAAAATAGAGTATTAAAAATAATATATTGTTTTATATATAGTTTAATAATTACAAAATATAAAATAATAATTATAATATAAACTACCTAAATAAAAATAAACTCTCTATAAATAAAAAAATGTCCTCGAAGGATGCCCTATCAGAGATATTCTCATCAAGTATAGCGATGCTAATACGTTGGCAGAAATAATTGCCAACCTTCCTGTCTTCAGATTTGTCTGTCAGGCGTTATTAATAATATATTGAGTTAAATCGTACCTGTTCACACTCATACCTACATACCAACACACAATTATTTTGGTAATAATACAATCAATGAAATTATGATATATGGAATTGGTATTTGCTGTTAACTGGACAAAGAATTGGCATGATACTACCTAGCGGCACGTTTGCCACCAGTGCAGGTCGCTAAGAATCATTATCATAACCACTGATGAATGAATGGGCTTCCAGAAATTTCTTGAGAATTTGGCCTACACTCGGCATGTTGGCCAGCCGGTTTCGCGAGGGCTGAGAATATTTATATATATCTTTATAATAACTTTAAAGTTAATTGTGTCAATAAACTATTCTTATTTATATTTTATCTATGTAATTTTTTACAGCTTTTAATTTTGTAGGTAGATACTCGTACTTTATTTATTACATTCTTAGTTAGGTTTTGAAATATAGAGTATTTTGTTTGTTACCCGATTTTATTGCTTCTGAGTGTATTTTATGATCGTTAATGGATTGTTATTGTTTTCCAAGCGAGTTAATGATGAACCGATTTTTCATACGTACCTATTCATTAAATTCCTTTAATTTATGGTAGGTATTGTAGGAAAGTTTTATCGATACCTAATGATAATAAACTATGATTTACGTAGCATTGTTTGTAAAAGTATCATTACGACCATAATGATCATTTATAGGCTGGTCGCGCTTGCTTCTCGTTCATATTTAGTCAATTTTATTATAGGCCTATCATGACAAGTGACAAACCCGTCGATGTCTCTAGCGTACCAAATATTACCTTTTTTTCAGTCTGGAATCGAACTGTAGTAACACCTGTACCACCTGTGAAATCGTTAATAAATTGTCATAAAAAATACAATCATATCCTCGCCAAGCCGTCTGGCCAGAGCGTGGCGTGTGTAGGACAAATTCTCCAGTTCTGGAAGGCCCATCTCCAGTAGTGGAGGTCTCGGACGCTGTTTTCTAGGGGCTGTAATGAAATCGATGAAAAAAAAAGTTAATGTAAGAAACAAATCATAAATCTAGAAGCCCATACATTACTAAGTCAACGTTTCATACACAATATACACAACAACAAAAAAACCCTGTTTGCGGGCAATCTTTGAAAAACCAATAAGTCATATAAATAACCGCTACGTGATTTCTTAAGAAGCAATTTAAAAACCCTACAGCTCTATTCTGAATTACTCGTTCCTATAGATATTTATTTTGGTTAAAAAAAACTATATTGTCATCATGATTGTATACATGTACAAACTTAAAATTAAGACAATTTTAATTGACAAATCATACTATACCATAGATGATGCCTTAAAAAAAGAAGACATTATGTGAACACTTATTTTCCTTTTTTTTTTTTGGTTCTCTTCTCCCGATGGATGATGAATGAGGTGATAGGGAAGGCAAAGGTTCTAGCCCATACAGCCAAGTCTGACGTAATATATCTTTCTTTTTAATGAGTTAATGAGGTCATTATCAAATTCCGGATGAAATTTGATGCTTTTCTTGGAGTCACTCGCTCAAACACGTCAGGTAAAATATGGGAGTTGACAGCGCGAGAAAACCGCAAAAAAATAAACTGCAACTTGTGCCCCATATTTAAAGTCCAATTTATCGTTTTCCATAATTATTCACATAACTGTAGCACATTATTAAACAAAACAACACCACTTTTGACCAATAATATCCACAGTAAATTAATTTACAAAACAAAAACTTGCACTTGACATGTCCGCGAAAAATGACGCGAAGGAGTCCTTATTTTTCTTATTGTATATTTTATACATAAAGAAAGACAAGAAAATGTGTAGACCTGGGAAAACGGATAAAATAATTAAATACATATGATCTCAATCTTAATTAAAACGAATCCAAGAATAGGTACAGATATCCATCAAAGAAAAATCAAAGATCGTTAAAACTTTTCACCTGACCTCGCTTTAAAAAAGGTGGTACGAGGTAATTGAAAAGTTGAGTGAATTACGTAGTCAAAGTTACAATAAACCAGAGACATAATAAAAATGGACCGGCACCAACAGTTCTAAACCCTGTATTTTACCAAATTAAATGACGCTATTTCAATTACAGTACTCTTCTCATTTATTCAAACATAAATTTACTAAATAAAATTACAATACGTTCGAATAGTACTGAATACTATTACCATTACATTACATTACCAAGTAAAGTATCATTATATTTATTTTAGATATATTTCCACTTTCATATACCTAATTTTAGACAGAGAAAATTAACATATATATTTATAATGATTTATTTAACGATAACACAAAGACCTCCGCCGCGTCTGTCTGTTCTCGATAAACTACTACTCAAAAACTACTGCACCGATTTTCATGCTGTTTTTAACAATCGATAGGGTTGTTCTCAACGATGGTTTTAGTATATAATTTGTTAAGTTTTTGTGTACATAATTGTTGGAGGTGTCGAAAAAAATAAACCGTGTGGGAGCTTTCAACGAAAACGCTGCCTAAACCCTTTGAGATAAAATAATGTTTGGTGAAATTGTGTATTGTATGTATATATAGGTCTACAGAAAAGTCTGCGATGGAATTTGTCTATCGTCGGGTTTCCAAATATTTATCCTACGAGATTTTTGTTAGGAATGTTGGTTTAGAGTTTCTGTCACTCATACGAGACTATGCGCTTATAAAATGTGTTTGGCGGATAATTAGAGGTCAAACGACAAACTCGAAGGTGCTACAGCAAATAGGATTTCGAGTTCCGACGAGGTTTCAGTATATGCAGCCGCTATTTAAGGAGCTGATGACGCGCACAGTAGCACACGAGACTTTGCCGTTGCTAAAATCACTCAGCATTATAAATGGGTTGTCACTGAAGTTTCTCTTGTTTGACTTATTTTCTTGCACGGAGACTGAGTTTGAAAAGGTGGCAATAACTTTTTTAGGATATAGTGAGGATTGATTAATTATTATTGTTACTGCAAATTATTTAGGTATTATTGTATATTTATTGTATTAACCATATGTGAAGAACACTTACTAACGAATTGGCTTAGGCTGTTATGTTAGGTTTACGTGTTTGTAAATAAATAAATAAATAAATCTCTTAAGGATTTATTATATCTATTTTAATACCTTAAAAATGGGCAATAATAAGTCGGTAATTGGAAAGCTATTTACACAAGTATTAATCCTTATCATTTTACGTTAGTTGGCTTGAGCATTTTATGAAGATTATTTTTTCCCTTTACACTATTTAAATTAAATGAATTCATTAGGAGTTATAGCAAAATCAAAATTTTTGATTATTATACTATCTTTAAAATGTCCGTAACTTTCCCTGAAAATTATAACATGACTTAAAATTACACTCACACTTGAATATTCTTAAAAAATCTGTATTGTGCGAGCGAGAGGGATACGAAATAGTTAAACGCTTTTAATCGCAAAAGTTTTATTATTGTAATGAAATGTGTAAACTATATATATTTAAGTTTAGGTTTACTATAGTTTTACATTGCAGTAAAAAAATATAAATAAGTCGTGTTGGCCCTAAAGATCTAAAATTATCATAACATATTAGACCGACAAATGTATTATGTCTATGCAATCAACCAATTCGGCACGATATTGGCTTGCCTATTAAAGTCTCGTTAAGAAGCTGACTAATCGAGTTTGTTATACACGCCAAGCTTATTAGGAAAACAAAATTAATATATTTTTAAAATAAATACTTATTTTACTAATATTTAACGATTTTAAAATATAAATTATTTAAACACTTTATTGCACAAAGTACAAAGGCCGTCCGCCTTCAAGCTCATTCCCATAAGACATTCTCTGATTCTCTCACAGCCACAAAGTGACGAATATAAACAATTATAGATGCAATAATTAATATAATAAAACGGTAATGGAATATATCTTTATAGTGTATATATTTATTTATTAAAAATTTATTCCACAATATATACAAGGGGCGGACTTAATGTCGCTAGACATTCTCTGACAGCCAACCTTAGGGACACTGTAGAACATTAAAGACGTAAGGTAGGTGCAATTAGAGAAATATGATTACGTAATAAATATGCTATATTATTTAAACTACAATAATAAATACTATAATAAACTAAATACTAATAATACATACACATAATGTTTTATTAATACATTAGGTTACATTAATACATTACATAACATTAATACATACACTACATATAATAATATAATAAATAAACTAAATGAGTTGTTATGAGCTATTTAAATATTATGAATATACCATTTTTTTGAAAATGCTTCGGTTGGATGCTTGTCATATATTTACCGGCAGCTTGTTCCACAGGTTTGATATATATACATATATATATATATATATATATACATATATATATATATATATATATATATCTGTATACTAATACATACACTTAATAACTCTGTCAGGAGCTTTTTAAGAAGTGTGAAATCACCAGTTTGCCGTTGGCGAAAGAATACCGTGAGCCCAGAAGGTCAAGTACCTAGGACTCACGATAGACCGACGCCTCAACATGTGTACGTTTGGCCCGAGCCAAACTTCGTCCAGTGTTTACATCCATATTGGCTCTAAGCACCAAGTTGTGCATCTACAAAGCATATAGCCAAGTCTGAAATATTTATATATATATTTCTTTCTTATGAGTAAATGAGGTTATCATCAAATTTCAGATGTTGCAGATTTTGATGCTTTTATAGAAGTAATTCGCGTCATTATAGCCCAAACACGACGGGTATAATATGGGAGTTCACAGCGCGGGAAAACCGCGAAAAATTAACTGCAACTTGTGCCCATATTCAATTCAATTCAATTCGTTTATTTTTGTAATTAGGCATAGGACAAAAAAAAATGTATTTTGCACTTTTACTTGTCAAATTTATAATAAGTATACTTTAATATTAGGCTACATAATTTCACAGCATTCTACCAGGTAGAACGCCATGAAACTACACAACCTTACTTAAATGTAAAGCAGTGCGTTACAATACAAACATAAAATAACATTTAAAAAAAAAACCTACGTGAGTTATATACACAATAATTGCACACAAAACTACACTTATAATTATAGCTGCTGTAAATAGGCATTGTCATCTTATCAAATAATATACAAATATAAAAAATATAATTGTCACTTAAGATTATAGCTGCTGTAAAGAGGCATTGTCATTCTAGAAGCTAATGCAACACAAATATAAAAAATAAAAATTAAATGTCACTTAAAATTATAGCTGCTGTAAAAAGGCATTGTCATACTATAAGCTATACTACGAGGGGCGTTCAAAATATTCTCGGTATGTGGATAAAAACAAACAAGTACGAAAAGTTTGATATTTTTATTTTTCAATATACTCCCCCCCTATGTTCATACACTTATAAGATCGATCAATTTTTTTTTTTAATCCCTCATAAAAATATTTTTTATCTTTGGTGTAAAAATGCTCCTCCACGGCCGTCTTCAACGCTTCATCGTCAGAAAATTTATTTCCACGCAGATCCTTTTTAAGATTGGGAAACAAAAAGAAGTCGCTTGGGGCTAAGTCCGGACTATAGGGTGGATGAGTAACAGTTTCAAACCCACATTCAACAATAGCTGCCTTGGCAATATGAGCAGTATGGACAGGGGCGTTGTCATGCAGAAGCAGAACACCTTTGGTTAACTTTCCTCGCCTCTTTTCTTTGATCGCATCTCTTAATTGACGTATAACGTTAGCGTAGTACTGCCCTGTGATATTTACACCTTTTTCTTTATAATCGATAAGCAAAACTCCTTCACAATCCCAAAATATTGTGGCCATGACCTTGCCAGCTGACGGGATTACCTTGAACTTCTTGGGATGAGCTGAACCCTTAATGTGCCACTGCATGGACTCCTGTTTGCTCTCTGGGTCATAATGATGAACCCAGGTTTCATCTCCAGTAACTATTTTTTGCAGCACCTCATCGGGATTTTCACCACACAGGTCGATAAAATCTGAACAGCAAGCCACACGCATATCCTTTTGAAGAAGCGTCAGCATTCGCGGAACCCATCTTGCACTTACTTTTGACATATTAAGATGGTCATGTATAATGTCATGTACGGTACCAATAGAGAGATTGGTTACTTGAGCTATAGATTTTACCTTCACTCGGCCGTCTTCCAATATAAGTTTTTCCACTTTATCAATATTTTCTTGTGAGGTAGCCACTACAGGCCGGCCAGGTCTAGGGTCATCTTCAATACTCTCCCTTCCACGCTTAAATTCGCTTGACCATTTTTGAATAGTAGATAAAGAAGGAGCAGACTCACGGTAAACACAATCCATTTCCTCTTTTATGGTTTTTTGATTTTTACCCTGTTTTGTCAAGAATTTTATGACGGATCGGTGCTCTAATTTCGTTAAAATTGTTAATTCGCTCATGGTGTTCATGTTTGTTCGGCAATTGCAGAAAAACAAAAGAACATCTCGGTTCCAATTTTACTTTTTTTTAATGTCAATGGATGAATCTTAGCGGCCAGTAACAAATATATATATAAAAGAGGTTGTAACGTATCAATACCGAGAATATTTTGAACGCCCCTCGTATATAAACACAATTAATTCAAATAATAAATGGGTACACCCATGCGTTCTTGTCTTGGAGATATTCATCAATAGTGTAATATCCCTTGTTAATCAATTGATGTTTAATAGATAACTTAAACCTATTAAGTGGCAGATTTATTAGATCTTCGGGCAGCTTGTTGTAAAAAATTATACATTGTCCAAGAAAGGACTTACTACATTTACTTAGTCTAAAGCGAGGAACGTACGAGTATAGTTTGTTTATATTTCTAGTGTTGCGGCTGGTTAGGTCTTTATTTTTTTAAACAAATGTATATTTTTGTGTACATATATTAAATTTTCAAGAATGTATTGTGATGCCATAGTGACAATTTAAAGTCCAATTTATCGTTTTTCATAATTATTCACATTGTTAAACAAAACAACACCACTTTTGACTAACAATATCCACAGTAAAGTACTTTACAAAACAAAAACTTGCACTTGACATGTCCGCGCAAAATAGCGCGAAATACTCCTTTATTTTCGTTTCATTCTTCCATAATGGATGATGAATAAGATGATTGGGAAGGCAGAGGATTTAGTTCATACAGCTAAGTCTGACTTTATATACATTTTTCTTTTAATGACTCAATGAAGTTATCATCAATATCCAGGCATCAACATCATCAAATTTGATGCTTTTATAGGAGTCACTCGCGGCATTATATTTCTAACACGTTGTATATTATGGGAATTCGAAGCGCAAGAAAACCGCAAAAATTTACTTTAATTTGTGCCCCATATTTAAAGTTCAATTTGTCGTTTTCTATAATTATTTACATTGTAGCACATTACTAAACAAAACATCGCCACTTTTGACTAACAATATCCACATTAAATTAATTTGCATTTAACATGTCCATGCAAAATGGCGCGAAAACTCTCGTTTGTTTTTTTTATTTCTTATTTTTCTTCGAGCCTTGGATACTATAGTTAAAACTGAAAGAATAAACAAACTTTACTTTTACGCTGAATATGTGAAATGAAATACAGTTTTATATAAAAAAGTTTGTCAGGTAATGTCAGCATGTCTGCTTTTGAGCAATAAACTTTTAAATAAAATAAAAGTTCAATATAAATATGAAGGTGTTTACAATCGTAATTCCTTTCGGGGTGATTAAAATTTAAGTCAACTTTACTATATTAATAATAATAATTATTTAGATTCGAACCATTCGATCCGTACCATTGTCGGCGCCACGCGCTATGTGAGAAACGACGTCATTCTCCGCGATCTGCGGATGGAAACACTGGATGAGTTCGTGCGCCGTCTAGCCAAGGGAATGTTCGCACGGGCAGAGAGGTCAAATTTCCCACTCGTGAGAGATCTGGCCCCTCTGCACGCTAGACCTCCCGAGGTTCCACGGCGCATGGCGCGCGATTTGATAGCCTGATCACGATGACTTTCCGCGGCCTCCGCCGCGCCCGCTCGTATTAAATTTAACCTATAATAAAGGTTCCCACGCCCTGTCCGTAGTTACGTGCAGCGAATGCTATTTTTGTTAGGAGGCCAACACCTCGTTACAAATTCCCGTCTTCCCCCGGAAGGGGGGGGGTCTGAGATGACTTAGTTAGTTAGATTCGAAGTAATATACAACCAGTATAAAATAATTACAATATAAAAGCTACCTAAATAATAAAATTAAAAATAAACTAATCTATAAATAAAAAATGTCTTCTAGAGACGTCCCATCCGAGATAGTCCCAAGGAGACTGGCAACATTTCCCCTCTGTATAGCGAGGCTAATACGTTGGCAGAAATAATTGCCAGCCTTCCTGTCTCCTGACCTTTCTGTCAGCCGCTTTGACAACTCCTTGGCCAAGCGCCTCGCTGACGGTCCCCATGGGCCCATCGTCTCGACCCCAAACGGCGCAAACTCGTAACCGGAACCAAGGTTGGCATATTTGCGCAATTTGAGGTTCTCCGCAGAAAAAGCCGCTCTCCCCGCACCTGACGAGGTCGCCTGGATGTGAGATGGAGCTAATGTGTCTACACACGTCGCATCCCACACCAGAGATCTGCCAAGTTTCCACGGCCCAACAGTCATTCCGTCGGGTCTCTTGCCATCGCTCCGCACAATCCCAGATGGTTCTAAGATTGCGGGTACACCAGCAGTGACAAGAGCCCTTCGGATGATGTCGTTGAGAGCCGCGTGACGAGGAATGCGGCCATAATAATAATAAATTGTTTATTATCAGGCAACAGATGGCCCATAGATAAATACCTTAACTAAAATATATATAAAAATATCATTAACTTAAGAATAATAAAATTAATTAATCTAAAGCTTCCGTATCTTCGTCTTCTTGTGGTCATAGAAGTACCCATCAGGTACTGTGACCACCTTCTGAGGAGCTTCTTGAGAAGCTGGGGTGGTGCAGAGGGAGTAGGTGCTGCGCTACTACTATACTATACTATATATATGCCTCTCATGACGAATGACAAGCTCGTCGATGTCGCAGCCTTTTTGACAAGTCTGAAATATACAAAAAAATGCTAGTTTTAAATTGAATTATGAAAAATATTACATATTAAGGAACTAAAATATCAGATTTGTATTATTTTATAGATAATTTATTAATGTTTTTTTTTAAGTGGCAAATACTCTATTTTAATAACTAAATTGTGTGACAACCTCAAATAAAGAAAGTTGATAATAAAATATAACAACGAAAATAAATTCGCACCCTTATACAATTTATCATATGCGGTGTTTGTTACTTTACGAAGTTAGTGGAGTAAAAGCCTACCTGACAAGGACGTAGTAAATATAGACAGGACCATGCCCTAATAGATTGTTTTATTTTTTAAATTATTATAATTATTATTGATTAATAGGCAAGCAGCAATAGTTTATTAAATTGTCAGTTATCACCAAAGTCTATTTCGATTGTCACTAGCCACTTGTCCAGTTTGTTTTTAAAAGTGTTTACAGTTGAGGACTTTTATATGTCTTCTGGTATTTTGTTCCACATATTTACAACTCCGTTATTCATGAAGTGATATCCTATATTTGTAATGCTGAATTTTCTTATTAGCTTCTAAGTAGGCCAAAGTAAAATTATTTACAAGCACAGTATAACTGTTTAATGTACTACACAATTGGGATTTTTAGTATACTCAACTGCATTACAATTTAACTGCCTCCGTGGTCCAGCAGTTAATTCAGTTTTAGACTCAAACATACCGATCTCGATTCCTGTTCACTTGTCTTGATAAGCCTATTGTAAAGTTGGCTCAATAGCTTTAACGTGCAGTTTCTAACCAAACCGGAAGGCATACGGTCGTAATGATATTTAACCACAATAACAGGTACGTTTTATTTATGATGGTTTGGTATTAAATTTTTTAATCTTTAATTGTCAAAGTTCAAGTATCTTGGAATGCTTGGGCATACACTTTACAAATTAACAATAGGCGTATAGCAGCGCCCTCTAATTTATTATAGCTACTTAAACAGTAAAATGTCTGAAGTAAACATTTAAGTTTTAAGTAATATAAAAACCTTACATTTATAACGTATTTAACAGATGGTAGTGTACCATTGTATTATCATAGGTGAATTGAAAGAAAGAAAGAAACAAAATATTTATTTGCACACAACAGCTTATACAATAATAAAAGAGGGAAAAAATATATATAAAAAGAATTTATTTATTTATTATTGTTTTGTAATTTAAATTTGTTTTATTTTGTAAATCTGATTATTTTTCTTGTAAAAGTGAATAGAGATATTTTGACTTAAAATTTAATAAAAAAATATTTACAAGAAATACTTTTTAGATCTTACGCTAGGTAGTTCTCATATTTCACCAAAAATTGATTTGCAAACATAATTGAATAAGATCAAAATAAAAATAATAAAAAATGTTTTAAAAAAAAATCTTGTATTGTATAAACTTTGACTTAAATACAAGTCTCGATTAAATAAATAAAAATTACTAGTAACTATAATTTTCTCATAATAAATAAATTATATTGTTGTAGCCAGTCTAAAATATATACGTCTAAGTAACCACGCCATTACCATAGCAAGCGCTAGCCGGCACGGTCTCTAACTCAATAACATTTGGGAAAGTGAAAAGCTGGTTGAAAGGCTGAAACTGTATTCAAAACCGCCGGATCCACTGAAAGCGGAATGTAAAAAGTGTTCATATATTTTATAGTTCCGGCCGGAACTCGGCGGGAGTCTACACTTTTAACTACACTAGTTATTCCTAAAATTACGGTGATGGCTCGGTTGAATGAACGCTTTCCTTAAAATCCTAAGACCTTTACCAACCCGTTTGACCAGGCAGCGTGGCGAGTGTAGGCCAAATTATCCAGAAAATTTTCCATCGCCAAGCAAAGTTTTTCACCAAGCTCGCCACATCGTTGTAATTCTTTGCTGATATTCATTCGCTATCATGATTAGTAAAATAATTAATTTGTTATCTGACGAAACCGAGTGTACCAAATGTATAAAATGGTGAATAAATAATGAAATGAAAAAAAATGAAATGAAATTGCAAATTAAAATAAATTGTGAATGAAAAAATGATCCCCGCGTTTGTTAAGCTGTGTTTCTTATGGTTGTTACAGTGTGTTTAAAAAAATATAATATTCAAATCATTTATATACATTTTTATGTCTAAAACCCTAATAACAAGCAAAGCATACTTATTATTACAGCCCCTAGGACATATCGTCCTAGACCTCCACTGTTGGAGATGGGCCTTTCAGAACATATATCTGGAGAATTTGGCCTACACTCGCGACGTTGGCCAGACGGCTTGGTTAGGATATGATGTAAATTTTTCATGAGAATTTATTAACGACTCCATAAGTTGGTATTAGTGGAACCGGGACCACGGGAACAGTGGTGTTGTAAATCTATGACAAATGTACGTAGTAAAAGTGTATTTCTCATTAGTACATGCCGGGTGGGTTTGAACCGACCTTTGTAAAGAATGATTAGCAATATGGTTTTGTAAAGTAGGTGGCGTTGTGTACGAACGTAGTCGTGTGCTGATTTCTGATTGGTTCAATAACGATGTTATGAGTCGCTTTAATGAATGGCGCGAATCATATCGTGCCAGATTACAAGAAAACAGCAGACGAGTCGGTCGTTGCGCGCCTTTAAAATAGTGAAGGTTGTAAATAATTATTGGCAATGGAAATAAATCATACAACATTGAAGACTGGTTTAATTTGAGAAATTAGTCCTAACAGTAGGATTTAGGGAACGCGTTTTAACAACCGAGCCACCACCGTGCATAAGCAAATAAGCATATTGTATGCTTCATAGATTTTAGCCTCGGCCTAAATTTCGGCCGTTATGCCAAAAATACAAAGCAGTATTGCATCAAACAGACAGTGACTACAATGTCGATATTGAAAACGTGACTCTGACAGTTTTAATAGCTACACAAAGCACGCTTGTCTCTCCGTTTGACATAATGCCAAACACAGTACTTTAACATCCTGTATCCTTTACAGTAACACATAAGGACGGCACCGGATATCGGAACACCTAAACTGAGAAAAATATACCTACTTTTTAGTATATTTATTTAATTAAGCAAGTCAACAACATGTTTACAAAATCTAATACAATATACAATCTAGAAGGTATCTTAATAGTTTAGTAAACATGTTACTTACAGACCAGCATTGCATTCAAAAGGTAGGTGACATCGTTTACTAACACACAAAAACTAAGTAGTACAATTTAAAAATATAGGCATGACAAAAACAATAAACTACAGAAAACAACAAAAATGAATATCGCAAGTACTTACAGATGGAAACTGTATAACCTAAACAAAAATAATTGAATTATATGTACAAATCAACACAGCGACACCACGTATACGTGGCATTATTTAAAAAAAAAGTTTCTCCACTTTTTTATTATATAACACAAATCGCTAAGTAACAGTTAGACAACTTTACCTTTATAACCTTATTTTAAGAACCTATAAAATTTAAAAAAACGTTAAGGACGCAAAGATAAGGTAGGATGTAGTGAACCTAAATCTAGGACTACTTTTATGAAAAGACAATTCCCGAATCAATCGGCGTACTTGTATTTAACTCAAATCTCGAGATTTATACCATGACACTGCGTGATATAAAAATTGCTGTGACTTATTGACTTTGATAGTACTGTAAATAATATTCTTGGTAAAAAAAAAAACAACAAAATACACATGCACTCACACACACATACACACTCACACACTAAACACATTTTAATCTTCTCATTTTATATAATTTGTATTATTTCTTCTTGATTATGACAGTATTGAATATCAATGTACTCGTATGTATGTGACAAGAGAGCTGGCAGTTTTTTCGCGCGGCAAATTAGCATCGCTGTGCAGCGGGGGAATGCTGCGAGTGTTCTTGGCGCACTGCCACATGATCAAGTCATGGGTGAATATTTTTATATATAGTTTAGATTTTAATTTTATTTTTAATTTAGTTATTATATTTTTATTAGCTTAATTTTTATTTTTATTTAAATCATTGTACCTACTGTTTTTTCATTAAAAATTAATGTGATTAAAAATATATATATTACTGAATATCTGCTTCTAAGATAAACGATAAAAAACTCAATAACACGAAGACGTCACCTTCAAAATAAAATTGTCGGCTCAGCTCTATTTTTGACTTTAATCGTAACAATTACGTATACCTAATTTTTGTATCACAGCTGGAAGGAAATGTTGAGTGGAAATGTCTTAGAATACAGGTGTAAGAGGCCCTGTAGCCCTATTCTGTTATTAAGCGCCAACGTTATATAGTGGAATCCCTTAAATAACAGAACTGTCGGTGTAAAACGCTATTATTATTTAATTATTAAGTAGGCTTTAGCATTACAGTTTCTAAAAATAATGGATATAGTGTATATACATTGCTAAAACTCAAAGCATGTGTACACAATATCAGCCATGTATTATAAACAATCACGTATAACGTGTTATTTTTTATTTACAAGTAAATAAGTGTTACAAATAAAAGAGAGAGAATTAAACTATTTCAAAAAAAATACAATGAAAAGAGACCAAAAGTAAAATCAATGAAGATCAGTTCAAAAATAAAAATAAAGCGTGTTAGATTATATCCTTCAAACTCGACTTCAGTGTCGAAAGTCTTCTGTCAAAAATGTCGATGTTGTGTTTGCTTGTCAGTTCATTGTAATATCTACACATCCTCACAATACGGTTAAAGTGGGACGTGTTATTTGCATACATGCCGAGAGTAACCGTTACTGGTTTGCGGGATCTATGAATTGGTATAAAGGTTTCCACTACCGATGACAGCAAAATAACGTTACGATGCGTTCATTAAAAAAATACCATTATATATTTAATAAATTAAAAAAATAAAAATTGTTTAATTATCCAATTAACTTAAATCTATTACATTTTCATAAGCTCAATGACCTGCACTGGTAGCAACCGTGCCGCACGTCGTAGCATACCATTTTGTTTTATCCGGTCGACAGCAAATACAATTTATTTTATTATTAAACAACAGCACAAACAAATACTTGTTCTGTGTGGGTATGTAGGTATGAGTGTATTTATTTTAGTATTTGCCATATTTTTTATTTATTACCAAATGTGTGTTATAAAACTATCTTTGATGTAAATATATAATATAAATAAATAAATATAACAAATATTTTCAGACAGGTCACACAGCGCCATCTAATTTCCGTGGTAAGCTACGAGGCTTGTGTTACGGAAACTAGATGGTTGATAAACTACATATTATACTTTTTTTTTTTTTTGTAAATATATACTTATTATACATATAAACACCCAGACCGAGACAAATTATACAATGTACAACTTGTCCCCGGTGGGAATCGAACCCACGACCTCCCGAGTTCACGGCAACGTTTGTTACCACTAGACCACGAAGGCGGTCAATGTTAGTCTAGTTTATATAAATGTTGTTAAATTTAATATAAATTCGTGGCGGATAATTTAAGTATTTAATTCACGTCTTCCCAATTATTTTGAAGTTGCAACCCCATGGGTGAGCTTTGAAATAGTGTAAAACTCTATATTGACTATGATCGACGGTCGACTATGATCGAATAAACTCGGGCTATAAATGGTAGTAAATAACAAAATTCACCATTTTGACAATCTGACGGTTGCGACTAAATAACAGAATAGGACTGCTGAACTAAGACTTAACTATCACGACCAAATAAATAAAACACTATCTACACTTTGCTATATTTATTTCTCTCATTATAGTAGGTATATTATATTTATGTATATTCATAGAACGTATGTATGTAGTTTTATTTGTATGTATTTGTGTATGTATTAGTATGTAAATAATTATTTATTCACTAGTATATATTGAAGTCTAATATTTTTCTATTAGTTTTGATAGCATCATGATAGTTTGACCGCCTCCGTGGTCTAGTGGTAACAAACGTTGCCGTGAACTCGGGAGGTCATGGGTTCGATTCCCACCGGGGGCAAGTTGTACATTGTATAATTTGTCTCGGTCTGGGTGTTTATATGTATAATATGTATATATTTACAAAAAAAATAATAATATAATATGTAGTTTATCAACCATCTAGTTTCCGTAACACAAGCCTTGTAGCTTACCACGGAAACTAGATGGCGCTGTGTGACCTGTCTGGAAATATTTATTATTATTATTATTTATTATCTGCCTTATCTTGTCGTAACTGCTTTAGTTGTCCCAAAGGTTTAACCAGTATAGAATGTCTAGCGGTCCGCCTTTGTACTTTGTGCAATAAAGTTTATATAAAATAAATATCAGAAGGTACAATGAAGAGTCTACGAAACAAAAGGGGATTTACGAAAAGGCTAATGAATGTCGAAGAGGCGAAAGAGGTATGTGGTGATCGTAACAAATGGCGTTCAATCGTCTATGCCTACCCTTTAAGAAAACTGACGTGAAGATCATCATTACAGCCCCTAGAACAGACCTCCACTGCTGGAGATGGGCCTTCCAGAACATATATCTGTAGAATTTGGCCGACACTTGCCACGCTAGTCAGACGGCTTGGCGAGGATATGATGACAATTTTTAATGACAATTTATTGTCGATTCCACAAGTTGTTATTAGTGGAACCGGGACCGACGGCTTAACGTTTTATCCGAGGCACGGGAACGGTGGTATTGTAAATCTATGATGAGGGTATGAACCGACCTTTGTAGGATTTAGGGAACGCGTTCTTACAACCGAGCCACCACCGCGCACCGGCGTGAAGATTTTGAATTGATAAATTGATATATTTTGTTATAATGAATTTAAAAAAACAATTAGTATTGTGCTTGGTGTCAGTATTTTTTTTTAAAAGAACACCAGATTTATTTCAAGAATCGCACAATGGGCTAGATCGGATAGTACCTATAGAGGCAGCGTTTTTGTTCGCGTTCTTTATCATGCGGCTTTGCAGTTTGATTTATGTGCAAAGTTTTCGCCAAAGTTTTCAACTCTGACGTTTACGTTATCGTGGCTAAACACCTCGTGTCACTAATGCAGCGCATGTCACGTCTTGTGTGATTTATACCAACCACCGGAATACAATATGACCTAGTTTATCGTATAGGTTAAAATAGGCTATAGCTAATAAGCGTCGAATTGCCATCCTATTTTGGGAATTGCTAGCTTGCTAGTAGGCGTAGCCTTTATCCAGAAAAATATACATATGTAGTCTATACTTTTTAAGACATATTCCAGCCGAATTCCAGACCCTAAATAAATATAGTATTATTATTATTGATTAATAGGCGAGCAGCGCATTGCTGATATGCCTATATCAAGCACTGATGTAAAGTTCATAAAATAGTCAGTTATCACCATAGTCTATGTCAATTGTCACTAGCCACTTGTCCAGTTTGTTTTTAAAAGTGTTTACAGTTGGGGACTTCAATATGTCTTCTGGTATTTTGTTCCACATATTTACAACTCTGTTATTCATAAAGTGATATTTCACATTTGTTTTGCTGGATTTTCTCATCAATTTCATTCCGTGATCACGACGGGGAAATATCATTGTGTTCAACTTGAACATTTTGGCTAGGTGAGGGCAGTTATACCTTCCTGTTAGAATTTTAAATGTCTCAATTATATCTCCCTTCATTCTGCGATCTCTGAGACTTGTCAGCTTTAGGTATCTAAGTCTCTGGTCATAGGACTTCTTCCTCAAGCAGTGTGGAAGTTTAGTTGCTCGCCTTTGTACGCCTTCAAGAATTTCTGTCTTTTATGAAGTATGGATTCCATACTTGAAAACCATATTCCAACAATGTATGTTTTATATAATTTTATAAAAGTGTTGCTGGAAGGATCTCTTAATTGCAAATATAGTATATATAGTAGCTCAATAATAGAATTTATATTCAAACGTAATGTATTATAATTAAGCCCTATATTTGTAAACATGTATTCCAGCAAATGAAATATTTTATTTCGTTTTGTTTTATTTCGTTTGTTTGGTTCGTATTGTATCGTATCGTTTCGTTACGTTTCGTTTCGATTCGTTTCCTTTCGCCTTAATGAACGATCAGTGTCAGTCTCAAGATCAAATCATCGTGCTAACAGCTCTCGCGATTTTAATTTTGTTATGATGGTTTTTGTGCAATTAATGGATCAAAATGCATCGTAAAAAGGAATATTTAAGTATAACGCAATTAGATCTTCTTTTCTTTCTTTGCGTTATTATTTTAAAGATTCCTTGTATCTTTTATAAATAGAAACATCGGAAATAAATTGTAAATAAATAAGCAGCACTTAAAGCCTATCATACGAAGAGCCATCGCTAAGTTAAGTATGTAAGAGCCAAATGATTAAAAATGTACTTGATCTTGACATAACACTTAAAGTACCATGGACCTATATCAGGACCAGTATTAGTATTTTTTATTGTATTATAGCGACTTCACTCGGAGTAAATTGCAAAGTAATAATAATATCTTTATTCAGTAAAGTTACAAGATATGAAAACAATAGCATATTTCATTATGCTAAACTAAGACTATATGTATAGGTCTGTCCGTCGGCAGTCAACGCCCAGAAACTCTTTCAAATATACACTCACAAGACATTAATTTGCAATTGTACAAGAGGGCAAACTTCACAGGCGGAAATGCAGACGTGCAAGTTGTCGTATATGAGAACTTTCGAGTACGATCTTGTAATGCACGTGACACTCCTTGTAGAGGCGCGCTCGTCTTATAAATCTTTAAGTCGGACACAACCGTCGCAGAATTTAGAATGACAATGAAAGAAAGTGGAGACAGAGTAAAGAAAGTGGACTTAGCCAGATGGACGGATGACCTGAAGAAGGTTGTCGGTTGGTCAGCAGTAGAGAAAGTGAGTATAATAATAACAATAAAAAATATTTATTGTACAAATCCAAAACAGTGCAGGTACATAGGCGAGCTTAATGTCGTAAATGCATTTTCTACCAACAAACTTGTGACTAAGATCCTATAATAAGCGGGTGCAGAAGGTTACGAAGAGAATAGATAGTTGAAATTATTTATTACTATATAACATATTAATTACATACATATATTACTTATTATATGCAATACAATGTACATTAGGCTTTAGCGTAGTCGGTCCTTGCGTACTGTATTCCGTTATATTTTATCTATTGTATTTATATCATATGTATATGTTTGTGTTTATTTATTTTTTATAATAATAATAATAATAAATTATTTATTGTACAAAACCAAAACAAGTGCAGGTACATAGGCGAGCTTAATGTCGTAAATGCATTTTCTACCAACTAACCTTTGTGACTGAGATATGTAATTTTATGTATTTTATTTGTTTATTCATACTTAATTTATGCAATAATGAGTTTTTTAAATACACTTTTATTATTTTTCTTACTGTAGTTGTATTTTGCGTTTTTTCTTTTTTTAATTTGTTTTCTGTATACTGTTTTCAAAATTATTGTTAATTCGTGATTAATATTCACGAATGCCTTTGTAAGCACCACTCTTAGCTCCCTGCATCACAGACCTTCTGGGACATAGTACAGGGATCCCCGTATTTATTGATTAATGTATCTAGGTTTTTAAGTCCATAAACGTTTTTAGTATTTATTATTATTATATAGATAAACATCCTAAATAAACAAATAAATATATACCTAAATATAAAATACATATATACTCGTATATTCATAATGACTAAGTTATGGTGACTTATTCTGTTTGTGAAGTAAGTATTTGTATAATTTATCTATAAATATTTTAAGAGATGGTGCCTGTCTGATAATTAAAGGAAGTATGTTCCACTGGCGAGCTCTAGCTACTAAGGAATCTGAATATCTGCTGGAAGAGTGAGGAGGGATTTAAAGTTGATGATGATAATTAAGTCTAGCTCAGACATATGATATCTACATATAACTGTCGACAAAACCATGGTAATGTTGTTAAAGTTGTTAATAAAGCTTAACATTGTAGTACGGAAAATTACTGCTACAAAGAAAAAAAAATCACCTCTTAATATACAATTAATTTGATGATGATAAATGGTTCTTGTATGGCAGAATACGTATGAAATAAGACTTTGAGAGGATGTATTGGGCTCTAGAGACAGTGTATGAAATGAACTCAATAAAATGTGTATTATAACATACAATGGACTTATATGAAAGTACCAGTTGAAAATCTATAATAATATTGTAAAGAGTGGATATTTTTCTCTCTGTTTGTCGTGCCTGTATTAGTGAACTCATCTTATTAAAATTTGGCACAAATATTCCTTGTACGCCATGTGACTTCACGGCTATATGTCTGACGGTTTTTTAGACTTGTTTTTACACCCATACTGATTTATAAAATAAATTTATATTTTTTCCCACAACTGCCTCCGTGGTCTAACGGTTAAGTCCGTGGATTTGGACTCGGAGTCTGGACGCAAAAATATTTAATAATGTAAATAAATACATTTAATTAATGTTGATATATTTCACGTGATTGGTAGCTTGCGTGCTTCATAGGAATACGTTAATAAATATGTCAAAAGATAATCATCCTTTCTGCAACTGGTCTCCCTTTAGGTATTTTTAACGATAGATATCCTGATTTTCAGATGCGACCTCATTCACCATACAGTAGTGTTTTGTTTTTCGTATAATGATTTAAATAAATTAAAAAAAAGTTACCTTTTTATGTTTCAAAATGGCATTACACTCGAAGCTTAAAAAAAAATTTGCTCTTATGATAAAATAAAAAAAAACTACATATAATAAGAAATCTTTTTTTTTTCCTATTAATATGATCAGTATAAGGTCCTAAGTTAAACATCTTTGCACCAAAACCAGTGTTACCCATTTTACGTCTTTATTATGTGTTTAATCTTCAATAATAAAATTCTCCATAACTTTTTGGACTTGTGCTCGACTATTGTACAGAAACGTCAACATTGAGTTTGTTTGCACGATGTGGAAAATCAAATAACGTGCAACTATAGGTAGCTTAGGCTGGGTCCACATATATTACTGTGGCAAACTTTTAGACCACACGTTGAACTACAATAAAAAAGTATCATCACGACCGTTTCCCTTTCGGGGTGGTCAGAAACCACGCTTATAAATAAACGGATTCACATTTAGCCTACTTTACTATAGGCCAATCATGACAAGTGACAAGCTCGTCCATGTCTCCAGCGTACCAAACTCGAGAAATATCACAATCAAATTAAATATTAATTAAATGTATTTATTAACATTATTAAATATTTTTGTGTCCCGACTAGGAATCGAACCCGGTACCTCTGAGTCTAAATCCATGAACTTAACCGCTAGACCACTGAGGCAGTCAATACACAATAGTATAATGTATTCAAATTAAAATTTCAAATTCAAATATATTTATTCGCAGGTTTTTTACAATAAGGTCTTATTAGAATTGTGTTCTAAAAAAACCGGCTTCATAAACTTAGTCAATGAATGACTACAAAAATTTCTTTTTCTGATATAATATTGAAGAGAAAAAATATTATATAACTAACAGTTTTATGTATTTGTCCAAAAGTAAAAGAAAACAAGAAAATATATTTAAAAAATAAAATATATATATAGGTAACAAATTAATTCAAATAATAAGAGATGTCAAAATAAACAAAGTAACAACACTTCAAAAGTTTACAATGCAAAGAGACAAATCAATAATAACTTAAAATAAACTAAAGATCAATGTCCAAGTAGACTATTAAGTCCTAGTATTTAAAAAAAAATGAAAGTTAGGAATGACGATGATGGTGGTGACGGGACGCCTCAACTGTAGGCGACCCAGTGTCATAGAAGCCGGGTAATTGTAATGCATGTGCATTTTCTCAATGTCAAATTAAAATAGATAAATAATAACGTATTAATATATATTTAATTAAACAAATAAATAAATTAATTTAATTTAATATCAGCATCATATCATGACCTGATATGACTTTACTGGTTCATCATGTAAGGACGGCGATATCTGTAGCGTACCAGATTCGAGAAAATATACTAATAAAATAAATAACGAGTGCCATAATAAGCAAGTGTCGGCATATTACGGATATGCATGCTCAGTCCTTAGGTACGGCCTAATACTTTGGGGAAACTCGGTGGACATAAACAGAGTCTTTATAACACAGAAGAAGTGTATTAGGGCCTTATGTGGTGTGTCTCCCTTTTTCTCATGTAAGCCAATATTTATTAAATTAAAAATTCTTACTCTTCCCAGCATGTACATATATGAAATAGCCGTGTTTGTTAAAGCTCACTTTTCCTACTTTAACACAGCTAAAGAACTAATGCCAAGAACTACACGGAATGTAGATAGGCTGATTCAACTGATCATTCCGAAAAGTAGAGTATACCAAAATAATTCATATAGCATGGCAATAAAAGTCTACAATCACATTCCGGAAAATATTAAACAGCTACCAATTCGACGGTTTAAAATAATACTCCGAAAGTGGTTAAATGAACGGTGTTATTACTCCGTAAATGACTTCCTAAATGGTAGAAAAGAAAATTATGTACCTGACTATTAATAACGCAATACAATTGACATCTAGAATAATTATTTAATGAATTTTCATTTCTTCATTTCATTTCATCATTTCATTTCAAGAGTGGGGCTTGTATCACAGACGTATGTGCTTTAACATAGTACAGGGATCTCCGTCTTAACTGATTTATGTATCTGGGTTTATTTGAAATATAAGGGAGATCGTGTAATAGTATAGTGATCAGAGTATATCAGGGCAGCGTAGTGAGACTGCGTACACTAGCAATCATGCTATTTGAAAAAATGGTAAAATCAATATTTATTTTATTTATTTATTGTAAATAAATTATAATAAAAACTACATAACTGTAGGAACTGTAGAAGCTTAATTGACAGTCTTTATGAGAACTCAATGTTATAGAGACATCCACTTGTTTCACAACAATAATACGTGTCGGTGATCGGACTGGGAAAGTGATACATATGTGGACCCAGCTTTATAAGTCACATAAAAGCAGCAAAGAGTCGTGGCAATAACAAATATTCACCGCAAACACGGCAATATTACAGAATATTCGTTGTTGAAATTCGAGGTAGCAAACAATATGGACCCTTTATTAATTTCCGGTGAAACGATAGCCCCAATGAATACTCGTACATGGTTTGGGAAAAAAATACCGTCCCAATTGGTCGCGTTTATTTTTATTGTTGATTACATTTTTTTTGCGTGCGTGACGAGCGCAATTTAAATGATTAATGTAGATACTGGTACATAGTATTTTATACATAAACAAGGGACCTTGTTGTCTTTCTACTTATATCTGTAAAAGTGAAGTATCATCACGACCGTTTCCCTTTCGGGGTAGTCCAATCATGAAAAGTGGCACGCTCGTCGATGTCTCCAGCGTAGAAACTCGAGAAATATCACAAAATATTAATTAAATGTATTTATTTACATTAATAAATATTTTTGTGTCCCGACCAGGAATCGAACCCGGTACCTCCGAGTCTAAATCCACGGACTTAACCGCTAGACCACGGAGGCAGTTCTAGGGGCTGATGGTAATGATATAAAAGTAAATTTTATATTTATTTTTTAATAGAAAAACTATTTACTTCTTACGTATTTATTCGCTAAACAAAAAGCACAAAAGTAAAAAACCTATTTCTTTATAATAGAAATGTTCTATCCATCCATACCGTATTTGAATCTGTCGCAAAATATTACAATCTCGAGCGAGTGATGTATATTTTTATTTGTGGACGTAGACTATTATATATAAATAAGGACCCGTCAAAATACACATTTTTTTTATTTTAATTTTTTATACTAGCAGGTAAGTAGCACGCGAGGTCCATGAATGTTATCAACTGGAATCAGAAATTCATGACTGACATTATTTCCCAACTCTATGCCAGTTTGATTGGGCATGACGGCAATTCGAGCCTGATTCCGAAACGTGTCGATACACTTTACAGGCAGACTGAGCAAATTACCACCATACCGTACGCCTACCACCTATTTTTGTTGTTTTCGTTGAAATGGTACATTTGCAATGATGTCAAATGCCATTTTTCACTTTCAAGGAGAACTAATATTGTAAACTTGCCATGGTGATATTTATATAAAAATAACACAATTGAAACAAGACTTACTTATTCTCGTTGACAGTATGTGCTATTTGCAATGATTTCAAATGTCAAGTTTTTATTTGGCTTCTATGAGTTTATTTTACTTTATTAGGTACTTAAAGTAGGTAATATTTGAGTTATTTTCGTTACTTTTTTATTTCTAAAAGTAATTGTATGTATATATATATATTAAAATTGTTTCAGCTTTAGTTTTTCGAATAATTAGGTTTTGTATACTTATTGAAAAATTTTTAATATTGTATTTTTTTATAGGCAATAAAGGCTACTGTGGTTATGTGTGTTAATGGTGGTTGTCTATAATAGGTGCAACATCTAACTTCTGATTTAGTGTTAAGTACAAATAAGTGTGTGATGTTCGCACTATTGGCTACCCTATTTATTTATTTAAAACTTTATTGCACTATGTACAAGGGGCGGGCTTAATGCCGCTAGGCATTCTCTAGAAGCCAACCTTTGGGACAATGCAGATAATTTTGATTATGAGGTAGGTGCAAAGGGCTTAAATATTAAACTTAATCTAAGATAAAACAATGCATACAAATATCTACGCAATAATACATATACTACACACTATATATATATACAATATATCTTACATACACTATTATAAATAAATGAGTGAGAAATATATTTTGATGTGTCAACCCTGTAATTAAAAATATATTATTACGAACAGGAACAAGTTGAAAAACTTGTACTGCTGCACGACAACAGCTGACACCTGATTCCTTTTGTCACATATTGTTCGAAATTGTAAAACTATGTGATAATTTTATGTGACAATAAATGGATTTTTATTATATTTTATTTTATTTATGTATACGACTATGTTTGTAAGTAAAACTTTTAAAATAGGAGTAAATTGTGAGGGAATAAGAAATTCCGTGGGAGTTTCGTTTGAAATGGGTCACAGGCGTGCTCCAGATATCGCTTTATAAACCGATTTAGTGTAATATTGTTACGGCGACACCTTCCCCTTCTGTGCACGACATCTCTTCGACTGACGCCACGTGTGTCACAATTGTTTTACAGTACCCGCTGAATACGTAATGGCTCAGCTATTCGGATAACTTTGAAGGCAAAATTTATTTGTTCTAGGAAAAGCAAATGAATTTCTGTGCTTGACTATACTATATACATCGATGTATATACAGTGTAAACTCTATGTAACACCACTCAATTTAAGGACAAACTCCATAAAGCGTCGAAATCAATTGGCTTTGGTTGATTTAGCTTGTCTTCCAATTATGATTTTTCTTCTCTCCATTTAACGACAACTCACTATAACGCTATAAAATGCACAGTGTCGTTATATAGAGTTTACACTGAAATGAAATGAAATATTTATTTAAAAACGTAACATATATGACATTTGTTGGCCCCCACACCAGTGTTTTGTCCTGCAGGGGCCCTAAAGGTAATTCCAGATAGTTTATACCACTAGACAGAGTAAAGGTACTTAAAACTATACAATAAATACAGATGTAGGATATGTTTAAATAAGTTTTAATGATAAATAGTGAAAATAAGCGTAAGTAAATAAGAAATACAAATATCATTACATGTACTCGTATAAAGATAAAGTAAGATATAAAATTAAATGTAAATTATAAATACATGTATGCCGTGGAGTCTTAACATTTTTTATTTGGTTGTTTATTGACCCTCACTGATATAAAAACGTTCCCGCAAAACTAATCGAAGTCATGTAGCTGCACCAACAGTCGCCAGCTAGCAAGCATCGAGAATATTTATATCAAGAGAAACTAGTCTTTACGAGTAAGTATAAATATTGTGACAGAATTTCCGATAAATATCACATGTGACATTATCATTACTTGAGAATTGGCCCTCAAAGTTGGTGATACACGTGGCAAGCGGAACGTTTTTAGAGTCCGTTTTATATTAAATAGGCCTACGCGGAGCTGCCAGATGGGTTGGCGAGGGTCTGATGCCATTTTTTTTTGTAATGTCACTTTATTAACGATTCCACAAGTTGGTATTAGTTGCACCGGGACTGACGGCTTAACGAGCTCTCCGAGGCACAGGAACGGCGGTGTTGTAAATCTATGACAAATGTACGTAAGAAAAGTGTATTTCTTATTGATACATGCCGGGGTTCGAACCCACCTCTTTACGATGTTAAGGAAGGCGTTCTTACAACCAAGCCACTGCCACTGCTCTTACACACATGTGAATTATGTAATACTAGTTGTATTACACTTATATATGTAACCATGTATTCCAGCAAATAAAATATTTAATTACAATGAAAGATAAGTCCAGATTTCTAGATAGCTCGCGGTGTCGACACATGTGACCGCGGACCGCAGAGCTCAGACCGTGCGGCGGTATGTTTGGCGCCTAAACTATTTACTCTAACCAGCTTCTCAGCAAAAAGGCATACTGCCGAAATTAATGTGCATTGCAAAAGTAAAGTATCATCACAATTGTATCCCTTCCGGGGTGGTCAGAAACCACGCTTAATAAATAAGCGGATTCACATTTAGCCAACTTTACTATAGGCCAATCATGACAAGTGGCAAGGTCGTCGTCGATGTCTCCAGCGTACCACACTCGAGAAATATCACAAATAAAATTTAAAATAACATTTATTCGAAAAAAAATTTTACAAAAAATAAAATAAAATAAAAATTAATACCAAGGATAGGGATATAAGTCCCGTCCGCGTGGAATGGTGGCAAGAACGCTGGCTGCATTTCCCCGCTGAATTGCAATACTGATTCTCTGGGCAAAGAACGAGCCAGCCCTCTTGTCACCGGAGGAGACGACAAGACGCGGTGTTACGGTGTTTTTGTTTTTACTTATAAATTGACGAGGCGGTTTCTACTGTTCCTGACCAGTAATTTTAAATCTATTACCATTTATTGAGTTTTTCATCTGATATTATGTTTTTGTTTTGATCACTAGTAAATATTATAATGTATATATTATGTAAATTATATAAAATTATAAATTTAAAATGTAATAGAATTGTTATGACGTGTAAAAGTGCTAAAAATATTTCCTATTTATTGAATAAATTATTTGATTTGATTTGTTGTCTTTTAAAAACTTTTTTGCACTTCGACTCCATGGGCTTCCGTGGTCTAGTGGTAATAAACGTTGCCGTGAACTCGGGAGGTCGTGGGTTCGATTCCCACCGGGGGCAAGTTGTACATTGTATAATTTGTCTCGGTCTGGGTGTTTATATGTATAATATGTATATATTTACAAAAAAAAAAAAAAGTACAATATGTAGTTTATCAACCATCTAGTTTCCGTAACACAAGCCTCGTAGCTTACCACGGAAATTAGATGGCGCTATGTGACCTGTCTGAAAATATTTATTTATTATTTACATTAATAAATATTTTTGTGTCCCGATCAGGAATCGAACCCGGTACCTCCGAGTCTAAATCCACGGACTTAACCGCTAGAACACGGAGGTAGTTAATTGCATTGCAGAATTATTTATTTATTTGTATATCTAGTACTTATGGTTATCTACGTCTAAGCTTTAAGCAGAATCTTGTTAGCTTCCGAAAATTGAATACAACAGGGTCGAGAGAGTTGTAGCAACCTCATTATCGCTAAGGTGGGGTGAGAATGATGAGATATCTTGTGGCTGTGGTAATGATACGCCATTCAGGTCCCTTTGAGTGTCAAGCAAAGCAAGTGACGTAATTATCCGGACTGAAGCGACGCCAAACGAAAACGATCCATTGAAAACTATATTTATACAAATAACTTGCTTGTAAAAATTTAATGGTCTTCAGTTTTCATTTTCGTTTTCTTAGAAGTTTAAGAAATTATTTTCAATTTGCGCGCCATTTACCAGACAACTTTCGTCTACTAGCTTCTTTTTTCAAGCTTTACACAAGCTGTTAATTAAATTACATATCAATAAAACCTTAATATACACCATATCGAATTCGATCAGGGTAAATTACCTTCATGCTCAGTCAAGCCGGCATAGTGATAGGGACTGATGTCAGTCATGACTCTCTGATTCCAGTTGCTAACATTCATGGACCTCACGCGCCACTTACCATCAGGCGAGGGCAAGGTCACATGTCATGCTAGTATATAAAAAAGTCATCATCATCATCACGACCGTTTCCCTTTCGGGGTGGTCAGAAACCACACTTATAAATGAGCGGATTCACATTTAGCCAACTTTACTATAGGCCAATCATCATAAAAAAGTCTTTCCAGTTTTAGGGACTGACTGTAATATCAAATTTGATTGAAATCGGTTCAGTAGTTCACGAAAATGGTCTTTCAGTTTTGACAAACCTTTTCTTTGAAATTAAATTATTGCTAAGGTCAAAGGTTTTCCAATGGAAAATCTATCTTATTAGATGATGTGCAAAGAAATCTCTACCTTAAGATGGTACTCGTAGATCACTTTTTTGGTCGACTGAACCACAATATATAAGTATATATAGTAGTACATATACGGTCCCGGTTCAACTTTATACCAACTTGTGGAATCGTTAATATCTAATCATTACAAAAAATTAAATAACATCAGACCCTCGCCAACCCATCTGGCAGCTCGGCGAGTGTAGGGAAAATTCTTCAGGTATTTCTGGAAGGCCATCTCTAACAAAGGAAGTCTGAGTTTTAGGGGCTGGTGTGAGTTTTGGGGGGAAACATATGATGATGATGAATTCATATGTTTCCCCTGTGAAAATATGGTGTTCTGTTAAATTTATTTACTCGTACTATTATTAAAATATTAAATTAGTAAGTATTTAGAAACATTGGCACAGTCTTATAAGTCATAGGTAACTAGTACAATAGATTTCTATGTCAAACTTTTCTATATATATATATATATATATATGTATATACATTATTTTGAATTACAGGTATTAGTATGAGTTTTGTCATATCGACACCAAACTCGACATTGTGCAAAGCTTGATGAAAGAAGCCGACAGACGCATTCAACTAGGATAGAAATTCGGGAAGTTCATTCATATATTTCTATCGAACATACAACAGTATTTAAAGATAAAAGTTCTCAACTAGTGCGTCCTTCCAGTAATGTCGTATGGAGCAGAAACTGACAGTGGGTTTGGTCCACAAGTTCAAAGTGGCTCAGCGAGCTATGGAAAGCTATCATTGAGATTGAAGGATAAACTCCGAAACGTTGACATCCGTCATAGAACCTTATTTACCGACATACTGGAGGTACTGAAGTGGAGGCCATCCCTTGCCAGATGGACGGATAACCTGAGGAAGTTCGCTGGTGGGGGATAAATGAGAAAGGAGCTATATGTGCCAGGCTATAGACTACAAAAAACTAGGCGTTTATTCATGGGACAATGTGTACCAATCTACAATAAAATTCCTGAAGAAATATTAACAAAGCCAGCACACATCTTTAAAACTTAAATAAAAAAAATCTTAATACAAAAATCATATTATACAGTTGATGAATATCATCAGGACAAAAAGGCTTGGTCTTTTTAGTTGTATTACTATAATTTTATATACAAATATATATATTATATTGACATTTAAATTAATTTTTTTAGCTTATAAGTTTAGTATGTATATGCCCGTATACAGCTGCAAAATACATTTATGACATTATATTCAGAATGTATATAAAGTTGTTTGGTGGATTAATGTGTCTGTTTTGTCTTAATTTCTATTAATAAAATAAATAATTGTTAATGTATTGATGTATTTGACTTACTGAAAGTACTTACTGAATAAATTAATTTGAATTTTGAATTTGGAGATCATGTCAGATGGCAAGCCTTGGGGGAGGCCTATATCTATCAGTGAAGAGATATAGGCTCATGATATCCAGTGGTTTAAGGTTTAATACTAGCATTGCCTATGTCGAATTAGTTACTAATGTGACGGGTGTAGGTGGCTTTTGAAATAAAAGATTACCCACGTCTGCACAAAGAAGATATATTTAAAAAAATATATGTTTTTTAAAATCTCAAGTTTTTTTTAGGCGTGGTTCGGAACGCCCGTCTGATATCTGCCGTCGCAGCTGCAGAACTCCCCTGGCTTTTTGGCAGATGGTAGGCCCAGGTTGTGGCCGGCGGGGTAGCAGGCGCGGTGGTGGTGTTGATGCGGGCAGTGGCAGGCGCGGCGGTAGCGTTGAGGCGGACAGTGGCCCCCTGACCAGAAGTCCCCTTCTCGGTTTCTTTTTTTGAATTGTAAAGGTGTTGTTGCACCCAATACGTGGGTGGAAACACTTATTAACTTTAAGTTTAGTTAAAATAATATTAATGTTAATTAAATTCTACTGGCCGCTGCGCGTAAAAAAATAACAACACAAGCGTCGACCACTCGCATTCATGGCGCTGGCGGTTATGACAAGGTCAAGCGCAGCCTTCGTCTCGTGACGTACGTACTTCGAGAACAAAGCTGTGCGTTTGCGAGTACAGTCGCGCAATAACCCTACAATTTATTTTATTATTATTTTTTTTTTTATGAAATTTATATTATATATGTACTACAACGTTACACTAAAAGTATCACTAAAATGCGAAAAGATAAATTTCGCATTTGACATCATTTTTAGCGTGAGAATTGGAGCTCTGGGGACTCCAGATGCGTGTTAAATAATTAGCTAGTTATATTAGTAAGTACTCGTACATGTTTATGTAAGTATAATTAATTTATTTGTCACGTGTTATTCGTATACATAACTCATAAAACTACTACGGTCTTTTGCCTGAAAATTACTAACATGATGTCATATAAAATTTAGCCAATGCAGACTCAGTGAACGTGAGCGACATAAAATCATTTCGTAGTATGTGGATACTGGTGGCAATACAGGTGCCATAGATAAATAAAAGCTAGATGCCGCATCATCCATTTTTTGCAACGAGAATAATCCTGCATAAAAGCGGGACTAAAGACCTATTGGAGGGAATTTCGTAAATCATACGACTATGCAAGCGATCAAGTGAGGTTGTCTGTCCTAAAAAATAATTTATATGACGCAATGCAACAGTTGGTGTTATACGAAATTTAGTATTTTTTTTTAATTTCACCGTTTGCTATAAAAACTGACTTTAGCAAAACCAAGTTCTGCATAACCGAGTTTAAATTACAAAATAAATCTCGGATTACATAAATCCGATTTTACCAGATACATTTTGATCGCGTTAAAGAAATCAAAGCGGTTTAACCATGCCTTTAGTTTTGTTCTTTTAATAAAGAATATAATTAAATGAGAAACAAATAATTGTTCAATCTTTAGACAGTAAAAGCTCAAGTCAATTAAGTGAGTTGCATATAAGTTCAACTTGAACTTCGTAAATTTCGTATTAGCATGCTTATGATCTAGGTTTCGATTAAAATAATCGCGCTTAGTTTGAATGGTGAAATCGGCCCTTAATGTCATACTGCTGATAAGTTTGTTAACTAGAAAATATCGAATGTCAAACTATTGAAGCCAACTCACAACAGCGCTTAAGATTTTTACCACATAACGTTGACGGTACCGGAAGTTCTCATGCGCTATCTTTAGACTTATTGTTCTGTGACTGGTACACGAATACGACCAGCGTTATAAAATAAGTTTCGACTATATTTTCATAAACTTAGGGATGGTTTTTTAATGTATTGTATGTTATAGTGTAAAGTACTTTGTGGTACACGTAAACTTGCAATAATTAACGTCGAAGCGATATTAGCATGATATTGAAATCAACAGCTACAATGTTTGTTTTTGTTGGTATACATTCTCTTTTTTATTACAAATACGGACACATGCAAAATTACGCTTTCGAACGAACACTGCACTTAAATTGGCTCAACCATTTTTAAACGTCATCGTAAATTACATCGTACAGACAGACGATAGCCCAAATTAAGTAATAACACTCTTCAGACATGACAACTCAATTTTAAATTATCATCTGTCGGATCACTAATAGGCGTGTATTTTTGCAAAACTGATCACATTTCCTTTCAAATTACTGGAGTGCGTAAAGTTTTACCTGTTTGTATGTAGGTATTTTGAGTGCATCTCTGTGGTCTAGCGGTCAATCTAGCGAAGTTAATAGATTTCGACGCGAAGGTACCGGGGTTCAATTTCACGTCGATAAAATATGATTTATTTAATATATTTCTCGCATCTAGCTAGAAACATCTAGGAAAGGAAATCATATAGGAAAATTGGCTAAATGTAAATCCGATTCTTCAAAATGCGTGGTTTTTGACCACACTGAAAGGGGTACGGTCGTGATGATACTTTAATTTTATATTTTTATATTATAAGACTAAAAAACTCTAGAAATATATTAAATGACTTATTGTGTCCTGATCAGGAATCGAACCCGGTACCTCTGCATCTAAATCCACGGACTTAACCGCTAGACCACGGAGTCAGTTCCAATATAATTTGTCATTTAATCATAGCTTATCCGATTACTGAAAAGGCCTTTAATATTATAAGAAATTTGAGTGGCAATACTGAAACCAATAAAAAAAGAAATCCGATACTTCGATGCCTGGGGACTATTTTCATTTATTTTACCGCCTAGTGGTACACAAACCTTATCTTCTTAGCATAGAGTAGAGACTTATTTTAGTCTTCAATGGCTGGGATAAGTTGCTCACAGGCACAGAGTCAGGTGTCGTGCACAGTATAAAAAAAAGCTATAGATTGGAGTCCAAGGTCAGGTCTAATCTAAAAATAAATAAATTAAATCAGACCTTGGCAACCTATCTGTCCAGCATGGCGAGTGCAGACCGGATTCTTCAGAAATATGTTCTGAAAGAATCATCTTCAGCGGCGAAGGTAATAATAATAATAAATAATAATTTATTCCTTCACAAAAAAATGCCTTATAACTAGTTACATCTATGTTTAAGTGTTAACAGGATATACAATACAAAGGTCTCTTTGTTTTAGAGGCTGTGATAATAAAACAACTTAAAATAGTAAAGCGAAGGAAGTTAGAGTAGTTGTGACACATCATTCAGAATAAAAAGTATAGCTTGCTGCAGCTCGTCATTCAAGGCAAGATACAAGACTCCAGAAGACCGAGGAGAAGACGTACGTACAAGAACCACAGGGAGTGCTTCGGCGGCCAACAAAATTAAAATCGCCTTAATGATAGGCGACCTCCGATAGGAGATGGCACGTTAAGAAGAAGAAGAAGTAGATGATGAAACGAATATCTAATCCAATAGAATTTAAAAAACACAGTTCCTTGTGTCGTTTTTTCTCATTACTGAGGATCGTGACGTAATGATGAATTAATATTGATGATACTGCGCCACACTTTCATAAGTTAACTTCGGCAGGATGCACAGCATCATGGACGCTAGTGTTGGTAGTGGAGCGGATTTGTTCGGACCACTCTTTTCCTTCCATCAGTAATAAGGAGATTTTCTATCCCTTTCTGGCAATGTGTCAATAGGATAGCCTAGTCGATATTTTAAGTTGTTTTAAAATCGACACTTTGTTGGTTCGATGCTCTGTCCATGAGATCCTCTTTATGGTCCATGTCTCAGCACCATATAGGAAGTCAAAGTCAAAATATCTTTATTCTAGTAAACCTATTACAGGCATTTGTGACACGTCATAATTTATTTAAATTTAGATAGATTCTACTCCTATTAGTGGAAAACTAAGCAGCGAAGTGGTCCAAGGAGTAAGCTGTTAGCAGAAGACTAACAGCTTAGCAAATTCCAGTTACCTGTTAATGTTTAATCTGACTGAGAAAGGAATCTGCAAGGAAAACTCAGCTAAAGCTGATTTCTCAAATGAACCAAATACAGAATTACACAACAACAATAAATAAATATCTTTCAAATTCACCTGAGTACCTATAAGATTACAATACCTGGTACAGTGGTACCCCACCAGGTATTACAATATGGACAGAACCAGTAACAAAACGATTCTGGAACGTTTGCGGCTAAAGAAGGAAATCATCATGCGAAATTTGATCAAGAGAACATTAAGTAAAGATTGGGGTCATGGTCATACCTTATCTTTTTTTTTATTTCTATATAAACTGAATTAAGGTAACGTCCTCAAACCCAAGGGGATCAAATCGAAATATTACTTTTATTGGGTAAAGGCTTAGCCTCTTTATTCCTCATGTCTGGAGATATTTCACTAAATTTATTTTGCTAAATATGTACTTTTTGTTCAATATCGATTGAGACTTTGTGAGAATCAAGATAGATTTGATCATGATTAGAAAAACTCAAATTTTAAAAAACAATTTTCTTTATAAAACAGATAATTTTTTTACAAATATT
Organism: Tinea semifulvella; assembly: GCA_910589645.1. NCBI lineage: Eukaryota > Metazoa > Arthropoda > Insecta > Lepidoptera > Tineidae > Tinea > Tinea semifulvella. The sequence continues at coordinate 7,535,720 of OU342595.1, read as the reverse complement.
CGTTCCATTAAAATTTAGTAGTTACATTTAACATTTACTAAATTAATATAAAATCTGATCTGTCGCATTATTATATTCACCTATGTCATTATTAATAATGTTATTTCGAATGACTTTTAAAGATTCCTTATTTATTAATCATTTGCGTTTAATGAGAAACCTACATTACTGTTTGTTTAATTGTTGGTTACAAAGTGTTCATTAAAGGTATCAATGTCGAATGTAGATAAGTTCGCATCTACGTTATTGTACGGCAGGCATGTGGTTTGGTTGCGGAATGAAGTATTTATTTCTACTAATATTCATAATATATTTATGTCCAAATCAATTTACTATTTACCGTCCGACAAAAGCATTGATTGTGTTTAAATTTACTGTGGGCATTTTGTTAAATTAATCGAATTGTGGCATCGCTTTGGCGGTCTGCATACAAAACGGAAACGTAAAAAAAGAAGCATATGGACAAAATTCAAATAAGAGCACTGTGATAGTTTAGTCATGTTAAAAGTCAATGAAGAAAGATTAATGCACCAGATATAAGTCGCCGCATCATGTTACTAACTAAATGCGTCAGACCCGTTACCACTAATACCAACATGTGGAATCGTGTGGAATTCTCCAATATTAGTAATATGCCTTTATTTTCTAGAGGTCTTGCCCCTATTAAATCACGACCTTACTAGAGTTAAAAAGTAAAATTTGCGTAGTCATGAACTCTATTAAGTCATAATGAAATTAGCAGAACGTAAAAGAAAACCCGACGAAAGGCAGAATAAAGCGAATCAGCATCTCTGGGGTATAATGCAGCGAGTAGCTTACGTTTTTTCGTCGATGTTTTTGGTATTAAATAGAGAGAAAGTAGTGTAATAAAAAAGGGGAAGTTACATTCGTGAGGCGCTTTTACTCGTGGAGACTGGCGGGTTTCTTACGAACAAAGGGCGGCTTGTTTTCACTCTGAGAAACGGAGTTATGCAGATAAAATACGGGCATTTTATTCCGCAAAGCCGATGTAGAATTCTTTGGGCTCTCTATTTTATTAGCGTGTTGGTTGCTGTCTGACATTAATAGGAATGATTATGGGAACTGGTCTTTGTAATGTAACGGTTTTAATTTCACGTGGAAAGGGAATTATTATTGTTGGCTGAATGAGACATCCTTTGCCCCGCACATTTAAGAATACAGCTACTACTAGTGGCGGTCAAGGAACAATGGGCAAAATGTCCACACCTTTGTACTTATTCTAATTTTAAAAAGTAAGAAAGGAGTCGTGTCACGTGTCAAGTGCAAGTTTTTGTTATGTAAATTAATTTACTGTGGATATTGTTAGTCTAAAGTGGTGATGTTTTATTTAATGATGTGCTACAATATGAATAATTATGGAAAAGGATAAATTGGACTTGAAATATGAGGCACAAGTTGCATTTTATTTTTTGCTGTTTTCCCGCGCAACCAACGTGTTTGGGCGATAATGCTGTCAGTGAAAAAGGGAAGCATCAAATTCTACAACAACTGGAATTTGATGATAATATCATTAACTCATAATAAAGAAAGATATATTACGTCAGACTTGGTTGTATGGGCTTTGACCCTTTTTTTTTAAATTCAATTCATTTATTTTGCAAATAGGCATAGGACAAAAAGAGATGTATTCTGCACTTTTACACGTAAATTTTTACAATATTGATATAAAACGATATCATTTTATAGTACATATTGGTGAATCTGGAGCAGTACATGATAACTATCATTTGGAAAGAGAAACAATAAAATTATAAATACAGAATAACGCTTAACATTAAGCTGCTGTAGATATGCATTGTCACACTATAAGCTAAGACAGACACAATTATAAGAATATTAATGTCAATGTCAGTTAAGATAATAGCTGCTGTATATAGGCATTGTCATACTATAAGCTAAGACAGACACAATTATAAAAATATAAATGTAAATGTCAGTTAAATTTAAACTTTGCCTTCCCTATCACCTCATTCATCTGGTGAATCGCACAATCGCCTGACGATACGACCCCAGCCTAAAGCTAAGTCTGAGTCGTGGCTACGGAGTGAAGGCACTCGTTCGCCGAATTGCTTGCCTCTTTTTCCTATTTTAATTGTTTTTTTATTTTTAGCCTGTTTATAATTTCCTTTTATTATTTGTAATTGTAACCTGTTTTACTCCTAATATTATAATCAATTTAATTATATATATGTAAATAATATAAAATCTTCTTGGCCTATGTTCTACTAACTGTTAATATGTATAATAATAAAGAATGTGATTTTTCTTAAAAATAAATTAATGGAGGATAGGTTTGCCTTTAGTGCCCCTGACGCCTTCCCACTTGTTCTTGACCTCTAAGGACCCTGGCGCTGCTGCATTACAAGCAGAGAACCTCAAATGGCGGAAATACACTCAGCTTATAGGAAGATGTGTTTTTGCGCCATTTGGAGTTGAAACTCTCGGGCCGTGGGGACCAAGTGCACATGAAATTTTCAAGGCGTTGTCAAAACAGCTCGTCAACACCTCCGGAGACAAAAGAGCTGGGCAATATTTGGGCCAAAGGATCAGCATTGCCATTCAACGTGGCAATGCTGCTAGTATCCGTGGCACTTTGCCTATTGGCAGCGATTTGGAGCATTTTTTTTATTTATAACAGATTTAATTTAGTTTTTTCTCTATTTTAGTTATATTTTTATATATTAAGTAGGTTTATTTTTATTAATAGTAATTTGTATTTTAAAATGTAAGTTTTTAGTTTAATTAATAATTTAGTTTTTTTTTTTTATTAAATAAAAAAATAATACTATTATTCTTACTACCTCTGCATGTTTACTTAGCTCCATTGTGGATGTTGATTTTTATATTTCCTTAGTTGTTGCTGACACATCAAGTCTTTGTTGTCTGCCTCCATGGAAATATCCTCAAACACGCGATTCTCTTCATAATCCGGACAGTTTCCTACGTTATTACCTAAATGGTCTATGAATAATGGAATTTTAGTCGTAAAAGATATGAATGTTTTAACATGAGCTTTCAGAAATATTGAAGCTAGTTCAATTCGCATTTTGTTTCGCATTTCGCGACGTCTTTCTACTCGTATGTAAATACTACTGGAATCTATTATTTAGATGGTATTATCTTATGCCTAAGTGAGTTCTTGGCAGCTTTTACCAAATTGTTTTTCTGCAAAAATCTTATTAATGATAATGTAATTTTGTTTGTCTTATAAAGCTTGTTTACTTGTACTTGGATATGCATGTAATTCATAGTTGAAAAGGCATTATGTATTTATACTCTGGTGATTTAACAATGTAAAAAATATATAAATCCTATTTAAGTTAATTAGCGTTCCAAAAGATATATATGTTAGCAAGACCAACATAAACCCTTATTGGTTTTAGACATTTTATTCTTATTTTGCTAATAATGTTTTTTTTTTTTTTATGCTCTGAATATGTTCGTATTAAAGAATAAAACATCATGTTAAGCGTTATACAAGTATATACTCTTAATATACATATTTTATTTTATTTTATTTGGGTAACTTACAGCTAATACAATAAATTTAAAACTATGTTGTATGATGACTACAAGCTAATTAAAAGTTACCACACATAAAAGGAATACGAGTTAAAAAAATAAAAACCGAAAGTAATAAAAACTAAACTAAAAATAGTTATACATTTAAAGTTACAAAATTTGAAAATATTTTGCTCCTCACGGAATAAATACTATCACAAAATAAGTCAATGTCTAAATTGTGACTGCTCTAGGTGTATAACTATTCTGCCTATAATTGCTATAAGCATTGGTTAACAAGATCTATATCTACGCGTATTCCATTTTCAAGTAATATAGACCTGTAGTTCTTGAGATAGTGGATGATTAGAAACAAAAAAATATTTATTTACCAGCTGTTCTGATGCAAGACCAAGACCAATTTCCCACCCCTATTAGTATAGTATATTGCAAAAGCTTTAAAGTATTTATTTTCTAGAAAGATAAGAATAATGAGCAATTTATATAAACGTCAATTATGTGTACTTTTAACTGATTGGGTTAAAGATTGACGTGTCTCTCTCATTAAACGCAATAAAACAATGGCATGCCACCAATGATGAGTTCATTTATTCAGTTAATCACTCATGTGTTCAATTTATCAGTTCGTGCTGTCGTTTTATAGGTATCATTGTTCAGATAATAGCTTTCGCATACTAGGAACGAATGCAGTTAAAATGACCTAAAATATATTTAAGATTATTGTGTCTACTATATTCATTTTAAATATGCCTATTACACCAAGATACTTAAAAGCCCTTTTTTCTTAATGTAGTGTCCATGATCTAATACTGATTTGTTTCTTTACAGAATGTACAGCAGTAAACATAAAGAAGCTCGAAATACCTGCTTTAGTAGAAGTCGGTAAGGATTCAGTGGTTTTGGACTGCGATTATGACCTAGGAACTGCAACAAAAGACAGCGGACTTGTCGTGAAGTGGTTTATTAATGAAAATAATCTAGTGTACCAATGGATACCTCCTCTACAGCCGCAAGTTGTGGGACTGCTGAAGGATAAAATAGATAGGAGTTTTAAAGTATCAGGTACGTTATCCTTTTATAAAACTTTAATTTTTTCGCGTCAAACGTAAGTCGCAGCTGCTCCTATACCTATATAAGTATTTATATATACCTAGATATGCGCCTGCATATCTTTAATCCCGTTTTGAATACATGTGTGATACTTACAACCTTCCATTTCGTTCTTCACATAACAACCAACTTAAAATCCCATCCCACTCCTCTAGCAGATATTCAGATTCGTATACTGTGTGCAGCCCGCCAGTGGAACAAGCTACCACTCGCTATTAGACACGCGCCGTCTGTCCACGTTTTTAAGCGATTGGTCACTGCTTTGTATTTGTATATTTGGCATAATATCTATGTATATATACGTTTATTTATAAGTATGTGTGTAATTTATGTAACAATTTATGTATAATTGATTCGCTCAACCAGAGATAGTTAAATATTTCATATTATGTCATTATAATCGTCTACTTCTAACCCTGCACCCCACAATTTCTTATGTCGTTCTCCCAAAGGTTAGCTGTTTAAGAATACCTACAAGGTATTAAGCTCACCTATGTACTTCTTTTTATTTTGTATATTATAATGTGCAATAAAGAATTTTATTATTATTATTATGTCACTATAACAAAACACATTTTGGATTAGGCCAAGGGAAGTTTAGGAAATGTTATTTCATAGTAGCATTAATATACATTATTACGCCACAAAATATGCTGACCATTGCGAACGCCGCGCGGGTCTTCGAGCTTGCAATGAAAAAACATTTCGCTACAGTAAATAAAATAGCAATTTGAAATTACAAACAACCAAAGTTTCGTGACAAACGGCCGCAAAGGGAGAGAAAAGCACATTTTTTTATTCTATAGTAACTAGGTACATTAGCATTAAAACTCTATGATTCAGGGAGGCAACTGAGCCGGAACGAGTTATTTTAATAATATCATTTTGAAATGAAATTATTCTTTATTTGCTGTTGTAAAAATACAACGTAAAATTGTGTGCAAATATATTTACAATCATTAAGTGTATTTATATAAATTAAATTAATTAACTTACTAAATTACATACGTACATATCTTCACGCCGAATCTTTTGCGGGGTAGGCAGAGACAATTGAGCGCCACTTGTCATGATCACGACATACCTCTTTCGCTTCTTCGACAATTATCAATCTCTTCATACATTCCCTTTTGTTTCGATGTCTTTTTAATAATAATAATAATGAATGAAGTACCTACTGGTAATGTTAACGCTTTATTAACGCATGGCTCCGAAGACTTTCCAACTGATTTCGGACACGTGATAGTTCAACAAATGACTGCTCACGTGGAGGACGAAGTTTTTTAAATTATTAACATATAGTGAGGAAGAATCTCGTTAACCTTTGGTATTTAGTAAGTAATTACTCTTTTTCTCCTATATTTCCTAATTTTGAATTCCGTTCATCTATTGCAATACTTTTCCGGGTCAACATATATTCCCCACCTACAAGTAATAGCAATAACCGTTTCTGAAGACCCCCTTCGCCGTCTCCGCGCTAAATTATTCATGGCAGAGAACGACTGCTGGTGCAGATGCCTATTGCATTATGCAGGCCAGTAGCCAAATTCTGTTTGTTTACGCGCTAATGTTAAAAGTCATCTTTTACGAACGGACACTGTCAATGTCAAATTTAAAGACATGTTATTTGTAATTTTGTAGATTGTTTGTATTGTGGTGTTATCCGTGAAGCAGTAAGTCTTTCTATAGCATGAGCCAGTCTACAAATAAAATCTAGCGCACCTCCATCCTTGACACCGCATCAGACTGGAAGATTATCAAGGATATATATTTATATATATATTTATACATCATTATAGGATCCAAGATGAACTAGCTGTATCAGCCTTTAGGCTAATCATCTTGGTATTTTCTCGGAACATGAAAAAAGTTATTCTTATTGAACTTACCGTTCCGTGGGAATCAAATATTCAAAAAGACCATAACATGAAGTTAAACAAATGTTATGATCTTACATAAGAAATGATAAGGAATGGATTGAAGACCAGCTTTACGCAGTGGAAGTTGGTACGAGAGTATTTGCAGCAAAATCTTTGCACCTCTTACTGAAAGAATTCGGCCTAAGCAGGTCTACTGTCAATAAATTTATGGAAAGAGCATTAGAAAAGCTTCTAAGGTTAGCAGGAAGGTGTTTGTCAGAGCTCAGTCCCAGCGCGTCTCTCAGATTGGCCGAGACCTAGCCGCGCGACCAAGAGGAAGTCGCAGTTTCTGGCAACTGGCCAAATCTGTAGAGACCAACTTCTGTCGCTCCTCATTGCCACCTCTGCGATATCCGGATGGATCACTAGCCCACACCGCTAAAGAGAAAGCCGACTACTTGGGCAAACTCTTTGCGGCTAACTCTCGACTCGACGACGGGAATGCGCAGCCCCCCACACTGCCTTGTTGCGGCACTTCAATGCGCGATTTACGCATTCGGCAGTGTGATGTGCGGGCAGTGCTCCGATCGCTCGATGTTCGCAAGGCTAATGGTCCTGATGGTATCCCAACAGTAGTTCTTAAGAGGTGTGCACCTGAGTTGACTCCAGCCCACACGCGCCTTTTCCGTCAGTCATACTCCTCTGGTGTTGTGCCGGAAACATGGAAGGTGGCCAACGTGCAGCCCGTTCCGAAGAAGGGAGATCGTTCAGACCCTTCCAACTACCGCCCCATTGCCGTAACCTCAGTACTGTGTAAAGTAATGGAACGAATAATCAACGCCCAACTCGTTAGATATCTAGAGGATCACTCCGTAATACATGACCGCCAATATGGCTTCCGTCCAAAACGGTCAACGGGTGATCTTCTAGCATTCGTATACCACGTCTGGGGTGAGGCAATGGACAAATATGGTGAATCATTGGCGGTCAGTCTGGACATCTCCAAGGCCTTCGATAGGGTTTGGCACAAGGCTTTACTGTCCAAGTTGCCGGCATATGGTCTGCCCCCACGGCTGGTGGACTGGATAGCTGGCTTCCTACATGAGCGCAGCATTCGTGTCCTTGTAGATGGGAATGCGTCTGATCTCATGTCAGTGAACGCCGGCGTACCGCAGGGCTCTGTGTTGTCACCAACACTCTTCCTTCTGCATATCAATGATATGTTGTCTCTGGGCAACATTCATTGTTATGCAGATGACAGCACGGCTCACGGGCGGTATCTGAGTCCTCGAGCTTTGGTGGGCAACCAACTAGAGGAGTCACGGCGCATTATGACGGCAGAACTGGACGACACCCTCCACAAAATCTATTTGTGGGGTGTTCAAAATCTTGTCCAGTTCAATGCCAACAAGACCCAGGCTTGCGCGTTGACGGCCAAGAAGTCCCCCTTCTCTCCTCCCCCTACTCTTCAGAGCACCACGCTGGACCTACAACCCAGCTTCAACATTCTCGGGGTGGAAATACGCTCAGACCTTAGCCACCGGAACTACATTGAGAGCATCACCAAAACAGCGTCAAGAAAGCTCGGAATACTGAACAAGGTGAAGCGGTTTTTTCCGCCTTCAATTAGACTGTTGCTGTACAAAGCACAGATCAGATCATGTATAGAATACTGTTCTCACCTTTGGGATGGTTCCGCCAAGTACCTCACAGATGCTCTCGATGTCCTGCAGAGGCGAGCTGTACGAATTGTGGACGATGCCACTACATCTGGAACTCTCGAATCCCTGCAGCTTCGCCGAGATGTGGCTTCTCTGAGCGTGTTCTACCGGCTATACTATGGTGAGTGCTCCGAAGAACTCTATAACCTAATCCCTCCCTCTCCATTCCGCAACCGAACCACACGCACAGGTCAGAATATGCACCCACATACCGTAGTCACCATCCCTTCGCGTACATATAAATTTGGGGACTCATACATCTGTCGTACGATAAAGATGTGGAATGCTCTTCCAGCCTCTGTGTTTCCACTTTCCTATAATTTGGAGTCCTTCAAGCGAAGTGTGAAAAAGCATCTAGTCAAGCCGGCATAGTGTTAGGGACTGATGGCAGTTACGAGTATCTGACTTCAGTTGCTAACATTCATGGACCTTGCGCGCCACTTACCATCAGGTGGGCCCAAGGTCACATGTCGTGCTAGTATAAAAAAAAAAAAAAAAAAAAAAAAAAAAATCCAAGACGAGAAGGATGTCGAGCTTGCGACCGACAATAGGCTGTTTTACATAGGAGGCCTCCATTTTGTAACCATCCACCACACCGTTCCGTGATCTCCACTGTTGGAGGTGGGCCTTCCAGAATATATATCTGGAGAATTTGGCCTACACTCGCCACGCTGGCCAGACGGGTTGGCGAGGATCTGATGTAAATTTCTAATGATTTTTAACGATTCCACAAGTTGGTATTGGTGGAACCGGGACCGACGCGCGTGACGGCTTAACGTGCTCTCCGAGGCATAGGAACAGTGGTGTTGTAAATGTATGAAATTATCTAGCAGATTATAATAATAATAAAACATATTTTCAACAACATTTCTATATTGTATTATTATTAAAAGTTCTCAAGCTCTTTTATATATATGAGTATATGTATGTATATATATATACGTGTATAATAATATAGTTACGGGTTCAAGACTCAGCTTTACGCAGTGGAAGTTGGTGCGAGAGGAGTTCCAGCAAAATCTGGTTAAGTCGCAAGCCCGAGACACCATTATTTCCATCTCTTACCCACACACGATGGACCCGGCCCGCACGGTGAATCCTTGGAATACTTACAAATTTGTCTTCTTCTATAATTATATACAATTTTGCACCTATCTTTCAATAAGGTGCTCAAGTTGTACCAATGATTGACTTGGATAGAATGTCTAGCGGCATTATACTCGTTAGCCTTTGTGTTTGTGCATTAAATTTAAATAAATAAATATTTTGTCAATTTAACAGTTGCGGTTAAAAAAACAGACTATGGTTGCAGTTTGCTAGCGTTAGTTCGTCTCCGTTTTTGGATGGACAGGAATATATGATTAGGTTTTATTTCAAGTGGGGCCCATGATTGGCTGAGAACTCGTCAGACTTAATGTCGTGTGAATCTTTCATTGGATGAATTTAAAGCGAGTCGAGCAACTTGGAATGAGTTTATGCTGAAGTTATTATTACGGAGATTATTAACCTTGAATAAATCATTCGGTATTAGCTTTTCTAGGAGAGTTGTAACTATACATAAATTAGTTAAAAGGCGCTGTGGTGGCTCGATTGTAGGAACGCTTTTCTTAAATCCTATTTATTTCAAAACTTTATTGTAAAAAAAACAAAAGGCGAACGTAATGCCGCTAGGCATTCTCTGCCCGTTAACCTTTGGGACATTGGGATCATTTAATATTGAGTACGGTGCAAATAAATAGAATAATCAATAGTAATAATATATAAAACTGAAATATACATATAGGATTATTATAAAAATGTATTGCCAACAAGGTCGGTTCAAACCCCCGACACCACACCACCGTTCCCGTGCCTCGAAGAGCACGTTAAGCAGTTGTTCCCGGTTCCATTAATACCAACTTGTAAAATCGTTAATTGTCATAAAAAAAATGGCATCAGATCCTCACCAACCTATATATCTGGTGAATTTGGCCTACACTCGCCACGCTTGCCCGACAGCTTGGCAAGAAATAAATTAGTACGTTAATTTGGTCACGGACCAATCCGTGGATTTAGAATCGGAGGTACCGGGTTCGATTCCTGGACAATTTTTAATAAATTAATTTATTTGTGACATATATCGAGTTTGATACGCTAGAGTTAGCTAAAATTGGCTAAATGTAAATTCGCTTCTTTATAATCACAGTTTCTGACCACCCCGAACGGGATACCGTCGTCATGATACTTTACTTTTTAATATAACAAGTTTTCTAGCACATAATAAATGTGAATTATATAATTATGTCTCCATTTTTTGTTCACAAAATTCTTTTTGTTTTAGAAGAACCGCTAAAAGCTTTCCGAGCGTTAAGGATACTGAGACCCACGACAGATATCACGGGCAACTATACGTGTGTCGTCTCTACGTTCCTGGAAGAAGACAGACAGACTAAATCCATGTTAGTTTACAGTAAGTGCACATTTTTTTACACTACGAATGCATATATGACAGCATATTTAGGTTTGTCATTTAACAAATTTTAAAATAATAACAATTATGCTATTAATACCATGCATCGTAGACAAAGGAGCATTAGGAACACAATACAGTAGCAAGCATAAGACCACAAAACTATACAACAATTAAACGAATTTTCCGTCAACGGCTTGTCAATGAACAGGTTATAAAAAGCATTATTTTGGAAAAATAGTTTCAATTTTGTTTTAAATTCACTTGGTTGTAGTCTAGTTATAATCTCAGGTATAATGTAATTTTCAACGGCAAACCTTGCTTAAACTTTTTTTCAACCTGGTTTGTCTTATATAGATTTCATTCTTGTTTCGTAGGTTATGCTTAGTCAAACTAGAGATTTTTGGAAGTTCGCTTTCGCATGAACCTCCTGTAAGCAACTATATACATACAGAGATGTGACATAATCTTGGCATCAACAAAATAATTTCGTACTGTAGTTAGTAATAGTTTATTTTTTTACTGTTTTTTTTTTTTTAATTATATTTATTATATATATATTTTATGTATGTGTGTATAGTAATAAAATGTTGACAGTTGTTTTTTTTTTGTTAGTACATGTGACGATACTGGGTAAAAGAAAAATATTGGCAAAATGTCGCACTTAATCAAATTTTATTTAATTGTAGGATTTATGGGGCTCAGTGAAAAGATTTTATGCATTTATCTTGTCTATTTTTATTTGTTGGTTATTTTATATATTTTTGTTATGTCTTTTATTATTGTATTAGCTGTTGTGTGCAAATAAATATTTTCTTTCTTTTATATACGTTCAACACCAGATATGCACGATTTTATCACTAGTACAAGATCCGTACGACTTTCAGCAATCAAGCATATCTATTAAATACACAAACAAAAGTAGTGTTGCCCAAAGCAAGACCAAAACCAAGACCACGACTCGGCCATTATTGGTCTTGGTCTAAAATAATAAATAACTAAAAAATCTTTATTGCAAAATAAATATACATACATCACAATTTAGTTGTTACATAAGTTAGCATATAATAAATTGTATATAGTGACGAAAAAAGTTCAGCTGTGACATCTGAAATAGTCGGTGGACGGTGTTTCAGATGTCATTGTAGGAACTAGTACTTACAACATTTTATATTACTCTACATCATCATCATCATCATCATCAGCCTGTGTCTCTCCACTGCTGGATGTAGGCCTTCCCCAAGGCTCGACACTTCACACGATCTTCTGCCACCCTCATCCATCCCCCACCAGCGACCTTCCTCAGGTCATCTGTCCATCTGGCGGGGGGTCGTCCCACTCTGCGTCTTCCAGTACGTGGTCTCCACTCCAGAACCCGTCTACTCCATCGTTCATCGGTTCCGCGGCATATGTGTCCAGCCCATTGCCACTTCAGCTTGCTAATTTTAAAAGCTATATCGGTTACTTTGGTTCTTTGACGGATGTGAACGTTTCTGACTTTATCTTCTAGTGAAATCCCGAGCATAGCTCTCTCCATAGCTCGCTGAGTGACCTTGAACTTGTGGACCAGACCTACCGTCAGTATCCACGTTTCTGCACCATACGACATTACTGGAAGAACGCACTGGTTGAAAACTTTTGTCTTCAAACACTGTGGTATGTTCGATAGGAAGATGTGACGTAGCTTCCCGAATGCTGCCCATCCTAGCTGAATGCTGAATTAATCTACATGCATCAGAATAACTGGCAGAATAAGTGGAAAAACCTATTACAAATTTCAAGTAAATCAAACCAGTATAGTACTTACAGTATAGTTTGCGGACATAATCTAGAGTCTCACAAGGTACAATAAAAACATTTTTATTCATTTATTTAAAACTTTATTGCACTATGTACAAGGGGCGGGCATAATGCCGCTAGACATTATCTGACAGCCGAATGACAGGACGAATAAAGTATTTAAAGTGAACGGTGGGTGGAAGTAAAAATTAAATAAATTATAACTAAACGATCACATTGTAAGCAATAGCAACACTACTTTTGTTTGTGTATTTAATAGGAATACTTGATTGCTGAAAGTCGTACGGATCTTGTTGACCTATATGTATTCAAAAATGTATGACAAAGGTTGTAATAAAAATCCTATACACTCGTATGACGCTTTACATAATGTTGTATATATACATGACATAGTAAAAATTAAATAAAATATACTTATCTAAAAAAAAAGAGTTTTGCTTGAGTCCTTACTAGCAAAAAAGCAAGACTGCAAGACCATGACCAAGATCGGGCAACACTAAACAAAAGCAACTTACTTATTAAAATTTGTTCAACGCTTAAATATATATCACAAATTTGTTAGTACCCGCTTCAAAACTTGTTATTTTTAGTTTCATTTACAAACCTAATAAGACAATATAATTTGTGGTTTGTTACATTCTTGAAGTTCAAAAATGAGAGTAACTGTCAGATATAATACATCTATTTAAACTAGTCATAAAATCTTCCTATTGTAGTTGGGATTAATACTTAAAAAACATAGCTCTAAAATGAAATGTAGCAAGTCATATACCGAACATCCAAAGTAGAGTCGAAAAGAAATAAAACGAATGCATACAATGAGCTACACTTTGTGCCCGAGCCCTCACGAATCACCAAGTTTTTGTAGATTTTAATTTTTACTATTATAATTTTATTGAAATTATTGTTCGGGTACTTAGATAGGTTTTTAGATTGATTTATAATATAACAAAAATACGTGTAATTTTTATTTAATAAAATTTTATAAATTGGACTGGTAGGTAGGTAAGATAGAACCTTATATATTGTATAATATCTGTTACATGACTAGTTATTTTATTAATGAAAATAATTGTAAGCAGGTCGTTTTCTCCTGTAAATAAAATAAAAAATACTTTATTGCACAAAAACTTAAAATTAGTGTACATAGGCGAGTTTAATGCCAGATAGGCTTTATCTAACAACTGACCTTTGGGAAAGTGAGAAATCATGGGCAGGGTGCAAATAAATATAATACACGATACTTACTTAATTTAGTATATACATATACTACATAAAAAACGAACTACATATACTACACACTTTTAATATATAACTTATTATATACTACATACACAAATAAAATTATGTCAAAGTATCTATATTAACGTTTCCGTGCTCGAAGAGCTCAAACTTGCTAAGGTACAGAGACTTTCTGCCGTCTGCTTTACCCGAATTCTGCAATATTTTGGCCACATTGCTAGAAGAGGCGCCGACAATCTGGAAAAACTCTTAGTAAAGGGAAAGGTAGACGGTAAAAGAACAAGAGGAAGAAGCCCCAAACGATGGTCCAGTCAGGTGACTGACCACCTAAACATCCCAGTACACCAAGCCATCCACTGCGCCGAGGACCGCAACCACTGGAAACGGCTAGTGGATGGACTGCGACGGAGTCACGATCCCCAACAGTGGGGTACTGACTAAGGAGGAGGAGGAGGAGGATCTATATTATTATCTTGATGAGGTTATTTCCTGTTTATTTAAAAATAATGTCGTTACTAGACTTTTAAAAACATTGGCAGATGGTACTTGTCTGATAGCCAGCGGTAGCGTGTTCCACTGGCGGGCCGCCGACACAGTGAAGGAATCTGAATATCTGCTAGAGGAGTGGGAAGGGATTTTAAGTTGGTTATTGAAAGTAAAACGAATAAATAATAAATTTCAGGGCCTCTTTTATACCTATCCTTTTGTCAAAGTTAAAGTTACGCCGCATATCTGACGCAACGACCTCATTTCTACTACATTAAGTCTACTCGCATGCGTGTTCTGACATATCCACATCTTGCTTGGATACATTACTGTTGGCACTAGCATGGCATTATGTATGACGAGTCGAGCTTTGTCACTGACATTTTGACTAGCGATCAGTGACCCTAGGGCACAGTTAACACTATTTCCCGCGTTCACTCTTCTTTCAACATCCCTATCATACTTCCCGTCCGCAGTGAAAACACTGCCTAGATATATAACTTCATTTACTTAAGTCGGTAATTTATATATAAGTCAATTGTACGTAGTACGTTTTATGGATGTGTAAAACACTGCCTAGATATATAATTTCATTTACTTAGGCCGGTAATTTGTATATAAGTCAATTGTACGTAGTACGTATTATGGATGTACGGTTTATGTTGGAAATTTATTTTCTAGGTACAGGGAGAAATTTACATTTTGTTCAGGAGAAGAAATATGTATTTCTAGTAACGCTTATATGTGCAGCGGAAGATTTATACCCAAAGCCGGTGCTCTCAATTTTATCGCAAGGGTGAGTAAGTAATACTATAAATAATATATATATATATTATTTATACACTATATATATAATATAAAATACGCAACAAATACGCGGAGATCATCATTAATCACTACTCATGCCATTTGCAGTCGAAACGATGGGTCCGTGGTCCGAGGAGGCTCTGGCGTTCTCTCGTGAGCTTGTGGAAAAACTCCGCTTAGCAACGGGTGACCCTTTAGTAGAGAATATTTTGCTCAAAGGGTCAGTTTAACGGGCGAATGCAGCGAGTGTCCTCGGCACACTACGCCCATCGAACAGTTATAATTTTAGTTTTTTATTTTTAGTTTTATTTGTAGTGTAGTTTATTTTATTATTTAGTTTATTTAATGTTAGGTTTTCGTTTTAATCATTTAATATTGTATATCTTTTATACTATTTGTATATTACTTTAAATAAAAACTATAAATAATATATAATAAGGTATATCGCGTTAAAATTATAAAAATGCCTAGATTTTTCTTTACGATTAAAGTTCGTGACCCGACAATGTTTAAGTAGGTATTTTTATATATCATAAATTCTTTCTGATCACTAACTAACTGCCAGCGTGGTCTAGCGGTTATCTCCGTGAATTTAGACTCGGAGGTAACTGTTATATATAAAAAATGCATGTTTGCAGTTGTCGTAATGTATTTAATAAGTGACATAATAATATAAACAATCAGTTGCTAAGGAAACATCGAAGTTACTACAAAGAAATACTACAGTAACGGGTTCGATTCCTGGTCTGGACACAAAAATATTTGTTAATTTAAATAAATACATTTAATTATTATTTAATTTATTTGTAATAATTTTTGAGTTTGGTACGCTAGAGACATCGACTACTTTCCACTTGTCATAATTGGCCTATAGTAAAGTTGGCTAAATGTGAATCCGCTTCTTTATAAGCGTGATTTCTGGCCACCCCGATAGGAAAACGATGATAATGATGATAACTTCTTTAAAACTTATAAATAACACTTTTTATAGTTGCAACATTGTCTGCAACATTTAATTATTGTCAAATATCTTAGTGGTAGTAAAACATAGCTGATATTTCAGGTCGCGCCAATAAAAGCGTTCGTAACTTGTGGTTGTAAAAAATATCAACTAGCGACATCTTTGGTACAGTCAGGCATAAAACAGAGCAAACATCGTAGTTGAAAAATAAAACTATACCTTATTCAAAATAGCAAAAAATATTATGTAAACAACTTTTGAGAAATATATTTTCACTCTTTCACACTTACATATTACACCTTACACACCTACACTGTCAATACACATTCACATATACACTTAATATAATGATGCGTCGATAGAAATTTTTCATATTGTTTTATTTTTATGTTTATTTATTATATTTATTATTTATATATTTTTAGCCAAAGCTAAATAATCAAGGAGTATTAGTTATAATATGTATATATTTACAAAAAAAGTATAATATGTAGTTTATCAACCATCTAGTTTCCGTAACACAAGCCTCGTAGCTTACCACGGAAACTAGATGGCGCTGTGTGACCTGTCTGGAAATATTTATTATTATTATTTATTTATTATAAAGTATTTATGGGCCGTTAGTTGCCTGACAATAAACAATTTATTATTATTATTACCATCAAACTTAAAAGTAATTAAAAAACTTTAAATAAAGGTATAAGTATTTTAATTTGCTTAATTAAATTAAAATGCAAGTCGGAATATTTTGTACAACAATAACAATTTTATAATGTAAATGAAACCGAGACGAAATTTAAATTGTTCAATGAATGAGGAAAGAGGGAGGCAGGTAATGCATTTTGACACTTAATACCCGTATACAAGTAAATTCCATTAGCCTTTGTTCCCTAATTATATACATTTAAACCATAGACCGATATACATTGGTCTTTCGCGCCATTTTGCGCGGAGATGTCAAGTGCAAGTTATTGTTTTGTAAATTAATTTACTGTGGATATTATTGGTCAAAAGTGGTGTTATTTTGTTTAATAATGTGCTACAATGTGAATAATTATGGAAAACCATAAATTGAACTTTAAATATGGGGCACAAGTTGCAGTTTATTTTTTGCGGTTTTCCCGCGCTGTGGACTCCCATATTTTACCCGACGTGTTTGGGCTATAATGCCGCGAGTGACTCCAAAAAAGCATCAAATTCTGCAGCATCTGGAATTTGATGATCCCCAACTCGGTTATGAACTCTGTTATGAACAAATATTATGCAAATAAATTACGTGTTTAGGACTGATGTATTCTGTACAATGTCCTTTAAAGCCAATTAAAAAATTAAAAAAATTAACAGATATACATTTACTGGGCCATCAATACACCCGTGTAATATAGCCGTCGGATAAAACACCCTTAAGGTCACGTGTCGTTGTCAGACTATGGTCATATACGGACAAATTTCGTTAAGCCTAAAAATCAAGTTATTTATTACTGCCTCCGTGGTCTAGCTGTTAAGTCCGTGGATTTAGACTAGGAGGTACCGGGTTCGATTCCTGGTCGGGACACAAAAAAAAAATATTAATGTAAATAAATTTAAAAATAAAATTAATATTTAATTTATTTGTGATATTTCTCGAGTTTGGTTCACTGGAAACATCGACGAGCTTGCCACTTGTCATCATTGGCCTATAGTAAAGTTGGCTAAATGTGAATCCGCTTACTTATAACCGTGGTTTCTGACCACCCCGAAAGGGTAACGGTCGTGATGATAATGATAAAATTACTTTATGGTTCTTAAAACATAAACTGAGAGGCGTACAATTATAAAAAACGATTTATTCTACAAGTTTGTGTTTTTATTATTATAACTTATTAAGAAAGTCAGGCAAGCAGCGCAAATACGTATCTATAATCAAAGACTACGTGTTTGTGCCGTTTGCTATAGAGACTTTAGACCCGTGGGGTCCAAGCGCTAAAACATTTTTAAAAAACATCACTCCTTGTCTAATTGTCTGCTCTGGGGACAAGAGGGCTGGTTCTTTTCTCGCCCAGAGAATCAGCATAGCGATTCAGCGAGAAAATGCGGCCAGCGTTCTTGCCACCATGCCGTGCGGATACGATTTATATTAAAATTAGGTTTGTAAGTAGGTTTTTTTTAAGTTTTTTTGTAATGTCATATGTATATATTATATATTTATTTAAGTTCTTACATTAATTATGTTCACCTAAAATAATAAATATTTTATGAATATGAATATAAATAATTTAATTTATTCTAAAAAATATTTACAAAATATATAATAAAGTTAATACTACGGATAGGGATATAAGTCTCGTCCGCATGGAATGGTGGTAAGAACGCTACCCTCTTGTCACCGGAGGAGACGACATAACACCGCTGTCTTTTAAAAACTTTTTTGCGGTTGGACTCCATGGGCCCGGAGTTTCTACAGCAAACGGCACAAATATGTAATCTTTTAATATACTTACACAGCTTTATGCTGACCCCCTAAGATGCGACGCGGCGACCATTTTAACCTACTGTTTTGAAGAAATAAACTGTATAAATAATATAAAATATTTTTGCCTTAGGATCTAATAATCTATACTGTAACCTTATGTCCTTGTTACAAGTGCTTATACTTCTATTAGATAAAAAAATGACATTCAAAACAAACTAAACATTATAAAACATAGATCGCGTCCATATCGCACAAACACGTCGGGTATTCTATTCACAGTGTTGGGAAACCGCAAAGAATATATACTGCAACTTCTGTCCCATTTATGGAGTAAAATTTGTCGATTTCAATAATTATTCACATTGTAGCACATTATTAAACAAGATAACACTACTTTTGACAAACAATATCCACAGTAAAGTTATTTACAAAACAAAAAACTTGGATTTGGTGCAAATTACGGGAATTCAACTCAATATCATAATTTTAGCATCTAAATGTCTGTTGTTTCTAGAAAGCCACTGCCTCAATCCTCTACCCACGTGACCATGGATTCCTGGGGATTGTACAGCGTGACGACAACCGCCGTACTTCACGATGATGACGTAGAGGGTCAATTTGAAGAGTTTGTCTGCGATCTAAGACTGCCTCCAGCTAATTATTCAGATACCAGAAGCACTATTTATTATCCAGGTATGTACTTCTAAATAATAATAATTAATTCGTTTAATCAAAATAATAAAAACTAATTATAAATAAAACTTTAGGTATTTATGGTTTACCATAAATACCTAGGAAACAAAAACTATTCTACAAAATAAACTAAGAGCTTACAACATTTATTGTTGAACCTATAGGACATGCACAAAACATAAACCGGACTTTGTCGCTTGCCAGGAAGATCACTTGTGCAGCTCCTGATGCAGGCTGACCCAACTACAGATGGGCACAGAACGGCCTGCAGAAACCTCACAAGCGCTAGGCCACAAAACTTAACGGTGTGAGCTTCATCGCCGCAATCGTCGAACTGGACCAAGCCTCAGCTCCAGCCAAATGCCCCGGTAGTGGACGCTACTTACCATTCCTCAAAGGCATGAGTGAGAGCTCCCACATTCGCCGAACACGGCAAGACTCCAGCTCCAGCCGGTATAGGCATGAAGACGAGACAAACAGACATACTTTTTTAATCTTAGCGAGGCTACGACATCGCATTAAATTCGATCCTGTATAATACATTTGTAATTATAAATATTTATTATTATTATTACCCACGTAAAAATAGGGACAAAAATAAGGAAACCGAAGAAAGATCGACGAACCAGGTACATAATGTGGAAGTTGTGGGTAAAACGTGCCCTGTCAGACCAAGACTTACATATTACGTTCAAATAAATAAAACACTGGCTGAAGGTATATTAAAAAGCCTTCGCAACATAAGGGCATGTATGAAGAGGTTGATGAATGTCGATGAAGCAAAAGAGGTATGTCGTGATCGTGTCAAATGGCGCTCAATTGTCTCTGCCTAACCAGCAAGGGATCTGGCGTAAATATATGTATGTATGTACCCGCTTGAACAACTCACAACAAAAATAATGAAAAAGCAAGTGTTTAAAAAAGCCAAGTTGTGTACTTTTTTCTGATGAGCTCTCGTACTGGCAATACCAATTATGCAATTGATTTTTTTTGCAATCAACTTCATTCGTTGAATCTGTAGTCGCACAAAATCATCTATTGCAATGTTTCAGAATAGGAAAATTTTTCAATGCAACATCGTTTTTTTTTCTGAAGAATCTTTTTAACTAAAGCGGTGGTGGTCTGCTTTCTTTAATAGCTAGCAGTTCGACCACTTTTTTACATTACATACTTTGGTACATACATGGAATCATACAGTATTTATTATACAGTATTTGGTCGGAGAGGATCAGAATGGTGGATGGTGAGCGTCTTGTTGCGCAATAAAATAAAAAAATAATAATAATAAAAAATAAAATTTCTTGCGAACGAGTGCCTTCACACCGTAGCCACGACTCAGACTTAGCTGTTAAGGCACGCAGGGCCAACAGTGAAAGAGAGACGGTTTATAGAGTTTTAGTCCGTAGGCGCCTTGGAGTCTCCTTAGGAGCATGTCGGGCATGCGACCTCCCGCGGTGGCCCTTCAGGCTGGGGTCGTATCATTGTTGATTTATCGATCCCCGTGTTTAAAACATTAAAAAATGTAAACCAGCCTTTAGCTGTCGGTCGCCTCGAGACATCATTCATCTCATCTCTCTTTCCCATACATGATGGACCCAGCACCAGCACAGTGAATCGATGGCATGCTTAGAAATTTGTCTTTTTCCTGTGAGCGAACCCTCCGAACCATGCTCTTTTTGAATTGAAGAAAAGCACCATCACCGTTATTTACAGGTTCATTTTTATCAGAGCTCCTAAAACCCAGAGTCCTTGACCTCCACTGTTGGGCCTTCCATAATTTTCTGAAAAATTTGGCTTACACTCGCTACTCTGTCCAGACGGGTTGGCGTGGATTTGCTGTCATTTTTTTTTAACAATTATGCAAGTATGGAACCGGGACCGACGGCTTAGCGTGCTCTTCGAAGCACATAAACGGTTGTGTTTTAAATTTATGACAATTGTACGTCAGAAAAGTGTATTTATAAGTAATTGGTATACGCCAGGGTCCGAACCGACATTTCAGTAATGTTAAGAAAAGCATTCTTACAACCGTACCACAAACATTTATAGGTTAACAATAATTAAAAGATTGTTAAAAGCTACATAGTCCAAAATGAAATAACATCAAAACCCCAATCCATTCCTGTCAAATACCTGAAATATTAATTTGTCAGAGCACAAAGAGAATGTCAATACAATCGTGAAATTGCAGCGACAATAGTAATCTTTTGAAGGGTTACTCTGAAATTCCAAAGATACGAGCTTTCCGTCTGGTCTATACGATACCAATAAACGCAAGATTAAACATTTATCAGGGAAAGTCGATTTTCATTTTTTAAGTATCAGTAATGCCTTTCAAATATTCCTCACGGTCCATAGTAATCTGGTAAAGTGGGAAAAAGCTACGGAAAATAACTGTAAATTGTGTCGTGCTGCCATCGAAACTGCCAGACTTGTAGGGAGCGTTATTCTTCTAGAAAAGGGTTCTCTCGCATCGACATGATCAAGTCCTTGAAGTTATAAGTGAAGCAGCAATTCTTTCTATTGCAAGAGCCAGAACGGAACTGACTACAGATAAAATTTCGACCACATTTTTAAAGGAAGGGCAAAGTACGAAAACTACTTATAAAATACTTTCGGTCAAAGTGATGTCAGTCACAAGTCATTTAGGTAAAGTTTTCAGAGTGAGCCTTCTGATTTATGGTCTTTTATTATTTATATACAAAAAAATGTAGGTAAAATGTAAGATACAAAAATTTCGTAGAAAATAGACACATATATTACTTGGATTCCAGATCTCTGATAACAATGTTTGTTCTAGGGTTAATGCCCACAATACAATCTGCTGCTGTGGAAGTTGCGGAGAAACCCCAGGAGCAACATGCCAATTGTAAGTTAAACTAATATTGTTATTCGACCAAATCCAACTGACAACTATAACTACCCGAAGCGAGATCTATAGTTCTCTATAGTTCGAATTTTGTTTTGCTTTCAAACCAACAAGTTTAGATTAATTGTGTAAGCTCTAAAGTTTTTATAGTAGTTATTTGTATCTGAATTTTCTTTCTTGTATATTTTTAAATTTAGCCTTGGTTGTTTTTGTTTATACTAGCACGACATGTAACCTTGGCCCACCTGATGACGCGCAAGGGCCATGAATGTTAGCAACTGGAACTGATATCAGTCCCTAACACTATGCCGGCTTGACTGGGCATGACTGATCCCGAAACGTGTGGATACACTTTACTGGGTTTATCGGCACGAACGATGGATACTTCCCCGCACGGGCAGACTGGGCAAATTAACACCATCATTCCGCCTACCACCTATTATAATACTTTCAACGAGATTCTGCTGTAAATATCTATATATCTAAAGGTAAATGTCTGTGTGTGTGTTCCCTATGCATTGCAAAACTACTTAACCAATCGGAATGAAACTTTGGGAATATGTTGTGTGAACATCAGGGAAGGTTTCTGACATATTAGATTGCATAATAAGTAAATCTTAATACATAAAACAAAGTCAGGTTTGTTATAGGAACTTATAACTCGAGAACGGCTGGACAGATTTTCACGGTTTTTGATTTGTTAGATTTGTCTCCGTCCCGAATAGCAGAATAACTATAATTAAAATTGGAAAATTATAGAAAAATTTAAAATAAAAAAAAACATTTACCCATACAAAAAGAACTAATCTTGTCAAACAATGTTGGTTGTTAAATGTATATGAGTGCGTTCAGAAATTTACATCAAGCTTGACCATTCAATGACTGTTAAATGCGTTTTTTTGGAAATACTCTTTCAATATTAATTTTGTTTATTCACAGGTTGCTGGTCGTCGTCTACAAAACAAAATAGATTCACTTTATACTTTGTTCTATTATTATTTTACTGTACTAATAAGTTCAATTAAATTGTAGATTATTTTATGAATTCGTTTAAGTTCTTCATGACAAAATTAACGCAAAACTAGAAGCACAATGGGGTGTATCACGCAAAACCTTGAGTAGATGTTGCTAGCATTTGACACCAATGATGTTTCTAATTTTTTGGTTCTTTTTAACTATAATAATAATAATCGTTTATTTCCAATAATGTGTTATAATACACAATATTGTGCACAATCTAGCCAAGTTTAGTTAAATTATTTCATTCGGAAAATGAAATTAATGTATTTTCTAAAGGTGTTAATTGTTACTCAGGCTAATCTTGTTACGTTACCTGTAGCCCTATTCTGTTACCTAAGCGCAAACGTTAATAATGGAATCCGTTAACTATATATATATATCACGCTGCCTTCGTGGTCTAGCGAACTGCCTTTGTGGTCTAGCGGATTAGTCCGGGGATTTAGACTCGGAGGTACCGGGTTTGATTCCTGGTCGGGACACAAAAATATTTAATTATGTATTATGATTGGCCTATAGTAAAGTATGGCTAAATGTGAATCCGCTTAATTATAAGCATGGTTTCTGACCAACCCGAAAGGGAAACGGTCGTGATAATACTTTACTTTCTATATCACGCTGTTAAAGTTGATATTTGCACGGACGCTATCAAGGTCGAGCGCTTATAGAGTTGAGAATTGAATACTATTTTGTAATTATGACGCAACCTCTGAAGTAAATAACGAAATTCACTATTAACGTTTGCGACTAGGTAACAGAATAGGCCTGCTGCCTTAAAGGATGAATTAAGAAAGCTAAAAGCGTATTTAAAATGTAAAAAGGCTGAATTATTAGAATGGTAAGTTCGAGATCACCATATCTTTGGTATTGCTTGAAAAACGATGTGCACAAGTTTTGTATGCAACTGACGTATTAGGTACCATCTATCATGCGCCATCTACCGTGATAAAAAGGCAGCGATAAACCTCATTATGTTTATTATTATTTTTTGTACTAAAAAGCATTAGATTATTATTAATTTATTGTATTAATTTGCGTTTATTGTTTATTTTCGTAAACCCGTCTTAAAAATCCATCCTTATAATAAATTAAAGCTCAACCTTCGACAGAATTTCATTTTGTGTTAAACGTGTATTTAAAAAAAATGTATCGTGTTTAATTAATGAGCTTTTAACGTAAATATTATTGGGTAATTAATTTGTATAAAGATATTATTAAATATAGTTATTGTTATTTTTTAAAAATGTGTTTAAACTAATTTTT
The DNA here is from genome assembly GCA_910589645.1 of Tinea semifulvella. Lineage (NCBI taxonomy): Eukaryota > Metazoa > Arthropoda > Insecta > Lepidoptera > Tineidae > Tinea > Tinea semifulvella. The sequence goes on along the minus strand of OU342595.1, from coordinate 7,511,448 downwards.
AGGCTTAAAGCTTAAATTACGTTTTGTTTGTTAGCGATGTATCTAAATGTTGGTAAAAATAAGGGGGCCCATTTTTTTTACGTTTATTATGTAGGTACAGTCAGCAAAAGTTACACTAACTCATTTATAAGACTAATAGCTTTTTCACTTTGTATTAAATTCAAACTGCCTCCGAGGTCTAGCGTTTAAGTCCGTGGATTTAGACTTGGAGGTACCGGGTTCGATTCCTGGTCGAGACACAATAATATTTAATAATTAAAAATTATTTATTATTAAATTTATTTGTGATGAACTTGGTGACCGCTTCCTTTACCTCTTCATCTGTACTGAAGCGTTGTCCACTCAAGTGTTGCTTGAATTTCGGAAACAAGTGAAAGTCGCTGGGAGCAAGATCAGGGCTGTAGGGGGGAGCATGATCAAGCAATTTCCAGCCGAATTTGTCCAAAAGAGCGGTGGTCTGTTGAGAGATAGCGATAACCAACTTTTTCGGTCAAAATGCTGCCGATGGTTTTTTCCCAAACCTCAGGAACCTGGTCAGCCAGAGTTGGGAAACTTATTTTTTACTTGCCCCTCGTATTATTAGTCAAAGTTTGTACAGTTCTCCCAAAGTGATAATGCGCATAGAAATCTTCGTCACTGTTCGGCAACGGTCGTATTCCCCGAGCGTCGGAAGACGATATGTATATAGAGTGGTTAAGTGCATTTTCTTCATGCATATTTTAGTAGAATTATGTGTAATAAACTAATAAAAACTAATAAATAAACTAATAAATTAATAAACTATTTAAAGTTGAAAAGATAATTAAAGTTGAAATTAAATTCACCTTTGAAAACAAAACCAAGAACGGTGTGTAATATCAGCTCTATATAATTCCACTCAGAGAGAACACATGCAGTCACCGACCGCCCGAATTGTTTTCGATTGTGTACACATGATATTGACTTCTATTTCTTTCGAACAAGGTGCAAAATGCAAGTGCAATGTTTAGGCTCTTACGATTCAATGATTCGGGTGTTTCCGGGAATACGACAATTAGCGAAGATCTGTATGTGCATTATTAATTTGTGAATACTGTACACGCTTTTTCTGTTAAAATCTGATGCCGTCACTATGTCACTAAATGACAACGATAGAATGTAACTGTGGATAACTAAACTTTAAATTTAATTAAATTAACACTCGGCAACTCTATTCAGAGTTTAGTTATCCACAGTTATATTCTGTCGCTGTCATTTAGTGTCAGGAACGCATTTTCTCAGCGACTTGACTGTAAAGAGTTATGTTTAGATGGTCCAACGTAATTTTTGCTGACTATTCCTACACGCCAGGCTATTTTAAAATAATTGTAAATATTAGATAGATATAAATCGTGATTTAATCTACTTATTGTAAGCGATTATCCCTAATGCTATGAATGTTCAATATTGTTGTAAATTAGCTTAAGAAATAAAATCTGTGATATATTTTAGTTGTATAATTAATCTTAGTTATTTTAACTTTTCATTGTTTATTTTAACGGTAAATTAACGTTTTACTCGAGTCCAATAGCCAAGACATAACTCACTTAACCAAGATATTGTGCCACTCCAAATGAGCATGCCAATCCAATAGGAAATGCAAAGTCGTTCATAGGTTTATGTTAGTCAGTTTGTAGTACATTCAAGGCGTAAAATAGCTATTAGTGCTAGGTTTAAAAATGCATTAAGGTCATAGCTTATTAAAGCCACCCGGTAAACAGCATCACCTCGCTCTTAGCGGTTATTTATTTATTTTAAAACTTTATGCACTAGGTACACAGGCGGACTTAATGCCGCTAGGCATTCTTACTAGTCAACCTTAGGGACAATTTAGAGCATGAGGCAGGTGCAAAATATAATAGGAGCATTTAGTTCTGTAAAAAAAAAATAAAAAAAAAAATAACTTAAATACTAAATCTAATATACTATATACAAAACTATATACTAATCAAGAGGTATACACTAAATTGACTACATAATATCATTATATATAAATAGAATACATATAAATAATAATAGGTACATACATATTTATATAATACTTACAGTTACTGAGAGCTATTTAGGAAACCTGTAAAGACCATTTTTTTTTAAGAATTAAATAACGATCTGTTTGGCGCTTGTCGAACATCTACAGGCAGGTTATTCCACAAGTTTGTGGCAACAACTGCAAAATAGTTGGACATAAAGCTAGAATGATGGGAAGGAATAAAAAGAAACAGAGTTATGCGATGACGTTTTACCACTTGGTAATAACTTGCTGCTCGAATTGCCTTGAGTTAACCGCGAATAATTCAAGCGAGGACGATTCGTAGGCGTTGCGCTGCTCCTCGCCCTCTTCTGCCAATCGCTGAAAGACTAATCCAGGTTGACTGGTTGACCACGAGGACCATCTGTCAACAACGAGTAGACCCCAAACGATGAAAAAGTGCTTGTCGGGTCCTCCTCATTAGTCGGTACCCCACTGTTGGGGATCGTGACTCCGTCGCAGTCCATCCACTAGCCGTTTCCAGTGGTTGCGGTCCTCGGCGCAGTGGATGGCTTGGTGTACTGGGATGTTTAGGTGGTCAGTCACCTGACTGGACCATCGTTTGGGGTTTCTTCCTCTTGTTCTTTTACCGTCTACTTTTCCCGTTACTAAGAGTTTTTCCAGATTGTCGGCGCCTCTTCTAGCAATGTGGGTACACGATCTCTAATGAGCTATTTAATTAATAAAAAAGTAAATCCCTAATATATGACACAACAGCAAATACATTTTAGAAGTAGAATAGATAGAATTTTAATGTTATTTCGGAAGTCCATTTTGTCAGAAGCGTTGTTAAATCTTGAGCTACGGTGACTTACTGGCTAGGAACGCGCCACACGATGCCACATAGACAAACCCATCCAATATTGTATATATTATATATATAATGCCAATATTGTTTGCCAGTTAATATTGGCTATTGACCTCGTGTAAAATCCGCATAACTACCAGTTACCGTCAAACCCAGTATTCTATTTATCTTTGATATTCGATTCATACATAAAAGGTTTGATGATTTTGAATAACTCTAGATATATAGACTATTATTATTATAGACTATAATTAGTAAACCGTTCAATATAGGTTAGTAAAGAAAGCCTGCATACCTAATACCTAACATCAAGCTTAAAGGTATAATTTATGAGTATGCAAGTAGTTCAAAGTCGACTGCATATTCGTTTTAAGTTCCGCAGCACGATGTGGTATAGGTACCTATAGTATATTTTTCAAGAACCAAAGCAAATTGTAAACAACAAAGTTACTAACACAAAAGAATATCTATTTCTGAAACGTAATAATAATAATAATTATTATTAAATTAGAACTTTCTAAACTAATCATTTTGATTCTAATTAGATCAAGGCAATCAAGGGCGCGGTGGTGGCTCGGTTGTAAGAACGCGTTCCTTAAATCCTACAAAGGTCGGTTCAAACCCACCCGACATGTACCAATGAGAAATGCACTTTTCTTACGTACATTTGTCATAGATTTACAACACCACCGTTTCCGTGCCTCGGAGAGCACGTTAAGCCGTCGGTCCCGGTTCCACTAATACCAACTTCGGAATCGTCTTGTGGAATCGTTAATAAATTGTTATTATAAATTGACATCATATCCTCGCCAAGCCGTCTGGCCAGCGTGGCGAGTGTAGGCCAAATTCTCCAGATAAATGTTCTGGAAGGCCCATCTCCAGCAGTGGAGGTCTAGGACGCTTGTTCTAGGGGCTGTAATGATGAATGATGAAAATCTTGAAACAATGTCTCTAAATAGCTGCTAATTGCATTTTTGGTTGGATACCTTTATTATTTAAAATAAAAACATTTAACACTATAATAAATTAATTTTTTTTGCAACTGCAAAACATAAGTTTCTTATAAGGCGTATTATTCATCATTATCATCATCACAGCTCCTAAAACACAGAGTCCTAGACCTCCACTGTTGGATATAGGCCTTCAAGAAATTTCTGGAGGATTTGGACTACACTTCCCACGCTGGTTTGGCGAGGGTCTGTTGTCAAATTATAATGACAATTTATTAACGATTCAACAAGTTGGTATTAGTGGAACCGGAACCACGGCTTAACCTGCTCTCCGAGGCACGGGGACGATGGTTTTGTAAATGTATGACAAATATACGTAAGAAAAGTGTATTTCTCATTGGTACATGCCGGGGTTCAAACCCTTATTTTTTAGGAAAGTGTTCTTACACCCAAACCATCACCGCACCGTGTGTAAGTAAATAAATATTTAAGTTTACACGTATATTTACTCATTATTAGACAATTGAGCTTTAATTAGAACATAAATATTATTTTGTTTACAGTCTCTTTCAATGTTCGGTGAATAGACTATAGTGCCTATACAAAGTTTATAGTTTAAATGCAAATAAAAACGTCCCTGCTATTAGGTAATTAAATAAAAAAATACCTACTGTATTATTATTTTAAAATATTGTCGACAAACTGTTTCTTTTTTCAATTAGGCTTATACAAATACCGCTAAGGTTTATGGGTTTAAAGGTTTGATAAGGTCGGGTCAATCGTCTGTGGGAAAGAGAAAGGAACAGAATGGTGTTTTTTTTTTATACTGGCATGACATGTGACCGAATGTTATTAACTGGAATCAGACACTCATGCCTGACATCAGTCCCTAACACTATGGCATGACGGCAATTCGAGCCTGATACCGAAAAGTTTGGATCACTCTATACCTCTTTTTATTGCGCTACAAGACGCTGAACATCTACCATTCTGCACCTCTCCATACCCAACTCTAAAATTTATTTGTGAGGAAATTAATACATTTCTTAGATTAAAAAATATTTGAAAATATCTGACTGTGCGAGCAAGACGGATTGCATACCCTAACACTCTTAAAATTTTCAATATACAAATTTATTAACCCACATTTTTACTTGTACATAGGAATAATACAATTATAAATTGTCTGTAATAAATGCTGTAAATAAAAGATATTTTTTTTTTATAAGTGTTTTATTTTTTTAATTTTCCGCAAAGACTCGATGGATCCACGATAAATCCATGTATAGGTAAGTATACAGGGTGTTTGGAAGGGAGCTGTACATACGCCTAGGGTAGAAACTAGGGATAGTCTGCTACCTACCCCCGCCCAATATATTGACCTTGGCCTCAAGGTTTTTTTTTAATTTATTTTTATTTTTTATTTGACTTTTTTGTGATTTTTTTACTAAAACTACCTGTAGCTCAAAATCTATCCATGGGACCGGTCTGCTAATGGTCTTGTTTTAATCGTTAGAGTCTTAGGGTCCTGCAAAAAATATTTTACACCAGAAAATTGTGGAGAAGAAAAGTTATGGGGCCTGAAGTACCGTAGTAAGGTAAAGAAATAATTTTAAGGGCAACTTTCTATGGGGTTTAAAAAAAACTAACAGGGTTGGAGTTCTTCTGATTTTTTTAAAACATCCTCAGTCCATGTCCTTTCCACGATATGCTAAAAGTGTAATTATCACTTTTAGTTTTAAAGTTATTTTCTGTCATGATTTGCCTATAGTAAAGTGGGCTAAATGTGAATCCGCTTATTTATAAGCGTGGTTTCTGACCACTCTGAAAGGGAAACGGTCGTGATGATACTTAATTTTACTTAATAATTATTTGGTTCTACAACATATACGTGTCCGGTCCATTACGATATAAGCCTATGACGTTAAAGGCTATATCGATTTCCACGTTTGGGTCTTTATCTAACTAAATTTGTAGACCAGACCCACGGACAGTGACCACGTTTCTGCACAGTACTGGAAGAACCCACTGGTTGAAAACTTTCGTCTTCAAAGTCTGGGGTAAGTTTGATGGAAGATGTGGCGCCCCAAATGCCACCCATCCTATCTGAATGCGTCTATCGGCTTTTTTTTTAGGTTGGCTATGCCTAATTGCATAGTCTGTCTAAGGTAAATGTAATTCTGCATAACTTCGAGCATGATCTAGGTATGACATGGTCTTTAAACATGACTTTTTAACCGACTGCGCGACGTTAAGAAGCGTTATGTTTGTTCCGTTGTGGCACACTGGAGACCAAACGCATAGGCCAATTTTAATGATGCTTTATGATGCATTAATCGATTCGTCTTCATCACGCGAGTGTCACTGAAAATATGACATAAATTTCGTTAAAGCTAACGCTTCTCTCTCTCGCTCTACCAATATTGTGTAAAATAAAATAAAAAATGTTGACGAACTAAGTATATTAATTGAAAATCATGTTGAGGTTATTATTTTTATTTTTCATATAGAGTGACTATTTAGGATCTATAACTATTTAAAGTTGGTTAGCACCATTATCATTCAAAATTTCAATGTAAGTCTACACCTACCTACCTTTAATAAAGATGTAATAAAGTTTAGATAATTGTAATAGGTATTGTGGATTAATAAAAAAATATTTAATGACAAATATTGTATAGGTAGATTTTTATTTGCCGCCAATACTTACATACCTACAATACAAATATCGCTTTAATTATAATTTACACTTCAAATTAAAATTTAAACTGCACATTTAAATTAAAATCACAAAATATAATGAATATTATTATTATGTTATTATAATTATGTCGCACTTATGTATTTACTTATAATTATATAATGGCATTGTCATATTATAAGCAAAAAAAATATATGTAAAATACCAAAACAAATATATACCGCGTGTAATTGTCAAAAGAGCAGATTTTTTTAGGCCTCAGATGTCATTGGTTGGCCTCCTTTTGAAATAAAAAGGTCACTTTTTTTTAAATAAAATTATTATCCAAAAAACATGACACTCCTGCAAGGTGAATAAGACCGCGCATGAAAATCGCGATATCCATCGTCATAAATACCTAAAGGCTGGGGTGTTATTATTAATTTGATCTCGCCCACAGTCGAGGGACGAAATAGTAAGAGAAAGAATTAATGAAGTCAGCTACCTACTTGATTAGGCTCAGTATGAGTAGTGATATTTTTAGGAAAACTTCTCTGCACCGTAACTTCAGATTTTATTACTGAATAATTAAAATAAAAAATACGTAGTTCTTTATATTAATTCTAGATTATAATATAAAAATATTTGCTCTTTAATAAATTCCACGCAGTATACGAGTATAATACACAAGAGCAGATATAGGTTTAGCCGCTGTATTGTTTTACCCTATTATGACGAACAAAAAATAGTAGGTAGTAATTTTAAAATATTTTGCTTTCAGTATTTTCTGAACAATGTATGTAAGTCGTATATCTTCTGAGTGAGTAAACATAATACTGAGCTCAGTGCGCTGTCCGAGTGGCCCCTTCTGATAACGTCTGATGCGATGCATATTTAGAACGCAAAATATATCATAGTTGCCAATGACATTCACTACTAGACGAGCCATTGTCCGAAACAGTGTTTTTTGGCGATTCATTTCATTTAGCAAATTTCCTGAATAGGTTTTTTGAAACATCAGAACGACCATAGAATTATATTTTTTCCACTGTTGTTTATAATATAAAAGGGCTGGCAGTTATTTCTCTCAAAAAATTATTATTTAAATTCAGAGGGAAGGGAGGTAGGCCTATGCCACAGCAATTTAATGTATTTATTCCCGTAATTTCTTTTTATTATTTATTTGCGTAATAAGTTTTGTATTTTTTATTTTTTTTAAATGTAATTAGTATAGTTTCCTATTTCCAAATAATTTTAGGTTTTTCTGTTTTTTTTAGTTAAAGTTCATTTTCTTTGAATAAAATCTATACCATTGTTTATTAGTTTTTTAAATTTATTACTATGTTTTGGTGTCTGTGACCGTGCTGTTGGATAGGAATGAATACATTTTTTAATTTTTTTGACTAATTTAGATTTTTATCATTTTTAATTATTTTTTTATTAAACGGAAAAATTTAGATTTTTGTCTATATTTGTCTTCTATGTTTTGTCATGGCTTTGTATGCACTTTTTTAATTGGTTGTTATAAATATATATATATTGTGAACTCATTTATGGTTTTATCTATTGTTCACAATTAATATTATTGTAATTATTATTATATTGTAATTTCTTGTAATGCTGTTGGTGTTACGAATAAATAATGGCTTAACGCTACGCTCTACGACTCGAACCACTCATAGAAAACAAAATTGATAGCGCCCTCTACAGCAGCGGTTCGAAAACTGAAACTAGGATCTCGATAGTTATGCGTCTTTGCGCTTGCGCCTATTACCGTTTCCCGACCTGTGTTGGTTTTTTGTCCCGAGACAGAGGGACCTCACCGCGACGGCGTGAATTCTTTTCTATTTAGCTTTTGAATTCTAGCTATTTGATCCGGCATTTTCTAAAAATAAAAGCTTGTCCAATAGTAGTTAAGATATATGTCTCTGGTGAGTTTAATCCTTAAAGTCAACGGTACGTTACGACACCCCTCGTTTGTATAAGGTATGAATATTGTAGCTCTACCAAATTTTGTTCAAAACTATTAGGAATATCATTAAAATTTATCGCACCTATTCATAAACTGTTCTTTTTTTTTTATAGAGTGTTATTTATTATACAAATTTTATACCTAATTATCTCATCGACATCGACGACATGACAGAGCGATAATTTTTATAAATATTAAAATTAAAATAATAATTCCGGTTAAAGTCAATCGCGTAGGAAAGTGTTTAGTTTTTGTACATTTGTAATTCTATCGAAAATAGAATCCTCTCCGTAACAAATAAAAGCAACCACATGCAACCGCAGGCGTTGGATAATCCTGTGACTGCAAAGACAGGTTACATTTGCAAATGTACCCGTTACAATACCTACTGTATTATTACAGAAGCTTATAGTGACACTTAAAAGGATCAAATATTTAAGAAGTAATGTGAAACGTCAAACTGAAGAAAACTGCAGGACTCGGAACACTTATGACTAATTTTCGAGCTCAATTTACTGCGTATTTTTTTAATACTAATTGTTGTAATATTCTGTATCAAAATCGGTTCGAAGACTGTTTTTAACATTTTTTGATATCCCACGTAGTTTAGATAGTAGCCATTCATGCCCACACAAAATCATTCTATATAGACTAGACTAACATATTGCGTTAAGCAAACTATCACTGACACTTTCGTTAGCTTATTTTAAAAGTAAAAGTAAAGTATCATCACGACCGTATGTATCCCTTACAGGTGGTCAGAAGCCACACCTTTTCGAATAAGGAGCGAGTTCACATTTAGCCAACTTTATACGCCCATCATGAAAAGTGGCAAGCTCGTCGATATCTCTAGCAGACAAATGAAATAAATAATTTTGTCCCGGCCAGGAATCGAACTCAGTACCCTTGTGTCTAAGGCCACGGACTTAGGTTAGCATATTTTATTACTTAAATGGTAGATTTTATTCAGATCGATAAATATCACAAATGAAATAAATTATTTTGTCCCGACCAGGAATCGAACTCAGTACCCTTATGTCTAAGTCCACGGACTTAGGTTAGCATATTTTATTACTTAAATAATAGATTTTATTTAGATAACCGATCTGTGAAGGTCGCTCTAGTACTATTAGTACATTAAGGGGCCGTTCCATCTTTTTTTAAAAACAGATCTGCAGCCCTATACTATTACTTAAGCGCAAACGTTATATAATGGAATCCGTTAAGTATATAAGTATATATCACGTTATTAAAGTTCATATTTGCACGGCCGCTGTCAAGGTCGAGCACTTATAGAGTTGATAATTGAATAATATTATGTAATTATGACGCAATATCTGACGTCAATAACAAATCCACTAACAACGTTTGTGACTAACAGAATAGTGAAAATGTTGGTTAAATAAATAGATTGATATGGCAATCGCACTAAACAATCTAATTTAATATAATATGTATTACTTGTGAGGCACATTGTGTTTTATGCGATGGTCAAGTCAATCTTAAATATAATATATTTTTAAAATTGATATGATCACTATAAGAAGACAAATTTCTAAGCATTCCATTGATTCACCGTGCGGGTGCCGGGTCCATCGTGTGTGGGTAAGAGATGAGAAGAATGGTGTCTCGGGCTTGCGACCGACAATAGGCTGGTTTAAGAAAAGGAGGCCTCCTTTTTTTCTATTGCGCGATAATACGCTCACCATCCACCATTCTACTTCTCTCCCTACCCAACCAAATACTGTATGACTCCGCTAATGCCGTCTTGGAAGCTCGTTCCATAAATGTATTGACGGCAGACCTGCTTAGGCCCAATTCTTTCAGGCTAATTACGTAATAACTTAAGACAGAAGGCCCCTTAAGTAAGGGTCTAAATAAATTGACCGACTTGTTATTACGGTAGAAGTTGTGAGACTGTTTTTTCTACAATTTTAATGTTTTGAATGGGATTATATTTTCCACGACAAATATGACAATAATTCCAATAGGTGTATAATACAATATCTCGTCTCAACAAAATGTTAAATGAAGTGGAACTACAGATATTTTTTCGTTGAAAATCACCGAAACGTACAAACACTGAAACATTATCTTAGATTGAATTTGGTTGGGCGGGCGGGCAGCCTCAGACAGTACGGCCGTCCAATTTAAAAACCTAGACTGTTGAAAAAATAAAACTTCCCAATAAACTTATTAAAAAACATACGAAGAGCGTACAATATTATAAACCCCTTTATTAAATGTTATACATTGATACATATCATAGTTGGAATTTGGGTCAATTAAAAAATCTTGCACGAAATAAATGATTTTGAAATTAGTACTTTGGTGAACGTCTTTTTAAACTACTATGCGGTAATATTTTAATATCGTAAATAATATGAAATATTTTTGGTCTCAAACAGATTATACTTTTGTACATTAACGCCGCACGTGATCTTGGAGAACTCTGAGAACATTTAAAAAAAAAACGTAATCCATTATTAACTATTTCTTCATGATTTTTGAAAAATGACAATTTTTTGTAGCATCTCTACACAAAAATAATTTTTTTTCTCAAAGGCGCTAAAGGTTGCTACATTTTTTTTTTCGAATTACAAAAAGCGTTCTCGTAATCCGTCTATACATATCGGATGACATCATTTTTAAACAAACAGTGTATAGGCGTACTTTAATGCTACCGCTTTTTCATTCGGTTCAATGTTTTTGTTTTACATTTTAACGTTCACCATTTATCTCAGGTTCCGTCAATTTTAAGGTTATAAGGAACTAAAAGAGTATCCAAATTGTCTCAGAAACTCAAATACCAAGAGTCATCCGGTTGCTTTTTCCAGACTGAAATTACTCACCATTGCCTTGAATATTAACAATTAACGGATTTGTGTATACAAATATTTTAATAATCCGAAGTTATTTTTTTACAATGTTAGTTGCCGTGTTTTTAAATTGGATAGCCGATTATTTTACAAGCTATTATCGTACTGAACAGTAATCCCAAGAGATTGTCAGTAGATTTGATCATTTTACCATTTGACTCTACCAATTATTTATTTAGTATTGAACAGATCTTTATATACTACGTGTAATTGTCAAAAGAGCAAATACTTTTTCAGGCTTCAGGGTAAATAAACACTTTTTAATGTAAAAATCTATGTCCGAAAAACAAAACACTATTAATTGATCTCACTTATAACTGAGAGACGAAATAGAGAGAGAAACAATTACGTAAGTCAACGTTCGCGCGATCGTCGACCTCTCTCTACCTACTTGATTATAGTCAGTATGAGTGGCTATATTTTTAGGATAACTTCTCTGCGCCGTAACTTAAGTTATTATTAATGTGTGACTAAAATAAAAAATACATAGTTATTAAATTTTATTCTAGATTATAATATAAATACATTTGCTCTTTAACAATTTTCACGCAGTATAGGTATGTCTTAAGCTTGGTCAGTATCTAAAATTATATAATATAGCTTTTTAGCTAGCAAAGGGATCAAATAATATGTATTATTATATTTTTATTGCATAAGTACAACAGTTTTATAATACAAGTTGTTAGTACAGTACTTATGGCTATTTGTTAGTCGTACAAAGGGTGTATTACAGTAGACTTGCTAACTCGACACAAACATAAGATAGAGCAGGCATTAGTTGTTTGTTATTTTCGTTTAAAATGTTTGTTACATTAATTTGTACACCATCTGTTGTGTTCTTCTTTTGTTGAAGAAGAACGTGTTTCACTCTTCCATAGCATGATGGTCGGCATATTGTCTGTGAAAAAAGAAAAACAATTTTAAAGCGCCCGTCCAACACTATTACAAGCAGTGACTCTCATATTTATTTATTTATAAACTCTTATTGCCCAAAATAACTTTAAAAGTAATGGACAAGGGCCAAACTTAATGCATTCCGGCATTTTAGAACAGCTTATCTTTGGGAGTATGGCAGAGGATTTCGGGTGCATTAAGATATATAAGAATACTATTTACTCAAAGAAAAGAAAAAGAAAACTACTAGCACGACATGTGAACTTGCGCCCACCTGATGGTAAGTGGCGCGCAAAGTCCATGCATGTTAGTAACTGGAATCAGACACTAATGACTGACATGTGTCCCTAATACTTCCCCGCCCCGGCAGACTAGGCAAACTTCGCCTACCACCTATTTAAACATGATATACTTAAAATAAAACATATATACCTAATTATGTACGAATTAATTCGGAGACGTTTAATTTCTTTTAATTCTATGGAATTTCTCTTTGATTCCCATCTTGTATATACTCGTATGTATGATCATATTCTAAGGTCTGTGATAATGATGAAATAATAATTATTGTAATTTATTTATATTACTTTGTTGCTTTAAATAAACGTCATTTCGCCTAAATCATAAATCAGATTTTAATTAAATTTAGTAACTTCCATTTCTGTACCTGAACATGTGAAATACATTGTACAAAGTTTCGTAAATAAGTTGTCCGACTGAAAGGGTAGTACTCGAGAAGGTGTCGAATTCAAACAATTACAAAAGCGAATCGATTCGCTATATTCGAATGCAGGCTTTGTTTGCATTGTCGAGAGGCGGATGAGATCGAAATTGGATACTGATCTCGCTGTAATTCCACGAGACGGATCGATTTTAAACCATGCTGATAAAAATACTTTGATGTAATCATTGCTTTACCAACCCATCTGGCCAGAACATGATCTTCAGCAATATGTTCTCTTCCTGGCTCATCTTTTGCAGTGAAAGTCTAGGTCCCAGATATTTTAGAAGCTTTAATGCAATATTGATTTAGAATAAATACAAGAAAAATACTGTCTGAAAGAGGAAGTATGACAAACTTGAGGATAAAGATTGATGATGAAACTTTAGAACAAATCAATGAAATTATATATCTGGGTAGTGTTTTCACTGTGGATGGGAAATATGATAAGGATATCTAAAAAGAAGAAGCAGCCGAAATATTAGTGACAAAGCTCGGCTCGCCATATACTCGTACAATGCCATGTTAGTACCAACACGTAATGTCAAAATACGCATGATAATAGAGTTAATAATAATAATAATAAATTATTTATTGTACAAAACCAAAACAAGTGCAGGTACATAGGCGAGCTTAATGCCGTAAATGCATTTTCTACCAACTAACCTTTGATAATAGAGTTAATGTAGCAGAAATAAGATCACTTATCATCATGACGACGAAATACGGAAAAGGGTAGGTATAAACGAAAGCATAAGCACAAAAATAAGGAAAGGCATGCTCCGATAGTACGGGCATGTTAAAAGGATGAGTGACGAAAGATTGACGAACCAGGTAATGCGAAACTTGTGGGTAAAAGAGGCCCTGTCATTCTAAGACTCGCCTATCATGACCAAATAAATAAAACACTGTCTGAAGGTGCATTAAAGAACATACAAAACAAAAGGGCATGTATGGAAAGGTTTATGAAAGTCAACGAAGCAAGAGAGGTATGTATACGACCTACGTGACAAATGGCGCTCAACTGTCTCTGCCTATCTCGCAAGGGTGCTGGCGTGAAGACATGTATGTACGTATGGAATTTAGGCTGAAGAGAAAAATACAGAGAAGTCAACACAAGGTAACACGAAATCTATACCACTGTGAGTGTTCGGAAGGGCTCCATAAACTTATCCCTTCTACTTTATTCCGCAACCGAATCACACTAAATGTGCGTAGCCAATATCCGTATATATTGCATCTGTCGCATGGTAAAGATGTGGAATGCTCTCCAGCATCGGCAGTGTAAACCACCATTTTTTTTAACCTCGATTCCTTTAAGCGAAGTGGAAAATCTTGATAGGCTGGCATAGTGGTTTGAACTAATGTCGGTAGTAAACAGCTGGCGTCAGTTGCATTCTTGAAACTCGAATACTGCTTACCATGCAGTGTCTCAAATCGGGCCCAGTATAAGAAAAACAAGCCCTTATCCCTACTTATTTTTTTTATAATAATAATTTATTATTAAAAAAAAAAGTTATTATAAAAAAAATGATATGTCTTTGTTGTTGTTTACGTATATAATTTATTTTATTTGTTTAATATAAACTAACTCGAATCACTTCGACATAACATCATCATCATCAGCCTGTATCTCTCCACTGCTGGATAGGCCTCCCCCAAGGCTCGCCACTGCACGAGGTCTTTTTCACCCTCCAACCCCCACCCCCTTCCTTAGGTCATCCGTCCATCTGGCGGGGGGTCGTCCCACTCTGCGCCGTCGCGCACGTGGTCTCCACTCTAGAACCCGTCTGCCCCATCGTTTGTCGGTCCATTACCACTTCAGCTTGCTAATTTTAAAAGCTATGTCAGTAACTTTAGTTCTTTAACGAATATCAACGTTTCGAATTCTATACATTAGAGAAATACCAAGCATAGGATAGAGTGCCATAGCTCGCTGAGCGACCTTGATTTTATGGACAAAACCCACTTTCAGTGTCCACGTCTCTGCTTCGTACGACATTACCGAGAGGACGCACTGGTTAAAGACCTTCGTCTTTAAATATTGTGGTATGGACGAAGAGAGGATGTGCCGGAGTTTTACGAATGCCACCCATCCTAGCTGAATGCGTCTGTCGACTTCTTTACTGAAGTTTTGTACAACTTCGAGAGCTCACTGACTCCGTGGTCTAGCGGTTAAGTCCGTGGATTTAGACTCAGAGGTACCGGATTCGATTTCTGGTCAGGACACAATAATATTTAAATAAATAAATATACATACATATCTTCACGCCAGATCCCTTTCGGGGTAGGCAGAGACAATTGAGCGCCACTTGACACGATCACGACATACCTCTTTCGCTTCATCGACATTCATCAACCTCTTCATACATGCCCTTTTGTTACGAAGGCTTTTTAATTATTCTTCAGCTAGTGTTTTATTTAAGCATAGGCACAAAAATAAGGAAAAGCATGCTACGATGGTTCGGGCATGTAGAAAGGATGAGCGAAGAAAGATTGACGAACCAGGTTGCGAATGCGAAAGTTGTGGGTAAAAGAGGCCCTGGCAGACCAAGATACACGTATCACGATCAAATAAATAAATAAATATGATTAATATTTAATTTGATTGTGATATTTCTCGAGTTTGGTGCGCTAGAGACATCGACGAGCTTGCCACTTGTCATGATTGGCCTATAGTAAAGTTGGCTAAGTGTAAATCCGCTTCTTTAAAGCGTGGTTTCTGACCACCCCGCAAGGTCGTTATGATACTTTTTTTTACTTTTTTCGAGAGTAGCGTTTCCCACGTAGATTGGTCTCGGCTTGACATGATCATTGAACATGACTTTCGTCTTATCCAAGTTCATTCCGAGACCAACCCGCTGGATATAACGGTAAATGGGAATTTAATGAAATAATTAACCATATTAATAGCGAATATATGTATTTGTATTATTATAAATCTTTACATTAAAAGTTCTGTGTTTAAGTTATAACACAATTCATTTACATTCGAATATGTCTGCTTATGAACATTTTAAAGGATATAAATGTAGGTTATATTATTAATTATATTATTATTCTATTCAGAAATCGCATTTCCTAGTTCTAGGTCGAACTTAACCCTAGAAAGATAAGGTGCGCCTCTAAGGTGCCTGCGAAACAGAAATATCGCTACCATATATTAACTGACGCTGTGGGTGTGATTCTGAACCAACTTGGTCATCGATCAACAGTTTCGAAAGATGACTGCTTTTGTTTGGTAAGTACCACAGTTTTGTTACTATCTCCACGTGTCGAGAGGAGAATGTTTATAGCAAAAAAATCACCATTTATTAAAAGGTATTTCTAACTGATTAGTAATAATAATAATAAATTATTTGTTGTACAAAACCAAAAAAAAGTGCAGGTACATAGGCGAGCTTAATGCCGTAAATGCATTTTCTACCAACTAACCTTTGTGACTGAGATATGTAATAAGCGGGTTCTGCAGAAGAAAAATAATAGTTGAAATTATTTATTACTATATAAAACACACATTAATTACAAACATATACAAACTGTTTATATCGTAATATATTAGTTAGTAAGACAATATACGAAAATAGTTACTTTTTAATTTTATTTTTACTAAATTCAGAAGACTTTTTATTTTTGTAATTTTTTGTTAAGAATTTAAAAATCCAACAAATAGTTTTGATAATAAATAATAATAATATCATTATCGTCATCAGCCTGTGTCTCTTCACGCGGTCTTTTGTAACCCTATTCCAACCCCCACCAGCGACCTTCTTTAAGTCCTCCGCAACTTGGCGGGGTATCATCCCGCACGTGGTCTCCACTCTAAAACCCGTCTGTCCCAACGGTCGTCGGTAGCGGCAGATATTTCCGGCACATTGCCACTTCTGCTTGCATAATAAAAACATATATATATGCATTATTTTATTATAGCCTCTAGAACACAGCATCTGTTGGAGATGGGCCTTCTAGAACATATCATATCTTCGCCAAGCAGTCTGGCCCGCGTGGCGAGTGTAGGCCAAAATCTCCAGTTTTGAAAGGCCCATCTCCAGCAGTGGAGGACTAGGACGCTGTGTCCTAGGAGCTGTTATGAATGAAAAAAAAATCACTTTTATTAATAAATACAATTTTGCTTCTAACTACTACTAAATGAGAATGCCCATTTTTATTAGAGAAAGCTAGCCAGCTAGCTAGCGAGGATCTAATTTCAATTTCTAATGACAATTTGTTTACAATTCCACAAGTTGGTATTAGTGATACCCCGGACACGGGAACAATGGTGTTGTATATATATTACAAATATACGTAAAAGTGTATTTCTCATTGGTACACGAAGGGTACTATTAGTATTTAGTATATATATTATTAATAGATATAGTTATTATTTAATACTTAATTATTATTTAATCTTAAATACGTCTTCGCACCTACTCGTCGATCTAAGTTATAGTTATCATTGTCCCAAAGGTTGGCTGTCAGAGAATGTCTAGCGGCATTAAGCCCGCCCCTTGTACATAGTGCAATAAAGTTTTAAATAAATAAATAAATAAGGGTGGTTTCAACCCATCTTTGTAGGATTTAAAAGAAAGCGTTCTTACAACCGAGCCACCAATGCTTTATTTATTTTTTATTAATATAACACTACATGGAAGTTATAAAAAAAATAGGTAATAATTTAAAAAAGAGTATTATCACGACCGTTTCCCTTTAGGGGTGTTCAGAAACCACGCTTATAAATATTCACATTTAGCCAACTTTACTATAGGCCAATCATGACAAGTGGCAAGCTCGTCGATGTCTCCAGAGCGTAACCAAACTCGAGAAATATCACAAATAAATTAAATATTAATATTAATTAACATTATTTACATTAATAAAGATTTTTGTGTCCCGACCAGTAATCGAACCCGGTACCTCCGAGTCTAAATCCACGGACTTAACCGCTAGACCACGAAGGTAGTTTATAATAATAATTTAAAATAGTAAAAAAAAAATATTAATTGTGCGCCTCTTAGGCCCCTGTTTATCTTTTCAGTACTATAAAATAAGTTTATCTTTTCAGTACTATAAAATAAGTGTATCTTTCTAGGGTTAAACAATTTCAGTCTGTTCTATACAGTTGAATAATTGAAATACTTAAGTAGCTGTCAACTGCAGGATTAGGTACAATTAAACTTAATCTATGGTTAATAATAACAGATTTAAGCATGCACCTACAATGTATTAGAATAATACACAGTTTAAAAAAAAGTAAAGTATCATCACCGTCGTATTCCTTTCGGGGTGAACAGAAACCATACTTTTTCAAAAAGTAGATTCTAATTTAGTCAACATTACTATAGGATCCTTAGATGACTAAATATGTTTAACGAAGGTGCCAGTCTTATTGACAAGGACAGTACTGTAACCTGCCCTTTGCAGTTACATGATTATCCAACGCCTGCGGTTGCATGTAGTTGCTTTTAATTGTTACGGAGAGGATTCTACGGAACTCCTTTTTTTATTGAAAATGCATAAAACTTTTTTATACTTTATATTTTAGAAATAATTACATATATAGAAAAACTAAACACCTATCTACGTGGGAAACTATTACGCGGTAGACTTTAACTAATTATTATTTTAATCCTAATCTTTATAAAAATACTCGCTCTGTCGACCTCTCGGTCCGAGCTCCCCCGATCTTCCTTTTTTTCTTCTTTTAAAACAAAAACCCATCAACCCTGTCATTGTCGTATATTAATACTATTCTTTCTTAAAATGCAAATAAAACTCTGTAACCTACATGTACCCGTTACATATAGAATACTTTTAAATTACATTTTTTTACTAAGTTGTATAGTTGTGTAACTGCTTCCGGTTAAGTCCGTGGGTTTAGACTCGGAGGTACTGGGTTCGATTCGTGTGGTCGGGACACAAAAATATTTATTAATGTAAATGTATTTATTTACATATTATTTAATTTATTTGAGATATAATAAGTTTTTAATTTCTTCTTCTTTTTATATTGGTGAATGCTGTGACACCTAATTGGTACATATATATTAGATAAGCTATAATTATACTATGTTATGTGTGTGATAATATATGTACTGCTGTGTGTACTAAATAAATAAATAAATATATCTCGAGTTTGATAAAGTTGGCTAAATGTGAATCCGCTTATTTATAAGCGTGGTTTCTAACTACCCCGAAAGGGAAACGGTCGTGATGATACTGTTACTGTTAAAATATCCATACAACAAAAAACAACTAAGCACAGAGCTATTTTAGTAATTTTGAAAATTAATGATTTCAACCTTTCGCTGACCCAGCAGGTGTTAAGCGCCCCAATTTTATTTACGAAAAACTAGTCTTTCTACATACGGGTAGTAAGTGTTATATTGGTTTCAAAATGGTCACTATTTCCTTTGGGAGTTTGACCAATGATCGTGAAATTAATAGATGTAAAGTTTTAATTTTGTCCTTTATGCAATAAACGGTGGCCAACTGGTAAAATGCTGATTTTCAATCTAAGTGTTACAGGTTCTAGCTGCGGCTTATATTAAATAAGTATTTGGATGTCTTTTCTTGCGTATAATAGTCATACATACATCATCACGCCAAATCCCTTGCTACTCCGGCAGAGACAATTGAGCGCCACTTGTCACGGTCACGACATACCTCTTTCGCTTCTTCGACGTCCATCAACCTCTTCATACATGCCCTTTTGTTTCGGTGGCTTTTTAATGCACCTTCAGCTATTGTTTTATTTATTTGATCGTAATATGTGAGTCTTGGTCTGCCAGGGTCTCTTTCCACCCCACAACTTTCGCATTATATATCTGGTTCGTCAACCTCTCTTCACACATCGTTTCGACATGCCCGAACCATCGGAGCATGCCTTCCTTATTTTTGTCCTTATGCTTTCTTTCACACATTCCCTATTACGTATTTCGTCATTACGTATGCGGTCCATCAAAGTGCCGCATATCCGACGCAACGGCTCATTTCTACTACATTAATTCTATTCTCATGCGTATTCTGACATTTCCACGTCTCGCTTCTATACATAAGTGTTGGTACCAACATGGCATACTGTATGGCGATATAATAGTCATTTTACTATAAATCTATTTTCATACTTAAATTAGCTTGTACGTTCCATCAATACCAAATTGTAGAATAGTTAAAACAATATGACTGTCTGTTTATTTGGATTATTTCTCTAAAACGGTGTGTTCTAGGAGCTGTAATTAATTTTCTACTAAATGCGGCATCTATGATTGTTATATCTTTGTTTTCTACAGTAATATGTTATGCTGGCAGCTTCCGAAGCTCCAAAGCTGAGTGCAAATATATCACGACTTTGCTTATTGATACAAATCGCTGATACGACTAATTCTATTAGCGTTTTGGACAGAAACCGGCATTAGTTATGAGCGATGACCTTGATGATTAAACTTTTATAGGTTTGTTGAAAGTTTAGTTGTTGTACAGTTAGCAAAAGTATTTATATTATTGGTATAATTTCCTCGTCCCCACAGGCCTGGCAGGACTACTGGACCGCAAGATATTGTTTCTTATCTTCACTTCTATCAAACTAAATACGTTAACCTATCTAGTTGATACTTCTTTGCACTATGTATAATTGTATTGTAAAAATCAGACTAGACTTAAGGACACTCATTTGAATTCTTATATGAAAAATAAATGATTATATTATTATTATTATTGTTGTTAACTGGCTCAGTGGTCTAGCAGTTACGTCCATGGATTTAGACTCGGAGGTACTGGGTTCGATTCCTGGTCGGGACACAAAATTATTTATGAATGTAAATAAATACATTTAATTAATATTAAATTTATTTGTGATATTTCTCCAGTTTGGTACGATAGATACATCGACGAGCCCACATAATATGAAATACGAGTATACAAAGAAGTACATACGGTGCGGTGGTGGCTCGGTTGTAAGAACGAGTTCCTTAAATCCTAAAAACGTCAGTTCAAAGCCACCCGGCATGTACCAATGAGAAATACACTTTTCTTACGTACATTTGTCATAGTTTTATAACACCACCGCTCTCGTGCCTCGGAGAGCACGTTAAGCCGTCGGACCCGGTTCCACTAATACCAACTTGTGGAATTGTTAATAAATAATTTTAAAAAAATATATTATATCCTCGCCAAGCAGGTCACGCCAAATCCCTTACGGGGTAGGGAGAGACAATTGAGCGCCACTTGACACGATCACGACATACCTCCTTCGCTTCGTCGATATTTATCAACATCTTCATACATGCCCTTTTGTTGCGAAGGCTTTTTAATGCTCCTTCAGCCAGTGTTTTATTTATTTGATCGTGACATGTAAGTCTTCGTCTGCCAGGGCACCTTTTACCCACAACTTTCGCACTATAAACCTCTATATAGAGTATATATTCAAATATTTAGAGATTGCATTAATGTGTTTAATAATAATAATAAATTTAAATCTAAAGTTTATTATTAGACCTAAATGAGTAAAGGCGACCAGAAATAATATTTCGCTATAAATTACAAAGTTATATTTTGTCAAACAATAACTTGGCTCGCCAAAGTTTACCTAGTCCGTTTTATTATAATTGAAATATCCTCTATGAAACTGACTTTGTAGCCTGGTGGTAACGGGTTGAAGACGCAATGGTGCCACGATCGATTTTTAGTAAAAAACAGAAAACACTATTACACGTGTTATCTTTTTTGTGGGCTCCGAAATAAAGCTTTAGGTTAGGTTTGACTTTGACGTATTATAATTATGATATCAATATACTGTTTTTTTTTCAACTTTTTCACTAGGTACTAGGTAGTGGAGACCACGTACTAAAAGACGCAGAGTGGGACGACCACCCGCGAGATGGGCAGATGACCTGAGGGGGATGAGGTTGACAGAAGATCGTATAAAATGGCGAGCCTTGGGGGAGGCCTATATCCAGCAGTGGAGAGACACAGGCTGATGATAATGATAAATTCTATAATATTGGCGAGTTCTTCGAGCGGAATAATAACTAAAAGAATTTGTATGACATATTTTATTTTATTTTTTGTTTGTTATTATTGACATAAAATTGTTGTATGTATTGACCTAAATTATATAATGATGACTTAATGATAAGAATATATTTAAACTAAACAATTTTTGCATGCCACAACAATGGCTAAATGTGCAGAGCCAACTTACTAACCATATTACTGTATGTACCAAATTTAAAGCAAATAAACAATTTTGAATTTGAATTTGAATGACTAGGCGAACTTAATGCTAGGCATTCTTACTAGTCAACCTTAGGAACAATTTAGAGAATTTGTGTAAGGCAGGTGCATAAGTCTGTGATAAAATAAAGAAATAAAACTTAAATAAACGGTATTTAAATTAAAAAAAACTAAAACAAAAAGAAAACCTACTTACAAAACCTAATTTAAATATAAATCGTATCCGCGCGGCATGATGGCAAGAACGTTGGCCGCATTTCCTCGCTGAATCGCTATGCTGATTCTCTGGGCGAGGAAAGAACCAGCCCTCTTATCCCCAGAGTAGACAATTAGACGAGGGGTGATGTTAAACTTAAATAATAAATCTAATTTACATTCTTGAATATCAACGATCATTTCTGCCAATTTTCATTAAAATCACTTTTGTAATGACGAGTGCAAAGACTGCCAAAATATATATATGTATATAAATAATAGTAAATATACATAACCATATTGCGTGCCAAATATTCAATGTGTACTGGATGCAGTGTGCTTCTGCTTATCAATCTCACACACGATAGATATCTCACGCGGTGAATCCATAGATTGGTAAGAAATGTGTCTTCATCGTAAAGTTGAGACAAACAAACAGACACACACATAGATAAAGCTTCTTTGATTTATAATATTAGTATGTATTCTACTTCTAAGTAAACCATTGAGCCAGCTTTACATTTAACGATTGTGAAAAAAAAAAGCTTATTTCTGCAATCGCGTGTAATTACGGTCGTGATGATACTTTAGTCTATGAAATAGATGTACAGAGCAACACAGTTTCCTTTGTTATTGAACAACGGTAATGTTAATGGAGTTTTCGTGTCCCGCGTCCGTCTAAACTAGACCGCTTTAATCTTGCCCAAATTGGTAGGTAAGTAGGGGTGGACTAAATTAACATTTTTACAGTGACCTATTAAAAATGAATGACTTATCATTTCAGCGTTAAATGACTATATAGCATTCATCGGGCATTAAGACAAAATGTAAACAAAAAACCAAAAAGCAGCATTGTGACTAACATTAGCTTCGTCTTGATGGGAATGAAAAACTGTAACCGTTTCAACACGTGCATACTGGCCAATACTTTCCTACTAATCTCGGATACATGGAAACTCCACGACAGATCTATTGCTCTGAAGTACTCGTATATCTAATATATGCTCTGACGGTAAATCGCGCGCAAGATCCATAAATGTTAGAAACTAAAATCAGACACTCATGACTGACATCACTCCTTTACACTATGCCGGCTATGTACTGAGATCAGCTGGACGCAGTGTCACATATCGTATCAAATATGTGGCCAGCGGTAAAGGGTACGCGAAGTCCATGAATCAAACAGCCAGTTCCTACTTTAGGACGCTAAATAATATTTGTTAATAAAACGGAACTTTTTGAATTGAATAATATTTTTATTTTGTCGAAAATCCCAAACATATCATTTTGTGACAACCGCTCAAACTATTAAAAAAAAAAAAAGTTGTGGCACAGTAACTACACTACCGTTAAGTAGGCTATCAAGATGCTATTCCACACTTTGTTTGAAGGACTACTTTGGTTATAGGAATGGGGAAACACACTGGCTGGGAAAGCATTACACATCTTCAGCGTGCGACTAATGTAAGAGTCTCAAAATAAATATGTACACGTAGGGTATGGTTATAATATTGTTTGGTTGTATAATAAGGATAAGGTAGTCAGAAACCACGATTATAAAGAAGCGGATTCAAATTTAGCCAACTTTACTATAGGCCAATCATGACAAGTGACAAGCTCGTCGATGTCTCTAGCGTACCAAACTCGGCAAATTTCACAAATTATTCAATTAAATATTAATTTTATTTATTTAATTGTAAGTAGCAAGAGTGATATAGATTTTAGAAAACGATTAGGAAGGCAACATCTCTGCGAAGCTGCAGCGATTCGAGAGCTTTAGAATCCCACCAATTACTACGGAGAGTTTTTAGAATTAGAAGATTTGGATGAGTTTTTAGAACACGTGAAAAATCAAACATGAACCGGAGTAGGGCTTACAAAGTCACATACACTCTTGTGAGAACTTCCTAATTGCACTTCACTCGGAGGAAATGGGATAAAACTAGGATCGTCCCGGAACACGTCCAAGGCGGACGTGCCCTGAAACAAACTAGGCTGTTTAAACCATTGAATTATTAAGGAAGACATCGTAAACTAAAAAGCATTTACGTAACATACATACATAAAAACTTTATTGATCAAAAATACACATATTTGTACATCTGGCTCCTAAAAGCGGCGAGCCAGTATCTCAGGAGTCACTTCCTTTATTAATTAGATTAAGTGTTTAACCGAATAATAATAAAAACCCGTGTAAACGGCAACACGAAATAAATTTCGTTGCGCATTATTTTAATTTTGCTATATCAATAAATATTCATGAAATGCTAACTAACGTATTAAAAATTATAAGAATTATTACCGTATTGGTATAAATAGCTTTTCAATTATTGATTTAGAATTAGCCTTTTTTTTAAGTAATAAAACTGACTATTCTGTGGGCCTATAAAAGATACACAATTCCACTATAAATTATTTTGTTATATCTCAAAGGGTTTGGGCAGGTTTTCGTTGAATGGTCCGGCTTATTTTTTTCCGATTCCAACAAATATCGTTAATGTATACAAAAACTTAACAAATTATATACTAAATCGATGCAGTAGTTTTTGAGTTTATCGCGAATAGATAAACAGACGCGGCAGAGGACTTTGTTTTATATTATGTAGTGAAGTTATTGTTCGAAGGAATAGGGATAGCATTAGAAAAAATTCAAGCTCATGAAAAAATTGTACGTTGGAATTTTTTTGCTGTAAATGATAAAAACTAGGTTTACACGTTTAAGTTTTGCGGGTCTAAATGAATTACTTGTTCGGCCTAATACCAATAAGATGCAACACTGTTTCTATAGTCGAATTCAATTCGGTCGTAAATAAACCCAACCTAGGTGAACATAAGTGACCGGACCATAACTCATGCGACAACAGAAACACTTCGGGCTGTCTTTTCGAGGAACTCGATGGTTTAAACAGACTCATCTAAAGGAATATAAGCTTTCCAAACAACTTGTGTGTTTCCTTCTGGTCCCTGATTGGTTTTAAGGGAAATCTTAAGAAGTTAGACGGAAAGCAAAAGCCAATAAAAATAATACATTTTAAGATTGAAACATAAAAATTTACGTAACTGCTAATAGTCAATTGTAAACCGATTTCCTGTAACTTTTTATGACTGCACGTTCTTACTTTCTTCTACGGCATTCTAAACAACCCCATGGCTCCTCCTTACCTGGGGGATCATTTGCAATATCTGTGCGATTCGCACAGTCGTCCAACAACAACTTCTTCAATCACGCTTTGAGTTTCTCTCTGATACACACTACTGTGCCCTCCGCTCTTCTCACAACAATCAGCCAAAGATTCCTTTCAATTTCTCTAGCAGATATTAAGATAACGTTACTATAGGCCAATCATGACAAGTGGCAAGCTCGTCGATTTCTCCAGGGTACCAAGCTCGAGAAATATCACAAATAAATTAAATAATAATGTGACAAGAGGGCTGGCAGTTTTCTCGCGCAGCAAATCAGCATTGCTGTGCAGCGGGGGAACGCTGCAAGTGTTCTTGGCACACTGCCACAGGAGTATTTTTATTTATAATTAGTTTTATAATTTAGTTTTAATTTTTATTTTATAATTTAATTATTTTATATTGTTTCGAATATCTACAAATAAATACGTCTAATAACATCTATTTTATTCGAATAAGAAAAAAAAAAATTTGGTAAATGTATTTATATACATTAGTAAATATTTTTGTGTCCCGACCAGGAATCGAACCCGGTACCTCCGAGTCTATTTATTTATTGATTTATTTCGAATATAAACGTTTAAAGTATTTTTTTAATACAACACAAACTATAAATAAAAAATATCCTCTTGAGACGACTCTTTATTATTATTATTATCTTATATTTCTCTATATTCAGGTTAGTTATGTCACAGGTTACAAAATAGCAATTATTAATTGAAATAACTACTGGCACTAATTGAGACGATTTTACAGTCCAAGACCCTTACTTTGGCTGTCTAATTTAACAAGCTAGTATCTATAAATGAGAGAATTGCTGCTCAGAATTGTATAACCTATTTAACCGCCCTTTATATTTGGTACTTGGAGAAAGAAATTTAACGTGTGTTGTAAGGAATAAATCTTGAAATAATATAATCATTTTTTGTACTACTTGTTCACGACACAATGATAAAAAAGTAGTTGCGATACTTTTATTATTATTATTAATAACACTAATGTTATTTTTACTATATATAAGGAAATATTAATTTATACACATACTTAATTGAGTATAGCATAAGGCGTGTGCAATTGAATTCGTTGCCGGCGGTACAGAACGACTCTGCTGCAAAACCGCTTTCATTACCCAGTGTCAACTAGCAATCCCCTATATGACCAGGGCAACCTTAGTATCACAGAGGGCTTTTACTAAATTAAGCTAGATCAATAAAAATAAAATTATATTTTTTTTATTCATATTCCTTCCCTTCTTGGTCAGTACTGTTGGTATTCGACTCTGTCGAAGGCACAGCTCATCCGCCAGTCGACTCCAATTGGTTTGATCTTCGTCTTAGTAAATAGCTTGGTATAGACGTATAGACTAGGATCATCGTTTAATCGGCTTCTTTCTTTTGTTTTTATATAGTCAACGTTTCCCGTAATAAAATTATTTATTCGAAGTAGATACAAAAATATTAAAATAAAATAAATTAAAAAACTAATTATAAATAAAACTAAACTAAAAATACCTGTAAAATTAAAACTATTCTATAAAATAAACTAAGGGCTTACCACCAGGGAGGGAACCTAAAACGCTCGCCGCATTTCCTCGTTGAATTATTATGTAAATATTCTGTTTTAGGTAGTTATGGCATTTGGGATCGCCACACTCTTGGAAAATTCGTTTACCCAGCTCTTTTATGAATTTGTGGGTATCAAGATAATAATATATATACCCCCATTGTTTAAACCCCAAATGCCACAAAGTTATAATTTTGTTGTGCTTTTTAAATTCGACTGTATGAGCAGCCTTAGAAATTAATTCCGTAATTAGAAGTTTATTTAAGTTTATAAGTCTCCTTTCAATGTGGCCAAAGTATTGCATAATTTGGGAAATATTTACTATTTATTTATTAAAAGATTACATATTGTGCCGTTTGCTGTAGAAACTCTGGGCCCATGGAGTCCAAGCGCAAAAAAGTTTTTAAAAGACATAACACCGCGTCTTGTTGTCTCCTCCGGTGACAAGAGGGCTGGCTCTTTCTTCGCCCAGAGAATTAGTATTGCAATTCAGCGGGGAAATGCAGCCAGCGTTCTTGCCACCATTCCACGCGGACGGGACTTATATCCCTATCCTTAATATTAATTTTTATTTTATATGTTGTAAATATTTTTTCGAATAAATGTATATAAAGGTTATTAATTGATCGTTGTGGTGCTATATAAATATGTTTTTCAAAAAAGAGTTGCTAGGTTTATAAACTGGACAGTAGCACTTGGTCGTAGTTCAATTTATAATTACTGCACCGCAAAAGCCTTTAATTTGCAAAGTTGAAGGAAATGCTGATTAATTAGTACGGTACCAGTCGTTTGAGGAGATTTTTTCAATTACCTAACGTCTGAGAAGTGTTGAACTAATATTTAAACTGGCCATGCAGAATGGCTTTTGATGTTTTTTAATTACTCAAATCTAATTAAATAAATTATGTCATACATACATGTGTACGTTCACATATTATATAAAGGCACTATTCCATTGCCGCTTATAAAAAATAAAAATAAAATGCGTTTATTTCGGAATAGTATCCATAATAATAACAATAATAAATTATTTATAGTACAAAACCAAAACAAGTGCAGGTACATTAGCGAGCTTAATGCCGTAAATGCATTTTCTACCAACTAACCTTTGTGACTGAGATATGTAATAAGCGGGTGCAGCAGAAGAAAAATTATAATTGAAATTATTCCTATTATATACACATATATAATAAGAGATTTATGGCGACTTATTCTGTTTGTGAAATAAGTATGTATATAGCTTATCTTTAAATATTTTAAGAGATGGTGCCTGTCTGATAATTAAAGGAAGTCTGTTCCAAGGGCGAGCTGCAGATACTGTAAAGGAATCTGAATATCTGCTGAAAGAGTGGGGAGGTATTTTAAGTAGGTTATTATGGGAAGAACGAAGTGAAGTCTGTGAAAGTCACATAGGAATTGAAAAAGTTTTTTTATATATATCGATAGGGGTTAGTAACATAGTATTTGCTTATTCTATATTAGTAAAAAGAGGACATTTATTTTTTATATTTGCCTTGCCCTCCTGAGGCACTGGGCACATACATGTGAGTATGTACCCAGTGCCCCATGATAGGGCAATCTGGCTTCTCACTAACTGCTTATGGGCACGTGATTGTGATGTCCATGGATGGTTACTAACATCTGGAAAATCTGTTGTGTGTAGTTGAATAATAATGAGTATTTTGTAATTGGTAAATGGTGGAAAATAAATAAATAGACAAAGGTGTAATTTAATAATTATATACCGCGTGCAATTGGCAAAAGAGCAAATTTTAGGCTTCAGGTGAATAAAAAAGTTTTCTTTTTTTTTAAACATACAAATCATTATCCGAAAAACAAAACACTACAGCATGGTGAATAAGGCCGCGTCTGAAAATCGCGATATCCATCGTAATAAATACTTAAATGCTCGGGAGTGTTATTATTAACTGACCTCGCCTACAGCCGAGAGACGAAATTAGAGAGCGAAAGAATTACGTAAGTCAACGTTCGCGCGATCGTCGACCTCTAGCTACCTACTTAATTGGACTGACTATGAGTGGCGATATTTTTAGGAAAACTTCTCTTCGCCGTAACTTAGAATTTTATTACTGAATAATAAAAATAAAAATAACAAAGTTCTTTATTTCTATTCTAGATTATAATGTAAAAATATTTGATATTTAATAAATTCCACGTAGTATTGGTAAATTTACGAGTATTGGGTCTGGATAAAAGCATTTATGTACATATTCATGTTAGACAATATAAAAGCTTTGTTATTTTACATGTATACTGTGAATTTAAATTTATTTAATACAGTGGTACATTATTTAATATAGTTTGATGTATAAACATGACAGGTCCATGCGGTGAATATTGGGAAATTTCCATTAAATATTTAATAATATAATATATTTTTCTGAGGCCCTATGAAATAAATTAATCTATTTAAGAAATATATTTTTTAAGTTTTTTTTTTTTATTGTTTGGTATTAACGGTATCTCGCCATTATTCTTTAATATTATACAATTTCGTAAAATAGGATACGCATTATGTTAATAATGGCCATAGTGATAGCGACGTATGCTGGGTGGATATTTAATAAAATGGAAAGATTACACAACGCATGTATTAGGTTCGTATTCGGATTATGGAAATCTGAATTTATTTTTCTATATATTTTTAAAACTTAAATAAACTTTTGCGTGGTTTTTATAATTTTAACTGGTCTTTACGCGAGACATACTTTTCCCAACGTTTTAACCAAGTTATAATCTCGACACGATGTCGCTACGGTAACGCACATCCTTATTTGTATATTTGTACTAAATTTCCTGAAGAAGTCCAATAAAACAGATATTTTATTGTCATTATTATTCTGCGCCAATATGATTATGGTCACGATCCAACCGGAAGTAGGGGAAGAAGAGAAGTGACTAATGCACTTGAGAGCAATGTAAGGGGTAAATATAATTAAAAAAAAATAAAGCTAATAACCAAGTACTTACCCATTTGCTACCTTATTAACCATAGCTATTATAAAAACATAATGTGTTCTAGGGGCTATGATAATGATGTCAAATATTTATTTAATTATATACAAAACTATATACTAATCAGTGCTACACTAAAAATACTACATATTATCATTATTATATATTAATAGAATATTATATATAATAAATACATATTTACATAATACAATCTAATATAGTGGTAGTAGAATGGTGGATAGTGAGCGTATTATCGTGCAACAAAATAAAAATGGGAGCCTCCTTTTTTTTAAAACCAGCCTATTGTCGGTCGCAAGCCCGAGATACCACTTCTCATCTCTTATCCACACACGATGGACCCAGCACCCGCACGGTGAATCCATGGAATGCTTAGAAATTTGTCTTCTTCTCTTCATATTTACATATCATACTACTTACAGTTACTGGGAGATATTTAGGAAACGTGTAAAGGCCATTTAGATATAGTGGTCTGTTTGTCGCTTGTAGAACATCTACAGGCAGGTTGTTCCACAAGTTTGTGGCAACAACTGCAAAAGAGTTTGACTTATGTCCAACTCAAAAGCTAGAATGATAAAATAAATACAGTAGAGAGTGTATTAAGCTTTGATGAATTTAAATAGTGAGTATAGACCAGTTTTTTAAATAATGTTTCATTAGCTACATAGAAGTAACAACACAAATAGCTAAAATATTGACGCGATTCAGTCACCAGTTGCTATCGATCTTTTGTTACCAACTCGCCATCGATCTTAAATACTAGATTATCATAAATATGAAAAATATTGAATTCCCGTTTTCATTGCTCAACAGTGTACATTACAACAAAACAACAATGTTTTTTGAAGCGGCACGAAATAACCCTTATTTGCGAGGCATCGTAACACAAAGTAACGTTTTCTATTCCCTTTTTTACTTCATGCAACATTAATAAAAAAAAACTCTGCGACATTGCGTGGAAGCGGGAGTAAGTCATAAATTACTAGCCAGCAACCTTTTCCTTTTTGATGCATTCACGAAGTCACTTCAGGTAGGATGAAGTAAAATTTTCGTAGACGTGTGTATTGCGACGGTCCGAGATTATTTTTTTGTTTATTGACGAAATCGAAAATATATCAATAAGTTAGACAGTCTGTCCGCATGCTCGGCTTACTATGAAGTATCATAAGGTGACTATGATCGTCTTCTTGTTGACTGTGAAGGCACTTGTTAGCCGTGTAGCTTTCGTTCGCTGCGGTTAGAGTATATTTCTTATCTACATACATGTCGGGCGCACGGGAATGTTCAGCAATCACGTGCGAGCTACTGATTTTGACGGATACCTGCCTGCTTACTGGTCATGAATGAGCCAACATACCGACAAAAGACACACTAGCCGTAGGCCTATGGAAAATTTATTTAAAGTTAATTCATCATGCATCGGGAGATGAGAACAAAAAATATATAAGTAAAACGACAATTTAGGAATAATAATGATACAACTAAATAATAAACATATACTTAGATAATTAACTTATATCTACTTAATAATATAAATATACTAAATACTAAAAACAAATTTTGTTTGAATCTTTTTAGAAAATGTGAGAGACATGATTTTTTAAATGATGATCTGGTACATGCTTGTCTTATGTTATTAGGTAGATTGTTCCACAGATTTGTAGCAAGAACCGCAAAGAAATTCTAAATTCCGGAATGATGAGAAGCGACGGAAAAAAGTGAGTTATGATAGGATCGGAGAGATTTATCATGGAAAGAAGAGAGATACTCATAAGCATATAAGTAGGTAAAATATTATATTTATTGACGGGTCCCTATAAATATGTCTATGAAAAATTCATACTCTATGCGAATGCCACATTAACGTGACATTTTTGTACAGAGAACACATAATACATTTTTTATGACAAAAACACTCGTGCCGCTTTACGTTTCCTAAAGCTGTCGACATCTCAACTTCTTGACGCATATTCTCCAGAGGTGACATGCTAATTCTTTTCGTATGCGAAAAATAGGTTAAACGTCTTGGTTATGATATTTGAACGTTTAAGCTCACGCTGCATAGTTCTAATAAGGTATTTAGTTAAGTTTTTGTAAAGCGAACGTATACTTCTTATTATTGATTCTCTAATGCATTATAGACTAAAAAGAGCGACCTTCACAGATCGGTTATCCGAATAGTATTTAATTTAAAAAAAAAAATACGCTAACAAAAGCAATGGTGATGGGTTTGCCAATGAAATATGGTCACGTCTATTATTTCAACTTTTTTAAATTTATTTCTGCCGTTTATTTTTTATTTATTAAAGGATAAATAACGACTAATAACAAAATTGGAAAAAATAAATGCCAACATAAAGGGTCAATTAGAAGTTACCGCTGTGGGTACACAGCTAAGGCATATGGGTAGAACAGAACAATCTGGTCAAGTAGCTGCGAGCAAATGTTGGCTTCGTATTAAACGAATCAAGTTTCGAACAGTTACAATTAAAATAGTTGCATGACCTCCAAAAGAACGAGCTTTGTCTGTAATTGGTAAAGCACATAGGGGCATGCAGAACGGATGTGCTCCTAGTTCGTAGGCCGGTAGTTTTTAGACCAATTTTACCTAGGAATTCGGGAGAATCCACCCGCCCACTTAAGATGTTGATAAGATATGTAACGTCTGCAATGTCCCTACATCTCTGCTGCATCTCTGTTCATATGGAACTGTTTGATATTACTTTCCATTGATCCTTATACGCAACACTATCAGCTAGTCCTCATCCTTGCGTTACTGAAAGTCGTGATCTCCCGAAGAATGCGCATCTAGATGATAGCACGCCACCCGTTTCTGTATTCAGACTGACTGACTGGTCTTCTAACACCCCGCAGGAGTGGGGAATCTTTGTCAAGGTATTTGCCTTTTTACAGAGGTTGCGTTCGCTTTCCGTAACTCGGACAGATCATGGGGTAACTATTAAAGGTTGAAGTATACGAGCCTGGCGGCGGGGCCGCGATTACGACTCCGTTATTGGTAGCAAGTGACGAGCGTAGCATTGTTTAGCGTCCGGCGGACGGACATGCAGAGGAGCCAGGTTTTTCACAAGTGGGAAATCTGTCGCCTCTGCGCGCGCGAACATTCCAGCCACCAGACGACGCACGAATTCGTCCAGTGTTTCCATTCAGCCGGCATGCACATCATGGACGCTAGTGTTGGTGGTGGAGCGAATTTAATCGGACCAACGAACCTATCACCTTGCCAGTAACAAAAAGTTTTTCCAAGTTATCCCCTCCTTTTCTGGCATTGTGTCTGAAACTGGAGCATCGGACGGAGTATGTCTAGATATTTTAAAATTGAAGTGTTAGTCCTATACTCAGTCCATATGATCCTAAGCATTTTTTCCAACGCCACAAAGCATCGATACAGTTTCGGTCGGCGCTCTTTATGGTCCATGTCTCAGCGCCATACAGCTAGTACAGAATGTTTTTTATTTGATAAAAATAATAACAAATAGCTTTCAACATACTTCGTTAAGCATCATACGCAATCATACGGTACCGAGGGGAGATCGACTCTGTCGCTGCTATCGACGAGTTACCTTCCCATTAGGATGACACCGGATTCAAGGCTTTTAGGATTCGTGTGCGGTCAGAGCACCTCAAAATATTCCTAAAGAAGGAATTCTGGCCGCTCGGTGTTGTGTACCCCAAATACATTCGTGGATTTGCTTCACGCTGAACCAACGATGTTCCTGAGCCCTGCGCAGCACCTACTCCCTCTGCACCACCCCCAGCAGGGACGCCGGCACCGTCCACTGAAGCTTCTCGTACGCCTCAGAAGGTGGTCACAGTACCTGATGGGTATTTCTATGACCACAAGAAGATGAAGATACGGAAGCTTTAGATTAATTAATTTTATATTTTATATGTATTTTAGTTGTAAGGTATTTATCTATGGGCCATCTGTTGCCTGATAATAAACAATTTATTATTATTATTATTAAGCAACCCAATAAATATAGTTTTGTTAGCGTATTTTAATATATAAAAAAACCGTCTGCGTAAACAAATACTGTAATTAAAAAAAATAAAAAATAAAACAATATCTAAATAAAAATGTGGATTGGATCATTTTGGCGTAACGACGACCAATTTTATTATTAATCCACACGTAAAATAAACAATAAAGTCTAATGACATAGCAACCTTAACAATGGATATTGTTGGAAAGATTTGAGAGTTGGTTTTTAATGGGGGAATTTATAATTTATTGCTCATTTTACCCAATAACATGCCTCATAGGCATACACTAAACATGTCAAAAGTTAATTAGCCTCTTTGCAACTATCCGTTAGTCCTTTGTTTTATAAATATCGAAGAGCTTAAAGTTTAAGTTAGTTGGTAATTAGCTACAACTGCAAATCTCATTAAAGTCAATTTAGCTCTTTTACTGTTCAAGAATAGATGTTGCAAGATAATCTAATTAGCTCTAATTTAAGAAACTACCTCAGTCTTGCTGATTGTAATAGATTGCGCTTCCATTTGTATCAATTTGCGATTGCAGCTAAGCTCTATTGATTACAACCCATAGACAATAGGCATATATGGATAGCGTGTCCGTTAAGTATTGGTAAATCTAATCTGGAAGTTTTTCCACTGAGCAAAGATAAACGTAATAGAGTACTACGATATGAAATGTACGGAAAAAGCTGGCATTTTTTTTTTATTATTAAAATTTATTTTCATAAACCTATTACAGGCATTTATGAAACGTCATTAATTATTATATCAAAAGTCACCAGGAAGGGTACCTAAAACGCTCGCCGCATTTCCTCGTTAAATTATAAATATTCTGTTTTAGATAGTTATAACATTTGGGTTCGCCACACTCTTGAAAAATTCGTTTACCCAGCGCTTTTATTGTTTTTTTTTCTTTATATTTCCAGAAAGGTCACACAGCGCCATCTAATTTTCGTGGTAAGCTACGAGGCTTGTGTTACGGAAACTAGATGGTTGATAAACTACATGTTATACTTTTTTTTTTGTAAATATATACATATTATACATATAAACACCCAGACCGAGATAAATTATACAATGTACAACTTGCCCCCGGTGGGAATCGAACCCACGACCTTCCGAGTTCACGACAACGTTTGTTACCACTAGACCACGGAGGCGGTCGGTATTTGTATATATATATATTATTATAGTTATTAGTTTAGTTTATATTAAATGATATTATAAAAAAATATTTTATTTTTGTTAGTTTTTTTTAGACCAAAAATAATTCTAATAATTAAAAACTACTTAAGTAATATTTTTATTTTATTTTATTTTACTATTATTACTTAATAATTAAATTTATCAAAAAATAAACTTATAAATAATTATACCTACTTAATAATGAATTAAGCATATCATAAATTAATCTTATATAAAATACTGATCCAATGAAGGTAAGTCTGAAGAATTACCATAAACACTCTTACCCTTAAACTCTGGGCAAGTCCATATAATTGTGTCTATGCTTCAAGCTCTTTATTCGATTATCTAGTCTAGGTCATAGCGGCTACAAAGACGAATGCAAATTAAATCAATTCTCAGTAAAAGTTATGGACGATTTTAAGTATAAGTGTCTAAAAGATTCTACCAATCGATGCATTTTTTATTTTTTTTAATGATATCCAGTTTACCAAAACTTAATCAAATGGCGAACACAACCACTCTGCCAAGAGTGTAGCGACTAAAAACCACCAGCTTCTTCAAAGCTTAAATGTGACAACAGATACTCTAATAATAATAATAACTGCCTCCGTGGTCTAGCGGTAAAGTACGTGGTTTCAGACTCGAAGGTACCGGGTTCGATTCCTGCTCGAGACACAAAAATATTTATTAATGTAAATAAATATATTTAATTTATTTGTGATATTTCTCGAGTTTGGTACGCTGGAGACATCGACGAGCTTGCCTCTTTACATGATCAACCCCGAAAGGGAAACGGTCGTGATGATACTTTACTTTTAATAATAATAATAATATATTTATTCAGTAAAGTTTATAAGATATGAAAACTACAACATAAGTATATCATCATGCATTATGGTACAGGAAAAGAGACATTTGCAGCCGAACTAAGGCTATACATACAGGCCACACAACGATAGGTGACATGACATTAAAATTTTTGGTAGAGCATTGCTCCATACTTAAACTCTTATACTGGCATTGTCCTTTCAACTCGTAGCAAAAATGTAAGTAAAATTTAAAAAAATGTTTAAGTTTTTGAAGTTGACACAAACTGTAGATATTCTTAAATTCAATTAGGAAGTCGCGTCCGTCCATCTTGCCACTCGTTAGCTTGTAAACAAGTTGGAAAAACTTTGAAAAAGTGATTGTCCGTACACGTACGAATCCCTACCGGACTATTGAGTTTTTTTTTTGTTTTATATTAACAAGAAATACATATTGTGATCTATGACGTCTTAAGTTCCATTTGAACTTGCAATTCCAACAGTTTTTACGTCAACTTTAAAAATATTAGTCTTGCTACAAATATTGTAACAAAATAACATAGTTTTTTTTTCTATTACATACCACTATTATTACTGCAGTTAGTAGAAACGGTCGTGATGATGATACTAAAAAAATTAAAGCTAATTCAAAATGCTATCCATTGGCCTCAATAAACGTTGCAGCCAGTTATCGATTAAAATACGCACTTTTTCTATCGGAAATCTTTAACAGTACATATAATTTATAACAAATTAAATTATTATTTAAAACAAATTTAATTAATTATTTTAGTTTATTTTGTAGAATAGTTTTAATTTCATAGGTATTTTTAGTTTAGTATTATTTATAATTAGTTTTTTAATCTATTTTATTTATAACAAATTATAAATAAAGCTAAACTAAAAATACCTATGAAATTAAAACTATTCTACAAAATAAATTGATGGCTTACAACCTGGGAGGGTACCTACCTAAAACTCTCGCCACATTTCCTTGTTGAATAATTATAGAAATATTTTGTTTTAGTGTTTTATTTTAATCTTTTTGTATTATACCGCAAATAAATTTTGATATATATCTAAAATAAAATTACTAAATTACATACAGGAATAAATACACAGTAGAATATGAGATTGAATTATCCAAGACGGCATTAACGGAATCATACAGTATTTGGTTGGGTGTGGAGAGAAGTAGAATGGTGGATGGTGAGCGTATTATCGCGCAATAAAAAAAAGGAGGCCTCCTTTTCTTAAACCAGCCTATTGTCGGTCGCAAGCCCGAGACACCATTCTTCTCATCTCCTACCCACACACGATGGACCCGGCACCCGCACGGTGAATCCATGGAATGCTTAGAAATTTATCTTCCTAAAATAGATAAAAGATTAACAGTTCACAGACGATTGTCTATTGTTTTCGAATTATGTTTTTGATTTTATTATAAGAGGGCTGGCTCTTTCTTCGCCCAAAGTATCAGTATTGCAATTCAGCGGGGAAATGCAGTCAGCGTTCTTGCCACCATTCCACGCGGACGGGACTTATATCCCTATCCTTAGCGTTAATATTAATTTTATTTTATATTTTGTTAATATTTTTTTTCGAATTAATGTTTCGTACTTTTTTATTATATCTATATTTATTAATTTTTTATTTCAATTATGTCATTTTAATTATTTTTTTCCGCAAGCATAAAGCATTTTTGTCATTAATTTATGTGCAATAAAGAATTTTGTTATTATTATATTTCCCTTTAGCTACCACACGTATCTATTTCAAGGTAACAATAAGGTAGAAACAAAAAACAGTTTATTCTTTACAGCGCATAAAACATCAATTCGAGACACGACGGTACTGCATCAAAATTTCAAGGAACAACGACTGATGTTGTTGACACCCAAGGCGCTCATTCAGAAACACCAATATTGCTTGTCTAAACAAAGTATCATCACGACCGTAACCTACCTTTGGCCACATTTCCTTTACCTCAAAAAAGGCTGCCCATACAGCCAAATCTAAAAAGCAAATAACATTAAAGAAAGTTATAACTTTGTGGCATTTAAGGTTGAAACAATGGGGGTATATTTTCTTGATACTCACCAATTAGATAGATAGATAGATAAATTCTTTATTGCACAAAAAAATAAAAAAACATTCCAATGTACATAGGCGAGCTTAATGTCTAGGCATTTTCTAACAGCTAACCTTTGGGAGAGTGAGAAGAGAGTGTGGGTGCATGTGTATAAGAATATTTAGAAACTATGATTTAAAATTACTAACTAAAATACTTATCAACTAAATAAACAATAAATATATATCATACAACAATAAAATACATATAGAAATAATAATATATTTTATACTTATATAATATACATAATTATATAATATACTTACACAATGTATATATATATATAAGATACATCATACATATTGTCATGTTATGCAATTCGTGAAAGAGCTGAGTAAACGAATTTATCAAGATCCCAAATGTCATAACTATTTACCTAAAACAAAATATTTCCCTTATTATTCAACGAGAAAATGCGCCGATAGTTTTAGGTACCCTTGCAGGTTGTAAGCCCTTAGTTTATTTTGTAGAATAGTTTTAATTACATAAGATTTTTTGTCGAGTTTGCCACTTGTCATGATGGGGCCTATTGTAAAGTTGAATCGATTTATCGATTTGTCTTAATTTTACGAGTGTCACTTAAGGTATGACATTTATCAAATTTCGGTAAGGCTTCAACCAGACGCTATATTGTGGAAAATAAAATAAATAAAGTAGACGGACTATATTAAGTAAAGTATAATCGAATAGGTAATTTAAAATCATGTTAAGATTTATTTTATTATTATCCACTTCTAGTGATCATGTAGGATCTAAAACGATTTCAAGTTGGTTAGCAACCATTTTCATTTAAATTTTCAATGTAGGACCTACCTACCTACATACTTTGCTTTTAGTTTTTACAGTCGGGGCTCATGAAAAACCGTGACCGACTTAAATATTTTAAAAAGTAAAGTAGAGTAGAGTAGAGTAGAGTAGAGTAGAGTAGGGTAGAGTAGAGTAGAGTAGAGTAGAGTAGAGTAGAGTAGAGTAGAGTAGAAGAGAGTAGAGTAGAGTAGAGTAGAGTAGAGTAGAGTAGGGTAGAGTAGAGTAGAGTAGAGTAGGGTAGAGTAGAGTAGAGTAGAGTAGAGTAGAGTAGAGTAGAGTAGAGTAGGGTAGAGTAGAGTAGAGTAGAGTAGAGTAGAGTAGAGTAGAGTAGAGTAGGGTGGGGTAGGGTAGAGTAGAGTAGAGTAGAGTAGAGTGGAGTAGGGTAGAGTAGGGTAGAGTAGAGTAGAGTAGAGTAGAGTAGAGTAGAGTAGAGTAGAGTAGAGTAGAGTAGAGTAGGGTAGAGTAGAGTAGAGTAGAGTAGGGTAGAGTAGAGTAGAGTAGAGTAGGGTAGAGTAGAGTAGAGTAGAGTAGAGTAGAGTAGAGTAGAGTAGAGTAGAGTAGAGTAGAGTAGAGTAGAGTAGAGTAGAGTAGAGTAGAGTAGGGTAGGGTAGGGTAGGGTAGGGTAGAGTAGAGTAGAGTAGAGTAGAGTAGAGTAGAGTAGGGTAGAGTAGAGTAGAGTAAAGTATCATCACGACTGTTTCCCTTTTCAGGGTAGTCAGAAACCACGCTTATATAAGCGGATTCACATTTAGCCAATTTTACTATAGGCCAATCATGACAAGTGGCAAGCTCGAGAAATATCACAAATAAATTAAATAATAATTAAATGTATTTATTTACATTAATATTTTCTTTTGTGTCCCGACCAGGAACCGAACCTGGTACCTCCGAGTTTAAATCCACGGACTTAACTGCTAGACCACGGGGGCAGTTTAGTTAAATGGTTTAGTGGTTCTATTTTTGGCGACGGAATACTTCGGCTTGTTTTTTTCTTATTAGTTTTTATTTAAAGTTCATTATTAATCAGTTTGGTTTATTTATTACTTTAATTAAAGTTTTTTTTTTCACTGAAGTGTTTTTTTAATAAAAACATATTTTTACTTTACAGTCTTACAGTTATCACAAAAAAACTAGTGTAGTTTAACTATAATTAATATAAACTTCCACTATAGCAAATCGAACCGGCGAAACCCTGGAGCGTCGTCACAAGATCGCGCCATTCAACTAGGCCACAGAGGAAATAAATTATCTCTCAAAGATATTCCTAGTCGTGGAGTAAAATAAAACTAAGGGGTGCCATCTGAGAATGGCAGCGAACATAGACATATATTAACTCACTTAGCTCGTTACATATCAAAAAGATCAAATATAAGATAAACAGCCACTTTCTCGAACGTATTTTTGGTACTTAATTAAGTAAAAATTACCAGGTTTATTTTTACTTAAGTAATAATTGCGTGGTGTTCGAGAAACTGGCTGAGAGAGTGTCGGTGTGGGGAACCAGAGGAGCATCTCGGAAACCACGGGCTTTCTTGATCTAGAAGTGCCGTCCGCATTCCTTGTCACGCGTATCTTAACTAGAGTACCCGCTAAACAAACCATACACCAATCCTAGGGTTGTACTGTGGGTAGGGCACAGCGATACGGCATGACCGTTGGGCAGTGAAAGCTTAGCAGGTATCTGGTGTGGGATGCGACATGTGTAGACACGTATTAGCCCAGGTAACCTCATTCAGCGCGGGGAGTGCGTCGGTTTCTGCTGAGAACCTCAAGCTGTGCAAATATTTTGTGCCGTTTGAGGTCGAGACGATGAGACCCTCAGCCAAGTGTCTAGCCAAGGAGTTGTCAAAACGGCTGACGGAGAAATCTGTACACAGGAAGGCTGGCAATTATTTCTGTCAACGTACTAGCCTTGCTATACATAGATAAAATGTTGCCAGTCTTCTTGAGACTATCTCTGATATCTTGAGGACATTTATTATTGCATCATCATCATCATCAGCCTGTGTCTCTCCACTGCTGGATATAGGCCTCCCCCAAGGCTCGCCACTTCACACGATCTCCTGCCGCTCTCATCCAACCCCCACCAGCGACCTTCCTTAGGTCATCTGTCCATCTAGCGGGGGGTCGACCCACTTTGCGTCTTCCCGTACGTGGTCTCCACTCTAGAACTTGTCTACTCCATCGTTCATCGGTTCTACGACATACATGTCCAGCCCATTGCCACTTCAGCTTACTAATTTTGAAGGCTATATCGGTAACTTTGGTTCTCCGACGGATTTCCTCGTTTCTGATTTTATCCATCAGAGAAATACCAAGCATAGCTCTCTCCATAGCCCGCTAAGCTACCTTAAATTAGTGGACGAGACCCACTGTCAGTGTCCATGTTTCTGCTCCGTACGTCAGCACTGGAAGAACGCACTGGTTGAAAACTCTCGTTCTCAAATAGTGGGGTATGTTTGATAAGAAGATGTGGCGCAGCTTCCCGAATGCGGCCCATCCTAGCTGAATGCGTCTGTCGGCTTCTTTACTGAAGTTGGCTACGCCTAATTGCATTTATTATTTATAGTTTCATTTTTGATAAAAACTAAAAATATTTTTTTTTAAATGTCTAATCGCAAAATGTTGGTATATGGCAACGGCCACAATATTAACGGAGACAAGAAAAATATACATTTGCCTGGTTGTTTATGTTGTATGCAGTTTATTTATGAGAAAATTGCAACAAACAGCTGCCTTGTTTCCATTAAAGTAATGATATCACGAGTACTATACAAGTTTTTCAGTCAAAATTAAAATCCGCATTTATTTTCGTATAGCTCTTAATTAAGTAAGATCTCACAGAAGAAATGATCAGGAACAAATTCAACACTCAGCTTTACGCAGTGGAACATGGTACGAAAGGAATTTCAGCCAAGTCGTTCCACAACTTATTTTTTTATTTTTTATTTAAAAACTTAATTGCACTCACTTTGTACAAAGGCGGACTTAATGCCGTTAGACATTCTCTGACAGCCAAACCTTTAGGACATTTAGACAGTATCAATGGTAAGTAGGTGCAATATTATTAAATGACAATTTGTTAGATATATGTAGGTATATATAGACATAACAACAAATACATACTAATAATACTTAATAATTACATTCTAATACATAAACAAGTACATATATAAATTATTTATACAGTACACAAAATAAAACCAGTCATGTGAAGGAGTGGCTAAAGAAAAAGGTTACAAAGGAAGAAGACACCGCAGCTGCAAAGGTGTGGAATAGAATTGGGCCTAAGCAGGTCTGCTGCCAATACATTTATAGAACCAAGACGGCATTAGCCTAGGATACGTATAGGATTTATACGTATTTTGAATCCATGACATGTTAAGATATTTGTTTTGTTCTTTCGTCAGGGATTTTTTGTAATCATTAGCGTTGTCTTGTCATCTATGAATTATTATTGTGTCCTTAACTGCTACATATATGTATCCCTTTTTTTCTATTCCGCAATCAAACCCACATGCCAAAATTTGCATTCACATACCATAGCTACTACACGCGTACATATAAATTTGGAGACTCTTAAATCTGTTGCGCGCTAAATATATGAAACTCCCAGCAATCTGCAGGAACGTGACGGGTCTCTTGGCCTTCTTGGAGGAGATCGGATGGCTCCGCTGAAGGAGTAAAGGTCACGCACAATGGTTCAATAAAGTCTAAATGCGGAAAAGCCATCGTAATCACAATCACTCCTAGCAAGCGTGTTTCCAGATTCCTACATCCTGGATCCTTTAAGCGAAGTTTGAAAAAGTGTATTGTTATGCCGGAATAGGGGTAGGGACTGATGTCAGTCTTTAGTGGCTGACGACAGTTGCTCCCATTCTTCAACCTCGCGAGCTACCATCAGGAGGGCGTGATGTCACATGTCATGATAAAAATAGTAATTAAAAAAGTAACTCATTATCCACAACATCTCAAATCCAGGCGACCTCGTCAGGCGCGGGAAGCCTACCTTGATATCGGTTACGAATTTGAGCCGTTTGGGGTCGAGACGATGGGCCCATGGGGACCGTCAGCGAGGCGCTAGGCCAAGGAGTTGTTAAAGCGGCTGACAGAAAGGTCTGGAGACAGGAAGGCTGGCAATTATTTCTGTTGAAATAAGGTTCTTAGTAATCCTCAAGTATCCGTCGTAAAAAAGATCGCGAATGTCATTCTGACAATCGGATCTTGTTGATTTCCAAAAGTCAATATCTAAAGATGTATTTTTATTTTAATATAATTTTATTTACATTTTAACTAGTTATTTTGATGTTGAGAAGCCCCTATCTCCAATAGGATTGTGAAATGCAAATGGGTTTTCAAAGAGAAAACTGATGCAGATGGTAATTTTTGCAAATATAAAGCTCGTCTTGTTGCCAGAGGTTATTCACAAAAATATGGTATCGACTACGATGAAACATTTGCACCTGTAGTTCGACATTCTACTTTACGCACATTGTTTGCACTAGGAGTAGAACATGACATGGATATTGAACATGTTGATGTTAGTACCGCCTTCCTAAATGGTGATTTATGTGAAACCATTTATATGGAGCAACCTACCGGTTTTGAGGTTGAGGGGAAGCATAAAGTTTGTTTACTCAAAAAGAGTATCTATGGCCTTAAGCAAGCCAGTCGTGCTTGGAATATAAAGGTACATAATGTTTTGATAAATATTGATTTTAAACAATCACAATGTGAGAAATGTGTTTATTACAAAAATGTTAATGATAAGAAAATTATTATAGCTTTATATGTTGATGATTTCTTTATTTTTTGTAATGACATTTTATTAAAAACTGAATTAATCAATATTTTGAAGAGGAATTTTAAAATTCAACTTCTTGGGCCTGTTAAACATTGTTTAGGTATTAAAGTGGATAGAAATGTTGAAACTGGTGTTTTAAAGCTTTCACAAACTGAATATATTAGGAATTTATTAAATAAGTTTGAGATGGCGCAATGTAATCCAGTATCCACTCCAATGCAAGTTAATCTTCAATTAAATAAAGCGTCACAATGTGACGACACATATCCGTATAGGGAATTAATAGGCAGCTTAATGTACTTAGCTGTTTGTACCAGACCGGATATATCTTTTGCTTGTAGCAAATTAAGCCAGTTTAATTCATGTTTTGATAAAACACACTGGGTAGCTGCAAAACATGTGCTAAGATATTTAGCTGGGACCATGAATTATGGTTTATTATTTAAAAAGGGAGATAGTCATTTTGATATATTTGCTGATGCTGATTGGGCCGGCGATATTGTTGACAGAAAATCGTATTCAGGTATTGTTGTTAAATACGGCGATTGTACTATTAATTGGGAATCGCGTAAACAAGGCGTTGTGGCTTGTTCCAGTACCGAAGCTGAATATTATTGTTTAGGTAATGCGGTTAAGGAAGCTAAATTTATTATTAATTTACTTTCTGAGATTTCTGTTGTACAAACTCCAATTACAATTTACAATGACAATCAGAGTGCCCATAAAATAATTAAAAACTCACAAACGCATAGACGTACTAAACATATTGATATTTGCCATCACTTTGTAAGAGATGCTGTAAATGAAGGTTTAGTTAATATTCAATATAAAGCAAGTCAAGAATTAGTTGCTGATGTCTTAACTAAAGCTTTACCTAAAGTTAAACATATTTATTTTGTTAACGAATTAGGATT
This sequence comes from Tinea semifulvella, assembly GCA_910589645.1. Lineage (NCBI taxonomy): Eukaryota > Metazoa > Arthropoda > Insecta > Lepidoptera > Tineidae > Tinea > Tinea semifulvella. Next base: position 7,466,682 of record OU342595.1, on the reverse strand, counting down.
ATCTGATACCATAGTGTAATTATATATTTTTTTGTTTAATAGGTAATCTTAATTTAATTTAATGTTAATAATTTTATTGTAGTATGTTTTGTTTAATTTAGGTTTAGTTCTTGAATTCTTTATATTTTGTTTTATTACACAGGTACTTGAGTAAGGGGAAGTGTTGAAATAAGGTTCTTAGTAATCCTCAAGTATCCGTCGTAAAAAAGATCGCGAATGTCATTCTGACAATCGGATCTTGTTGATTTCCAAAAGTCAATATCAAAAGATGTATTTTTATTTTAATATAATTTTATTTACATTTTAACAAGTTATTTTGATGTTGAGAAGCCCCTATCTCCAATAATTTCTGCCAACGTATTAGCCTCGCTATACATAGGGGAAATGTTGCCAGTCTCCTTGGGACTATCTCGGACAGTCTCGGTCTCTAGAGGACATTTTTTATTTATAGTTTAGTTTATTTTTAATTTTATTATTTAGGTAGCTTTTTTATCCACAACCCTTAGAACAAGTACAAAACCTAGTACAGTGCGCTAAACACCGACAACTAGAACATATATAATATCTATGCTATATAAATAATAAATATCCACGCTATCCATGCGGGTTGACAAGAAGTCGTCATCATCGTAGCCCCTAACACATAGTTCTAGACCTCCACATTCGCCACGATCTGATATCAATTTTAATATTAGTAAAACCTGGACCGACAGTTTGACGTGCTCTACGAGGCTGGTTTTGTAAACAGATGGCAAATGTACGTAAGAAAAATCTTCTTCAATGGTACATATTGAAGCTCATTTTTTTTTTATTATTCTTTTATTCTTGCTACATTATGTCTAGATTAAGTATTTTACATACAACAAAAGATGGTGACAAACCGCATATTACCAGTATTATGCATGCAACGTTAGAAGGGTACACTCATGTTCAAAACCAACCGATTAAGAATACATTCCAAAAAAAGGCTTGCCACATGTCTACGGAATGATCAGAAACATGGCTCTTAAAGAAGCGGATTCACATTTATCCAACTTTACTATGCCCATTATGATAAGCGAATATCACAAATAAATTAAATATTAATTAAATGAATTTATTTACATTAATAAATATGTTTGTGTGCCGATCAAGAATTGAACCCTCTATGACACTTGCTACTTGGCATGATTGGCCTATAGTAATATTGGCTAAATGTGAATCCGCTAATTTATAAGCGAGGTTTCTGACAACCCGAAAAGGGAAACGATCGTGATCATACTTTACTTTTACTTATAAAATATAAGAAAGTGAACAAAAACACAGAAAAGTAATGTATGAACTTAAAAAAAAGATAACTTCCATAAAAAAATAAAAGTAAAAATCTATAAAACTGAAAAACATGAAATGTTATGGGTGATATATTTGTGTGTGTGTGTGTGTGTGTTGGTGTGTGAGGGTTTCTGCGTGTGTGTGTGTGTGTTCAGCATTTCTACTTCACGATCATAGTTCGTAAAAGCACAGCAGCTCAACTGTACTGCACGAATCAATAGATTGCTAAGAATTTCATCTTGTATTGAATGCGACTGTACATCTTGCAATATAAGCTAGTACGACAAGAAGTGCCTGGAATTGCTTCAGCGTGCAACCTTTGATACTGTACGCTTTTACAGTTGAAATGTACAGTATGTACATTAGAATATTTCGGAGCAATTGAAATGTAGAGTGTATTCGTGTCGTTTGACTTACGTTCCTAAATTTAACTGGAACGTCTTTTGAAATAGTTATGATAACATAATAATAATTTAAATACAGGTAGATAATTAATGTATTTGTGCACATAAAATCTGCACATAAAAAAAATACTTAAAAATACCTGGTCACGCGCCGCAGCATAAGCTACCGCCAACTAGTCTTGTTTGTGAGAACCATTTAACAAGGCCAGTTATTGATTGTCGATTTCATGCGCCATCATTTAGCTAGATGGCACTACACAAGACAATTCCAAGCTTGTCACTTTTCGTCAGTGTGCTTCGGACAATAGTTCGGAAACGTTGGTGTGCCTTGAATCTTTGCGCGCCGCTCATTATATATATATATATGTATAATGAGCGGCGCGCAAAGATTCATATATATATAATACTAGCATGACATGTGACCTTGGGCCCACCTGATGGTAAGTGGCGCACGAGGTCCATGAATGTTAGCAACTGGAATCAGACACTCATGACTGACATCAGTCCCTAACACTATGCCTGCTTGACTGGGCATGACGGCAATTCCACACTGGTCCCAAAATGTGTGGTTACACGTTAGTGGGTTTATCGGCACGAACGGTGGATACTTGCCCGCCATTGCAGACTGGACAAATTACCATTATCAGTTTGCCTACCAACTATTTCTTGTTTTCGTTGAAAGTATGTGCCGTTTGCAATGATGTCAAATGAAGTTTTTTAACTTTGAAAGAAAAGTAATAATAAGCATGCCATAGTGATATTTAGAAAAAATTACATCCGCTGATATAAAGTAACTACAGCGCTATTGAACATCGCACCTGCATCGTCTTGCAGCTGACCAGAAGGCTGATGCGTGGGTAATGGAGTTTTCGTCATTACTAGTTTAAGTAAGTAGATTTTCTTCAGATCATTTTACTTTTGGAGTAGCTTTGCAATGCCCTAACCATGACCCGACCAGGTTTCCCACTGCTGGAGCTATAATCGAAGGCCGGGCACCAGTATCCTATTTTTAAAAACAGCATAACTGCTATATCAATACCTCTACAATAATTCTATGCAACTGATATTAGGTTCTATATATCATGCTAAAAAGACAGTTGATAAGTAAATAAATAAAAAAAAAAATTCTAAAAAATGATGTATACAAATAATATATTATATAATTATGTGTGTAGTGATAGATATGAAGGGCTGATACAAAGTTCATTTATTTATGATTAAACCTCAATACATCAGTGTCATCATTTAATTAATAACGGACTCGCGCATAAAAGGTCAAAGGAAAAAATATATATTTCTGTCAATATCTACATACCTAATAAATCACGCAATTTTTGTGAATACAAGCTACGCGGCTTGGTTTGGAATAAAGCGTTTCTTTTTCTGTCAAGCATTTGGGTTATCACAAAGAAAACTTATTCGTGTAGCGAGTACGTTATTCGAAAACAAAACGCTTCGTGAACTCATCAGTCTGTAGTGAAAATCATACGCGTAACCAGCATCCCTATTCTGTTCCTTAAGCGCAAACGTTATATAATGGAATCCGTTAACTATATATACGACTATATCACGCTATTAAAGTTGATATTTGCACGGCCGCTGTCAAGGTCGAGCGCTTATAGAGTTGTGAATTGCCTAATATTTTGTAATTATGACGCAATCTCTGATGTAAATAATGAAATCCACTAATAACGTTTGCGACCGAGTAATAAAATAGGGCTGCTGGGGCTATTCTCATCAATACATTGCACTTATTCCCGCATTGGAACAAATCGAGGGTTATCATAAATGATTTTTTTGTAGGTTACACATAATATTTTAAATACCTCCGTGGTGTAGCGGTTAAGTCCGTGGATTTAGACTCGGAGGTACTGGGTTGGATTCCTGGTCGGGACCAGGAATGTATAAATAATAATAATAATAAATATTTCCAGACAGGTCACACAGCGCCATCTAATTTCCGTGGTAAGCTACGAGGCTTGTGCTACGGAAACTAGATGGTTGATAAACTACATATTATAATATTTTTTTTGTAAATATATACATATTATACATATAAACACCCAGACCGAGACAAATTATACAATGTACAACTTGCCCCCGGTGGGAATCGAACCCACGACCTCCCGAGATCACGGCAACGTTTGTTACCACTAGACCACGGAGGCGGTCAAACCATGTAAATGTATTTAGATAATATTTAATTTATTTGTGATATTTCTCGAGTTTGGTACCCTGGAGACATCGACCAGCTGCCACTTGTCATGATTGGCCTATAGTAAAGTTGGCTAAATGTGAATCCGCTTATTTATAAGCGTGGTTTCTGACCACCCCGAAAGGGAAACGGTCGTAAAGATACTTTACTTTTTTTTTACTTTTTACAAATAATATTTCTACTTATTTAATCAACTTTGTTGTTTATATTTATCATTATATCAATATTATTTAATATTTAGTGTCTCTATTATAGTTATTAAGATGGTTATGTAGTTTTATACTAGCCAGGGAAGGGACCACTGTAGGATCTGTGGCACATATGGGGCAGTCTATTTCCAAATGTCGTCAGTAACTGCTGGTTGCGCCTCGGCCCCCAGGATCTCACCGGACAGGCGACATCCCTCCGGTGGCCGTGCGTGGAGAGGTGCGATTCTCCGAAGATGGTCGAAGCGGCTGTGGTCGGCTCGATCGAACATGAATTTCGAGAGCCTCGCCACAAACTGCTCGATGGTTTCCATCTTCAGGTCATCATGGAGGACAGTGTAGCGCACGAACTATGAAGCTCTGATATTCTTTTAGGACTCACAATAATAATAATATCTAGTATGTCTGTAATTAGTAGAGGTAATTGAAGCCATAATAACAACAAAAAGTAACAATTAACAATAAGAGCGGAAATAAAAATAATTATTTCTACAATAGGATTTTTCGCAAATAATATAAGCGATGAATTCTGTCGGGTAGAGAAGCGTGAAATTGCAAGGTAACTTAGCCATACGGCCGGAAAAATCAGACAAAAATGGAGCAAAGAATAATGGGTTCTTGTATATGAGAGGGGATAAAATTTGATCTCCAACCCTTGGCCAGAGACGATATTTGCTGAATCCAACAAAACATTGATGAGGGTATTTGATTTTGCTGATGCGATAGCGAAGTTCGTATATCAATTGAGGTTTTTTTATCATATAAAATTTATATTATATTATTTAGGTTCAAAAATCGACTCTTTTAAATATATTTGTAGTTTTGCTGTTTGTAATAATGGGTCAGACCTATAATAGTTTGCGCCGTTTGGGGTCGAGAGGATGGGACCATGGGGACCCTCAGCCAAGCGTCTGGCCAAGGGGTTGTCCAAATGGCTGGTGGAAACATCTGGATAAAGGAAGGCTGACGATTAATTAGCCTCACTATTGAGATGGGAAATTTTGCCAGTCTCGAGTACATTTTTTAGATATAGATAGTTTATTATTTTATTAGGTATAGTTTACAGGTGTTTAATTTTATTTAAGTAGTTTGGAACTATTATTTTTAATTTTGTAAATATTTTAAAAAAATATACTTAAAAGTTATAAATACCTATACTATTTCTAGTAAAGTGAATAAGTATCATCACGACCGTTTCCCTTTCGGGGTGGTCAGAAATCAAGGATATAAATAAGCGGATTCACATTTAGCCAACTTTATCATAGGCCAATCATGACAAGTGACAAGCTCGTCGATATCTACAGCGTACCAAACTCGAGATAAATCACAAATAAATTAAATATTAATTAAATGTATTTATTTACATTAATAAATACTTTGGTGTCCCGACCAGAAATCGAACCCGGTACCTCCGAGTCTAAATCCACATTTACCGCTAGACCACGGAGGAGCAGCATACTATTTCTATTCGGTAAAAAATACATACATATTCTCAAAACTTATTTATAGTAGAATCTGTCGCACGTCTAAGGTACGCGAAGATCATCATTAATTACCACGTCGTCCCATTTGCCGTCGAAACGATGGGGTCGTGGTCCAAGGAGGCTCTGGTGTCATTTCTTTAGCTTGGGGAAAAACTCTGCTTGGCGAAGGGTTACCCTGACAGTAGAGATTAGTTTGGTCGAAGGGTCAACCTCGCCGTTTGACGAAGGAACGCAGCGAGTGTTCTCGGCACACTACGCCCATCGGACAGATGCTATTTTATTTTTAATTTTATTTTGAGGTTAGTTCATTTTATTTATAATTTAGTTTTTTATTTTATTTTATAATTATTTGGTTAAATAAATAATTATTATGTTTGATTTTGGTTTTATGACTGATTTCTACGTTTCAGACTTTGTCTGTATCAAGTTACCGATATAGCCTTCAAAATTAGTAAGCTGAAGTGGAAATGGGCAGGACAGAAGGTCGCTGGGGCTAGGATGACGGTAGCGGGAGAGTAAGTGGTCAGCCTTGGTGGATGCCTATATCCAGCATTGGAGAGACACAGGATGATGATATGAATGAATGTTTATTATTTATTCCAATAATACCATAAATAGGACCCATCATTTCACGCTTTATAATGTTACGTGTGTGCTATGAGACCGCCAAAGTCGCTGGAGCCGCACCACGAATTTGGCATAGACAAAGGAATGCAGGTTCAGGGTTGATGGTGTATTTGAAAAGCGAAGAGCTTCTGTCGTCTGTACCTACATTGTTTTTACAATTTGTTAGTTTTATTGAGGGATTTATTAGTTGAGAAAAGGCGTTTTCTAATTTACAGTTTTACCTACACATCTACTAATACGATAGTTGAAGAGTTATATAACTATAGCTTATTCAAGATAGCAAAATAAAAAATGTAAACAGGAAAACAGGTGGGTTTCAAACTGGTATACTCGTAAATTCAATCTGCGCGCGCAAACGAATTCGCTAAAATATTTTTTTCTAGATTGGTACAGCCTTTGTTGATGATCGTGTTAAGTTTGAGCGTCACATGTCAATTAGTGTATGTTTGGCAGTTATTTGTTTACGGCGCGAAAAGATTATTACTACGAAAAAAATACGATTTTGCTTGAAATTTTGCAATGGCTACTATTGCAGAAGTGTTTTGGGGATTAGGTATACTTTATCGCAAACCTAAGTGTTTGGCACAAGGCATTCAGTAAAGATCGTAAAGTCGTCAAAAACATGCCTCTTGCGACGACGGTAACATCGACAAAGTTCAGCAAATACAGCTCAAAAATTTTACACATTCGATTAATAACATTGAATTCCTGTTAATATTTTTGACGTTTTTGTGTTTTTATTACTAATCTGCCTCCGTAGTCTAGCGGTTAAGTCCGTGGATTTAGACTCGGAGGTACCGGGTTCGATTCCTGGTCGAGACACAAAAATATTTATTAATATAAATAAATACTTTTAATTAATATTTAATTTATTTGTGATATTTCTCGAGTTTGGTACGCTGGAGACATCGACAAGCTTGCCACTTGTTATGATTAGCCTATAGTAAAGTTGGCTAAATGTGAATCCGCTTCTTTATAAGCGTGGTTTCTGACCATCCCGAAAGGGAAACGGTCGTGATGATACTTTACTTTACTTTTTATTAGTAATCAGACAGGTTAAAAACTTATTTTATTTTTGACAGCTGTTTGTTTATATAATATTATTTGCCATCGCGAATATTGTGTAGAGAGTATAGTTTAGACCACAACAGGTCAAACAGCAGTATAAAGTTCAATCCCGAGATTCTCGTTTGCAATTGCAAGATAGGGAAGTTGGTAAACTAATAAGTTTGTTTGCACAACTCGTAATGACTAAATGGCCGGAGATTTAATTTATTTGTCCACGGCCGACCACAAGTTAGCATAAAACGCTTGCGTTAATCCGTGTTTATTGGTCCCAGGGTACAATTACTGTACCCTTGTTCAGGTTTGGACAAAACGGGTATTGTATTAACTATATTAAAATGACCGGGTGAATAATACAACTTATTACACCCGCTTGGTTTTTTACAGACTTGAACGATGAGTCGTGTACTCGAGATCTCGCGGTCGTGGCTCGGTTGGCACGGCTTCCAATCCAAAATAAAAAATGGTTTTCGGTTTAAACCGCTGATTGTACCAATGAATTTATTTAAAATAGTTTCGTGGATTACCACCACCATCGTACCGGTGCCTCAGAGTCCTTCTTCTTAGTCGCTACACTCTTGGCAGAGTGGTCGTGGTCGTCACTTGAGTGTCAGTGGCACGCTTAACAAGCCGTCGCCACTCGTCTCGAACTGCAGCCTTCCTGGAGCACTCATGTAGGGGGTGATCCATTGCTGCTTTAACCTGGTCAGTCCATTTCATCGGAGACCTACCACGTATTCTCTTGCCATCGACTTTTCCCTGAACTACAAGGCGCTCAATGGATGTATCTCCACGCCACGACACGTGTCCAAAGAAAGTGAGAATGCGTGATTGCACGATTGAGGAAAGGCGTTGTCCTATCTCTAGTTCCTCCAGGATGGATTTGTTGGTTCGGAACTCCGTCCACGATATGCCCAACATTCTACGCCAACACCACATTTCTAAAGCATTAATCCGTTTTATTTCAGTTTCGCGCAGGGTCAACGTCTCTGCAGCATACAGGAAAATGGGGAACACAAGAACTCTGACCAGCCGGATTTTAGTAGCTTTCGTAATGTTTCGGTTCCTTCATATTTTCTTAAGCTTCTCCATAGCAGAGTTAGTGTTACATAGCCAGTCTTGGTCTTGGTCTTACATCAGAATAGGTGGTCTTGGTCTTGTACTCCTAATCTTGGTCTTGGTCTTGCGCAAGAGTCTCGCAAGACTCTTACTCTTACTAAACCAAAATCACCAACGAGAATCCAATCCATTTCAATTATTCGCAGTGAGCTCATGCCGTACTAACTCTGGAAAGCGTTCTCCTATCTATAGACTGGTTGACACTTACAATAAAAAGTTTAATCTCATTGACATCATCGCCTCCACTGCTGGGGCCTTCAGAACAAGTGTCTTGAAGGTTTTAAAGGAATAGTTTTTAAGTTCTTATTGTTTTTTTTTTATTTATTTACATTATGTTTTTCTCCTTTGTTTTTACTTGTTTAATTTAGTTTTTTGTTTGTTTTTATTTCCTTTCATTTATCAACATTTGTTTATTGTTATTAGCTGTAAAGTTTATGCAATTATAAATATGTGGTTAACGTAGTGGGTATTGCATGATCTAATGTATCTTATTATTGTTAAATGTTAAAACCTGTGCAATTCTGTTTGTTGACCCTAATAAAGAAAAATAAAAATAAACGTTATTTTTTTTACACGACGCGACGCAATTAAAATTTATTGAAAACAAAAACTTAACCCTTTAAAAAGGTTAACATTTTGGCAAAATAACGAAAAAAATATGTACAAGAGTCTTGCGAGACCAAGACTGCAAGACCAAGACTAAGATTGAGCAACACTACTCAGAGTCCCGGTTCCACTAATACCGACTAGTAGAATCGATAATATTGACGGTAGACGCTCGCCAACTCACCTGGCCAGAGTGTAGGCTAAATTCTCCAGATATTGTTCTGGAAGGCCCATCTCCAATAGTGGAGGTTTGCGACGCTGTATCCTAGGGTGCGCTAATATTTAAATAAATAATAAATGACTTAACCTACTATTTTTTTTTCTTTTGCCCGGATCATGTACGAGTATGTTAGTCAATGGGGTATCTACATCTACCAGGCGGGTAACTCCGTCGTTTTACAATTTATGCCTAAATTTAGCTTAAAGCTGCGATCGTAGTTAATACGTCTGAGCACATATTATGTTAATTTGTAGTAATGTAACATCACGACCGAAATCCCTTTATTATTTAAAAAATCTATTTTATTATATTGACGCTAGAGACGGGGCAGATGGGTGAAGTGGGCCCACGACCTCGCGGTTCAAGTAGCCTCGCGCCTCGAATATTTTTATGAGTTACATAAAAGCCCTATTATATAATAATAATTAATAAATACAAAGGATTAGGAAAGACTTAGCTTTAGCTGTTTTTTTTTATCATCGATATTATGTTTTTTATTTTGTAGTTTAGTCTTTTATTTTCTCCCCGGTACAAATAGTACTGAGCTATTTATAGACATTAAGTCGTAGCCTTAGTCGCCTATTACGACAGCCAGCTATACAATGGTGTTGCTATTCTTAACCAAAAAACCTAACCTAACTGTTTCGGCCGACAAATCGGTCGAATGCATCTTGTATCTAGGTAGACACGCATGGTGACGGGACGGGGGGTTAGGGGGGCTCAATTCGCCACTCCGGCGCTTCTTCGTTCCAAACCAAAGAGAGTGAAAACTAACAGCGCCTGTTGCGGTCGCCTCGCAACAAAATCGCTTGCTCGCCCGCTCGCTACGTCGCGTGTTTAACAAGTGCTCAGTGAGGGTAAATCTGGGGTAAGTCACCAATCAGCCTACTCTAGAATACCAGGTGCATCGCTGCAGAACCCGCCTCGCCATACAAACGGCTAAAAACGCCGAATTATTTGTGGCGCCCACATTTTTTGGTACTTCGAGCCGATGGTTGCCATTTTTTTGGCAATTAGAACCAATTTTAATTAAAATCCCTATATTTTTAAAATTTTTCTGTAGTTTTGTATCGCCACTTTGTTCGCAATTTGTTAATTTTTGTTAAAACACATACATTTATTTTTATTAATTTCGTTGGATACGTTTATTTTGTTAGTTTTCATATCTCCATTTATGTTATATTTTTTCGCTCACTATAATGTTAGGTACCTAAACCATCGCTAAACATTATTTAAACTTCGCATTAATACGTTTTATGCCTACGTGATAAAGGTCATATCCACTCGCTCGCCGCATCGCATTCCTTTACAACTACCCGCAGTTGCTAAGTGATCGCTTTCTATTGTTTTATTTTAACGTTTTATTCACTATATTTTATAGGCCTTTTATACCTATAACTAATATTAATTTAATCAGTTCGTTTTTAGGACAAATATTAGTTTTCGCAAAATATATAAAAAAAAAAAAAAACCGCTTTTTTTTTGTAAAATTTCCGCTATCGTTCGGTTTTAGAACATTTTTAGTTTTTATTTATTCCGCTAAACTTAATTTACGCTAAACACCGCCTTTATATTTTTTGTTCATTTTTTTTTTTTACTTTTATTTGTTTTTTTTTTATTATACGCTTTTTGTCTTAATCTTACACATTAATTTTGTTTTCGTTTATATTTACGCATATTATACTTAAAATCTACAAGTATAAATATTTACCTTTTTTTTTATTTGTTTTTTTTTTGTATCATTTTTTTTTTTGTTGTTTAATTTATCTTTTACTTTTACACAATGACTTCTAGTAAAAAGTACGAAGAATTCGTGGATCCAGTAGTAGAAAGAAATTTAAAGTTATTATACGCAAAAAGAGATGCTATTTTCAACCGCATGCAATCTATTTACAATAGTGCAAAACGGGTTTCTGATGATAGTATCGCTGAAGAATTGTTTTTATCTAGTATTGATTCGATTGATACTGTTCGCTCAGAGTTCATGGATATTTTAGACAGGGTCAATGAACTCGAGTTAACCGCTAAGCCTAATGCAACACCAAATTTTCAAAGTTGGGGTGCATTTGAAGATCTTTATTGTTATATAAAGCGCGTTAATAAATCTATATCGAGTAAAAATTCCCCTGCAGCTTGTCGGTCTACTTCTGAACGTAAAAAACATATTTTTGCAAAATTACCTAAGCTTGAATTGTTAGGATTTTCAGGAGATCCAATGCAGTGGCCTCTTTTTTATGAAAGTTTCAAAAATTCTATTCATTTAAATGAGGATCTCGAAGACAGCGAACGTATTCAATATTTAATGGGCAAGTTGTCTGGCCGTGCTTTGTCTGCGTGTGCAGGCATAGCACCGACGGCCGAGAACTATGAGTTGGTTTGGCAAACCTTAGTTAATAAATTTGAAGATAAACGTAGCTTAGCAAATGCTTATTTTGAACAAATTTTAGAATTTAAATCGCTTACAACCGCATCATGTAAAAACATAGATTTATTTTTAGATAATATTGTCGCCGCCGTCGCTAGTTTAAAGTTATTAAATTTAACGGATTTATCAGATTTTATGTTACTTCATATCGCTTTAAAGAAAATGGATCCCGAAACAACACGCGCTTTCGAAATGACTAATCGTAATTCTGTTACTCCCACTTATGGCCAGTTTATAACGTTTTTGCAGGAACAATCAAAAATTTTGGAACGCGCTCCAATCACAAAAATTATAGAACGCGCTTCCACCTCAACTACTTATAAAAAACAGATTAGTCAAAGCCCTAAACACACGCACGCTTTTGTTTCTAATGACGCTAATACTCGTATGTGTATTTATTGTAATAAAAACACACATGTACAGTTATACAAGTGTGATATTTTTCAGCAGTTATCTGTACAAGACAGATATAATTTTGTAATTAAGAATAATTGTTGTACAAACTGTCTTAGTGTTCAACATAATTCTTCATCGTGTCAATCCACTTTTTTATGCAAACACTGTAAGCATAAACATCATTCGCTTTTGTGTAAGTTTAGGAATGTACTAAAACAAACCAAACCGCGATGGTCGCGTACTGGGGAAACCGGTCGAGGCGCGCCGGTGCAACCCGGCAGCCGTCCGGCGCCGATCCCAGTGACGTCACCAGCGCACACACGTGCACCTGCTATCACGCACACTGCCGTGCCGTCTACATCTAAGGGTCCCGTTCCCGCGTCGTCGGCCTCACAGATGTGTTTCGCGCCTAACGTTTCTATGTGTGAGAATAGCACAGAATCGTTACAACAGGCACACACATCTGCGCTTTGCAATATGCAAATGTCTTTAACGCATGATACATGTTTATTAGGCACTGTGCAAGTACTTTCTTTTGATAAGAGTGGATTGGAGCACTGTGTCCGAGGTCTGGTGGACCCCGGTTCTCAAAGTCATTTTATAACTTTGGAATGCTCTCGCAAGTTAGGCTTAGCTATACAGGAGGTTTCAGTAGGTATAGTTAAGGGTATAGGGGGCTCCTCTAACCCTATACGCGGTATTGTTTCTTTTAATTTATATTCTCGCTTTAATAAAAACATTTGTTTATCTATTGACGCTTATGTAATTGATCGCATCACGGGCGAATTGCCCACAGTTACCGTTAGTCGCTCATCGCTTTGTTACTTAACTCACGTTCAACTCGCGGACCACTCGTTCGATGTCCCGAGTGAAATTGACTTTTTGTTAGGAGGTTTATTGTTTTCAGATATATTATTGCCTGGGCGCATTACAGGGCCGCCAGGCAAGCCAACCGCGTTTGAAACAATTTTTGGTTTTATTATTATAGGAAGAACGCCTGTTTCACTTCTTTCTATCTCTCCGCCGCTTACACATTTTTCTGCTGTAAACGAGCCAATTGAAATATTATTACAGAAGTTTTGGCAGTTAGAGGAGGTGCCTGGTGAGGTTCCGGCCAACCCAGACGACCTGGAGTGTGAAAGTATTTTTACAAATAATGTTACTCGAGACGAACTAGGTAGGTACAAGGTTGCCCTTCCCTTCTCTCGTGATCCATCGCTTTTAGGAAACTCGTACTCGACTGCCAAGAAACGATTTCTTTCATTGGAAAGAAAACTGCTCGCTTCGCCATCCCTGCATGCCGATTACGATGCTGTTATTCGCGAATATTGTAATAAGAAATATTTGGTTCCGCTTTCCGAGGTTTCCGAGTTGGGATACTACATTCCCCATCACGCTGTAGTTCGCACCGACAAGGTTACAACGAAGATGCGAGTCGTGCTCGATGCCAGCGCGAAAACTACCAGTGGGGTTTCGCTAAATGACATCCTACACCCGGGACCTAATTTACAAAAGGATATTTTTGCTGTATTGTTGAATTTTCGCTTATTTAAAGTCGCTCTGTCTGCCGATCTGAAGCAGATGTATTTAAATATTTTAGTTAATGAATCACATCGCAAGTTTCAAAGAATATTGTATAGGTTCGATCCGTGTGATCACATTCAAGTTTTTGAGTTTAGAACAGTTTGTTTTGGTTTACGCCCCAGTCCGTATCTCGCGATGCGTACTGTACAGAAATTAGTGAATGATGAGGGTAGTCGTTTTCCACGTGCCAGCGAGGTCGTGCTAAGGTCGTGTTATATGGATGACATTGCAGACTCGTGTCGCACAAACCAGGACGCAATCAATATTAAAAATGAATTGATTGGTTTATTCAAATCTGGTTGTTTTGATATTTTAAAATGGTCAAGTAATTCCCAAATTGTTTTAAATGATTTACCTAGCACGCATATTCATCCTGATGTTATACAATTTAGTGATTCAGATAGTTTAAAGATTTTAGGTGTACAATGGTCGCCAGTTTTTGACTCATTTAGTTACACCATCTCGTTTGAAAAGGTTACGTGTACAAAACGTAATGTCCTTTCTGTTGTCGCTCGTCTTTTTGACATATTAGGTTTTGTTCAACCTGTTATTTTATATGCTAAATTATTGATTCAACATTTATGGGCTCTTAGGATAGACTGGGATCAGACCCCGCCACAAAACGTGATTGAGGCCTGGTCAAAGTTACAAGATGAAATGTCTTTGTTATCTCAGATACAAGTACCGCGCCACGTGGGTGTCCACGATGGTTCTAGGGTTACACTGGTCGCATTTGCCGATGCGAGCCAGAAAGGTTATGGTTGTGTCATTTATTTACATTCTGTTAATTTGGATAATTCTATTACAGTTCGCTTAGTTTGCGCTAAATCGAAGGTCGCGCCGCTTAAAACCGTAACTTTAGCCCGCTTGGAACTCTGCGCTGCGCTTTTAGCAGCCAGGTTAACTCGTCAAGTACTCGACATCTATAAATTACGTCATCCTATAGACGATCATGTTATTTTTTCTGACTCAACAGTAACCCTATGTTGGATTAATATTTCGCCGCATTTATTACAAACTTTTGTTGCTAACCGCGTTTCACAAATTATTGATCTTGTCTCTCATGATAAGTTTTATCACGTGTCAGGTGTTGAGAATCCTGCCGACTGTTTGTCGCGAGGATTGACACCTGCCCGCTTGTTGAACCACCCGCTGTGGTTCACTGGTCCTTCTTGGCTTTCTACGCCTAAAATAAATTGGCCGATCAACACATTTGTTCAGCCGGTCGATTTGTCTATTCCTGAAATTAGAACTATATCGCTTTCATCGTGTGTGGAAAATAAACCAACACACATTTTATATACGCTCGCTCTTAGAAAATCCTCTTGGATTAAATTATTACGTACAATAGTTTATGTTTATCGCTTTATGAAAGTTTTACCTTATTCCGCTATTATTAGTGCTTCTGATTTAGAATTCGCTGAAAATAAATTAATTAAAGTAGTTCAATATTTTTATTTTTCTAAGGAAATATTTAATATTCAAAATAATATACCTTGTAGTTTACCTATACGCAAATTATATCCGTTTTTGGATAACGGCATTCTTCGTGTTGGTGGCCGCCTACGAAATGCCGACTTATTGTTTTCAGAAGCACATCCTTTAATTTTACCGCGTAAAGATCACGTCGTATCTTTAATTATTTCTCATTATCATCGCTTACATTGCCATACGGGGCCGTATCAACTGATGTCATTGTTACGGCAGAAATATTGGATACTGTCTGCTAGGCGTTTAATTCGCAGTAGTATAAATAAATGCAACGCTTGCTTTAAAGCTAGGCCTAAAGCAAGTAGTCCGGTTATGGCCGACCTCCCCCCCGGCCGGGTGCAGGTGTCGCGAGCGTTCCAGCACACTGCGGTGGACTACGCTGGTCCAATCGATGTAACCCTTCGCCGTCAGCGAGGAGAGAGAAGGCATAAGACGTATATTTGCATTTTTGTTTGTTTGAGTACGCGCGCAGTGCATGTCGAACTAGCTGAAGATTTGTCTTGTTTCACTTTTCTTAACGCCTTTAAACGTTTTATTTCGAGGCGTGGAGCAGTTCAGCACATGTACTCCGATAACGGTACTAACTTTGTCGGAGCGAAGGGATATTTGTCTGATTTATATAAATTTTTAGAAAATGATTTTAAGGAACCTTTGTGTGCAGAGTTAAGTAAATGTCGCATTCATTGGAAGTTTAATCCGCCGCGTAGTCCTCACTTCGGGGGGCATTATGAAATTTATGTAAAAGGTTTTAAAACCCATTTGTTTAGAGTTATAGGCCATCAGTTACTATGTAAAGACGAACTGTCAACTTTGTTAACCCAAATTGAGGCTATAATAAATTCGCGTCCGCTCACTTTACTAAGCGAGGATCCTTCAGAACCTTCAGCTCTGACTCCCGCGCATTTTTTAATGACCGCACCGCTTAACCATTTGCCTGCCTACGACGTATCCAACGAACCCGTTAATTTATTAAATAGGTTTAATTTAATAGACAGTATGGTCCAAAGTTTTTGGAAAAGATGGAGATTAGAATATCTTCATTTATTGCAAAGCCGAACAAAGTGGAATACTGCTACGCATCCTATCACAGTAGGAACGGTGGTCGTTGTCATTACCGATAACGTCCCACCAGTTAGTTGGCCGCTCGGCATTATAACCGCCACTCATCCGGGCGCGGACGGAATCGTCCGTGTTGCGGCCGTAAAATTATCAACAGGCGTTTACAAACGTCCTGTTGTACGCTTATGTTCCCTTCCAACACAATAGTGTCTCGCGTCCCCAGGTCTTACAAACCTCGGGACACTTTAAGTTAATTTTAATTTAATTTAAGTTTTTTTATTTTTATTTTTTTTTATTATTTCTTTTATTGTTTTAGTCTACCTCATATGTTTAGTCCCTTTGTTTTTCTTATTTTTTTTTTTTGTTTTTATTTTATTTTATATTTCTCGTTGAAATGCGAGCGCTTTCAAAGGGGCGGGGATGTTTCGGCCGACAAATCGGTCGAATGCATCTTGTATCTAGGTAGACACGCATGGTGACGGGACGGGGGGTTAGGGGGGCTCAATTCGCCACTCCGGCGCTTCTTCGTTCCAAACCAAAGAGAGTGAAAACTAACAGCGCCTGTTGCGGTCGCCTCGCAACAAAATCGCTCGCTCGCCCGCTCGCTACGTCGCGTGTTTAACAAGTGCTCAGTGAGGGTAAATCTGGGGTAAGTCACCAATCAGCCTACTCTAGAATACCAGGTGCATCGCTGCAGAACCCGCCTCGCCATACAAACGGCTAAAAACGCCGAATTATTTGTGGCGCCCACACTAACTTTATGCAAAATACGATTATTCAAAATTCCTATTATATCCTTATATTAGGGATATTATATATTAGGGACTTATATCCCTATCCTTAATATTAATTTTATTTTATATGTTGTAAAAATTTTTTTTTAATAAAAATATAGCCTAACTTCCATAGATTGTTTGTGATTTTTTTTTGTCTGTTAAAACCAACTTGTGAAATGGTTAGGATTTTGACAAAAAATACATTTGACCCGTCTAGACCCCTGTCTGAGCGTGGCGACAGAAGGCCAATTTCTCTAGATTTCTGTGTTCTAGGGGTTGTAATAAACGATGATATATTAAAAAGATGGTACCTATAAAAAGGCAGCACAATATAAAGTTTGAAGTGGTAATAAGTAGAACAATCGATAGTACGTACATGCGAGTATTATAGGTGGATACATTTTACAAAATTGATAGCATACCAACTTGGCAACAGAAATTGCTGTTTGGTTTTTTCAATACATAAATTACTTATCTACACTATAAATAACTAACATTTTCAATAGTTACTTATAAAGAACAGTCTCCGTGGTACCCCGGGTTCATACCCTAGTCGGGACACGATAAATTTGTTTTTTTATTTTTCCCTGGATATATCTCCTAATTGGGCTGGCAACACTGGGCATATTAATCCCGAGAGGTTAGTTATATGCCGACTGCGGTAGGATAGAGTTAATTAACTTACTCCTATTTGCGTTTTTAAAAAGTTTAAGTATCATCACGACCGTGTGGATGCAAATACATAGTTAGGACCATGCACTCAACAACAAAACCATAGATTTTAGGATTTGTAATAGTAGGCCAAGCCGTCTGACCGGCGTGGCGAGTGTAGGCCAAATTCTCCAGATATGTGTTCTGGAAGGCCCATCTCCAGCAGTGGAGGTCTAGAACGCTGTGTTCTAGGGGCTGTAATGATGAATGAATGATGAATAGTAGGTTTGTGCGTAATTAACCTACTAAGACTTGGTTGTAAAAATGCTTACCAATCTAAAATCATGTAATCATGTACCAATGAGAAATACTTTTAGCTGTCGGTCCCAGTTCTACCATCTTGTGAAATCGTTATTTAAATTCACATCAGACCCTCGCCAACCCGTCTGGCCTGCGTAGTCCTAATTTACTAGATATATGTCCTAGAAGACCCATCACAACAGTGAAGGTTCACGACTTTATGTTCTAGGGGATGTAATGATGATAACGGTAGAAAAACGAACGCGAGTCAAATCTCAAGCCAAAACCGCCAGTCAAGCGGGTCTTTTAGCATTTTACGGCAAAAAAAAAAAAAAGGAATGCGCCCAGTTTTCAGACGCAACGTAACTGTATAATAACATACAATAAAGGTATTTTGAGGTTTATCTTTATTAAAATTGAAAAATAACTATGTAAAGTCTGGAACACCTGATGCGTAACATAGTAGACAATGGATTAATCCTCTATTTACTGTCAGTTTTAGAACATTTGACCGCCTCCGTGGTCTAGTGGTAACAAACGTTGCCGTGAACTCGGGAGGTCGTGGGTTCGCTTCCCACCGGGGGCAAGTTGTACATTGTATAATTTGTCTCGGTCTGGGTGTGGTTATAATATGATTATATTTACAAAAAAAAAAGTATAATATGTAGTTTATTAACCATCTAGTTTCCATAACACAAGCTTACCACGGAAATAAGATGGCGCTGTGTGACCTATCTGGAAATATTTATTTATATTTGTGAAGATTTTGGTCTACACTCGCCACACTGGCAAGACGGGTTGGTGAGGATCGTCAGCGCAGCAAGCATCGTCCACGACAAAACATTGACAAGAACGATATCGCCACAAAATAACAGCAAAAAAAAAGGCTGTATGGACAAGTTCCTTTGCCTTCCCATATGGGTAAATTTAAACAAAAAAAAAAACAGCAAAATAAAGGGTAAAATTTCTACTTTATAAAACCTGTTACTGTAGTATTTTTTATTGCAGTAACCGCTGGCAATACCGCTTTACATTTATAGTCTAGAAGCAGGTGTGCCAAATTGCAATAGCAGCAAGCAAGGCCTAAATCCTACCTTATTTATAACGCCGGGAGACAATATATTTGCCCTGCAACCTTTTTCCTGCCAACGTTCGGGTTTTGTAATTTCCCGATTTTTCATGTTTATTGAATCGGTATAATGCATAGACTTACATCTAACTACACATAGCTCTCTATTATAATGTTTTGGTCCAAAGAATTGGCCCTAATAAAATATTACTATTTTTATATTATTATTATTAAATACTCTATTGGCTGAGTGTCATAAGCCTGTAATTGCACCTACCTTTCATTGTTTAATTGCTCTTGTTGTCCCGAAGGTTTAACTGTCATAGAATGCCTAGCGGCATTAAGTCCGCCTTTGTACTTTGTGCAATAAAGATTTAAATAAATAAATATTGCACTTTTCCTAAAAGCGAACAGAAGCCATTTTGGCTTTTACTACCAGCTAACCTTTGGAAGAGTGAGACAGTATAAATATGTAAGGTGCAATTCTAACCAATAAACTACAAAAATAGTATGTATACATAGACTACATAAATAATTTTATTATATACTTATTATAGTAGATATACATGTATGCATATCTAACTCGCCTAACAGCCGGTCTCTCGAAGCTCTACTTAATTTATTATCTTCAAGTTTTTCCTTAAGTCAAATCGGGTTTCACGAACAAACTTATTTAATTATTTATTATTGCTTTGTGAAACGCAAAATTGACAACTGCCCATACATTTGTGTAAATGACAGTTCCCTTCTTAAGTATTTCTTAAGATATGATTATGACACTGACATCAGTCCCTAACAGTATGCCAGCTTGACTCGGAAAGACGGCAATTGGAGCCGGATCCCGAAACGTATGGATAAACTTTACTGGGATTATCGGCACAAACGGTGGATACTTCTCTTTTCCGGAGACTGGGAAAATTACCACCACTAGTCCACCTACCACCTATTTGTTGTTCTCGTTGAAAGTATGTGCCTGTGAATGTCAAATGCCAATTTTTACTTTCAAGGAGAACTAATATTGTAAGCTTGCCATGGTGATATTTATATAAAATAACACCGCTTGAAACAAGACTTACATAATATAAAAATAACACAAACACATATTTGTCCAGTCACTTTTTGGGGCCATGGTTTTGAGTCTTTAACATTTTGTAAAGTGTCTTGTCCTTTGAATGTATGTCTTAGATTGGTATAATGTGTTTTGCAAACCAATGAGTTTTCGATTCATTTTCTGTTTCTGTTTATTGCGATTCAATTTGGAAACATCGACTTAATTAAGTAGAAGCTTCATTATTTGCGTTTCACATTTTATCTTTGGCATTTCTTTATTGTAATTTAAATTCTTGTTTTTCAAGAACGTCCAAATGAGATAACATGTAAATTATTTTTTACATGAATTAAAATAAATAATGTTTTGTATAATTTATTTAATGTATTTATTTAAAAAGATGATTTTTACACACTTCTTGAATCATCATCATCATTACAGCCCCTAGAACACAGCGTCCCAGACCTCCACTGCTGGAGATGGGCCTTCCAGAACATATATCTGGAGAATTTGGCTTACACTCGCCACGCTGGCCAGACGGCTTGGCGAGGATATGATGTCAATTTTTAATGACAATTTATTAACGATTCCACAAGTTAGTATTAGTGGAACCAGGACCGACGGCTTAACGTGCTCTCCGAGGCACGGGAACGGTGGTTTTGTAAATCTATATATTGAAATAAAAACTAAAATTTTGTTTCAAATTAAACGCTAATTATAATCGTCTTACAACAGAATTAATTGAAGTAATATACAAACAGTATAAAATAATTAAAACTACTTAAAAGTAAAAATTAAAATAAATATAAACTAAACCTAATAAAAAATAAACTATAAGTAAAAAATGTCCTCTAGAGACGACCCTTCAGTGATAGTCCCCAGAAGACTGGCAACATTTCCCCTCTGTATAGCTAAGCTAATACGTTGGCAGAAATAATTGCCAGCCTTTCTGTCTCCAGACTTCTCCGTTAGCCGTTTGGACAACTCCTTGGCCAGACGCTTGGCTGAGTGTCCCCATGGGCCCATCGTCTTGACCCCAAACGGCGCAAATTCGTAACCTGTACTGAGGTTGGCGTATTTGCGCAGCTTGAGGTTCTCAGCAGAAACCGCCGCACTTCCCGCGCTTGACGAGGTCGCCTGGATGTACTACTGATACAGTTGTGTACTCTGCCTCACCCCGCTGGGATCTTGTTGAATAGTAAGTATACAGTTTTAATGACATCCAAATCGAGGTATCATGCTCATCAGGTTACTACACGGGCGAAGCCAGGTTAAACAGCTAGTAATACATATTTTATTTATTTCTTTAAAACTTTATTATACTATCTACAATGGGCGAGCCTAATGCTCTCTATCTTTTAACACACCTTAAAAGCATAACTACGATCGTGGAGTAGGTGCGAAGACTGATAATTGTCAAATAATAAATATATTTAATAATATATATCATATATACCTATGAAGCATACACATACATATACTGCGTGTCATTTAATAAAGAGCAAATATTTTCATATTATAATCTAGAATAAAAATAAAGAACTACGTTTTTTTATTTTAAGTATTCATTAATAAAATCTTAAGTTACGGTGCAGAGAAATTTTCCTAAAGATTTCGTCTCTCGGCTGTTGCGAGATCAATTCATAACACTCCCCAGCCTTTATTAAGATGGATATTTTCAGACGCGGCCTTCACCATGTAGTAGTATTTTGTTTTTAAAATAATGATTTTTATCTTTAAAAAAAGTGAACTCTTTTATTTCAAATAGAGGTTCTACTACTGACACCTGAAGACTAAAAAAAATTTGCCCTTTTGACAATTACACGCGGTATACAAAACTATACTATAATAATAATATAATATATCTTTATTCAGTAAAAAAGTTACAAGATATGAAAACAATAACATATTTCATTATGCATTATGGTACAGAAAAACAGACATTTGCAGCCGAACTAACCCTATATGTATAGGTCTGTCCGTCGGCAGTCAATGCCCAGACACCCTTTTAAATATATTATTACTTTTAATTACAAAACAAAAATAAACAAAATGTACACAAAAAGAAAAATAAAATTAAAATTAAAAATTGTGTGGTTGAGATCCTCTTTTTGTTTATGATGTAAGTGTGTGAGTGTGTGTAAGAGGGTGTGTAAACTTTACATACTTTGTTATTATCGCATTCCTACTTTACTGTTGACAGTAATTCCTCAGTTATATTATAGTCAAGAGACTGTAGCCATTGTGTGACATTCTTTCTACATATCATTTAGTGCATTGGTATATAACTACCTCTTTATTAATTTTATTACATAAATATGGACCCAGAAAACAGAAAAATCTGCTAGTAAAGACTTTTCGAAAAGCTTGAGAGCTTCCATACAATATCTATTTATACACGCTGTTGGGAGCTGTTTAACCCTTTCAGGACCATAAGAGTATGAAAACTTATTTATTAATTTTATTCATGTTAAAAGAGTCATGGGGTATCAAATAAACAAATTTAATAACTAAAACACGAAAAAATCCAATGCGGTTGAAGTGGGGGTTGGGGACATATGTGTCCCTATAGTCGTTACGAGTGACTTTTTTGCTTAAGATCTTTAGATATACTGTTTAAGGTTTGTTTTGTAAAAAATAAGCATTCGTTAAACACTTTTATAAGAAAAAATCATATTATAGTGCCAAATGAATTATGAACTTCCAATGAGTATAGATATAACATATGGATGTAGTTGTATGTAGTTAGTTGGATGTAGCTTTGCCAGCTTAAAAATAACAAAAGGTTTGTTCCGAGACTAAAAATTTATTAATTCACATTCAATATGTTATTTTTTTATTTTTTTTGGCTTGAGACAACCGTGTCCCTGCTGTCGTCAAAGGGTTAAGTAATGTGTATATACCGATATTTTGAATATTTGCAAATTGTTCCAAAGATTCACTGCAACAACTGCGAAAGGTAGCTTTTTATGTAAATTGGTTTGTACTGAGAAAAAGTCGCCTCACTTAAATTGCTGATCGTGCATTGAGTACTTATCTACTTACTCTGAAAGTTGGTTCTGATGCCAGCTAATCTAGTAGCTATCTGTCGGGTAACTTTTCCAAATCTGCTAGTATCCCTGTGTCCCTATTCTGTTTCTTGAAGCTCAAACATTATATAAATGAATCCTTTAACGAACAGATACTGTAATATATATATATGTCAATAGCTCTTTTGATATTCGTACGACATTTAGATATTTTTCTATCCGTCAGTGCGTTCTTCTACTAATATCGTATGGATCAGAAACGTGGATACAGACAGTTACTCAAAGTCGCTCTCCAAGCTATGGAGAGAGCTATCGGAATTTCTCTGGAAGATAAAGTCGAAAACGTTGCTTTCTGTCAGAAAACCTAAGGTAGAAACTCGTTTTCAAAATTAGTAACAGGAAGGCTGGAAATTATTTCTGCCAACGTATTAGCCTCGCTATGCAGAGGGGAAATGTTGTCAGTCTCCTTGGGACTATCTCGGATGGGACGTCTCTAGACGACATTTTTTTATTTATAGGTTAGTTTGTTTTTAATTTTATTATTTAGGTAGCTTTTAATTTATATTTCATGTACTTGAAATTAGTAACCTGAAATGGCTATGCACGTCTGTCGCTGAAACGATGAACGATGGAGTTTTTTTATATTTTATTTTTATACTTAGCACGTCACATCGCGCCTACCTGATGATAACCGGTACGACGACCGACATCATCATCAACGTACAACCTACTATTAGATAGACACGTCTAACGGGTGGCACTAAATAAAGAAATCCACTATTTAGTAAATTTAATGGTTACGGTAAAAGAAACAGACTAGAGTCACAGATTTTGCTCCCCCTCGATACCGCTCGCCCAACTTCTCAACTTAACCTAAGCTTCATTCGAAAAGTTGCCTTTTTATTAGTTGGACAAATCTTAAATTTTCTACTAAAAATATATATTGAGATTATAGTGTTGTGTTTACAGTCCGGCCGCTGAGAGAATGCGTTTCTGACAGCATAACTTTGTAACTGGGAATGTGTAAATTAAATATGTACAGCATTTGCGTAGTATAAATCCCTATATACAAATATTTATGAATTAATATTAATTAAATTAAGTACTATGTATTGTTATTATTTTTGCTGTTTGTTTTTGACTTTTTAATTAATTTGTATACCTACTAACATAGTTCTAAGTTAGAATGTTACTTATATTTATGGAATTAATTCTGAAATAAATAATTTATTATTATTATTATAACGCACATTTCATTTCATTTATTTATTCACCATTTGGTACACTCGGTTTCGTCAGATTACAAATTAATTATTTTTCTAATCATGATAGCGAATGACTAAAGCAAAGAACAGCCTTCGTCGTTACCAGATAACTACCTACACTAATAGATGCTGCTGTAAAAATGCGTTGACATAGTAATAACAATAGGTATAGTATAATTATGTCAAAA
Organism: Tinea semifulvella; assembly: GCA_910589645.1. Taxonomy (NCBI): domain Eukaryota; kingdom Metazoa; phylum Arthropoda; class Insecta; order Lepidoptera; family Tineidae; genus Tinea; species Tinea semifulvella. Next base: position 7,442,144 of record OU342595.1, on the reverse strand, counting down.
CAAAATAATATTTTCTACTACTAAACTAAAATCAAATACACATATACATACATACATACATACACATATATACAGGGTGTCGCAAAAATCAACGTCAAGCCGAAAACGGTTGATAGGCCAGGTGGTGACAGTTATCAGAAAAATAATAAAAAAAATCTAAGTTAAGTACTTTTCAAATTATTGACATTAAAAAAAATTTAGAAAATTGTCACCCTGTGATGATCTTTTAAGTACTGTGACTGCAAATCTTTACTTTTCATTTTTTTTTTTGTGAGTCGTGTAACCCTCAATAACCCTTCTGTAAACTACAGTCTAAAATTAGAACACAACTGCCTCAGTTTTAAAGAAAAAATCACTTATTTGCCCCACCATGTACTAAAAATTATTAAATCTACCAACTTTAACTGACTGTACTGAAAAAAAAATGTACTATGCTATTTCGGCCAGTGACTTTAAAGATGGTGTATTAAGTCAGGATTCCAAAAAGGTACTAGCTATATTATTTATTAAATAAGATTTTTTTTTTTCTAAAGAAACCCGATATTAAGCTAATTATTTTTACTTAGTTAAAATGCTTCTAATCCTTTAGGCTTTCCTATGTCCATAATTCTAAGGTATAATTTTTTTCTTATATTAATATTTTCTTTAAAACTGAGTTGTGTTTTAATTTAAGACTGTAGTTTACAGACGGGTTATTGAGGGTTACACCACTCACAAAAAAAAGATGAATAGTAAAGATTTGTAGTCACAGTACTTAAAAGATGACATCAGGATGACATTTTTCTCATTTTTTTTTAATGTCAATAATTTGAAAAGTACTTAACTTCGATTTTTTTTATTATTTTTCTGATAACTGTCACCACCGTTATCGGCTTGACGTTGATTTTTGGGACAACCTGTATATATATATATATATATACAGACATACACGCACATAACATAACAAATACCTACTCGTGCATAAATATGATATTGGTATGTCATTTAAAAGATTATTTTTAAAGTTTAAATTAAATAATAATGTCATTATAGACAGGATAAATAGAAAAAAAAACAGTTAACAAATATTTTTTTGGTTTAATCAAAAAATCTAAAGGAACCATACCCGGCAGCTGTGACTCAGCAATGGTTGTCGTGTCACACCTCTCTGTATGGTAGCTCCGCGGTAGTCGTGACAGCTACAGCGGCTGCCAATAACGGATGGTCACGATGGATATCGCGATTTTCAGACGCGGCCTTATTCACCATGCACTAGTGTTTTGTTTTTAAGATAATGAGTTTTATCTTTAAAAAAAGTAACCCTTTTTATTTCAAAAAGAGGTTCTACTAATGACACCTGAAGCCTAAAATAAATATTTGCTTCATTGACAATTACACTGGGTGTAATTGGCGTAGGTGGCTCGGTTGTAAGAACGCGTACCTTAAATCCTACAAAGGTCGGTTCAAACCCACACGGCATGTACCAATGAGAAATACACTTGTCTTACGTACATTTATCATAGATTTACAACACAACCGTTCCCGTGTCTCGGAGAGCACGTTAAGCCGTCCCGGTTTCACTAATACCAACTGTGAAATCGTTAATAAATTGTCATAAAAAATTGACATCATATCCTCGCCAAGCCGTCTGGCTAGCGTGGCGAGTGTAGGCTAAATTCTCCAGATATTCTCTCTGGAAGGCCCATCTCCAACAGTAGAGGTCTAGGACACTGTGTTCTAGGGGCTGTAATGATAAAAATGACACGGGGTGTATAGTTTTAATAACAACTATACCGTTATATGAAAAAGTTTAGGTAACAAATAAGCATACTTTGTCGATACCTATAAAATATATTCGCGTATAAAGTAAAGTTTTCAATTTGCATAAAACATGTAATTTTTTCTTAATATAATTTTAGTTCTTTCTGGGAACTGGTGGAAGAATTTATTCATACTATATGAAGACGATGTAATACTTAATATATTTCACTATCTTGTAGTCTTGAGGAAGTACGTCATAAAAGATGTCTAAGCATTGACATATATAACGTTCTCGGACAAATTTAATACAATTTACAGTCAAACCCAGTATCTATGTATTGGTTTGTTTAGTAGATCAAATGGTGAATTACGTAAGCAATACTAAATAATTTTGTTTTTGGCCGTAAATGACTTGACGATGACAACTTATTAGTTGTCAGTCACCAAATTATTCATCGGAAAATACTTTTGTAGAAGAGCTAAAAGATTGACTGACTTTTCCGGCAGATATCATCTTGTTGTCATCAGCGATAAATACCTAAAGTCTGGGAAGTGTTTTGTTAATTGATCTCGCCCACAGCTGAGAGACGAGAGTAAAATAATTTAGGTATGATACGTTCGCGCGATCGAGATCTCTTGCTACCTATTTGATTAGGCTCTGTATGAGTGATGTTATTTTTTGAAAACTTCTCTGCACCGTTTACTGAATAATTCAAATAAAAAAATCGTAGTTCTTTATTTTTATTCCAGATTATAATATAAAAATCATTTCTCTTTAATAAATTCCACGCAGTCAAAAAATAATATATTATAAAGTGGAATTGCGTTCCTTGATTGTGGTTGCATCGTGTTGTATTGTGTTGTAATTTTTGTTTAGATTTATTATTGCTATTGTAATTGTATTGTGTTTTTATTTTGGCTTCTCAAAGGCCCAATTAATGGATACTGTAATAGCATGTGGTGGTTGCCTGTAATTGGTACATCATCTGTTTTCAGTCTTAGTTGTAAGTAAAAATCCATCTATGTTTTGTTGCTGTCACTGTTGGCAATTGTTAAGCGCATGTCTCATCGTCCTTACATTTTCGTTAAGGCTTAAAGGTCGTCTCACTTACCTAGAGAGATATCTGGTTCGCGTGCCTAGTCACTTTTTAATAAGTGGTATATTCGCCTATCGGGCGCTGAATTCATAATAAAAACCGGGGAGTGTTGTTCTCAGTGCATGACGGATTGAAGACTGACATTTAATTGTATTGAATGACCAGTGTTGGATCATAGGTCAATGTTCCAAGAGAAGCCATAATGATACTCTAACATTTTACTACAGAGTAATTTGAAATTACTATTTATACTAAAAAGTTCACAGGCACATGTCAAGCAACAGAACTAAAATATGCATCCACATACTATAGCCACTGTCCCCACGCGTACTCATAAATCTATCGCACGCTAAAGATGTGGAATGCTCTCCCAGCCAGCGTGTTTCCCCACTCATATAACCCGGAGTCCTTGAAGCAGGTGTGAAAAATCATCTTGTCAGTTGCTCCCATTTTCGGAACTCGTGTACCGCTTACCATCAGGTGGGATATATGTCACATTTCGTGTTCACTAACAAAAAAAACTACAAATGGTATTATATAGCCCCTAGAATACAAAGTCCTAGACATCTACTGTTGGAGATGGGCCACCCAGAACATATTCATCATCAGCCTGTGTCTCTCCATTGCTGGATGTAGGTCTCCCCCAAGGCTCGCCACTTCACACGATCTCCTGCCACCCTCATCCATTCTCCACCAGCGACCTTCCTCAGGTCATCTGTCCATCTGGCGGGGGGTCGTCCCACTCTGCGTCTTCCAGTACGTGGTCTCCACCACAGAACCCGTCTACTCCATCGTTCATCGGTTGTGCGGCATATGTGTCCAGCCCATTGCCACTTCAGCTTGCTAATTTTAAAAGCTATATCGGAAACTTTAGTTCTTTGAGGGATGTCAACGTTTCTGACTTTATCTTTTAGAGAAATCCCGAGCATAGCTCTATCCATAGCTCGCTGAGCGACCTTGAACTTGTGGACCAGACCTACCGTCAGTGTCCACGTTTCTGCACTATACGACAGAACATATTATTTCTGAAGAATTTGGCCTACACTCGCCAAACGCCTGGGCAGACGGGTTTGCTACGGTTTGATTTCAATTTTAATAGTTGCTAGTAATTTTAATATCACAAAGGAGCGGTGGTGGCTCGGCTGTAAATACGCTTTCCTTAAAATCCCAAAATGATCACGAATCGAGCCAATGAGAAGTACACCACTAATCCCGCGTCGTTGTTCCACTTTAAGCCGTCGGTCCGGGTTCCAATTTAATACCAACCTGCGTTAGGCATCCTAATACCGCCGCTTTAGTTAGCATCTTTCCTTTCATTATATTATTATTTTATAGATTAATTTCAATTCGGATACTCGATCAGTGAAGGTCGCTTTTGTGTCTCGACCGGAATCATTTTAGCCAAAAAAGTTTTTTCTCCACGCGAACAGCTGATCTAGATCGTATTAAACATAATATACTGTTTCAGAGAGCTTTCCAAATGTATGTATAGATATGTACAGGCTAAGTACAGAAGTGAAGTACACAAGGAAATAAAATAGGTACTCGTGATTAAGTCTGATGAATTTGTTTAATACCTACTTTAATGTTTTTTATCAGTAAAAGTAAATGTAAAGTATCATCACGATCGTTTCCCTTCCGGGGTGGTCAGAAACTTAATAATAATAATAATATTTATCTATTTCGAATAACAAGAATCATTGTGTTAGTAACAAACAAACTTGTAAAACTATTTTATAACCTAATTTACAAGAAAATATGTACATTTAAGAGGGTTTAACGTATCACCCCCCCTCGCTCGCACAATCCAACACCACAAAAGATTCCTCAAGCCCGAGTGCAACCCTCTGAAATGCAATCCGTCAACACTCCAGGAAACAGGACACTCCGGATATACAACTCTCACTTTCATATACATAAACTTTAAACAGAGAAAAATAGTGTAAATTTACATCATTAACCTTCCCATATTTTACCAAAAACAAATGTTATTAACACATCTTCAATATGCCCGAAATCCTACCCTGTAGAAAGCTGTAAAACCACATCCACTACAAGTAAACACCCAGACCTAAACGATTCCCCGAGAATATCGAAATGTGCATGCGAGAGGGACACAAAAGTGTCAAACCCTCAAAGCGGTGTTAAATAATAATAAAATAAGCGGATATAAATTTACCCAACTTTCATGACAAGTTGCCACTTGACTGCTGGGACTTGACTTGTCGATGTCTTATCGATAGCAAACTCGAAAAATATCACAAATAAATTGAAATGAAAAGAAACGAAAAAACCTTCATTGAACAACGTAAACACAATACACTGGAATAAAACATATTAATTTAGGAAATAACAGTACAGCAACAATTATATGTGTAAAACAGTATATGTGTAAAGTACTACCTGAACTACAGGAGTCAGTCAATAATATTATAGACAAAGTTGCATAGAATTTAATGTAGTCGCCGGGTGTCATCTATGATAAGATATGATATGATATGATATGATATGATATGATATGATATGATATGGTATGATATGATATGATATGATATGATATGATATGATATGATATGATATGATATGATATGATATGATATGATATGATATGATATGATATGATATGATATGATATGATATGATATGATATGATATGATATGATATGATATGATATGATATGGTATGATATGATATGATATGATATATGATATGATATGATATGATATGATATGATATGATATGATATGATATGATATGATATGATATGATATGATATGATATGATATGATATAATATGATATGATATGATATGATATGATATGATATGATATGATATGATATTATACTAGGTAACTAAACTTAATGCAAAATATATTTATGAAAGTTGATGAAATGTTATTTAAAAATAGTAAATTAATATACAATCAATAATATCCAACAAATAAGTTTATGATTTTTAGTTAAATAATAATTTATTTATTTAAATTAAAAAAAAAATGCCTTTGTCAGAAAAATTAAGCATGACGAAGTTATCTATGCGTATTAAATCTACGTCTAAATCTTATTATAGACGTAGTGTAGTCGTGTCAAAGCTAAAAGCATTGAAAACTTTGTAAGTTTTTGTTGCAAAGCTAAAACTATCCCGCGTCACTCAAAACGGAATCAGTAAAATAAGGGACTGCCAGCATTAACTGATTAGGAACCCTTTTCAAACTCCACACTTGAAGGTTCGCAAAAAACGACTTTCCCCTGGCCCAAAGGTAGGTTTATTTCAGCCTATACAGAGTTTGGCGCATGGACCGTCAATAAATTTTAGAATACTGGCGGGGTCATCTGCTACCTTTCCTGGATGCTTCCTGCTTATTAGAGAAAGTATCATCACGACCGTATCTCTTTTGTAGGGATCACGTTCACATTTACTATAGACTCATTATGACAAGTCGATGTCTCTAGTGTATTAAACTCAAGATGTGTCACAAATAAATTTTATTATATTTGTTCTCGACCAAGAATCGAACCCAGCAGCTTTTTCTTTATGGAGATATGGTTTTTTTTATTCCCTATATCCTGTGTGTACCAACACTGATGTATGAATATAAATATAAATAAATATTTCCAGACAGGTCACTCAGCGCCATCTAGTTTCCGTGGTAAGCTACGAGGCTTGTGTTACGGAAACTAGATGGTTGATAAACTACATATTATACTTTTTTTTTTTGTAAATATACACATATTATACATATAAATAGAAGCGAGACGTGTATACTCGTACTCCGGAATACGCATGAAACGGTTAATGCATTATAAATGAGACCTCCACGTCGGATATGCGGCGTAACTTTTATTGGGGTGGGTATGAAAGAAAGCATAGGAACAAAAAAATGGAAAGACATGCTCCGATTGATTCTAGGCATGTTAAAAGTACTAATATAATGCGAAAGTTGAAGGTAAAAGAGGTAAGGAGCATAGACGTGGACACTGACAGTAATAATAATAATAATAATAAATAATAAATATTTCAGACAGGTCACACAGCGCCATCTAATTTCCGTGGTAAGCGGTAAGCTTGTGTTACGGAAACTAGATGGTTGATAAACTACATATTATACTTTTTTTTTTTTGTAAATATATACATATTATACATATAAACACCCAGACCGAGACAAATTATACAATGTACAACTTGCCCCCGGTGGGAATCGAACCCACGACCTCCCGAGTTCACGGCAACGATTGTTACCACTAGACCACGGAGGCGCCAAGTGTGACAGTGAGTCAGGTCTTCAAGTTTAAGGTCGCTAATCGAAGTATGAAGATATCTATGCTTGTAATTTCTTTGATGGATAAAGTCATAAACGTAGACATCTGTCAGAGAACCAAAGTAACCGACAAAAGTAAGCTTAAAAGTGGAAATGGGCCAGACACGTCTGTCGCAGAACCGATGTCGAAATAGATGCGTTCTGGACTGTAGACCACGTACGGGAATACGTATGGATGGATGATCTGAAAATACAAAAAATACAAAATATTTTATTGTTCATTTTTATGAACACAACAACAATTAACAAATTGATAACACACTGACTCCTAAACAAAGTCTAACTAAGTTAGACCTAAGGTCGCTGGTGGGGCTGGCGCATCCAGGTGGAGGAAGATCGTGTGAAATGACGAGCCTTGGGAAAGGCCTATATCCAGCAGGAGACAGACATAGATGATGATATAAAGACGTAGTAGTAAATGATCTAAACAAGATTGACAAACTTTACGTGTTTGTTAAACAATCTACGAGATTGATGCGTTTGATGAAAGTCTGATTGACAGTGTGTTTGACAAACACAATAGAACGTGTACGGCGGTGTTTACTAACAAAATCTTATTCGTTGTCTTGCACGAACAGCAATAAAAAAATGACTAATTTAATGAAGAGATTACGCTAAAACATTACGGAGTAAGAACTAAACAATTATTTAATATTCTTCGTACTATATTGAATATAATATAACAGAGTTCAAATTGTTGATGGTTGGTTTGATCGTTTACGTTGAATGAAAACGTGAAGGTTGACAAACATGTTTGATCGTTTACAGGGCGCTTAATGAACTAACTATAGATCCAGGTTCGAAGCTAATTCTCCAATAGGTTTCTATTACTAGTCTAGAATTTACCTAATTTCCAGAAAGGTACTTCTCGGCTACTTCGAGACAATAGTATCCGCACACGAATAGAATATTGTTCCAGACCAATGCACTTTCTAACTAAGTTCCGAATCTATAGACAGGAATACAGAAAATACACAATATTCAGACTACACCAGTTTACCCAAGCCAAGAAATGTTGTTTATATTGACACATCATGCAACCTCATGTGATGAATGCATTTAACATCATTCTACAGATTTATACCTCTCGACATTAGGCTTAACCTTTTGTATGCTTGATCTGCGCCCGCAGTAACAACAGTCGTGTGTATACAAATTAATGCAATTATCTTTAGAAAAAGTTCCAGTAGAAGACCAGATCTTCTGGTGCTAGAACTCATTTCACATTAAAAAAAAAAACAAGTAACAGTTCCGACCGGAGATACCCACGAGTGGCTACGCAGCAGACACTGCTGCTGCACCAAAAATTAAGCACACGCGGTGTGACGTCACCGAAGCAAAATTGTCGACGTCCGCCGCTGACCGATGCTGAGGTGCTACTAGTACCCTCCGATGGGTCTCAGAACTGGCTTTAACAAATATACATGTTGTTAACATTATTATAAATGCGCCACGAACTATATTTACTCTACGTTTTCCCAATGATTTTGAAGTTACATCACGGCAAAACTTGGGCTAAAAGTGACAGTAATAACTGAATTCACAATTTTGACAATCTAACGTATGTTCTTAAGTAAAGGAATACAGCTGCAGTTCTTTATAAACTAATAAAAATACGGCATCCTATATAATCCCAAAGCACCCTCTTCGTTTTCAAGAAATAAAGTTTCTTCGTTTTATTTGAGATACCAATGGTTGTTCTCTTCGCTTGTCTCACAATAATCAATTAAAAATTCCGTCACACTCTTCTAGCAGATGTTCAGATTCTTTTACTGTATCTGCAGCTCGCAGTAGAACAGAATTCCCCTTCACTCGATTTTTTTTTAAATTGCTCACCAAGCACTTACATGAAAAGCAAAATAAGACCACATAACATGACAATATGTATGATATGTCCTATATATATATATATGTATGGAATGTATTATTATTTGTTTATGTACGTTATTGTTTTACGATATATATTTATTATTTAGTAGTTGATAAGTAAAATTAGCAAGCTGAAGTGGCAATGGGCCGGACACATCTGCCGCAGAACCGACGACCGATGGGGCAAACGGGTTCTGGAGTGGAGACCACGTACGGGACGACGCAGAGTGGGACGACCCCCCGCCAGATGGACGGATGACCTAAGGAGGGTCGCTGGTGGGGGTTGGATGAGGGTTGCAAAAGACCGCGTGCAGTGGCGAGCCTTGGGGGAGGCCTATATCCAGCAGTGGCTGATGATGATGATGATGATGAAGTAGGTTAAATTAGTTAGTAATTTTTAAATCATAGATTCTAATTATACGTATACATACACATGCACCCACACTCTCTTCCACTCTCCCAAAGGTGCTGTTAGTTGTTAGGAAATGCCTAGACCATAAACTCTCCTATGTACATTTTAAAATTTTATTTTTTGTGCAAAAAAAAATTTATCTATTTTAGAAACGCATTTAACGCCAATATTGACTCTAAAGTATAGCGATAGGTATGTTTTGTAAACATTGCATAAATAATCAATATTATAGTGCAGTCTATAGATACGCACTTAAGCACTTTGGCAGTAGCTTTGAAGTCACTAGTCGAAGCAAATTAAATACGTAGACACGTCTTAACATTGTTTAACTAAGTGTCTTTATTATAATGCTAAAGGGTTTTACAAATTGCATTTACGAACTTAAAAATAATTGGATTATATTGTGAAGGATAAAAATGTCTAGTGTGAAAAGAAAGCCGTTTGCTTTTAAACCATTATATTAGTTAAAATATCCTTACTATACTAGGTATATTGTTATTAAGTACTTTATTGTACAAAAATATGTACAAAGGCGAAGATTAATGCCTACAAGGAATATTCTAACATCTAACCTTTGGGAGAGTAGGAGATGAAGGTAGTGCTGGAAGAAAATAATAAGATAACAAACAATATACTACATACTAAGAAATACATACAATACATACACAACATCTATCTATTGTCTATTCGCATTTCATATCCCAACAAAATTTGTAAGTATATTATTATTATGTATGTATGTGTAATAAACTTACACATACATACATAATAATAATATACTTAAAATAATAATATAATTAGTATTTAGTTTACTACTTCGTAAAATATATAAATTGAAGCTTAAAAAATTTATTTCCAAATATTTCGCCTCTCTTTGGAGCGGCGTCTGAATATTACATTAGGTTTTGTCTAACTTGTTTTGTAAATTTATTAATATCGAACCAACAATGGACATAACATGCTGATGATGTTTTCCATGATGCGCTAGGTGATGATGATATTTTTCTAAAAAATAAATACTAAACTGTATAGTGCATTGCCTTTACCATTGCTAAAAGAAATAAAATTACTTTTTCAAAATTTATGACAAAGACCTTCAGTCACTGTCACTGATGACATATTTATATATATATATATATATATATTTGTATGTGTGTATGTAGGTATATGTAGTTGTATGTATGTGGCTAGTTATTAAATAATACTTTTGATATTTATATTTAATATTTCAGCACCTACTTTTCAGTAAATTGTTTTCCCAATGGTTGGCTATGATAAAATGTCTTGCGCCATTAAAGCCCGCCTTTGTCTTTGTGCAATAAAGTATTAAATAAATAAACATCCTAAGAATACATACATATTATACAAGTAAATATTTGCCAAATATTTATTGTCAGCCCGATGATGACTCGTCTTTGTCAAAAAGTAATTCAGTAACAACGATTGACTGACGGTCGGTACGTGTCTAATAGCCAGTGGCAGTTTATTCCACTGGTGGGCAGTGGACACAGTACATGAATTAAAACATCTAATAGTGGAGTGGAATGTGATTTTCAGTTGGTTATTACAATTGAAAGAACGTAGTGGAAGGTTGTGCGTATCGCACAGGAACTTAAAACGGGATTTATCTTAAGAACTAATATTTTAAGCTTGCCATGGTAATATTTATAGATAAATAAAAGTGCTTAAAACAAGACTTACATGATAATCTGAGCACGACATGAGACCCTACGGATATATCTGTGGTGTCAAGGAAAAAGGAGATAAGTTGAGAAATTTTAAAATTAGATTTTTGCACCTATTGGTTCAAAACATTCATATGCGTCAATGCAATAAGGAGATGAGTCTATAAACTGTACAGTTTATTTTACATCCCTACGTACATAAAGGGGCTAGTCGTAACATTAAAATGTATAAATAAGTAAAGAGAGTTCAATCGAGTTATCTCAGTATCACGCTTTTACCGCCAATAATTCAGTTATGCATAGTGAGATGAGTCGACTCGTACCAAAAGTTTACGACTAATGAAATTGAACATTACGTAAATTACAACTTACTAATTATAAAAATGAGTTGTTTTCTTAATTTGCCTCTAGTGAAAAGTTCAAGTTATGTACTTATCCCCTTTTTCCTTGACACCACAGAATATTTATTTATTTATTAAAACTTTATTGCACAATACAGCCAACCTTAGGGACACTGTAGAACATTAAAGACGTAAGGTAGGTGCAATTAGAGAAATATGATATGCTATAGTATCTAAACTACAATAATAAATACTATAATAAACTAAATACGAATAATACATACACATAACTTTTTATTAATACATTACATAAAATTAATACATACACTTCATATAATAATATAATAAATAAACTAAATGAGTTGTTATGAGCTATTTAAATAGTATGAATATACCATTTTAAAAAAATGCTTTGAAAATAAATATATATATATATATACTTTTATATTATTATACCACAATAATTTGCCCGTATTCATATAAATTTCGTAAAATAATATATACGAGTATATTATTAGGGGTATAATACAAAAAAAAGTATACGATTGCTTGTATTGGGAAAGGCAAGATTTCATTTATAAGAAAAACTAATCCATTAGTAATGTTTTGAAATGGCCCTCTATACGTGATTCCTTCTTGCTGTCAGTCTGTTTATAACAAAAATAAAAGCACCACACTCTGAATACATTGTGATTACCTTATGGCAAAAAGCAGTAATAAATAAATAATCGAGTGGTGGCTCTGTTGTGAGAATGGGTTAAAAATCCATAAATATCTTGGTTTGATCCAGCATGTACCAATCAGGAATTCATTTTTCTTATGTACATTTGTCATAGATTTACAGCACCACTCTTTCCGTGCCCCGGAGAGCACGTTGAACTGACGGCTATGGTTTTACCAACATACCAACTTGTGGAATCATTAATAAATAGTTATTAAAATTGACACATCAGACCCTCGTCAAACCGTATGGACAGCGTGGCGAGTTAAGAGAGTTTGGCCTATTTTCTCCAGAAACATGTTCTGGAGGGCCTATCTCCAACAGAGGTTATTGTGCGTTTTAGACTATAATAATCATAATAAATAAATGACTTTAGGATGTAATTTTTAAAAGTAGGTATTAATCAGATCGATACCACGTCCAAGTCCACGGACAGTATATTAGGAACGCAATTCCGCGCGTATTATTAGAGTTCTAAAACGCCTGACAATAATGAATATTCGATGTATTTTATTTATTTAAAACTTTATTGCAAGTTTAAAAGTGAGACCAATCGATTAGATAGTTGTTTTTTTTTAAATTAATTCATTTATTCTATACGTTATTTGTCATTTATTTTATATAGCTTACCCGTCGTGCTTAGCTGCGATTTGGAGATAGCATATAATTCATATTAGTTTTTTTTTTTTCAATGTAATAAAAAAGTACCTGCAATACTTATTATCTAGAAAACATTATGCGAAAATCCTTACGGCTTCTACCATTCATTAAAAAGGGGAACAAAGAATACCAAGCAATCAGTAGGCTTACTCTAAGCATAAATAAAATAATAAAAAAGTTGATTAATTTTGCCATTACCGGGCTGATTGCTCATAGGTATATTTTCCTCTATTCGATAGAGGGCTCTCGATTGAATTGGCCTGGAAATGTTAATCTCTTAATATGTCTATATCATTGAAAAATTGATATTGTCAATTATGACATCTATGATTTGAGAACCGCGATTGTTTTATGATTTATTCTTACATTAATGTAGAAGTATGTAATCTTTAAGGGTTATAATGTATTATATTATTTATATTTGACAGATAATTTTGTGTCATTAGTGTTGAACTACTTAATAATTAACGTATTACTTTGGCACTAAGATTAAATAAACAACTACCTTAAAAGCTACTTTATATAAATAAAATTAAATATATAAAAATCCACGAGAGCCACGTGACGAGGAATGCGGCCGGCACTTCTGGCACAAGAAAGCCCATGGTGTCCGAGATGTTGCACTGATTCCAGACACCATTTGTGTATGTGGACAGTCCGATCTCTTACAAACTTTGAATGTGGTATCTATCTAATCAAAAGCCTAAAAAATATACATATTTCAAGGTTCTAGTTTTAAAAATGAAGTAATTTCCATACAAACTTTCATTAAAAACTAGACTATGTCCTTTCTCAGGCTCTAGAATATCTCTGTACCAAATTTCATTTAGGCGTGATTGCTTAACACATGACAGACAGAGTTACTATCGCATTTATATTATTATTAAGAGTTATAATTGGAAACATTTATTTATTTATTTATAAACTCTTTATTGCACAAAATAACTTAAAAAGTAGTGTACATGGGCGAACTTAATGCCGGCATTTTATAACAGCTAACCTTTGGGAGTGTGGCAGAGGATTGCGGGTGCATTAAGATAAATATAATTACTTAGGAATAATTACATTACATTTTTTTTTATAGCATAGATACTTTATTGAAGTAATATACAAACAGTATAAAATAATTACAATATAAATTAAAACTACTTAAAAGTAAAAATTAAAATAAATATAAACTATAAGTAAAGAATTACATTACATAAATACTTCCATGATATATAATTAAAATAATATAATTAATAAACATAAATATATATTATGTATGAATATATAAACACACTAATATAATGATAGGTACTTACATTATCTTATAGATTGAATTTAGCATTACCATTTCGCCCTATAGTGAGTTTAAATGGTAGTTAACATTTCTCTTTGATAAAGAGCTTTTATTTTCCTAGAAAAAGCAAAATGTTATTTCCTTAACAAAAAGGGAAAAACAAACTTTATCATTTTGCTTCAAAATTGAACCGATTTTTTAACTTTTGTTATAAATCGAGAGGTTCGCTGTAAAAGGTAATTTACATGAGACAACTTTTATATAAAATACCTACATAGAAAAGTGACAGCACAAAAAAAAAATAGATTTGCTGTAGAACTACCTTCGTGGTCTAGCGGTTAAGTCTGTGGATTTAGATTTTTGTCATACTCGTATTTCTCGAGTTTGGTACGCTAGAGACATCGACAAGCTTGCCACTTGCCATGATGAGACTATTAGTAAAGTTGGCTAAATGTGAATCCCCGTGTTTTCCGCAAGAGATACGGTTGTGATGATACTTTACTTTTTACTTCTAAATTTGCTTTTCTAAATGTGCTTCTGACATATTACATAATAAAAGTGACAAAGCCTTTACCTGGTTTAAGCCGATATAAGTGTAGAGTACAAAGTCGGGCCTGTGGATCTTTTCTGACAGCCAACTGTAATGGACTTATAAAATAGAATACATACATACATACATATCTTCACGCCAAATCCCTTGCGGGGTAGGCAGAGACAATTGAGCGCCACTTGACACGATCACGACATACCTCTTTCGCTTCTTCGACATTCATCAACCTCTTCATACATGCCCTTTTATTTTGGTGGCTTTTTAATGCACCTTCAGCTATTGTTTTATTTATTTGATCGTGATAGGTAAGTCTTGGTCTGCCAGGGCCTCTTTTACCCACAACTTTCGCATTATATATCTGGTTCGTCAATCTCTCTTCACTCATTCTTTCAACATGTCCGAACCATCGGAGCATACCTTTCCTTATTTTTGTCCCTATGCTTTCTTTAATACCTACCCTTTTGCGTATTTCGTCATTACGTATGCGGTCCGTCAAAGTGACGCCGCATATCCGACGCAAAGACCTCATTTCTACTGCATTAACTCTACTCTCATGCGTATTCTGACATATCCACGTTTCGCTTCCATACATAAGTGTTGGTACCAGCATGGCATTGTGTATGGCGAGTCGAGCTTTGTCACTGACATTTCGGCTGGCCATTAGTGACCCCAGGGCACCGTTAACACTATTTCCCGCGTTCACTCTTCTTTCAACATCCCTATCATACTTCCCATCCGCAGTGAAAACACTGCCCAGATATATAATTTCATTTACTTGTTCTAGAGTTTCATCATCAATCTTTATCGTCACGTTTGTCATTCTTCTTCTTTCAAACACTAGTACCTTAGTTTTTCTCGCATTCAAACGGAGTCCTTTTTCTGCACATCCCTCTTTCATTTTTGTAACTAGTGATTGCAGTTGTTGTTCGGACGATGCCATAAGAACAGCATCATCTGCATAAAGCAGGCAGTTCACCACTAGATCACTCATTTTTATCCCACAGTCACTCTCTCTCACTCTTTTTAGGCATTTGTCGAGATATAGGGTAAATAATCTGGCAGAAAGCACACAGCCTTGTTTGACGCCCATTTGGGATTCAAAGCAAGGCGACATACGTCCGTCCACCCGCACACAAGCTTTACAGCCCTTGTACAGGGACTGTATAGCTTGTAGCAGTTTGTCATCCACTCCATACTCCGGCAATATGTCCCAAAGCTTCTTTCTTTCAATCCTATCAAAAGCCTTCTCTAAATCCACAAAAGCACAGAAAACCTTCTGGTTTAAGGCCAAAAACTTCTCTGTGATATTGCGGAGCGAAAAGACTTGGTCAGCGCATCCTCTTCCAGGTCTAAAGCCTCCTTGTGCCTCCCATAAAAGACCTTCAGTCTTCTCTTGCAGGCGTTTCGTGAGAATCTTGCCATACGTCTTGCTCGCCAAACTGATTAAACTAATAGCTCGGTAGTTGGCACAGTCCAATCTAGATCCTTTGCCTTTGTATAAAGGAACGATGACTGATTGCTGCCAGTCCTCCGGTACTCTTCCCTCCTGCCAGCAAAGGTTGCACAACAGGTGGAAAGCGTTCCAGACCGGTATACCTCCGTATTTAATCATTTCTGCGAGCACTCGATCTTTTCCCGCAGCTTTGCCACATTTCAGGCTCTTAATTGCCGATTGCAATTCTTTCACACTTATTTCCTCCTTAAATATGGACGTTGTGTTTGTGGGTAGGTCTGGAGGTAATGTACCCGTCGTAACGTCGTTAGGAGTTCCACTAGCATATATCTCGCTAAAAAATTCACTCCACCGCTCCAACACCTCATTTGTGTTTGCAAGAATGTTACCGCTCTTTGATTTGACTCTATTCATGCGACAAGATGACAAGCCACCTTTGGCCTTCCTAACTTCCCTCCAGAAAAGTTTGGAGTTCTCCTTAAAATTCGAGCAATTTCTCATCCTGTTTTCACCTATTTCTTTACATCTTTCACGCTTCTCCTTAACCAAAGATTTTGTCTCATTCTTGCAGCGATGGTACATCTTCTTCTTTTCTCTTTTCATACTTTCATTCATATTTAGCGAAGCAACGTAATCTATCCAAGCTTTCTTCTTTCTTTCTACCGAATCTTTAACCTCTTCATCCCACCACGCGTCACCTTTGGTTGCTCGCTTTTTTGCTACTCCACATACCTCTGTTGCCGATTCTACCATACTATTTTTTAGGTACTTCCAACACTCTTCTACATCTTTACTCACATCTTTCAAGTTGATAAGTTTATCCTTGACGCGTTTCATATACTCCTCTTTCACACTATCATCTTGTAACCTTTCACTCTTTATTCTTTCTGCTACTGACAGAATGCCACCTGATCGCCGATGGCGCCATTTTGTAAACAGACCACTAATCCTAGTAATTACTAGGTAGTGGTCCGTTCCCAATTCCGGCCCACGATAAGCCCTGGTATCCAGAATCTGTGTTCGCAGTCTTTCGTCGACTACTATTAAATCGATCATACTCTTTTCACTATTCATCGTTCTTGTATACATGTGAATATCTTTGTGAGCAAACATTGTGTTGGACACAAAAATATTCTTTTCTAGGCACACGTCAAGAATAAGCTTACCTGCATCATTTACTCTCCTATCTCCAAAATCACCTAGGACCGTTTCGTAATCTGCACGGCGTGTCCCCACCCATCCATTCAAGTCGCCACATAAAATTATGTTTTCGTTCCCAACTGCCAAATCTAGAACTGTCCTGACCTGGTTCCAAAAATTCTCTAGTTCCTGCTGTGGGGCTGAGCTTACTGGTGCGTACACGACTGCCACAAATAACTTCTTAAGTCCAGTTTTTAGACGAACCCAGAGTATTCTTGGGCTTTCCAGGCAGTACTCGTACATGCTGTCGGCCAAGCGGCCGGATAGTAAGATGCCCACACCTTGACTACCGCGATCGCTGTCTCCTACTCCCGACCAAAGCGCGATCCCCCCTCCCGGCAAGTCTTGCACCTCACTACCCCTCCGCTTGGTCTCGGTCACGCCAATCGCATCCAACTTCATTTCATCCATCAAATCTAGGAGTTCATTCATCTTATCTTTCATCCCTCCCCGGACATTCCAGGTGCCAAGTCGGCACTCAGCTGTCCTCAATCCGCGCTTTTTCGGCCATGCGTGATGGGTTGCGGACCCCATCGCCGCTCCGGCTCATACTACTGCCTACCCCGCATTACAATTTTACATTTTTTTTTTTTTTTTTTTACATTACTAATACAAATCATAATATAAAACAGACAAAAATTACAATTAAATTAGATTAGAATGTCAAATAAAAGTAAAGAACAAATTAAATTATACAAATGTCAAAATCAATTAAAATTAAATTAAATTACAAATAAACATATCATAAAAAAGAAGTCAAGTAAATGTCAATTAAATAGTTTTGTGTAGCGCCATCTGGTGAAGGTATCGATTGTTTGAACCCGTGATTCTTCTATTCGCCCATAATGTCGCCCATAAAATAGAATAATAATATATTAATATCAATTATTCGTAGCCACCGTGATCTAGCAATTAAGACCATACATTTGGACGTGGAAGTATTGGGTTCGATTTCTGATCGGGACATAATAAGTCTGGTACTCAAGCGACATCGACAAGCCTGCCACTTGTCATAATCGTTCAATCAGTAATGTTGGCTAAATGTGAATCTGCTACTTTATAAGCATGGTTTTTGACCCAACAAGACCTTTAAGATATATTTTTAGCATTTTTTTTTACTGTGGGTTTATTATATGTTATTTTTCGCCTACCTATTAAAAGTAGTACGCTCATTATTTTGAAAAATAAAATCTTTACTTGATACTCTGTACTTACAAAATTATTTTTGCAATAAAAAATAAGTTCAGCTTCACTTTTTATACTGATAACTCTTGCGGCATAATTATTGTAATTGTTCCCTTGTTTTATTCTTCTGTGTATTTCTGTGTCGATGGTAAAAGCCTTGTAAAGTAGGCCTAATTTGATGATCTTCCTTTTCGTTACGTGTACCCTTAAACGTACACAAAGTTTGTACTTTACCTGATTTGGAGTTTTTGAAACGTTGTCGTTTCCTTACTTTTTGGAAAATTTAGTTAACTAAAGTATCATCACAACCGTATCCTTGGGTTGTATGAATCTAAAAAAATTCAGATTTAGCTAACTTTACCATATGCCCATCATGTGTACCAAACTCGAGAAATATCACAACTAAATTAAATAAATTATTGTGTTATATATTCAATATTATCATGACATCTCTAGTACTCCTCCTTGCGTCGTTTTTCTCAGTACTGAGGATCGTGACCCCCTCCTTGGATCACTTTGACCCGGACGATGCTGCCCCATCCGGGTCTGCTCACGGCGGCGTGCAGGGCTTCGTGGATTTGTGTGTGAAGTGTGGTGCGGGTCTCGTCAGACGGGCTCCGGGTCTCTTGCGTTCAATTTTGCCTGTGATTACCATATTATCCATAACTGCCTCCGTGGTCTAGCGGTTACGTCCGTAGATTTAGACTCGGTGGTACCGGGTTTGATTCCTGGTAGTGGGACACAAAAATATTTATTAATGTAAATAAATACATTTAATTAATATTTAATTTATTTGTGATATTTCTCGAGTTTGGTACGCTGGAGACATCGACGAGCTTGCCACTTGTCATGATTGGCCTATAGTAAAGTTGGCTAAATGTGAATCCGCTTTTTATAAGCGTGGTTTCTGACCACCCCAAAAAGGGAAACGGTCGTGATGATACTTTTTATTACCATCCAGATTGCAAGAGTTTTTACGGGCTATATGAAGAAAATACTCAAGGACTCGTTGTAGGCAGATGGAAGAGAGCTTGCAGCCCAGCTCTATTCTGTTACTTAAGCGCAAATGTTATTAGTGCATTTCGTTATTTACATCAGAGATTGCGTCATAATTACAATATACTATTCAATTCTCAACTCTATAAGCGCTCGACCTTGGCAGCGTCCGTGCAAATATAGATATATATATATATAGTTAACGGATTCCATTATATAACGTTTGCGGTTAAGTAACAGAATAGGGCTGCTGGTAGTGACTTCGAGCTCCTTGAGTATTCCTGTCCACTCTCTCTAGTATTAAAGGATTTAATTGATACGAAAACTACATATTTTACATGTGATCAACTGTTAAACAACTGCATAAAGAATTTATAAATAAAATTGGGTGTTATTAGATTCCTGATTATTCATCCCACAAATTTTGTTTACTAAATGAAGTAGAATGCGACGGGGGCAGCAAGCCATGAATTTTATTGGCTTATGGTTTTACAAAGTTGGAAAGCACTTCATAAAAGTGCACAATTCCTGCGAGGCCCGTTAATATTAAACTTAGGCTGCAGTTTCCTAACTAATGCCTAAAGCTGGTGTTTCACTAGCAGCCAATTTCTCTTTAACAATGAGCTCCATGTGTTTCTTTATAGACATACGGGGAGTTTTGTTGGAGTTTGCATTCGCTAGGAAACGCGATACATTTTGCGATGAATCATTATTTTGGTCGAGTGGGTTTTTTTTTTTTATTCCTTCCAAAAATCTCTAGTTTGACTAAGTATAACCTAAGAAACAAGAATGAAGAAGACAAATTTCTAAGCATTCCATGAATTCACCGTGCGGGTGCCGGGTCCATCGTGTGTGGGTAAGAGATGAGAAGAATGGTGTCTCGGGCTTGCGACCGACAATAGGCTGGTTTAAGAAAAGGAGGCCTCCTTTTTTTTTCTACGCGATAATACGCTCACCATCCACCATTCTACTTCTCTCCCTACCCAACCAAATACTGTATGATTCCGGTAATGCCGTCTTGGAAGCTCGTTCCATAAATGTATTGACGGCAGACCTGCTTAGGCCCAATTCTTTCAGTAAGTGATGCAAAGATTTTGCTGGAACTCCTCTTGCACCAACTTTCACTGCGTAAAGCTGAGTCTTGAACCCGTTCCTGATCATTTCTTCTGTGAGATCATAATATTTATTCGACTTCATGTTGTGGTCTTTTGGAGTATTTGATTCCCACGGAACGGTAAGTTCAATAAGGATAACTTTTTTAAAGTTCCGAGAAAACACAATATATAAGGCAAACCAGGTTGAGAAAAACGTTTGTTTAAACGTTTGCCGTTGAAAATTACATTTGAAAATAAACTACCTGAGATTATAACTAGACTACAACCAAGTGAATTTAAAACAAAATTAAAACACTTTTTCCAAAATAATGTTTTTTTAACCTGTCAGAATTTATTGACATGCCTTTGACGGAAAATTCGTTTAAATAGTTCTATAGTTTTGTGGTCTTATGCGTTCTACTGTATTGTGTTCCTAATGCTCCTTTGCCTAAGATGGATGGTATTAATAGCATTATTGTTATTATTTTAAAATTTGCTAACTGACATACCAAAATATAACGATATACATATATATAGGTGAAATATACAAATATTTCTAGGAAATAACCAATAAAGTACAACTCAACCCAGCTACTACCCACACACGATGGGTAAGTTTTTGGACATATTTTATTTAAAAGTTTAAAAAAAATATATAATAATGTTTGATATATTTGCTCGCCAATTTACTTGGCAAATGTTGTTACGTTAAGTTAGTTTACTATAAGACCTGTAAATTAGACTAACAATTATGCAAATAAAGAATTTTTATCTTATCTTATCTTAAATTACTTAATAGTAAAAATTTAAATAAATATAAACTAAACCTATTAAAAAATAAACTATAATAAATAATGTCCTTTAGAAACGACCCTTCAGGGATAGTCCCAAGAAGACTGGCAACATTTGTCCTCTGTATAGCGAGGCTAATACGTTGGCAGAAATAATTGCCAGCTTTCCTGTATCCAGACTTTTTCGTCAGCCGTTTGGACAACTCCTTGTCCGGACGCTTGGCTGAGTGTCCCCATGGGCCCATCGTGTCAACAAATAATTAAATTATCCATAATTTATATTTTGGACATTTTTTAAATGATTCTACTCTTAGTGGAAGACTAAGCAGCAAAGTGGTTCAAAGAGTAAGCTATTAGCAGCAGACCAGCAGATTCCAGTGACCTGTTAATGTTTAATCTGACTGAGAAAGGATTACATTTATAGTGATAATATGGAAATTTATTATAAACTATTGTGACCAAAGCTTTATATTTGTCACTTATAACACCAAATTAATCCGGGTGGATTAACAAATGGTAAAATAATTAGCTTAAACCCTCGACTATAAATCGGTCGTTTGAGCTTTCGCATTCATATAGACTTTTCATTCGGTAAAGAAATTTATTGGCAGTGCAAACTATTAGACGTCTTTTTTATTAATTCCAAGTAAGTTACAAATGTACAAAAGGTACAAATAGCGGTGGTGACTCGGTTGTAAGAACGCGTTCCTTATATCCTACAAAGGTCGGTTCAAACCCACCCGGCATGTACCAATGAGAAATGTACATTTGTCATAGATTTACAACACTGTGCCTCGGAGAGCACGTTAAGCCGTCGGTCCCGGTTTCACTAATACAAACTTGTGGAATCGTTAATAAATTATCAATAAAAATTGACATCATATCCTCGCCAAGCCGTCCGGCCAGCGTGGCGAGTCTAGGCCAAATTCTCCAGATATATGTTCTGGAAGGCCCATCTCCAACAGTGGAGGTCTAGGGCGCTGTGTTCTAGGGGCTGTAATGATGAAATGATGAAGGTACAAATAACAGCTAACAAACACAACAAATATTAAATCATAAAAAAATAATCGTGTCGGGTTCATCATCTACACAGTTAAAAATTAAAAGCATGCAACTAAAAGTAATAACTAAAAATACGAGCCGTATTATGAGTTTTTGTATTTAATATTTTACTGAACACAACTTGTGACATCGTAAGCAATACGCGAGGTCGAAGAACGGAAGCCTGACGTGAGCACTACCTATGCTTTTCGTTTGAAGGCCTCCAGCCTACGGTATTGGGTGCATATTTTAGCCCGTGGCTTTGATACAAAAAAGAGAAGAAAGGATAAGGTTGTGCAGCTCCTCAGAACACTCACTGTGGTATAGCTTGCAGAACACGCTCAGGGAGGCAACGTTGTAGCGAAGATCCTAAATCCTTTTAACTAACTCTGGCGACACATAAGGTCATTTCGAACATTATTTCTGTCTCTGGATTAGTGACTTACTAAAACTGACAGTAATTAACGGAATCCAATAATTTGACAATCTAACGATTGCGTTCGTGGTCTTACTGTAAGTCCATGTATTTAGACGTGAAACCATGGGTTCATTTTCTGGCCGAGACACAATGTAATATTTCTTAAATTCGGTACTCTAGAGACAACGACGAGCTTGCCACTTGTCATGGCGGCTTATAGAAATGTTGCACACTAAATATGAATCCGCTTTTTAAAAAAAAAAAAAAAATTTTGCTTTTCAGATCGATTTTACAAAGTTAAATACAATCCAATTATCTTGCCCGCAATCTTAGAACCATCTGGGATTGTGCGGAGCAATGGCAAGAGACCCGGAATGACTGTTGGGCCGTGGAAACTTGGAAGGTCTCTGGTGTGGGATGCGACGTGTGACACATTAGCTCCATCTCACATCCAGGCAACCTCGTTAGGCGCTGGAAGTGCGGCGATTTCTGCGAAGAAACTTAAATTGCGCAAATACGCCAACCTAGGTTACGAATTTGAGCCGTTTGGGGTCGAGACGATGGGCCCATGGGGACCGTCAGCGAGGCGCTTGGCCAAGGAGTTGTCAAAGCGGCTGACAGAAAGGTCTGGAGACAGGAAAGCTGGCAATTATTTCTGCCAACGTATTAATCTCGCTATACAGACGGGAAATGTTGCCAGTCTCCTTGGGACTATCTCCGATGGGACGTCTCAAGAGGACATTTTTTATTTATAGTTTAGTTTATTTTTCATTTTATTATTTAGGTAGCTTTATAATTTTTATTTAATGTACTAATTAAATCCAATTATTAAAACTAATTTTACAGTAAAACCAAGAACTAACTATATAAAATAAAGAAATCAAATATTAAATATTTATACTAATAGATATAAAATATATACAAAAGCATGGTTTCTAATCACTATGAACGTAAACCACATGTATTTATATTCGTAATGTTTTTTTTTACTTTTTAATAGTTTTAAGTAAGAAAATAGTATTTAAAAGTGCTTTAATTATACGAGTAAGTATTTCAATACCTCGATATTAGGTGCCCTTGTTCAGGAGGTTGATAATAGACTCACATAATCGAAAAAGCTCGGTTAATCTTTTTAATTTTCCACCCGAGTTTGTTTACCCTTGGCAATAAATGTGGTTACGTAGGATTCTAACAAATCGAGACCCTTTGAGAATTTAAAGGATATATTATTTTTGATTGAGTCCAGACCCTTTTTCACTCACCAATGAATCGATTTAGCTCTTTTATTGACATTTTACTCGGCATCCGTAAGAATTTATTAGGGTTTATGTATAGACTTTTATACGTACCGGGCTATAAAAGGATACGTAATGACGATATACGCAAAAGGGTATAAAGGAAAGCATATGGTAAAAGATAAAGAAAGCATGCTCCGATGGTTCGGGCATGTTGAAAGGATGAGCGAAGAGAGTTTGACGAACTAGATATATAATGCGGAAATTATGGGTTAAAGAGGCAAGACTCACCTATCACGGTAAAATAAATAAAACAATAGCTAAGTGTGTATTAAAAAGCCATCGAAACAAAAGGCATGTATAAGAAAGGTTGATGTATGTCAAAGAAGCAAAAGCATTTTTTTCGCTCGCCGCCTGTTGTTTCGGACGGTCGTGTTTACGCGAGCCCGAGCGCACCGATACGTACCACCTTAAACTGGAACTACATCGGCTAAAGTTACGCACACCATTCAATCAGAACAAGAAGTACATGGAGTAGACATTTCGAACTACAAAAAATTAAAAAATAATTTGCTAACTTCATCTGGTGAAATGTCTTTACTAAGGTCACCCAACAATGCCCAGTCTTCCTCTCAACCTGATCTGAGAAAACTAGAAATGGATGGAGATGAAGTGCAATCGAGAAAAAGAAAATGTGTAACTCAGTACTTTTCATCGACCACTCAAGGTAATTTCTCTCGTGAGATAGACTCAATCAAGAACGTTCTAGATGGCTGGAAGAAAGACCAAGACGCCAAACTTACGGAAATGTCCAAAGCCCTAGCTGAGCTGAAAATCCAGAACGAAATCATAATTCAACTTAAAAGTAAAATAGAAACATTGGAAATCCAACAGTCCAAGTCCCAGACCTACATCGAGACCTTAGAGAACAAGATTGAGGAAATGCAACGAGCTACTCGAGAAACTTGTATCGAAATAAGAAATGTGCCGTTTAATGCCAACGAAAACCTTGGTGACATATTTAACAGTATTCAAACTACAATTCGATCTACAAATAATGCAAATGATGTTCGTGGGATGAAGCGACAACACACCAAGCCGGGACTAGTGAAGCCGATAATAGTGGAACTTGCTAATGTTGAGGCTAAAGACAAGTTTTTGAAGTCACTTAAAGCTTACAATATTGCCAATTTCAACGACAAACTTAACACTGATGTCATTGGAGTTGCTGGAGAAAAAAAATACATATATGCTTCTGAATACCTAACACCGCTAGCCAAAAGGTTATTTTATCTAGGACGGGAATTTTCAAAGAAAAATAACTTCAAATTTTGCTGGACCGCACGAGGTAGGGTTTACCTGCGGAAAGCTGAAATCAGCCCAGCAATCCTTATTAACAGTGAACAAAAACTCGAAGCAATCGATATTTGACTGGTAACGTATTGTTGCAATACTTACAGCTTACACTTATTTACTACTCTTACTTTTAATCTAAAGACGCAAACGAACATAACACGACAAACAATACATAAAACAACCACTTCAAAACCCAACCACACATTAAATAACAAAGCACACTCCACACACGTTTATAATACAGAATTCTACCAAACACTAAATTCAAACATCCCTCTTAATTATGCAATGGCACTCTGGTTCTTCACTAACCAAAATTTCATATTAAATTATTATTTAAAAAAAAAATATGGCTAACACAACTCTTGAAGTTGCCTTGGACATTGACACTGTCAATGTCTCCAAGGCTTATATAGTGAATGAACCAGAGAATTGTCGCTCATTGTTGCCTAGATCTACGATAAATAATAGCTTAAAAATTTTAAATCAGAATATCCGAAGTGCTAAAAAGAATCTACATGAACTTGTTATACTTCTTGATACTTTAGATCTTGATATCGATATATTAGTTCTGACAGAGGCCTGGACTTATGACGGCTTCCTGACTAGTCCTATCCCTGGCTATTCTGCAACTCTCACTAAATCCCACAACAACCAAAACGATGGTATCATAATCTACACAAAGCAATCAATAGTTAATGCATACACCTACGAACCTCAGTTTGAAGATGGAAATTGTCTAATAACAGAAATAAATAGTCAAACTGCAATCATTTCAATATATCGTTCACCAAGTTTTACCAATGTGGCAAAATTTATTAAATCATTAGACCAAGTACTTAGCAAATTAGCAAAATTTCCCAATATTGTACTAACTGGTGATCTAAACATAGACATAAAGGATGGTAACAATGACAGATACGCTAACGACTATCTTCTTCTGACAGCAAGTCATGGATTACTGCCTGCGCACTTGTTTAATACTCGTCTTGACAAATGTTTGGACCATTTTCTTATTAAATCAAAACTGAATGCTACCTCACTTGTATGTAATACCTCTATAACTGACCATTCTACTATAATCTGCGACTTGCCAATAAAATCTACTAAAAGTGACCGTGCGAGGAATCATTTTTCACGAACTAACCACAGTAATTTACACACTGATCTTACAACTATGAATTGGACCGCTGTTGTAGGCTCGAACGACGTAGATGTTGCAACAAATGCATTCATTGATATGATGACTACTGCAATACAAAAACACACTAAAATATATACTATACCTAGAAGAAAAATACTAATACAGCCCTGGATGACTCCTGGTTTGCTCCGATGTATTAAAAATAAAAATAAATTACATAAAAAACTTAATAAGAACCCAAATAATGAAACTGATAAACTAATATACAAACGTTACAGAAATTTTCTTACAAATTTACTTCACAAACTAAAAAGAGAATATGAAAAATCACTTCTGGAAGATAATAATAACAACATTAAAAAAACATGGCAAACTATTCACCAAATATGTAACCTAAAAACAAAAAACAAGAGCAGTGATCGACTACTGAACCTTTGTTATTCTCCCGAGGAATCAATCGAAACAGTAAACAGATACTTCTCAGAGGTAGGTCTAAATCTCGCTAGTAAAATATCCAAATCTTCTAAACATAATATTTTGTATTCTAATCCTTCTCCATTATCTTCATTTGGTGTCATCCCAGCCGACGAAAACGAAATCTTATCTATAATTAACAGTCTGAAAAATGACTCAGCACCTGGTTGGGATGGCATTACTAACAAAATCCTTAAAATTTGCAAATCCGCTCTGATCGCACCAATTACACATTTATGTAATTTAAGCATCTCTACTGGCCGATTCCCCGAAGCTTTTAAACGGTCATTAGTATGCCCTATCCATAAGGGAGGGGATGCAGACAGTGTCAGCAATTATAGACCGATCTCCCTTCTCCCTGCCCTATCTAAAATCCTGGAAAAGGTAATGAATCAACGACTAACCAAATTCTTAGAACACAATCATATTCTTTCCCCACAGCAATTTGGCTTTAGAGAAAAACGGTCAACAGAAGATGCTGTTACACAACTTGTTGATTTTATCACAGAACACTTAGATCGCAGAAAGAAGTGCATAGGCGCTTTTCTTGACCTTGCTAAGGCATTTGACACTGTCTGCATCCGGACCCTTCTAAGTAAGATGGAAGGGATTGGGATACGAGGTCTGCCACTGTCCTGGTTCGAGGATTATCTTAGTAATCGGCAACAGGCAGTAAAAATTGATGGTTTTCTAAGTACTTTTAGAGATATATCCTACGGCGTTCCACAGGGCAGTATCCTGGGTCCCTCCCTGTTTCTAATATACATCAATGAACTCTGCAACATGAATATTTCAAAGGGGAAACTTTTTTCGTTCGCTGACGATACAGCTATTGTATTCACTGGAGAAACTTGGGATAGTGTTACCAAATCAGCAAACGAGGGTCTTAGCATAATACAAAACTGGCTACAGGATAATTTGCTAACTCTGAATATCGATAAAACTAAATACATTATATTTGGTATCCAAACCCACCTTTTACCAACCGCAATACCTATTACTATACATCAATGTAATCATCCTGGAGATGAACAATGCCTGTGCCCAGGACTAACACGTGTTAAAAGTATAAAATATCTCGGTGTTATGTTGGACCAGGCTCTCACTTGGAGGGAACACACTGAACTAATAGCTGGTAGGGTGAGAAAGTTAATATTTATATTCAAATCCCTAAGACATATACGAGATGATAGGATCACAAATATGGTGTACGCCTCTCTCTGCAAATCGATTGTTACCTATTGTTTGCTTGCCTGGGGAGGTACTCATAAAAGTACGATTATCAAGCTTGAAAGAGCTCACAGAGCACTCTTAAAAGTTTCTAGGTTCAAACCCTACAGATACCCGACTTCCGACCTATACAGAGAATGCAATTTACTATCTATAAGACAGTTGTATCTACTCCGACTTATAATAAAGCAACACACTGTTTCATTTACAATTAATACAACCAACAAAAGACGAAAAGATCTTGTTTACCAGATTGTCCCAGGTCGAACCAAATTTATTCAACATTTCAAATCTTTTCTGGGACCATATATTTATAATAAAATAAATAAAATATTTGAAATCTCCAAATTAGATTGCTATCGTCTAAAACGTACGCTAACTGACTGGTTTCTAACCTTAGACTACAACGAGACAGAAAACTTATTTGAAATTGTCAAATAAAAAAATAAAAAATAAATAAATAATAAACTTAACACACAACAAGTATAGATACCTATACTTACACAACATTAACAAACTTAAACACTACTCAATAATAATATATTTTATATATTAATAATATATATATATATATAGATATATTTATAGTATGTAATGTAATGTATATATATATATAAAACCACTAATATTTCAACACTATATACGCATATGTAATTATGTCATGTATGTTATTATTTATAAAATCGGTATTCCTTACATAACATATTTAATATCTATGCACTAGATTATCTATTCTGTGTAAGCAGCTGTTAATGAGATATTGCAACAATAGTAGGTATATTTAGTTAACCTATTCCAAAATGTACTGGTTGATTGCGGAATTCTGTAAAACTATTAATTACACGAATGATAACAGACTACTCCATGCATCGCTATAGGCCAAAAGTATTTTTGTATCACCCTCACTTTTTGTCACTAAATTAAAATTACGTTCTTTGCTTATCATTTATTTGTGTTTAATATTTTGTTAAAATTGTGTTTTTATGTCTTAAAAAGTGTTTATGTTCTAGTTTTAAAAATGTCTTAACAAATGGCTGAGTGACCTGGGCTTGGTGATACAGTTTAATTACAGGTGCCGGCCCAGGGCGATCAACTTTGTTTCATTTTTCTTTCTGCAGTATTTTAAATGTTATATGTAAGTGTATTTTTTGCGCCAATAAACGTTATTATTATTATAAAAAAAAAAAAAAAAAAAAAAAAAAAAGAGGTCGTGATCGTGACAAGTGGCACTCAATTGTCTCTTCTTTTCCGATAGAGATTTGGCGTAAAGATATGTATGTATGATTATAACTCTTTATAAGCGATAGTGTAGATAGAGAACAGAGTTACAATTACATACTTTTTTTTCTATCTATTCGCATATCCTATCCCAAATAAAGTTAGTAAGTATATTATCCCCGAAACTGTTCACGAACGCGTTGGAAGATGTTTTTAAAATGCTAGACTGGAATTTCTGCGGCATAAACATCAATGGAGAATTCATCTCACACCTCCGATTTGCGGATGACATAGTCATTGTGGCCAGTTCACTCAAGGATCTTAGCGGAATGCTGAATGGCTTAAACGTAGCATCCCAGCGGGTTGGTCTCGGAATGAACTTAGACAAGACGAAAGTCATGTTCAATGATCATGTCAAGCCGAGGCCAATCTGCATAGGAAACGACACTCTCGAAGTTGTGCAAAATTACGTTTACCTCGGGCAGACTATCCAATTAGGAGCAGCCAACTTCAGCAAAGAAGTCGACAGACGCATTCAGCTAGGTTGGGCGGCATTCGGGAAACTCCGGCACATCCTCTCATCGTCTATACCACAATGTTTAAAGACTAAGGTCTTTAACCAGTGCGTCCTCCCGGTAATGTCGTACGGAGCAGAGACGTGGACACTAACAGTGAGTCTGGTCCATAAATTCAAGGTCGCTCAGCGAGCCATGGAGAGAGCTATGCTTGGTGTATCTCTGATGGATAGAATTCGAAACGTTGATATTCGTCAGAGAACGAAAGTTACTGACATAGCTTTTAAAATTAGCAAGCTGAAGTGGCAATGGGCCGGACACATCTGCCGCAGAACCGACGATCGATGGGGCAAACGGGTTCTAGAGTGGAGACCAAGTACGGGAAGACGCAGAGTGGGACGACCCCCCGCCAGATGGACAGATGACCTAAAGAAGGTCGCTGGTGGGGGTTGGATGAGGGTAGCGAAAGATCGCGTTAAGTGGCGAGCCTTAGGGGAGGCCTACATCCAGCAGTGGAGAGATACAGGCTGATGATGATGATGATGAAGTATATTATTATGTATGTATATAAGTTTATGTATAATATTGTATAAGTATGTATTAGTGCGTAGTATATTATATATTTATACATGTAGTTGAAATGAAATGAAATGAAATTTTTATTTGCAGGAAATATGGTAACAAACAATATTAGGTCTTATTAATATTAAATGGGTCACATATTTCGCCATAAGCATGCAAAAATTTACAACAACTGTTATAGAAGTAAAGCTACTAAAGAAGTCAGCGTTGCTTCTTTAGTAACTTTACTTCACAAAAACCTTAGTGTTGCTTAAAATACACATAGTATTTCTCCAAAGTTAGTTATTAGATGTTATTATTTATTTTCCTTTTTTTTGCACATATTTTTAGTAATGTTTACAATTGTCCCAATGCGTTTTTTTTTCATAACAGTCCCTAAAACACAGCGTGACCTAGACCTCCACTGTTGGAGATTTCATGAAAGGGTTTCAGAACATATATCTGAAGAATTTAGCCTACACTCGCCACGCTGGCCAGGGTTAGCGAGGATCTGATGTAAATTTTTAATGTCTATTAACGATTCCATAAGTTGGTATTAGTGGAACCGGAGCCGACGACTTAACGTGCTCTCTGATGCACAGGAACGGTGGTGTTGCAAATCTATGACAAATGTACGAAAATTTGATTTCTCATTGGTACATGAACCGATTTTAAGGGAAGCGTTCTTACAACCAAGCCACCACCGCGCCAATGGTTGGCTATGATAAAATGTCTTGCGGCATTATATCCCGCCTTTGTGTTTGTGCAATAAAGTATTAAATAAATAAATAAAAAGAAAAAAGCATTGAACGGGTCTTTAAATAAAGGTCTATCCTACCTTTTACTATACCCTTGTTTTTGTTAAGGCATCTTTGTCAGTTGTGACACGTGATAATGATGTGAATGATCTATTCTTCCTTAATATTCAATTTCTGAGGGACATATTTAATTTATTTTACATGTAGTTTGTTGGAAAAGATGCCACAAGAGACTAAATATACAGGTATAGGTAAATATGTATTTTTTATACATAGGTTTACTGAAAAGCGGATGTTCACCTAGGGTTGCCACCTACCATTTCTTGATTCAAGGATTGCCAGCAATAAAAACGGTTTTCGTATTTTTAGACAATTAAAACCATAAGAAATAATTTTAAACAATTATATAATAATAATGTGAAATAATATATAAAAATATGGATTTATGACAAAAACTAAGGAAAAATAAAAATTAGTAAGTATCATCACGACCGTTTCCCTTTCGGAGTAGTCAGAAACCACGCTTATAAATAAGCGGATTCACATTTAGCCAACTTTACTATAGGCCAATCATGACAAGTGGCAAGCTCGTCGATGTCTCCAGCGTGCCAAACTCGAGAAATATCACAAATAAATTAAATAATAATTAAATGTTCACATTAATAAATATTTTTGTGTCCTGACCAGGAATCGAACCCGGTACCTCCGAGTCTAAATCCACAGACTCAACCGCTAGACCACGGAGGCATATATATAAATATAAATTACTATTAATAAGAAATACTTAATAATTAAAAATATCAACAACTAAAAACTAAAACAAAAATTATTATTTTTTTATTTTAATTTTTTAACAAACAGTCAACATACACAAACAATATCACAGATAAACAAAATTGCCACTGTGGCTTGCAAGATACTAAAATTGAAAACTAATACATAATATGAACCAATAAGTGGCCCCCATTTGAAGGCTTTGCCGGCACGTGACAAGTTTGAACATCTGTGTAATAAATTAATAACAATAAGAAGACATTGAGAGCCAAAAATATTTTTAAACATAATAGAAGTTACAAATACTATGGAAAGTAAAAAAATCTGGATACAAAAATAAAAACAAGGATAGAGTAATAACGCAAACATGATACCTATAAAAGATACTTAAATTACCAGATGCTATAATAGTAATTTATAAACACATACTTATAATACTAACTACGGATACAAAAAAACTACCAACCATCAACAGTAATTTTTGTATAAACAAATAATAATAAAGGAAATACAAAATAAAATAAAATTATTATAAATAAAAAACTTGCTTTAACCGGCAAAGTGCCAAGAAAACTGGCAGCATTGCCACGTTGAATGGAAAAATAGCAAAAAAAATGTTGATAAACGAAACAGCTGTCAAATATATTAATTTTGTGTTGACACAAATGTGTAATAATGGTATAGTTAACATATGACCGCCTCCGTGGTCTAGTGGTAACAAACGTTGCCGTGAACTCGGGAGGTCGTGGGTTCGATTCCCACCGGGGGCAAGTTGTACATTGTATAATATGTCTCGGTCTGGGTGTTATATGTATAATATGTATATATTTACAAAAAAAAAGTATAATATGTAGTTATCAACCATCTAGTTTCCGTAACACAAGCCTCGTAGCTTACCACGGAAACTAGATGGCGCTGTGTGACCTGTCTGGAAATATTTATTTATTTATTTTATTTATTTATAAAGACAGGGCAAAGAGCCAAACAGTATGAAGCTAGTTCTCATTTAGGATACTTTACTATAGACCCATCATGACAAATGTTTGTCGTAAATTATTTATTCATTTATTTTTATTGTGTGTACTGTCTGTTTTACAATATTTTAAGAAATAAAATAGATTGACAAAATAAGTACCTACTTAATTAATTAAAATATAATTATATATAAACCTCGTTGAAATAATAAAAATAATATTTTATGTTTTCGGCTAGGAATCGAACCTTTGCATCAAAATCTACGGTCTTCACGAAAAATTAAAAATAAATTAATGCATTTTACAATCCAATACAAAAGTTGTAGGTATGATTGCAGTCACCTTAGGTTATTGGATATTTCGCCAGTAACCTCGAAACTCAATACATTTTACGAGCAATTCGCCTGTGAAAAGAACCGAGAAAAATAGAATGCACTTACCTATATTGTCTGTTACCATTACCAAATCTACGTGGGTACTATTTTTAAAATCTAAAATGAAGGTATCTTTATTTTTATTTCCAATAGTTACTCGTTGGTAACATATCGCCCCACCCTTAATAATATAAGGTCAAAATTTTGTTTAATGTGATTTCCAATGCTAATGGCACAACATGGAATTATCTACCTAAATATCAAAGATCGAAAAATAGGCTGGAATGAAAAAAAAAAAAAAAAAAAAATGCCCTTCAATTACTAACGATGCAATATTGATATATTTTAAAGTGCTATATTTTTATTTAAAAAATTCGGGATGGTCAGAAGCCACGTTTTAAAAAAGGGAATCATATAACGCCAACTTTAATATAGGCTCGTCATGACAAGTGGCAAGCTCGTCGATGTCTCTATCAGACATCGTGGCTTTAAATGTGTCAACTGCACTCAACTATCATTAACGTAATCCTTTTTAATTAAAAAAACACACGTAATATTTTATTTTTATATTTAGGCAACAATAGTTAGTCTTGTTTCAGCCATTGTTATTTTATATTAATATCATCATGGCAGGCTTACAATATTAGAAATTTCAAGGAGAATTTAAAAATGACATTTGAAATTGCAAATGGCACATACTTTCAACGAGAACAACCCCTGTTTGCCAATTTGCCCTGTCCACCGTTCGTGCCGATAAACCCAGTATATGTGTATCCATACGTTTCGGGATCACGTTCGAATTGACGTAATGCCCAGTCAGGCCGGCATAGTGTTAGGGACTGATGTCAGTCATAAATGTCTGATTCCAGTTGCTAACATTCATTGACTTTTCGCGTCACTTACCATCAGTTGGGTGCAAAGTCACATCTCCTGCTAGTTAAAAGTAATAATTTAAATGTTGTATGTACCCGACCAAGAATCAAACACGATACCTCGTGCGGTTAAAACCGCTATACCGCAGAGTAAAAAACTATTTTTAACTTTACATAAAGTAGGATGGACGCGAGAGAGATGAGAGAGTTTTGGTAGATAATTTGCTAGAGACAAAAATAGTTGGCAAATATTTAGGTTAAAATCACGCAAATAAACATTTTTCTGTGAAAGTCACTAACTGTACCTGTAACTATAACTTTTAGAAAGTATTAGGTCTTTACATCAATCCTCAATCGTACAATCATGCATTCTCACTTTCTTTGGACACGTGTCACGGCGTGGAGATACATCCATTGAGCGCATTGTAGTTCAGGGAAAAGTCGATGGCAAGAGGATGCGTGGTAGGTCTCCGATGAGATGGACTGATCAGGTTAAAGCAGCAATGGATCACCCCCTACATGAGTGCGCTAGGAAGGCTGCAGTTCGAGAGAAGTGGCGACGGATTGTTACGCGTGCCACTGACACTCAAGTGACGACCATGAACACTCTGCCAAGAGTGTAGCGACTAAGAAGAGGTCCTTACATATGAAATTTACGTTTTATATGGAAAAAGTAAAACGAAAAAACTAATTTAAAATGTATATTTAATCAATCGATGTACCATTATTTTCTATGCACTTTCGCCACTTTATAGGTGGTTCATTGATTCCATTGTTGAAAAAAATGTGGAAGCGAGAATCAATTAAATCTTCGAAAACGGTTTGGAATGCGCTATATGACAATTGCGCGTTTAGAGCGGAGCGGGAATCTGCGGGATTAAAGGATCCTGGTTCGCGGGACTGCAATCCCTCGTTACATTTATTGCAACAAGATGAAAATGAACTAAGTTTCTAATACCTATAATGCATCATCATTACAGCCCCTAGAACACAGCGTCCTAGACCTCCACTGCTGGAGATGAGCTTTCCAGTACATATATCTGAAGAATTTGACCTACACTCGCCACGCTGGCCAGACGGCTTGGCGAGGATATGATGTCATTTTTTTATGACAATTTATTAACGATTCCACAAGTTGGTATTAGTGAAACCGGGATCGACGGCTTAACGTGCTCTCGTGAACGGTAGTATTCTAAATCTATGACAAATGTATTCTTTTATTATTAGATGTGGCAAAAAAGGTTAAAAAAAAAATGTACGTAAATGGTAAAGCGAAGGAAGTTGGAGTATTTGGGACACATCATGCGCAATAAAAAGTATAGCTTGCTGCAGCTCGTCATGCAAGGCAAGATACAAGGCTCCAGAAGACCGGGGAGAAGACGCACTTCCTGGCTCAAGAACCTCAGGGAGTGGTTCGGGATGAGCACCAGATCCTTGTTCCGGACAGCGGCCAACAAAATCAAAATCGCCTTAATGATAGCCGACCTCCGATAGGAGATGGCACCGTAAGAAGAAGAAAAAGTAAAAAAAGTGAATTTCTCATTTGTACATGCTGGGTGGGTTTGGACCGACCTTTGTAGGATTTAAGGAACGCGTTCTTACGACCGAGCCACCACCGCATACAGTGACATAATTCTAAATAAACCGCTAACTTGTTTTAAAACTTTAATTTGACACAAAAAATACCATAAACAATAATACCAAAGTGGTAAATTGAAACCTTAAAATTCAGCTTTAATAATAATGATAAAACGTTTATTCTCATGCAACTAAAAGCTTATAGTCAAAGTCAAAATATCTTTATTCACGTAAACCTATTACAGGCATTTATGAAACGTCATTAATTTAATTATTTTGAATGATTCTAGTCCTGCTAGTAGAAGACTAAGAAGCAAAGTGGTCCAATAAGTAAGCTGTTAGCAGAAGACCAGCAGCTTAGCAAATTCCAGTGACCTGTTAATGTTTAATCTGACTGAGCAAGGAATCTGCAAGGAAAACTCAGCTGTATCAGATTTACAAAATAAAACATATACAGAACTGCACCACAACGATCAATTAATAACCTTTTACATTTAGTTATCAGTACCTATGAGAATACAATACCTGGTACAATAGTATAACACATGTGAAAATAAATTTACTTAATAATCCGATATAACTTTTGCTTCCGTATCTTCATCTTGTTGTGGTCATAGAAGTACCCATCGGGTAATGTTGGTTGGTTGGTACTTCCGAGAAGTACTGTAAGATTCAGTGGATGCCGCCGGCGTCCCTGCTGGGGATGGTGGAGAGGTAATAGGTGCGAGAGGCACAGTAGGATCGTTGGTGCTGCGTGAAGCAAATCCACGAATGTGTTTGCAGTAAACAACGACAGCCAGAATTCCTTGCTCAGGATTTTTTTGAGGTAATATGCTAGCTTTTGTAGGCCTATTTAGCCTACAAAATAAGCTTTTTTTAAGAGATATAAAAAGCGGCCAGCTTAATACCAACTTATGGAATCGTTAATTAATTGTCATAACTAATTGACATCATATCCTCGCCAAGCCGAGTGTAGGCCAAATTCTCCAGGTATAGGCTCTGGAAGGCCCTTCTCCAGCAGTGGAGGTCTAGGCCGCTGTATTCTAGGGGCTGTAATGATACCTACACAGGGATATTCCCCAGACGGTGAGTTTAAATAATGTCGGAACTACATAAATTTGATTTTTTTTTTTCAATAAGTTTGTTAAAGATAATGATGAATTAGTTAATGATAATAATGTTTTCAATTGGTTTAAGAATACTAAATTGCGAACTTATATAAATAATAAAAGAACTCAAAAATACATTAAAAGTCCTGCATGTAATTAGCGCCATCTATGACAAAACCGCAGAACTACGAAAAAGTAAGTTTTTACACAGAACTTTAGCTTTTAGTTCAGTGGTTCAGTCTAAGATGGCGTCACATGTATTTTTTCTTTTAAAATTCCCAACATTTTGCAAGGTATGTTTAAGGCTCATGAGGAGTTTGTCGTTGGCCTGACTAGACGTATGTTCTCTCGGGCCGACAACGGACACTTCAAGCATCTCCAGAACATCGCTCCGTCTTGTGCACGGCCCCCCAACGGGAGACCACTTCCTAGAGAAGTACTCCTGGAGGAGAGCTGAAGCAGTCGAACTTAGCCCCCTGGGTTCGTGAGCCACACGGGCGCTGTTATACTAGTAACGGCGCCCAGCACTAATTGTGCATGAATTACCGGCGGGTGGTTACCCGCTGAGATCCTGCCGGGGAAAACGGGGGACTGTCCCCATCCCCAACCCACGCCCATTAGGCATCCGGGCCTGGACGACCCCACTGTCTGTCTGTCTATGTTTAAGGCTAGGTTAACAAAATAATAGATATATGCAATATGAAAAATACGGGTTTGTTCCGAATATTCCACGCGTGACTTTATCTGTGCTTTATGCAGCAACCGGTCGTAAATCAAATCAAATCAAAATAGTTTATTTCCATTGGTTCGCTTAAAACAACCTGGATACAGTCAGAACTAATAAAATCAATACAATTATTAAAACATGTACTAATCAAAGTGGTAATAATGGTTGGACCGTAAACAGGCAATAATCCATATTTATGTATGTTATGCACAACATTATTGGTACAAGCAAGTAAAACTAACTAACTTAGAAACTACTTAAATAAGATCGTGTCAGTTCACATTCTAAATACTTAATAACTATGATATACAGAAATAATATAAATATGTCAGTTAATTTATAAATTTATAAAACAAATAATAATAATAACAATAAAAGGCGTGTCATCTTATAATCTAAATAATAATAATGATTTATGTCAATTATACATAAATTCATAGCTGTAAATGGGCCGTGTCATCTTATATTTACTGTCTGTAAATACACTGTCAAATCTATTTGGAAGGTAGGTAGGTGTTGAGCAGACTGGATCTAATTGTGATCCAGATCGCTCAATACCCTACTAATTGTAAGCGTAGGGATAGTGGCTACGGTATGTGGGCACATATTTTTCAAAAGTACCTACACCCCTACTAGAGAAACTTTGAAAATGTTGGCATGTGGCATGCAAAATCGTCAAAACCCCTTTTAAGAATCCAATTGTTAAGTTTTTAAAATGGCTAACATTACCATAACCTATCCTAACTTTTTAGCTTTTTAAATTTATTCCGTTAATAGCACAAAAGTAAGAGTAGAATCAAAACAATACGAAAGCGGACGTCAAAGTCATTAAAAGCGATATTACAACTCGCTAATATGTAAATAAGTCTATTTTGGGTGAGTCAGAAATTATAAACAACATAGACACATAAAGTATCATAGACAGTTTTTTTTTTAAATTAATAATCTGAATTAGATAAAAAGATTTAAAAAAAAAAAAAAAATTTTTTAAATAACAAATTAACCTTTTAAAACATAAAAATTACTATTATTAAAAAAACTACTTACTAATTAAAAATACCACTATTTACAAAAACAAAAAAAAACAGAAAAAAAATATATGCCTAAATCGCTACCAATGGGAAGTGCCAAGGATATTGGCAGCATTGCCAACTTGAATAGTGATGCTAATCCTTTGGCTCAAATATTGCCCAGTCCTCGTGTCTTGTCTCCTAGTCTAACTAAGAGTCGAGTAAGTTACATGTGATTATTCTATATTTATGTATTAACAGAATTGTGCCTTGTTTTAAATTCAAATGACAAAATAATTGTTATTAGTTTATTTCAAATCCCTGGGATTCGTCGAAAAAATATTAGTACTAACAGATCGTACAACAGTCGGTTATTGGACGTCGAAATATGTATTAAGCAATTATGTGTGGGGTTTGCTTCGGAGTTCATTGATAGTTCTATAACTTTGAACACTGCAGTTGTATTATCCTATATACCTGGCCAAGGTATACATAGTGCTAATATATTTATAAATAAAAATGGTGCACTATTGTTCACAGTTGGAAATATTTTGGTGGCGGGTATAATTGTAATGACTAATTGTTATTAAACTGACCGTCTCTGTTCTTTCTCTTTAAATAAATAAATAGATAATGAATAAGTATTTAAGTCATTTATAATAAATAATAAATAGATTATATACGAGTATAAGAAACATCATTATCTAAGTAGTTATATGTTTAATATTAAAATTTGTAAGATTATATTTTTTTATCTATTTGATATGTTTTACTTATAATTGCACCTACAGCTGTTCAAATTAGTCCCAAAGGTTCGGCAATCAGATATTATCTACAGGCATAAGTTCGCCTTTTGTACTTTGTGCAATAAAGTTTTACAAAATAAAAATGTTTTGAATGACATCTAACCCTTCGGCCAACTGATGGAGTCTTTAACTACTATGACTACTTCATTAATAATAAATAAATAATAAATATTTCCAGACAGGTCACACAGCGCCATCTAGTTTCCGTGGTAAGCTACGAGGCTTGTGTTACGGAAACTAGATGGTTGATAAACTACATATTATACTTTTTTTTGTGCAACAAATAAAATGTGTTAGATGTGTTTCTTACTTGGTAAAATATATAAATTGAAGCTTAAAATATTTTTTGCCAAATATTTCGCCTCTCTTTGGAGCGGCGTCATCAGTGACAGTGACTGAAGGTCTTTGTCATAAATTTTGAAAAAAGTAATTTTATTTCTTTTAGCAATGGTGAAGGCAATGCACTATATAGTTTTGTATTTATTTTTTAGAAAAATATCATCATCACCAATATTATATATATATAATATTTGGTGAAATATTTGGCAAAAAATATTTTAAGCTTCAATTTATATACTTTTTTTTTTGTAAATATATACATATTAAACATATAAACACCCAGACCGAGACAAATTATACAATGTACAACTTGCCCCCGGTGGGAATCGAACCCACGACCTCCCGAGTTCACGGCAACGTTTGTTACCACTAGACCACGGAGGCGGTCAAATTACACAGTATATTCATGACCATCACCGACAATTAACACTATTATATATAGTCATACAATACCAAAGAAAGTAACAATTGAAATACTGGTCTATACCTTTACAAGTCTACAATGGTAAAAGTGTGTCGAAGTAGCGGTAAAGTCAAGTTTACGGCCAAGGTATACCCGAGAAATACGGTCATATGTTCGCAGTCGACGACCGACTTGCGTTTCGCAATCACTGCAGCGTGCACTGATGGACAGCCTGTCACAATATTGTGTTTGGAACACGTAATTCACAAGGTAAAGTTTTATTTATTTAATTTAAAACATTATTGGCCAAAGTACAATGGCAGACTTAATGTCCGAAGACATTCTATGAGAGCAAACCTTGGGGACGAATTTAAACAAGATAATCATAGAATTAATATTTATAATACAATTATAAAAAACAAATTCCTACGAAAAGATAGAACTTTAATTAAAATCTTAAAATAAATTATTACTAAAATAATAAATCAAACTTAGTAAAACCAAACTTTAAATAAGGACTAAAAAGAAAAAGAACAAGCCAAAAAGTGTGAGAACCGCTAAACTACACCATTGAAATAATTTTATGATTGAAACACACATATCAAATTCTAATGCGAAACATAGTGACTTTAACAGTAACAGTAACTTTATTCTTACTCTTAAAATTCCCTCTAATGCCTCATAAAGTATAGTTTTGCCTTCCTTATATACCTACCACCACAGTTTAGAAGAGGGAAGACAAATTAATTTCTAAGCATTCCATGGATTCACCGTGCGGGTGCCGGGTCCATCGTGTGTGGGCAGGAGATGAGAAGAATGGTGAGTCGGGCTTGCCACCGACAATAGGCTGGTTTAAGAAAAGGAGGCCTCCTTTTTTTTTATTGCGCGATAATACGCTCACCATCCACCATTCTACTTCTCTCCCTACCCAACCAAATACTGTATGATTATGTCTTGAAAGCTCGTTCCTTAAATGTATTGACGGCAGACCTGCTTAGGCCCAATTCTTAACATAATTACTTTCTTATAATTTTAACATAATTACGATTTATTTCAGTAAAATAAAAGATTAAGTTAAGATGCATTTACAAAAGACTGTTTTAATATTAGTAATAGCTACACTTGCTATATCTGAGGCTTACAGAGATGCAAGAGATGAAGAAAGTTCTAGACAAAACCAAATAAAAAATTCAAAAAAATCAAGAGTACTATGGCCATCTTTAAAGGATAAGGAAGAAACTATTAAAAATCATAGTGAAATTGCAATGCAAATGAGGCCTGAAGCTGATATCCCAAATGTTGAAC
Source organism: Tinea semifulvella (assembly GCA_910589645.1). Lineage (NCBI taxonomy): Eukaryota > Metazoa > Arthropoda > Insecta > Lepidoptera > Tineidae > Tinea > Tinea semifulvella. The sequence goes on along the minus strand of OU342595.1, from coordinate 7,400,527 downwards.
AAACTGAAAATACAGATATAGATGAGCCCAATGAAGATCATAACAATGTTGAAAATAATGAATATTCTGATAAATCTAGACCTAATGTTGGTAATGACAAGATACAAGAAGAAAGAAAAGCCAGACTTTTCTGGTCATACCCTCAAAGTCCTATTGTAGAAATTATGATGCAAAGTGTAGCTGTGAATTATAGTCCCAATAATCATAACGATCCCTTCGATTTTTTACGAGACTCATATCCACTGCCTAAAGGTAAATCGATTTTCTTTTATTATTATTATTCGCTAGGAAATAAACACATTGGTAATTGTTGCCGGCATCAGTTTTGATCCTTCAACTTTATTTTAGAATGTAAATGATTGTTTTTTGACTTTTCCCACTTGTTTATTATTTATGGCTGAGACGGTAAACTGAACTGGTTGCATCTGATTGTATTGTGTCATAGTTTTAACATAAATTAAGTAAATTATTATTGTTATTGTTTGTATTTTGATTATTTAAAGGCCCAATTAATGGTTGCTGTAATAGCATGTGGTGGTTGCCTGTAATAGGTGTAGCATGAAGTTTCTGCCTTAGTTTTAAGTGGATATCCATGTATGTATTATTGCTGGAACTATTGTCGACGCCTATAAATTAATCCGTACGATAGAATCAGTAAATACTTGGGTTTGGTAACATTTTCTTTTAGAATTTTACTTGTTTTTATAAAGCCTAATACGAACGTTAAGAGCATCGTCATTAAATTGCTATAAAAAATGTCTAAAACCCCTGGTTTAATGAGTTAATTATAGTATGATTTTTTTACATTTTCAGGATACACAGCACCCTTAGAAGAATACGACTATATTATTATTGGAGCTGGATCAGCAGGTTCAGTTTTAGCAGCCAGACTAACTGAAGAAAAACCAAGAGACATGGTCCTAGTTTTAGAGGCTGGAAAATCAGAAATGTTGTTAACCGATATACCAGCTTTGGCACCTTACTTCCAACGAACAGATTACGCATGGTCATACTCTATGCAACAGCAGCCTGGAGTTTGTATGGGTAAATTTCCTTTGTTTGATCTAAATGCGTCCGTACATACAGAGTTTTCACTAGGTTCATCTCGTAAGGTGATGTACTGCTATCATTGAGCATATGACTACGTGCCATCATCACAGCCCCTCGGACATAAAGAACTAGACCTCCACTGCTGACGATAGGCCACGCTGGTCAGACGTGTTGGCCAGAGTCTGCTGTATTTTTTTTACAATTTCTAAACCATTTCACATATTGATATAGTAGAATTAGGACCGGACTAACGTGCGTTTGACGTGCTTCCCGGTGCACGGGAACGAAGATGTTATAAATCTATATCAAATATACGTAAGAAAAGTGACTCCATTAATCTTATTGCAGTTTTCTCAACTTTAAAACTATAAATCTAACGTGTTAATTATAAGTATTATTATGACTGCATCCCTTTCGAAATGGTCAGAAACTACTTTGTGAGGAGCGAGTCTATATTTAGCAAATTTACTATATCATAAAGTGGCAAGCTCGTCGATGTCTCTAACGTACCAGACACGAGAAATGTGATATGTATAATATATATTTTCTGTTTTCTTTAAGCAAACTTACCCAGCACTTTTGCGTTTTAAACTACAGCCTTCTGCTAGACCATGAAACAGTATTTTTAAAATAAAAAGCAATCCGTATAAATGAGATTGTTTTCTAACACTACTCAAACATTTAAACTCATCAATATTTCAATTTATTTAGAGGATTTTGAAAATATTATTTTAAACTATACACGTTTTTGTTTTAATTGTACGTGCAAATTGCCATTAGGTATAAGATCTTTCAGAGTTTTTTCACTACTGTCGATAATATATGTATAGTTAATGATTTCATATAATTATTCGTATTGGGGTTACAAACGGTATACCTATCACACATCGGTTATTATGTTCATAGCTTCTTAGTTGTTTTAACACGTTTTTTATTATTATCATTAAAATCAATAGACCGTAATTTTATGTTTACAATATCTTTGCCAATTAAAAAATGAAAATTTTTTTTTTCATTACTGTACTATTATTGAATTACTATCAAATATTCTCATTTTCATTATTTGTTTTAGAAGTTTAATTTTATTAGCTTTACATTTATTTCTATGAATACAGATAGGTAGGTACCTGGGCATAAATAACGTACAATATATTTTCTTTCTTTCTTATTTAGTTTTATTGACGATGCCCTTGTGGCAGATTTCTATGTTAATAATATTAGTTATTTGACATATTTTAGTGTTGTATACAATATATACACATATATATATATATATGTGTATATATTTATATATATATATATATATATATTTATTTATATTAGATTATAGTAGTACCTTGTAGTACTTGACATTTTTATTTTAACATAGTTTGACATTATTAGTATTTAAATTTTATTTTCTGTAATTGATTATTTAGCATTCAATATGGCTCTCCATAATTGTATTGATAGCTTGGGCTGTTTCTGGTCTTCTCGTGTTGTTTCGTATTAAGCTGTCAGACCATGATTGTGTTATCTCGTTTACTTTAGGTAACTAATATTAGTTACACAGTATTATAAATTGACTTAACCAAGTGTTCCAGACGGTCCCTACGGTGATAAATAATGAAATGAAAAAATGAAAACAAATTTGAGCTAAAATATACAGTTTTTTATGTCTATTGCCTGATCCACCAAATAGCTCTCTGTTAACCAGATTATAAATACCTGGCTTAAAGAATCAGGACATTTACTCGTACCTACAACATACAAATTTGAGCTCTTTTTGTCTTTTGCCACATCTACCAAATGGTTCAACTTCAACTGCCTTCGTGGTCTAGCGAATAAGTCCGTGAATTTAGATTCAGAGGTACGTGGTTCGATTCGTGGTCGGGACACAATAATTTACTTTTATTTGTGATATTTCTCGAGTTTGGTACGCTACAGATATCGACGAGCTTGCCACTTGTCACGCCTTTAATAATGTTGACAAAAAGTAAATTCATTTCTTTAAAAAAAAACGGGTTTTCTGACCTCCCCGGAAGGGATACGGTCATGATGATACTTTTAATATTTTTTACTTTTACTAAATGATGTTCAACTTACAACACGGTCGTATCCAGGACAAAATTATGTATATATAGAGAAGAATTTTGCTCGCAATATTGAAGTGCATTAAGCCTGTGTATATTCCACTAACATTTACAAATATGTTTGGCTAGGAATGGAGGAGCAGAGATGTCCGTGGCCCCGAGGAAAAGCGGTGGGAGGCAGCAGCGTCATCAATAACATGGTGTACAGCAGGGGACGACCTCAGGACTGGGACACAATTGCTCAGGATGGAAACTATGGATGGTAAATATTAAGCCCAAATAGATAGAATGATAACGATACCAACATAATAGAAAAAGTGGGTAATGCTTTGACATTTCAATTACAATTTGTGCTGACAAGAGAAGAAAAAGCTTTGCATTGACTTTGCTGATAAAATGTGTTTATGAGGTTTGCAGTAACATTACTCAAACTTTTGTATTCCTGGTAGAATTTTAACTGAAATAAACCGACAAAAATATTAAAGGCTTTTTGCCTAAAATAATCATGTAAATAATAATAATATTGGTCATTTTAACCTTGACCGCAATATTATAACAGTAATAAATATACTTTAACAATTACCGTCAATATTAATATTTACATTCGTATATCGGAAGCAATAAACAATAATGGTTAGCGTACGTCAATCAATCAATGCATTGCTAATCAGCCCGCCAATCACGTGCAATTCTTGATGTATTAAAATATTCACGTGCACATTTGAAATAACTATATTATTAAACAATAAAGACCTGATTAGTGATGTCGCATTTATTGTTGGCAAAATGTGATATTTAAAAAAACCCTTATTTTTGGAAGTTTGTTTTATTTTGTGCGTTAAACCGTTAGGTGAATACTTAAAAAGTCATTATAAGGAACCTTTTTGTTTAGTTATTGATGATCACTAATAACATATTATGGTGTACATATTATTTCCTAAAATCTAGTGAAATCCCTTGAGCTTGCCATTGAACTTTAAAACCACGTATAACATTTTATAGTTGAAATTGTTGCTTCCAAGCGTCGAGAAAGTAAAGTTCAGGCACCAATAGAATTATTAACGACAAAGACAGAGACAATAAAGTTTGTTTGACATTTTTACAGGTCCTACAACGAAGTTCTCAAATATTTTATGAAGTCAGAGCGGGTGGAACTAAAACGATATAAAAATACTTCTTATCGCGGACAAAACGGAGAATTAACTGTGGAAAATGTACCATTTAGGCAAGTATAATGTATATAGCTTATTTTAATGTTTAAGTAATTTACTTATATCGGTTTAAACTATTTATAAGATGTGTTTAAATATTTTTAACTCATAATACTTGTAATTCAATATTAAGTAAACCCTTCTATTGTTCTGAAGACATTTAAGTCATATTTACTACTCAAAACGCAAAAAATACGATAGTTAAAGTCTCAGGGGTTTGATAAAGGTAACATTACATAATTTTTGTAATCATTAAACTTTTATATATTTCCAGAACTGGCCTAGCTGAAGCTTTCCTTGAAGCGGGAAGGATAAATGGACATCCAACAGTAGACTACAATGCACCTGATAATGTAGGATTTGGATATGTTCAAACTACAGCTCACAAAGGCCACAGATTAAGTGCAGCCAAAGCATTTCTACACCCACATAAGCGACGACGAAATCTACACATCTTAACTGATGCTCGAGCAAGTAAAGTGGTTATAGAACCACAGACTAACAGAGCGTATGCTGTTGAATACTTCAAGAATGGCAAGAAATATAAAGTTAGATGCAGAAAGGAAGTCATTTTATCTGCAGGACCCGTTGCCTCACCGCAAATACTCATGTTATCCGGAGTAGGTCCTCAAGACCATCTTCAAACATTAGGAATTCCTGTCATTAAGGATCTAAAAGTAGGAAGAACGTTATATGACCACATTAGCTTCCCGGGAGTCATTTTCAAACTAAGTTCTTCTAATGCCAGTATTTTAGAAGAAAAAGTAGCGACTCTTCCAAATCTAGTCCAATGGATGCAATATGGAGACGGCCTCTTTTCATCCCCTGCAATTATTGAAGGAATTGGATTTATTAAAACGTCCCAGTCCCAATCAGTGCCTGATGTGGAACTTATAAGTTTAGGAGGATCGCTGACTTCTGATTCAGGTGGAGCTGTTAGAAGAGGAATGAGAATTACTGACTATACATATTATAAAGCCTTTGGATCACTTCATGGAAGGGATACTTGGTCTGCAGTACCAGTACTTTTACATCCAAAATCAAAAGGCTATCTGGAATTAGCAGACTCGAGTCCGTTTAGTTTTCCAAAACTTTACGGAAACTATTTGACTGATCCACAAGACATTGCTGCTTTAAAAGAAGCAATACAATATATTATTAAATTAGCAGAATGTTCTGCCTTCCAGAAGTATAGTCCTAAACTCCATTTGGCTGAATATCCAACGTGTGTTATTCACCCACTAGGGTCCGATCAGTATTGGGAGTGTGCTTTAAGAACGTTGGCTAGTTCTCAGAATCATCAAACTGGGACTTGTAAGATGGGACCTCCGAGTGATCTTGAAGCTGTAGTGGATCCAGAACTACGAGTTTACGGTGTAGAAGGACTTCGAGTTGTAGATTCAAGTGTTATACCAAGAACTGTTTCTGGACATACTGATGTACTTTCAGTTATGATAGGTGAAAAGGCAGCTGATCTCATTAAGAAAACTTGGTCAAATGTTGTTTCGTAAATAATAAATAAATTATATTAAAAAGTATTCCGTTTCTTATTATTTTTAGGAGAAGAAAAACTCGAGAAATATGACAATTAAATTAAATATTATGTAAATGTATTTATTTACATTAATCAATATTTTCGTTTTTCGACCAGAAATCGAACCCGGTACCTCCGAGTCTAAATCCACGGACTTAACCGCTATAGCCCGATGCCGCGATGGCCCGAATTAACGTGTTCTTTGAGGCGTAGGAGCTGTGGTATAGCAAATGTACGTAAGAAAATTTTCGGAGAGTGAACCAGCGAGAAATTCGCAACTAACTCAATTCAAAAATCAAAGCTACCATTCTAAATGTTAATTAGCCAAGAAAACCGCTTGAATTATTCCTTTTAATTATTCGTTTATTTCATTATGCACCCCTTGAGATAGGCGCGCCATTTGCGTAGATGATTTTCTTTTAAGCTCCAGCTTTAGGATGCCAATTATATTGTACAGTATTTAATCTTATTTCACTGATTTGTTTAGTTTATATTTATTATGACTAGTTGCATTTTTTTTGTAAATTGTCATCATTAGAACTCAGAGTCCTAGACCTCCATTGTTAGAAATGGGCCTTCCAGTCATTTCTGGAGAATCTGGCCTAAACTCGATATTCTAATTAGTAGGTAAATGTAGGTAGGAACTAAAATAAAAATGGTTGTTAACAAACATTAAATCGTTATAAAAAAAGTACAAAAAAAAGATCACCTTTTTAAATATCTATTCGTAGATACCTCACTTATTTAATTCTTCTTCACAATATGGCGTCTGGTTGTAGCCTTACTAAAATTTGATTAATAATAATAATAATATAATTCTTTATTGCACACAAAATATAAAATAATGTACATAGGCGAGCATAATACGGTTTGGTATTCTCTACCAGCTAACCTTTGGGACAATGAGAAATTATTATAATGGGTGCAGAGTACGAAATAAGAATAATAATAATAGTTAAAATCAATCATAAATATACCATAGTAAGTATAAATAACATACCAATATATAAATATGTCATACGATATAATAAATACTTAAATTAAATAAATAAATAAATAATAATAAATATTAAATAAATAAATATTTCCAGACAGGTCACACAGCGCCATCTAGTTTCCGTGGTAAGCTACGAGGCTTGTGTTACGGAAACTAGATGGTTGATAATACTTCTTTTTTGTAAATATATACATATTATACATATAAACACCCAGACCGAGACAAATTATACAATGTACAACTTGCCCCCGGTGGGAATCGAACCCACGACCTCCCGAGTTCACGGCAACGTTTGTTACCACTAGACCACGGAGGCGGCATCTATGTCAAGATGTGGAAATTAGATGTATGGTAGAGCTTACTCAGGGATGAATGATAGACGATAAGTTCAATACCAAACTATTTTAATGAGTTTCACAACTTCACAATTACAACAAATAAACAAAAATAATATTAAACGTTACGAATGGCGCGCGCGCGTGCTGTCGTCAGCGATGTAGCCGTGGTGTGTCTTGGCGTCTCACATTGCCTATGGCGGTGAGAGCGAGAGCGACAATACGCATGCGCAGTAAATCTACAAGTCGACGATGTACCGCGCCGGAAGTCGACCACGCGCAACTCTTGGCGGCAATATACAATTTACTACAGATGTCATTTTGTTTTTTGATTAATGTCGTACCTTCAGCGACACTCGCATAATCAAGACGAATCGATTGACGTTAAAATCATCAAAATAGGCCGACGCGTTTTTCTCCAGTGTGGACAAGAGGACAAAGGACAAGGGAACAAACATACAAATACTCTTACATAGGTTCATAAACACATAACCCTTCTTTGCGTTCCGCAGTCGGGTAAAAATATAGGAAAAATCTATTTATATAAAGTATCGAGTTCATTATTCTGAAAAACTTTTGTTGCTCGAATTTCCGGACCGTCTTGTAGATGCAAGACTGTCTGGTGTGGGCATAATTAAAGTGGTGGATAGAAATAATGTTTTTTTATGCAATATCTTGCTACGAGCATTTTTTGTATTCTGTATATAAAATTTATTATTATTATATTATAGTCAGAAATAATATTTGTAACTTATAAACAATAAAGACTTTTGTATTAACCGCTAGAACACAGGCGTCTATGTACAAAGAAAAGAAGAAAGAAAAAAATTGTCTAAATAAATGAATAAAAAAAAAATGCGTTTCACAAAGCAATATTAAATAATTAAATAAATTTGTTCGTAAAACCCGATTTGACTTAAGAAAAACTTAAAGATAATTATTAAGAAATAACTAAGTAGAGCTTTAAGAAACCGGCTGTTTGTGTTCTAGGGACTTTGGATGATGATGATGATGTGATACACTTACTCCAACTTCATTAAAGCGAACACAGCGTACTAGACCACTGCTGGAGATGGGCCTTCCAGAACATATATCTAGAGAACTTCGCCTACTCTCGCCACGCTGGCCAGACGACTTGGCGAGGATATGATGTCATTTTTTATGACAATTTATTAACGATTCCACAAGTTGGCATTAGTGGATCCGGACCGGACGGCTTACCGTTCTCTTTGAGGCACGGGAACGGTGGTGTTGTAAGTCTATGACAAATGTACGCAAGAAAAGTGTATTTCTCATTGGTACATGCCGGGTGGGTTGAACCGACCTTTGTAGGATTTAAGGAACGCGTTCTTAGAACCAAGCCTTACTCCAACTTACCTTATACAAAATACAAGAGAGTTTGGTTAGGTTTTTTAATATAAGTCAAATAAGTGTAATTCATTTAAAAACTACCAGCTCGAGTGGCTGTTAGGAGAAACGGGGTCAACTCGTCGACTCTGAAAATACACAGGTTTTCTTGCGCACCGCTTCCGTTTCGATTGTTTTAGATATTCGGATTATTAATCGACTTGTATTTTAAAAGTTGATGTGTTTTTGGAATCAATACTTTTCGATTATAAGGTGATTGTGTTTGTGATGACCATTGCTTCTCCGCACTAAGTGATATCAAGGTATTAGCTTTGACAATAAGCAAGCGAGATTTAATTAAGATTTAACCTGTTCTATAAAATATTCAGACAAACTTCAAACAATTCAAAGGCAGTCTCACGTTGAGAATACAGAATTGGAGTTTCGGTTGTCAATAATCGAAAGTTTACAGTTTCTGAATATGATTTACAATTCTAGTGAAAACCCTGACGAGGAATACTACGAGCGGCACAAGTTCGAGTCTAAGTACTAGAAGGCAATTGCTCGCTCATTTGTTTAAGACCAAATCCAGTCATAGCGGAGGTGAATCAGTAAACAATGGTCAAGGTAGACAAGCAGGTAGAGCTTCAGTAAAAGGTTCAATTAAAACTAAAAAATTTCGTCTGACCAAAATGGAGGTAGAATGAAATATGATCTGATATTGTACGTGACCTTTAGGTATTCTATATTTAATAACATTATTTTTCTATTAATGCAACTTGTTATAATAACGACTCGATATTAGAATACATAACTGAGTGAATAAATATTCACAAAATGGTCAAGTGAAATTTGTGAAGCATTTTGGCTCGAAGCCCAAAATCGTTTACGTAATGTTGTGAATACGTTTGAACTTGAATTTCACGTGAATTTGGTTTGACTTTGTTTTATTACTGCAATTTTCTTTGCCTAAGGGACTCATTATGTGGTGTCGACAAGCAATCGAATTTTGGTTAATGTACGAGTGTATTATTATGCTTGCGTATTATCATTACCATCTCTTAAAATATTTAACTGATCGGCAGTCGAAATGTCAGTGACAAAGCTCGGCTCGCCATACACAATGCCATGTTGGTACCAACACTGATGTATGGAAGCGAAACGTGGATATGTCAGAATACGCATGAGAGTAGGGTTAATGCAGTAGAAATGCGGTCGTTGCGGCGGATATGTGGCGTCACTTTGGCGGACCGCATACGTAACGTCGAAATACGGAAAAGGGTTGGTATGAAGGAAAGCATAGGGACAAAAATAAGGAAAAGCATGCTACGATGGTTCGGGCATGTTGAAAGGATGAGCGAAGAAAGATTGACGAACCAGGTATATAATGCGAAAGTTGTGGGTAAAAGAGGCCCTGGCAGACCAAGACACACGTATCACGATCAAATAAATAAAACACTAGCTGAAGGAGAATTAAAAAGCCTTCGTAACAAAAGGGCATGTATGAAGAAGTTGATGAATGTCGATGAAGCGAAAGAGGTATGTCGTGATCGTGTCAAGTGGCGCTCAATTGTCTCTGCCTACCCCGTAAGGGATCTGGCGTGAAGATATGTATGTATGTAAAATATTTAAAGACAAGATTTACAAATCACTTCATATACTTCATAAAAAGAATAAGTAGCCATAACTCATATATAATAATAATAAATAAACAAATAAAAAAAAAAAATCTTTATAGTTAAACAAACAAAAGGCGGATATAATGCCTATAGGCACTCGCTTCCAATCAACCTTCGGGACAATGAAACATAAGAGGTAATAAGCTTAGGATAAATTAAAAAATATATTAAGGAAATAAATAAATACAATACAATTAAAGATATTTTTTTATCAATAAAAAATAACATTTATTCAATGGTGGCAAGAACGCTGGCTGCATTTCCCCGCTGAATTGCAATACTGATTCTTTGGACGAAGAAAGAGCCAGCCCTCTTGTCACCGGGGGAGACGACAAGACGCGGTGTTATGCCTTTTAAAATCTTTTTTTGCGCTTGGACACCATAGGCTCAGAGTTTCTACAGCAAACGGCACAAATATGTAATCTTTTAATATACTTACATACTTGCGCCATTTGCTGGACTCCGCATTTTCCGCCGCGGTTCCCGCTTTATGCGCTGTCCCCCTAACCTAAGATGCGACGCGGCGAGGGTGTCGACGCACGTGGCGTCCCCCACCAGAGCACGTCCCTGTTCCCAGTTGACCAACGTCATACCGTCGTGTATATACTCTCATCTCGTATCTATACTCCAACAGGCTCTAGAAGAGCTGGAACCTCGATGGTGGTTAGAGCCCTTTTAATAGTATCGTTAAGGGAGCCGTGGAGGGAAAATCTGCCCGTACTTTTGGAACAGGAAAGCCCATGAACTTAGTATTAAATTACATATATAAGTAGGTATATACAATACATATACGATGTACATATATATATACATATATAATTTTTTGACACTGTTTAACAAACAAAAAAAATGTTTTCTATCACCGCATATATTAACAACCGCATTTATAAAACACACAGACCAAAATATGCATCCACATACCGTAGCCACTAGCCCTACGCGTACATACAAATTTGGAGACTCTTACATCTGTCTCACGCTGAAGATGTGGAATGATCTCCCAGTCAGTGTGTTTCCCCACTCATAGGAGTCCTTCAAACGAAGTGTGAAAAAGCATCTTTATAGGCCGGCATAGTGGTAGGGACTGATGTCGGTCGTCTTAGGCTGGCGTCAGTTGCTCCCAATCTTGGACCTCGCGTACCATCAGGTGGGCGCGATGTTACATGTCGTGCTCAGTATTAAATAAATATATATATTAATTATTATATATAATATTTTTTAACAAAATAGAATAAAATCCTCATTTTCATAATATAAATAAATACCAATCAACTATTACTATTGTAGACTGCCCCCGTGGTCTAGTGGTAACAAACGTTGCCGTGAACTCGGGAGGTCGTGGCTTCGATTTCCACCGGGGGCAAGTTGTACATTGTATAATTTGTCTCGGTGTGGGTGTTTATATGTATATATTTACAAAAAAAAAAGTATAATATGTAGTTTATCAACCATCTAGTTTCCGTAACACAAGCCTCGTAGCTTACCACGGAAACTAGATGGCGCTGTGTGACCTGTCTGGAAATATTTATATTTAATATTTATTTATTGTTAACACAAAATTTGTTTATAATTAGTTTTCTAATTTAGTTTTAATTCATAAATAATTGTATTATTATAGATATTATACTTTAAAAAAAAAAAATGTTAATATTGTTCATCGATGAATGGTGTATTTTTTCTAAAAATAATATCTTATTGAAATCAGCACAATAATGTCTCGAAGGAAAGCTTGTAATTTGTCTTGTTATTCTTAAAGGTCTTCAATTTTTGGGACTTTTCCGTAAATTACTAAAGATGGACATTTTATAGCAAAAAAATGTTTAGCCACCTAACTAATATGAAGACGAAGATGTTAATAAATTGTCAATATAACATAAGTCGTAAATAAAACACCTCGGGGGACATGAGGGCTGGGGAATATTTGGGCCAAAGGATCAGTATTACAATTCAACGTGGCAATGCTGCCAGTATCCTTGGCACTTCTCCACTATTGGCAGCGATTTGGAGCAATTTTTTATTTATAATAATCTTATTTTGTTTTTTCATTAATTTTAGTTTTTGGTTGTATTTTTAATTGTTAAGTAGTTTTTTTAATATTATAATAGTTATTTATTTTAGTTTAATTAATAATTTAGTTATTTTTAAATCATTGTACCTAACATAATAAATAATATTCATATAAAAAGACATAACACAGCGCCGCGTCTTGTCGTCTCCCCCACAAGAGGGCTGATCTTTCACAAAGAATCGTTATTGCAATTCTTCGGGAAAATGCAGCCAGCGTTCTTGCCACCATTCCACGCGGATTTTTATTCCTATCTTTAGTAATGATAACAATGATATTTATTATTTATAAATTAAATTTTTCGAATATTTTTTATAGATATTTTTATTAGAAAGCAAACGGCATTTCTCGTCAACCCGTCTGGCCAGCGTGGCGAGTATAGGCAAATTCTCTATATATGTTCCTGAAGGCCCATCTCCAACAGTGGAAGTGGTCTAGAACGATGTGTTCTAAGACTAGGAGCAATTGACGCCAGCCAGTAACGACCGACATTAGTATCTACCACAATTCCGGCCTAATAAGATGCTTTTTCACACTTCTCTTGAAGGACTTCAGATAACACTGGCTGGGAGAGTATTCCACATCTTCAGCGTGCATTTCCTTTCAGATGTCAAACGAAAATGAAGTTTCTGTAATAGTTACGATTAAATAAATCCGAGAAGATAATTTTATTTTGAAGGTTAGCTGTAAGCTGGTACATTAGACGCCATTTTCAATTTTAATATTAATAATAATAATAAAATTAATTATTGCACACAAAATATACAATATAAAGTGTTGTACATAGGCGAGCATAATACCATGATGGTATTCTCTACCAGCTAACCTTTGGGAGAGTGAGAAATTAATATTATGGGTGCAGAGTGTGAAAATGGAAATAATATAGTAAACATCAGAATTAAAATATGTAAATAAATACAATATATACATTATAAAAAAGATCAGATAGAGCCGTCTGGCCAGCGTGGCGAGTGTAGGCCAAATACTCCAGATATATATTCTGGAAGGCCCATCTCCAGCAGTGGAGGTCTAGGACGCTGTGTTCTAGGGGCTGTTATGATACATTATAAAGGAGACAGGAAGGCTGGCAATAACTGCCCACGTATTAGCCTCGCTATACAGAGGAGAAATGTTGCCAGTCTCCTTGGGACTATCTCGGATGGGACGTTTCTAGAGGACATTTTTTATTTATAGTTTAGTTTATTTTTAATTTTATTATTTAGGTAGCTTTTATATTGTAATTATTTTATACTGGTTGTATATTACTTCGAATAAAACAGGATCTTAAAGTTATATATACATTTATAATACTATAATACCTAACAGAAAAATAAAAATATATAATTAAGATAAATAATTATATATACATATATAGGTACTAATAATATGTCAGGTGATTAGGATTCGTTTTGTTTTTTAAAATCAAAAATCAAAAAATCAAAATCAAAATAATTTATTTGCTAGAAAACATGGTTACATTGCAAGATCTTATAGCTATAAAATTCGCTTCACATGTTTCACCTCAATGGCATGCAAATATTGGGCAATTACAATATGAGAAAAGTCAGATTGCAAAATAGTAGGTAAATTGAAGCTACGCTCGGACTATATACACTTTAGCATCAGTTATTGCTTAGATATTCTTTAATTGTATAAAAACATTTTTTTATTAAATAATTGTACAGATCCTTTTTGAAACGGTTAATCGGTAATACCTTGATATTTTCTGGTAAGTTATTAAAGAGTTTAATTAACATTGCATGACTGTTTCTAGAACACATTGTTGTTTTGCAAAAAGGTAATACCAAACGATTTGGATATCTTGTATTAAAAGTACAAACCTGATGATTTTTTGTAAACAAGTTGTAATTAAGCTTTACAAATTTGCAACATTCGAATATATATATACCTACTAGTGTCAAAATGTTGAGTTTCGTAAACAGGGGTCTGCACGACTCAATGGAACTTACACCAAACATAGCCCTGATGCATCTTTTTTGGACTAGGAATACACGATCTATGTCAACAGAATTTCCCCAGAGAACAATTCCATATCTTAATATAGAGGCAACGTACGCATGATATGCAATTAAAGCAGTTTTTTGATCAGATATTCTGGAAAGCCTATATATTGGATACACAAATTTATTGATTTTTTTAAACACATAATCTATGTGTGACTTCCACGATAGCTGACTGTCCAAATATATACCTAAAAATTTAAAACTATTAGATTCATGTATAGGTTCATTATTATAATTTATGTTAATACTTTTTGGATGTCCGTTTTTGTTAATAAATTGCATGTAACTAGTCTTACTTATATTAATTTGTAAGTTATTTATATTTAACCAGTCTATTACTCTAATTATTGTATTATTTATGTCAAACTCGTATTTGTCGTTATATTTAATTATTATAGATATGTCATCCGCAAATAAAGTGCATTTATGATTTGTAATGTCAGGCAGGTCATTTATATATAGTAAAAAAAGGAGGGGCCCCAATACGCTGCCTTGCGGCACGCCATATTTATTTTCAAGGTAAGGCGACTGATAATTTTTACTTTCTGATAATTTATTAAGTTTTGTTACTGTTACACGTTGGGTCCGTCCAGTCAAATAGCTGGTGAGCCAATCAATAGCTGGGCCGCGAATACCGTAATGTACACATTTTTGCAAGAGTATATTGTGGTCTACAAAGTCAAAAGCTTTTGTCATGTCGAAAAAAATTGTCATAATTGGTATCCTCTTGTCCATATTTGCAGCTAACTCTTTGACCAGAGTATAACATGCTAGTGTAGTCGATTTTCCTTTTTGGAAACCGTTTTGTTGGCGTTTAATTATGTCATATGTTAATAAAAATGATGTTAGTCTATTGTGCATTATTTTTTCAAATATTTTAGATATTACACTTACTAATGCTATCGGACGGTAGTTACTTGGATCTGATTTGCAACCTTTTTTTAGTAGCGGCTTAACAATAGAGGATTTTAATAGTTTAGGAAATGTACCTTGAGAAAAGGATTTATTTACCATATTGGTTAAAATCGGAGCAAGTTCAAATGCACAGTGTTTAATTATTTTTGTTGAAATGTCATCAAAGCCAGTAGAGTTTGTGTTATTCAGATTTATAATAGTTTTAACGATTTCAAACTCGTTGCAAGGTCGTATAAATATACTACTATTATGGTATTGAATGTTATTTGCAGCACTGTTTTGAGACCCTGTTTTAGATTTAGTAAGTTCAATAAAATGTTTATTAAACGCTGAAGCAATTTTTCGTGGATCTTGAATTATTTTTCCTGAAATTTGTATTTTGTCAATATCGGTTATTAGTTTAGTGTCGTTATTTTTCTTTATTAGGTTCCATGTAGCTTTACATTTATTCTTTGAATTTATTATATAGTCATGATTATAGTTAATCTGCGCGTGCTCTATGCAGGATCGTAGTTTTTTTGAGTATTGTATGTATTTTAGTTTATTTGTTGTATTTTTTTGTTTGTAGTACTTAAAACGAAGTTTTCTTTTTTTTCTAAGAAAGTAAGAGAGAAGATTTTTTTTAAATATATTTAAAGCCTGTGCCTGTCTGATAAACAATGGTAGCCTGTTCCATTGAAGAGCTGCTGACACGGCGAGAGAATCTAAATATCTGCTAGAAGAGTGAAGAGGGTGAAAGTTGGTTGTTCTGTAAAGAACGAAGAGAACGGGTATGTTTAATCGTTTCAATCACAAAGACTTAATTTTCGTTTGACAGCTGGAAGGAAATGTTGAGTGGAGGAATCGTTGAGAAAATATCTTAGAATACGGGTGTGAGTCTCGGCGAAGCTGCATTCATTCGAAAGTTTTAGACACTGTGTTAGTGGTGCAATCGTCCACTATCCGAATCGCACGCCCCCCTCTAGATAGTACAATTCTTATATCAATTAGAAAAGTAGAAAAAAAAACATCCTTTCTCATCGCTTGTATAGTTTTACATTTATAGAGATCTAAAAAAAGCGCTCAATTCATGAGACAAAAGTTAGTACAACGTTACACGCCTACGCGACCCCCCAACCCAAGCTATGAATGAACCACCTCAGTCGCTCCGACCCCGTCTGCCAAGCGCGACGTCCGCGCCGCGACCCACCCTAAACCCAACAAGTGGCGAAAACTCGTAATTTAAACAGTGTTAAATACAAAGAAAATTAAAAATATGTTTACAAGTTAATCGGTGGTGTTTAAAGATTCAAAACACGTTTAAGGGTTAATTTCTATTAATGTCGATTTTAACACTTATTAATTTGGCATAGAATGGTTTATTAAGTATTTATGCAATTGAATACAAAAATATATCATTTATTATTAAATTTTATTTTATATTATTTATAAAGGATCTTTACGACTGTAACCGTAAGGTTGGTCAGTAATCATAACAATAATCATAACTAAAGAAGAGTTTTTACATTAAGTCCAACATTTACTGGACTGAATTTGTCATAGTACTACACTACTACCTAGCATCTTTATAACTACCTCCGTGGTCTTGTGGTTAAGTATGTAGATTTTGGCACGGGGAGGTTCGATTCATGGTCGGAACACAACAAAAATAAGGTTCGATTCCCGGTCGGAAACAAACGATATTAAATTTATTTGTAATATATATATAATTAAGCGGATTCACATTTAGCCAACTTTACTATAGGCCAATCATGATAAGAGGCAAGCTCGTCGATGTCTCCAGCGTACCAAACTCGAAAATATCAAAAAAAAAAAAAAAAAAAATGTCATGAATAATCGAACCCGGTACCTCCGAGTCTAAATTCACGGACTTAATCGCTAAACCACGGAGGCAGCTTTTTATTATTAATTATATCTGTTTATCACTAATATATTATAAAACAAATTCCTCCGCCGCGTTTGCACCGATTTTCATGTTGCTTTCACCAACGGATAGAGTATTCACTCTTCGAGGAACGTTTTAGCATATGCCTAGTGTAAAGTTGGCTAAATATGAAACCGCTTCTTTAAAAAAAAATAATGGTTTCTAAACACCGTACGGTCGTGATGATGGTGATACTTGTATAGTTCACTTATTGACATCAATGCCTGACCATGAACCAATTGATTGAATTAATGAATAAATGACAAATCATGTTTAAACCACAGATGTAGTTCTCCCTAAAGATAGGGCCGGATATTGAGCGGTTGGGTTTAATATTATAAGTAAAGAAAATTGTATTATTTCAGGAGATTATTTCATAATGTAAAACTACTGTCAGGTGCGTTAATGAAGTAGCTAATTGGTTAACTTGCAACATTAACAATTACGTACGACAAAGTACACTCTGAAACAATGAAAACAGGATACTAGAAAATCGAGTAATAGAGTATTACGAGTTTTTCCAAAACTGAAAGAACTACGAGTAGAAAAGAGGAATAATCATCACAGCCCCTATAATACAGAGTCTGTGTTGACTGTAACACGGTTATTATTATTATTAAATTTCACAAAAAATAATGTACAAAGGCGAAGATTAGTGCCTACAAGGCATTAACTAACATTTAACCTTTGAGAGAGTATAAAATGAAGTAAAATTAAATAATAAAATAACAAACAATATACTAAGAGTACATCCTAAGAAATACATACATATTATTATATTTCCCAATTATTTATGCCCGATGCTGATCCCTGTTTGTCTATAAATGTTGCGTTTGTAGACATGGACTGACGGTGCGTCTCTAATAGCCAGTGGCAGTTTAATGACAGATAAATTAATATTGAAGAGTATTTCTGCAATTATTTGTGTGTATTTTCGTGAGTTGTCCGTTGTCTTTGCTTTCAAGTGTAGATGATATTATAAAGTTTATGTAGTAGGTCGTGAGAGGGCAAACGACAAAGCTTCATGCCATGCCTCTGTTTATTATATTAGTTTTAAACGAAACAGGCCGAGATCTTTATTGCTCAAACTCTACCAAAAAAAAAAAATATATGTATATTGGTATTATACACACAGGTTTTAGGAAGCAGAGATAATATATTAATTAGTCGTATAACTATATACAAAGTTGCGCTTACTTACTCTCATCGCACGGATCATATAGCGATCTCACTTCCTCAGTTCACATATACTCAGCGTTTACGACCACCCGGAATCTTTTTATTCTAAACATAAACAATAAATCCAATTCATAGACAAAAACTACACAAGGTTAACAACAGCGTACTTAAGCATCTAAATTTATTATTGTGTTTGGTCATTATGTAACTAAAATTACATCTGTATAATTTACAAATCATTGTCAAGTGCTGGCAAAAGTGTCAGGAATAACCTTCTGCAAGTATGGTTGAATGAGTCTAATTCTGTCTTCTGTACTCTTCGAATATTTATATGAGTGGAAGATGCCACGCTTCGACCGCAGTTATATCATCAGAGTACATCACGAGCGTATCCCTTTCGACATGATCAGAAGCCACGGTTTAAAGATTTAGCCAACTTTACTATAGGCCCATCATGGTAAGTGGCAAACTCGTCGATGTCTCTAGCGTACCAAACTCAAGAAATATGACAAATAAATTAAATAAATGATTGTGTATGTACCGACCAGGACTCAAACGCGTCTAAATCCACGGACTTAACTGCTAGACTATGGAGGCCGTCAATCTCTGTGATTATGCAATATCATATTTAGGTACACAGAAAAACGAATGCAATTTATTAATATTTAAACAATAGTATACAAACTAACATTAAATTATTATACAATTCTCTAAGAGTATTCTGCTAAGCTGCTGCTCTTCTGCTACTCTTTGGACCACTTTGCTACTTAGTCTTTCGGAGAAGAATCATTCAATTTTATTTTATAAAAAATAAATAAATAAATATTTTCAGACAGGTCACACAGCGCCATCTAGTTTCCGTGGTAAGCTACGAGGCTTGTGTTACGGAAACTAGATGGTTGATAAACTACATATTATACTTTTTTTTTTTTTTTTTGTAAATATATACATATTATACATATAAACACCCAGACCGAGACAAATTATACAATGTACAACTTGCCCCCGGTGGGAATCGAACCCACGACCTCCCGAGTTCACAGCAACGTTTGTTACCACTAGACCACGGAGGCGGTCATTTTGAATAATGACGTTTCACAAATGCCTGTAATAGGTTTACGTGAATAAAACTATTTTGACTTTGACTTACTACATACACTACCTATGTATATATATATATATACTTATTTTATTGGTAACGATGAATAGATATGACTCAAAAGGGTCTTATTTATCATATTAATATTAATTTAAATTTAGAGTTTAGATACCAAGCTACGTAGTTTCTTAACGTCGTAGCGTGCTACGAAATGCCTGAAGACTTTGTAAGCGTGAAGTTAGCTAGGTATGGCTATACAATACGCTTCGTTAGTGCACCAGCTACGAAATTGTCGGAGCTACAAGTATATTACATTTAATAGGGTTACAGTAAACAAAACTCGTACTATAAGTTTTAGGCACCAATAGTAAACTAATTTCTCGTCATCATCAAAGTATCTAAAAGAAAGAAAGAAGGAAGAAAGAAAAAAGGAAGGAAGAAAGTTCCTCACAAATCAATAATCATCATTTCAATGTCAAGATTTTAATTTAAAAAAAAACATTGTAACTATTGTATTTGTTTAAAAATTATCTATTCAGATACGTTTTTGGACAAAATTTCTCACATATTTTTTACCAATGAGAAATACACTTTTCTTACGTACATTTGTCATAAATTTACATACAATAACACCGTTCCCGTGCCTCGGAGAGCACGTTAAGCCGTCGGTCCCAGTTTCACTAATACCAACTTGTGTAATCGTTAATAAATTGTCATAAAAAGTTGACATCATATCCTCGCCAAGACGTATGGCCAGCCAAATTCTCCAGATATTATTTCTGGAAGGCCTATCTCCAGCAGCGGAGGTCTAGGACGCTGTGTTCCAGGGGCTGTAATAAAAAAACGTAAAGTAGTCGTCGCCGAGGCCTCAAGAATTGTTTTGTTGTAAAGTAGGTTATTTTCAGTAGTTTGGGTGTTGGTTATAAAACAAGTTTTAAGTAAAGTGCGATTCATCTTGTCAAGCCCCCAAGTAGTCAATAATTAGTGGCTGCCATCGTTAGACCTTGTATAATAAAAAATAACTACAGACGCGGAATACTAAAAAGTAATTATCTTCACAGCCCCTAGAACACATAATCCTAAGACCTGCACTGCTGAAGATGGGTTTCCAGAACCCATCCCGAGAATTTTGCTTTAACGTCGCTCAGGCACGGAAACAATTGTATCGTAAATCTATAACAAATGTACGTCAGAAAAGTGTATTTCATATTGGGACATGACGCAGTTCGAACAGTTTTTCTGGATTTTAAGGAAAGGGATTTTATTTATTTATTTTTAAACTTTATTGCACAAAGTACAAAGGCTGACTTAATGCCCGAAGACATTCTCTGACAGCCAAACCTTGGGGACAAATTTGATCAAATGTAGGTGCATTCATAAAGATAATAAGAGAAATAAATAACTATTTAAATTAACAGCAATTTAATATATTACAATATATATGGAATAAATATTATAATATCGATACACTAAATACTAATACATACATATTATTATACATAAACATACATATATACTACTTACTAACACTGTGTGGAGCTATTTAGAAAGTGTGAACACACCAGTTTTTTAAATAATGTTCTGGTAGTTGCTTGCCGTTGTAATACCAGGCCACCACTGTTCCACTTATTTTTATTGAATTCAGTAGCAGCTCGGTAATTTTTATTAACTATGTGGCAAGGTTAACAGGAAATACGTAAGTGTACGCAGTAATGTTTATTCATGGAGCGTCCATATTTACACAACTTTCTCACGAATGTTAAATATACGACTCAGGGTTCCAAACTACCAAAAGGTACATATCTGCGAAATTTCATCACAATCGGCATACAAAGCTTGATAGGTAATATATTGAACCAAAAACCTTTAAACCGCGAACAAACCGCATTAAATCACGCATAATTTACCTCGCCGTATAATGCTGCAATAAAATTTAAATCTTCTGCACATAAGGCATACGAACATGGAAAGAGAGAGAGAATAATAATTAATGTTTAAAAGACTACAGTACGTAGACATATATACAAATAAAATATGAACCGTCCCAATAATACAATACGACTCAGGGTTCCATAACTACCAAATGGTCCATATCTGCCAAATTTCATCACAATTGTTGCTTTCAATATTTTATATAAGTAAGATTGTACTTTAGGATATGCTTATAAAAAAAGTAGATGAACTAAACAATTTATATAATTTTATATATTTTATTTAACATCATCCGCCTGTGTCTCCTCTCTGCTGGATATAGGCCTCCTCCAAGGCTTGCCACATCACACGATCTTCTCCCACCCTCATCCAACCTCCACCAGCGACGTTCTTCAGGTCATCCGTCCATCTAGCGAGTTGTCTTTCCACTCTGCGTCTTCCCGTAAGTGGTCTCCACTCTAGACGGGTCTACTACATCGTTCATCGGTTCTGCGACAAACAGCCGGGATCCATTATTGGGAACCTGTCTCAGTTTTTAATCGGTCCTGACTGTTATAGTCGATATGTAATAAAATATATTTAAAAAAAAATATCCTTAGGCTTTTTTTTTTTTGTTTTTAATTATTATATATTTGATTAATTTCAAAATTCAAAATTCAAAAAAATTCAAAATCGTTTATTTGCTTTAAATGTGGTACATACAGTAATATGGTTAGTAAATTGGCTCTGCACATTTAGCCATTGTTGTGGCATGCAAAAATTGTTTAGTTTAAATATATTCTTATCATTAAGTCATCATTACATAATTTAGGTCAATACATACATTAATTTTATGTTAATAATAACAAACAAAAAATAAAATAAAATATGTCATACAATTTTTTTTAGTTCTTATTCCGCTCGAAGAACTCGCCAATATTATAGAAACACCCCTTTGCCAGCCATTTATACAGTTCCTTTTTAAACATTTTTACTGGTACTTGTTTTATTTCTGTTGGGATATTGTTAAATATTTTAATCGACATATAGTAACAGTTCCTTCTAAACAGTTCACTTTTACATACTGGTATTACTAACATTGTTTCATTTATCTGACGTAAATTTTGGTTTCTAACACTCTTTTTGAAGTAGTCAGGGTTTTTAACAACAAATATACATATTTCGAGAATGTACATACCCGTGACTGTGAGTAGATTTAATTTTCTAAACAGAGGTCTACATGAGTCTAGTGGGCCAGCTCCACAAATGGCTCTAATACTTTTTTTTTGTGCTATAAGTACCTTACCTATATCAACAGAGTTTCCCCATATTATTAGACCGTAACGTAATGTTGATGCTATGTATCCATGGTATGCTAGAAGTGCGGTTTCTTCGCCACTTACTCTTTTAAGTCTTTTTAATACATACGTGAAACAATTTATTTTTGTGCAAACCTTATCTACATGTGGTTTCCATGAACAATGTTGATCTAGGATAATTCCCAAAAATCTAGCAAGGTCTGTTTGTTTAATGTTTTGTTTATTGTATTCAATATTTATATTTAGGTTTTCTGTTTTATAGTTTCGAAACTGTATATAGTTAGTCTTTGCGAAATTAAGCTCTAAGTTATTATTGTCACACCATTTATATATTGTTTCTACTGCTGTATTAATGTCATTATTATATGAAGGTTTTTTGTCATCGTTGGCTATTATAATTGAAATGTCATCTGCAAATAAAATTGATTTATGTTTAGTCGTATGAGGTAGGTCATTTACATATAGGATAAATAATAAACTTCCTAATACGCTTCCTTGAGGAATACCCGCTTCGTTTGTTCTATAGGAAGATCTATATGGTATGACGTCCTGTTTTTTATTTAATTGATTTATCTCTACACATTGTTTTCGGTCAGTAATATAACTTTTAATCCAGTCTAACGGTTTACCTCTAATTCCATATTTTTCACATTTATTAATTAGTATTTTGTGATTTACAAAATCATATGCTTTTGTCATATCAAATAAAATTGATAATACCGGTGTCTTTTTTTTCAATTTTTTCTGTTAGTATCTTTATTAATGCAAAACATGCCAAAGCTGTCGATTTATTTTTTTGGAAACCAAACTGTTCCTTAGCTATAATGTTGTTTTTGTCTAGGAAGTTAATAATTCTTTCATATATACATTTTTCTATAATCTTGGATAGTATGGGTATTAGTGTTATTGGTCTATAATTAGAAATTTTAAGTTTGTTGTCTTTTTTATGTATAGGTTTTATTACTGATTGTTTTAGAATTGTAGGGAATTTGCCCTGACTTATTGATTTATTAATTAGATGATTTAGTATAGGCGCTATTATATTTACACTTAATTTTAAGATTTTTGTTGAGATATTATCATAGCCTACTGCCTTTGAATTATTTAGTGATTTTATTCTTATAATAATTTCTTGTTCTGTGCAGGGTAGTAGAAATATGCTATTGCAGTTATTGGTCATAGTACTGTTATCAGTTTTTTTTTCTGTCTTATGCGATGTTAAATTAATTAAATAATCATTAAATGCATTGGCAATCTCTATTGGCTTTTTTATTAATCTTCCGTTTGCTTCTATTGATGGTATACTTTTAAAACTTTTAATACAGTCATTTTTGTCTTTAATTATATCCCAACTCGTCTTACATTTATTTTTTGCATTGATTAGGGTATTGAAATTAGTATGTTTTTTTGATTTTAAAATACATTTATTGAGCATAATATTGTATGATTGATAGGCTAATTTGTTCACATTATTTTTATTTTTATAATATTTGTATCTGAGCTGTCTTTTTGTAATGCATGATTTTTTTATTCCTTTTGTAATCCATATCGGTTTTTTATTATTAGTTTTTATTTTTATTCTTTGTTTTGGAAAACAGAGGTTGTAAAAAAGACTTAGTATTTCATGGAATGCCTGAAATCCTAAGTCAATATCTTTTGCTATATAAGCCTCCGACCAAGTAAGGCTGGATATACATTGTAAAAACTTTTGTACATTTTCTCTGCTGTAGTTTCTTCTAGTTACATACCAGAATTTAAGGCAGGGTTTTATACCTTCAACACTGAATTCTAGTGTTTGACATGTCTCATGGTCTGACAGGTAGACTTTATAGACGTTACTTGTTGTTTTGTTAATATTACTAGCTATATGATCTATACAGGATTCTAATCTTGTGGGTGTGTTTATATGTAACTTTAGATTGTAGTTTAATAATATATTTTTTAACTCTTTTGTGGTGTTGTTAATTTTTAATGTATTAATGTTTAGGTCGCCTGCAATTATAATCTTTTTATTTTTTACACTTATCTTATTTAAGAGTAATTCTAGATTTGTCATTAAAATGTTGATGTTATTATGCTGTGGAATTCTATATAGACATACAATAATACATTTATATCTTGGTAATTCTATGCCACAACATTCAAACATCTTTTCGATAGATAATTCATTACAAAATTTAATTTCTTTGGATTCAAGTGTTTTACGTACCAAGATACAAACTCCGCCACGTTTTTTATTTTTTCTGCAATAATGTGTCGCTAGGTCAAAGCCTTTTAATTTAATATTAAGTTCGCTTCCATATTTAATAAAGGTCTCTGTTAAACATAATATGTCTACATATTTTTTTAAGTCAGTCATTTCGGTAATACATAATTCTAGTTGGTCTAATTTACTTAATATTCCTTGCATATTTTGGTGAAGTAATGTTAATGTTGTTTTAGGCACGAAAAAATGTCTTTGTTATTTTATTATTTATATTTTTGTCCTGATTATGTGTATTATTTATGTTTGTCTGGTTTTCAATAACAACAGTATGTCTATCAATTTGGTTATATCGCTGAGGTTTATTAAGCATTGGCAAGATCTTAGATTGGTAGTTATGTGAGTCTATTTCCATATTTAACATTTTACATATATCTATCAAATATCAATTTTTATTAAAAATAAAGTGTCTAGAAGAATCTATAAACTTACAGTGTGATAAGTTTGCACAGAGGTTTTTAATCATACTATTAACTTTAAATTCATTTATATAGTTACTATGGTTTACGCTTAGTACTATTACATTTGATTTTTCTAGGCACTTTAGTGCTGCTCCTAATTCATACAATAACTTTGTTGGGTTGTTATCGTTTTCACCTATACATAGTACGACAAAGTCTGATGATTCTGTATCTATCTTATAACAGTGTTTTAATATATCTTCCGCCTTAGCTTGGGGTTTTGTCATTGAAAACACTTCGTATTTTATATTGTTATTATTCTGTCTTGATACAGCTAGCTGTGCTGCAAGTCCTGTTATTTGTTGTCCACCTATTATATTTATGCATCTTTTTTTTGTATCTTCAATAATTTTTACACAGACGGGTTATTATATTTTTTTTATTAATTTTTTTTTGTTTAATTACGCCTATATAGGACTATTTGCAAGTTCACAGACGATATTGCGCCTAGTTAAAATTATGTACTTATGACTTTCCGTTGATCATCCGTCCATCTTGCCAACAAAATTAATAAATTTGTGACTGGTCCTTATTTATGTGTAGTGTCTTTGGTGCACTACAAATTAATCCCAGAGCAACAGTGGAAGGTCCGGCTTGCGGTGGCGGGATACAAATAGGCTAACAAAAGAATACCCCTAGCGATCATCCTCTGTACTGGGGATCTACAGTCACAACAGGGTTGTCTAATATAATTTTAATGTCCTACAGAAAATTAAATTACATTTGCAGCGGGTTTAATTTCAAAACAAGCATTGTCATGTTGTTTTCCTAATTTAACTAAGGTAAATCTTCAGCTATTGACCACCAATTGGCATCTTTATTCAGTAAAGTATTATATATTAAACATTTACTTCTAATTTACTTCATATATTTTATGTTACCTTTACGTATCTACCTTTTTACCCGACTACGCGATGCATAGTATGTGTTTGACTGCCCATATATGTATGTATGTGTGTTCCTTTGTTGCACACTGAAGACTATAATGAATGCGCGAGTGTCAGACGCCATATTGTGATAATTAAAAAATATATAAAATATTTGTCGAATAAGTATTTGAAATTTGAGGGTTCTAGAGTGGAGACCACGTACGACACGACGCAGAGTAAGACGTCCCCTGCCAGATGAACGAATGACTTAAGGAAGATCGCTGGTGAATGATTATGTTTTGAGTAATTATGTTTATTTACTAATTTAAGCTATTTTAATATTTTTCTTTATCCTGCCCTTCACCTTACATGATCCCCAAGGTTAGCTGGTGAAGAATGCCTTATGGCGTTATAGCTCGCCTATGTACTAGGTTTTTAAGTGCAATAAAGTATTTAAATAAATAAATAAATAAATGACGAATATTATTTGAGTTTTTAATTCCTTTTTCACATATCTACAATTATCTGTATACTTCTAAATATTTTAGTTATGAAAACTATTACAAATTAAGAAATACGTTTAGGTGCTCCTTAAAGTTTCAGTAACAATTTATTATACCGTTCACAGCTAGTTACGAGTGCCGTTTTACGATGTCTTTCACAAAAGAGTTTTTATTCTCTCGTTCCACAAAGAGTTTTAAATTATTATTTTCTTTTCGTTTCAAAACTTCTTATTTGTGCTTATAAAAGAGAAACACTTCTCTCTGTGAAATTTATACCTAGTCTTACTGCTACAGGTCTTGCAAAAATACTTTTATATAGTCAGCAAAAAGTAGGTTTTATAAATAATCGATACGAGAAGGCTGCGAATGATATGCAGGTGATGCGGTGTACAGAAAATGTATGGAGTCTAAAGTACTTTTTGCTTGTCATACATCGAAAATATTCGTATATTTCCCAGAAAGAAACGGCGCAACGTCACTTGTCAACTGTCAAATACATTTTTTTTGAAATTTATGGATACATCGCGAGGATGCTGGATCCATCATGTGTGGGCAAGAGAGAAGAAGAACAATAGCTTAGGCTTGCAACCGACTATGGCTGGTGAAGTTAAAAAGGAAGCTCCTCCCTCCCTTATTTAATAACCCAATGAGACACTCACCTTAAACTTTTTACTCCTCTCTCAACCCAACCAAATACTGTATGATTTTACTTATGTCGTCTTAAAATCTCCTTCCAAAAATGTATTGAGCTACATCAATTACCTAATGACGTTACCTATGGACTCTATTAATATTTCCGAAAACGCGTCTTTTTAAACAACTAAATATATTTTAATGAAAAAGAAAATCATAGTCTTAGAAATCCATGGACTCACTCTGCATCTTTCATATGTGGGGAAAAGAGAATAAGAACAGTGTCTCGGACTTGCGACCGACTATAGTTGGTTTAAAACAGTCGGGTAATTTAAGCATTCTCAATTACGTAAAATAGTTTAAACTTCCAGGGGCAAATAATGTTTATGATACAAGAATGCTGAATTATGTAACCTCAGTATATCTTAATGATATGCTCGCCGAGCTCCAAAAAACATATATTGATAATAACAAATATAAATATAAGTTTAAAAAGTTTTACATGAGTCAATAGCAGAATTATTTCTCATACAGATTGTGAGTGACTCGCCGTACCCAGATAAACCTTAAAGGTTTTTGTGGACGGCTATATAATATTGTTGATGTATTTTTGTGTGTCTTGAAAACAATAAATAAAAAAAATAAAGAGAAGGTCCCCTTTTTTTATTGCGCAATGAAACGCTTACCAAAAAATCCTATTACTTCTCTTGGTTGGGTAGAAACAAATAATGTATGATTCTACTTATGTCGTCTTGGAAGCTCGTTTCAAAATTGTATTCTGCTACATACTAATACATAAAATAGATTTATGAATATAATAAAATGAACAAATTAAACCAAATCGCTTAAACGGGCATAAGTGACAACCGTCGTAGCGTTGTAGTCTCAAATCAATTGAATTAATGATGACTCGATAATGATTTTGTAAATAATATTCCAACAATACATACACATACATTATTTAATAACGTAATTTATAGACACTATTAATATTTCCAGTTTACTAGCAATTAATATTAATTATAAAAGTTATCGTGCAAGACCTGTACAGATAGCTAATTTTTATTTTGTTTTTGTTTTTCTTGTCATCGTTTGCTTCGGCATTGTTTAACCCACTGCTTTCGTATTAGGGATTTAAAAAAGTATTGGTATCAATAACAGCGGTGGTGATTTGGTTGTAAGAATGCTTTTTAATCCAAAAAGGTTCGCGGTACGAACCCCGAAATGTACCAATGAGATATAGAAAAGTTTTTGCACTGTAACGTTTTATTAGTTTTCATTAGTGCTGGGTCATTGTTGAACTTATTGAAAACGAGCGAAACGAACGCAACCGTTTTCCAGATAACAGAAACTAGTTGGTTCTCGTTGCAACTGATTTTAAGTCGGTGCGACGGAACCGTATGAAAACACATACTGATGGAAACGGTTAGAAAAAAAATATACTATTTTTCGAGTAAAATGGTTGCGGTTGATATACATTAGTTAATTGCCTCCGTAGTCTAGCGGTAAAATCCGTGAATTTAGACGCTGAGCTACTGGGTTCGATTCCTGGTCGGGGCACAATTTATTTAAATTATTTGTGATATGTGTCGAGTTTGGTACGCTTATGTACCTTCGTGTGTCACTTGTCATGCTGGGCCTATAAAAAAATGGCTAAATGAGATGCCGGTTTTTTTTAAAGCGTGGATTCTGACCACTCCTAAAGGGTGATACGGTCGTGAGTCGTTACATTTACTACATGTAATTTAAATACTGTCCGCGCCTGATCTGGAACCTTTCAGCTAACTATGCTTATGCCGCAGGCTCAGACCAAACGCGCACAAAGGCAGAAGTGGACTGTATTTTAAATTCTAAAATAAATGGTTATGAGCAATCCGGACACAGAGGTAAAGTTTATAAGAAGACGGTAAATCGGAGAGGTCACTTATTTAAGGAAAGTATGCCACATACCTTTTCACAGCTTCCGGAACACCTATCCTGGCCAGGATAATCAGCAAACTCGACGTCACCAATTTAGACAAGTGCTATACGATGCTCACACAACCGAGTCACAAAGTACCGCAGAATTCCAGCACAGACAACCGCGCGCGATTATTATGTCCTTTCGCTGGCGTGCAACTCGCAACTCATTCCCCAAAGTAAACAAGCTTACAAGAAAACAAATTTAATGTTCACTTTGAAGGTATCAAAACGTCATGAATATTATAAAAATAATTGTCCATTTTTAAAACGTGTGGCGCCATCTAGTGGCATACTTGGAAAGGAGGAGGAGGGAAAATAAATTGCTCATACCATAATAATTAAAATAAACAATGTGAATGGCGTAAACATCCCCCCGGGCTTGAAGGGTTGAACTCTTCAAACAAATAAAATACACAAAATTTTTCTCAAGACCGTATCTTATAGGATATTTAAGTTAGACTAAAATTAAAGTAATACTAAGGTTGAATAAAAAATAATAATAATAAAAATACATTAACTACCTCACCTTCCCTACTGAGAAGGGAGAGGACACAGGCGCACAACAGGACGCGTATAAATGCCCTTTTGAGTCTTAACTGACGCTGACCTAACTACACCGTCGCCGCCTGGGTATACCTCAACCACGATCCCCAACGGCCACTGCAACGGATGTGTATTATCCAGCCGGATAAGAACTATCGTACCTACACGCAATGGTTCAGCAGGAGTATTCCATTTTTGCCGCGATTGCAAAAGATGTAGGTACTCAGTGCTCCATCTCCGCCAAAAAGACTGCACCAATTGGTCTACTAATTGAAATCGCCGCAACAAATTAGGGTTTTCCCCAGACATATCATAGGCAGGCAAATGAGTTAATGGACAAGACATTAAAAAGTGTGAAGGGGCGTCTGGGTCATCAGTTAATAATGTAAGTGGACGCGAGTTCAACACAGCCTCTATCTGAGTGAGAACTGTGAGTAACTCCTCGTATGTTAATAATTGGTTGCCTATAACTCGACGCAAATGAGTTTTAAAGCCCTTAATATAAATCTCATAATGCCCACCAAAATGTGGTGCCGCAGGTGGATTCAGATGCCAACTTATGCGACTATTCGCTAACTCACGACCAAAAGAATCTACAAAACTGCGAGAAATTAATAATGTATATAAATCATGCAAGTAAGTTCTTGCGCCTATAAAATTCGTACCATTATCCGAGTATAAATGTAAACAAGAACCGCGGCGAGATATAAAACGCTTAAACGCCGACAAAAAAGATTCCGTACTTAAATCAGGTGCCACCTCAATATGTACTGCGCGCGTCACTAGACAGACAAACAGACAAAGATAGGCCTTCTGTCGGCGAGCACCACGCCGGTGAGCTAGCACTATGTCTATGGGCCCACCATAATCAGTGGCGGTATGCTCAAAGGCGTTAGCCTTCTGCACCCTACACGCTGGTAAATCGGCCATCATTGGAAACGTTGACTTAGGACGTGCCTTAAAGCAAAAGTTGCATTTTTGTACAACGTTCCTAACAATACTACGCGCGGACAATATCCAGTAACGTTGTCTGAGTATGGACATTAATAAATGTGAACCAGTGTGACAATGTTTCTGGTGATAATGGGACACTAATAAATTAATAATATGGTCGCGTCGGGGCAGAATAACAGGGTGTTTCTGACAAAAACTAAGGTCGGCATGTTTAAGACGACCGCCTACTCTTAAAATACCATCAACAATTATAGGGTTGAGCTTACGTATTCTTGGTGTACAAGATTTACCCGCATTGACATTTATTACGTCATCCGAGAAATGGACATTTTGTACAATTTTAACAATAACTGACTCGGCAAAATCTAAGTCCGAGACAGTGATACGTTCGTCACGTTTTAATTTATGCATAAAACGAAATACATAAACAATTACACGCAGCAATTTTTTCCACGAGGAACAGCGTTGTGACAGCTCATAAAGAACATTTACGTCACACGACTCGACTACGTGTAATGAAACTGATTTAGCTTCAGGGACATCTGACGAACGTTGAGGTTCGAACGGCACAATTGGCCAATTCTCTCTCGGCAAGTACGCCCAATGCGGACCATTGATCCATAATGGATGATCTAACAGTTGAGCCGGAGTGAGCCCCCTCGAGAGGCAATCACTGGGATTCATTTTGCCGGCAATATGGAAGTAACAAGAAGGTTCCAAATTTTCATGACATTTAGCGACTCTGTTACTTACAAATGTTTGCCATTTCTGTGGCGAGGAGTGAATCCAACAAAGCGCGACTGTGGAATCCGAAAACGCAAATATTTCCGAAATTTTAACTCGCGGAGTGTATGTGTCAACAACGACACGCACAAGCTTTGACATGAGGACCGCCGCGCAGAGTTCCAGACGTGGTATCGTAACCGACTGCACCGGAGCCACCTTAGACTTGGCGCACACCAACTGAACGGTAGGGGCGGCCTGTTCATGCTGGACGTGCATGTATACGACAGCACCATACGCCTTCTCTGATGCGTCTGCAAACGCCAGCAGCGTTATAACAGACGGTGGCGTAACCCCCACGTGCCGCGGGATCTGCAGCTTTGTCAACGACGGGAGCTCGGCTTCAAATGTTCGCCACATATCAACAATATGCTGAGGCGGACTATCGTCCCAATCCAACTTCAACATCCAGAGCTCACGAATAATAAGCTTGGCATACACAATTATTGGGGCCACGAAACCCATGATGTCCCATAAACGGGCAATTGTGGACAAAATATTCCGTTTCGAACACACGTCCGAGTTAATATTTATTTTATAAGAAAATAAATCAGTGACTGGCGACCACTGCAAACCTAATATCTTAAGGTTAGGGTGATCACTAAAACTCATCACCTGGCTGTGATGATGAGACTCGGGAATGTGAGACAACAACTCACTCGAGTTGGATGACCATTTAACTATTTCAAATCCAGCGCCTTTAAAAATGGCTACAAGTTGGTCATACATTTGTCTGGCTTCCGCCTCTGACGTCACACTGGAGCACACGTCGTCCATGTATGTGTCACGTCGGATAGCGGCCGCTGCCAGTGGGAAGTGGTGCTCTTCGTCCACCGCTAGCTGCTGCACGGAGCGTATAGCTAGGAACGGACTTGAACGTAAACCAAACGTTACACGATTAAATTCGTATACCCTTAATTCATCATTAGGATGAAAACGAAACAATATTCGCTGATACTTGCGATGATTATCCAAAACTCCTATTTGAAGGTACATTTGTTTTAAATCTGCAGAAAAGGCAATTTTAAACAATCTAAAATTTAAAATAATTTTAAAGAGGTCGTTTTGAAGGTTAGGCCCAGAATGAAGTATGTCATTAAGTGACAGCGAAGAAGAAGTCTTCATAGATGCATCGAGCACTATCCTAAATTTTGTAGTGGTCTTATCTTGTCTAACTACGCAGTGGTGTGGAATTATATAACTGTCATGTAAATCAGGGTTAGGTACCAACGACAGATATTTTTTCTCGAGATATTCTTTTATTATATCGTTATAACTCGCCCTTAGTTCGGGCGTAGTTGATAATCGTCTCTCAAGCGCGAGAAAGCGACGTTTAGCGCTACGAAATGAATCGCCGAGTAAACTAGGATCGCGACTAAATGGTAACCCCACCACATACCTACCACCATCACGTGACAATGTAGACATAAATAAGTCTTCACATTGTCTATCTGCTAGACTAAGACACGAATCGGCAGAGATTTCCTCTAATTGCCAAAATCGTTCCATCAATGTTTCAATTGATGGCTCAGTTATAGTACAAAACGATGACGTCACATCACTAACATTACAAACAGGTGCGTTACCCATAACAATAAATCCGAACAATGTTTGTATCGCAACGGGACAGCCGGTACTTCCCTTAATTTTTTGTGACATAATAATATCAGCAAACAATGAGGCACCGACTAATAAATCTACCTCACTCGGTTTATAAAATAAGTCATCTGCTAACTGCAGGCCGTGTAAATATTCTAAATTCGACATGTCGACGGCTAAAGTGGGCAAATTTTCCGTTATGCGGTCAACAATTAAAGTTTCAATATTAAATTCTATTTTAGAATCAAAACGTGAACGGACGGTTAACGAGGATACACCCTTTATAGATTTAAGAGAACCACCTATTCCCTTAACCGACATTTTATTAAATTTAATATTTAAATTAAGTTTTTTACATAACGAATAAGTTAAAAAGTTTCCTTGCGACGCGTTATCAATAAGCGCGCGAATAGTGTGAACGCGGCCTAACTTATCGGTCACGTTCAACAAAGCGGTCGCAAGAAGAACAGTCGTGCACGAAGCTACGATCGGAATCGGAACAAGCCCGGCTGACGTCATCAACGAGTGAGACACGGGCGGCGACGAAGTCGACGCTTGCGCGAGCGCACCGCTTGTGCCACTCTCGCGGACTACCGGTTCGATGCCTCGCTCGGAAGCATTTTTGTTATTAATTTTGCCATAGTGTAATGAACTATGGTGTTTTAAATTACAATGATTACACACAATATTAGATTCACAATTGAAATATTTATGCTCAACACTCAAACAATTAGTGCAAAATGAATGTTTTTTAATAAATTTAAATTTTTCATATGCACTTTTGTTTACAAAAACAGCACAGTCGTGCATGAAATCATGCCTAGCACGACACAAAACGCAAACCCTATGGTCCGAACCCGTTGCTAAAACGTAAGATTGCGTAGGCCTAGTTACCGGGCTACCGCCGCTGCTGTTTCGTTTGTAAGACGTTGCACGTGACGCGGCAAATGTCGGTTTTTTTAATTCTGACCGTTCTAGACCAGGAGCAATATTACTCGATCGTTCGAGAATTTTCGATTGTTCTCGAACGAAAGCGACCAGTGAGTCAAATGTGGGTAGGTTTTTGCAGTTTCTATTGGCCATTTCAAATTCTCTTATTGTAACTGAATCTAATTTATTTATAGCTAAATGAATCAACATGAAGTCGTCCAAATTTTCCGGGATAAGTACTTTTAAGGCTGAGACAGCACAAGAAAAATTTTCTATAAAATAATCTAAATTTTTTGAATTTCCAATTGAGACTGATTTTAAATTAAGAAGTTGATTTAAATATGTTGTTGCTAAATTACGCGTGTCATTATATCTCAGAACTAAATTATCCCAGATGGGACGGTAATTTTGGGCGATAGGTGGTAGGCCAGCACACGCTGATAATGCCTTACCCGACAATTTACCGACCAAATATTGTACTCGTTCGGAATCTGATAAATTTGGATTTTCATGTACGTTATTTTTAAAATTCTCATAAAATACTAACCATTGGTTGGGCTCTCCGTTAAAACTACAAAGTTCTATAGGCGGTAAACGCGGAGTACTAGTTTTAACGGCTTGAGATATACCAGGCTTTAACGTAGACTCGGCAAGAAGTTGGCGTTGTTTATGAACTATTCTACAGAACAAATCCTCAAAAGAGCTCCACGCCTGGTAGCTAGGCTCACAATCAGGGGTTAACAATTGTTCACAATCACTAATAGCATCGATCAATGTTGAGAATTCTGAACGTAAATTTTCTATATTAGTACAAGATGCCAAGAAATCATCAATTTTATCGCTATCACCGGGTACTTTCAACGATAGATTATAAATACCTTGTAATCTAGAAAATAAAGCATTTCGCTTATTCACCAAACGTGTAAAATTACGCCTCGTTGCGCTTGTCTCATCACCTACAATATCTTTACCCTTGCTTGCCATTATAAATTAAATAAAACAAAAATAAAAAAAATAAAAATAATTACAAATTAAATGAATAAATAAATGGAAGGCTTTACGCAATTCACATCTCGGTTCGATTAGGGCCAAAAATGTCCGCGCCTGATCTGGAACCTTTCAGCTAACTATGCTTATGCCGCAGGCTCAGACCAAACGCGCACAAAGGCAGAAGTGGACTGTATTTTAAATTCTAAAATAAATGGTTATGAGCAATCCGGACACAGAGGTAAAGTTTATAAGAAGACGGTAAATCGGAGAGGTCACTTATTTAAGGAAAGTATGCCACATACCTTTTCACAGCTTCCGGAACACCTATCCTGGCCAGGATAATCAGCAAACTCGACGTCACCAATTTAGACAAGTGCTATACGATGCTCACACAACCGAGTCACAAAGTACCGCAGAATTCCAGCACAGACAACCGCGCGCGATTATTATGTCCTTTCGCTGGCGTGCAACTCGCAACTCATTCCCCAAAGTAAACAAGCTTACAAGAAAACAAATTTAATGTTCACTTTGAAGGTATCAAAACGTCATGAATATTATAAAAATAATTGTCCATTTTTAAAACGTGTGGCGCCATCTAGTGGCATACTTGGAAAGGAGGAGGAGGGAAAATAAATTGCTCATACCATAATAATTAAAATAAACAATGTGAATGGCGTAAACAAATACTTTATAATTTAAGAATAAGCTCACTGTATTTACTTTAGAAGACAAATTAGACATTCCATGGACTCACCGTGCGGGTGCCGGGTCCATCGTGTGTGGGTAAGAGATGAGAAGAATGGTGTCTCGGGCTTGCGACCGACAATAGGCTGGTTTAAGAAAAGGAGGCCTCCTTTTTTTTTTATTGCGCTACGCTCACCATCCACCATTCTACTTCTCTCCCTACCCAACCAAATACTGTATGATTCCGTTAATGCCGTCTTGGAAGCTCGTTCCATAAATGTAATGACGGCAGACCTGCTTAGGCCCAATTCTTTCAGTAAGTGATGCAAAGATTTTGCTGAAACTCCTCTCGCACCAACTTCCACTGCGTAAAGCTGAGTCTTGAACCCGTTTCTGATCATTTCTTCTGTGAGATCATAATATTTATTCGACTTCATGTTGTAGTCTTTTGGAATATTTGATTCCCACGGAATTCAATTAGGCTAACTTTTTTAAAGTTCCGAGAAAACACTTAGATGTCTGGCGTATAGGCTGATACAGCTAGTTCATCTGGGATCCTATAAATGTATCCATGAGAATTTTCCAGTCTGATGCGGCGCCAAAGATCGAGGTGGGCTTGCATTTAGTTTTCGTGCTTTGCCCTTCCTTTACAAATGTGGTCAAAGTTTTATTTGTAGTCAGTCCCTTTCTGACTCTGGATTAATAATATAATACGGATTGAATTTTATTTACAAAGGTTACATATTTTATTATAGAACAGAAACTATTTTGCAAATGAAACGGAAAAGATTTGCGCCAAAGATGACAGAATAAGTAGTTTCCGCGACGAAGACCCTCAAAACTTAAAAATGGTGATATCGTCGCAGTGAAAAAAACGCTACTAGTTTCCGTATTATATATGTATATAAATTTATATATTACTATATTAGAAGTGCGCGACCGACGAAATGCACCAAGACGGTCGCTATAGCACTGTAACCGGCTTTAGGTAGAGCTTCGACTTACGTAATGTTATTACCGCGATCATTCTGAATTACGAGACGATTATACAGGTTAGCGTACCCTTGAGTCCATATATAAGTATGTATTTACGCGCTCTATACATACGAGTATATACTATGCATATATCATATGTCGTGCAAATGAATATATTATCATATGTAATCATCATAATTATCACAGTGGCTCGGTTAAAAACACTTTCCTTAAAATCCTACAAAGGTCGGTTCAACCCCCCCGGCATGTACCACTAAGAAATACACTTTTCTTACGTACATTTGTCAAAGATTTATAACACCACCGTTCCCGTGCCTCGGAGAGCACGTTAAGCCGTCGGTCTTGGTTCCACTAATACAAAACTTGTGGAATCTTTTAAAAAAATGACTTCAGATCAGAGTGTAGACCAAATTCTCCAGATTTATTCTGGAAGGCCCATCTCCAACAGAAGAGGTCTAGGACGCTGCAATCTAAGTAATGTGTGCGTAGTGTCTACGGGCTGTAATAAATAAAGATGAAAAAAAAAATTCTGTTCATGAATATAAATATTTTATTTTATTTTTATTTATTCAGGAAACATACAAATCTTAAAACATAATTACAACAATTCTAAAAGTTACACAATCCAGCAAAGTTTCCACTTAAATATTAAACATATATTTTGCCGCGTCGCATCTCAGGGGGACAGCGCATAAAGCGGGAGCCGCGGCGGAAAATGCGGAGTCCAGCAAGCGGCGCAAGTATGTAAGTATATTAAAAGATTACATATTTGTGCCGTTTGCTGTAGAAACTCTGGGCCCATGGAGTCCAAGCGCAAAAAAGTTTTTAAAAGACATAACACCGCGTCTTGTTGTCTCCTCCGGTGACAAGAGGGCTGGCTCTTTCTTCGCCCAGAGAATCAGTATTGCAATTCAGCGGGGAAATGCAGCCAGCGTTCTTGCCACCATTCCACGCGGACGGGACTTATATCCCTATCCTTAATATTAATTTTATTTTATATGTTGTAAATATTTTTTCGAATAAATGTAAATCTGTTTTTTTTTGCAAAAAAAATATAATAATAGGGAAAACTTAAAAACAATACCTATATAACAAATATAACTAAATAATATCTAGAAAAAAATAAAGTAGTAATCAAAAAATAAATAAATAAAAAGTTGTCCAAGCATTCCAATTATGATTCATTTAGATAATTTAATATTAATTTATTTTTTAACCTAGCAACACTAACACTGAACAAATCAATATCACCAAAATTTTCATTGTAGTTTAGGCATGATCTTAGCACAAAGGAGTTTTTCAAGTATTTTGTTCCAGCATATCTGATAGCAAATAACAGTTTGGATATATTCCTTTACCTACTACAATTCAAGTATATACATAAGTAACATTACGACCGTGTCCCTTTCACATTAACATTTAGCCAACTTTACTAAAAGGCCCAACATAACAAATGGCAAGCTCGTCGATGTCTCTAGCGTACCAAACTCGAAAAGTATTACAAATAAATTAAATACATTATTGCGTCCCGACTGGAAATCGAACCCGATATAGCCTAACGCAAGTGCTCAAAATATATGTATCTACGTTATGCATGTAGGTATAGTTTATCAAGTTGTTTGATATCGATTCGTTCAATAATTCAGTCTTTTAAAAACGTCTTCGCAATATGGTCGCAGTATGTATCTATGACAAATGTACGTTAGAAAAGTATACTTCTCTTTGGTACATGCAGGGGCTCGAACCGACCTCTTTTGAATTTTGTTTTAAGCGTTGATATTTTTATATAAATATCACCGTGGCAAACTTACAATATTAGTTCTCCTTGAAAGTAAAAAAATGGCATTTGACATCATTGCAAATGGCACATACTT
Source organism: Tinea semifulvella (assembly GCA_910589645.1). Classification (NCBI taxonomy): domain Eukaryota; kingdom Metazoa; phylum Arthropoda; class Insecta; order Lepidoptera; family Tineidae; genus Tinea; species Tinea semifulvella. Next base: position 7,361,822 of record OU342595.1, on the reverse strand, counting down.
TCAACGAGAACAACAAATAGGTGGTACGCGGACTGATGTTGACAATTTGCCCAGTCTGTCGGGGCGGGGAAGTATCCACTGTTCTTGCCGATAATCCTAGTAAAGTGTTTTCGTTTGTCTACACGTTTTTTTTTTGATAGTTTAAAAAAAAAAGGAAAGCTTGCTTCAAACCGAGCCACCATCGCTCTCAAACAGGGGATATAGTTATCAAATAGCACTAAATAGGACTAAATAAAATGTGTTTTGCGTCTAAAAACCTAATTTAAAAAAAAACTAAGGAGTCCTTCGCGCCATATTGAGCGGAGATGTCAAGTGCAAGTTTTTGTTTTGTAAATTAATTTACTGTGGATATTGTTGGTCCAAAGTGGTGTTGTTTTGTTTAACAATGTTCTACAATGTGAATAGTTATGGAAAACGATAAATTGGATTTTGAATATGGGGCAAGTTGCAGTTTATTTTATGCGATTTTCCCGCGCTGTGAACTCCCATATTTTACCCGACGTGTTTAAGCTGTAATGCCGCGAGTGACTTCAAGAAAAAAATATTCACAATATATAAAATAAAATGAATAATAATACTAAGGATAGGGAAGTCCCGTCCGCGTGGAATGGTGGGAAGAAACTAACTATATGAGAATTAAAAAATAATATACGCGCGATGGTGACTAGGTTGTAAGAACGCGTTCCTTAAATCCTACAAAGGTCGTTTCAAAACCAGCCGGCATGTACCACTGAGAAATACATTTTTCTTAAATACATTTGTCATAGATTTACAACACCACCGTTCCCGTGCCTCGAAAAGCACGTTAAGCCGTCGGTCCCGGTTTCCCTAATACCAACTTGTGGAATCGTTAATAAATTGACATAAAAAAATTACATCATATACGCGCCAAGCTGTCTGGCCAGCGTGGCGAGTGTAGGCCAAATTCTCGAGATATAAGTTCTGGAAGGCCCCTCTCCAGCAGAGGAGGTCTAGGACGCTGTGTTTTAGGGACTGTAATGATGATACCACGTGGAATTGTCAAAAGTTGTTATGGGATGTGTTATTATTAGTATTAATTGATCTCGCTCGCACCCGAGAGACGAAATAGAGAGAGGAACAATGATATAAGTCAACGTTCGCGCGATCGTCAACCTTTCGCTATCTACTTCATTAGGCTCTGTATGGGTGGCGATATTTTTAGGAAAACTTCTCTGCACCGTAACTTAAGATTTTATTACTGAATAATTTAAATAAAAAATACGTAGCCCCTATTTTTTTAATTTACACGCAGTATATATAAATACATTACATAGAATGCTAAAAACTATTTTTTTTTTTCTTTTTTTCTTCTATTTTTTTTTTATGTAGTTACGAGATCACGACATGTCTGGCAGTGCCGAGTGTGGAGATCACTGTAATATGTTTCGTTTGTAAATTAGTTTTTTGTTGTCAATAAATATATTTTTCTTTCTTTTCTTTTTTCTTTAAAAAATAAAAAAAAAGATTAGTATTAATAAATAAATAAAAATGTATACTAATAATAGTTTTAACTGCGAAATAACAAGCAAATTGTAATAATAATATGTTTCATTAGTAACCATAACCCACATTTCCCCCAATTAAGGGTTAACTTTGCGAACCGCTTTAATTAACACAAAATCATAAAAGATGATATAAATTTAATTAACAAGTGACACTAATATGACATGACAAACAAAGACATTATATATTTCCTTATAAAGTAGACCGTATATCGTTAATAATAGATAGATTACGTAGACGTGTATATAGCGTCCGGTCTATTTACAAATATTTTTTGCACGCCTAATGGCCCTAATGTATGACAGGTACTCGAATAAAAATGAATTGTCACTTGGGTTGTAATTACAAATAAATATTATTATTATTATTAATCTGTTTCAATTTGAACCTGTGTCGAGTGACGAAATCAAAAAGCTTATTCATTCCGTGGCCAGTAAAGCTGTGGGTTTTGACTGTGTAATCGCGTCCTTATCATTCCTATTAACAACATTATTCTCCCACTTATTACCCACCTTATCAATTATTCTCTTTTAACTGGGCACTTTCCCACTTTGTGGAAAAATGCCCATGTGGTCCCTATCCCTAAAAAGTCCACCCCATATGACTTTAGTCACCTTCGCCCCATATCCATTTTACCTTTCTTATCAAAAATTTTGGAACGTGTGGTCCAAAGTCAATTAGCTACCTTCCTAAATAAAAACAATCTTATGAATCCACTTCAATCCGTCCTTCCCACAGTACGTCTACAGCTCTTATTAACATCACAGACGACATCCGACTGGCTATGAATGATAAAAAGCTTACACTTCTGACCTTACTGGATTTTAGCAACGCCTTTAACTGTGTCGACCACGACATATTAATGGCTGTTCTATGCTCTCTTGGAATTTCTCAGTCAGTGACACAATGGTTTAACTCCTATCTTCGTGGACGCCAGCAGCGTATACATTTGAACGACGATTACTCTAACTGGTGTCCAGTAACTGCTGGTGTGCCGCAGGGTGGCGTATTATCTCCCTTACTTTTCTCGGTGTTTATAAATACCATAGTCCATGTCATCAATTTCTGTTCCTACCATCTTTACGCTGATGATTTACAACTAATATTGCACTTTCATCCGAACAATATTAGCGAAGCTATTCATAAAATGAACTCGGACCTGGAGGCCTTGCGTGTTTGTTCCCATAGTCTTGGGCTTCTGGTCAACCCCGGTAATCCTGGGTACAAGAGGCATGTTGGACAGACTGGACATGGATTCTCTCTCACCATTATACTTTAATGATATACTTCTTCCTTTCTGTCAATGTGTCAAAAATCTCGGCCTTTATATGACCTGTGATTTGTCATGGGGTTACCAGGTGTCAGAGATTAGTAAGAAAATCTTTGCCAGCATGCATATGCTGAGACGACTGCAGTATTTCATTCCGTTCAAGGCGAAGCTTATGTTAGTAAACTCGTTATTGCTCCCTTTAGTAGACTATGCTGACATTTGTTATCCTGATCTCACAGAAGAGCTGCTAAATAAACTGGATCGCCTTCTCAACTTATGCATACGCTACGTATTTGGTTTGCGTAAGTATGATCATGTATCCGATTTTTGAAAACAGTTAAATTGGCTCAATATCCGTTTTCGCAGGTCTACACATCTTCTTGTCTTTCTTTACTCCATCCTCTACAATCCGATAACACCTTCGTATTTAAAATGTCGATTTGAATTTCTTTGTGACTCTCACGACCGCCCTCTCCGTTCTTCTCAGAATAATCAACTCATTATCCCGTCTCATAGTTCCAGCAGATATTCAGATTCGTTCACTGTGTCATCCGCTCGCCAATGGAACAGGCTCCCACTGACGATCAGACAGGCTCCCTCTGTTCATATTTTCAAACGTTTACTTACCACCTACTTTCTAAACAAGCAAAACAGTGTTTCTTAAATTAATATTACATTTTATTTTTGTGTTAATTTATATATATTTTTTTAAAATTTATCATTTACTGTTTATTAGTGTGTAGGCTTATTTTTAGCTTTTTATAGTTATATGTATGTATTCATGTATTTATTTATTCTTATATGTATTATTAGTATGTAGTTTATAATAATAAATTTGCACCCATGCATAGTTTCTCCACACTCCCAAAGGTTGGTTGTTAGAAAATGCCTGGCCATTAAGCCCGCCTATGTACAATTTTAGTGCAATAAAGTATTTAAAATAAAATAAATAAATAAATTGCTAACAAACCTTATGTATTTATTAAAGACTTTATTTCACGAAGTACAAAGGCGGACTGGACTTAATGCACTTAGATATTTTCTTACAGCTTAACCTTGGAGACAAATTGGAACTAAAGAAATATTAAAAGTTAGGATGAAAATTAAGAGCTTAATCATACATTTACATATTATACTATAATATCAATATTTATTCTAATACATACACAATATTATACATATACACTTACTAACACTGTGAGGAACTATTCAGGTAGTGTAGATTTACAAGTTTTCTTTAAAAAAGACTTGTTTTATGTTTACAGAATCGTTCTATAAATTTGTGGCGACAATTAACAACATAATTTAAAACAAAACCTTAATTAATAATTTGACAAAATGTAATGGTTGGCTATGATAGAATGTCTCGTGGCATTAAAGCCCGCCTTTGTCTTTGTACATTAAAGTGTATATATAAATAAAAATAAATAAAAAATAATTTTGAAAATTAAAATATAGATGACTTCGAAGGCAAATGTTAAAGTATATTTAAATATTTTTAATTTCTGATGCAAGGTAAGGGATTTCCTAACAATCCAATACCGTGCATGTGTCATGTCTATTGATTGTTTGAGTTGCCAACGAAATGCTAAAAAAAGTATTATTATTAGTATTAGTATTCTTGTTATATACGCAGCGTTAATATGCAAAAGAGTAGATATAAAATAGAGCATATAATATTGTGGGTAAAAGAGATGCTAGGAGACCAAGACAAGACCTATCATGATCAAATAAATAAAACAATAGCTAAAGGTGCATTAAAAATCCTTTGAAACAAAAGGGCATGTATAAAGATATTGATGAATGTCGACGAAACGAAATATCGTGTGATCGTGGTATGTATGTTTTTTGTATGCAAGTTGTCTAGAACAATTATATTATACAGGTCTTATATATCGATGGTGGATTCGGTATGTTTTCGGGCATAGCGTGTGAATGGACGCGTGTGCCGGCGCTCGTTGCTGCGTCACGCAAGGCCCGCCGTGCAATTTTATAAATGGCACAACCTGCTCGCCTACTCTTTAATAAGCAAGTAATCTATAATATCTACTTTTTACTATAAGACATTTATTGAAGTGTAAAGGTACCTCCTGTGTGATGATGACCATCGTTTATTATCAAAAAAAGTCAATTGGCTCAATAATGTTATATATTTTTTGTCCCTTAAGGACAATTTCGCCTATATCTACTGCGGTGTAAGCAAAGAAAATTGAGGCCCCACTTGTCACGGTCATGACATTCCTCTTTCGCTTCTTCGACATTCATCAACCTCTTCAAACATGCCCTTTTGTTCAATGGCTTTTTAATGTACCTTCTGCTATTGTTATATTTATTTGATCGTAATATGTGAGTCTTGGTTTGCCAGGGACTCTTTTACCCACAACTTTTACATTGGTTCGTCAATCTCTCTTCACTTATCCTTTCAACATGCTTAAACTATCGGAGCATGGCGTTCCTTGTTTTTGTCTCTATGCTTTCTTTTATATCTACCCTTTTGCATATTAACGTTGCGTATATATATATCTTCTTTACTTTATTTATCCTATATCACCACTATTTATTTGTCTCCAACTCTTTCGTAGTTGTCGCTACTATTATTTAAGTTAAAAAATGGTGTATTAACACTAAATGGATCTACACAGCGTAAGTAGTATGTATATATAGTAGTATGTTTATATATAATAATGTGTATGTATTATTTAGTATATTGATTTTATAATATTTGTATATATATAATAATAAAGTGAAGTAAAGTATCATCACGACCGTATCCCTTCGTCGGAAACCACGTTTTTTTTTAAGCGGATTCACGTTTAGCCAACTCTACTATAGGCCCAGCACGCTTTTTTTTTAAAAAAAAGAGGATTCACTTTTAGGCATCTTTACTATAGGCCCAGCATGACAAGTGGCAAGCTCTTCGATGTCTCTAACGTACCAAACTCAAAAAATATCACTAATAAATTAAATAAATTATTGTGTCCCGTCCAAGAATCGAACCTGGTACGTCCGAGTCTACATCCACGGACTTAACCACTAAACTACGAAGAGAGTTGAATAATATAATTTTATTATGATTTCACAAAATTTGGTTTAATTGATTCCGAAGTTTTGTCTGTCAGAGAATGTTTTCAGGCATCAAGTCTGCATTTGTAAATTGTCACTAACTAAAAATACAAAAATGCCAAATCAATGATGATATTGAATTGTATTCAAATTTCTTTCAAGAGTCAGCGTTCGGTTAGTAAAATAATATTTCACGCCTCCGTACCTGGCCAAATATAAGGTGTAAATAAACTGCAAAGCTGTGACAATTTTCGTTACGTTTACGACATTACGAGAATTGAGGTTACTCTGGTTTTCCTTATATTGTCGCAATATTGCCGGCATTCACGGAATTATTATATATTTTTTTACTTTGTCAATAATACTTAAAGTCTGTTCACCGAGAGTTGATAAAAAATGTTTTTAACTCATTACAAATATATTGTGTATATATAAGTATTTAGTATGTTGATAATATATTACATATCATCATCATCAGCCTGTGTCTCTCCACTGCTGGATATAGGCCTCCCCCAAGGCTCGCCACTTCACACGATCTCCTGCCACCCTCATCCAACCCCCACCAGCGACCTTCCTCAAGTCATCCGTCCATCTAGCGGGGGGTCCACCCACTCTGCGTCCTCCCGTACGTGGTCTCCACTCTAGAACTCGTCTACTCCATCGTTCATCGGTTCTACGACAGACATGTCCAGCCCATTGCCACTTCAACTTACAAATTTTGAAGGCTATATCAGTAACTTTGGTTCTTCGACGGATTTCCTCGTTTCGGACTTTATCCATCAGAGAAATACCGAGCATAGCTCTCTCCATAGCCCGCTGAGCGACCTTAAATTTGTGGATCAGACTCACTGTTAGTGTCTACGTTTCTGCTCCGTACGACAGCACTGGAAGAACGCACTGGTTGAAAACTCTCGTCTTCAAAGACTGGGGTATGTTTGATAGGAAGATGTGGCGCAGCTTCCCGAATGTAATATATATATATATATGTCAAGTCATCCTTTGTACTTTGTGCAATAAAGTTTTTAAATAAATACTTATATAATTTTTACCGAAGCAGTTTGCCTGTGGATCTAAATTTGACTTTCATGGACGAGATGTGCTAAGGCTTATTGCTCAAATATTGCTCACGTGGTTAAATTTTAAATAAATCATCATTATCATTACATCTCCTGGAATACAGCGTCCTAAACCTCTACATTTGTAGATGGGCCTTCCAAGACATATTGTTGTGGAACAAGTAGATAGATGACTTGCGTGTTTATATTTACTATTCCTATTTGAGAGTCAACTGCAATCCCCTCACACACACACAGCCTCGATCGCGGGGATCAATAAGGCTGAGTCTTCTTTATGACCTTTAATCCAGTGAAATTAATAAACATACCTACATCTAATAAAAAGAAAAACGTGATACTTTTTATTATTTAGTTATTATCGAAAGAATTTTACTAGTAATGTTACTCCATCGTGCAACAGACGGCGACTTGGTCGGGGCTTAAACCCCACAAGCTTCATATTATGCAAATCCAAAAGCTCGGTGAACCCTGCACTCATATGTTCAACTGAAATAAATCTCTTTATTGTTGTAATAAAACTTTACGATGTAAAAAGTGAAAAAGCAACAAAATAAAACGATGTAGTGAGTTTTTACTTTTAACACTAAATTAGATATTTAAAAATGTATCCATTTAAATAATAATATGCAGGAAGGATAAGTTTAAATACTATTGTTGTCGGCCTAGCTAAACGTATGTTTTACCGGGCTCACAACGGATCCTACAAGCATCTTCAGGATATCGCAGGAGGTCACTACCACTAGGAGGCGCTCTTGGGGAAGAACTAAAGTAGACAAATCTAGGAGACTAGATTCGTGAGCCACAAGGGCGGTGTTGTAGTAGGAACAGCGCCCAGCACCAAAGGTGCGTTGAATCACCGGTGGGTAGTTAGCCGCCGAGATCCTGCCGGGGAAAACGGGAGTTTATCCCATCCCCAACCCAGGCCCATTGAACATCCGGGCCTGGACGACTCCGCTGTCTGTCTGAAAGATTAACTAATATTTTTTAAAAAATCGTTGATAAATAGTCTACTTAGTCATGACTTGAAGCCGACATGACCTAACCCGATCTATCTGTATTATTATTTCGCATTTTACTATACACCCAAAGCTGGGATATATACAGCTAGTTATCTATATTTTTTTACATAACTGATAAACTTTTTGTTTATAAAAAAAGATATCGCTGTTTGAGGCAGTAAGGCGCTGGCAATTATTTCAGTCAATGTATTCTTCTCTATACTCTTTGGAACTATCACAGATGTGACGTCTCTAAAGGACATTTTTCAAGTACTTTAAGTATTTTTTATTATTATTATTATTTAAAAAAAAAATAGTTTTACCTATAGTTTGTTATCCGTTTTAGTACGTTACTTCAAATTAATTTGACCGCCTCCGTGGTCTAGTGGTAACAAACGTTGCCGTGAACTCGGGAGGTCGTGGGTTCGATTCCCACCGGGGGCAAGTTCTACATTGTATAATTTGTCTCGGTCTGGTGGTTTATATGTATAATATGTATATATTTACAAAAAAAAGTATAATGTAGTTTATCAACCATCTAGTTTCCGTAACACAAGCCTCGTAGCTTACCACGGAAATTAGATGACGCTGTGTGACCTGTTTGGAAATATTTATTTATTTCAAAAAAAAATATTTATATTTTATATCGTCACTATGAAATTACTATCGAATAGTCCCATATATGTCCCATCCTCATTCTTGCGTCGTGTTTCCTCATCACTAAGGGTCGTGACCTCCCGAAGAATTGGTGTGCGTCTTGATGATAGCGCGCCACCCGTTGCTGTGGTGGAGCGAATTTGGTCGTACCAGCGAACTTTGGCCTCTCGGTCTCTTCCCTTCCACCTTGCCAGTAACAAAAAACTTTTCCAGGTTATCTCCTCATTTTCTGGCAATATTTCCGAAGTACTGGAGTATCCGACGAAGACATACGATAGATAGCCCAGTCGATAAGTCTAGATGTTTTAAAATCGATACGTTATGTCGCATATTCAACCAGAAATCATATCTCCACGCCCAAATATACGAACACAACTTCCAAGTGTTACGAGTATTTTAGCTAAAATTCCAAATAACCCGAGCAATAATAATGGAAATATAGATTTAATAATAAATCAAAACCATCTGAGCATTCGGGAAGAAATCAACCGAACCATAAATTTTCAATTCTCATAGCACAACTATAAAACACCAAATCACGTCCGGAACAAGGCAGGTAGATTTATCAGACTAAGGTTTTGTTAGGACTGTGTTCCAGTTTCTTATTATAATTTGACCTCATTTACAAATGAACCCTTTAAGAAAGAATAAGTTAATTTATTTAAGAGTGGTGGTGGCTAGGTTATAAGAACGCCTTCAAATCAAAACCAACACCACCGTTCGCCTCTTACCGGTTGCCTCAGGAAAGAAAGCTTGTTAGTAAATCGTTAATAAATTGTCATTAAAATTAACATCAGACCTTCGCCAACCCGTCCAGCAAACGTCGCGAGTGAGGCCAAAATCTCTAAATATATGTTCTGGAAGGCTTATTTCTAACAATGGTAGTCCAGGACGCTGTGTTCTAGGGGTTCTAAAAAATTTTCACATTAAGAACAATACAAATAAATAAATATATCAAATAAATTTTTAATTAAAAATAATGATAGGATTTTACTTAAATTTGCTTTGCTCTACGTTTGGCAAATGCAGACAGTTAATATATATAACAGTTATTAAAAATATTCAACACTATAACCCGAAATAGTCGTTGATCGAGAGAAACCAATAGAGCACTGTGTTCTTTTAGACAGACTTATACAACAGTTTTATAACTGCGCAAAAGCGCAAACACACGGACAGAAATAATTCTCGTAAGCGCTAGTTAGGAGTGCCAGAGTATAGAGATGCAGTGAATGAGACAGTAAAATTACAAAAAAGATGTCATTACAGTTAACAGCGTAACTTTAGGGTTGATAACTTTGTTAAAAGACCTTCACCATTATACATAAGTCAAAAGCGTAAAGTTTAGCAACACGAATCACATTAATCAAAATTACATTCAATACTTTACAGCTTAGCAAATTGCTTTTTAAGAGATTTTTAAAAGGGCTCAGATTTGCGGGTCATAGTGGTGCTAACCCGATTCAGGTAAGGTAGGAATACGGTACCAAAACATGCCTCCTTTCACGCCAGCTAAACCTTTCAGTCGGTAAGATTGATAGCCAAGCATCGCCCAGGCCTTTAAAAGATAACGCCGCGCCTTGGACCAAAATAACGCAGATTTTTTTGAACACAAAAATATTTTTCGACCGACCTAATTCTGAAACCTTACACCGTCAATATTATTGAAGACACGACGAATTCAGGGATGCTTTTGCATTTATTTTCGGCACACTATTTAGGTGTTTAATCATCCCAAATTAAACTACCTTTATTAATTATTATAGAAAATATGGAGGGATCGAAACATCACTATCAGGATCAAAATAAGACTTGTCCGCTGTCTCGTTTTTTCCATATTTCTGTATGCTGCCGAAACCTGGACTCTTAGAGCGAATGACCGAAGCCGCGTCGACGCCTTCGAAATGTGGTGCTGGAGGCGTATGCTGCGCATTCCGTGGACAGCGCGCAGAACAAACTTTTCAATCAATACTCAAGGAGTCACTACCAAGCTCTCTTCCATCTGTCTGCAACGGGTCCTTGAGTATTTTGGTCATATAGCCCGCAAAAGTTCTGGCAATCTGGAAAGGCTAGTAATCACGGGAAAAATTTAAGGCAAGAGACCCCGTGGCCGGAGCCCGACAGACCGGTCAGACCATATCCGCACCACATTTCACATCCAAGTCCACGAGGCCCTACACGCCGCCGTGAGCAGACCCGGATGGCGCAGCATTGTCCGGGACAAAGTGATCCGAGGAGGGGGTCAAGACCCTCAGCATTGAGGAAAACGACGCAAGGAGGATTAATTATTATAATATTCGTAAAGTAATTTAAATGTAAATATTTAAAATTTAATATCTCTTAACAACACAGGTGCTCTCACTGTCACCGCGAGCATAGCTCATATGTTATAGAACACAGAGTTCTAGACTTCCACTGTTGCAGATCAGCCTTCCAGAAATATATGAATTTAGCCTACACTCGTCACTCTACTGGCCAGACTGTTGACGCGGGTATTTTATTTACTCTAAAACAAGCATGGCTGATCAGAGCTCTTGTGTTTCCCATTTTCCTGTATGCTGCAGAGACGTGGACCCTGCGCGAAACTAAAATAAAACAGATTATTGCTCTAGAAATATGGTGTTGGCGGCGAATGTTAGGCATATCGTGGACGGAGTTCGGATCCAACAAATCCATCCTGGAGGAACTGGAGATAGGACAGCGCCTTTCCTCAATCGTGCAAACACGCATTCTCACTTTCTTTGGACACGTGTCGCGGCGTGGAGATACATCCATTGAGCGCCTTGTACTTCAGAGAAAAGTCGATGGCAAGAGGATGCGTGGTAGGTCTCCGATGAGATGGACTGACCAGGTTAAAGCAGCAATGGATCACCTACATGAGTGCTACAGGCTGCAGTTCGAGACGAGTGGCGACGGCTTGTTAAGCGTGCCACTGACACTCAAGTGACGACCACGACCACTCTGCCAAGAGTGTAGCGACTAAGAAGAAGAATACAAACACACGTCCGTTTCCAAAGTCAATGAATACGTCACTGGTTTGTGAATCTAGATAAGGTAGCGAGAGGGGAAGGTAGATAGGGACAATAGATTTTGAGTAATTGCAATCATGACTATACCTCGTTTGGTCACTATGACAACACTCAGGCTAAAATAAGTTGAAAGTTGCATTTAATATGTTAGAAAATATAGCAGTATGTCGCGTAGGGTTTGCGACAGAATAGGGTAGAATAAAACCAGCCTTTAGGAACTGATTATTGCACAGCCCGATAGTCTTGTTTCAAGCGGTGTTATTTTTATATAAATATCACTATAATAATAAATAATAATATATATAAATATTTCCAGGCAGGTCACACAGCGCCATCTAGTTTCCGTGGTAAGCTACGAGGCTTGTGTTACGGAAACTAGATGGTTGATAAACTACATATTATATATATTTTTTGTAAATATTTACATATTATACATATAAACACCCAGACCAAGACAAATTATACAATGTACAACTTGCCCCCGGTGGGAATCGAACCCACGACCTCCCGAGTTCACGGCAACGTTTGTTACTACTAGACCACAGAGGCGGTCAGAACTATGACGAATTATGACAAGCTTACAATATTAATTCTACTTAAAAGTAAACATTGGCATTTGACATAATTGCAAATGGCACATACTTTCAACGAGAACAACAAATAGGTGGTAGGCGGACTGATGGTGGTAATTTACCCAGTCTGTCGGGGCGGGGAAGTATCCACTGTTCGTGACAATAAACCTGTGTGTATCCACGCGTTTCGGGATTAGGCTCAAATAGCCGTCATGCCCAGTCAAGCCGGTATAGTGTTAGGGCTAATGTCAGTCATGATTGTCTGATTCCAGTTGCTAACATTCAAGTACTTTTCGCGCCACTTACCATCAGGTGGGCGTAAGGACATATGTTGTTCTAGTTTATATAAATAAAAAATGATATGTTTATTAACCTGATGTGTTTAGGAAAATGACTAGCCTGGTTATCTTCGGCTTCTTCAGTCTCGTCTTGCACCCTTTCACAAGAAATACTTGGCGTGGAGTCTTCTTCATCAAATCGTACCATTCGTTGAGTATAATGTCCCCACGGTTTAGCCCTGCAAGGCGTGGAGGCCAGCTACACCGGCGAAGTTTCAGTTATGAAACATAAATGTAATCGAAATTTGCTTGCGACATATCTGATCAGACTGCTCTACATTCTATTTTCTGATCCAATGACTGCGAGAATTGACCCAAATAAATAACTATACGAGAACTAGGAACATTTCAGAAAGACAATTTCACAAATTAATATATTTATTCAGCTAGAGCGTTTACCATTGGTTATTATAAATTGCATCAATATACTCGTAACAAACATTTCATTATTGTGTAAACGTAAAAATTGTATAAACGTTAAATTGCAATGTCTTTATTATTAAACTTTGAAGAGTAAAGAGATCATTGCTGGAAATAGGCTCCCTAATTTCTTTAGTTTAATAAATTTCTAAAATAATGTTCGGGAGAGATGAGTGTTCATCCTAACAAAGAATTAATTAATGGTATCGCGGGACTAACTAGTGACCCATATTTAAAGTCCAATTTATAGTTAACCATAATTATTCACATTGCAGCATATTATTAAACAAAACAACACCACTTTTGACTAACAATATTTATAGCAAATAAATTTACAAAGCAAAAACTTGCACTTGACATGTCCGCGCAAAATGGCGCTAAGTACCATATAATATTTTTTTTGTATAGCGAATGTAGACTAGGTAAAAATTGGTTTCTTATATAGGTACGAGCTTGACGTTATTTATTTGTAGTTATATCAAATCCATGGTTTACTATAAGTTTCTTGACACAGAGTATTCGCCAGGGATTTTGACCTGCTGCGTCTGTTTACATAGCACTCAAAATCGGCAACTAGCATCCATCCTAACCCTCTTCGGGTTTGTTGGCGAGTTTTATGACTTTTTTACATTGACCTTTATATGAATAACCAGGCATTTATATGACTTATAATCATTAAGTGACTTATGGTATTTCTCATGCAAAAAAACGGTGACTTTTATCAGTAGGCTAAGGTAGAAATGACCCGCGGGGAGAACAGGTGTTATCTCTGTTTTTATTAAGGTAGTATCATATTAGGACACCCCGTGGTCTAGCAGTTAAGTTTTCGGATTTTGACGCGGATGTTTCGATACCAGGTCGGGATACAATAATTTAAGATATCAACGAGGCCTATAGTAAAGTTGGCAAAATGTGTATCTACTTTCTAACCGGTGTCTGACCGGTAGTGACGATACTTATCCTATTTTACGTGATCAATAAAATAAATAACTAACTAATAATACATACATACAATACATATCTTCACGCCAAATCTCTTGCGGGATAGGCAGAGATTTGATGGCTTTTAATGCACCTTCAGCTATTGTTTTATTTATTTGATCGTGATAGGTAAGTCTTGGTCTGCTAGGGCCTCTTTCACCCATGACTTTCGCATTATATATCTGGAGCATGCATTTCCTTATTTTTGTATATATGTAAGGAATAATTTAAAGTTATTTAAAAAAAATGGATCTCTCGCAAATTAAGAAATGCTGACAAGCTTTATATTTCTAAATTTAGGCTTCAAAAAACAAATAAAAGTTTTGTGATTAATAGTATTAGACTATATAATAAATTACCAAAACCTGTAAGAGAAATAGGAGAAACTAAATTTAAAAGTAGTATTAAGAAAATTCTAATTGCAAAAGCATATTATAAAATTAATGATTTTATTAATGACAAAGATGTGTGGAATATTGCCGCTCTGCAAAGATTAGAGAACTAGTTAATAGCATATTAGGTTCTTTTTTAATAATCTATTTTTATTTTTGAATAACTTTACAGTTATTATGTAGAAATATTTTGAATGTAACAATTAGTTACTAAAACATTATTGACTAAATAGTAAATACTGTTTATTGTGATACAGTAATATTTTTTATTACCTTATTATTATAATATAATTATTTTTTATGTAACATTTAGTTACTATTATGTATTTATTATTTTATTAACTAATATATAAGTTTGTTAACGGAATTGCACGGCAACATTTGGGTACTTAGGAAGTAATTGTTATGTTTGTGTGTGTCTCGAAAGTCATTCTTAGTGTTCAGGTTCTCATAGTGTGGCGTGTCCGTTGGTCGCCCCTTCCTTAGAAGGTTATTGCAGTGGTGGCACGTGTGTCGGGTCCCGGTCCGCACCCTAAGGGCCTGGTTGAGCGGGGGGATGGCTGGCACATGCGTTATGTCCGTGATCGGGTGCTGCTGTGGGGGCCTGGGACCTCTGCCAAACATGTTCAATTTATTGTTCTTAAATTAACAGAGGTTTTTGCGTTTTGTCGACTTTCGGGTTGCACATAGGCATGTAGTCTACCTTAATTCTGACTTGCCTGGTGGGTTACTGCTGTACCAGGTATTGTATTCTCATTATTTTATAATTAGGTTATCATAAAATTTCATATGTTGCAGAATTTGATGTTTTTCTTGGAGTCACTCTTGACATTATAACCTAAATATGTTGGGTATAATATGGGAGTTCACAGCGCGGGAAAACCAGCATGGCATTGTGTATGGCGAGTCAAGTTTTGTCACTGACATTTCGACTGGCGATTAGTGGCCGCAGGGTACCGTTAACGCTATTTCCTGTATTCACTCTTCTTTCAATATCCCTATCATTATTTCTATCCGCAGTGAAAGCACTACTCAGATATATCATTTATCTTATAATCTCTAGTATTATAATAAATAACATGAACTTTTTTTTTCTTTTACATTAATATTGATTATATAAATTATTTATATAAACTATATTAAAACAAAATCTAAATTTAACCTAAAAAATAATAATAATACATAGAAAATAAAAATGTATGTAACTTGCAAAAAAATAGCTCCTCCAAATCGCTGTCTTGTGGCATGGTGCACAATACACTAGCAGCATTCCCCTTTGAATTAGAATACTAAATTTTTGGGAGAAAAAACTGCCAGCCCTATTGTCATCAAAGACGCCAATGAACCTTGGAGCAATTTCTTTATAAAAGGCTTTAAGTTCCGATCCCCATGGGCCCATCGTTTCTACAGCAAACGTCGAAAAAAAGTAACTATTGCATTAACATTAACTAATTCTGAAGTAAAAAAATATAGGTATTGCTCAAACTAAAATTATTTTCCATTACGGTACTTGATATTTTTATAAATAGCATTTTAAAAACTTTTTTTTGCTTAAAATGATTAATGCATATTCTTTTATTTAATTTTAAAAAATATTGGTACTTATAATGTATTTTTTTGGTTGGATAGAGTAAGACTAAATTATTTTTAACTCAAACTAAAAAAAACTAAAGAGGTTGGTTCAAGTACCAATGAGAAATATACTTACGTACATTTGTAATAGATTTACAACACCACCGTTCCCATGCCAACTTGTGGAATCGTTAAAAAATGTTATTAAAACTGGATTCACGGGGCCTGATTCTGGCGCTTTCGACTTGCGTGTCGGTTCGAAATATTCGAATGAAAAGCGACAGATCTCCATAGAAAACTGTCAGTTTCATTAAATCGGGGCCCAGAATCTCGCCATCTCGTCTAGCCACCACATATATGTGGTGGACTGCAAAGATGACAGATTTTTTTTTATTAATTTATGCGATGGTTTCAGTTCAGTCTATGACATGATGAATTGATGAAGTAGGTTTATCCCGGATCGTTTTTGGTCAATCTTTTCCTAGGAAAATTCAACTTACCTGTACCCAAGCGGCAAGTAATTAAGACTGCGTGTAAAGTTTTATTTGCTACCAAATTTCCGACCGCAATTTTACGCCCTTACAATTGACGTATATTTAAGACCAGGAACTTAATACAATTTTATATTTTGTTAAAGTTGAATAATTCTCACGAAAATACAATTTTACATAGTGTTAATCGGGACGCGCTACTTCTAAACATAATATACTGACTTGCCATTAACCACAGAGCCATCATTTTATCATTACAGCCTCTGGTCATCAGCCAGCAAGAGAGTGCTGGAGATGGTCATTCCTGAGATTCGTGAGATTCGCAACGCTGGCTAGATGAGTAGATGCCAATTTATTAACAATTCCACAAGTTGGTGGTGTTGTAATTTTATGACAAATGTACGTAAAAAAATCTCATATACATGCCGTTTGCCGGGGTTCAAACCGCGACATTTTGGATTAAAAGAAAGTGTTCATACAACCGAGTTACTACTGCTAATCATATTACCCCAGAATACCCACTACATTTTATTAATTTACTAAACAACAATTGGCCTATATCTTGGAGATTTTTTACGAGTTCGGCCGATAAAACATTTATTGCGAAATATATATATAATGTTAAAACATAATAACGTAAAAGTTGTAACACAAAATATTGTTTTGAATTTGTATTAGAATACGAGTATCTATAAAAAATCAAATTAAAAAAAATATATCAATTTTAAAAGTCGAAAAAAATACACATACTGTTTTATTTTTGCTCAAGAATTGTCTCGCGTCACCACGCTTTATTTACAACTTGCGGACAGCTCTTACATGGGACAGTGACATTTTATTTCAAGTAAACAGCATTTTAAAAACAACAATACAAGATGTCTTTAACATTAACTTGTCGTCTTCCCAATTCATTCAATCCTTATTACCAATATGGTCTGATGGTTTGGAGGTTAGAAGAGTTTCAGATCTTTCAATACCTGCATACCTCGGTTCTATTTCAAATGTTAAACACCTTTGTCAATCAATCTTGTTAAAAAGTAACAATAATATTTCTGAATAATACAGAGAATCCGAAGTTATTGCTTTATGGAAGACAAAATCCATACTTACAGATTTACCCACAGTCTATACTCAGCATGAACTCGACAAACCCATAGTAAAAACAATTTTCAAGTCTCTCCCTAAATTTTCAACTACTGACGAATTTTAAAAGTTAGGTTAGTATGTTTCTTACACTACTCGTACAATTTTGTAATACGACTTAAACCTTCTCAGATAGATTAATGATCAAAAAGTTAAGTTCAATGCCCGAAACTTATATGTAGGTCTATGTAAATAGAATGTCAGTGAGGTGCGTAGTACCTATAGTAAAACTTAATTATATTTCACGTGGAAAACTTTCTTTGTTAAAGTAATTTTTTGACGTTTTGCACGTTTGTTGTTTGGTTGAATATGTTGCAGCTTTTTCAAAGATTAAAAAAAAAAGTAAATGTAAAGAATCGTTAACATTTAAGTGTATGTTTTCTTTGTAAATATTACCCTTTCAGTAAGTATTATGTGTAGTGTATTGTATGTGTGTACTATGTATGTATAGAATGTATTGTTGTTTATGTAGTTTATTGTACCAATATTATAATAATATTTGTAAGTATTAGTATAAATTAATATTTTATAATATTTCTCATTATCTATCATTTATATGTTTTTTGGCACTCTGCCTGTAATTGGTTAAAGGTTAGCTGGTAGAAGATGCCTTAAGGCATAAAGCTCGCCCATGCGCTTAGTTTCAATTTATTTAACTTTGTGCAATAAATAATTTTCAATTTATTATTATTATTATATCATCACGACCGTTTACCTTTCGGGGTGGTCAGAAACCACGCTTATAAATAAGCGAATTCACATTTAGCTCGTCGATGTCTCTAGCGTACCAAACTCGAGAAATATCACAAATAAATTAAATGTGTTTTTTTATATTAATAAATATTTTTGTGTGCCGACCGGGAATCGAACCCGGTACCTCCGAGTCTAAATCCACGGATTTAACCGGTATAAATAAAATACAAATAGAAAACAATTACGTAAGTCAACGTTCGCGCGACCGTCGATCTCTCGCTACCTACTTCACTGTCTGCGCCATAATTTAAGATATTATTTTGAAAATCCATGGAAACAAAAGGGCATGTATGAAGAGGTTTATGCATGTCGAAGAAGCGAAAGAGGTATGTCGTGACCGTGATAAGTGGCGCTCAATTGTCTCTTCTTCTTCTTACGGTGCCATCTCCTATCGGAGGTCGGCTATCATTAAAGCGATTTTGATTTTGTTGGCCGCTGTCCGGAACAAGGATCTGGTGCTCATCCCGAACCACTGAGGTTCTTGAGCCAGGAAGTGCGTCTTCTCCCCGGTCTTCTGGAGCCTTGTATCTTGCCTTGCATGACGAGCTGCAGCAAGCTATACTTTTTATTGCGCATGATGTGTCCCAAATACTCCAACTTCCTTCGCTTTACCATTTTCAATAGTTAATTCTCTGCAAGACAGTTTCGTTTCTTACTCTGTCCTTCCATGATATCTTCAACATTCTCCTGTATATCCAAATTTCAAAAACTTCTAACTTCTTCTTAAAATTGTCTCTGCCTACCCCGCAATTTAAAATTTGGGGCGGAGTTATGTATGTATGTACTTCTGTCCCCTATACTAAGGATGCCCCGGTTATATAGGACACTGAACAGTCAGTAACAAGTCTAATTGCACATGCCTAATACCATTTTTTTTATAGGTTGAGGGCTAGGCAGAGGGGACAGATCGGAGACAAGAGACAGTGCACACACAACTAACCCTTGCGAGTATCTGTCAAAACTATTATCTGACATTCTGCCGCGTTCACAGGTGGCGCTGGAGGG
The DNA here is from genome assembly GCA_910589645.1 of Tinea semifulvella. Lineage (NCBI taxonomy): Eukaryota > Metazoa > Arthropoda > Insecta > Lepidoptera > Tineidae > Tinea > Tinea semifulvella. The sequence goes on along the minus strand of OU342595.1, from coordinate 7,342,538 downwards.
CTATAGTTGTAATATTTTTCATTTGTTGTTGCTTTTGTTAGTTGTATTGTGTATTTGTAAAATAACTTATACCTTTCTATTCGGATATTTTACGAATTCTTCTTCTTAGTTGTTTATTTTGCTTTTCAATGAAGTTTGTATGTAAGATACTTTTATCATTTAACTCTGTAACTGTAAGTATTACTTTTAGTCATAGTTCTCATTATTATTTTTTTAAAATATTGTTACTATTATTAATTAAATTTCTTAAACATATAATGTATTATAATTGAATGTAGTTTGACATGTTGTGGTCACCTGTTTCTGGGGTACCATTCACTAATTTTTTTTTTTACTGTTTGCTTCTATTGATAGAATTGGATTCAATGTGTACTCTGTTGGTGATCCTAATTAAATAAATAAAATAAAATAAAAAACTTTTTAATTTATTTTAGATTATTAGCGCCACTGAAATAAGGGAAACGAAATAGGAGAAACTGCCCCACCCTAACCTTAATTTTATAGGTGGGCGTAAATAAATGTTATTTTTTAAAACAGACATAAGATACTCTACAAAATTTTGCCAAAGGGTAAACAAACTTCGTTAAGAAGATATATCAAAGAAAATCGAGACCTTCCAAGATTTAACAGCACCTACGCAACATAAAAAAAAATGGGATAAAAATAGGAAGAATTGACTTACATACAAATAGTCAATTCATATTGACCCGGACACATAAAATGCGTTTATGTATACGTAAATAGCGTTATCATCCGGATTTGTCCGGCCCTTTAATTTGTGAATAAAAAATATACTATATATTGAACATATTTATATATGTTTAGGCATTTACTTTCCTAAAAAAAAAATATTTATATTTTTTTAAGTTAACATGGACCGCCTCCGTGGTCTAGTGGTAACAAACGTTGCCGTGAACTCGGGAGGTCGTGGGCTCGATTCCCAACGAGGGCAAGTTGTACATTGTATAATATGTCTCGGTCTGGATGTATAATATGTATATATTAACAAAAAAAAAAGTATCAACCATCTAGTTTCCCACAAGCCTCGTAGCTTACCACGGAAACTAGATGGCGTAGTGTGATCTGTCTGGAAATAATTATTTTATTTATATTTTATTATTATTTACAAGTATAGTAAGTATTATATATATATTCAAACATATAATATTGTATTATGCGTATTTATTTATATATATATATATATATTTAGGTATATATTTAATATTTATTTCTATAAGTTTATGTACAATTTTTAATTTAACACTGAATAATACAATTATGTTTGTCGTTCTCCCAACTGTTAGCGGTTAGCGAATAAGCTCTCGGCTATTACTTTATTTTATTGTGCAATAAATATTTTTTTACTTCACTTTACTTAAGTCATCGCGAGTAACTGCTATCATGTCTACCATACCACTAACTACTTGGGTCATGTTCACATTTTGTGACTTTAATATCCGGAATTTTATTTGCTTATTAGGTAAAGTAAAGTAAAGTATCATCACGAACGTTTCCCTTTCGGGGTGGTCAGAAACCACGCTTATAAATAAGCGCATTCACATTTAGCTAACTTTACTATGGGCCAATCATGACAAGTGGCAAGCTCGTCGATGTCTCCAGCGTACCAAACTCGACAAATATCACAAATAAATTAAATATTAATTAAATGGATTTATTTACATTAATAAATATTTTTGTGTCCCGACCAGGAATCGAACCCGGTACCTCCGAGTCTAAGTCCACGGACTTAACCGATAGACCACGGAGGCAGTTTATTAAAATTGCTTATTAATTCTGTTAAATTTAAGATAGGTAAATTATTTATTGCAGAATAAACAAAAACACATTTATGCCCGACTGCAACTCGAAAGCCGACAAAACGCAAAACCCCTGCTAATTTAAAACAAATTGACCCAATACTTCATCCGTATTCCTTTCTTAGTAACATGAGTTAGTTTAACGGCATTCGTAAATTCGCACTTACAATAATAATAGTTTAATAAGGGATGTGGACATATTTTTACACTAAAAATCATATTTTAACAAAATCATTAAAGATTGTCTGTGCACGAATGTGGCAGCTGATTAGCTGGTTAGCTGCAGCATTCGTTCACTTCAACTTCTTCCCACACACGCACCTACACTTTCACACCATCACTAATATTCACTCACGCACACGAGCATAATAATTAGATTCCATACTTGTATTCACTGCATCAATATTATTACCCAATATCAAGTTCAGTATTATTATTTTTTTATTGCAAATTTTTATGTTTTTTGTTTAAGTTAGTTATAGTTTATTATTATTTTCTTTTCTTAATATCTGTTTAAATTCATGATACATAACTTTACAAATAGTGGAACCTATGTTGGCTAAGGCAATTTTAATTTGTTTTTTTTAATGATCTGGGAATATAGCTGTAAGGTTTATCGTATAATACATAAATAAATAAAAGTGATCTAAGTGTCGGCAATAACTTGATATTTATCAATCAATTGTAACTATGAAAGACCGGTCCTCACATCTAAGTCAATGTAAATAAAACCGTAACAATCGGTATATTCGTACTTCGTTATCGAAATCAACGATTTATTAACAAAAAAAATCGTACAAAAAAGGCAAAATTTATTGTAGTCGCTTATGTGAAATAAAATTGCGACAATAAATGTCTGAAATTTTAACTTGTATGTGAATATTTTTCAGTATGTAACAGAAATATTTGTTTGTTAAATTCTATTTTATTTTCATTTGCATAAAATCCGACTATTGGTTTATGTATTTTCATAGATTTAAGGGAACAGTCATCATACACAAACTATATTACATAATGCCAGTAGGCATTCCTTACCAGCTAACCTTGGGGATCGAGTAAGGTGATAGGCAGGATGAAAAAAATAAGAAATATTTATTTATTTATTTAAATCTTTATTGCACAAAGTACAAAGGCGGACTTAATGCCGCTAGGCATTCTATGACAGTCAAACCTTCGGGACAACAAGAGCAATTAAACAATGAAAGGTAGGTGCAATTACAGGCTTAATTAGACAATATAATGACATATATAAATTAATACATACTTACATACACATAGACATACAAATAAATAATATTTACATATCTACATACTAATACTACATGCAAATACATACATATAAACTACACATAAAAACAATAATAATATACATACATATTAAATTAAATGTAATACTATCTATAACCATATCAAATACAAGTATAATTATCAGCAACGCCAGAACTAAACTAAGTTTATTATGACTTCATGTAGTGTGCATATACAAGTTTTTCAAAGATAGCCCTGCTCTGGGCCTGCCGGATGTTTATAGGCAACTGATTCCAGAGGTTTACGGCTACAACTGCAAAGGACTTTGAGACAAAAGAAGAATGGTGAGTGGGAATGGACAGAGTAGAATTAGAGGAAGAACGGAGAGTTTTGTCATGGGTAGCGCCAAGATAAGTGAAGCACTCTTTTAAGTAATTGGGGGTAGCGGGCTCATTAAGTATTGAGTATAACATGCAGAGTACTCTGCGATTCCTCCGAGGACGAATGGCTAACCACTTTAATTTGTTTCGAAAAGGTGATATGTGGTCGTATTTACGAAGACAAAATATAAACCTGATGCATGCGTTGAGTAGACGTTCCATTTTATTTAATAATTCTTCAGTGAGATCCACACAACACACGTCACCATAGTCGAGCAGAGGAAGCAACAGGGACTGTACCAAAGTTATTTTAGCTTTCATAGGCAAGAAATTTTTGAATTTGTTAAGAGAGTGCAGTGAAGAAAATATTTTACGACTAGTGTTGGCAGTCTGCGTGCCCCAGCTAAGATGAGAATCGAGGTGTATACCAAGGTTCTTAACCTCGCCGGAGAATGCAATTGGCACGCCATCATACCGAACAAGGTCAATCGTGCTCATATCTACTTTAGATAGTAGTCGAGAGCTACCAATGATAATTGATTGACACTTATTCGGGTTGACAGCGACGCCAAACCGCGATGACCAAGAGTAAACATTAATGAAAAATATTAATGATACAGTTAATAAGTTACTTTACTAATTATAATATACTACACATTATACCTACACACATAGCCTTCTCCTTCCTCTTTTCGACTATGGTGACGTATGTAGCGTCGATCTCTCAGAGGTGTTGCTTAATAAAATGGATCGCTTGCTTAACTCTAGCATACGCTTTATCTTCTGTTTACGCAAATACGATCACATCTCTGAGTATCGACCTAAGTTGAAGTGGCTGCCAATTCGTTGTCGTAGAAATCTACGAATTCTTTGTCTGCTTTTCTCTATACTGAATGAGCCTGCGACACCGAAATACCTCAAGAGCAAATTTGCTTATCTCTTTTCTCTTCATGACAGGTCGTTGCGATCATCGCATCACTCTACCCTTGCTATTCCCTCTCATCACACTAGTTTTATGTTCAACTCCTTTGCAGTTGTTACCGCAAATCTGTGGGACACCTACCCTTAGATATCTGACAGGCGCCAAATCGAACATTGTTTAAAAAGATGGTTTTCACACACTTCTTAAATAGATCCCAACAACTGTAAGTATGTATATATTAAGTATTATTAGTATATTAGTGTTTAGTATATTAATATTATTTACTAGTAAGTAGTTTAGTTTTAGTAGTATTTTAATTTCTCCCTTATATTATGTTCTATAATTTGCGCGAACCTTCCACATACAATGTTCGTAATGTCCCTAAGGTTGACCGAGTAAGAATGTCTAGCGGCATCCTTTGTACAAACATACATAAACCATACATACAATTATACATACAAGTACATCATATACATTATAACTTAAATAAATACACAGTTATTTAAATAGTGTTTTATTCTGTTTCTCCAGAAACGATGTGGGTGTGGTGTGGTGTGTGACAAATTTGAACCTAAGTATACTAAATTAATTACAATAAGAAGACATATAAGCCAGCTAAAAATTAAATTACAGCCATTTTAGAAATATCGTTCATCATTACACCCCCTAGAACATAGCGTCCTAGACCTCCACTGCTGGAGATGGGCCTTCCAGAACATACATCTGGAGAATTTGGCCTACACTCGCCACGCTGGCCAGACGGCTTAGCGATGATATGATGTAAATTTATGACAATTTATTAACGATTTCACAAGTTGGTATTAGTGAAACCGGGACCGACGGCTTAACGTGCTCTCCGAGGCACGGGATCGGTGGTGTTGTAAATCTATGACAAATGTACGTAAGAAAAGTGTATTTCTCATTGGTACATGCCGGGTGGGTTTGAACCAGTGTTGCCAGACGTCCCGATTTTGGCGGGACGTCCCGATCTTTTAATAAAAATTAAATGTCACAATGACAGGCTCAGTCCCGCTTTTCGGGGATAACCCGAACGTGCGCGAAGCGTGCTGAGGAAGCGTGGGCGGTTGGCACAAACAAATGTGTACTGGCCGCCCGTCCGACGCGTAATGAAGATAAGAGGGCGGGAGAGAGAGGGGTGAAAGTGAAACTTCTGATTATATGCGTTTTTTTACATAGTCCCGCTTTCGACGAAAGAATCCCGCTGTTTTCACTCAAAAAGTTCCAAAATCCCGATTTGGCAAAAAAAAAAACTGGCAACGCTAGTTTGAACCGACCTTTGTAGGATTTAAGGAACGCGTTCTTACAACCGAGCCACCACCGCGCCTTATATTTAGAATTACTAGAACTCTATGACAAATGTACGTAAGAAAATATTTTTTCTAATTGGTAAGCTCTGGGATTCAAACCGCGACATTTTTTAACCACCATCACTTCTAATTTATTATTTTACAACATACCTACTTGAACAAGCTGTTTGAACTGGCCGACAATTTATTTTATATTTTTCCAAATCTAATTTGCAATATTGCAATAGCTAAAATATTTATTTGTTACTGAAACTAAATATTGAGCTAGACTAATATAATAAATTGTGCTAAAATCGACTTAATAATTGAATAGATCATCGCAAAATCATTTTTTTTACAATGATGCCAACGGAACAATGAAAAATGTTTATTGTGATAACTCTGTGAAGTTCGTTTTTCTGTGTGTGTGTTTGTGTGGTTATGTTTTGTGAGTGAGAAGCGGCCAGGGTGCTGGAAAGAGTCATGCTGGCCAGAACCGGACGAGGCCGTATGCTCTCCATCATTTTCAGCACCTTGCTTCTTGGGCGAGCTATCGCAGGTAAGTCACATTATAATTTTAATTATTTCTGAAGTACAGGTTAACATACCTACTTGTATATATAAAACTAACGATGGGGTATTTTTTAACTGCCTCCGTGGTCTAGCGGTTAAGTCCGTGGATTTAGACTCGGAGGTACCGGGTTCGATTCCTGGTCGGGACGCAAAAATATTTATTAATGTAAATAATAATAATAATAAATTAATATTTCCAGACAGGTCACACAGCGCCATCTAGTTTCCGTGGTAAGCTACGAGGCTTGTGTTACGGAAACTAGATGGTTGATAAACTACATATTATACTTTTTTTTGTAAATATATACATATAAACACCCAGACCGAGACAAATTATACAATGTACAACTTGCCCCCGGTGGGAATCGAACCCACGACCTCCCGAATTCACGGCAACGTTTGTTACCACTAGACCACGGAGGCGGTCTAAATAATATTTAATTTATTTGTCGAGTTTGGTACGCTGGAGACATCGACGAGCTTGCCACTTGTCATGATTGGCCTATATATAGTAAAGTTAACTAAATGTGAATCCGCTTATTTATAAGTGTGGTTTCTGACCACCCCGAAACGGAAACGGTCGTGATGATATATTTTATATATTTATATTTACGGGGTATTTTTAAGCTATGTCCACACCAGTGCGCTTTCATCATTATGCAATTGTGCAAGCCCTTAAACTATTTAGACGACAGTGCTTGCTCAACGATGGTTTCAAGTGCAACACTCCGAGCGTTTTAGCAAATGAAATGCCTTTACGAGTATATAGTATTATACAGGGTGGGTTTTAATATTCATATTCATATTTCGTGATAATAAAATAAAACAACTTTAATTAAACAAGTTCGAATGGTTTGCCAAACTATTTGTATACAAAGCGGATACCGAATTACAATGAAAACTTTACTTTGGGTCTTTGTACCGAAAACCAGAAAGCCAGGGGGTCTATTCTTGAAAGTAATAGAAGTGACAATTTTTAATACAAGTCACTTACAAAAAACACTACAAGTATTCTTTAAAAAATCGTGCAAGAATCATGCATATAAAATTATTGCCTAATTTATTTATTATTTATTCACATTAACAGGTTCCAATTAGTACATATCAAGCACTTATTTACACTAATTTATAAGGTCGGAATCGCAACGCAAGGGCAGGGGACAGCATACAAAGTACCGTAGTACTAAAATAATGGTTATAGATAGTATTACATTTACTTATATGTATGAACTATTAGTATGTAAATATTATTTATTTGGATAAGCATATATTAATTTATATATGTCATTATATTATTTAATTAAGCTTGTAATTGCACTTACCTTGATTGTTTGATTGTTTTTGTTGTCCCCAAGGTTTGACATTCATAGAATGCCTAATTAAGTCCTCTTTTGTACTTTGTGCCATAAAGATTTAAAATGAAATATATATTTTTTAATTTAAAAGAAATAAAAATAAAATCAATCATTTATTTATTTTTAAATACATATAAGTTATTAAATAACAAGTTACAACGTTACCCACTTTCCGTAAAATGTGTGCAGCATGGCTGCTTGTGAAGCAGGCTGGGGCAGCTCCCGTCTAGGTTTCTGTTTTTTATTTATTTATTTATGTTCATGGTGTTTTTTTTTTATTTTTTTTTTTTTTTTTTATTTTGTTTCATTATTGTTTTATAACTTTTATTTATATTACTGTTCCACTAAATTTAAATGTCGGCTATGGTATAACAACAGAGGTTGTTGGAACCTGCTTCCAACACCATTTTCTGAACCATAGACCCTTTTGTCATTATATCTTTGTTTTATTTTTTAACTATATTTTGCATTTTTATTAACTATTTTTGTGACAAATAAAAACTGATTTTTTTTAATTTTATTTGTAAATAGCCCGCCAAACTGTAACCACAGTTTGTTGCATTTATTCATTACAGTAACCTAGAAAATAGCGTTCTAGACTTCCACTGTTGAAGATAGACCTTCCAAAACATATATCGGGGAATTTGGCCCACACTCGCTACGCTGGCCAGATGGGTTGACGAGGATCTAATGTATTTTTATAGACAATTTATTAACAAAATCTAACCTAAAAAAATAATAATAAACATAGAAAATAAAAATTAAATACTTACAAAAAAAAATTGCTCCTCCAAATCACTGTCTTGTGGCATGGTGCCCAATACACTAGCAGCATTTCCCCTTTGAATGATGATACTTAATTTGTGGGAGAATAAACTGCCAACCCTATTGTCACCAGAGACGTCAATAAGCCTTGGAACAATTTCTTTATAAAATGCTTTAAGTTCCGATCCCCACGGGCCCATCGTTTCTACAGCAAAGGTCGAAAAAAAGTAACTATTGCAAATAGTTTTATATTTTCGACGCTTGCTGATCTGAGCTTGTTCCGCTGCAACACCAGCTCTAACAGAAGTTCCTTGAAGGTGAGAAGGGGCTAGGGAATCCCAACAGGTAAAATCCCATACCAGGGATTGACCCAGGAACGAATGTCATTCCGTCTGGACGCTTGCCATCGTCTCGACTCAGACCGGTTGGTTCTAAAATAGATGGGATCGAGACAACTGCAAGCGTCCTACGAATGATTTATTAATGATTCCACAAGTTGGTATTATAGTGGAACCGCGACCGATGGTTGTAAATCTATGACAAATGTATGTAAGAAAAGTATATTTCTCATTGGTACATGCCGGGGGTTTGAACCGACCTTTGTAAGATTTTAAGAAAAGCGTTCTTATAACCGAGCTACCACCGCTCATATATATAAATAAATACATACTGTAAAAATAGTTGTCTACCCAAAAATATACCTCTCTAAGAATATATAACTATATAATAAAGATTGAAATTGATTATCAACTCGTTCTCAGCTCTACCATATTCGAGAATAGAGCTCCATTTATCTAGGTTCTAGGTTCTCCGACGAAAAGGATCAAGAATTAAATTTTGTTACTCCAACTTCATACAACTTCGCTCCTGATATTTTACAAACTTTCACCTACGTGAAACATAGGTAAAGTTAGTAATTTAATCTGACATTGCAACCAAAAAAGCTTGGCGAGGGTCTGATGTATAGTAGGCTGTCAGATAATGTCTAGCGGCATTAAGTCCACCCCTAGTATAACGTGCAATTAAATTTTAAATAAATAAATATCATCATCATCATCATCATCATCAGCCTGTGTCTCTCCACTGCTGGATATAGGCCTCCCCCAAGGCTCGCCACTTCACACGATCTCCTGCCACTCTCATCCAACCCCCACCAGCGACCTTCCTTAGGTCATCTGTCCATCTAGCGGGGGGTCGACCCACTCTGCGTCTTCCCGTACGTGGTCTCCACTCCAGAACTCGTCTACTCCATCGTTCATCGGTTCTACGACATACATGTCCAGCCCATTGCCACTTCAGCTTACTAATTTTGAAGGCTATATCGGTAACTTTGGTTCTCCGACGGATTTCCACGTTTCTAACTTTATCCATCAGAGAAATACCAAGCATAGCTCTCTCCATAGCCCGCTGAGCGACCTTGAATTTGTGGACGAGACACACAATAAATATATTTAATTTAAATATTTAAATGGCAAGCGGCCTGATAGAATGACATTGGTTCCATGGAGGATAGGTTTGCCTTTAGTGTGGGATGCCACCTGTGTGGACACCCTGGCACCTTCCCACTTGTCCTTGACCTCTAAGGACCCAGGCGCTGCTGCAATACAAGCAGAGAACCTCAAGAGGCGGAAATACACTCAGCTTATTGGGAGATGTGTTTTTGCGCCGTTTGGAGTTGAAACTCTCGGGCCGTGGGGACCAAGTGCACATGAAATTTTCAAGGCGTTGTCAAAACAGCTCGTCAACAACTCCGGAGACAAAAGGGCTGGGCAATATTTGGGCCAAAGGATCAGTATTGCCATTCAACGTGGCAATGCTGCCAGTATCCTTGGTGCTTTGCCCATTGGCAGCGATTTGGAGCAAGTTTTTTATTTATTTATTTATTTTTGTTTTTTCTTCATTTTAGGTTTTAGTCGTATTTTTATTTATTAATTAGGTTTATTTTTATTAATAGTCATTTATGTTTTAAAATGTAAGTTTTTAGTTTATTAATAATTTATTTCATTTTTTTAAATCATTGTACCTTTGATAAAAACTTAATATATTTAATTAAAAAAATCATTTGAGTTTCCAAGAAATATGTAATTGGTAGATCGCACAAGGTTTCGTCAGTAAACAGTAGATCTTGGGTCACGTCAAGATGGCCACCCCTGCTGTATCTGGACATCAAATAAAGTTAAACTTTTTAAACTTTCGCGCATATTCATAATAGTTTTTTTAAATAATTTTAACGGGTCTTTACGCGATTTACCTTAGAGACATATTTCTCCCGACGTTTCAGCCAAGTTGCATTGGCCGTGGTCACGGGTCGACTGAAGCTATGCGGTGTAGTCTCGTACATACTGGGCGGCAGATGTAAACCTACCCACTTATCACTTTTAAAAGTTTTTAGAAATCACGACACACGACACTTACAATATCCTTGGCGACACCGGGCGATTTTTCCCGGCGTCGAAACCTATTGATTACTGGATTCCACGATGAAGATAGCTTATAACCCCCCTCTCGATTGAAATTTTTGTGTTTCTTTATTTCGATCGCTTCACGTACTATTCTAGGGTAATAGTGCCGATCGGTGGAAAGTATCTTTGGGTCATGCAGCTCAATCCAATGGTTTGTGCCACTATCCATTAGGTGTTCTGTGTGTGTGGGTGTGTCTCCGACGAAGAACGAAGGGCATTACAGCAACTTCGCAGGAACGAAAATATTTTGGTACTAAAAGCCGATAAAGGTAACGCAACCGTGATTATGAACACCAAAGACTACGATGATAAGATGCTAAATATGTTGAGCGACAAAAACGTGTATAAGCAAGTTTCATATGACCCCACTGCTCGAGTGACACGTCGTATAAGAGCCCTAATAAAAGAACATGAGGACTGGTTTACTAATGATGAGTTTTTCCACCTATTCAAACCAAAAATCGTGCAACCACCGAAACTTTACGGCCTGCCCAAGATACACAAAGCCAGTATTCCTTTAAGACCAATCGTAAGTCAAATATCGTCTCCTACTTACGATTTAGCAAAATATGTTTCGGCGGCGCTACAACCATTGGTGGGAAAGACGCAGTCTTATGTGAAGGATTCCCGTCATTTTGTTAGCATACTGCAGGACTTAAAATTTGAACCAGACGATATCATGGTGAGTTTTGACGTAGATTCCCTTTTTACAAACGTTCCGATAAACGAGTGCCTAGATATCGTCAAGGAAAAACTACTAGACTTGCAGATGCCCAAATTTTATGCTGACCTTCTCAAAGATTGTTTGGATGGAAATTATTTTCTCTTCCGAGGCCAATATTACCTCCAAATAGATGGTGTTGCCATGGGCAGTCCAGTGGCCCCATTTTTAGCCAATATTTGGATGGAGCACCTTGAAAACATTATTTTTCAACATGATATCTCTTGTATAAAGATCTGGAAGAGATATGTGGACGACGTGTTTTGTGTCATCAAGGGAAACAAACCGGAAGTAGAGGAATTCCTAAACTATCTAAACTCTCTTCACTCCACAATAAAATTCACATATGAAATGGAGAAAGATAGGCAGTTAGCTTTTTTGGATGTAAAAGTGATGGTGAGACCTGATGGCTCGCTGGCTCACACTGTATATCGAAAACCAACGCACACAGACCGATATCTACACGCCACTTCACATCATTATCCATGCCACCTGAGATCTGTTGTGACCTCATTGATCAACAGGGCTTATGATCTCTGTGACCCAAAACATTTGGAACAGGAATTGTCACATGTTAAAACAGTGCTAAAACGCAATGGATATGGTGTGGGTCCGAGGTTGCTGCGACAGAAAAACAAGGAGAGATATCCACAGGTCAATCGGCTGCCCGCGTTCTTACCATATGTGAAAGGAGTAACGGATAAAATTGGTACAGCTTTCAAAAAGTTATCTATCAATGCTGTGTACACCCCATTCTCCAAAGTAGCAAAACACGTACGCACCCCAAAGGATGTCATTCCTTTCCAAACGCCTGGCGTGTATAAAGTGGACTGCAGCTGTGGGAGTTCATATATTGGCCAAACTAAGCGCACAATAGCTGAGAGGGTCAAGGAACATATAGCAGCTGTAAAAAACTGCCAATTAAACAAGTCAGCAATAGCAGAACACCTAATGGATAGTGGCACAAACCATTGGATTGAGCTGCATGACCCAAAGATACTTTCCACCGATCGGCACTATTACCCTAGAATAGTACGTGAAGCGATCGAAATAAAGAAACACAAAAATTTCAATCGAGAGGGGGGTTATAAGCTATCTTCATCGTGGAATCCAGTAATCAATAGGTTTCGACGCCGGGAAAAATCGCCCGGTGTCGCCAAGGATATTGTAAGTGTCGTGTGTCGTGATTTCTAAAAACTTTTAAAAGTGATAAGTGGGTAGGTTTACATCTGCCGCCCAGTATGTACGAGACTACACCGCATAGCTTCAGTCGACCCGTGACCACGGCCAATGCAACTTGGCTGAAACGTCGGGAGAAATATGTCTCTAAGGTAAATCGCGTAAAGACCCGTTAAAATTATTTAAAAAAACTATTATCAAATAAAGTATTGTAAAAGTTTTAAAAAATATTAACTATCGTGTATAATATTTAATAATTCAATACCTACCAAGGTAGACATGAAACTGTGTTGTTAACCGTAATTTTATTGTCCCTAGTAATTTATTGACCAGTAAAATAAAAGTTAACCTTACAAGGCCACTGTATAAGGCTCAGCGTTCACTAACTGAACGACACATTACATTTTAAATTTAACAAACCCTATCAAAATAAAAAAAATATTACAATGTTTAAATGATGTATGTTTGAAGTGTATTCATAAATTAGTTACAACCTGCCAATAATTTCTCACCATCCCAAAGGTTAGATATCAAAAAATACCTAATTTTAAGTTTTAGTGCAATAAAAAAAAAGTGTAACATCACGACCGTTTCCCTTTCGGGGTGGTCAGAAACCACGCTAATAAATAAGCGGATTTACATTTAGCCAACTTTATTATAGGCCAATCATGACAAGTGGCAAGCTCGTCGATGTCTCCAAACGAGAAATATCACAAATAAATTAAATGTATTTATTTACATTAATATTGCAAGTATGCAAAAAAAAAGTGATTTATTTATTTATTACGAAACCAACAACGTAAAAATATTCTTAATAATCTCCTCCTCCTTAGTCGGTACCCCACTGTTGGGGATCGTGACTCCGTCGCAGTCCATCCACTAGCCGTTTCCAGTGGCTACGGTCCTCGGCGCAGTGGATGGCTTGGTGTACTGGGATGTTTAGGTGGTCAGTCACCTGACTGGACCATCGTTTGGGGTTTCTTCCTCTTGTTCATTTACCGTCTACTTTTCCCGTTACTAAGAGTTTTTCCAGATTGTCGGTGCCTCTTCTAGCAATGTGGCCAAAATATTGCAGAATTCGGGTAAAGCAGACGGCAGAAAGTCTCTGTACCTTAGCAAGTTTGAGCTCTTCGAGCACGGAAACGTTAGTGTGTCGTGCGGTCCAATGAATATTAAGCAAACGACGCCAGCACCACATCTCAAATGCATCAATTCTTGCCCTATCTGCGGCTTTTATAGTCCACATCTCTGAACCGTACAAGAATATGGAGAATACGAGCGTTCTGACAATGTGGATTTTTGTCTTCCTGGATATGTTGTTATCTCTCCATATTTGTAATAATATTCTTAATAATAGTATGGTACAATTTATGGAGCAATGTCAATTAAAGGTTTCGCTATATAAACATAGTACGTAGTGAAGATTATTTCGTATTGTTGCGTCAGTAAGCGCTTGTCCTAATAATGCCTAAAGATAGAACTCTATAAACAAAACAATAGCTATGATAGTTAATAATACACGAAACGTTTGGTAATTGTGAGTTTTACTGTTTATTTTGCGTTATTACAGTGTAAAACTTGACTAAAGAGTACTTTAGCCCATATCTATAGATTTACCGTACACGTGTGTGGACAAGAGTGTGTGCAGAATATTTTTAATTTTATTTTTATATTTGCACGGCCGCCTGATGGTAAGTGGCGCACAAGGTCCATGAATGTTAACAACTGGAATCAGACTCGCATTACTGACATCAGTTCCTAATACTAAGCCGACTGGACTAGGCATGACGCCATTTCGAGCCTGATCCCGAAACGTGTGAATACACTTTATTGGGTTTATCGGCACGAACGGTGGATAACTTCCGCGCCCCAGCAGACTGCAAAATTACCACCAACAGTCTGCCTACAACCTATTTGAAACTTTTTTTTTTTTAAATGATAGTTTTAATTTTGCGTTATTACAATAAAAAACTTGACGAATAACTAACATAATACTATATATATCTATAGCCGGGTTGCCGAGTGCCGGGTTTATCGTGTGAAGAGAAGAGAGGAGAATAATTATAAAAAAGTATCATCACTTATAAAGAAGCAGATTCATATTCATCCAAATAATAAATATAAATATATTTATAATTATATTTATAAGTTTCAATTAATAATATTATAGCCCCTAAAACTCCACTGTTGAACATGGACCTTCCAGAACATATATCTGGAGAATTTATTAATTAACGATTCCACAAGTTGTTATTAGTGGAACCGAGACCGACGGCTTTACTTTTCTCCGAGGCACGGAAACGGTGGTGTTGTAATTTTTTTTTTTTTATATACTAGCACGACATGTGACCTAGGGCCCACCTGATGGTAAGTGGCGCGCAAGGTCCACGAATGTTAGCAACTGAAGTCTGCCTTATAACTGTCATTAGTCCCTAACACTATGCCGGCTTGACTAAATGCTTTTTCACACTTCGCTTGAAGGACTCCAAGTTATAGGAAAGTGGAAACACATCTATTACAAATGTACGTGAGAAAAGTGTATGTCTAAAAAAGGAGGCCATCTTTTTGACGATCCACCATTCTAAATATTAACATTAAGTAATAGACGATTTTTTAGTTTACAAAATAAATTTCCTCAATAAATAATTTAGCGAAGATTGAAGCTATGAATATTAAAATAGCTACAATATTACGTTTCAATATTCGTAGCAAGAACCTGCGCCCTCGTAGCTGACTACGAAATTATTACTGCAGCAGCCGAATTCTCGTTCTTTCGCCGCTAACGTGAACATTCTGAATAAACTAAACTGCCGTTAAAAGCTGAAATAACCCTTGCTCAAATCATTTTTCTTCCTCTTCTTGACTATGGTGACGTTTCTCAATATAGCTTTATATCCAAATCTTTTGCAGTTGTTGCCGCAAACTTGTACAACAACCTACCTGTAGATATTCGACAAGCCCTAAACAGGTCACTATTGAAATTCAAAATCGTTTATTGCACAGAATACAGGTAGATATAGGATAATACAATTTTACAGTTCAGCTGTATCCTACCATAGTGGTATGCTAATAATAGTATATGTCAAATTACAACTAAAATTATATTTGTCAACACTTATAATGTAAAAATTCTTGGATACTATAAAAACATTGTTCTTTTAACCATTTAATTAACAGCTTCTTAAATTTAATTATTGATGTCAATTGTTTTAAATCTATAGGCAAACCGTTAAATATTTTAATACACATTTGGTGACTATTTTTAGAAACATTGGTAAGTTTTGTGGCAGGTTTCCATAAATTGTATTTATATTGAGTCCGAACATTTGTTCGCCCGTCCTCGTTGACAGGCCGAAAAAGACTCGGGTAGTTTTTAATAAACATACATGCGTCTAAAATATACAGACACGGTAATGTTAAAATATTATAGTCACGTAAGTATGGTCTACAGGAGTCGCGCTGTCCGAGATTAAAAATTGCACGGATGCATTTTTTTTGGATTATAAACAGCGTATCTATCTACAGAGTTCCCCCAAATTTTCAAAGCAACTTACATAATTATTTCTCTCTCTATTTCGTATTTATCACCGTACAAAAGTTTGTTTTTCAGATAATGATTATTATCATTAAAAAATACCTTTTTTAATTCTACCTGAAGCCTAAAATAATATTTTCTCTTTTGACAATTACACGCGCTATAGTAATAATAACATTAGTATTATCAATAAATATTAAAACTACATTTTTTTTTATTATTGTACACAGCACAAGTAGTATGAATGCTAGAAAAACCAAGGTACTAGTGTTTGAAAGAAGAAGGATGACAACCGTGACGATAAACATTGATGATGAAACTGTAAAACAAGTAAATGAAATTATATATCTGGGCAGTGTTATTACTGCGGATGGGAAGTATGATAGGGATGTTGAAAGAAGAGTGAACGCGGGAAATAGTGTCAACGGTGCCCTGGGGTCACTGATCGCCAGTTGGAATGTCAGTGACAAAGCCGACTCGCCATACACAATGCTGGTACCAACACTTGTTATGTATGGAAGCGAGACGTAGATATGACACAATACGTATGAGAGTAGAGTTAATGCAGTAGAAATAAGATCGTTGCGTCGGATATGCGGCGTCACTTTGACGGACCACATACGTAATGACGAAATACGAAAAAGGGTAGGTATAAAAGAAAGCATATTGACAAAAATAAGGAAAGGCATGCTTCGATGGTTCGGGCATGATGAAAGAATGAATGAAGAGAGATTGACGAACCAGATATATAATGCGAAAGTTGTGGGTAAAAGAGACCCTGGCAGACAGAGACTCACATATTACGACCAAATTAATAAAACAATAGCTGAAGGTGCGCTGAAAAGCCATCGAAACAAAAGGGCATGTATGAAGAGGTTTATGAATGTCGAAGAAGCGAAAGAGGTATGTCGTGACCGTGACAAGTGGCGCTCAATTGTCTCTGCCTACCCCGCAAGGGATTTTGCGTGAAGATATGTATGTATGTATGTACAAGTAGTACAAAAATAGCCCAAATTTTCGTTTACATTTAATTAATTAGACACAAAGATCAGAACAAAAAGCCAAAAATATACTCTTGTAAGAATCATTAACAGGATAACAATAGTTAATAAAATGTAGGTATAAAAAATAAAGGTAAAATTATATCCAATAACACCAGGGTAAATTAACAGTTTAAAACTCAGAGTCTAGTCATTAGTGTTCCATGTTGAACAAAACATTACAGCTCTATTCTTGAAGGTTTTATTTTGGAACGTATTGATTTTTATTATTTTTAACATTAGTTATATATTATTATGTTATAGAACAGAAACTTTTTGTAGTATTTATGTGTGTATATGTTTGTATATATATTTATTTATTTGAAACTTTATTGCACTTAAATATACAAAGGCGTGACCTAATGTCGTTCAATTTAAGCAGAACAATAAATATTAAATTCACAAATGATAGATTATCTTTATATTTGATTAAAGCCCCTATAAAACAGCGTCCTAGAACTCCACTATTGGAAATGGGCCTTCTAAAACATATATCTGGAGAATTTGGCCTACACTCGCTACGTTTTGGCCAGGCGGGTTGGCGAGGATCTGATGTCAATTTAGAATGACAATTTATTACAATTCCACAAGTTGGTATTGGTGGAACCGGGACCGACGGCTTAACGTGCTCTCCGAGGCACAGGAACGGTGGTGTTGTAAATCTATGACAATGTACGAAAAAAAATGTATTTCTCATTGGTACATGCCAATAGACTTACAACCGAGCCACCACCGCGCCCTATCTTTATATATATATATATATTTACTATATATACTATAATAAGTATTTATGTAGTTTATTAGTTAGAATTGCACTCCACATATTTGAACTGTCTCACTCTCTCAAAGGTTAGCTGGATGAAAAAGCCGTTATGGCATTAAGTTCGCCTTTGTACATTATTTTAAGTAAAGTACAATAAAATATATTAATAATAATAATATCTAAAATAAGGTTTATATTTTGTAAAATAGTAATATTTGTATCAAGAATTAGGCCTTTTGGTCATTAAAGTTTGTTTTGGGGAACAGTATCGGTCTAAAACTGTGGCCTCGGTTAGTTCGTGGGAGCTCATTTACAGTTAATTTTCCCAAGAGTGCAAGTTATTAGCGGTTTAACAATTTTACTATATGTATGTTAATTTATTATTATTTATTACGTAGGTCTTGTTTCAAGCGGTGTTATTTTTGTATAAATATCACCATGGCAAGCTTACGATATTAGTTCTCTTTGAAAGTAAAAATTGGCATTTGACATTATTGCAAATGGCGCATACTTTCAACGAGAACAACAAATAGGTGATAGGCGGACTGATGGTATTAATTTGCTCAGTCAGGCGGGGCGAGAAATTATCCACCGTTCATCCTGTAAAGTGTATTCACACGTTTAGGGATCAGGCCGTCATGCCCAGTCAAGCCGGCATAGTGTTAGAGACTGATTTCAGTCTTAAGTATCTGATTCCAGTTGCCAACATTCTTGGACCGTGCGCGCCACTTACCTTCAGGTGCGCGCATGGTCACATGTAGTGCTAGTATTTATAAAATAAAAAATCTGTATTACAATAACTCAATCTGACTCTTTCGCAGTTGTTGCAGTAAATCTTTGAAAAAATTTGCCGATCAATATTCGGCAAGCATCCAACAGACTAATATTCAAAAGATTGGTATACTTACATTACTTGAACAGCTTCCAATTGCGAGTATAAGTGGATGGTGTATGTACTATAAGTATGTAGTATATATATATATATATATATATATTATATTATTCAATAATAAAATTTTAGGTTACGGTGCAGAGAAGTTTTCCTAAACATATCGCCACACATACAGAGCCTAATTAAGTAGGTAGAGAGAGAGGTCGACGATCGCGTGAACGTTGGCTTACGTAATTCTTTCTCTCTCTAATTTCGTCTCTCGGCTGTGGGCGAGATTAATTGTATATATATATATATATATATACAATTACATATATACAAGCTATATTTATCAATAATATATATATATATATATATATACATATTATTGATAAATATAGCTTTATTATTTAATAATGATCAGTCTTAAATACGTCTTCGCACCTACTCCTCGATCTAAGTTATACTTTTTATTGTCCCATTGTGCATTAAGCCCGCCTCTTGTACATAGTGCAATAAAGTTTTAAATAAATAAAAACTAAATTTAACTAAAAAAGCGTGTTCTACCGGCTATACTATATACTATACTATGGTGAGTGCTCCGAAGAACTCTTTAACCTAATCCCTAAACCACACGCACAGGTCAGAATATGCACCCACATACCGTAGTCACCATTCCTTCGCGTACCTATAAATTTGGGGACTCATACATCTGTCGTACGATAAAGATGTGGTATGCTCTTCCAGCCTCTGTGTTTTCACTTTCCTATAACTTGGAGTCCTTCAAGCGAAGTGTGAAAAAGCATCTAGTCAAGCCGGCATAGTGTTAGGGACTGATGGCAGTTATGAGTGTCTGACATTCATAGACCTTGCGCGCCACTTACCATCAGGTGGGCCCAAGGTCACATTTGCTGGTATAAAAAAAAAAAAATGTTCTGAGAAAAAACTGTCAGCGCTATTGTCACCAAAGAGGTGTCAATGAGCATTGAACAATTTCTTTCAATCATCATGAATTTATTCCTTTCGGGATGGTCAGAAACCACTCCTTAGAATCGGCTGTGTGATAATTTACTTTTACATTTCTACTAGATAAGTAAAAGTCAAAACCTAATACATTGTATTGAATCTTATTAAAGTTTAAGAATTCACTTTATGGCGCTCCCTCAAGATAAACTTGACGGTATCCGCCCACTGAAGATGTTCGTAGTCTGCAACAACTTTTATGTACGACTGCATACGCTGTTTACAACCTCAGGTATATCCAACCAAAATAAAAAGATATCATCATTCATCATTACAGCCCCTAGAACACAGCGTCCTAGACCTCCACTGCTGGAGATGGGCCTCCAGAACATATATCTGGAGAACTTGGCCTACACTCGCCACGCATGGCCAGACAGCTTGGCGAGGATGTGATGTCAATTTTTATGACAATTTATTAACAATTCCACAAGTTGGTATTAGTGGAACCGGGACCGACGGCTTAACGTGCTCTCCGAGGCGAACGTGTTGTAAATCTATGACAAATGTTCATAAGAAAAGTGTATTTCTCATTGGTACTTGCCGGTTGGGTTTGAATCGACCTTTGTAGGATTTAAAGAACGCGTTCTTCCAACCGAGCCACCACCGCGCATCTTACATTAAAACTTATAAATAACTTAATTCTCAATATAATATAACTTTTAATTCCTCTCACAAAAAGGGCCATAGAATTAATTTATATTTAATGAACGCTGCCATTCATTCATATTCAAATCAACAAACAATAGAACGCTATTCAAATTGAACGTGAATTTTTAACGCTCTCATATCCTTGAATATATGAAAATGAATTATGCTTCTTCTAAAATCGTATAATTTGTGACGTAGGTACGCGTTACGTAAAACAATAATCAGACCGACTAATTATGCACCATGTATTTCTACATTGTTAATTACTTTATTGTACCTATGTAAAGGTATGTATACGTGGAATTTGATAAAGAGCAAATATATTTATATTATAATCCAGAATAAAATTAAAGAACTACTCGTACATATTAATTATTTTTATTATTCAATAATAAAATTTTAGGTTACGGTGCAGAGAAGTTTTCCTAAACATATCGCCACACATACAGAGCCTAATTAGGTAGGTAGAGAGAGAGGTCGACGATCGCGTGAACGTTGGCTTACGTAATTTCGTCTCTCGGCTGTGGGCGAGATCAATTGTACGTAGTTACGCAAAAAATATCCAATTTTTAGTTGGATTAGTCCAACATAATATGATACATTAGTACCTCATTGGCATTTATTAATAATTGTGGATTGGATCCTTCTTGCATAACTACGTCCATTTAATAATAACACTTCCTAGCCTTTAAGTTTGTATCACGATCGATATCGCGATTTTCAGATGCGAATAAGGCCGCATATGAAAATCGCCATGCAGAAGTGTTTTATTTTTTGAGTAATGATTTTTCCCTTAATAAAAAAGTGACTCCTAGATTCCTGCGACAGCGAATTGGCAGCCACTTCAACCTACAACGATACTCGGAGATGGGATTATATTTACGTAAGCAATAGATAAACTGGATACATGCATTTAGCAAACGGTTCATCTTGTTGAGCAACATCTCCGAATGTGTGTGACTGTGGTGTCGCTGTGTTGATTTGTTCATATAATTGTATTATTTTTGTTTAGATCATACAGTTTGCATCTGTAAATACTTGCGATATTCATTTTTGTCGTTTTCTGTGGTTTACTGTTTTTGTCATTGTACTACTAAGTTTTTGTGTTTTAGTAAACGATTTTACCTACCTTTTGAATGCAATGCTGGTCTGTAAGTAACATGTTTACTAAACTAACAAGATACCTTCTAGATTGTATATTGTATAACATTTTATTAACATGTTGTTGACTTGCTTAATTAAATAATAAATAAAATATTTCCAGACAGGTCACACAGCGCCATCTAGTTTCCGTGGTAAGCTACGAGGCTTGTGTTACGGAAACTAGATGGTTGATAAACTACATATTATACTTTTTTTTTGTAAATATATACATATTATACATATAAACACCCAGACCGAGACAAATTATACAATGTACAACTTGCCCCCGATGGGAATCGAACCCACGACCTCCCGAGTTCACGGCAACGTTTGTTACCACTAGACCACGGAGGCGGTCAAAATAAATAAATAAATATCAATGCTGCACAGGTCACCATAGTCTAGGAGAGGAAGGAGAAGGCTTTGGACGATGGTTATTTTAGCTTTTTATAGCAGAATGTTTTAAAGATTATTTAGAGAGTTCAAAGAAGAAAATATTTTACCACTGGTTCTGGTTCACAATTATATATGAATCCTATTTTCATTTTACGATCTTACAAAAGATATGATCAGGAACGTATTTAAGTTCCAGCTTTACGCAGTAGTGGTTGGTGCGAGAGGAATTCCAGCAAAATCTTTGAATACTATTAATAATAATATACTTAGAAGAGAACAATGTTAAAAATTACATCAAATAGGAGCAGGAAATTAGCTAATAAATCTTGCTATACCTACTTAAGTTAGAAATAGCGGTAGAACAGCCGTACCAAAACCGCATTTGTCAAGCCTTCCGCGAATCGCACAATCAGCGTATACTGATGTTATATATCAAAATTTAACACAATTTGTCATAATAAAAACAATTCTGCTGCATTTTATATAAGTACAATGTGTTTTTAAGCCGATGGATATAGATTTAACACTATAATATTAATCATTTATTTACTTTACAATAATTAACTAGGCGCGGTGGTTGCGCGGTGGTGGCTCGGTTGTAAGAACGCGTTCCTTAAATCCTACAAAGGTCGGTGCAAACCCACCCGGCATGTACCAATGAGAAATACACTTTTCTTACGTACATTTATCATAGATTTACAATATCACCGTTCCCGTGCCTCGGAGAGGACGGTAAGCTGTCGGTCCCGGTTCCACTAATACCAACTTGTGGAATCGTTAATGAATTGTCATTCAAAACTGACATCATATCCTCGCCAAGCCGTCTGGCCAGCGTGGCAAGTGTAGGTCAAATTCTCCAGATATATGTTCCGTAAGTGGATGTCTAGGACGCTTTGTTCTAGGGGCTGTAATGATAAATGATGAACTATTGATATTTCATCATTATCAATAAATAGCACTCATTCCTATGTTCAGCCGTTTACTAAAAAAATGCACCATTTATGCAAACAAAGCTATTGCGACTACCGTTTTTATGTATTTGTAATAATGTGTGTATTTGTATTTGTGTGTGTGTGTGTAGCTAAATAACTAGTTGATAATTATGCGAAGCTACCCCGGCGAGGTGTGTCGGCACGCGAAACACTCGTAACCTCAGCCATTACATACGCACTCCTATTTTACCTAATTCCCTTACTTGACACATCGAAATTGAACTTCCTGTGCCTTCTTTACACGCGGCAAGTAAACTTGAATTGTTTTTGAATTGTATTCGCAAAAACAAACTTTTAATATAATTGTTCACATCTCAATAATCATTGCAGCAATGCGTAAAGTAGGTAATAATAGTCAAAAGCGGGTTATATTTTTTTTATATTATGCATTTAACAAATTACTAAACCTGCCAACGTAAATTATCATATTTAGGGATTTTATGTCAATGAAGTGTAAACAAGCTTGTTTGGTTTCTCAATAACAAAAAATAATTCATACTAAATGATTCTCTGAGGTCTTTCGCGCCATTTTGCGCGGAGATGTCAAGTGCAAGTTATTGTTTTGTAAATTAATTTACTGTGGATATTATTGGCCAAAAGTGGTGTTATTTTGTTTAATAATGTGCTAAAATGTGAATAATTATGGAAAACCATAAATTGGACTTTAAATATGGGGCACAAGTTGAAGTTTATTTTTTGCGGTTTTCCCGCCCTGTGGACTCCCATATTTTACCCGACGTGTTTGGGCTATAATGCCGCAAGTGACTCCAAAAAAGCATCAAATTCTGCAGCATCTGGAATTTGATGATCCCCAACTCGGTTATGAACTCTGTTATGAACATATATTATGCAAATAAATTACGTGTTTAGGGCTGATGTATTCTGTACAATGTCCTTTAAAAAAAATTAAAAAAAAAAAAACTAAATGATTCTTGCAAGCGCTAAATCATCAGCATCACAACATAATTTGGTCTATGACTAAATATGTAAATTTACGTTGTTTAGTCCCAACATGTTCATCAAAAAAATGAACATTTAATTACCTTTTTTTTAGTTTTTGTTTCCTTATAATTATGTTTTTATTTTATCTCGAGTTTGGAACGCTAGAGAGCTAGAGACATCGACGAGCTTGCCACTTGTCATGATATGCATGTTAAAGTTAAATATGAATCCGCTTCTTTAAAAGCATGGTTTCTGAACACCACGGAAGGAATTTATTTTTATTTATTTATTTTTATACACTTTACATGGTATTACAGTATATACTCCAATACACCATGCAAGGAGGAGTCAGAAACACTTAATATTATTTACAAACATTCATAAAAATTATAGAAAAAAGCCACAAACTATATTAGGAATCAATTAAATACATTTCAATGTTGTCATCCTTAATTAAATCTATAATTTGTTGCCAAAGAAATGTATTATACAAAGTTAAATTTAGAATTGATAAAAAATATATGTTATTTTATCGATTCTCACAGAAGTACCAACATGCTTTGCTGATCTTGCAAAGATCGTCTGCGAAAACGTCAATCTGAATACGTTCGTAATGATACTTTTTATATACATAAAAAACTACTGAACATGCTGCCTGCTGATATGCAATGGAATGATTAAAATAAGTCCGTGGACATAAATGGAACTCGTGTAAACAAGTAAAATTAATTACATTGTAGTCAACGCCCTCTGTCGAATGCAGATGGTATCGTTTTACAAGTATTTTACTTTAGATAGCATTAAATGCGTTAATGCAAGTTAAATGCAGCTCTTTTCTTTCTATATAATTTGTATTATTAAGTATTCAAATAATTAGTTAATAATCTTTGTATCTTCAAGCGTCTAATGTTTTGCAATATTGTTTGTGACCGGAAGTGCAGGGTTTCCAGAGATCCAGGCGTCCCAGAGATCCGTATTCAGGCCCCTGATTAAAACGTATGTATAACTGATTAAAAATAAGGATTATTTGATATTCTTTATTATGTACTAGTAAATGAAGTAAATGATAAAAAAAGTAAATTATAAGTGGTTAGAAATCACGCTTTTAAAGAATTGGATTTGACTTTTAGCCTAATTTACTATAGGGCCATAATATAGACCTTTGGTAGTGCCATATGCCCGCACCAACTACCGTCAAAACTCATTTTTAGCGAGAGCATCAAAAGAACTCAACCGCCTAGCTGAGGTCATGGATATTGACATGTTCTGTACATCGCCTAAATTAGTTGGTCGGGCGATGTCTAGAGCATTTTTTACAGTATAACACACATTATATTATTTATAATATATTATTTTTATTTTTCTAAATTATTGTGGTTTAATATTATCATTTATATGTTTCTTATATTTATAAGTTTTTTTGTTGTATAAGATATTTGTGGAAACTTGTAATTGGCATCTAGTTTTTTATATAAGTAATCATTTGTTAGAAGCTGTAAGTTTTTCTTAAAGATATATAAAATAAAAAAATAACAAGTGACAAGCTCATCGTTGTCTAGAAATATGCTAGGCATCCAAACTCGCAGAAATAAATTAAATAGTATGTGTGTTCCGACCAGGAAGACCCGGTGCCTCCACGTCTTAATCCACGGACTTAATCACTTGACCACGGAGACAATCAAATATAAATAAATAGATACATAGTTAATACCTATATATTTGCACTCGTTTAACCGTAGTAACATAATGTGCTTAGTATAGATGAAAAATATATCATTCCTTCGGGAATAAGATTTTTATTAAGAAAATGCTGAAAGTTGCTAAATCTGTACATTTTCCAAACTGCTTCGTTTCGAGGCGTCGAGCTGTGAAGTGGTCATTTCGTTATCTTAATTTTCACACTGTCTAGACAAAAAATCATGTGAATGTACTCTCTATGAAATAAACTATGATATTTATTTTATACTGTATCTCTAAACAAATATAGTGCATAATCCTTTGGCACTATCTCTACGCGTTTACTCGTTTATTATAAATTTGGATACTTTTACATGTGACGCACGCTGAAACGAGTATGTGTGCCAGTGTTCTACCTATTTCTGTAACCAGTCCAACAAGCGAAGTGTGAAAACGCATCTTGATAGGCATAATGATGGGGACTGAAGTCGGACTGGCGTTAGTTAATCCTTTTCTTGGACCTCGGGTACCCCTTGATATCAATGTCACATGTCTTGTTGAGTATTAAAAAACAGGGTAAAAAAGGAATCTCATCCAGACGGTACGGTTGCCGATACTGACGTCTGTGCCTGAAACTAGTTGCTCCAATTCTTGAACAATGTGACCTTATTTCGCTAACCTTATTTCTTTGGTTTTAGCTTTAATTAATTCATTAATTATCAAGTCTACACTCGAAAGCAGTGAATATGTAAGATATATTGTATATAGTATATTTATGTGTAAATATGTATAGTGTGTAGTATATGTATTATTGTATATATATTTGTATGTATATTAATATGTATAATGATATCATAGAATAAGTTATTTTATTGTTTTCTTTAAAATTAAGTTTCACATTTAAGCCTTTTGCACCTACCTCTTAATTAAAATTCTCTGTATTGTCCCAAAGGTTGGGTGCTAGAGAATGCCTAGCGGAATAAATAAAATAAAAATCTTTATTGTACAAAACCAAAACAAGTGCAGGTACATAGGCGAGCTTAATGCCGTAAATACATTTTCTACCAACTAACCTTTGTGACTGAGATCACACACATGTGATCACGGATCACTTTAAAAAACGTTACCGTCTACGAAACTCAAGCTGGGGCAGCAGTCCCGATATGAATAGCGATCGCTATACAACCGATTTAAGGTCATTGCCGAGCCTCCATTCCAAAATTTGTTTAGGAAAGTCGAAAGTATCCACCGTTCGTGCCGATAAATCCTGTAAAGTGTTTCCACGTGTTTCGGGATCAGGCTCAAATTGCCGTCATGCTCAATTAGGCCGGCATAGTGTTAGGGACTGATGTCAGTCATGAGTGTCAGATTTCAGTTGCTAACATTCATGGACCTCGCGCGCCACTTATCAGGGGGGCGCAAAGTCACATGTCGTGCTAGTATATAAAAAAAGCCCGTCACTCCGATTGGACGTATTGAATGACGTTTGTAAAAATAGTAAAGTATTATTACCACAGTATCCCTTCCAGGGTGGTCAGAAACCACGCTTTTAAAAGAAGTGGATACTATAGCCCCATCATAATAAGTGACAAGCCCGTCTATGTCTCTAGCATACCAAACTCGAGAAATATCACAAATAAACAAAATAAATAATTGTTTCCCGACCAGAAATCGGACCAGGAACCTCAGCGTTTGAATCTACGGACCTAACCGCTAGACCACAGAGGCAATCCGTCAGTAATAAAAACAAATCATATTGTGATTTTTATGGGAATTTATCTCGTAGACTTTATATTGGCACTTCTTTAATGCTTTGAAGCGTCGTTTTGTAATTTTATTGTTATTATTAATTTGTAGGTATTTGTGAAACTTTGCATTTAAAGTACGAAGAACGGAAACGGTTAGCGGGTTTATCCTGTACTAATCGTGATTAATTTGACTGCATTGTTCTTCTAGAGCTTACAACCAATTAATAAATCTTCTTTATCTTTCCTGTAATAATGGATAATATATATTTAAATTGCGCTAGAAGTGCTGGCCGCATTCCTCGTCACGCTGCTTTGAACGACATCATTTAGGGCTTTTGTCACTGCTGGAGTACCCGATCCTAGAATTAGATAGATAGAGGGATTGCGCGGAGCGATGGCAAAAGACCCGACGGCATGACCGTTGGGCCATGGAAACTTGGCAGGTCCCTGGTGTGGGATGCGACATGTGTAGACACATTAGCCCCATCATACATCCAGGCGTCCTCGTCAAGCGCGGGAAGTGCGGCGGTTCCTGCTGAGAACCTCAAGCGATCAATTCGAGACGATTGGCCCATGGGGACACTCAGACAAGCGTCTGGCCAAGGAGTTGTCCAAACGGCTAACGGAAAAGTCTGGAGAGAGGAAAGCTGGCAATTATTTCTGCCAACGTATTAGCTTAGCTATACAGAGGAGAAATGCTGCCAGTCTTCTTGGGACTATCACTGCAGGGTCGTCTATAGGGGACATTTTTTACTTATAGTTTATTTTTTATTAGGTTTAGTTTATATAAATAAATATTATAGTCTAAGATACGTAGAAGAGCGACCTATAAGGATCTGTTATTCGAACGAAATCCCCTTTTTATACCTCCTGTAATTGTCAAAAGAGCAAATATTTTTAGGCTTCAGGTATCATTAGTAGAACCTCTATCTTCTTAATACGGGTATATAAAAAAGGCAAGTTTGTTAGAACACTTATAACTCGAGAACGGCTGGGCCGATTTTCATGGTTTTTGAGTTGGATTTGTCTCCGCCCCGAATAGCAGAATAACTGTTAAGACGTTGGAAAATTGACAAAATTAAAAATAAAAATAACACAATTTCTAAGGAATGATTTCATTTCTTCAGAATTCTTGCAATTTCGTCACATAGTAAGAAGAGCTCATCAGCAAAATATTTTCGAACATCATTCAAATAACAAATGGTTAAGTGAGCAAGCAATTTTAGCGGTTAAGAATAAAGATGTGAATGACTTGAAACATTATAATTCAGCAGCTCAATAATATTTGTTTTATATTTATTGTATTACTTCCATAAAATATAGAAATATATTTAATACCTCACCAGCCATTTTTAAGAGACTTATGCAAAATAAAATTAAAACTGTAACTGTTTAACTTACTACCTATTGTTATTACTATATCATACCTTGTTGTTTATCTTTCTTTTAAATATTGTCTTCATAATTAACTGCTTACAATTTGTTTAACTATTGGCCCTAAAGGTCTTCTTTTATGTTTTCTTTTTAAATTATATAACTTCATTTGTAATGACTGTTTGTGCCATGATAAAATGAAATAAAAAATAAAAAAATGTATTAAAAAAATCATTAATTTAGTTCAGCTAAAAGTAACACATTCATTGACTGATGGCGGTACGAAGTACGCCGGGTCAGCTAGTCTATATATATATATATATATATATATATATATAAATGTCTGTGTGTATGTATGTTCCCTATGCATTTAAACTACTTGGACTATCGGGATGAAACTTTGGGAATATGTTGTGTGAAGGTTTCTGACATAGTATTACTCTTGTCCGATAGGTGGCGCGCATCAGCGCTGATTTGTAGGGCATACCGATCGAGGGTACGTGGAGCGGGAGCCTAAAACTCCATAGCGCTCTTATCAATATATACTCAGTCGTTGCTCTTGAGACTCCTGCGCGAGTCCACTCTGCGCTTGACTGTCGTCGAATACAGAACTAAAGCCAAGTCAAACCATTTACTCAACGGTTAATCGACCTCTCCCAGTGAGTGTGAGTATTATTATTATTCATTGACTGTCAGGCGGTACGAAGTTCGCAGCTATATTAAAATAAATTAGGTCAGTTTTTTTTAAAGATAAAAATCTATATCCAAAAAACAAAACACTGCTGCTTGGTAAATAAGATCGCGTCTGAAAACCGCGTAAATACCTAAAGGCTGGGGAGTGCTATTATTAATTGATCTCGCCCACAGTCGAGAGACGAAAGAGAAAGAATTACGTAAGTCAACGTTCGCGCGATTTTCGACCTCTCGCTGCCTACTTGATTAGGCTCAGTATGAGTGGCGATATATTTAGGAAAACTTCTTTGCATCGTAACTTAAGATTTTATTACTGAATAATGAAAATAAACAATAGGTAATTCCTTATTTTTATTCTAGATTATAATATAAAAATATTTGCTCTCTAATAAATTACACGCATGTGTGAAGTGTATGTGTAAAGGCAGTTAAAACTGTAAATTTTG
The DNA here is from genome assembly GCA_910589645.1 of Tinea semifulvella. NCBI lineage: Eukaryota > Metazoa > Arthropoda > Insecta > Lepidoptera > Tineidae > Tinea > Tinea semifulvella. The sequence continues at coordinate 7,312,518 of OU342595.1, read as the reverse complement.
ACGATAATATAAAAAAAAAACCTATTTGAGACATTTTTTGAGTCTAGTACGCAGGACATCAACAAGCTTGTCATCTTCGCATAATATTGACTATATGTAAAACTTCTGGAAAGAAAAAAAGTTGCTGTTTTTATTACTCATAGATACACTTTTGAAAACTGAAAACAATAAATAACCTACATTTTAAAGGTTATAATTCTTACGTGTAAAAAATGGTTTGGCCGATTGTTGAACACCGCCTCTATCGTGTTGTAAAACAGCTGACTAAGGTACAATCAGTCACCAATTAGGGCACAGTCCCATTGCACGGCTACACGACAGCGTTAGTTCATTTTAAGAATTTGCCCAATAACTTGAAAAATAGTGTTTCAATATTAAAGAGCCGAATTTACGAATAATTTTAATTTTCGACTTTTTTAAACTTTGTTGCGTTGACTTAGCTTCGCGTTGTATTTTTATACAACGTGCTAACGTTTACTTCAAACCACGAGGTTGGGTGTCGTATTGAAACACGCACATACACGACTAGCCGGCTCGGCATGTGTAGGATGTGCATGCAACACATGGAAGCAGCGTGGGTATATGGTAATATGCGAAACTTATTCGTGCGTAGCGTGCGCTGCAATGGAAATATCAAGACAAATGCAGTCACGCATCCCAAAAGAGGGCTGTATGCACATGTGCACAGCGCAAGCAGCTATGGAATAGCGACTTAACTCCTAAAATAAGTATCCAATGCGCCGAACTAACATGCTCATATAAGTCAACAGAACGATATAATTTAATTCTAGTTAGACCTAGAAGGCGTTGATAAATATAAATATTATGTATTGAATGCGCGGTACTAACATGCTCATATAAGTCAACAGAACGATAAAATTTAATTCTGGTTAGACCTAGAAGACTTTGATGAATGAAAATATTATATATTAAATGCACCGAACTAACATGCTCATATAAGTCAACAGAACGATATAATTTAATTCTGGTTAGACCTAGAAGACGTTGATAAAAGAAAATATTATATATTAAATGCGCCACACTAACATGCTCATATTAGTCAACAGAACGATATAATTTAATTCTGGTTAGACCTAGAAGACTTTGATGAATGAAAATATTATATATTAAATGCACCGAACTAACATGCTCATATAAGTCAACAGAACGATATAATTTAATTCTGGTTAGACCTAGAAGACGTTGATGAAAGAAAATATTATATATTAAATGCGCCACACTAACATGCTCATATTAGTCAACAGAACGATATAATTTAATTCTAGTTATACCTAGAAGACGTTAATGAAAGAAAATATTATGTATTAAATGCGCCGAACTAACATGCTCATATAAGTCAACTAAACGATATAATTTGACGTAAAAAATAATCTGTTGACAACTGTACACGAAACCTTGTGTTGAAGGCTATCGTTAAAGTAATTTTATGCCTGAGCTCGAAACAAAATCTATGTGATAGAGTTTTATGTAGGGAAAGTGATCAAATTAACTAGAGCTGGTATAGATTGTTATGTCCATACATAATGTTTGTTCTTCGTTCTATCTACTTTGATTTTCTTTTTTTGTCTATATATTTGTGTGCAATTAACTAAAAAAAATGCAATAAAAAAAGGTTCTGTATATCTTTCTGCATCCACTTATTGCAGTTTTGAAGTTCTTCGCAAATGCAAAGGTTGGTTGGTAGAAAATCAATTTACAGCATTAAGCTCGCCTATGTGTATTTACTTTTTTTTTATAATGTACAATAAATAATGTTTTATTATTTCTATTAGTGCATAAATGACAAATTCCAATATTCATTAATTACTATGGTCAGGCAAGTAGTAACTGAATCAATACAAAAGTAAAAATATTTGGAGAGAATAAAGGAGGAAATGCGAAACGATTCAATTGTATAGTTGTCGTTGAAAAGAACAGGTATCCTCCCAAAGCGGACCTTTCTTCTAGTGTTCAGCAGTCACTTTACGAATAGTCGTAAAGGGATGTTCACAATAGATATCCTTATTTAAATTCAAAATTCTTAATTGTACGAGTATAGATTGCTTATTTTAATTACAGTTGTATATAAATGTCATGATGATGCAATCTACCATATTATGAGCATACAATATGCTTATGTCATATATTGATTTTGGATATTTATTTATATATCCTTTTGTTTAAGCTTAGTCTTAATCAGACTGTGATTTATCATTAGTAGGTATAGTATTGTGTATATAATATATTGTATTTTTAATATTTTATTTATGTAGGTTATGTATTAGTATGTAATTATTAATAAGTATATGTTATCTGCAATAAACCTCTTCAAGTTTATTTAGTATTGCACCTACCTTATGTACTTACTGCTCTCGTTGTTCCGAGGGTTTGACCGTCATAGAATGTCTAATTAGTACGTTGTGCAATTAAGTTTAAATAAATAAAATATTTAGCATTTAATATCTTCTCTTCTTTAAATAGATTTATTTCAACAAAATAACAATAATAACTAAAAAAAAACATAAAACTAAATATATAAAATCATCTAACATTCATTCACATTCAATCATTCATTCGTTCCTTCAAACATACCTGCTCCATCCTCACATCCTATCCATCTCACTCGCTTTCTGGTTCCTCTGATCCTTAAGCTTATAGCCCTTATTACAGAAATTTGTATTTTTGTTTTTAGCCAGCCTGCAACTTGTGAGAATGGCTTCTGCCATTTTTCAGAAAGCCGTGAAGCGGTCTTTTTGACAAAAGCCGCGTACTCAGCACCCAATGAGCCATCACACGAGATAACCAACGGCGTAAATGAAGCTCTGAGATCTTCTGCTGCCCTGTCGTATTTACGGTGTTTCTCGTGTGAATGGGTTTGGGAGATGCTTCCCCAGGTACGGGTTCCGTATGAGGTTGCGTCAGCATTAACAATGCGAACATCAAAAAACGCTTTCCTCGCTGGTTCCCATACTCCGTGAAGCAAGCACGTGAAGTGCGGGCTGACTAAAAGTTGCATCTCGCATAATTGGCTCAATTGTTCCAGTTCCCCAAGCAATATCCGCCCAACCCTTGCAATCGTCACGATGATGGTCGTGGCCCTGCTTCACCAGTCCGCCTTTTTTGCAGTTTAATGCATGGTTTGTTTTTGTCAATTTATTGGAATACAAAAACAATATTAATGTCAAAATTTGCATGCTAAAAAATGAAAATATCGAAAAACAAACTGCTGGGATTCTGCTAACAATTTACTCATTAGACAGCTTCCACTATCAAGGTTAAAGTCAAATTATCATCACATCATCATCACTGCCCCTAGAAATCATAGTCCTAGACCTCTACTGTTGGAGATCGGCCTTCCAGAAATATCTGGAGAATATAGCCTACACTCGTCACGCTGACGACGGAAGACGGGTTTGGCGGGGAAGTCAAATAGTTCATTAAATTTAAGCCTTCTCGGGGTCTATTGTACGAGTGTTGTCACGATACATTTATATAATTATGTATTTATTTAAAGCTTTATTGCCTTGCATGTATTGTACATTATACAAGGGGCGGACTTAATGTCGCTAGACATTCTCTGACAGCCAACTTAGGGACACTGTAAAACATTAAAGACGTAAGGTAGGTGCAATTAGAGAAATATGATTACGTAATAAATATGCGGTGATGACTCGGTTGTAAAAACGCTTTCCTAAATATCCTACAAAGGTCAATTCAACCCCCCCCCCCGGCATGTACCAATGAGAAATGCACTTTCTTACGTACATTTACGTAGATTTACAATACCACCGTTTCCAAGCTTCAGAGAGCACGTTATGCCGTCGGTCCCGGTTCCACTAATATCAACTTGTGGAACCGTTAATGTTGCGGCCTCGCATGGTAGCAGGTTCAATTCCCAGTAAAAACGTTTGCAACTGACGTCACGAGCTACGGGCCAATGACAATCAAGTTGCCATATCAATTGCAATTTTTCAACCGCACCGACTCATGCCTCGCGTTTTATTAATTTTAAATCATAATTCGAATGCTTTTGGTGAATATTAGTGATCCAAATGTGCGTGTCTAATTAAGCTTGTGGTGCATAGACTATAAAATTGGACAATAAATCTAGGGTTTCGTTGAGGTGGATGGCCATCACACACGTGGATTGCTTTGGGGTGAGTCCTGTTTTCCATATGAGAAGGTTATTAACTCTTAAATCATCTGAATCTGTGTTCTTTATTTATGTCCTAAATTTATTTTATATTTTTTCTACAAATTTTTGCACAATTATCGATAATATCAGCGTAGGCCCTCGCGCAGGTCTGATCATTTAATAAATTGTCATTATCATATATCCTATATCATCGGCAATCCTCGCTAAGCCGTCTGGCCAGCGTGGCGAGTGTAGGCCAAATTCTCCAGATATATGTTCTGGAAGGCCCAACTCCAGCAGTGGAGGTCTAGGACACTGTGTTCTAGGGGGTTAAAATGAATGAATGAATTTATTAATAAACTATTATTATTATTAGAAATTTGGCAATCAGATTTTGAGATCGATTTATTAATACGTATAGTAGTATGTGCGCAAACAACATTACTATTGTTTTTATTGATGTAGATTCAGTTGGTAAATTATTACTTCGTAGATACAATTAGAACAAGGCTTTAGGACTTGGCTACTTGACGTTACTACGATCGCACGACTGAATAGAGTAGTGTGGGCGTGGGAGGGCAGATAGAATTAAATATATAGCCATTGTTCTTCCCTTAAAAGACTACGCTATGCCTCCGTTTTCCTAAATAAAAAAACACTCTAAAATAAGAGATAAAGAAGATTTAAATTATTGCAGTGGATTCTTTCATTTGCCATTTAATTATTTATTTAATTAAGCAAGTCAACAACATGTTTACAAAATGTTATTTTATTTTTATTTATTCAGGAAACATACAGATCTTAAATCATAATTACAACAATTCTAAAAGTTACACAATCCAGCAAAGTTTCCACTTAAATATTAAACAAAGATTTTTTGCAAATTAATAATAACAATAGGGATAAGCTTAAAAACAATACCTATACAACTAAATAATATATATATATATATATATATAAAATAAAATATTGAAAATTAAAATTAAAAGAAGTAATCAAAAAATAAAACAAATAATAAGTCCTCCAAGCATTCCAATTATAATTCATTTAGATCCATTTAGATAATTTAATGTTTTTTTTTAACCTAGCAACACTGAACAAATCAATATCATCGAAATTTTCATTGTAGGTTAGGCATTAGCAAAAAGGAGTTTTTCAAGTATTTTGTTCCACCATATCTGATAGCAAATAATAGTTTGGATCTATTCCTTTCCCTACTACAATTCAAGTTTAGAAAATGCGACTTAAAGAGGAGGAGTCGTTAGCGCCTACCGTCAGTTGCTTCCATTCATGGACGTGTCCCGCTCACCTTCAGGTGGGCGCGATGTCGTATTCAGTATAAAAAGAAAAAAACGAATTTTAGCGAAACGAATGAAAGCAAGTCGTCTCTTAAACAAGATACAAAGAGCTGAAGGTTATTTAGGAACGTAATTATTGTATAACACAATGTACGGATGCGGCCTTTGTAATATTTTTACGTGACTTGTTATTTCTTTGGATTTTTTATGACGGAGCTTTTTTGTAACCTTCATTTTATGAGTAAATACAGTTGACTTGCGGTATTCCGGAAAACGGACTATACCTCTCATGTAGTCCATTCATTACAGGCCTTAGAACACAACGTCCATACATCCACTGTTGGTGATGGGCATTTCAGAACACATATATATAACTTAAGGTTCTTTAAACGATAATAGTTTTTGTTGTTGTACAGTTATTAGTTTATTGCATGAAGTAATAGTTTGTAGATGCTTTCATCGTTCATAATATGTATTATTCTAACACTACTAGTGAATACTTGTAAATGACTTTCTGTTTCTATTTTTGTATCTATACTTGTGAATTAAATGCCAATAGTTTTCCTTAATAAATATATCTGGAGAATTTGGCCTACACTCGCCACGCTCTGGCCCGTCTGGCGAGGATCTTATTTTGTAACTAGTAGTAGTAGTATGGATATTCTCAAGGTTAACAATAAAACATTTAATAAGTAAGAAAACCTTAAATTAAATAAACTATATTACAATAAAAAATAAATTGAACCGAAACAAAAAAAAAACTTAAAAAAATAGATCCTCTTAATTTTTTTGAGAATCAACTGGCAACCCTATTGTCACCAGAGACGTCAATGAGCCTTGGAACAATGTCTTTATTGAACGCTTTCAGTTCTGATCCCCACGGGCCCATCGTTCTACAGCGATCGTCGAAAATAAGTAAATATTGCAAATCGTTTTATATTTTTGACGCTTGCTGATCTGCGCTTGTTCCGCTGGAGCACCAGCTCTAACAGAAGTGCCTTGAAGGTGGGAAGAGGCTAGGGAATCCCATCAGGTAAAATCCCACACCAAGAATTTATTTATTTATTTAAAACTTTATTGCACATAAATATACAAAGGCGTGACATAATGTCGCTTGACATTCTCTGCCTGTCAGACCTTCGGGACAACGAGAACATTTATGTGAGGTAGGTGCAATATATCAATTTAATAATATTGATTAATAAATTTACATACGAATACATACACACATATATAATAATATATAAACTACATAAATAAGTTATACTATTTATATACCAGGTATATAAACTTTGGACCGCCTCCATGGTCTAGTGGTAACAAACGTTGCCGTGAACTCGGGAGGTCGTGGGTTCGATTCCCACCGGGGGCAAGTTGTACATTGTATAATTTGTCTCGGTCTGGGTGTTTATATGTATAATATGTATATATTTACAAAAAAAAAAGTATAATATGTAGTTTATCAACCATCTAGTTTCCGTAACACAAGCCTCGTTGCTTACCACGGAAACTAGATGGCGCTGTGTGACCTGTCTGGAAATATTTATTATTATTATTATTTATTGGGCCAAACTCAAAAGTACTAAAGTATTTCTAATTCTCGAGATTGTGTAAATAAAAAACAGTTAGTTTAAAGTACAAAAGATCCAACGGTTACTTCACAATACTAAGGGGGTTTAGTGAAACAAGAGTTATGGACAGTAAAAAGTCCTGTTTTAACCGCCAACCCTTGGGGCTGTAAAACAGAGTTGCACGGAATACTTGCGAGTAAGTGAATGTTGTATCTCGCATACAGTAGCTCGGGTTGAGACGATTCGCACGAAAATACTCGCACGTGGAATGTGAACTTTTTTTTTTTGCTTCTCTTCTCCCGATGGATGATGAATGAGATGATAGGAAAGGCAAAGGGTCTAGCCCATACAGCCAAGTCTGACGTAATATTATCTTTCTTTTTAATGAGTTTATGAGGTCATCATCAAACTCCAGATGCTGCAGAATTTGATGCTTTTCTTGGAGTCACTCGCGGCACCATAGCTCAAACACGTCGGGTAAAATATGGGAGTTGACAGCGCGGGAAAACCGCAAAAAATAAACTGCAACTTGTGCCCCATGTTTAAACTCCAATTTATCGTTTTCCATAATTATTTACATTGTAGCACATTATTAAACAAACAACACCACTTTTGACCAATAATATCCACAGTAAATTAATTTACAAAACAATAACTTGCACTTGACATGTCCACGCAAAATGGCGCGAAGTACTCCGTGGAATGTGAACTTTCCACTGTGCATTGTTTTTTTTTTAATTTATACTGCGTGACGTAAAGAATATATATGTTTATTCCTTTGTGACACACTGGACAACCAACTCACTTCTATCTTCTCACTTTAATCAATTTATCCTAATTGTCACTGAAGATATGGCATTAAATAAATGTCAGTAACGCGACAACCAGACGCCATATTGTGCAAAAGAAAAAAATGGAAGTCGAAGAACTATATTGAGACTATCGGCGAATAGGTATTTAAAAATAATTTTGAAGTTTCTTTTATCATTTTTCATTTCGAGTGACGGAAGTTGGTTAGCAACAACTTTCATTAAAATGTTCAATCTACCTACAATTGCATAATAGGTAGTGTGGATTGATCCATAAATATATAGTGTTAATTTTGTATAGGTAGATTACAATAATAATAATTTACATTTAATCAAAGTAACTAGACTCACTTGTTAGTTACAAAATCCTTACAACTAATGTTAGTATAAAAAGAAAATAAAAGTTTTAAAAAAATATGATAATATTAAAACAATATGACCGTTCAGTAACCACTCCGCCCCCCACCAATCTGACAGATGCACCTCACTCCCGCCAGACCAGAAGCCGCACGAAGTAGCCAATGCACGGCGAACCATATCTTTCATCATCATCATCATCAGCCTGTATCTCTCCACTGCTGGATGTATGCCTCCCCCAAGGCTCGCCACTTAACGCGATTATTCGCTACCCTCATCCAACCCCCACCAGCGACCTTCTTTAGGTCATCTGTCCATGTGGCGGGGGGTCGTCCCACTCTGCGTCTTCCCGTACGTGGTCTCCACTCTAGATCCCGTTTGCCCCATCGTTCGTCGGTTCTTCGGCAGATGTGTCCGGCCCATTGCCACTTCAGCTTGCTCATTTTAAATTTGATGATACTTTACTTTTTTTTTTTAAAGTAATATACAAACAGTATAAAATAATTACAATATAAATTAAAACTACTTAAAAGTAAAAATTAAAATAAATATAAACCTAATAAAAAATAAACTATAAGTAAAAAATGTCCTCTAGAGACGACCCTTCAGTGATAGTGCCAAGAAGACTGGCAACATTTCCCCTCTGTATACTAAGCTAATACGTTGGCAGAAATAATTGCCAGCCTTCCTGTCTCCAGACTTTTCCGTTAGCCGTTTGGACAACTCCTTGGCCAGACGCTTGGCTGAGTGTCTTTACTTTACTATTTTTATTTAAATTCGAGATAATATCGAGGGAAGTGAGAATCACCCGCCTTATAGGACAAGACGCCTGTGTGCGGTGTAATCTTATTTTCACGACACAATTCCTTTGAATTTCCTTTGAATTTATCCCTAGCGTCTGTACCCGTGGAAAATAGTCTATCCAATGTAACGCGGGCCAAATGCTCATAAAATCCTTTTTTGGGATACGAGATTTTTAATTTTAATAAGCCGTTCGCTTGTTTGTGAATTTTTCAATGAAAATGATAGAAATTTATAAGAAAAACTACATTTGATTAATGAGAATACTAAAAAAAAACTTGATTGAGGAATACTTTATTTATTACATTATTACATTAAACATATCAATATTAATTTCATTGACTGACATACACTTCCACTGACCATCAGACAAGCTCCTTCCATTCACATCTTTAAAAAACTACTTAATACTTTCTTTTTAAACAAGCAGAACAATATATTTTAACTCCACAAATTTCTACTTCCTAATAATATATTATCCTCATATAATACTTATATATTATCTTCTATAATACTGAAATTTATTTATTTAACACTTTAATGAAGTAATATACAAACAGTATAAAATAATTACAATATAAATTAAAACTACTTAAAAGTAAAAATTAAAATAAATATAAACTAAACCTAATAAAAAAAAAAACTATAAGTAAAAAATGTCCTCTAGAGACGACCTCTTCAGTGATAGTCCCAATAAGACTGGCAATATTTCCCCTCTGTATAGCTAAGCTAATACGTTGGCAGAAATAATTGCCAGCCTTCCTGTCTCCAGACTTTTCCGTTAGCCGTTTGGACAACTCCTTGGCCAGACGCTTGGCTGAGTGTCCCCATGGGCCCATCGTCTCGACCCCAAACGGCGCAAATTCGTAACCTGTACTGAGGTTGGCGTATTTGCGCAGCTTGAGGTTCTCAGCAGAAACCGCCGCACTTCCCGCGCTTGACGAGGTCGCCTGGATGTGTGATGGGGCTAATGTGTCTACACATGTCGCATCCCACACCAGGGACCTGCCAAGTTTCCACGGCCCAACGGTCATAATACTTATATATTAATGAGTATTTATATTCATACTATTTATGTAGTTTATTGGGGTTAGAATTGCACCCGACATATTTATACTGTCTCACTCTCCCAAAGGTTAGCTGGTAGAAAAAGCCGAAATGGCTTTAAGTTCGCCTTTGTACATACTTTTAAGTAAAGTGCAATAAAGTATTTAATAAATAATAAATAAATAAATACACTTACTATTATTATTGTTTTACGTTTTATTTATTTGTGTTTATTTACTTCTGTCTGTAAATATGTAATATTCTAAATTGAATTACGGTGTAGATTCAATAGCAAACCCAACTGCAAATTTATCTACCCAAATCCTTCAAATATTATTTTGCTTAATCGTCGTATATTTGCATAAAATATTAATTTATTTGTTTTGTATGGGGTGTCTGATCTTGGTAAGGCAATACCGCCAGGATCAGGCTTCAATCATATATCCATATATTTGTCACAATAAACGCCTTTATTAGAAAATCATCATCACAACCGTGGTCAAATACCAGGCGTTTTAAAGAAGCAGAATCACATTTTTTTTTATCTATAAGTAAAGGCAAGTGGCACGTTCTTCGTTATTACTAGCGTACCAAACTATCACGAATAAATTTATTAAATTATTGTATCAGCAATCAAACCCGGTACCTCTGCGTCTAAATGCACGGACTTACCTACTAGACCAAGGAGAACGCTTTTTCAAATTCAAATTCAAAATCATTTATTTGTTTAGACACAGGTTAATATTATAAACAACAGGTATAGGTTATAAAGGTGAATCAGTGCTCTGCCCATAGGGCGTACAAATATTAGTAATTGTGGATTTTTTTATTATTATTATGTGATTGCCCTACTAAAATCTAAAGTTTATAAGAAATCCGTCGGGAGTCTTTCGTTGCTCTTGTCTGCTTCGTAAATCCGGGATTTGTTAAGCTTTAGTCTAGTGTCGCGAGTTCTTTGACCGTTTTGCGTTTGGTCTTTGTGGTTATTTCTTTGGTCCAGAGCACAGAAATAAAAAAGATTCTGAAATGTTTTTATTCTATTTTATTTATTTATTAAACGATTACTAACAACTAATAATGATGACTAACTAGGATGATTTTGCCTATCTTTCTTTGTTCAACGATAGATCTTTACGTTCCTCTCATAACTCTCTTCTTTCTATCCCCTCGCATAATTCTAGTTTCATTTCAAACTCGTTTGTGGTTACAGCCACTAATTTGTGGAACAATTTGCCTCTTAGCAAATGGTCTATTCGCATTTCCTATCCAAATAAAGCTAGTTAGTATATTATTATGTATGTATGTAGGTTTATACAAGTACATAAGTATGTTTTAGTACGTAGTATATTATATATTTATACATTTATTTATTTATAAACTTTATTGCACAAAGTACAAAGGCGGACTTAATGCCCGAAGACATTCTCTGACAGCCAAACCTTGAGGACAAATTTGATCAAATGTAGGTGCAATCATAAAGATAATAAGAGAAATAAATAACTATTTAAATTAACAGCAATTTAATATATTCTTACTTACAATACTTATATATGGAATAAATATTATAATATCGATACACTAAATACCAACACATACATATTAATATACATAAACATACATATATACTACTTACTAACACTGTGTGGAGCTATTTAGAAAGTATACATCTAGTTAGTTATTAAATATTGTTTTTTTATTTTTCTTTATTTTTGCACATACTTTTCAGTAAAGTGTTTAAAATTATCCCAATGGTTGGCAATGATAAAATGTCTTGCAGCATTAAAGCCCGCCTTTGTCTTTGTGCAATAAAGTATTAAATTAATTAATTAACAACAGAATTGGAAAAAAAGTAAATTGAAAGGAACATAAAGGATCAATTAGAAGTTACCACAAACGAATTACAAACATAAAACAAAGGTAAAAATAAAATAAAGAATACTTACAATCACAAATAACAAGTAGCTGTGGGTAGCTGTAAGGCATATGGGTAGTACATAACAATTTGGTCAAGTAGCTGCAAGCAAACATTAGCTTCGTTTCAAACAAATCAAGTTCAAAAAATATATATATATATATATTGTTACTATATAATATAGTCATCATTACAGCCCCTTGAACACAGCGTCCCAGACCTCCACTGCTGGAGATGGGCCTTCCAGAACATATATCTGGAGAATTTGGCCTACACTCGCCACGCTGACCAGACGGCTTGGCGAGGATATGATGTCAATTTTTAATGACAATTTATTAACGATTCCACAAGTTAGTATTAGTGGAACCGGGACCGACGGCTTAACGTGCTCTCCGAGGCACGGGAACGGTGGTTTTGTAAATCTATGACAAATGTACGTAAGAAAATGTATTCCTCATTGGTACATGCCGGGGGGTTCGAACCACCACCGCCTATATAATATAGTATATATATATATATATATATTATATTATATTATATTATATTATATTATATTATATTATATTATATTATATTATATTATATTATATTATATTATATTATATTATATTATATTATATTATATTATATTATATTATATTATAACAGACAGCGATACCTAAACATATTAAAATAAAAATAAAAGGAAAAAACAAGCTTCCGACGCCAAGAAGTTTGATACCCACCTAATTACACCAATGATATAATTTTATATATTTTATTATATAGTAACTTTAACAGTCAGGACCCATTGTTGGAACCTGTCTCGGATTTCCATATATCGTTTTAAAATCGACATTTAAAATAGGTAAATAAAATAATTATTACACGAGCAACGCCAGATTAAACAATGCTATATTTTTTTTAATAAAATGAATATTCGATTTAATATATTTTAATCCCAATTCCGTGACGACGCGTTATTAAATTGTTAACGCATGAAAAATTAACAGGTGTTGCAATATTAGTAAAGTTCTGCTGGATATTACCCCGGAATAAGTAGTTGTGTTAAACTTTGTGTCAATTACGATGGGGGGACCATAGTAACATGTACATATTAATACAAAGCAATACGCCAAGAGCGGTGGTATCTCAGTTTTGGAAACAATTTGTTTAAAAATTTACAACACTACCTGTTGGCACTGGCTATATATATATATATATATATTCTAGCAAGACATGTGAGCTTGCACCCAAGGTAGATGGTAAGTGGGAAGGTCCATAAATGTTAGCAACTGGAATCACACACTAGTTGCGATCACAGCGACATCATCGCCGCTCGGCCAATACCATCGTTGGATCGGTGGCCAGCGCTCCGAGCGGCGCGCCCACGAGAGTGGAATCAATCCGCGCACCGAGCGGTCACACGTTTTTTCTCTAACAATTTTCATAGCCTTTTTACTCAAGTAATTGACTGGAATTTCTACTTCTGCAATAAACCATATACAGTCTGCTAAACAATCTTTAATTGAGCCATCGAAGACCCGCAGCAGTATCCCTACGTGGTTAGCAGCACAGCGCAGCAGAATAGGGACTGACGACTTTACATGACTGATATCAGACATTTTGGAAATGTATTATTCATACTTCTCTTATTAAAAAAGAGAAAAAACTTTTTTTTTTTTTTATGTTATATATTATATGAAAGTTGAAATAGGTTCAAAACGTCGATGATTTAGTTTCCTAGAAAGTTCATAGACTTACATTTCTCAAAAGTACACTGCATTATTATAACAATTTAATGTTTAATATATATGTAACGAAATAAATAACAACAACGCGCGTCTCTTCATCCAACCCCCACCAGCATCCTTCTATGAATTATCCGTATGTCTATCGGGGTGTCGTTCTACTTCGCATCTCGTATGTCGGCACCACTTACAACACACTAGATTAAACACAACACAACCTACTAGATTACAGATTTACGAAAGTGGTTTCCCCATTCTGACGGACGTAAAACTTTAGCGAACGTCGGACTAGTCACGCAATGTTTGTTACATGCTACATGGAATCTAATCTAACTACATGTACCGTTTTGTACGATATTGTTTAAATACTAATTTAACCTACAACATCATATAGTTTTATACAGCAATAACTCTTAAAAACTTTCACGCTATTAAAATTTGCAAACTGAAATAACACAACAATGTGGGAATCAAATATTCCAAAAGACCACAACATGAACAATAAGAAATATTATGGTATTATGATCTCACAGAAAAAAATATCAGGAACCGGTTCAAGACTTAGCTTGGCGCAGTGGAAGTTGGTGCGAGAGGAGTTCCAGCAAAATCTTTGCACCTCTTACTAAAAGAATTGGGCCTAAGCAGGTGGTCGATGGTGAGCGTATTATCGCGCAATAAACAAAAAAAGGCGGCCTCCTTTTCTTAAACCAGCCTATTGTCGGTCGCAAGCCCGAGATACCATTCTTCTTAACCACACACAATGGACCCGGCACATGCACGGTGAATCCATGGAATGCTTAGAAATTTGTCTTCTATCCCTTCATTTCTATTTCGAAATCGAATCAGCGGTGGTGGCTCGGTTGTAAGAACGCTTTAACATCCTTAAAAGCTGTCCGGCATACATGTAAAACACCACCGTTCGAAGAGCACGTTAAGCCGTCGGACTCGCTTCCACTAATACCAACTTGTGGAATCGTTAATAAATTGTCATTAAAAATTGAACAGTGGAGGTCTAAAACTCTATATCTGTTTTAGAGACTGTGATGATATGATATGATATGATATGATATGATTAGATATGATATGATATGATATGATATGATTAGATATGATATGATATGATATGATATGATATGATATGATATGATATGATATGATATGATATGATATGATATGATATGATATGATATGATATGATATGATATGATATGATATGATATGATATGATATGATATGATATGATATGATATGATATGATATGATATGATATAACCGAACAGGCGCACTGTGGAATGTTTATTTCTCTATTGTATTTTTATTTACTTACTTTGATATATGATATGATACCTATATGATGTGATATATGATATGATTTATGATATGATATATGATTTAACCGAACAGGCACAGGAACTATCGCTAGGCGTACATATAAATTTAAAGACATAGGTTAATTTGTCGCACACTGAAAATGTGGAATGCTCTCCCAGCTAGTGTATTTCTTTACTCCTATAACCTGGAGTTCTTTAAGCGAAGTGTGTTAAAGCAACTGGTTAGGTGAGCACAGTGGTAGGAGAAACTGATGTCGAACGTCAGTGGCTGGCGCAACCTGACGCCAGCTTTATAGGCATCATAGTCTGATCAGGATATGTTATCTTGCTACATTGACTGGTTAAGCAGCTAGTTCCAAAATACATACATACATATCTTCACGCCAAAGCCCTTGCGTTGTAGGCGAAGACAATTGAACGCCACTTGTCACGATTACGACATACCTGATCCGCTTCTTCGACATTCATCAACCTCTTAATACATGCCCTTTTCTTTTGATGGCTTTCAATGCACCTTTATCTATTGTTATATTTATGTGAACGTGATAGGTATATCTAGTTCGCCAATGTCTGTTGGCTCGTCCTTTCAAGATTGTTAATTTTTCTTACACTGCACCCATAATATTCTTCTCTCACTCTTCCAAAGGTTAGCTGGTAGAGAATACCCTTATGGTATTATGCTCGCCTTATTACATGTTTTTATATTTTATATTTTGTGTGCAATAAAGAATTTTATTATTACTATTATTATGCCCGAACCATCGGAGCATGTCTTTCCTTATTTTTGTTCCTATGCTTTCTTTTATACCTACCATTTTGTTTATTTTTTGATAATTATTCCAAAATAATTGCTACCGTTTTTACCTAAATATTACGTAATATTTAGGTAAAAACTACTACTTATCTATGTGCAGATCCTCGTGCAGTAAACTTGTACGCCGAATACATCAGGCTTCGTGGATTAAGGCGGCTTTAGCGTGGAAACCTGAGCTTTGTAGACTATATTCACGTCTTAAAGGTCGCGACACCGCCCGCGAACACCCACAAAATTACCGACGTCAGATTTTCTAGAGAACAAATTTTCTTTAGGAAAACTTTTCATAAGATTACGTGCACGTGATTAAAGCTAACGTATTTTGTCGGGTGATATTTGTAAGCTTTTGAGACATTTTAGAAATCTACAATTTATCTGGCAAGAGTTTTAAGATATTACTAAGGGCCTTTACACACCTTAAGATTTTACGCCGACTAAAACTAAAAAAATATATAACAAAAAAAAAAAATAGCTTTGATCACCGTTGCATTTGTATAATATAAAAGTGTATTTTATTCAGATATGCAATCGCTCTTAGGCATATCTTGTACTATTCATCATCACAGCAGAACAGAACACAAAGCTATCGAACTCCACTGATGGAGATGGGCCTTCCAGAAAATGATGGCCTACCCATCATTCTGATGTCACTTTTCAAATATTTATTTACGATTCCAAAAGTTGGTATAAGTGGAACCGGGACCGATAGCTTAACGTGCTCTTTTAAATAAATGACAAATGTATGTAAAATAAGTCTAATTCTCATTGGTACATGCCGGGGTTCGAACTCTATTAAATATTTTTTTTTTAAGGAAAGTAATCGTACATCTGGGCACCACCGCACATCTGAGCCACAACGGGCCTTGTACTATTGGGCAAGTTATAAACGTTTTATTTATAACAAGATGGTATAAAATCAGTCCCTAACACTATACCGGCTTGACGGCAATTTGAGCCTGATCCTGAAACGTGTGGATACACTTTACTGGGTTTATCGGCACGACTTACCCACCCCGGCAGACTGGGCAAATTACCACCATCAGTCCGCCTACGACCTATTATTATGGCAGGTGCAGCGACGATATTACACAAAAATAATATACATTTGTGATTTATTTACTTATTAATAATGCATGTCATTCTTCAAACTTCTATGAAATTTAACAAATAAAGACTTATTATT
Organism: Tinea semifulvella; assembly: GCA_910589645.1. NCBI lineage: Eukaryota > Metazoa > Arthropoda > Insecta > Lepidoptera > Tineidae > Tinea > Tinea semifulvella. The sequence continues at coordinate 7,295,530 of OU342595.1, read as the reverse complement.
TAAAATTGTTGAATAAATCAGTTTTTTAAATTGCCCGCCTCTAAGGCGCCTGTTTATTTATTTATAACTAAATAAATATTTCCAGACTGGTCACACAGCGCCATCTAGTTTCCGTGGTAAGCTACGAGGCTTGTGTTACGGAAACTAGATGGTTAATAAACTACATATTATACTTTTCTTTTGTTTGTAAATATATACATATTATACATATAAACACCCAGACCGAGACAAATTATATAATGTACAACTTGCCCCCGGTGGGAATCAAACCCACGACCTCCCGAGTTCACGGCAACGTTTGTTACCACTAGACCACGGAGGCGGTCTTATCTTTAAAATAACTTAATTTTTTTAGGGTTAAATAAATGCTACAATGAATTTGTAATCTGCTAAGAATTTGCACGCTATGGGTGTAAACGAAACTGTATTTTCAAATCCCCACTTCCTCAGTACCTCTATAATAATATTGATCTTAGGCAAAATCATTAGATTTGACAAACTTCCACTTTACCTCCGCCATATCTGCGGATAAGACCGGGTTCAGCCGCAGGGGTCTATTTTACGAGGTTTTATGACCCCAATTTCACTTTTACGATTTGGATCGCTTGTGGTCAAAGATCGTTTAACAAAGGATACTGCGTCAGAAACAAATTAATATAAATATGTATATTTCTCGATGCTTATTTTTGCGATGTTATATTTATTATCTACCTATTTCATTGTTTCCTAACCGTTTGAACTTCAGAGCGGAGTTGTCCATGTAATATGGCGCAAAAAACTGTTTGAGTACAATATAATAAAGCTTTCAGGATGATGATAGGGCTCGAACGATGATAATATCGTTGGTGCATTGCATCAGCGATGTTTGCGTATGCGCACACCGATGATTTCCACTCAGTATTGCGAAAACGAGTCGCGTCGTTGATGCACAGAGTACGAGGGAGCGGTAACATCACATGTTATTGAGAAGCCAGATTGCCCTATCATGGGGCACTGGGAACATACTCACATGTATGTGCCCAGTGCTTAAGGAGGGCAAGGCAAATATAAAAAATAAATGTCCTCGTTGTACTAATATAGAATAAGCAAACACTATGTTACTAACCTCTATGGATACTATTCCGAAATAAACGCATTTTATTTATTTATTTATTTTTAGTGCTAATGCTGCATCTATTAAATTTCAAGATCATTGTTCGGATCACTCTGTGGGTTAGGTTCTTGCAGTACTTAATCAGAAATGTACTTACGTTAAAATTATAATTTCAATTCTAGATAAAAATAATATTGCGATTGCGACCATTATGATTACATAGCCGCTATGTTCGTTAATATCGTTTTTTTATAATACATACAGTTTTTTTACATTTTTAAAACTGCTTTTTTAAGAAAAACTTAAATTATCGCTCCTGCAATAACGCTTTGCGCATCTTCAGCTAGTGGCCATCTAAGGCCATCTAAAAGTAAAATCCCGAGCATATCTCTTCCGGAGTGGTCAGAAATCAAGCCTTAAAGAAGAAGATTTACATCTAGCCAACTTCTATCACGACAAGTGGCAAGCTCGTCGGTGTCACTAGCATACCAAACTCGAGAAATATATGTATAAAAATAAAGGACAATCAAAATTTGTGGACTTATCCGCTAGACCACGGAGACTGCTGCAGGCATGTCCTTGAAAAAAAATTGACGAATTGTCTTAGGTTAGGTTATGTAATAATTTTGTAAATAATTAAATTATAATTATTTATGGTATGTCAGTTTACTGCAGTTTTACTATAAACAGAGAATAAATTAAATAAAAACAAAGGAATATAACAAAAGCATATTCAAACTTATTACAACGAAAGTTTTGTAGGTAGTTGTAGTTTGGTGCAAGTTGTGTTTAAGCTGCGTCCACACGTAGCATCTTACTTGTAACAACACTTCTATATTTAGGTATTTGATGTGGACATCGCTGTTATTATTTGTAGTAGGTACTAATTTTTTTTTTCATTAGGTATATTTGACAGATTTGACACGGGCCTGTATAAATAGTGATCAGCGCAAGAAACCTTAATGTGGTTAAAATAATAATAAATTCGTTATTATACAAAACCAAACGTACATAGATGAGTTTAATGCCGTATATGCATTTTCTACCAACTAACCTTTGTGACTGAGAGATTTTTTTTTATTACTATAAAACACAGTATGTAACTTATTATTTGCAATATCATACGTATAAGTAAACATTTCCTACATAAACAAATATTTACCTAAATATAAAATAAAACATTATGAAGTAAATATTTGTAAATATTATCTATTATAGGAGATAGTGCCTGCCTAATAATTATAGATAGTCTGTTCCACTAGCAAGCAGATAATGTAAAAAAAAAACTGAGTATCTTCTGTAAGTATATTTTGTAATGTTTAGATGTTGACGTCATATTTAACCTTGGGTTCCAAGTAATAAATCTGTAAATTTTTTTTTGTCAGTAATATTATAAGAATACGAATAAAACTGGCAGACAGATTTATGGTCGTAGTCAGATGAACCCGTCATATCATCTGTAAACTGGCAAATATTTATATCTCAACTTTAAGGAATAAAATATAGTTAATAGTTAGTCGATGAGTACCTACAATTAATAATACTACAATGTACTGTACATATTTGATAGGGAAAAGCATAGTGTCACAATGATGTCATTTACTTTTCAATAATATTGTAAATAAACATTTATCAATTTCATAATTAATGCTTTATTTATTATTGGGTGATAAGCCTATAGCATTTGCTTCACGCTTATTAAGTTCAAGTGAGTAAAATTACAGTCAGATAGACAAGGAAGCTACAGCTATTTATTGGGGCCTCAAGATTTTTTCATTATTGCTACGGTCGAAAGTTCATATTAATTACAGATCACAAACCGTTAACTAAAAATTTTCACCCCAACAGTACACTTCCAACTATGAGTACAATGAGGCTTTTCCAATACGCACATTTTTTGTCAGGATTCGATTACCAAATAGAATACAGAAGTTCAAAATGCAACGGTAATGCAGACTTTTGAAAAACATTAACGATCAACATGTACCATGAAGTATTCGGAAAAAAAACAAAACGCTGTGTGTAGACGTGGCTTTATTTCTGACGACGTCTGTGGCGAAGTGAGTGCGACTAGTTGGTAAACTGCTAACTGCGATTAACGTGTTTAAACTCCAGTAATTATTCTCGCCAACGTCGTTACAACTGCTTAAGTTTCTCTCTTATTTGGGTCAACGAATGAAAGGCAATGTTAGGCTACTACTTATTTCATAATTTAGTTTTTTAAACGCTAAGAAAACTGTTGCTTGAATCATCATTCATCATTACAGCCCCTAGAACACAGCGTCCCAGACCTCCACTGCTGGAGATAGGCCTTCCAGAACTTATGTATATCTGGAGAATTTGGCCTACACTCGCCACGCTGGCCAGACGTCTAATGGACTTTGTGAACTCTAGATTTACAGTATATAGTTGCTTATAAATATGAATGTTATTGTACTAAAAAAAACAGCTCTTTTGACAAATGGTGGGTAACTAGGTCAACTATGTTACGACTAGTTTAAGAGTTTTATTTTTATGTACCTTAAGAATCAACAGTTGTTGACATTTTCTTTGTTTCGCTAAGAAAGTACAGTTAGGCTGATCTCACATTGGCGGCTTTCGTGCGTGCGCAATAACTATGCTCGAATCTGTACATAGTTCCCCCTGCCCTGAAAATCTGGCTTAACATTCAGAATGTCTAGCTGTTAAGTCCGTGGATTTAGAATCGGAGATACCGGGTTCGATTCCTGGTCGGAACATAATAATATTTCCTAATTTAAATAAATAAATATTTATTTAATTATTTAGATACCGAAACGTTGTTAGAAATTATAATATAAATTAAACAGATCATATAATAAAATTATATTTACTTAAATAGGTAAATATAAAAAATATTAATTATATCTATATTGTTTACTTATATAAATGTTTTTCTTAATATGAAACTGAAATTATATATGAGTACTCGAAATAAATACTTTTAAAATAAATAACAATTTGATCACATAGCTAAATATAATTATAAAAAAAAAACATTTAATATATATATCTTACATATTTATATTATCACATTACACTATACCAAATAAGTATTCATTAATATTAAGTTTAAGTCAGAGGAACATGGAGTGCTTTAACACAGACTAAGCATTTCCTTAGTTTAGTTTTGTCTCCAGTCTCCTACATACATAAATGTTTCTAAAATATTGTTACTAATATTAAGCTTTGTAAGAGAAAATAAATATATTTTTAATTTATTTATTTGTGCTATTTCCCGAGTTTCGTTTGCTTATCCGCTTCTTCATAAGCGTGGTTTTAATCCACTCGGAATCGGAAACGGTCGTGATGATACTTTACTTCTTTTTAAACATTCAGGAAGTTCAAGTACAATGAGAAAGTAGTCAAGAAGTGACTTCACTGTAAGCATTATACTATTATAGGCTACTTTAATACGACTAGTTCGCATTAGCGTCAAATCCTGAAACTGTGCTCCTGATAATAAGGGTCGCGTGAGGTCCATGAATGTTAACAACTAGAATCAGACAGTCATGATTGAGATCAGTCCCTAACACTATGCCGGCTTGACTGGGCATGACGGCAAATCGAGCCTGATCCCGAAACGTGTGGAACACTTTATTTTTCCTGTAATATTTGGTCACTGTTGTTCCAAATCTCATTTCTTATGGTTTCATTGTCCCGAAGGTTGATTGGAAGAGAGTGCCTATAGGCATTATGTCCGCCTTTGGTAAATTTAACAATAAAGTGTTTAAATCAATAAATAGTCGTCAATGTGCAGTCATCCTATAGTTGTAACATTTTAAAACACGGCATTTTTCAGTTGAAATTTATTTGTATTTTACTACGATGAGAAGTGACATTTCACGTTGCAATCATGTGCAAAAGCTCAATTGTCTTTTCTCTTTTAACCCTCTGCTGCTGATGTGGTAGTCTCTAGACACCGTGTTTCAGTTGTTCATTTCCTGAGTTTATGTTTTTGTCAACTATGAAACATTCCAACGATCAATTTATGTTATTAGTAGTTGCCTACTATATAAAATTTTTGAAGCATTATAAAATGCATTTATCTTCAACTAAAATTTAAGTTTTACATGTACAAAACACTTAATAGCATATTTTGTATAATTTACCTTTAACACAATATTTAATTACATTGTACGATGTTTATTTTATTTATGTGTATTAATGAAATTTATTGCATGTTAGTAAATGATTTCTATGTATTATCCCACTGGTGTCCACCAGTCTACACGTCAGTTAAATTGTTAACCTTGGGATATGTCAGTTACGGAGGGTTAAGGCCTTCGTGCACCGAATGCACATTGTGCATCCTAGTGAATTGTAACAGTGTTCCGTGTGGAACTATATGAAAAACTCACAGGTTCACGCACATGCCTGTAAGGCTTGTCGGTAACATAAGCACAGTAAAATTGTACAACTAAAGAAAATAAGTAGCATTACGATCGTAATCCTTGCGTCCTCGACGCCTTTGAGATGTGGTGCTGGAGGCGTATGTTGCGCATTCCACGGACAGTGTGAAGAACCAACGTATCAATAATCATGGAGCTCGAAGTCATTACCAGGCACTCCTACAACGACTCCTTGAGTAATTTAAAATATAACACTGAAAAGTTCGTCTAATCTTGAAAGGCTAGTGATCACGGGAAAATTTAAGACAAGAGACCCTGTGGCGAAGCCCGATACGTTGTTGCTCTGACCAGATCCGCACCACACTCAACACTCCAGTTCACAATACACCTGTGCAGACCTGGATAGCGGAGCATCATCTGGGACAAAGTGATCAGTAGAGGGGTCATGACCCTCAGTAGCGAGGAAAATGATGGAAAGAGGAGGAGGACTACAGATACATCACGACAAATGGTAAGCTAGTCGTTGTCGCTAACATACGAAACTCAAAAAATATTTAAATAAATAAATAATAATCATTTATTGTCACATAAAAACATCACACAGTCTTATTATCTTGAACAAATGTGACAAAAGGAATCAGGTGTCAGCTGTTGTCGTGCATTAGTATAAGTACACCTGCTCGACGCTGATTTTTAACCTGTTCCCTTACTCACGTAGTGAATATAATTTTAAAATTACAAGGTTTATACATTTAAATAAAAAAAATAACAAAACTATACAAAACCATACAAAAAAGCTAGGTAAACATTGCAGTGTATGGCAGAGTAGATGAATGAGGCTCGCTTCGTTAAAAAATATTATAATTGTTACAGGCCCTTTAATTATATATTTTTTAATATAACATACACATACACAAATAAATGTTTCCAGACCGGGAATTGATCTTGTTATTATTATATGTGTATAGGGTGGGAATACTCGTCGATTTAGTATGGGCTTAGGAGCGAGGTGTCGCACCTCATCGGTGCTCAATCTGTGAGCACCCAAGATAGTGCTTTGCTTATGATGCAGGGCACAGCAGTCGCAGAGAAGATGAACTGGTGTCTCAGCCACTTCGCGACAGAATCTACACTCGTCTGTTTCTACCCAGCCCATGGTAAACATGTGCTTGTTCAGTTTCCAGTGACCAGTTAGAGCTTTAGTAAGAGTTCTTAATTTAGGTCTTCATAGCTGAAGGGCTTTGTTCGTGTACCTACCTGAGCAGCTCACGAGTAGCTCCTTCGAGTGTCTCTGTCCAGGAGTTGCCTCTTAGGTCTGGTATCGTAATTTAAGTTATTACTCGCGTCTAAATCTACAGCCTTAACTGCAAGACCATGAAGGCAGTTTAATTTTGTTAATGGTGGAAAATTTTATAAGTATTGATCATGTTGTATAAAGTGTAATCAACTATTCACTATTATGTTGATGTGTAGGTACTGTTGAATTGTAACTAAATTTTCTTTTGAATCGGCAAAGAAGCTGATAGTCGCATATAGCTAGGATTTATTTAAAAACTTAAGGAATGTATGTAAATGCACAAAGTACAAAGGCGGATTAAATGTCCGTAAACATTCTCTGACAGCCAAAACTTGGGACAAATTTGATCAAATATAAGTGAAAGTAACAGTAAAAATAAGATACAATTCATTATATAATTCGACAAATGTTATATACCTTTATCATCATTAACATTACACCCCCTAGAACACATCGTCCTAGACCTCGACTGTTGGAGATGGGCCTTCCATATATCTGGAGAATTTGGCCTACACTCGCCACGCTGGCCAGACGACTTGGCGAGGATATGATGTCAATTTTTATTGACAATTTATTAACGATTCCACAAGTATTAGTGAAACCAAAACCGACGGCTTAACGTACTCTCCGAAGCACGGAAACGGTGGTGTTGTACATGTATTTTAGCTGTAAGTTTTCCTAAATAAATAATATTATTTAGGTATTTATATTAGAATGCTGACAATTTTTAAACTACAAAAACATTTACGTTAACCGAGAGAAATGCAAGAAATGTCAAAAGCAGAAAAGTTTCTCGTTAACAAGTAAATAAAGCAGAAACCAACAAACATAGGTACGCGAATACTTGGGACTGAAAATGAGAAGTTCAGAGAGTGGGTCATAATTCATACTGAGCACGTTATGTGCGATAAGCATTGACTTTGATGTAAGGATCAGTATTGCATTAACACTAAACATAACATTGACGGAAATGCTGGCAATTATTTCTGCCAACGTATTATTTGCATTAAAGTAGTTTGTAATTTTTATTTTAACAAAAAAATATGTATAATGTCATAAATAAATAAAAAAACACTAAATAAACTTCGATGCCTCCGTGGTCTAGCGGTTAAGTCCGTAGAATTACACGCGGAAGTACCGGGTTGTTCGCGGCATATTTTCTTTATTTTTTTTTTATTTAGTTTATATATTTTTATTAGCTTAATTTTTATTTTATTTTAAACCTTTGTACCTTTTTATTCGAAGGAAGTTATTCAAAATTCAATGTCTAAACGCACTTTTCTTACGTACATTTGTCCGGAGAGCACGTTAAGCCGTCGGTCCCGGTTCCACTAATACCAACTTGTGGAATCGTTAATAAATCGTTAAATAATTGTCATAAAAAAAAAATGGCATCATATCCTCGCCAAGCCGTCTGGGCAGCGTGGCGAGTGTAGGCCGAATTCTCCAGTTCTGGAAGACCCATCTCCAGCAGTGGAGGTCTAGGACGTTGTGTTCTAGGTGCTGTAATGAATGAAGATAAAAATACCTTCTCTAACATAAGGCTGTTGGCCTTAGTTAAGATTGCCATTTTTTTTTTAATAAACGCAGTAGTTTGTTGTGCACAAATGGAAAATTTAAAATTTTAAAACGCTTGGCAAATGAAGTTCTAGTGGTGGTGATTGTAAGGTGAGACTTAAGATAAGTCTTGTTTCAAGCGGTGTTATTTCAAAATTTTTTTTTCCGTCCAAAACGGTCAACGGGTGATCTTCTAGCATTCGTATACCACGTCTGGGGTGAGGCAATGGACAAATATGGTGAATCATTGGCGGTCAGTCTGGACATCTCCAAGGCCTTCGATAGGGTTTGGCACAAGGCTTTACTGTCCAAGTTGCCGGCATATGGTCTGCCCCCACGGCTGGTGGACTGGATAGCTGGCTTCCTACATGAGCGCAGCATTCGTGTCCTTGTAGATGGGAATGCGTCTGATCTCATGTCAGTGAACGCCGGCGTACCGCAGGGCTCTGTGTTGTCACCAACACTCTTCCTTCTGCATATCAATGATATGTTGTCTCTGGGCAACATTCATTGTTATGCAGATGACAGCACGGCTCACGGGCGGTATCTGAGTCCTCGAGCTTTGGTGGGCAACCAACTAGAGGAGTTACGGCGCATCATGACGGCAGAACTGGACGACACCCTCCACAAAATCTATTTGTGGGGTGTTCAAAATCTTGTCCAGTTCAATGCCAACAAGACCCAGGCTTGCGCGTTGACGGCCAAGAAGTCCCCCTTCTCTCCTCCCCCTACTCTTCAGAGCACCACGCTGGACCTACAACCCAGCTTCAACATTCTCGGGGTGGAAATACGCTCAGACCTTAGCCACCGGAACTACATTGAGAGCATCACCAAAACAGCGTCAAGAAAGCTCGGAATACTGAACAAGGTGAAGCGGTTTTTTCCGCCTTCAATTAGACTGTTGCTGTACAAAGCACAGATCAGATCATGTATAGAATACTGTTCTCACCTTTGGGATGGTTCCGCCAAGTACCTCACAGATGCTCTCGATGTCCTGCAGAGGCGAGCTGTACGAATTGTGGACGATGCCACTACATCTGGAACTCTCGAATCCCTGCAGCTTCGCCGAGATGTGGCTTCTCTGAGCGTGTTCTACCGGCTATACTATGGTGAGTGCTCCGAAGAACTCTATAACCTAATCCCTCCCTCTCCATTCCGCAACCGAACCACACGCACAGGTCAGAATATGCACCCACATACCGTAGTCACCATCCCTTCGCGTACATATAAATTTGGGGACTCATACATCTGTCGTACGATAAAGATGTGGAATGCTCTTCCAGCCTCTGTGTTTCCACTTTCCTATAATTTGGAGTCCTTCAAGCGAAGTGTGAAAAAGCATCTAGTCAAGCCGGCATAGTGTTAGGGACTGATGGCAGTTACGAGTATCTGACTTCAGTTGCTAACATTCATGGACCTTGCGCGCCACTTACCATCAGGTGGGCCCAAGGTCACATGTCGTGCTAGTATAAAAAAAAAAAAAAAAAAAAAAAAAAAAAAAAAAAAATATCAACATGGAAAGCTTACAATATTAGTTCTTCTTGACAATAAAAATTGCCATCTGACACATTGCATATTTATTTAATTCCGATATATTTACGACATAAACATACTTCATTTGTGTCTAACTCTTTTGTAGTTGTTGCTACTAATTTGTGGAATAATCTACCTGTCAACATACGGCAAGCAACTACCAGAACATTATTCAAAAAACTGGTGTTTTCACACTTTCTAAATAGCTCCCTCCACACAGTGTTAGTAAGTAGTATATATGTATGTTTATGTATAATAATATGTATGTATTAGTATTTAGTGTATCGATATTATAATATTTATTGTAAGTAAGAATATATTAATTTGATGGTAATTTAAATAGTTATTTATTTCTCTTATTATCTTTATGATTACACCTACATTCGATCAAATTTGTCCCCAAGGTTTGGCTGTCAGAGAATGTCTTCGGGCATTAAGTCCGCCTTTGTACTTTGTGCAATAAAGTTTATAAATAAATAAATAAATACTTACATCATACACCCATACGCATAAAAACACAAGCATACCAACCCTGTTTTTTTTTATTATCATTATTATTTGAATAACCGGTTTGTATTCTTACTTCCAACATATTTTACCAACACAACATATTAGACCTTTTACTTCCCACAATTACCCATATAATTAACTACTCGCTCAGTTCTAGTCAGTTTCCCTCCTCGTGGCGAGAAGCGTACATTATACCACTTCCTAAAAAACCCTCATCTTCACTTCCTAATCACTATCGTCCTATTTCAATTTTACCTTTCCTTTCTAAAGTACTAGAGCACATTGTCTATAAGCAACTTTCCAGTTTTCTTTTTATACATGATTTACTCAATCCACATCAATCTGGTTTTCGCCCCGGTCATAGCACAACTTCAGCTTTGCTTAAGGTAACTGAAGATATCAGAAATGGCATGGATGAATCAAAAGTTACTATATTGGTATTAATTGATTTCACGAATGCCTTTAACACAGTTGATCCTGATCTGCTCATCGCTATGCTTTCTCGTCTAAGATTATCATCAGAGTCATTGGACTGGTTTTCACAGTATCTTATTGGTCGCCGGCAAAAGGTCCGTGTGGGTCAGGATATGTCTGCATGGTGTGACCTGTTCACAGGGGTACCACAGGGTGGCATTCTTTCTCCTCTTTTATTTTCTTTATTTATAAATGCAATCACCTTTTCTCTCCATTGCCAATATCATCTTTACGCCGATGACTTGCAACTCTATATACAAACTGATATTAATACCGTAAATAGTGCTATAGCTTGGTTGAATACGGACTTGTCTCACATTAATTCCTGGTCTAAACGATTTGGGGTGGTGGTCAATCCAAACAAGTGTCAGGCCATAGTGATTGGGAGTTCCAGACTCATATCTAAAATTATTCTCACTGATCTGGTGCCGGTTTGGTTTGACAACGCACCCATCCCATTTTGTAGCGACGTAAAGGACCTAGGTGTATTTATCGACTCTGATCTTGGATGGACTACACAGCTCACAAATACGAAGCGTAAAGTTTTTGCCTCACTTCACTCGTTAAATAAACTAAAACATTTCTTGCCAGTAAAAGCAAAAATATCGCTAGCCCAGAGTCTTCTATTGCCACTTATTGACTACGGGGATGTGTGCTGTGTGAACATGACAGAGGATCAACTTAATGGGATGGATCGTCTCCTTAATACGTGTATCAGGTTTATTTTCTCGCTACGCAAATTTGACCATATTTCTGAATATCGTGCAAAACTTAAATGGCTGCCAATCCGTTTACGAAGAAATATGAGATCACTATGTCTTTTATTCTCTGTGCTAAGTGAACCTGATACACCGAAATATTTAAAGGATATGTTTTTTTACCTCAGCTCCTTTCACAATAAAACTCTTCGCTCCTCACATAACTCTCTCCTTTCTATCCCTTCCCATCACACAAACTTCGTTAGCAAATCTTTTGTTGTATCCGCTTCATCCCTCTGGAACAAACTTCCTGTTGAGATCAGACAGGCACCCAGCAGAGCAATATTCAAAAGAAGAGTGTATACTTATTTCTATGAGTCCATAGCCTAATTTTTTAATTTTTTATTTGTTTAACTTTTTTTGTTTCAATTTTTTTTTTTTTTTTTTCTAATGTAACCGGTTCACGGGAACGTGGTAGTTGTTTTTGAAGGTATCATTATTATTAATGTATTATGTTATAAGTAATTAAATTATACTCTTATTATGTATATATATATATAGTTTATGTAATATTAGTATGTACGTGTATGTACCTATATTATTATATGTATGTGTATTGCCATATATATATATATATATATATATTTTTCAGTTTTTAAATATTATTACGATTGATTATTCTATTTATTTGCACCGTACTCAATATTAAATGATCTCAATGTCCCAAAGGTTAACGGGCAGAGAATGCCTAGCGGCATTACGTTCGCCTTTTGTATTTTTTTTACAATAAAGTTTTAAAATAAATAAAATAAAATATTTTTTTTGTTTAATAATTCTTACTAAAAATCACCTCTACTACAGCTAGTCCTCACATGACAGGATGTCCTAGTGTGCAGACCAGAGATTTATTGTTGTTACTAACACCTTTTACTTACCTTAACTATGTTTTTTTTTACTTACTAACCCTTTTGATGAATAAATTATTTTGAATTTGATTGCAAACGGTACATACTTTCAACGAAAACAACAAATAGGTGGTCGGCAGACTGATGGTGGTCAATTGCCCAGCCTGCAGGAAGTATCCATCGTTCGTGCCGATAAACCCGTTAAAGTGTATCCACACGTTTCGGGATCAGGCTCGAATTGCCGTCTAGCCTAGTCAAGGCAACATAGTGTTAGGGACTAATGTCAGTTATGAGTGTTTGATTCCAGTTGCCAACATTTATGGACCTTGCGCGCCACTTACTATCAGGTGGGTGCATGGTCACATGTCGTATACTAGTAACAAAAAAAAAAAAAAACATATTTTAAAAAAGTGGAGATATGATGAAAGATTTGTGTGCATTAATTGCAGCACAGAATGTATAATATCAGTATCACGCCTATTATATACTTATCATATATTTATTTAAAACTTTATTGACACAAATAAATATATTATTATTATTATTAAATTCTTTATTGCACAAAATAAGTGTACAAAGGCGAAGATTAATGCCTACAAGGCATTTTCTAACATCTAACCTTTGGGAGAGTGTGAGATTAAGGGTAGTGCCGCTATCAAGTTTAACAATATCTAATATACTACACACACTACATACTAATAGATACTTACACTGTTACATAGATTACACATATACTTATAAATAAACGTATATACACATATATATTATGCCAAATATATATATATATATATATATTTTAATTAATAAACAAAGACGTGACATAATGTCGCTTGACATTCTCTGCCTGTCAGACCTTCGGGACAACAATTTGGAAAATTTTAAGGCCCAGTCACAATATGTGTAAGTCAGATGATAAGTTTATATCTCGCTACATCTGAATTGAGGCCGCATATAAACTTTATATTCAAGTGAAAATAATTCCAACTCGCTGAAATTACGACGAAAGTGCATGAAATCTTTATAACATTATAAAAATCCATTCTTTTTTCCACTAAAAACTTTATGTTTTCATTTACCTGAGTACACAGAACACAGAGTAACTTAACTGTTGGAGATGGGAGTTCCAGATAATTCTGGAAAATTTGGCCGATACTCGCCACGCTGCTGGCCAGACGAGATGGCGAGGTTCTGATGTCATTTTTAATATTAATTTATTAACGTTTCCACAAGTTGATATTAGTGGAACAGGGACCGAGGGCTTAACGTGCTCTCCGAGACACAGAAAACAGTGGTGTTGTAAATGTCAAATGTACGTAAAAAAAGTGTATTTTTTCAGACCGACCTTTTTAGGTTTTTTTTTATTATATTTTAAAGGAATGCATTACAACCGAGCCACAACCACCTGAGTAAAGATCCTGCTTATTATGTTTTGCTCAAATGATTTTGTCCGCCATACGCGATGAACCCAACACCATTCCGTGGATCGGTAAAATTATTGTCTTCAAATATATATAAGTAGGTAGTTTGACTGATAGCCAGTCGAAATGTCAGTTACAAAGCTCGACTTGCCATACACAATGCCATGCTGGTACTAACACTTATGTATGGAAGCGAAACGTAGAAATGAGATCGTTGCGGATATGCGGCGTCACTTTGACGAACCGCAATGATGAAATACGAAAAAGGGTAGGTATGAAAGAAAGCATAGGGACAAAAATAAGGAAAGGCATGCTTCGATGGTTCGGACATGAATGAATGAAGAGAGATTGACGAACCAGATATATAATGCGAAAGTTGTAGGTAAAAGAGGCCCTGGCAGACCGATCTATTACGATCAAATAAATAAAACAATACCTGAAGGTGCATTAAAAGGCCATTAAAACAAAAGGGCATGTATGAAGAGGTTGATGAATGTTGAAGAAGCGAAAGAGGTATGTCGTGATCGTGACAAGTGGCGCTCAATTGTCTCTGCCTACTCCGCAAGCGATTTGGCGTGTGGATATGTATGTATGTAGATAGTTTGGTCTTAGCTATAACAGCACACAGGGCAAAAAGTGAAAAAGAGCCGCTTATAGGATTTTACTCTGTAGGTGCCTTGGGGTCTAATTTATTTATTTAAATCTTTATTGCAAGTACAAGTGGCGGGATTAATGCCGCTATACATTCTCTGACAGACAACCTTAGCGACAGTGTGACAAGTTAAGAGTGTAAGGTAGGTACAACACATATAATAGTAATGTTAAATATTCAAATAATTAGGTTATAGATAAAAATACATCTTAATTAACTATACTTAATTAACTACATACTAAGCTACATTCAAAATACATATACTACATACAATATATATACATACATAAATACTACATACAGTAATTACTTATATACTTTGTAGGGAGCTGTTGTAGTAATACAAGTAGACCATTCTTTTAAAAAGTTCTCTGTTTTGCGCTTGTCAAATTTCAACGGGTAGATGCAAGCAAATAAATTTGAAATGAAGCCAGAGTGGTGAGAAATCATTATAAGGTCCTATGGTGATTGGGGAATGCGCGGACGGTGGTCCTTCAGGCTGTGGTCGTATCGTTAGACGATTTTATAATTCTGTCTTTAAACAAATAAATATGGATCGTAGACATTGTGTAGTTTAATATATTTTTATTCGTTTTGATATAAAATTTGTGGTTGGAAACGGACAGCGTCGTAAACTCACCTTCAAGATACCAGCATGTGTTCGGGACAATAAAGTGTCCTGTATAATGGACATTGAGTTACTGAGGAAGTCATATTGTATATTTTTTTGTAGCCGAAAAGCCATGGTCGAGTTACAACTCTAATGTATCTACGTTAATATTAATGTATAACAGCTATAAGATGGCATTAAATTATTTTATATTAAATCATTTTATGTATGTTTATTATTGTGTATTTATATTCCTAAGTAGATTTTATATATGTGAGTTTATTATATAAGTATATGTTTAATATTTAATTGTAACATTATTATTTCTATTTAATTGTTAACCGATACTTTCATTGCACCTACAGTTGTTCTCATTAGTCCCAAAGGTTTGGCTGTCCGAAAATATCTACGAGCATTAAGTCTCCTTTTGTACTTTGTGCATTAAAGTTTTGAAACAAATAAATATGAGTAGGCCATAACTGTTACAAACACGTACCCACGAAGCTAATCTAAATCGATTAGTTGATTTGTACCGCGCCTTTTCGAGTGATCGATTCGTTCTACACCTTTATCTGGTTGGCCGATTCGTACAGCCTCCCAATGTTGATACGTGGCAAGCGGCGCGTTTTTAGACTGCGTTACTAACATACTTTTAATAGTTTGGGTTGTCTTGTCCAGTAATTCAACGTTCATGTAAGACTTTGAATATAATTCATGTATCTGCATAATATTCATAAACTCTATCCAAGACATATTGGTTCAGAGTTAAGGATACATTCTATTTTATTACAATTTTACTAAACTATTCATTTTAGTACTGTTTCTATTGCAATTTATCTATATATTTATCTAAATGGTTAAAGATGTGAATTGAAGGAGCTTGTCCGATGGTCAGTAGAAGCTTATTCTATTGACGAGCAGCCAATATGGTAAATGAATCTGAATATGTGCTGGAAGTTTGGGATGGGATTTTGAGTTCGTTGTTACGAGAAGTACGAATATTTATAAATGTTATACCTCAATATTAACTTATTATGTGGTTAAAGGTTTTTTGCGTATTTATACAGTTTTGTATCCAAAACTTCGATGCCAAAAAGGGGCTCTTAAAAAGTGCCGTTGTACGAATAGTTCTATTCTATATCTTGAGACGTGTTTCTGTGTCTCTCAGAATTCCGTCGTCGTTAGTTGAATGTAAGTGCCTCGGGTTACGAAGGGGAACTCCATCTCGAGCACTCGGACTACAAATAACTCCATATAGAAAGTATTTTTAGACGAGAGTCATTTGTTTATCTTTCATAAGACCAACTGAGTGCAGATCTTAAAGAGTATATAAAGGTAAAAATGTTCTTTGACAGTTTTTCACAGCAGACGTAGCACCGTGTCAATACGTACATACGTATAATGTTACATAGGGTAAACCAATGACTATACAAGAAGTGGCATCTTAAGCATAGTAATTAACACTATGAGCTAGTATAGCGTGTCACTATTTAATAACTACCTTGAATTACTCGTCTTTTGGAATTCACAATACATAAAAACTTATATTTTTTATAATTTAGATTCCATTGTTCACTAGGTTCTCTACTATCTCTGTTATCTCCATCTTTACATCACTTTTTTGTCCATTTCAATTATCTTTATTTTACTCATATTTGTTCAATTTATCTTTTGCAATATTTTCATTCATTGATACTTCTGTTATTCGCTTCTTGTCTGTTTTAGCAACATACTTTATTTTATTTTGCCTACTTACGTCCTTTATCCATTAATTTCAGCAATAATATTTTCTAATACTTTTCTAAGTCATACAAACATCATTATTTAAAATTTACTCAAAATTATTTTTATACAAACAATGATATAACAGACATGCTTCACCACATTTTATTAATACATTTGGCTCAATTTTAGTGCAATAAAGTATTTAAAATAAATAAAAATATACAGGCAATAATACGAGTAATAGTGACAAAACACATCATAATACTTATTTATTTATATAGTACACACAGCAGTACATATATTATCACACACATAACATAGTATAATTATAACTTATCTAATATATGTACCAATTAGGTGTCACAGCATTTACCAATATAAAAAGAAGAAGAAATTAAAAACTTATTACTGTTAAAACAAAAAAAAAATAACAAAAACTAACAAAATTACAAAATATAACATAAAAATATGGCTTCTAAAATTTTTTTTTTTTTTTCTTTTTTAATATAAATATAAAGGAAATATAAAAATTGCATAAATTTGGTACCTTAAAAAAAAAACGAAAACAAAACTTGTTAAATAAATTATAAGCTACTCATTGATGGTTTGAAAAGTTCGAGAACATTTCAAACCATCGAAGCTTAACGTGGCCGAGGCACGGGAACGGTGGTGTTGTAAATCTATGACAAATGTACATAAGAAAAGTGTAATTTTCATTGGTACATGCCGGGGAGGTTTGAACCGACCTTTGTAGAATTTTAAGAAAAGCGTTCTTACAACCGAGCCACCACCGCACCGCCCGTCTCATCCCGCATGTCGCAAGCGTTATTTTGAAAAGTACAAAAATAAGTTTAGATAGCCACATCCAATTCTGTAATTATTTTTCTTCCGTAAGTAAAAGAAGTTGTATTCCTTTATTTTATTATAGAGGTTATTATTGTTTATTCCGCAAAAGGAAAGGGCCTCCGTTATTTTCTCGAATCGCAACAATATACATTTATTTGTCAGCAAACTTCCGAGCTGCTAACGGATGGCAAAAAGCAGTATAATGTAAATTATTTTTATAAACGTTTCAGTACTATTTAGAGTTAATAAAAAAATCCGAGTGGTACAGGTAAAAAAAAAATGTTATAAGGAAAAAAAATCAAGCGAGTAGCTTAGTTAGTGCTTTTCGCCAGATCGCGTTTCTTTACCGTAGAAGATACTTTCTATGAAAAAATAATCACATTTTCAAAGCCAACATTACGGATTTGGGGCTCGATACTTCGATTAATTCTCATCTATTAGACTAAAACTGCCGTAATGCAGCTACCAAATGGATGAAATTGGTAAACGTGGATTATCAGCCGATGGGATGTCAGAAAGCAACTTTCTTAGAATTCAAAATTACGAGAGAATGGTGTATCGGGTTTGCCACCAAATATAGGCTGGTTTACAAAGAGGGTCTCTTTTTTTATTATGCAACAATACGATCGCTATGCAAAACTCTGCTCCTCTCCATACTAAACCAAATACTGTATGATTTAATTAATGCCGTCTCGTTCCATAAATGCATTGACGGCAGATCTGCTTTAGTTCAATTATTTTAGTAAGTGATGCTTCCTTGTTTACGTAAAACATTTCCCGTTTATATATTGGTATCATCTCCGCGGGCTAGCGGTTAAGACCGTGGATTTAAGATCCAGAGGTACCGGGTATGATTCCTGGTCGGGACACAATAATATTTAAAATTTTAAATTAATGAAATAAATGGGAAACGGTCGTGATGATACTTATCTCCGCTCAAACCAATGCTTATCTCGAATTATGCGCAAACTTTAATTATTTAGAAATAGCGTTTTGCCATCCCTGAGCAGTTAGGCTCAGATGTTTTTGTATGGTTCTCGACACTTCTGTTTTACTTCCAATTTCGTGAGGAAACAACGATCAAACTTTCATAATGTATTAGTTAGATAAACATTCTAAACACTTATCAGATGCTTTTATAATTAATGACTTAACTAATAATAATGTAAAATGAATTGAAAAACTAAATAAAAATAAATAAGAATAAAAAGTATCATCACGACCGTAAACCCATGCTAGGCTGTAAAAAAAAACTAACATAAGTGTGTGGAAGCGTGTGCATGAGCGAAACTACTGAAAACTGTCAGTAGCACCTTCTAACGCACATACCTATGATCTCGGACTTGGATGTTGTATAAAATAGCAACATCAAAGGCCGATATGCTACAGACAAAGAAATGTAGAAGAAAAGAGAGGAGCAGCTTCATGAAGATAATAAAAGGATTTTAAAAAAAAAAGCCTGTCAGAAACCAATCCTTTAAGAGCGAACTTGGCCATCTTTTTAGGCCCATCACAGGTACCAAGCTCGTCGTAATAATAAATTATTTTTACGTTAAGACGGTTTAACTTTAGCATCCCTCTCGCTCGCACAATCCAATATTTTTTAATAGGTGTGATGAATATTTCATTATTTGAGTCGTTTGATTTGAATATTGGCGGCAACGCATTTGTGCGCCGGCGCACTTGTGTCGACGACCTTCCGCCGTCACGACGCCCCCTGGTGGGCGATAGCGAAAAGAGTCAATCGCGAAGGCAAGGTCGGTCTCCAGCAGTAGAGGTCTTAGACTCTGTGCTCTAGGAGCTTTAATGATGATGATTCTATGGGGAATATTAAACCTCAATACACGTAAGCAAGTGCTAGGCAAAAATCAAGCGCGCTTCATACTTCACGCCTTTCATGAATTCACAGTGCGGGGAGTGAAGCCTAGTGTCTCGCTGGTGACCAAAAATGTTTTTAAAAATTGTGTCATCGCATTATTTGAATGGTTCATAAGTTATGTAATGTAGTATATGTATTATTAGTATTTAATATATCATAGTTATTAGTATGTATTTATATGTAGGTATATAGATTTATTTATTATTATTATATATAAATATTTGCACCTACCTTACTTTTATTTATTTATTTATTTAATTAAGCAAGTCAACAACATGTTTACAAAATCTTATACAATATACAATCTAGAAGGTATCTTAATAGTTTAGTAAACATGTTACTTACAGACCAGCATTGCATTCAAAAGGTAGGTAACATAATTTACTAAAATACAAAAACTAAGTAGTACAATTTAAAAATATAGGCATGACAAAAACAGTAAGCTACAGAAAACAACAAAAATAAATATCGCAAGTACTTACAAATGGAAACAGTATAACCTACATACATTTGTAATGGTCCACATTGACCCTAAGGTTGGCTGTCAGATAATGTCTAGCGGCATTAAGCCTGCCCCTTGTATAACGTGCAATAAAGTTTTAAATAAAATAAAAGAAATAAATAAAATATAATATAAATTACAGTAACCACGCTATGTCTACACTAAAATAAAAGAATTGTACCTTCTTAGTCCATGGCAAAATGCAGTAATTATTAAAATTTATATCGTGATCTGACTGTTAAGTCCATGGATTTGCACGCAAAAGTACCGAGACACAATAATTTATTTTTTTATTATTTAATTTGTATTTTTCGAATTTAGTAAGCTAGAGACATCGACGAGCTTGCTATATATCATGATGGGCATACTCGTATAACGAAAAAAAAAAAGTAAAGTATCATTACGACCGTTTCCTTTTCTATCTAAATTCTGACTTGCCAGGTGGGTTACTGCTGTACCAGGTATTGTATTTTCATAGGTACTGATAACTAAATTTAAAAGGTTAATAATTTATCGTTGTGGTGCAGTTCTGTATATGTTTTATTTTGTAAATCTGATATCTGAGTTTTCCTTGCAGATTCCTTTCTCAGTCAGATTAAACATTAACAGGTCACTGGAATTTGCTAAGCTGCTGGTCTTCTGCTAACAGCTTACTTATTGGACCACTTTGCTGCTTAGTCTTCTACTAGCAGGAGTAGAATCATTCAAAATAATTAAATTAATGACGTTTTATAAATGCCTGTAATAGGTTTACGTGAATAAAGATATTTTGACTTTGACTTTGACTTTGGGGTGGTCAGAAACCACGCTCATAAATAAGCAGATTCACATTTAGCCAACTTTACTATAGGCCAATCATGACACGTGGCAAACTCGTCGATGTCTCCAGCGTACCAAACTCGAGAAATAACACAAATAAATTAAATGCATTTATTTACATTATTTATTTTTTTGTGTCCCAGTACCTCCGAGTCTTAATCCACAGACTTAACCACTAGACCACGGAGGCAGTTATATCGTATAGCGAAGTTGGCTAAATATGAATCAGCTTCATTAAAAGCGTGGCGTCTGACCACCTTGAAAGTGATACGGTCATGATGGTATTATACTTTACTTTTTATATCGAAGCTTTAGATCAAATGCGCTGGGAAATTGGGTAAATTTTTAAATATTCATACGTGCATTTGACAGATTTCGTTTCAGTAATGTAAATAAAAAATCCAACGCGATCGCCCAACGGCATGTGCAAATGCATGACGATGCGATAGCGTGTGAAAATAATTGAATTTATTAATAAAAATCCTATACATACTGTAGCTTTTAGTCTCGCTTATTTTTTAATGAAATATTATGTAATATGCTTATACTGTCAATACTCTAATAATAATAATAAATATTTCCAGACAGGTCACACAGCGCCATCTAATTTCCGTGGTAAGCTACCAGGCTTGTGTTACGGAAACTAGATGGTTGATAAACTACATATGTAAGTAGGTATTATATGTAGTGTATAATATATATATATATATATATATATATATATATATAGTACGTAGTATATGTAGTATTGTGTACATATTAGTATGTATCTGTCTATATAGATATAATACTTAGATTTAACTTGAATTACCTTTTAATCTATTTAATGGTTACACCTACCTCACAACACAAATCGTTTCATTGTCCCAAAGGTTGGTTGCTAGAGAATGCCTAGCGGCATTAAGCCCGCCTCTTGTACATAGTGCAATAAAGTTTTTAAATAAAAATAAATAAATAAAAATACTTTTAGTCTTTTGCTAACTAGCAAAGAGCAAGAGAAGAAAACGTCTCTGCATTACCATTATTGTGAAAAAAGTATAGAGAAGTTATAAACGTTATATCGTGTGTCGCTATTTCTAAAAAACTTATAAAGTAATACTCGTTAGTGGGTAGGTTTACATCTACCGCCCATTATGTACGAAGGCTACACCACGCAGCTGCAGTCGATCCATGACCACGACTAAAGTAACTTGGCTGAAACGTTGGGAGAAATATGTCTCTAAAGTAAATCCCGTAAACACCCTTTAAAATTATAAAAATCAAAAATGAATAAGATATTAAAAGTTCATATATTTTGTTACATACCCTCTTCTATTAAAAATTAAGTTCTATAAAATAACTATAGATCTATAAAAATTCAATATAAAACTTGGGACTCAACCCAACATATTTCTAAATCATCCATTATTCAAACCACGGATCATGAAATCAATTCAGGCCCGCGATCGCTTCCCTATAAAAACTGATTTTTCTTTATCTTCCGAATAGATGTATTTTATGACGTCATTTCATATCCTGTCCCTTCCATAATAGTTAACATTACCATACAAAAGTTATGCCGGATTTGTATTTCAAATATTAAAGAATTCATATCTGACCTGATATCCATCTTAGACTGAGATCTATAAACCTTGCCTAGCATATCTTGGGTTAATATAAAAAAAAACATTAAGAGAGATATGTCAATATAAGAAGATTTTTATAATTTTAACGGGTCTTTACGCGATTTACCTTAGAGACATATTTCTCCCGACGTTTCAGCCAAGTTGCATTGGCCATGGTTACGGGTCGACTGAAGCAATGCGGTGTAGTCTCGTACATACTGGGCGGCAGATGTAAACCTACCCACTTATCACTTTTAAAAGTTTTTAGAAATCACGACACACGACACTTACAATATCCTTGGCGACACCGGGCGATTTTTCCTTTAATGTACAATGACAGTAAAAAAACTACTATGAATTTCGACAAATTTCGTAGCATATTCATACACAACAACATATTTAGAATCATAATTGAACGTCCTATTATGTGGCAGGGATTAAAATAATCATCGCAGTTTTCCGGACCATATTTTGGGTCTGAGAGAATTTCACAACATTTTACAAATATGCTGGAAACACACTAACGAAACAATAACACTACCGAGCAAGCGAACCGATGATCGGACAAGGACACACAAACTAATTTTCGTTCAGCACTTATAAATATTAATACAATTATTTATTGCACATTGTTTACAAACGTATTATACAAGCTACCCCTTTGTGATGGTGATAAGAATTACAAAAAAGATATATACAACAATAATTATTAAATATAAATAAATACTTATATTATTTATATCAAAAGTATCATTACAGCCCCTAGAACACAGCGTCCTAGACTTCCACTGCTGGAGATGGGCCTTCCAGAACTGGAGAATTTGACCTACACTCGCCACGCTGGCCAGACGGCTTGGTGGGGATATGATGTCATTTTTTTATGACAATTTATTAACGATTCCACAAGTTGGCATTAGTGGAACCGGGACCGACGGCTAAACGTGCTCTCCGAGACACGGGAACGGTGGTGTTGCAAATCTATGACAAATGTACGTAATAAAAGTGTATTACTCATTGGTACATGCCTATCCAACCTGTTGAATCCTACCAACTTGTTGAATCGTTAATAAATTGTCATTAAAAATTGACATCATATCCTCGCCAAGCCGTCTGGCCAGCGTGGCGAGTGTAGGCCAAATTCTCCAGATATATGTTCTGGAAGGCCCATCTCCAGCAGTGGAGGTCTGGGACACTGTGTTCTAGGGGCTGTAATGATGAAAAATGATAATGATATATAGTAGTTGTGCTAAAAGGATTGGAACGGTAGACATTACTGTACCAAACGGGTTTTTTATTATGGTTTTAAAACAACTCATGCGTTACATTTACTTCTTTTAACATTTGGATTGCTGAAGCTAGTTGTGCAGATATTAATATTGTTTGTAATCCTGTGTAAAATGAAATAAAAACTATACCAGGCAAATCAGAATTATGATAGACTACTTGCCTATGTGCAACCCGAAAGCCGACAAAACGCTAAAAGGGCCCTTGTTCTCGCTCGCAGTGCAATCTCCACTCGCAATCTCCAGTGCGTTTGCTCGATAGCGTTCGCTTATTTTAGTGAGTGTGTACGCAGCTTTTAAGGACCCCCTGGGACTGGAGGCTGGTCTGGTACGTTCGTCACGATCTTTACGAGACGACGTTTATATGAATCTTGTGTGTATAAATGTAATCTCCCAGTGCTGGGCGAAGGAGAATGTGAAACACATACACACATTTACATAATGGTTCGCTCGTTTATATTGCTGCGCGAGATAAAAGTAATATTGTGTTTTCCCTTGTTTTTGTTCTGCTTTCACTATAATGTTGGTATTTATACATATCTACAAGTGTTAATAAATATTTATTTATATTTTTGAATTCATTATTCATTAATTCATGAAATGAATAAAGTCAATTTTAAAGGTGAATTAAAGGAATGAACTATGATAAAACTGAAAATATTTTAAATATTATCATTTAGGTAAGCTTATATAAAATTAAAATCACAATATGATACCATTTATTTATTGTAATTTTAACATGTGGCGACGGCAATTTTATCTTATTTATTATTTATTTTATTGAGTATTTTATTGTCTATTTTATTTTATTTATTTATCTTCCTTATTTTATATTTACTTATGTATATAATTTAAATGTATTTTTGGGTAAAATGTACATATTTTACTGTGTGTATTGTATATAAACGATTTCAATTTGTATATTTGTATGTATGTAGATAAGTATTTGTATGGTTATATGTGAGTATATACCTGTTATTTATTATTTATTTAAAAATATATATTTTATTTTATTGGGTACTAGCGGAAGAACAGCGTCGCGGATCCAACTATGTAATTCGCGACACATGCTGAGCTTAGGGCCCGTTCATCGCTGCAGGAATTACAGTGTGAATTGCTAGGGTTAAATAAATAAAATTAATTACAGAATATGAAATCACAATATATTAACTATGAAATAAAAAAGTAATCATTATGACACGAGAACATTTTTTTGGGCCCATTTCTCTAAGAAAAATAGGCATTCTCATTTAATGTGTTCGGCAAACGTCCGAGGCCCCCACAACAGCATCCGATCACCACGACCGTAACGCATGTGTCAGCCATCCCTCCGCTTTATATGTATTTTGATCTATTCTTCTTTTTATTACATTTTTTTTTAAATATATATTTATGTATTATTTACACTTAACAAAATATACTGCATATAATTGAAACCGTGTAGGTGGCTTTTAAATAAAGTCATAAACTTCTAACCTCTCCATCATTTCCTAGTGAACTATGGTGTCGCAAAAGACGTAATTGGTAGCTACGAGTATATCCTTGGTCGTAAATACCCAAGTGTTGCTGTAGAATATTGATAGTGATTGATTCTGATTCTGGATACGCCTTGACTTGACCCGAGAGGCAAGTCATAAAACATAATATAGGGTACACCCACTATTTATTGATGGATGGAAATTAATGTTTTATAAATAATAATAAATTTAAGTTATATGTTAAAATACATTGTTCCTATTAATATTAAATTAGATTAAGTACAATATTTTATTTTATGTTTTTAAGACGTGGTTCATTTTTTTTTATTAAGCTTTTATTAAGCTTTTTGTATGTCTAAACTTAGAATTTAATTTAATTTAATCTCATTTCATTTTATATTTTTTAAATTATTCTTGTATATATATTTACCACTTGTATTTTGTGCATGTTGTGGCACCTAAAGGTGGTACATTTATCGTTGAATTTATGTCCTAGTTTTTAAGTAAGCAATAACGTAACCGACCACTGGTTGTCCTTAAATAAATAAGAATTCTTGAGTTTTTGCAGGTTTCGATATAATCCTTTGTATAACGCTTTTGCAACCCTCTCGCTCGCACAATTCAATATTTTTAAAGATTATTTAAGTACTTTTAAGTGTACGTGATGCGCGGTGGTGGCTCGGTTATGAGAACGCGTACCTTAAATCCTACAAAGGTCGGTTTAAACCTACCCGGTATGTACCAATGAGAAATACACTTTTCATACGACATTTGTCATAGATTTACAACACCACCGTTCCCGTGTCTAGGAGAGCACGTTAAGCCGTCGGTACGGGTTCCACTATGCCAATTTTTGGAATCGTTAATAAATTGTCATAAAAAAAATGTCATCATATCCTCGCCAAGCCGTCTGGCCAGCGTGGCAAGTGTAGGCCAAATCTTCCAGTTCTGGAAGGCCCATCTACAACAATGGAGGTCTAGGACGCTGTGTTGCACCCCGTTACAATTTCTGATCAATACTGCGTGGAATTTGTTAAAGAGCAAATATTTATATATTATAAAATAGAATAAAATTATAGAATTACGTGTTTTTTTTTTAAATTACTCAGTAATAAAATCTTAAGTTACGGCGCAGAGAAGTTTTCCTAAAAAATCACCACTCATATGGACCCCAATCAAGTAGGTAGCGAAAGGTCGACGATCGCGCGAACGTTGACTTACGTAATTGTTTCTCTCGTATTTCCTCTTTTAGCTGTCAGTGAGATGAATTAATAATATTTTGTTTTTCGGACAATGATTTTTACTTTTTTAAAAGTTAACATTTTTACTTCAAAAATTCGTTCTACCAATGTCACCTGAAGCCAAAAAAATACTTGCTTTTTGACGCCGTATAGTTTATTTGAAAAATATATTTACAAAATATAATACTATGGATACGGATATACGTCACTTTCGCGTGGAATAGTGACAAGAACGCTGTCTGCATTTCCCCGCTGAATTTTAACACTGAATCTTTGGGTAAAGAAAGATCCCGCCTTCTTTTCATCGGAGAAGACGACTACATGTTGTTTTTTTAAAACTTTTTGGAGCTTGGACTCCATAGGCCCGTTCGAGTGGTCCCGGAACTATTCGACTATCTTCGATGCTCTGAATTAACAAACTTCGGAAACCTTCGTAAACCAAGTACCAGGGCATCATAATTGAAAGCAGGTGCATTGTCCCACGATCGGAATCGGGAAGTTTCGGCTACCACCCGAGCCGCGCTTCGTGCTTCTGTCGGGTGGGTTCGAGACCTAAACTCGCCAACATCGGGAGTGTTCGTTTTTCAAGTACCAGGAGCGTATAAATGTGGAAGGTGTATTTTGTTTTAAGACTCGTGCATTTTTCTATCCTAGGTTAATGGCCGTGCTTCGGGAAACTTCGTGGCGTTTTCGTAATTCTTCGTCAGCAAATGCGAATATTATAGAAGGGTGATTGTTGTTTGAAATTCTTCAAGCTTCTTACCTAATACAGATTCGTATACCTTCTATAGATCGCAAATGCGCGACCCATTATAGTTAGGTACCTACGAAAGAAAGAAAATACCCAAACCGGTAATTGTCGGCGTAAATTGTATCCTTGCAAAACCCGTACTTTCTAGTATATTAGGATATTCCTAGACCAATTTGAAAGTTGATTAATATTCAAAGTGCGTGTTCCTGATAAGAAAGTTGGAGAATGATTTCAGAGTAACGTCGCTTATCTGTTCGTAATTTCATCCTTTTCAGCCCCTGGATGTAATTTCATTTATCGATTAAACGAATCTTTTTTAGATATTAAAATAAGACCTCCACATTAAATTAAACATGTTGTTTTGCGTTTATTTGTTTTATAAAATGTTAAAAGTTTATATTTTTTGTTCATGTTTATTGTATCGCATTTATTACATTGTGTAGTTTTATTAGTAGGTATGTATTAATTATATAGTATTTGTACGTAGGTATATGTAAGTTTATTATACTTATATAGGTATATTACGTAGGTCTATATTATTTTTTAGAAATAAGATAGTAAATAATGTAAATTTTTCAGTCATTTTCATATTTTCTATTTTGTGCACCTACTCCTGTCACATAATTATTGACTTATTGTCGTTAAGGTGAACAGGCAGAGAATGTCTAACGACATTATTATGTTATCCCTTTGTTAATGTTTTAGGAAATTAATGTTTTAATAGTAATGATAAATAAATTAATTAATAAAGAGTTTTGGGCTTGCGACTGAGTAAGCAGAAGTAAATAGTATAAGAAGTATTATACTTAAGTCTTCAAATATCCAAATATAGCTTGAGCAGACAGACATCGTTTCGTCAGTTCTTAACAATACCAATTTCAAACATGACAGAAGTATCCCTGGGGTACTATATCGAGGCGTGACGTCATAACACTCAATATACGACACGAGAGAACACTGCTGACGGGCTGTCTACCGCATAATTTTGAACAAGTTGACATTCTGTAGCGAAATTTTGGTTTTTAAGAGCACTATTACAAAAACGCAAACTGAAAGATTAGGTATGCTTCAAGGCTGTTCGAGACTGTAGCAAGCATAAACAATTTTGATACTTATCCTATTTATTACCAATGAATTATGATTTATGGATTTTATTTGTAAAGATTGATTAACAGAAGGGATTTTAAACATTTTTAGAACCATGCATAACCGATATTGTCTTAAGCAATTAGAGTGAATATAAAGTTGCAACCACACCGTGCAGGAACGTACCTCCATCCAATCCCATAAATAGCGCGTTCCGAACCTCTCCCAGTGGGCCGCGGTAAAATATTACAACGCGCACGAACCAGCGTCTCTACCCTGGAAGTATAAAATGGCAACCACCATTCCCGTGCTTGAGATTGCACGCTAAACCCCGGCCCTGGTTCCGCTAATACGAACTTACCAAGCAAATACATTAGACCCTCTACAGTTAGGGCGAATAAAAAAAAAAGATTTATACATATTTAGTTGTGAAAGTCTAGTCAATGTCCTAAGCCCAATCCGGTAATCCACATTTATTATTACTCGACCAAGCCAACTAGACGCACTATGTACAAAGACGAACCTCATGCCGCTAGACATTCTTACTCGGTCATCCTAATTATCGCTGTTGTATATTTATGTATTTATTTAGTACACACAGCAGTACATATATTACCACACACATAACATAGTATAATTATAGCTTATCTAATATATGTACCAATTAGGTGTCACAGCATTCACCAATATAAAAAGAAGAAGAAATTAAAAAACTTATTACTGTTAAAACAATTAAAAACTTACTACTGTTAAAACAAAAAAACAAAAAAATAACAAAAACTATCAAATTTACAAAATAAAAATATGACTTCTAAAATAAAATTTATACATTTTTCTCTTTTTTAATAGAATTAATTAGGAAACATAAAAATTGCACAACTTTGGTACCTTAAAAAAACGAAAACAAAACACTTGTTAAATAAATTATAAATGTATAAAAGAACTAACAAAAAACTTCAACAACAAGATTAAACAATAACAAAACAGGAATACCTACAGAAATTATTAATTGTACATTTTTTCCATGGCGCTTTATACGTAATGCGTCGATACTGCGTACCGTGCTCACCTCAGGCGGCATGCGGGCGGGAAGGCCAAATTCCACCCGAGCGTCTAGTTCGCTCATAGTCGGATTTTGCGATGGAATGGTAAAAAATTTAGTTGTTGTTGCTTTGTGTATTTCAATTTTAATTTTAAATAATATATTCCTTCTTGGATCAATACGTGTTTGTTTTATACGATACAAGAAAATTAAACAAATCATACTATCCGTAACTATAGCTGGACCAAACCCAGGATTTAGTTTTTACGTTTTTAAGTACCTAGTTGTAACTAGGTGCTAAATATAAATGCTATAAAAAGTGTTTCGGCTTACAATGTAATAATAATGTTTATGTCTATAATTATTATTATTATGGACCTTATGTCCATAATGACCGCCTCCGTGGTCTAGTGGTAACAAACGTTGCCGTGAACTCGGGAGGTCGTGGGTTCGATTCCCACCGGGGGCAAATTGTACATTGTATAATTTGTCTCGGTCTGGGTGTTTATATGTATAATATGTATAATATTTACAAAAAAAAAAGTATAATATGTAGTTTATCAACCATCTAGTTTCCGTAACACAAGCCTCGTAGCTTACCACGGAAACTAGATGGCGCTGTGTGACCTGTCTGGAAATATTTATTTATTTATATTAGACATGCATGTAGATTGTAGGTATGTAATAAATTGTTTGTTAAAAATGTTCGTACGTTCAGAGCTACGGGTTTTAAGGAAACTTTTATACGTATTATTCTCTATATTCTAAGTCGATATAAAACGAATAAAGGCCAACCCATCTTGACATACAACGATATTTGTGGAGTATGCACCTCAAATTCTTGTCGGATGTCCAACAAAAAATATCACTGCTATTCTTAACCTTCACTCTTCTTAAATAATTTTGTCATCACGCAATGAAAATATAAAATATAAATAAATATAAATATAAATATTTCCAGACAGGTCACACAGCGCCATCTAGTTTCCGTGGTAAGCTACGAGGCTTGTGTTACGGAAACTAGATGGTTGATAAAAGCCTCTGAGCTCAGCCTATGTCAGTCACAAGCTAGAAACACTAATTTTCTCTTCTTTTACTAACACACGATGGACTGGCAACGATGAATTTATGTATCCATACTTCTATACTATCAATGTAAATGTAGTATGCACACACCCCCACACATACAGACAACACACTCACATACTTTACTTTACTGTCTATATGTGTAACCCCTTTATCTATTTATTTATGTATTTGGTATTGAAAGACACTGTCTCCTGTTATACTACACAACTCATGCAGGAGACAGGGTTCACCATAATAAACATTATTTTGTGTTAATAAACGATTTGTATTGTATTTGTAACAGGTCACTGGAATTGGCTAAGCTGTTAGTCTTCATCATCATTCATCATTACAGCCCCTAGAACAGCGTCCTGGATCTCCACTGTTGGAGATGGGCCTTCCAGAACATATATCTGGAGAATTTGGCCTACACTCGCCACGCTGGCCAGACGGCTTTACGAAGATCTTATTATTAGAATGCTTAGTCTTAAATAATTTAAATTATGACGTGTCACAAATGCCTGTGATAGGTTTACGTGAATAAAGATATTTTGATTTTGATTTTGACTTTGACTTTGTATTGTATTGTATGTATTTAGGTGTTTTTCACGCCGATATTACTGGATCGATTTTAATGAAATTTAGCAAAAATATTTTTTACAACCCAGGAACGGATGTCGCCCATATGACGTCATTATTTGGCGACGACATGTGAACCCAGAGCCCTTTTTCTGTCTGTATATTTAATTCGCCTTCACCCCTATATTACTGTACTGATTTTATTAAAGTTTAGGAATGAATACGGGGTATAAGACTTCAATATCTAAATATGATATGTGAACCTAAATGTTTTTTTACCACTATTATATATTATATTTATTTAAAACTTAATTGTACTCGATGACTACGAGCAAAGCCGGGTTAAACAGCTAGTTGCTAATAAATTAATCTTCTACTGAGTATTTTTTTGCAAATTATTGTGACAGGAGATTGATTTAGCGATACAATTCTGAATAAAGCTGTAACTATTGTATGTATTCTATTTTTATATTTGTATCTATGACTTATTTTTTATTTTATTTTTTTGACAATAATATACCGCTAATTATACGTCGATAAACTAATAAATATATATATTCTAAAACCACATCCGAACATTAAAATGTCTGAGTCGAAAGCTGTCTTCTACAATTAGGTCAGTCGATGGCACACGTGTCGTCAGGCTGCACCCATCGTTCACAGATTTAAGAGAGTAGAGTTTTTTAATAAGTATATACTTTATCTATATTTGTCTATTCATGCTAGGCTACCAGGATCATTTTGCAGCCTAATTTATAACCATCACATTGCTCATTACAAATGCACTGATATGTTTTCAATAATTGAACGAGATGCATCGGAATAATCAAACAATTAGATAACTCTGTATATTATTAGGTATACAATCAGTGAATCATTAGTGTTGGCTTCAAAATGTACATATCGATAAAAAAAAACATCGCAAACTCATATTTTATTTCCCATTGTCTCTCACATTTGGGATAGTGGATATAGGAAATGGAGAAGAGTAGGAATAAATTGGTTTCGTTGTCCAATAGTTATCGACAACTGTTAGGGAACAAAGGTAATTATTTTTTTTGATTAGCCGTGCAAGTCTTTTAACTTATCAATTGCTTTGCAAGAATTCACTGGTAAGACGCAATGCATAAGTTACTGTTAAAACTGTCAAAAGTCATTACAATACGGACAGTTATTCCGAGACCATCGGTTCACGTTTAGCCAACAATAGGATTATTGTCGAATACAAATTACAAAGTTTAATAAATGTTTCTAACGGCCGGTTATTCCTCCGTGATCTAGCTGTTAAGTCCGTGGATTTAGACTCGGAGGTACCGGGTTCGATTCCTGGTCGGTACACAATAATAATGATTAATTTAAATAAATATATTTAATTAATATTTAATTTATTTGTGATATTTCTCGAGTTTGGTACGCTAGACACATCGACGAGCTTGCCACTTGTCATGATTGGCCTATAGTAAAGTTGTCTGAATATGAATCCGCTTCTATATAAGCGTGGTTTTGACCACCCCGAAAGGGAAACGGTCGTGATGATACTTTACCATACTTTACTTCTGGTACGCTAAAGGCGTCGATCTAGCAAGCTAGAGCTTGCCACTTGTCATGATGGGCCTATAGTAAAGTTGGCTAATTAAGAATCCGCTTCTTTTAAAAGCTTGATTCGGACCGGTCTGCAAGGGATACGGTAGTAAATCGTCACCATCGACTTTACTTTTATGATTAAAATAATCCATGCTCAACATTTCGATATACACCACGTGATTAAAAGTTAGCTTGTCACTTTGTCTAATTCAGCCATAAAATTAACCTTTCGGAAACCGGCTGTAAAGATAATAATATAATCGTTTATTTTAAACTAAACTTAGTTCATAATTTATTAGTTGTTTGTTAGTAATAATGTATCCTATATTAGTATTGTTAGTACCTAATTGTATTATTATTTTATTTAACTATTCCAATGACTATTACTACTATTAGAATGTTTTTGGATGGGACAGTAAAACTTTGCAGCAATGGTTTTCAGAATGTTGCTGTTACTACTTCTCAGGTGCTGCAGCAGTGAGGCTGTTCTTTTGCGACGGATCGCGTAGTAAATAATAATTGTTTTCTTGCATAACCGACATTATGAAGAACTAAATTGATTTCGTGTTAAGGTTTATCGATACCTTTTAGACTATCGATAGTGTATTAATTAGACATCACTAGATACGTACTCGTCAATTTATTTGATCGATGTCGTTGCTAAAAGGATTATCTATGAGTATGCACTAAAAAATACACATGTTTTTTATTTCAATTCAGTGATCACTAGGCGATTTATTTTAAACTTTTGTACTACAAGTATGTACAAAGGCGGAACTAATGCCGCTGAACATTTTTACTCGATCAACATTAGGAGCCGAAAATTACGAGTATATATGAAAGGTAGGTGCAAATATTGGAACAGA
Source organism: Tinea semifulvella (assembly GCA_910589645.1). Taxonomy (NCBI): domain Eukaryota; kingdom Metazoa; phylum Arthropoda; class Insecta; order Lepidoptera; family Tineidae; genus Tinea; species Tinea semifulvella. The sequence goes on along the minus strand of OU342595.1, from coordinate 7,262,060 downwards.
AAAAGAAGATAATTAAATATCTGTTGGGAGTTGAAACTCTCGGGCCGTGGGGACCAAGTGCACATGAAATTTTCAAAGCGTTGTCAAAACAGCTCGTCAACACCTCGGTAGACAAGAGGGCTGGGCAATATTTTGGACAAAGGATCAGCATTGCCATTCAACGTGGCAATGCTGCCAGTATCCTTGGCAATTTGACCATTGGCAGCGATTTGGAGCATTTTTTTAATTTATAATAATTTTAATTTGTAATTTCTTTATTTTAGTTTTTAGTTGTGATGTTCTTAAATTAGCAGAGGTATTGCGTTTTATCAGCTTTCGGTTTGCACACTAACATACCTGGTGGGGTACCACTGTACCAGGTTTTATAATCTCATGGGTGAATTTGAATGATATTTATTTTATTGTTGTTGTGTAATTCTTTATTTGTTACATTTGTAAATCTGCTATAGCTGAGTTTTCCTTGCAGATTCCTTTCTCAGTCAGATTAAACTCTAACAGGTTACTGGAATTTGCTAAGCTGTTAGTCTTCTGCTAACAGCTTACTCCTTGGACCACTTCGCTGCTTAGTCTTCCACTAACAGGAGTAGAATCATTCTAAATTATTTAAATAATGACGTGTCACAAATGCCTGTAATAGGTTTACGTGAATAAAGATATTTTGACTTTGACTTTGAGTTGTATTTTTATATATTAAGTAGGTTTATTTTCATTTATAAGGTATTAGTTCAATTTTTTTTTTAATCAGTGTCAGAAAAATTAATTATATGCTAAGACTGAAAAAAAAATCTTAAGTCTACTTCAAAACTATACCTACTGGTATATGTACAAACTGAAACTTAAAATAAAAAAAATATATATTTAAATTACTTCAAAGCAAGAGCCCAACCGAGCTACTGCTGCTTCTAAAAAGATAATATCAAAAACTAATGTTTTGACGAAACATTGTTTCATACTTCACTATAATATACTATACTATATACTATTTCATACTATACTAGAGCTCTATAACCTAATTCCTTCCTCTCCATTCCGTAACCGAACCACACACACAGGTCAGAATATGCACCCACATACCGTAGTCACTATCCCTTCGCGTACCTATAAATTTGGTGACTCATACATCTGTCGCACAATAAAGATGTGGAATGCTCTTCCAGCCTCTGTGTTTCCACTTTCCTATAACCTGGAGTCCTTCATGCGAAGTGTGAAAAGGCATCTAGTCAAGCCGGCATAGTGTTAGGGACTGATGTCGGACATAAGGGTCTGATTCCAGTTACTAACATTCATGGACACTGCGCGCCACTTACCATCAGGTGGGCGCAGGGTCACATGTCGTGCTAATATAAAAATAAAATACTTCGCTTCATATATTAATATTTTTGGTTTACATGTTAAGCATGAGAACAAGCAGAAAGTTTTATTTGAGTTGACATATTGAATGGTTTCTCGTAGCAAAGTTTTAAAGTTTGCTGTAAAGCTAAAGTTAGACTGTAACGGGTCGCTATGCTGAAAGTTGTCGAAAAACATTTGTAACTGTCAATAAGTCTGTTGAATCGATTGAATTAATTCTATTGTTTTTTCTGTTCTGATCATAAAATTAAAGACTAAAAAAAAACTTTTGAGAATTCTGTAAATATTTATTTTTATAAAGTTCTTTACGTCATCAAAATCATGTAATGCTTCTTACACACCAGCCCGACGAACGCGAACAATAAGGTTTCGGTAGCCTTAGTTGGACTTGTCTGGGACAACTTAGCAAACGCCCTATAAATCATTGATGAGAGAGCGTAGCGTACAGACCTCTAACCTAATAATTGCAAATGCGAAAAAGAATCTGGTCCAAATGATCATCTGCTCGACCACTAAATGAATTTGAACCTACGAGATAAAGTCTGTTTGTTAAATCGTCAATCGATTCTTTGTTTTTCTTTATTTTGATCACGAAAACCAAGGTGTTTGTAATAAGGTAACTTACGTCAGGAAAATTATGTAATGCTGCATACCAGAATCAGGTCCCAATGGTCGTTTCCTTGACCACTAAATGTATTTGGACCTACATTCGAAGCAAAACAAACGTGCGAAAGCCAACTTCGTTCATCAGCGTTCGCGTTCGTTGGGCCGTTGTGTACGCAGCATTAAATAAGCAATATATTCATGAATCCCTTCCGTGCTTCCATTCTTCCGCTCGTCCGTTCCGGTCCCACGAAGCTACCGACAGCTTAAATTATAACAAATCATCGCCTAAATAGAGTCCAATAATCGTCAGCGATATTTTTACATATTCAAAACAAATACAACTCCTTTACTCATCAATATCAAATATGCGGCTAGGAACCTAGTTCCGTAGTAAAATTAAGTTTTTTTATTGAACTATGTTTTGTTATGTAGGTATTATCCGTGTAAGCAGGTAAGTGCAACACACGGTGTTTTCGAGCCATTTCGTCCAGACAGCGGACACTCAAAAAATTGTTTTATTTTATAATGGATGAACTAGACCCGGCATGTACCAATGAGAAATACACTTCTCTTACGTACATTACGTACATCATAGATTTACAACACCACCGTTCTCGTGCCTCGGAGAGCAAGTTAAACCGTCGGTCCCGGTTCCACTAATACCAACTTGTGGAATCATAAAAAAAATGGCATCATATCCTCACCAAGCCGTCTGGCCAGCGTGGCGAGTGTAGGCCAAATTCTCCAGTTCTAAAAGGCCCATTTCCGGCAGTGGAGTTCTAGGACGCTGTGTTCTAGGGGATGTAATGAATGAATGAACTAGACGTATAAAGCAGCTTACCTCGTTTACTGGGTGGGGCTAATATCTTACCGGATAATCAGTCGGGGTTCCGTAGGAACTACAGCACGGCTACAGCTCTTATCGACGGCCAACATTATTTGGGCCATACTATAGGCCGTAGCATAGCCAGTTTACGCGCGCCTTCGATTGTATCAGTACCGCTGTTGCAGAAATGTTGCAGCCTATGCTGACTTGAGTTCCTGTTTGCCACAGCAGCTTACTCAATTATTTATTTCGCAGTTTATTTTGTCTATTTTATATTGTTATTTTTTTATCTCTCGAGTCTTGATCTTGGTCTTGCATTAGAACATCTGGTCTCAGTCTTGGTCTTGTTCTTTCACTCCTAATCTTAGTTTTGCAAGAGTCTAATAGACTGTGACTTGCCCTGACTAAAAATATATATTTGTTTCCAATGGGGTGTATCACTAACTTTTTATCACGATAGATGGCGCATGATAGATGGTACCTAATATAACTATCAGTTGCATAGAAAACTTGTATTTTTATTACGAAATTTATTATTTTCTGGATATTATGCCGAAGTGAGCAACTTTTAAGTGTACAAGTCGAGATTTCTAAGCGAAATCAAAGATATGGTGATCTCAAAATTACCGTTCTATTAATAAAACCTTTTTTTCTTTTTAAAGACGGTGTGCGCTTTCTTAATTCGTATTTTAAGGTAGGTAACGTTAATTTAAAATACATTGTTCTGTTATAAAAATTATAACTACAAAAACATTTAAAAAATAATGAGATATAGGTGCAAAATAAGGTACCATTGCCGGTAGCGACATCTACAAAAAGCTTTGCCTGATACATCCCATTGTAGTAAGGAAAACTTGTGACTTATGTATCTGTTCGCAAACTAGTATCTCGAGAATGACTGGTCTGGTTTACTTGAAATTTGGAATGGTTATAGATCTTGTTCAACAACGTGTATCTGAAAGTGTAAAAAGAGGTAGTTTTGAAGATATTTCAAGTGATAAGATAATACATCAATATATTTTTAAAGGTAAACCCTAAAAAAGACAAACACAAAACAGTTACCAATAAAATATTTATTTTCCAAACAGTATAAATAAATAAAACTACTTAAAAGTAAAAATTTAAATAAATATAAACTAAATCCAATAAAAAATAAAGTATAGGTAAAAAATGTCCTCTAGAGACGACCCTTCAGTGATAGTCCCAAGAAGACTGACAACATTTCCCCTCTGTATAGCTAAGCTTAGCTTTTCTGTCTCCAGATTTTTTCGTTAGCCGTTTGGACAACTCCTTGACCAGACGCTTGGCTGAGTGTCCCCATGGGCCCATCGTATCGATCCCAAATTCGTAACCTGTACTGATGTTGGCGTATTTGCGCAGCTTTACGTTCTCATCAGAAACCGCCGCACTTCCCGCGCTTGACAAGGTCGCAAGACTGCAAGACCAAGACCAAGATTGGGCAACACTCTCAATGTATTAAAATTATAACCTAAAAATAAAGAACAGGAATTATTTTATTTATAATAAAATAACATGAGTAACCGCGAAACGACCGTCATAGCTCGCTGTTAGTATTTCTGATCGCATGTCATTGTGATGGCACGCATTAGTTGCCGGCGATATCTTTTTTAAACGCCATCGATAGAGACATTACGTGTTTTCCGCTATGTTCCACAATACACCGCGTCACGCACAACATGTTTTGTATAAACTACGCAGTTGATGCTTTTCAGTATTTGCCATAGGCTCTACACTGTTTAGTTAACCGCAACCGATAAATTGACTAAAATTGTGGTTTACTTTATTTACTGTTAGAAATGCGTCAAGTTAGCCGAGCATATTATTAACCGCCCTTCAGGCATACCATGGATACATTGCGTCAAATATAAGGTAAGGTATATAATTCTGAGGTAATGCAGTGAAAATAAATATAGTATTTATTGGACAAAAACAATGCATTCAAAACTAAAATTACTCACGGTTCCTTTTATTTACAAACTTAAATGCTGTTTATTTGTAAAAAGCCACCCTGAACTTGTTAAAAGTTTTGGGGATAATTGCAATTTTAAAACCTTGTAGAATAATTAATCCAGCGCATAAAACTACCCAATATAGCCGAAATTGTTATGCAATGAGACTGTCCCAAGGAGACTGGCAACATTTCTTCCCTGTATTGCGAGGCTAATACGTTGGTAGAAATAATTGCCAGCCTTCGAGTCTCCAGACCTTTCTGTCAGCCGCTTTGCCAACTCCTTGACCAAGCACCTCGCTGACCCCATAGGCCCATCGTCTCGACCCCAAACGGCGCAAATTCGTAACCGGTACCAAGGTTGGCGTATTTGCGCAATTTGAGGTTCTCTTTAAAAAACGCCGCTCTCCCGGGCCGACGAGTTCGCCTGGATGTGAGATGGAGCTAATATGTCTACATATACATACATCGCATTTCACACCAGAGACCTGCCAAGTATCCACAGCCCAAACAGTCATTCCGTCAGGCCTCTTGCCATCGTTCCGCACAATCCCAGATGGTTCTAAGATTGCGGGTACACCAGCAGTGACAAGAGCCCTTCGGATGATGTCATTGAGAGCCGCGTGATGAGGAATGCGGCCAGTACTTAGAGCACAAGAAAGTGGTGTCCGAGACAAAAATAACAGAAACAAACTAACCCTTTTGATGAATAAATTAATTTGAATTTGAGTTTGAAAAAAAAAAACAAAAAAAAATGTTGCTTAGTTGAAATTAAAAAAAAAAAACAAATAAATATTTTATTGCTGCAGTAGTTTAAAATATAGTTTCCTGGTTGAAATTTGCAGGCAAAAGTGCCTTAAATATGAATGCCTAAGTCAACCTTGTATGGTATAAGTACAACTCGGCGTTTTGAGAAAGCGGAGGCGCGTGCGGTTACATAAATAAGAAATTCGAGCCCGACTAAGCTAGCGTACCCTATTCAATGTGGGTGCAATATAAATATCCTAAGAGTTTCCTAAAATATAACCTATATTGACTTATATGTAGGTCATGACTTTATCTCCCTTTTGCCCAACTGGGCAAAACAAAGAATAAAAAAATAAATATAAAATATTTATTGACACCAATTTTTAACATCCTATATACATAAATTATTAACTAGGAAATTATATCATTTATTTATTTAGAATACATTGAGCTAGGACAGGCTAACAGAAATGTTAGTAAGTGCACTGGTTTCTGCGACCGCCTCCGTGGTCTAGTGGTAACAAACGTTGCCGTGAACTCGGGAGGTCGTGGGTTCGATTCCCACCGGGGGCAAGTTGTACATTGTATAATTTGTCTCGGTCTGGGTGTTTATATGTATAATATGTATATATTTACAAAAAAAAAAAAAAGTATAATATGTAGTTTACCATTATCTAGTTTCCGTAACACAAGATACGCTTACTACGGAAACTAGATGGCGCTGTGTGACCTGTCTGGAAATATTTATTTATTTATTGCACTAGATAATTCTGTCAAGGCACAGAAACCAGATTGATCAGGGAAGGTGTAGTTTCTTGATCCTAGTTTTGCAACACCCGAATGTGGTTATATCTTATTTGTGTATTTATTTATATTTAGTTACTTATATTTGCTTATTTATTTTGTTTATGCTGTGATTGTGTTTAATCTAATTTTATGTACTTAATCTTGTTTTTACCTCTTGTTTAGAAGGGTTATGTTATTACGTAAAAATCTAAATATGACGTGAAAATTAATGTTTTTTTGTTGACCACTATTATATATTCATTTAAATAAATAAATTAAAACTAAATTGTACTCGATGACTATGAGCAAAGCCGGGTTAAACAGCTAGTTGCTAATAAATTTGTCTTCTACCGAGTATTTTTTGCAAAATATTGTGACAGAAGATTGATTTAGCGATACATTTCTCAATAAAGCTGTAACCGTTGTACTCGATTTTTATATTCGTTTTTGTGACTCGTAATTTTTTTGAATCAATAATATACAACTAAGTATACGTCGATAAACTAATAGATATGTATATTCTAAAACCACAACCGAATATTAATATGTCGCAGTCGAAAGCTGTCTCAAATAAAGCTACCTGCCAATTCTACAATTAGGTTAGTCGATGGCACACGTCGCGTCGTAAGGCTGCACCCATCGTTCACAGATTTAAGATTTGGTGAATTTGGTATTTCTTAAAATTGTGTTTATGTATTCATAAATATCTATTTCGTCCCCTTCAAAGTAATTACTTACCCTCAGATATAATACACTTATGTCAGCATTGTTACCAATCCTCAAAGCTCTTATTTTTTTTTTTGTGATCTTTTTCAGTTCCTCCTTCGATGCAGTCTTAATCTTCTCAATCGTAGCGCAGCGTTATCTTTCCATAGACCTCTTCAGTTTTGGGAACAAAAAGAAAGTCACCGGGGGCCGGGTCGGGGGAATACGGTGGCTGCGGTACCATTACTGTGTTGTTTTTGGGTAAATATTTCGCGCACAAACAACGTTGTGTGAGCAGGGAGCGTTCTTCCACAAATCCGGGCGATTCTGGCGGATTACTTCATAACTCGAGGTGGCAAGAACTCATGATGCACGACGCCCCTGCAATCAAAGAAAACTGTGAGCTCGGGCGTCCGGCACTAACATTCATCATTAACTAAACATTCAAAATGGCCGACCTTATCAATATAAATAAGGGATATGAGTATATAGCAATAAAATAATCAAAAAAACAAGTTTGCGCCGTTTGGGGTCGAGACGATGGGCCCATGGGGACACTCAACCAAGCGTCTGGCCAAGGAGTTGTCCAAACGGTTAACGGAAAAGTCTGGAGACAGGAAGGCTGGCAATTATTTCTGCCAACATATTAGCTTAGCTATACAGAGGGGAAATGTTGCCAGTCTTATTGGGACTATCACTGAAGAGGTCGTCTCTAGAGGACATTTTTTACTTATAGTTTATTTTTTATTAGGTTTAGTTTATATTTATTTTAATTTTTACTTTTAAGTAGTTTTAATTTATATTGTAATTATTTTATACTGTTTGTATATTAAATTCGTGTAATATATTGTTATTTCAATGACTTATTAAATACATAAGTAATGGTTTGTTTACATTGTTGTATATTATATTTGTTAATGTATTTTAAACGATTTTATGTAATAAATTCAAAGACCATAATACATTGTCAAAAAAAAAAAAACAAGTACACGTAGCCAGCGAAAATTCAAAATTCGCGATCCTTTTCGAACAGACCTCGTTTATACGTTTGTTCCTTTGTAGCAGACTAGAGACCAAACACAGGCCGATTCTGATGATTTTCACGTCAATAGATTTGCCTTAATCACGGCGAGTGTTATTGAAGATATGACAATAATCAAATTTCAGTGAGGCGGCCACCAGACGCATTATTGTGGAAATGAAAAAAAATAAAGTGACGAACTATATTGAGTGAGGTATCACCGAATAGGTATTTAAAAATACTAAATAAATAGACTAAAAAGAAAAAAACAAGCTTAAGGGTTTTGTCATTAAAAAGCAAAGTATCATCACGACCGTTTCCCTTTCGGGGTTGTCAGAAACCACGTTTATTGTGGGGGAGATTTTCAACTCCCTCACCTGTGGTAGATGAGTGGACTGTATATTGTTTGGAGGGGTTTGATGACGAGCCAGCTCTGTGAAGTCCAAAGAAAGGGGCAGAAGCACTTACCTATTTCAGCAGCAGCTGACAACGTCTCAGTGGAGTCGACCCCAGGGTTCCAGAAGAATACCAGCTCTTCTTCTGATGCTAAAACTCTTTTCACATAAAACTAATAATCCAAGTTCCGATCGATAAATACACTCGCGTGGCTATTCAGCAGACACTGCTGCAGCACCGAAAAATTGAGCACACACGGTGTGACGTCACCGAAACACAAATTGTTGACGTCCGCCGCCGACCGAGGTTGAGGTGCGACTACCCACCGATGGCTCATAGAACTGGCTTTAACATTTATAAAGAAGCGGATTCACATTTAGCCAACTTTACTATAGGCCAATCATGACAAATGGCAATATCTTTAGTGTACCAAACTCGAAAATCCGCTATAAATAAATGTACCTACCACTTTCGTATGTCTAAAAGAAGCTTTGACGAGTTATAAGTTTGGGCAACAAGGCGCGGGCGAAATTGCCGATTATCATTTCTGCGTGTGTAGTCAATAAGTACACTACGATTTCACGTGTATTAGTTATTGAAAGACCAGTCTCATATATAGGTCAACAGCTTGAGTGAAAACGAATAAAGGTAAAGTGTCTGCCTCAAACTACGGAATATAAAATAGTTTTCCAACTCATTCAGCGTGGGAAGTGAAGTAATTTTAAAAAGGTATTTTGCAGGATTATTGTTTTCCTGTAATGCACTGCGGATCTAGCACAAAATTTAAATTGTTAAAGTTTACTTGTTATGCGATTTTAAAATACAAGTGGTTGTTTTTTTTTTTAATTATGTAGGTTTTATGTTATTTTTTTATACTTAGCACGACATTTGACTTCGCACACCTGATGGTAAGCAGTACGCGAGTTCCAAGAATGGAGCAATGGAAGATCTCAATTTATGTTTTAACACATAATTTAAATAACTATTTTTTTTAAGTTATTATTTTAATTATTTTTTTATGTTCATAAAAATTTTCTTGCAACCAACTTTTGGGACAATGTAACCATTTGTGTTGTGAGGTAGGTGCATATATCTGGAGAATTTGCACTACACTCGCCACGCTGCGCTGGCCAGATGGCTTGGCGAGTGTAGTGCAAATTCTCCAGATATATGCACCTACCTCACAACACAAATGGTTACATTTCCCAAAAGTTGGTTGCAATATAAACTGCCTCCGTGGTCTAGCGGTTAAGTCCGTAGATTTAGACTCGGAGGTACCGGGTTCGATTCCTGGTCGGGACACAAAAATATTTATTTATATAAATAAATGAATTTAATTAATATTTAATTTATTTGTGATATTTCTCGAGTTTGGTACTTTGGAGACATCGACGAGCTTGCCACTTGTCATGATTGGCCCATAGTAAAGTTGGCTAAATGTGAATCCGCTTATATATAAGCGTGGTTTCTGACCACCACGAAAGGGAAACGGTCGTGATGATACTTTACTTTTTTACTATCTTGTACCACACAGTTTAAGTAGAAAGTTGAACGTGTGAATTTTTGATACAATAGTAGAGTAATTATGCTCAAGAAATCTAATAATTTAGATTGTAGCTTGGAAGTTCTGCATTTGTAATCCCCGTGCGGTCTCCAATGTTTGACTTTGGGATTTGGTATGTTTGTCTACTTCGTCCAATCAGAACGGACAAAGCTTAGACGTAATACAATCTGTCCTACCACAGTTGCTGGCCCAAAAATTATAGATTAGGACCAATGGTAAATAATTGATACTGTATTCCACGAGGCCCGTTTAAACTGTAAAAAAAATATTATGCCCTCTGCATTCTATTCTATACGTTTCTATACCTAAACTTCAGTTAACCTTAAATAGTCTTTTATCAGAGTAAAAAATGTATGGGAAAAGTTTTTGGCGATTTCTGTCACTTCTATTACTAAAACCTCAGTCGATCGGCATCAAAAAGTATTTGTATAAAATTATATTGTATGTTATATTGAACTAAAACTATGTTTAACCGTTAGTCCCTCGAACCGTATAATAAAAAAGGTTTAAATAATTTTAGTAAATCCTAACTTAAAGCTTGTAAAAACCGATGATATGCGTTTGACGTTTCGATGCACGGGTGTTAAAGGCCAGTTCTGTGACCCATTGGAGGGTAACAGTCGCATCAGTCAGCGGCAGACTTCTACAATTTTGTGTTTCGGTGACGTTGCCGCGTGTGCGTGTATCTATCGGAACTGTTACTTGGATTAGTAGTTTTGTATGAAATGACATTTGTGTCAAAAGAGTTTTAGCACAAGAAGACATGGTCTTCTTCTGGAACCCTGGGGTCGACTACACTGGGACGTGGTCAGCTGCTGGAAGTGGTAAGTACTTCTGCTTTTTTTCATACCCATACCCAATCTCCCCTAAAACGGGATTAACGGAAGTAGTAAGTTGCGGTAACTAATATTACCAAATATGTGTCTTTAAGCCGGTCCTTTAATATATGTGTCTATGGTTTGAAGTTTATTTAACAACACCCTGTCATACAAATAAATACTCTACTACAATGGTAATAAAGTTCGAAATGGCCAACGATAATATTACTTCACTTCACTTGTTAATTTAAATGACTTCAGATTTATTAACTTTTTAAAAAAAATTAACATCTGTTTTATCCTGTTTTAATTTTATGAAATTTAGGCCGGTATAATAGTAGGGACTGATGTCGGCAGTTTGTGGCTGGCGTCAGCTGCTTCATACTTGAACCACGTGTACCGCTTGCCATCAGGTAAACCCCCCCCCACCCCCTCTCGGCATGTACCAATGAAAAACACACTTTTCTTAAGTACATTTGTCATTGATGTACCTACTATATAATTGTAATATATAATTAAATAATTAAATGTAATATATCATTTTAAGTAACATCGTATGCCGTTTCCCTTTCGGGGTGGTCAGAAACCACGCTTATGAATAAGCGGATTCACATTTAGCCAACTTTACTATAGGCCAATCATGACAAGTGGCAAGCTCGTCGATGTCTCTAGCGTACCAAACTCGAAAAATATCACAAATAAATTTAATATTAATTAAGTGTTATATGCAATCATTGTACATTATTAATTTATATTAATTAAAATGATTTATTATCATTAACTATTTGCCTGGAGTGTATTATGTTAGTAGCAAAAAACATAACTGGCAGTAGGTACTCTAGATCAAGACAAATAGAACTTAAATGCGGCTGTAAAGGGGCGATTAACTGACAGTAAATAAATTTACACTATTTTTTATTTATTTTTAAAACATACTAAAATGGGATTAAATTAAGGCTTAGTTGGCGATTCTTAAGCCTAGTTTGTATAACATAGTATCGTTTTTTCCTATAATAATAACAATGGCTTTAAAATTATACAGAATACCGAGTTAAAAACTTAGTTTAATATAATAAATTATGCAGCTAGTTTTGCCACCAAAGTTATCTGCGAATAGCACGGCGCTACTATTTATCTCAATTCCACAAACTGTTTATTAAGTGCAAAAACTTTCCGTGCTACATAACTAATACTGAACCAGCATACTCGTAAGTTGGCCAACAATCTTACTCAAAACAAAGCCATTTTACTGAACAAAGAGTCTTTGTTTTGACTTATATGTAAAACTGGTCAATTATTTCATATATTTTTAAAGTTTTTTCGATCAACCATCAAGTTCATAAGCCATCCAACACTTTGAGTAGCTTCACGCGACGAGTATTTTCGTTTCTATTTCGACTTTACAACGTTCATAAAAAACTGTCAGGGACATACAAACTAATCGAATCGACATGTATGCCGAAAACGCGAGAATCGGGGCTCAGGTATTTAAAGTTCTATAACTCACCACACAATCGGATACTCAACGATATACCTAAAGACAAAAGTCTTCAAACACTGCGAGCTCCTCGTAATGTCGTGCGGAGCAGAGACGTAGATACTGATAAAGGGTCTAGTCATCAAATTCAAGATCGCTCAGCGAGCTATGAAGAGAGCTGTGCTTGTTATTTCTTTAATGTTGACATTTCCGAAATCGCAGATAGCACATTCACTTATCTTTCTTTACAATATCCTTTTTAATTTAATAGCGCCCCCTTAGATCCTTTCCATTTTTTGTATGACACACTCAGTAGTTATTTTCGCTCCTCTTAATAAAACTTAAACTTAAGTTTCCGCCAAATTCTTCCAGCAAATGTTCAGATTCTTATACAGTATCATCAGCTCGCCAGTGGAACCGACTACCTCTTTACATTGGTAAAGCACCATCAATCATTAGTTTTTAAAATTTGCTTACCAAACACTTTTTTTAAGCAAGACGAATTTACATAACTTGACAGAGTCAGTATATTTTTGTATGTATTATAGATTGTATTATTTGTACATTTATTAAGCTCAATCAATTATAGATTTTTCTGGCATCAATCATCATCTAAAACCCTGTATGTACTCATGACACTAGCTGGTAGAAAAAGGAAAAATGGCTTTTTGTTTGCCTTTGTACATACTTTAAAGTAAAGTGTATAAAAATATTAATAAATAAATAAATAATAATAATGTTCTGTACTATACGCATTTAGCGAATGCGTGTAAAGAACAGTTTTTATTGTATTATTGTAGTACATAGCGCAATGATGCCGAGTATTTTATGTACATTAATATCGTAGGCAATATTATTTATTAAGTAGGCACACAAAACAAATTTTAGATTACATAGTGTACAAACATTGCTAAATCTTAAAGTATGTGTACAAAATATCTGTTATGTTTTATAAACAATCACGTACAACGTCTTTTTTTTTTCAAGTTACTAGTAAATAAGTGTCAACAAATAAAAGGGAATTAACCTGTTTTTATAAAAGAAAAATAAAAAGAGACTAATAAGTTTTATTGATGGCCCAGCGCTTTATATTAGTCAACGATTTTCGTTTAATTTGCACTGCTGCAAATGTTTTTATTTCACAGTAATCATCTTTCCAGACAACGCCAATAAATTTTAAGTCTTTGTTGTTTGTGCTCATAGCAAATGACTAAATGTATCTTTTGTAAATTAGAAGTTTTTTTTATACCTAATATAATCTATATATATAAAGATGAATGTATGTGTGTATGTTCCCTATGCATTTCAAAACTACTTGACCGATCATGATGAAACTTTGGGAATATTTTGTGTGAACATTGGCGAAGGTTTAGTAGTAGTTTAAGTAGATTGCATCATAAATCTTCCTAATATATAAAACAAAGTCGGGTTTGTTAGAACACTTACAACTCGAGAACGGCTGGACAGATTTTCACGGTTTTCAATTTGTTGGATTTGTCTTCGTCCCGTATAGCAGAATAACTATAACTAAAATTGGAAAATTGAAGAAAATAATTAAATAAAAGAAGAATCATTTTCCCATACAACAAGTTCGTGGGTTTCGTAACTGTCAAACAATGTTGGTTGTCAAATATATATGGATGCGTTCAGAAATGTATATCAAATATAGAACAAATAATAATAAATATGATCTTTTTTTTTAAAAAAAAAAAACAACAATAGTCAAATCAATTGGTCTCACTTTTACATCGCGAAATTCTCTGTGATTCGTTTAAAAAATTGTGGCGATAGCTACGCAAAAGAAAATAAAACTTTAAAATTCAAAATCACGTCGCGGTCACCAATAAAGCATTTTAGCTTATAAATAAATGGTATGTACTGCAGATATTTGTAAATAAATGTTTTTAATAAAATAATAACATAACTTTAACAAAGAATCCTAATATCAATAATTGTCAAAACCAATTTGACACCCGTCATAAGCAAAAGAAAATAAAACTTAAAAATTCAAAATTAAAGACGCGAAGATTTAAGACGCTTTAAATTGTTTGTGTTAATATTACTATTATTAATAATGCCTCGCCCAAGGAGATCTAATCTTTCCCAACGGAGCCGTAATGCAATTAGGCAACGAAACATTGCCAATCAACTAACTGATGTCTTTCTCAATGTTTTACTCATGATCAGTTGTACTTGGCATGTTCACGTGTCGGCAAACCATCCGCTCTATTTGTTCTGTTCTTGCGCCTAAAAAATACAAAATATGTCGTATATCACAAGGCTTCAATAACGAAAATTAAACCGATTGTTATAGTTGATTTTTGTACTTTTATTCATAGTATTTAGTTCATATCATTATCATTAATTTAGTTCAGCTAATAAGTAACATTATTACTGACATAGCTTTCAAAATTAGTAAGCTGAGTGGCAATGGGTTCTAGAGTGAAGACCACGTACAGCAGACGCAGAGTGGGACGACGCCCTAAAGGATGGATTACCTAAGCTTGCCTCTACCGCTTCGGGATATGCATTCCTTAGCAGGTTTCAGATCGGCACTCAAAAGACATATGTTACAATAGACTTCACAGCAAGTTACCTAATCTTATTCTATTTATTAATATACTATTGTTTTTGCTTGACTATTACCTAACATTTATTAATTTATGATATTATTATTTGTTTATTTTATTCTCATTTGTTAAATGTTAAACTGTACATTTAGTGTTCCTTCCAATTTAGTAAATGGTACTTGCGACCCGTGACTCACCCAACATAAGTCATCAGCTGAAAATAAGCGCTCCAGCCTCGGCTGTAGCATAATGCTGAGCTGAACACCTATTTATCGCCACACCTGTATGTATGTTTCGGTATATATAATAGGCTTACATTTATACATTTATATTTATTTCCTGTTTATATATTTTTTTGTAACCATTTAATTTTTTTTTACTTATCATTATAAGTATTGGGTTCATGGTAATCTATACGAATACGGGTTCGTCTCAACTGCGCAACCAAATTAAACCAGCTTGTAATCGGCGGACTGGCGATAAATAAAGTATTTTCTTTCTTTCTTACGAAATTTTTTTTTAAGGTACCAAATTTGCGCAATTTTTATGTTTCCTAATTAATTCTTAAAAAAGAGAAAAATGTATAATTTTATTTTAGAAGTCATATTTTTATTTTGTAAATTTTATAGTTTTTGTTAATTTTTTTTTTTTTGTTTTAACAGTAGTAAGTTTTTAATTGTTTTAACAGTAATAAGTTTTTAACTTCTTCTTCTTTTTGTATTGGTGAATGCTGTGACACCTAATTGGTACATATATTAGATAAGCTATAATTATACTATGTTATGTGTGTGATAATATATGCACTGCTGTGTGTACTAAATAAATAAATAAATAAATAAATAAAGAAGGTTGCTGGCTGGTTGGATGAAGGAAGTAAAAGACCTCATGCAGGGAGCCTTCAAAAGCTGATGACGATGTTTACCAACAAAATCTACTATGTATTTGGTTAGATAATATTATGTGAGTAATATTGTGAGGCGTATATTCCCTCAGCAGGGAATTGGGAACTTTAGTGCTGTCGGTCTTCATTACCAGCTCATAATAATGTATGTAAGCGGCGGCACGGAAATGAACAAGGGAAATGACATGCCAACGTGTTTATATACACCATACTACGCCACGCTCACACAGAACAGTGTAATTTATTTATTTATATATAGTATCCACAGCAATACATATATTTTCACACACATAATATAATTATAACTTATATTATTTATATACCAATTATGTCTCGCAAAAAAAAAAAAAGTTATTTCAATAAATAACTTTGAAGTTATTAATAAAATTAGAAATGTATTTAAACGTTAATTGATTAAATAATCGTATCAAAGTTAAGTTAAAGTTTGCCCATCTTTCATGCCAATGTTACTAAACCGATTTTGATGAAATTTAGCAGAAATAATCCTTGCAATTCAAGACTAGATATGGGGTATTAGTTGTCTGAATCTAAACATGAAATGTGAAGCTACGGCTACCTAAAGGTTTTTTTTGTTGACAATTATATTCAAAGAGATCAAATATAAGATAGAGCGGGCATCGTTTGTTATTTTTCTACAAATTAATTGTTATTTTTTTACGCCATCTAGGTATTTTCTAGTATTTCTTCTTTTCTTGTCGAAGATAAACGTGTTTTACATTTACACTTTCGTAGCATGCAGGTCGGCATGTTATAAGTAAAACAATAAAATCAATTTTAAACTCCACGTTGAACACGACCATAAGCGGCAATGCACTGTCATAGACTAATTAATACTGAGACGAATGTCTTAGCTTTAATTCTCAAACCATTTGGCTTCTTGCCCCGTCTTGTTACATATTTAATGTTTCTGATTATATTATTATCATTATTTTTTATTTTTTTTATTTATTGCACAAATTATAAATTAGTGTACATAGGCGAGTTTAATGCCGGTTAGGCATTTTCTAACAACTAACCTTTGGGAAAGTGCGAAATCATTGGATGCAAATAAATATATTACAAGATAGTTTCTTAACTTATTACATATACATTCTATTACACACTGTAAATATATGACTTATTTTATACTTACACAAATATATATTATGACAATTATCTATATTGTTATCTTGATACATTTAACTCCTGTTTATTGAGAAAGAATGTAGTAGGTAACTAGACGTTTAAAACATTGACAGGTGATGCTTGTCTAAGCGGTAGCGTGTTCCACTGGTGGGCGGCAGACATAGTTAAGGAATCTGAAAATCTCCTAGAGGAGTGGGATTGAAAGTAGAATGAAGGGTAAATATGGTGTGTATCGCACAAGAATTTGAAGAAAGGAAGCTTACTTGCCCCAACACTTCCGTCCCAACTCTCACCACATCACAGCGCCGCCGCGCCGGTGGGACGAGCACCTTTGCCAATTGGTACGGGATTCACTTTTAAATACGTCAACCAATATAGCAGAGACTTCTGGCGGTGTCAAGGTGGGAATCGAGACTGTGGCTACAAGCTCTGCGTTCATCTTTCGTTGCAACACTTATTGCAAACAAATGTTTCTGTACTATAACCAGCTTAAGTCTATAGACTGCTAATGTGGAGACAACGTCGGGGCACTTGGCCACCACGGCCTCTCCTGCAACAAGAGCGCAGGTCTCATTTCAAGGCACACCAGCCTCAATGTTGTCATCTTGTACGTGCGCACCTGTACGTCGGATGTGCGACATGTACAACAGGCGTGTATCGGACGTGGATATATTTAGTAACTCCCGCGCCGCCTTCAAAGCCAAAATCAAGAAGCTGCTTCTTACGGTTTAGATCGCAAAGTGTGGGCAGTTTGCTTCGGAGTTCGCCTAACAGTTTTAATGCATTCAAACACAATGCAGTTGTTTTCTTTATACCTGGTCAAGGTGATATTTTCTGAATTTTGTATCGCACAAAGAGTGCACTATTGTTCACAGTGAGAAATATTATGGTGGCGGGTATAATTTTAATTGCTTCTACTCTGTTGCTATCTTTTATGTTCTTATGTTGCCTGTCTCTGTCCTTTCTCTTCGAATAAATAAATAAATAAATAAATAAATCTTAGAACCTAGTGGCATGGCCCGTGAAGATAGCAACCGGCCCGACGGAATGACTTACCATGGATGATAGGTTTGCCTTTAGTGTGGGCTGCCACGAGTGTGGACACCCTGACGCCTTCCCACCTGTCTTCGACCCAAGGACCCAGGCGCTGCTGGATTACAAACAGAGAAACGGCGGAATTACACCAATATTATTGAAAGATGTGTTTTTGCGCAAATAACACTTTTTTTGGGCCAAAGGATCAGCATTAGCATTTAACGTGGCAATATTGCCAGTATATATATCACGCTATTAAAGTTGATATTTGCACGGCCAATATCGAGCGCTTATAGAATTGAGAATTGAATAATATTTTGTAATTATGACTATATAATTTTATAATAATTATGGGCTACAGGGAAACGAATTATGTAGATGCGAAAGCGGATACTAAGCCAAAGTGCATGTGTGTGTGCAACACTGGGTTAAAAAGATAGTTTAAAAATAAAAATTCAACTTTAGGAAAACTGTAAAGTAATGAACGTTAACTAAGACAAACTGTTTTCAGCTCAGACAAATGGCAGCTCTAGCGAGGTTCTAAACGGCACCATTGTTCGCTAAGTGACAGTTCATATTTCATGCCAACCAGCCGAGTTGAAAGACCCCCTTAACAATGATATCCGTAATAGTCTGTTAGACAATTACATTAGAAATTTCATTTTTTTCTTACTTTCTTATTTTTTATAAATTCTTTACAGAAATCAATCATATTTATTTTCATATACCAAATAAAATTACTTAAATAATAATAACGAACTACAAACAAATTATACCTATAAACTAAACACAATAAAAAAACCATACGTATATAAATAAAAAAAATCCTTCAGAGACGTTATAAATAACTTATACAACTTTGGAACATTTCCCCTCTGAATAGCGATGCTAATACGTTTAAATAATGGCCAGCCTTCCTGTCTTCAGATTTCTCCGGTAACTGTGTTCATAAGTTATATAATAATAAATAATAATTAGTATGTATTTTAGTAATATTATTGTATTTAAATAATAGGTATATAGACTTATTTATTATGAATATTATAATATTTACCATGAGTTGGTATTAAAAATGTGCACCTACCTTACATTTTAAATGGTCCACACTGTACCTAAAGTTAGCTGTCAGATAATGTCTAACGGCTTTACGTCTGCCCCTTGTATAACGTGCAATAAAGTTTTAAATAAATAAATAATTCATCAAATTATATGTCACTTAAAAGCTCCTGTAGCACAAATGTACTAAGATTCTAACTGTTTCCATAAACGCAACGACCACGACCCCTCCTCCTAATCGTCGTCTTATACTATTTTAATAGTTATTAGTTTACCTTAAAACTATGTGCCTGATTTAGATTTCGCTTGTTTTTATAAGAAATACAATGACATAATTATTATTATCCGTGAACATTATGTAAAGTATAATGCTAAAATGGGCCGTGACATGAATGACAATGTTAGCGAAACACGCCAAGCGCATTACGTCGTTAAAAATTATTACAATATGGTGACAACATTATATAATAACATTACCTTAGCAAATGAATAAGATCCGTAGAAAAGCGACATTTACTGATAGGTTATTGGAATTAAATCCAAATTATATATCTTTCAAATGGTTATTGTATAAACTACGAGGAATATCGAAAAATGCTGAAAGGTGTCTGGGCCTATTTTCAAAAATACAAAATTTAATTTATAATGCGGCTAGCTAGCTAGGGAAGGATAGAAGAGCACGTTCATCAAGAGGACGAAGAGTAGGGCTGCTAAGAGAAAGGAGAACATTAAATTGGCAACAACGAATGACATAGAGGATCTTCCGAAACAAGAAAATATAATATGGAAGATGACCCAAAGCAGACAACCCCTGCAGAGTAAGCGTTTGGACATCGCCGACACTTGCATCAAGAAGGGCAGGCAGCGCAGTGCAAGAAAAAACATCCATCAAGGGGAATATGAGTCGGCTTGCCAAGAAAAAGGAAAAAAATAAAGTGGCCAAAACTATCGATACAGAGAATCTCTCTGCAGAGGAAGTGTCTGGAGATTGCATAAAGAATTACAAGCAGGGCTGTGCATAACATATCAATCCAGCGATCAAAAGAGATTTTCTAAGACAGAAAAACATAATTTGAAAGAGAGCCAAAACGGACATCCCATGCAGAGAAAGTGTCTGGAAATCACCGACATGGGAGTGTGAGAAGGGCAGGCAGGGCAAGAGAGCACGTTTCCAAAAGAAAGGAGAACAACAAAACTAAGGCAGGACAACATCATAATAGAAGATGAGGGCACAAATTTAGGTTTATCGATTAATCTCTCATTAAAACATACCCGGATATAATTACAAAATTATATTTCCCATTATTCATAGTTTCATTTAATCGCGTTATAAAAACACAATGGTATATTCCGTAACAACAAGGCGAAGTATTTAAAACCGTGGAGTCATAAATCATTGTAATATACTAGGACAGGCAGTTATGTTTGGGGTTAACGGAAAAAGGCTGACACATAATAAATTATTCACACTGAACTCACGGTGTTTTTAATGGATATTGGTATGTTATAATAGTAATTTGCGTGATTACGTCTAATTTGCTTCATGAGATGGTATTCGTCAAGAATATCAATGGTTCTGTAATAGAATGAGGTGTGCTGGTCCGTGTGCTTCATTTACTTTATAATCGATACATGTCGGCCGTCACAAGTGTGCAGGCATTTCTCTAAACCGTAGCCATTCCTCCCCAATGCTCCAGATAGCTCTCAGGTCATTTAAATAAACCTTAACAGGCATCTGTGCATATCCGAGATTTCGAACTACCGTAGACATATAAAAGATGAACAATTCATAATATCATTTACTATAGTAGTTACTTATTTATTTATTTGAAGAGAAAGAACAGAGACAGGCAGTATAATAACAATTAAGAAACGATACAGTAGGAGCCATTAGAATTATACCCGCCACCAAAATATTTCCCACTGTGGACAATAGTGCACCAATTATATTTTTAGATACGTTAGTACTACATATGTATACCTTGGCCAGGTATAATGGATAATACAATTGCAGTGTTTGAATGTATGGAACTATCAATGAACTCCGAAGCAAACCTCACCCAGCGAGCTAAACCGACAACAACAGCTTCTTTATTTTGGCCTTAAATGCGGCGCGAGAATTGCTAAATATATCGACGTCTAATAACCGACTGTTGTACGTCTCGCACATTCGGCGTACTAGTGCGTACTTCATTAATAATTTAACTGTTGATTTGTATTGATTAGGTATGTTACACGTTTTGTACTAGGTAGTAATTATGTACCAACAGTTGTTTTCTTTTCTTCTTCTGAAGTGGCAGTGGGCCGGACACATCTGCCGCAGAACCGACGACCGATGGGGCAAACGGGTTCTGGAGTGGAGACCACGTACGGGACGACGCAGAGTGGGACGACACCCCGCCAGATGGAAGGATGACCTAAAGAGGGTCGCTGGTGGGGGTTGCAAAAGACCGCGTACAGTGGCGAGCCTTGGGGGAGGCCTATATCCAGCAGTGGAGAGACACAGGCTGATGATGAAGTTGTTTTCTTTTCTTAACAAATAAAATATAAAATAGTAATTAAATGAGAAATATCCATATATAAGTATTTCGAGCTAATGAGACGACGTTCTGAACACAAAATTGATGCGGACTCCAAAGAATATCACCCCTCTGGCTAGCGTGGCGAGTGTAGGCCAAATTCTTCAGAAATTTCTGGAAGGCCCATCTCCGACAGTAGAGATCCAAGACTCTGATTTAGGGCTGTGATGGTGGACGACAGAATTTATTTATGTGGGTTTAGACGAAACGGGTGGATAATTTATCTTCTCTTATAAAGTTATTTACGTTTAAACAGAGACAGAATAGTCTTTCGTTTCTCGCAATTTTAGAGAATATTGAACTGAATATTGAACCACTCGTCATTCTGAGCCTACTCGTATAGTAAGTTGGATTTTTTTATGTTAATTAAAAAAATATTTTGCACATTGAAAACGGTAATTTGGTATACTTTCTTGTCCCACAGTTAGGTACAAGCCTTCCATTTAGTAATTACATTTTAAACAATAATTTTGAATATAAGACACATTTTGGGTTAACTGATGTAACTAAGTTAATGACAATTTAAAAATAATACAATAGGTGGTAGGCGAACTGATGGTGGTAAATTGCCCAGTCTGCGGAATAGTATCGACCATTCATGCGGATAAATTCGATTCGAATTGCCGCCATGTCCAGTCAAGCCAGCTGTTAGGGACTAATGACAGTCATGAGTGTCTGAGTCCACATGTTAACATTCATGGACGCACAAGGCGTCACTTATCATCAGGTGGACAAGGTCACATGTCGTGCTAGTATAAAATAATATTAAAAAATAAATATATATTTGGGACACTCTGTATAATATACCTATATATATGTCTCTGCATTTGTAGAGATTGCGAGCTACAGTAAATGAATTGAATAATACATAAATGAAAATCTTGAATTCACCGTTAATCTAAATGTATTATTGAAATGAGTGCAGTGCCAATAATGATATAGACATATTTCATGACCGTTACAATGTATTCAGAAAAAATGTTCTCGAACATTTCAAACCATCAATATTTGAGTAGCTTATAATTTATTTAACAAGTGTTTTGTTTTAGTTTTTTTTAAGGTACCAAATTTGTGCAATTTTTATGTTTCCTAATTAATTCTATTAAAAAAGAGAATAATGTATAATTTTATTTTAGAAGTCATATTTTTATTTTGTAAATTTGATAGTTTTTGTTAAATTTATTTTTTTTGTTTTAACAGTAGTAAGTTTTTAATTGTTTTAACAGTTTTTAATTTCTTCTTCTTTTTATATTGGTGAATGCTGTGACACCTAATTGGTACATATATTAGATAAGCTATAATTATACTATGTTATGTGTGTGATAATATATGTACTGCTGTGTGTACTAAATAAATAAATAAATGAGAAATACACTTTTCTTATGTACATTTCTTACAACTACTTCTAGGAATAGTTTTTTTTCCATGAAAATTGATCCTTGTTCAATAAATAAATAAAATACAGTTTTAATTTGTCACAAAAATAAAAAATAACTGCCGCCGTGGTCTAGCGGTTAAGTCCGTGGATTTAGACTCGGTGGTACCGGGTTCGATTCCTGGTCGGGTCACAATAATATTTATTAATGTAAATAAATACATTTAATTAATATTTAATTTAATTGTGATATTTCTCGAGTTTGGTACGCTGGAGAGGTTGCTACTTGTCATAATTGGCCTATAGCAAAGTTGGCTAAATATGAATCCGCTTCGTTATAAGCGTGGTTTCTGACCACCCCGAAAGCGAAACGGTCTTTACTTTACAAAAATAAAGGTTAATATTTTTTTTTTTAAATAAAACAATATTATATGACAAAAGGGTCTATCGTTCAGAAAATGTTGTCGGACAACATCCTTTGTTAATATTAAAATTAAAGGGTATGGCTTAATTTACCGGGGCTATTTGCTGTCGTGCTATACTCAGTCCAGGATCATAAGATGTGAATGTAGTGTTTCGCCTGGCCAGACATAGACTGAAACATTTGATGGATCAGTTCTCATACCCTTTGTCCACGAGTAAAAATTATCCACTATTTTCAGCAAGCCCTGCATTGCTTGGGATTTTGTTGGCAATGTATTAGCGGAACGGGCTTAACGTGCTCTCCAAAACACTGCAACGATGATGTTGTAAATCTATGATAAGTGTACGTAAGATAAGTGTATTTCTCAATGGAACATGACGGGGTTGCAACCCACCTTTTTAGTATGTTAAGAAAAGCCATTCCGCAACCGAACCAGACGCACAGGTCATAATATGCACCCACAAACCGTAGTGACAATCCCTTCGCGTACCTATAAATTTGGTGACTCATACATCTGTCGCACAGAAAAAGTGTATTCGTGCTATTGGAGGTCTAAAGTGGACTGACTCTTGTCGTCCTTTATTTAAAAAATATATGATACTCACCTTACCATGTCTATACATCTTTGAGGCATGTAAATTTGTTAAGTCAAATATTGAGCTGTATCAACAAAGTAATAATAATGGCAAACGTTCCATCACTCACACATGCTTAGTAATGCCTATACCTAAATTAGAAATCGTTAGACGAAACGCCTCCTACATGAGTGCTAAAATATATAATTGTTTGCCAAAGGTATGGACAGAGATGCCTTATAAAAGATTGTGCAGAGTACTGCATGCGTGGCTCGTTCAGGAATATTTCTATACTTTGGAGGAATACTATGTATATTTTAAGCAACACAAAGGTTTTTGTGAAGTAAAGTTACTAAAGAAGCAACGCTGAGATTTAGGAACTTTACTTCTATAACAGTTGTTGTAAAATTTTGCATGCTTATGGCGAAATATGTGACCTATTTAATATTAATAAGACCTAATATTGTTCGTTACCATGTTTCCTGCAAATAAAATATTTCATTAAAAAAGAAAAAAAAAAAGATGTGGAATGCTCTTCCAGCCTCTGTGTTTCCATAACCTGGAGTCCTTCAAGCGTAGTGTGAAAAGGCATCTAGTCAAGCCGGCATAGTGTTAGGGACTGATGTCGGACATAAGTGCCTGATTCCAGTTGCTAACATTCATGGACCATGCGCGCCACTTACCATCAGGTGGGCGCAAGGTCACATGTCGTGCTAAAAAAGCATTCTTACAAACATGCCACGACATCATTTTCACGAAATTTTATCAAAATCGTTCCAGCAATATAGGGGAATTGTATATATCGCCGCCGATCACGTTGGTCGTGGTCAGATGATGAATAAGAAGCAATACTGCCAAATTTTATCTAAATATATTTAAAATGTTGTTCGTAAAGAGTGTCCTAACAAAAGCGCCAGATTTGGTTGTTGTGATTTCTTGCACCAATAGGGTGTATCAGGCAAAGCTTTTTGTAGATGTCGCTAGCGGCACTGGTACCTTGTTTAGACCTATTACGGATCATTTTTTAAATATTTTTGTAGTTTTTTTTATTTTTATAACAGAAATATTAATTTTAACTTAATTTTACCTACATCAAAAGATGAATTAAGAAAGCGAACACCGTCTTTAAAAATAAAAAAGCGTTAAATAAATGGAACGGCAATTTTGAGAATACCATATCTTTGATTTCGCTTGGAAATCTCGCTTTGTACACTTAAAAGCTGCTTACTACGGCAATAGATACAAAAAATAATAAAATTCGAAAAAAAAAAAAGTTTTCTATGCAACTGACAGTTCTATTAGGTACCATCTATCATGCGCCATCTACCGTGATAAAAAGTTAGTGATACACCCCATTGAACCTCGTACGCGTGCAAATGTAGATCTTTTACCAAAATGTGTTGCATAGTGCTTTAAAGGTTTAATTCTTGACCACGAGGTCAAATGGAAGATTCTGGATTCTCAGCCACAGATTTCCTTACTGTGGCTATATTTGCGGGTGACCGACAAGGACGACGACGAACAATGATCTTCTGATCTATCAGCGCAAATTTGGTCTCTAATTTTGTAATTAAACGACTCACTGTCGATTCATTTGGCGCATTATTGCGACCGAAAACTTTACGTAATTGGCGAACTGTTTTCGCAAAACTATCATAATTTTTGTAACGTTGAAATGAAATGAAATAATTTATTTGTCAGAAACATGGTAGGTACAGGGATGTAAATTATTATATGTAATTATATCACATGCTTCGCTATTTCTAGCACACAAATATTTATTTAGTCACATGACTTTGTCGAGCTTAGTGTCTAGGTATTCTTTTGTCGAATAAAAACATTTATTAACCGGCATTTGTTTGACTCTTAATTTGAACAGTTTTAGTGGCAGCTCCCTTATAGTAACTGGAAGCTTATTAAATATCTTTGTTGCCATTGCATAACAATTTCGCGTTTTAGGATAACGCGTTTTAAAATTGCAATTATCCCTAAGAGTTTTAAAAAGTTCCGGGTGGCTTTTTACAAATAAACAGCATTCAAGTATATAGATAGAAGGAACAGTCAGTAATTTTAGTTTTATAAATAAAGGACGACAGGAAGTCATAGGAAGTGTGTTACAAATAGCAGGAATGCATGGTTTTTGTCCAATAAAGATTCTATTTGTTAGTTTGAACACTTCTCCATAATCCTAAATCGCGTGGTTGTCAAAATAAACACCGTACAACTCGTATTAACAAAATGGCGGCAAGTATAAATCCGGCGCTCTTGTTGGGGCATCCTTTATATAACAACCAACGTTCGCTCTATCTTATATGTGATCGTTGTTCAATACAACCAGAATCTATGAGTTTGTTAAGTAAATTCAAACATATTTGCATCTGAACCTAACTAACGAAGCTTTGCTAGTTTGTGACAACGATATGTGTGAATTAACATAACAATAACATTGATTGGATTCTATTTAAGGCCCATGCAATCCACATGTATAATAGTGATGTCAGTTTCTACATTTATCATAACTTTTCTTATACATACATAATGTGTGTATATCAAAGAGATTTAACATTAAATAGAGCGGACATTGGTTGTTATTTTCATACAAATTGTTTGTGACATATTTTTGTACGCCATTAAATTTGTTCTTATTATTATCCATCCATATATTGTTCATCATCTGACCACGAACGACGTGTGACCCGCGGACATATTTTCTTTTACGCCTATATTACTGGACTGATTTTGATGAAATTTTGCAGTAATGATCCTTGGAAAATTTGTTTTGCCATCACGTTAACATAAAAAAATGGCATGTGACCCTACGGCCATTTGTAGGACCATATGCCGACCACTTTTTTATACGGGTAAATAAATAAATAAATGCCTTCGTGGTCTAACCGTTAAGTCCGTGAATTTGGACTCAGAGCTACTGGGTTCCATTCTATAATTTATTAAATTTATCTGTGATATTTCTCGAGTTTAGTAAAGTTGGCTAAATGTGAACCCACTTGTTTCAAAAGTGTAGTTTCTGACCACCCTGAAAGGTATACGCTCGTGATGAAACACGAAAAAATAAAAACACGCAAAAAGTAAGTAATACTACTTATAAATATTTGACTTTTCATGTAGCAGTGTGCCAAGAACTTCCCCCGCTGCACAGCATTGTTGATTTGCTCTATTATCACACATGATATTAACCAGTCGCTTTGACAGTTCCTTGGAGAACTTCTGCTCCCAGTGCTACTGGGATATTTATATTGGATGACACCACGAAAAAAGTATACCACCACCTAAAATAAAATAGAGTAGATAGGCAAATAATTTGACCAAGTAATTATTTTATTTGAAATGAATATCAACTTTGACAACTTTAATGGACTCCGTTGAAGCGAAAGTTCACATTGCATGTGCAGGCTCATATCATATGAATGAATAGGTTGTCAGCCGCCCGGGAAATCATTCAACGCAACATTCCACACCACAGATTCGCAAATCTTATAGATGCTGCATAAAATTTTGCAATTAAAACTTACGTTTACAGTTTGTGAGACGCGGAACGTATGGCTGTTTCTGACAAAATGTCAAACATAGCAACACAATACTAAAGTCTGTTAGCTCTCATTTACTTTATTATTAACTCATTACACACAAGTATTACACACAAATATTATAACGAAGGGCATAAAGATAGAGTGGACGCATACATATATACTGCATTGATACACTGAAGCTTTTACACTTGGCACCGAAAAGAATTAACAAAATTCCAAGCAACATTAAGGTTCTAGAGACAATATTATTTAAAAAGATGCTAATTTATGTATTAAAAAACAACGATCAAGAATCAACTAGTTTATAGGTGACGGCTCTGAAAACGCCGGAAGAAATATCAGCATAAAATAATTGTTTGCTGATATTTCCAACCAGTTCGGTTTAACTACGGCCAGCGTGAGGACGTGTTAAAACACAGAGGGCTGTCAAGGCTTTTTATAACTTATGTTTAAATGAATAAGGTTGAGTTTGTGATAAATATTAAATCGCATTTATGTTATTAGATCGCTTTGTTTGTCATATATTATTCGGAGAAAGAGATAGCATGTGAAATGTACGTAGAGGTCTGCTTGCCAGTTTCTCGCAGTAATTTTGTATGTGACTATATATAAACGACTTTAAAAAAAAAAAAAACTAAACCTAATTTAAAATTAACTATAAATAGAAATTGTCCTTTAGAGACGACACTTCGGGAAAAGTCCTCTATATACCAAGGATATTACGTTGGTTGTTGAAATAATTTCCAGCATTTCTATCTCCAAACTCTTCTGTTAGCCGTTTGGGTAACACATTGACCAAACCCTTGGCTAAATGTCCCAATGGGCCCATTATTATTGCATATGCTTATTAAATTGTACGTAGTTACGCGTTAAGTTTTGGTCCATTAAATTTGGAATTTAGATTAGTCCATCGATATTAACATTTAATACATTTAGAATATGTCATAAACGGTATTTTTATATGGATCGTTTATGACATAAGATACAAGGACCTGATTAAAAATCATAACGAAATTTTTTAAAAATTGTAAATTGGATCCGTTTTGCCTTTAATTATTGTTACATGAATGTTATTACACTATTCTAGGTTCTTTTTAATGATAATAAACTTCGACATTTAAACCAATTTTAGTTTTTGTAATGACGAAATTATTATTATTGAATGCCTATAATTGTGAGCAGATTATTTTAAGTATATAAAGTGTAAGGTACCTCACCTCAAAATATTAATGTTCATTAATTTTGACAATAAGATATTTAAATTTGAACAGTGAGGGCCCTTTATGCGGTATCTATAGGTTTTTGATCTATGCTCCACATACCTATGTATATAAAACGGCCACATCACTATCCAATTCACAAACAAATCTTTTTAGGGGCTTTTATTTATCTTTTCCCTTGCTGGGTTATATGGGTCCTACGCTGTAATTATTACACTACACAATAAATGTGTACAATAAGACAAACCTGTGCGACATACATTGGCCAAGCTGTAAAAATACTGCCAAACAAAGAAGTCAGCAATAGCCTTATTATTATTATTAAATTCTTTATTGCACAAAATAAGTGTACAAAGGCGAAGATTAATGCCTACAAGGCATTTTCTAACATCTAAACTTTGAGAGAGTGTGAGATTAAGGGTAGTGCCTAATCAAGTTTAACAATATATAATATACTACACACACTAATAGATACTTACACTGTTACATACTAATAGATACTTACACTGTTACATAGATTACATATATACCTATAAATAAACGTATATATACATAGATATTATGCCAAATATATATTTTTAGTCTGATGACGACTACTGTTTGTCTAGAAATAAAGCAGTGACCAAGCGCTTAAAAACTTGGACAGACGGCGCGTGTCTAATAGCGAGTGGTAGCTTGTTCCACTGGCGGGCTCCAGACACAGTATACGAATCTGAATATCTACTGGGGAGTGGGATGGGATTTTAAGTTGGTTGTTAGGTGAAGAACGAAGTTATACCTAATAAATAGTGGTACAAACCATTGAATGCACTAATGCACGATCAGAAGAAACTCTATCAGGTCATCGTGGAGGACGTTGTTAAGTATGAACCACGGAGCTCCAACTGACACGCAGAGATAAGCGGCAATCGAGGTAAAGAGACACAAAAATTGTAATCGAGATTAAGCTATCTTAATCAAGGAATCCATCGGTTAATAAATCGGTGTCGACGCTGCGATAAATCGCCTGATATAGCCGAGCATATTGTGAGTGTTGTGTGTCGTGATTTTGTAAAATCATTAAAGTGACAAGTGTGTAGGTTTATTCGTACATCTGCCGTCCATTATGAACGAGGGCTACACAGCGCCAAGCCGTCTGGTCAGAGTGGCGAGAGAAGGTCAAATGCTGCAGAAATTTCGTTAGCAGTCGACTCTGGAGGCTTTAATGATGATAATGTTGTACGGGTGTAGGTAATGTAAGTAAAAAGTATTAATCAGTTCGTTGTATGTAGGTAATGTAATTCGAAAACTCCTTTTTTTAGTTTGTATACTTACAACTATATCGACTAATGCTATAGTACAAAGTGTGTTATTAACCCAAGACTGGGTTTTTATTGTATTAAGACTTATTTAAACTTCTTAATACAATGGCTAAACTATTTATATAGCTATTTTATTATTGGAATTTTTCGCTACAAACATTGAAACAAATCGAGACTCTTAATTTAGGCGTCTTGGCAAGAAGTTACAAAGTTACAAAAAAAGTATTATAATCACCAGTTCTTAATGAACTCTTTGCACTTTAAGCATGTTTTAGTAAAGTTACGTTTTAGTAATTAAGCCCAGTAAGTTTGTAAACAGATAATGTCTGTATGAATGTTTAGAATGAGGTCAGGTCCACAGGCACTCATTAGGGTTTAGTTTTTTGCTCAAAGTCGCGCTGCATGCAATCCTTTGAGAATTATTAATATACATCATCTATAGACTTATGAAAGACCTGGGCATTAAATAATAAAAAGAATACCTATTGGTAAACAAAGATGAATAGAAAATCCTATCTACGCCAATCGGCGTTAAATCTTGTAATGCATCGACAATCAGCTTCTGATAACTCAGACCGATCTATTACACCTTGCGAATAAATTCTGGGAATTCCCAAGGTATTGTAAAAAAATAGATATTTGATAACAGTGCTGGCAGAGAGAAACATATATTCTGTAAGGCCCATAATTATAGTCTAGGCCTATATTACGAGATCTTAGTGTTTGCAATAGAGAATTAACAATGTGGCGATAAAGATTGAAGTTGATACTGGTGAAAAGATAAAATGAATTTTTAATATCTGGGCAGTGTTTTTACTGCCGATGGGAAGTATGATAGGGATGTTGAAAGAAGAGTAAACGCAGGAAATAGTGATTACCGTACCCTGGGGTCACTAATTGACAGTCGAAACGTCAGTGACAAAACTCGGTTCGCTATACACAGTGCCATGTACCAACACTGAAGCAAGACCTGGTTATGTCAAAATACGCATGAGAGTAAATATAATAGAAATAAAGTCGTTGCGTTAGATATGCAGCGTCACTTTGGCGGACCGCATAGGTAACGACGAAATACGCAAAAAGGTAGGTATGAAAGAAAGCATAGGGACAAAAATAAGCAAAGACACTACGGTTCGAGATTGTTGAAAGGATGAGTGAAGAAAGATTGACGACCAAGATATGAAATACGAAAGTTAGGGGTAAAATTGATTCTGGTAGACCAAAATCATCCATCACGATCAAATAAACAAAACAATGGCAGAAGGTGCATTAAAAACCCTTCGGAACAAAAGATGCCCTTTTGTATGAAGTGGTTGATGAATGTCGACGAGCGAAGAACGTGATAAGTGGCGTCCAATTGTCTTTGCTTACTCAGCAAGGGATCTGGCGTGAAGATATGTATGTATTATTACTAATACAAATTTAAATCCGATAAAACACAATGATTTAATACAAAATTGTTGTTTCCGGAAATTAACTACCTGTTAATAAACGATGACGCGTGTACCACGCAATGAGATGGCTGATTAACTTTTTAAATATATTTTAAGCATAATTATTACGATCTTAATTGAGTAATTATGTGTTATTCTTATTGAACCTACCGGTCCGTGGGAATCCAATATTCTTAAAGACCACAACACGAAGTCGAACAAATATTATAGTCTCACAGAAGTAATAATCAGTAACATTTCTCATCTCTTCTTTCTTTTCCACACACGATGGGTTCGCACGTTGGAATGCTTAGAAATTTGTGATCGTCTTCTGATATGTAAACTCGTATATTGGTCTCCAATATTTTTTCTTAGTTCTGATCGCACCTGCCTTATTTTGTCTTAACTGGATGGAAAATAACAATTTATTTCACATGTAATGGGTTTTGGAGTGGCGACATACGAGTAGACGCTAGGTGGACGCCTTTCGACAGATGGACGGATGACCTGTAAAATATTGCTGGTGTAAAATGGTAAGCCTATATTTAGAAGGGGAGATGCATATGCTGATGATGATGACAGTAGAGAAAAGTCTATATTAAATTTCTAATATTGTTAAGTTCCTTTAAAAATACTTTAAACAAAACAACGCAGCTAAAAAGAAATTGAAATCAGCTGAACTGCCGACGTAAAGCTCTACGGAGGGTAGGAGGAAAACAATTGCTGAGAGACAGGTAAGCAAGAAAAAGCGAGTGTCAGCCGGATGTTAATATAGAGACGATATTTGCATAGTAAGATGCCGTACGTGTTGGCTGTCTAGAAATAAGACAATTCCAGTTTTGACTTACATTTTCATACAACATATTTATATTTTTCCCACTTACAAAAAATTACAGTCACAGAGTCCTGGACTTAGTTTTGACCTAGACTTGTTAGAGGTGGGCCTTCTAGAATTTTCTGGAGAATTTGATCTGCGCTCGCCACGCTGCTGGCCAGACAGTGTTAACAACAATTTAAATTAGTGAAACCGGGACCTTAACCGGGAGCTTAACGTGCACTCCGAGGCACTGCAATGGTGGTGTTGTAAATCTATGACAAATGTACTTAATAAAAGTGTATTTCTCATTGGTACATGCCGGTTTCTTCAACTTATTTTAGGATATTAATGAAACCATTCTTATAACCGAGCTAGCACCGCTCTTCGGTCTCGAATGGTACAGCATGATGATGAATATGTTTACGTACTTTTACCGAATATGATTTTCCTGTACAATCATTAGTGCAAGTACTCTGAAATGCAAAAATAACAAACAAGGGATAAACTTATGCACAATAACAAAGATTGCAAACACTTGAATATTTTTAAGATCTGTCTCATGACAAGAAACATTATGTATCGGGTCAGAGCACCTTCGACATGCATGTCCGCTCGATTTGCTCGAATGAAACTGACAGTTTTCTATGGAGATATATCGCTTTTCATTAGAATATTTCTAAACGACACGCAAGTCGAAATCGACAGAATTAGGCCCCAGAAGAGAAAAAGTTATTTATAAAAGTATATCAAATATTTTTAAACGTAATAAATACCCCTTACAGGACTTAGATACGAAAGAAAACACTAGACAATTAAATACTCGTAACTATCTGACGGTTACAAAATCAACGCAAAGTATTTTCGGGAGAAACAGGTCACAATGGAACGGTTACTAATACGAGTAGAACGTACTGTATCTACAGGATCGTAGAGACGTAGTAGACAGTATAATAACTTTAGGTACGATCGAAAAATGAACCCAAAACTTTTCGGGAGAAATATTTATATTTAACCGGAAACGCGTCCATGGGGTCAGAATGGAAAAGTTCCTTAGCAGAAGTATGTCGAGCACCCTTTGTAAACGTACTGTATATCCCTTACAGGGCCCTAGAGACGCGTCTCTCCGTGAACAACCTTCTAACACGGGTTAACATTTTTTTTACCAACACGCCACACCGACCTTTTTGTATTAAATTTGGGTAGATAGATTGTTGCTTTTGTAATATTTGTTGTGGTATTAAAATGATAAATTAATAATTTAAGATAAATATTATACAGGATATCCCATAAGTCAACTTCCATTACCCTGCATTAACATCCAGAAAATACAAGTATGCACTTTTGTTAGAGAAGGAAAAAATCATTTAACAAATGATAGTTTATACGCCTTAAAACTATAAAATCAGTGACATCTACAGACACAGCCATCATAGTCTATCTCAGCTATGTCTGCTCATTGCAGCATTATAATCTGAGGTAATTCAGTCGATATAATATGCTTGTTCCTAGCACAGAAAAAGTGTATTCGTGCTATTGGAGGTCTAAAGTGGACCGACTCTTGTCGTCCTTTACTTAAAAAAATATATGATACTCACCGTGTGTTGTATCAACTCACACATCCTTAGTAATGCCTATACCTAAACTAGAAACGGCTCCGACACAATTACCTTATAAAAGATTCTGCAGAGTACTGCATGCGTGCCTACATAGTTCATGAGTGGTTCTATACTTTAGATACTACTATTCTAAGTAACACAAAGGTTTTTGTGAAGTAAAGCTACTAAAGAAGTAACGCTGAGTTCTTTAGTCTCTTTACTTCTATAACAGTTGTTGTAAATTTTTAAATCATAAAATGCTTTACCCACCTATATCCACTTTAACTGTCATAAGTAATAATATAGAATGCATATTGTGTACTTTATTGTTATTTCCAG
Organism: Tinea semifulvella; assembly: GCA_910589645.1. Taxonomy (NCBI): domain Eukaryota; kingdom Metazoa; phylum Arthropoda; class Insecta; order Lepidoptera; family Tineidae; genus Tinea; species Tinea semifulvella. The sequence continues at coordinate 7,227,881 of OU342595.1, read as the reverse complement.
CAGTGGAAGTCTCGGACTCTTTATTCTAGGGGCTATGATAATGATGACCTAATTTTAAATAGAATATATCAAATGTGTTTTAGCGCAGCTTCTGGACAATATTTCTTCATTTTCAGTACAAGAAAAGGTGCAGGTGTTTTCACCTATTTTTAGCGTAATCGCAATATCGCTCCGTACATGCATGTCACCACATTCGTGTTATTTGGTTTAATTATTATTCTACAGAAAATGTACGAGAAAATTTGCTTTAAAGGCTGCTAAACCAAAGCTTTGTATTTCGTTTTGTCGAGGTGGTAAATTTTATAATTAGACAATATTAAATTGTGTGGATATTGCAAAATATTAGACGATATTTGGCTATTATAGTATTATCCATCGATATATACCTACTCGTGTATTAAATATAGTGTAAATATTGCAAAATATTAGACAACATTTGGCTATTATAGTATTATCCATCGATATATACCTACTTGTGTATTAAATATAGTGTAAATATTGCAAAATATTAGACAACATTTGGCTATTATAGTATTATCCATCGATATATACCTACTTGTGTATTAAATATAGTGTAAATATTGCAAAATATTAGACAACATTTGGCTATTATAGTATTATCCATCGATATATACCTACTCGTGTATTAAATATAGTGTAAATATTGCAAAATATTAGACAACATTTGGCTATTATAGTATTATCCATCGATATATACCTACTTGTGTATTAAATATAGTGTAAATATTGCAAAATATTAGACAACATTTGGCTATTATAGTATTATCCATCGATATATACCTACTTGTGTATTAAATATAGTGTAAATATTGCAAAATATTAGACAACATTTGGCTATTATAGTATTATCCATCGATATATACCTACTTGTGTATTAAATATAGTGTAAATATTGCAAAATATTAGACAACATTTGGCTATTATAGTATTATCCATCGATATATACCTACTTGTGTATTAAATATAGTGTAAATATTGCAAAATATTAGACAACATTTGGCTATTATAGTATTATCCATCGATATATACCTACTCGTGTATTAAATATAGTGTAAATATTGCAAAATATTAGACAACATTTGGCTATTATAGTATTATCCATCGATATATACCTACTCGTGTATTAAATATAGTGTAAATATTGCAAAATATTAGACAACATTTGGCTATTATAGTATTATCCATCGATATATACCTACTTGTGTATTAAATATAGTGTAAATATTGCAAAATATTAGACAACATTTGGCTATTACAGTATTATCCATCGATATATACCTACTTGTGTATTAAATATAGTGTAAATATTGCAAAATATTAGACAACATTTGGCTATTATAGTATTATCCATCGATATATACCTACTTGTGTATTAAATATAGTGTAAATATTGCAAAATATTAGACAACATTTGGCTATTATAGTATTATCCATCGATATATACCTACTCGTGTATTAAATATAGTGTAAATATTGCAAAATATTAGACAACATTTGGCTATTATAGTATTATCCATCGATATATACCTACTCGTGTATTAAATATAGTGTAAATATTGCAAAATATTAGACAACATTTGGCTATTATAGTATTATCCATCGATATATACCTACTTGTGTATTAAATATAGTGTAAATATTGCAAAATATTAGACAACATTTGGCTATTATAGTATTATCCATCGATATATACCTACTTGTGTATTAAATATAGTGTAAATATTGCAAAATATTAGACAACATTTGGCTATTATAGTATTATCCATCGATATATACCTACTCGTACCTACATTATACACAATCGAAAACAATTCGGGCAGTGCTTTTTTGTTTTTGTTTTTTTGGCGGTGACTGCACGTGTTCTCTCTGTGTGGAATTATATAGAGCTGCTATTACACAACCTTCTTGGTTTTGTTTTCAAAGATGAATTTAATTTCAACTTTAATTATCTTATTTAAATAGTTTATTTGACAATTGCTTGTCTGTCTGACACAGGCAGAGATTTTATATTTAAAGGAGGCCACTACAGTACTATAAAATTTTCGAAGTAAATCAATCCAACAAAGATTGTAGCATATTCTCAATCGTATGGTTTTCCTCGCTATTTACTTTGAATCAAATTTCGTTACTGATAAATCAATATTTATCTCTTTTAGCACAAAACACATAATTCTACTAAATTATGCATAAAGAAAATGCACTTAACCACTCTATATACATATCGTCTTCCGACGCTCGGGGAATACGACCGTTGCCGAACAGTGACGAAGATTTCTATGCGCATTATCACTTTGGGAGAGCTGTACTCGTAGTTACGCAAAAAGGATTCGATAAACATTTTTTTCGAAACTTATTTATGCATGCCAAACGGGTCGTTAGAATATTTAATATCAAAAACGATCTAGATGTAAATGTATTACATTTTCTTTACTAATTTCAGATCCAATTTTAATAGCCTATAACTTAAAATGCACTCAATGTCGATTGGATACTTTTTGCATAACTACGTCTAATTGGCTATTATAGCTTTATGTTTTATTATTTATCACCATAGAGACCTATAGGAACACTTGGTTACGTCCTAATTTACATTAATTACAGAACAATAAAAAAAACAAAAAAAAACACAAAATAAAAAGAAACAAATTAAGGTTTGGCTGAATTGGCTGTAAATGGGCCTTGTCAGTTCTAATATAAAAAATATTAGTTCATCGCGCCATTTTGCGCGGACATGTCAGGTGCAAGTTTTTGTTTTGTAATTTAATTTACTGTAAATATGTTGATCAAAAGTAGTGTTATTTTGTTTAATAATGTTCTACAATGTGAATAGTTATGGAAACGATAAATTGGACTTTGAATATGGGGCACAAATTGCAGTTTATTCTTTGCGGTTTTCCCGCGCTGTGGACTCCCATATTTTACCCGACGTGTTTGAGCTATAATGCCACGAGTGACTCCAAGAAAAGCATCAAATTCTGCAGCATCTGGAATTTGATGAGGACCTCATTAACTCATAAAAAAGAAAGATATATTACGTCAGACTTGGCTGTATGGGCTAAACCCTTTGCCTTCCCTATCACCTCATTCATCATCCATCGGGAGAAGAGAACAAATAAAAAATATTAAAGAAATAAAATAGAAAAATGTCACTAAAAATTCAATTGGCAATATCCATCGATATACCTACTCGTGTAAAGAAATTTAAATATAGTGGAAATATTGCACAATATTAGACGACATTTGGATATTATAGTTTTACCCATCGATATATACCTACCTATGTAAAAAAGTTTTAATATTGCGTAGATATTCCAAAATAATAAAAACCATTAGGTCATTATAAAGTCAATAAGTTTGTATACGCACCTGATTGGTCGATTTGTACTTCGCCTTCAATATGGCTAGGTACGTGGTAAGCACATTGCATCTTGAGTTAAATAGGCTAACTCAGATATGTATAAGTACATCGATGGTTTTATCAAAACGTCCCTGAATTAGGTCAAAATAAGCTTATCATAAATTACGAACGAAACATACCGTAAAGTATCTAACGGACCGCATAAGGCATATCTCGATAAAATATTAAAAGGCTGGTTGCAATCCGCAGGGAATACTTCAATAATTCATCCGAGTAAAAACTGGAAATAGCGTATTCCTTTCGTCTTTCCGCTAAATGAAATTAGAATTTTATATCCAAATTGAGGCATTGGGAATTCTTGTTTAAAGTTACGAAAACTTGCAGATATTTTATATATTTTCTAAAACTAAACTTGGGTAACTGGCGTTTTGTCACATTTGTTCCATGTTTGTGACGTAGTAACTGTTATGGAACAAGTAGATAGATTCTAAATATATTTAAATCTCAACGTCTTCATGACTTTAATTGGCATGGAGACGACGAAATAATTATTCGATTTTAATTTGTATTTTTAACATTATATTTTAGTGTTTCTTTTACAATTTATTCTATTTAGCCTCGCTAAACAGAGGAAATGTTGCCAGTCTTCTTGGGACGTCTCGTAAGGACATTTTTTATTCATAGATAAATTTTTATTACGTTTAGTTTATAGGTAATTTATTTTATTTAAGTAGTATCTAATTATTATTGTATATTTTGTATAATTTATTTGTAAAATAATAATTACAAACAACTAAAATTAAATTAAATAACGATAAAAAAAATAAGAAGATTGGCAACATTTCCCCTCTGTATAGCAAGGCTAATAATACGTTGGCAGAAATAATTGCCAGCCTTTCTATCTCCAGATTTCTCTGTCAGCCGTTCGGCTTGGCCAAACGCGGTCCCCATAGTCCCATCTGGTAATCTGTACCGAGGTTGCGTATTTGCGCAGCTTGAGGTTCTCAGCAGAAACCGCCCGCACTCCCCGCGCTGGACGAGGTTGCCTGGATGTGAGATGGGGCTAATGTGTCTACACATGTCGCATCCCACACCAGAGGCCTGCCAAGTTTCCACGGCCCAACGATCATGCCGGCACGGGTCTCTTGCTATCGCTTCGCGCGATCCCAGTGGGTTTTAGGATAATTGGAACTCCAGCACTAACAAGAGCCCTACTGATGATGTCGTTGCTAGCCGCATGACGAGGAATGCGGCCAGCACTTCTAGGACAAGAAAGCCCGCGGCGTCCGATTTGTTTATTATTGTTATTATTTTAATATTCTAAAATATTATCTCTAATTCTAAAATTATTATCATTCATTCTTGAAAATGAATTAATAAAGAAACCGCCTATTACAATATACTTTTTGGTATGTGTAAAATGTATACCGCATCTTTTGTGTTAGAATTCTATTTAGGTTCGTTTAAATGAACGATCAACGCGAAATGTGTGACGTTATTCACTCATTTGTCACTGTCCAATGTCGTCATCATGTAATCTGTCAGAAAACCACTGTTTTCGTGCGGCTCTATAGTAATAAAAAAAGTCCATAGCTAAAGTCATTATCGCATTTTTTTCTATAGTATGTGTAGTTTATATTTTTAATGTTTCTTATGTGTGGTCTTAGAATATATAATTCTATGTACTGTTTTTAAAATATAGAAAACTAATCCTTAAGCGCATAACATTTTATTTCTTCCTTATAGATTTTAAAAATAATAATAAATATATTTTAGACATTTATTTTAAAATGTATTTAATTTAGCCTCGCTATACAGATCCTTGCCAACTCCACTGATATTTTTCATATTGTAACATCCTAAATTTATTAAATCATTATATAATGTATTTTTATAATGAAGAAATTATTATTATTTATTCTTCTTCTTAGTCGCTACACTCTTGGCAGAGTGGTCGTGGTCGCCATTGGAGTGCTAGTGGCACGCTTAACAAGCCGTCGCCACTCCTCTCGGACCTCGGCTTTCCTAGTGCACTCATGTAGGGGATGATCCATTGCAACCTTCACCTGATCGGTCCATCTCATCGGAGACCTACCACGCATCCTTTTGCCATCGACTTTCCCCTGGACTACCAAGCGCTCGATTGATGTTTCTCCACGCCGTGACACGTGTCCGAAGAAAGTGAGAATGCATAATTGTACAGTCGAGGAAAGGCGCTGTCTGATCCCCAGTTCCTCCAGTATGGATTTGTTTGTTCGGAACTCCGTCCATGATATGCCCAGCATTCTCCGCCAACACCACATCTCTAGAGCATTAATAAGTTTTTTTTCTGTTTCGCATAGGGTCCACGTCTCCGCAGCATACAGAAAAATAGGGAACACAAGAGCTCTAACCAGCCGGATTTTAGTGGCTTTGGTAACGTTTCGGTTCCTCCGTATCTTCTTCAGCTTGTCCATAGCAGATCTTGTAACTGCCATTCGACGCTTGATTTCATCTTCGCATCCACCGTTATTAGATATTAGTGCTCCCAAATAAATGTAAGATTGGACCACATTATTTATAATATTATTATATTCAATTATTGTCGTCATATTGTTTAAAATTCACAATTGTACATCACCTTTTTATATTAATGTAAACAATTTTAACAAAAATTATTCTTTAAATATAAAATGACAAATAAAAATAACGAATACATTCAATAAAATAATGCGAATAGTTTCATTGTGACAGCAAAATAAAAGACAGACATTTTATAAAGTGCGGCTTGAGCTCTCTATTTTAAATTGGTTTTATAACAGACCGACAAATTTTACGAACCGTAACCTGTACGTGAAGATTGCATTATAAAATTGTGACAATCTAAAGAAGTCATAAGTTTTAAAGCGCTTTTAAAGAAGAAGTGGCAAGAAGATTAAAGTGACAGTCACTTTAATTTAACTTTAAATGCATTTACATTCACATACTCAAACAGAAACCCACACACAGACAAACACTGACACACATGCATATACATACACCACAAACAATGAACTAAGTCATCTTGCCATAAATATTGTATCACGGCAAATATATTTATTTATATTACATAAGATTTATTACCTACTGCATTGTGCGTTAGTATCAGTTATCGAATGATGGGAAAATTCGTCACTGAAATTTGATTTTATTTGATAATTATTTAATAAAGATCACACTGAATATTTATATAAGAATGACAGGTTCCAAATTCAAATGTTTTTTTTTTTTGTTCTCTTTTCCCAATGGATGATGATGGATGGGAAGGCAAAGGGTCTAGCCCATACAGCCAAGTCTCACGTAATATATCTTTCTTTTTAATGAGGTAATGAGGTCATCATCAAATTCCAGATGCTGCAGAATTTGATGCTTTACTTGGAGTCACTCGCGGCATTATAGCTCAAACAAGTCAGGTAAAATATGGGAGTTCACAGCGTGGGAAAACTGCAAAAAATAAACTGCAACTTGTGCATCATATTCAAAGTCCAAATTATCGTTTTCTATAACTAATTACATTGTAGCACATTATTAAACAACACAACACCACTTTTGACCAACAATATCCACAGTTAATTAATGGTATGTAAGACGCTACGCATTGGCCTAGGCTGTAATGTGAGTATGTGATTTTAATATAAATTAATAACGTAAAATCACAGCAGTGGTGGATTCACATTTAACGAACTTGCCAATCATGACAAGTGACAAGCTCGTCAATGTCTTTAGCGTACCAAACTCGAGAAATATCACGACCAGAAATCGAACCCGGTACCTACACTTCTTAATCCTAAATCTGTCAGTATGGTGAGGGATCGCATGTCCTGCCGAGATAATATTACTGCCAATAAATGTCAAAATCGGACGACGGCGATAACGAAACAGATCGACGGACAATATTAGATTAGTATTTCTAGGTGGTGCGTTCTAAGGCGCGGTGGTGGCTCGGTTGTAAGAACGCGTTCCTTAAATCCTACAAAGGTCGGTTCAAACCCACCCGGCATGTACCAATGAGAAATGCACTTTTCTTTCGTACATTTATCATAGAACGACAACACCACCGTTCCCGTGCCTCGGAGAGCACGTTAAGCCGTCGGTCCCGGATCCACTAATACCAACTTGTGGAATCGTTAATAAATTGTCAATAAAAATTGACATCATAGCCTCGCCTAGCCGTTTAGCCAGCGTGGCGAGTGTAGGCCAAATTCTCCATATATATCTTCTGGAAGGCCCGTCTCCAGTCTGTCTAGGACGCTTTGTTCTAGGGGCTGTAATAATGATAAATGATGATGATTTCTAGGTAAAAATTCTACGCACCAACTGAAAACATACTGCATTTATTCGTACAAATAGTAAAATAACTGGAGAGAGAATTTGTCCCAGTAGCTTTACACGATCGATGAAATTTCAATGACATATTTTAGTACCAACATTCCGCTCTATTTTTCCGCTTTGAATTTAAATTTTAAAGAAAGACTGCATCCGCGTTGATCTTCTTTGCATGCATAAAATCGGTCCAAATCCGGAATAAATTGTTGTATCCACTACCAACAGCATTTCAAGTTTCGAATGCATTTATTTATATATTATTTGCATTGGCTGCAATTGATTTAGCCGGGTTTTTATTGTAGCTTATTTGGTTCTATAAATTTGAAAAAATCGACAATATCATAATATTAGGTCCTTACGTTCTGTCGAACTTGTCAATTTGATCTCAAATATCTGGCGTTTGGCTATGAATTCAATAGGTATTCAATTATATTTTAAATTTAAGCTTGTGTATTTGTGTTTTGAATTTAGTAATTCATTTGTTTTCACGCCATTTGATTTTTCTTCGACATCGGTCTGTTCACTATATGGAAAATTTAAAATATCGCGTTATTTACGAATACGAGTTCCAACATGGCACATCGGTGCAGAAACAGCTCTAAGGATTAATGATGTGTATCCCCAAGCTATTGTAAAAGAAAACACGGTATGTTTTTGATTCCAACGTTTTCGTTCTGGTAATTTTGACCTACAGAACCAACACTGCAGACAACTGGAAACCCTAGTTAACAATAAATAATTAAAGGTGATCGTGGAAGCGAAACCACGACAGAGTTAGAGGCAGGCTTCGGTGTAAATTTATTGTTCTTAAATTAACAGAGGTTTTTGCGTTTTGTCGACTTTCGGGTTGCACATAGGCATGTAGTCTATCTTAATTCTGACTTGCCTGATGGGTTACTGCTGTACCAGGTTTTGTAATCTCATAGGTACTGATAACTAAATTTAAAAGGTTATTAATTGATCGTTGTGGTGCAGTTCTGTATATGTTTTATTTTGTAAATCTGTATAGCTGAGTTTTCCTTGCAGATTCCTTTCTTAGTCAGATTAAACATTAACCGGTTACTGGAATCTGCTAAGCTGCTGGTCTTCTGCTAACAGCTTACTTATTGGACCACTTTGCTGCTTAGTCTTCTACTAGCAGGAGTAGAATCATTAAAAAAAATTAAATTAATGACGTTTCATAAATGCCTGTAATAGGTTTACGTGAATAAAGATTTTTTGACTTTGACTTAAGTGACAAAACAATTTTGATTCACTTGAAATAAATTGGAAAAGTGAAAAAGCTCGAGAAATGGGTACTGCATGAATTGAGTGAATCACATAAACAAATACGCATTGAGTGCTGCGTAACATTACTCAACCGTCACAATAACAAGGGAATTTTTAATTGTATTGTGATGAAAAATAAATTCTGTACGATAATCGGAAACACTCATCATAGTGGTTAAAACTAACGTTCACTTTTCCCCATCTTGCAATAAGGTCAAAACTTAGTAGATACTCTTTGTTGATTGCGGGCGGTTATAACTTTTCATAAATGTCCTTTCTTGACAGTCGTAACTGAGAAAGATATGGGGAGGTCCTGGCAGGACTCTTCATGCGTTCTGCAGTCACGGCTATAGGTATGTTCCTCTTTTGTCTCTAAATCGTTTGCTATGGTCGCTGCAAATCTATGGAATAAATTACGGATATCAGACAAGCTTCTAGTTGTGTAATATTAAAGTACACAATTTTTTTTTAAAATATGTCTATAGATAAATTTCCTATTTCGTTTCATATTTAATGCCCGTAAGCTATAAGACTAGAACAGAATTTGTTATTTTTAATGCGTTCACTTTAGTTCCTTAACTGACAAAAATATGTCGTAAAATAAATAAAAAGATTTTCAATCTAAACACGCAATTTCAACCTCTTTAAAAGCTAAAATTCAACAAGGTATCTAAAATAACAGGTATTTAGTTTAACTCCATTTTATAAAGTATAAAACGCATAGGTTCATACATTGTAGTGCATTGAATAAAATACACGTACATAATATAACTTAAGCTGGGACCACATATATCATTTACCTGAACGATACAGCGTCGGATATCAATAATAATAATAAAATCATTTATTGCACAAAATTACAAAAGAAAATCTAGAAGGGCGAACTTAATGCCGTACAGCTAACCATTGTGATAGTGTTAAGCGAGGTTATAGGGTTATAAACGATAAGTCAATAGAACTAGATATGAATATAGATACTTAACAATAACAATAAATAGCCAAAATAAAAGCAAACAATACATATTATTAACATCCATGTAAATATATACCTACATAAATATAATGTATTTACCATATCAGAGCAGGACGGAGTCATTTTGCATTTTGAGAAAGTAAATATAAACCAATTTTTTAAAGGTTTGACAGACGGTATTGCCTGATCACCAGTGGAAGTTTTTTCCACAAGCAATATAGGCTGCTAGAAGAGTGTTGAGAGATAAAAAGTTGATTATAATGAGAAGAACGAAGTGGACGATTGTGCGAATAAACGATCCCTCAGGTAAGAAGGAGCCTTAGGGGTTGTTAAGAATGCCATACAAGAAGGTGAGAGCGTGAAAATGTCTGCAAAAACAGATATTAAGCCACTTTAATTGAATACGAAATCGGGAGACATGATCATACTATATATATATAAAACGCAGTCATCATGATACCCGGTCTTAATACGCTACCAATATATTCACAATATTTTAAATCCCACAGATGGCTTTTTTTTTTAAATATAAAAGAAATAAAGTAAAATATCATCACGACCGTGTCCCTTCTGGGGTGGTCAGAAACCGTGCTTATAAAAAAGCTGAGACACATTTAGCCAACTTTACTATAGACCAATCATGACAAGTGGCAAGCTCGTCGATGCCTTTTGCGCACCAAACTCGAGAATATCCCAATAACATTAAATATTAATTAAATATAAATTAATTAATATTATTGTGACCCGACCAGAAAAAGAACTCGGTAGTTCCAAGTCTAAATCCCGGACTTAACTGCTAGACGGAGACGGAGGCAGTTAAACAGTACTGTTGAGTGATAATAACAAATTTCGGTTTATACATAAAAAAAAATACATGAAGCAGTTTGAGTTATTATCGAAATATTTTTCGATATTCCTCGTAGTTTCGACATTAGCATTCCCTTGAAATATTATCGTATCGTATCGGCAGCGTATTTAGAACTTGTATTATAACGGCGTCCACACTTACTAATAGTTCGTGTAGGTGATACAAATATGGTAGTCAGGTCGGGAAAATATGAATAAAAAAACATACGTGGACCCAGCTTTAGATGCAAGACGCTTTCAGGCCCTAAGGCTGCTTCGTAAGAAACTAAATTTACATAGTGGGTTCTTACATTATAAAATACATCCGTAGACCATTGTTTAGGGACGGAGCCAATAGAGATAATGTCGAGTGACATCTCTACTGAAAATATAACTTAAAATGCGAGCCAAAAATGTCTTTACTTAAATATCATGGTTTATATGACGACGCGAGCTTTTAATAGATGTGGCGCCTAAAACAAACAAACGTGTCACTTTCTTACGCACACTAATAATACACTGTTACAACTCATATGTCAGAATACGCATGAGAGTAGAGTTAATGCAGTAGAAATGAGGTTGTTGCGTCTGATATGCGGCGTCACTTTGACGGTCCGCATACGTAATGACGAAATACGCAAAAGGGTTGGTATTAAAGAAAGCATAAGGACAAAAATAAGGAAAGGCATGCTTCGATAGTTCGGACATGTTGAAAGAATGAGAGATTGACGAACCAGATATATATTGCGAAAATTATATTAGAAAATCTTTGGTTTCATTCAATATCCCCCATTTTTAATATTAAATATCGAATGCGGCATGGCATATATTTTTATACTAGCGCGACATGTGACCCTGAACCCACCTGATGTAGTAATCAATCAATCAATCAAATAATTTATTCAGTAAATAGGCAACATTTTTAGCACTTTTACACGTCATAATAGTTATTACATTTTATATTTATCATTCTATATAATTTACATAATGTATACATTAAAATATCTACTAGTGATTAAAACAAACATAATATCAGCTGAACAACTCAATAATAGGTAATGGATTAACTGGTCAGAAACAGTAGATACCGATACCTCGTCAAATTATAAGTATTCTATTTATTGAAATTATAATAAATATCAGCTGTAAATTGGCATTGTCATACTTAATACTAAATTATAATTTAATAATACCAAATACCTTACAGTAGTAATGATAAAAAATAAACAAATGTCAAAAACATTTCAACTAACCTAAGTCTCACAAAATTTAAATTTTTTTATACATACATTAAAAATATAAACAACAGTGATAATTAAATATAAAAATATATAATAAAAATAATAATGTCATAATTCCTTAAGATAAAATTATAATGTCAATGGTACAGTGAATTAAAAATAACATATTGTGCTGCTGTAAATGGGCGTTGTCAATCAACATAGTAATTTATAAGACTTATAATTCATTAATAATGTCTTAACATTAAGTAAGTGACGCTCAAGGTCTATGAATGTTAGTAACTGGAATCACACACTCATGACTGACATCAGGTCTTAGCACTATCCCGGCTTGACTGGGCATGACGGCATTTCGAGCCTGATCCCGAAACGTGTGGATACACTGGGTTTGTCGGCACGAACGGTGGATACTTGCCCGCACCGACAGACTGGGCAATTCACTACCATAAAGTATGTGCCATTTTCAATGATATCAAATGCCAATTTTTACTTTCAAGGAGAACTAATATTGTAAGCTTGCCATGGTGATATTTATATGAAAATAACACTTGAAAGAAGATTTACACCAACACCAACATCGTATGAATCGTGGTCCTGTTGTTGCGTGTTTCTGACACTTTAATGTCGCACTTCGGGTACAGATGGAAACAAGATCACGTGTCTATATAGTATAGTACCTTTTTTAAACAAAATAAGATACATATATTCTTACCCATTCTTAGAGACGGCACTGGAACAGGAAAAAGGGCATGAGGTGACAAATAATAACCCCATCTGTGGTACCATTAAGAAAAATAGTAAGTGACAATTATGATTTTGGGACATAACCTCGTATAATTTATTTACTATTGTGAGACATAATCCAACAAAGTTTCCACATATAAACATTACATAAATTTTGCAATACAAAATAAGAAATTAAATTATATAAGTAACACTGATATTAAATAGTAGTATCATCACGACTCTTTCTCTTTCGGGGTGGTCAGAAACCACGCTTATAAATAAGCGGATTCACATCTAGCCAACTTTACTATAAGCCAATCATGACAAGTGGCAAACTCGTCGATGTCTCCAGCGTACCAAACTCGAGAAATATCACAAATAAATTAAATATTAATTAAATAAATATTTTTGTGTCCCGACCAGGAATAGAACCCGGTACCTCCGAGTCTAAATCCACGGTCTTAAACGCTACACCACGAATGCAGATAAATAGTTAAGTTGATATTAAATAGTTAATTTAAAAAACTATAAAAACCGTCTGCGTAAAAAATATTTTAATAAAAACGTGAAAAAAAAAACTAAAAAGAAAAAAACAAGCTCAAGGATTCCGTCACCAAAAAGTTTGATAATCGCCTAAAGATTTTAACAGTTTAACTTTTAAAAACCGAGGTAGGTTGAAATCTTCCCAGTTCCCAACAATGGGTCCCGACTGTTAAAGTCACTATATGATAACTTCCAGCTATACCGTTGTATCGGATACTTACGTATGAGCAGCTATAAGGAAATAAGAACTATTTACCGAAGCTTAGATAGAGTTAATTGTGCATTGAGGTAGAATAAATACGTAAGGTACTTTAAGCAAACATTGGAAAAAAAATCGTCTTAAGTACACCATTTGATTATCCCCAGAAACGACCCTTGCATCGCCATTCCATGTAATGGGTACTTTGTATAATTTTATTGTTACCTCTTGCTATCGAACGCAACCAATCTATCGTTTTTTCTATATATACTTTTAGACTTACCACTAGTTCTGCTAAAGTGTTTTTTTTTATGAATTTTATATTCTGAGCACGTGAGATTTATAATATATAAACTTTGCTTACATATGTATATTAGTGATGACTCAGTTAACCACCCGCTGGTAATTCTTGCACTTTTGGTGTTACAGCGCCCGTGTGGCTTACAAACTGTAACATGGCAGTTTATATTTGTCATAATAGAAACGCATTAATGCGTTATGCGATGAACTCGGAGAAACAGAACGCTCAGGGACGGTACGCAATGTGTCAAAATCAGCCGTTCCTCGGAGAGTCCTTCGCGCCATTTTGCGTCGACATGTCAAGTGCAAGTTTTTGTTTTGTAAATTAATTTACTGTGGATATTATTGGTCAAAAGTGGTGTTGTTTTGTTTAATAATGTGCTACAATGTGAATATTTATGGAAAACGATAAATTGGACTTTAAATATGGGGCACAAGTTGCAGTTTATTTTTTGCGGTTTTCCCGCGCTGTCAACTCCCATATTTTACCCGACGTGTTTGAGCTATGGTGCCGCAAGTGACTCCAGGAAAAGCATCAAATTCTGCAGCATCTGGAATTTGATGATGACCTCATTAACTCATTAAAAAGAAAGATATATTACGTCAGACTTGGCTGTATGGGCTAGACCCTTTGCCTTCCCTATCATCTCATTCATCATCCACCGGGAGAAGAGAACCAAAAAAAATAAATCAAAATCAATAAAATAAATAATAAACTTTTTGTGTGCAACTTCTTTTTGCGGGTGGTCCGTAATAAAATATTAAATAGAAGAAGACAAATTTCTAAGCATTCCATGGATTCACCGTGCGGGTGCCGGGTCCATCGTGTGTGGGTAAGAGATGAGAAGAATGGTGTCTCGGGCTTGCGATCGACAATTGGCTGGTTTAAGAAAAGGAGGCCTCCTTTTTTTTCTATTGCGCGATAATACGCTCACCATCCACCATTCTACTTCTCTCCCTACCCAACCAAATACTGTATGATTCCGTTAATGCCGTCTTGGAAGCTCGTTCCATAAATGTATTGACGGCAGACCTGCTTAGGCCCAATTCTTTCAGTAAGTGATGCAAAGATTTTGCTGGAACTCCTCTTGCACCAACTTCCACTGCGTAAAGCTGAGTCTTGAACCCGTTCCTGATCATTTCTTCTGTGAGATCATAATATTTATTCGACTTCATGTTGTGGTCTTTTGGAATATTTGATTCCCACGGAACGGTAAGTTCAATAAGGATAACTTTTTTCAAGTTCCGAGAAAACACTAAGATGTCTGGCCTATAGGCTGATACAGCTAGTTCATCTGGGATCCTATAATGGTGTTCAAATGTATCCATGAGAATTTTCCAGTCTGATGCGGCGCCAAGGATCGAGGTGGGCTTGCATTTAGTTTTCGTGCTTTGCCCTTCCTTTACAAATGTGGTCAAAGTTTTATTTGTAGTCAGTCCCTTTCTGGCTCTTGCAATAGAAAGACTTACTGCTTCACGGATAACACCTAGGACTTTGTCATGTCGGCGTGAGTAATAGCCCTTTTCTAGGAGAGTAACGCACCCTACAAGTGTGTCTAGCAGTTCCTATGGGAGCACTACACAATGTACAGTTCTTTTCCGTAGCTTTTCCCCACCTTACCAGATTACTCTGGTCCGGGAGGGACATTTGAAAAGCGTTTAGGTAGAACTTTAGCAACGCCGGAGACCAATCGTACATTAGTGTGCGCCACTTTAGGGCTGGAGGGATGCAAAAATCGCCCAAAGTTAGCCAGTCATTTTGAACTTCTAGAGTCATCGCGTGCACTCTGTATCCATGCTCTTCATCTTTCCTGAGGAAGGATTTTATAACCTCTTTGTCACTTTCTTTTTTCTTCCAGCCAATGCCTCTTTTGTCAGTCTGGGCACCTGTCATGAATTTTTTGAAGAATAGTAGTCTCGGTTCCATATCTGAGACCAGAGGGTCTCTTGGAAGGGATGAAATTGTATTATCCTGGGAGCTGGTTAGAATTTGATATTTGCTTATACGTAGATGTTTGTATAATTCAGATGGTGTTTTCAGATCCATTCCGAAGTTTCTCCGTCCTCTAAAGAATGTTGAGGAGTCAGCACCCTGGGCTAATCCAAGCCAAGACTTCAATGTTCTTATGACGTCCGCGTCCAGACTTGATAGTAGGCTTTTGTTGAAATCATATACTAGGAAAGGCCAAGTGAGGCGAGATGCTAAGTAGTTGTCATAGATCCAAGCTTTTTTGACATTGCTTATAGGCTGTTGAGTAACCCTATTCATGTCGTCAGTGAATTGTTTTACAACTACTTCTAGGGATGGTGTTTTTCCCTGAAAATTGATCCTTCTGCCAAGAAATTTAAAGGGCATGGTTTCATTTACCGGAGCTATTCTCTGCCCTGCTATACTCAGTCCAGGATCATAAGACGTAAATGTAGTGTTGCGCCTAGCCAGACATAGGCTGAAGCATTTTGATGGTTTCGTTCTCATTCCCTTTGTCCATGAGCAGAAATCATCCACTATTTTCAGCAAGCCCTGGCATTGCTTGGGATTTCTTGTTATCACCGCCAAGTCGTCTGCAAAAGCTAAGACGGATTCCGTATAGATGTTGTTTTGTTTGAATCTATATCCCCACTTCTTCTCACGAGATTTAAGTTTGTCGATTAGGATATTGATAATTATATTAAAAGCTACAGGTGATAGGCAGCAGCCTTGGAACAGGCCCACATTGTATTTTAGTGTGTCTGTGTAGCCGTCCTTGTTTGTTACGACAAATCTCAAGTTCTTGTAATAATTGGCAATTATATCTCTGAGTGTTGGAAAGTTATACCATTTTAGCGCAGTTTGCAGCAATTCATGTTGCACCGACCCAAATGCGTTTTCCAAGTCGATCCAACAGACGCTTAGTTGCCGCTCCTGTTTCCTGGCATCCTTCAAACACTCAGCGAGTAAGGTGTTGTGTTCTAAGCAGCCAGAAACTCCCGGCAAAAAACCTTTCTGGTGCTGGCGTGAGAAGTACTCGTTCTTGATCATAAATCGGGACATTCTTGCTTAAACTTAAACGGGACTTAAAATCACCAAGCGACCGTAATCCCCTAATTGGGGAACGAGTTTTGGGTTAGAAGATCCGCGGGCTTCCGGAGACTCATCTCGTCCGTCGCCCAACTCCCCACCAGCCGAGCGTCACTTCTTCACGCCCGGCTGCTACACGAAATAAGCATTAGCTAGATTAACTACACTCTTAAATGTGCGGAAGTGTCCTCAACTGAATATACAATAAATCTACGACCCGCTATTTGTTGTTTTATTTGTCGAGCCTCGGTCTTTAACCGGGGGGTCTAGATTTTGACAACTTCAGCACTCCTCCAGGAGCACTCCTAGGAAGTTAGGGGGCTAAGCGTAAGACAGAGCGATATTCTGGAGATGCTTGAAGTGTCCGTTGTCGGCCCAATAGAACATACGAGCATATCCAGATCTCGAGCTATGGCGGAATTACGCACGAACCATGGCGTTCAGGAAACCACTCTGAGCGATATGTTCTGCTGACTTTGAATCTTGTCCATGTTGGTCTTGGCCAGAAGTTGGTGCCAGGCTAGCGCAACATAGATGATACGGAAGCGGATGAACAAATAACAACTAATCATCAAAGTTATTTCCTAAAACAATCGAAGCGTTTCTCTTTTCGCTTCAAAACGCACCTTTTTAAACTCTCAAAGCTTCAGTCATTCAATGCCTTGTTCCATTTATGCATGTGAATTAAAACCGTGTCCTCGTTTAGCGGGTTGTTTGCCAGAACCGGGCAATGACAATATTTACCAAGTCATTTTATTTTTGTAAAATTTAAGAGAAAGCTTTGCATTCATCTTTTCAAAGTAATTTTTAAGTCTGAGTGTACTTTTGATAAATAGTCAATTTACTTACTAGGAAATAAAATTATTGTCATTACAGACCTTTATATCATCATCAGCCTATGTCTCTCCACTGCTGGATGTAGGCCTCCCCCAAGGCTCGCCATTTCACAGGATCTTTTGCCAACCTCATTCAGCCCCCACCAGCGACCTTTTTCAGGTTATCCGTCAGACTCTATCCATCAGAGAAATACCGAGCATAGCTCTTTCCATAGCTCGCTGAGCGACCTTAAACTTGTGGACCAAACGCACTGTCAGTGTCCACGTTTCTGCTCCGTACGACAATAAAAGAACGCATTGGTTGAAAACTTTCGTTTATATAATAATAATACACATCTTTATATAATAATAATAATACCAAATTTTAGACAGATAAAAAGCTAAAACCTAATAAATCGGAAGGCGCAGTTACAGGGCAGTCTGGCAAGCGGCGCAAATTCGTATCTATGATCAAAGACTATTTGTGCCGTTTGCTTTAGACTCCAGGCCCATAGAGTTCAAGCGCTAAAACATTTTTAAAAACATCATCTCTCGTCTTATTGTCTGCTCTAGTGACAAGAGGGCAGGTTCTTTCCTCGCTCAGAGAATCAGTATAGCGATTCAGCGAGGAAATGCGGTCTGCGTTCTTGCTGCCATACCGCGCGGACTTGACTATTTAAATTAGGTTTTGTTAGTAGATTTTTTGTTTTAGTTTATGTTTTATTGTTTAGTAATACTTAGTTTTAGCTTCATTTCTCTATTGTATTTAATTCTTATTAATTTATTACAGCGTCCAAGACCTTTCTTTTCTCGGCGTCCTAGGAATTTCTTAGTGATAAATTTTAGTAGGAAAAATAATTTATTGTTATTACCTATTCTTTGACATATTCATATATTTTATATATATATAATTTATGGAACGAGCTTCCAAGACGGCATTAGCGGAATCATACTGTATTTGGTTGGGTAGGGAAAGAAGTAGAATGGTGGATGGTGAGCATATTATCGCGCAATAGAAAAAAAAGGAGGTCTCCTTTTCTTAAACCAGCCTATTGTCGGTCGCAAGCCCGAGACACCATTCTTCTCATCTCTCACCCACACACGATGGACCCGGCACCCGCACGGTGAATCCATGGAATGCTTAGAAATTTGTCTTCAGCGTCCTAGACCTCCACTGTTGGAGATAGGCCTTCCAGAACATTTAAATTCTCCAACAGGAGGTCCAGGACGCTGTGTTCTAGGGGCTGTAATGAATAAATAAAACATTCTGAAAGGCCCATATTCATCTGTGGAGGAACTCTGTGTTCTAGAGGCTGCAATGATAATGAATCATCAGTAAACATTTTTTTTTTTTCTATTCCAGTACGAGGTCATATGGAAGTCCGAGTGGAGCTGCAGATGGAGCGATGGGCAGCTCGGGGGGGCTCTGTGAGGCTTCGCTGTGCTCACGATGTCCCACCCCACCTGCTAGACAAGGTGGTCTTCCTCCGTCACGGCACCAAGATCTTCCAGTACATCAGAGACCGCAAACCGCCTTATAGAAACTTTACTACGCCTGGTGCTGTTCTTAATGTAAGTAATTTAAACCTAGATCACACGTGTCGTCAACAAAGTGTTTCCCTTATTCATTTATTCAATACAAAGCGTCCTAGATCTCCACTTTTGGAGATGGGCCTTCCAGAACATATATCTGGAGAATTTAGACTACATTCGCCACGCTGACCAGACGGGTTGGCGAGGATCTGATGTCAATGTTCAATGACAATTCATTAACGATTCCACAAGTTGGTATAAGTGGAACTGAGCCCGACGGCTTAACGTGCTCTCCGAGGCACGGGAACGGTGGCGTTGTAAATCTATGACAAATGTACGTAAGAAAACAATTGTTGTTTGAACCGACGACGTTGTAGGATTTTAAGGAGAGCGTTCTTACAACCGATACACCAGATATATGTTCTGGTCCATCTCCAACAGTGGAAGTCTAGGACGATGTGTTATAGGGGAGGTAATAAAAAATATATATGAATATGTCAAAGAATAGGTAATAATAATAATTTATTTATCCTACTAAAATTTATCACTAAGAAATTCCTTATTTGAATTTACCTTTAATAATAATAATAATAATATAATTCTTTATTGCACACAAAATATAACATATAAAATAATGTACATAGGCGAGCATAATACCGTGTGGTATTCTCTACCAGCTAACCTTTGGGAAAGTGAGAAATTAGTATAATGGGTGCAGAGTACGAAATAAGAATAATAATAATAGTTAAAATCAACCATAGTAAGTATAAATAACATACCAATATATAAATATGTCATACGATATAATAAATACTTAAATTAAATAAATACTAATATAATAATTATCTATGTCAAGATGTGGAAATTAGATGTCATTTTGTTTTTTGAGAAAGTATGTAATTAATGAATGTTTGAATATATTTAAAGACGGGGCCTATCTAATAGATAAAGGTAGCCTGTTCCATTGGCGGGCTGCAGAAACAGTAAGAGAATCTTTAGTACCATTAGCTTAAATAACTTTTTTTCAAAATCCTTTAAATTTATTCCTTTTAAATCAGCCAGCAAGCAACAATTTTTTGAGTAAAGCTCCAAGCTTTGAGATGGGGTACATCGTTGGTCTTTGTATCTTTGACCACAGTGATTTTTTACAAATTTTATATCGCACAAAGAGTGCACTATTGTTCACAGTGAGAAATATTCTGGTGGCGGGTATAATTTTAATTGCTTCTACTCTGTTGCTATCTTCTATGTTCTTATGTTTAACCCATTTCTCGGTTCGTTTTAAAGAGGCATAAGTACTTATGGACTTATCACAATTATCAATAAGCTGGTCAGTATATAACACGACCATAATCATCAATGCACTGTCATAGACTAATACATTTAGTGACGATTGACCTAGCTTTGATTCTTAAACCATTTAGCTTCTTGTCCCGTCTTGTTATATATGTAATGTCTTTGGTATTGATGTACGACAAACTAGCCGTAATAAACGATGGCTCACACAGACACGTAACCTTTTCATCAAAACTAGAAGCAGAGGGAGCATACTCGACGATTTTTAAACCGTTTGTGACATTGACCTATATGTTATAACCGGGAATTGAATGCCACATTAAGGTGCCTATTACAAAAAGTCAATCGTGGCCACCAACTATCCTAAACGAACCTGCGACTATTTATTACTAGTTATTTCGATACTTCAAGGATAAATTTACCTATCTCTCCTGACTTCATGACAGATCTCTTCGTTCATTTCATTCTTTCATTCGCACCTACCTCAAGACTATAATGTTCTGCATTGTCCCAAAGGTTAGCTGCTGGAGAATACCTAGCGGTCTCCGTACCTATACTGCATATATATAAAGAGCAAATATGTTTTTTTAGGCCTCAGATGTCATTAGTTGAAATAAAAAAGGCCACTTTTTTAAAGATAAAAATGATTATCCATAAAACAAAACACTGCATAGTGAACAAGGCTATCGCGATATCCATCGTGATAATTACCTAAAGGCTGGGGAGTGTTATTAATAATTGATCTCGCCCACAGCCGAGAGACGAAATAGAGAGAGAAAGAATTACGTAAGTCAACGTTCACGCGATCGTCGACCTCTCGCTACCTACTTGATTAGGCTCAGCATGAGTGGCGATATTTTTAGGAAAACTTCTCTGCACCGTAACTTAAGATTTTATTACTGAATAATTAAAATAAAAAATACGTAGTTTATTATTTTTATTCTACTTTATAATATAAAAATATTAGCTCTTTAATAAATTCCACACAGTATACACAAGATATAACCTCGTTTTACTTGGCTGACCCAAAATGTTTCGAATAATCAAACCTGAAAATTAACCGAATAATAAACAATAAGATAATAAGTTATTTGTCACAAAAAGCCCCATACATACATGCAGGTCAAAACTTTGGCTTGTCTCTAAAACTATTGATTGGAAAGTTGTTTTATTTTGATCGGCTGTATTCCGTCCGTTTGAAACGAAACCAATTATTGTCGCCTCTTCCATGTCCTTTACGTATTCCAAAATGTTCAATAACTTTGCTTTAAGCTGCCTCAAACGATACCTTACGAGTATAGTCGAATTCATGAGTTCAATTTATTACTGTATTTATTTATTTTATTTATTTAAAACTTTATTGCACTATGTACAAGGGGCGGGCTTAATGCCGCTAGGCATTCTCTAGCAGCCAACCTTTGGGACAATGCAGAGAATTTTGATTATGAGGTAGGTGCAAAGGGCTTAAATAAGAAACTTATTAAAAATATTAAATAAACTTAATCTAAGATAAAACAATACATATTAATATACACACCAATACATACAAATATGTACGCAATAATGCATATACTACACACACACTATATATATATATATATATATACTACATACAATATATCTTACATACACTGTTGGGAGCTGTTTAAGTAATGTGAATATACCATCTTTTTAAGGAGTGATCTATTGGGCGCTTGGCGAATTTCTACCGGCAAATTGTTCCACAGATTCGCGGGCACCACTACGAAAGAGTTTGACTTGAAGCTAGAGTGATGAGATGGGAGAGATTTAGATGTATAAACCACCTTATGCTGCCGACAGAATCTCGTTACACCATGTAATCAATGACATCCTTTTAAGGGCGCGTATATCTGCTAATGTGAATAATTTTTTTAAGTTATTACTTAAATACGAATATTATATTTTTCAGTATTATTGTATTATATGTATGTGTATATATAAATGTATACATGTAGGTTTATTTATATATGTATGTTAGTAGGTATCTATATTATAAATATCCTATATTACATGCTAGTTTCTGTAAGATATGTAAAATTAATTAATGTTATTTTTTAAGATACCTAGTAATTTAAGATATTTATTTGTTAAGGTTTTACTTACTAAATCTAAGTGGGTGATCCTTAAGGTATTAGGCTGTATTTTATAAATATCGATCACTGTAATAATATGTTTTTAGGCCTAATATTGTTTTCTTCTCCTTAAATAAATAAATAAAATATACCTTGCATCCTCGAACCACCGGGGATAGGTCTGATGGTATCATCCGGATGGGATGTCGTTGATTACATACAAACGACAGCCTCGCACTGGTTTGGGATGCCATATGCGTTGACACCCTGTCCGTTACATGTGACATCCAGCCATGAGAAACCCGGGGCCGCTGCAGTATACTCGCATCATCAGCAGATCATCGTAATACACCACTTCATCCCATTTGCAGTCAAAACGATGATGGGTCCGTGGTCTAAGGAGGCTCTGGCGTTGTCTCGTGAGCTTTGGAAAAAATTCCGCTTGGCGACGAATGACTTTTTAAGTAGAGAATTATTTGCTCTTGCGGCATGTACCAATGAGAAATACACTTTTCTTACGTACATTTGTCATAAATTTACAACACCACCGTTCCCGTGATACGGAGAGCACTTTAAGCCTTCGGTCCCGGTTCCACTAATACCAACTTGTGGAACCGTTAATGAATTGTCATAAAAAATACATCATATCCTCGCCAAATCGTCTGGCCAGCGTGGCGAGTGTAGGCCAAATTCTCTAGATGTTTTGAAAGGCCCATCTCCAGCAGTGGAGGTCTAAGACGCTGTGTCCTAGGGGCTATAATGATGATTTGTTTGCATTATTATTATAAGTGAATTAATTACACATATAATTTATTAATTAATCTCTCAAGTATTTATTTATTCGAAATTCGGAAAAGGCTAGGTATGAAAGAAAGCATAGGGACAAAAATAAGGAAAGGCATGCTACGATGGTTCGGGCATGTTGAAAGGATAACAATAATAATAATAAATATTGCATATGATTTACAAACGTAGTGTACATGTAGTAGTGAGGTAATAGGGTGATTGAGATTGGAAATAATAATATTATACACTACTCGTACGTTTGTAAATAATGTGCAATATTTATTATTATTATTATCCTTTTAACATGCCCGAACCATTGTAACATGCCTTTCCTTATTTTTGTCCCTATGCTTTCTTTTATACCTACCCTTTTCCGTATTTCGACGTTACGTATGCGGTCGGCTAAAGTGACGCCGCATATCCAAAGCAACGATCTCATTTTTACTGCATTAATCCTACTTCATGCGTATTCTGATATATCCAGGTCTCGTTTCCATACATCAGTTTTTGTACCAACATGGCATTGTGTATGGCGATCTGAGCTTTGTCACTGACATTTCGAGTGCCGATCAGTGACCCCAGGGCACCGTTAAACTATTTCCCGCATTCACTCTTCTTTTAACATCTCTATCTTACTTTCCATTCGCAGTAAAATGCTATCTCGTCAACCGTATTCCTTGCGGGGTGGTCGGAAACCACGCTTTTAAATAAGTAGATTCACATTTAGCCAACTTTACTATAGGCCAATCATGACAAGTGGCAAGCTCGTCGATGTCTCCAGCGTACCAAACTCGAGAAATATCACAAATAAATTAAATATTAATTACATGTATTTATTGACATTAATAAATATTTTTACATGTATTTATTTACATTAATAAATATTTTTGTGTCCCGACCAGTAATCGCACCCGGTACCTCCTACCTACTTACCTAAATAACCGCTACAAAACTAAGGCAGGAGGTGTACTTTATGAAGCTCTAATTTTCCCGCCATAATAATCAAAACTTTTGCATGTAAATGGAAAATGCAAGCTTAAATATACCGTGGGCGAATATTCCACTACTTTAACGAGTTTCTTAGAATACCTAATCTCACTTTGAATCTAACTGAATCTTACGTCATACTTACAGTTCGCGTGCGAAAAGATGAGCACAACCAGGGTTAGGAAAAAACAGTTTTTTTTTTTATTTCATAAAACAAACAGTTTAAAATTGTTAATTTACATCAAAGACTAAAGTCAAAGTCAAAATACACACAATTTACGTAAACCTATTACAGGCATTTATGAAACGTCATTAATTTAATTATTTTGAATGATTCTACTCCTGCTAGTAGAAGACTAAGCAGCAAAGTGGTCCAATAAGTAAGCTGTAAGACCAGCAGCTGAGCAGATTCGAGTGAACTGTTAATGTTTAATCTGACTGAGAAAGGAATCTGCAAGAAAAACTCAGCTATATAAGATTTACGAAATAAAAGACATACAGAACTGCACCACAACGATCACTGTCCCTGTACCTACCCTGTTTCTGACAAATAAATTATTTCATTTCGTTTCGTTTCATTTCATTATATTTCAAAATGTTTTGAACGAGTCTTTTTTTTATTTTTCACTTTAAACCATTAATTTCACCTATAATACGAGTATTGTCGATGTCGCAGAAATCTCAGAGTTCTTTGTCTGATTTTTTCGGTTTTAAACGAGCCTGCGACACCGCGATACCTCAAGGACAATTTTGCCTATCTCTCTTCTTTCCACGATAAATTTCTTCGCTCCTCTCACAACTCACTTCTTTCAGTCCCCTCTCATTGTTCCAGATTTTCTATAAAATAAAATCTATAGCAGTGTAACCAACGTGGGAATGCAGACAGTGTTATTGATTCTTTTAATCAATATTTTTATTATCTGTATTAATTATATTGTATATTTTTTTATTAATAAATAATTAAATTAAATTACTTATTATTAGGTACCTACAAGATCTTGAAGCGCCATCCGTACTGAATTTGCCACCTTTCACGGAGGTGTTAATTTAGCATATAAATTAAATATGCAATTTGAATTCTCCAGGAAATTTATTTCAATTCTCTTGCTATGAAATTTAAAATATTTTACTTTAAGCACACGTTTTTTTACTTCTAATTTAAAATTTCAAGATTCGTGTATTATCCAAACATTGCCATACATTATTCTACATGACAGTCGAAATTAATCCGGTGAATGCTTTTCCCAAAGAGAATATAAGATAGAGCGGGCATTGGCTATCGACTTTTAAATAATTATTTATTTAAATAATAATTACAAACTACTAAAATAAAATAAATAAAATTAAATACCTTTAAGCTAAACCTAATAAAATGAAAAGCTATCCTTTAGAAACGTCTTATCTGTAAAGCGAGGCTAATTTGTTGCCAGAAGTAATTGCCAGCCTTCCTGTGTACAGATTTCTCCCTCAGTCGTTTGGACAACTCCTTGGCCAAGGCTGGCCAAGACTGAGGGTCCCCGTGGCCCCATCGTCTCGACCCCAAACGGCGTAAACGCGTAACCTGTACCGAGGGTGGCATACTTACGCAGCATGAGGTTCTTAGCAGAAACTGCCGCAGTCCCCGCGCTGGATGAGGTTGCCGGAAAAGAACAGCATACAGACTAATTCTGAGACGATTGACTTCTTATCCCATCTTGTTATTTATTTTATGTATTTGGATGTTCCTATAGTTGTAAACTTACTAGAACTATTAATTAAGTTATGACTTGTAAATGCAGATAAATCAAGTTTGCCTACTGTAGGGTCATATTTCTTAGTGACAGGCGTCCTCACCGCATATCATTTATCATTATAGTCCCTATAACACAGAGTTCTCGACCTCCACTGCTGAAGATGGGTCTTCCAGAACATAATTTAAAAAAAATATTTTTGATAGACACTACACACGTCACCATATATATCAAAAACACAAGAAACAAATTACTATAATAAATGACTTTATGATGTGTGCATACACAAGTTTTTTAAAGATTGCTGTTTTAAATATTAGTGTAGATTTGTGTCGTCCGTTTTTTGCTTTTCTTCCATCCTAGATAAAGGTCTTTCGTCCTAGTACATAGATATATTTTTCTTGTTAAGGTAAATTTTATTCATAGGAAAACCTGCTCCAAAAAGTACTGCCAAAAAACCTTATAAAAATATTATACTGAAACTTTATACTGCGGTAAAATATGTAGTAAAGTATCATCACGACCCTAATCCCTTGCGGGGTGGATTAGGAACCACGGTTTTTTTAAGTAGCGGGTCTCAAATTTTTACAGCTTTACGTGTATATCTTCTGTCGAACCTAATATGCGTGAAACTTTGCTGAAAAGCGATTCAAAGAAAAATGTGATCATTTTTATTAGTCGTTCTTAGAATTATAAGCTTTTTTTTTAAATGATTCGACCGACTATATGCACGTTACAACCTTCGTGGAGGTATTTAGACTCGGAGTTACCGGGTTCGATTCCTGGTCGGGCTCAATAATTTATTTATTTTTTTGTGATACAAGTTTGGTATGCTAGAAACATCGACGAGCTTGGCACTTGTCATGATCGGCCTATACTACAGTTGGCTAACAGTAAATCATTTTCTTTAAAAGAAAAGCATGGAAGGGATACGGTCGTGATGATATGCCCATCAATGCTAAGCTCGTCGGTATCTGGTACAGTACGAAACTCGGCACATTGCCACCTTCACTTACAAATTTCAAAGGCTATGTCGGTTACTTTAGTTTTCTGACGAAAGTCTACGGATAACTGATGATTATAATTATTAAGACTCTATATTGATTGGGAAATAATACAAGTATAGCGCGGTGGTGGCTCGGTTGTAAGAACGCGTACCTTAAATCCTACAAAGGTCGATTTAAACCCACCCGGCATGTCCAATGAGAAATACATTTTTTTTACGTACATTTGTCATAGATTTACAACCCCACCGTTCCCGTGCCTCGGAGAGCACGTTAAACCGTCGGCCCCGGTTCCACTAATACCAACTTGTGGAATCGTTAATAAATTGTCATAAAAAATTGACATCATATCCTCGCCAAGCCGTCTGGCGTGGTGAGTGTAGGCTAAATTCTCCAGTTCTGGAAGGCCCATCTCCAGCAGTGGAAGTCTAGGACGCTGTGTTCTAGGGGCTGTAATGATAATGATGATTCACAATAAATTAAAATAACAACAAAACATCACGACGCTATCTTCCGCTTGACAGTCCTCATCAAGAAACATAATAACATCGACTAGTGCTGTCCTCTCAACCAGTGTTGATACTCATACATACATACATACATATCTTCACGCCAGGTCCCTTGCGGGGTAGGCAGAGACAATTGAGCGCCATTTGTCACGATCTCGACATACCTCTTTCGCTTCTTCGACATTCATCAACCTCTTCATACATGCCCTTTTGATACTCGATTAAATTTATTCAGTTAAAATAAAGTCTATCACTACACTAGATTTAAAACCCTCACAAAATTTAAAGTACGTGATAATGCGTCGATAAAGTGCTCTACTTTGCCGCATAATCAATTACAGTGTTCGAATAAAAACCGGAAGAGGTGAGGTGAGGTGCTTTCCGGTTCGCCATTATCGTTTCTAAGAGCGACCTTTCTTCTACTTCGGCGCTATTCGTGATTCAAATAAGTTCGAGGTAGCATCGGATTGAAAAACACTTTTTATTTTGTAACTAGTTATATTGCTTTGTGAATATAACTTAGTTAAAAAAGAGATTGCCCAAAACCAGGCCCCAACTTTTTTGCAGCGTGCCTCAACTAAATACAATTCAATAATCATAACAATTAATTGTTTTTTTTAAATTTAATTACAACATCTCTTTTACCCCATCATTAGAATATAATTTAATGAAATAGTCAATTAGTTAAAATTTATGTATGAAATAGTTACAAGGCACTATTTATACGATTAGGTACTTTATTATTGTTGTAGCGGTTTTGCGATTTTTTTAATGCTGGTTCGCGGCCTTCGATAGCTCCAGCAGTGAGAAACCTGGTCTGGTCACAGCAGTACAAAGTTACTCCAAGTCTAGAATTATCTGTAGAAAATCCACTTACTTGAACTAACAATGATGAGGATTCCAGTAGCCACGTATCAGCCTTCAGGTCAGCTGCGAGACAATCCAGGTGCGGTATATCAGCGGTGCGAGTGCGGGTTTGATAATGCAGTAGAACACTTTATATTCGCGAACACGTTATTATCATTAGAGCGGCGCGGTTTGAGCGTACTCCAGAGAGGTGGAGGTGGTGGTCTTCCGAGGACACAAGGCCCACCAACGTTTCCGAGCTATAGTCTGAAGCACACTGTTGCGGAGCGAGCAGCACGGCTGTCTTATCGACGACTGCCGCGCCATCAAGCGGAACACGGGCGAAATGAAATGCAACATTCACTGGCTAGCCTTGTAAATGGTTTTCACAAATAACAATAGATGGCGGTAACCAAATTCTGCGGCCAGACCAATTATAGATAAAAGACTGGATTTTAAATCGGCGGGATCGAAACTATGTAATTATTAACGTAAAAAAAGGTTTTTGTCAATTGTCGTTATGCTAGGGTAAAATAAATAAAATTAATTACAGATTATGAAAACACAATATATTAACTATTAAACAAAAAAAATATATTATGGCACGAGAACATTCTATTAGGCCCATTTCTCTAAGAAAAATGGGCATTCTCATTTTTGTTCAATTTAGATGATACTGCAGGATACTCATTTTTTGCATTCACATATAGGTTAGGTCCAAGTAGTTTTTTATCAATAAAAATTTATATGTTTTAAAAGTGTTTAGTTTGATTATTCATTTAATTTAGTTTTTGTTTTTATAATTGTTACTTACTTCCTTTGAATAAATCCTATATTCTCTTTATATTATATTGTCCAATATGGCTTGTCAATGTTGCCTTACTGAAATTTGAGTAATGTCATATGTTCAGTCACACTCGCATGATTAAGACAAATCGATTGACGTGTGAATCATTAAAATCAGGTCACGTGTTTAGTGTCCAGTGTGCCACAAAGGAACAAACATACGGTAGGCTGATAAACACATTATTTGCGCATTCGGGTAACAACTAAAACGACAACAATAGTTTTATAAAGACCTGCAGCCCTATTCTGTTACTTAGTCGCAAACGTTATTAGTGGATTTCGTTATTTAGAAAGAAAGAAAGAAAAGAAAGAAAAAAATATTTATTTGCACACAACAGCTAATACAATAATAAAAGACGTAAAAATATATATATATAAAATTACCAACAAATAAACAAAAAATAAACAAGATAAATACATAAAAAATAAATGAGTGAGCTGCTGCGACAAACAGGCACATTTCTGCTGCAGCGCTGATTTTCACTGAGCCCCATGAATCAAATAGAATTACACAAAAATAAATTTATATAAGGTGCGACAGTTTGCCTAAATTTTTCTTTTAACCATTATCGACACATGTAAAAAACTACAATGTAATAACCAAAAAAGTAAGAACTGTCAACTTTTTATAATTTTATATTTTATAATACTAATAAAACAGTAAAAAACTAAACTATAAGATACATATATACATACCCACACATATAATATACATAGCAACAAAATACATACACATACAGAGTAAAATAAAAATACAGTTATGTCTGCAGCGTTTACGTCATAGATTGCGTTATATTTATATTGTCACCACACTATTTTCTATTATATTGTATTTTCTTTTATAATTTGACATACAATTATCATTATTTAGATTGTAAGTTGACACGGCCTTTATAAAGCCACAAATTTAGGTTAAGATGCAGTACTTGTTTATGGCACCAATGTCACTCACTTATTTCGGTCCATCCATAATTTAATTTTATTTAATTTTATTAATTAGGTATGTATTTTATTTGTTAAAATTGACAATATCCGAGTATTACCTGTGAACCAAATGAAAATAAATAATTTGAATTTGATTATATGTATTTTTTTTGTTAGTTGTAGCGTAGTTTTTGTTGTCAGAAACCTCAGAATTACATTTAATCGAAATCAATACCAAGAATAGGGCCCCTGTTCGCCATAATTGCAGCGCTCCTAATGAATTAAGTACCTTAGCCCACTTCTCGAGGTCTCAGAATCCTGTTAACATAATTAACTTATTAGAAAAACCCTATCAACGTTAGTAAAACGAACCATTTTCTGCTATTTTTACTTTTATCTGGATCTTCGCACAAAATTACTTGGTGATGCTTTTTTTTTCAGACAACGAGAGAAAAATAATTTTAGTTTTTATAATTTTAACGGGTCTTTACGCGATTTACCTTAGAGACATAATTCTCCCGACGTTTCAGCCAAGTTGCATTGGCCGTGGTCACGGGTCGGTCGTCAACAGACCCGTTAAAATTATAAAAACTATTATGAATATTAGCGAAAGTTTAAAAAGTTAAAAAATAATTTTAACAAAATGAGAATGCCTATTTTTCTTAGAGAAATGGGCACAATAAAATGTTCTCGTGCCATAATGTTTTCTTTTTTATTTGATAGTTAATATATTGTGTTTTCATAATCTGTAATTAATTTTATTTATTTTACCCTAGCATAATGACAATTGACAAAAAAAAAAAACGTTAATAATTACATAGTTTCGATCCCGCCGATTTGAAATTCAGCGTTTTATCTATAATAAAGTACCTAGTCATAATAAAGAACCTAATCGTATAAATAGTGTTTTGTAACTATTTCATACCTCAATTTTAACCAATTGACTATTTAATTAAATTATATTTTAATGCTGGGATAAAAGAGATGTTGTAATTAAATTTTAAAAAACACATTTAATTGTTATGATTATTGAATTGTGGCACGCTGCAATAAAGTTTGAGCCTGGTTTCGGGCAATCTGTTAAACATTTAGTTAACATTAAATTAACAATAAATAATTAAAAAAAAAACATGCCAAAAAAGTGCCGCCAGAATCTCAAGACATCATGCTATTAATGACATCCTGTCAAGGGCGCTTACAACTGCTAACATCCCCTGCATCCTCGAAGTTAGAAATGATGGTAGGCGTCCGGACGGGATGTCATTAATTCCATATACTAGAGGCCGCGCACTGGTTTGGGATTTCAGTCACATGTGACATCCAGCCATAAGAAACCTGGGGCCGCTGCAGAATCAGCCGCACGCATTAAGCGTACGAACAAGTACGCGGAGATCATCATCAATCACCATTTCATTCCATTTGCAGTTGAAACGATGGGCCCGTGGTCCGAGGAGGCTCTTGTGTTCTCCCGCGAGATTAGTGAGAAACTCCACTTGGCGACGAGTGACCCTTTGAGTAGAGAATATCTTGTTCAACGGGGGAACGCAGCGAGTGTCCTCGTCACACTACGCCCATCGAATAGTCGTAATTTTATTTGATAAATTTTTAGTTTTTAATTAGTTTTTATAATTTAGTTCTTAATTTATTTTATTTTTTAATCTTTGTAGTTTACTCCGAATAAAAATTAAAAAAACATTATACAACGGACTAAAAAGTATCATCACGACCGTTTACCTTTCGGGCGGTCAGAAACCACGCAGAAGCGGATTCACATTTAGCCAACTTTACTACAGGTCAATCATGACAAGTGGCAAGCTCGTCGATGTCTTTAGCATGCCAAACTCGAAAAATATCACAAATAAATTTTATATTCATTTTATTTCTTTTGTTTAAATTAATAAATATTATTGTGTCTCGACCAGGAATCTCTCTCTAACCCGGCGACTCCGAGTCCACGGATTTAACCGCTGAACCACGGAGGCAGTTAGCTATTGATATAATGGACTAAAAAGTGTAAAATAATTTCTTATGAAGCATAAAACCACATACAGATTTATAACTTTTTCTAAATTATCCTGAAAATTTATTATGCTGAGGGGAAATGTTGACAGTCCTTGGGACTATCTCGGATGGGACGTCTCTAGAGGACATTTTTTATTAATAGTTTAGTTATTTTTTTATTTAGGAAGCTTTTAATTTATATTATAAATTATAAATTTTTATTCGAAGTAATAATAACAATAATACAAACAATATAAAAGAATTACAATATTAATTAAACTATATGACTACAAAATCTAACCTAAAAAAATAATAATACATAGAAAATACAAATTAAATACTTACAAAAGAATAGCTCCTCCAAATCGCTGTCTTGTGGCATGGTGCCCAATACACTAGCAGCATTTCCCCTTTGAATGATGAGACTTAATTTTTGGGAGAAAAAACTGCCAGCTCTATTGTCACCAGAGACGTCAATGAGCCTTGGAACAATTTCTTTATAAAAGGTTTCTACAGCAAACGTCGAAAAAAAGTAACTATTGCAAATAGTTTCATATTTTCGACGCTTGCTGATCTGAGCTTGTTCCGCTGCAACACCAGCTCTAACAGAAGTTCCTTGAAGGTGAGAAGGGGCTAGGGAATCCCAACAGGTAAAAATAATTATATTATTTTATATAGGTCAATAAATAGAGCTGAAAAAAAAAACCTAATTACAAAGAAATTCATTTTTACGTAACATAAAAGGTTGCACGAACGCTTCGTCTTCAAACCTAATTACACTTCCGGGCTTAAACAAAACCATAGTAGGACAAAATAAAATGTGAATTGTTTTACACTTGAGCTGGTTCAGTTTTTAAGTTGGCTTGTATTAGGTACTGATACTTATTTATTTAAGTAAACCACTAGTTGATTATATTATCACTTACTAGGTACTCCTATTTAATGGATAATAGTTTAATAAAATACTAAATTTAAAAAAACTTAAATTGGTCTATTCACCCTTAGGAATAGCACCACCACGTTAGTAAGTTGTATTTATGTATAATGTTGTGTATATGTTAGTATTTAGTATATTTATATTATAATATATATATAAAGCTATTTAAGTACGTATATAATGTATGTTAAGTCATTCTATAATTGTATATTTTTACCATTACTTTCATTGCATCTATATTTTTGTTCAAATTTGTCCCTAAGGTTTGGCTGTCAAAGAATCTATACGGGCATTAAGTCCGCCCTTGTACTTTGTGCAATAAAGTTTTTAAATAAATAAATAATATAAACTACTGAATAATAAAAAGTACAACTAAAAGGAAAACTAAAACAACAAACAAAATACACGAAAAACTAAAATAAAATATAATAATAAGTCTTTATTCAAATAAATATTTACCAAATATAAAATAAAATTAATATTAATACTAAGGATAGGGATATAAGTCCCGTCCGCGTGGAATGGTGACAAGAACGCTGGCTGCATTTCCCCGCTGAATTGCAATACTGATTCTTTGGGCGAAGAAAGAGCCAGCCCTCTTGTCACCGGAGGAGACGACAAGACGCGGTGTTATGTCTTCTTAAAACTTTTATAAATATTATATATAAAAAACTTTCTTTAAATCACTACTAATGGATAAAGCGCTAAGTGAATGTCAATGCCGATCCTTTTGCCCAAATATTGCCTAGCCCTCTTACCCTGTTACCTGGTAGATGAATGCCTAGCGCTATTAAGTCAAACTTTATAGGTACACAATTTAATTAAGTTTTTAAATGATAAAAAAAATTGTACAAAACCAAAACAAGTGCAGGTCCATAGGCGAGCTTAATGCCGTAAATGCATTTTCTACCAACTAACCTGTGTGACTGAGATATGTAATAAGCGGGTGCAGCAGGAGAAAAATGATAGTTGAAATTATTTATTACTATATAAAACACACATTAATTACAAACATAAATAAGTGTCCTACATAAACAAATAAATATATAACTAAATATAAAATATATACATATACGCATATATAATAAGAGAGTTATGGCGACTTATTCTGCTTGTGAAATAAGTATGTATGAGCTTATCTTTAAATATTTTAAGAGATGTTGCCTGTCTGATAATTAAAGGAAATTAATAATACAATAAGTATTTACAAAAATTACCTCTACTTACGAGGTGAAAGCTTGAAAAAAAAATTAATTAAATTAATCCACTTTGGCAAAAATAGTTGCAAGAAATGGCAGAAGTTAAAATAATGATACTCGTAGCAAAAAAGTTTGGTATCACGAACCAAATCACAGCTACTGCAATACAGTGCACTTCAGGAATGGCAATTAAATTAATTCGGAATTCAGTTGTTAGGTTGCATGCTCGTTGCTCATTCGGAAAAGTCGAGGCGCCGCGCCGTCGAGAGGCAGAATACGAATTGCAAAAAATCCAAAATAATTCAACAGCTCATCAGATATATTAATATTCAGTCACAAAATGTAATACATGTAAGTTCCTAAAACAGCAAAAAAATAATTAAATATAAACTAGTATCATCACGACCGTTTCCCTTTCGGAGTGGTCAAAAACCACGCTTATAAATAAGCGGATTCACATTTCGCCAACTTTATTATAGGCCAATCATGACAAGTGGCAAGCTCGTCGATGTCTCTAGCGTACCAAACTCGAGAAATACCACAAATAAATTAAATATTAATTAAATGTATTTATTTACATTAATAAATATTTTTGTGTCCCGACCAGGAATCGAACCCGGTACCTCCGAGTCTAAATCCACGGACTTAACCGCTAGACCACGGAGGCAGTAATATAAATATAAACTAAACCTAATAAAACATAATCTTTAAGTAAAAAATGTCCCCTAGACCCTTCAAATCCTAAGGAAACTGGCAACATTCCCCTACGCAATGACCGCCTCCGTGGTCTAGTGGTAACAAACCAAGATACCAAGGTTGGCGTATTTGCGCAATTTGAGGTTTTTTTTACAAGTTTGAGTGTACTTTTGAGTTAATTTAGTCTACTAACATTCTAGGATATAAAATTACGGACATTTTTGACATATGTTCATATATATCAAGACGGCATTAACGGAATCATACAGTATTTGGTTGGGTAGGGAGAGAAGTAGAATGGTGGATGGTGAGCGTATTATCGCGCAATAGAAAAAAAAGGAGGCCTCCTTTTCTTAAACCAGCTTATTGTCGGTCGCAAGCCCGAGTCACCATTCTTCTCATCTCTTACCCACACACGATGGACCCGGCACCCGCACGGTGAATCCATGGAATGCTTAGAAATTTGTCTTCCTCTCTTCATACAAGTATACCAAATTTTAGACAGGGAAAAATAGCAAAAACATTTATAAGGATTTTTCTCTACTTTACTAAAAAAAAATAAGTATATGAAGAAAAGACAAATTTCTAAGTATTCCATGGATTCACTGTGCGGGTGGTGTCTCGGGCTTGCGACCGACGTTAATTTTAGAGATATAATATATTTCTAAAAATGTCCGTAGTTCCTAGTAAGTTGATAGACCAGCCAGTTACAAAAAGGCTGATTATACAGTAGTCTTATGTGTTCTACCAATGACACCAGGCTGATACCCCATCTTTATATAGTTCCACACAATATAGTTAATTGACTTTTCTTTTCTACAATATGGCGTCTGGTTGCCGCCTTACTGAAATTTGATTAATGTCATATCTTCAGTGACACTCGCGTGATTTAAACGAATCGATTGACGTTTGAAACAAACATGCTGATAAAACATATAACAATAATAATAAGATAAATAATCATAAAAATAAGAATAATAAACTTACTTTCATGACTAGTGTTTTCAGTTGTATTAGCTGATTTGTCGGTAGAGGTTGGAGTGGAGTCACTGATACGTAACTTCATCTTACTGCCGTCAGAACTGGCACTACTGTACTTTTCCTCAGATATCGCTAACAAAGGAATGTTCTCTTTCTCAGCTATTTTCTGAAAAGAATAGCGTTTTGAAATAAGTGACTATAACTCCCAACCAGAGCATTCATCATTAATTTTTTCTCAACACAAACAATTACGACTCCAAAGAAAATGATTTGCTCTTTCGACAAATACACGCGGTATATTCATGGTATGTTTTCGCATTTCAATTACTGAAATTGGTTAGCGTCAATCCAAAGAACAAAGTACAAACGCTCCCAGTTAGACAGATACACTGTAATTTATAAGTTTGTCGAATAAGACAGAGTTCTGAATAAATAAGCAGAATTTACACGACTACGTGAAGTAGGTAGGTAATCTCTCTTCATTCATCCTTTCAACATGCCCGAACCATCGGAGCATGCCTTTCCTTATTTTTGTACCTATGCTTTCTTTTCTTAACAACAAACTTAAAATCCCATCCCACTCCTCTAGCAGATATTCAGATTCGTATAGTGTGTGCAGCCCGCCAGTGGAACAAGCTACCACTCGCTATTAGACACGCGCCGTATGTCCACATTTTTAAGCGCTTGGTCACTGCTTTATTTCTAGACAAACAGGAGTCGTCATCAGGCTAAAAATATATATTTGGCATAATATCTATGTATATATGCGTTTATTTATAAGTATATCCCTTTAATTAATAAATCATACCAGTCAATACTAGACATTTCAAACAATAGTTATGACTGTGCCCGTCTGTTAGCATCTACCCAGAAGGAAGCTGGTGCATGGCTTCACGCCGTTCCATCAGCTCCTCTTGGTACACTCCTGGATAAGGACAGTTTAAGAATAGCAGTTTCTTTACGCCTTGGTTCAAAAATATGTCAACCTCACATATGCAAGTGTGGTTCTCAAGTTGATGAAATGGGTCTACACGGGCTTAGTTGTCAAGTGCAGGCAGATTCTCCAGACACCAAGCCCTAAATGAGTTTATAAAGAGAAGTTTGTGGTCTGCTAAAATCCCGTCCGTCCTTGAACCATCAGGACTTTCAGGTAGTGATGGTAAAAGGCCGGATGGTATGTCTCTTGTACCATGGAGTGAGGGAAGATGTCTTGTTTGGGATGCCACCTGTGTGGATACCTTTGCCGCTTGCCACATTTCCTCTACATCAAAAAAGGCCGGTTCGGCTGCTCATACAGCCGAATTTAGAAAACACATCAAATACAATAGCATTAAACAAAATTATAACTTTGTGGCATTTGGGGTTGAAACAATGGGGGTATATTCTCTTGATACCCACAAATTCATAAAAGAGCTGGGTAAACGAATTTTCCAAGAGTGTGGCGATCCCAAATGCCATAACTACCTAAAACAGAATATGTCCATAATAATTCAACGAGGAAATGCGGCGAGCGTTTTAGGTACCCTCCCTAGTGGTAAGCCCTTAGTTTATTTTGTAGAATAGCTTTAATTTCATAGGTATTTTTAGTTTTAGTTTTCTTTATAATTAGTTTTTAGTCAATTTTATTTTAATATTTTTGTATCGAATTACCTACTTCGAATAAATATAGTATATATGTAATCTATGTAACAGTGTAAGTATCTATTAGTATGTAGTGTGTGTAGTATATTAGATATTGTTAAACGTGATATCGGCACTAACCTTAATCTCACACTCTCCCAAAGGTTAGATGTTAGAAAATGCCTTGTAGGCATTGATCTTCGCCTTTGTACACTTATTTTGTGCAATAAAGAATTTAATAATAATAATAATCATACCTAAAAAAAATATCAATACTATAGTCAGAAACTTATAAAGCTTATGAAGAAGCGGATTTACATTTAGCCAACTTTACTATAGGCCAATCATTACAAATGGTAAAGCTCTTCGATGTCTCTAGCGTACCAAACACGAAAAATACTACTAATATAAATTAAATAAATTATTGTGTCTCGACCAGGAATCGAACACAGTACCTCCGCGTCTAAATCCACTGACTTAACCGCTAGACAACGGAGGCAGTATAAAACAGCATTTTTAATAATAATAATAATAAATTCTTTATTGTACAGAACCAAAAATAGTGTGCTTAATGCTATAAATGCATTTTCTACCAACTAACCTTTGTGAATGGGGAGCCATTATAAGCGGGTGCAGAAATAATATTGTGATCAACAATTATGAAATATAAATACGTACTAATTAAATATACATATCCTACATATTAAATAAACATATACATAAATAATAAATACATATCTAAGTACATAGTAGAAAGTTATAGTAAGTTATTCTGTTTATGGTGTAAAAAATTGTATAACTTGTCTTTAAATATTTTGAGAGATGGAGCTTGTCTGATTACCAAAGGTAGTCTGTTCCACTGGCGAGCTGCAGATACCGAAAAGGAGTCTGAATATCTGCTGGAAGAGTGGTAGTGGTTTATACTTTTGCATATTTTTCAAAAAATAATTTTATAACATCCAGTTACCGGCTCTTATCCTCTTTATCGTTGTTTCAGGTGGCTCTTGCTACAGAGAACTCTATTACTCTTCAAGATCTGGACTACGCAGCGAGCGGGGCGTACTCCTGCGAAGTGTCACTGGCCACTCCAATTTTCACCAAGGCTTCCACAGAAAAACAACTCACGGTTTTTCGTAAGTTTTATGTATTTATTGTAAGAATGAGTCCTTAAAAATATATCGTATCTACCCATCTTAAATCAACAACCCTTGCCAAGTTTTAAAGAAAACATTATTCTTGCTCTATACGTTAAAATGTTTACCATTGCATTATCTTTTTCAAAAATAACTTGGGCAAATAATACTACTTTTTATACTGGAATTATGACTGACATCAGTCTCTAACACTATGCTGGCTTGACTGGGCATGACGGCAATTCGAGCCTGATCCCGAAACGTCTGCATACACTCTACAGGGGCTTGCTGGCACGAACGGTGGTTTTCCCCGCCCCGGCAGACTGGAAAAATTACCACCATTATTCCGCCTACCACCTATTTATTGTTTTCGTTTAAAGTACATGCCATTTGCAATGATGTCAAATGCCAATTTTTACTTTCAAGAAGAACTAATATTGTAACATTGCAATGGTGATATTTACATAAAAATAAAACCGCTTGAAACAAGACCTACCTATAAGTTTAACCCTATATTGCATAATGTGCCAAAAAGCATAAGTTATAGATAACTGTATATAGATAAAGTGTAAATATAAAAATGTAAATATAAAAAAGGACTCCAAGTTCCAGTTTATTTAAGACCGGGTCTTGTCTTCTCCTCCGGTGACAAGAAGTATCAGTATTGCAATTCAGTGGGGAAATGCATCCAGTGTTCTTGCCGCCATTTCACGCGGACGGGACTTACGACCCGTATCTCTACCCGTAGTATTAATTTTTTTTTTTTTTTTTTTTTCAAATAATATAAGTTTAGTTTAGTGCAACACATTTCTTTCAACACAGTACCCTAAAATATTCCATAATAGTCCTAAAATAGTCGTCCTATAATCATGATCCTGAGCTGTCCTCCCTTAAGAACTAATGTAGGTTCTCATTCGTACCTTCTATAGTAGTCCCTGCAGTGCAAATAGACATCTGGATATAGAGCCTAGGTACTCTGCCAAACACGATAAATGTTTAATTATTAAATTAGCACAGGTTTTGCGTTTTGTCGGCTTTCGGTTTACACACGGGCAAGAATCTTCATTCTAAATTGCCGTATGTGGTAATACTGTACCAGGTATTGTATTCTCAAGTTAATTTGAAGGATATTTATTTATCTTTTGTTGTTGTGCAATTCTTTGTAATATATTTCAAATCTGAAAAAATGCAGAAACTTTTTTAGTCATTTTAAACATTAACATGTCACTGGAATTTGCTAAGGTCCTGGTCTTCTGCTAACAGCTTGCTCTATGCTGCTTACTTTTCCACTAACAGGAGTAGAATAATTCAAAGTAATTAAAATAATGACGTGTAACAAATGCCTGTAATAGGTTTACGTATATGAATAAATTTTATATTTGCATTTCCCTAGAGGTAAACAAATTTCTAAGCATTTCACGGATTCGCCGTATGAATGTACGGGTTCATCGTATATGGGAAAGATAGATGAGAAGAATGGTTTCTTAGACTTGCGACCGACCACAGCCTAGTTTACAAAGACTCCTTTTTTTGTCCTCTCCCTACCTAACTAAATACTGTATGATTCCGTTAATTAAAAATACCCACTTATCTTCTTTTAAGCAAATTATTTTTTGTTACTTAAATTAATTAAATATTTTTACACACATACTCGTATATATATATTATCTATTTTACGAGTTTATTTATTTTATATTTATTTCTAACACTTTTATAATAAAATTACTTTAAAAATTATAATTTTACTGCAAGTGAGTTTGCAGAGTTGTTCCATCAACTAACAGCCGTTGCTTTGTGACTTCGTTTGGCGAGTGTTATTGAATAACACTATAGATATATATTTTTTTTCTCGTCATGCATAATGGGAGGCGGAGCGGTCTAGGTCCGGAGGGGTGGCGCTAGGGTGATGGCCTCGACCCGGTGGCCAGGGCTATGGTCCTGAGAGCCATTACATGTTTCGCCTATCGACTCACAATGTCTGTATACTGTGCCGTTTACTAATACCTCAATGTGCTGTGTTGTGACGTATT
Organism: Tinea semifulvella; assembly: GCA_910589645.1. Lineage (NCBI taxonomy): Eukaryota > Metazoa > Arthropoda > Insecta > Lepidoptera > Tineidae > Tinea > Tinea semifulvella. Next base: position 7,187,037 of record OU342595.1, on the reverse strand, counting down.
ATACTAACTAAACCGTTTTCTGTTTTAGTGTTTGATACATCGCATCCAGATAAAAGCTAAAATCTCTAAAGAAAAATAAACTCTTTCTAATTTTTTTTTAATTAATCTATACAAACGTTATGTTGGCACAAATGCCTTAGTGGTGATTGCCATTACTAGTTATACTAGTTCCCAAAAAAGAAGAAGAAGAATAGCTTTATCTTTTTTTTTCAAACTACCTGCATTTTATGTAATATTTTATATTTGCAGTTGCATTTGTTTGATAGTTATACGTACTATTGGTTTTAATTATTAAGTTTGTTTATAGATATTTTTATGTAACTATTATCACAAATTCTAGGAAATCAACTGGTTACCATGACGCAAGTTAACTTTTCATGGAGGCCAGGGAACCCCAATTTTACAGTATATTTATTTGTACTTAGATTTAAGGTGTTTTTATATTGTACTCTTTATTTTGGTTGGTTTTGGTTAATAAAAAATAAAATGAAAATTATTATTATTAATGCCGTCTTGGAAGCTCGTTTCATAAATGTATTGGCGGCAGACCTGCTTAGGCCTTATCGAAGTAAGTAGTTCCACTGCGTAAAGCTGAGTCTTGAACCCGTTCAATAATAATGGTCTATCCAAATATGATATGTCACTCTACGGCCACCCGATGGTTTTGTCGCTGACTACTACATTACTGGCAGCGCTGCGATGGTCAAAATACAAAATTAAGCCTATAAGAAAAAACTGTTAATTTAGCAACAAACATGAAATCTTGAAGCACGTAGGAAGAGTATGCGGTAGCTTCAAGGTCATTATTATTCACGTCGTTATTCCGACGATGAGCTTTTTCCTGCTGCCTTTGGGAACTCTATTCTGGAATATACTATTTTGTTTATAACGATTCAAATTCGATTTAAAAGGAATCAAATTTTAAAGTAGTTGTTATTTCGTATTCCATCTACTTGTATTTGACAGTTTGACGAATCTATCATTGGAAAGATCTTGTACAATAGTTAGACATTCTCAGAATAAAATTATTTATTTAGGAAGACCATATAGTCTGTGGTAATTCGCATTAAAATTGCTTTCAAAATATTTCAAACTCTCGGTTTTTAGGCCGGATTTTAGTAAGAGAAGCATTTCAGAAAGTGAGTGAAATAAATTTATTAATGATCTGGTTCTTTTTTAAGGAAAATCCTAATGATTCTGCATGTGTTTAGTATAGTGGCTTTCTGTAATGAGATGTGTGTGGGGATAAATCTAGTAATTGAAGTGAAGTGAACGTAATAGTAACGACAGTTAGTTTTAAAGTCAAAGTCAAAATTAAGTCAGAATTAAGATAAACTACATGCCTATGTGCAACCCGAAAGTCGACAAAACGCAAAAACCTCTGCTAATTTAAAAACAATAAATTGAACGTGTTCAGCAGATGAAGGCCCCCACAGCAGCACCCGATCACGGACGTAACGCATGTGCCAGCCATCCCCCCGCTCAACCAGGCCCTTAGGGTGCGGACCGGGACCCGACACACGTGCCACCACTGCAATGACCTTCATTTACATTTTAAAAAAATAAGTTAACAAACTACAAAAGTTGATTTGATATTAGCATTAGATTAGTTTTACAAACCAACGTTTGAATTCAATAGCAATTCAATTTAAAATCCAACCAGAATCAGCTCACTATTGGATGGCAGGTAGCGAGACACGATTCCGCGCCACTCCATTTACTGATATTTAGAATTTTAGCATTTTAACAGAATAACACGGAATACTAAAATCGTATTCACAGCTCTCTTTCTTTTATGGTTGTAGTGGTAGGGATCAATAGACATCAATAGAAACGTGATGGCTAGGTTATAAGAACGCTTTTCTTAAAACCCTAAAATGGTAGGGTTGAACCACGGCATGTATCAATTAGAAATACACTTTTCTTACGTACATCTGTCATAGATTTACAACTCTAACGTCTCGGGCTTCAGAGAGCACGTTAAACCGTCGGTCTCTAATACTAACTAGTGGACTCGTTCATAAATTGACTATGCAGATGTTTGCTACTCTGACATCACTGAAGAGCTACTAAATAAACTCGATCGTCTGCTCAACTTACGCATCCGGTACGTACTCGGATTGCGTAAGTATGACCATGTTTCCCAATATCGTATTCAATGAAAGTGGCTTAAATTCCGTTTTCGAAGATCTGCACATGTCCTTACTTCTCTTTACAATCCCCAAGCTCTATACCTTAAGACTCGTTTCCAATTTCTTGGAGACAGTCACAACCTTCCTCTTTGGTCTGCTTCTAACAATCAGCTCAAAATTCCCCCTCACACTTCTAGCAGATATTCAGATTCTTTTACTGTTTTCGCTGCTCGAGAGTGGAACAAGCTTCCACTAGTCATTAGACGGGCGCCTTCAATAAATGTGTTTAAAAATCTACTTGTTGCTCACTTTTTAAATAAACAAAATAATTTGTCATGATAACTACAAGTACCTATGCATTATAATATTTATTTATTTCCTTAATTTTTATCGTGAATGATTGTAAACTTGTAACCTATGTAATATGATACGAGTAGCTATCTATTAGTGTGTTTATATATTCATACATAATATATATTTATATTATTTTAATAATATATATAATAAACATATAATAATATATATAATATGTGGGTATTGATGTAATAGTATTTAATTATTCTTAAGTAATTATATTTATCTTAATGCACCCGCAATCCTCTGCCACACTCCCAAAGGTTAGCTGTTATAAAATGCCGAAATTCACCCTTGTACACTTCTTTTTAAGTTATTTTGTGCAATAAAGAGTTAATAAATAAATAAATTGACATGAAAATTGACATCAGACCGTCGCCAATCTGTCTGGCCAACGTGGCGAGTGTAGGCCAAATTCTCCAGAGAAAAGACTAAGCAACAATGCAAAGAGTAAGCTGTTAGCAGAAGACCAGCAGCTTAACATCCAAGCCTAGAAAAGCTGTCTATATTTTGCAAATCATATCTAAAGATTCGTATCGAACTGTCCAATTCACAATTGTATTTCGAAGCACGTGTACGAAGGAGTTGGGGTGTATAATTTAGTACAATTTACTATGTTCAGCGCTCAACTTGTATTATCTTTCAGCCGTTGAACTAAATGTGATGACCAGCGCATTGTAAAAGCATTTAGTTTCTCATGACACATATTGTACATAAATCAATTACACACGTCATTTAGCTTCGGCATCAAATCTGAAAAATATTCATAAAAGAACACTGGACTTACCAATTTTAACAAACTTCGAATATAAATATTAAGTTAAATTAACGGTTAACTCTGGAGATTGAATGATTGCTTTATATTTTGTAATGTTATGTTTATTGTTTTTGAAAATAAGTTTTTATACTATGGACAGTTTATTATATTTATTTATTTATTTATTTAGTACACACAGCAGTACATATATTATCACACACATAACATAGTATAATTATAACTTATCTAATATATGTTAGATTATTTATTGTTTTTATTTGTGGAAACTTTTTAGTGGTGTAACCATCTGTATATAATACAACAAAATAAAATAATTTAAATAAATTAATTCCCCGCATGAGGGACTTCGAAAATAGAATTTTGATCTAATCAGTGTTCCGATTAGATTTCAGGAATCTGTTTTCCGAAAATACCCCACGAGGTAGCTCTTTAAATTTGGAGGATTATCGGAAATTAATTCATTGAATAATGAATTCCTCGCCAACCCATCTGGCCAGGCGTGGCGAGTATGGGGCAAATTCTTCAGATATATAAGGCCCATCTCCAACAGTGGAGGTCTAGAACGAATTGTTCTAGGGGCTGTAATGTAAATTTCACATAAGTCAATGCTTACAGCAAACTCAATTTGAAAGTTGTTGCATACAATAGTGGCTAGCCAACGCCATTACATCGGGAAGTTCATGCTTCTCAAGATAAAAAAACTTTGAAACACAAAGACATTGTTGGGAAAACGATCGCTTTCAAACGAACATGAACTTAAGTAGGTGTATTACATAAATCTAGTGATGCCGAACTATTGAAGGTTATCGATATTTGACCTCGAAGCTAATGGATATCGATTCTATCGATATTTTCGAAACTAGAATCGGGACCACCACTCAAGTCCGATATCCGTGGCGCTTGTGTAGTACAATAGGGACAAGATCCAAAGTCAGCAGTACATATCGCTCAGAGTGGTCTCCCCAGCGCCATGGTTCGTGTGTAATTCCGTCATAACTCAAGATCTGGAGATGCCAACTATTGAGGAGTTTATCGCTTTTTTTCTTAACTAGCACGAAATGTGACCTTGCTCCCACCTAATGGTAAGTGGTGCGCGAGTTCCATAAATGTTAGCAACAGGAATCAGACACTCATGACTGACATCAGTCTCTAATACTATTACCGGCTGCCCAGACGGGTTGGCCAGGATCTGATGTAATTTTTTAATTACAATTTAATAACGATTCCACAAGTTGGTATTAGTGGAACCAGGCCGACGGCTTAACGTGCTCTCCGAGGCATGGGAACGGTGGTGTTGTGAATCTATCGCAAGTGTACATAAGAAATGCACGCCTGATACAAAACCACTAACAATATCTTTAACACCTTTTTATTTTAATGTCAATTTGTAATCATCTATAAAAAATAGGTAAAGTAAACTATCATCACGACTGTATCCCTTACGGGGTGGCCACCACGCATTTATAAGGAGCGAGTTCACATTTAGCCAACTTTACTACAGGCCCATTATGATAAGTTTCAAGCTCGTCGATTTCTCTAGCGTACCAAACTCGAGAAGTATCACAAATCACTTAAATATTATTATTATTATTTATTTTTTTTAATTCGTATATTCAGATAAAAACTTAAACTATTTACATTTTTTAAATTATACGCCAAACTAACTGCATAACAGTTTGTTGGCGAATAGTACTCTTTTTTTAGTTTTTTTTTTTTTACTATATATTTTTAAAACACAAAGTTATTTAAGATTAAATCACATTACTGTTGTATTTACCTAGCAAAAGCAACTTTATTTTGCCTTTAAATTCTTTTTTGACATTTTTACACAGTCGTCAATGGGCATAATATTATTATAAATTATCTCCAGTATGCCGCTCAGGTTGAAGGTGCGGATCTACAAGATGTTCATCCGTTCCCGACTTACTTATGCTGAGCCAGCTTGGCATCACCTTCTGACCAAAACCAACAGGGACAAGATCCAGAGTCAGCAGAACATATCGCTCAGGGTGGTATCCAGAGCGCCGTGGTTCGTGCGAAATTCTCTAATTGCAAGAGATCTGGAGATGCCTACTATCGAGGCATTTGTTGTCGGCCTAGCTAAACGTATGTTTTACCGGACTGACAACGGATCCTACAAGCATCTTCAGGATATCGCTCCTACTTTCGCACGGCCCCCGGAAGGGAGGTCACTACCTAGGGAGGCGCTCTTGGAGAAGAACTAAAGTAGACAAATCTAGGAGACTAGATTCGTGAGGCACAAGGGCGGTGTTGTAGTAGGAACAGCGCCCTGCACCAAAGGTGCGTTGAATCACCGGCGGGTAGTTAGCCGCCGAGATCCTGCCGTGGAAAACGGGAGATTATCGCATCCCCAACCCAGGCCCATTGAACATCCGGGCCTGGATGACTCCGCTGTCTGTCTGTAAATAAATTATTGTGTCCCGACCAGGAATCGAACCCGGTACTCCGAAAAGATACGTGCATCGATAAATAAACAGTATGTTAGTCAAGTAGTAAAATAATAAAGTTAATATATGTTCATCTATTCTTGTTAAAGAGGCTGTCGTTAGGGGCCATCTCAACCGACCCCAACTCGCCTTAGTTACAGCAGCTTCCGAACTATTCGCTCTCCAGGGAACTAACAGTGATAAATCGCCTGCTTTATTGCACGATACCCACTTTACGTACAAAATTCCTACTAACGATGGATAAAAATATATACAAGGTGAATTTTTCAAGTGGGCCTTCTACCCCAAATCCTAAACTACAAAATGCTTAAAGGAGTCTTTGGACGTATTTTAATAAAAACAAAAACAGCATCATTACTCGTAAATTTTTGAATATTTAATTATATCTTATTTTTATAAACTGCCTCCGTGGTCTAGCGGTTAAGTCCGTGGATTTAGACTCAGGGGAATATTAATGTAAATTCCATTGTGACCGAAGATTTGGACATGAAGAGTGTGGCGGCGAAATTCCTCGCGCTTAGTTAAAATTTTTTTGGCAAAAAACCAGACTCTGGTTCGACAGGCTCCTTACTCTCCTGATATGGCCCCCTACGACTTCTGGCTATTCCCCATGCTTCCGACAATGGCGACACAGCTGGGAGAAGTGTGTGGAGAGTGTGTAGAGACCCAAGGAGACTACTTTGAAGGTGATTAGTTTTCCAATGCTCCAGATATGCCAGATTTTTGATATCGTCTGAAGGTCGGATACTTTTCTAACAGACCTCGTATTCAGCATGACCATTACCAAAAAAAACTGACATTTGATGTTAAAATAATGCGTGACATTGTAAAAAACAATTGTTAATATCAATAAAAAATATTGCTACAGGAGGTAGTTTTCTTTTTGACAGAGTGATAAATAAATAAATATTTCCAGACAGGACACACAGCGCCATCTAGTTTCCGTGGTAAGCTACGAGGCTTGTGTTACGGAAACTAGATGGTTGATAAACTACATATTATACTTTTTTTTCTGTAAATATATACATATTGTTACAAAAGTACAATGTCAAGAATAGGTAGGTGTGACATGAGTCAAATATAGAGAGACGATAAATAATAACAAAGGGAAAAGGTTTGGAAATGTGAATCAAGTTATTATTTCGTTTCAATATTATACATATAAACACCCAGACCGAGACAAATTATACAATGTACAACTTGCCCCTGGTGGGAATCGAACCCACGACCTCCCGAGTTCACGGCAACGTTTGTTACCACTAGACCACGGAGGCGGTCAAATGACCAACACCGTTTCATTCATCGAAACTAACGGAGCTAAGATAAGTAACAAACACAACTTAAATGAAATCGGTGGCGGTCCGCCTACCACCTCGTATTTGTTGTTCTCTTGTATGTATGTAATATTGTAAGATTGCCATGGTCATATTTATATTAAAATAACAGGCGCGGTGGTGGCTCGGTTGTAAGAACGCGTACCTTAAATCCTACAAAGGTCGGTTTAAACCCAACCGGCATGTACCAATGAGAAATACACTTTTCTTACGTACATTTGTCATAGATTTACATACACCGCCGTTCCCGTGCCTCGGAGAGCACGTTAAGCCGTCGGTCCCGGTTCCACTAATACTAACTTGTGGAATCGTTAATAAATTGTCATAAAAAAAATGACATGAAATCCTCGCCAAGCCGTCTGGCCAGCGTGAGGAGTGTAGGCCAAATTCTCCAGATATGTGTTCTGGAAAGCCCATCTCCAGCAGTGGAGGTCTAGGACGCTGTGTTCTAGGGAATGAACACCGCTTGAAACAAGCCTTTCTGAATAAAACAAGACCAAGACTAATGTTAGCATGTGATGTTAGTGCGGCTTTAACTGAAACGCGTAACATGACTGGCGTCTTTAAACAACTCGGGTCGGGCCAGCGCTGGCATGACTGTTGAACTGGCACCAGCGTACTGGCTTCGTGTAAACAGTGCTAAACACTAAAGGCTTAATACTATTTGGGCAACGTCGTATATGTTTTAGGTAATAAAATATTCACTTATAACGCTAGCCTGTAAATTTCCGTATAACACTTCGGCTGTCACATTTCAAAACCTAACAAACATATTTTTTTAAATATAATTTAGAATTCTTGTCACATATCATATTTATAATTATCATCACAGCGCCTAGAACACAGAGTCCTAGACCTCCACTGTTGGAGATGGACCTTCCAGATTTTTTTGGAGAATTCGGCATACACTCACCACGCTGGTTGGCAAGAGTCTGATGTAAATTTTTAATGACAATTTATTAACAATTCCACAAGTTAGTATTAGTGGAACCGGTACCGACGGCATAACGTGGTCTTCTAGGCACGGGAACGATAGTGTTGTAAATCTATGACCAATGTACGTAAGAAAATTGTATTTCTCATTGGTTCATGCCGGGGTTTGAACCCACCTTTTTGAGATATTAAGGAAGGCGTTCTTACAACCGAGTCCTGCACACTTCGGCACTTCATAGTATGCCCAAATAGTATTAGCCTTTGGTGTTTAGCACTGTTTACACGAAGCCAGTACGCTGGCGCCAGTTCTACAGTCAAGCCAGCGCTGGCCCGACCCGAGTTGTTTAAAGACGCCAGTCATGTTACGCGTTTCAGTTAAAGCCGCACTAAGATCACATGCTAACATCTACGCTAGTGTTTGGGTGAACGAGAGTTTTTTGCGTGAGTTTCCACTCTTTTCCCAATTAGTTATCATACTCTTTGGCCTATAGTAAAGTTGGCTAAATGTGTTTCTGACACGAACGTGATGATGAATTTAATTTATGAAACTCATCGTTGCCGTCTTTGGTTACGTTCTATGTACGAAATATGTCAAAAGTAAAATTTATTAGAATAGTAGGTTTATAAATACAGCAGCTAAAGTATCTGGCAACAAATATAAAAGTAATAGCTTGCGGGTCTGTGGATTGAAACCAAACGTCCAGCCGTCGAAATTTATGTCGTGGCCAGATACGTTTTCTATTATTGGGTTTTCTTTGGCACAACAAATGACAATACATGTTTTGCAAAATAAGGTTGTTCCATTTATACCATCTAGTTGTCCCAGAAACTGGGATAGATGGAATTTTATTTCATCATTACAGCCCCTAGAACACAGCGTCCTAGACCTACACTGCTGGAGATGGGCCTTCCTGAACATATATCTGGAGAATTTGACCTACACTCGCCATGCTGGCCAGACGGCTTGGCAAGGATTTGATGTCAATTTTTATGACAATTTATTAACGATTCCACATGTTGGTATTAGTGGAACCGGGACCGACGGCTTAACGTGCTCTCCGAGGCACGGGAACGGTGGTGTTGTAAATCTATGGCAAATGTACTTAAGAAAAGTGTATTTCTCATTGGTACATGCCGGGTGGGTTTGAATTGACCTTTGTAGGATTTAAGGAACGCGTTCTTACAACCGAGCCACTATCGCACCTTTTTTATTTATTTTGTCTTTTCTTCCGACATTATTATTAAGCTAAAATACAGTTTATAAATCTGCTCTAAATATAGCCTTAAGAAGGACTTATAAATGCACATTACATCTGTGTACAGTTCTCCCAAAGTGATAATGCGCATAGAAATCTTCGTCACTGTTCGGCAACGGTCGTATTCCCCGAGCGTCGAAAGACGATATGTATATAGAGTGGTTAAGTGCATTTTCTTCATGCATAATTTAGTAGAATTATGTGTTTTGTGCTAAAAGAGATAAATATTGATTTATCAGTAACAAAATTTGATTCGATAATTCCATGTAAGTAAATAGCGAGGAAAACCACACGATTGAGAATATGCTACAATCTTTGTTGGATTGATTTACTTCGAAAATTTTATAGTACTGTAGTGACCTCCTTTAAATATAAAATCTCTGCCTGTGTCAGACAGACAAGCAATTGTCAAATAAACTATTTAAATAAGATAATTAAAGTTGAAATTAAATTCACCTTTGAAAACAAAACCAAGAAGGGTGTGTGTGTAATAGCAGCTCTATATAATTTCACACAGAGAGAACACGTGCAGTCACCGCCAAAAAACAAAAACAAAAAAACACTGCCCGAATTGTTTTCGATTGTGTACACATGATATTGACTTCTATTTCTTTCGAACAAGGTGCAAAATCCAAGTGCAATGTTTAGGCTCTTACGATTCAATGATTCGGGTGTTTCCGGGAATACGACAATTAGCGAAGATCTGTATGTGCATTATTAATTTGGGAATACTGTACTGAAGTTGGCTTGGTTGTGTTTGTGTGTTGTCTTCGTTTCTTGTTTGTTTATATGAATAGACAGGTGACGGGGAGATGCGATGCGAACGCGCAAGTGCGTTCCTGGTTGGATTTGGTTCGCAGATTGAGTGGATAAATAAATGTTGTTAACTTTCTCATATGGAAATTTATTGTTATTACCAAATTATAGGTATTAATAATGGTTTGTTTTATTATTATTATTCTTCTTCTAATATATACTTATAATTATATTTTGAAGTTTTCCGTGCTTTATAAATTATGTTGTAATATACTCGGAAAACATTTATATACCTATTTTTAGTTTATCTTGTATAGTAAGTAGTTAAACTTCACTACGTACCATGTTTATATAGCGAAATCTATCATTGACCTTTCTCCATAAATTATATTAATATACTTTATTGCACTTTAACTTGAAAGTATGTACAAAGAAGAACTTAAGTCTTTTCGGCTTTTTCTACCAGCTAACCTTTGGGAGAGTGAGACAGTATAATATGTGGGATGCAATTTCAACCTTATTTTAAATTTGAATAAACTACATAAATAGTATGTTATAGACTACTTAAATACTTATTAATATATAGTAGATTTATATGAAGATAATATAATATTAATAAGAAGATATATTTAAATTTAAAATATACCTACTGTTCTGCTTGTTTAAAAATAAAGTATTAAGTTGTTTTTTAAAGATGCAAATTGAAGGAGCTTGTCTGATGGTCAGTGGAAGCTTGTTCCATCTGCATATATACCATACTATTATTAAACATATTGTTACGTTGTTGGTTTCTTAGTAAATAAATAAGTTCTATAATACAGAAGTACGAGTAGAAATATATGTTTATAAGGTTGCATTTCCACGGCTTTGCAACACCATTCAGTGATCGCTGGTTGGCCGGTTGTCAGCCAATCAGCGATAACACTAACATAAAGTAATCATCGTCTGTAAGTTATATGTTTAAGCTTTAATTTAAAAACTAGCTGACCCTAAGTGTACCCTCGGTCGGTATGCTCCACAAATCAGCATGTCAAAAACCTTCGCTGATGTTCACACAACATATTCCCAAAGTTTCATCCCGATCGGTCAAGTAGTTTTGAAATGCATAAATTATATATATAGATGATACACGTTACACCGTGTCGGAACCGGAGCCCCCGGCATCTTTCCCGGCTCCCTACCTATCTATCCGACATGGCCTCGACATGTCGTGACATGAAGGTGTTCGCCGGGTACGGTTTGTGGAGCTGTGCGGAACACTCACCGTAGTATTCCTCGTAGAACTTATTCTTGGCAAGGCTGCAACGATTCGACAGTTTTAGACATTGGGGTGGATAAAAGGACATATCATCCCAATTGAGACAACCAGTGGGGACAGATTGAACTAAGCACAATATATGTCCTCGATACGGGACCCGTATCTTTTTGTAAAACATGCCGGTACAGAAATTGATACTTGAGGGATTTAACTTGATTTATGCGAACAGAGTGTTCGGAATTTTAAATACAATAAATAAAATCGCATTACTTAAGCACGGCGATGAATAAAATTTAGGTCACAAAAGCATGCAAGCTTTACAATACAGTATACTATTAAGGTTCAGGCATCATGGTATTTATTACTGGTGTGAAGTTAGCAGCCAAATCTCAGCAGCCAATTATAACCGATCGATTTAAGAAGTCATTTTTTTTTAAACGAAATACATAAATATATCATGTAAATAATACTATCAAGACCAAAAACCACATTTAGGGTATCCAGCGACGTAGTTCAAACCGGTGTATTTATTAATTAAAATTTTATTCCACAATATATACTAAGGAGCGGACTTTTAGACTGCAATTCCAAGTCAAAAGAAAAAGGGTTTAATTTATCCATACTATAGTGACCTACCATATTATATATTAATACATCCGTTGAATGCGAGAAAAACTAAGGTAGAAAGATAAAGTTTGATGATGAAACTCTAAAACAAGTAAATAAAATTATATATCTGGGCAGTGCTTTCACTGTGAATGTGAATGCGGGAAATAGTGTTAACGGTCACTTATCGGCAGTCCAAATGTCGGCTTGTCATACACAATGCCATGTTGGTACCAACACTGATGTATGGAAGTGAGACGTGAATATGTCAATACGCATGAGAGTAGGGATAATGCAGTAGAAATGAGTTCGTTGCGTCGGATATGCGGTGTCACTTTGGGGAACCGCATACGTAACGTGAAAATATGGAAAAGGGTAGATATAAAAGACAGCCTAGGGACAAAATTAAGGAAATGCATGCTACGATGGTTTGGGCATTTATAAATATAATGCAAAGTTAGATATACGATCAAATAAATAAAACCCTGGCTAAAGGTGCATTAAAAATCCTTCGTAACAAGAGGGCATTTATGAAGTTAATTATATAATATCCCTTGACAGTTATTACTCTAAAAAACCAACGTATAGGTTTCTTCAAAATGACTGCTCTCAAATCACGTAGATCCATACATGGCCTTTTACTATTACATAAAATTGTCAATGGCCAGACTGGATGTATCGAACTCTTGCAACACATTTCCCTGACAGTACCCTATAATATTCCTCGTTGTCCTATAACCAAGATCCTGTGCTGTCAAGAACTAATGTAGGTTCACATTCGTCAACATCCCGAATGTGCAACACCTACAGTAGTCTCTGCAGTGCCAATAATGATATAGACATATTTCATGACCGTTACAATGTATTCAGAAAAAATGTTCTCGAACATTTCAAACCATCAATATTTGAGTAGCTTATAATTTATCTAACAAGTGTTTTGTTTTCGTTTTTTTTAAGGTACCAAATTTGTGCAATTTTTATGTTTCCTTATTAGTTCTATTAAAAAAGAGAAAAATGTATAATTTTATTTTAGAAGTCAATATTTTATTTTGTAAATTTGATAGTATTTGTTATTTTGTTTTTATTGATTTTATAAGTTTTTAATTTCTTTTTCTTTTTATATTGGTGAATGCTGTGATACCTAATTGGTAAGATAAGTTATAATTATACTATGTTATGTGTGTGATAATATATGTACTAAATAAATAAATAAAATTATAAGCATAAAGCCTGAAGTATAAATAACACTAGATCTGTAGCTCGGGGTAGATTGTTGCAATCCACAGCCGTTAACTACTATGGAGAGAAAACATCACAATACATGATGCCTAAAATCTGGAATGAGCTGCACTGGTTAGCAGAGAAAGCTGAGTTGACTAAGCTAGTTGTTAAAAAATATGTAAGAAATTACATAATTAAAATTGTAATAGTAATCTCTGAAACAAAGAGGTTAGAGGAGGAAAGAGGTAGGTCGTGATAGTGTCAAGTGGCGCTCAATTGTATCTGCCTACCCCTGAAGGGATCTGTCGCGAAGATATGTATGTATGTGTTTATATACTTTGCATTTCTCGTTCGTAGGTACTCGTACAGCCCCGACTCTTTCTCTCTCATTCGATTGAAATAAAACGTCTTAACAACCAGACCATCGATATAGATTTAGTTCCACTCGCTACTGACAATTTGTTTTTGTTTTAGTTTAGATAATAATTTTGATTTAATTTATTATTATTGTATTATTAGTTTAGTTTTGATTTAATTTAATTTATGATTTGACTTAATTTTATTCATTTTAATTTAATTTGATGTTAGGTTCGGCTCAATTTTAATTTAAGTGCTGTCTATAAAATAAAAATCATTTTGGCTAATTTATAACAAAATTCCTATCGTCAAATATGTATTAATTTAATGCTGTGATTTTGTAAAACCAATAAATGAATAAAAAAAATAAAACCATAAACAATACCTTGAATTTCTTTCATTCCTTGAAACGATCTTTTGCTGACTGTACATAAAAATGAAGGCATTCGTGCGTCTCTCCGTGAATCAAGTGGGGAATCATAAATTTTGTCTGTGGGGCTGTAAAGAACCTCCACGACAAATACATGGCCTTCTGCAATCAATCTTGCCATAACAAACAAAAACATGAGAAAATATTGAGAAATTATTGGATTGTGTCTTTTAAAATCACAATTACAGTTTACCAAAACAAAGAATAAAAATTTATAAATATAATAAAAACTAGATCTCCACTGTTGGGGATGAGTCATCCAGAAATTTCTGAAGAACTTAACCTACACCCGCCACGCAGCGCCCTGGCCAGGCGGGTTGGCGAGGGTCTGATAACAATGTTTAGTGACAATTTATTAACGATACCACAAGTTGGTATTAGTGAAACCGGGACCGACGGGAACGGTGATTTTGTAAATCTATGAATAATGTAGATACGTAAGAAAAGTGTATTTCTCATTAGTACATGCCGGGGTTCAAACGGACCTTTTTAAATTCAAATTCAAAATTATTTATTGTATAGATTGCTTATTCTAATTACAGTTGTATGTACGTACATGTCATGATGATGCAATCTGCCCATATTATGGGCATACAATATGCTTATGTCAATAGATATTTATTTACAATATTTATTTGTATATAGTTTATATTTAATATTGTTCTAAAAATTATTTTATTGAGTAAAAACAGTTGTCAATAATAATTTTAGGATTTTAAGAAAAGCGTTCTTACATACTACCGACCTACCACTGCTCTTACTATCCCGTTACTAAATTACGAGTAGATTATTTTTTTGTTCCTTTATTATTTTAAAAATATATCGAACTAGCAGTTTGAACCGGTTTCATTCGGGTAATATAGTGGATGTATCATCACGGCTTTTAAAGAAGCGGATTCACATTTAGCCAACTTTACAATAGGCCAATCATGACAAGTGGCAAGCTCGTCGATGTCTCCGGCGTACCAAACTCAAGATATATCACAAATAAATTAATTTTATTCATTTACATTAATACATATTTTTGTGTCCCGACCAGGAATCGAACCCGGTACCTCCGAGTCTAAATCCACGGACTTAACCGCTAGACCACGGAGGCAGTTTAGTGTCGGTAGGTATGCATAATAAATTGTGGAACGGGTTAGGAAGGAAAAAGTAAAGTTTGTTTCATGTTATTATCTTATTTTGTTATTATTATCTTTTAATTTTATATTCTTATTAGTTTTTTACTTTTAGTTTTTATAGGTTTTACTTTTAATTGCATGTTTTTTATATTTTTTTACTATTAACTTTTATTTTATATTATTAACATTTTTTTTGTATTATTTAATGTTGTATACATTCTCTTTAGGCTGGCAAACCCGACAGGTTAATTTGTCTATGATTTCAATAATTGTTTTGTTTGTTAGCTGTTATTTGTACCTTACTTCGAATAAATAAATAAATACCGATTTTGAGAATCCGTTGAGGAACTTTTTGACAGCTGGAATGAATGGTTGAGTGGAGGATCCGTTGAGGAACTTCTTAGAATACGGATGTTAATGATTATTGATTAAAATAGCCAAAAACATCAGCATTAACATCAATTCGAATGCAGAAGGAACCGCCTCCGTGATAAGAATAATAAATTGTCCCAAACCAGATGAATAGCGACTCGGCGAAATGAATCGTTCGCTATTTCAAATCTGAAATGGAATGCTCATTAGGTTGTTGAATAGGAGAAATTGGGATGAACAGGACTTGACTGGAATGAATAATTTGTCGACTTCTGCTGTCTTGGCAAATAACATTTCGCTAATAACTATTTAAGCAAAAGCATTTTGTTATAGTTATAATAGACTACAGTTTAAAGAGACGTGGTATCTCACCACACAAAGGTTTTCGACTCGAGATTATACTTATCAGTAAATACCAGATCTTTGTTTAAAAAAACTCTTATATCTACACTACCTGAAAACCTCCTCACAATGTTAGTAAGTGTATATATGTATAGTATTATGTATGAATTAGTATATTGATATTAGATGTGGTGCTGGCGTCGTTTGCTCAGAATTTCTTGGACCGCACGACGTACTAACATTTATGTGCTCGAAGAGCATAAGCTTATCAGGGAGCAAAGACTCTCTACCGTCTGCTTTGCCCGAATTCTGCAATACTTTGGCCACATTGCAAGAAGAGAAGGCGATAATCTAGAAAAACTTCTAATTAAGTAAGGTAGACGAAGAACAAGAGGAAGAAGCCCCAAGCGAGGGTCCAGTCAGGTGACTGATCTGAACATCCCTGTACACCAGGCCATCCACTGCGCTGAGGACCGTAACCGTTGGAGACGGCTGGTGGATGAGATGCGATTGCGACGGAGTCACGATGATATCCTCCTCCTGTATAGTGCATATAACAGTATAAGATGTAAGTGTATGATTAAGCTGTTAATTATCTGCGTAACTTTTGAATATTTCTTTCATTGCACCTGCAAATGTCTACGTGCATTAAGTCCGCCATTGTGCTACTAAAGTCATAAATAAATAAATATTTTTCATATCACTCTTCATTAGTGATCTGGAGATGCCTACTATCGAGGCATTTGTTGTCGGCCTAGCTAAACGTATGTTTTACCGGGCTGACAATGGATCCTACAAGCATCTTCTGGATATCGCTTCTACTTTCGCACGGCCCCCGGAGAGGAGGCCACTACCTAGGGAGGCACTCTTGGAGAAGAACTAAAGTAGACAAATCTAGGAGACTAGATTCGTGAGCCACAAGGGCGGTGTTGTAGTAGGAACAGCGCCCAGTACCAAAGGTGCGTTGAATCACCGGCGGGTAGTTAGCCGCCGAGATCCTGCCGGGGAAAACGGGAGATTATCCCATCCCCAACCGAGGCCCATTGAACATCCGGGCCTGGATGACTCCGCTGTCTGTCTGACTCTTCATTAGTGTATAATTCTTTCGTAGTTGTAGCTACTAATTTGTGGAATAATCTACCTATCAACATATGACAAGCAACTACCGAAACATTATTCAAAAAACTGCTGTATTTACACTTTCTAAATTGCTCCAGACAGCGTTAGTAAGTAGTATATACTCGTATATGTACCTATGTTTATGTTTAATAGTGTGTATGTGTAAGTATTTAGTTTATTAATATAATAATATTAATTGACTGTTTATTTTCATTAATTTTATTATCTTTATTTTATTACCTATATATGTATGGTTAAATTTGTCCTTAAGGTTTGGCTTTTAGGCTTTTAGTTTGGATTTTACGGCATTAAGTCCGCCTTCTTACTTTGTGCAATGAAGTTTTAAAATAAATTTAAAAAAAGTATTTCTTTGCGCCATTTTTCAGTGGCATGTCAAATGCAAGTTTTTATATTGTAAATTACTTTTCTGTGGATATTGTTGGTCAAAAATGGTGTTGTTTTGTTCAATAATGTGCTACAATGTAAATAATAATGCAAAACGATAAATTGGACTTTATACAAAGTTGCACTTTATTTTTTGCGGTTTGGGCTATAATGCCGCGAGTTACTACAAGAGAAGCATCGAATTCTGCATATCTGGAATTTGATAATAACCTCATTAACTCATAAGAATGAGAGATATATTAGGTCAGACTAGGCTGTATTTTTTTGCTTTGCCTTCCCTATTACCTCATGCATCATTCATCAGGAGAAGAGAACAAAAACACCAACAAAAAAAAATTTACGACGAGTACCATTTAGCCACAAGCTCACCAACAGGTAAACCTAAAAACACGAATGAAATACACAGATAAAATTGCTATAATTTAGAAATACGTAATGAATAAAATTTTAATATTATAAAGACCACAGCGACAATTCAGTTCACATCAGCTTTTAATAATTTGAATTATCAACAAACCACAATAGGCGACGCAAAAACTGGTATTCAATCGCCATATACTTATGTATGAACGGGGCAATTTGTGTGCTTTATATGGCACTACGAATTTATTTTATTTTTTGTTTACAGACGAAATACTTTAAATTGAGAACCCCGGCATGTTCAAATGAGAAATACAGTTTTCTTACATACATTTGTCATAATAGAGCACGCTAAGCCATCAGTCTCTGTCCCACTAATACCGACCTGTACAATCGTTAATAAACTGTCATTAAAACATCAGACTCAATGTTTAGTGACCTATAGACATATTTTAATATTATAATCTAAAATAATTAAATAAAGCAATTTATATATATTTCGAGTGCGTTCGATTCCTGGTTGGGACACAATAATATTTATTAATTTATACAATAAATTTATTTAATATTTAATTTATTTGTGATATTTCTCGAGTTTGGTACGCTAGAGACATCGACGGGCTTGCCACTTGTCATGATTGATTTGGGATTTATAGTAAAGTTGGCTAAATGTGAATCCGCTTGTTTATGAGCGTGGTTTCTGACTTATATCTCATCACTCTGGCTTTCAGTCTAACTCTTTTGCAGTAGTGGTCGCAAATCTGTGGAACAATTTGTCTGTAGAAATTTGTCAAATGCCCAACAGATCACTTTTCAAAAAGTTGGTATACTCACATTATTTAAACAGTTCCTCACAGTGTAAGTAGGTATTATACGTAGTGTATATAATATATTTATAGTATGTAGTATTGTGTACATATTAGTATGTATTTGTCTATATAAATATAATATTTAGATTTAATTTGAATTACGTATTAATTTACTTATTGGTTGCACCTACCTTACAACACAAATGGTTTCATTGTCCCAAAGGTTGGTTGCTAGAGAATGCCTTAGGCATTAAGCCCGCCTCTTAGTGCAATAAAGTTTATATATATATATATATATATAGGTAGGTTTAAGGCTTGAAATATGGATAGGAATTAGAACTTGGGAGGAAATTAGAGAGGACATGATTGTTATTATATAGGACAAGATCAAAATATGTGATTTAGGTTCTCCACGTCTAATCCACATTCACAAACGTCGCTATCAACTATTTGAAGCCTAGCAATATGGAATGCAGTGCAAAGCCCTTTTTCTTATATTTGAACGTTGTTGTGGCTTGGTATCATCCTCTCCTTTTGATTCCTTCCACAACCACAAACTCACTTTTTAAATAAACGCGGAAACGTAAGCTACAACGGTAAATTCATACGGTGTATGCTTACGCCCTCTGGTAAAAACGGGTGGAGTTAGAAGAGAGTTCGGTTACGTCGCCCGTGCAAGTGACACCGTTATAATCAAATATTAAAACATTTAACTAAATTCTTTTAATAAGCAATTTAAAGGACAATATGAACATTAGGCCATGGTTTGGTGTAAGAATCGATCTAGTGATAAGTTATTGTGCCATGAAATCATGACCGGGACTCCTGTCACGCGGTGGGAGTATCCTGTCTTTCCTTTACTTTGTCCTGGTGTTTTCTTCCAGCTGAGTTTAGCAAGTTTAAGTATCCCCTAGCTTGGATGCTGGCCTCTAAGAAGGATATAAGCGACATAAAACCATAAAGTAACTACAATTCAGAAAACTATTTCTAAATTTCTCCCAAGAAAACACAACAAACGTATTTTAGTGAGAAGTGACTCGAGTAGCAATTATTTAAATAGTTCGGACTTTTAATATAAGTCAATAACGTTGACTAATTTATTTCATTGTTACTCAGCGGTTAAAATGTAAATTTCGATGTTTTTCATATGCTTTCACAGCTAGTTCGGACGTAGAGGCAGAGGTTTTTTTGAACGTTCCTCTTATGCATATCATCTATGGAAAAAAAAAATTGTTTGGTCAATTAATTTTCTGTGGATAAGTTCACAACTCGTGAAAACCGTAAAAAAAATACTGCAACTTGTTAATTAAATATTAATTCAATTTATTTATTTAAATTATTAAATATTATTGTGTCCCTACCAGGAATAGAACCCGGTACCTCCAGGTCTAAATCCACCGACTTAACCGGTAGACCATGAAAGCAGTTGTCTGCAGTAAAGTATATATATATATATATATATATATATATATATATATATATATATATATATATATATATATATATATAGTACATATATCCACAGTAAAGTAATTTACAAAACAAAAATTTGAACTTATTATTATTATTATTTTAAAACTTTATTGTAAATAATACAACTACAATATATATATATAATAATATTATTGCTCTATTTGCACAGTACCTAATTTTAAATGTCCCAATGTCCCAAAGGTTAACGGGAAGAGAATGTCTTGTATTATATTTATGTAGTATTAGTATGCATGTGTATAATGTGTATGTGTGTGTAAATATAATACAATTAATTATATAATAATACATAAATACCATAATATTAATAATAACTACCTACAATAATAAATATTTCCAGACAGGTCACACAGCGCCATCTAATTTCCGTGGTAAGCTACGAGGCTTGTGTTAAGGAAACTAGATGGTTGATAAACTACATATTATACTTTTTTTTTGTAAATATATACATATTATACATATAAACACCCAGACCGAGACAAATTATACAATGTACAACTTGCCCCCGGTGGGAATCGAACCCACGACCTCCCGAGTTCACGGCAACGTTTGTTACCACTAGACCACGGAGGCGGTCTTACCACTAGACCACGGAGGCGGTCAACATTGGATTAAAGTCAGTAAAAGTAAAGCTAGGAAGTTAAAAAAAATAGCTGTACACTCTTTTCTTTGATATTGGTCTGCTAGGTGCTTGTCTGACTTCAACAGGAAGGTTGTTCCACAGTGATGAAGATGATATGTCCGTGCAAAATGACGCCATAATTTTTCATTAAAGAAACAATGTAATACAACAGTAACGATCGATCTTTTGAACTTTAAAACTTAGATTATGACCAACTCGAAATGTATTATGAGACGTGGACATACTATAAAGTATTATTTCACGTATAACGAAGTAAAATATAAAAATATGAAATTTCCAAAAGAATCGTGTGCGAAAATAGAAAGAATTTAACACTGAGTTTTGTGTAAACTTTGCAAGAGATGACAAATTGCAAGAGGTCTGCGAAATAAATTTCAGAATAGACTTATATCTATTAAAAGGTCTCGTTTAACAATACATTTTATTTTGAGGTTAATTTAGGGCCAACGTTATAAATACTAGGTGTTTATCCATCAAAGCGCCAACTCTGAGTTAAAAGGAACATCATCGTCAGCCTATGTATCTCCACTGCTAGATGTAGGCTTCTCCCAAGAGTCGCCATTTCACACGATCCTCTACCACCCTCATTCAACCACCAGGGTCTTCCCACTTGCGTTTTCCTGTACGTGGTCTCCACTCCAAAACAAACTGCCAAACTATTCTCAGAGCAAGATATAAATTCGGAACAGAAAAAAAAACTTTTTTATTAATATCACAATAGATATTTTTTTAATGTAAAGAAGGTTAATTGCGGATTCCACACCATTGAGTACGAATACTAACAAACTCACCTTTCCTGCCTTTTTCAGCTTCCTATGTGTGACGTTTAATATTTATCATTTATTATGGTCTTCTAAAATCACTTGCGGTGTTAAAAACTATTCGAATAAATTTATTATTATTATTATTTATTTTCTGCTTGTAAATGGCGCGCGAAACAACTGACAGCGGTTAGAGTGACCTAGCGTAATTTCCTTTAGCAGTCTGAGCGCAAAGAATGATGTCATTTGTGACGTCACATGGCTTTGCACGTCTCGGAATGGCTTTAAGCGTGTTTAGGCTACGTAACGAGGGGATAAACATACAGTCACACAGACAAACAGGTATTCCGGACAAGTTATACATTTTAATTTACAATAATTCGCATACAGCTGAAATTTAATTTCCACCGATCCTACATCTGCAAAAAGGTGTATCAAGGTCAAATTTAAAAACAATGGCTTTTCCAATTTTTTGGTAAATGATAAGTTCTATCATAAAAATAGATTGGTCAATGTTGTATACCATGAAATTATCTACAAAAAATGGTCTCTACTTCTTTTCTAAGAATCACCATTCTTGAAATATTGATTTTTTTTTTTAAATAAGAAGTGTTATATATCTGTGCACATTTTTGTACCACCTGTGAGGTTGATTTTAACAAATGGTTTTAAAAGTCTGGTCGTGTAATAAACATAGGTCTATGTTTTTGCGAAATAAATTTAAGCTTTTGAAAGATTAAACAAAATCCCCCAATTGGGGAGCGCTACGACATTGTCGAAAAAGTCGGGGACAATATTTTACACATTCCTTCCTGTTTCTGTAATTTGTTAACTTTTAATTAAATATCTTATTTAACACAATTAGCTGCAGCTAATATATATTTTTAATCAGCAGCCAAATTCTATTTATTCTATTAAATGAGGTGTATCAGGCAAAGCTTTTTGTAGATGTCGCTAGCGGCAATGGTACCTTATTTTACACCTATATCGCATCATTTTTAAAATGTTTTCGTGGTTTTATATGTTTATAACAGAAAAATGTATTTTAAATTAACGTTACCTACCTTAAAAGACAAATTAAAAAGCACACGGGGTCTTTAAAAATAAAATGGTTTTATTAATTGAACGTCAATTTTAAGATCACCATATCTTTGATCGCTTAGAATAATAATAATAAAGTTTATTGAAACAATTTCTTTTTTTTTTCTTCCTTATAAATATGGACTTAACTTAGGGAACAGTTTTGTAACAAATAGTTAAAACCCTGACTCCAAGACTAGTTGGGCTGTGTCCCAGAAGTCAGTGCTCTTCCTAGGAACTACAAAAATAAATTCACAACATTGGTAAGTACAATATACAAAATTAAAAAAAGAGAAAAATAAAATCAGAATGAGAAATTCGATTTGTACACTTAAAAGCTGCTTACTTCGGCATAATATACAGAAAATAAAAATACAAGTTTTCTATGCAACTGACAGTTATACTAGGTACCATCTATCATGCGCCATCTATCGTGATAAAAAGTTAGTGATACACCCCATTAAATATGTTACGGGACGGATGTAAGCCGAACGGGCGGTGTCCCGTGCCTGTCGCGCGCGGATTTAGAAATACAATTAGTTTTGGCTTTGACAGTAGCAAGCGAATGAGCAACGATCGCCGCGTCGGGCTACCCGAACATTCATTTTTTTCATTCATTACAGCCCCTAGAACACAGCGTCCTAGACCTCCACTGCTGGAGATGGGCCTTCCAGAACTGGAGAATTTGGCCTACACTCGCCACGTTGGCCAGACGGCATGGCGAGGATACCGAACATAATTTTCTGTAATTTGTATTTAAACTCAATAAAAATATTTAAATCTTTGGGCACCATGCCACAAGACAGCGATTTGGAGGAGCTATTTTTTTTTAAAGTATGTATTTTTATTTTCTATGTATTATTATTATTTTTTAGGTTAAATTTAGATTTTGTTTTAATATAGTTTATTTAATATTGTAATTCTTATTTTTATTATACGAATTTATGCTTATGGTTGAAAAGTACAAAAAAGTCTTCCAACTGATTCGTGACTTTACAGGAAATCCTTCTTACAACCCACCAATATTCACTGATAACAATAATCAAATTAATTGTTTTTTCATGTAAATATGTCGGGTTGCCGAGGAGTTATATTCTTGTTTTTTTTTTTAATTGATAATGCTATAATATATATATCTCTAGGTTTCAAAGAACATCTCTGCCAAATTTTATGAAAATCGCTCAAGCAGTTTAGGCGTAAAGACAAGAAAAAGCTTCTATCTTTCATATTTAAATCATTTTTTTATAATATGCATATTCTATGTACAAAACGCGTCCTAATTTCCTTTACATCATAAATCCAAAGTCAATCACATCATTTATGTAATCCTAACCCTCACCCCTTCACGGTACACCAAACTTACCGAGTTAGTTAACTTGTGTTATTAATAATATGCGTTATAATGGACAGACCATTTTATAGTTGATTTTAAAGTGGATCTTATACGAGTAATTATTTCATATTTAAATAATAATAATAAATAATAAATTCGTTCATTTCAAACCACTGGGATTCATATAAAAAATATTAGTACTTACAGATAAAGGTGCTTAAATTTAACTATAATATAAATACACACACAGCGTCAAAGCCTATCATAACGACCGCAAAGCGTTGCGCCAAGTAGATCGCTGCTCCTACATAGATATGCAGAGATACAACACAATACCTGTACTTTGCTGTCGGGAGCAACAGATATCTTACAGAATATCTTAGGGGTTAAACTAAAATAACATTGCAGAATTATATGCACAATAATGCACATAAACCAAAAATATCGCACGCTGAACATGTGGAATGCTCTCTCTAGTGTGTTCCCCTATTTCTATAACCTGGCATCCTTAATCGAAGTGTGTAAAAGCACCTTGATTTGCTGCCACAATTGCTCCCATTCTTGGACCTCGCGTACTGATTACCATCCGGTGGGCACGATATACAAGTGGTAGAATGAAATAGGAATCTGATATTTCTATGAGTAAAAGTTTGTTTATGAGGTATCCTATTTTAACAAAACTCTAGAGCTTTTAACATGAAAAAACGCCATATGGAAATATGGAATATACATATGTAGTATTTATTTATTTGAAGTAAGGTACAAATAACAGCTAACAAATAAAACAATTGAAATTGAAATCATAGACAAACAATCCTGTCGGGTTTGCCAGCCTAAAAAAATGTACACAACATTAAAAAATCCAAAAAAAAAATGGTATTAATAAAATATAAACATTTATAGTAAAAAAAATATAAAACATGCATTTAAAAGTAAAACCTATAAAAACTAAAAGCAAAATAAGTATATGCCCTAGTTTTTTTCTTGTTAATAAGTATTGTTTTTATTATATAAAAGTTTAAACTTTATATAGACTAATTTGCATGAGTGTGCCTTTATATTGTTGTATGCATATATTTAGATTTATTATTTTTACAAATTACTCAACGTATATTTAAATTTGTCGGCATGTTTAAAAATTATTATGTTCACCTGGAAGCTAACGATTGCTGTCACACAGCATTGGAACAGAAACGTTGTAAAAAAAATGGTATAATAAACAATTTGTATAAAATATTTATTCCTAATATAGAAAACCGAATTTCACAAAACCGGTGCCGCGTATACATATATCGGCGGAAGTAAACCATACTCTAAAAATTTTCCTTAAAAATTTCATATTTTTTGCTCATTTATTTTACCCATTAATAAATTCCTGACTTGTAAGAGTATCATTATATTAAAGTACGCGTATATAACAACTGAAAATAATAAATGTTGGCTAATTAATAAATAATAAGTTTGGAAATTGGCCGCACTATTCAAACGCACACAAATTATAATTGTGTCTCTAACTTCTAAGCCGAAACAGATTAAAATCTCTTCTCTAAGCTGTTAATAAACTTCAAGACAACGTTTTGGCTAAATTTGCATAACGTAGTTCTTATAATTGACACTAAAGTTTTAAAACGTTGATATTCAAAATACAAATACAAAAATACAAAAACGTTTATTTGTTCACAAAAATTGTTTACATATTTCTTTTGGAGGAACTCTGATCCCCAGAATAGAATTCTCTGGGTTAAGCTGAGGATCAGTTTCTTCCTTGGTTACATTTTAATATTTACGAGTATAAATGTTATGCCTCAATATAGTTACAACGTTACCCACTTTCCGTAAAATGTGTGCAGCATGGCTGCTTGTGAAGCAGGCTGGGGCAGCTCCCGTCTAGGTTTCTGTTTTTTATTTATTTATTTATGTTCTTGGTTTTTTTATTTTTTGTTTTATTTTAATTTTGTTTCATTATTGTTTTATAACTTTTATTTATATTACTGTTCCACTAAATTTAAATGTCGGCTATGGTATAATAACAGAGGTTGTTGGAACCTGCTTCCAACACCATTTTCTGAACCATAAACCCTTTTTTCATTATATCTTTGTTTTATTTTTTAACTATATTTTACATTTTTATTAACTATTTTTGTGACAAATAAAAACTGATTTTATTTTTTATTTTATTTTATTTATTAATTTATGCCATGCATTATAATATTATTAGGTATATTATATTATATTCCACTATATTTGCTTTATAACTATTATTAAATTTATAAATCTATAGGTATATAATTTGAGTAGTCTGGTGTATAGTTATTTCTGGTGTGTTTTATATTAACGTTTATTATATATTTATTTATCTATTTTTATGAGTTTTTCTATTTGGGTATAATCTAAGGTACCAATTTGTCAGAGAACGACAGTTACTGACATAGCTTTCAGAATTAGAAAGCCTGAAGTGCCAGTGTACCGATGAATGATGGAGCAAACGGGTTCAGGACGACCCCCCGCCAGATGGACGGATGACCTAAAGACGGTTGAATCTTGTGGGAGGCCACAGCAGTGGAGAGATACAGGCCGAATGATAATGATAGTTTGGCCTGTAGAGTTTATTAGAAAAGTATTGTATGTGATAAAAAAATGTCTCAGTATTAAAATCTGAGGCGCGGTTGTAAGAATGCTTTTTTTAAATCCTACAAGGTCGGTTACAACCCCCCGGCATGTGCCAATGAGAAATACACTTTCTTTACGTACATTTGTCATAAATTTACAACACCACCGTTCCCGTACCTTAAGGGGGCACGTTAAGCGTCGGTCCCGGTTCCACTAATACCAACTTGTGGAATCGTTAATAAATTGTCATTAAAAAATTGACATCATATCCTTGCCAACCCAGACGGCCAGCGAGGCGAGTGTAGGCCAAGTTCTCCAGATATATGTTCTGTGTGCTTAGTGTAAAATGCAAGTTTCGGAAAACGTAACTGCTGTAGTTACGTTTTATTATTTTGCATTGCGTGTTATTGCAAGTTTGGCTATAATAACAGGCAATGAACATCGAAAATTCAGTAAAAAAACTCTACTACTATAGTTGCGTTTACGAAACTTCACTGTCACACTAGGCATACTAAAAGGCCTATCTTCAACAGTGGAGATCTAGGACGCTGTGTTCTGGGGGCTGTCATAGTGATGATGATTAAAATCTGATTTAGCTGAGTTTTGCTTAAATATAAAAGGTCAAAGGTATTTTTTATTATTTTTTATACTAGCACGTCATGTGACCTTGCGCCCGTACATCAGGTGGTAAGTGGCGTGCAAGGTCCATAAATGTTAGCAAATGGAATCAGAGACTCATGACTGACATCAGTCCCTAACACTATGTCGGCTTGACTGGGCATGACGGCAATTCGAGCCTGATCCCGAAACGTGTGGATACACTTCACTGGGTTTATCGGCACGAACGGTGGATACTTCCCCGCCCCGGCAGACTGGGCAAGTTACCACCATCAGTCCGCCTACCACCTATTTACCATCTGCTTACTTGCTGGTCTTCTGCTACAATCAACTAGACTTGTGTGTTTTGAATTGTTTTTTATCTTGCTAAATGTCTAGGCTAAAGATGTTATAGCAGGAGATTAATTTGAATAAGATATGAATATTATTGTATATTTTTAATATTTAATTTACATCTAAATAAGCTAACTAAATTATGACATAATTTAGTTAAAGAAGTGGGTTCACATTAGCCTTTAAAATAGGCCCATCATGACAAATGGCAAGCTCATCAATGCCTCTAGCGTACCAAACTCGAGAAATATCACAAATTAAATAAATTGTGTCCTGACGAGGTATCAAACCCGGTACCTCCGAGTCTAAATCCACTGTCTTAACCGCTAGACTACGGAGGCAGCCTTATGACATATTTATTTATTTCCGTCATTCATATAAAAAAATCAGCAACTCAAGGTGCGGCGGTAAAAACCCCTAATGAATTGTTTGGCGACCGGAAATCAATCAAATAGCGCCAACGTCGGTGACCGGGAACGGAAATTTTCTTAATGGACGGAATATCTATTATAAAACTTCGCGATTGCAGCCAAATTGAATATGCTGTCAACATTTTACGACATAAATAATAATAGTAAACAGCACGTTAATAGTTTTCCGAAAGTCTTGTTTTTAGCGGTTATCTATCTATATAAAAATTAATGTCTGTGTGAATGTATGTTCCTTATGCATTTCAAAACTACTTGTCCTTTCGGGATGAAACTTTGGGAATATCTTGTGTAAATATAGGCGAAGGTTTCTGACGTAGTACTACTGTTGTCCGATATGTGGCGCGCATCAGCGCTGATTTGTGGGGCGTGCCGGCCGAATGGGTCAAATGCCATATAACGTGGCAGCATTATTTAAATATTTGTTTATATATTATTGCGGTGTAATTTTGTATTTATTTTATTTGTAAATCTTCTTTAAATTAATTTTCCTTACAGATTCCTTTCTCAGATTAAACATTAATAGATCACTGGAATGTGCTAAGCTGCTAGTCTTCTGCTAACAGCTTACTCACTAACAGGAGTAGAATCATTCAACATAATTTAAATTCAAATTCAAATTTAAATAGTTTATTAATCAAAAATACTTATTACTAGGGTTTCACAAAAAATAATCCTACAGAAGATGTAGGTAGGCACTTTTACAAATAATATCCAAACTAGTAATTTAGACAAATGTGTCGCTGCTAGCTAAACTAATAGTCTTTTAACTACTGTTAAATATAGCTAGCAGGTCTCTTTCCGGGGCACAACATATTTAAAAGTTACATAATTATTTCTATAAATTATTAGGTATATTTAAAGAAACTAAACTTATAAAATCATGCAATAATAATAATAAAGAAGAAGAAGAGCATGCATATTTTTGTATTTGTGTGATAAATATAATATAATATAACATTATAATAAATAAATAATATAATATATGTAAATTGGTGTGTGAGAGTGATAGTAAAGTAAATCGAATTTAAAATTTTATTTTATTGTGATCAAAATATATTCTGTTTGGTCATAGTTCTTTGTTAGTTCTTTTACGAAATACCTAAAAGGGTATGTATTAAATAAAGCATAGTGACAAAAATAAGGAAAGGCATGCTCCGATGGTTCAGGCATGTTGAAATGATGAGTGAACAGAGATTGACTAACCAGATATATAATGCGAAAGTCGTGGGTAAATGAGGCCTGGTAAACCAAGACTAACTTTAATATATCAAATAAATAAAACAATAGCTGAAGGTGCATTAAAGAGCCATCGAAACAAACGGGCATGTATGAAGAGGTTGATGAATGTCGAAGAAGCGAAAGAAGTATTCGTGATCGTGACAAGTGGCGCTCAATTGTCTCTGCCTACTCCGTAAGGGATTTGGCAAGAAGATATGTATGTATGTATATAATATTTTTTTTATATTTTAGTTGTATTTTTTATTAGTTTGTAATAATAATAGTTTGTTATATTATTGAAATAAAACTTAATACAAATTGGCTCTTATCTCGGTGGATTTAGACACGAAGGTTCGATTCCTGGTCGAGACACAAAAAAATATTTAATTTATTTGTGGTATTTCTCGAGTTTGGTACGAGCTTGTCAATGGTCATGATTGCCTATAGCAAAGTTGGCTAAATTTGAACGCGCTTCTTTTAAAAAAGCGTGGATTTTGACCACCCCGAAAGGGATACGGTCGTGATGATGCTATCTTATGATAAATTACAGAATAATATATATTACAAACATGAAAAAAATTTGTGCCTGAACCGGTGAAAGTGGCAGTGTTGATGCAAAATACCCGATGTCTGGAATATAATATTGAAATAAATATATATAATCATTTCTCGCGAGATTTATAATAACAGCAAAATATGAGTTCTTGTATAGATAATTATATCTAGGCACAAGTTTATACAGAATTAGGTCGTAAAGGCCGTTGTAAATCTTGTAAGAATTCGTTAACAAAGTCATAAAGCCTACAAAAGACTTATCGGAGGACATTAACAGCTCTTTAACCAACTTTTTATTGTCACGCCTGTCGTAGACCGTCGCATTAATATTACTTAATTTTAAAATTTATATGGACATAAAAATATTGCTATAGGTAATTAGTTAATAAATACAAAATAGGTAAAATCAGATATCTTATTACCCATACACTCGTTGATGTCAGACGATTGTAACAGAGAAGACTGAAAGAAAACATAAATAGAAAAAGAAAGAAATTAATTAAGATAATTTTAAATCTTGTCAAGCGATTGTAGAAGGGAAAAATAAAGAAACTTTGAAATAGATAAGTAAGAAAGATAACGAGATAGAGAGAGAGAGAGAGAATGAAATCAAGCTGGAAAGAGCGAAAGAATAAGTGAACGAAATAGATAATAAAATACAGAAAGAACTTTTTTTTATTTTTTTTATTTATACTGGACACGACATGTGACATTGCGCCCACCTGATGGTAAGCAGTACGCGAGGTCCAAAAATGGGAGCAACTGACGCCGGTCACTACGACCGACATCAGACTCTACCACTATGTCGGCCTAACAAGATGCTTTTTCACACTTCGCCTGAAGGACTCCAGGTTATAAGAGTGGGGAAACACACTGGCTGGGAGAGCATTCCACATCTTCAGCGTGCGACAGATGTAAGAGTCTCCAAATTTATGAGTACGCGTAGGGATAGTGGGTAAGGTATGTGGATGCATATTTTGGCCTGTGCGTGTAGTTCGGTTGCGGAATAGAGAAGAAGGGATAAGGTTATGGAGCTCTTCAGAACACTCGCCGTGGTATAGCTTGTAGAGTGTAGAACACGCTCAGAGAGGCGACGTCACGGCGAAGCTGCAGTGATTCGATTTAGAAATAGAGAAATAAATATAGAAAAAAATAAAGAAAGAAGGTACGAGAGAAATTAAAGATCGTCTTACAGTGAAGAGAAACATCGTGAGGAATTTCCTACGCTATCCGGAGATATTTACAAACCTGACCTAGGTCAGAGTTACTTATGATATGGCATTCCAATGGGGTATTGAATTGACGATGA
The DNA here is from genome assembly GCA_910589645.1 of Tinea semifulvella. Taxonomy (NCBI): domain Eukaryota; kingdom Metazoa; phylum Arthropoda; class Insecta; order Lepidoptera; family Tineidae; genus Tinea; species Tinea semifulvella. Next base: position 7,156,241 of record OU342595.1, on the reverse strand, counting down.
TAACGATGATGGTATACTAAAATAGCTTGTGTGATCGTGTAGCTGAATATACTCCATCATGCTTACTCAACGAATAAACGTGGAAATGACCGTTGTTAAGCAAGATTATTAAAATTAATGATTACAAATGAAATTGTAAATTGTTTTCGTTGTTCAACGCAACCATTAGGCCTTTAATGAAGGTTATTATTCTCTTTTATAAATAGTTACAGTTTTCGGCATATTTTAAGAACGATACGTTAGTTATACCGGTCAGTCTTACTCGTATTTCTAGCTGTGTTATTTTTATATAAATATCACTATATATATATATATATACATCACTATATTTATATAAAAATAACACAGCTAGAAATACGAAATTTTTACTTTCAAGGAGAACTAATATTGTAAGCTTGCGATATATATATATATATATCGCAAGCTTACAATATTAGTTCTCCTTGAAAGTAAAAATTGGCATTTGAAATCATTGCAAATGGCACATACTTTGAACGATAACAACAAAAAGATGGTAGGTGGACTGATGGTGGTTATTTGCCCAGTCTGCTGGGGCGGGGAAGTATCCACCGAAGTGTCCACACATTTCGGGATCAGACTCGAAAGGCCGTTATGCTCAGTCCAGCTGGCATAGTGTTCAGGACTGATGTCAGTCATAAGTGTCTGATTCCAGTTGCTAACACGTTGCTCCCCACTTACCATTAGGCAAGGACACATGTCGTGCTAGTATAAAAAAATATTAAAAAAAATGTTTATAGCCAAAAAGTTTTTTGAACAAGGCAGTTTACTTGTGTATATATATATGTATATCTTCATAATACTTGCATGTAGTTTATGTAATTGCTTGGTATGTAGTGTATTTATAAATTAGACTATTATTATTAGATTGTTTCACCCTGCCCATAATCTCTTACCATTCCAAAGTTTAGTTGTCAGAAAATGCCTAACAGGCATTAAACTCGTCTATGTACCTAATTTTAAGTTTTGGTGCAATAAAGAATTTAAAATAAAATTAATAATACCCATTTAGAAATATGTTTTAGGTGACGCTACGAAAGTATCTCTCAAATCCTCAAAACACTTCTAATGGGTTACAATATGTACTAGATTTATGTTATTATTTTGTATTGTAAATCTGGCCCAACGGATTCATAGATCTAGAAGCTATTGTATAACTATTCTTCTTCTTTTCAGATCCCCAAAAGCATCACCCTCGTATCCAATTTCCCACCAGCTACCTTAGTTCAGGGGAGACCTTGCGAGCTAACTGCACGAGCGCTCCAGCTGTGCCTGCGCCACATATCACCTGGTTTATCAACGGAAAGAAGGTTGGTAATGTAGGTACCTGAGCTTTAATATTGCATGAATATAAATGTTATTGCTTATTAATCATCCGTAGGAACCTTATTCTGGGAACACTTGGATTTGTCAAATTTTACACTTTTGTCATATGCAATGTAATTAATACAATGATACAGAAACATAGCCGGATACGAGCAAGCAAGGAACAGTCTCCTACTATAATCGTATAGTGGTTATACTTGTATAATAGTAGATTATGAAACTGTTGCATAATAAGGGGTATTATACACGAGTGTGTGTTTAAAAACCGAGCCGTAGAGGCGAGGTTTTTAATAGTATTACACGGGTGTTTTAATACCTAGTTATGTGCAGTTTCATACACTAATTTATCTACTCTCATACATTGGGATTGAACCTACTAAATAAAAGATAAAAGATTAAGAAATAGTTTATTGCTCTAATTAAAAAAGTTTTACGGTTTACTATCGCGTTTATTTAAAATTATTTACTGATTTGACGTTTCGGCAGCTTTCCAGTTATCGCGGGGGGGCCACGATAGTAAACCGCAAAACTTGTTTTAGTTAATATAAAATGTTCGCGAAAACCTTAAAAAACAATATAGTTTATTGCTTGTAAAAAAATATTCAAGTTTTCTATATTGAAATGCGCCAATTTTTTTTTTTTTTAAATGACCATGGTACAGAATACATAAGTCCTAAACAATGAAATGGCGCCAAAACCTAGCTCATGACCGCGTACGGCGGGCGCTGCCATAGACAAGTAAAAATTGGAATCAAAACTTTTTTGTAATGGAACCTTAACCTTAAAAAAAAATGTTATATAATATGTATGATTCTATTTTAAAAATGAAATATAACATTATTTTGTTAAAGAAAATGTGTTATAATGTGATTCTATTTTTAAATTTCAGCAGTATGTTTATAAAGTATGTCAATATAAATACGTTTTGAAGTTTGAAATTCGCATTTTACGATATGAGAGTAGATAAACTAAGTTTTGATGCAGCTGTCAAGGGCTGCGTTGTCTTTATTAAATAAATTGGCTTATGTCAAATAATAATGTATAATAATTTTATTTATTTGAAACTTTATTGCACTATGTACAAAGGGCGGGCTTAATGCAGCTAGGCATTCTCTAGCAGCCAACCTTTGAGACAATACAGAAAGAACATTACAGTCATGAGGCTAGGTGCAAACGATTGTAAGAAATGTTGCCAAAGAAATTAATTTAATCTTACATACAATATATATTAAAATAAATACACATACATATAAATATGTAGACAATAATACATACGAGTATACTACACACTATATTGGCTACTATATACTACATACAATACATACTTATATACGGTGTGAGGAGCTCTTTAGGTAATGAAAGTAAACCAGCTTTTTAAACAGCGGTTTGTTGGGTGCTTGGCGAATTTCAACCGGTAAACTGTTCCAGACATTTTAATGTCAAATATTATAATTATACGAGTAGCAATTGTTGTCACTTATGAAGTAAAATAAAAACTAAAAGTATTATACCTTATTAATATTATATGTCCCAATATATATATACGGTATATATATATCAGTTAGTCCATCAAAGAGCCTATGATGCGTCTATTTTTAACAAAATAAAGTTTATTTTTAATTATAATATTCACTCCTGTAAGACGGCCGGAAGCCAGAAACCAAGGTTTATTAAGCCAACTTTACTTAGCTTTTTTCAAATGACAGTCATCTTCGATTTGATTTGATTCTATGCAGCTGACATGACAGTGCATATACTAATGTAGCTTCTTCTTTTCTTGGTCGCTGATGTTATTCATTGTGATTAATATACTACAAAAATCAACGCATGCACCAAAATTGATTCATAACCTAATCCACATTGGGCCCCGATTATCGCGCCTTCGACATGCATGTCTGCTCGATTTGTTCGAATGAAACTGACAGTATTCTATGGAGATCTGTCGCTTTTTATACGAATATTTCGAACCGCCTAGTCTGAATAACCAGTGAGTACAGCAGCCCTATTCTGTTACTTATTCGCAAACGTTATATAATGGAAAGTTCTTCGCGCCATTTTGCGTGGACATGTCAAGTGCAAGTTTTTGTTTTGTAAATTAATTTAGTGTGGATATTATTGGTCAAAAGTGGTGTTGTTTTGTTTAATAATGTGCTGCGATGTGAATAATTATGGAAAACGATAAATTGGACTTTAAATATAGGGCACAAGTTGCAGTTTATTTTTTGCGGTTTTCCCGCGCTGTGGACTCCCATATCTTACCCGACGTGTTTGGGCTATAATGCCGCGAGTGACTCCAAGTAAAGCATTAAATTCTGCAGCATCTGGAATTTGATGATCCCCAACTCGGTTATGAACTCTGTTATGAACATATATTATGCAAATAAATTACGTGTTTAGGACTGATGTATTCTGTACAATGTCCTTTAAAGACAATTTAAAAAAAAAAAAAAAAATGGAATCCGTCAACTATATACTCGTATATATATATAACGCTATTAAAGTTGATATTTGCACGGCCGCTGTCAAGGTCAAGATCTTATAGAGTTGAGTTTTTTTTTGTAATTATGACGCAACCTGTGACGTAAATGACGAAATCCACTTACTGGTTATTCAGACTAGTGTAGGCGACAGAGAACATTTATACACAGCAGCCCTATTATGTTACTGATCGCTATTAGTGGATTTGGTTATTTACGTCAGAGGTTGCGTCATAATTACAAAAAAATATTTAATTCTCAACTCTATTAGCGCTTGAAGGTCAAGGGACAGCGGCCGTGCAAATATCGACCTTAATAGCGTGATATGTATATAGTTAACGGATTTCATTATAGTTAGGCTAGGACATAGTCCTCTTTATTAAATTAACAATTTATTACAATAACGACGAAAATAAACATAAAAAAATTAAAAAAGTAAAGTATCATCACGGCCGTATCCATTTCGGGGTGGACAAAAACCACGTCCTTTTTTTGTTAAAAAAGCGGGTTCGCATTTAGCCAACTTTACTATAGGCATGACAAATGGTAACATCGTCGATGTCCCTAGCGCACCAAACTCGAGAAATATTACAAATAAACACAAAAGTGAAAGTTAAGTAAAAAAAAATTACACGTGATAAAATGTGTTTAGTAAATCACTAACTTTTAAATTTATTAACAATATAATTGGTGTTTTAGTTGGACGAAATGCTGGTCCACTCACATAAGTTCCGCGTGCCCCTCGACCGTGGAGCCAGCCGGAAGCACTCCGAGCACCGAACCTCGGACAATACCGCGTCTCCACTTCTTACCCTCACCCACGCCTCGCACGTCGCCACCAGACCCCCAGGCTGCAATCTTAGGGATAGTCAAGTGAGTAAGATAAGTTTAAACAAGTTTTTCTATCATATTATCAGTGCATTATATACATATTCCAAACGTGGCAAAAGGTAAAGCTTTTCTTTTTAGAAGGTTATATGCATCAAAAAATAATTGCTGTAAAGTGCCCTGTCTGGCTCCTAGAAGACCTAGTTTTAGCACGAATATTGATCACACTTCTTTTCATAATATTCTATTGCTTAACAAGGGTTATTTTTGAAAGCAGAAAGAAGTCAGGCTAAATTACACCACACGTCTTTTCCAAAGAGCGTGGAAAAACGTCGATTGCATTAGGATTTTTCCTTTATTATCTTCTTTTCTTTCATAAACTGTACTATTTATTATAGCTATGTCACGAAAGACGAAATTTTTCAACCAGTACGTTCTTCAAGTACGGAGCGGAAACGTGGACACTGACAGTAAGACTGGTTCACTAATTTAAGGTCACCCAACGGACTATGAAGAGAGCTATGTTCGGTATTTCTCTGATGGATAAAGTTCGAAACGTGGAAATCCGTCAGAGAAACAAAGTTATATAGTAAAAAAAAAGTAAAGTATCTTCAAGACCGTTTCCCTTTCAGAGTGGTCATAAACCACGCTTATAAATAAGCGGATTCACATTTCGCCAACTTTACTATAGGCCAAGCATGACAAGTGGCAAGCTCGTCGATGTCTCCAGCGTACCAAACTTCAGAAATATCACAAATAAATTAAATATTAATTAAATGTTTTTGTGTCCCGACCAGGAATCGAACCCGGTACCTCCGAGTCTAAATCCACGGACGTAACCGCTGGGCCACATAGGCTTCAAAAATAGTAAGTTAAAATAGCAGTTACGCCTGACACGTCTGTCGCAGAACCGATAAACGATGGGCTAGGTTTTGGGACCACGTACGGGAAGACGCACAGTGGGACACCAATCCACCAGTTGGACGGATGATATTTAGACGGTCGCTGGTGAGGGCTGGTTGAGGGTGGCAGGAGATCGTGTGAAGTGGCAAACCTTGGCCTATATCCAGCAGTAAAGAGACACCGGCTGATGATGATTATAGCTGTATTGGGGCTACGCCGTTTGGTCACAGTTGCTTTAAAGGTTGTGACTGAAGCTGTAGCTTTTGAATTTCTAAAATCTTGATAAATCTTGGTTTCAGCTAGGAGAATTAAGTGAATACCACGAACCGAATGTGATAAGGACGAGCAGCAGACACCGCAGTCGTCGTCCAAACCGAGGCCGTGAGCTTTATGTTACCATTTCTGAGTTGGAGCTGGTGGCTACAGGACAACTCAACATCACCTGTGTCAGCACCATACCCGAGTTCCGAAGCATCCACGATAGATTTGCCGATTTGCGGAATGATACTGTTATTGGTAAATACTTTTTAGTTACTGGATAATTATTATAATTAATAATAATTATTATAATTATTATAATTAATAATAATACTATAATTATAAATCATAATTATAGTATTATTATTATTTCTATGATTGCACCTAAAATTGTTCAAATTTGTCCCTAAGGTTTGGCTGTCAGAGAATGTCTTCGGGCATTAAGTCCGCCTTTGTACTTTGTGCAATAAAGTTTTTTAAATAAATAAAATAAATAAATAATAATAATAAAATATGAAAATCTTTTTCCCGTTGCCACCATCCCTTCACCTACGTATAAATTCGGAGACTCGTACATCTGTCGCACAATACAGATGTGGAATGCTTTTCCAGCCTCTGGGTTTCCACTTTTGTATAACCTGAAGTCCTTCAAGCGGAGTTTGAAAAAGCATCTAGTCAAGTCGGAATATTGTTAGGGACTGATTTTAGCCATGAGTGTCTGATTTCAGTTGCTAACATTCATGGATATTGCTCGCCACTTACCATCAGGTGGTCACATGTCGTGCTAGTATAAAAATATATATTAATAATTAGTTATATTACGTATTTTAGTTAAAGAACACATTCTTTAATAAAATATATTGTCAATTTCATTTAAATCAGATTTCGTTCCAAAATTATTTTAAAAAACTTCCAGAGCGTGTAGGACATACATTTTCTCACGCCAGATCCCTTGCGGGGTAGGCAGAGACAATTGAGCGCCATTTGACACGATCATAGACGAGATTCATTAACCTCTTCATACATGCCCTTTGGTTACGAAGACTTTTTAATGCACCTTTAGTCAGTGTTTTATTTATTTGATCGTGATATGTGAGTCTCGGTCTGCCAGGGCCTCTTTCATCCACAACTTTCGCATTATATATATATTTATTTATTTATTTAATACTTTATTGTACAAAGACAAAGGCGGGCTTTAATGCCGCAAGACATTTTATCATAGCCAACCATTGGGAAAACTTTAAACCATTTACTGGAAAGTAGGTGCTGAAATATTAAATATAAATATCAAAAGTATTATTTAATAACTAGCCACATACATACAACTTCATATAAATACATACAAATATACATATAAATAACTAAATACTAATACATAAACCTACACATACATACATACATACATAATAATATACTTACAAATTTTGTTGGGAAATGCGAATAGACCATTTTTTTAAATAGCGATCTTGTGGTTACTTGCCTGATGTTAGAAGGCAAATTGTTCCACAAATTTGTCGCTACAACGACAAATGAGTTTGAAATGAAACTAGAGTTATGCTAAGGGATCGAAAGAAGAGAGTTGTGAGAGGATCGAAGAGATTTATCATGGAACGAAGAGAGATAGGCAAAGCTGTTCTTGAGGTATTTCGGTGTCGCAGGTTCATTCAGAACAGAAAATAGTAAGCAAAGTACTCTAAGATTCCTGCGACACCGAATCGGCAGCCACTTCAACCTAGCGCGATACTCAGATATATGATCATATTTACGTAAACAATAGATGAACTGGATACATGCGTTAAGTAACCGATCCATCTTGTTAAGCAATACGTCTGAGATATCAACGCTGCACACGTCACCATAGTCGAGAAGAGGAAGGAGAAGGCTTTATATCTGGTTCGTCAATCTTTCATCGCTCATCCTTTCAACATGCCCGAACCATCGTAGCATGCCTTTACTTATTTTTGTCCCTATACTTTCTTTCACACCAACCCATGCCGCTAGCGACATCTACAAACAGCTTTGCCTGATACACCCCATTGGAGAGTTTACATCTAAAAATGCCTATTTTGAGGATCCCTTCAGGAATCCGTTTGACAGCTGGAAGGAATGGTTGAGAAATAACGTCTTAGAATAAAGGTGTAAGAGTCTGTTCTAGGGGCTGTGTGAAGTAGAGTTTGTTGACGTCATAAGACAGTACTCGCTTTTGAAATATACTTGGAAGTAAAATAGCTAAGATAACGCTTACGTGGGCCGAGAAAAGGGACAAGGACCACATAAAACTTGTATTACACATTACATCGTGTCATACGCTGTAAACACTATCATAAACGTTGTTATATTTTATCATAGACATACACGAACATAAGGACCAACTCAATGCAAAGACTTTTTTTTTGTACCAGCACGACATGTAACCTGATGGTAAGTGGCGCGCAAGGACCATGAATGTTAGCAACTAGTATCAGGCCCTCATGACTGACACCAGTCCCTAACACTATGCCGGCTTAACTGGGAATGACGGGCCTGGTACGTGTGTACACACTACAGGGTTTTTTTTATTTTTTAATAAATAAATATTTCCAGACAGGTCACACAGCGCCATCTAGTTTCCGTGGTAAGCTACGAGGCTTGTGTTACGAAAACTAGATGATTGATAAACTACATATTATACTTTTTTTTTGCAAATATATACATATTATACATATAAACACCCAGACCGAGACAAATTATACAATGTACAACTTGCCCCCGGTGGGAAACGAACCCACGACCTCCCGAATTCACGGCAACGTTTGTTACCACTAGACCACGGAGGCGGTCGTTTATCGGTGGATACTTCCCCGTTCCATCACACTGGGCAAATTACCACCATCTGTCCGCCTACCACCTATTTGTTGTTCTCGTTAAAAATATGTGTCATTTGTAATGATGTCAAATGCCAATTTTGATTTTCAAATAGAACTAATATTGTAAGCTTGCCATGGTGATATTTATATAAAAATAACACCGCTTGAAACAAGACCTACTGTGTAAGACAGAGCATTTGTTGTTATTTTCCTATAAAATGTTTATCATATATTTTTAGACTATCTACTTTGTTATTTTTCTCTTCTGGAAGCAGAACGTGTTTAACACTTTCGTAGCATTTTCGCATATTGTCAGTGAAGCAACAAAATAGATAGATATGTAGATGAATTCTTAATTTCACAGAAAATAATACATTTTATCAGTCTCCACTCTAGAACTCGTCTACTCCATCGTTCATCGGTTCTACGACAGACATGTCCAGCCCATTGCCACTTCAGCTTACTAATTTTGAAGGCTTATTCGGTAACTTTGGTTCTCCGACGGATTTCCTCGTTTCTGACTTTATTTATCAGAGAAATACCAAGCATAGCTCCCTCCATAGCCCGCTGAGCGATCTTAAATTTGTGGACGAGACCCACTGTCAGTGTCCACGTTCCTGCTCCGTACGACAGCACTGGAAGAACGCACTGATTGAAAACTCTCGTCTTCAAACACTGGGGTATGTTTGATAAGAAAATGTGGCCCATCCTAGCTGAATGCGTCTGTCGGCTTCTTTGCTGAAGTTGGCTACGCCTAATTGCATAGTCTGTCCAAGGTAGACGTACTTTTGTACAACTTCGAGAGTGGCATTACCCACGCAGATTGATCTCGGTACAACAAGCTTAATTTATTATAGTTGTATTTTATTTAATCTTTAGTAAACTAAACTGTGCTAATATATCATTATTGTGATGAGAGCTATCTGCCGATAAACTATTTTATAGTTTGGCAGAATAATGTTGTATTTAAATGTTATGATATAAGGAACAATAAAAAAAAATGTCTAAAATAATTTTTAACAGCTAGACTTTGGGATAAGTGAGCAGGGATAGTGAGGTGAATGACCACTAATGTTTGAGATAAAATAAAACGATATCTACAATATCACGACAATCTACTCAATCTTTTTCTTTATCTCAAACATAATCTTAAATACGTCTTCGCACCTACTCGTCGATCTTAGTTATAGTTATCATTGTCCCAAAGGTTGGCTGTTAGAGAATGTCTAGCGGCATTAAGCCCGCCCCTTGTATATAGTGCAATAAAGTTTTAAATAATAATAAATAATAAATGAAGGCCCAGCACCTTACAATCTCTGCCGTTACAAAGGTTAGCTGTTAGAAAATGTTTTTAGACTCGCCTATGTACTGTAAAATGTATTATTTTCTGTGCAATTAAGAATGTATCTATCTATATATCTATAAAATATTTTACATTGTTATTATTATCATGACCTGCCTATATATTTAAAGAAATATATAATAGACAACAGACATTTTTTTTTTAATTAAATGATTTATTATTTAAACTAAGGTATACATCATTTGTTTAAAAAATGGGAAAGATTTCCAACTCCCTCACGGGGTTATTAGATGAGTGGACTGTATATAGTTGATTGGTTTGATGACGAGCCAGCTCTAATGAAAAAAGCAGAAGCACTTACCACGTCGGCGTCGACCCCAGAGTTCCAGCTTTCCTGGTGCTATAACTCTTTTCACGCAAAATACGATAGATACGCGCGTGGCTCCGTTGCAGACATTGCTGCAGCACCGAAAAATAAGCACACGCGGTGTAACGTTATCGAAACACAAAAATGTAGACGTCTGCCGCTGACCGAGGCTGAGGTGTGACTAGGCGAGGTACCCTCCTATGGGTCACAGAACTAGCTTTCACAGAATTTACAAACACGACATTGAAACAAAAAAATATACTTTATTGTCGTCAAAAAAATATATATACGGAGTAGCTTAGTAGATACTTGTTTATAATTAATATATATAGTAGATATTAACAAAGAATTGCCTCCGGCGATTAAGTCCGTGGATTTAGACTCGGAGGTACCGGATTCGATTCTGGATTATTGTAAATAAATACGCTTAATTAATACTTAATTTATTTGTGATATTTCTCGAGTTAGTACGCTGGAGAAGGCTTGCCACTTGTCATGATTGGCCTATAGTTTCATTACAACCCCTAGAACACAGCGTCCTAGACATCCTCTGCTGGAGATTGGCCTTCCAGAACTGGAGAATTTGGCCTACACTCGCCACGCTGGCCAGACAGCTTGGCGAGGATATGATGTCAATTATTATAACAATGTATTAACGATTCCATAAGTTAGCATTAATGGAACCGGGACCAACGGCTTAACGTGCTCTCCGAGGCATGGGAACGGTGGTGTTGTAAATCTATGACGTAAGAAAAGTGTATTTCTCATTGGTACATGCCGGGTGGGTTTGAACCGACCTCTGTAGGATTTAAGGTACGCGTTCTTACAACCGAGCCACCACCACACTAATATAAATATATTAGTATATAATAAATTTGGCTAAATGTGAATTTGCTTGAATGTAACTTATTTATTGTTGGATTAGGTCCTTAAATTTACGTCTATATTAAAATAAAGTGTAGAGAGGAAATCGTAATATCCCAAGCACTTTATATATTCATCTACCATCAAACAACGACCTACCGGCCTACGGATTTTTTTCATCGTATTAATACAATAAATGTAAAGATACCATAACGCCTGTTTTACCCTTAGTTCGGTCGTGTGAGATATAGAATCCCAATTTTTGCAGACTATTTTATTTGAGGCGTTATGCTTCATCTTAAGTCGCGTATTCACTAACGCAACGAATAATAAATAAAATAATAAAAATAAACTTTATTATTTTTTTATTAAATTATGTTTGAGACAAACTTTGGAGTATAAATATTTTCTTATTCGAACAGAAGTATGAATATTCATTCATCATAATAGTCCTTAGGACACAGAGTCCTAAACCTCCACTGTTGGAGATGGGCCTACCAGAAAAATTTGGAAAATTTAGCCTACACACGCCACACTGGCCAGATGGGTTGGCGAGGTTCTGATGTATTTATTTAATGACAATTTACGTTGTGGTCTTCGAGGCACGAGAAACAGTGGTGTTGTAAATAAATGAGAAATAGTAACAGTTACAATATGGTACATACATACCTATTAGATATTGTACCCAAAAACAAAATATATATTCAAAACAAATTAACTTACCCAGCATGAGAGCTGGTGCCTGAACGGGGTACCTAGAAGATACCTGTATCTCAGGTCACAAGTATGTTTAGCTTAAGCATTGTTAATAAATAAACAGTTATCTTATTTATAATTTTAACAGTTAACTATAATATACAAAATGAAATAACAATTCACTCTACTTTACTACGACTATCATTACATAATTAATAACATTACGACTAATGTACTTAAGAAAAGTGTATTTCTCATTGGGAGATGCCAGGGTTGGAACCAGGGTTATTTTTTTTATTTTCAAGGAAAGGGTTCTTACAACCGAGCCACCACCGCTCATAGTCTGAATATTATGAATTGTAAATTTGGTTTGTATTAAGCTAGCTATTTACAAGTCACGCCAAAGGGTATTTATTGCAATATTTTACTTGAAAAATGATCCATTCTGAATCGGTTTTAGTCAAATGCATTTAGCTTGTTTCGCGTGGTGGAGGTGGAGTGGTTGGAGACCCATGAATACCGCTTTGAATACAAAAAAAACATCTGGCCAGACTGGTTGGCGAAGATCTGATGTATTTTTTTTATGACAATTTATTAACACTTACACAAAAAAAAGTATTAGTGGAACCGGGACCGACAGCTTAACGTGCTCTCCGAGGCACGGAAACGCCGGTGTGGTAAATCTATATGTCCTTTAAAAAATGTATTTCCTCTTTGATACATGACGGGGAAGGGTTTGAACCCTGACCTTTGTAGGTCATAGGTGCATTCTTGCAACCGAGCCACCACTCCGTCGACTATCAGTATGTTTTTCTTTAATTCGAATACGAAATTGGTTACTAAAAATAGTGCGTAAACGACTTAACATTTGGTATGCCCAAAAGGTCGTGACACTGGGTTAAACTTTGAAAATTATGTGACACTATCTCTAAAAAGGCTGTCTGGAAGGGGCAGGATGAGGCCTACGTCTTACTGATAATAAAATCCAGAAATCCAAACCCAATAACCACTCTGGAACCACACTGATATTGACTTCGGTTCAAACCGGGCATACAATATTGTATTGACGAAATGCATACATATTATTTACACGCACAGAAACCCATACGCATACACAGAACACGTGATCATTTCCCTTATATCCTTTCTTTGTACCTCACCCTGGATATCTGCCCGCGCGCATTCCTCAGTGTGTGCTCTCACGCCTCTCACTGGACACGTGCCATCTGATCATCTGAAATGCTTTACAGCTGAAGATGAGCCTTATTATTATTATTAAATTATTTATTGCACAAAATAAGTGCAATGGGGAAATTAATACCTCAATACAGACATAGTTCTGAAAAAAATGTCATACGTACTCTCGCACATTTAACGAGCTATCTACGAGTACATTTTTTTTTTTAACTTTTATTTATTCCTCAACTTGATATTACTGCTACAGCTTAATTGCGATGGTCAAGAATAACCTCTTAAAATCTTTAGCCACACCAAAACAATACAGTGAAGTGGAAGTATAGTAACTCTCGTCTCCGCTTTAACTATCCGCACGCTCCTCTCCGCACCGCTAAGCATCACGCTTCTCTCCTGCTCCGCTCCTGTTCCCAGCATCGCTCCGCTACGACACTCTTTTGTTGGGAACCCCTCGAAGGAAGGACACCCCTTTTCGTCACCTCCAAATACGATTTATTTAAGACTTCATTTATTTAATTAGGATCACCAACAGAGTAAATATTAGGTACATCTAATTATATTAAAGAAGAAAAGAGTTTAAAAAATCTTAAACGAACCATTCGTAATAGGTGAAAAAAATATTTGTTCTTTTTGCAATTACACGTAGTATATATGTCGTAAAAAATATATGTTTTTTTATATGTTACTAAAGGAAACCTAAGAAGAAATAAAATTTATGAAAGCCCAGTTTTTGGGTATGAGTCAAAGCTATTCGAATTTTATTTCTTGAAATAGCAGGAGGGTCGTCGAAATATCTCGCTTTAATGTTAAGTGGATTGATTTTGAAATTATAACATAAAATGAACTGAACACAGAGTTTCAGAGAGAATTTCTGGAGAATTTGGCCTACTCTCGCCACATTACTCAGACAGGCTGTCGAGTCCCTGACGGTAAGTGGCGCGCATGGTCCATAAATGTTAGAAACTGGAATCAGACACTTATGTCCGATATCAGTCCCTAACACTATGCCGGCTTGACTAGATGCCTTTTCACACTTCGCTTGAAGGACTTCAGGTTATAGGAAAGTGGAAACACAGAGGCTGGAAGAGCATTCCACATCTTTATTGTGCGACAGATGTAGAAGTCACCAAATTTATAGGTACGCGAAGGGATGGTGACTACGGTATGTGGGTGCATATTATGACCTGGGCGTGTAGTTCGGTTGCGAAATGGAGAGGAAGGAATTAGGTTATAGAGCTCTTCAGCTACATCTCGGTGAAGCTGCAGGGATTCGAGAGTTCTAGATATAGTGGCATCGTCCACAATTCGAACAGCTCGCCTCTGTAGGACATTGAGAGCATGTGTGAGGTACTTGGCTGAACCATTTCAAAGGTGTGAACAGTATTCCATGCATGATCTGATCTGTGCTTTGTACAGTCTGATTGAAGGCGGGAAAAACCACTTTACCTTGTTCAGTATTCCGAGCTCTTTCACGCTGTTTTGGTGTTGCTATCAATGTAGTTCCGGTGGTTAAGGTCTGAGCGTATTTCCACTCCGAGAATGCTGAAGCTGGGCTGTAGATCCAGCGTGGTGCCATGAAGAGTGGGGGGAGGAAAGAAGGGGGACTTCTTGGCTGTCTGCGCGGATGCTTCGGTCTTTTTGCCATTAAACTGGACAAGATTTTGGACACCCCACAAATATATTTTGTGAAGGGTTTTGTCCAGTTCTGCCGTCATGTGCCGTGATTCCTCTAGTTGGCTACGTCCCAAAGCTCGGAGACTTAGATACTAAAGTCTAATTTAAATTGTATTATTATCTTTACATTCCCTAGAGAAAGCAGTCCTAGACCTCCATTGCTGGAGATGGGCCTTCCAAAACATTTGTCGACAAATGGACATTCATATATGTATTATTTTATTTTTTTAAAGTTTTTAGTTCAGAAAAGAACGAGTTTAGAAAGCACCCATTTGAAGGTAGTAATATATTTATTTATTTACATACATACACTTTACATGGTATTACAGATACTCCAATACACCATGCAAGGAGGAGTCAGACGTTATTAATCATATAAAAATAACACATTTTTAAACTTATTAGATAATAGTTAATTAATACTAAGTCCAAGAAAAAAAAAAAATAATAATAATAACAAAAGATAATACTTAAAATCTTAATCAATTTCATTTACTCAGAAAATTTCCAACATGCTTTACTGAGTTTGGACAGATCGTCAGCAAAGATGTCGAGATGTGGTGTTGACTCGAGCAAATTTCTAAGTGCATGAAGTGCACGAGGCAACGGAGTGTAGCGATGCGCCACCGTGCGGTAGGTAGCTGGAGCCAGCAATCTGTGAGCACGCGCGCGGAGATATTTGTCAGGTGCATACAATCGCACCAACCAAAGTAATCACCTTAACGTGCTCTCAGAGGCACGGGGACAGGAGGAACAGCAAGCGTCCTTATTTAGCACGAAATTGCAGCTATAAAAAACTTTATAAATTAACTTAGTTGTAATTGTAATGGTCTCTGATGAATCTAATATACAATGTAATTAACAAATAAATTATAAAATATCTAATCACACAATCTACGGTTACAATAGTTAAAATAACAAAAACTATAAACTCTGAGGTACCTAATGAGAAAAGTTCCATTATATTCGAATAGATCGTTACTGCAACTATGTGTGTTACGTCAAAATTGAAAGAAAACAAATTGTTACATTCTTTATTAACTCCGTGGTCTTGCGGTTACGTCCGTAAATTTAGATGCGGGTTACCGGGTTCTATTCCTGGTCGCTTTTTCCAACATCATCATCATCATCATCAGCTCCAGAACACAGAAACCTAAACCTTCACTGTTGGTCTTCATTTTCGAAAATTTCTGGAGATTTTGGCCTGTACTCGGCATGGCATTTGAGAAGGTGAGCTATTTCATACTTTGTCGTAAATTGGCCAAATTTTTGAGTGCATAGAGATTTACTGCGGTGACTTCAGTCTTACCTGTGCAAAAGAAATGGCAATCATGATGATGCTTTTGGATGCACAGCTTTCTGTACTTATCGCTAAGAGTACACATAGATATCTTCACGCCAGATCCCTTGCGGGATAGACAGAGACAATTGAGCGCCACTTGACACGAACACGACATACCTATATCGCTTCGTCGACATACACCAACCCCTTCATACATGCACTTTTGTTACTACGAAGGCTTTTTAATGCACTGTCGCGTAGGGGTTGCGACAGATTAGGGTAGGGGTTCAATGAAACCAGCTTTTAGACTGATGTCTGTAATTAGCCTATTACACAGCCCGGAAGATGTTAATTGACCTGATGGGTTTAGGGAAAAAAAAGTCGGCCTGGTAGTCTTCGGCTTCTGCAGTCTCGCCTTGCACCCCTCCACCGAACTTCTTTGGCGTGGAGTCGTGCGTGGCTGCGAGCGGTCTCTGGAGCGTTTCCTTCTCTGCAGACTGTTTGGCGAGGATGCGATGTCTAATTTTAATGACAATATTAACGATTCCACCGCTTGGTATACTTGTGGCTAGAAACCTTAAAACTTAAGGTAAGTCTTCTTTCAAGCGGTGTTATTTTTATATAAACATCACTAAGGAGTGGCTAAGGAGTTTGAGAGTTTTTTCTCTAATATACCTATTGAAACCACCAGGTTCTTAAATTCATCACCAGTTCTATCGGAAACACTTTTGAAAGCTAATGTGAATCAATGCTTAGTTACATTTAATTTTTTTCATGTCAATGCACATACTATAGTAAAGACATTTAAGTCTCTTAATATCAAGAAGACCGAGGATCTTTGGGGAATATCAGTCAACGTATTAAGTTCAATCATTGACTCGTTGGCTCATTATCTAGCTGTTATTTTTAATAGTAGCATTGACTCGGGAGTTTTTCCAGATTTAATGAAGCATAGTAAAATTATACCTTTATTTAAGTCTGGTTGTAAATCTGATCCTACAAATTTTAGGCCTATCTCAGT
This sequence comes from Tinea semifulvella, assembly GCA_910589645.1. Lineage (NCBI taxonomy): Eukaryota > Metazoa > Arthropoda > Insecta > Lepidoptera > Tineidae > Tinea > Tinea semifulvella. Next base: position 7,139,184 of record OU342595.1, on the reverse strand, counting down.
TCTTCCAGCACTAAGTAAAATTTTTGAAAAAATTATCTTAAATCAACTACTATTACATTTTAATGTTAATAAACTTCTCCACAACAAACAATTTGGTTTCACTAAGGGAAGGTCGACTACTGACGCGGGTATGTCGTTAATTAAGGTTATATTTGAAGCATGGGAGAAGTCCCAGGACGCTATTGGAGTGTTCTGTGACTTATCAAAGGCTTTTGATTGTGTAGATCATGGTACACTGCTTCTTAAACTAAGTTACTATGGCATAAAAGATTCAGCTCTAGAATTGGTTATGTCGTATCTTTCTGATAGAACGCAGAGGGTGGCTATTGGTAATATCACTTCTTCTGGATCTCCAGTAAGGATCGGTGTCCCACAGGGCTCTATTCTTGGTCCATTCTTGTTTCTAGTTTATATCAACGACCTACCATATTGTATTAAAAACTTACACGATATTGTTTTGTTTGCTGATGATACTTCTCTAATATTTAAAATAGACAGGAAGCTTAATAATTTTGACGTAGTAAACAATGCGCTTGATCGTGTTTACAACTGGTTTACAGCTAACAATTTGCTGCTTAATGCTAGAAAAACTAAATGTCTAAGATTTTCTCTTCCTAATGTAAGAAACATTTCTCCAAATATAATATTAAATGGTGAGCAATTGGAGATCATGGAAAGTACAGTATTCTTAGGTATAACAATAGATTCCAAACTCCAGTGGGGTGCTCATATTGCAGCACTATCCAAAAGGCTGAGCTCAGCGGCGTATGCCATTAGACAGGTGAGGCGTGTGACAGATGTTGATACTGCTAGATTAGTTTATTTTAGCTATTTCCATAGTATTATGTCTTATGGAATTTTACTGTGGGGAAATGCTACTGACATTGAAACTATCTTTATTTTACAAAAGCGGGCTATTCGATATATTTATAATTTGACCGCTCGCACTTCGCTAAGAGATAAGTTTAAGGAGTATGATATTCTTACAGTGGCATCTCAGTATATTCTAGAGAATATTATGTATGTCCACAAGAATATAAAACAATTTAAAAGGAATTGTGACTTGCATTCTCGCAACACACGCAATAATCACAAATTAGCTTTGCCTCACCTACGCCTCAGTAAAACTAGTAAGTCTTTTTTGGGACTTGGTGTTCGTTTTTATAACACACTCCCAAAGGAACTAACTAGCTTGTGTTTCGATAAACTAAAAATTCATGTCAAACGTCGACTTATAGGCAAGGCCTATTATAAGATAAATGATTTTATTAGTGACAAAAATGCCTGGTAGATGTGCAAATGTATATTATTAATATATTTTGGACACCTGTTACTGTTGGTGTATGTTTATATTTAGGTCAATTCAATTGTATTGTAATAAATTTAATATAATTTATTTAAATAATTATAACAATGTGATGTGACAATACAAAAGAGCCCGAGAAGGCCAAATTGTAATAAATGATTTGACTTTGACTTTGACTTTGACCATGGCAAGCTAACAATATTAGTTCTCATTAAAAGTAAAAATTGGCATTTAACATTATTGCAAATGGCATATACTTTCAACGTGAACAATAAATAGATGTTAGGCACACTGATCGTGGTATATTTGCCGTGGTGCCGGGGCGGAGAAGTATCCACCGTTCGTGCCGATAAGCCCAGTAAAGTGTATCCACACGTTTCGGGATCAGACTCGAATTGCCGTCATGCCGAGTCAAACCGGCATAGTGTTAGGGATTTATCATTCATGAGTGTCGGATTTCAGTTGCTAATTCATGGACCTCGCGCGCCACTTACCATACCAGGTGAGCCCAAGTTCACATGTCGTTCTAGTATAAAAATATATTTAAAAAAGCTCTTTGTTCCCATTTTGCCAACTTAAGTATAGATTAAGTAGACACAAATGGCAAGCTCGTCGTAGCATAAGAGACCCAAGAAATATTATATATTTTTGTTTGTACAAATCATCATCATCATTACAGCACCTAGAACACAGCGTCCTAGCCTCCACTGTTGGAGATGGACCTTCCAGAAAATATATCTGAAGAATTTGGCCTACACTCGCCACGCTGGCTAGACGGCTTGGCGAGGATATGATGTCAAGTTTTATTGACAATTTATTTATTTATTTAAAAACTTAATTGGACTATGTACAAAGGCGGACTTAATGCCGTTAGACATTCTCTGATAGCCAAACCTTTAGGACATTTAGACAGTATCAATGGTAAGTAGGTGCAATATTATTAAATGACAATTTCTAAGATATATGTAGGTATATGTAGACATAACAACAAATACATACTAATAATACTTAATAATTACATTCTAATACATAAACAAGTACATATATAAATTATTCATTATGGATTTTATATATATAACAGTACACAAAATAAAACCAGTCATGTGAAGAAGTGGCTAAAGAAAAAGGTTACAAAGGAAGAAGACACCGCAGCTGCAAAGGTGTGGAATAAACGGAAGAGGTAAATAAAAGAAGAAAAAACAATGTAAAGATAAATTATAAGTTAAAAGATAGTATTTGTACACCTTACTCTTGAATATTGCACGATTAGGAGCTTGTCTAATATCTATTAACGATTCCACAAGTTGGTATTAGTGAAACCGGGACCGACGGCTTAACGTGCTGTCCGAGGCACGGGAACGGTGGTGTTGTAAATCTATGACAAATGTACGTAAGAAAAGTGCATTTCTGATTGGTACATGTCGGGTGGGTTTGAACCGATCTTTGTAGGATTTAAGGAACGCGTTCTTACAACCGAGCCACCACCGCGCCATACGAATACGCATCGAATATTAACAAAATTCCTTTATATTCCCACCCTCTAAAGACCACAGAGCTTATGGCCACCTAAATAATATTTAATAATGCTAATTTATGAGAATAAAACATTGTTTATTAGTATTAAATTAATTAAGTTTCATAGTTGCGTGATCTATCATGTTTTACGGTCAAGGTTTTTGTCAACGTATGAATATTTATGGAATACAGCGTATTTTTTTTACCCTATTACACACTGCGACTGTTTTTTTACATTATTTATTCGTTTTAAATATCACTAACACAACTGCTATGTCCTATTTTATAAAAGCAAATATTTTTTTATTATGAAGTTTTATTATATTTATCAAATCACTGGCCTTTATGTGAATTTGACTTGCGAACATCTGTAGTGAAATAAAATATCATAAAATTTCTTATAATCGTACATGCATACATAGGTGCATGCCGGGGTTCGAACCGACCTTATTAGGCCTTTACATTGTGATCTTGACCGTATGATAAGTTGTGCGAGTTTGTTTTTTTTTTTGTTTTTTTTTTTGACTTACATCAGGCTTGACTGGGCATGACCGCAGTTCGAGCATGATCCCGAAACGTGTGGATACACTTTACTGGGTCAGTGAGGTGGTCATTGGAGACCTACCACGCATTCTCTTCCCATCGACTATTACCCTGTACTACTAGGAGCTCAATGGATGTAACACGCAATACGAGTCCTAGGAAAGTGAGAATGTTTGATTGTACGATTGAGGAAAGATGCTGTCTTATTTCCAGTTACTCCAGAATGGACTTATTGGTTCGGAACTCCGTCCATGATATGCCTAACTTTCTCCGTCAACACAATCTCTAGTGATAATGTGAATAATTATGGAAAATGGTAAATTAGACTCTATATATATGGGGCACAAGTCGCGTCCACCTCATTTTTTTTGTGTTCTCTTCTCCCGATGGATGATGAATGAGGTGATAGGGAAGGCAAAGGGTCTAGCCCATACAGCTAAGTCTGACGTAATATATCTTTCTTTTTCATGAGTTAATGAGGTCATCATCGAATTCCAGAAATAAATATTTCCAGACAGGTCACACAGCGCCATCTAATTTCCGTGGTAAGCTAGGAGGCTTGTGTTACGGAAACTAGATGGTTGATAAACTACATATTATACTTTTTTTTTTGTAAATATATACATATTATACATATAAACACCCAGATCGAGACAAATTATACAATGTAGAACTTGCCCCCGGTGGGAATTAAAAAAGTTACCACTAGACCATGAAGGCGGTCATCATCGTCATCATTTAAAGTCAGATTTATCGTTTTCAATAATTATTCACATTGTAGCACATTATTAAACAAAACAACACCACTTTTGACCAATAATATCCACAGTAAATTAATTTACAAAACAAAAACTTGCACTTGACATGTCCACGCAAAATGGCGCGAAGTACTCTCTCCCCTACCACCTCATTAATCAACTATCGGGAGAAGAGAAGACAAACAATAACAATTATATAAATGTCAAATGATATTACATTAAATTTAAATTCGTAGCTATAGGCCATAGACCTATCAACTAAAAATAATAATATTAATTACATCAAATAACTTAATTCTATACATTTAGATCGTGACTGTAAAAAAATTACAGCACTGAGGGTATATTTAGCATTTATATGAGTCGGAAATAAAAAACTAACATATAACACATCGCACAATCAGAACTTTCCCGATGTTACAACTATTATGCCGAGGCAATTATAACTTTGCCATATTTCTACGTATTTTCAAAATTTAATTTAAAACTTATAAATACCTACTCGCAGCTTTGCCTTCAAATTGAATAGAAGCATATCATCACGACCATCATAGCGGGTGGTCAGGAACCAAGTTCTTTTGAGGCGCGAGTTTACATTCAGCCATACTATAGGCCAAAGAAATTAAATATATACAAGTGGGGAAAAAGCCAAACAATATGGAAATCACTGCATTTTTAGATATAAAAAAAACGTTTATTGACCCAATTAACTTAAATCTATTACATTTTTATATGCTCAATGAGCTATGGAGAGAGCTATGCTCGGGATTTCTCTGAAAGATAAAGTCAGAAACGTTGACATCCGTCAAAGAACCAAAGTTACCGACATAGCTTTCAAAATTAGCATATGGGCTGGACACGTCTGTCACAGAAGCGATGAACGATGGAGTAAACGGGTCCTGCAGTGGAGACCACGTACTGGAAGACGCAGTGTGGGACGACCCCCCGCCAGATGGACAGATGACCTGAGAAAGGTCGCTGGTGGGGGATGGATGAGGGTGGCAGAAGATCGTGTAAAATGGCGAGCCTTGGGGGAGGCCTATATCCAGCAGTGGAGAGATAGAGGCTGATGATGATGATGATGATGCTCAATGACCTGCACTGGTAGCAACCGTGCCGCAGGTCGTAGCATACCATTTTGTTTTATCCGGTCGACAGCAAATACAATTTATTTTATTATTAAACAACAGCACAAACAAATACCCACCAAAATTGTTTTGTGTGGGTATGTAGGTATGAGTGTATATGTAGTTGTGTGTATGTGTGTCTATATCAGCATGGATCCGACTACCTAACGACAGCTAGAAGTTTATTCCTTATTATTTAGTTTTATATAGATTTACACATTTATTTTGTCAGGGTTATACCCATAATCCTTGCTTTTGTTAGTGTATTTTATTAAATAAAAAATAGACTTCATTCAGATAACCGATAGGTGAAGGAAAAAAATAAAGTGTCATCACGTCCGTCTTCCGGGGTTTTGAAGTTTTAAAGATTTACATCTAGCCAACTTTACTAAAGGCCTCATGACAAGTGGCAAACTTACGATATCTCTAGCATAACAAACTCAAGAAATATCACAAATAAATTAGGTACTATGTCTCGACCAGGAATTGACCCTGTTACCTCCAAGGACTTAACTGCTAGACCACATAATTAAAACATAAACAATTTATTTTTAGTTCTGCAATTAAAATATTAGCTTAAACAAATTGAAGGAAAATTAAAATATATATATTATATTTAAAATATTGTCGACACTTTGGTTTTATCATACCTTAGGGGTAAAGCGCAAAAAACGGCTGCGGCAGCAAAAAGCGCAGTCTGGTAAGCGGCGCAAATACGTATACTTCAATCAAAGAGTACGGGTTTGTGCTGTTTGCTGTAGAAACTCTAGGTCCTTGGAGTTTAAGTGCCACTACTTGTCTAATTGTCTCCTTTATCACAAGAGGGTTGGTTCTTTCCTCGCTCAAGAATGAGCATAGCGATTCAGCGAGGAAATGCGGCCAGCGTTCTTTGTGTCCGCGCAGTGGGACACGATATATATTTAAGTTAGGTTTAGCCATGGCGCGTTGGTGGCTCGGTTGTAAGAACGCGTTCCTTAAATCCTACAAAGGTCGGTTGAAACCCCCCCCCCCCCGGCATGTACCGATGAGAAATGCACTTTTCTTACGTATATTTGTCATAGATTTACAAAACCACAGTTCCCGTGCCTCGGAGAGCACGTTAAGCCGTCGGTCCCGGTTCCACGCGGTGTGTGACTATCTTGTGGAATCGTTAATAAATTGTCATTAAAAATTGACATCATATCCTCGCCAAGCCGTCTGGCCAGCGTGGCGAGTGTAGGCCAAATTCTTCAGATATATGTTCTGGAAGGCCCATCTCCAACAGTGGAGGTCCAGGACGCTGTGTTCTAGGGGCTGTAATGTTTAGCTAATATTTCTGACTAATTATTATTATAAAATAATTTATTCATTTGTTGTTTGCAGTTGAAGTGATCAGGCCAGCAGTGTTGTCCCAGCCATCTGCCAACCTCACCATGCCGGAATCCAGTACTTCAAACTCTTCAACCCAAACAAAAATAACCCCAGTCATAGTCCTCTTTTTAATGCTTCGATGTGCTTGATGACATCTTCAAATTAGTACCAATTTATTTCAATTAACGGGCTGTGATAAAATACTTATGCGTTCAGTCGACCTAATTCTCTTGTTAAGATTTAGATTGCTGTGGTATATTAAGTTTTTGGAATGTTTAAGTGTATTTGTTTGTGTTTGTGTAGCTCAAAGTCACTACCAGTCTCTCTTCCAACGAGTCTTGGAGTATTTTGGTCATATAGCCCGTAAAAGCTCTGGCAAACTGGAAAGGCTAGTTTTCACGGGAAAAATTGAAGGCAAGAGATCCCATGGCCGGAGCCCGACACGCTGGTCAGACCAGATCCGCACCACACTTTACACCCAAGTCCCCGAGGCCCTGCACGCCGCTGTGAGCAGACTTGGATGGCGCAGCATCGTCCAGGACAAAGTGATCCGAGAAGTCACGACCCTCAGCATTGAGGAAAACGACGCAAGGAGAGGGTTACTGTAAAAGCCCGATATTGGTGTATCCTAATATTTTCCAGTATATAAACTAAGATTTAACCAATTTCTACGGTTAAAGACCAAAATTTTATGTGATCATTATTATTTATTAAAAACTTTATTGCACAAGGTATAAAGGTGGACTTAATGCCCAACCTAACAACATTTGCTGACAGCCAAACCTTGGGGACAAATTAGAACATTTATAGGTGCAATGAAATAAATATTAATAGTAGGATAAATTCAACATAATTATATATACTTACATAATATACTTTTATATATACTGTAATATCAATATACTAAATACTAATACATACATAAAAATATACATATATACACTTATTGACATTGTTGGGATCTATTTAGAAAGGAATTAATGGAACTTTTAGAGATTACTGAGTTGCTGCTCCTGATATCTTTATCTAAACTAAATATAACTATCTAAAGTTAACTTCAGCATCGATTAGGACACTCCTTGACCGAACTAAGTACATTGGCTATGGCAGTGTGCCTTCTTCTCGGAGCCCGGACTGTCCTGGACTGACTCACACAGATGTCGGTGTGGGGAACCAGTGGTACATCTCGGACAGCGCCGGTTCTCTTGTGCTAGAAGTGCCAGCTGCATTCCTCGTCACGCGGCTCTCAACGACATCATTCGTAGGGCTCTAGTCACTGCTAGAGTACCCGCTATCCTAGAATTCTCTGGGATAAGCCGAAAACGACTATGACGAGGTCGCTTGGATGTGAGATGGAGCTAATGTGTAAATTAATTTCATAATATAATTTTAGTTTTAAAATCAGTATACTGGAAGACCTACTGTTAAGTACGACAGCCCAATATATTCCTTTGACTCATAAATTTGCACTAAAATGTGTTACGTCTATTTGTGATAAAACCGACGACGACGCAAATACCTAAACGAAATATATTGGCCTTTATAATAATATAATAAATATTCTTGATTAATTCAAATAATTTATGTACATAGGTAATTAAACAAAAAGACTTCTTTTCTATACTTGCAAAGAATTGCGTAGTGACATCCCAAATTTTGCACTTTACTTCTCACTATATACTATCAGGGAATCCACGCTTGACCACTTAAGCTTTCGACTTAGGGACGTGTCGGTTTTATATATTCGAGTGAAAAGTGACAGATCTCCATAGAAAAATGTCTGTTTTATTACAAACAAATCGAGTCGTCATGCATTTTGAAAGCGCGAGAATCGGGACCCAGAGCCTTAATGGTGCTTTCGACTTACGTGTCTGTTCGATATATTCGAGTGATATGAGACAGATCTCTATAGAAAACTGTCAGTTTCATTCGAACAAATCGAGTCGACTTGCATTTCGAAAGCGCGAGAATCAGGGCCCAAAGCCTTAATGAAGCTTTCGACTTACGTGTCGGTTCGATGTATTCGAGTGATATGAGACAGATCTCCATAGAAGACTGTCTGTTTCATTCGAACAAATCGAGTCGACTTGCATTTCGAAAGCGCGAGAATCAGGGCCCAGAGCCTTAATGAAGCTTTCGACTTACGTGTCGGTTCGATGTATTCGAGTGATATGAGACAGATCTCCATAGAAGACTGTCAGTTTCATTCGAACAAATCGAGTCGACTTGCATTTCGAAAGCGCGAGAATCAGGGCCCAGAGCCTTAATGAAGCTTTCGACTTACGTGTCGGTTCGATGTATTCGAGTGATATGAGACAGATCTTCATAGAAGATTGTCTGTTTCGTTCGAACAAATCGAGTCGACATGCATTTCGAAAGCGCGAGAATCGGGGCCCAGAGCCTTAATGGTGCTTTCGACTTACAAATTGATTTAATATATTCGCGTGAATAGTGAGAGCTCTCCAAAGAAAACTTTCGAACAAAGTTGCATGTTATAAGCTTCGGGGCCAAGATTCGTTCTCTTTAAGCACAAACGTTACGTAAAGGAATCGTTCAGACACTGTTAATATTATTCGCTATTAGAGTGGATGATTATTTTGTAATCTTACGTAAGAACTATCTAGACCTCCTCTTCTCACTTCCTTCCAAGAATAAATAAGATCACAAAAAAAAGGTCGACACTTCCTCTATTATATGTTTAAGAGCTTAAATAAATAATAAATAAATATTTCCAGACAGGTCACACAGCGCCATCTAGTTTCCGTGGTAAGCTACGAGGCTTGTGTTACGGAAACTAGATGGTTGATAAACTACATATTATACTTTTTTTTGTAAATATATACATATAAACACCCAGACCGAGACAAATTATACAATGTACAACTTGCCCCCGGTGGGAATCGAACCCACGACCTCTCGAGTTCACGGCAACATTTGTTATCACTAGACCACGGAGGCTTAAGGATTGTTATGTTAAGTTAACTTTGATAATAGCAAATCACAATTAAGCGTCTGGCCAAGTTGACCAAACGGCTTATGGAAAACTCTGGAGACAGAAAGATACTTATTTATGCCAACGTAAGACTCGATATACTGCTTGGATTTTTTTAAAGAGTAAATATTTTTATATTATAATCTAGAATAATAATAAAGAACTACGTATATTTTATTTTAATTATTCAGTAATAAAATCTTAAGTTACGATGCAGAGAAGTTTTCCTAAAAATATCGCAACTCATACTGATCCTAATCAAGTAGGTAGCGAGAGGTTGACGATCGCGCGAACGTTGACTTAAGTAATTCTTACTCTCTCTATTTTGTCTCTCGGCTGTGAGTGAGATTAATTAATAAAATTACTTACGGCCGGTTAAAATAATCTATGATCAATAGTTTTTTTTGGTTTTGATTGGTAGTTAGTTTGTCACTTTGGATATTTAAGCCAATGATGTGCTTAATAGGCATACTTTGAACATGTCAAAATATAATCATCCTTTGCGCAACCGGCCGTCAGGTGTAGTGCTTTTCAGATGTATTTTGTTTTTCAGATTAAATTTTAATATTAAAAAAAAATGCCTTTTATATTTCAAAAAGGGGTTCTACCAATGACAACTGAAGCCAAAAAAATATTTGCTCATTTGACAATTACACGCAGTATAGAAATAATGTGTCTTTTTGGGTCTGTCTCTGAAGTACTTTATATTGATGTTATATATATATATATATATATATATTATTATTATTATTTAAGTAGCTTTTTAAAATATTTTATTATAATTAAGTTACATAAAATAACACTATGATTTTTCTAGATTAAACGTTCCTAATTTAACGTTAAAACAATTTTTTATTTTTAACTGGCAATTGGAATTTCGTGTTAACTAAAAATATTGATTGTATTTAAATACTTTAAAGTAACATTTGGAACAATCTTTCTTTTTAAATAGTATATGGAGTTCTTCGCGTCATTTTGCGTGGACATGTCAAGTGCAAGTTTTGTTTTGTAAATTAATTTGCTGTGGATATTATTGGTCAAAAATGGTGTTGTTTTGTTTAATAATGTGCTACAATGTGAATAATTATGGAAAACGATAAATTGGACTTTAAATATGGGGCACAATTTTTTTGCGGTTTTCCCGCGCTGTGGACTCCCATATTTTACCCGACGTGTTTAGGCTATAATGCCGCGAGTGACTCCAAGTAAAGCTTCAAATTCTGCAGCATCTGGAATTTGATGATCCCTAATTCGGTTATGAACTCTGTTATGAACATATATTATGCAAATAAATTACGTGTTTAGGGCTGATGTATTCTGTACAATGTCCTTTAAAGACAATTAAAAAAATTATATTTCGCAAATATTTGCGAGGTTTTCACTCGTTGGCAAAGATAATTACGCCCGTATTCTTAGATTATTCTTATTCGTAATGGCTCCTCCGCTTCGAGCTGTCAAACGGAGGGATGACTCGGCACGTCACTATGCTCGAGGAATAGAAATATCAAACTGAAGCTACACATTGTGACGTCACTTTGAAACCTTGAAGCGTATTTATTTATTTTCGGCTAATGTTTTTATTATTTAAACATGTATTGCTTATTTTCATATTGATAAATATGTATTTAAATAAATTGTTTTAGTTAAAGAACATATTTTAAACATTTTTTTAACAATACATTTTGGAGTCCTTCGCGCCATTAGTCAAAAGTGGTGTTGTTTTGTTTAATAATGTTAATAATTATGAAAAACGATAAATTGGACTTTAAATATGGAGCACAAAAAAGAACAAATTGTCAAAATCAATGAATTTTGATTCCAAAAATATTTCAATAAATCGTAATGTATATTCATATTATGAAAGAGACAGACTTATCGATATAAAAAGTGCTGGAACGTGTAGTAATTTTGACAAAATTATTATTTAGAATACCGGAACGCAATCTTTAATGTTGCTAGACGAAAAATTGGCGCCATATATGACTTTCGAGGTTTTGAGAGTTTACAACTAAGAATATTGATTTCGCGTCTTCGAATACGGGTATTGGACACTTTTGTCCAAAATGATATGTAAGTAGTAGGTATTATTTAAGATGCAATCGTGCCTATAAATTATGTGACAACGCCAAATAATACATATCATACCCCGCGGGGTTTTTAGAAAGTAAGTCATTAAATTATACGACTTTAAAGGTCTATAAAGCAGCTACATATATATAGCTTTTTATATAAAAAAATATTTTTAAAAACACTTTTCATGTCTTGTAATAATAATTTATATATATATATTAGAGATGAAACGGATAGTGGTTTGGCCGGATACCGGTTACCGAATATTCGGCACTTTATCGCGTTACATTACGCGACCAGTTTGATTTGAAATTATTATTAGTAACAAGTGCAGAAAATTTGGTATTCATTCACCATAATTTGCCACTTGTTAATTTTGAGTATTAAGCTAATCAATAAAATAAACATTTTTGTCGAGTGATTATTAAAATAAACTGTGTCCATAACGTAGTGTGGTATCATTTACCTCGTATAAAATAATCAGAATGTTTTGAATATAACTATCCGGCATCCGACCGGATACTGAGTTACTATCCGGTATCCGGCCGGTTAGTAAAAATAAGGCCGGATATCGGATAGTTACCGGATATCCTTTTCATCTCTACAATCTATAAATTAACGAAGCTCATATAATTTTAATATTGATTACGATTTTTTATGGAGTAAAAAGTCGTAGATGATTTTTTTTTTTTGCAAAACGTGAAATATAAATCCTTTACTAGAAAACTAATATGTATGTACTAACGAAGAAATTTACGGCTGACCACTCACTATTATGTTTTATTCTGTACATAATTAGCAACACTAATAGCCGTTACTCAGGGTTTTGAAACAAGGTTATCTATTTTCATTGTCCACAAACTCATAGCCCTAGACCTCCACTGGTGGAGATGGGCCTTCCTGAAATCTGCCTGGAGAATTTGGCCTTCATTCGCCACGCTAGCCAGACGGGTAAAGATATGATTCCACAAGTTGGTATAAGTGGAACCGGGACCGAAGGCTTAACGTGCTCTCAGAGGCACGGGAACGGTGGTCTCTACAGCCAGCACCGCTCTACTTTCATTGCCCATTGCGTGTCAATTTGAATCAAACTTGCGTTTAGTTTTAAGATAAGACGCAATGTATTAAATACAAACCCAGGGCCCCGATTCTCGCGCCTTCGACATGCATGTACGCTCGATTTGCTCGAATGCTCGAATATTCAGAACCAACACGCAAGTTGAAGGCGCCAGAATCAGGCCCCAGGGTTGATTAAGAACGAGGCTCTGTATTTCTAAACCGATGATCGTAAACCGTGTTATTAATTTAGGTATTTATTTATTTAGAATAAATACAATAAACAGTTATTAAGATGGTTTAACGATTTTGCATTCAATATAAAAGTAAAGTATCGTCACGACCGTTTCCCTTTCGGGGTGATCAGAAACCACGCTATAAGCGAAAAAAACGCAAATGTCGCAATAGATTTGAAGTGTGTCCTCAAATACTAGGAAAGACGTCATTTTATGGAAACAGTATTTATAATATGGCTGCTACGTTATTTAATAAGCTTCCGCTTAAATATACGAGAAATTAAATTAATTATTTAGAAATATTTATATACCTGAAATAAATAAATAAATAAAAATAAAGGTTGACTTTTGTAGCACACCAATATTTTTATAAATGTACCAAAAGTTTATGAATAAATGATTGATTTTGATTTTGACAAGTGGCAGGCTCGTCGAATTGCTCGTCGATGTCTCCAACGTACCAAACTCGAGAAATATTACAAATAAATTAAATATTAATTAAATGTATTTATATACATTAATAAATATTTTTGTGTCCCGACCAGGAATCGAACCCGGTACCTCCGAGTATAAAACCACGGACTTAATCTCTAAACCACGGAGGAAGTCATCCAATATATATTTAAATATAAATTAAATCTTTTTTAAAAAATGTAATTAGATAGACAACGTTCCATATATTTTTCAATCATATTGTATTCTATTAACTTTCTAAGAAATAAAACTTGGACACTTTGGAGATATATTATATGATATATATTATATATAATAAGTACACTCACTTACTGCCTCCGGGGTCTAAAGGTTAAGTGCGTGGATTTAGTCTCGGAGGTGCCGGGTTCGATTCCTGGTCGGGACACAAAAATATTTATTACATTACATTTAAATAATATTTAATTTATTTGTGATATTTCTTGAGTTTAGTACGCTGAAGACATCGACTAGCTTGCCACTTGTCATGATTGGCCTATAGTAAAGTTGGCTAAATGTGAATCCGCTTATTTATAAGCGTGGTTTCTGACCACCCCGATTTGGAAACGGTTGTGATGATACTTTACTTTTTATACTCACTTAAAAAATATTGGATTGTGCGAGCGAGAGGAATACAAAACGTTAAACCCACTTAATTCTCATACTGTTTGTCTTGTTGCCCCATGTTTTTATATATTTAATGTTTTAAATATCAGCAAAAAGTTTTAACATACATACATACATACATATCTTCACGCCAGGTCCCTTGCGGGGTAGGCAGAGACAATTAAGCGCCATTTGTCACGATCTCGACATACCTCTTTCGCTTCTTCGACATTCATCAACCTCTTCATACATGCCCTTTTGTTTCGATGGCTTTTTATTGCACCGTCAGCTATTGTTTTATTTATTTGATCGTGATAAGTGAGTCTTGGTCTGCCAGGGCCTCTTTCACCCACAACTTTCGCATTATATATCTGGTTCGTCAATCTCTCTTCAGTCATCCTTTCAACATGCCCGAACCATTGGAGCATGCCTTTCCTTATTTTTGTCCCTATGCTTTCTTTCATACCCACCTTTTTGCGTATTTCGTCATTACGTATGCGGTCCGTTAAAGTAACACCGCATATCCGACGCAACGACCTCATTTCCACTGCATTAACTCTACTCTCATGCGTGTTCTGACATATCCACGTCTCACTTCCATACATAAGTGTTCGTACCAGCATGGCATTGTGTATAGCGAGTCGGGCTTTGTCACTGACATTTCGACTGGCGATCAGTGACCCCAGGGCACCGTTAACACTATTAACCGCGTTCACTCTTCTTTCAACATCCCTATCATACTTCCCATCCGCAGTGAAAACACTGCCCAGATATATAATTTCATTTACTTGTTCTAGAGTTTCATCATCAATCTTTATCGTCACGGTTGTCGTCCTTCTTCTTTCAAACACTAGTACCTTGGTTGTTCTCGCATTCAAACGGCAAATTAACATATCCTGTTTAATCATATTCAGCAGATCGCTAGCTCTGTCAAATGTTTTTTTTTTTTAAATACTGAGCATGACATATGACACCGCGCCCATCAGATGGTAAGCGGTACACGAGGTCCAAGAATGGGAGCAACTGCCGCCAGCCTCAGACGACCGACATTAGTCCCTACCACTATGCCGGCCTATAAAGACGCTTTTTCATACTTCGTTTGAAGGACTCCAGGTTATAGGAATGGGGAACACTCCATGTTATCGACAGCGAAGTATTAAGTTACACCATTGCCCCATTTAACCTCTCGAAAAAACATATCATATTATAATAAGGAAAATTAAATTTAAATATTATAATAGGCCTTTTAAAAAAGCTAGAGTTTGGCTAATGAAAGTATTTAATTGAATTATTTTAAAACTTTCAAATGGCAACACTAATGTGACAATGTATTTTTTTCAATATGGCGATTGTCAAATGGCTTTGATATGTGTTGTTAATTCCTCATTTGTCGTTGTAAATAAATAACACTATTAAAAGGGGAGTCGAAAGATAATGATATATACAAAGAAGCTGAATTCAACCAATAACAAGATTGGGTTGAATTTGTTAGGTAAGTATGATTTATTATTTTGATACTTGCAACAAATAATCTACTCAGTGAAAGCATTTATATAAGATTTGTATAAAAGCTAAATGTATTCAAAACAATAATAAATAAATAAATCAAGTATCAAGTATGTTTTATCCACATATTTTATAAAAGTTTGAGGGCTACCATACTATTTTTTTTTTTATTTGCCGCGCTTTTTTATCTACTGTCTTTAGCCAGACTCTGTCTACCATAATATTTTTATTGTAGGCAACATTGTAACATAGCCTTAACTTTATTCAATCTGTCTATAATAGTATTCTAAAAAAATCTTTATCTGTACAGAAATAAAAATTAAATAATTTCTCAGTCAGTTGTTTTATTTTTTACCTAGAACTATGCCTTAGAATAATGACAATAGTCAAACTATACCAAGCACACACGGCTAACGTTTGAAAAAAAGTAAAAAGTAAAGTATCACCACGACCACGTGGTCAGAAACCACGCTTATATTTAAGCGGATTCACATTTATCCAACTTTACTATAGGCCAATCTTGACAAGTGGCAAGCTCGTCGATATATCCATTCCACGGCAGAACGGTTATGCCGTCAGGTCTCTAGCCACCGCTCCTCGCAATCCCATAGGGTTCCACGGGCTCTCCACACCGACAATAGCTCTAAGACGAAGGCACACAGCAATGGTCAGTGTATTTCGATCAAGGAGTCTACCAACCGATTCTGAGGGAAAAGCCTGCACCCAGAGACCCGACTAGTGGAATCGGCCATGAGGCGAGCCCGCTATATAATCTTGCAGTACTAGTTTGCAGAGCGACTTAAGAAATTTTTTTTTTAAAATATCTATGGTTGTATAATATATATAACCGCATACGTAACGTCGAATTACACAAATGGCTTGGTATAAAAGAAAGCATAGGGACAAAAATAAGGAAAGGCATGCTACGATGGTTCGGGCATGTTGAAAGAATGAGGAAAGAAAGATTGACGAACCAGATATATAATGCGAAAGTTGTGGGTAAAAGAGGCCCTGGCAGACCGAGACTCACATATCACGATGAAATAAAATAAAACACTGACTGAAGGTGCATTAAAAAGCCTTCATAACAAAAGGGCATGTATGAAGAGGTTAATGAACGTCGACGAAGCGAAAGAGATATGTCGTGATCATGTCAAGTGGCGCTCAATTGTCTCTGCCTACCCCGCAAGGGATCTGGCGTGAAGATGTGTGTGTGTGTATAATTTTTGAAGAAGTAAAAACATCAAGGCTACAGAACAAACGAAACACAATCAGTGGAGTACCTATTCACACTTGAGTTAAATATAGTATACTGATACATGAAGCAAACAGTATAATAGACGTTGTCGAAGCTACTTAAGATGCTCATCACATAACTGGGTATCTATCTTTACACATATTTTTGTAAGTACTATTTAAACTCCACTGAAGCAATTCATTATACAGCCATCTCTTTAACAGCTTTATTAAAATTTATGTGAAAGCCCTTCATTAAAAGTTCATTTGTATATTATCTTCATGAAATATGATCTGGCAAACAATTAAAATTCATTTCAGTTCGTATAAGACCTAGTTGAAAGGCGCACTTTAGAAGTTTATATGTACTCGATGCCGTAAATAACAATTTTTAGTGTTTATATAAAACTGTTACATTCGTTTTATTCTGAAAAGTATCTTATGAGTCGATGTTTGCAGTTGTCGTGGTAAATAAGGTAAGTCCCACCAACTTATCTGTGAACTGAAGGACGTCGCTACCGTCGCGACGATTTAGATGTTGATAAATAACTTTAGTTTGCACTATTCAGAGGAAGGATTCTGAGCAAGATAAAGGTGTAGTTGTATGTAAATAATACATTCATCATTACAGCTCCTAGAACACAGCGTCCTAGACTTCCACTGCTGGAGATGGGCCTTCCAGAACATATATCTGGAGAATTTGGCCTACACTCGCCACGCTGGTCAGACGGCTTGGCGAGGATAATACATTACACACATTTATTTATTTATCTTTAAGGAAAACTTACAGCTTCTAACAAATGATTACTTACTTATATAAAAAACTAGATGCCATTTACAAGTTTCCACAAATATCTTATACAACAAAAAAACTTATAAATAGAAGAAACATATAAATGATAATATTAAACTACAATAATTTATAAAAAAAAAAAATATATAAATAATATTTTGTGTGGTATACTGTAAAAAATGCTCTAGACATCGCCCGACCAACTAATTTAGGCGATGTACAGAACATGTCAATATCCATGACCTCAGCTAGGTGGTTGAGTTCTTTTGATGCTCTCGCTAAAAATGAGTTTTGACGGTAGTTGGTGCGGGCATATGGCACTACCAAAGGTCTATAAACCATTTGAGACCCTAGGAGTTCACTGGAATCTATTTTACATACATATCTTCAGGCCAAATCCCTTGCGGGGTAGGCAGATACTATCTAGCGCCATTTGACACGATCTCGACATACCTCTATCGCTTCATCGACATTCATCAACCTCTTCATACATGCCCTTTTGTTACGAAGGCTTTTCATTTTACCTTCAGCTAGTGTTTTATCTATTTGATCGTGATATGTGAGTCTCGGTCTGCCAGGGCCTCTTTTACCCACAACTTTCGCATTATATACCTGGTTCGTCAATCTTTCTTCGCTCATTCTTTCAACAAGCCCGAACCATCGTAGCATGCCTTTCTTTAGTTTTCTTTTATACCTACCATTTTTCGTATTTCGAAGTTACGTATGCGGTCCGCCAAAATGACGCCGCATCGCAACGACCTCATTCATGCAATTATGAAAATATAAATAAATGCAGTGAGGATAATAGCTGCTGTAAAGAGGCATTGTTACACCAATAAGCTAAGATATCTTTTTAGAAATATAATACTTATAAAAAAACTTTAAAAATCATTAACAACCTTCTCTAAATTTTTGTCATAGATGAAACTATTAACTCTGCTATGGCTATTAGCAATGGAAAACGTATGGAGTTTTCGCTGTGACCGAAGACCGTATGGCTCGAGCTCACCTCCCTCGCTAGCTGATGGCAGATATCGGCTCACTATAGTCGGAGCTAATGACAATTATATTCCTGACCAACTTTATATAGGTAGGTTATGCTTAATTTAACATCTTAAGCTTTAACAGCTTAAATAAGTATAATTTTCCTGATCCGATCGAACTGCATTTATGTTTACCTTGTATATATTTCTTATAATCTAAGATACGTAGAAAAGCGACCTTCATCGTATTCTTCTGTTATCCAAATGAAATCCACTTTTATATAATAAACTACGCTAACAAAACCGATGGTGGTGGGTTGTCTAACAAAATATGGTCAAGGCAATTTTAATTTTTTATTTTGATGAAATCTAATATAATATAATAACGCCTTCAGGATGACGATGGAGCTCCCTCGTTGATGCAGTGCATCAGCCATGTTTGCGTACGCGCACACCGATGATTTTCTACTCAGTATTGCGGAAACGTGTCGCCTCGTTGATGCACAGAGTACGAGGGAGCGGCAACATGATCATAAGGGCAGTTAGTAAGAAGCCAGATTGCCTATCATGGGGCACTGGGTACAACTCACATGTCACATACAGTGCCCCAGGAGGGCAGGGCAAATATAAAAAATAGATGTCGTCTTTTTACTAATATAGTATAAGCAAACATTATGTTACTAAACCCTATGGATACTATTCCGAAATAAACACATTTTTGTTTTTAAATCCGGATGGGTGGCATTCAGGAAACTTCGGCATATCCTCTTATCGTCCATACCACAATTTTTAAATAGAAAACTTAAACCAGCGCTTCCTTCCCGTGATGTCGTAAGGAGCAGAAACGTGGTCACTAGCAGTGGGTCACTCAGCACGCGATATCAAGAGAGTAATGCTTGATATTTCTCTGATGGATAGAATTTAAAAAATAAAATTACAATGATGAGGCAAACGGGTTCTAGGGTGAAGACCATATACAGGTCGACGCGGGGACGGAAGAGGGTTGCAAAAGACCGCGTGCAGTGGCCGCGTGTAGGCCTACATCCAGCAGTGGAGAGACAGGCTAATGTTTAAATAAAAATCTATACTTACAATATTCTGCAGTTAAACTTCACGCAACCGACGAAACTTCTACATTCTCTAACTTCGTAATATCTGCTGAAGGAGATATGCAACCAGATCCACAAAACCCCAGAAGACTAGTTTCAAAATATCCAGGACTATTGCGACCGCAAGACTCGGCTTTGGTGAGATACAGTGAAAGATGTCACTATTCTGTTGAACAGACCAGTGGAGCTGCAAAAACTGGGATTGAGGTATGATTTGTTGCTACTGACATCATTTACCTAAAAAATCAAGTAAATACCTCTATATTTATGACACATATTAACAATATAATTAATTAATTACAGCCCCTAGAACACAGCGTCCTAGACCTCTACTGTTGGAGATGGGCCTTCTAGAACATATCTCTGTAGAATTTGGCGTACACTCACCACGCTGGCCAGACGGGTTGACGAAGATCATGTCATTTTTTGAATGACAATTTATTAACGATACCACAAGTTAGTAGTTTGATTAGTGGAACTGGCACGTAAGACACGTGTATTTCTCATTGGTACATGCCGGGGGGGTTTGCACCGACCTTGTAGGATTTAAGGAGAGCATTCTTACAACTGTGGCTCAACAACAATATAATATTAATAGTAAAAAAGATAATTAAGCCAATAAATAATAATAATTAGTTATTCTGGTGGATAATAGTCGAATAATTATAAGTAGTTCTATGAAGTTATATAAAGTGTAGGTCTAGGAATCTGTGTTGAAAGTGCTGAAATATATTTAAACACTGTAACTTATATGTAGTTACTAACTCTTCGATGCAAATAGTTAAAGAATGAATTCATGTAAGCAGCCCTAACGATGGTAAATGTTTCTCAGATGTATTGGCAAGCTCCTTCATCGAATAACGGTTGTGTTACTCTAAGAGCCATGGTTGCCGAGAACGAGGAGACTTGGTATGAAGACGGTGTTCCTCTCACTTTACGTCTATGCGAAGATACCAGGCAGCCAGACGATGTGTCTCCTAGAATGAACTTTAATTGTCAAATATGTGACGATGCTAAATATGAAGTAGGTATTAACAAATTCGACTATTTAGTGACAAAATTGTGCAGACAAATGGTAGGTCCAATGTTATTTCTCTAAATAAGTATTTTTCTACTGGATCATATCTTTGATAGAATAATAGTAATATTGAAGTTGATGTCTTATGTCCTCTTTATTTGAGGTCTATTATTTAACACTTATTGAATGTGGAGATAGAAGTATAACGAGGAGTTTTAGCCATTATAATTGATGCAGAGTTAATTTTAGTGTACGCTTAATCTTGAGAAGGTAATAATTGATTGTGATCTGTTCTGTGTCTTCAAATAACACATAAAAAAAAACATATACTTTATAATGTATCGGAATAAAACACTAAAGATTAAGAATACACAGAGGCGAATTATAACGATTGGTTTACAGGTATCCTTCACGGGTAGATGGTCTCGTAATAGCCACCCACAAAATTATCCAGAAAATGATTGGATACCAAAATACAGCGACCTGGTTGGAGCTTCCCATACTGACAGTTTTATACTATGGTCTCCAGGCAGCCTGGCTTCAGCAGGACTTAGAGATTTCGCAGAACATGCTAACTCAAGTCTTTTTGAAAGTGAAATGGTGGAAAAGGTGGGATGTTAAACATTTATTGTACGTTATTAGACCTATTCAAAGTCCCATTAAAATAACGTCAAAAAAAACGTGTCATAATCAGCGATATAAATTAAGTATATTTTTTATTAGATGTTTTTTAACTTACCCTCAAAATCTGATGTACGAGAAGAATAACTGAATACCTTAATGGGAAGTAATAACGCTAACAATAAATAAATGAGTCCATTATAACTGTGTAGGTGTCTTTCCATTTTATGTCTATCATTACTAAAGCCTCTCTTAAGATTACATTAATGTCCTTCAGGTGGGAAGTGGAATTCGTACAATATTAAAAGGAAAAGGTCATGGCTACCCAAAAATGGGAACTCCAACCTACGCGTTCTTCAGAGCTGACAAGACTCACCATTTAGTTTCAACTGCAGTTGTTTTGCATCCATCTCCTGATTGGTTTCTTGGAGTCACGAGATTCGAACTTTGTTTAGAAGATAACACTTGGTTGACTGAACGAGAATTGAACCTTTATCCTTGGGATGCTGGTACTGATAATGGAGTATCGTACGAGGTAAGTAATCAATTAGCGTTATTTTAAACAAAGAACTAGAACTATAATATTTTGTTAATGGTGGAGTACAAGAATAGCATCAGTCACTGAAATTCTAGTGTGATCTCAAATTGTGACCTAAGCCATCGACTAGTTTACAGATTAAGTATATACTTACATCACTTTACGTAATGATATATATATATTTTATCATCATTATCATCATCAGCCTGTATCACTCCACTGCTAGATGTAGGCGTCCCCCAAGGCACGCCACTTAACGGAATCTTTCGCCGCCCTCATCCAAATCCCACCAATAAATACAATCACAAAAATTTTGTTAGGTATCTACTCACATATATTCTACCTACAAGGAGGCGTGCAAATCTTTACTTACATAATACTTATTACTTACATATCCACATGTAATTGTTACCCTGTCGGTGACCGCGTTGCTCTATGTTGTTACCATAAAAAATCAATATTAGTTAACTTGTGTTGTACTCAAGATACTCTTTTTTACTATAAAATCTATAACCCAGTAGCTATTTCGTCAGTTTTAATTTTAATTTCGGACCTGCAATACTTTCATCAGGAAGCTTATTATTATGTAAAAAAGTAAAGTAAAGTATCATCACGACCGTTTCCCTTTCGGGGTGGTCAGAAACCACGCTTATACATAAGCGGATTCACATTTAGCCAACTTTACTATAGGCCAATCATGACAAGTGGCAAGCTCGTCGATGTCTCCAGCGTACCAAACTCGAGAAATATTACAAATAAATTAAATATTAATTAAATGTATTTATTTATATGAATAAATGTTTTTGTGTCCCGACCAGGAATCGAACCCGGTACCCCGAGTCTAAATCCACGGACTTAACCGCTAGACCACGAAGGCAGTATTATTATGTAGTTATGACCATATGAAATATATTTTTCTTACTTATGTTTATATAGCAGGGGGGCTGGTATAATAGATTAAAAAAAAATGCTTCTATTTGTAGAGGTATGACGTCACATCGCTTTCTAAAGTGTTTTGGGTGAATATGTATGAAAACTCATAAATTTCTAATGTACATACACGGTAGCTCCAATATTTTTAGTGCTTTGAGATAGGTACGTCTTTTTAGGCAGACTAGCCAAATTCCCACCAATAGTCTTATAAAAATGAACAAGATAATGTTTATTGCAGTCTCCAAATGATGAAACATCACCCCAAGATTCCATAAGCCGCGTTCGAATGAGCTCTTACGACAAAAATTCACCGTTCTTTGAAATTGACATGAAAGATTTAAACCCATTTGGAACATTACGCATTCGATTAATACGAACTTATCAAAGAGAATGTACTACTGATACAGGTAAATATAAGATCTATGTACTTAAAAAAAATTACGTCTATATTTCTGAACTCTAAATCTTATTATGAATATAATAATATCCCACTGCAAATGTGAGTGTGTTTCTACCCTAACACCAACTGCAGTGGGCTTTTTTCACGGTGTTTCCCTTCACTTGATTCTAAGTTACTTAGGTATATCGTAGCCAAAGATTCTAGCCGGCATTGGGATTGGAACCTTAGCATTTTAGGTGAATCTTATACTATTCGTGGCTTTTTTTACTAACAAGATGAAAATCCTAATTATAAACTCAACCAGAATAGAGTAGGTAATAATGAAATACCCTAGTGAATAGTAATAATTACTAATATCAGAAGTGGTCATGTAAACTAAGCTAAGCCTTTTGATGTTATAATATTCTTATAATGACATTTGTAAATATTAATAATACAGATGAGAACCCCGCAAATCCAGCTGGAGATGGGCAACCTAGCGAAGCAACAGATACAGGCGAGCCTGAATCATCCAGGTACCATTACCCAGACCTAACCACTGGCGGCGACAGTGGGGGGTGAGATATAGTTTACTTATTATAAGATAGAATTTATAATATATCTACAGTTCTTTAAATTAGTCCCAAAAGTTTTAATAAAATGTCTACTAGCATTGGGTACTGTCCTAGGCATTGTACAGTAAAGTACTTTGTGCAATAAAGTATTGAAATAAATAGAGAAGTAAAAATCTTAATTTGAAGGCGGTGATAAGTTAGATCAAAATATTATTATCACAGCTACTTTAACATAAATAATTGATAGGCTCCAGACTTATCCACAACTATTTCACCACTTTTTGGTCAACTTCCACAACTACTGTCTTAGATTATACACTAACTTTAAATCTTAAAAAAATACCTAATGTAAATAAAACACATTACAAAGTTGTCCCAAAACTTTGATTTGTTTTTATTTTATTATATTTTGTTTTTTTCAAGTGTTAACAACGATGTAGATGTACCAGTTTTAGAAGTAGATCCGGATTCTTCTGAAGAATGTCCGCTTACAGAATGGGAAGACTGGCTTCCTTGTAGCGGTAAATGTATCGACAATAAGATGGAGGGATACCAAACTCGCGTTAGATATCATTTGGTGAACGGAGTTCCTGTTGAGAAATACGATGCTCATGTATGGAATACTTTTTTTTTGCATTATCTTCGGCAGTCCATAACATACTACAGCAAAGGGCTCTCCTACATTAAAAAAAAAATAGTTCACTATGATGAAAAGCTTTAGTTATTTTTTCTATATTATTGTCTCTTTATTTAAACGTAACATTTTAACAGTCGAATCATGAGAGCGCTTAAAAAACTAACCAGCTATTAGTAGTCCGTATCGCAAATTTATAAAAAATCTGTTGTTCATGTATTTTCAGGCACGTCCGGGTCACAATAAAGAAGTACCTAAAATGTGCAAAAATAAATATATAGATTTTGAATTCAGAGAATGTGTTGAAGAATGTTTAGAAAGCAATGACAATATTAAGCGTAAGTTTTATAACAAATTTACAAGTTGCACCACAATAGGTAAAAGTATTCAGTATTCAGAAAAATATAACTCTTTGTCTTTTGTTGCAGCTTCGCGCCAGCAAAATGTTCAGATATCTCCTGGTCAGCCTTGGAAATCTAAAAAGAGAACAATACCACAAAATTCTTAGTTCACCATCTTAGCGTCTTTTCTAAATCTAATAACATATAATTTATCCATAAGCACTTACTAGATTTAATAAATAAACTATTATTCATTCAATTTCAATCATTCATTTGTAATCAAACATACCTGCTCTATTCTCACATCCTATCCATTCCACTCGCTTTCTCGTTTCTCTAATCCTTAAACCTCCAGTCCTTATTTTTTGAGTTAAGTTTTTTACCAGCCCGTAACTTATGAAAATAGGTGCAATTTTTCTTTTGGACAGAAGCTGGGTATTCGGCACCAAATCACACGAGATTACCAACAGCGTAAAAAAATCTCTTATATCTTTAGCTTTTCTATCGTATTTACGGTGTTTCTCGTGTGAATGGGTTTGGGAGGTGCTTTCCCAGGTACAGGTTTCGTACGAGCTTGCGTCAGCATTAACAAAACGAACATTAAAAAACGCTTTCCTCGTTGTTCCCATACACAGTGAACCATCAAGTCTCCCACAAGTGTGTACGAATACTAACTAAAAGTAGGATATAATACTATAACTTAGTGCTAGATTTTGCAATGCATAGGGAACACACACACAGACATTCACCTTTTTATTTATTTATTTATTTATAAACTCTTTATTGCACAAAAAAACTTAAAAGTAATGTACAAGGGCGAACTTAATGCCTTTCGGCATTTTATAACAGCTAACCTTTGGGAGTGTGGTAGAGGATTTGCGGGGTGCATTATTATAAATATACAATTTACATACAATACATAATAATCGTTACATACTACTACTTAAATACATAAATATATATATATATATACACAAATACGAAACTAAGTACGTATATAGTACTGTTTACACACAATAAAAATAGTATGATAGATATAGGTACTAGGAAGATCTATGTTGTTTGTTAAGAAAGTGAGCGATAAGTAGATTTTTAAATATATTAATAGACGGCGCCATTAATAGACCTTTATATATATAGATGTTATTTATGTCAAAACCTGTAACGTAGATGCGATCATATTAATAATACAAATTGCTAGGTTTATTTGTGTTTGCATTTGATAATCTATCCCTTTAACCTGCTTTAATTATATCAATTTAAGGAGCCCATTTATCCTAATTGTGATAATATACTAGCACTTAGTAAGACAGTTCACTTCCTACACTTATACATACCATACCTATGTAACAATACATTACTCTTCATATTAAGTTACCACTGTGTTATCGTATATGTAGTATATATACTTCGTGTAGTTCTTGTAATAGAATAACAACGTAATTATCTAATAAAAATGCTTCGGAATAATATAATTGTTATAGTGGTGTGTTTTCTGGTTCAATTTCCTTTATCACATTGTCAATGTGATCGCCGGCCATTGGGGACTAAAGCAGCACCTTTGCCTCCTGACGATCGGTTCCAAATAATAATTAATGGTATTATTGATGATCGATACATACCTGACCAAAAATATACAGGTAAGGTATACATTCAATTATTGTATAGAGTAATATGTAAATGTGTGATTATAATTTCAAAAACATATTTTAATATAATATAATCTAATCTTTAAGTAAAAAATATCCTCTAGATACGATAGTTCAGGGATAGTCCCAAGGAGACAACAACATTTTCCTTCTGTATAGCGAGGTTAATGCGTTGGCAGAAATAATTGCCAGCTCTCCTGTCTCCAGACTTTTCCTTAAGCCGTTTGGACAACTCCTTGGTACCGAGGTTTGCGTATTTGCGCAGCTTGAGGTTCTCAGCAGAAACCGCCGCACTTCCCGCGCTTGACTAGATCGCCTCAATGTGTGATAGGGTTGTAAGGATGAAGTGCGGCCAGCATTTCTAGCGCAAGAAAGCCCATGGTGTCCGAGATGTTCCACGGTCTCTCCACATTGACACTAATGCAGGTGGACACTTGACAGTCAGGCTCCGAGACAAAGGCACACAAGGAGTTTACCAACCGATGCTGAGGGAAAAGCCTGCAACCAGAGACCTGACTCCCTAGTGGAAATAAAGTGGAGTCGAAGATAAAATATCTTCAAGAAACATAAAAGGACCAGTTTGCAGAGCGGCTCGTCCCGCAGTCGTTGAAATTATGCTAAAAATGGAACCGAATATAGTGTTAAATTCTTGCATCATCCTTCCTAATACGATTTCTTTTATTTCACCTATAACTTGTTCCCCAAGCTTGTCAAGTGTAGAAATCTTTATTTGGATCATAACTATGTACAGGTTAAATTGTTTATTATATGTATACTGGAACTAAAATCGGCTCTGGGTTCATTATATTGCTGTCCTATATTACTTTACTTATATTTTTAATCAGCAAGGTTGCAAGAATACTAAGGAAAAAATTAAACAAGATACAAAATCTCTGAATACTAATAAAATATATTATTTTGTTTTGACGCAGTAACCCTACTATCAACTGACTACGAGACAAAGTTTATAGCTTTCATGATATCAGCAATGGAAGATACTAAGGAAAACTTAATAAATTCTCGAAGACCTATAGCACTGGAGGCTGGTTACATATTTCCTGATACAGATGATGGAATGATCAGCGCCACTTGCAACAATACTGTCATTCAAAGCAACATTATGCCCAAAACATCTGTAGAGGTACCTAAAATGTTTTAATAGCTTTCTAAAATATCTGTTAAAAATGTATTACTTAAAGATTAAAAATTAATTACAGTTAAAAAATTAATAAATATATAGGGTGTCCCAATAAGAGCGCTGGATGTGATTTTTTAAAGAAAAAAATACGTGATTTCTTGCACCAAATGAACCTTGTACGCGTGCAAATGCAGATCATTTACCAAAATTCGTTGCATAATGCTTCTGGATAAGTTTAATTCTTGGCCATAATGCCGAATGGAAGTTCCTGGATTCTCTGCCACAGATTCTCTTACTGTGGCTATATCGAGTGACTGACAAGAACGATGACGAACAATGATCTTCTGATTCATCAGCGTAAATTTGGTCTCAAATTTTGTAATTAAAGGCCTCACTGTCGATTCATTAGGCGCATTATTGCGACCGAAAACTTGACGTCATTGGCGAACTGTTTTCGCAAAATATTCACTTTTTTCTAATGTGTTTTTACAATAATTCAGCGTAAAGTTATCAGCCAAATCTCAACAGCCAATTATAACTGACTGATTTAAAAACGACTTTATTTTTGTAGGTAAGTTTGTAAGTTTCGGTAGATATGTTTGTAAATAGTATTATTATGCCAAAAAAACATATGTGGTAGTATAAAAATTTCGTTAAAAACAAATATAAGTTTTCTTTTTGAAAAAAAAAATCCTCGTCAACCCGTCTAGCCAGCATGGCGAGTGTAGGCCAAATTATACAGAAATATGTTGTGAACGGCTTATCTCCAAATAATGGAGGTCTAGGAGGTTCTTGGGGCTGTGATAATGCGATAATTGGAAAATTTTAAAAACTAGACTAGTACTCTAAACCTCTTAGTAAATCAAATTTGGTTAGCACAGGAGGTGATGAATACACAGTATTTTGTTTTAAATCGGTCAGTAGTAATTGGCTTTAGGACAGTTGAGAATTGACTAGGAGCGATTAATTAGTTTTAACATTGTAGTTGAGTATTCAAAATCAAGAATGATTAAACACGTAGGAATTGAATTAGTTAAATTGTTATATTTTAAAATAATAAAATTTATAGATTGTTTTTTCTTATATTAGTTAGTTTAGTATTATTATAAATAGTGCTAAAACTAATCAAATCAAAGACAAAGCAGAATGAGGGGAGATATAATTGAGACATTTAAAATTCTAACAGGACGGTATAACTGCCCTCACCTAGCCAAAATGTTCAAGTTTAACACAACCGCCTCCGTGGTCTAGTGGTAACAAACGTTGCCGAACTCGGGAGGTCGTGGGTTCGATTCCCACCGGGGGCAAATTGTACATTGTATAATTTGTCTCGGTCTGGGTGTTTATATGTATAATATGTATATATTTACAAAAAAAAAAGTATATTATGTAGTTTATCAACCATCTAGTTTCCGTAACACAAGCCTCGTAGCTTAGCACGGAAACTAGATGGCGCTGTGTGACCTGTCTGGAAATATTTATTTATTTATATTTTATTTATTTATTTAATGATATCACGGAATGAAATTGATGAGAAAATCCAGTAATGCAAATGTAAAATATTACTTTATGAATAACAGAGTTGTAAATATTTATAACAAAATACCAGAAGACACATTGAAGTCCCCAAGTGTCACCACTTTTAAAAACAAACTGGACAAGTGGCTAGTGACAATTGACATAGACTATGGTGATAACTGACTATTTTATGAACTTTACACTAGTGCTTGATATAGGCATATCAGCAATGCGCTGCTCGCCTTTTAATCAATAATAATAATAATAAAAATATATTTAGTAATATTTTCATTAACAATTAGGTGGAATGGATAGCACCTCCAAAAGATAACGGATGTGTAACAATATATGCGGCCCTGGCAGTAAGAGTTGATGTATGGTACAACAATGAAGGACCTCTAATTAAGAAAGTTTGTGAAGATAGAAGACAAAAAGATGATATGCAACCTCCATTGAATAACTATTGCACTGTTTGTGACGAGGCTAGATATCTGGTAAGACCTATGTATAGGGTTGAGATCAAGAAAACATTATTTAGCTTACTAAAGCTTTTCCATGCAACAGTAATATTAAATATTAGTTTTAGCCAAATCAACATAATATATGATACGATTATTTTTCACCATGAAAGCAAACGAGTGTTGTGAGAACTTCTAGCCACGACTCAGACTTAGCTGTAAAGGCAAACAGGGCCAAAAGTGAAGTGAGACAGTTATACGATTTTAGGCCGTAGGCGAGGTCTCCTTGGAAGGCCCCACGGTCAGTCGGGCATATAGACAATGCAATTTGGGCTCTTCAGGCTTTGGTTATATCATTGATTAGCAATCAAAATCATTACGAAAATCTACTACTAATTAATTTAGGTAAATTAATTATATACTACCCGTCGGAAATATCTACCTCGAAAGAATGCGGCGCTATACGTCTCGTTCTACGTTCGTTGCGGTCATCAAGAAATATAACTACTTTAAAAACAATATACCATTTTTTAAATCCATAGTGATCATTTAGTACCTATTAAGTGTTATAACTAGTCTAACAAACTGTTTATTATAATAGCATTAATAATTTTGTTGTAATTTTTAGTAAGGACAATATGCGACGTAGTTTAAAGATAGACTCTATTATGGGACGTTTTATGATTCAGGTAGTCAGGGAAGTGTATCAGGATCGTGAATAGTCACGTAAATATGATTTTTAAGCATATCTAGGCACATTGAAAGAATGCGGCGCAAATAGAAATAAAGAAAATTAAACATATAATTCATTTATTTTTAAATCCTGTGTTTATTTTGCACCTACTAAATATTATAATTTGTCTAACAAATTCACCAGGTTTATTATAATAGTATAAATAATAAAAGTTTAAATGTTTTAGTAAGGACAATATGCGACGACTTTTCAAAATAGACGCTATTATGGGATGTTTTATAATTAAGGAAGCTAGGGAAGTGTATCAGGTTCGTGCGATGTAACGTAATTTTTGTCCAGCATATGCGTCTCAGATTGCCTTTGTCGTTATCAATGCGATTTGTGATGCGGGAAATGCATCCTTTCAATATGCCTAGGTATTTCCGACGGGTAATATTATATGAGGCAACGTCCAAGCACGCTTCCTAGAGCTCAGCCTAAGAGAAGTGCTTACAGATGCTAACAAATGTTTAACCACTGGCATTTGGTAATTTGTTTCAAAAACTATCTGCAATTAATAGTACTAATAGACAGCTAAAATAAAATAATATGCATGCAACCTCAAAAACAATAATCATAAAATAAGGTATAATAATCTAGTTTTAAAGATCAGTGTGTACATTTTCCAGTTAACTTTTGAAGGTCGGTGGTCATACAACACACATCCAACAGCATTCCCTAATCTTCATGAGTTAGCGCGTTTCAGTGATTTAGTAGGAGCATCTCATGCAAACCACTTTGAACTATTTAAGTTTAACAAAGAAGCTTCTGAGGGTCTCAAAATGCTCGCTGAACAAGGAAACACTACTAAACTAGAGATGGAAATTCAAGAACAGGTAAGCCAGTATATATTATAACAGCAAAATACTGTATTATATATTAATTGATAGAATAAATGCATTAATAATAAATCAATAAGAAATTCTTTTCCTTATAAACAAATATAAAACAGTTTGGTAATTATGGTTGAACCATAACATCTAGATTTATGCGTGTGTGATTATTGTCAATAAATTTGTACCTTAACAACTACTTAATATATGATCGGAAAATCGTAGCTGTAAATAGGCCGTGTCAACTAAATAAAATATCTTAATACTATGTAGTTCGTGGCTGTAAACGTGCCGTGTCAACTTATAATGTAAATAATAATAATTTGTTAATTAAACATATATTTGTGGCTGTAAAAGGTCCGTGTCATTTTAAAATCTAAATAACATTAATAAATAAATAATATAGTATAGATATAAGTAAGATGATATTTATTGCAAGAAAATAGTTATTATGACCAGTAATGCTTTTGAAGCTGAAGCCATTTTATATTTAGTCAACTTTACCAGCCCATCATAACACGTAGCTATTCGTGAAAACAGGTAAATTATGTTGTAGATATAACTTAAACTCTCCAAATATTGTCCTAAAGGTTCGCTGTCAAGAATGTCTAGCAGCATGGGGGGTAACTACATCGCCGTAGTTAATGGTAGATTATTTGTAGTTTCTACGCTGCTTAGAAGCTCTTTATCCTAAATGTGAAAACTGCTAATTATCTTTATTGTACTTTAAACATAAACACACAAATGTATCATAGCTGTAAGTTGAATAAATATAAACACGTAAATAAATAAATAAAGTTTTAAAATAATAAATATGAATTAAGTATTACTTTCAGAAAATTTTGTGTTTTAGTATAAAACAGGAGTTCGTACAATAATAAAAGCTAAAGGACAACGAGATCCCACTTTACCTACATATGCCATAGTACGTGTAAATCGTAACTATCATAGAGTATCTATTGTCACTGCCATCTTACCATCACCTGATTGGTTTCTCGGAGTCGCTAACTTGGAACTTTGTGATGTAAATAACAAGTGGACATCTAATATTACATTGAATGTTTATCCTTTGGATGCTGGAACCGATAGTGGAAAAGATTTTGAGGTGAGAATATAACAAGTTCTAGTATTGTTTTTTCATGGCACCAATCATTTTATCGTAAATCCAAAATATTAAGTGGGTCAAACAGAATAACAGAAGTGATCAGTCCATAAGCAAACGTGGTATTTGCTAAAGACTAGTATTTGAAAACGCCTTAAATAAATTTCCTAAATTTATACCTAAAATTAATTTTAGTCACCCAATGATGAGACGTCTCCAGCTCAACCAATAGGCAGTGCAATATTTATAAACCCAGAAACAGGTGAAAAAACACTAAAAGTCAAACATTTTGCAAGACTGAAATTGGACTTGGTGAGGACTTACGAACAAACGAATTGCACAGACTTGAATTTGAAAAATGGTAATGTGTAACTCTTACATGAAATTGATAAAGAACCTTAATGAATTGCTATAATAATAACTGTATTAAATATTTCAGCTGAAAATGAAATAAAAGAAAATGATAATTTGGACACATCAGAGGAAGAAATAGATACTATAAGGTAAGATTGTGTTTGAAAACTATGCATACTAAAGTAATATAACTATTACAATTAAGTGAAACATAAAATTGCATGTTGTTTGTTTTTGTTAATGACCTTTAATTAAGAAGCACAAAGTTTTAGGTTAATCATGAACTTCGTCAACCCTTAACAACGCTCTGTTCAGCAAGAGTCAATATAAATAAACCATAATACACCACGATGTTAGTGAATACGCTGCTACACTAATAATAATAGTTTATTGTAAGCTCAGCAAAGCTTACGCTGGTTACTTCCTTATTACTCCCTATTATTGACTATAGAGATATCTGCAAAACGATACAGCTACTGAATAAACTCGATCGTTTTCTCAACTTATGCATTCGCTATGTATTTGACTTGCGTAAGTATCATCATGTCTCTCAATTTCGCATTTAATTAAAGTAGCTTAATATCCGTTTTCGCAGTACACATACTAACTAACCTTTTTATACGGCATTCTGAATAATCCCAAAATGCCCGTTATCTAAGTGATCGTTTCGAGTACTCGCACTCCCGCTCCCTTCACTCTACTCACAACAATCAAGTCTCAATTCCTCTTCACTCTTCCAGCAGATATTCAGATTCTCTTACTGTTTCAGCAGCTCACCAATGGAACAGGCTACCCTTGTCAATTAGAAAGGTTCCGTCTTTAAATATATTCAAACATTTATTAATTACAAACTTTATCAAAAAACAAAATGACATTCAATTTCCACATCTTAACATAGATAATTATTATATTAGTATTTATTTAATTTAAGTATTTGTTATATCGTATATGGTATATTTATGATTGATTTGAACAATTATTATTATTCTTATTTCTTACTCTGCACCTATTATAACAATTTCTCACTCTCCCAAAGTTCAGCTAGTAGAGAATATCATACGGTATTATGCTCGCCTTTGTACATTATTTTATATTTTGTGTGCAATAAAGAATTATATTATTAAAATTATTATTGTTATTAACATAAAAGCTTCTAATAATGTTTCGGTTTCAGTGAAAAGTCACCTCAAACTCCAGTAAAATATAATCCATCATCTTCACACGATTGTCCGCTGTCAGAATGGGAGGAATGGCTGCCATGCACCGGTGATTGTAGCAATGGCAAACTTCAAGGATTTCAAACACGAGTGAGGTATCATTTAGTGGACGGTATACCGGTGGACAAATACGATGAACATGTAAGAACACCAATACATTTATTTCCTTTCAAACATTAAATGTTGCTAAACATTTCTGCGGGTCGTTTGCAGATAGATTTAAAATTACCTAGTTGATAAATTTGTACAATAATTTGCGTTTTAAATTATGTCCTTCATCATGGTATACTGATGACCTTATTTATAACTGTATTTTTTCCCCAGACCCAATTTCGCACAAACAAAGATGCTCCACAGAGCTGTAGACATAAATATTCTGACAGTGAGACTCGGGAATGCGAAGAAGATTGCGAATCTACGACAGGTATTTTTAAAATATTTTAATTTATTTTATATAATAAATACTTGATATTCTTTTTTTTTTCATTTCAGCGCTTCCATGGCAAGGTTCGGGGCAAAGTTAAAAAACAATAGCTACCTACTATCGACTTTAGTACAATAGTAGTTTTATATAATTAATGTTCACGATAAATAAACGTAGTTTCTTTCTATTTGTTGTTTTTTTTATTTAAGTGTATTTAAAGGACATTATAGAGAAGACAAATTTCTAAGCATTCCATGGATTCACCGTGCGGGTGCCGGGTCCATCGTGTGTGGGTAAGAGATGAGAAGAATGGTGTCTCGGGCTTGCGACCGACAATTGGCTGGTTTAAGAAAAGGAGGCCTCCTTTTTTTCTATTGCGCGATATTACGCTCACCATCCACCATTCTACTTCTCTCCCTACCCAACCAAATACTGTATGATTCCGTTAATGCCGTCTTGGAAGCTCGTTCCATAAATGTATTGACGGCAGACCTGCTTAGGCCCAATTCTTTCAGTAAGTGATGCAAAGATTTTGCTGGAACTCCTCTTGCACCAACTTCCACTGCGTAAAGCTGAGTCTTGAACCCGTTCCTGATCATTTCTTCTGTGAGATCATAATATTTATTCGACTTCATGTTGTGGTCTTTTAAGGATAACTTTTTTCAAGTTCCGAAACTAAGATGTCTGGCCTATAGGCTGATACAGCTAGTTTATCTGGGATCCTATAATGGTGTTCAAATGTATCCATGAGAATTTTCCAGTCTGATGCGGCGCCAAGGATCGAGGTGGGCTTGCATTTAGTTTTCGTGCTTTGCCCTTCCTTTACAAATGTGGTCAAAGTTTTATTTGTAGTCAGTCCCTTTCTGGCTCTTGCAATAGAAAGACTTACTGCTTCACGGATAACACCTAGGACTTTGTCATGTCGGCGTGAGTAATAGCCCTTTTCTAGGAGAGTAACGCACCCTACAAGTGTGTCTAGCAGTTCCTATGGCAGCACTACACAATGTACAGTTCTTTTCCGTAGCTTTTCCCCACCTTACCAGATTACTCTGGTCCGGGAGGGACATTTGAAAAGCGTTTAGGTAGAACTTTAGCAACGCAGAATACATCAGCCCTAAACACGTAATATATTTACATAATATATGTTCATAACCAAGTTGGGGATCATCAAATTCCAAGTGTTGCAGATTTTGACCCATATACTCGTATAGAGTAAAATTTATCGTTTTCCATAATTATTTACAACGTAGCACATTATTAAACAAAATAACACCACTTTTGATTAACAATATCCACAGTAAATTAATTTACAAAACGAAAAACTTAAAATGTCCGTGCAAAATGGCGCGAAGAACTCCTCTTGTTTTATTTATAAGGATTAGTATTATCATCAATATCCTCATGGCTTTTGTCGCCACTCTCTCTGCTCACTGCATGAAAAAACACCTAACTTTATTTTAGGTTTAAGCAAAATCTAAATATAGCTTTTTAAAAAACTGGGTATACAGTAAATATATAATTTAAACTGTAATTATTGTTTGCATTATTAATTAAAACAGCCTTGAACCATTAAGCTTTAGATAAATTATCTCTGAAGAACTTAGTACTAGCTCACATTACATCTGAGACACACGCTTGCTATCATGTGCTAATATTATTACTGAAGTTCTTAGAAGTAAATATTATAATCACACGTCAAGAACAATTCAAGTTCCAAATAATTAAATGCAATAAAAATATTTCAAAATGAATATATTAAATTGTGGTGTTTTGTTTATTGTATTAATTTCAAAAGAAGTATTTGGTAATGAACTTTGTGTACGTGCACCACTTGGTACGAAGGCTGCTCCTTTACCACCTGATGACAGATTTGAACTTATAGTAGAAGGCATTATTGACGATCGGTATATACCTTCAGAGACTTACACAGGTGAGATTCTTACATGCTATCAATAATTATGCATTTGTTTTACATAAGTCAGTAGTTCTAGCACGCACGTTATCAAATCGAGAACCATGAGTTTAAGGTTTTTAGACAGCACTATGATGTGCGACTTAAAAACAGAACTACAAATTGACAGCTCGGATGTAAAACTTTACGTAACAGAGTTTTTGCGTGCTAGAACGAACGAGAAAGTTTTACATAATTCAATTAATAAAATTAATAATAAATGTATAATATAATAATAAATATCAATACTATTTGGGCTAAAGG
The DNA here is from genome assembly GCA_910589645.1 of Tinea semifulvella. Taxonomy (NCBI): domain Eukaryota; kingdom Metazoa; phylum Arthropoda; class Insecta; order Lepidoptera; family Tineidae; genus Tinea; species Tinea semifulvella. Next base: position 7,102,847 of record OU342595.1, on the reverse strand, counting down.
ATCAGCATTGCCATTTAACGTGGCAATGCTGCCAGTATCCTTGGCACTTTGCCCATTGGCAGCGATTTGGGGCAATTTTTTTATTTATTTTGTTTTCTTTATTTTAGTTTTTAGTTTTTATTTTATTTATTAAGTAGGTTTATTTTTATTAATAGTAATTTATATTTTAAAATGTATGTTTTTAGTTTAATTACTAATTTAGTTTTTTTTAAATCATTTGAATAATTAATAAAGCATTAAACACTTAACCTGTATAAAACTGCACGAAATCAATAATCCTAGATTTAAAAGTTTACATTAGCATGGAAAAAAACACATTGATGTTGTTTATGCAACTTATCAAATACTACATCATCTATTTTACGATTGTATAAAAACTATTTTTTGTTTGACTTTAGTAAGACTATCTTCAACCGACATGACATCAACGTTTATAGCCTTCACAATATCAATACTCGCCGATACTGAGGAAAACATTTTAAATCCGAGAAGACGTATTTTATTACAACCAGGGCAGATAACTCCGTCACCTAAGAACGATGATGCTAGAGTGAGCGAAATCTGTGCCAACACATTGATGCAAAGCAACGTAATGCCAAAACATGCAGTAGAGGTAATTTATTATTAAAATACAAATAATATTAGAATAACGAAAAAACTGCATTAATCGGTGAGTTGATGTACCTAAGTAAACACGAGAAATAAACTTTAAATGATGACCGCTTGTTACTTATTGTAACGAGTTGTAATTTGCATGTACTTATGTCGTAATTTTATGCAGATTACAATAATGCATTCGAACTTTAGTGACGAGAAAAGAATCAATAAAACCAACTTATATGTGATAATTAGTGGCTTTAAGCACATAAAACGAATTTAGATATAAAATATTAACACTATTTTTACAAAATTATAATTAACAGTCAAATGTCACTATTGACATTTTCTAATGATTTTAATAAGAAGTAAATTATAAAGAAATAAATAAATAACATAAAACTCTATCGATACAATTCCAACATTTAGGTTAAGAATATCAAAAAATACCACACATAATTATATAAACACACCCGCCTAGTCACAATTTGCTCGTAGTTAGGGAAAACAGAAAAATAATTTTCACAGAGTAAAGTACAACAAGTAATAGGTTTAAGAGTCCTATTGGTCACAACATATGACTTTTCGAAAAAAAACAGTCACTTAATAAAGTTACCATACCGTTTGGGAGTTATAAGCAATGTCTACACTTTCACCATGTCTACATTTACCCCAACTTATCTTAGTCATAATAACAGCCATAGAAACCTCATCAAATTACCAACTAATTATTTTAATCATACGCTTTATGCCATCATCCGTCTGTGTCACATTATTAGATACATACGGGCTCACCATCATCGCATCTTCTACTTCGTTCAACCCTACCAGCGACCTTTTTTCTGTTTACGTCCTTCATTCCATTCACGATGAATATTGGGTTTGTAGGTCCTGCATATTCGTATTAAAATTAATTTCCATATCAAAATTTTAATAAAGTATTTTGTACCTTTAGGTGGAGTGGAAGGCACCACCAAAATACAATGGTTGTGTGACAATCTACGCCGTAGTTGCAGTAAAAATAGATATTTGGTATAAAAATGAGGGACCATTGATTAAGAAAATTTGCGAAGATCAGCGACAGAAGGAAGACATGCAACCTTCACTGAATAACGATTGCAATATCTGCGAAGAAGCGAGATATTTGGTTTGTAGTCTATTGTTCTTAATTTTGAACTGATGTTAAATTTGTTGTGGATAAAACAAAAACAAGCAGAGATATAGCAGCATTGTTAAAATTCTTTTCAGAGCCAGAACTCATATTATTTGACTTTTCTCTTTTAAAATTGACGAGGTTGCCTCTTTCTTATCATAAACTTAGCTAAAGTTATAATTCGTCTTTAACAAGATATTTTAAGCACACTGGCAAGCACTGTATTGCTACATTATTTGAAGTAGAATAGGATGGGTAGGTACATTGAAACGGATGTTATAACTGATGAATTATTACAAATATTAACCATAAAGCTTGCTTTTCAATAGATAATCTACGGCTAGGAACAAATTAAATGTGATCTGCTTAGATTTGTTAATGGTCACAGTGAAATGTCGAATAAATGCAGATTATTTAAACATTTATGTTGCAATTTCAGAGATTTCTCTATTTTAGAAAGCAGAACTATTTATTTTGTTTATAGTTAACCTTTGAGGGCACCTGGAATTACAATACGCATTCAGATGCGTTCCCAATAAACCATGACTCAGCTCATTTCAGCGACTTGGTAGGTGCATCCCATAGCAACCGTTATGACTTGTGGAAATTTAATAAAGAAGCTTCTAGAGGCCTTAAAATGCTGGTAGAACAAGGTAACACTACTGAACTGGAAATCGAAATACAAAAACAGGTAATGACAAACATAATTTTAATAATAATATCAATTAACATCAATGACATTCCAATAATATCCTTGAGTAACATAGGTACTTTACTGTACTTTTTTCTTTAATACCACCGTAAGTATTGGTAATGATTGTAGACTTGAACGTAAAGGTTAGATTCCTGGTTAAAAACACTTTCACAACCATTTTATAATATTGATTTGTGATATTTCTTTAATGCACCAGAGACATCGATGAGCTTGCTACGTGTCATTATAAGCCAAGTAAAGTTAACTAATAGTGAAAGTGGTTCCATTTTATTATTTGTTTGTGTTAATACTATTTATTTTGATAATATACCGAAAATTAAGAAGGAAGGCGTGCAACTGACTTAAGGCTAATTGACGTCGGTCGCAACCTATCTGCCTATGTTGATGACCAAATGCTTATTATTCACACTTTACTTGAAGTTATTCCACAACGACGTTTATTTATTTATTTATAACCAACAATGGTAACATCACACACTTATTTGTACTTAACACTAAATCAGAAGTTAGATGCTGCACCTATTTTATAGGCGACCTCCAAAATACCACCTACCGCCTATAAAAAATAATATTTTTTTTAAAAACACATAAAATTGAATTTTTTGCCGTAATTTTGCCGGTTATTAACCAAATTATTTCATCGGATTACAGCCTGTACAAAGTCATCTGCTGATAATAGCCCTTCTGATACATATTTCTGGAGAAGTATGTAAGTAGGTCAAACCTACTTACGACAGTCCAGCCTCCGTCACCTTAACGGCACCCGAACGGAGTTGCAGCAAATCTATGACAAATGAAGTAAAATGTGTGACAGATTATTCTTTTTTTTTTAGTATCAAACTACTCCGTTGGGTATTCGGACAGTCATCAAAGCCGAGGGAATGACAAACCCGAACATACCATCCCACGCCATATTTCGAGTAAACCGTGATTTTCATAGAATTTCAATAGTCACTGCTATCCTGCCGTCACCTGATTGGTTCCTTGGCGTTGCACATTTGGAACTCTGTGACGTCAATAAGAACGAATGGGCTGATAATATCTTATTGAATTTGTACCCATTAGACGCTGGTACTGACAGTGGCAAAACTTTTGAAGTAAGTAAAGTTAGTAAGTGGTAAGACACAGTTCGTAGACCAATTACCAAAATCACTTTAAAAGTAATAATAATAATTATTATTTTTATTAACCAAAATAAAGAGTACAATATAAAAGTCCGAGTGTAATTTTGAAAAATGTAGTCATAAATAAAACTGTTATTTCAGACATATTTTATATATCCCCTGCATGTATAGGAAAGTAAAAACATATATTCGGAGGATAAGCAGAATTACTATGAGGCAATTCATTTATTACGTTAGACAATTTGGGGGAGGAAGGGGATCGACCATGTCTTATTTTTTCTTACAAAGGGGTGAGAGGAAGTCTCGTAAGATTACAAAAATGCTTAAAATTAAAATTATTCCAGAGGCAGATCCACTTTCCAAGTGTGTTTTGAGCCCCTGGGCTGATCAAATTCTTTAAGATTACATACATACATTAGATAATATGATTTTAATGACAAATAAAACAATAAAACAATGTAGATATTATTTTTTCCTATTATAGATTCTTACGTAATAAATATTAAACAGGAATTCTTACATAGGGAGGAGGTCAAAAACAATCACAATATATCGTCTTACGTAATAAATGAATGCCCCTATGTTTTGGCAATGTACAAGTATACTAGTCCTAACTATTTAATTTAAAAACTATATTATTTCAGTCACCGAACGATGAGACATCACCACCCCAGCCAATAAGCAGTGCTAAAATTAATAATGCAATAAAAAGGCCGTACGCAAAACTCATTATAAAACTAGTACGCACATACGAACAATTAGATTGTATCAATTCTAACAACGGTAATTATTATTTAAATACAGTGTAAACTCTATATAACGACACTGAAGGGACTGTGCATTTTATGGCGTTATAGAGAGTTGTTGTTAAATGGAGAGAAGAAAAATTAGAAAGACAAGCTAAACCAACCAAAGCCAATTGATTTCGATTAGGGAGTTTGTCGTTAAATCGAGTGACGTTACACGGAGTTTACACGGGATAAAAACATAATTAAATACTGATAGTAATAGAAATTCAACAAATATAGAAAGTATTTTTATAATTTTTTTTTGTTAAGTGAGTAAATTTTTTTACGCCATCTACTCATTCTTTGTTCATCTTGTCGAAGAAGAAAACACGTTTTACACTTCCGTAGCACGCAGCAGCCCAATTCTACTAGATACTGCCTCTGTGGTCTAGCGATTAAGTCCGTGGATTTAGACTCGGAGGTTTACGATTCCTGGTCGTGTCCCGAATATTTATTAATTTAAATAAATACATTTAATTAATATTTAATTTATTTGATATTTCTCGAGTTTGGTACGCTAGGGACTTCGACGACCTTGCTACTTGTCATGATGGGCCTATAGTATAGTTGGCTTGATGTGAATCCGCTTTATTAAAAAAATTAAGTGGTTTTTGACTACCCCGGTAGGAATACGCGAGGTTCCATACCTAACCGACATTAGTCCCTACGCTACATTATACCGGCCAGTTTTTTTTTCATGAATAGAGTAATATTTCATAAAAAATCGTAATTTACATCTATTTTATACTTTCAGGTAATTCTGAAAATCCAGACGGAGATGAAAGCACGACTATATCCACGGATGAAATCAGTTCGGGTGAATCTGAAAAGTATTACGCAATTATGTTTTATTATTCTTTTATACTTGTTGCATATTACTTTTATTGCAATTGTTTTTAATTTATTCTGAAAATATAGTAGGTAGTTAAAAAGAAAATAGATAACTTTACAGTGCAATAAATAAAATAAATAAATAAATAAATAATTATCATTTTTCAGTAAGAACTCTGAACCTTCCGTGGTTGCAACAAATCAGGACACTGAATGTCCGTTATCAGAATGGGAAGAATGGCTGCCGTGTGCTGGAGATTGTGAAAATGGAATAGTTAATGGTTTTCAAACTCGAGTGAGGTACCATCTGGTTGATGGTATTGCAGTGGACAAATATGTTGAAGATGTAAGTTTTTTTTATAACATTTGCTTATAAAAAGTTTTATTTATAAGCAAATGTCAACCCCGCCTGTCGCCAAGTATAAAAATAGGAAAACTCTAACGTCACCAGATTTCTTCGCGCCATTTTGCGTGGACATGTCAAGTGCAAGTTTTTGCTTTGTAAATTAATTTACTGTATATATTGTTGGTCAAAAGTGGTGTTGTTTTGTTTAATAATGTTCTATAATGTGAATAGTTATGGAAAACGATAAATTGGACTTTGAATATGGGGCACAAGTTGCAGTTTATTTTTTGCGGTTTTCCCGCGCTGTCAACTCCCATATTTTACCCGACGTGTTTGAGCTATGGTGCCGCAAGTGACTCCAAGAAAAGCATCAAATTCTGCAGCATCTGAAATTTGTTGATGACCTCATTAACTCATTAAAAAGAAAGATATATTACGTCAGACTTGGCTGTATGGGCTAGACCCTTTGCCTTCCCTATCATCTCATTCATCATCCATCGGAAGAATAGAACCAAAAAAAAAAACAAACGTCACCAATATATTTTTTTAAACTTTTTACAGGACCGTAATAAAAGAAAATATCGAGTAAAAAATGTACCACAATATTGTAGGGACAAATATTATGACAGTGAAACTCGGGAATGTGAAGAACCCTGCGAAACTGAAGAACCTAAACCAGGTGAACAAAATAAATACCTTCTTTAACCAGTTGTTAGTGGTGAAAGTGGTAGCGACAGTAACTAAATTGATTTAAACATGCCATAAATTCAACTAAATTAGATTTTACAACAAAGTTCACTAAGCCAGTTCCAATTCCAACGATATGACAAATAACAAATTCGACAAACATGAATCGAAGTGATGATATAAACCATAATATACCTAATTAACTCGATGTAACTAATGACGCAAGTTTTAAAGCCTGAGCCCTAATTCTGACGCTTTTGACTTACGTGTCGTTTCGATATATTCGAGTTTAAAGTGACAGATCTCAATAGAAAACTATCAGTTTTATTAAATTAAATTTAGTCAACATACAACGCAGGAATTGATCTCCTGTACATAATAATCATATCTATGTTTTTTTCTTTCCAGAGCAAAATGATGAAGAGGAATCTTTTCTTGATAAATTCAATATTTTTAAACAATAACACCAAAAAAAAAACATTGTAATTTTAATATTTAGTGTTTAATATGTTTTAGAGTGTAAGGTTACCATTAGCCATTAACATTAAATAATAAACCTTTTCGAACGTTTTTGTAGTTTTATTAGCTACGTCTTATGAAAGTGAAAACCTGTAGGCTAAATGATAAATTTCTGGTCAGTTGTGTTATTTACAAATAAATCAGTAATCTATCGTGTTAATCCGAAGTAGGATAATGTCGCATGGTATATAGGTATATTGTGTGAAACCATTTTTTATATGCCTTTCAACGGATATTTCGAATGCGTCAAACAGAACACACCCTAAGTGCTTACTTCTTACCATATAATGATAGAACACCACCCAAAATGCAAATAAATGACCTCTTTAATAGGCCCGTGTGTACGGCCGCGCCGAATCGTTTTAACGCACGTGTTTTATGTTCATTATTAACGCTGCTATTCGCATTTTGGAAATCTTATATGCCACTGGAGACAGTCACAGAATATTGAATTTTAATGACTGAAAATATAATTGAACTACGATCGAGATCTAATTGATTTAAATGGAAGACCATCACTATACAACTATCAAATGTCACTTTGACATAGCATTGTGGTGGTGGCTGTATTTTTCCAAAATACAATCTCTCTTTTTTATTTTAAAATAACTTAAAGCTATGTTTAAAGTTATAAAAATAGCTCAGACGTATTTAGTTCATCAGCACTGTGTCACCTTCGTGCAATGATAAAGTGAAGAATATGAGGCGGTATTAATAATTTGTGTGGGCGTAATAACAAAATGTATCGCGCCACAGTTTTAATCTTTAGTGCATTTTTCCTGGTGCAAGTGCCTGCAATACACATAAAGGGTGAATTTTCTACAGACGAGTTCTTTAAGTTTTTGGTGAAGTTCGGATTCCAGAAGACTGATATTCATTACCAGAAGGAAACATATGGTTACATTTTTGGTAACATCACATCGAATGAAACTTTTGGTCATCCTATAACGTTTGTGGTGTTAGACCGATCGCATTTTATTCACTATTATAAGAATAGGGATATATTAAATAAGGAGACAGCATGTCAAGTGATGTTCCAGGACCTTAATAGTACGGCTTATCATCCGAAATGCAATCAATATGGGCAGGATTTGTTCCGTAGGGTGCCTTGTGTTAAAGGTCAGTTGTGTATGGATGAAGATGCTCCATGGAATGTTGTAAAGAAGAACCAATTTACTTATGTTATCCAAAACAGTGGACAGCCAAGGTAATGTTTTGTTTATTAGATTAGCTTGTAGGTCATTAACCTTTAATTACATTGATATCAGTTAAATTGATTTAAACATGTTTTAAATTGCAATGGCTTATACTTGATGCGTTTGTACAGTTTTTACTATATGGCATTCATCGGGCCCTGTAAAAATGAAAACAAAAAAATAATGGTTGGCAAACTTTATAGATTAAAAGAAAAATGTACAAGCACTGCTTGGTCCAGGTTTTGTATAAAAGACAAAAAACAAAAAAACCAAGTATATAACAATTTAACAAAATTAAATAAAACACTTGCATTAACAAGAAGGTTGTGAGAAACCTTTTAAACTTTACACATTTTCAATAGTAATTACCTTTTTGTAGGCTTACCATTAGTTAAAAGTGAGAACAATAATTGACTTATTAAATGCATATATTACACCCCTTGAAGACAATGTTCTAGACCTGCAGAAGATGGGCCTTCCAGAACATACAATGGGAGTGTGGACCTCCATCAGGTTTGCAGAATGAAAGGGTCTTAAATGAAACAATAAATCAATTTTTCCTTTTCAATATAATTACTCTTAATTTTCATTTATTGGATCTATGAATTATTTAATCTGAATGATTTGTCTTTAAATGGGCCAAAATTGCTTCCTTCACCTCATTGTTGTGGGAAAATTTGGTATGTATGGTGGTATAGACTGTACGGACTAGTGATTTGAAGCCATGCATGTGCAGAACAGCCATTGCAACTCTGCTCTGGTGATCCAGCGCATCTGCAAGAGCAACACACCCTTAGCCAATTTTCCTCAATGTTTTTCCTTGATGGACTCCTTTTATTTTTCTAATATTGTTGCATAGTATTCTCCGGCTATGGTTGTTCTCTTTTCTATGTTGTCAATCCATATTATTCTCTCTCCATCCCTTCCATTCCATGAACTTTTGGACCACCCCTCATATCTCTAGAGAAAAAGGTTTCCTTCCTTAATGTTGGCCAGATGAGTTAGCGAGGGTATATTTTAATAAAGAGTACTAAAATTTTGGGTACAAAAACATGATATGTATCATTATTATATATATGGAAACCTTATATGGGATGATCCTGCTAAATGGATGGATGACCTAAAAAAGCTTGCTGGGGTTGCATAAGGGTGGCAAAAGATTACATTAAGTGTCGAGCCTCCACCAAGAGGCCTACATCATGCAATGGAGAGATACAGCCCTATGATACTAATAAAATACAAATATTTTTTACAGATTTTGGTACGTCTCCATGGTGGCATGTTATTTAAACGAGAACACTTGCACTTGGCATCATTACAAAGGTGTCAAGAAACGGAACAACACAACGACAATGGACCTCCGACCTCAGACCCTCGAATATGATTTTTGGCTAGTGAATGGCAGCCCTAACTTATCTTTATACAATACTTTATTATACCAATTCTCATTTGACAGACAAAATACATTGGAATTGTATTTAGTGTTTTGGCTGTGTTATATTATATTGTTACCTGTGCAGATCTACGCTGTAAGGTAATTATAATATTTGTATACTCAAACCTTACTTTATAAGCATTTGTTTTAAGTTATTTTAATGAATATAAATGTTAAAATGATTATAAATGTGTCTCGGATAATATTTATGTTCTCTAAATGGTTTTGAAGCAAGCTATTAAAATTGTGGAAGATGTTATTTTGATGTGAGTTTGGCTTACGATCAGCAACACTTGGTCTAAAAGTGTCAGTAAATAACAGAATCTGCTATTTTAGCAATCTAACGTTTGCATTTACGTAATGGAATATGCCAGAAGATGAAATGTAATATATATTACTTTAAGACTGAGATCTATGCTAATGTTTTTTTTTTTATTAAATGGAGGATTAAAAATTATTAAATTCCTAGTTTAGCTACTTCTAAGTGCCAGGCCAGTACGACTAAACCGGTGATTTTATGAGAAACTAATACAAACCTATTGCTAACTGCGTTTTCCCACGCCTGATTTAAATATAATTTTGTGCTTTCATGGTTAACCACTCACAGGACAAACGGCCGCATAGTATTAGTGACGCCCTGATCTTGGTATCTCCCTATTTATCTGTTTTTTATTTTTTATTACAGAAGTCAAAAGCATCCAGTGACTCGATTATTTACATGGAGTTTGTTATTAGAGTTTATAGCTCTGTGTTTTAATGTGGTACATACTGTCAAGTTCGCTGCAGAAGGAGTTGGGTTCCCGGGCCTGGCTGTTGCTGGAGATGTACTAGATATTATGAGCAGAGTAAGATATTTTAACTTGGTTTTAATTAACAAAATCATTAATATTTTAATAAATAAAATACATTATTTTAGAGATATTAGAATGTCACCTAAAAACATTAGCCAGATTGAGTGACGTCACTTAATAGTAAATATTGTAAACTGCCACACAAGTGAGTCTTCTTAATTAAGTTGTTTTTTTCGTGTATTTTTTAATAATCTCACATTTTCTAAAAATCTCCAATCAAAATTTGTAAGTTACATTATGTACAAGTATGTTTATTATTGTGTATTTAGTATATTTATATTATCTAAGTATATGTTTAATATTTAGTTGTAACATTATTCACAGCCTAGGACATAGCGTCTAGGACGGTTGATTCCACTGTTGGAGATGGGCCTTCCAGAACATATATCTGGAGAATTTGGCCTACAATCGCCACGCGAGGATTTAAAGACAATTTATCAACAATTTAAAAGTTGTATTAGTGGCACCGGGATTGACGGCTTAACATGCTCTCCGAAACAAACGTGGTGTTGTAAATTTATGACAAATGTACATAAGATAAGTGTTTCTTATTGGTACATGCCGGGGGGGTTCTTACACCGAGCCACTACATTATTATTTCTATCTAATTGTTATGTTTAACTTCTACAAGTACTCATTACACCTACAGTTGTTTAAATTAGTTCCAAAGGTTTGGCTGTCAGAAAATGTCTATGGGCATTAAGTACTTTTGTACTTTGAGCATTAAAGATTTGAAATAAATAAATGTACCATCTTTATCCTAATACTAAATTAATTATTTCAGACTTTGTTTATGTTACTGCTATTGTTACTGGCAAAAGGCTGGGCAGTGACTAGACTAGAATTGACCTGGAAACCTTTAGTTTTCGGCGTGTGGTTGTGCTATGGAGTCGCTCACACACTTCTTTATATTTGGAATACTGTAAGTTATAAATAATAATAATAATGTAGTCCTAAAATAAATTAAAAAATTGCTTGTAACCTTGAATTAAATAAACTATATTGCAACAAAAACTAAAATAGAAAAAAAATCGAAAATTAAATACTTACAAAAAATATTTAATTTCAAATCGCTGTCCTGTGGCATGGTGCCCAATACACTAGCAGCATTTCCTCTCTGAATTAAGATACTTAATTTTTGAGAGATAAACTGCCAGCCCTATTGTCACCAGAGACATCTATGAGCCTTGGAACAATTTCTTTATAGATAGCTTTAAGTTCTGATCCCCACGGGCCCATCGCTTCTACAGCAAACGTCGAAAATAATTAACTATTTAAATAATATTTTCGACGCTTGCTGATCTGCGCTTGTTCCGCTGCAACACCAGCTCTAACGGAAGTGCCTTAAAGGTGGGAATGGGCTAGGGAATCCTAACAGGTAAAATCCCACACCAGGGATTTTTTCCCTGCACCCACGCACTTTTGGATCATGACAGCCCGTGGTGACCAAGCTCATCGAAATCTTTACCACATGGATAACGACACATACACACTTAAAGACACAGATTCACATTTAGCCAACTTTACTAGAGGCCCATCATGACAAGTGGCAAGCTTCTTGATGTGTCTAGCATACCAAACTCAAGAAATGTCACAAATAAATTATTGTGTCCTGACGAGGAATCGAACTTGGTACTTCTAAGTTCAAATCCACGGACCACGGAGGCACTAAAGTAAAATTATTTTAATTGTCTATATATTTGTAACATAGTTTCTTATTTTAACCCTATTTTCTGTTTCTAAATGTCCTTGGTCTAATATGGATTAAAACGTGGAGCTGCTGAGTTAGATTCCTGGTCGAGAACACAAATAATATATATTTAAATAAGCGAGTTACATAAGAGTAATTTCTGACAACCTCCTCAAAGGTTAGGGTCGTGATGAAACTTTACATGTAATAATAATAATAATGGTGAGCGTATTATCACGCAATAAAATAAAAAAGGGAGTCCTCCTTTTCTTAAACCAGTCTATTGTCGGTCGCAAGCCCGAGACACCATTCTTCTCGTCTCTTACCCACATGCGATGGACCCGGCACCCGCACGGTGAATCCATGGAATGCTTAGAAATTTGTCTTCAAAACAAAAAGTAAAATAATATTGTTATTAAAGGTTACATAAACAATTTTTAAATGAAATACTTAATCACATTTTATTTCAGACAGAAGTGGATATAATAGAAGAAATAGATGAATACCAGACGTGGCCGGGATGGTTAATCTTAGGTTTAAGGCTAATAATTATGGCCTGGTTTGTGCTCGAATTGCGCCACACTATGTTGTATGAGCACAATTTGGCCAAACTGAACTTTTTGCTACATTTTGGTGCGTCCAGCTTGGTCTGGTTTGTGTATTTACCTATCATAGCTTTGATAGCATTGCAAATCAGCTCATTATGGAGATTTAAGTTTCTTTTAGGTAAGTTTAATTTACTGTTGTAAAATATAGGTATTTAAAATTCAAATTCAAAATTCTTTATTGTATAGCTTATTCTAATTACAGTTGTATGTACATGTCATGATGATGCAATCTGCCCATACCATGGGCATACAATATGCTTATGTTGATAGATATTTGTTTGCAATATCTATTTGTATATAGTTAATATTTAATATTGTTCTTGTCAAAATTCTTTTATTGAGTAAAAACAGTTGTCAATAAGAATTTTCTTTAACTTGTTAATTTTCTTTAAGCGTTTAATAGGTAACTCTCGTATCTCTCTAGGAATGCGATTTGAACCTCTGCATATACCAAGGGGCCGTCCATTAATAATAATAATAAATTAATTCAGAATGAATTCTATAATTGTTAGTAACATTTTAACTTAGAACTATGTTGTAAAGTTGGCTAATTGTGAATCCGCTTATTTATAAGCGTGGTTTTTGACCACCCCGAATAGGAAACGGTCGTGATGATACTTCACTTTAACTATGTTAGTAGGTATACACATTAATTAAGTAAAAAACAAACACTGAAAATAAGAATAATAACAATACATACTTAATTTATTTAAATTTAATTTACCACACATCCATACGACCTCAAAAACATTAAAAAAACATTTATTATTTGAGTATTTTTTGATTATACATTAAGATTTTTATTTTGTTTTGTTATTATTTTAGGTATAACATACTCTGCCGACTGTTTGGCGTTTTGTGTGATGGCACACTTACTGTGGCCGACCAGATCTGATCAGTATTTACTGCTAGCTCCCTCTAATTATACTGGTAAGTTTGTATTCAACAAAAACTTTAATCTGCCCTCGTAGTCTCGCAGTTAATTCCGTGGTTTTAAACCTATTCCATTACCGCCTCCGTGGTCTAGTGTAACAAATGTTGCCGTGAACTCGGGAGGTCGTGGGTTCGATTCCCACCGGGGGCAAGTTGTACATTGTGTAATTTGTTTCGGTCTGGGTGTTTATATGTATAATATGTATATATTTACAAAAAAAAAAAAGTATAATATGTAGTTTATCAACCTTCTAGTTTCCGTAACATAGGCCTCGTAGCTTACCACGGAAACTAGATGGCGCTGTGTGACCTGTCTGGAAATATTTATATACAAACGTTATATTGTCAAAATAGTAGATTCTGTTATTTACTGTCACTTTTAGTCCGAGTTTTGCCAATCATAGCCGAAGACATGTCAAAATAAATTTTCCACTATTTTAAAACACAGATGGGGTTGCAACTTTAAAATCATTTGGAATACACAAATTAAATATTTATGTTTATGAGGAGTTTGGGAACGGCTTCTTGTGCCAGAACTAAATGAAACAAACCCATCTGTGGTCAGGCCATTTATTGATTAAAACCATACACATGCACAAACATAAGCCTGTCTTTTCTATGTCGTCTGGGAGACCACGGGTGCAGCTCCTGATCAGGCTTGCCCTTCTCCAGGTGCCCCAAACTGGCCTGTCGGAACCCCACCAACACCAGTCCACAAAACTTTACCATGAGCCACCGCAATTGCCGAACTGGGCCTAGCCACAGCACTAGCCAAATGCCCTGGTAGTGGACGCTCTTCATCAAGGCTCAGTAATAACCCACCGTTACATTCCTCCACAAAATACGTTGCGCAGGATAACCAATCCAAATAAAAAAACCCGACAAAATCAGCCAGTCCATCCCGTGCTGCCAAACGTCCAAGTGTTTTTTTTTATTCGGCCGAGGCCAAAGCGACAAGTCTTACAGCCAAGGCGGCAAAAACCAAAATAAAAACAAACTCTATAAATCTAATTCTTAACAAACGCAAATATATGGTAAATTTGAATAGGTGGTAGGCAGAGTGATGGTGGTAATTTGCCCAGTCTGCTGGGACGGGGAAGTATCCATCATTCGTGCGGATAAACCCAATAAAGTGTATCCAAACGATTCGTGATCAGGCTCGAATTGCCGTCATGCCCAGTCAAGCCGGCATAGTGTTAGAGACTAATGTCAGTCATGAGTGTCTGATTCCAGTTGCTACTGTGTGTGGTTTCTGACTACCCCGGAAGGGATACGGTCGTGATGATACTTAATTTACTTTTTTTTTTTTTCAAGGTACTTTTATCGTAAAATACTAATGTTTTTGTTGTTTTATTTTAGCTGGTATAGAAGAATTAGACGAATTTAGTGAAGCACCGCATGTGGTGCACGCAGACACGACGACGATCGGCGACGACGAGGAGGTCTTGTTTTCCCGCGCAAACATACAAAATGGCGGACCTACCTTATCATAGCATCAAGAAAAATATGGTTTCGTTAAATTATCTACATAACCTTTGATTAAAACAAAAGGAGAAGATACGGCACGCGCTATATTGTTCACTATAAAATGCGGATCCGATAGAAATAAGATAGAAAAATAGTGGTGGGCGTCAAAGACTAATATTTTTTTGGTCTGAGACAATAGAACCGTTTTTAGTTTTGGACTAAAACAGTCTTCGTTGCGCGAACTATAACCTATTTAATTGTACTTGTCGCAACCCTTTCCTGTTTCGTTTGCAATATAGGGTCTTTGGAAGGGAGCTGTACATACGCCTAGGGTAGAAACTAGGGATAGTCTGCTACCTACCCCCGCCCAATATATTGACCTTGGCCTCAAGGTTTTTTTTAAATTTATTTTTTATTTGACTTTTTTGTGAATTTTTACTAAAACTACCTGTAGCTCAAAATCTATCCATGGGATCGGTCTGCTAATGGTCTTGTTTTAATCGTTAGAGTCTTAGGGTCCTGCGAAAAATTATTTTACACCAGAAAATTGTGGAGAAGAAAAGTTATGGGGCCTGAAGTACCGTAGTAAGGTAAAGAAATAATTTTAAGGGCATTTCTATATTATATAGTACTGAGTGTTTACACAACCATTTTATTAGAAAAATAGTAGGTATATTTTATAACCGTTTCCATCTGTGTGTATAGTTTGATAACTTACATTATTCTTTAAAACCACTTGCAACGAGAACCGTTTCAGCATAACTAAATGGAATACAGTTGCGTTTCGTTTTAAAAGAATCCACATCGACCCACCACTAGAAAAAAATGTCACAGCAGAACCTGAGCGAAAAAGAATCTTACGGCTTGGTAGCTAGCTTACAGTCCAAGTACGTCAGTTAGACGTACTTTGCTAGTTCCATGCGTAAATGTCTTCGTACCGTATCTTGCCCTTTTGTTTTAATCTAAAATTATAACTCTTATTTTTTTATTGTTGGGATGACTGACAGATCAAAATTTCATATATTAAATACACATTATTGTTAAATCCGGAAAAAAATATATATCCCCGTCCAAATATAAACACGAAATACACATCTATTAGTTAAAGTGGTACCTTTGAAACGATAATTTTCCCGCGCAAACAAAATGGCGGACCAACATTTTCGTAGCAAACATAAAGACAGTTTTTCATGAAAATACCCACATTTAACACGTGGGGGTACTTAAGTACAATCATTTAAGTGACGGTGTTAGCAAGGGTGGGCCTATATTATCGCCGGGTTAGAGTGAAGACCAACTATTTTTTTTATTAAATTCACTTTTTTACACGAGTCGTTTAAAATATTACTAAAAAATACTTAAATTTCATAAACTTTTCTACACAACTATCTGCTCTTACATGTCTAAATGTGACAAATACGTGAGAAAAGTGACAAACTTTTAAAACCCATTAGCTCAAATTATTATTTGTGCAACTGCCTCAGTGGTCTAGCGGTTAAGTCAGTGATAAGATTTAGACTTGGAGGTATGAGTAAAGTTGGCTAAATGTGAATCAGCTTCTCTATAAGCGTGGTTTCTGACCACCCCGAAAGGGAAACGGTCATGATGATACATTATTATTTGTGCAATAATGGCTACCTTAGTTGGTTTTTTTCTAACACGGCGATATATGTATGTATATATATATTCAATTTATTACTCGAGTTTGGTGCTCTAGTAAATTGGCTAAATGTGAACCTGCTTCATTATGATCGTGGTTTCTGACCACCCCGAAAGGGAAACGGTCGTGATGATGATGAAATATCATTACAGCCCCTAGAACACAGCGTCCTAGACCTCCACTGCTGGAGATGGGCCTTTCAGAACTGGAGAATTTGGCCTACACTCGCCACGCTGGCCAGACGGGCTTCACCTTAATGCAACGATATTATTAAGCTTTAAATATTTATGAAACGGTTTAATTTTTATGTTTTTTTTTTTTTATGACGGACTTCGGTACCGCCTGACGGACAATGAATGTACCCTCGGTCGGATATTAGTGGAACCGGTACCGACTACTTAAGTACCGAGGCACGGGAACGGTGGTGTTGTAAATCTATGACAAATGTACGTAAGAAAAGTGTATTTCTTATTGGCACATGCCGGGGTTCGAACCCACCCTTTTAGGATGTTAAGGAGAACGTTCTTACAACCGAGACACCACCGTTATATATTATTTGTACTTACTTACCTATTGCTAAAATGGGTCCTTTTGGAAAATATACCCTCTTAAGGTTTAAAAATTTTGCATCTTTCTCGCTTGCACAATCCAACATTTTCAAAGACTATCAACTTGCTAGGAAATAAAATTACGGACATTGTGGACATATTTTATGGAACGAGCTTCTAAGACGGCATTAACGGAATCATACAGTATTTGGTTGGGTAGGGAGAGGAGTAGAATGGTGGATGGTGAGCGTAATATCGCGCAATAAAATAAGAAAAGGGAGGCCTCCTTTTCTTAAACCAGCCTATTGTCTATCGCCAGCCCGAGACACCATTCTTCTCATCTCTTACCCACACACAATGGACCCGGCACCTGCACGGTGAATCACGGAATTTAAGACAAATTTCTAAGCAATCCATGGATTCACCGTGCGGGTTCCGGGTACATCGTGGGTAAGAGATGAAAAGAATGGTGTCTCGTGTTTGCGATCGACAATAGGCTGGTTTAAGAAAAGGAGGCCTCCTTTTTTATTTTATTGCGCAACAAGACGGTACCTATCCTAACTTCTGAAAAAAGCTGAGTCTTGAACTTATTCCGAGAAAAAAACTAAGATGTCTGGCATATAGGCTGATGCAGCTAGTTCTTTTGGGATCCTATAATGATGTCCAAATGTATCCATGAGAATTTACCAGTCTTATGCGGCTCCAGGGACCGAGGTGGCCTTGCATTTAATTTTCATACTTTTCCCTTCCTTTTCATTATCATCATTACAGCCCCTAGACCTCCACTGCTGGAATTGGGCCTTCCAGAACATCTGGAGAATTTGGCCTACACTCGCCACGCTGGCCAGACGGGCCACTCGTTTACCTCCAGAATGTCCTTAAATTTATTCCCTAGTAAGTTGATAGGACTATGTTTCTCAAAATTTAAAAATCTTCCAAAAAATCGCGGGATGCAAAAGCTAATATTACTAATAAATAAGCCATGTGTTTTTGGTCAATCTTATGCAAAACAGAAACAAATATTTAAAAATATAATTATTAAAATAATAATGGCATAAAATAATACTAACTACTTTCCTAAATATTTCGTTAGTTCCTTATATACACGCAAACTATTTTTTTAAATAAATATAGAAATTCAAAAATCCAATCCAATACATTTGTTGACAAACTCGCTCCCTTTACATGTTTTAGTATGATATAGTACATTTTATATATAAACAAATATAAACATTTCCAGACAGGTCACACAGCGCCATCTAGTTTCCGTGGTAAGCTACGAGGCTTGTGTTACGGAAACTAGATGGTTGATAAACTACATATTATACTTTTTTTTTGTAAATATATACATATTATACATATAAACACCCAGACCGAGACAAATTATACAATGTACAACTTGCCCCCGGTGGGAATCGAACCCACGACCTCCCGAGTTCACGGCAACGTTTGTTACCACTAGACCACGGAGGCGGTCAAATTTTAGTACCATATCCTAGTTTAAAAAGTAGGATAAGAAATGAGTTATGAATTTATCATGAGAAGAGTTGCCAAAATTGGACCAGTGCTTAAAATATTATACTGCTTATATTATAATATTATTAAATATTTAATTGTTGGTGTGTTCTCTTATAGCTTACCAATCGTGTATAATTTCCCTGCCGAGGCTTTTATAGTGCGGCCAGTAAGGGCTGCAATGTTGACCGAGCTCGAAGCCCGAGAGCGTAGCTCGAGTACATCATAGCTTGGCCAGCATTGAAGTCATTGTGGACCAAGGCTTGTATACTAGTAAACTCAAACAATGCAGTAATGGGGTGTATCAGGCAAAGCTTTTTGTAGATGTCGCTAGCGGCAGTGTTACCTTGTTTTACACCTATATCGCATCATTTTTTTATGTTTTGGTAGTTTTTTTATTTTTATAACAGAAAAATGTATTTTAAATTAACGTTACCTACCTTAAAAGACGAATTAGGAAAGCGCACACCGTCTTTAAAAAGAAAAAAAGTTGAATTCATAGAACGGCAATTTTGATATCACCATATCTTTGATTTCGCTTAGAAATCTCGATTTGTACACTTAAAAGCTGCTCACTTCGACATAATATCCAGAAAATAATAAATTTCGTAATAAAAATACAAGTTTTCTATGCAACTGGCAGTTATATTGGGTACCATCTATCATGCGCCATCTATCGTGATAAAAAGTTAGTGATACACCCCATTAAAAGAATACCCAGCAATATATAAGAAATATTTTTTGCACCTGCAGTTGGTGACTAAAACTTTCTAGCAATGAAATACTATACAACTTTGCTGGCTCCTATTCGAGTAGCGCGCAAATGTCGACGTTTCTTAAATAAAGTTGTCAAAATAATGAACGTATTACAAGCATTTTTGAGTAATACTTATTAATTTTGAATAATTAGCTCTATTTCTCTACTATTAATTTGCAAGAA
This sequence comes from Tinea semifulvella, assembly GCA_910589645.1. Lineage (NCBI taxonomy): Eukaryota > Metazoa > Arthropoda > Insecta > Lepidoptera > Tineidae > Tinea > Tinea semifulvella. Next base: position 7,083,244 of record OU342595.1, on the reverse strand, counting down.
CTTCTATTTATTCTACTCAAATTTAGAATTAAGATATGACGTCGATAAGTGGACCGTATTATGCATTAGTGTTAATTACGACAACAATATATTAGAATAAATGTTTTTTTTAGTATTGTGTATATATTTTTATTGAAGATGTCATTGCATAATACTGTCCTAGTATTTTATACAGTATTACGTAACAATACTGTGACGGTTTTGTTAAATAAAATAGTTCAGTCATTTGGTAATTAAAACATCATGGAAAGATGTTTTATTTTCCTAGATATTTACAGAATACTGTTTTCCAAGTAAGTATTTTTTTTATTATTGCACAATAAAAAAAAACATGTTTCCGCGTGATTAGTGTAACTCGAAAAAAAACTCTTTTCCATACAAAAAAAGGATCGAAATATTGCTATCACGCTGATGACGTCACAACACATTAAATAATAGTTTGGTTTGTGTATTGTATTGTTTAAATTATTTTTGAGACGACCTTAAAAAAGCATGACCTTAAAATTCATCCACATCCTTCCAGCAGATGTTCAGATTCTTATACAGTATCAGCAGCTCGCCAGTGGAACCGACTACCTCTTTACATTCGTAAAGCACCATCAATCATTAGTTTTTAAAATTTGCTTACCAAACACTTTCACAAAAAGCAAGACGAATCTACATAACTTTACAGAGTCCGTATATTATTGTATGCATTATAGATTGTATTATTTGTACATATATATATATATATATATATAACGACACTTAAGAGACTGTGCATTTTATAGCGTTATAGAGTGTTGTCGTTAAATGGAGAGAAGAAAAATCAGCACTGGAAGACAAGACTAAGAAATAATCAAATCATTATTGGGTAAACAATTAAATTGAGTAATAGATATAAATATATAACCTATCGTATATATACATTTTTCAAACATTTATTCACCTGTTTAGATTACTGTAAATGACTTGTCTATATTAACGTTTTAGCCATGTTCTACTCTGATACATCTAACTAATTACCGGAGGCAGTATCAAGACAACTCTTATTTTTTGCTAATACACTTCGCTTGCTAATATACGAACTCTGCTATACACGTATATATAGTATAATTTTGCTCCTGCCTCTCATTCATTCATTTTGTCTTAGGTAAATAATCATTAACCTATTGGTTTTCACTTATTTATTATTATTATTATTTTGTTTTTGCTAGTCACAGTTCAATTGCACTATTAATTTAAATCTTATTACTTACTATATTTTACTCTTATTTCTGTTTTAATTGTTTTGTCTAAATAATATAAAATCTCTTTGGCTTGTGTTCCACTATTGCTACTTTGTTTATATGTTTAATATCATAAGCTGTTTTTTTTTTTTTTAATAAATAAGCTAAACCAACCAAAGCCAATTGATTTCGACGCTTTAGGGAGTTTGTCGTTAAATGGAAAGACGTGGAGTTTACACTGTATATATTATTTATTATAAAGTATGTAGTAAGTATAATTGTTACGGCTTGGTATCCTATCCAGATTCCTCAAGTTGCTTATTCTTTCCCTACACCAAAAAGTGACACCCACTAACGTCACTGTGGTATCTGCGCGACCGCGATGCGAGCTAGTCGCGTCTAGCTGTGATAAACTGACGTTTCGCATGCCCGAGCTTGCATGGCGAACATACGTGAATCCAACCAAAAGACTAGATAATAATAATAATTGAAGTTTTGTGTAAAGTGCAGTGCTTGGCCCCGCTGGAAATAGTGTGCTTCGAGATCTGTGAGTACCTATCTTTTTTCCCCCAAGTCGTATGCCTTTGTCTACTTATTTCAGCACGTTCATCATCTCCTAGCTTAGATGTGAATCAGGGATAGCCCTAAACGTAAGCAACACAGAATTAGATGCAGTAAAACCACCGAGCTATTATAATTCTTCCTAATTAAAAATATACAGTCCACTCCTAGAAGCTCAACCATCGTTTTTGGTGCCATTCGAGCGCGAATTTCCTATAGACTCAGTAATTTAATTTTTATTGTTTTTTATTATTACAATTTGAAGTTCAATTTCATACGAAAACTTCCAAAATTGTTCATGATTTAATAGATAGATTAATGTGTTATTTATGTATATATCGGTAAATAAGTACCATAGCTTTATTATTATTATTTTCTTTTAGTTATAAGTAGCTTTCTCAATAAAACTCAGTGTCAAACATTAGTGGTCATGCACTCACAATCCCTGCTCACTTCTAAAGGTTAGCTGTTAGATAATGTTTTTAAACATTAAGCTTGCCTATGTACTGTAATCAACCAGTGCGTCCTTACAGTGCTGTCGTACGGAGCAGAAACGTGGACACTACAGTGGGTCTGGTCCACAAATTTAAGGTCGCTCAGCGGGCTATGGAGAGAGCTATGCTCGGTATTTCTCTGATAGATAAAGTCCGAAACGAGGAAATCCGTCGAAGAACCAAAGTTACCGATATAGCCTTCAAAATTAGTAAGCTGAAGTGGCAATGGGCTGGACATGTCTGTCGTAGAAGCGATGAACGATGGACTAGACGGGTTCTAGAGTGGAGACCACGTACGGGAAGACGCAGACTCCCCCCGCTAGATGGACGGATAACTTGAGGAAGGTCGCTGGTGGGTGTTGGATGGGGCAGGAGATCGTGTGAAGTGGCGAGCCTTGAGGGAGGACTATATCCAGCAGTGAATAGACACAGGCTGATGATGATGATGATGTACTGTAAAATGTTTTATTGTCTGTGCAATAAATAATTTGTCTATCTATCTATCATGATCTCACTGCGAATAATTTAAAGACATTGCATTCTAGTTGGTGATGTTGAGGAGGTACTCTATAGCATAATTTGTTGTTAAGGGCTATGAATCGTATGTGCTATGAGAAAGATCGTATAACATAATCACCTCCTACTGCTGTCGTCATGAACACAAGTCCAGCATGTAATTCACCAGCAATGGGGTGTATCACTAACTTTTTATCACGATAGATGGCGCATGATAGTTGGTACCTTATATAACTGTCAGTTGCATAGAAAACTTGTATTTTTATTACGAAACTTATTATTTTCTGGATATTATGTCGAAGTGAGCAGCTTTTAAGTGTACAAATCGAGATTTCCAAGCGAAATCAAAGATATGATGATCTCAAAATTGCCGTACTATTAATTCAACCTTTTTTTTTTAAAGACGGTGTTCGCTTTCTTAATTCGTATTTTAAGGTTAGTAGCGTTAATTTAAAATACATTTATCTGTTATAAAAATAAAAAACTACAATGACATTTTAAAAAATGATGCCTCAAAAGGTGTAAACAAGGTACCATTGCCGCTAGCGACATCTACAAAAAGCTTTGCCTGATACACCCCATTGAGTATTAATCTCTTGTGGTTATTGTATTGGACACGTAGAAATTTATTTTATACCATATTTGTATAGTCGGCATAGTGTTAGGTACTGATGTCAGTCATAAGTGTCTGATTCCAGTTGCTAACTATATCTCGCTCCCCACTTACCATCAGGTGGGCGCAAGGACACATGTCGTGCTAGCATTAAAAATATATATATTTAAGACCAAATTAGACAAACTACCAAATGACTGAACTCAAGCCGTTGACACACGTAACTATTTTATAATCATGTTGGCATTATAGTATGAGAGGTAGAATCAAATTTAATAAAATGTTCGTGAGTCACACGCTTTAAACGTAACTATGTTTTACTATGTACGTAAACATAGCAATGTTTTGTGAAAATGAGAGATACTTATGAAAAACGACTTTTGTACTTTTACATAATAACGATTAAGTAAATTCCTATTCTGTAGTTTTAAGTAAAATATATGTATATATATATTTTTTTGTCGTGTATTATTTACTACAGGCAGCACACATCTTAATTTTTTTTACCGTTTTTGCATTCCACTCGCTCGCAAACTCAACAAAAGTATCAAAGTTCTTTAAATTTAATTGTTCTTTTAAAAAATGTAGGCAATCAGCTTCCTAGGACATCAAATTACATAAATTTTAGTGATATATGAATCATAGATTTGTGTGAGAAATTTGTTATTTTTTTGCTGTTTATCTACGTCCAAAATTTAATTTAACTTATGAAAGTAAAATATGTCTTAAAAAATATTTACATAATATAAAATTAAATAAAATAAACTGGACTACAAATAAATCTAAATTTATAACCGTCCGATGGGTCCAAGGACACTCACTGCGTTCCCCCGTTGAACGGCGAGGCTGACCCTCTGAGCAAAATATTCTCTACTCAATGGGTCACCCGTCGCCAAGCGGAGTTTTTCCCCAAATTGACGAGAGAACGCCAGAGCCTCCTCGGACCATGGATCCATCGTTTCGACTGTATAGTATGAAGTGGTGAATTACTATGATCTCCGCGTACTTGTTTAAAATGACATTTTATAGTACCTAAGCCTATTAACTATATTTCTCAAAATTACACTTAACATTTAAAAAATATATATATAATGCTAACAAGTTGTATTTTTTAGAATTATTATTATTTATTCAAATAAATAAGTTACCACTTTACTGCAATATACGTTTTTTTGTTTTAAACTGCCACAAATGTTGCCACTAGTAAAAAATACATGATAAAATATGGATTTAAAAAGTACAATGAGATCTCAAATTGAAACGAATTTTGTATAGATCATTCCATGTTTTTATAGTTTAAGGACCTGTAGGTAATTTAATGCTTCCTTTTGTATTTATATTTTATTAAAACTAATATCTGACTGGTATAGATGTAAGTGTTACAAGATAAAAGTTACGAGACGGTTCATTAATAATTTTAAATTAAATTGCATTTTTTAAATTAGGAAGGATTAAATTACCGGTCCTAAGGCTTGGAACAAGGCGTTAATTAGACTAGATGCCAGTGGCCAAACCTTAAATTCACACTACGTTTTATCCAATCTGCAGAACGTTTAAGTAGTGAAGGATGTACCCGTCAGAAAATTCAATTGAATATTATAATATGACATCAACCAAATTAATATACAACACTATGGGACGTTACTAGGGTTTGGTAAGATGCCAGACGACCCTTTTAATGATACAAGGGGTAGATAGACACACATTTTGATTAAAACTAACTAGGGATGTACACACTTCTTGACAAAAACTAACTAGGTATAAACACATTTGTTCACAAAAACTAACTAGGGATAGAATCACACTTGTTGACAAAAACTAACTCGGAATAGACAGAGACACTTTTTGACAAAAACTAGGGATAGTCAGACACTTGTTGACAAAAACTAGGGATAGTCAGACATACTTGTTGACAAAAACTAGGGATAGTCAGACATACTTGTTGACAAAAACTAGGGATAGTCAGACACACTTGTTGACAAAAACTAACTAGGAATGGACGGACACACTATTTGACAAAAACTAACTAGGTATAGACCCAACTTTTGACAAAAACTAATTAGGTAAGATAGACACACTTGTTGATAAAAACTAACTAGGGATAGAGACACACTTGTTGCCAATAACTAACTAGAGAAAGACAGAAAAAGATGGACAGTGGACAAAAACTAATTTGAACAAAAACTAACCAGAAAAATATGGACGGTAGACACACTTTTTGACAAAAACTACCCAGAAAAAGATGGACGGTGGACACACTTTTTGACAAAAACTAACCGTAATTCATCCTTTGAGAAACTGGGGGTAGTCCTAGCGTGCAAATTTTGTACTTGTATTGTCACTTATTAGCGCTCTGCAAATAGGATACCTTTTATTATTTTTTCGCCAATTTTTAACTCGAATTTGTTGGTCAAAATTCAGATGTGCCACATTTTAAACTAGAAAATTGGCACCAACCATTTGTACTATATAGGTAAAATTTTGTGTTGTCATTAAGAAAATTAGGCTACCCATTTAATTGGTCGGCTCCTTGATTCAGTTTTTTAAATTAAAAATCTGCTAGAAAAAAAAAATCATTACATTACAGCCCCTGGAACAGAGCGTCCTACACATCCACTGTTGGAGATGGGCCTTCCAGAACATATATCTGGAGAATTTGGTCTACACTTACCACGCTGGCCAGACGGTTTGGCGAGGGTCTGACGTCAATTTTAACGATAACACGAGTTGATATTAGTGGAACCGGGACCGACGGCTTCAAGTGCTCTTCGAGGCACGGGAACGATGGTGTTGTAAATCTATGACAAATTTACGTAGGAAAAGTGAACTTCGTAAAGTAAAGCGTTATTACAACCGAGCCATCACGCCTCTTCACAAGAAAAAAATCCTTCAGGTAAAGTGTGAGAAAGTATTTTGTTGGGCCGGCATAGTGGTAGAGACTGATGTCAGTTTGATAGTAAACTGAAATTAGCCCTTACCTAATTTAGATTTAATATCTTGTGTAGGACTTCACATCAATACTTAAATTAAAAATATTTTTAAAAAAACGGGTGCGTCCCGTGACTTACCGTAAAAGTGAGAACTAAACTTGCAGGTTATTGATTTCGTAGTTGATAGGAATATGGAGAATAAATGAAGAAAGAAAGAGAAAGAAGGAGCGAGAGAGGCATCGGCTTTACGCGCGGCGCGCGCCTATCCGCCCCTCTTCCCCATCCCCGCCGCGCTGTTTCCCCTTGAGCGCTGTTCTTACATACGGACGTACGTTCAACAAAAAGGTCCCCAGCGATGGGCTCGCAATTAAGTTCTCACTTTTAAAAAATATTACGATTTTATGTCTTATCAAAAAGTAGGTACTTAACAAATTCCTTTCAAAGTAATTTCCCTCGAATATAAAAAAAAAAACAAACAGCCTACCTTTGCTGTAAATCTCGCTTTTACTGTATTTTGTTTAAAGCAAATTAAAACGATTGAGCAACGCCAAGTCGAACTAAAGTGAAAAAAACCGCTTACAGCAACAAGTCAAAACACAGAGCTTGATAGCATGAGTACCAACATAAAGCCACAAAAAAAATCTAATATAGAACACCTATACGTTGCTTGCGAAAATTATTTTTTTTCGATACTTTTTGAACAGACCTCGTTATTATTATAGACCAATCGCACAATGATCTTGGAGAACCGACCAGCTGAAATGTGTTAAAGGTACTTGCTTATGAAGTTTGTATGTGATAAACTTGTCAAATTGTTATACTTACTGAAATTATCTAATTTATAAAAGCACTTAGATTTAAGTTTCTACAAATATTATGTAAATAAAAATTTCTTATTGTTTATCTATTTTAATCTTTTATTTATTACTACCATCCCTAACATACGCATCCATATTCTTCTGCAAGAGCTACTAAGCCTGCAGCTCTGTTACTTAAGCGCAAACGTTATATAATGGAATCCGTTAATATATCACGCTATTAACGTTCAAATATGCATGGCCGCTGTCAAGGTCGAGCGCTTATAGAGTTGATAATTGAATCGGCGCAAACGTTAATAGTAGATTTCGTTATTAACGTCAGAGATTGCGTCATAATTACAAAATATTATTCAATTCTCAACTCTATAAGCGCTCGACCTTGACAGCGTTCGTGCAAATATCAACTTTATTAGTATATAGTTAACAGATTCCATTATAGGTATAACGTTTGCGCTTAAGTAACAGAATAGGGCTGCTGCGCCGACTATTATCCAACCAGAACGGAACGCGAGATAGGTAATTGAGTAAATAAAACTCGAGTATGTGCCAACAACAATAATTTATTTAATCACACATGAAAACAGAAGTTGGAAGCTAGACCAGAGATACACCAAAATAACAGCCTTAGAGGGGTGTAAGAAATTCTTACATAAATAATATGGTCACAGGAAATTAGGTTACTAAGAAAAAACAATCACAGTAGAGAGAGATACACATTACATATCGTATTTATACAATTTTATTTAATGTTCTTAGAATAACTATTAGCTAATTAAAATGGTTATTTTTTTCTTTTCATATAGCATATGTTTTTACCTTCAAACAAAGAGGTTTTCTGTGCTATTGTAGAATCACTTCGTTTCAGGGACTAAGCAACCAATCCAAGTTGTAAAGCCGTAGCAAAACGTAGTTGTAAATAAAATACGTTTAGTTATCAAAACAACAATAAATGTATTAAAATGGAAAAATACTATAAAAAGAATAACGCGAAGAGACAGTATTTTTTTAACACAAGAATATTTATTTTTTCATTTATACGAATTTTGCACCTACGCAAAGCACGGTGTCTTGATTATTATTGTGAAAACGGTTTTTCAGTCTTCCATGGAATGATAAAAAGTTCACATTTATCCCTATGTTCGACTTGACGCTTTAAGCGCTTTTTTTCACTTTATTTCGCTTTAAAAAACGTTGTACTTGGTGTTTGTCTATGGTTTTCCTACAAATTCGGTAAAAAAAGCATGCTTTGCTTTATATGCTTTCAAGTCGAACATACCATAAGTGCCTAGTACAAAAAAAAAGTTAATTCTAATTCTTATAATTTAAAAAAATAACACCGCATGGTTAGAAATTATAGATTTACTTTGGATATTTATTCCATCTCAGCTTCGTTTTTCATTAAATAATTTACTTTTAAAATTTAGGGGGGAGAAGCGTCAGGTATTTAATACCTAAAAGAATGTTGTTAGAGACAAAATAAAGAGTAAAATAATTACGTAAGTCAACGTTCGCGCGATCGTCGACCTCTCGCTACCTACTTGATTAGGGTCAGTATGAATTGCGATATTTTTAGGAAAACTTATCTGCATCGTAACTTAAGATTTTATTACTGAATAAGTAAAATGAAAAATACGTAGTTCTTTATTTTAATTCTAGATTATAAAATAAAATAATTGCTCTTTAGTAAATTTTACGGAGTATATAAGCCACTTTAAAGTAATGAATCACCCTTAATACATGAATTAACGAGTTTTGCAATTGGCGATGCTATTACATCAGACATGGATGATCAATTTGCTAGTGTGTTGGCGTAATAAAAGTAAAGCTGGCAGGGTGCCAGGCTAAAAATGATTTATGTGGAAATTAAACGTACGATCTTTTATAGTAGATCCGGGATCGTTGAAAAGCAATACTACATTTGTTTTCATACAGTGCCGTAGCGTGGATTTTTGACTGCCAGAGTTTTCTTATTGTTATTCAGTAAAATTTGGTGCCAGAGGAATTTCAGCAAAATCTTTGCACCTCTTACTGAACGAACTACTAGGCCTAAGCAGGTCTGCTGTCAATTCATTTATGGAACGAGTTTCCAAGACGGCATTGACGGAATTATACAGTATTTGGCTGGGTAGGGAGAGGACCAGGAGGCCTGCTTTGTAATCCAGGTTATTATCGGTCGCAAGCCCGAAATACCACTCTTCTCATCTCTCTTACCTACACACGATGGACCCGACACCTATTTTTTATTTTAATTAATAATTATAACCATATAAATTAGCTAATAGCTAGTCTAAGGCAGGAGTGCTCCAACTAATAGCGATCAATCTTAAAATTGTTAGACTACAAGAAATCGAGCAGGCACGCTTCCAGGGTCCCTCTCTGGATACGTGCCTGCTCGATAGTTGGGATTATGCATTACGGCCAAAATCTGAAAAATATTTATATAGTATACAAGTATACTATAGTAAGGAAGGATGTTTATTTAAAATAATATATAAAATTATAACAAGCATGTTGAAAGGATGAGCGATGAAAGATTGACGAACCAGATATATAATGCGAAAGTTGTAGGTGAAAGCCAGGCCAGGGCCTCTGGCAGACCGAGACTCACATATCACGATCAAATAAATAAAACACTGGCTGAAGGTACATTAAAAAGCTTTCGTAACAAAGGGCATGTATGAAGAGGATGATGAATGTCGACGAAGCGAAAGAGGTATGTCGTGATCGTGTCAAGTGGCGCTCAATTGTCTCTGCCTACCCCGCAAGGGATCTGGCGTGAAGATATGTATGTGTATGTAATGTGACAGTACAAAAGATCTTAAAAAGGCCAAGCTGTAAAAAAGTTAATAAAAAAAACCCATGTATGCGTTTTTTTTGTATATCGGTGTATGCCACTGCAATTTCCCGCATAATATGAATCGTGTCAGCCAATATTTCCCATCGATAAAAAGATCGACCGTTCGAGCACCCCTGGTCTAAAGTTTATAATTTTAGAAATACCACTACTACAAAACACATGTCTAATAGGTAATCCTAATAATATATAATAACTGTACACATGTAAAACCATCACAATATAATAAAATAGGTACTTTAAAAGAATAAATTTACTAATAGAAAGAATAGATAAAATCTACCACATTACCTAATAAAAAGGCGGTCGAGAAGTAGCCTACTTACAAATTAATTAACGAATATTATTAACTGTTGCAAAAGTAATATTTTTTTACAATAAACTAGCTGTTAGCATGCTTGAGAGGCTTCATGGCGAAATATTGGTGTCCTCGCGCACCTATTTTCCTAGCACATCTCTTTTTCTAGTATAACCAGACTAATAAAAAATATAAACCTCTGCAACAGTCAAAAACACAAAGAAACATTAAAAATACAACATAAGCATATGTAAATATTAATTATTAATAATTTTATCTTAATTGCGATGAGATTCAAAAATGAGAGATAATTATAAAATAGAGAGATAATTATAAAAATAATAAATACTGATTCGTACATTATAAGCTAAACTATCCACAGAATTCAAATGAAGGCCACATAAGTCATTAAACTCGAATTGTTATAATTGCCAACATTAAAAAAAAACAATTTATTCATGTAATTATTCTACGTGTTGTACATTTGCATTTTATGTTAATTTAGTACGAAAGGAATATGCTAGTTTAATAATAATAATAAAATAGTTTGTTGTCACAAAAAGTATACAGATGTGAAATAGGTGAACAATATAGGGTGATGTGGTTGTGATACCTACACGAGGTTGCCCTGTAGTGCGGGATACGGTGCTCTTCTCTGTTATAATTTATTTTATTTTTGTTTAATTATCGTAACAGTCACAATACAATTTATATAACAAATAATATACCTGCAGCTCTATTCTGTTACATAAGCGCAAATGTTATATAATGGAATCTGTTAACTTTATATTTATTATTATTCAAGCAGCCCTATTCCGTTACTTAGTCGCAAACGTTATTAGTGGATATCGTTATTTATGTCAGAGATTGCGTCATAATTACAAAATATTATTCAATTCTCAACTCTATAAGCGCTCGACCTTGACAGCGTTCGTGCGAATATCAACTTTAATAGCGTGATATATATATATATAATTACCGGATTCCATTATATAACGTTTGCGCTTAAGTAACAGAATAGGGCTGCTGGAGTACCAAAACTGTGAAAGAGAACTATACTTATTACATTTTCAAAATACAGATAAACCATAAATATTTAGCTCACTATCTGCTCCTATACACTGATTTAGAGCAAGCAAATATATACGTCTACGTCAACCAAGCAATCATTATATAGTTTTACTGTACGTGTTAAAAAGGTGTTTTTTTGCATAATTTGTTCTGCTAAAGAAGAAAATAAACAAGTTTTTAGAACGTGAGGTAAGTCGAGGCACTCTAAACGTGACATTGACTAAAAGAGTAGGAGAGTACATGTGATTATTCACTATTTTGTACAAAAACATGTAGGTAATCGTTTAAAAAACGGGGACCTTGCAAATAATTAATTTTGACGTTCAGACACAACCTTGTAACTTAAGAACTCGTTTCCAGTGCAGTATTCTTATGCTTTCAGGAATTTATTTTGTAGTTTTTCCAAACGGAACTCAATAACACTTTGAACGTAAGCAGTATAATGTTACACCAATAAATGATGTATGTCCTCTCCATTCCTCTGTGTGTTCGTGATATATGTGTGAGTGTATGTGATATGTATGTAGATTTTTTATATAATAATAATTTAAAACTGTGCTCCTTAAATAGCAGATGCCACAGCGAAATTTATGAAAATATCTATTGTTTAATGACAATTTATTAATGATTCCACAAGTTGGTATTAGTGGAACTGGGACCGATGATTAACGTGCTCAATATACATAACATGTGACTAAGGCCACCTGAAGTTTTTTTTTGCTGACCTTTTGCTGATATTGAATTCTGTGGATGTTAGCTACATAGTATATAAAATCTTTAAAAAAAGAAATATAATTAAGACGTTTTAACGCATTTGCATCCCTCTTATTCGCACAACCCAATATTTTAAAAGGCTTTTCAATGTAAGTGCAATTTTAAGAAATGTACTCTATTATCACCAACAGTTCTATAGTACTATTTTTTATTTATTTGTTTGTACTTGGTTAAGCTTTACAAAGATTAAATAAATTGTATAAGCTTGTTTTTGTGTCATTCAGAATTATCTACGACAGGGGTCAGCAGCCCTATTATGTTACTTATAGCAAACGTTATATAATGGAATCTATTAAAGTTGATATTTGCATGGCCGCTATCAATGTCAAGCGTTTATAGAGTTGAGAATTAAATAATATTTTGTAATTATCGCAACATCTGACGTCGATAACGAAATCCACTAATAACGTTTGCGACTAAGTAACAGAATAGGACTACTGGACATACAATCTAAATTTAAAGTGTAACATATTTGTTAAATAGTGTCAATGAACGATTTTTATTTATTTATTATTATCAACTTACTAGGGCATAAAATAACGGACATTTTGGACATATTTCCACTTTCATATAGGTAACTAATTTTAGAGAGAGAAAAACAGCAAAAACATTTTTAACAATCTTCCTCTATTTTACTAAAAACAAATATATGTGAGAAGAAGACACGTGGGTAAGAGATGAGAAGAAGAATGGTGTCTTGGGCTTGTGTCCGACAATAGGCTGATTAACAATGGTTTTACTATATCTCCAAATTGTCCATAATTACATTCCCTTGTAAGTTGATACATTTCTCAAAGCTACACTCGGGCCCGGATTAATAGTCGTTGCTCCACCAGTGCTTAGCACGAGCTATTGCTCAGAATTCTTAGGTGCGGATTAATAGTCATTGCTTCGCCAGCGCTTAGCACGAGTCATTTCTAAGCACCTGTCACTTTGGGAGTTCTGAGCAATGGGTTCGTGCTAAGCACTGGCGGAGCAACGATTAATAATCCGGACCTCAAAGTGACAGTTTTTACTCTGAAAATCTGTCACTTTGGGAGTTCTGAGCAATGGCTCGTGCTAAGCACTGGCGAGGCAACGATTGTTAATCCGGACCTCAAAGTGACAATTTTTACTCTAAAAATCTGTCACTTTGGGAGTTCTGAGCAATGTCTCGTGCTAAGCACTGGCGGAGCATCGACTATTAATCCAAACCTCAGACTAGAAAATTCTTTGAAAATTTTAACTAAGCGAGATAAATGCAAAAGCGTAAGACCCTATTAATAGCTATCATTACAATTGTGACTAAACCTAAGCTATGCTTAGAAATGGCAATATTTAAATACACCCAAAAATATTATTTTTTATACACAATAAAAATATTGAACATCTTCAAAGCGTGGTAAATGTCCGCCACACCGGACAGTGTTTACTCTTTTCCAAGTACTAAATTTAGTACACGATGGCCTCGCTTGAAGCCAAACAAGAGGTCGTCTTATGACAACCGACTAACGTAATACCGCACCCTTACGCCACATAGTTTACCTGTTAACGTGTTTTGATAAGAACCCAATCTTAGAATAAAAACGCCTAGAAAAAAAACAAAAAAAAACTGTAAATTTTGAGGCAAAGTAATAGTTTACGAGTATGTACACGTAGAAGAAGTGGTGGCTCGGTTGTAAGAACGCTTTTCTTAAAATCAACACCACCGTTCCCGTGCCTCAGACATCAATTCATCAAAAAAAATTTTTGAAAGTTGAAAGAGATAAATAAATAAATATTTCCAGACAGGTCACACAGCACCATCTAATTTCCGTGGTAAGCTACGAGGCTTGTGTTACGGAAACTAGATGGTTGATAAACTACATATTATACTTTTTTTTTTGTAAATATATACATATAAACACCCAGACCGAGACAAACTATACAATGTACAACTTGCACCGGTGGGAATCGAACCCACGACCTCCCGAGTTCACGGCAACGTTTGTTACCACTAGACCACGGAGGCGGTCAAATGTAAGATAGAGCGGGCATTGATTGTTATTTTCATAGAAAATACTTGTTACATTATTTTTTTAACCAACACGTTAAGTGCTGTATGGTTTAACTAATGCTCTGACCAGTCTATGACCTATTATGTAAATAAATACATTTACATTAATAAATATGTTTGTGTCCCGACCAGGAATCAAACCGACCTCCGAGTCTAATTCCACGGACTTAATCGCTAGACCACGGAGGCAGTTATTTGAAGTTTATTTGAAATAAATCCCAATTACCCAATTTCGTTTCTACGTTCTCAATTAGCCCACATGCATTCAGTTAAAAAGGAGCGACACTCAGCGACAGTATCTTTTTTTCATTTTTTATAATTATATAGTTTATTTTGATGAGTGTTGATACCATTATAATGTAGGTAGATTACCAGTGTCACTCTATTTTATTATTTTAAAAAGCATTTACAGTTAGGTGTTCCCAATTACACCACTTTCCCCTACGTGATACACCCCATTTAGTAAACCAACACATAAATAAACATTATGTAATTACATATACATATGTCTATATATACAGTAGTTATAGTTAATAATGTCAATAATAGAATTATATATAAAATGTAAATATTACATCTTAACTAAACCTTCACCTTAAATTAAATTAATTAGCGGGCAAACCCAGTATTCTATCTTCCTACGTTCCAAACAACAAACTTCAAATTTCGTTCTCTCTAAATATTCCATATAAAGAGTATGTTTTTAGTTTTTGATATTTAAATACTCAGAATTAATTCTAATACGGTTTATTTGATACTAAATAAAAATTAATTATTAAATAATATTTGTGAAAACCAACCGTTTGCTAACAGCTATTTTAAGTTAACGTTACCTACCTTAGAAGACGAATTAAGAAAGAAGGTTTAATTAACAGAACGACAATTTTGGGATGTCATATCTTTGATTCCACTTGGAAATCTCGATTTGTACACTTAAAAGCTGCTCATTTCGTCATAATATATTTCGTAATAAAAATACAAGATTTCTATGCAATTCATTTGTGCATTCGTGATAAAAAGTTAGATGCTATTTGGATGCTACAAAAAATCACAGACGAAATTAAAGCTATTCCTAGGTCGATGCTCCAGCAGCGTGTGATTAAGAATTTCAGTT
The DNA here is from genome assembly GCA_910589645.1 of Tinea semifulvella. Taxonomy (NCBI): domain Eukaryota; kingdom Metazoa; phylum Arthropoda; class Insecta; order Lepidoptera; family Tineidae; genus Tinea; species Tinea semifulvella. Next base: position 7,067,958 of record OU342595.1, on the reverse strand, counting down.
CTAGGTTAAACATAAGTTTTAAAGTAAAAAATAACTTTTGTTTTTTAATACTAAAATTTTCAAACTGATCTTTTATTTAGTATCGCATAAAACTAATTGGAATTAATACTAATGTATTTTATTTAAATATCAAAAACATTCTGAGACTCGTAAAGGAGTACGTTAGAAATACGCGAGTCTAGTCGTAACAGAGCAAAATATTTTACGAATATTAACTTTAAATGGTTTAACAGTTTTGCATTTGCGAGTTGCGAGATCACCACATGTCTGGCAGTGCCGAGTGTGGAGATCACTGTAATTATGTTTCGCCTGTAAATTAGTTTTTTGTCAATAAATATATTTTCTTTTAAACAACTGTAGGTCAATCGAATACTCGTAGTCATCAGTAACGAGGTATTGGCCTCCAAACAAAAATAGCATTCGCTGCACGTGACTACGAGCAGGGAGTGTGGAACCTTTCTTATAGGTTAAAATTTAATACGAGCAGGCCGCGGAATGCCAACGCGATCGGGCTACAATGCGTCGTGGAGCGTCGGGAGGTCTAGCGTGCAGAGTTGCCAAATTTCTCACGAGTGGGAATTTTGACCTCTCTGCCCGTGCGAACATTCGTCCGGCCAGTTTTTCCATCCTCAAATCGCGGAGGATGACATAGTTTCTCACATAGCGCGTGGCGCCGATAATTGTACGTAACGTGAGGTTTTGTTGTTTGAATCGATCTAACCTAACCTCGTTTGCGAGTACAAAAGCCGCCACAGCACAATGAAACATACAATCTGATTGTTTAACTAGGTGACAACATACAGAAATAGATTAAGAAGCAGAAGAACCTATCGCTTGCAAAATCCAATATTTTCAAAGATTTTTCAAGATTTTATTGTCTAGGAAATTAAAATATGGTATTTATACAGATATATTAATCATAGATTTATTTAAGTAAAATCGTTGTTAATGTTGTATTTTTATAATATAAATATTAATGCTTCTGCCTTAAATTAAGTATATATACATATATATTGATTCAAAGGAAGTAAGGTACAATAATTTAAAAAAAATACTAAATTTTTAATTAAACTAAAAACTAAAATTTTAAAACATAAATTACTATTAATAAAAAATATCTACATAATAGTAGTATGTATATGAAAATGTACGTAATTTTATTTCCTAGAAAATTTATAGACTATATTTATCAAAAGTACAATCAGACTTGAATAATCTTTAAAAATGATGTATTGTGCCTGCGAGATGCTTAAAGTTAAAAATGGCGTCGATTGTACCAGCTGACGTACCTTTAAGATAAAACTGATACATTCAACGCCATTTTCAACTTAAACCGTTAAATGTACAGAGACTTCATTTTGGTTTTTGATTTAGCTTAAAAGAACACATTTACCAAATTAACAATTGGCACTTTTAAAGGTTTTTGGTATTTTATAGGTTAAATCTAGGAACGCGGACTTAAGTACATATCGCTTGTGAACTGGCAATTCGTCCTCAGTATTTTCTTTGCCAACTTTTCAAAACAATGACAAATATTTTTTTTTATAAAGATAACTTTAAGGTCAAAAATACACGTAGGTACTTTGTAAATTCCGTTTATTGACCTATTCCTTATTGAGTATATATATTGCACCAGGGGTTCTCAGTAGTTCGCGACGCATTTATAGGGTAAGTATCAGTAATAGAGATGGTCGTTACAAACCATAAATAGTTATAATAACTATGTATTGGTGCAATAACTACAATACGGTATTGGGCATTTCAATAACTATGTATCGGGAGAAACTATTTATCGGCGATACCACGTATTCGTCGCGTCACTCGCACAGTCAGAAATATGTTTCGGAAGAAACTATTTATCGGCGATACCATGCATACGATATATTCGTTACACCGCTCGCTCGCAGTCGGGATCGGGCGTATTGACATCGCCGAAATAATCCGAGCGCGCACGACGAATGACGAATCAGTTCACCTTAGATTTTAAACGAACTAACTCCTATGCAATAGGTGCGATTATAGCAAAACATTATGAAATGGAGATTGTTTATATTTTTTGTCTTTTTTTTGTTTTTAGTTGTGTGAATGTTTTGAATTTGTTGTTATTTGTCCACGCTCCGAAATTAGAACATTGTTATTTCTAACAGTAAAATTGTTTATTATTGTATTTTTTTTATAAATACATATAGTGTAAATAGTATAGGTACTTATTTTCTAATAATGTCTCGTGTAAATAGTAGTGTGCTGTGGGATATTTTTCAAAAAGTTAACACTGAGGACAAAAAGGCAAAGTATAACTATACTACCGGTATTTTGAATACCGGCCGTACTTAGATATACCGCAATCGAATCAGGTATCACAAATACATAGTTATTAAAATAAATAGTTTTAAAACCCGGTATTGATCTTCAAACCAATATAACTCGGTATAATGAAAACGCATACCGACCCACCTCTAATCAGTAAGTTCAAGTAATGTTATTTTTTATATATGCCATCATTGTAAATGGCAGACACTTTTAACGAGAACAACAAATAGGTGGTAGGCGGACTGACAGTGGTAATTTTCCGAGGCGGGGAAGTATCCACCGTTCGTGCCGATAAACCCAGTTGCAGTATGCACACGTTTCGGGATCAAGCTCGAATTGCCGGCAAAGTGTTAGAGAAGACATAGTGTTGTCTCGGCGGCGCGGGCGCTTTAGCTAGAGGTAACTATATAAATACAATGGCAATGTCGCGATTGATGGCGGCCCCTAGTTGCTGCCACATTTCCAAACGGTAATCAATATTGACTTTTAAATAAATAAAAATACCAATTAAATTAAAAAAAAATCATTATTATTTGGCCAGTTTTAATAAAATTGCCCTATAATAAAATAAGCGCAAACGTTATATAATGAAATACGTTAACTATATATATCACGGTATTAAGGAATATTACGGTATTAGGCTATATATATATATATTTTTTATATTAAAATAAAAAGCTATTAGTTTCGCAGGGCACGTTTGTCTGTTATTACTTGTTTTGAGGTTTTTTGTAAAACTGTCTACCTACATCAATTGTATGATTATTTTGTTGTGAAACCCTAGTAATAAGTATTTTTTATTAATAAACAATTTTTTGAATCTATGGCGCGTCAGGGCGGGCGCGACTCTACTTTGAGAACCCCTGAAGTATACCATTTTTACTTTTAGTTCATTACGCCACAAAGAACACTAGGTCTATTTTTTTCTTATAAGATAAAATATTTAAAAAGGTCCATAAAATTATAAATACTTGGTATCATAGAATTAGGTACATTACAGGTAATTAGGTACTCACATAACGTACATATGGCTATAATTATATTACGTATATTACTAATATTTGACACTTGAATTAAATATTTCCATATTATAGATTATGAAGCAATCAACAACTGATTGTAATCTCAATCGACTGTTATCTACGTCAGGTATTTTTGTTTCAGTCAGATAATTTTATCTTAAAGATAGCAAATGCAATTCTCATCACGATTTGATAGAATACATACGAGTATAAATGTAGTGGGTCCCGTATGTGAAATCCCTAGGGATATCACGAAATAAAAGAAGGAAGATATCCCTGGGGATAAATACTCTTATTTGTTACCTCATCTTACTGAAAATATTATACATATTTTCAGTGAGACTTTTTCACTAGACTGAATCTAGTAAAATGACAAAAAGGCGGTTACCAGCGAATTGCGTAGTGTGCAAAACTAAATATTGTGGATTCAAAAATCACAATTGGCTGTGTAATTCACGTTGCCATAAACCTCTACGATTTTACATAAACGGAAGATTGAATTAATTATTGTTCTTACTGATTATTATTAACCCAATAATATTATTTTAGTTTTCTTGATGCCCTTGTTATTTTAGTTAAACCGTACGTTTTGACATAAAAACAGCGTCAGTTAGTGCACCATATTATGTGATGTACAGCTGACTGAAGTCGAGCCATACCCTTGCCACATCATCAAATTTATTTAAACAATATTGTACTCTAGTTCTTATATTGATTAATGTTAAGATACACGTTTTTTCATATTTTTTAATATTTTGAATAACAATAAGTTTTTAAGTTATGTTAAGTTAATTTATGTTTGTTTGTCACACGATTGTCTGTTCGTAGGAGCTTTCCAACGAGTATGTTAACCTGATTTAAATTTATTATAAAAACCATAAGTTATTCAATAAATTATTTTTTAATTATTTAGCAAATTGTGTTTGTTGAATGCACGTATTTTAGTTTTGCATTACATTCCTAACCCTAGCCACACTATGCAATTCGCTGGTATCCGTGTCATTCAACTAGATTCAGTCTAGTGAAACGATAAATCACTGAATATTTACAGTATTCTGTCATATTATTGATATGATATAAAAGTTAGAAAAGGTAACAAATAAGTGTATTCAACATCTTCTGTGATTTCGTAATATCCCTAGGGATTCCATGAAATCACTGCCTCATTTCTCTAGATATATAAAATAAGTAGACAACATACTTTCTAACAATAATAATTGAAAGGTTTAAAATTTGTGACACTTTAAGGTATAGCCCAAGAGCTCTTGAACATCTCGATTTATTCCTGTAAGACTAAAACCTTCGCTTCATCAAATTATAATATCGTTAGTGTAAAATTGTAATTTATGTATGCACACTACACACACTTACAACTAGATTCAGTCTAGTGAAACGACATCACTGAAAATATTTCAGAATTTGTCATATTTCTATGATGTTTACAGTAAGAAGAGATATAACAAATTAGAGTATTTGACATCTTGCGTGATTTCATATCCCTAGGGATTTACTAGAAATCATGGCCTCCGCTCTGCACGTCATCAGACAATAATATTATTGCGTTCATACAGTACTTAGCATGCTAAGAGTTATAACTAGTCGTTGTCAACTTTAAAAAAAAACTATAGTCAACCGTTTTCTGGAGAACGAAAACTAGTTGCGGAAACGGTTTTAAAGTCTTAAGTATATTTCTTTCATAATAAATAATATAAAGGACTCTATTTCATCAAAATTAAAACAAAAAATTAATTAAATTAATTAAAACTATATTTTGCTAACGAAACAGAAAACTACTACGACAGGGTTTAACTTGTCGCTGTAAGCGTTTTTATTTACTTTATTTTGCTTTGACAGGCGTTCGTGTAGCTTTTTCAAGCGCTTTGTGTTTTGTATGATGTCAAATAACAAGGAATGCTTTTTATTTTCGGGTGGTGCAATGAAAGCAAGTTGTCCGTGGTCAAAAATGTTGTGATATTTTGCAGCATTCCTCTTTTCTATTTTATATTACCACTATCGTGTTTAGTCTAATTTTTAATTGTAAATATACCTTATATTGTTTAGTTTAATTGCTGTATTTAATACATTTTCAGGTTTTTCTAATTATTATTACCATCGTCGTGATTTGTTTTGTTTTTTAATTGTACAGATCTTATATCAGTTGTATTAATTATTATATTTAATAATACTTTTTAGGGTTTTGTTTGTTAATTATTTTACAACGAGAAGAATTACGAAATATCGTTCTAGTAGCGTGGAAAAGCTGTAAATGGATCGACTTAAAGCGTCAGCGCTTTGAGGAAACAATTTTCAAAGGCAAACACGGCCTGAATAGGTTGTTCGCGCAACGAAGACGGTTTTGGTTCAAAACTAAAAACAGTTTTAACGTTGCAGAACAAAAAAAGGTCCTTAAAAACGGTTCGTCTCTGCAACGCCCACCACTAGCTATAACTAAACACATTTCTAGCTTTACAGAAATACCGTTACTCGGAATGCTCAGGAGCTCTCAGACGTACTTTTAGATAATAATACTTTATAATACAAAATAAAGGTGGTAATGTCTCTTGCAATGAACATTTATTGTAACGACGGCAGCAGTTTTGACTGATGGTTAAAACTGCCCATACAATAGTCTGCGTATGAAATATAATTAAAATACCTAGCACATATGTGGCTCGCACATATTGAATAATGAAACATCAACTAAATTATCACATTAACCTTAACAACTTACTTGAAATATAGAAACACTTCTGTAGCAAAGTGGATCATATAAGGAATATTGAAAAAATCCATTTGTTTTATAAAAACACTACACATAGGTACTGCAGTCCATTAATATATCCTTAAGTTTATAAGTATTGCAAGAATCATCTATTTAATAGGTAGGTACTTATTAATAAAACTAGTTTAGACTAGATTATTTAAAATAGGTACGTGATACATAATATTTAATTTAAAAGAATAGGAATAATAAAGATTCCTGAACCCATCATAAGCACGATAGAAGAAGCTGGCCACATATGAACAAATTAAAATCATAGTGGATAGGTTAGGTTATTAACTTTATTGCAAAACTGTTTAAAATTGTAGGTTTTTATGTTTTTTAAATTGATCACTCTAAGATAAAGATAAAGAAATTACTGAACAATAGGTATAAGTCATCATTTACAACATATTCTTGCGTAAACGCAATATACAACTTAAAAGATTAGAATATAGTATTTAAAGAATTAACAATTAGTGATAATATATAATTTAGAATATTTAGCGTAACAAATTTTAAAATCTAACGAGTGATAAGACCATCTAAATGATTTATACCAAATGTTAACGTTTTCCACGATGTGATGAGGAGGTACTTGGAACGGGAGCCAGCAGCCGTCGGGGCACAAGGAGTCTGGCATTTCCCCGCGCAGACCGCACCGCACCCGGCAGGCGAAGATCTGCGAGGTGCAGAGCGTACCCCTCGCTCAAAGTCGTAGCCATATTACAATACTTCTTGCTTATACGACCGATTGCATATATTTGTTTCTGTGTCAAACCACAGTTATGATACACGGTTATGTCCTTTCCGGACCCGTAAGCGGCGTACATTAAAACTCCATGCTCATTTATTAAACTGTTAAGGTGAGCGGCTTTATGTCCCAGGGGATCTGTAGAAAACCCATCTGAGAAAAATACTAGCCCATGTGGAAAGTTATGTTCGGCCAACCAAGACACTACTTTCCTTTGTTGTAAATCAGGACGGCCAGTTATGTAAAGAATCAAATAACCCAAGTCTTGCCAAAAACGTACGACGTCTACGGCGCCTGCTCTCACTTTTGGATCGCGGCCAGTTACTGACACGCTGGCTGTGAACGATCCATCAATACTGAAGACTACGCACTCCGTTAGTGGTGGTACTACGGCCAGGTGGAAGTTACAGCTAGTGTGATCACCTCTCACTACCAGCCTCATAGGAAAAATTCCACAACCTACAGCTTGCTTTTCCGACAAAGTGTACGTAATTCTCCCTGTTTTATCTGTGACAGCAGTGGACAGTAGTGTCCATTCCCCAGCAGGCGGATCCTTCATCATATGAATATCAACCTTTTCTCCAGTCAACGTTATCATATCTAAAGGCCCATACATAAATCTGGCAGTAAACGTTTGAGGACAGCCCTCTTTAACGATGACGTCATTAGCACGGTGGTTAGCAGCCACGTTCTTTAACTTAACAGATGTTCTCTTTCTCATCCATTTCTCCCTTTCCTGCCCTGGCTTAAACATCTGTAAGTCCTTGTCATCAGAATGACCGTATAAAGCGAGGTCGAAGTGCCCTACCTGGCGTAAAATGAATGCAATCACATCAGAACTTTCCCAATAGCTTGCATGAAACAGATGTGGCAATGCGTTGGTTGGAAAATTATTCAATCCTTCTGGACAATACAGTGCATAATCCAAGCGCTTGGAACCCCACCACTTTTGTTGTAAAGCATTCATGGTCATTAGAGGTATGTTATCGACCAAGCCACTAATAGTACTCTGTACTGAAACTTCCGATAGCCTACGTAACACCGGTGTAGGGGGCATTTGCAGATGATCGCCAAACAATTGAGGGTGACTTTGAATCAATTCCATTAAATGGTAGGGTTGCCCATTGCCCAGTGGATATTTAGCATATCTTGCTACGTTGATGGGCGGCAGATTTGTAAACCTTGCTGATAGCAATGGCTCCAACCGCGATGCTACTGGATCGGTGGAGTGAAACAAGTTAAAAACTTGATGCACTGGCGGCTTAACAATGTCTCTAGATTTGTCATCAGCAATTTTCCTCGATGCTAAAATTAGTGATAAAGGACTTCCAAAAGTGAATAAATCGGATGTTTCAAATTCCAGCTTAATTTGATTTTCACTTGTAGAAGATGAGCGACGTCTCGGTATTGGAGCTTGCAAATGTTGTTTGTTTAAGTAGTGGTCATTTATTTCATTTGGTATAGTAATTTCTGTTTCCAAAATACTGTTTTCACTGTCATGCCTTGACTGATACTGCATTGTTCTGCAAAGTGCATCGTAAGCTAATACAGAGCCCATACTGTCACCAACAATACACACTTGTCCATTAAATCCTTTACCATCTTCAGATTTCAAAAATTCAGAATAGACAGCATTAGCACAATTTATTGTTCTAGTAATAGCATCTGTATAATCAGGTGAAGTCGTAGCAATTAATGGAATAGCACCGATTGGTATAAGATCATTGGTGAGTGATGGGATTTTAACTGTAGAAGGAGAACAGTCAAAGCTGTATGGGCTCAATGTTGATAGGACGCCAAGTGCGTCAGTACATATAGATGGGCAAGATACCAACTTGATAGCAATATGTCCTACTAAAGTAGGGTAATGTTGTCGCATGACAGACTCAAAGGCTCCTTTAAAAGTTGTTACATCAGACTTCTTTGCAGTCATATCAACATTTGCATCAAGGACACTTCCAGCATGAAACACTAGGAGCAAAACTGTTGTAGCACAGGAGCTGTGTACCGGCGTGTCAGGGCAGGCATCAATACTGTGGTGACTAGTGAGAGTGGGCATTCTACGCGATCCTCTTTCAGATGTTACTCTCTTTAAAAATGTAGGATTAAAAATGCTGTCTTGATTATAGTCAATTTGTGTTGGGGAAATATCAATGTCAGCTTCATCCAGAGAACACAACGAAGACCATTTATTAAAGGATGACTCACAATCATAATACTCATCTTCTGATCCTGTCTCTGTTTCAGATTCCCTCACAAGTGTTTCCATCCTCCAATTAGCTGCCTGGGCTTGTAAACTCTTTATAGAGCCAGATGAAGACGAACGAATGCCCGATTTCGATTGATAATTCCTATGTTCAGATGGTGGTGATGCTTCAGGTGATAAGTGAAGCCTCTTTTCGGCACTAGACTTTTTGATAGTTGGTGGCGTCGCTACATCTTCATTCTTCTCTAAACTACTCATTGTTGCAGCCAAGCATTTGGAATTGTCATCAGAATTGTCTTGAACATCCTCACTAACTTCGCCCGCCATTTTCATTTGTAAAGCAAGTTGAGTTTGTTTTTCTATTTCTCGAATGTCATCCATGGTTAGTCCATGCCACTCATCCTGCCAGGCCCAAGCTTGTCTATGGGCGCGAAGCATTGTTTTCCGTAAAGCAACATCGTGGATGAATTTTTCTAGTTTAGTTTGCATGCCCCAATATCGAAATTCGACTTTGCAAAGTTTGTAAGCACACATCAGAGATTTTCCATTAGGAAGAGGTTGTTCATTGCCCTCAACTTCTTGCCAATAATCATCCAACCATGACTCCGACAATGGTCCCCTATTGCACTTTTGTGAAACAAACAGTTTGGGATCTTCCTCTTTTACATAATCAGCTCCATAAAGTTGATCTTTAACTACATCTATAAGATCAACGGTTCTGTTTTTTAAATCACTTTTTGACAGCTGAAAGACATTATCTTGATGTCCATTGTCACCAAAGTAATAAGTTTCTATTTCTAATGAGAATTTTTCTACAAATGGGCATGTGTATCTGGTTTTAGTATATGGATAAGCATTCCAGGCTTCTTCAGACACAGTTAAGGCAGACTTAGGTAATAAACTTTTGAACCAGCCGGGTAGATGGCTGCCAACATGATATATTTTTTGTGTGTACTGACCTTTACCTCCCGGGCCATCTTCATAGGGTTCATTGACTAAAATTTCCACACCGCTTCCCTCCCCTGAACTTTCTTCTCTGCTCTTCTTGGCTATCATGTAGAGCTGAGCTATACGGTACTCCTCCACCGTAAGCGGCAGAGGTATTCTATACTCTTTAATCAACATTGTGAAAATTTGGGCTCAGCAACCAAACTATTCACAAATTGTACCTGTGAATAATTAAATATTTACATAATGTTTCCTAGGGAAAACTGCAGTAAATTGCAACACAAAAAAATGCTAGAAAAAAAGTTAAATGTACTTAAGAAACTTTTAAGACAGTTGTTAACAGTATTAAAAACATAATACCCTTATAAAGTGACTATTTAAATAATGAAGTCAGCGTCTTTGACTCCGGTTTTTGTTAATTACAATTTAATTTATAGATACATTTAGGAAAAATTATATGTATTGGTATTATTAAATAATTATTGGAATGTGTGATTACTACAATACAGGCAATTGAATAAGTAATAGTATTATGATAACTAACATTAGCAAGGCTACAGAGAAATATCAATTGTTGTATCTATATGATAAGTGTATAAATATCAATAATGTTAATTTTTGAAATTGCTTTATAGGTTTAAGTATCCTGGTATGACCTAGGTACTTGACATTGATGTTTATTAAATTATCAAAACACAAATTTATAACTAAAAATGTGTCGATCCAATGTTTAAAAACCTGTAATTCCTGGCGTATAAGATTTTAACCAGGAAAATAAAGAGGCAGAGACGACTTCATAAACTTTAATTATAAATATTAATAGGTGCCACTTGTTACTGACACAAAACCATCAGATCTGAATTACCTGGTCACATATCTCCATTCATTATGACCACATTTCACTGACTTCATTTTGCACTAATATGTTAAACAAATAATTTAATTCCTTTAGCGAGCACAACAATGCACGTACGATCGCGATGATCGTGAACTTTGACATTTCAACACATTCTTCAGTGGAAAAACGGCACAAGCTCCATATACAGGCCACGTTCAAAATTATGCACAGACTGCTGATAAACTATAATTTAACATCGTACATTGCGTTGTTGTACCTAACTTAGTCGCTAATCTTTATGCTTAAACGTTAGTGTACGATAGAATTAAAAACTGATACGGTCCATGTCATATTTTAAGCGAACACTGCGCGATGCGCGTAAAAAAATCAATAATGCTGGGTATAGCTGACACAGTTTCCCTGATTTCGCTATGTTGTGCGTGGTCAGTAAACTTATAGTAGATATTACAGGAAATAAGTAAACGTAAAACATGCTTGTATTTTAACATTTTCACTATCTAATTTCATTTGATTTCATCCAACATCATATAGATCAAGGATAGTATAAGTAAACCTTAATCCACAGTTAACCTTACCGCAGCTATAATAGGATCAAAGAGATATATTACTACTGTATACTAAAGGATTACCCAAAGAATAAATAAAGTAACCCCACAAATATTTAAGAATTAGCTAGGTATTTTATTAAGATCTATGTTTCAAAAGACGTGAAACTGAATTTTTTTAAATCATCAAATTCTGTAACATCTGGAATTTGATGATCACTCGTGAAAGACTCACAAAGAATATATTAGGAAAGACATGGCTGTATGGGCTAGATCCCTTCGCCTTCCCTGTCCTACTCAACTCAAAATGCTTAAAAAAACATTAATTTTTAGGTTATGTGTCATGCTTCCTTTTCATTCCGAATCGCGATCAGAGCGCTTAGAACGAATATGACACTGACCGTCGTCGTTCCGAATTAAATATCGCAATTTGGATGCTCAGAGCGTGATATCAAATCGGAATGGTCGAAATCACATTTTCATTCATAAAATGTTAGTTTAAAAAAAAATGTATGGAAGATAAATTGCGGATTCCATACCTTTGAGTATGAATACTAACAAATATACATCTCTCGGTTTATTCATCTTTATATGTGTAAAGTTTAATATTATTAACTTATTTTGATCTTTTAAAATAAATTGCCATGTTACAGACATTTTTTTTTTTCACTTCCTACTTAAATATTAATTATAGATTTGTTTAAGAAGTAATATAGAAACAGTATAAACGAATTACAATATTAAATAATTTAAAAGAAAACTTAATTTAAATAAACTTGAAAATGGCGCGCGACATAATGACAAAAAACTGACAGCGCTCAGAGCGATCTACTTCGATATCGTGAGCAGTCTAAGCGCGAGAAATGATGTCGTTTGTGACGTCACACAGCTTGGCAGTTTAAGCGCGTATCGGAACACCTTAAGCGTGCTTAGGTTACTATTATCGTGTATCGGAACGACAGGATCCTTTTTACAACATAAAATGAGTCCAAAGAAAAAATCTAGTAATTGTAACTCCTTACGAAATCCGGATATAAGTAATTGTTACTTCCTACCATTGTCTTTATTAGTAAGTATTCTATAGCAATACTAGCTGTATATAAAAACAAGTTATTCGCTTGTTAACCTTTTGTTTTTGATTTACATTCGAAAAGATCAGTTGTATAAATCACCAGTTTACAAACCAACGAGGCCACAATTCTTTAAGGTTCGATAAACTTAAAAAGTTCTTTAAAAAAAAGGTTTTGGAATGAGCTTAACGGCTTGTAGGCTCAGAGATCACAGACCAAATACCTAATTTTTATACAATAAAGTTCTCTCAGAAACAGTTATGATTGTTATTACGGTAGCTTTCCGCACTTAGTCTCTATTGGACCATTGTGCGTGATCAGCGGAGCTATCCGATCTCCTCCAGGAAGCCTAGGAGACCCGTCACATTCCTGCAGATTTCCGGAAGAATCCTCGCAATCTGGAGGAACCTCAATCTAAGTGCAGCCACACTGCATTCTCCCCCTCCACCATGCATCCTCTGTGGGCTATCTGTAAAAGTGTATAGGTGTTTGTTAATGTCAGTGTCGCTAGACTGTCTGCAGTCTGTGGCTTGTAGCATCTGCTTGTGCAGCCTTGCAAGAATTTGAGCGTTAGTAGGATTATTATTATCAAGATGATAATATAGGTATTTTGGCATAATTATATTTGTGTATTTAATATATAATAAGTTATATATTTAAAGTGTATATGTAGTTGGTTTTTTATGTAGTATATCGTCAGTCCAATTCTATACCGGAACATCTTGGAAATCATGTGCTTTCAGTTAAGTATGCAGAATTACAGCAAATTCTAAAATGTTTCTAAATCACTACACAAAGTTTGGTTCTAATGGGGTGTATCACTAACTTTTTATCACTATAGATGGCACATGATAGATGGTACCTAATAGAACTGTCAGTTGCATAGAAAACTTGTATTTTTCTTACGTAATTTATTATTTTCTGGATATTATGCCGAAGTGAGCAGCTTTTAAGTGTACAAATCGAGATTTCCAAGCAAAATCAAAGATATGATGATCTCAAAAATGCCCTTCTATTAATTAATCCTTTTTTCTTTTTGAAGACGGTGTTCGCTTTACTAATTCGTCTTTTAAGGTAGGTAACGTTAAGTTAAAACACATTTTTCTGTTATGAAAATAAAAAAAACTACAAAAACATTTTTAAAATGATGCGTTATAGGTATAAACAAGGTGCCAATGCCGCTAGCGGCATCTACAGAAAGCTTTGCCTGATACACCCCATTGAAAGGAAACAACATATTCTGGTATAGAAAAAATCTATGTTTTACTATTCACATATTCTTCAATTACTCGAAACGGTATATGTTAAAATGTTCCATTACTGTTTTTGACAGATGATGTGTACTAAGTTAAGTATCGAGTATTTGCACCCTGCCCATAATTTCTCACTTTCCCAAAAGTCAGTTGTTAGATAATGCCTAACTGACATTGAACTCGCCTATGTACACAAATTTTTAGTTTTTGTGCAATAAAGTATTTAAATAAATAAATTATTGGTTCTGGGCCTGTTGGTGTTGTGGGTGACTCTTTATCCACTGTATCACTGCTGGACTATTGTCTCTACACACTGCTTCCAGGGATAGGTGGCAGCCGAGAATCAGTGAAGATCTAAAACTGTTTATTTTATTTTCAGGAAAAGGTAAAATCTACTAAGTACTCCCATTTCGTATCAACATATGCATGTAGGAAAAGTCTTTTGGATCTGCAGAAGAAGACTGATTTGACGCCAAAATATACCAACCAATTATTATGGAGAATTTCATATGCCTCAGCATTGAGTCGAGCTGTATGTGCACATGACTGGGACAGACTACAAACATTATTGTCAGAGTCACCCATTTGGGAACAAAGAACAAATCACTCTACTCAAGATCAGGATAATTATTTAAAGGTATAGCTTTAAGTTATTTTAGTCAAATAATTAACAGGTCACTGGTATCTGCTTAGTCAGCTTTCTGCTGGACATTTAAAAAAAAAAGGTATTATTTTGGACATCTATATCTATAAAAATGAATCCATATTTCACCTGGTTTTTAATGAAATATGGTAGAATTGTTTCTTGGAAGCCTGGAACCCCATGTCCATACATCTGTCAGTGGTCTGGCGGTTAAGTCTGTGGGTTCAATTCCTAGTTGGGACACAATAATTTGTTGTGATATTTCTTGAGTTTATTTGCTACAGACATCTAATCGCAAGCTTCCACTTGTCATGATGGGCCTATAGTAAAATTGGTTAAATGTGAATGTGCTTTAAAAGCGTGGTTTCTGACCACCACAGAAGGGAGATACGGTTGTGTAAATACTTTCTTTTTTTTACTTTCTGCAGTTTAAACTATAATATATACATACATCTTTCTGGAAATCATACTTCACTACATTTTATGGTCGGGATGCTTAGACGTGTCCTGATGGTCATGGACTCCTGGTTGAATTCACATGGAGGTGTACCATGGGATATGTGATCGGAAACTCTATCCGCAGTACTAGTCGAAGGTCTTACCATCTGTGCTTCGATCCCTTCATGTGTTTTTAAGTTATCTACCAGTGGACAGTTCATCCTCCCCCCCCTCTCGGACTGTCCCAGGGGTATTATTATCATTAATCCTTCATTTTAAATACGTTATTTGGCTTGAACATTTGATGAAGATAATTTTTTCCCTTTATACATCAAAATCAAAAATAATGCGCAACAAAAATAAATTTCCTGTCGCCGTTTACACGGGCAAAGCCAAGTAAAAGAGCTAGTATATATTAAAAAACAGCATTTCATGCTATCATTTCTATAAATGGAATCCCAATTTGGTTGTTTATACTTTCGAAAAGTGGCGGTTTGAATCAATCATCATTGCTACATTTTTTTTCAGGCTTTGATTATATTGCTCACATACCATCCAAGTGCCCGAGCCCAAGGTCTGCTTCACCAATTCATGCACATGGTTTTAGCCTGCAGATCGGATGAACATAAGAAGGCCTTAACCAAACTACTGTTTATGATACCAGATAAATATCTGCCAAGGGTGTTTATGATTAGAGGATAAATATACATCATTGATAATTTTTTTTGTAATAGGGCACAAGATATTTTTGACATTAAGTTAAAGCGAGTTATTTAATTTGTATTTTGTAAAGCTTTATGCTAGCAAGAGGAATTCAAAGATCTTTAAAGTGTAAAGAGATTGCCCAAAACCAGGCCCCAACTTTGTTGCAGCGTGCCTCAACTACATATAATTCAATAATCATAATATCTGTGTTTTTTAAAATTTAATATCAACATCTGTATAGCATATAAGTATAATTTAATTAAACAGTCAATTGGTTCAAATGGTTCTCTTTCCCATTGGATGATGAATGAGATGATAGGGAAGGCAAAGGGTCTAGCCCATACAGCCAAGTCTGACGTAATATATCTTTCTTTTTTATGAGTTAATGAGGTCATCATCAAATTCCAGATGCTGCAGAATTTGATGCTTTTCTTGGAGTCACTCGCGGCACCATAGCTCAAACACGTCGGGTAAAATATGGGAGTTGACAGCGCGGGAAAACCGCAAAAAAATAAACTGCAACTTGTACCCATATTTAAAGTCCAATTTATCGTTTTCCATAATTATTCACATTGTAGCACTTTATTAAACAAAACAACACCACTTTTGACCAATAATATCCACAGTAAATTAACATACATAACAAAAACTTACACTTGATATGTCCACGCAAAATGGCGCGAAGGACTTCCCAATTGGTTCAAATTTTGTCTATGAAATAAAACCTTAGAATACAATGTTTTATTTTACAGTAGTAAAATAAAACAAAGCGCTATTTATACGATTGGTACTTTATTATGATCAGTATGCCTAGTGTGACAGTGAAGTCTCGTAAACGCAACTATAGTAGTAGAGTTTATTTACTGAATTTTCGATGTTCATTGCCTGTTATTATAGCCAAACTTGCAATAACACGCAATGTAAAATAAAAAAACGTAACTACAGCAGTTACGTTTTCCGAAACTTGCATGTTACACTAAGCACACAGGTACTTTATTATAAATGTCAACGGAGAATACATCTCACACCTCCGTTTTGCGGATGACATAGTCATAATAGCTAGCTCGCTGGAGGATCTTAGCGGAATGCTAAACGGCTTAAACGTAGCGTCCCAGCAGGTTGGCCTCGGTATGAACTTGGACAAGACAAAAGTCATGTATAACGACCATGTCGTACCGAGATCAATCTGCGTTGGTAATGCCACTCTAGAAGTTGTGCAAAAATACATCTACCTTGGACAGACTATACAATTAGGAGTAGCCAACTTCAGCAAAGAAGCCGACAGACGCATTCAGCTAGGATGGGCGGCATTCGGGAAGCTGCGCCACATCTTCCTATCAAACATACCCCAGTCTTTGAAGACGAGAGTTTTCAACCAGTGCGTTCTTCCAGTGCTGTCGTACGGAGCAGAAACGTGGACACTAACAGTGGGTCTGGTCCACAAATTTAAGGTCGCTCAGCGGGCTATGCTCGGTATTTCTCTGATGGATAAAGTCCGAAACGAGGAAATCCGTCGGAGAACCAAAGTTACTGATATAGCCTTCAAAATTAGTAAGCTGAAGTGGCAATGGGCTGGACATGTCTGTCGTAGAACCGATGAACGATGGAGTAGACGAGTTCTAGAGTGGAGACCACCTACGGGAGGACGCAGAGTGGGTCGACCCCCCACTAGATGGACGGATGACCTGAGGAAGGTCGCTGGTGGGGGTTGGATGAGGGTGATCGTGTGAAGTGGCGAGCCTTGGGGGATATATGTAGCCTATATCCAGCAGTGGAGAGACACAGGCTGATGATGATGATGATGACTTTATTATTGCTCGCCGCATTTCCTCGTTGAATTATTATATTAATTATTAAATAGTAATTATATGTAGGTAGTTTATATTTAATTTAGCTTAAGTTATCGATAATTTGTTTTTCAATTATGATTAAGTTTAAATATTTTATTAATTATTTTAAAAAAAATATTTCTTTAAATTGTATCCTCACTTTACTAGTCACAACAGCAAACGGCCATTTAAGACACACGATCCTATGCGTCTTATGGAGATTAAGGCATTCTTAGAATCTGAATTCTTAGATCGCTTCAAGGTAATGTTTTATAGCATGATACCAACTTTACCACGCAAATACTGTGTTACATAAAGTGTTAATTCAGAGCTGCCTTTTTTTTTTTTTTTTTGCACCTCATGTGACCTTGCTCCCACCTGATGGTAAGTGGCTGATCCCGAGACAATTTACTGGGTTTATCGGCACGATATTTTTTCCCGCCCCGGCAGACTGGGCAAATCACCACCATCAGTCCGCCTACCATCTAATGTCTATTCATAGTTCTTTAATGGCGCTGTCTAAAATCCCATAATTCATATACTCGATTCCATAATGGAGTCATATAGCTACTGATCACTTGATAGGGTACTAAGCGAGGTCCAAGAATGAGAGAAAAAACAAGATGCTTTTTCATACTTCGCTTGAAGGACTGCAGGTTATATGGAGACACACTGGATGGAAGAGCATTCCACACCTTCATCGTGCGACAGATGTAAGAGTCTCCAAATTTATGCGACTTATCTTCAAAAAACTGCCTCCATGGTCTAGCGGTAAGTCCTTGAATTTAGACTCGGAGGTACCGAGTTCGATTCCTGGTCGGGACACAATGATGTTTATTAATTTAAATAAATATTAATATAATTTATTTGTGATATTTCCCGAGTTTGGTACGCTGGAGACATCGACTTGCCACTTGTCATGATTGGCCTATAGTAAAGTTGGCTAAATGTGAATTCGCTTATTTATAAGCGTGGTTTGTGACCACCCCGAAAGAGAAACAGTCGTGATGTTACTTTTTTTACTTTATCTTCAAATAACATCGCATGCTAACATAAAAGTAGCAGGATTGCAAATAAATGCCACTCGCTCGCACAATGCTATACGCGGCGAACGAGTGCCTTCACTCCTTAGCCACGACTCAGACTTAGCTGTTAAGGCACGCAGGGCCAATAGTGAGAGAGACGGTTTATAGGGTTTTAGTCCGTAGGCGCCTTTGGGTCTCCTTTTTGGGTCTCGGGCATGCGACCCCCACCCGCGTTGGCCCTTCAGGCAGGGGGCGTATCATTGATGATTTAACGATTCAGTCTTTGTTGGGGCCAAGGCCCGTTGTAGGATGACTCGGGGTACCCTGGCTGGTGAAGTATGTGAATGATGGACTGTATTTCTTTTGATGCGTTTATTACTGTTAGGTGCGTGTACGAACCGCGAATGCCCGACAATGACTCCGCGGTCCCAAAAATATGTTTAAACCTAAAGCTATTAGCCGACCGCGGAGAGGCTCCTCTCCGTGGTCGGTTAACTGATGTTAGGACATTTGGTCTTAACATGCTCCCCGCGTTGAAGTTATTTCAATGTTAAGAGTTGTAGGTAGGGGGCATATGTTGTTGAAGCCACGACGAATGACCCCCTTTTTGGTCCTAATATCTGCAACGCGAGCGACGCCATCCTTGCCTGTAATGACATCTGTTATACGACCTAGTAACCATTGCTGAGGAGGCAAGGCCTTGTCCTTGATGAGTACTAGGGTCCCTTCCTTGAGCTCTCCTTGTGACTGATACCATTTAGTCTTTTGCTGAAATAATGAATAATGAAAATATACTCGCTGGGGACAAGAGACGGAGAGGCTCCTCTCCGTGGTCGGTTAACTGATGTTAGGACATTTGGACTTAAGTCTTTAAAAAAAAAAAATACGTCCATTTTGAATATATACTTGTGCTTATATATACCTAATTATAGACACCTAAGACTTTACTTTAAAAGCTCCTCCACTCAACATTTCATTCCAGCTGTTAAACGAAAATTAAGTCTCAATAATGGGGTGTTTTAGGCAAAGATTTTTGTAGATGTCCCTAGCGGCAATGGTACCTTGTTTTACACCTATGAATGAAAATACATTCTATACATCATAATTATTAAGTATTTAGAATGTAAACTAACACGGCCTCTTTACAGCCACGATCTTATTTAAGTAGTTTCTAAGTTAGTTAGTTTTACTTGCTTGTAGCAATATTGTTGTGCATAGCATACATAAATATGGATTATTGCCTGTTTACGGTCCAACCATTATTACCACTTTGATTAGTACATATGTTTTGAAAATTGCAATGATTTAATTAGTTCTGACTGTATCCAAGTTGTTTTGAGAGAACCAATGGAAATAAATTATTTTGATTTTGATTATGTCGCATCATTTTTTAAATGTTTTGTAGTTTTTTATTTTTATAACAGAAAAATGTATTTTAAATTAACGTTACCTAGGTACCTTAAAGGACGAATTAAGAAAGCGCACAAAAAGAAATAAGGTTTAATTAATAGAACGGAAATTTTGAGATCACCATATCTTTGATTTCGCTTGGAAATCTTGATTTGTACACTTAAAAGCTGCTCACTTCGGCATAATATCCAGAAAATAAATTTCGTAATAAAAATACAAGTTTTCTATGCAACTGACACCCCATTGAGACAATTAAATTAAAAATGGCGTCTAATGTACCTACCAGGTTTTGGGTGACCTTCAAAAAAAGACTGACGGATCGGCTCTATTTTTCTAATCGTAACTATTACATAAACTTAATTTTCGTTTGAAGGAAATGTTGAGTGGAGGAGGCATTGAGGAATGCTGTATTGTGCGAGAGGGAAAGAGACAAGCTTTTTAACGAGTTTTTGTTAAACCAGGGTTTTAGTCCCCATCAAATTGATACACTTCCTTGCATGGTATTTCGTCACTACTGAGGGTCATGACCTCATGAATTGGTGTGCGTCTTAATAGGCGGGTGATGGCAGGTGAGTACTTCGAGGCATTAGAATAGTTTTATATTTTCAAGTTTATGTATGCCTATGTGTAAGTTTATTTCTGCTGTAGTTATAATGCCTATTCCTTCGTAATTCTTGTACTATTGTATTTATTTTTAAATTTATTATCATTGTTTTCTTTGCTTACTTTTATTGTATATGTCAGCGAATTCTTATATCTTAGCTTTATCGTATTACTATTTTCTCCTATATATGTATAAATTTGCTGTAAGAATTCCTAAATAAATAAATAAAATTAATGATACTGCGCCACCCGTTCCTATCTTCAGTAGAATGCACAGCAGATCTGGTCGGACCACCGGGCTTCGACCTCTCTGTCTCTTTCCTTCCACCTTGCTAGGTGTTAGTTTTTCTAGGTTAGGAAGTATTTGTCCAGAAAAATAAAAAATGAGCTCAGAGAAACGAATAACTTGACAGTGAATAAGCAATTGGATAAGGAAATAAAAAAATATTATTATATGATCACAAATATATTATATAAATCATAAAATTCATATTTAAACATGTTAAATTCATTCCTTATTACTATTGCAGGCACTTTATTATTTATTATATTATTTTAAATACATTGTTATAAAAAATACTGTTAACACCCTTTACCCTTAAAAAATAAAAAACCCTTTAATAAAATACAAATATTGTCAAAAACTGTCTCAAAATGTTTATCGTTTTTTATATATAAAAAAAAATGCATCTGTATTCAGCCCTTCAGCTATGCAAACCTAAATTAAGAAATCTCACTTAGTGTTGCCAAGACTTAGTCAGTCTTGGTCTTGGTCTTGCACTTAGAATCTTGGTCTTGTGCAAGAGTCTAGCAAGACTCTTACTCTGACTCAATACAAATTTTATTTTCCCATTGTACTAAGGAAATCTCTCTCCGCGATGTCTTTAGGGTACCAAACTTGAGAAATATCACAAATAAATTAAATAATTTATTGTGTCCCGACCAGGAATCAAACCCTGTACCTCCAAGTCCGAATCCACGGAATTAACCGCTAGACCTCGAAGGCATTATAGGGTATAGGTAAGATTTAGGTATACTAAAATAAAATTATTTGCAAATGAGCTCTCTCAAGTTCCAAATACCTAAACGTACTTTTTTTTCCTTAGGAACAAAAAAATATTAATCACGGACACGACGCAATTAAAATTTATTGAAAACAAAAACCAAACTCCAAATAAAGTAAATACTTTAGCAAGATCAAGACCAAGATTGAGCAACACTACCAACCTAGGAATAGTTTTAATTTCGTCTGTCATTATTTGCTTTATTAAAACATCAAATCCAAAAATTTATTAAAACATCAAAAGAAATCCAATGTTGTTTGCTATATCGTCCTTTGCAAACAACATAGCAGGCAACAACCCCCTCACTCGAATGTGTAGGCAATACAATGATTTATGTTTACAGGGAGACGCTCCTGATTTATTTCAATTCGCCAATATTTATAAAATTAACTTGTGCAAGATATTAGGAATAAAAAAAAAAAAAAAAAAGAATTATCCTAACTAGGTGTTCGCTTTCTATAGTGGATTATTTCTGGCCTTTGCGAAGGAGTAATTTGCTGCGGACGGCGAGCAGACTGAAACTTAATTAATATTTATGAACTATACTCACTGTGGGTATTGTATTGTTATTTTATTTTTTTTATATCGTCGCTGCGCCTGACAAGTTCCATATGTAACTTTTGTAAGGTTTTGGGAAACAACAAAAAACATGTTATTAAATAAACTAACAGAAACACTGGAAAATTGTTAATGCAATATCAAAGTCATTTATTTGAGACATACTCGGAACACAAATTTTGCTACAAATATTAGTTATTTAATGAGCTATATTTTTTTAAGCCAAAAACTGCACTGGTTTAGCACTGTCTAATAAAATAATGTATGTGCATTATAATGCACAAGAAGCATTTGGCAATGTGACACTTTGCTATTTGAAGGTGTATCATTATGTGATCCTTAGGTTTTCTGAGATTACAAAATACAATAAAATTATTAGGAACTATATAATAATCAGTCGTACCTAACAATTACAATATGAAATATAATGAGATCTTAATATGGCCCCTTTTAACACATAGGTATGTGTTAAATATACATACTTCTTAGTTATAATTTTAACATCATAAATATTACCCACTTATAAAAGTTAATCAGTTGATTAGCTTAAGCAATCGTTGGTTACTGTCCAATGAATAAAAAAATCGGAATCTTAGAAAGGGACAAAAACATTATTTAACTAATCAATTGATTCAAGTTTTTACAAGTGAGGCTCTTTATTGCTTTATGCAGTAAGTAAGATTATAAAAATACCTATAAAACATAAAAAAATTATGACAAAAAAACTATGATAAATGAAAAACAAATCAAAAACTTCTATAACAAAAAAAACACAAAAACTTATATAAAACTGTCGAATAAAATCGTGTTACTAAACAAACAAGTTATTAACAAACAATTAACGCTTATATTCAAAATTAAATGAATTATACTTAATTGAGTTATAAAGTTACTCCTTGTAATGAAGGTTATCCATGATAGTCGCGATGCATAAAAGGTTTTAATAACTGGAGACTATCGTATTTAGTTTTATCAATCTTTCGGGGTTCATTATACAGTTGAGTAAGAAGAAAAGTTCGGTTGTAAGCATGAAGTCGCTGAGGTAGGATTTGCCATTCTTCGGGGTGGCGTAACTTGTAGAAGATACTAACATTTGTATATAGGAGAGCTCTGTATGTCATTTACAGTCGGATCACCTGATTTTTTACCTGGGCGAATGGAATGAAGGCAAACATCATTCTCATAATTTTTAAAGAAATTATAATCAACATGATGAATATGGTATGGTCTCTTAGGTCTTGCTTCCCTCATGCGATTGATATAATCACTTGGTGTGTAGATTGGAGGACGAAACTTTTTCTCCAACGTTGAGTGGACACTGTCCACTTGCATCATTGTATGTCCTTTTTCTAAAATAATCTGTTCAATCTCCAAACCAGTCTCCGTTGTTAACTTTAGCAAAGCTGATGACAAAACTTTATTTCTATTCTGATAAGAACACCCATCTGAAATAATTATAATTTTCTTATAGTTTACTTCAGACTTAATGAAATGTATTAAGCAGCTTGTAAATTCATTCGCTGTAACACCTCCATCTCCCTCGTGCCAAACATATACATGTACATCTTTGTTATTATTTATGTAAATGGACTGATTATGAACCTGAAGTTTTTGCTTATAATACTGAACTGATACCAAAATCTTTGGACAAAGGAGAACAGATTGGACATCAACGGTCAGGACGAGCACTTTGGATGAGCTCATAGTGCGAGCATCAATGTGAGCATTGTAGGCTTCTTTTTTTTTTTTTCAATGTGTAATGTGTACTGCTCTTCTGAGATGTTGCCTTCTTTTTTAGCTGTGCATACATCGCACTAGTCTTTTCTTGGCTTAAAAATAGAAATCTTTTCCTCTTCTAATATCTCATTAAACAGTTTGCGCCCAATATTTGGTTTTTGGTTATCCTTGCACCATTCTGTATACACTCGAAATATGTGAGACTTTGATTCAAAAGTATCTTCAATGTAAACTCTGTTACTGCTAGAGCGACAGTAATGACTTGGCACTTTATTTAGTAAGTTCAACCATTCTTTGGCAGTAGTTGATCTAAGAACTTTCGAAACAGGATTTGTTATAATTTTTGATTGTCGTTTTTCATGTTTAGATCTCAAGTTATTTCCTTGCCCTGTATTATCCTGCAGTCTTTTAATCCATTCTGAAAGTGTATCGCTATGTATATTAAAAGTACTGACAAAAAAGCTTTTGCACACTTTTACAATAATATTCTGATCATCGGATAAATAATAGTCATAGGCCCATTGTCTTTGAGACTCTTCCGAGTTACTCGTAGTTTGACGTCTTCTTAATACCGGACGCAACCGAACAAGATTTTTTAAATAAGCTTTCTTCGCATCCCATGTAGTTAAACCCCAAAAATAATCAAATAATGCCTTCCGTTTTTGTTTAGAAATCAAACCGCATAAGTAGCTTCTGTCTGATTTGGAAATACAAGAATGAGTACATGGATCTTTCATCATGCATCTTTAAGATATTTTCTATGTTTCGGTACTAATTCATATTTCGCTTTTTCTCCTATTTCATAACATTTCCTCTTTCTTCCTGTGTATTTTTTGCCACATACTCTCTTTAGCTTATTGAACTTCCTTTGTTTTCTACATATTTCCTCATCACTATTCGAAAAGTCAGTTTCAGATAATATGCTCTCGTTTTCTTCGTTTGTGTAAACCGTATTATTATTTCGCTGTAATATCCCTGTCTTTTCATTAAGATAGTAATCATCTTTATTTAAGTTTTCCTTAAATAATTCAGTATCTTCTCTTAACTGGCCTGTGATTTCATCAAGAATATATCCTTTTTCCAAATTGATAATATTATCAGAAATCTCAGGAATGCTACAATGATCTATAAAAGGATCAATATGTTTTTCATACGTAACATCCTTTAATTCTTCAAACAGAGGAATATCTTTAACTTCAAATGAATTGTTGTGCATATTTGTTACTGTGTTCGAGATATTTTGATTCATGTCTGAAGTTCGCAAGCTTTGCGTTGGATCGTAACTATTGGACATAAACATATCGGAAGTATTTAAATCTTCGTCTTTTTTTCGTTCGATTCCTAAAGCCAAATTTACTAGTATCTGCGCTCGAGACAATGGTTTGCGTGGATGTAAGTTGAAAGCCATATTGCCTGAAGAAAAAAAAAGAAAGGAGTAAACAAAGTGTGTAGGTAAATTTGCAGGTGCCTCTCATACATAAATAGATAATAATGTATTATACAAACAACTATAAACACAGACAATATCCACATATTTCTCACTTTTTATGACACACTATAATATTAGTGTGTGATAAATGCGAAAGTTTCTGATTATGTGAGTGTTTGACTGTGTAGAAAAGTGTACTTTGTTATTTCTTTACGATATTTTTTCGCGTTACAAAGCCTAATTAATGATAGCTTAAGAAGAGTGGTGGTGGCCCGGTTCTAAGAACGCTTTCCTCAGTCGCGGTTCGAATCTCGGCGTGTACCAATGAGAAATGCACTTTTCTTACGTACATTTGTCATAGATTTACAATACCGCCGTTCCCGTGCCTCGGAGAGCACGTTAAGCCGTCGGTCCCGGATTCACTAATACCATCTTGTGGAATCGTTAATAAATTGTTATCACATCGGATCCTCGCCAACCCGTCTGGCCAGCATGGCAAGTGTAGGCCAAATTCTCCAGAAATATGTGTTGGAAGGCCCATCTCTAGCAGTGGAGTTTTAGGACACGTGTTTTAGGGGGCTGTAATGATGAATTAAGATAAAAATAGTCACGGATTTGCTGTCCACAAAGTAAAAATTTCTACACAGGTCACAAAGTCAAACTCATATACTTAGAAAATTTGGCATTTATGTCACGCTAATATTATATATATATATATATATATTGATTATTATTTAAATATATTCATACTGAATGAATATATTTAAATAATAATCAACAGATAATTCACTACATTAGTATTTAACATTGTCCTATAAATACGTGATACACAAAATTTAGGTTACGACATTATTTATTTAAATTGACCAATTAGTGGTAATTTATCAAGAACTTATATTTATTATATGTAAAACAACAAATATAAAGTAAATGTACTATGTACTTACAAATTTTGCCGTGTTTTCAATTTAAATGTTGTTTCCACCACAACGCTCATATCTCCTACACAGTTGGCGGGCGACTGAAGACGGAACACAAATCCTTTATGTGCATTTCTGCACATACGAAATTTTTCTTAACGGTCAAAATACATACGGAATTTGTTAAACTTGTTTCTAGTTCGAATATCACAAAAAGGACTTTATCAACACATAGAGAATAAAACAGAGATTATGTTTAGTCCATAAAACAAAATATAAAAATATGCACATATGGAATTTGGCAGGCGCAGCGACGATATATGTAAATGTTTCATAATTGCATGCTGTGTGCACATGCTTTTGGAGATGGTACTGGAACTGTATTGTAAAGATTTGAAATTTAAAATATGTTTTGTATCCATTTCTGTTGTGTGTACTTACCTAATAAATAAATAAATAAATTTGGGTGGCAAAGGGTTGTAGACTCTATTCTTTAAGTAGCCCCACAGAAAAAACAGGAGTTAGGTCTGGGCTCCTTGGTGGGCAGTTAATGTTTCAGCGACTAATAGTCTAGGGAATAACTCATGAAAATCAGCTATACGTCATTTGTCACATGTGAATTGGTAAAAATGTCTTGCTGTTGTAGTCATATTTAAAAACTAATATTTTATTAAGTCCTATCAAATAAAGCGAATTAGAATTAATCTGAATGTCTTTTATTTAAATATAAAAAACGAAAAATATATGAGACATCCTTTAATTTTATAGTTTTCTTAAATACATTTAAAACTGTTAGTTGAAGCGTCTTTATTTACTAAATGCTAAAAGGCACTTCTCAAATAGCACTTAAATTCAGCACTCAATTTTTTCAGAGAATTGATATGTCTAAACATACCAACCCATAATATAACTGAAGATTCGTCTGTCACAAAACCTTGTAAATCACTATTTTGGTTGAGGGGCATTCTATACAACTCAAAAGTTAAAAAATATTCACAATACACAGGGTTACAGGAAAAGTCGTGCTAGATCCGTTCAGGGCGTGGAGTACCCATCAGTTCTGACTTATTTCTCTATGAAACACCCTACCCTAAATTTAACCCTTTTCGAGATTTTCTACTTTTATTTTTTTTATTGAAAATTGCCGATTTTTGGGCTACTAAAATTAATTTTGTTTATTTTGTGTGCCTTATTATTATTATTATTGCATTTTTACATGTGTAATAAGATGCTTTAGGACGTTAATCATTAAAATAGTGCATAAGTTAATTGAATAGGCCGTAGTAGACAAGTGAAAGTTAAGAAATTACAAAAATAATTAGCAAGTTTTTTTTTCTCTAAGGGATATCTAAAAAAAATATTATGGCAGTTGTTCGGCAGATGTATTTTAAAATATCTACGTATCATAAGCTATCTAACGAGGTATAACAATCTAGAATTTGTATTACATTTCGTGGCAAAAACTTAGTTTGATAGGCGACAGTGGGAAAGAAAGTTAATACTTAGCCCTTAAAAGTAAAGTACAATAGGTTTGAAATGTTATTTATTAAATCTCGAAAAGGGTTAAATTTAGGGTAGGGTGTTTCATAGAGAAATAAGTCAGAACTGATGGGTACTCCACGCCCTGAACGGATCTAGCACGACTTTTTCTGTAACCCTGTATAATGACCCTAGATATGTATAATAACTTATATAGGTACAACGTGTAAATTACTATTTTGGTTGAGAGGCATTGTGACTTTGTATGACTTCAGAATTCATTTAACTTTGAGTTTTAAGTTCACCAGAACTCATACAGCAGTGAAATATTTTGCTAAACTTTAATATTGTATAGAAATGTTCGGAAAAAAAAAACAAAATCTATAATATCATATGTGACATAGTAACTATTATTTTAAATAGTGTAACTGACGGGACAACAATATTTCACTGCTGTATGTAAAAGTCAAAGTCAAAATATCTTTATTCACGTAAACCTATTACAGGCATTTATGAAACATCATTAATTTAATTATTTTGAATGATTCTACTCCTGCTAGTAGAAGACTAAGGAGCAAAGTGGTCCAATAAGTAAGCTGTTAACAGAAGACCAGCAGCTTAGCAAATTCCAGTGACCTGTTAATGTTTAATCTGACTGAGAAAGGAATCTGCAAGGAAAACTTAGCTATATCAGATTTACAAAATAAAACATATACAGAACTGCACCACAACGATCAATTAATAACTAAATATGAGATAAATATGATAAATTATGAGTTCTATAGCCCTATTCTGTTACTTAAGTGCCAACGTTATATAATGGAATCCCTTAAATAACGGAACTGTCAGTGTAAAACGCTATTAAAGTTGGTATTCTCGTATAAAGGTTTCCACTACAGACGACAGCAAAATAACGTTACGATGCGTTCATTTAAAAAAAACTATTATAATTTTTTTTTTAATATTTGCCATATTTTTGATGTGTTATAAAACTATTATTTAATATAAATAAATAATCTTGGTTTAATTAATATAAATGTTTTTAACTTTATTATAAATTCGCGGCGGATAATTTAAGTATTCAATTCACGTTTTCCCATTGATTTTAAAGTTGCAACCCCATGAAAACTTTGAAATAGTGGAAAACGCTATTTTGACGTAAGGTCGGCTATGATCGGAAGAACTCGGGCTAAAAGTGGTAGTAAATAACATAATTCACTATTTTGACAATCTAACGTTTCATCATCATTACAGCCCCTAGAACACAGCGTCCCAGACCTTCACTGCTGGAGATGGCCTTCCTGAACATATATCTGGAGAATTTGGCCTACACTCGCCACGCTGGCCAGACGGCTTGGCGAGGTTATGATCTCAATTTTAATGACAATTTATTAACGATTCCACAAGTTAGTATTAGTGGAACCGTGACCAACGGCTTAACGTGCTCTCCGAGGCACGGGAACGGTGGTTTTGTAAATCTATGACAAATGTACTTAAGAAAGGTGTATTTCTCATTGGTACATGCCGGGTGGGTTTGAACCGACCTTTGTAGGATTTAAGGAACGCGTTCTAACAACCGAGCCACCACCGCGCCTTACATAGATATGTACCTAAAATAAATTATTTCTAATATAAATCTTAACGGACATTTTGAATTAACCACAAAACTAATAGA
The DNA here is from genome assembly GCA_910589645.1 of Tinea semifulvella. Classification (NCBI taxonomy): domain Eukaryota; kingdom Metazoa; phylum Arthropoda; class Insecta; order Lepidoptera; family Tineidae; genus Tinea; species Tinea semifulvella. The sequence goes on along the minus strand of OU342595.1, from coordinate 7,038,715 downwards.
GAATTGTTAACTTCTATTCAATACTTTATCAGCCAGTTCGGGAGACTATTTTTTGTCAGTCAAGAAGGAATGTACATTTTTTTTTAATACAATTTTTACGAGGCTTTCACTCGTCACCAATAAAACGAAAAACACTACAAAACTGACAAGTGCCTTTTAGTAGTTTATGTTTATGTGTCTCTAGCGAAAACTAACGGACACTTAATTAAATATATATATAAAGCAGGCAGTCACTCTTCTGCATGAACGTACCCAGGTCAGGGCAGCTGCATCCCCCCCCCCCCCCACTCCTCCTGGATTTTGTTTACGTCTCTACTATCTACTTTTGTCGATAAAATTTAAAAAAGTTACTTTTGAAATAGCTAATGTATAATTAAAGAATTTGTATAAAATACACATTTTAAATTATTTTGTTTATAAAAAATAAATTACCCTCCCCCCCCTGTCCCAGAACCTGGGTACGCTCATGCTCTTTTGAATACGATTACAGTACTACCACATTTATAAGTTACATCGACAAGACATACTGTTTCGTGATTGGCTAACTTATTTCGGCCCTTCAAATAATAAAAATTTACGTTACCTCTTACGTTTTCATTGTCCCGAAAGTTGATTGAAAGAGAGTGTCTATTGGCATTATGTCCGACCTTTGTTGATTGAGCAATACAAGTTTTTAAATAAATATTTAAATTATTTTATCGGCAAGACATATCGACATACAAACAAGAAAGCGAATTAATAAAAACGTTTTAATTTAATAAATAAAAATCAATGACGTACGATGCTTTGCATATAAAGAATAATGTAGACAATACACAATCGTATGGTTTTTAAAAATAACAAATTAAAATTCGGTAACATTTAATTTAAACACAATTAAGTTTTGTTTTTTTATAACTTACAAAAAGTAAGATGACTTTTTTTTTACATCAGCATTTATTGTTATTTATTTATTTATTAATAATAGTTATAGATGCATACTAAATTTTTCGAAAAAACTTTAAACGTTCGGATCCAATTTTTTTTTTATACCAGCACGTTGTTTTATACGTTGCTCCCACCTGATGGTAAGTGGCGCGCTAGGTCCATGAAGGTTAGCAACTGAAATCAGACACTTATGACTGACATCAGTCCCTAACGCTATGCCGGCTTGACTGGACATGACGGCAATTCGAGCCTGATCCCAAAACGTGTGAATACATAATATAACTTTACTGGGTTTATCGGCACGACCGGTGGATACTCCCCCGCCCCGGTCATCATCAGTCTGCCTACCACCTGTTAATAAAATGTGTGCACTCCTGCAGTTTGAAGTTTTGTCATTACTTCCCAAAATTTGATCCTTATATGCTATATTATCAGCTCTTTTAATAGAAAAGGACACAGACAGACAGCGGAGTCATCCAGGCCCGGAAGTTTAATGGGCCAGGGTTGGGGATGGGATAAACTCCCGTTTTCCCCGGCAGGATCTCGGCGGCTAACTACCCGCCGGTGATTCAACGCACCTTTGGTGCTGGGCGCTGTTCCTACTACAACACCGCCCTTGTGGCTCACGAATCTGGTCTCCTAGATTTGTATACTTTAGTTCTTCTCCAAGAGCGCCTCCCTAGGTAGTGGCCTCCCCTCCGGGGGCCGTGCGAAAGTAGAAGCGATATCCTGAAGATGCTTATAGAAAAGGATGTTTTTATAAGAATAAAATAACAATGCCTTCAACATCACCATTGCATTTGTTAGCCTATTTGTAATGTAACTTATAAATGTAGGTAGGATACATCATTTTATGAGGTTAATATTTTAGTTATGTCTATGAATGATTTATGAAGGGCGTCTATAAATTGTGTGCTATCGTTATGTGGTTTATAACTTGTCACAGCAGCTCCAAGTTTATCTGCAAATGCTGAATACCTAAGAAAACAATAAAATTGATTAAAAAATATGAGAAAAGCCGGGAAGACGTGTAACACAAAAATACTATCATCTACCTCCTCTGTTAGAGGATAGGGATTCCAGTTTTGTCTGGAGAATTAGGCCTACACTGCCATGCTGGCCAGACAAGTTAGCGGATGATTTTTTTATTTTATTGGTATTAGGGGAACCGGGACCGACGCCCCAGGATGGTGTTGTAAATCTATGACAAATGTACGTAAGGAAAGTGTATTTCTCATTGGTACATAGCGGGGTTCAAACCAGGGACTATTGTTTTCGATACATTAAATTTGTGAAAAAATAAATTAAGTAAGGAATAAATTTTGTTACTTATATTTAGTTTTTATCAATATTATTTAATATTTAGGTATATACTGTACATTTTAATAATTTATAATAATAATATATTTTAGTAAAGTATTTTTTAACTGGTAACCCTGAAATTGTCAAATTCAAATCAAAACAAAATGGCGTTTTGGCTGTTGCGCAAGAAGAATTGTTTTTTTGTCTGTTAACTCAAATTGAAAGATAAAAGAGATTGCACAAAACCAGGCCCCAACTTTTTTCCAGCATGCCTCAACTAAATACAATTCAATAATCACAACAATTAATTGTGTTTTTTTTAAATTTAATTACAACATCTCTTTTACCCCATCATTAAAATATAATTTAATTAAATAGTCAATTGGTTAAAATTTATGTATGAAATAGTTACAAAGCACTATTTATACGATTAGGTTCTTTATTATGACCAGGTACTTTATTATAGATAAAAAATTGGATTTCAAATTGGCGGGATCAAAATTATGTAAATATTAAGGTAAAAAAAAGATTTTGCCAATTGCCGTTACAAAAACTTTTTTTTAGGTTAATAATTAATTACATAGTTTCGATCTGAAATAAAGTACCTGGTCATAATAAAGAACCTAATCGTATAAATAGTGTTTTGTAACTATTTCATACAAAATTGTAATCAATTGACTATTTAATTAAATTATATTTTAATGCTGGGGTAAAAGAGATGTAATTAAATAAAAAAAAAACATAATTATTTGTTGAGTTGAGTTGCACGCTGCAAAAAAGTTGGGGCCTGGTTTTGGGTAATCTCTTTTTAATGACAATTTATTAACGATTCCACATGTTTATATGGCTTAACGTGCTCTCTGTGTTGTATGTAAGAAAAATATATGTATGTCATTGGTACATGCGAGGGCTCTAATCGATAACCTTTTTTTTGTTAGATTGTAAAAGCGAGCCCCCACCGCTTAGATATAAATTAACTATAAATAATAATACTCACCCAATGCCAAATCCTTCTTTAATAACCGGCCCAAAACCGCCCGCCATTACGCTCGGCGAAGACAATGTACTAGTGCTTAAAATCGATTTATTTAAATAATTATATTCATAAGAATCGTATAGGGCCGGTATTGGGAGGTTGTTTTCTTCCGCCATTTTTTTTAAAGCAAACATGTGTCTGTCAAAACCTTGTCCCATAGCGGATTCCTTGATCAATTCACTGTGGTAGGTGGAACATTGCTGCATTATAGAACGTAATTCGACTTTTGAAGCGCTGCTCGAATGCAGTTTGTCGCAGAATGACTGTTAAATGAAAAAAAAAGAATACTTAAACTAACAAGAAGACAATAATACTATACTATATAATAATAATAATACTAATAATAAATTATTTATTGTACAAAACCAAAACAAGTGCAGGTACATAGGCGAGCTTAATGCCGTAAATGCATTTTCTACCAAAACTAACCTTTGTGACTGAGATATGTAATAAGCGGGTGCAGCAGAAAAAAAATTATAGTTAAAATTATTTATGACTTTATCTACTCTCATATCGTAAAAAGCGAATAACAAACTTCAAAACGAATTTATATTGACATACTTTATAAACATACTGCTGACATTTTAAAATAGAATCACATTATAACACTTTTTCTCTAACAAAATAATGTTATACTTCATTTTAAAAATATAATCATACATATTATATAACACTTATTTTTTAAGGCAAAGGTTCCATTATAAAAAAGTTTTGATTCCAATTTTTACTTGTCTATGGCAGCGCCCGCCGTAGCGCGTGCGCGGTCATAAGCTAGGTTTGGCACCATTTCATTGTTTAGGACTTATGTATTCTGTACCATGGTCATTTAAAAAAAATAAAATATGGCGCCATTCAATACGTTTCGTTGTATAACATTTCGTATGATTTTTTTTATTCTTGCTTAAAATTCTTACTCTTAACTTTTATTTAGTAGGTTTAATCCCAATGTATGAGAGTCGATAAATTTGTGTATGAAACTGCGGCGAGGATATGATATCAATTTTTAAAGACAATTTATTTACGATTCCACAAGCTGGTATTAGTGGAACCGGGACTGTTGCGTGTTCGTGGATGAAATTGTGATTTAGAATCTCGTGTCGTTTATTATTATTAGCTCAGCCAGCCTCCAAGCTAGGGGAAACCTAAACCTGCTAAAATCAAGAGTTGGAAACCACACTATAACTGGTACAGAAAAGAAAGGTTACTCACATGTGCTCGTCCGGGTTAGGAAATTAGGAAACACTGAATCTAGGCTTCACAGTAAGTTCACTAGGTCCATCAGACCGGCCGGCTGTTTTTCTATATAACCCACTATTTGCACTTTAAGTAATTTGTTTTATATAAGGTCTATAGTCACATGCTAGGGCGACGTGTGTGCTGCTACCACCGATTGGTCATCGACTGCTTGGGTCGACGGTTTGATCGCAACTGTCAGACGAATAGACAGTTTCTCTTTGTGTGAAGATTTTTTATATAGGAAACGGAAAGGAAGGATGGTACCAAGCCATAACATTTCCCCCCACTTGAAATCTGCTAGGGATTTCACAAGGTAATCCTCTTCCTGGAAGCTAGGCCAAGAAAATAACAGTGTGTTTGGATAAACATATAGACGCTATGTTGACCTAACATGAATCCAAACCCAAAAGACTTAAGGTTAAGTAAATTTAATAAGAGTTGCCTAGGCTAACATGAGTAACAGACTTGAAAACTTAGCTATGCTAGGAGCTAGAAGTAATCAAGTTAACCTGAGTTGAAACCTAAGACTAATAACGTATAAAACTAGACGTACTTAAGTTAACCTGAGTTGAAACCTAAGACTAATAACGTATAAAACTAGAAGTAATTAAACTAACCTAAGTTGAAACTTAAGGCACAAAACGTATATAACTAGAAGTACTTAAGTTAACCTAAGTTGAAACTTAAGACACAAAACGTATAGAACTAAAAATACTTAAGTTATCCCAAGTTGAAGCCTAAGACCCAGAACGTATAAAACCATAAGTACATAAGCTAACCTGAGTTGAAACCTAAGACCCAGAACGTATAGAACTAGAAGTACTAAAGTTAACCTGAGTTGAAACTTAAGACCTAGAACGTATAGAACCATAAGTACCTAAGCTAACCTGAGTTGAAACCTAAGACCCAGAACGTATAGAACTAGAAGTACTAAAGTTAACCTGAGTTGAAACTTAAGACCTAGAACGTATAGAACCATAAGTACCTAAGCTAACCTGAGTTGAAACCTAAGACCCAGAACGTATAGAACTAGAAGTACTAAAGTTAACCTGAGTTGAAACTTAAGACCTAGAACGTATAGAACCATAAGTACCTAAGCTAACCTGAGTTGAAACCTAAGACCCAGAACGTATAGAACTAGAAGTACTAAAGTTAACCTGAGTTGAAACCTAAGACCTAGAACGTATAGAACTAGAAGTACTAAAGTTAACCTGAGTTGAAACTTAGGATTGAGAACCTAAAACTAGTAAAATTAAATTAAAATTAGTATTTATTAAATAATAAGTTTACACTAGAATTTGGGATGTCCGGTCCCCCCACTCGCAAGTGACCGGACGGCTCAAAAAATGTAGAATAAATTTTTATTTGAATTGTTCGATAGCCAGGTCGATTATTAAAATTTATTTTTAACAATAAATTTTATTGAGTTTTGTTGAGTTTTTATAAGTTTCGACAAGTGTATTCAACATTGTCAAATGTTTATACGTATTTTCCTCGTAGTAGTCATTGTATTGATTATGATTATAAGTCTTAAGATACGTCACTATTGATTTTTGTAATATCGTAAGTGATGTGAAGCAATGTAGGGGTGTAGTGATGAAATCGTCTCCTCTTCTCTCATTGTCTGTATAAGAGACGAAGGAAGAGGTATTTGATATTGCTACTACCTCTTTGGGCTCAGGTTCCTTGCATGTCGGCCAGAGTGCCGACTCGCAGGTGAGCCGATTTGAGCTTGACCACTTACAAATAAGTTGTCTAGGGCCAGAACTAAAATAGTTGGCTGGACGTGTGACTGTCGATACGTGCGTACTCTGTGATAGTGAAACCGTGTCTGTGGCTTGGACAGTGCTAAGGTCCACACATGTCTTAAGTTTGTATAATTTAATCTTAGTTAATTTTGACGGTACTACTACTCGCGACTGTTTTAATAATTTATTATGCTTGGTAATAATTAATGATTGGTATTTCGCAAAAGTGTGATAGTCTGAATCACGTAGCGTGGAGTTGTGCTTCTTGAGAATAGACTGCTTATAGTCCTGGTTTTCAGAACAGGATTCAACCTTTGCTGCAGCTATATTAGATTTCGGCGGGTGTTCGACTTCCTCGCGGTGTTGGGCGACCGTGCCTAAGGCACAAATAGAAGATCCGAAGGAAGCGATGCTGGAAGGTTGTAGACAGCTCGGGTCAACCTTTCCAGTTAGTACCCAACCGAAGACGCTGTGTAGGGCGGCAGGCATGCCGGGCCCTAGGGACACTCGCTGGCCGTCGTAGATGTCGTGGAAGAGTTCAGCTCCCAGCAGGAGATCCACCTCAGACGGCTTATCAAAGTTGTCGTCGGCCAGAGCCATATGACGGAAATGATGACGAACCGAGGCAGGCACGGCGACAGAAGGTATAGTGGAAGTGACTGCGTCCATCACGATCGGGCTGATATCGAACTGCGGCTCGGTGGAGTCTCGAGGCTGAATAGTACAAGCAGTGACACCTCTGACGTGGTTCACTGTGTTCTGGCCGAGACCGGACACCGTGAGGTCGCAGCGACGCACGATAAGACCGAGGCGGCGAGCACACGCGGTCGTCATAAAGCAATCTTGCGCTCCGCTGTCAATAAGGGCACGCACGAGCTGCGGCGGACCGGAAGCGGCGCGCGCCAGCAGCGTGCAGGTGCCGAGCAACACGAGAGCACGGCCGTGCCCTACGTTAGCACTAGTGCTCGTGTGGCTGCCGGTAGTTAGTCCAGAAGTGCTAGGTTCTGGATCAGCAGGTGGACAATCAGCAGGTTGACAGGCAGTAGGTGGACAATCCGCTGGAGAATTGTTGTTGATATGTAGAAGAGTATGATGCCGTGCTCCACAGATAAAACAACCCGTCTGAGATAAACAGCTGTTCGCATCGTGGCCGGGACGCATACAATTTACGCACAGGCATTTATTAGAAATTAAACTTAACCGAAATGAGGAGCTAAAAGTTTGAAATTTTGGACATTTATAAATGCTGTGCGCAAGATTGCAGCACGGACATGCAAAGTTTGACTTTGGACCACTTCTTGTGGTTGTCGTATTATAGTTTTTACTCGATTTAGTAAAACGCTGCTCGTTCGATTTAACAGTAGGTTTTGGGGCTAGTGTACAAGTTTTGTGTTCGCTGGTTTCCAAAATCTTAACGTAATCTTGAAGAAACGACAGCAAGTCTTTAAACGTAGGTATCGGCTTGTTATTGTGTATTTCGAACCTCTTACGAGTATCGGAGTCTAGGGCTCGCGCTGCTAGGTCAAATAAAATAAACTCGCCTAAATCAGGAATGTTGACATTTTGAAGTGCGTTTACAGATTCATAAAGTGTGTTAGTTAGATGTGAAAGTTGTTCAAATGAAGATGATTTTAAAGGAGTAAAGTTTAATATTTTTTCTAAATAATTTGCCGCTAAAATTCTTTTATTTTCAAATCTGTCTATTAAAACGTTGAAAGCTATTTCATAATTTTGTGACGTCACCGGTAAGCCTTTTACCAGCGTTAACGCGGTGCCCGTAAGACATGAAATAAGATAGTGGTACTTTTCAACGTCTGAGATTGTTTGATTATTATGTACTAAGGCGACAAATGTATCGTAGAAAGTTTGCCAATTTTCGAGGTTGCTGTCGAACTTTGGTAGGTCAAGTTTTGGCAAACGAGCACGTGACGAGGAATGAGGAGTGGTGCTGTCACCGGCCGGCCCGCTCGGTGAGGCACGCTCAATGCTGTCGGCGACGGCGACCACCTCATAGTAAATCTCATCGAATGCTAAAATAGCTTGAAAGTCGATGGCAGTATCGGGTTTCTCTTTTAGTTTGGCTACATTGATTTTTTGAGTTAACTCTAAATAGTCTGTTCGAATATCCTCGATACGCCTATATCTGGCCTTAAAACTTTTTAATTTACCCCTGTCTTCGATGTCCTTGGACAGATCATATAGAATTTGTAATGTCCTAAATGTGTACTCCCGCTGAGTGGTAAGAAGTTTATAGTTATCCATAATAAATACGTATATGTAGGTAGTCTGAAATAAATTCGATGCTTATTCATTCAGCGCCAAACCTACACGAAACATCTGATAACTTGTTTTGTTATATCGATGTATAAATACGTAAGTATGTATAGTTTTTACATCCGTATAGATTTCGAACGAAAAAACTTCAAACAAAAGAACTCAGAGAATGCTAGGTCTATCGGAACTACACAAAAATACATCTTAGCTAGGTACGAGTAAACATAAATGTTTGGACAATTATGTTCTAAGAATTTGTAACACTCTTTTGTAACTATGAAACTGTACATACCTACCTAGTACCTCCCCAGTGTACTGTAATGTTGAATGCTTGGTCAACAGATAAAATTATGAAAAAGTTACTGACTGATATTTTTTATATTTGTAATAAAATTGTTATAAATAAAGACAAACTTTATTTGATATTATAAATTACTTTAAAATAATTATAACCAAATTAACTTTTATTGAATGCTAGGTCAAATAAATATTTACGTTGAATGCTAGGCCAACTATTTATTGTTTTATCGCTTTATTTGACTACATATACGAATATAGAAATAAACCTAAAAATCCTGGATTTATGTTGAATGCTAGGTCAACAATTTTAACCCTATAACAAATACCTATTGTTTATGTTTATCCGAACACTACGACACAAAATTAAACCACAATTTGCTAATGTAAAAACTAAATTTTAATAGATTTTTACATTAATTATAATTTTGACTGTATTATGTTATGCTCTAATTAACTAAACCTTTAAAGATTTTTATTTAAATACGATGTTTAACTTAAAATATAGATTAATTTGCATAACACTCCATAGGCAATTCGCGCTCGATAGGTACCACTAAAACGAATGTTGCGTGTTCGTGGATGAAATTGTGATTTAGAATCTCGTGTCGTTTATTATTATTAGCTCAGCCAGCCTCCAAGCTAGGGGAAACCTAAACCTGCTAAAATCAAGAGTTGGAAACCACACTATAACTGGTACAGAAAAGAAAGGTTACTCACATGTGCTCGTCCGGGTTAGGAAATTAGGAAACACTGAATCTAGGCTTCACAGTAAGTTCACTAGGTCCATCAGACCGGCCGGCTGTTTTTCTATATAACCCACTATTTGCACTTTAAGTAATTTGTTTTATATAAGGTCTATAGTCACATGCTAGGGCGACGTGTGTGCTGCTACCACCGATTGGTCATCGACTGCTTGGGTCGACGGTTTGATCGCAACTGTCAGACGAATAGACAGTTTCTCTTTGTGTGAAGATTTTTTATATAGGAAACGGAAAGGAAGGATGGTACCAAGCCATAACAGGGACCAACAGCTTAACGTGCTCTCCAAGGCAGTTTAACTATATTATTATATACTAATTTAATGACTTTATTAAATTAATTACCTTAGTATATTCAGTGCAAGGCCTCATAGTTTCAGTTCTACCATGTTTAAAGGCTGAAGTACTGCAAGACTCGTATGTACCAACATAATTACCTCGAAGCAAATGGTAGGCTGCCTGAAAATAAATAGCATAATATCTAGATACAGGATTCGTAGAAGAGTGACTTATATTCATGGGTTTTTTATTATATATTTAAGTAAATAAACTACCTGAAATCCAAGCTGCATAATACAATCGGGACTGACTTTGTACTGTTTGCAAGCTTCCTTAGTCAGTCCTTCGTACAGAACAAAATCAATACTAAGAGAATCACACCATTCACTGTATTGTTTCTTAGCATTTGTTATAAAATGTTTAGAATCGTCGTCCAATTTAAAATCTAAAAAAAATATCAATAATAATGTGGGTAGTCTAAAATATGTATAAAAATACATGATAGTTAATCTGTAGGGTAGTTTTACAATTTATTCAAACATGTCCAAAGTATTTAAAACTAGAATTTCCTCCCGTTGTTGATTTGCGTAGGTATAGACATAAAAATAGAGTAGTAAATCTACATTTTATTTTGTCGGTTTATTTGACTATACTTTTCCTTTCGTTATTTATGTTTGACATAAAAAAGTAAAGTAAAGTATCATCACAACCGTTTTTACGACCATTTCCTTTTCGGGGTGGTCAGAAACCACGCTTATAAATAAGCGGATTCACATTTAGCCAACTTTACTATAGGCCAATCATGACAAGTGGCAAGCTTGTCGATGATATGTAACTGATGATATAGAATTAACTAAAAGTAATAAAGATACCAAAAATCGTTTAGAAATGACCATTTGTATTTGACAGAATTAAAACACTCACTAGAAGCTTGCCTAGATCTTTCTTTTTTAAACTAGAATAATATTATTCCAAAAACAGTCTTATCCAAATTATGATTTATCAGTAATTGGACTTGGTTACACCTTAAAAAATACAGAAAGATTATTACGTACCAAGTTTTTTTACAGCAACAGATGCTGCAGGTGTTGTATCTGGATGTATAAAAGGGTTGTTAATTGTTTCGGCATAGATGTCCTGGAAAAATCTCAGTACGGCTACACCATCGCCCCAAGAGTGTTCAAAGTTAATACCCGATACCCCATCTCCTGTTACTATGAGGTTAAATGTCTTGTCAAACCATCTATAAAAAACATTATTGTTACTTACTCTCATGTAATATACATATCGTCATGATCGTAGAACAGTGTTGGATTTAAAAAAATACCCATAATTTTGCATATATATTTATATATAGTTTTATATTGTTTGTGGTCTGTAATTTATAGTGCAAATATTAGAAAGGGTTCCAAAATGAAATCTAGAAAGTTTGCACTTATTATGAGACTTAAAAAGTGACAAAAAAACAGTCGAAATGACAGTTGAATGGCCGCCATGAAAATTTTAAATATAGCAGATCCGTCACTGTTCTACGATCATGACGATATATATATTATTAACATGTAATGCATTAAAACTGTTATTTAAACTCTAAAGCAAACTGCAAACTGCTGCTTAAAATTAGCAAGCTGAAGTGGCAATGACATATGCCGCAGAACCGATGAACGATGGAGCAGACGGGTTCTAGAGTGGAGACCATGTACTGGAAGACATAGAGTGGGACGACCCCCCGCCAGGTGGACAGATGACCTGAGCAAGGTCGCTGGTGGGGGATGGATGAGGGTGGCAGAAGATCGTGTATGCGGGAGTTGTTGATAGTATTAAAAAAGTTTCATTAATCAATTATTACAAACCTGTTTAGTCCGTCTCCATGTAGATAATGGCTCAAAATTTTGTGTTTATCGTCCCCAATAATCTCATCATCTAAAACCAAGCTAAATATTGCCGAGTCAATCTTATTCAATACTTCAGTGTTGCCAGTAGTTTCTAAATGTTTTCTCTGTGTTGCCCATGTATCTCTGTCTTGAGTAGTTAAAATACCTAAAGGGTAGTCGTTTTGGGGGATTTTCTCATTAAGTATTGCAGTAAGATGGGCTAGAAGCTCAGTTGGTGATAATAGGTCACCTGAAATAGCAGAATAAATATTTTTAATGACACTTTTTATATGACTTTATATTTATATGAAATGCTTAGAAATTTGTCTTCTAATGTTTGCAGCTCATTATCATCAACAGCCTGTATCTCTCCACTGCTGGATATAAGGAGGCCAAGGCTCACCATTTTATACAATCTTCTGCCACCATCGTCTATCCCCCACCAGTGACCTTCCTCAGGTTATCCGTCCATCTGGCGGGGGGCATCCTACTCTGCGTCTTCCAGCATGTGGCACCGTTTGTCTTATATCAATAAACATTATAACTAACCATTAGAATCAAGAACATCAAATACATAGAAATGCCCTCTCCGTTGCACTAAAACATGTTTACTTGTTGGATCTCTGTAGATTTTGTCCTTAGTAAGTTGTGGGATTCTTGTAGCTCCAAATAAACCCACAAATTGGCTCATGTCCAACGGAAATGCTTTAAAAAGATATGCTCCATACCTAAAATTATATAAATTATTAATAATAACCAATTCTATTTAGCGTCCTACAGAATTATAAGTCAATTTTCATATAAATGTGAATTCCTCTGAATGCTCCTACCAATGTAACTCTTGGCACATGATGAATACAAACTCGGAGTGTGCACTTCCAGCGCACTTGCGACCAGTTGCAGAATTATTGAGATTAAGCCTGCCTATGTACAATATTTTTTAGTGCCAACACCATTCTTCTCATTTCTTACCCACACACAATGGACCCGGCACCTGCATGGTAAATCCATATAATGCTTAGAAATTTGTCTTCTAAATAATCTATGATCAATATTTTGATATATGCCACATGATTAAAAGTTAGTGAGGATGGTGCTGGTTTATTTAAAGGAACAAATAATTGTTGAATTATTTTATATTATAGTTTAGTTATTAATTTTAATTTTATTTATGAAGACAGAAGACAAATTTCTAAGCATTCCATGGATTCACCGTGCGGGTGCCGGGTCCATCGTGTGTGGGTAAGAGATGAGAAGAATGGTGTCTCGGGCTTGCGACCGACAATTGGCTGGTTTAAGAAAAGGAGGCCTCCTTTTTTTTTTCTATTGCGCGATAATACGCTCACCATCCACCATTCTACTTCTCTCCCTACCCAACCAAATACTGTATGATTCCGTTAATGCCGTCTTGGAAGCTCGTTCCATAAATGTATTGACGGCAGACCTGCTTAGGCCCAATTCTTTCAGTAAGTGATGCAAAGATTTTGCTGGAACTCCTCTTGCACCAACTTCCACTGCGTAAAGCTGAGTCTTGAACCCGTTCCTGATCATTTCTTCTGTGAGATCATAATATTTATTCGACTTCATGTTGTGGTCTTTTGGAATATTTGATTCCCACGGAACGGTAAGTTCAATAAGGATAACTTTTTTCAAGTTCCGAGAAAACACTAAGATGTCTGGCCTATAGGCTGATACAGCTAGTTCATCTGGGATCCTATAATGGTGTTCAAATGTATCCATGAGAATTTTCCAGTCTGATGCGGCGCCAAGGATCGAGGTGGGCTTGCATTTAGTTTTCGTGCTTTGCCCTTCCTTTACAAATGTGGTCAAAGTTTTATTTGTAGTCAGTCCCTTTCTGGCTCTTGCAATAGAAAGACTTACTGCTTCACGGATAACACCTAGGACTTTGTCATGTCGGCGTGAGTAATAGCCCTTTTCTAGGAGAGTAACGCACCCTACAAGTGTGTGTCTAGCAGTTCCTATGGCAGCACCACACAATGTACAGTTCTTTTCTGTAGCTTTTCCCCACCTTACCAGATTACTCTGGTCCGGGAGGGACATTTGAAAAGCGTTTAGGTAGAACTTTAGCAACGCCGGAGACCAATCGTACATTAGTGTGCGCCACTTTAGGGCTGGAGGGATGCAAAAATCGCCCAAAGTTAGCCAGTCATTTTGAACTTCTAGAGTCATCGCGTGCACTCTGTATTCATGCTCTTCATCTTTCCTGAGGAAGGATTTTATAACCTCTTTGTCACTTTCTTTTTTCTTCCAGCCAATGCCTCTTTTGTCAGTCTGGGCACCTGTCATGAATTTCTTGAAGAATAGTAGTCTCGGTTCCATATCTGAGACCAGAGGGTCTCTTGGAAGGGATGAAATTGTATTATCCTGGGAGCTGGTTAGAATTTGATATTTGCTTATACGTAGATGTTTGTATAATTCAGATGGTCTTTTCAGATCCATTCCGAAGTTTCTCCGTCCTCTAAAGAATGTTGAGGAGTCAGCACCCTGGGCTAATCCAAGCCAAGACTTCAATGTTCTTATGACGTCCGCGTCCAGACTTGATAGTAGGCTTTTGTTGAAATCATATACTAGGAAAGGCCAAGTGAGGCGAGATGCTAAGTAGTTGTCATATATCCAAGCTTTTTTGACATTGCTTATAGGCTGTTGAGTAACCCTATTCATGTCGTCAGTGAATTGTTTTACAACTACTTCTAGGGATGGTGTTTTTCCCTGAAAATTTATCCTTCTGCCAAGAAATTTAAAGGGCATGGTTTCATTTACCGGAGCTATTCTCTGCCCTGCTATAGTCAGTCCAGGATCATAAGACGTAAATGTAGTGTTTCGCCTAGCCAGACATAGGCTGAAGCATTTTGATGGTTTCGTTCTCATTCCCTTTGTCCATGAGCAGAAATCATCCACTATTTTCAGCAAGCCCTGGCATTGCTTGGGATTTCTTGTTAGCACCGCCAAGTCGTCTGCAAAAGCTAAGACGGATTCCGTATAGATGTTGTTTTGTAAAATAAAGCATAGTTGTTGACTTTGAAGATAAATACTCATTATTGTAATGTAATATTTAATAGGTAAATAAAATGGCCTACCATGATATAGCTTCAGGCAGTAACCCTGTCACAGTTCTAAAAAGCTGTGTATTGCTCTTCCTGGGATTTAAATGATAAACCTCGGGCTCTAAAATTTGTTGCCGTAACGAACACATAAATCTACAAGCACTAATCAATAAATTAGTTGCACGCACTAACTGATTATTGTAAGCAGCCTTAGTATCATTTTGAAAAACTATTATTGGATTATAATTTATTGGCAATGCTGCTCTGTCTCTTAAATATAAGTCAAACCAATACTCAGATATATAACTAGTATGCGTATTAATTTTATCCTTCCGAAGCAACATTTCTTGCAAAACTCTGCCTTCATTACCTACAAAGCTGTTTACATTGCTTTCAGCAACACCATACTGTTTATCAGATAAAATAGGCCTCAACGACTTTAGAAACCTCTCGCCGGTTTTTTCAAGCTCCGGAATAGGTAAGCGAGGTAATGACTTCTGAAAATGCAATGTAGGAACTTTGCTTTGTTGTAAATATTGGTACTGAACATTTTTCACTTTTGTATGTTTGTTAGCACTCCCAAAAGTTGGTCTAATAATGTTTTTTAAACTTCCATTGTTTCTTATCACGCTTAAGTTAAACATTTTTATTCAAACTTTCACTTATATTATGCATATAATATAAGATAACATAAATATATGAAAAACATGAATGAACTTTACCCGATTGGAATACGTCACTGACAGATGACATTTGCTCTCAATGTGACCAATTCCTAATCAAGGTTATCCCCTACGTGAAATGACAAAAAATACCGGCATATTTGCCCTATTATTCGCTTACACTGTTATTAACGTTACCCCTATAGTTTTAAAAAAAAATATCAATGTCAGGGCACTCGGCCACCACACCCATTTCCTGCAGCAAGAGCACAGGTCGCATCCCAAGGCACGCCAGACTCAATGACGTCATTCGTCGGGCCCTGGTGTCTGTGTGTGGGTTCGCCAGCCATATTAGAACTCAGTGGTATAACCCGCGTCTATAGCCTCGTAAGGACCCTGGCGCTGCTGTATTACAATCAGAGAACCTCAAACGGCGGAAATACACCCAGCTTATTGGAAGATGTGTTTCTGCGCCGTTTGGAATTGAAACTCTCGGGCCGTGGGGACCAAGTGCACATGAAATTTTCAAGGCGTTGTCGAAACAGCTAGGATCGAGGTCATATTGTACTTGACAGTAGGCATTAATTGAGAGGTTGCCAAATAAAGCTTTATTAATTTTACTATACCACATTAAAATAATATAATAAATTATATTTTTTAAGTAGTTTTTGCGCTATTAAAGCAACACACGCACAACGTATCGCATTTATATTATTAAGTTTTGTGTTATGTACCAACCTGCATGCACCAATGAGAAATATACCAGAGAGCATGTAAACTCATCGGTATCCGGTTCTAATAATACCAACTAGCGATGGCATTAAAATTGTAAAAAAATTGGTTGCCTGTAAAGTCGGTATACGGGCGAAAGTTTTACGTGACAACGACTTTGAGTGGTAAAATAATTTTAATGTGAATATTCATTCGTATAGTAGGAAGAAGGATGAAATAATAGTAACAATTTAAAACATTTATTTATACAAAGAATTATATTTAAAACATTAATTTATACAAAGAATCTCGCACTGAATTTCATATTAACAAAATTTTATTTTTACCTTTACACATACATACGTATTTATATACAAATATACATACAATAACTTGCAATACATTTGCGTACAATGAAACAGCGTTTACTACAACTTAACTTGTTCCTATCTGAGTGATTTTGTTGAGGATAGGGCGATGATAGGAGAAATATGAAATGAAAGGAAGTGTTTCTGCTGTAATGTGCCTAGAAAATGTCAAGTCAATGTCTTTCACTTTTTATGTCTGTCTCTCTCGCTCTTAGGCGGGCTAACCATGCCCGAGTGGAAGGGACGCGTGCCTCTCACTCGCTCTCATTGTGAGCGCATAACGTGAGCGGAGCGTAACGCAGTTTCTTGAAGTGTCACCCGGCAAACCAATTTATAAGACGTTGTCACGTCAAAATATGCAATTAGAAGTTCCAGCTGCGATTTTTTTTCCAGAATTATGTTCTTAGCAGTTCTATTTACATTAGTAAAAATCTAAGACTCGTGTTCTATGGGTTATAATGATACTAAAATTTACTAAATCTTAAACATTTATAAGCGGCATCAATATAAAAGCACTACTCTAATAACTTGTATATGAAAGTAAGATCAGGTATAGAAGTTAAATGTTGTATAATACAAGCACACAAGCTAAATTTTATTTCAAGCTATTTGCGAGGCAACAGCTGCGATGGACGGACAACTACGGATAAGGGAATTCCATTTCCTACCTCTCATTTTAATAAAATTTATGCGTTCTTCCCTCACAAAAAAATCCATTACGCTTTCCTTTAGCACCATCCTTAAAATGACTAACTATGCTAAGGGTTTAAGACCTAATATCATCTCTAAACTAGGTCAGCATTTTCTTACATCGGTGCAGTAGTATAAATGATAATAAAAATTAGGCTAATAAAAATATATAAACTAAATTAAAATGACTTAATCGATGTTGATCTGAAACTTTTATAGTTGTATTTTTAATTATTAAGTAGTTTTTTTTATTAATAGTAATTGATATGTTTTAAAATTTTAGTTTTTAGTTTATAGATTTTTTTTTTTATTGTAGAAATTGAGAAGGAAGTAAGCCTTCGAATAAAAATAATCTACTAAAAAAACAAAAAAAGTCTGATTATTAAAATAAATAAAAAAGTTTGCAAAATTTTTGTAAAAAAATATTGAATTTTTCGTAACTAAAAATGCATTAAAATATTATTTTGTATACTGAGTTTAGCAATAGGAATATAATAAATTTAAGGTAGTAATTAAAATTAGAAAAAACAAAATAGATTATATAATCTTATCATTAAAAAAATAATTTAAATAAATTAAATATTAATTTTAATAAAACTATTAAATAAAATTATTCTACAAAATAAACTAAGGAATTAAACGCTCGACGCATTTCATTGTCATTTTTATTTTTTGTTTCCCCTGAAAACTGAGAATAGATTTCAGGAAGGCAACACATTAGTTTTTTTTTTAATTAGTAGCGGCACTGCTGGCACCATCAGTCTGGCTGGTCTATATTTCAGTGCCAATAAAAAAGAGTTCCAATATAAACCTATGAATTACTATTCACTCTAACACTTTAACAAACATAAGTTTGTCTCATTCTAAAACTGACAGGTTGAAATTTTATAAATATTGGAATGCATTCCTGAAATCAAAACTGTCAGCGATTTTCAGTCCCTAAAATAGATTTTCCATTGCTGATTCGGTTAATTACAGTTTACGTTGAGGTTAATTAGTAGATACAATACGTGCTATGATATCTTTAATATAAGTGGCATTGGTGTAGTTTTATTAGCAATTTAAACGTTTAAAAACTTTAAATTGATCAAGGATGAATGAATTGCCGGAGAATAGTGGCAACGGGACTGGTTTGGAAACTTTAGACTATTTGCGGGGCGTTGAGTCGTCAACATGCTTATTATTGCCGACTACTCCGAGCCCAACTCAAATGGACTTTAAACACCCACTTTCTGACCAGATGAACGATGCTGCGTACTTAGGAATAACTGAAGAACCTATCATGAACACTCTTCAGAGTAATGGTAAGGATAAAAGACTAGATTCCCAATTTTAAATATTGTACCTAAGAGATAAATATTCTTATGATAAATTTTATTTTATTAGGAAAAGTTATGGTTACAAAATTTTTATTAGACATAAATATAAACACTTAAACCACTAAAATGTTTCTACAGATACAAACAACGGACACCTTATTCAGAAATTCTTATGTTTGTCAGTGCTAGAACTAGCTGAATTTTGGCCAAGATAAATATTTTTTATACCAGTAGGTATAAATACAGTATAATAGAAAATAGGAGATGAGTTGAAAAATTTTTAAATTAGATTTTTGCAACTAAAAAAAAAGTAAAGTATCATTACAACCGTTTCCCATACGGGGTGGTCAGAAACCACTCTTATAAAAAAGCGGATTCACATTTAGCCAACTTTACTATAGGCCATGGATGCACAGACCGCGGCCCGCGGGCCGCATGCGGCCCGTGGGTCGAATACTGGTGGCCCGCCGACAGCAAAAATAATACTCTCGTGCATTCGAAAAATATTGAATTCTATTCCAGAATAAAACAAAAAAAAAATATGTTCGAAAAGTAATGTGAAACTCGCGCGCGCGCAATTTGAATCTAGCGCCCAAAATTGCTAAGTCAAGTAACATCGCTCGCTATAGAAATCAAGAATTTTCTAGCGCGGTGAGCAAGCGAGATAGATATAGTCCCGTATTCCCGATTGCTCGCGTATCTACACGAAGCTTCCAGAGTCGTTTGCGCGGTATAAAAATCATGTTAACCGCAGCGGCCGAACAGTTCGCTTTTCATTTGAGTGAAGTGTCAACAACAGAAAGAAATAAGCGCGAAAATACAAAGCGAAGTAATAAGTGATTGAGAATAAGTGCAGTTTATTAGTGTTTTTGGGAGGCAATAGTTCTAGTGTAGATTTTAACTCGACTAGCCGGTGTCATATATTTTGATCCACATTCAACGTAGATTTCCTGTTGCAGTGTTAACCCGTCAAGTGCCGTGTATAATTGTGTTGTGAAAACGTAAGTAAAACTCTGTTATTAATAAGTGTTTCCCTACCTATTTAATCAATTTTAATCAAATTTAGCTTTAATGTTGGCTAAATATTAAAATAAACAAAGAAATTACTATTTTTATAAGAATTTCTCTAACTGTAATAATTACGTCATTATTTCAGATAAAATCTGTATAAAAATCTTAAAATTTCTGAGAAATAATATTTAATCAATTATTTTTGATAATTTAAAAAAGGATAGGTAATTTAACTGGGTACTGTAATTGTTTTTAGGTGCTGTGTTAATCCTAGCCAGGATTAGAACGCAACATGGAGAAGCCAGGACCTAGTAAAAAACGTAAGGTTAAAGATGAAAATCGGCAGTTTCAAGAAATTTGGACTGAGAAATACTTTTTTGTATGGTCGCATAACAAAGTCGTTTGTTTAATTTGCAAGAATTCTGTTGCGATTGCAAAGGATTATAATGTAAAAAGGCACTATGAAACGCAGCATCCTTCTTTTACCAAGTTTACAGGCGAATTAAGAAAGCAAAAAATGTTGTCTTTAAAACGGGAGCTTATTGGTCAGCAAGCTATGTTTACAAAACACATTCAAGATTCAGAAACGGCTACAGAAGTTAGTTATGAAATTTCTCGAATGATAGCAAAGCGAAGTCGCCCCTTCAATGATGGCGATTTTGTAAAAGAATGCATGGAAATTGCCGCTAAGAAAATGTGTCCAGAAGCAGCAAAAAAGTTTGAGAAAATTCAACTGAATCGTATGACTATCCAAAGACGAATTATGTCCTTGTCAGGTAATATTGCGGAACAATTAATTGAAAAAACTAAGATCATGGAATTTTTTTCATTAGCACTCGACGAATCGACTGATATTAGTTCCACAGCTGAACTTCTCATATTCATACGAGGTGTTACTCAAGATTTTGAAGTCTTCGAAGAGTTATTAGGAATGTGTTCATTGAAAGGTCAAACCAAAGGAGTTGATATACTCAATGGACTTTTGGACGAGTGTTCAAAAACTGATTTGGACTTATCTAAGTTATCGGGAGTTGCGACTGACGGTGCTCCTTCCATGATTGGTATCAATTCCGGGCTAGTTACTTTGCTGAAAAAGCACCTGCAAGAAAAAAACATAAACACTGAAGATCTCATGCAGTTTCACTGCATTATACACCAGGAAGCCCTCTGTTCTAAAAAAAATGAATTTCAAAATGTAATGAAAGTAGTAGTTTCGACTGTAAATTTCATAAAATCACGAGGACTCAATCACAGACAATTCAAACAATTCCTTGATGACATCGAAAGCGAATACGGAGATTTACTGTATTATACAGAAGTAAGGTGGCTAAGTCGTGGATTGACACTGGAACGATTTCTAAATTTAATAGAAGAAATTGGAATATTTCTGGCGGAAAAGCAAAGGGATGTCCCGGAACTTAAAAATCCTGATTGGTTGTGTGATTTAGCTTATTTAGTTGACATTACAAATCATTTGAATGTCTTGAACACACGGCTTCAAGGCAAAAATCAACTGATATCCCAGCTCTATGCTCATGTAACATCCTTTCAATGCAAGCTGACACTTTTCAGATCACAATTGAATTCTGGAAATTATAATCATTTTCCGAATTATAAGAAAATGGCTGAAAAATTCAACAAAACTGCGATTAATTTCAGTTATGTAGAAAAGCTAGATATTTTGATTCAATCTTTTGAAGACAGATTTTCGGAGTTTAAAAAAGTGAAACCTCTGTTGGACATATTCAGCAATCCTTTCACTATTTCAGTTGAAAATGCGCCAGAGTCAATGCAGTTAGAAATTATCGACATTCAAAATGACCAAGATTTACGCAACAAATTCAACGAAGGAGACTTGCTGAACTTTTACCGCTGCATTGATAAAAATATGTACGAAGAGTTGCGCATAAACGCTCTGAAATGTGCCAGCTTATTTGGTTCTACCTATATATGTAAACAAACTTTTTCAATACTAAATAATAATAAAACAAAAAATCGAAACCGCCTTGCAAATGAAAGTTTGGAAGCAGTTTTACGTGTTGCTACAAGTAAATTTGAGCCAAATATAAAAAAGATTGTAAGCACTATGCAGTGCCACGCTTCAAATTAATAATTTCTTTTTTAATTTTAATAAATTTTTATCAATTCTTTATTGTCTTTAACTACCTATACCTACTTCTGGCGGCCGGCCCGCTATCAGTTCATGATTTGGCCGAGTGGCCCCTAGTATTAATAAGTCTGTGCAACCCTGCTATAGGCCAATCATGACAAGTGGCAAGCTCGTCGATGTTGATTTTGGTTCAAAACATTCATATGCATCAATGCAAAAAGGAGATGAGTCTATAAACCATACAGTTTATTTTTACACCCATACGTACATAAAGGGGCTAGTCGTAACATTAAAATGTATAAATAAGGAAAAAGTTGAATCAAGTTATCTCTGTATCATGCTTTTACCGCCAATAATTCAGTTATGCATGGTGAGAATGAGTCGACTCGTACCTAAAGTATGCGACTAATAAAATTGGACCTTACGTAAATTACAAATTTCTAATTATAAAAATTTGTTGTTTTCTTAATTTGCCTCTAATCAAAAGTTCAAGTTATGTACTTATCCCCTTTTTCCTTGACACCACAGATATAGGCTGTTTGACCCTGGCTTTGTTTGTGTCACAGTGTCCATGAAAAATAAACATTTAGGTTGCTTTAGGGTCACATGTGATATTTAGATGTCTAATACCCTATATCCATTCTTTAATGTCAAGCGTAAATTCTGGCAATTTTAAAAAAAAATTGGTTCAGTAATTTAAGCCTAAAGGCAAATTAAATAGTTGGTCAGATATATAGCTCTGGGATCACATTTATATTATTTACAGATGCTGCCGGAGACTCTAGTTCATCTGGAGATTCCAACTCTGTGGTCCAAGATCCAGTGAGCGCCCAATTAATTAATAACATCAGTATGCTGGACTATCAGACCCTTAGCAAAACTGGAGACATTGTTATTGGACAGGTGAATGTTACAGCTTGGCCTTTTTTTTATATACTGAGTACTATACTGGGTGACTTTGTATGCCAACTTCCTACTCTTACGTTAAGACTAATAAAGTCACACAATATGTTAACCACCATTGCCTATAGCATAGGCTGTGAGATAATGCAAGATACAATATACCTAAATGACTGTTTTGTCACAGTTTTGAAATGTCAAAATTTAACAGCTTTACAAAAAAAAACACCAGCAACTGATGACTGACATCAAGCCCTACCTTTAATAAAACAAAGTTAAAAAACTAACTTTGTAACTTATGCACAAAGTACAATGGATCAGTTAAAACTAGGTAATTAGAAAAAAAAGCTTTCTTATACTAAAAAGAGTATTTATTTTCAGAATGATGATGTTAAGTTGAACGGCAATATCAACACAGCCAATAGAAAACTGCCAAATTTTGTCAACTGGAACTGGAATTTGATTCGCAAACTTTTGCTATGGGTCGTCCTATCTGGTCTCATTGCTTGTCTTGGAGCAATCATAGGCATGGTTGTTACCATACCTAAGGTTTGCAATCCAGACCTACCTTGGTATCAAGGAAAGGTGTTTTACGAAGTTTTTCCCGCTAGTTTTAAAGACTCAAACAATGATGGCACTGGTGATCTAAAAGGCCTAATTAAAAACCTCGACTACATAGAAGATCTTGGTGCTTCAGCTATTAGACTCAACTACATCTTTGAAGCCCAACAATATCCTGAGCAATACTTTAACACCACATCACTTATAAAGATTGATAGGAGCATTGGTACTTTAAAAGATTTCCAAGATTTAGTCATGGAATTGCATAGGAGAAATATGTCTATTATCTTGGATATCCCTGTTACATCAGTTGTCAACTCTTTGGCATCACCTAATTGGAATCATACTAAAGCTGTTTATGTTGGCAATGAACCTATGGTAGCAGATCCAACTTCAGAAGCTATAGCTTTCTGGGCTCGTGCTCAAAATGTTGATGGCTTTTATTTGAAAAAATTGGAAAATTTTGTTGATGAGCCTAATTTTGGCAAAAGCCTTCAGACATGGAAACAAATTGTTGGTAATGGAAAAATCTTTATTGCTTCAGTAGAAACTCTAAATAAGGCGAAAGACGAAGCTTTAGATATTTTACTTTCTCGTATTGATATGATAGATATTCATATCGACTTGAAAGATGGAGTTGTTGAATTGAAGAAGGAAATAGATAAAGTTTTGACTGGAACTCTTTGGATGAAACCTCACCACCCATGGGTTCATTGGAATGTTGGCAATGTTAACAGTGAAAGGATATCCACTAAGCATCTTAATAATACCTTAATACTAACAGCTTTAGAACTCATGCTACCTGGAACTGTTAGTGTGTTTTATGGAGACGAAATTGGTTTGGGAAGTCTGCCGAAACATGAAGTTGAAACAGATTTTCATGAGCATGAAAATGTTCACAATTTAGTGCCAATGGTTTGGATGAATAATGACAAGAACAGTGCCATTCTATCGTGGAATTCCAAGTCACTTCTGGATCCAAGATTCCATTATTTAGAGGTAATTAAGCAGATTATTAAATTGCGTTTAACTACGCCAACGATTTACTTAAATTCTATTTTTAAGGAAGGTAATATTTACAAAAATGCTGCCATTCGTAAAACAGATAATAACTTGGTAGTGGTTGAGAGATGGTATCCTCGTAGGAACACTTGCGTTTTTGTTGGTAATTTTGGTGATCAAGCTATATCTACTGATTTAACTGCTATGTTTTATGGTGGTACTGTTGTAGCTAGCACTAATACCAGTCTAATTGGTGAACTCATTTATTTTAATGAAATAACCTTTCCACCATATTCTGCCATTATACTGAAGCTAGAAAAGTAGTTGGTGTCTTAAATTATTACTAGTGTAAATAAGAGACAAACTTGGCAATTTATGGATTCACATTGTGGAAAAGAGAGGAGAAGAATAGTTTCTTGGACTTGTAACTGGACTTCGCAATGAGCGATTTGCCTGAATCTAGGTTTGAATTTTTCACTGCGTAATTACACGCTTACCATTTTGCTCCTCTCTTTACCCAAACAAATACTGTATGATTCTGCTAATGCAGTATTTCACTCGTAGTCTAAGACGTTTTCTCGACGGCTCCTTCACTTAACCATTGCTTCACTCAACCATTCCTCTGTCAAACGTCTTCCCTCGGGATCCTCGAAAGCGGGATTATTATCCTTCGTTCCGAGACACGATAATAGTAACCTAAGCACGCTTAAAGGTGTTCCGAGACGCGCTTAAACTGTTTTGCCAAAGCTATGTGACGTCACCAATGACAACATTTCTCTTAGACTGCTCACGATATCGAGGTAGATCGCTCTGAGCGCTCTGTCAGTTGTTTGTCATAATGTCCCGCGCCATTTTCAAGTTTGGTTTTCTTTTAAATATTTAATATTGTAATTCGTTTATACTGTTTCTATATTACTTCTTAAACAAATCTATAATTAATATTTAAGTAGGAAGTAAAAAAAATATGTCTGTAACACGGCAAGTTGTTTTAAATTACCAAAATAAGTTAATAATATTTTACTTTACACATATAAAGATGAATAAACCAAGAGATGTATATTTGTTAGTATTCATACTCGAAAGATGTGGAATCCGCAATTTATCTTCCATACATTTGTTATGAATGAAAATGTGATTTAGACCGTTCTGAATTGATATCACGCTCTGAGCATCCAAATCGCGATATTTGATTCGGAACGACGCCGCGGCCGGTCAGTGTCATATTCGTTCTAAACGCGATTCGGAATGAGGGGATCGTGTCTCGGACTTCGTTCATAATCTGTGATTCCCCAAGCGTAGTGACTAGTGATGTGCTGAGGCATATTTAGAGCAGCTGTCAAACGGCTGGCAGGAATAATAAATTGAGTGGAGGAGCCGTTGAACAAACGTCTAAAAATACGGGTGTTAAATTTATAATTTATTCTCATATCTATTTGAATCTCGTAAGAATAGTAACCTACTTATTACACCAAAGATAAATGGCATCTAAGATATTACTAGGTTTTATTACGATCTCCTAACTTTAAAACGTAGGGCCGGTAATTTAATAAAACTTACTCTAGATACCAAGGACGTGTATTTATGTTTTTAAGCCTTCAGCTAAATTAATAAGAGAAATCCTCTCTAGATTAGTACTATATTAAGCCAACAAAATCGAATTAAAGATGGCTCTTACTCGTAGTTCAGATGAGTTTATAATAAATTTCAATTCTCAATAATTTAAGCAAGTTTAAAGAAAAATTAAAATTTAGATTAAAACACACTTAAAAAAAAAGGATTCTTAAAAAGTATTTAGTTTTGTTTTGCCCCCAATTTCCGAAGCGATGATTAAGTAATTAATATTTTGCTTGTCACTCTGTTATTTCAGCCAATTTTATTTAAGTTTAAATGACATTGTACGTACAGGATAAATCAGTCTTAAACACGTAATTTATTCATAACTGAGTTCGGAGTTCAGGATATTCAAATTCCAAGTGTTGCAAATTTGATGCTTTTACAGCTTAATACAGTGCGGGAAAACCGCAAAAAATTAATTGCAATTTCTGCCCCATACATAGAGTCAAATTTATCGTTTTCCATAATTATTCACATTGTAGCTAATTATTAAACAAAATAAGACCACTTTTAACTATAAATTTGTTACAGTTAAGTAATTTACAAATAAAAAACTTGGGTTTGACATGTCCGTGCAAAAGGCGGGAACTCACATTGGGAATTTCAGCCAATTACTTGTAATGTGCTTTAAGTTAATATTTTTTTATTTAAGGACATGGTACAGAATACATAAGTCCTAAACAATATTTAAATTAATCATTCTCCGGAAACTGGCGGTTAATATTAAATAATATGTTTAAACAGGGTTATGTTATTAAAATAAAAGATGTGTTGAGTATTTCTCAAATATTTTATATACATTTGTACACATTATAAACGAAATTATTAAAAAATCATTATTTACATATTATGACTGTGAACAAAATAAATAAATTAATCAATTACACATTTTTATTGGTCCCTACGATTGAGCAACATATTTGGGCCCCGATTATAGCGCCTTTGACATGTCCGCTCGATTTGCTTGAATGAAACTGACAGTTTTCTATGGAGATCTGTCGCTTTTCATTCGAATATTTTGAACCGACACGCAAGTCGAAAGCGCCAGAATTAGCTCCCAGAGTATTTTTTAACATATCAATGATACTAAAGTTGTGTTCGGATATCAGAATTATTCGACATCCTAATTTTTTAATGAGGCTGTCTTTTTCTTTCTCATTCTTAGAGAGAATAAATTAAATATCCGAATACAAAATCATTTTTCGAAAGTGTCTTATTATTTTATTCAAAGATTTTTCAGTATTATACAGATTATAGTCTATCAGCTTTCTAAGAAATAAAATTACTGTAATTATAGACATATTTTGACTGAAATATTTTACTAAGACAAATCTATGAATAATATTATTCTAAAATGTACGTAATTGTATTTCTTAGGCGCTGATTATACAGAAACGGCGTAAGGCGAAGGCGCGGTGCAGACATCTTGCCGCTTCAAACGTTTCAATACATGATGTAGGTAGGCGACACGTTGTGAATCGCTAGCAGTCGCAACTGTAGTGGCGTGCAAGTAGCACAGAAATAGGATTAAAAGTCGGTGCATAATTAATTTATTTACATAGGTAGTCAATTAAACTTTCGCGCATATTCAAAATAGTTTTTATAATTTTAACGGGTCTTTACGCGATTTACCTTAGAGATAGGTATTGTAAGTGTCGTGTGTCGTGATTTCTAAAAACTTTTAAAACTGATAAGTGGGTAGGTTTACATCTACCGCCCAGTATGTACGAGACTACACCGCATAGCTTCAGTCGACCCGTGACCACGGCCAATGCAACTTGGCTGAAACGTCGGGAGAAATATGTCTCTAAGGTAAATCGCGTAAAGACCCGTTAAAATTATAAAAACTAGGTAGTCAAATTAATGCTATCAAGATAAAGTGACGTGTCTTCGCCTCTTTGATATAATTTAAATAGCGTCAGTGCCTTATCTGTTTCATGCCTGCTCTGCGTCGTCACCTTACGCCTTTTCTGTATAACTATATATAGACTACATTTCTTAATACTTAAAAAATCTTTGAAAATTAAAGATTGGTGCAAAGCGCACAATTTCTATACTTAAGTAAACACGTCTCACTTAAGGTGGTTGATTATTATCTGCCCCTTGTTATTACACTTATTAAATACGGAATCTATTATGAATTACAAATTACAAATTGACCAAACACCAAAACCTCCCATTTTATTTTATCGTCATAATATCAATACGGAATGTAACTTGAGATTCTGATAATAAATTAAGTTTGACTAAGCTTACTGCTATATTCTTTGATTTAAAAATAAAACATAAACAGTTATTTAACGTCTGTTAACAGCTTTATTACAAATACAATGTCTGAAACAGCTGCAATTATATGCTGGAATGGATGGTCGTTATGACATGATATTTGTTAAAATAAAGCATTGTGACTTTAAAAACAGTTGCATTCAAATATTTTAGTCAGTTGAACTGTTACTATTTATTAGATTTAAAAAAAATTTTTTTTTTTTTTTTTTTCAACTACTCGATTTGCTTTCTTTTAATAATAATAAAAAATATATGTTTCAATATTGATAAAATTATTGTGATGGCTATTTTAAACTCAAATACTGATATACATTTTATGTATATCACAATGAGTAATTCTAGTATCTACTATTAAAAAAACTTGAGTTCCGGTAACATCAATTAACATAAAATTATCTGTCATCTGAGATTCTCTTGATCTTTACGATTTTACTTGATATGTGATATTCTTGCATCATCCTACATTTAAATGTATGTATAGTTACCGCTAGATAAAAAGAACGCTAGCCGGAAATTGCGAAAAATCTGATTACTGAAGATCCGCATCCTTAAAAAGTACAATCGCGGGCACGTTTTTAGGCCTCGCTATAAAATATGTTATTTGCTTAGTTATTGATTTCTCATATTTTTTTTTTGATAATAAAAGAATAAAAAAAAAAAAAGCAGGATTATTATTTAATGAAAATGGAAGCTAACATGGAAATATTCTTGAAATTAAATCAATGCATGAAACAGATCGCAGTCGGTATCATTTTATTTATTAAAAAAAAGTAAAGTATCATCACGACCGTTTTAGTCAGAAACCACGTTTATAAAAAAACGGATTCACATTTAGCCAACTTTACTATAGGCCAATCATGACAAGTGGCAAGCTCGTCGATGTCTCCAGCGTACCAAACTCGAGAAATATCACAAATATATTAAATTGAAGCTATAAAATTTTATTGCCAAATATTTCGCCTCTCTTTGGAGCGGCGTCATCAGTGACAATGACTGAAGTAATAAATTTTGAAAAAAAAAAAATTATTTCTTTTAGCAATGGTAAAGGATAATTACTGATATTTTTCTAAAAAATAAATACAAAACTGTATAGTGCATTGCCTTTACCATTGCTAAAAGAAATAAAATTATTTTTTAAAAAATTATGACAAAGACCTTCAGTCACTGTCACTGATGACGCCGCTCCAAAGAGAGGCGAAATATTTGGCAATAAAATTTTATAGCTTCAATTTATATATTTTACCAAGTAAGAAACACATCTAACACACTTTATTTGTTGCAGATAACAAATATATTAAATGTATTTATTTACATTAATAAATATTTTCGTGTCCCGACCAGGAATCGAACCCGGTACCTCCGAGTCTAAATCCACGGACGTAACCGCTTGACCACGGAGGCAGCATTTTATATAATGCATTAAAATAAAAAAAATGTCTGACTGTACCTATGCGCATATTTGTTCCGCCCACAGCTATCCAGCGTTCTTATTATCTGCCGGTACCTGTACCTTATTATGCATGTTTTTTGAAACTAAACAAAACATTTGACAAAGTTACAAAAAAACTTATTACAATACTGTTCAGTCTTGTCTGAATGGCATAATCGACATCGAATGTGACCCGGTGGATATATTTAGGCATAATAGCACTGGAAGGATTCACAAGCAAACCTACACTATAAGGTCATAAACTAGGCTGGGCCTTCTTTGACTTGATAATGTTGGGGTGCATGACGTATGTGTTGGAGAGAGCTCTCGGCGTGTGCGGCTCTGTCCTCGGCAAGGCAGGAAGCTTGTCCGTGGGATTCCGTACCAGAATCTTCCTGCCTTGTGTTCCGTGCATCACGGGTTTTACATTACATTCTTGCTTAACCTTAATATCTAAGTTGTCGGTGGTGTTTTGTACGGACTTCACAATCTTTCTATCATTTTCATTGTCACTACCGTTCTGTTTGCCTGATTTTGGAGCACCAAAAGCTTTAGTTTGCTTCAGCAATGACCGGTCATTGCATAAAGCGGCTATAAGAGGTAAGTCGAGATTTTTACTTTTTTCTCTAAGAGTTTTAATATCTAAGTCACATTTAGCGTCTTTCAGTCTATTGGGAACTTGTAATTCACAACTCGGAACTATATTTGGCACTCTGAGGTCTCTCAGATGGCTGGGTAATTTTTTCTTGTGTTCGTACGGAGGCGGTGGAGGGGGAGGCATGATCCTCGTACGTATTGGCGGAGGTGCACAAGCGTTTAAAATATTTTCGTCGGATTTTGCTTTAGAGAACCTCGACGTGTCCATTATCCGCGGCGCCGGTGGTCTATCAAAATGCATGGAATGATTACTCATTGAAGACGATGGTGTTGCCAAGGAAAACAAACTTCCTCTCGCACCAGGTAATTGCACATACGAATCAGATAAGTTCTGTATCGAACCATACATAGAAGAAGCCGACAAATTCGTCGGAAGGTATGGCGTACTTCTATACTGTAAGCTGCTTTTGTGGATGTTGGACACAGATCGCGACTGCGTAAGTTTGTGATCCAAATAATTTTGTTGTGATATTGCAGGATCTTGCATTGGATAATATACGTAGTCAACATCACTGTATAGTTGCTGGTGGAAGATTGGATTATGAGGTGGCGGTGGCACGTGAGTGGTGGGTGGAGGCGGCGGCAGGCGAGAACGCCGGGGAATTGGCGGTGGAGGAATTTTCATCATAGCAACCAGGACATTTGAATCTATACTTTTAGATGTTCCTTCCCTCGAAGGATTTATGCTGAGGCTATTTATTTCCTGGACCAATCTTGATTTGTCCGCTCTGTGACTTGATACTTGAGGGCGTTTGGATTTTAGGAACCTATGTTCGCCAGGCTTGCTCATGGGGCTTGCGAAAGTTCTCTCACTTGACGAATTCACTTCTCCAGCTTCTGCCTTTAGTATTGTTATCATAGGTTTCGTCGTAACCACACGAGCAGCCACTTCCACATTATCTATCGGATCTCTGTTTGAAGTAGATGGCCCAGGATATGCCGGAGGCGGCTTCATCGGAGGAGGCACGTAAGATGATAGCGTTTTGTGATTATATTCATATGGAGGTGGTGGCTTGTCGGGGAAGCGTGGCGTACTGTCTTCTTCGAGGTCTAACATATTAGGGAGAGATAAATGAAGCAATTTTCTGCTATCAAGTCTTGCAGGTGGTGTAGGTGGACGGTCAAAATATGACCCATCAGGATCGTTGTCATCGGATGGAGCGGTGTCCTCGTGACCTTGAATGTAACTATCCCCAGAAAAATGTAATGGTAGTCGTACATAATCAGAAACTGAATCTAAGGTATCACTAACGGACTGTCGCTTTGGATACACGCCGCGACCTACTATCAAGTCGCTAAGTTCACTAGCACTAAGTATGTTGTGTTGATCAGTTGGATCACTACCATCACCATGAAAAGATGTAGCGCTATCACAAGAGTTCACTCTTGGTCGA
The DNA here is from genome assembly GCA_910589645.1 of Tinea semifulvella. NCBI lineage: Eukaryota > Metazoa > Arthropoda > Insecta > Lepidoptera > Tineidae > Tinea > Tinea semifulvella. Next base: position 7,007,202 of record OU342595.1, on the reverse strand, counting down.
AAAACGTCAATATTGGATTCTGATTGATCAGAAAAAAGTCCATCCACGCAATCTGTCGTCGACAAGGATGTATTACATTGTAATCTCATAATAAGTTTGCTGTCCATGTGGGTTGATCTTTCTATTTTGTTATTTAATATTGAGGATACGCTATCGAATTCTGCCAAATCGTTTTCTTTGCTAATATTATAACTACCATAATGTGATGACCCATCATAATCAGTTCTGCTGTCTTCGGACGTTACGTCTGTTTTTGATGTCAATGTGATTTCCGAGCTCCCCATAGTATAGACGCCGCTCGTTTCACTCGACGCCGCTACAGTAATAGCTTGTCCGATTCCATCGTACAGACAAGACCCACTTTCTTGAGTATAATCAATATCATTTCCTGCCATGCTATCACTTAACATTGAGTTTTGTGCGGTATGACTAAAACTTAGTTCTAGACTGCTCGAATTGGAAGCTCTGCTCAAAGTACTCAGACCGGCTCGTGCCATAATCACTGTGCTACATGATGACGAACATTGAGAACCTGTGCATTTTAGTTTGCTTGAACTTGGACTAGTGTTGGAATTGTCAGCCGTGTTTGCATCTGACGAAGAAGATTCCACTAAATGTTGCAAAGATTTATGATTATTCGTCTGTTTTAAAGTAGAGAAATCGCCTTTAGCGCAATCTATTTCGTTTTTAAGTTTATTTAATCTGTTTTTACTTTTAATTTTGTTGGGTTGTAAGGAAGTTGTTTTGCTTAAAGGTGAATTATTTTGTGACAAGCGAGTAAAGTATGAATTGGAACAGTCCAACAGATGTGCGAATGCTAAACTCTCTGTAGATGGTGCTGGAGGAGAATTTATCATAATCTCTAGTTCATCCTCGGACTGTACACGATCGCTCACTATCCCAGATGTGGTGTTCGAACTAGTGGTGGAGATTACAGATATGCGTTGTTCACTTTTATTTTGATTATTTTGAACATTTAATGACTTTGAATACCCGTAACAAGTTTTTCTAGCTTCATCTTCTTTTAGGAAAATTTCGTTAAATTTAGGCGCTATTTTCATAGAAAACTGATGTGTTTCTCTGCATAATGAAAATAAATATTTACACTTTTCTTCAGTGATCGAATATAGAGTAACTTTTTTATCTTCTGTTCTAATTTCGAACTTTTTGCGATCAAAACTTAGCTTTCCTATGGAGCTCCACACGAAAGTTGTGATAGGGCCCGTATCGGGTATAATTTTAATGCCTTTAGCAGTTACAAGAAGCATGACAGTCCCAGGTTCTAGTTCAGTTTTTGTTTGTTTCAATCTGTAGCGGTGCGAGTTGATGGTGTCTGGTAGAAGACAAACTTCTCTGATGTAACGTGTCTCCGCGTCCTCCTTTGACAACCCTCTATGTTCTCGATGGCACGCCCTCATGGCAGCTGAAACCCAGTCTCCGGAGAGAGACGGCGGCGTGTATTCTTCTACGTTGAAGTAGTCTCGTTCTTCGTAAGCGTCTGCATCGCCATATTCGGCTTGCAACGCCAGTCCGGTGAGAAGAAGCAAAACTTCTGGAGGCAGCGTGTCTCGAGTACGCACGTTAAACCTTAGCTGCAGAAAGTACAGATGACGACCCACATCATCGTGAAGAAGCAGAGGACTTTCCACATGAAACTGCACAGCGAGATGTAGTTCCAGGAGCGGCTTTCCATTTGCATCTAGACCCTGCAAAGATAAATAATTATACAATTATACGAAGAAATTCTGCAGTTTAAAAACTTTAGAACTGTAAATTAACGACCTGAGGCGCCTAAGAAAAATGTCCGCACGAGAAGAAAAATAATTGTGTCTGATAACGGCATTAAATGGCGCCACCATTACTCCGCTTCGTAATTACACCTAGCCGTAGACTATCATTACACAGTTTACAACAATTTAGATAAGTAAATATCTTTCTTACATGCGTATGGGATGACCTCCAACTCTTTGGCGCATATTTTGATAATTTGCTGTCAGAATCGACGAACAAATATTCTCCATCTGGAAAGAAAAACAAAATGTTGAAAATATAATAAGAGAGGTGATAAGAAAGTTCACAATGTTTGGAGATTAGGTACCTAATAACGTGGTTCAATTACAACTAATGTTAACTGATTTTTATATTCTTATAATATTGCAAACCATTCCTGTAGCTCTATTCTATTACTTAGTCGCAAACTTATTAGTGAATTTTATTATTTACGTCATAATTACAAAGTATTATTCGATTCTCAACTCTATAAGCGCTCAACCTTGACAGCGTCCGTGCAAATATCAACTTTAATAGCGTGATATATATATAGTTAACAGATTCCATTATATAACATTTGCGCTTAAGTAACAGAAAGAAGACTGCTGAATATGTTATAATTTAATTTCATGATGTAGCCATGAATTTGTTTTATTAATAATGTCATTGTTAACCTAATTAGCTGCCAATGTATTTGTATTGTGTTCAATTCGTACAATGCTTAAGCAATCATTTGTTTGCATATCTCTGAGCGTGTTGGAATTCGACCCTGGTGTTAATTTGTGTCACATAACCATTTACGTATTAGGCTTGGAAAACTTGATATATAGGATGTGTCATCAGATTGATATATTTCTGCATAGGGCACATTTTAAAGTAAAAGCAGATTAAAATTGGCTTCATATCAATTAAATAAGTCTGTCGATCATGCTCTGGAGGTCGGCTTGATCTCAAAGCTTCAACTCTTCCCTTGGCCTCGACTACCAAGCATGTTATGGCTTGATAATGATTGCTAAGTTACTTCTAACTATGACTTATAACTTAGCCATCATGGTGACCGACCAATTGCGAATGTTTAGGCACCAACTACGTCTGGGAAGCTTTGTGTATTACGTCCATCTGTTACGACTTATTTATGATTGAAATAAGTCGATAATGCCCTGGATAGCCTATAGAAAGTGTGTAGGGATGTTATGGTTTAATGATATTCATAGGGATGTGTTGATGTGTTTGCAGTAGTATTGACTTACTTTGCATGATAGCGAGTCCGATAAGTCTGTGTCGACCATGCCCTGGATAGCCTATAGAAAATGTGTAGGGATGTTATGGTTTCATGATATTCATAGGGATGTGATGATGTGTTTGCAGTAGTATTGACTTACTTTGCATGATGGCGAGTCCGAATAAGTCTGTGTCGATCATGCCCTGGAGGTTGGCTTGGGCGTGTGCTTGAGCTCGGAGCTCTTTGACTCTCGCCTTGGCCTCGACGACGAAGTGCAGCGGCTGCGGCCGGCCCGGTACGCGCAGGGACAGCAGTCGTGCGCCCGCGCCGAGCGCCCGAGCCTCTCCGCCGAGCGGCCCGCGAACCGAGCATAGAGCGCGCATATCGCATCTCGATACAACTGTTACTCGACCTGAAAGTAATAACCACAATATTAATAGGCTGCTCCTTGAATACATATCAAAGCAACTTTTAATGTTTTATAATTAAAAAGGTAGAAAAAAGAATACACAGTGTCTTTGTTGCTGTGGCTGAAAGTAGAAATCGAGATTTGATTGACGGTGACAATAGAGAGAATAGGGAAAGCCTTGTACTTGTATCTAAACCTTATAATAATGCTTTATAATATTTTATTAATACTACGTTCAATGCACATTTCGTATTGAAGCTCCTAAAGTAGGGATAACTTCAAAAAGGTATTTGATTATAAACAAATAATAGCCAAGTACCTAATAAATCAATAACTTATTATACTTTTAGTTATTATTCTTTTTAGTAGTTACACTCTTGGCAGAGTGGTCGTGGTCGCTATTTCAGTGCTAGTGGCACGCTTAACAAGCCGTCCCACTCCTCTCGGATCACAGCTTTGCTATTGCACTCATGTAGGGGATGATCCATTGCAACCTTCACCTGATCGGTCCATCTCATCGGAGACCTACCACGCATCCTCTTGCCATCGTCTTTCCCCTGGACTACCAGGCGCTCGATGGATGTTTCTCCACGCCGTGACATGTGTCCGAAGAAAGTGAGAATGCGTGATTGTACAATCGAGGAAAGGCGTTGTTTGATCCCCGGTTCCTCTAGTATGGATTTGTTGGTTCGGAACTCCGTCCATGATATGCCCAACATTCTCCGCCAACACCACATCTCTAGAGATTTTTTTTATGTTTTAGGGTCCACGGCTCCGCAACATACAGAAAAATTGGGAACACGAGAGCTCTCCAGCCGGATTTTAGTGGCTTTGGTAACGTTTCGGTTCGTTCTTTTAATTACATTTATAAAAATTTCAATAAATGGACAGTGTTGGTGATATAGACACTTTTGAGCACGATTCCCTAAATTTAATCATCGATTATTTGGATCATCTTTTAGTTGATGTAAGAAATATTCGGAATTTACGTTTATGTCTTTGTCCTTGATGGCACATTGTCATATTCTTGTGTGTTTAAAATTAAATATGATCGTAATGTCATCACAGTGGCAGATTTTAATATGAATTTAATTATACAAGTATGGTTACGTTTGTGTATTTCCTTATTATGTACTTAGCTTAAAATATGTTGGAATTTATTATAATTTTTTGTAATATAATATATATAACATCTGTGTAGTTCATGATACAAAATATTAATAATATTGTTGAAATAAACTTGGTTAAAAATAAACCAAAACTTGCTAACTTACTGCCTATAAAAAGGTAGCAAGCTTTTTGATAGCTTGAGGCAATCTCAGCATACCAAAGTTTTAAATGGCCTGTCATTCCGCTTTTTGAGCCATATTTTATATTCTGTTACGTTACAGATTACCATTTAGGAGAAATAAATTGGATTTTAAGTCAAATTCAAAATATCTTTATTTACGTAAATATTACCTACAGACAATTGTACAACGTCATATAAACGTATATTATTCACAATGAGTCTAATCCTGCTGAGTAACAATCGTATTCTAAGTCGTTTCCTCATTTTTTTGACGTTTCCACAACTTGGTATTAGTGGAACCGAGACCGACAGCTCTTAGCTCGTTAACCGTTAGCTCTCCGAGGCACGGGAACGGTGGTGATGTAAATCTATGACAAATGTATGTAAGAAAAGTGTTTTGCTCATTGGTACATGTCGGGGGGGTTTGTGTGGATCTTAAGGAAAACGTTCTTACAACTGAGCCATCACCGCGCCTTAAATTTTAAATAAGTAATGTTACTAATAATAATTTAATTAATAAGAAATTTGACAGCTGGAAGGAATAATAGAGTGGAGGAGTCATTGAGAGGTGTAAGGACTAAGCAGCAAAGTGGTCCAATGAATAAGCTGTTAGGAGAAGACCAACAACTGATGTAGCGTATTACGATTGTGTAAATGATCAAGATCAACATTTACAAATTTATTTTGTGTTATAAATGCAGTTACAGAATTGGGTACCTACATTTAGTCCATCTAATATCTGCCTCCCTGGCCCATCAAGAAGTAGCAAGAGCGTTCATAGCTTGAGGCAATAGCAATATACCACAGTTTTAAATTGCTTGTCTGTCTCTATTTAAAGCAATTATTATTATTTGTTGTCTTACACAATAATATTTATTAATTTAAATAATATTTAATTTATTTAAGACATTTCTCGAGTTTGGTACGCTGGAAACATCGACGAGCTTGCCACTTATTATGATTAGTAAAGTTAGCTAAATGTGAATCCGCTTATTCATAAGCGTGGGTTCTGACCACCCCGAAAGGGAAACTTTCGTGATGATGATACTATTTTAAGTTAGGAACTTATTCCCCGGATACTGCCCTATGCCTACTATAACATGTCGCTTCTATTACATACATTTAAATGCATTAAATCTTATGTTATAAATACCTGTCTTTTTCCACTAACTGTAACTACCTCATCATTGTCTTGAACATTAACTGATACCATATCTGAATTATTAGTTTTTATTATTACTTTAGTTAAGATAATTTTACAGTTAAACATTTAAATGTGTTTATGTATTAAATTCCAATTATAATAATAATAATTTTATTAATAAAATTAGACTACCTAATCGTTTAACTAAAGATGTACTGCGAGAGCCTTCGACGAGTTTTGCCGCATATGCATAATTTGCTATAGACAGGTATTTCTTCCCTTGAACAGCCTCTGGCGAAAGAATGTCCGGAACACCGCCATCTGTGCATTCCGAAATTGTTTTTTTCTCATCTCGATTTGGCTACCTGCGTCCTTTGATGCCCTTTTTCTTTCTTTACATTGTTTATATAATAGTCTTTACAATATCAATATTCTTAAAGAAGCCGGTATGATTAAGTGGTATTGAACGCAAATACTCGTATTCCTTGGCAGATATTTTTTATTTCCATAATTGCAATAGCGATCGGATGAGATCATTTCGTCAAATATGACAAATGAGTAGGTTGATTAATGTTCTGAACAAGTTTTAAATAAGTACCTACCTACCTACATACTCGACTGCCATTATTTTTGGACTCTCAAACTTAACATCGGCAGATAATAGACTTTTGAACTATTACAGTTCAGTGTTTAAAATGTTTGCCCTTGATCTTCATCAGTTCTTAACATACTTAACTACCTACTTATAAATATTATTCTGGGAACTTAGACACAGATACAGACTGCCATAAACCTAGAAACATGAAATTACCCGTTTTAGTCAAATAAATGTTGCCATAAATAACTTTGGAGATCGCTGCATTAGATAAATTATCTTGCATTGGTGAATTATGACCGCGAGTTTCGATAACAGCCCGATGTGACCTCCGATTCCTAAACCTGACGCGAAAATATTTCATCCCATCCGGCACCTCTGGCAGAGTCGCTCGATAAACATGTTTTTTGTTTTAGTAAATGCGCGATAGTTGTGATTAGGGCGAAGTGGGGCGCAGGCGCGGTGTGGACCGGTCGGGCGCGGCTGGGTGCGGGGCGCGGACGCTACGTAAGCGCGGTAGCAGCGGACGGCGACGCGTGGAATGCGGACGACCTTCAGATGCCGAGCGCCCCTCCCCGCCGACCGCGCATCTTGCGTCCGCGCATACCTACCTACGAAAGCCGACTCTGCCTCTATTTTTCGACATCGTGCCTCTATCAACTTGACACTTCACAAATTGTCAGGATGATAGTGGACAGAATTTTAAAAATAATGATTTATTGTTTTCGCTTCTCTGGACAATAGCGACGATTAATCTTCAGTAAGATAAGGAATGTGTATCTGCGTTAAACGCTTCGTTTAACTTAAGAACCTGATAGTAATATCATTAGGGTTTCGGGTTTCCCAAATACCTACCTACATAGTTATAATTTCGTAATTTGATTAACTTAGGAAGGTATTTTAATAACCTATACGTTTACTTACTTGAAGTACTTGTTAAACCACGTTGTTGAAGTTGTGGCCTATGGCTGTGCATTAGTGTGGGGTAGTTCAACAGTCGTATATGTTAGTATTTGGATCAAATCTAGATAGTTATGGCTTTAGTAACGTTAATAAATCACAACAAAAATATAAAGAAATACCTGCCTAATCCATTAAAATATAATATAAGTGATAATATGGCAACAAGAACCCGTCGTGATTTTTTACATGAAATTTTGAAAGTTTTGATGAATCTAATGTCATTTTAATCTATGGAGCCTTCGCTGAGGTTATTTTGCTTTCTTCTTTTTGTATAAGTAATCAAGAACCAAACCGGCCTAAATTTTGAAACAGGTCCGTAAATGTATAAAGAGAATTCGAATAAAATATTGTGTTTGTGATTCCTTAACTCTAACTGTAAATCTAGAAATAGCTATTGAAGATTTATGTCGTCTCTTTAATGCCAATGAATTTAAAGTGTAGTGTATAGGTGTGCTGATATGACTGATACATAAAGTTTTGCCACTGTCATTCGTTTTCTCCACTCAAACATAACATTATTTAGAACTGTGTCTTCATCTATTTAAAGCCTTTACAATAATACAATAAAATTCCGAGAGGACGATACCGTAAACAGAGTACGGTTTAACATTTGGTTTAAAGTATGTAATTGCATTGTATGTTGTTATGTTGATTTTTCAAAGTATTGGTGGGTCCAATGTTACTCGTAGATACAAAAATCATCATAGAGTATTTAGAGTATCTTTGGGAACCAGTGGAGAATTACTTAATACCTGGAGAGTTTAGGAGAGATTTGTAATTTTCTTGAAATGTGAGTCAGTTTATTTTACATTGTAGCTTGCTCGTTCTACTTAGTTTTATTTACTATGACGTCGATGGAATGCGGTCGCGGACGTGGTAATGTTCGTTAATGATTCATTTATCAAATGATGGTCTTACAAACCTCAGCGTTATATTCTTTGACGTTAGTGGCTTATCTTTTCCAGTTTAGTTAAATTATATAATAACATTGTCTTATATATTTTATTTATTATACTTTAACATTGACATTTATAATGTAACGGAAGGAAGTTGATGTTCGCAGGTTTTATATAGCTTATGTAGAAATTTGGGTGCATGGATGGTTTTATATGTGCCAATTCTATTTTTTTCTAATTTCAAAACTTATTAGCTTTGAAAGCTTATTAGCCCTCGCATTTGCAAGAGGTTATATTTTAAATAAACTTATAAGAACCACTATATATCTTTAGCTTTATCGCAAGATATTATAACGGATGTAAAATCTTGCCGGTACTTCGGAAACAGGATATAATATCCAACATTTGTTGTGAAGACTACAAGTTGTTATTGAGGAAAAAATATATAAAAAAACAAACAATGAGCATTGACAGGTGTTTTCTGTGAGGGTCGGTAGGTAATACAATGACTTCAAGTTCTTAGGAATTTCTTAAATTCCATCCACCATTTTATATGTTCAAACTACCTATAAATGGTTATTTAAACTATATAAACTGTGTAGGAAAAAAATGCATGAAATATCTGTGGCCTAGAGTACGAAGGTGTTCACGAACGCGTTGAAAGGTGTGTTTAAAATGCTGGACTGGAATTACTGCGGCTTAATTTTGTCAATGGAGAACACAACACCTCTGATTCGTGGATGACATAGTCATAGTGGCCAGCTTGCTCAAGGGTCTTAGCGGACTGAGCTTCGACAAGATGAAAGACGAAACATCATGTTAAATCGAGGCCAATACAAGAAATACGTCTATCTTGCTATTCAGCTAAGGGAACGCTTAGCAAAAAATTCGACAGACGCATTTATCTAGGATGGGCAGCATTTGGGAAACTTCGACTTAACCTCTCATCGTACAAACCACAGTGTTTGAAGACGAGTCTTCAACCAGCGCGAGCACGTTCTCCCCGTAACAGAGCAGAGACGTGGACACTGTCAGTGCGTCTGGTCAACAAATTCAAGATCGCTCAGCGAGCAATGCTTGGTATTTCTCCAATGGATACAATTCAAAAATTTAATAATCGTCAGAGAACCAAACTTACTGACATAGCTTTCAAAATTAGCAAGCTAAAGTGTCAATGGGACACATCTGCCGCAGAACCGACGACCGATAGGGCAAACGGGTTCTAGAGTGGTACCCACGACCAGCAGTGGATAGATACAAGCTGATGATGAGGTTACGAGGATTAAATAATAATTAATTCTGGAGACATTAGCTAGCCTAAAAAGAGATCTAAACGTGAATCCAAAGCTTTAAAAAATTAAGTCGTACTTTAAATCGTAATTTTTAAACATGAGTAGGTACCTACCTAATCCTTTTACTTATCAATCAAATTAAAACAACTGCTCAAATTAAAGCTTACCTACGCTGCCTGTTGTAAATTTTGTTTGTATAGCACATTGTTCTTATGCCTACTAGTAGATTACTTTTAACACTGTTAAAACAAATAAAACTTAATAGGCGTGCACAAATGAATAAACGGGGTAAAGTTATATACCTACTAGTAACTGCTGGTGTTTTTATTTGCGTAAATAGTTTTTGCTTTGAAGTAGGTATGAATGGCTACCCTTGAAATTCCAAAGATAATTGAACTTGGCCGCATCATATATGTACAATGACGATTGTCATGGATTTCGGATGGAAATAGAGTCAAAACGAACTTTTTGGAAATTAAAACGAAATCACATGTGACCTTTCGCTTACCTGATGGCAAGCGGCGTCCATGAATGTTAGCAACTGAAACCAGACAATTACGACTAAGATCAGTCCCAACACTATGTCCGCTTTTTCACACTTCCCTTGAAGAACTCCAGTTTAAATAGAAAAATGGAAACACAGTAGCTGGAAGAGTATTTTTACATCTTTTTCCTGCGACATGTATGAGTCCCCAAATTTATACGTACGCATAGGGATGGTAACTACGGTATGTGGGAGCATTTTCTGACCTGTGTGTGTGGTTCCGTTGCGGAATGGACAAGAAGGGATAAGGTTATTAAGGTTCTTTAGAACATTCACCATAGTACTCACCAACATCTTCCGATTGTTAGCGAGATTTCACCTTGTTTTGTATTTCGACAATGACAGACAGTAGGGTCGTTCAGGCCCGGATGGATTGATTCATGCACTTTTGGTGCTGGGCATCTTTACTGGTATAACAGCACCCGTGTGGCTCCCGAACCCGATTTCAGTATTCCGAGCTTTTCTGATGCTGTTTTGGTAATCGGCTCTCAATGTAGTTCGGTGTTTAAGGTCTATGCGTATTTCCACCCCGAGAATGTTGAAGCTGGGCTGTACTTCTTGGCATTAAACTGGACAAGATTTAGGACACTCCACAAAGATTATTTGTAAAGGATGTCGTCCAGTTCTGACGTCATAGTGCGCCGTCATTCCAAAGCCCGTAAGCTGTGCTGTCGTCTGCATAAGAATGAATGTTACCCAGAGACAACATATCATTGATATGCAGGAGGAAGATCGTTAGTGACAACACAGAGCCCTGCAGAACGCCGCCGGTCTTTACTGACATGAGATGCTCAGACGCATTCCCATCCACAAGTTCCTCATGCTGCGCTCATGTAGTAAGCTATCCTGTCCACCGGGCCGTATGCCATATGCCGGCAACTTTAAAAGCAATGCCTTGTACCAAATCCTATCGAAAGTCAAGTCAAAGTAAAAAATATCTTTATTCACATAAACCTATTACAGGCATTTGTGACACGTCATAATTTAAATTATTTAGAATGATTCTACTCCTGTTAGTGGAAGACTAAGCAGCGAAGTGGTCCAAGGAGTAAGCTGTTAGCAGAAGACTAACAGCTTAGTCTTGGAGATGTCCTGACTGAACGCCAAAGATTCACCATATCTGTCCATTGACTCATAAATAAGTTTAGAGTAGGTATTTTATTTGATAAAGTCTCGAGTTTTACGATCAGAATGGGTCTCTACTATACTACTATGTCAGGTGTTGTTAGTCGCGTTTTGCGAATTTTGCAGCTGACCCTGAGATTTGTTGATGCTTCATTATTTTAGAATTGCATGATAACCTTTTTAAATAGGTGTTAACATTTGTATATATGATGTACATAAGCTTTTATTTTTTTAATTTTTTATTATTGTTTCCTTTAAATGACATTATTATCATAACACCGTGTACTTTACCTAGGCTACGTACACATATAGTTTGTTATATTTGCAATATATACTCCTAATTAATATTTTAAACTTAAAATTTATTTTCTTACTTTTCATTACCCCGATTATATAATTGTTAAATCGCATTCACCAGCTTATGTTTACTGAATTTGTCAACATTATGTTCATGCATTGCATAAACATTATTGTCAGCTTTCGTATCTTCCTTGTTAACGTTTTATTGTGATTTTCTTGACACCTACTTATCAATATTTACTTTGTATTTTATTATTTGTTTTTATGAATTTAAACTATTGTATTAAAATTAGTATGTGTTAGCAAAGCTTCGACTTCTTGTATTAAGTTTTAGTTTATTACTTGTAATATTTTTAATTGCAGTTTATAAACTGTTATTTTGGGGTTAGTTTCATGTTTATCAATTTGTTCTACTTTACAATCTCCATTGTCACTATGATAAGGAGAAATACCTATTGAAAACTTGTAATCGGTAGTCGAGGATCAAGTGCTTAATATTTAACACCGATAATAAAAATTGCAATAGGCATTCACGACGTGTTAATAATTAATCTCATAAACTGTGGAATGACTTGGTAGATAGCACTTAATTATGTATTTGAAATAATTATTTATATCAACTAGTATATTGTCGTATCAAAGTCAAAAAATCTACATATACACCTATTACAGGCATTTGTAAAAGTATCATCACGACCGTTTCCCTTTCGGGGTGGTCAGAAACCAGAACAGAAGAAGCGGATTTATATTTAGCCAACTCTACTATCTAATCATGACAAGTGGCAAGCTCGTCGATGTCTCTAGCGTACCAAACTCGAGAAATGTCACAAATAAATTAATTTAGTTAATAAATATTATTGTGTCCTGACCAGGAATCGAACCCGGTACCTCCGAATCTAAATCCACGGACTTAACCGCTAGCCCACGGAGGCAGTTGGCATTTGTAACGGCAGGGGTCCCAGACCCCAACATCACTTAACGCATGTGCCAGCTATCCCCCCGCTCAACCATGCCCTTAGGGTGCGGACAGGGAACCGATAATCTGGAAGACCCATCTCTGCCAGAGTCTGTGTGCGATGAATCAATTTGATGACTAGTAGTGGCAGTTTGACATGTGATCCTGTTTATATGTCGTAAAATCCTTATAATCCACTAAAACAGCTTCAATGCCTGCATAGTGGATTTATGTATCACCTGCTTTTGATATGATTGACAACAATGAGACTAGCTAGGATAGTGTTCTTATATTCTCCAGAATTACATTCTGGACAATATAAAATATGAATACGATCTATCTCCAAAAGTGGAGTTCTAGAACTGTGTTCTAGGGGCTGTTATGCGTAGCCCATAGTTATGATTTGCTCACATATTTATGCTACTCGTATTATATATAAAATTAATTTAGTACCTAAGTAATAATTTAGTCGTACCGATACTAACTACCTACCTTGTGAAACGTTTTGTTTTTATTCATACCTATTTGATTTAGCTAAAGTGCCTAGGACATTTTATTAGGGTAGGTTCAAGGAGGTCATAGTTCTATCTATGGGCACAATCGGCAGTCATAATACATTACAATCTTTATACCATTAATTTATTTTACTGTAATATATGTACCAGAATCTGTAATTTTGTTCGTATTTTCTATACCAGGCATTATAGGTAAGACCTTATTTTCATTTAGGGAATACAATGTAGAGGTTTTAATTATAAACAGAACTAATAAATTACAGATTCCTTACATAAGAATATTGTTTATAAAATTTATCATCATCACCTTTACTGCCACCCTCATCCGTCCCTCACCAGCGACCTTTCTTAGGTTATCTGTCCATCTGGCGGGCGGTCGTCCCACTCTGCGTTTTCCAGTACGTGGTCTCCACTTCAGAACCCGTCTACTCTATTGTTCATCGATTCTGCGACAGACGTGTCTAGCCCATTGCTAATTTAGCTTACAATTTTTTTTAAAGCTATTTCGGTAACTTTGTTTCTCTGACGGATGTCAATGTTTCATAAACCTCAGAGAAATCCCGAGCTTAGCTCTATCCATAGCTCACTGAGCGACCTTGACCTTGTGGACCAGACCCACTGTCAGCGTCCATGTCTCTGTTCCATACGACATTACTGGAAGAACGAACTCGTTGAAAACTTTCGTGTTCAAACACTGGTATGTTCGATATGAAGATGTGACGTAACTTATAAAATATGTAATAGGTGCCCATACGAGTAGGTAGTATTATACTGGTATTCTTTTAGATATATTGAAAACAGTTATGTAAGTGCCAGAAACAGTCAACATTGGCTAGTTTGTAAATATATGTCATTCTACATTCTGACATGGTATTTAGGTAATCCAATGTAGATGTTGCCTTAGTCTTATCGCTACTGAGTCCAGAATTTTACGAAATATGATAATGGTTTTCGTTGTCAAGACAGGTGTAATTTTTAGTTAATCTGGACCCTCACTTAGACTGGTGTATGGATCTTTATCATTAACAGGATTTGTGTTATCTACCTAAGGACTTCTGCATGTTAATATTTGTAACAACTATCATACTTTGAATAAAATATAATAGTTACTTGAAATCTTAGGTAGCATAATGTAGGTATATAGGTATTTTTTGGTAATAGGTTTCATAAGCGGAATTCCTAAGTTATGGTAGGTAAGTAGTAATAATGTCGTAAAACCGTGTCAAGGGTAAACACTGAGGTTGATTACAGGCTAGATGCTACAGAGTAACAGCTTCGTGATTGCCGCGATGTCTGGATAGCTAGATGGTAGTTGAAGCGAATATAGCAGAGGTAGCAGGAGTAGATGTTAGCGACGGTGCTAGATCGCAGCGTGGCGCGGGGTTGGGGTCAGCGTCCGCGGCACGGCCGGCGCGGGCGCACGGAATGCGAGCTATGCGTATGAAAGTGGCCGCATCGTGAAAGCGCGCGCACTCCACCACCTAACGCAAAAGCAGCCTTAACATCCCTTCATGAAACTCACCATGAATAAACAAATCCACAGGTTTGAGCAATCCAAATTGGGCTTCACTTAAATGGGCACTGCACTGTAATCACAGGTTTAGCACGGTTTAAATTTATAGCGCGCGAAGATGAATAAACAAATGGAGGCGATAGAGACGCGGACGGCCTGTTTGGGCGCGCAGGAGTGACTGAGCGCGCGTGGGTCTCGGAGAGTGAAGGCATGCGCGGGGCACGCCGCGGCCCTCCGTTGGAATGCGGCGAGATAGTGGTGCGGGTGCCGGGGCCCGCTGTAGGTACGACTGACGCGACTTCGAGGCGCGTCGACACAACCTACGAATAGCCTCACATTAAATACCAACGTCCCATCGTATAATCTATGGTCCCTTCTTTGTAATCGTCGTAATGATATTACGAGTTAGGTTACGACTAATTAATTAGCTATAGCTACTATTATAATAATAATAAAAATATTTCTTTGTATTACGTTCATTAGGACAATATCAGAGCGTGTAAGGACCAGTTGAGATATATGCATAGATAGGTACAGTACCTATCTCAATGAGGTTTATGTATTAACATCATTGACCTATCTACACTGTTTTTAAAAAATGTCAATTATCTGACCCCTGACCAATTATGACTATGCCTGGACCGCAAATCATCAATAGGTAGGTATTACAAAATATCCATACATTTTTATTTATACGCCTAGTATAAGTTACATTTGGGCAATTCTCAAGCAATCGTGATAATGTAGCTTGCGATATATTATGTACATCAACAAATCTGTTAAAATGCATACAAAATAAAACTATTTTTCTCGTTATACTCGTAGGTATCACATGCGACATTATAGCTAGAGAATTGCCCCGCAGATTATGCGTTTGGTTGCCGGTCACTCAAGGGATTATGTCGTGATTATAGGTACTTAAGTTAGGTACCTTACCGATTATCATGAGGAAAAAGTTTACCTACGAGTAAGTAATAGAATTCCAACATCGCATACCTCTTTTACCACCAAAACCAACCTTGGTTCATAATAAACACACATATACAGCAGCGGAATTATATTTCTTTAAGCAGACAGATACAGTGGGCTTGTCCAGGCCCGGATTGGAGACGGGTTTTTCCTAGCAGGATCTTAGCGAGCAACCACCCGTAATACATGCACTTTTACTGCTGGACGCCGTATAGCAGCGTCCTTGTACCTCACGAACCCGCGGGGCTAGGTTCGATTGCTTTAGAAGAGCCTCCAGAAGCACTTTTCTAGGAAGTAGTCTCCCGTTGGAGGGCCGAGCGCAAGACGGAGCGATATTCTGAATATGCATGAAGTGCCCTTTGTCGGCCCGATAGAACACATCTAGTCAGGCCGACGCACGACTTAAAACTCCTTAATAGTAGGCACAGATCTCGAGCTTTGGCGGAATTACGCATAAACCACGGCGCTTAAACCATTCTGAACGATATTATGATGACTTTGGATCTTGTCTTGGTGCCAGGCTGGCGTAATATAGGTGAGACGGAAACGGATGAACATCTCTTGTAGATCCGGACCTCATCAGCGAGCTGGAATTCATGACAGGACGTAATATAGGACGGACCGTCTTGGCCAACCAAACGGCGTGGCAGGCCATTTCACCCATTGAAACTTCCTGTAAATGATGCAGCCCAGGTATTTGACGGTCGGAGTCCACTGGATGTTCTCATGTAACCCAGTGTTTGGCGAATTGCACCATATTCAAGCATTTGTAACGAATAAAGTTAACATCGGCGTCGAATGTATCAGATTTCATTTAAGGATCAGCTGATACGATCGACGCAATTTCATAACTGTAAACGTTATAATTACAAACGCTCCGTTCTGGTATACAACTCAGCCCTAATATAAAACTAATACATCGGGAAGCTTGCTAAAGGCTAAGTAGGTATTCAAAATTTCTATTGCTCCATAATTGAACGTAGTTTAGCAGCAACTCAGACTCAACTCGTGTTCAGGGACTGAGCAAAGCGCGCTTCGTACATGAACCTGTCAAAGCAAAATTAAGTAAAAAAATCAAGTATACACGGGGTCAATCTACAAACCGGTCAAAAAATTACTTATTGCTACCAAAGCAGTCTATTATGTTAGGTATCTTATTCAGCAGAAAGGATCCATGAAAAAACAATAGTTATGCACATTTTTTTTATTATTATTTTTTTGGTTCTCTTCTTCCGATGGATGATGAATGAGATGATAGGGAAGGCAAAGGGTCTAGCCCATACAGCCAAGTCTGACGTAATATATCTTTGTTTTTCATGAATTAATGAGGTCATCATCAAATTCCAGATGCTGCAGAATTTGATGCTTTTCTTGGAGTCACTCGCGGAACCATCCACTGCTCAAACACGTCGGGTAAAATATGGGAGTTGACAGCGCGGGAAAACCGCAAAAAATAAACTGCAACTTGTGCCCCATATTTAAAGTCCAATTTATCGTTTTCCATAATTATTCACATTGTAGCGCATTATTAAACAAAACAACACCACTTTTGACCAATAATATCCACAGTAAATTAATTTACAAAACAAAAACTTGCACTTGACATGTCCACGCAAAATGGCGCGAAGAACTCCCCATTTTTTTTTCATAACAATTACAGCGCCTAGAACACAACGTCCTAGACCTCCACTGTATAAGATGGATATTTGTTTTCAGTGGAACCGGGACTGACGGCTTAACGAGCTCTCCGAGAACAGTGGTGTTGTGAATCGATTAATGTACCTACGTAAGAAACGTGTATTTCTCATTAGTACCTACCGGGGTCGATCCGACTTTTAAGGATTTTAAGAAAAGCGTTCCTACAACCGGGCCACCACCCTTCTTTTTTTTCTATTCTATAATTTATTTTGTTATTTTATATTATTTTGCATTAGCTATAATATATAATATAATTGTTTTTGATTTACAACAAGTGCATGTTATTATAAATAATTATCTAAACACTCCTATTATTATTTAGATCCAGCTATATTTAAAAAACGAAACTTCAAATTAACAGTATCCAACATCTTGAGCTTAACAACATCAGTGCTCAAAAGTGAAGTTCTTTCTGCTAAACTATGGCCAATTATTTTAACCTGAGCTTTGCGCAAGCTAATCTAATAAGGTCTGGTTTTACTTTTCGGGTTGTAGGAGTAAATTTGAGGTAACTATTTATTTCTCCCATTTTAGATTTTTTTTTTAGATTTAAGTAAAATTACGTATTGTATAGATATAGAATCACAATACCTACGTAATGCTGACTAAAATAATCTATGTTTATATATAATAAGGAACATAATACAAGTATATCTATATCTATTAAAACGTGTTACGATTGGTAGATATCTTGTTATTTCAGCCAATGACTTATACGAGTAGTTATACCTTATGGGCTAATGCCCTTTGGAAAATGGCGGGAAGTACTAATACTAATACAACTCAATATAGTTAAGGTACCTATTTGTTTGCGCTAACCCCGCCAACAGTGGGGTTTGGAGTCACATGTAATTAAAGAGTACTATCAAGATTATATTTTGATATATATAGATTATCAAAATTATATTTTGAGCGACCGTCAGTAGAAAAGAAAAAACAAGGTAATGTTATTATTATTTTAAAATTATTCGTTGTTTAATGTTTTATTTCCTAATGGAAACAAATTTTGTTTCCAAAGCCCAGTGAATTTTAAAATACAAACTGACGCATTTGTTCAGTGTTGCTTGCATTTTGGCAAATCCCTAAAAGTCAGGGAATATAAATCATAATACTTTAAAAACCTTTATTTCACTGTTGTGATAAAACAACATTATCAATGTACTTTGTAGTTTTCGATACAAAGCATATTATACTCTGGCCATTTAACATTTTAGCATAGTAATGTCCACTACGACTGGCAGCAAATTTTTAAACAATAATGCAAAGAGTTCATTGTTCTTGGTTGGAACTCTTTGCAATGAAGATAATGTCGCATGCGATATATTATAGGATATTTTTTTTAAACCGATGTGATTGGGTACTTTCCAAACTACGATGAATAGCTGAAATTGCTGAAGAAAGTATCGGGACCGATTTTGATAAGAGGATAAACTGAATCAAAAAACATTTGAAAATTTATTATTATAGTTTTGTTTCGAACTCGTTTGTAGTTGAAACAATTTGCCTCTTAGCATAAGGCAAGTAATCACCAGATCTCTATTTAAAAAAATGTTCTATTCACACTTCCCATCACAACAAAAGTAAGTATATTATCTATGTATGTGTATGTAGTCATTATAATTTATTTATTGGAATTTAGTATATTGTTATTATTGATATTTATTTATTTATTATTAGATGTGCGAACAGATTCCAGTCGGTTGAAAATTTATGTTTGATATATAATATTTAGTGTATGTAAGAATATGTATGGGTATATGTAAATGTATTATGTATATAAATGTAAATGCTTAAAATAATATAGTTAAACCGTAGAATTTAATACAATTTTGTATCTACCTTTCAATTAAGTGCTCAATAGAATGAAATGCTAGGATAGAATGTCTAGCGGCATTATAAGCCCGCCTTTGTCTTTGTGCAATTTTTTTTTTATAAAATTAATAAATATTCAAGACGGGAATCGACACGTAAGTTTAAAAAAAAAACTCTATCTCAAATATTGCACCATCTCATAGAGTTGCTTATAAGGATACCAATACTCCAAAGTAACAATAAACGAGGAATTAAATGTGGATTTACGGGTACACTCGTAAGTATGACAATAAATATGTCCAAAGTATATGTTTTGACGCCTCGATTTTTATTATTTCAATGGTCCTTAATAAATAAAATAATTGATCCTTCTAATTGACACTATAATCAACAAATACAAAAATAAAATTATAAAACAGATTGTATTTTCAAAACTTTTTGGTTTGATTCCCTCCTACATCATATAACCGGCTTCGAGACTCCTTTCAGCACACATCATCTCTATCGCTTGTGCGTCTCTATGCTAATACGTTGGCAGAAATAATTAAATAAACTTTCCTGTCTTCAGACAGTAGGGGTTAATTCTATTTATTAGCTTGTAACACATTTTACAGCTGTCAAATTGACGTTGATTAAAGGCTATTATTTATTTTTCATTGTTCATTCGAAGTATGTGAGCTAACCTTTTGTCTTTTAAATTTTTCCTATAAAACGGTGGCAAATAAAGGAAATTAAAATAATTGCGTCGCTTATTAAAATGATTCTGTCTAAGACAGCGATATCATTTCTGTGTGTGTTATTATTGCTATCAATCTTTATTGCGAATTTGTTGAATATTATAGCTACAGATCACAACTTTTACTCAGAAAATGAAGATGAAGAGGACAATTTTACGAAATACCTCGGTGAGAAGTACGGTAAAATTACCGATACCTCAGAAAACATTATTTGGTTCCTTCAGGTATGTAGTGCAAACAAAAAGCGTTTATATCCTACAAAAAACCTCTACCGTGATGCAGAAGTTCTCACAGTACAACAACATTACATATTATCTACTATATTACGGAAACACTATTCTTGAAATTATTAGACTGGTTAATAGTAACAAAAGAAGATTTAAAAATCCACCAGTAAAATCTTCCTTTGCACAACGATTATTCCTCTTTAGAGGAGACAACTAATTCTATAATCAAGCAAATACTTATATTTACTCTAATAAATAATAAGTTTGAACGTAAAATAAAATTACTAGTTGGTAATATAGTAGATATTAAACTATATGGATACTAAAAAAATAATAATAGGAATAAAACTTAAATTAAAATAATTTTCTAATCCGTGGTCTAGCGGTTAAGTCTGTGGATTTAGACTTGGAGATACCGGGTTTGATTTGTGGTCTAATATTTAATAATTTAAATAAAATAATATTTTATATATTTGTGATATTTCCCGAGTTTGGTACACTAGAGACATCAACAAGCTTGCCACTTGTCATGAATGGCCTACAGTAAAATATATAATATAGTAAATATGAATCCACTTTATAAGCGTGGTTTCTGTCTATCCCGGAAGGGAAACAGTCGTGATGATACTTTACTTTACTAATAATACATTTTCATATACTTAAATAAATAAAAAATAAAAATAGTATAACAAATATTGTACTTATATATCTATACTATATATTATTTTGTATTTTAATTTAATTAGTATAGATTTTAATTTCGATAAGGAATTGGAATTATGTAAGAATATTTATGTATATACCTATTTATAAATACTTGTAAAATAAATATACGAGAAATAAATAAATATTCATAGATAAAAAAAATATTACAAGAAAAAAAAATGTATCTATATTAACAAAAATAATATATGTCACATAATTATATATAAACTACACTACATTACACTATAGATGTATTTATTAATATTACGTTTGAGTCCGAGGAACCTGCAGCCCAATTCTGTTACTTAGCTGCAAACATTGTTAGTGGATTTTGTTATTTACGTCAGAGGTTGCGTTTTAATTACAAAATATTATTCAATTCTCAACTCTATAAGCGCTCAACCTCGACAGCGGCCGTGCAAATATCAACTTTAATAGCATGATATATTTATTTATTTATTTAAAAACTTTATTGTTATACTAACAAATGGCGGACATAATGCCTATAGGCACTCTCTTCCAATCAACCTTCGGGACAATGAAAACTTAAGAGGTAAGGTTAGCAAATAAACAACAAATATGAAAAGAAAAATAAAAATACAATATTTACTTACAACTAGGTACAATATAAAATTACATATATAAATGGGTATACACATTACATAAACGAAGTACATATACAACATACATATACAACATACATACATATACTACACTACATTACAACATCTTTAAAGAAAACAGACAAGTGCTTATTGTAATTGTAAAAGGTGATTGTGAACTAGTTTTCTAAAGATAGCTCTGCTTGGAGCTTCACGAATATTAAGGGGCAAGCTGTTCCATGTATATATAATATAGTAAACGGATTCCATTATTTAACATTTGCACTTTAGTAACAGAATACACTGGAGTGCTTTAACACAGACTTTTGCTTAGTTTAGTTTTGCCTCCAGTCTCCTACATAAATTTTAAAATATTGTTACTAATTTTAAGCCTTGTGGGAGAGCGGTGCTGGCTGATTGTAAGAACGCTTTTCTTAACATCCAAAAGAGGTGGGTTCGAACACTGGCATGTACCAATGAGAAATACAATTTTCTTAAGTACTTTTGTCATAGATTTACAACACCATCGTTCCCATTACCTTGGAGAGCATCATATTAAAAACAAAAACTTTCGATCCTCACTAACCTGTCTGGGCAGCGTGGCAAGTGTAGGCCAAATTCTCCAGATATATGTTCTGGCCCATCTTTAACAGTGGATTTACGACCCGTAGTGTTCTGAGGGGGGGGGGCTGTAATAAAATGAGAAAATAAATACCTTTTTTAGTATATTTATTTATTATAATTATATTTTAAAATACTAAGTATTTTTGAATATGTTTAACAATGTTTTTACGTATTAACCTCTGCTGGAATTCTGTTAATTCTGTATTATTATTTTTGTAGATTTCTGACATACACGTTAGTATATTTAGAGATCCCGGAAGGATATCCCAGTTCCAACAGTTTTGCGATAATACAGTGAAAATTATTAATCCTGCAGTGGTGTTGGCCACTGGAGATTTGACTGATGCTAAGACCAAAGACAATTTAGGCAGCTCGCAAATTAAAACCGAATGGGTTTACTACCACAATATTATTAAGGAGTCTGGTATCACTGAAAAGACTGTCTGGTTGGATATAAGGGGTAATCATGGTAAGTTTATTAATTTAGTTCGTTCAGTCCTGGAGACGGGCCTTCCAGAATATATATCATAAATATATCATATCTGGAGAATTTGGCCTACACTCGCCACGCTGGCCAGAAGGCTTGGCGAGGATATGATGTCAATTTTTATGACAATTTATTAACGATTCCACAAGTTGATATTAGTGGAACCGGGACCGACGGTTTAACGTGCTCTCCGAGGCACGGGAACGGTGGTGTTACAACTATGACAAATATACTTAAGAAAAGTGTATTTCTCATTGGTACACGCATTCTTACAACCGAGCCACCACCACACCTACTTCTCTCTACTCTAAGTTATAAAACATAATATTTTTTATTGGATTAATTAAGTTGAAAACCAATGGAAAGAAAAAATAATAATATGGCTATAGAAAAATAGGTCCAATTATATAAATTAATCAGTAATAATGTTGTTGAATGCTGTTTGCCCAGCTGTTTGTTCCCATTTGGCAAGGTTGCCAGTTATTAAGACATTGTGTTTTTATTAGCAGTATCAAGCTTGAATAGTTCATTGATTATTAAATTAGTACTTCAATTTTAATGTGTTCATTCTATTTGGTCTGGGTATCTAGCTATTGTATGATTAGATTTCCTTACGTCAATGCTGTTAATGAAAATCATAGATTAGATTTAGACAGAACTGCCAAACTGCCGTCGTGGTCTAGCGGTTAAGTCCGTGGATTTGATTATTAAATTAGTACTTCAATTTTAATGTGTTCATTCTATTTGGTCTGCGTATTTAGCTATTGTATGATTAGATTTCCTTACGTCAATGCTGTTAATGAAATTCATAGATTAGATATAGACAACAAACTGGCAAACTGCCTCCGTGGTCTAGAGTTAAAGCCCGTGGATATAGACTCGAACGTACCTTCTTTGATTCACAATAATATTAATTAATTTAAATAAATTAAATTAATATTTAATTGGATTGTGATATTTCCCGAGTTTGGTACGCTAAAGACATCGACGAGCTTGCCACTTGTCATGATTGGCCTATAGTAAAGTTGGCTAAAAGTGAATCTTTAAAAAAAGCATGGTTTCTGACCAAGGGATACGGTCGTGATAATACCTTACCTTTTTTTTCTAAACGTAATCTATAGTTGTTTTTTTTTATACTAATACGATATATGACCTACCTTATGATAAAGCGCGCGCGAGGGTCAGCAATGTTAGCAACTGGAATCAGCAATCGACGACTGACACAGTCCCTAAACTATGTCGCCTTGACAAGATGCTTTTTCACACTTCGCTTGAAGTACTCTTAACTCTTTTATTTACTTGATTTGTTAAACATTACAGTGGTGACGATGACTATGAAATTAATTAAATACATACATACATATTTTCACGCCAAATCCCTTGCGGGGTAGGCAGAGACAATTGAGCGCCACTTGTCACGATCACGACATGCCTCTTTAGCTTTTTCGACATTCATCAACTTTTTCATACATGCCCGTTTGTTTCGATTGCACCTTTAGCTATTGTTTTATTTATTTGATCGTGATAGGTAAGTCTTGGTCTGCCAGGGCCTATTTTACCCACGACTTTCGCATTATATATCTGGTTCGCCAATCTCTCTTTACTCATACTTTCAACATGTCCGAACCATCGGAGCATGCCTTTCTTTATTTTTGTCACTATGCTTTCTTTAATTACTACCTTTTTGCGTATTTCGTCATTACGTATGCAGTTCGTCGAAGTGACGCAGCATATCCGACGCAACGACCTCATCTCTACTGCATTTACTCTCATGCGTATTCTGATAAATCCACGTTTCGCTTCCATACATAAGTGTTGGTACTAGCATTGCATTGTGTATGGCAAGTCGAGCTTTGTCACTGACATTCCTACTGGTGATCAGGGATCCCCAGTGCACCGTTAACACTATTTCCCGCGTTCACTATTCTTTCAACATCCCTATTATACTTCACATCCGCAGTGAAAACACTGCCCAGATATATAATTTCATTTACATGTTCTAGAGTTTCATCATCAATCTTTATCGTCACGCTTATCATCCTTCTTCTTTCAATGAATACTGCTTCCCGAAACACAGGTACTCTTCGTTCGGGTTGCAGGGTTTTACTAATGCTGGTGGATAGTTTACGTCACTCTATGATCTGCGTTAAATATTTGTCTTATACCTACTTCCTTATAAAATGTAAACTTGAACTCTTTGACTTCGAATAAAGATATTTTTATTTTTATTTTTTTATTTTTCAAACACTAGTACCTTGGTTTTTCTCGCATTTAAATTAATCAAATGCTAAACGTTTACCTACCTAAATATGGACTGTCTTTCAAATTCGAACTAATTGTAGGAAAAAGTGTGTAACTTTATTGTACTTATAATTGCATTAATTTTATTCCAGATAACTTCAATGTTAGAAGTATAAATGCAGTGGAGAACTACTTCACTAACTACTCAGTGCAGGGCGCTAAACATTCTAAGTCATATTTACATGTGGAAAACCGAAACGGCGTTAACGTCGGGTTTGTTGGAGTCGACGCTTGTCCTGACCCAGGCCTGCGTAGACCATTTAATTTTATAGGAATTTTAGACGATAAAGAACAAAATAATCTCAATGAACTAGAATTAGACGCTGATAAGAAAGCTGATCATATTGTATGGTTTGCTCATTACCCTACTTCGTGTATATTAGCCATAGAAGAAGATACTCCTAGGATAAATTTAAGACAGTTAATTGGGAAATCTCAAAGATCTCAAGTTTACGTTTGTGGGCATTTACATTCCATGGGAGGTTTGGTCACTGAAATGTATACTCGACAGAAGCGAGGATATTTAGAGCTGGAACTTGGTGATTGGAAAGACAATCGGATGTATCGATTGATAGCGATAGACCATGGACTGTTCTCGTTTACAGATCAAAAACACAACGTGTGGCCATTAGTTTTAGTTACAAATCCCAAACATGTGAAGTATATGATGCCAGGAAGAGAGCCGTTAAAGTTAATGCATGATTCTACTCATGTTAGAATATTGGCATTTAGTGATGCTAGATTAGATGATGTAATAATAAGTTTTGATAAAGTTAAATGGGAAAGATGTGAACAGAAATCAGGGCCGTTGTATACATGCCAATGGAAGCCACGGTTACTGCAATCAGGGGTTCATTTGCTATTTGTCAAAGCTAAAGACTCTCTAGGCAAGGAAGAATTAGTTGAACATCCATTCACCTTAGATGGCACGGTTGTTAATTTCGATTTTACGTCGCGGTTTCTGTTGATGTTGGATGCTGCTTATGTGGTAAGTTAAATATCCATTTCATATATGTACGATATATATATCATATAATTTTTCAAGTTGGCTTTCAAGTCCAAAAACAAACTACAAGGAATTTAAAAAAAGTATAAAAGTATCATCACGACTGTTACCCTTTCGGGGTGGTCAGAAACCAAGCTTATAAATAAGCGGATTTATAATATTTTGTATTTTGTTACTAGTTTACCATACAATACAGGTACTAAAAGTTACACAATACATTTAAATTTCATTTATTTACTAACTGCCTCCGTGGTCTAGTGGTTAAGTCCGTGGATTTAGACTCGGAGGTACCGGGTTCGATTACTGGTCGGGACACAAAAATATTTATTAATGCAAATACCTAAATAGATTTAATTAATATTTAATTTATTTGTGATATATCTCGAGTTTGGTACGCTGGAGACATCGACGAACTTGCGACTTGTCATGATTAGCCTATAGTAAAGTTGGCTAAATGTGAATTTGCATATTTATAAGCGTGGTTTCTGACCACCCCGAAAGGGACACGGTCGTGATGATACTTTTTTTTAAGGTTGTATAGTTTGCTTGTTGACAACAATGGCCGACATATTAAATGAATTAAACGAATCAAATAATGAACTAATTGATTGAGTTAATGAATGAATAAACATTTTAGTACCACCTACCTTCTACTAGGCGGCGCCACTATCTATGTGAACCGAAATTTTTCAATTGCTTGTTCTAACTTTCCACCCCCTGAACCGAGCCACCACCCCTGTTTGTGTTTTTAAAGGGCTAATAAGTATCATCACGACCGTTTCCCTTTCGGGGTGGTCAGAAACCACGATTATAAATAAACGGAT
Organism: Tinea semifulvella; assembly: GCA_910589645.1. Taxonomy (NCBI): domain Eukaryota; kingdom Metazoa; phylum Arthropoda; class Insecta; order Lepidoptera; family Tineidae; genus Tinea; species Tinea semifulvella. The sequence continues at coordinate 6,980,676 of OU342595.1, read as the reverse complement.
TCACTTTAGCCAACTTTACTATAGGCCAATCATGACAAGTGGCAAGCTTGTCGATGTCTCCAGCGCGGCAGCGTACCAAATTTAAGAAATATAACAAATAAATTAAATGTATTTATTTACATTAATACATATATTTGTGTCCCGACTAGGAATCGAACCCGGTACCTCCGAGTCTAAATCCACGGACTTAACCGCTAGACCACGGAGGCAGGCAATGGCCGACATTGAATGAATTGAACGAATCAAGGAACATAATGAACTAATTGATTGAATTAATGAACATTAAATTTAGTACCTATATATAAAAGCTAATAAAAAAATAATTCTAATAACATGTATTTAGTTTCAGTGCCTATTTGGGATCCTATTAACGCTAAACGTAATTCCTCTAGTCATGATGAGATTACAGAAGAGACCTCCAAGATTATCCAATAGAATGTTCCGCAAGCTTCTAAGACAAACTTGGATGTTGAGCAAAGTCGATCAAGTTTTCTATACGATAGTATTATTCGCAATATATATGCCAATTGGACCTTGGATTATAGGAGAACTCATAGATGGATATATAGGAGCGGTATTTGCTTGGGGTATAGTAATTAAAGGAACATTTATACCGGAACCTTTTACATACATGTATGGAAGTGTGCAGTTAATATTTGTGCAAGTACCCTTAATTTTCATTCTAGCAGCGAATCTAGAAAAGCGATTGTATGCTAAAAATCTGAAGATCTTTCAAAAGTTTTTAGTGAATTTCCCGTTCATTTTCTTGCTTTCCTTACAAATGCTGTTGGCATATTTCTTTTGGCTCGAGTATGGAAATATGGCCTTAATTTTTGGCCCACTAAGATCGTGGAGTCTAGTGTTAAGTGTAGTGCAATGGTATAAAATATTGAATCTGCCGCCCAATTATTGCATGTGAGTATTACATTTTGGATCATTTCATTTTATCATTACAGCACCTTGAACAGATAGTCCTAGACCTTAACTGTTGGAGATGTGTCTTCCAGGGATTTCTGGAGAATTTGGCCTAGACTCGCCACGCTGACCAGACGGGTTGGCAACGGTGTAATGTATTTTTTTCCGGTTCCACTAATTCCAGAAGGTGGTATTAGAATTGACGGCTTAATGAACTCTCCGAAGCACAGGAATGGTGGTGAAGACAAATTTGTAAGCATTCCATGGATTTACTGTGCAGGTGCCGGGTCCATCGTTAGTGGGTAAGAGATGAGAAGAATGGTGTCTCGGGCTTGCGACCGACAATAGAATATATATAGATAGAATTTGATAATTGCTTATACATAAATCTAGAAAAAATGTACGTAAGAAAAGTGTATTTCTCATTGGTACATGCCGGGGTTCGAGCCCACCTTTTTAGGAATGATAAGGAAAGCATTCTTACAACCAAGCCGCTACTGCTATAAAAATCGGTGTCTGGGAACACATCCCTATGGACTGCAAAATTGCTGGACCTATTGTAATTAAATTTTCAGTAAATCATCAGATTCGCCCAGCTTATGGTGATCCTATGAAGTTTTGGCAATTTTGTGTCATATATTTAGTGCTGTTTAAAGCCAAAGCGGTTCGCTAGTTAATAATTTTAAAAAATATGTGATTTACGCTGTTACAACCAGGCTAAGAACCAGAATTACTGGGTTCAATTCCTGATAAACAGAATAGTTAGAAATTAACTATGTATTTCGATCCATAAAAGTTTGTTGTAAATTTATACGAAAAAAATGGCCTTGCGATCACATGTCGTGATTAAATAATATACCTTATATCCGTCTCAGGATTCTAGATATATGGCGATGGGGCCACATGTCGTGGTCAGATTATAACGTCATTTACCTTATGTCTGTCCCTGGGCTCCAAGAGACGTCCTTGACAAATTTCATCAAAATCGGTTCAGTAATATAGGCGTGAAGGACGGACAAACATATATAGTAAGATATTTTTTCTCTTTTTCAGGAAACTGATCAAATTAGCGGAAGGTGCATCATAATATTAATTAAACAGCAAGTATTAATATATACAGATAATAATGTGATTTTTTTAAAAGACATTGATTCCATTCTGTAATGGTTCATTTAAGTAATCAATCATTAAGGAATCAGCAGGAGTTAGGTCTGGGCTACTTGGTAGTCAGTAAATGTCAGGGAATAACTTATGAAGAGCCGATAATGATTATTTGTGTGGCTCCAACAGCAAGACATGTTTTCACCAATATTGACTAGTTAAATATCAACTAGAGTAAAAAAAACTCTCAATAGACAAAAAAACCTTTAATGATAAAATAGTGTGAATAATTTGGTATCAATAAGCCTAAAAATGTCAAATATATTGGAGGTAGTGTTACCCAATCTTGGTCTTGGTCTTGCAAAATAAATAAATAAATATTTCCAGACAGGTCACACAGCGCCATCTGTGTTACGGAAACTAGATGGTTGATAAACTACATATTATACTTTTTTTTATTTTTTTTTGTAAATATATACATATTATACATATAAACACCCAGACCGAGACAAATTATACAATGTACAACTTGCCCCCGGTGGGAATCCAACCCACGACCTCCCGAGTTCACGGCAACGTTTGTTACCACTAGACCATGGAGGAAATAGAAAGATCAATACCAAGAACTAGACCACTGATATGGTTGCAAGACCAAGACTTACCCTAGTCTTGGTCTTTGTGTTGCTATTTTGCAAGACCAAGACTTACCCTAGTCTTGGTCTTTGTGTTGCTATTTTGCAAGACCAAGAACAAGAACTAGACCACTGATATAGTTGCAAGACCAAGAAACAGACCACTGATATGGTTGCAATACCAAGACCAAGAGATACCATAGTCTTGGTCTTTGTGTTGCCAATTTGCAAGACCAAGAACAAGAACTAGACCACTAATATGGTTGCAAGGCTAATACCAAGACATACCCTAGTCTTGGTCTTGGGTGTTTTTGGTAGTCTAGAATTTGGTCTTGCAAAAAATCAAAGACCAAGACCAAGATTAGGCAACTCTAAATGTATTGTTTACATTGTCCATAAATATAATTTTCCTTGGACCAAAATTTTATAGTGTATTTCTATTCCTGAAACTAAATAATAATAATATATGTAAATAATATAAAAAAAATTACTGACTAGTATTAAAAAAACACATGTAGGTATGTACGTTTAGTATTTATAAAAATGTAATTTGCTACAACCAAATATATTTTTAGCTTAATATATACCAAACTAACACAACCAATTCACCAAAAATTATTATATATACTATAATCAAGGCGAGCTTAAGGCGTTATTATATCGAAAAATATTAACCTTTTTTTTTTTCAATAAAAATTGATAATTGACAACGTGTTACAAAATACCCCGTAAAGCCAAAAGGAGGTTAAATGGGGCCTTACGCGAGTAAACGAGTCCATTCACAATATTTAAGAACTGTAGTAAGTAACGCTGTATAACATTCCCAAAAAAAAAAAAACACCTTTGTGCAAACCCTATTTCAGTGAAATTAAAAAAAAAACTACGCAGAATAATATGAAGGCAGCCGTCCCTGTTCAGTGGGGGGTCTACCATCGATAAATCGTTGCCAATACAGTTCGCGAGCTCGATTTAAATTGCTATCTTCAAGGCCTAAGCATAACATCATATCGTAATACTCCGACTTAGAAAGCATCGTTATTTTGCAAAAAATATGTTGTAAAAAAAAACTCGAAACAGTTGTATGATATCGATTAGAAGATTTGAAATTGACAACATATTTTTTTTCCAAATTGACATTTTTTGAAGCCAGTACTTGAGTATAATTACATCCTTGTATTGAGGTAGCAAACATTTCGTCATGATCGTAGAACAGTGTCGGATTTAAAATAATACCCATAATTTTGCATATATATTTATATATAGTTTTATATTGTTTGTGGTCTGTAATTTATAGTACAAATATTAGAAAGGGTTCTAAAATGAAATCTAGAAGGTTTGCACTTATTATGAGACTTAAAAAGTGACAAAAAAACAGTCGAAATGACAGTTGAATGGCCGCCATGAAAATTTTAAATAAAGCAGATCCGTCACTGTTCTACGATCATGACGATTTATAATAAGAAAAACAATTAAAGTAGACAATTATTAGGTAAAATAGGTACGTAGGCCTTTCTGTTAAATAATCTTTGTTCCCTGACATAACAGCTTACTAGGGTTGACAATATTTTTGGCTTAGATAATTAATTATATTTTTTACGGGGTATTTTGTAACACGTTGTATACAAAACATAAATTATCATCGTTTTTCCTTGGGTATACCAATAAAATTGAGATTCAGATGGTAGAAATATGGTATTAATTGTTTAAGAGTCGTAACATTCTTCGCTTTTTTTTTTTTGTAAAATTAGTTTTAAATCCAATTTGAAAAAATAAATCCAATAAAAGACAAATACGAGACTGAAAAAATAAAGATTTTTAGTTTTATATAAAAAATATTTTCGATTTAATGTAAAAACCAATTACAATGTAGGTATTATATACACATTAAAATTAACACCCGTACTCTAAGACGTTTCCTCAACGCGTCCTCCACTCAACATTTTCTTCCATCTGTCAAAAAAAAAGAAAGAAAGAAAGAAAAAAGTTTATTTGTCACAAAAAAACACAAGCAAATCGAGATTTCTAAGCGAAATCAAAGATTGGTGATCTCAAAATTGCCGTTTTAATAGTAAAACCTTTTTTATTTTTAAAGACGGTGTTCTTAATTCGTCTTTTAAGGTAGGTAACGTTAATTTAAAATTCATATTTCTGTTATAAATTTAATAAACTACAAAAACATCTAAAAATGATGCGATATAGGTGTAAAACAAGGTACCATTGCCGCTAGCGACATCTACAAAAAGCTTTGCCTGATACACCCCATTGAGACGTCTAATAAAAATGGCGTCTAATGTGCCAACTACGGCTGACCTTCAAAACAAAACTGTTGCTCGGCTCTATTTTTAATTTTAATCTTAACTATGACATAAACTTATTTTTTGTTTGACAGCTGAAAGGAAATGTTGAGTGGAGGAGGCGTGGAGGAAGTGTAAGTCAATTTCTTTAGTTGTTGTGATATTAAAAAATAGAAAATTGTATACAGGGTGGAAACATTAATTGAGAAGTTGTTTTAAAAGAGCCTAATAACTATTTATTTTATGATATTAACTGCCTCCGTGGTCTAGCGGTTAAGTCGATTTAGACTCGGAGGTACCGGGTTCGATTCCTGGTCGGGACACAAAAATATTTATTAATGTAAATTTAGCTAATATTTAATTTATTTGTGATATTTCTCGAGTTTGGTACGCTGGAGACATCGACGAGCTTGCCACTTGTCATGATTGGCCTATAGTAAAGTTGGCTAAATGTGAATCCGCTTATTTATAAGCGTGGTTTCCGACCACCCCGACAGGGAAATGGTCGTGATGATACTTTTTTTAAATTATCTACCAGATTATAATAATTTCAACAATATGTATTTCTGTGTTGTTCAATTATTTAGTTCTCAAGATTTAAAAAAAAAGTAAAGTATCATCACGACCGTTTCCCTTTCGCGGTGGTCAGAAACCACGCTTATGAATAAGCTGATTTTAAAAAAACATTAACTTTAACATACAGAGAGTTGGGTGTAGTCCAGGCTCGAATGGCTAATGGCCTGGGTTGGGGATGGGGACATTACTCCGTTTTCCCCGGCAGGATCTCAGCGGGTAACCACCTGCCGGTAATTCATGCACTTTTAGTGCTGGGCGCCGTTACTAGTATAACTGCACCCGGGGGCTCACGTACCCGGGGGGCTAGGTTCGACTGCTTGAGCTCTCTATCAGGAGCTCTTCTCTAGGAAATGGTCACCCGTTGGGGGGACATACGTCTAGTCAGGCTAGCGACAAACTCCTCAATAGTAGGCATCTCCAAACCTCTAGCTATGACGGAATTACGCACAAAGTAAAGTGTCATCACGACCGTTTCCTTTTCGAGGTGGTCAGAAACCACGCTTAAAGCGAATTCACATTTAGCCAACTTTATTATAGGCCAATCATGACAAGTGGCAAGCTCGTCGATGTCTCCAGCGTACCAAACTCAAGAAATATTACAAATAAATTAAATATTAATTAAATGTATTTATTTACATTAATAAATATTTTTGTGTCCCGACCAGGAATTGAACCCGGTACCTCTGAGTGTAAATCCACGGACTTAACCACGGAGACAGTCGGGAGACTAGTCTGAGCGATATGTTTCTAATGATTTTGGATTAACTTATTAAGTACTTTCACAGTACACATTCCAGTTTAAACTAGCGAGTGAGATCACTTAACGTTTCTACCCTGTATATATATTTGGAAAAAATATATGACTATATAAAAAAATAATTATGTATTAGAAGGTAATATAGTATTAAAACCTAGTCGACTGCTGTATTGCATGTCAAATTATTTATTTGGAAAATAAATCTAAAATTTGTATTAAGTTTTTTTGAAATTTGAAAGTCTGTAAAAAGAAAATTGTAATTTGTTTAAACTGTTTGTATATTACTTATAAAAATATCATCATAAATCATCTAAAAAATAAATACAAAACTATATAGTGCATTGCCTTTACCATTGCTAAAAGAAATAAAATTACTTTTTTCAAAATTTATGACAAAGACCTTCAGTCACTGTCACTGATGACGCCGCTCCAAAGAGAGGCGAAATATTTGGCAATAAAATTTTTAAGCTTCAATTTATATATTTTACCAAGTAAGAAACACATCTAACACATTTTATTTGTTGCAGATAATTATAATAATAAAATAAACGTATATCTTCTGACGAACTAAATATTATTATTACCTATATACAATTAGTATTACTACTTGAAACTAATGAATTAGTACTTATAAGGTTGAGCACGGTTTATCGCGTTTCGGTAGCGAGCCTGAATTTACTAAAGGAAAACTTACATGTCATCATAGCCCAAACGAGATACAGAAAAAAATTTTTTGACCAGAAATATTTAAAATTGTAACGCATTTGAGAGGTTACAACTAACAATACCGATTTCGAGGATCCCCCGTTTGACAGCTGGAAGGAATAGTTCATAGACGAAAGTCAATTAAACAGATGCGTTGTCGCTACAATAATGCATTGAACCGTGCTCACTTCTGTGCTGTTAATACGCTTATAAGTAGTTCACTAAGATAAATGTTCTAACTGTTTATGTTTTGTTTTATAACGAAAGCTGTGGTTTGTCCCATCCGAGATAGTCCCAAGGAGACTGGCAACATTTCGCCCTCTGTATAGCAAGGCTAATACGTTGGCAGAAATAAATGCCAGCCTTCCTGTCCTACTTGGCCAGGCGCCTTGCTGAAGTTTCTTTAATAATTTAATTTATTATATTTTAATCCTTCAAAAACGAACTGCGGCCTATTCTGTTACTTAAGCGCAAACTTTATTAGTAGATTTCGTTATTGACGTCGGAGATTGCGTCATAATTACAAAATATTATTTACTCCTCGACCTTGACAGCGGCCGTGCAATTATCAACTTTAATAGCGTGATATATATATAACGTTTGCGCTTAAGTAACATAACGGCTGCAGGTTAAAACTTATCACTATAAACTAAGCAAAATCATAATGTCATCTTACCTATAAGAAAATTGTCCGAAATATTATAAGGAATGCAAAATAAAATATATTTGTATGTTATTTATATTGTTGTTTTATTTCTAACTTAAATTCTATTATGATTCCCACTTTGTCGTGACATTTTCTTCGCGTTCCGGTTATAGATATTACCAGCGGCGATGATGCTAACAAATTTAGAATTTGTTCAGTTGACTTAACCATACCTTTAGAAGTGGTCAGTTGAATTAACCATACCTTTAGAAGTGGTCAGTTGAATTAACCATACCTTTAGAAGTGGTCAGTTGAATTAACCATACCTTTAGAAGTGGTCAGTTGAATTAACCATACCTTTAGAAGTGGTCAGTTGAATCAGACTCTACATTCCGAGTAGTTCTTGATAAATGTCTTTAGAAGTGGAAGTTCGGAAGTTTAAATAGGTGGTAGGCGGGTGATGGTGGTAATTTGCCCAGTCTACCGAGGCTGGGATCCACCATTCGTGCCGATAAACCCAGTAAAGTGTATCCACACGATGGGGTCAGGCTCGAATTGCCGTCATGCCCAGTCAAGCCTGCATAGTGTTCAAAATCAAAATATCTTTATTTTCCAGAATACTGTACAAAATAATAATGTGGTCTTATGCATAATTTCCGAAGCATTCTACCGCTAGCGGCATGAAACTATTAAACTTGTATGTTATAAATCTAATATTACATATATATATATACACATACACATACATATATTCATTAATAACAACTATATAAAATTACTATTATATTCGTATATTTTTTTTTGTTTTGTGTGTTAGGGACTGATGTCAGCATGAGTGTCTTGATTCCAGTTGCATTTATGGACCTTGCGCGCCACTTACCATCAGGTGGGAACAAGGTCACATGTGCTAGTACAAAACAAAAACAAGTGAACTTTAACATGGCACTTCATGTACATGCAGGGAAGTGTAACAATTTTTAGCTTAATAAATAATGGCTTACATGTGGTTAAAGGGCGAAACACCACATAAGGCTCCCTAATACACTTCTGTGTTATAACTATAAGGTATGTATTATGTGGTGTTTCCCCTTTTACCACATGTAAGTCATTATAGGTATAACACATATAGGGTAGAGTAGGTAAACAATAACAAACAAGATAAGTTGGATAAAAATATATATATATTTCCAAATACTGTCACCACAATATAGATTCAAAAAATATGCATCGACCAAGCCAACTAGATGTGACGTCACTGTTTCGGGTACTTAACTAAAAGCTTTTTTCACGAATTTTTCAAGTGCAAGTTTGTTTTTTGTAAATTACTTTCTTGTGGATATTGTTAGTCTAAAGTTGTGTTAGTGCTACAATGTGAATAATTATGGAAAATGTTTTCGACCCCAAAATTTGCCGGGAAATGAAGTTTGATTCCCTGTACTTTCGGGATGATTTTTTGATTCATGCTACTACTTACTCATTTTAGTCATATTTCTTGATAAAGTAGATATTATGTTTATCTATTTATTGTTATTTTTAATTATAATTGTTTTCTTTAAAAAAAAGAGTTTTTTTTTACAGAATACATCAGCCCTAAACACGTAATATATTTACATAATATATGTTCATAACAGAGTTCATAACCGAGTTGGGGATCATCAAATTCAAAGTGTTGCAGAATTTGATGCTTACACGAAGAAAAATAAAGTGTAACTTCTGCCCCATATACCCGTATAGAGTCAAATTTATCGTTTTCCATAATTATTCACAACGTAAAACAAAATAATAATAATAAATATATATAATAATAATAAAATAAACACCACTTTTGACTAACAATATCCACAGTAAACTAATTTACAAAATGAAAACTTGGACTTGACAAGTCCGTGCAAAATGGCGCGAAGAACTCCATGTTTAAGATAATTTTAATTTAGGTAAGGTACCTATTGATAGGTATATGTTTCCGTCCAAGAATGATGACGCGTACCTTAAATCCCAAAAAGGTCGGTTCAAACCCACCCGGCATGTACCAATGAGGAATACACTTTTCTTACCTACATTTGTCATAGATTTACAACACCACCGTTCGTTCCCGTGCCTCGGAGAGCACGTTAAGCCGTCAATCCTCGTTCCACTAATGCCAACTTGTGGAATCGTTAATAAATTGACATTATATCCTCGCCAAGCCGTCTGGCCAGCGTGGCGAGTATAGGCCAAATTGTCCAGTTCTGGAAGGCCCATCTCTAGCAGTGGAGATCTAGGACGCTGTGTTCTAGGGGCTGTAATGAATGAATGAATGAAATGAGAACAGAAAATAGAAGAAAAATTGAAGGTTGAGTGATTAGGTAAGTTCTATTTTTTTTTATCAACACGTGAACATGCGCGTGTTGCTGATACAGTATGCGGGCGGGAAGGGCGCATTCCACCCGAGCGTCTAGTTGGCTTGGTCATGTAACATAGAAAATGCTTAAAAATCTTACTAGGTATTCACAGATCATTATTTTATTATTCAGAGACGTTTCTCTAAACTAGAATAAAAATAATTTTATTATATTTGTTCCCTAATATGATAGAAAATCTCTGCACAAACTCACTTAAGATTACGATGAATGTTCATCAGACTATAATTAATTTCTGATATTGCAGAGCGTAATAAATAGTTTTTGTAAATTAGATTGTTCTTTTGTATCCCTCTCGCTCGCACAAACCAATATTTCATTATATTTTAATCATATAATAATAATAATAAATATTTCCAGACAGGTCACACAGCGCCATCTAGTTTCCGTGGTAAGCTACGAGGCTTGTGTTACGGAAACTAGATGGTTGATAAACTACATATTATACTTTTTGTTTTTTTTTGTAAATATATACATATTATACACATAAACACCCAGAAAGAGACGAATTATACAATGTACAACTTGCCCCTGGTGGGAATCGAACCCACGACCTCCCGAGTTCACGGCAACGTTTGTTACCACTAGACCACGGAGGCGGTATATATTTGTTTAAGTAAAATAAAGGAAAATCGTTATAAATATTTTTGCTTATTTGTCTGTTTAAAATTAAGTAATTCGTAATTTTATTTCTCAGAAAGTTGATTTCTGAAAAGTATATTTGAAAATTAAAGTAAAAGTAAAGTATCATCACGACCGTTTCCCTTTCGGGGTGGTCAGAAACTACGCTTATTAATAAGCGGATTCACATTTAGCCAACTTTACTATAGGCCAATCACGACAAGTGGCAAGCTCTTCGATGTCTCCAGCGTACCAAACTCGAGAAATATCACAAATTAATTAAATTTTAATTAATTAATTTACATTAATAAATATTTTTGTCGAATCGAACCCGGTACCTCCGAGTCTAAATCCACGGACTTAACCGCTAGACCACGAAGGCATTTTAAAATTTTTTATACTTGAAAACTCTTTTAAAATTACTGGATTGTGCGCGCGCATTTAAACCCTCTTAATAAATCTTAAAAACCCTCAAATATTCCAGTGTTCATAACTTATGCCAAAATCCAACTATCTACACGCATACCATTTTCTAACCCTTAAAACCAGATACAAAGAGAATTGCAAAAATACAATCCACAGAACAAGCACCCACATGTCGGTCATAAAGTTCGTATTTAACCCTAATTCTTCTAAGTACTTCTGCGGGTATCTAAAGAAACAGAACGGTAGTGAGCAGTTCAATTTGTCCCTATGGAATCCATAAGCTGTTTGCATAAATGCGTCGAAAGAGTACCTAAAGTAGGATATATTGGCAAAGGGTTGTAGCCACGAGGACATTTCTTTGTAAGGTATGAAGAATTCGGAGAACATCAGCATTGGAATGTTCGCTGCTGGCACCACGAATAGACCGAGCTGAAAACAACCAAATAACAATTATGTTTAATATGCCTCATAATATAAGAAATATATACAATGGAAAAAAAATCAAACAAAAAGCGACGATTGTAATATAAAATAGTAACAATAATAATAATTATTATTATTCTTTATTTCGGTACAAAAACCATATCGTGTTAGTAACAATAATAACTTAAAGAAAACTATGTTAGTATTTAATCTAAAATGTACATACTAATTTATTTGTCCATAATTTTTGGAGCATAAAGCAATGCTAATGGATAATTTTAAAATTATATTTTTAGTGTCCATTATGCAGTTTCTAAATGAGGCCATACGATGTCTCTGCAATCGCAATCTCAAACTTCCTACAAGATGCCGACTCGTCCGATGCTACACATTTTAATTATAATGTTGAAGATATCATGGAAGGACGGAGTAAGAAACGAAACTGTCTTGCAGAGGATGAACAAAAGCGTTGAACTACTGAAAATGGTAAAGCGAAGGAAGTTGGAGTACTTGGGACACATCATGCGCAATAAAAAGTATAGCTCGTCATGCAAGGCAAGGTACAAGGCTCCAGAAGACCGGGGAGAAGACGCACTTCCTGGCTCAAGAACCTCAGGGAGTGATTCGGGATGAGCACCAGATCCTTGTTCCGGACAGCGGCCAACAAAATCGAAATCGCCTTAATGATAGCCGACCTCCAATAGGAGATGGCACCTTAAGAAGAAGAAGATGTCGGATCACCGCGTCTAATATCGGCAGACGTGCCTCGGCAAACATGCTGGATACACTACACCACCTGGGGAGCCGAAACAGAATTCTGAGGCATCATTGTATTGCACCTTCAGTCTTCTGTACGACTCTTTTGTGTAGTTGCACCATAACTGCGGTGTATGCAAAGACCGTCTGATATTTTAACAGCACGGGAACACTTGAAGAACCTCCTCGCGATCATATTAGCACGGACAGCAACCTCTCTCTCTCAACATCCAGATTGTCTTTAAGGTCTTCAGATACTATATGACCAAGGTATCTGAAGGACTGCACGATTTTTAAGTTATAAAAGGAAGGCAGCAACTTGCTTTGATTACCCGAAAAAAAAGCATTCGCAGTAAAAAAGTAACGACAATCGCTGCTGTGACCCGCGTCTTGTCTTTGGTTTTGGTTTGAACATTGAAGTTGTCATTCATTCATTAATTCAATCAATTGGTTGTGTTGGCCAACAAACGAACTATAGAACCTCGATAAAAAAAAATGTATTGTGTAAGTTCTTGGTGCCTCTGTATCGTTTTTTTTTTCTTTATATACTAGCACGACATGTGACCTTGCGCCCACGCGGGTTCCATGAATGTTAGCAACTGGAATCGGACACTCAAGACTGATATCAGTGTCTGCTGGCTTGACTGAGCATGACGGCATTTCGAGGCTGATCCCGAAACGTGTGGATCCACTTTACTGGGTATATCGGCACGAACGGTGGATACTTCCCCGCTCCGGCAGACTGGACAAATTACCACCATCTATTATGACATATGGTAAACTAGTAACAATTTTCACGCACTTAATTGTTTGGGGGCTCAAAAATGCAATTCGGATATAATAAATACTAATCCTATATAAAAAGGTATTAATTTCACGAAATTACATAAATGATATTTAACAGTTATTAGGGACAGAAAACATAAAACTGAAAATTATTCTAAAAAACTAAATAATAAAAAATAAAACAAATTTCTATATAAAATATATATATATAAATATTCACCCATGACTTGATCATGTGGCAGTGTTCCAAGAACACTCGCAGCATTCCCCCGCTGCACAGCGATGCTGATTTGCTGCGCGAAAAAACTACCAGTCCTCTTACAGACGACTTACACAGTCTCTCACATACAGCGTTAACCAGCCGCTTAGACAGTACTTTAAAGAACTCCTTAGCGCTTGTCTCCCACGGTCCCATTGTCAGGCACAAACACGTAGTCATTAGCGTATTTGCGAAATTTGGCCTTTTCAGCCGAGTCCGCAGTCGCGCCAGCCCTGACAGATGTGCCCTGGACATGAGACCGAGCAAAGGTGTCGACACAAGTAGCGTCCCACACCAATGCGTCGAGCATATACCATAAAAAGGTTATGTATGGCAGTTTAAGTATCTTGCCATCCACCTGGCTAGTGTTCGGGTGAACGAATAAACAGTGAATGATTAAAATAATTAGAATTTAACAATAACGTAAAGTATAAAGGTATGTTATTAATACCTATCCTATCATTATTGTTGTTTACTTATATATTTTTTTCTTTTTCTTCTTTACTCATATTTTTCTTTTTTTTTTGGTAATCTTCTCCCAATGGATGATGAATGAGATGATAGGGAAGGCAAAGGGTCTAGCCCATATAGCCAAGTCTGACGTAATATATCTTTCTTTTTAATGAGTTGATGAGGCCATCATCAAATTCCAGATGCTGCAGAATTTGATGCTTTTCTTGGAGTCACTCGCGGCACCTTAGTTCAAACACGTCGGGTAAAATATGGGAATTGAAAACCGCAAAAAATAAACTGCAACTTGTGCCCCATATTTAAAGTCCAATTTATCGTTTTCCATAATTATTTACATTGTAGCACATTATTAAACAAAACAACACCACTTTTGACCAATAATATCCACAGTAAATTAATTTACAAAATAAAAACTTGCACTTGACGTGTCCGCGCAAAATGGCGCGAAGCACTCCATATTTTTCTTTTTTACTAATTGTTCTTTAACTTCACTATCTGACGTTACCTATTTATTTAATCTGTGGTAAACCACATGAGGTTTATTAACATCATTGGGTTTACGTCGTTTGTAACATACTTATCAATTTGTTTGTTTATTTAAATGTAATTATATATATATGTGTTACTGTTTGTAAACCTAAATAAATAAAAATAAAATGTATACTATAATACAAGGTTTAGTGTAAAAATTACCTGCACTCCACAAGCAGCTCCAATAACGAGGCCAAAGTTTTGTGCCAAAATTGTGACCAAGGTGCAGACGAGCCAAGCTAAGCCTAGTCTGTGGTTCTCCCACGGCTGTGACGTCAGCCACCACGCAGGGATCACGAAAAGCGTCGAACATAGTAGCTGAAATTTATTTATAGTTCATAAAATACCCTGTGACTTTATACCTATGTAAATTATGTCCAGAATTTAGGCCGAGTTAGTTTTATTAGGCGAATATAAATACCTGTATAGGCAGATCTGCAATAATTTTGGAAGCACAGTAGGCAGGGAGGGAGTACCATTTATTTAAATGTTGCTGGAGAACTACTGATGCTTCTACAGGAACTAAAACAATAATAATTTCGCTTAGTAAATATCACCACAACCGTAATTAGTGTTGCCCAAAGAGAGACTGGCCAAGCCTTGGTCTTGCTTCAGAACAGCTGGTCTTGGTCTTTGTCTTGTACTCTTAGTATTGGTCTGCGCAAGAGTCTCGCAATACTCTTGCTCAGAGATTAGTTCCTAATTTTGCTAATTTTTTTTTTTTTTGGTTCTCTTCTCCCGATGGATAATGAATGAGATGATAGGGAAGGCAAAGGGTCTAGCCCATACAGCCAAGTCTGACGTAATATATCTTTGTTTTTCATGAATTAATGAGGTCATCATTAAATTCCAGATGCTGCAGAATTTGATTCTTTTCTTGGAGTCACTCGCGAAACCATCAACTGCTCAAACACGTGGGGTAAAATATGGGAGTTGACAACGCGGGAAAACCGCAAAAAATAAACTGCAACTTGTGCCCCATATTTAAAGTCCAATTTATCGTTTTCCATAATTATTCACATTGTAGCACATTATTAAACAAAACAACACCACTTTTGTCCAATAATATCCACAGTAAATTAATTTACAAAACAAAAACTTGCACTTGACATGTTCACGCAAAATGGCGCGAAGAACTCCCAAATTTTGCTAAAATATGCAATTTTTTTGTTGGGATTACAATGTTTTTTGTTTTAATTGTAACAGCGCACAGCATCGCCATCGAAAAATGTCGAACGCTATCATATATGCCATCGCGGACTTTTCTGTAGACCTATAAAAGATACACAATTCCACCATACATTATTTTGTTATATATTTAGTTTAGGCAGCGTTTTAGTTGAAAGCTCCTAGACGGCTTATTTTTTCCGACACCTCCAACAAATAACGTTGATGTATAAAAAAACTTTATAAATTTTATATATCCATTGGTGAAAACAGCATGAAAATCGGGGCAGTAGTATTTGAGCTTATAGCAGACAGACAGACAAACGCCGCGGAGGATTTGTCTTATAATATGTAGTGATTGGATTTTGATTAAACCTTTCTACATTTCTGGACACAATTTGATCAATAAAAGAAGAGAAGACAAATTTCAAAGCATTCCATAGATTCACCGTCGGGTGCCGGGTCCATCGTGTGTAGGTAGGAGATGAGAAGGATGGTGTCTCGGGCTTGCGACCGACAATGGGCTGGTTTAAGAAAAGGAGACCTCCTTTTTTTTATTGCGCGATAATACGCTCACCATCCACCATTCTACTTCTCTCCCTACCCAACCAAATACTGTATGATTCCGTTAATGCCGTCTTGGAAGCTCGTTCCATAAATGTATTGACGGCAGACCTGCTTAGGCTCAATTCTTTCAGTAAGTGATGCAAAGATTTTGCTGGAACTCCTCTCGCACGAACTTCCACTGCGTAAAGCTGATTCTTGAACCCGTTCCTGATCATTTCTTCTGTGAGATCATAATATTTATTCGACTTCATGTTGTGGTCTTTTGGAATATAACTATTCCAAATTTGAAGTAAATTAGACCAGTTCTTGAGACAGTAGTTTGCGGACATACATTAGGATCTTACAAGGTACACTTAGAAACAAATATATATTAAGTCTTGCGAGATAATACCAAGACCTAGACCAGCTGTTCTGTGGCAAGACCAAGACTGGCCAAGTCATGCCAGCACAAAAAAAAAATTGAAACTGACTCTACAGTTAATGCTTTACTTAAAAATAATTTTAAAGTACTTACACGTATGTATAGTTGGCATGGAGTTGGAGAAGAACAGGAAGAGTAGGAAGAAGAATAGACAGGCCGTGTTGGTGTGGACCCTTGCCGCGTCGGCCCCCGCGCCGTGGTACACCGCTCCCAGCAAGAATGCTACCAGAATGTGACATATTACACGAATCTGAAAGCGATTTGATTTACAATAAATGCTGTCTGCGGTAAAAGAGTAGGTACGACAAATTCTGCAGAATTAAATAAGGTGTCCAGAAATTAATCTGACTCATGCTGCTAGCAATACAATATATTGACAGTATTAGGTAGGTACTGTCATAACACATATCATTAAATACCAGGACAAATTTAAGGTCTCGTTAGAGCACCCGACCAGCACTGCCTCGTCGATCGGCGTCTGGTCGTTGTTGACAGGTGAACCGCACGTGCTCAAATAATGAAAGTCGCGCGGTCAAGAGTTGGAAATAAAGGGTGGGTGGTTATCACCGAGTGGTCCACTTGCCGTGGACAGCTTGCGAGCGAGGTGATCCGGTAACACTACGGAGTAGATGATATGAGCGCATATCCATAGAAGTCTACATAAAGAATAATAACCGCAACGCAAGAGACAGGCATTGCTGGTGGAGTGGCTCTAATTGCTTTAGCGCATTTTTAGAACCAAAATTCTAATATTTTTATTATTTATATTACACTTTATTTGAGTCGAAGAATAGATCAGCATTGCACAATAAATCATCGAATATCTCACACATTATCACAGCTCACGGGCTCTAGTTTTGTTTGAAGTAAAGGTAATAAACAAACAGTATAAAAGAATTACAATATAAATTAAAACTACTTAAAAGTAAAAATTAAAATAAATATAAACTAAACCTAATAAAAAATAAAATATAAGTAAAAAATGTCCTCTAGAGACGACCCTCCAGTGATAGTCCCAAGAAGACTGGCAACATTTCCCCTCTGTATAAGCTAATACGTTGGCAGAAATAATTGCCAGATTTCCTGTCTCCAGACTTTTCTTTTAGCCGTTTGGACAACTCCTTGGCCAGACGCTTGGCTGAGTGTCCCCATGGGCCCATTAAAGTAAAGGTAAAATCTTCCTAACTTGTCAAAACTAACTCTAATAAAATTTAAAAAATACATGTTTTTAACATAAATATGTAATGAATCTTAACTTCTAGGTACCTGTGTAAGATGTAGATCTCTCCTGGCTCCAATACAGCATCTCCATAGCAAAGCTTTAAGCTGTTCTCTGGTATTACTTCTGTAACTATTGCTATGTTCTGACGAAGTGCTAGGTTGTTGAAGTAACGCTTCGAATTCTAACGGTTTTGCTGAAAAATAAAAATTCCAAGTTTTAGTAAAAAAATGTGCTGCGATAGCGCTATTATAGTTGTATACACTTATACTCCTTAAAGCACTGATCACAAGCCAATGCAATGCTTCAATTATTGCTCAGTTGACTTTTAGTATAAACTTCCTCTATTTGATCACAGATGGCGCTCTAATAGTTGCACATAATTACAATCTTAAAAACACTAATCACTAAAATAAATAAATAAGGTTGATCATTGGCTCCATCTAGTGGACGTCATCATCATCATCATCATCACGACCCCTAGAACCTCCATCCACTGTTGCACAATATAAACTGCAATAAAGTAAATAAATGAAAACCGATCATTAGGCTATATAAAAAAATACGGCATTTTTGTAATTTAATTTGTGTATTATAATGTACGAGATATGTATAAGAGTGTTAATACCTCGGTTGTAAGAACGTTTCTCTTAAAATCCAAATATAAAAGAGCTCCGGTCGTGGTCAATGAGAAATACACTTTTCTTACGTACATTTGCCATGGATTTACAACATCACTGTTCCCGTGCCTCGGAGAGCATGTGAATGTTGAACCCATCCAGCATTAGAGGTCTAGGACTCTGTAATGATTATAATGTATGTGTTGCGGCGCGTTCGACCTCCTTTGACAGACTCTGACCTCCTTTTTGACTGACAATATTGGAGGACTATTTTATTTGACAGATAGTTAGAATATGACATTGAATTGTTTAGGATTTATGTATTCTGTACCATGTCCTTAAATAAATATAAAAAAATATGACGTTGACAGACGGAACAATATTAAGTATTTTTATTTAATTTACCCTTACTTACACCAATATGACGACAAATATATTATGTAGCAAACAGACGGTAAAGTATGATTATAATGTTTTAACAAACTTACAATTTCCATTAATTTCTACAACATTATTTATATCAGCACTGCCCATTTCGTGTGTGTAAGTTTTGGCGTCATTTTCTAAATTATGTAAGTTTCCTTGATGTTCACCTGATGCTACTTCCAAAACTGAAATTACAATTCAAAAATTAATATAGAAGTCCGTAAAACTTGCAGTACCAGTATTTAAAAACCACTCTTACGTTTGTTTACGACAATGATGTTAAATATAAAATAATAATAATAATAAATATTTCCAGACAGGTCACACAGCGCCATCTAATTTCCGTGGTAAGCTACGAGGCTTGTGTTACGAAAACTAGATGGTTGATAAACTACATATTATACTTTTTTTTTTGTAAATATATACATATTATACATATAAACACCCAGACCGAGACAAATTATACAATGTACAACTTGCCCCCGGTGGGAATCGAACCCACGACCTCTTGAGTTCACGGCAACGTTTGTTACCACTAGACCACGGCGGAGGAAAAAGAACGGGCATCGTGCACATTTTCATACAAAATATTTTTTTACATTATTTTTTAAGCCACCTAACGTCCACTAGCAAAAATTTCATAGATAACAGATTTAAAAAATAATATTTTTTTAGGTTTTCTAATAAAATTGTCGTACATGGAAAAGGTTGACATTGGCTCCAAAACACTAAAAAGTTCGTCTAGTTGATCATAGATGGCGCTATTAGAGTTGCACACAATTATAAACTTAAAAGCATTAGCTATATGGTTGACATTAGCTACATACATTGCTTAGTAGACATTTTTGAAAATTTCTTACTACAAAAGTTAATTAGACGTTGTGCTAGTGGACGTTTACTGGAACAAGAGTCAAAAGAGAGATGGTCTATCAAGAGGGTTGTTACCAGTGCTTTTAAATATAAAAATAATAATGGAACAAACATTTTGTTTAAAAATGTGTTTGATTCTAGCTCTGTCTTATATTTGACCTCGTTGGTATTTACACTTCGCATCCCTCTCGCTCGCACAACCCAACATTTTTTTTTGTAAAAAGAGATTGCCCAAAACCAGACACAAAATTGTTTGCAGCGTGCCTCAAATAAATACAATTCAATAATCATTACAATGAATTGTTTAAAAAAAAATTAAATTAAAACATCTCTTTTCCCCTAGCATTAAAATATAATTTAATTAAATAGTCAATTGGTTAACATTTATGTATGAAATAGTTACAAGGCACTATTTATACGATTAGTTTCTTTATTATGATCAGGTACTTTATCACAGATAAAACACTGGATTTCAAATCGGCGGGATCGAAACTATGTAATTATTAACGTAAAAAAAAGTTTTTGTCAAATGTCGTTATGCTAGGGTAAAATAAATAAAATTAATTACAAATTATTAAAACACAATATATTATTAACTATCAAATAAAAAAGAAATCGTTATGGCACGAGAACATTTTATTTTAGTAAAATGGATGCAAAACGTTATAAATGTTTTTGCTAAATTATCTATTATCTCTATCTAAAATAAGGTGAGTATATAAAAGTGAAAATATGTTTAAACTGCCAGTAATTTTATTTACTAGAAAGCTATAAATTACATTACATTAGATTTCTTATAAGTACACTCACCTTGAAATCTTTAAATATGTTGGAAACGGAATGCAAAGCAGCTCGCAAATTTCATTGCGCTTTAAGAAAACTATGGATGGAATATCTATTTACTATTTTAATTTGCTCTTTTCACTACGTTATCTTAATTGGAAGAACGCAATGTTGTTGATAAATTAGTCCGCCTACCACATAATTTAACAAATGAATAAGTATTTAAATGCTGGTACCAACACTTATGTATGGAAGTGAGACATGGAAGTGAGACGTGGATATGTCAGAACACGCATGAGAGTAGAGTTAATGCAGTGGAAATGAGGTCGTTGCGTCGGATATGCGGTGTTACTTTAACGGACCGCATACGTAATGACGAAATACGCAAAAAGGTGGGTATGAAAGAAAGCATAGGGACAAAAATAAGGAAAGGCATGCTCCGATGGTTCGGGCATGTTGAAAGGATGACTGAAGATTGACGAACCAGATATATAATGCGAAAGTTGTAGGTGAAAGAGGCCCTGGCAGACCAAGACTCACTTATCACGATCAAATAAATAAAACAATAGCTGACGGTGCAATAAAAAGCCATCGAAACAAAAGGGCATGTTTGAAGAGGTTGATGAATGTCGAAGAAGCGAAAGAGGTATGTCGAGATCGTGACAAATGGCGCTCAATTGTCTCTGCCTACCCCGCAAGGGACCTGGCGTGAAGATATGTATGTATGTATTAAATTTGCTTACTCACGATAATCGGCAACATTGTAATAGTGTGGGCAAGTAAATCCTGCTTGCGTCAGTGCCCCGGGTGCATCGGAAATCGCACCAGCGTACAGCGTCCTTCCATCAGCTAGGAGTAGGACGTCATCCCCACAGGAGTACACCTTGGATGACGGCTGATGAATGACACATGCTACCGTTCGACCACTGGCTGCAATGTTTCTCAGTGCACGTACGACTGACACAGATGAAACAGAGTCCAGTCCGCTGCAATAAGGAATTAGTAAGTATTTTAAATATGTCGTCATTATTAGGCCAAAATAATGTTTTTTTTAGTTTTCCTTTTTGATTTTTCTATATTTTTTTGGCGCTTAAAGCTTGTGGTTACTGTTAAATGGCATTATCGTACATAAACTAACATGTGTAATTTATAATAGCCGTAAGATGTGGTAATATATAAATATATAAAAAGTACACGAGTTCTAGATCGCTGCAAAGATTAGTCTTTTAAAACTAATATAATATAGCCAGCAGCTCAGAAGGGACGTTGTGGATCTGATGTATCTTTACTCACTTCGTTGCTTATGCGCTTCCTTCGCATAAGCATTCTTATCATTTTACTATTAATTAAAATAAGTTGTGTCGGCGTTTGTGACCACCGACAGCCTTCAGAGTAGTCTTATGATGGACTTCGTATATTACGTTATTATTTTATTAAACATAAATTACGTTAAACAAAAGTGGTCACAAAATGTAGACCTGCCTTACGCCTTGTTGGAACTTAAAGAGTTTGAAAGTTGCTCTGTCAATCTTGGTTACTTTTGGTTACCTCAAAGCCTCAAATATAGTCGCACTACTTCGTGTCTTTTTTGTTCTGTCAAAATTGTCTGCAGTTGTTTTCAATTAATTGCCTTGCTGTAGTCAACGAAATGTGCATCGTACTTTACAATAAAAAAATCGATAACCAAATTTGTATCAGCAGTCTAGTCTTCTAAGGACTATAAAATGTTCATGACGTAGATACCTTGTTGGTTCATCAAGCAGCATGACAGGTGGGTCCGTCAACATCTCACAGGATATGGTTAGTCTTTTGACTTCTCCTCCAGATAACTGACCAGCCCTCGTGTTCAGGACATCTTGGATGCCCAACTGCTTTGTTACATGCTCTATCTAAAAATGTTATAAGTAAAGAAATTTTAATAATATTCATCACCTTTTTATAACACTTCTTAAATAAACATAATAAATGTTTATGGCGATTGGAAAATCAACTCTAAATGAGATTTTAGTACCTTTTTTACATTCTGTCTAAGGTGGTATTTACAAGTTATATATCAAATAAAGAGGCAGGTACTATATTAAAAAAATTAAATGTGTATAGCACGAGGAGATCTAGATTGTTCTAATCTTCTCTATATGTTTATTTTCAATATATAAAATAAATTGGTTTGTTCACCGCATACTGACGTTCTCGAGGACTGAGTTGTGGCAATTTCAGTGCTGCTGCAAACTGCAGAGTTTCTTGTGCTGTCATGGTTTCTATAAGAGCTGCATGTTGGGGTACTAGCACTATTTCGGCACCAGCACCCACCACTGTGCCGCTCACTCCAGTTTTTCTACAATAGAAAATGGTTAGTAAGCGCGTTGTATAAACATCTGTCAAAGAATAAAGTCCGAAACGTTGAACATCCGTCAAAGAATAAATTCCAAAATTATGAACATCCGTCAAAGAATCAAAGTTACCGACATAGCTTTTAAATTTAGCAATGGACACATCTGTCGCAGAACCGATGAACGATGGAGTAAACGGGTTCTGGAGTACCACGTACTGGAAAACGCAGAGTGGGACAACCCCACGCTAGATGGACAAATGTAAAGACGCTGGTAGTGGAAGAAGATCGTGTGAAATGACGAGCCATGGGCTATATCCAGCAGTGGAGAAACACAGGCTGATGATATTTCTCATACCTATATGAATAATATCGATTAATATTTAGTTGAATGTGAATGTTCTCGTACCTTCTACCAGCTAATATATTAAGGAGTGTGGTTTTTCCTGCACCAGAAGGTCCAAGAATGAAGGTGACTCGACCAGGTCTTAGAGCTCCACAAGCATCTCTTAAAATTACTTTACTACCCTCAGAGTTTAGCCGTCTTCTTCTCCATAGCCGACCTGCAAAATAAACTTTATTTATTTATTTAATTACATACACTTTACATGGTATTACTGATACTCCAATACACCATGCAAGGACGAGTCATACGATATTAATAATATAAAAATAACACATTTTTTAAACTTATTAGATAATAGTTAATTAATACTAATTCCAAGAAATAATAATAATAACAAAAGATAATACTCAAAGTCTTATTCAATTTCATTTACTCACAAAATTTCCAACATGCTTTACTGAGTTTGGACAGATCGTCAGCAAAGATGTCAAGATTTTAGTTATTCTTCTTAACTTAGCAGAGCTTTAGCGTTTTGTCGGCTTTCGGGTTACACTCGGGCAAGAGCCTATCCTAATTCTGGCGTACCTGATAGGATTGTTTTTTTTTTTATTGTAGAAATATTTTCTATAAATTGTAATTGCGTCGTGTTTATATAATAATTTAGTTTTTTTTAATTTGTTACCTCTGAGTTATTTATTTTAAAACTTTATTGCACGCAGTACAAAGGCAGACTTAATACCCGTAGACATTTTCTGACAGCCAAACCTTAGGGAGAAATTAGAACATTTATAGGTGCTGGTCCGTGCTAGGTAACACGGGTCCAGCCACTTATTGCACGCAGTACAAAGGCAGACTTAATGCCCGTAGACATTTTCTGACAGCCAAACCTTAGGGAGAAATTAGAACATTTATAGGTGCTGGTCCGTACTGGGTAACACGGGTCCAGCCAGTTATTGCACGCAGTACAAAGGCAGACTTAATGCCCGTAGACATTTTCTGACAGCCAAACCTTAGGGAGAAATTAGAACATTTATAGGTGCTGGTCCGTACTGGGTAACACGGGTCCAGCCACTTATTGCACGCAGTACAAAGGCAGACTTAATGCCCGTAGACATTTTCTGACAGCCAAACCTTAGGGACAAATTAGAACATTTATAGGTGCTGGTCCGTACTGGGTAACACGGGTCCAGCCATCGGTCAGGCGGTCTACTCTGCTACTTTGTCTAGCAAATGAGTCACTAAAGCAAATGGCAAGGATCTGCTAGAAGCAACAAGTGGACAAGAAAAAAGGATACCACGGGAAAAAAGCCATGTTTTCACTGCGGGCACACTTTCTTCTCACACTTCACTTTCTCGGAACTGTTTTAGGCACGATGTAGAGTCACACTAAAATCGCGGTGATTTTCGATCCGCACGGGCTGAGCGTAGATTTTGTACTGGCGCCAACTTGGGCGCCTCTAGTGGTAGATCACGACCCTACTCCCGATCCATAGACGATTCTACCAGGCTTGGTGGTAGGAATTTTGGAATGAATGTGAATGGGATAAATTGGTGTAGGATCCTGTTGGATGTCTTAACAGGTGCAATGAAAGAAATTGTTGAATTACTCGCACTACGAGTATTAAGAGTACGATAAATTCAACAACATAGTTATATAATTTACATAATATACTTATATTGTAATATCAATAGATAATAAACACTTAAAGATTTACCTTGATTAACTATGTTAATGTGAATAAATGACCTTTTGTACTAAGTAATGTACAGCTTTATCGTTTTAAAAAGGTACTGCTTATTATAATATACTATTCAAGGCACGGCAAATGTTTGTCGGAGAGGCAACCGGATAGCGAGTGGTAATCTGGGCCTTGAAGTGGTACAGAGAAAACGACGCGCGTGTTTCGGCTGGCAACAAATATATAATTATAATTAAGTTTACCTTTCAAGCAACCGCTTATAAGGTTACTTGATTTAAAAAAAATACCTACCCTTATATCACAATATAAAAGGGTGGGCTCGAACCCCGCCATGTACCAATGAGAAATACACTTTTCGTACGTACATTTGCCATAGATTTACAACACCTCCGTTCCCGTGCCTCGGAGGCCACGTTAAGCCGTCGGTCCTGGTTCGACTAACTTTATTTATTTATTTCAAAACTTTAATGCACAAAGTACAAAAGGCGGACTTAATGCCCGTAGACATTTTCTGACAGCCAAAACTTTGGAACTAATTAGAACAACTGTAGGTGCAAGGAAAGTATAAGTGACACATCAATTAGATATAAATACTTAGATAATAAACTTACTTATATATAATCTACTTATAAATATACTAAATACTAATACATACACAATAATAAACATATAAAACTTACAAATTTTGGTAGGAGCTATTTAGAAAATGTGAGTAGACCAGCTTTTTAAATGATGATCTGGTAGATGCCTGCCTTATGGTAATAGGTAGATTGTTCCACAGATTTGTAGCAACAACCGCAAAGGAATTCGAATCAAATCCGGAATGATGAGATGGAACGGAAAGAAGTGAGTTGTGAGAAGATCGGAGAGATTTATCATGCAAAGAAGAGAGATAGGCGAATTTGTCCTTGAGGTATTTCGGTGTCGCAGGCTCATTTAAAACAGAGTAAAGGAGACAGAGGACTCTAAGATTCCTGCGACAGCAAATTGGTAGCCACTTCAACCTAGCACGATACTCGGAGATGTGATCATATTTACGTAAGCAATAGATGAACCGGATACATGCATTTAGTAAACGGTCCATTTTGTTGAGCAGCATCTCCGACATATCAATGCTGCACACGTCACTATAGTCGAGGAGAGGAAGAAGAAGGCTTTGTACAAGGGTTATTTTAGCTTTTAACGGCAGAAAGTTTTTAAGTTTATTTAGAGAGTGCAAAGAAGAAAATATTTTACCACTGGTTCTGGTGACTTGGTTTGTCCAGCTTAGATTAGAATCTAGGTACACACCTAGATTCTTCACCTCACTGCAATACGCAATTAATGCAATACTTTATTCTTTATTCTTAGTGTATCACCGTACATTCCCACCGGAATTTGGTTAAGTC
This sequence comes from Tinea semifulvella, assembly GCA_910589645.1. Lineage (NCBI taxonomy): Eukaryota > Metazoa > Arthropoda > Insecta > Lepidoptera > Tineidae > Tinea > Tinea semifulvella. The sequence goes on along the minus strand of OU342595.1, from coordinate 6,954,542 downwards.
AATATAAATTAAACAAAATTGTACACAATATATATTTAACGTTAATTATGAAGACAAGGAACAGAACTGGTAGTGTCATAGGAACATCAACACTAACAAAAAATAACCAAAAATATAGGTACCTATATTAAATATAAATATCTACCTACCTTAGGTAAAAAATTAAGCTGTTATTGCGGCTGTATATAGGCCTTGTCAGTAAAATTATATATCATATACATACCTACGTAACTAATTAAATTAAAATGTAATTTGATTAATTAACACCAAATTGACATCATACCCATGCCAACCCGTCTGGCAAGTGTAGGCCAAGCTCCAGAAATTTCTTCTTTTATTTTCAGTGATGCTTTAAAACTGTTGATCTGTACAAACTATTTTTATTCATTACATTTCAATTAGCAGTTGTGTACATAATACATACATTAACGTACAAATAAATTATCAATTCAATGTAATTTATGAAGGAAAGCGAGTGCTACAATATATATAACTACATAAGGTAGGTGTAAATATTAAATATAAATCAATATCAATACACAGCGCCATCTAGTTTCCGTGGTAAGCTACGAGGCTTGTGTTACGGAAACTAGATGGTTGATAAACTACATATTATACTTTTTTTTTGTAAATATATACATATTATACATATAAACACCCAGACCGAGACAAATTATACAATGTACAACTTGCCCCCGGTGGGAACCGAACCCACGACCTCCCGAGTTTACGGCAACGTTTGTTACCACTAGACCACGGAAGCGGTGTACTATATAAAACTAAAGTATTTAACTTGAATGTTTTTTTTTATAGATGGCCTGATCCATCGATTTTTAGGTCTATGAACTGCACGAATGCAGCAAGAGAAAGTTGTTCTACAAGCCGTTAGATGCACCTTGAGGTCTTCATATAGCTAGTTAGGTTAGGTTACAAATAACTATATGTTTTTAACCATGGCTATAACTTAACTAGGTTTTAAACATGTTTTTTTTATGCAATTGATGCATATTTAGCTTTATTATTTATTTATTTAGTACACACATATATTATCACACACATTAGGGTGGCTACCAATTCGCTGTCGCAGGAATCGTAGAATCCTCTGCCTACTCTATTCTATACTAAATGAGCCTGCCACACCGAAATACCTATCTCTCCTCAATTCATGATAGATCTCTTCGTTCGTCACACAATTCTGTTCTATCTATCCCTTCTCATCACTCTAGCTTTCAGTCTAACTCATTCGCAGTAGTGGCCGCAAATCTCTGTAACAGTTAACCTGTTGAAATTCGCCAAGCACCCAGCAAACCGCTGTTTAAAAAGCTGGTTTACTTTCATTACCTTAAGCGCTCCTCACAACGTATATAAGTATGTATTGTATGTAGTATATAGTAGCCAATATAGTGTGTAGTATATGTATTATTGTGTACATATTTGTATGTATGTGTATTTATTTTAATATCCAGTGTATGTAAGATTAAATGAATTTATTTGGCAACGTTTCCTACAATCGTTTGCACCTAGCCTCATGACTGTAATGTTCTGTATTGTCCCAAAGGTTGGCTGCTAGAGAATGCCTAGCGGCATTAAGCCCGCCCTTTGTACATAGTGCAATAAAGTTTTAAATAAATAAATAAATAAAATAAAACAGTATAATTATAACTTATCTAATATATGTACCAATTAGGTGTCACAGCATTCACTAATATAAAAAGAAGAAGATATTAAAAACTTATTGCTGTTAAAAAATTAACATAAACTATAAAATTTACAAAATAAAAATATGACTTCTAAAATAAAAATATACATTTTTCTCTTTTTTAATAGAACTAATAAGGAAACATAAAAATTGCACAAATTTCGTACCTTAAAAAAACGAAGACAAAACACTTGTTAAATAAATTATAAATAAATTGGCTTGCGTAAACATATTATGTTTTCCAATTTCGTATTCAATTAAAGTGACTTAATATCCGTTTTCGCAGTTCTTTACACATTCTTTCCTTCTTGTACGGCATTCTAAATAATCCTAATACACATTTCTACTTGAACGATCGTACGATTGTCACTCTCGTTTATTTATTTTTTATATCTTTTTGTACAAAGGCTAGACATTCCGCTAGACATTCTTACTCGGTCAACCTTAGGGGCATTACGAACATTGTTGTGAAAAAAAAAAGAACATCATCATTATAATTACAGCCCCCTAAAACACAGCGTCCTAGACCTCCACTGCTGAAGATGGGGCTTCCAGATCATATACCTGGAGATCATATACATTGGCCTACACTCGCCACGCTGGCCAGATGGCTTGGCGAGGATATGATGTCAACGATTTCACAAGTTGGTATTAGTGGAAGCAGGACCAACAGTGGAGGATTGCTGGATCCAGCATACAGCAATCCAGCTGGATCCAGCGGCTTTTTAAACATGCTGGATCCAGCATACAGTGCCGGATCCAGCGATGCGGATCCGCAAACGTATAAATTTCTATTGTTTAGTTTGGAATTGCCTCCATTTTCAAAACGTTGCCGTTCTGTCACCATAGCACGTGCCGCATGTGCGAATGAATAAAATTTGTTTTCTAAGGTCTTACTTTCAGAGGATTCAAAAAAAGAAATAGTCAGTCTCTTGTCGTCAGATTTTAAATTGCCTAATTATATAAATTCGATTTTCATAACGGACTCGGATTCGGAACTTCTTTTGATACAAAAAATAGATTACAGATTAAAATAGTATTATTATTAATGGTATTGATATAAGGTATCTTATAAATGGGTAAATGAGTGAAAGATTTCATAGATTAACGTAAGTACAAATTACTTAATAAAAGTCTTAAAAATGTTGGATTGCAATCCCTAGCTGTAATGATGATTTCATTAAATAAAATATGCTGCAAGTCCTGACCAATATCCTACAATCATCTTTGGCATTACGAGTACAACAACTTTTACACGAGAGTGGAACGACATGTCTCGATTTTATTAAAAGTGGAGAATAATTTGCCAATCTTCCAACTTGATAATCAACGTGTCCGTCTCTTTGAATTATTCGCTCCAATTGTCTAATGAAATTTAAGCCTAAAAACCCAAGACTGAAGGTCCACTATCCTTCATTTTAGTTTTAACAAAGTCTAAAGTAAAAGGAAGTCCTGAATATATACAATAATTTGAACTAATCGCTTATTGGCCCACCAACCAAGGACTCAATTGTAGGGGACTGGTTTCGTGGTCTAGCGGTTAAGAACGTTGATTTAGTCGCCGAGGTGCCGGGTTCTATTCCTGGTTTGGACGCAATATTATTTAATTCAATTGTGGTATTTTTTGAATCTGGTACGTTACAGACTTGTCATGATAGGCCGATAGTCTGATCGGGGGAGTAGTAGACTGCCCTTCGTTGCTGTCCCGGCTGGACATAAATACACCAGTGCGGACCAATCGGTACAAGCCCACTTTTCGCATACCAATGGCAAGCACTAACTACAGACAAAATACATTTTTAATTAGAGCTTGTAATACTCTTAATGCATTCATTGATGAAACTGATGTTGATATCTTTCATGGCAAAGTGATGGCAGTGAGAAATGCGTTTAATTTAATGTTCTTTAAACGATAAAAGTTTTTTTTTTTTTTTTTGTTAATGTACAGTTATTAGTTTATTGCATGAAGTGATAGTTTGTAGATGATTTCATCGTTCACAATATGTATTATTCTAACACTACTAGTGAAAACTTGTAAATGACTTTCTGTTTCTATTTTTGTATCTATACTTGTGAATTTAATGTCAATAGTTTTCCTTAATAATAAATAAATAGTAAAGTTGGCTAAAGGTGAATCCGCTTGTTTAAAAGCGTGGTTTCCACCACCCCGAAAGGGACACGGTCGTGATGATAAAGATGAAAAAATAATATATAAAACAATATCACTCTTTTTGTTTTAAAAACACTTTAAATTTGTTTTAAAAACAAACTGGACAAGTGGCTAGATTCAGTCGAAATAGACTATGGTGATAACTGACAATTTAATAAACTTTACACCAGTGCTTGATATAGGCATATCAGCAATGCGCTGCTCGCCTATTAATCAATAATAACAATAATAATCCCTCGCCAAGCCGTCTGGCCAGCGTGGCGAGTGTAGGCCAAATTCTCCAGATATATGTTCTGGAAGGCCCATCTCCAGCAGTGGAGGTCTAGGACGCTGTGTTCTAGGGGCAGTAATGAAGAACAATAATAATAATACTATTTATCGTCCTTAATATCCGTCAAACCACAAGCAGAGCCATCTTTAAAAAACTAGTTTACAATCACCTTTTAAATTACAATAAGTCCTTGTCTGTTTTCTTCAAAGATGTTGTAATTTAGTGTAATGTATGTTGTATATGTAGTGTATATATGTATGTAGAAGTACGTCGTATATGTATTGTACCCATTTATACATGTGATTTTATATTGTATTTGAGGGAAAATATTGTATTTTTAATTTCTTTTCATATTTGTTTTTTATTTGCTAATCTTACCTCTTACGTTTTCATTGTCCCGAAGGTTGATTGGAAGAGAGTGCCTATAGGCATTATGTCCGCCTTTTGTTTATATAATTAAGTTTTTAAATGAAATAAATCTACCTACGAGAGTATACTACGACAAATCATGTTAAAAGTGACGTATATAAGTTATTAATACATACATACATATCTTCACGCCAAATCCCTTGCGGGATAGGCAGAGACAATTGAGCGCCACTTGTCATGATCACGACATAGGTACCTCTTTCGCTTCTTCGACATTCATCAACCTCTTCATACATGCCCTTTTGTTTCGATGGCTTTTCAACGCACCTTCAGCTATTGTTTTATTAATTTGGTCGTAATATGTGAGTCTAGGTCTGCCAGGGCCTCTTTTACCCACAACTTTCGCATTATATATCTGGTTCGTCAATCTCTCTTCATTCATCCTTTCAACATGCCCGAACCATCGTAGCATGCCTTTCCTTATTTTTGTCCCTATGCTAAGTTATTAATAATTAATATCAATAAATATATATTGCCTATACACATATACGGAATAGTTCATGGTTATCAACCTTTGACTGCTGATAGGTGCCAGAACTTTGTTGTAATAACTTCGTGTATTTTCTTATCTTTAAGGAATTTAACCGGAATTTCTACACTATCAATAATTTGACAAATAAACACTTGACGTAACATACATATATAAAAACCTATATGTTTGACCCGGCTTCGCACGTGTCGAAAAATCAAACTGATTCAGATATATTTATGACCGTAAGCTCGCATGTCATGGATGACGGAATACTCGTATTATTTGTACAAACTGTACCTCGCTGTAGACATGCGCGGCCCTATGTCCGGCGCCGCCGCCGCCGTGGAGTCAGCTCGGCGCGCCGAAGCGCGGGCGCGAGCGAAAATAACCCAATCGAGCGAGCGTTTGATGAAGCCGATCAAGAGTGCTGGAAGTACTTGGCAGCTGCTAATGCTAATGACGTTATTGATGACGACGTTCTACAGTATTGGCGGGAAAAGAAAAAAACCGTTCCTCTTTTAAGCGAACTCGCAAGGACTATGTTGGCAATTCCTGCCACCAGCACGCCAAGTGAGCGCGTTTTTTCTATAGCAGGGCTAACCGTCACTGCTAAAAGATCGCGACTAAGTCCACTACGCGTGGACAAAATTATTTTCATCCATGACAATTATGTATTGTGCAAACAAAACCATACTTTTTAAGTTGTTTACCTGACCTTCTCTTGATAGCATTTTCAGTAATAAACTTTTTGATTCCACTACTATTTTTTACCTTTATCTTCTTTATTTTATTTCGACCAAAAAAATTATAGTTTCCTTATAGGAAAATGCAAAGTTTGTAAAAGTTTGTAAAAATTGCGCATATAAATAAATGTTACTAAGTAATTTTATGACTGCAAAATATATGGCCACGCGCCATGAAGGGTCAGCGCGCCGCCCGCGCCGCCGGAAAATTGGGGCTCGGCGCGCATGTCTACCTCGCTGCTTTAATAAAAATAAATGGAGCTAAAAATTAGTGAGTTTGGAGTTTTTCCTTAGAATAATAACTCACTGTCACTTACACTCACTCACAGTTACACATTACACGTACACTGTCAATACACATTCACATACACACTTGACATAATTATCGTGGATATGTTGTTTTATTATTGTCTCAATATTTATTTTTTAAATAAACTACACTACATATAAAACTAAAATTATAACCGTTCGTTGGGCTTAGTGCCGAGGACACTCGCTGCGTTTCCCCGTTGAACAGCGAGGCTCACCCTTGAGCAAAATATTATCTACTTAATTAAAAAAAAAACATTTATTGTCACATAAAAACATCACCTGACTTCATAATCTAACTTTCATCATTAACTGACATCATTAACATTCTAACTTCATCTGTCGCCAAGCAGAGTTTTTCTTTATGCTCACGAGAGAACGCCAGAGATCCTCAGACCACCACATATTTTTAAGAGAGCAGTTCGCCTCCTATGTAACATCAGACGAGTAGCTACCAGATCACTATTTAAAAATATATATTCGCATTATTTTCTGTCCCAACATATCTGTAAATATTTATTATGTTGTTTATGTATTAGTATGTAGTATATTATAAATTTATTTATTTGTATTTGTGCAATAAAGTTTTAAAAAATATGGAATCGGACCCATGCCAACTCGTCTGGGCAGCGGGTCTTTCGAGCTATTTTGCGCGGACATGTTAAGTGCAAGTTTTTGTTTTGTAAATTAATTTACTGTGGATATTGTTAGTCAAAAGTGGTGTTGTTTTGTTTAATAATGTGCTACAATGTGTATAATTATGGACAACGATAAATTGGACTTTAAATATGGGATATATGTCACCGTTTATTTAATGCGGTTTTCCCGCGCTGTGAACTCCCATATTACTCGTATACCCGACGTGTTTGGGCTATAAAGCCGCGAGTGACTTCAATCATAAAAAAGAAAGTTATATTACGTCAGACTTGGCTGTATGGGCTAGACCCTTTGCCTTCCCTATCACCACATTCATCAACCATCGGGAGAAAAGAACACAGCAAAAAACAGAGTAAGCCCAAGAAATAAGTTCTAGAAGGCCCATCTCCAACAGTAAAGGTTTCTTTCTAGGACTCTGTGTTTTAGGTTCTGTGATGAAGATGATGGTATAATTTTAACAAAAACTACGCAAATCATATAACAATAATAAAACGTTTATTGCCACATCAATAAATATAATAATGAAACACAAAAACATAATATATAATTTATATTTACTTAAAATGAAGTGGTAAATGTAGCGAATGCGTGGTGGTCGGCTAAATTCTCCAGATATATGTTGTGTAAGACCCATTTTCAGCAGTGCTATAATGATGAATGATGAAGTAAATCACATAGTGTGAAGCACTACTGATGCTATTGTTATGCCAACACCCTAACTTACTGTAATGTTCTATTACCGTTGCCACGGGCAACCAGTCAATAAATAGTATTTGCAGAATATGTGTTGGCTCCTTATTATTTAAGTATATTACAATGGCGACGAGGATGGAATTGACATAAAGGACAACAAGATAAACTTACTTATGTAATAATAAAAATACATATACTAATTATAGCTATATACATAAATAAGTAATAATAGTAATAAATAAATAACATTCATTCGTGTGATGGGATGGGCACAATAGGCAATACTCGCTTCCTAACATTAGTGAAGAGTAGAAAGAGGATGGGTGATAACCACTTACATATCGTCATGATCGTAGAACAGTGACGGATCTGTTATATTTAAAATTTTCATGGCGGCCATTCAACTGTCATTTCGACTGTTTTTTTGTCACTTTTTAAGTCTCATAATAAGTGGAAACCTTCTAGATTTCATTTTGGAACCCTTTCTAATATTTGCACTATAAATTACAGACCACAAACAATATAAAACTATATATAAATATATATGCAAAATTATGGGTATTTTTTTTAAATCCGACACTGTTCTACGATCATGACGATATGTAGGTCATATGTAGGTCATATGTAGGTATGTAAGATATATTGTATGTAGTATATTTATGTAACATTAATGCTATTAGAATATAAGATGACACGGCCCATTTACAGCTATGAATTTATGCTTAATTGACATATCATTATTAGTATTTAGATTATAAGATGAAGTCTTTTTTTTTATTATTATTATTTTTTTGTTTTATACATTTATAAATTATCTGACATATGTATATAATTTCTACACATCATAATTATTAAGTATTTAGAATGTAAACTTACACGGCCTCTTTACAGCCACGATCTTATTTAAGTAGTTTCTAAGTTAGTTAGTTTTACTTGCTTGTAGCAATAATGTTGTGCATAGCATACATAAATATGGATTATTGCCTGTTTACGGTCCAACCATTATCACCACTTTGATTAGTACATATGTTTTGAAAATTGTATTGATTTAATTAGTTCTGACTGTATCCAAGTTGTTTTGAGAGAACCAATGGAAATATATTTTTTTATATTTTGATTTATATATGTGTAGTATATGTATTATTGCGTACAGATTTGTATGTATATTAATATGTATTATGGTAACTATATTTTATTTTTCTTTAAAATCATAATCAAAATTATTTGTATTGTCCCAAAGGTTGGCTGCTAGAGAATGCCTAGCGGCATTAAGCCCGCTCTTTGTACATTAAGCAATAAAGTTTTTAAATAAATAAAAATAAAATAAATAGGTACCTACTTGTATAAATAACTAAACATTTTAGGTACATATATAGAGTTCTCTGGCAAAGTAAATACTTGCTCTAAAATGTGTTATCATAGCAGAGCGGAACTATAAATAAATATAGATAAACAAAGATATTATTAATAGTTAAACAAAAAATATTATTATACAACAATAAAACATAATTATTATCTAGGACGTTTAAGATAAAATTACACCTATCAGACAAAGTCAGCAGTTGATTAAATATTAATTAATCCGATACCTTTCACTTGAATCGAGAAACATATATTTTGGGTTAAAAATTACCTGAATATTTGATAGCCACTTTACACGTAATGTTTTTAAACACAATAAGATTGCCATTTTTATTTTTATCTATAATACCACTTTCCACGTCCATTTCCACGCAAAAACTTCACTTTATTATTATTGTTTGTTTCGTAGACACGTCTCTATACACTTGATGACCATAACTGACTGAGGACTGAGATATAAGGACCACTCTTTCACCAAACAACCTATAGTTTAACTCAAGCAAATATACGAAACAAGTAAACAGCCTACTCGATTTACTATAGTTTTGACTGATGTTTAGTTTTAAGATACATTAGTGGATAAAATTAGGGACATGTTAGAGATATATCAGGAACGGGTTCAAGACTCAGCTTTACGCAGTGGAAGTTGTTGCGAGAGGAGTTCCAGCAAAATCTTTGCATCACTTAATGAAAGAATTGGGCCTAAGCAGGTCTGCCGTCAATACATTTATGGAACGAGCTTCCAAGACGGCATTAACGAAATCATACAGTATTTGGTTGGGTAGGGAGAGAAGTAGAATGGTAATGGTGAGCGTATTATCTCGCAATAAAATAAAAAAAGGAGGCCTCCTTTTCTTAAACCAGCCTATTGTCGGTCGCAAGCCCGAGACACCATTCTTCTCATCTCTTACCCACACACGATGGACCCGGCACCCGCACGGTGAATCCATGGAATGCTTAGATATTTGTCTTCTTTCTCATAGATTTGTTTTAGTAAAATAGAGGAAAATTAGGTACGTATTAAACTTGAAACTTTGTTTGTAGGATTGTGCAAGCGAGAGGGAAGCACAATTGTTAAACCCTCTTAATAGCTCCGCAGCGGCAGTCTATTTCATTGGGCGCAAACGATAGATTTTTAAAATAATGGATTACTTTATTAAGAGCCGAGATTTTAAATTACAAAATATTATACCTATACTGAGATTAATGGATAAGATTAGAAAATGTCACACTCCTTATAGTTTAAAATACGTAGAAAAGCGACCTTCACCAATCTGTTATACGAATGAAATCCACTTTTTATTTAATAAAATACGCTAACATACGCAAAGGTGGGTTACCTAACGAAATATGGTCATCGTGATTTTTATAAAGTGGACCAGGGATGCCACTATCTAAACTACGAGGAATATGGCATCAAACCTGTTTATCTACTTACTTTATTCGGTTCATCCATAATTTAAATTACTATTTTGTTGTTTGTAATAACCACTAACCCAACCCAAACCAAATAGCATAAATTTATTACTTATTAAAACATTACCTGTTGAAGAAAAAGTTAAATTATTAAAAGCATTAGAAGAACAGAATAATTACACACACAAAAAACAAATTATTTCTCAACATATAATTACTAGGAGACATACAAATAGGGAAATGGTGGAAGGGAACATCCGTGGCAACTACTACGGCAGGAGGACGCGAGAGTATCTACTTCCCAGAATACTAAATAGTCTATCTCAAGAAATAAGAATAGAAAAACTTTCCAAATTGACATATAAAAACAAAATTAAAAAAGAACTACTCGAACAAATGAGTAGCAAAATCGATAGATTATTTGTGTAAAAAAAACCGAATCTATTATAGTTGTGTTTTATTTTATTTAATGTTTTATAAACTAAAGTGTGCTAGTATATCATTGTAATGAGAGCTATCTGCCGATAAACTATTTTAAAGTTTGGCAGAATAATGTTATATTTAAATGTTATGATATAAGGAAAAAAAATAAAAAAATATTTATATATATATCGCCATAGGATCCTATCGGAACACTCGGTTATGTATTTTTTTCTTAATAACAACGCTAAACATAATACCTGGCCAGATATGGTGATACAGTATGGCAAGGAAGAGCCCCAATTTCCATTATTATTATTATTATCTCGTCTCTTCCACATCTAAGCCTAATAATAATTATAATATATAATAATTTAGGTCTAGTTTGTGGCTGTAAAGGTGCCTCGTCGGGTATTTTAATAAATAGTAGTTAAAATACTATATTCTAATTTAAGTATGTCAATAAACTATAACTAAATATATATATATATATACATATGTAAAAAATATAATTAATATATAAGATGTCACAAATTCCTAAAAAAGCTATAAATTAAATCCGCTGTAAAGGCTTCGTCAATCACATAATTTAAACTTAAAAACTAAAAATATTAACAATGTCATAGGTACTTATCTAAAATAAGATTATGTGAATTTAAATATAATACCATACAGCATTCGTTAGTTCAAGGATTCATTTAGATGATAGAGACACGATAATAGTAACCTAAGCACGCTTAAAGGTGTTCCGAGACGTGCAAAAACTGTTTTGCCAAAGCTATGTGACGTCACAAATGACATCATTCCTCGCGCTTAGACTGCTCACGATATCGAGGTAGATCGCTGTCAGTTGTTTGTTATAATGTCGAGCGCGATTTTCAAGTTTATTTAATATTAGGTTTTCTTTTATATTATTGAATATTGTAATTCGTTTATACTGTTTGTATATTACTTCTAAAACAAATTTATAATTAATATTTACGTAGGAAGTAAATAAAAAATGTCTGAAACACGGCAAGTTATTTTAGAAGACCAAAATAAGATAATAATAGTAAACGACACACATTTAAAGATGAATAAACCGATTGATGTGTGTTTGTTAGTATTCATACTCAAAGATGTGTTAAAAACAAACATTCCGAATTGATATCACGCTCTGAGCATCCAAATCGTGATATTTAATTCGGAACGACTGTCAGTATCATATGCAGTCTAAGCGCTCTGAGCATGATTCGAAACGAGGTATATGGATGGCGTTTGCGGATAAATAAAAAGAATTCGGCTGCTGTTTGAGATAGTATAAATAAAGTGATTTTGTATTGTTTATCTTTTTGTTTGTGTCGTTCAACTTGGAGTGTATACAGTTGCTATCTCGTGTTTAAATTAATGGACAGATAATTTAGTAAAGTCCGTCTTCCTGCATTTTTCTATAATCTGATATTGGATTTACTGACTGATTTACCTAAAAGCAGTTGCGTTTTTATTACATTTATAGAGTTACTTTTAAATCAAGACTTATTTACTCTTAAACTCATAGGTACAAAATATTAACTCTTAAAGACCGCTGTATGCTCACTATATGCACCACCGAGGTTCAGTGTTCCTCCTTTTTTTAACTTAGTTTTAATGAGACTGTGATTTTTATATATTTTTTTTATACTAACACAACATGTGACCTTGCGCCCACCTGATGGTATGTGGCGGACGAGGTCCATGAATGTTAGCAACTGGAATCAGACACCCATGACTGACATCAGTCCCTAACACTATGCCGGCTTGACTGGGCATGGCAGCAATTCGAGCTTGATCCCGAAACGTGTGGATACACTTGACATGGGTGCCCCAGCAGACTGGGCTAATTATCACCATCAGTCCGCAAACCACATATTTGTTGTTCTCGTTGAAAATATGCGTAATTTGCAATAATGTCAAATGCCAATTTTTACTTTCAAGGACAACTAATATTGTTAGCTTGCCACCAGCTATGTTTATAGAAATTTCACCATGGCAAGTTTACAATATTATTTATCCTTGAAAGTAAAAATTGACATTTGACATTATTGCAATGTCGAACTGCCTCTGTGGTCTAGCGGTTAAGTGCGTGGATAAAGAAGTACTCGGAGTACTTCGATTCCTGGCCGGGACACAAAAAATATTTATTAATGTAAATAAATTGTACATTCAATTAATATTCAATTTATTTGTGATATTTCTCGAGTTTGGTACGCTAGAGACATCGACGAGCTTGCCACTTGTCATGATTGGCCCATAGTAAAGTTAGCTAAATGTGAATCCGCTTCTTTATAAGCGTGGTTTCTGAGCACCCCGAAAGGGAAACGGTCGTGATGACTTTTGCAATGTTGATCGAATAATCAATAAATTAACTTTGTGGAGTTTATTAGTTATATAGTGTATCTAGTTGTTTTTATTTCTACCTAAACTAGGAACTCGTAGGTATCAACAAAAACGGAGTATAAAAACATAAAAACCAATCCAAAAGTAAAAACACTGGTTCTCCTTTAAAAGTTCGTTGACTATAGAATTAAAAAAAACAAAGGTGACTCTTTAATCTTCATTCGATTTTGCAAAATATAATGACGACCGTAATTACGGTACAAATTCTATCTATCTATATTCCTTTCTTCCAAAGCAGTACCTAAATATATTTTTTTAATTAAATTACTCAGGTCAGGTCGATAGAGATATGTAACTCTAACTAACTCAATAGGTCTTATTTAGTAATAGCTTAGTCTTGTAAGCTCGTTCCATAAATGTATCCAATTCTTTTAGTAAGTGGGGCTATTGGAATTCCTCTCGCATCAACTTTCTCTGCGTATACAGCCGAGTCCCTGATAATTTCTTCTGTAAGATCATAATATTTGTTCGACTTTATGTTGTGGTCTTTTGGCATATTAGATTCCCACGGAACAAGTAAAAAACTAAAGTACTTCGAAGAAGAATTAAACATAATTCATCATCATCATGACAGCCCCTAGAACACAGCGTCCTAGACATCCACTGCTGGAGATGAGCCTTCCAGAACATATATCTGGAGAATTTGGCCTACACTAGCCGGCAGACGGCTTGGCGAGGATATGATGCCAATTTTTATGACAATTTATTAAGGATCCACACGTTGGGATTAGTACAACCGGGACCGATGGCTTAACGTGCTCTTCGAGGCACGGGAACGGTGGTGTTGTAAATCTATGACAAATGTACTTAAGAAAAGTGTATATCTCATTGGTACATGCCGGGGTTTGAACGGGGTTTTGTATTACCATTTTCTTGCTGACTGTATTTTTTTCCAAAATTTGTAAATTAAATTCCGAATATCTCAAAAAGTTATGGTCTTCTACGAACGTATTCCTGTCACTATAACGGTTAAGGTGCGTGCGGGGCCAGGCGGAGTCCACAATCGCATTAAGACGTATCGTTTAAGATCATAGATAAGCGACGACGCGACGATCCTATGTCTATGTTTAAGATCGGTCATGTCTGTCAGAAATGTCAAATGTTTTGACAGACGTAATCGAAATTAGACGATACGTTTTCGGACGATTGTGCACTTCGCCTCACCCCGCTGCCCTTACTGACCCGTCTCATAAATCCATTCTGTATATTATATCCAATAATAAATTTAATTAACTCTGGAGTTAGGAAGGCTGGCAATTATTTCTGTCAACGTATTAGCCTCGCTATGCAGAGGGGAAATGTTGCCAGTCTTCTTGGGACTATTGAGGATATATATATTATTTCTTATTTATAGTTTATTTTTTTATTAGTTTGTAATTATTATTTTATATTTTGTAAATATAATTTATCGAACACAAATATATTTAATTCTCTACTAAAAAAAATAACTACTAAAATTAATTAACTTATTATTTATATTGGTAGGTATCTAGTTGGTTTTTTTTTTCGACGTAAGCTACTCGTACCAACAATAATCAAGTATAAAAACCATAGAGTAATAAATGACGATAAAAACAAATCCAAAAATAAATACACCGGTTCTCCTTTAAAAGTTCGCTCCTTTAAAAAAAAACAAAGGTCACGCTTGAATCTTTATTCGATTTTGCAAAATATAATGATTCGTCATAATTTGCTGTCTCACAGTGTCATACTGACATTAGCACAGCAACGTTATTTATAAGTCCTTGTAAGAAAAACTTCGAATAAATAAACAATTTGATTTGAATTGATTTGAATCATTCGTAATCCAAAGAGATCAAATATAATATAGACGGGACCATTGGTTGTTAATTATATTGTTGTTGTATTGTATGTATTATTGTGTGTATGTATGTATGTGTTTATGTGTGTATATAATTTACATATTGTTTATTGTTTACAATGTGATTGTTTAGTTATAATATATTGGATTTTTACTTGCACCTACCGTTCACTTTAAATGCTTTGTCTGTCCGTAAGGTTGGCTGTCAGAGAATGTCTAGCGGCATTAAGCCCGCCCCTTGTACATAGTGCAATAAAGTTTTAAATAAATAAATAAATATTTAATGTTTGTTACGTTTTTTTGTGACATCTTAATATTTTTTCTTCTTTTCTTGTCGAAGAAGAACATCTTTTACCTTTCCGTAGCATATTGTTAGTGAAACAATGAATTTGAAAGTTCACGTCGCAAACGACTATAACCTGCAATGTACTTTCATAGACTAATAATTCATTCTGATACGATTGTCCTGGCTTTAATTCTCATACCGTTTGGCTCCTTGCCACGTATTTAATATCTCAGCCATAATACCATCTTTTAAAACATGTGGGTGATACATTTTATTATTATTATTATTACAGCCCCTAGAACACAGCGTCCTAGACCTCCACTGCTGGAGATGGGCCTTCCAAAGATGGAATCTGAAGAATTTGGCCTACACTCGTCACGCTGGCCAGACGGCTTGGCGAGGATACATTTACCTACTGCCAAATCCTACCTTTAGAAATTCTATCTATCTAATATCCTTTCTTCCAAAGCAGTACCTCAATATAAATTAAATAGGGGAAATACGTACAAAATGACATGTATGGACAAAATGACATGGTCCCCTTATTCCAAATTGGCGGGTTTTAGCTACATCTCCGTGACTGTATCCCGTGACGGCAGCCATATTTACAATCCTGTCAGACGTTGAGCGCCATTCTCACAGTTGCTCCGCAGTAACCAGTTCAAACGTGTATCTCGCCTTCAAAAGTTTATTTTACAGATGGTTTTCTCCTGTTTTCTAGTGAGTTATTTATTGTTATTTGTAATTATTTGTATTAAAATCGATGAACTATGCTAGTACCCAGAGATTTCGATTAACTTTATAGCAATCATTAGTTATTTGATGGAATTATGATTTTTATTCGATTTTGGGTAAATTTGGACAAAATGACATACATACAAACTGGACAAAACGACATGGTATGTCATTTTATCCATAGTGTTTCTGTTAATTAACATTTATAATTTCGTTAAGGTGATATCAACTGAATGTCTCAACACCTCTTCAATCCAAGAAGATCCGAGTAACGATGTTGCATCTATTTTAAATATATCAGCAACAAATGACGATAAAGTAGATTCTTCAAAAAACACAACGCAAGTCACCACCAATGCTGATATTGGAGATGTTGTTACTGATGTGACGAACCTGAGTTTGGAAATATGTGTAGAGGAGCATAATACAGTTGAAGTAGCTGGAGCAGCATACGATGATGGTGTGAGACCTGGTCCATCGAAGCTAATACTGACATATCCAGTTGCTACTATTTCGCCAGTACCACAGGGGCAGTACATTCGAGGCCAAGGAAAAAGAAAAATTAAACCTGTCAAAGACTGAAGATTGGCTTTTAACTTCTTCTCAAAATATGCAAGAAATTCTTTCTAAAAATAGACCAAAGGATCCACCGGTAAAAAAGAAGAGACCTCTTCTCCCGGTCTAAGCCCGGCGAAGATTGATTACGATGTATAACTTGTTCCCTTTGGGCTCATGCGTCATGTGCTGATGTCCCAAAGAAGACCAAAGGATTTATTTGTGAATTTTGTTCTTAAAAATTTGTATATCATTATGTCCTTACCTTATATGTCGTTTTGTCCATACTATATGGACAAAATGGTTTTTGTGATTAGTTATATTTTTTCTTATTATATATTTTATTATAGTTCCTACTTAATTAAAAGACTGTGTTACTGATAGTCAATGAACCTAAGATGACTATAAACGATTGAGACTAATTATAATGCCATTAAATAAATAAATATGATTGAAAAACAAAACACCCTGTCATTTTGTCCGTACTTCCCCTACTACTTAAATAATATCAATTTAGGGCCGGTAACGGGGTGTATCGGGCAAAGCTTTTTGTAGATGTCGCTAGCGGCGATGGTACCTTGTTCTACACCTATGTCGCATCATTTTTTAAATATTTTTGTAGTTTTTTAGTTTTATAACAGAAAAATGAATTTAAAATTAACGTTACCTACTTTAAAATACGAATTAAGAAAGCGCACACCGTCTTTAAAAAGAAAAAAAGGTTTTATTAATACAACGGCAATTTTGAGCTCGCCATATCTTTGACTTCGCTTAGAAATCTCGATTTCTACACTAAAAAGCTGTTCACTTCAGAAAATAATAAATTTCGTGATAAAAATACAAGTTTTCTATGCAACTGACAGTTACATTATCTTGGCGATCTCAGTTTGTTTTCGTTTCGATCTCGGAGTTAACGGAGTTTCCACGTGATTCAGATTTTTACACAAATTTAATTAGGTATTATAAATAGGAATAGAAATGAAAGACGTTTTTTATAAATATATATAGTTTAATTTGACCCATAACGGCCATTCATTTAGCACTAAATTTTATTTTGTCAATATTTTTTCCATAACATATCTAATTATAATATATTTCTTATTTTATAAAGTCTTGAAGTGCGGCATTAAAGAACAGAAAAAAAACAAGTAGAAATCAGAAGAATGCGTATGTTGCCTTTTCATTTGTCACTGTCGCATTTATATTTTTGCTATTGGCTGTGGGTTATTCGAATTGAAAGCAAAGCAATTTATTGATTTTTTTTTACCAAATTTAGCTTTTTTCATTCATTACAGCCCCTAGACCTCCACTGCTGGAGATAGGCATTCCAGAACATTTATCTGGAGAATTTGGCCTACACTCGCCACGCTGACCAGATTAAATAGAGAGAGAAAGAATTACGTAGGTCAACGTTCGCGGGATTATCGACCTCTTGCTGTACCTACTTGCTTAAGCTCTGTATGAGTGGCGATATGTTTAGGAAAGCTTCTCTACACCGTAACTTAAGATTTCATTACTGAATAATTAAATTAAAAATACGTATTTCTTTCTTTTTTTTCAGATTCTAAATTAAAAATATATGCTTTTTGATAAATTCCACGCAGTATATTTAGGTCAATTGCTATAGCCGTCTGGCCAGCGTGGCGAGTGTAGGCCAAATTCTCCAGATATATGTTCTGGAAGGCCCATCTCCAGCAGTGGAGGTCTAGGACGCTGTGTTCTAGGAGCTGTAATTATGGTATTGCAAAGTAAAAAAAAATACGTGTGGCACTCGGGGACTGCCGCGGTAAAGCTATTGCATAGCATTTTTTATCAACTTATGCAATTATAATTATTTATTTATGCAGTATTTTTTACGCAGCCAAAAAGCACACTGTCTCACCTAGCATTGTGTCTAAAAGAGATAGAATCAGTTATGAGCAGTTAGCAGCTAGTCTACACGCATACGTCTAGTCGCACGCACACAAACACCGTGCCGAAGTCTGCCGAACTGAAACGACGTTAGACGATGCACGGCTTTCAACGCCGCACCGCTGTGCCGGCCGGAGTGGGGGGTGTTAGGTTTATTTTTGTTACGGAATTTCTTGAATCGGTCGCCGCGCTCAAAGCCCGCGATAAAAGCTATGCAATAGCTTAAAAATATAATCATAACAATGTAATGTGACAATACAAAAGAGCCTGAAGAAGCCAAATTGTGATTAATGATTATGACTTTGCTATTTCTATTTGTTTTTCTGTTCTTTGGATGGCATATATGTACGAGGGGCGTTCAAAATATTCTCGGTATGTGGATAAAAACAAACAAGTACGAAAAGTTTGATATTTTTATTTTTCAATATACTCCCCCCCTATGTTCATACACTTATAAGATCGATCAATTATTTTTTTTAATCCCTCATAAAAATATTTTTTATCTTTGGTGTAAAAATGCTCCTCCACGGCCGTCTTCAACGCTTCATCGTCAGAAAATTTATTTCCACGCAGATCCTTTTTAAGATTGGGAAACAAAAAGAAGTCGCTTGGGGCTAAGTCCGGACTATAGGGTGGATGAGTAACAGTTTCAAACCCACATTCAACAATAGCTGCCTTGGCAATATGAGCAGTATGGACAGGGGCGTTGTCATGCAGAAGCAGAACACCTTTGGTTAACTTTCCTCGCCTCTTTTCTTTGATCGCATCTCTTAATTGACGTATAACGTTAGCGTAGTACTGCCCTGTGATATTTACACCTTTTTCTTTATAATCGATAAGCAAAACTCCTTCACAATCCCAAAATATTGTGGCCATGACCTTGCCAGCTGACGGGATTACCTTGAACTTCTTGGGATGAGCTGAACCCTTAATGTGCCACTGCATGGACTCCTGTTTGCTCTCTGGGTCATAATGATGAACCCAGGTTTCATCTCCAGTAACTATTTTTTGCAGCACCTCATCGGGATTTTCACCACACAGGTCGATAAAATCTGAACAGCAAGCCACACGCATATCCTTTTGAAGAAGCGTCAGCATTCGCGGAACCCATCTTGCACTTACTTTTGACATATTAAGATGGTCATGTATAATGTCATGTACGGTACCAATAGAGAGATTGGTTACTTGAGCTATAGATTTTACCTTCACTCGGCCGTCTTCCAATATAAGTTTTTCCACTTTATCAATATTTTCTTGTGAGGTAGCCACTACAGGCCGGCCAGGTCTAGGGTCATCTTCAATACTCTCCCTTCCACGCTTAAATTCGCTTGACCATTTTTGAATAGTAGATAAAGAAGGAGCAGACTCACGGTAAACACAATCCATTTCCTCTTTTATGGTTTTTTGATTTTTACCCTGTTTTGTCAAGAATTTTATGACGGATCGGTGCTCTAATTTCGTTAAAATTGTTAATTCGCTCATGGTGTTCATGTTTGTTCGGCAATTGCAGAAAAACAAAAGAACATCTCGGTTCCAATTTTACTTTTTTTTAATGTCAATGGATGAATCTTAGCGGCCAGTAACAAATATATATATAAAAGAGGTTGTAACGTATCAATACCGAGAATATTTTGAACGCCCCTCGTAGATACATTTTATGCTTGGTTGCGGCTTATTTTTTAAATATTTGTGGTTTTATGGAATGTTTACACATCATCTATATAAGTAATACGTTATACCTAATAATATCCATATTTTTAAAATTTTATACAGTTTATAATATATTTAAGTACCTGCCTATCTTTTTTTTTATACATCACAATCGTATTTTGGATACAAGTTTAAGGGTCACATAAAAATATGCTGCAAAAATGCTGTCCTCAAAAATAAATATTGTTCTATAATGAAATATTTAAAATGGTAACATTTATGTGTTTCGAGGTTTGGAGGATTTAAATATAGAAGAATACCGATTTGGAACATCCTGTTTGACAGCTGAAAATAATGGTTGAATGGAGGAACCTTTATACGGGTGATGGATATGCACAATAAATATTCATTTTTTTTACTTATGTAACTATGTTATTGTCAATACTTCTGCAATTACAGAACAATTCATCATTTTAGCAATAACATTAACAGTAAACCTATTTATATAAAATTTAATATAAAAAAATACAAATTACTACAAATAAAATACAAATGTTTATTATTTTAATTAAATTGATTATTTTTAGGACTAGGAGAACATAATAACTTTTATCCTATATAAAGGTTGTTTTAGAATATTTTTTGTTTTTTATATAAAAAAATGACATCATTATTAAAAATCTTCACACATGCAGCCTGTGGGTCAATTACACGCAGAGGGCCTACAACGTCTCGTATGATGGGGCTCGTTGGTACAGTGCATCAGCGATGTTTGCGTACTGATGATTTCTACTGTGTGTTGCGGAAACGAGTCGCGTCGTTGATGGAGCAGCAACATCATAGTGAAAGCAGTTAGTAAGAAGCCAGATTTCCCTATCATGGGGTACTGGATATATTCACACATGTATGTATCCAGTGCTTCAGGAGGGCAAGGCAAGTATGAAAAATAAATGTCCTCTTTTTACTAATATACCATGTTAGTAACCCCTATCATCAGCCTGTGTCATCCTATCATCTCTCCACTGCTGGATATAGGCCAAGGCTCGCCACTTCACACGATCTTCTGCCACCCTCATCCAACCCCCACCAGCGACCTTCCTCAGGTCATCCGTCCATCGACCGCCTCTGTGGTCTAGTGGTAACAAACATTGCCGTGAACTCGGGAGGTCGTGGGTTCGATTCCCACCGGGGCGGCAAGTTGTACATTGTATAATTTGTCTCGGTCTGGGTGTTTATATGTATAATATGTATCTATTTACAAAAAAAAAAAGTATATTATGTAGTTTATCAACCATCTAGTTTCCGTAACACAAGCCTCGTAGCTTACCACAGAAACTAGATGGCGCTGTGTGACCTGTCTGGAAATATTTATTATTATTATTATTTATCTAGCGGGGGGTCGACCCACTCTGCGTCTTCCCGTACGTGGTCTCCACTTTAGAACCCGTCTACTCCATTGTGTTGTCATTACAAAATAAACGCATTTAATTATAATTCGGTTTATTTGATACAAAATAATAGTTTTTAAATTTTATTTGTGGATACAAAAATTCTCAATCACACGCTGGCATTAATTTCGTCTGTGATTTTTTGCTTTAACATACATAACTTAACGCCAGGTCCCTTGCGGGGTAGGCAGAGACAACTGAGCGCCATTTGTCACGATCTCGACATACCTCTTTCGCTTCTTCGACACTCATCAACCTCTTCAAAGACTAGGGTAGTCTTTTGGTCTTGCAACAATATCAGTAGTCTTTTTCTTGGTCTTGCAACACTACCCTTAATCTTAAAACCCTCTGGGATTGTGCGGAGCAATGGCAAGAGACCCGAAGGAATGACTTTTTGGCAGTGGAAACTCGGCAAGTCTCTGGTGTGGGATCCTGCGATCTGCTGAGAACCTCAAATTGCGCAAATACGTCAACCTTGGCACCGGTTACGAATTTGCGCCGTTTGGGGTCGAGACGATGGGTCCATGGGGACACTCAGCAAGGCGCTTGTTGAAGGTAAGGTCTGAAGATAGGCTGGTAATTATTTCTGCCAACGTATTAGCCTCGCTATACAGAGAAAATGTTGCCAGTCTCCTTGGGACTATCTCGGTTGGGACGTCAAGTTTAGTTTATTTTTAATTTTATTATTTAGGTAGATTTTAATTTATATTTATTTACTTCAAATAAAATTTGCATTCATTTAATTCGTTCAATTTTCATACTTATACATTCAATCAATTACACTATCTATGGATTATATATTCAAAAATATTCACTAACAAAGTTTATTGTCTGTAATGGGGTATATTAGGCGAAGCTTTTTGTAGATGTCGCTAGCGGCAATGGTACCTTATGTTTCACCTATATCCCATATTTTTAAAAATGTTTTCGTAGTTTTACATGTTTATAACAGAAAAATG
Organism: Tinea semifulvella; assembly: GCA_910589645.1. Classification (NCBI taxonomy): domain Eukaryota; kingdom Metazoa; phylum Arthropoda; class Insecta; order Lepidoptera; family Tineidae; genus Tinea; species Tinea semifulvella. The sequence goes on along the minus strand of OU342595.1, from coordinate 6,932,120 downwards.
AATTTTAAATTGACGTTATCTATCTATAAATTAAGAAAGCGCACACCGTCTTTAAAAAGAAAAAAGTTTTTATTAATAGAACGGCAATTTTAAGATCACCATATCTTTGATTTCGCTTACAAATCTCGATTTGTACACTTAAAAGCTGATTTCGTAATAAAAATACAAGTTTTCTATGCAACTGACAGTTATATTAGACCATCTATCATGCGCCATCTATCGTGATAAAAAGTTAGTGATACACCCCATTGGCATTGTATAGAGCCACTTACACTTAGTTGCTCTTAAAGTCCATTTAAAAAAACCTATTCACCATTTCCTTTTTAGCCTAATTCTCAACATAAGATATGCTGACACTAGCACAATTAAAGCTATAACAAATAACGCTACAACAACCATGGAATAGTCTTCATGCAGCATCCCGTTATCCTCCAGCATGGTTTTTGGATAAGCATAGTGGCAGTATTCTGCTGAGCATGGCAGTTTTTCTCTGTCCATGCCGAATATTGAGAGCACGAGACCAACTAGGCCGTGCTTAAGGAATGATATGTGAAATATCCAGCGAAGGAAATGGGGGGCGTCAGGGTAGCGGAGGAAGAAACCAGAGAATATTGTAAAAGGCATTATGAAGAATGGGCCAAAGACAACGCCGTTCTGAAAAAAAAATTACATAATATTATTATTTTTATAATATAGTATCATCACGACCGTTTCCCAGTCGGGGTGGTCAGAAACCACGCTTATAAATAAGCGGATTCACATTTAGCCAACTTTACTATAGGCCAATCATGACAAGTGGCAAGCTCGTCGATGTCTCCAGCGTACCAAACTCGAGAAATATTACAAATTAATTAAATGTATTTACATACATTAATAAATATTTTTGTGTCCCGACCAGGAATCGAACCCGGTACCTCCTAGTCTAAATCCACGGACTTAACCGCTAGACCACGGAGGCAGTTTTTATAATGTTTATCGTATATTTAATTTAACTAGTTAGTACTAATGAGGGATTTTTTTATTTTTTTTTGTGTTTTTATTTTGCCATGCCTAAACTTCGATTTCTTGTGCCGAAGGTTGATGGTAAGAAAATGCCAAGCGGCATTACATACGCCTTTTGTATTAAACAATAAAGTTTTTAATAATAATAATAATGCTCCCTTGGCTAAGGCTCGCGAGCATTATTAAAATCCGGTCTAAAAACCGAGAGTTTGTCATATAAACCTAAGAAGACAAATTTCTAAGCATTCCATGGATTCACCGTGCGGGTGCCGGGTCCATCGTGTGTGGGTAAGAGATGAGAAGAATGGTGTCTCGGGCTTGCGACCGACAATAGGCTGGTTTAAGAAAAGGAGGCCTCCATTTTTTTTATTGCGCGATAATACGCTCACCATTACCATTCTACTTCTCTCCCTACCCAACCAAATACTGTATGATTCCGTTAATGCCGTCTTGGAAGCTCGTTCCATAAATGTATTGACGGCAGACCTGCTTAGGCCCAATTCTTTCAGTAAGTGATGCAAAGATTTTGCTGGAACTCCTCTTGCACCAACTTCCACTGCGTAAAGCTGAGTCTTGAACCCGTTCCTGATCATTTCTTCTGCGAGATCATAATATTTATTCGACTTCATGTTGTGGACTTTTGGAATATTTGACTCCCACGGAATAATAATAATTTAACTTACGTCTTAAAACTTAGTGTTGCGAAACTAGGCCATTTCTCAATATCTACTTTTTTTAACAAATTTGCATCCGTCTCGCTCGCACAATCGTATACATTTTTTTTCAATTTCGATAAAATTTATATGAGACCACCTCCGAAGTATGGTCTAACCAAAAAAAAATAAAAATAGAATCATGAAAATTGATTTATAATTGGCGGAGTAATCGCGTAACAGATATACATATATAAAAAAAACATACAGTTGAATTGAGGAACTCCTTTTAGAAGTCGGTTAAAAAGCTAATATTTTATTTTGACAGCAAAAAGTCATTGACATAATATTACAAAAATAATTAACATTAACAAGACATTGACCCCTCATTCCGAATCGCGCTCAGAGCGCTTAGAACGAATATGAACCGAATCAAATATCGCGATTTGGATGCTCAGAGCGTGATATCAATTCGGAACGGTCTAAATCACATTTTCATTCATAAAATTTTAGTTTTTTAAAAATTGTATGGAAGATAAATTGCGGATTCCACATCTTTGAGTATGAATAATAACAAACATACATCTCTCGGTTTATTCATCTTTATATGTGTAAAGTTTAATATTATTAACTTATTTTGGTAATTTAAAATAACTTTCCGTGTTACAGACATTTTTTTTTCACTTCCTACTTAAATATTAATTATAGATTTGTTTAAGAAGTAATATAGAAACAGTATAAACGTATTACAATATTAAATAATATAAAAGAAAACCTAATATTAAATTAACTTGAAAATGGCGCGGGACATTATGACAAACAAGTGACAGCGCTCAGAGCGATCTACCTCGATATCGTGAACAGTCTAAGCGCGAGAAATTATGTCATTTGTGACGTCACACAGCTTTGGCAAAACAGTTTCAGCGCGTATCGGAACACCTTTAAGCGTGCTTAGGTTACTATTATCGTGTCTCGGAACGAAGGTGAGTGTCGAGAATTTACACAAAATACAATAAACGAAAACACAAACAAGCATAGCAGATTAACAATTAAACAAAAAATATAATTATTAACATCAAAATTGAATTGAAATACTTAGTTATATCATAGCAGAAACAATATTACTAATACTACAAATATAAACAGCAGGAATGTCAAAACCTAGGCGGAATGCCCAAGATTATTATTACTGCGGCATAAATATCAATGGAGAATAAATCTCACACCTCCGATTCGCGGATGACATAGTCATCATGGCCAGATCGCTCATGGATCTTAGCAGAATGTTAAACGGCTTAATGCCACTCTCGAAGTTGTGCAGGAATACGTCTACCTTGGACATACTATTCAGCTAGGCGCTGCTAACTTCAGCAAAGAAGCCGACAGACGCATTCAGCTAGGATGGGCGGCATTCGGGAAACTTCGACATATCCTCTCATCGTCCATACCGCAGTGTTTGAAAACAAAAGTCTTCAACCAGTGCGTCCTCCCCGTAATGTCGTACGGAGCAGAGACGTGGACACTGACAGTGGGTCTGGTTCACAAATTCAAGGTCGCTCAGCGAGCTATGGAGAGAGCTATGCTTGGTATTTCTCTGATGGATAGAATTCGAAACGTTGAAGAACCAAAGTTACTGACATAGCATTTAAAATTAGCAAGCTGAAGTGGCAATGGGCCGGACACATCTGCTGTAGAACCGACGACTGATGGGGCAAACGGGTTCTGGAGTGGAGACCACGTACGGGACGACGCAGAGTGGGACGACCCCCTGCCAGATGGACGGATGACCTAAGGAATGGGTTGGATGAGGGTGGCAGGAGATCGTGTGAAGTGGCGAGCCTTGGGGGAGGCCTGTATCCAGCAGTGGAGAGACACACAAAATACAAATACTCACTTTGACAGTAAAAATAGCGCCATTCAGAAGTCCTATACAAAGCGACACATAGGACACTAGTATCAGAATGCTTAAAAATCCCAGGAATCTTCTCCAATCCAACGGCTGGGATGTCAACCAGTACGTAATGACGGCGTAGCAAAATGTACAGAACATTTGTACTGGCAATGCCGCTATTAGTGTGGAACAGAAATACGCCCCTGAACTATACCAGCGGTTAAAATGCTCTCTTCTCACCACTGGTAATTCTGTTGGAACTGAAAAAAAAACGAATATTTACTTAACGATTTTGCATCGTTCTCGCTCGCACATTCCAATAATTTATAAGATTTTATAAGACTGAGTAAGCTTTCAAAAAATGAAATGAAAATCAACTAACTAGGGAAAATAATATAATATAATATAATATAAGGACATTTTGAAGAGATCCAAGGCTGCGTTCGTTTTATAGCATTTCAACATTTCGTGGCAACTTTATAAACCAGCGTGAAATGTCGTTTTTGTTAAGAAATTCCACTTTTTTTAAACAAAAACGAGCGGTGAGGCTATTTTTTGACAAGTAACAAATATTAACAAATCAATTGACAATGTATTATGGTCTTTGAATTTATTACATAAATTCGTTTAAAATACATTAAAAACAAATATAATATAAACTATAAAGTATACAACAATGTAAACAAACCATTTCTTATGTTAAATGACATCTGTCAAAAAGTAACATCAATGATCCTCCTTTCAACACGGTACTGACATACGAAATTAGCATCAAATGTTAGAATTTTCATTAAACGAACGACTTGTGCCAAAAAAAGTGGTATTTTCATGCTAACATTTCTTAAAACGAACGCGGCCCTAGGCATCCACTATTGGAGATGGGCCTTCCAGAACATATGTGGCAAGCGGAAAAGTTAACAAGAATAGGATGAATTGCCAGTTCACAGTATAGTATTACGATATACAGTACTTACAATTAACAGAAACCATGCTGAACGCAGTGAACATTAGAAACATAAGGCTAAAATACAAGAAATTGTAATTATCTCTGGCATATTTGGCGTCTTCCCCTATATTGTAGTACAGAAAACTTAATAGCAAAGCTATTGACCAATGGATTCCTATTATTAATATTGTTGACGACGGGTTTCTCCATATAGTCTGAAAAAAAAAAAAAAAAAAATTTTTTTTTCATTAAAATTTTTAGCCCCTAGAACACAAGAGACCTAGACCTCCAGTGTTGCAGATATATCTGACATATATCTGAAGAATTTGGCCTATACTCGCCACGCTTGGCCAGACGGGATGGCGAGGATTATTTTATTTTGTTGTTCCTTTATTTTATTTTTGTATTTAGTATTAATTATTAAGTAGTTTTTTTATATTAATAGTAAATTATAAATACTAATCTATTTTGCTTTTTTTTAATTATACAAATACAAAAATAATATCATTTAACCGATTTTTTTTTTTCGAAACACATTAACACATCAAATTACGAGTACACATCTAGCTTAATAGAAATATTTAAAAAAAATATTACAAAATTTATAAAATAATATTTATTTATAAAAATTATAAATAAATATTACAAACTACTTAAATGATGAGAGAAACCTCAACATGGTTTTCTAATACCTATAAATCCAGTAAAGTGTATCCACATGTTTCGGGATCAGACTCGAATAGTGTTAGAGACTGATGTCAGTCATTGAAACTGATGTCTGTTTTCAGTTGCTAAGGCCCGCCATACACGGATAGCTTCAAGCAGTCAGGACGGACTGCTTAAAACTGCGACTGCATAGTAATGTACAGGGTGCGCCAGAGAAACTTACTTAATTAAAAAAACTCCCGAGCGGTGAGTTGGGTGGGTAGAGGGGTGAGGGGGGGCGCTATTGGAGGGGGAACTCTCCAAGTTTGTTTCTTCCTCTGGTCAGTTGCCATCATGCTCTGGCCTAGAGAAAAGCGGGCATACGCCGTCGAGAGCTTCTTTTCTAACGGTCGCTCACTTGTTGCTACGCAACGTGCCTTCCGCGCTCGCTTTAAAATTCTTCTTTTTTTCTTCCAAGCCTCGAAGAAATAAACGCTAAGGATGTGTGGTTTCAGCAAGATGGAGCCACAGCACACACATCACGAGGCTCAATGAATTTGTTGCGACAACATTTCCCCGACCGGCTTATCTCTCTCAGAGGCGATCTCACATGGCCGGCTCGGTCTCCAGATTTGGCTCCATGCGATCTCTTTTTATGGGGTTATTTGAAATCCCTGGTTTATGTCGAGCGGCCACGGACAATAGCTCACCTCAAAAACAACATTCGCGACGCCATTGCCAACATAGCGATTGATATGCCGCAAAGAGTGGACACTAACTTCAGAAATCGACTTAATCAGTGTATGCGTAATGGGGGTCGCCATTTAACTGATATCATTTTCAAGTCTGTATAAAAAAAAAATGGGATATTGTATTCTAAAATAAAATAAAAATTAAAACAATAACTGAAGTACTTTTGTTTTTAATGACGTTTCAAATAAGTAAGTTTCTCTGGCGCACCCTGTACAGTCTTCTACGTTCACACATACACGGAACCGCTCGAGCAGTTGCAACTGCTTCGGGCGGTTGGCAGCACGGTGAAATTCGTGCAGTCAAGCAGTCGCCAGGCATACACTGACTGCTCGAGCAGTTTTATCTTCGCCCGCGATCTTCATTCCACGCCGCGCGCTTCCTGCCCGCACGTATTGTTTTTTTTTTTTTTTTGGTTCTCTTCTCCTGATGGATGATGAATGAGATGGTTGGAAAGGCAAAGGGTAGACTCTTTTTTGCCCATACAGCCAAGTCTGACGTAATATATCTTTCTTTTGAATGAGTTAATGAGGTCATCATCAAATTCCAGATGCTGCAGAATTTGATGCTTTTCTTGGAGTCAATCGCGGCACCATAGCTCAAACACGTCGAGTAAAATATGGGAGTTGACAGCGCGGGAAAACCGCAAAAAGAAACTGCAACTTGTGCCCCATATTTAAAGTCCATTTTATCGTTTTCCATAATTATTCACATTGTAGCACGTTATTAAACAAAACAACACCACTTTTGACTAATAATATCCACAGTAAATTAATTTACAAAACAAAAACTTGCACTTGACATGTCCACGCAAAATGGCGCGAAGGACCTCCATATTGTTTTTTTTTAAAACAAAATGGCCAACGTTGATTGTGACGCCGCTGCCGCCGCCGCCGTCGCCGTATAAACAAAAGTAGCTACTGCTTCTTCCTCAAAATCTATGTTACTATTGATTTGAAATAAAATGAAATTGTGGCGTGTTGAGCAGGTAATATCAACTGCCTGAGCAGTTATCAATGGCAGTTTCAAGCTGTTGACTATGACTGCTCAAGCTGTCCGTATATGGCGGGCGTAACATTCATGGACCTTGCCATCAGGTGCGAGAAAAATAAAAACCAGTTTTTATGTCATATTAATAAAAAATACCTTTAATGCTCTGCACGATAGTACTAAGAACTGCGTCCATAATGAAGTCGCATAGTTCGACTTTAATTTTAATAATATTCTGTTGGTATCTGTCTCCTTGCACAGAGGTAACGCCGTGAAAGGTAGATCATCAAAAACTAGGGATTTTTCTGAAAAAAAAAAAAAAAAATAATCAAAAATTATAATTCATTTATTTTAAATAATTAAATTCCTCTGTGGTCCAGCATAATAATAATTAAATAAAATTATAAAAAAAATATTACGGTGGTGGCTAGGTTGGTTCAAATCCCCCCGGCATGTACCAATAAGAATTAGACTTTTCTTACGTACATTTGTCATAGATTTACAACACCACCGTTCCCGTGCCTCGGAGGGCACGTTAAGCCGTCGGTCCCGGTTCCACCAAATACCAACTTGTGGAATCGTTAATAAATCCACGATAAGTCTCTTAGCTCCTCACACAACTGTTCTGTCTATTCCATCGCACCACTCTGGGTTCATGAACAATTCTTTTGCTGTTGTTGCCGCAAACCTGTGGAACAAGCTGCCGGTAAATATACGACAAGCATCCAACCGAAGCATTTTAAAAAAAATGGTATATTCATATTATTTAAATAGCTCATAACAACTTATTTAGTTTATTTATTATATGTAGTGTATGTATTAATGTTATGTAATGTATGTACCTAATGTATTAATAAAACGTTATGTGTATGTATTATTAGTATTTAGTTTATTATAGTATTTATTATTGTAGTTTAGATGATATTGCATATTTATTACGTAATCATATTTCTCTAATTGCACCTACCTTACGTCTTTAATGTTCTACAGTGTCCCTAAGGTTGGCTGCCAGAGAATGTCTAGCCACATTAAGTCCGCCCCTTGTATATATTGTGCAATAAAGTTTTAATAAATAAATAAAAATAAAAAAATGTCATTAAAAATTTACAACAGAGATCATCGCCAAGCTGTCTGGCCAGCGTGGCGAGTGTAGGACAAATTCTCCAGGTATATATTCTGGAAGGCCCATCTCCAACAGTGGTCTAGGACACTGTGTTCTAGGGGCTGTAAATGAAATGTGAATCCGATTCCTTGCAAACGTGGTTTCTGACCACCCCAGAAGGGAAACGGTCGTGATGATACTTCACTTCACTTTTTAAATTAGTATCAGCCGGTTTCTCGAAGCTCTACTTAATTATTTCCTAGCTAATGTAGGTTATATTTCAGTTTTTTTAAGTCTAATCAGGTTTCACGAACAAATTTCCCATTTTTTTATTTTTTATTATAGTAGCACGACATGTGATATTGCGCACACCTGATGGTATGCAACCAAATGTTAGCAACTGGAATCAGACACTCATGACTGACATTAGTCCCTAACACTATGCCGGATTCACTAGATGCTTGAAGGACTCCAGGTTATAGAAAAGTGGAAACAGAGGCCGGAAGAGCATTTCACATCTTTGTTGTGCGACAGATGTATGAGTCCCCAAATTTATAGGTACGCGAAGGGATGGTGACTATTCTATATGGGTGCATATTCTAACCTGTGCGTGTGACCTTAAGTTTTTCTCAGTTAATATATTACTTAAAATGTATGATTGGTTACATAGCTTATCACTGTGGTTATTTAAACCAATGACGCGCCACACGTCAAATTAAATTAAATATGTCAAAAGATAATCAGCCGTTCTTTGACAGGTCGTTAACATTACTTCCAAATTAAAAAATCACTATCTTATTATTTTTATTAATATTCATATGGTTTCTGATAGTAAAGAAAAAAATAAAAAAAATGTGTGAAAAATTAGGTTTTTTTTTTTTTTTTTAATATTTAACACGACATGTGACATCGTGCCCACCTGATGGTAAGCGGTATGCCTAAGAATGGGAGCAGTTGCTAACCACTAACGACCGGCATCAGTCCCTACCGCTATGCCGGCCTAACAACATGCTTTTTCACACTTCGCTTGAAGGACTTCAGGTTATAGGAGTGGGTAAACAACATCTTCAGCGTGCGACAGATGTAAGTCTCCAAATTTATGAGTACGTGTAGGGATAGTGGGTATGGTATGTGGATGCATATTTTGGCCTGCGCGTGTGGTTTGGTTGCGGAATAGACACGAAGGGATGAGGTTATGGAACAAGAATGGGCATTGTCTTTTAACAGAAATTAAATTGGGTTTACCTATAATAGATTCTAGTCTGCACGGCGCAGGTGGTCCGGCCCAGGCTGTGCTCTTTCCGTTCCTGCAGGAGTCCACCAATCGATTCGCTACATCAGGACCGAAGGCTCCAGAACATATTTCCATTACTAAAAAAGTTACATCGCTGCTTTAATAAAAAATAAAAAAGCTTCTAGGAATTAGCGTTTAAAAATTGTGGAATCATTAATAAATTGTCGTTTAAATTGACATCAGATCCTGGCCAACCCGTCTGGCTATGTTATCCAAAAATATGTTCGATTTATTTATACTTTACTAAAATCCAAATAGGTGGACCTAAAACAGCTTTTTCTGCCTGCCTATTTCCATCCAGTAAGTCTTGATTCGAGGAGTATTTTTTTAAAATATAAATATCACGATGGAAAGCTTACAATATCAGTTCACCTTAAAAGAATAAAATGGCATTTGACATCATTGCAAATGGCAAATACATTCAACGAAAACAAAAAAATAGGTGGTTTGCGGACTGATGTTGGTTAGCCCAGTCTGGTATGTATGTATCCACCGTTCGTGCCGTGCCGTAAAAAACCCAGTAAAGTGTATCCAAACGATTCGAGATCAGGCTCGAATTGCCGTCATGCCCAGTCAAGCCGGCATAGTGTTAGGGACTGATGTCAGTCATGAGTGTCTGATTCCAGTTGCTAATATTCAGCTACCTTTCGGCATTGGATGGTTTTTAGGTACAGGATGTGGGACGGATCATATGAAGGCATAGCGTAGAGGCGATCCATCATTGACATTAGAGGCACGGTATCCTTCGACGTGGGTATGAAGGAATACTTACAAAAATCTGGTGAGTTGTGATAAGGCAGTCAATGGATGGTTTTTAGGTACTGGATGTGGGACGGATCATATGAAGGCAGAGCGTAGAGGCGATCCATAATTGACATCAGAGAAATGCAATCCTTAGACGTGGGTATGAAGGAATACTTACAAAAATCTGGTGAGTTGTGATAAGGCAGTCAATAGATAGTTTTTAGATACTGGATGTGGGACGGATCATATGAAGGCAGAGCGTAGAGGCGATCCATCATTGACATCAGAGAAATGCAATCCTTAGACGTGGGTATGAAGGAATACTTACAAAAATCTGGTGAGTTGTGATAAGGCAGTCAATGGATGGTTTTTAGGTACTGGATGTGGGACGGATCATATGAAGGCAGAGCGTAGAGGCGATCCATCATTGACATCAGAGAAATGCAATCCTTAGACGTGGGTATGAAGGAATACTTACAAAAATCTGGTGGGTTGTGATGAGGCAGTCATTGGATGGTTTTTAGGTACAGGATGTGGGACGGATCATATGAAGGCGTAGAGTCGATCCATCATTGACATCAGAAGCATGAAATTCTTCGACGTGGGTATGAAGGAATACTTACAAAAATCTGGTGGGTTGTGATAAGGCAGTCATTGGATGGTTTTTAGGTACAGGATGTGGGACGGATCATATGAAGGCGTAGAGGCGATCCATCATTGACATCAGAAGCATGGAATCCTTCGACGTGGGTATGAAGGAATACTTACAAAAATCTGGTGGGTTGTGATAAGGCAGTCACTGGATGGTTTTGAGGTTCAGGGCTAGATGTAGGTCATATCCGGTGAAGGCACAGAGTGGAGGCGATCAAGCATGGATTACATGAGTATAGAGGAATACTTACAAAAATCTACTGGGTTGTGATAAGGCGGGCATTGGAGATCCATGGTTTTGAGGTACGGGACTAGATGAGGAACGGATCCAATGAAGGCACAGCGCCCCCCTACCACGGCGTAGAGGCGGTCCATCATCGATAGCAGCGGCATGGAAGGCTGGTGCATGGTGATCACCAACGTTCTGCCCTGTCCGGCTAGCTGCTGAAGCAGATAAACTAGCTGCTTCGACGTGGATATGTCTAGGCCACTGAAAAAATTGAGGAAAAATATACTTTATTTATAATTACCCTCGCCAACCAGTCTCGCCAGCGGCAGCGTGGAGTGTGTAGGCCTAATTCTTAAAAAATATGTTCTGGAAGAGACTGTTCTCTTTGGATGATTGACTGTTCCCTGTGTTTGACTTGACGCTTTAAGCGCTTTTTTTTTACTTTATTTCGCTTTGAAAATCGTTCGACTTGGCGTTGCTCTGTGGTTAATAAACATTTTAAGTAAAATTTGGTAATAATAATTTTAAAACCCGCCCGCGTAAAAAAGTGTTAATTTAAAAAACAAAAAAAAAACATAAAAGAAAAAAACAGGCGCAAGGGTTTCATTGCCAAAAAGTTTGATAACCGCTTAACTACACCATTGATATAATTTTATATATTTTATATACATAGCGACTTAGTTTTTATTTATTTATTTCCAGTTCTTAATGCAAGATATTTTTTTACGCAGGCGGGTTTTTAATTATTTTATTTTTTTGTTATTGCTGTCTGTTATAATATAATATATGTATATAATGTTTCTGACCACCTCAAAAGGGATACAGACATGATGATACTATTTTATATGAACTTTATTACATCTTTATTATAGGAGGTAGCTGAAGATCGGACTTATATTGAAATTTTCAATAATAATGGTTGCTAACCAACTTTAAAACGTTATACATTCTAAATGGTCACTTTAAATGAAAAATGAAAAGAAAAACCTTAACATGATTTTCAAATACCTATTCGATGATACCCCACTCCTCAATATAGTTCGTCGAAATTTTTATTTTTTATTTTCTTCAATATGTCTGGTTATCGCCTTAACAACAATAATAATAATAAACTTTTATTTCGGACTTTACATCCATAAATTGTTAGTAACAATTTTACTTAATCTATATTTAGTATAACTAATAATAATTTATTTTAAACTATCCGCTACTGGAGGCTGATTACTTGACTGTATGCAGCTGTATCTAGTGCTCCAGCAGCGGAGAGTCCCACCGATCTGCCAATACGTTTAGGAGCCTGTTGGTACTGTTTCTCATGCGGCACAGCATAGACGCAGATCTTTTGCGCATAATTGTTTGAAAACTGTCAGTCCTCGAATCAGCAAACATACCCGAGGCACTGCAGAACCTCGGCAGCCCCATCAGGATCCTAAACGCATTATTATACTGGACGCGCAGGTCGTTGTACGCTCTCCGAGTATAGTCCACCCATAGGCTGCACGTGTAAAAGGACTGGCAGTATGCCCTAAAAAGAGTCACTTTTACCTGGGCGGTGCAGCGCGCAAACCTACGGGCTAACATATTACATCGGACAGCCAACGACCTGTGCTCCCGCTCAATATCTACATTGTCTTTAATCAAATGTGATTAATGTCATATCTTTTGTGACACTCGCATGATGAAGACGAATCGATTGACGTGAGAATCATTAAAATCGGCCAACGCGTTTGGTCTCCAGTGTGCCACAAAAGAACAAACATACATACATACATACATATGCTGATAAACACAGAGCCCTTCTTTGCGTCGCGCAGTCGGGTAAAAAGCGTTGAACGCCTTGCTTTGCTTTCAAGTCAAATATGTTTTGCGCTCAAATATGCAAAAAATAGAACCACACAGTGGCCTGCACGTTTTAGTTAAAAAAAAATGGAGTCCTTCGCGCCATTTTGCGCGGAAATGTCCAGTGCAAGTTTTTGTTTTGTAAATTAATTTACTATGAACATTGTTGGTTAAAAGTTGTTTGTGTTGTTTTGTTTAATAATGTGCTACAATGTGATTAGTTATGGAAAACGATTCATTGAACTTCGAATATGGGGCATAAGTTGCAGTTTATTTTTGCGGACTCCTCGCGCTGTGAACTCCCATATTTTACCCGACGTGTTAAGCTATAATACCGCGAGTGACTTGAAGAAAAGCATCAAATTACCTCATTAACTAGAACCCTTTGCCCTCCCTATTACCTCATTCATCATCCATCGAGAGAATAAGAACACAACGAAAAAAAAATTGTGATATAAATTGACGACAATCGAAAAATGTGTACATAATTTGGCAGATAAAACATGACCCAAAACCCATGTTACCGGCTCTTATAATTAGAGAATTAGATAGATAAATTACATAATTACAATAATTAGCAATGCCACAGCTTGTGAACAAATCTGTCGTCAAGTCTGATTGCAAAGATTACTGATAAATACTCATAACTTTGTCTTAGATAAGATTGCGGATTTTCGCATATTTTAATTACTATAAACTTTATGCGAGCGATGTGATTTGTAAATTATTCTTCCAGACATCTTTAAAAAGTAGGCTTAATGCTTTTGGATCTCTTTCGCTCGCACAATGCAATATAGTCAAAGATTTTTCAAGAGTGTACTTTTGTATTAACTAAGTCTATTAACTTTCTAGAATTTTTTTAAGCTATTATCGCGGGCTTTGAGCGCGGCGACCGAATCAAGAAATTCCGTAACGAAAATAAACCTAACACCCCCCACTCCGACCGGCACAAGCGGTGCGGCGTTCTTTTGGCATATTTGATTCCCACGGATATTCAATAAGGATAACTTTTTTCAAGTTCCGAGAAAACGCTACGATGTCTGCCCTTTAGTCCGATACAGCTAGTTCATCTAGATTTTTTTAAATATTTTTTTATACTAGCTCATGTGACCTTGCGCCCACCTTATGGTAAGTGGCGCGCATGGTCCAATTATGTTAGCAACTGGAATCAGACACTTATGTCCGACATCAGTCCCTAACACTAGGCCGGCTTGTCTAGATGCATTTTCACACTTCGCTTAAAGGACTCCAGGTTATAGGAAAGTGGAAACACAGAGGCTGGAAGAGCGTTCCACATCTATATTGTGCGACAGATAATAATAATAATGATAATTTTATTGCATAAGTACAACAGTTTCATAATGATATATTTTGTTAATACAGTACTTAAGGCTATTTGTTAGTTGTACAAAGGGTGTATTAAAGTAGACTTTCTAACTCCACACCAAGCTACTTGTGTTATGGAAGTTAGCCTATTATTCTAGGTTATAAATTACAATTAAAAATATTAGTGTTTACAAATAATAAATAAATAAAAAATATATATTATATTTATAAATATTTTATGTACTTCTAGACTAAGTTATGATACCAACATAAAAAGTAGGTAAAGGTATGTATAGTTAGACGACCAGATCAAGATGTATGAGTCACCAAATTTATAGGTAGGTTATTATAGGATCCTATAATAATGTTCGAATGTATCCATGAGAATTTTCTAGTCTGATGCGGCGTCAGGGGGCGAGGTGGGCTTGTATTTAGTTTTCGTACTTTGCCCTTTCTTTACAAATGTAGTCAAAATTTAATTTGTAGTCAGTCTCTTTCTGGCTCTTGCAAAAGAAAGACTTACTGCTTCACGGATAACACCAAGGACTTCGTCATGTCTGCGCGAGTAATAGCCCTTTTCCAGCACAACACAATGTAATATAATAGGTATATCTCCAAATTGTCTGTAATTTTATTCTCTAGTAGGTACATTTTCTTGCGATTCATAACTTTGTTAAACTTGAATGAGTTTTTCATCATCATCATGATCATCAGCCTGTGTCTCTCCACTGCTGGATGTAGGCCTCCCCCAAGGCTCGCCATTTCACACGATCTTTTGCCACCTACATCCTGCCCCCACCAGCGACCTTTTTCAGGTCATCCGTCCATCTGGCGGAGGGTCTTTCCACTCTGCGTTTTCCTGTACGTGGTCTCCACTCCAGAACTCGTTTACTCTATCGGTCATCGGTTCTGCAACAGACGTGTCCGGCCCATTGCCACTTCAACTTACAAATTTTGAAGGCTATCTCGGTAACGTTAGTTTTCTGACGGATGTCTACGTTTCGGACTCTATCCATCAGAGAAATACCGAGCATAGCTCTGTCCATAGCTCCTTAGGGACCTTAAACTTGTGGACCACTGTCAGTGTCCACGTTTCTGCTCCGTACGACAATACTGGAAGAACGCATTGGTTAAAAACTTTCGTTTTCAAACACTGTGGTATGTTTGATAACAGGATGTGGCGTAATTTCCCAAATGCAGCCCATCCTAGTTGAATGCGTCTGTCAGCTTTCTTGCTGAAATTGGCTAAGCCTAGTTGGATAGTCTGGCCAAGGTAGACGTATTTTTGCACAACTTCGAGTGATGCGTTGCCCACGCAAATTGGTCTCGGGATGGTATGATCGTTGAACATGACTTTTGTCTTGTCCAAGTTCATTCCGAGACCAACTCGCTAGGATGCCACGTTTAGGCCATTTAACATTCCACTAAGATCTTCCAGCGAGCTAGCCATTATAACTATGTCATCCATGAACCGGAGGTGTGAGATGTATTCACCATTGACATTTATATTTGTATAAAACGTAACAATTTATTTATCTTTAAATTATCTTGTAATTAATTAGATTAATTATATCTTTTGGGTAAAATTATGCAAATCGGTAAGGATACTTAATCGAGCCTTACATTTTTTAATTCAAATGAAGTAAAAAAAAAACTCAATTATTAATTAAACTAAAAACTTACATTTTAAGACATAAATTACTATTAATAAAAATAAACCTACTTAAAAAATAAAAATATAACTAAAAACTAAAAAAAAAGATAAAACCTAATAAAAAATATTAAAAATAAAAAAAAACTAATCTCTAACTCTAAACTCTCTTTACTTTATAACGTTCTCAATTACCCTAAAACAACTTTGTACCTTAAATCACGCTTTGAATTTCTCTCTAATACGCACAACTGTGCTCTTCGCTCCTCTCACAACAATCAGCTAAAGATTCCTTCGCATTCCTCTTGTCAGTGGAACAAGCTACCCCTGGCAAAAGCAAGATCAAGATCTGAGCAGGTCTTGCACTCCAAATCTTGGTCTTGCGCAAGAGTCTTGTTTTATCTGAAAATAATGAGTTTGTTACTAACCTAGTGGGTTCATCGAGGAAAATGACAGGTGGATCACTGACCAGCTCCAGACCTATGGCAAGCCGTTTCTTCTGACCCCCTGACAGCGCAGAAGACCGCGTGCTTCTCGCACAATGAAGACCTAATGCAACTATTATTTCGTTAACCTGTAATGATAAACGTACAATAGTTTATACACTGACAAATGTGCCTATTTGATGTAATGACAAATAATAATAAAAATATTTATTGAACACATAAAATGATGTAAGTAGGCGAGCATAATACAGTGAACCAGCTAACCCATGGGAGAGTAATAGAATTATATGATGGGAGCAGAATCTGAGATTTGACAACAAATTACAAAAACGTCAATGATTAAATACATAAAAATATAAATCGTTTGTTTAGTATAAAAAAGAAAGTATCATCACGACCGAAACGGTGGTCAGAAACCACGCTTATAAAGAAATGAATTCACAGTTACCCAAATTTACTAACAAGTGGCAAGCATGTTGATGTCTTCGTACCAAACTGAGAAATATCACAAATAAATTAGTATAATAATTATTAAATATTATTGCTGCCTCTGTGGTCTAGCGGTTAAGTCCGTGGATTTAGACTCGGAGGTACCAGGTTCGATTCCTGGTCGGGTCACAAAAATATTAATTAATGTCTATAAATACATTTAATTAATATTTAATTTATTAGTGATATTTCTCGAGTTTGGTACGCTGGAGACATCGACGAGCTTGCCACTTGTCATGATTGACCTATAGTAAAGTTGGCTAAATGTGAATCCGCTTATTTATAAGCGTGGTTTCTGACCACCCCGAAAGGGAAACGGTCGTGATGATACTCTAAATATTATTGTGTCCCGACTAGGAATCAAACACGGTACCTCCGAGTTTAAATCCACGGACTTAACCGCTAGACCACAGAGGCAGCGTTCTGACTTCCACTGTTGGAGATGTGCTTTCCAAAATATAAAAAATGTCCTACATTCTACTACTCCCTACGTACGTACGTTTCCGGAAACAAGGACAATTTTATTGAATCAATGAAGGTATGCCGGCCAATTTTAAACCTTACCCGCTTATCCTTCTGTTCAGCGTCTACATGAGTGCCCAGCTTGAGTTCTGCTGCTACCTTCAGCGCCTCCTCAACGGTCAGCACTTCCTGCAGCTGGTCATCCTGCATAATGTAGCAGGACCGTCTTCGAAACCAACGATCATCTCGGACTCGACCGTTCACTAGGAGACGACCACCAGTTTGCTTGCTGGAAAGATTTAAAAAAATAGTTTGAAAAAAAAAACTAAATTTTAAGGGGCAGTATTATAATTCTATTCTAATTTCGACTGCCTCCGTGGTCTAGTAGCGGTTAAGTCCGTAGATTTAGACTTGGAGGTACCGGGTATGTTTCCTAGTCGGGACACGTTAATATTTATTAATTTAAATAAATATATATTTTTATTTTTTATTTATTTGTGATAATTCTCGATTTTGTTACGCTAGAGACATCGACGAGCTTGCAACTTGTCATGATTGGCCTATAGTAAAGATGGCTAAATGTGAATCGGGAATCCGCTTCTTTATAAGCATGGTTTCTGACCACCCTGCAAGGGATACGGTCGTGGTGATACTAATTTACAGTACATTTTTTCAAAAAGTATAATTTACCGAATGTATTCTCTTGCGTAATGCTAGGTTTACATTAATCCAACTTTACTAAAAGACGTGACAAGTAAAGTGGGAAGCTCTTTGGTGTCTGCGTGCCAGTTTTGATAATTTTACAAATTAAATATGTTTGTGTTCTTGACCAGGTATTGAAACCGGAACCTCTGCGTTAAAATCTTTGATCTTCACTGCTAGATCGTAAAGGCAGACAAGGCAAGTTAATAAACACCTTAAATGGTATTATTATTGCTCAGGATAAAAAAATATATGAAAAATGTTAAGTAAATCCAATAAATTAAATATCTGCAATAAATACATTAATTCAGCGCTATAAAATGTTAACTTTATGCGAATTATCCTCTATAAAATGTAAGAAATGTAAACTAAATACTACTTTTATTAACTATTCGATAATATTTCCATTAATTAATATAAAAAATGTTATATTCCAGGATACAAACAAATAGACTATTTATACAGAATTTCAAGATCTCTCTAATTAATTCCGCGTTATTTATCTTTGTCATTAACAATCTAAACCTAATTAGGTATAATATCCACTATGGTTTTCATAAAATATAGCTTAAGCTTTGTGACAGCTGTCAATCGAAAATACGCCTATAAAGTTCCAAATATTGTAATGGTAAATTTGACCCGAGAGAACTTATAAGATATCGTAACTATTCTTAACCACAAACGAACTATCTACGATATAAAATAACTATAGGTACAGGGTGGATTTTAGAGACGTGAGTCTGGCTAGTAACGCAAATCTTTGATCAAAGATTACGTGTTTGTGCCGTTTGCTGTCAAGAGCTAAAACATTTTGAAAAAACATCACCTCTCGTCTAATTATCTGCTCTGGTAACAAAAGGGCTGGTTCTTTCCTCGCTCAGAGATTCAGCGAGAAAGTGCAGTCAGCGTTCTTGTCTCTATCCCGCACGGACACGGTAAGGTTTTTTTTTTTCAATTATTATTAATTATAATAATTAAGAATGAAAATTAAAAAAAAAAAAAACGTAAAAAAAAAAAAAATATCGTGTCTTTAAAATGATATAAGCACATTTGTGTAAATAAACAGTATGTATATATGTATGTATTTCAAGTTCATATTTGCATATTGAAAAAAAAACAGTTTGTAATATGACCTATGATACTAACTCTTAATTATGCAAAGTAGATAATTGCGCGTATCCTTTTGCTCTACATTCACGTAGGTCATTTAAGAATCATTTAGTAATTAATCAATTATACATATATCTTCAAAGGAACCGCGACTATATTAGTGTACATATAGTAAGTATATACTAGTAGTTCAACTATCCCTAATAAATTTTGGAAACTTTTACACGTGTCGCACGCTAAAGATGTGGAAATCTCTCCCAGCCAGTGTGTTTCCCCATTTCTATAACCTGGAGTAGGTACTTCAAACTAAATGAGAAAAAGGATGTTTATAGGCTGACATAGTGGTAGGGACTGATGTCGGTCGTCTGAGGCTGGCGAAAGTTGCTCCCATTCTTAGTCCTCGTGTACCGCATATCATCAGGTAGGGCGCGGTGTCACATGTCGTGCTCAGTATAAAGAAAAAACATATGTTTTTTTTTTTAAACTTTATCTTCAGCCTATGTCTCTCCACTGCTGGATGCACTGTCTTTTGCAACCCTCATCCAACCCCCGCGCAGGTATATTGGCTACAGTATGTGGATGCATATTTTGGCCTGTGCGAGTGGTTCGGTTGCGGAATAGAGAAGAAGGGATAAGGTTGTGGAGCTCTTCAGAACATTCACCGTAGTATAGCTTGTAGAACACGCTTGTAGGCCGGCCACATCTCGGCAGCAGCAGCGCGGCGGTTCGAGAGTTTTAGACACTAGTATCGTCCACTATTCGACAATGCCTCACACTTGGGTGCAAATATTTTATTTTAACAAATTACACTTATTCGGTTCTGCCAGAACACACTCGAACTATAAATTATTATCACGGCTGTATCAATAGTTTAGGCATCGGATCATAATGCTTTATGAATGTCAACCTTAGGCTAACTTCTAGTTTGCTACGAGGTTGTAGGCCTTGATCGGGTTTGCTGCATACGCGATTGGAATACAATTTTCTCCTAACAAGAATTAATCATGACCATTTATCCACCTAGGTCAATTAGATTATGTAATTTATATGCATAAGTGATATGCATAATCATTAAATATACGGACGCGCTTACACAGGTTTAGGGCCAATATTTTTTCAATCAATAAAACAAATTCAATTTAATTCTGACAAAGGAGTTGTCAAGGCGGCTGACAGAAAGGTCTGGAGACAGGAAGGCTGGCAATTATTTTTGCCAACGTATTAGCCTCGCTATACAGAGGGGAAATGTTGCCAGTCTCCTTGGGACTATCTCGGATGGGACGTCTCTAGAGGACATTTTTTATTTATAGGTTAGTTTATTTTTAATTTTATTATTTAGGTAGTTTTTAATTTATATTTAATGTATTTTTATCTACTTCGAATAAATTTAAATAAAATTTTTATTAAACATTCTGACAAAAAAGTACAGAAAATATGGAGGAACCGAAACATTACGAAAACTACTAAAATCCGGCTGGTCAGGGCTCTTTTGTTTGCCATTTTCCTATATGCTGCAGAGACGTGGATCCAGCGCGAAACTGAAATAAAACGGATTAATGCTCTAGAAATGTGGTGTTGGCGGAGAATGTTAGGCATATCGTGGACGGAGTTCCGAACCAACAAATCTATGCTGGAGGAACTGGAGATAGGACAGCGCCTAATCACGCATTCTCACTTTCTTTGGACACGTGTCGCGGCGTGGAGATACATCCATTGAGCGCCTTGTAGATGCGTGGTAGGTCTCCGAGATACTGACCAGGTTAAAGCAGTAATGGATCACCCCCTACATGAGTGCTCCAGGAAGGCTGCAGTTCGAACTTTAATAGCGCGATATATATACGAGTATAGTTAACGGATTCCACTATATAACATTTGCGCTTAATTAACAGAATAGGGCTGCTGCTAACTATATATATATATATTGATATTTGTACGGCCGCTGATATATATATTACTTTTAGTTATAAGTTGTTTTCTCAATAAAACTCTTATATAAATATATATATATATATATATATATTTATTTATATGTACAAATATTGGGAGTTGTGAGCAGGGATTGTGGGTGCATGACCAATGTTTGACAAAGAGTTTTATTGAGAATATTGTATGTACAAATAATACATACAATAATATACGGACTCTGTAAAGTTATGTAGATTCGTCTTGCTTTTTGTGAAATTTTTAAAACTAATGATAGATGGTGCTTTACGAATGTAAAGAGGTAGTCGGTTCCACTGGCGAGCTGCTGATACTGTATGAGAATTGAGAATTATTTTATAGAGCTGAGAATTGAATAATATTTTGCAATTATGACACAGGCGTAAATAACGAAATCCATTAATAACGTTTGCGACTTACTAACAGAATAGGGTTACTGAGCCGATGTGTTATGAGTTCATTCTGTTCAAATTACGAATCATTTTCCAAGTGCGAACTAAGTGCACTAGTACTAGTTTAAAATGACTAATAGTACGTTCTGTTTACAATATCGTAACAATTTATCGTTCGTATGATTTATTCGTTGACTTATATTTCAGACCGGTCATTTTAATATAAAAAAGTGCCGGTGCCAATTTCTCAAGCCGGCATAGTGTTAGGGACTGATGTCGGATATAAGGGTCTGATTCCAGTTGCTAACATTCATGGACCCTGCGCGCCACTTACCATCAGGTGGGCGCAGGGTCACATGTCGTGCTAGTATAAAAAAAAAAAAAAAAAAAAGACTTTCGTTTTGTGATAATCAGCATAATTATTTGCTCTTTTTATGCTCTTAACATGTCTTTTTTACCCCATCATTAAAATATAATTTAATTAAACAGTCAATTAGTTAAAATTTATGTATGAAATAGTTACAAAGCACTATTTATAGGATTCGATTCTTTTTTATGATTAGGTACTTTATTATAGATAAAAGACAGGATTTCAAAGTGTACATAATTCTCTAATTATATCGGCGGGATCGATACTATATGTAAAAAAAGTTGTTGACAATTGTCGTTATACTAGGTTAAAATTAATAAAATTAATTACATATTATGAAAACACAATAAATTAACTATCAAATAAAAAATAAATCATTACGGTACAATAACATTTTATTGGGCATTCTCATTTGCTTACTAAACACTTGCACCAAAAGCAAGACTAGTTTACATAAATTGACAGATTTCGTATATTATTGTACATATTACTTGTATATACACGTACATACGTATTATTGTAAATATTATTTATTTTATAGTATGTAGTAATGACATTTTAATTAGATTATAAAAATAATTGAAGATTATTGAGAAGTAACTGCAACCTGTGCCCCAAATATAACGTCCAATTTATCATTTTCCATAATTATTCACAACTGTCTCCGTGGTCTAGCGGTTAAGTCCGTGGATTTAGACTCGGAGGTACCGGGTTCGATTCCTGGTCGGGACACAAATTTATTAATGTAAATAAATATATTAAATTTATTTGTGATATTTCTCGAGTTTGGTACGCTGGAGACATCGACGAGCTTGCCACTTGTCATGATTGGTTTATAGTAAAGTTGGCTAAATGTGAATCCGCTTCTTTATAAGCGTGGTTTCTGACCACCCCGAAAGGGAAACGGTCGTGATGATACTTGACTTGACTTGACTTGTGTTCCACACTTTAGTACATACCGCCGCGGCGTTAAAAAAATAATATTAACCCATTAATATTAGGTCAATGTAATAATTACTAATTGTAGTTACACGAGTTACTAAACAAAGAAAGATAAATCTAGGTACATACCTATTGGCACATCACTGTTATGGTACTCGTTGGTACATAGGTCATAATTGGTTTTCTATTTATAACGAGGCATATTTTTTTAAATACCGTTAAAATATTTTTTTATGGAAGTTTTATTATTTACTGCAATTTATTTACCTCAATGGTATTTAAAAAAAACAGTTTGTTAAGTAAGCTGGTTTAGCGTAAAGTTTCTGAATAGAGCTGTATAATGTATAGGTATAGGTTAGACATTACATATAAAATATGGGGCAAGAAGTATTTATTAATTAGTCTATGCATTGTCAGTTATAGTCGTGGTCCACGAACAGTAACTAATTATAATTAAAAAAAAAACTAAAAAAAAAAAAAAAAAGACTAAAAAAAAAACTTTTGTTAAAAACTGAAAAGAAATAAAAAAAAATATATCTAAAAAGACTAACTGCTAAACTAATAGCGACTTTAACAGTCGGGATCCATTGTTGGGAACATTTGAGCGGTCTCGGTTTTTAATGCTACCGACTGGAGAATCATCAAAATCGGACCACTAGTTTTGGTCTCCAGTGTTTCACAAAGGAACAAACATGTATGTATACATACATAGGCCACACATAACCCTTTTTTGCGTCGCGCAGTCAGGCAATAATATTTTATTGAGACTAATTTAAACATCCTATATACATATAGGACCGCCTCCGTGGTCTAGTGGTAACAAACGTTGCCGTGAACTCGGGAGGTCGTGGGTTCGATTCCCACCGGGGGCAAGTTGTACATTGTATAATTTGTCTCGGTCTGGGTGTTTATATGTATAAAATAATATTTACAAAAAAAAAAGTATAATATGTAGTTTATCAACCATCTAGTTTCCGTAACACAAGCCTCGTAGCTTACCACGGAAACTAGATGGCGCTGTGTGACCTGTCTGGAAATATTTATTTATTTATTTATATAACTTTCAGCACGACAAAAAATATTTTGGATATTGAAAGGTTTATTGGTAACTTTGAGCTCTTTGAAGTCTAAAGTATCTCGTATAAATAGTGAAAAAAATCCTCCCCTAGCGAATTCCACAAATCCCCTCGCACATTCGTGTGTCTTCTAATGTGCTAGCGCACCATCGTGCGTATGGTAACTAAAAAAAAAATATGTTTTTTTTTACTAGTACTTTTAGTTTAATAGATATAAGAATAATAATGTTTGACTAAGTAGGTAGATGGATGTACGAACTAGTCGAATGGAGTGTATCAGGCAAAGCTTTTTGTAGATGTCACTAGCGGCAATGGTACCTTGTTTTACACCTATATAGCATCATTTTAAAATGTTTTTGTAGATTTTTTATTTTTATAACGGTAAAAAGTATTTTAAATTAACGTTACCTACCTTAAAAGACGAATTAAGTTAGCGCACACAGTCTTTAAAAAGAAAAAAGGTTTTATTAATAGAACGGCAATTTTGAGTTTGATTTCGCTTAGAAATCTCGATTTGTACACTTAAAAGCTGCTCACTACGGCATAATATCCAGAAAATAATAAATTTCGTAATAAAAATACAAGTTTTCTATGAAACTGACAGTTATATTAGGTACCATCTATCATGCGCCGTCTATCGTGATAAAAAGTTAGTGATAAACCCCATTGAGGCCGATTTAGAGCGGCAAAACAGAATTTGGTGACAGCTAGATTTATTTTGCAAGTAGGCATAGGACAAAAAGATATGTATTCTGCACTTTTACAAGTCAATTTTCACAATATTGATATAATACGTACAGTATAAGTACATAATAACCATCATTTGGAAAGAGAAACAATAAAATAACAAAATTATAAATAAAGAATAACGCTTAACAATATAGCTGCTGTAGATAGGCCTTGTCACACTATAAGCTAAGCCAGACACAATTATAAGAATATAAATGTCAATGTCAGTTAAGATAATAGCTGCTGTATATAGGCATTGTCATACTATAAGCTAAGACAGACACAATTATAAAAATAAAAATATAAATGTAAATGTCAGTTAAGATAATAGCTGCTGTAAAGAGGCATTGTCATACTATAAGCTAGAACAAACGATTATTAAGAAAAAAAAAAAAAAAGAAGGTAACTTAAAATTATAGCTGCTGTATAAAGGCATTGTCATACTAAACTAGACTATAACTAAATACAAATTGTGTAATAAATGAATTATAATACTTGAATTGAAAAATTGTGTAATAACGCACGCTTGGTATTGTCCGTGCTGAAAGGGTTATAGCTTTGGGTGGTGACTCGGTTGTAAGAACGCTTTCTCCTAAAATCCTACAAAGTTCTGTTTTTTATTATACTAGCAAGAAACTGTGGTCTTTGCCCAGTCTGTCAGGGCGGAGAAGTATCCACCCTTCGTACCGATAAACCCTGTAGAGTGTATCCACACGATTCGGTATCAGGCTCGAATTGCCAAGTCTATTCTTACCATCAGTTGGGTGCAAGGTCAAATGTCCTGCTAGTAATTAAAAAAAGGGGATACAACAATTAATATTAATTCTATGCGCGGTGGTGGCTCGGTTGTAAGAAAGCGTTCCTTAAATCCTACAAAGGTCGGTTCAAACCCACCATTTGTCATGAATTTACGACACCACCGTCCCCGTGCCTCGGAGAGCACGTTTAGCCGTCGTTTCCGGTTCCACTAATACCAACTTGTGGAATCGCTAATATATTGTCATAAAATATTGAATATAAATTAATACGAAAAAGACAAAAAATATTTCCAAATAACTTAATTGCACAGCGTCTGGTCAAGGAGTTGTCCAAATGGAAAAGTCTGGAGAAAGGAAAGCTGGCAATTATTTCTGCCAACGTATTAGCCTCGCTATAGAGAGGGGAAATGTTGCCAGCCTCCTTGGGACTATCCCTGAAGGGTCGTCTGTGTAACATCTTTTATTCCGTTTAGTTTAAATTCAATTTTTACTCTTTAACTGCCTCCGTGGTATAGCGGTTAATTCCGTGGATTTAGACTCAGAGATACCGGGTTCGATTCCTGGTCGGGACACAAAAATATTTATTAATGTAAATAAATACATTTAATTAATATTTAATTTATTTGTGATATTTCTCGAGTTTGGTACGCTGGAGACATCGACGAGCTTGCCACTTGTCATGATTGGCCCATAGTAAAGTTGGCTAAATGTGAATCCGCTTTATAAGCGTAGTTTCTGACAACCTCGAAAGGGAAACGGTCGTGATGATATTTTTTTTTCTTATTTTTTTTTACTCTTTAAGTAGTTTTTAATTATGTTATTAGTACTCGTAAGTATATAAGATTATTGCAATCCAATACATGTTGCTTATTAATACTAGCCGTTTGACCCGGCGTTGCCCGTGTAATGTTGTGTCGTCGACAAAAAAAACCTTCAGGTACCCGATAGGCAGGCATGTCATATTTAGATTTTAACGTCTGTTTATTATTCTATGTCTTAATTAATTCGTAATATCAATTTAATGGAATAGGCGATTTGAACAATTCAAATAGTGATCTAAATGAATTGGAACAGTCTTGAAAACAATATGATTTATTTGGATAAGGAGTTAAAGAGAAGTATGAGTAACATCTCCTCGCCAACCCGTCTGGCCAGCGTGGCGAGTGTAGGCCAAATTCTCCAGATATACATATGTTCTGGAAGGCCAATCTCCAGCAGTGGAGGTCTAAAACGCTGTGTTCTAGGGGCTGAAATGAATGAGTAATATGGTCTAATTTTGGTGGGTACTTCCATCAATTTTTAAAATGTTAAAAAGGTTACTGTGACATAACGATAATAGTTGGACATATGGTATCGCGAAGTTTTTTGTAGATATTGATAAGTTCTTTAATATTGTACAATATACTTTTGTTCTATCATCAATAGTCTCCGCAGCGCATGCGACGAAAGACGTTTTATGGCATTATTTACACCTTGGGTTACGTTACTAAAGTTTTAGTAAGGATCCCTAATCTTTTCAAGCAATAAATATAGCCTATGTTCCTCAGGGTGAATGTAGCTTTCTAATGGTAAAATAATTTTTGAAAGTAGTTTTTGAGTTTATTCATTACAAACATACACACACACAAAAATACAAATCTTTACTCTTTGTAATATTAGTGTATATTGCACAGTAATATAACGCGTGTAATTTTATAAAATAGCAAAGATTTTTGTATTATAATCTGGAGTAAAAATAAAGACAATAATTTTTTTAAATTTTATTATTCAGTTTTATAATCCTAAGTTACGGTGCAGAGAAGTTTTCCTAAAAATATCGTCGCTTATACTGAGCCTAATCAAGTAGGTAGCGAGAGGTCGACGATCGCGAGAACGTTGACGATCGCGAGAACGTTGACTTATGTTATTCTTTCTTTCTCTATTTCGTCTCTCGGCTGTGGGCGAGATCATTTAATAATAACACTCCCCAGCTTTTAGATATTTATCACGATGGATATCGCGATTTTGAGACGCGGCCTTATTTACCATGCAGTTGTGTATTATTTTTAGGATAATTATTTTTATGTTTTAAAGTAGCCTTTTTATTTCAAATAGAGGTTCTACGAATGACATCTGAAGCCAAAAAAATATTTGCTCTTTTGACAATTACATGCGGTATAGTAAAAATAACATTAGTCTTATTAATAAAGGTAGGTATCTAAACTACTATTGACAATTTTTTATCATTGTATACAGCAAAATGGTACAAAAACAGCCAATCAATTTCTTCCTTTCCTTGCGCGGGAGCCGCGTCGATGGTGTGTTCGAATGTAAAGGCTAATAGTGTTCCAAACTTTTAACAAAAAAAAAACTAGGTTAAGGGGATTGTTTTTTTATGCAAAACCCAGTATCTGTTAAACGGAAATTATTCATTAAAATACCTAATCATGTAAGAACAGTACAGATGGCACACAAATTGCGATAACATTGTGATTGTGACTAATGACGATATCAAATTAATGAATTCTCTAACATGTACACGTACAGCCAGCAATACGGACTCTTGGCGTAGCTATATTGTGCCAATATTACATGACAAACTTTTCATTTTACAAAAACTTAGGAGATATCCGGTTCGAAGGACCATTACAAAGTGTAGACGCTAAATAACCAACGAAGTTAAATATAAGATCGAGCAAAATGTTTGTTAGACAGTCTTACTCTAAAACAAACAAACAACCATATGTCAAAAGTGACAAAAAAAAAAAGGTTTTTCTGTATGGAATTGGCTATTTTAAATTTAACAGTTTGTATGGTGAAGCCGTGGTAGTGGATCAATTGTGAGAACTCTTTTCTTAAAAAAATGAGAAATACACTTTTCTTACGTACATGTGTCATAGATTTACAACACCACGTCGTGGCTCGGAGAGCACGTTAAGCCGTTGGTCTCGGTTACACTAATACCAACATCTGGAATCGTTAACAAATTGTCATTAAAAATTTACATCAGATCAGAGTATAGGCCAAGTTCTCCAGATATATGTTCTGGAACGACTATCTCCAACAGTGAAGGTCTAGGAAGCTGTGTTCTAGGGGCTGTAATGAAAAAAAGTATATAAATATTTATGCAGTTTTTTTTTTCTTTGATATTAATTCAAGTTTTTTATATTACTCGTGGACGCGGCCAAAAAGGACGCTGACTCACCTAGCATTGTGTCTAAAAGAGATAGAATCAGTCATGAGCAGTTAGCAGCTAGTCTACACGCATACGTCTAGTCGAACGCACACAAACACCGTGCCGAAGTCTGCCGAACTGAAACGACGCCGTTAAACGATGCACGGCTTTCAACGCCGCACCGCTGTGCCGGTCGGAGTGGGGGGTGTTAGGTTTATTTTCGTTACGGAATTTCTTGATTCGGTCGCCGCGCTCTAAGCTATAATTATATTATGTTTTGTGTGTGATAATATATGTACTGCTGTGTGTACTTTGTAAAAAAATATTAATTAATTTTGTCGACTGTACATTTCGCAGGGTTGATAACATAACCAGAGAACTTTGTACTGGGAACCAAAACCAAATGATATACCTTATTGCTATGTAAATAAGGCATTCAATTACTTATTATATATTTTTATATTACTCAATGATTATACTTGTGTATATTTTATAGCCGTGGTCCAGTGGCTCGGCCTTGGTTGAGTATAAGAGGTCACGGCTTCGATTCCAAGTATCGATAACCAAAATTTGCTAGTTATATTAAATAAAATTGTTGTCTATTGGTAGACGTAGCGTAAAATCCAAGAATGTGAGAAACTCAAATTAGAAGTGAAGTTAGTAAAAACAATCGGCACAAGTCGGTCGCAGGCCCGAGACACCATCTTCCTCCTCTCTCTTTTCCACACACGATTTTTGCACCCCCACGGAATGCTTAATTCTTTAAATTTTAGTAAAATGTTGAGTGACCGACAGTGTGAGGTGACGAACACCGCTCACCGCTCCCGTTCTTCGCTCTCGTTCGCCTCTCCTGCTCTCTCGATATTACCGCAGTGTTTATGTACTTTTACTGAATTAGCTTTGTATTAAATTTTGAAGTGAATTGTAAAAAAATTGAAGTAAGTCTTGTTTCAAGCGGGTTTATTTTTATATAAATATCACCATTTGACATCATTGCAAATGGCACATACAACGACAACAACAAATAGGTAGGCGGACTGATGGTGGTAATTTGCCCAGTCTGTCGAGGCGGGGAAGTATCCACCGTTCATGCCGATAAACCCAGTAAAGTATATCCACACGTTTCGGGATCAGGATCGAATTGCCGTCATGCCTAGTCAAGCCGGCATAGTGTTAGGGACTGATGTCAGTCACAAGTCTCTGATTCCAGTTGCTAACCTTCATGAACCTTGCACGCCACTTAACATCAGGTGGTTGCAAGGTCATATGTCATATAGTATAAAAAAATAATAAAATTACTTAAAGAGATCTAGCAAAGTTTGAACTAGTTCCGGTAGATCCTCTGTGGAAGCGCTCTTTGGAACTAGTTCCATAGTAGCTATGCTGCGCTTTCAAGTGAACAAAAAGTGTCTTCTCTTGTAGCCACGACTCAGACTTAGATGTAAAGGCACAAAGGGCCAACAGTGAAGTGAGACGGTTATAGGGTTTTAGTCCGTAGGCGCTTTGAGGGCTCCTTATGAGACCCCACAGTGAGTCGAGCACGGACCGGTTAAGGTTAGGCCCTTAAGGCACATCACTTCACTGATGATATTGCGATTCCGTCTATAAACGTCATCACTGCCAGCCATCGATATATATAGATAGGCTATCACTGATATAAAAACGTTCCCGCAAAACCAATCGAAGTCATGTACGAGTAGCTGCACCAACAGTCGCGAGCTAGCAAGCGTAGAGCGCGCTTACCTAATAATAATATTGAGTGAAATAGTATTTTAGTATGCATTGCGAAAGAATTTCCGATAAATATTGCATGTGACATTATCATAGCTTGAGAATTTATCCCCAAAGTTGGTAGGTATACGTCACAAGCGGCTCGTTTTTGGACTGTGTTTTGTATTGGATAGGCCTATCTATAGACATCGATGCTACCAGCAAAGTAGATATTACAAACTGCATCAATGTAGGTACTATAACGTAAGCATATCTAAGTCCAAGCACGCTTAGCCAAAGGGTTAGTAATTTAATCATTATTTAAGACTTAAGTCCTTAACATATGTATAGAGTAAGTTTCTGCAATAACATATCAAGGTTTGCATAACGTAAAAAATGTGAATAAATACGATGATACTCGTAGATAAGAGTGTACGTACTCGTCCTATCTTGTGAAGTTTTTTATTTATTTGAGAAGTGAATTTTGTATATTTTTTTTTTATACTACCACACTGGTAAGTGTGCGCGAGGGTCCATGAATGTTATCAACTAAAATCAGACACATGACTGACATCAGTCCCTAACATGCCGGCTTGACTGGACATGACGGCAATCCTAGCCTGATCCCGAAACGTGTGTATACAGTTGACTGGGTTTATCGGCACGAACGGTGGATACTTCCCCGCCCCGGCAGACTGGGCAAATTACCACCATCAGTCCGCCTACCATCTACTCGTATTTTAATGAAATAATAATAAATAATAAATAAATATTTCAAGACAGGTCACACAGCGCCATCTAGTTTCCGTGGTAAGCTACGAGGCTTGTGTTACGGAAACTAGATGGTTGATAAACTACATATTATACTTTTTTTTTGTAAGTATATACATATTATACATATAAACACCCAGACCGAGACAAATTATACAATGTACAACTTGCCCCCGGTGGGAATAGAACCCACGACCTCCCAAGTTCACGGCAACGTTTGTTACCACTAGACCACGGAGGCGGTCGTCCTAATCCTAGGTCATTTGCCCGTACTCTAATCACTGACGTCTAAGACTGACACGCGTATTCTTAAACGGTTTCCTAAACAGCTCCTCCATTCATTTATTTCTTCCAGCTGTCAAACGGAGGGACGGACTTCTCGGCACGTCACTACGCTCGGGCTACAATACTGTCAAAACTTCTTCGCGCCATTTTGCGTGAACACGTCAAGTGCAAGTTTTTGTTTTGTAAATTAATTTACTGTAGATATTATTGGTCAAAAGTAGTGTTGTTTTGTTTTATAATGTGCTACAATGTGAATAATTATGGAAAACGATAAATTGGACGTTAAATATGGGGCACAAGTTGCAGTTTAAAACCACGTCATTTTTTTAGGTTACATTTTTACTATAGGCCCAACATCTACATATTTATGTCGATGTGTCTAGCGTACCAAACCCGAGAAATATCACAAATAAATTAAATAAATGATTGTGTCCCAACCACGAATCGAACCCGGTACCTCCGAATCTAAATCTACGGACGTAACCGCTAGACCACGGAGGCTGTTTATGTTATAAATAATAATAAATAAATAAATAAATATTTCAGACAGGTCACACAGCGCCATCGAATTTCCGTGGTAAGCGGTAAGCTTGTGTTACGGAAACTAGATGGTTGATAAACTACATATTATACTTTTTTTTTTTTTTGTAAATATATACATATTATACATATAAACACCCAGACCGAGACAAATTATACAATGTACAACTTGCCCCCGGTGGGAATCGAACCCACGACCTCCCGAGTTCACGGCAACGTTTGTTACCACTAGACCACGGAGGCGCCAAAATGTTATGAACCAATTGAATTGAATTAATGAATGAATGACGTTAGTACCAACCTCGTCTGTTTTTTTTTTTAAATAAGTTTTTTAACAATTATTAACAAGACTGCCTCCGTGGTCTAGCGGTTAAGTTCGTAGATTTAGACTCAGAGGTATCGGGTTCGATTCCTAGTCGGGACACAAAAATATTTATTAATGTAAGTAAATACATTTAATTAATATTTAATTTATTTGTGACATTTCTCGAGTTTGGTACGCTGGAGACATCGACGAGCTTGCCACTTGTCATGATTGGCCTATAGTAAAGTTGGCTAAATGTGAATCTGCTTATTTATAAGCGTGGATTCAGACCACCCCGAAAGTGAAACGGTCTTGATGATACTTTTACTAGGTACTCTATTAACAAGAAATCCAAATTGTAATAATATAAATATTAGTTGAAAATAACTAAAACACGCTTCAAGGACACTTGCGTTCGACAGTGCGTAGGTAGGTAGTGACGTGCTGAGGCGTCCTCCCTCCGTTTGACAGTTGGATGTTACGATTTGGTACAACTCAGCCTAAGATTGTTATTGTACTTTACAGTAGCTATTAAATTACAGTAAAGTTCTCACGATAATCAACAAAATATTAGTTAACAATGTAATTGAAGATCATGTTTAACAACGATAATCTAATTAGGTACCTAAATAATTGATTAATTGTTATAGTGTGAAAATGAACACGGATTTAATGATTTTGCGTGTTAAATTAAATGGAACATTTAAATAGGTTATTGTTTGCAAACTCCTATGTATGATCATTAATAGCTTATTTTTTTAAGGTACAGTCAAAGCATTATACGTTTGCCCAATCTTGGTCTTGGACTTGCACTTTTGGTCATGTTATTGCTTTTTTGAAAGACCAAGATTATCGATTCGATATGCTAGTATTAGTGTCGCGAAATCAAAACCTATAAAACATTGACATTAAATATCTATTATGCGGTTATATGAATTACATCTGAAGATATATATTTAAATTTTTTCGAATATATATTTTTTCCACTTGGTGAAAAAAAAAAAAAAACATTATAAGTTTAATATTTAAATGATAATGGTTACTAACCACCTTTATCAATCGTTATAGATCCTAAATGGTCACTTGAAATGAAAAATTATAAGAGAAACCTGTATGCCTAGTGTGACAGTGAAATTTCGCAACGCAACTATAGTAGTAGAGTTTTTTTACTGAATTTTCGATGTTCATTGACTATTATTATAGCCAGCCAAACTTGCAATAACACGCAATGTAAAATAAAAAAACGTAACTACAGCAGTTACGTTTTCCGAAACTTGCATGTTACACTAAGCACACTGGTCATGATTTTGAAATATTTTTTTATTTTCCACAATATGGCGTCTAGTTGTCGCCTTAATGAAATTGGATTAATGTCATCTTCAGTGACACTCGCGTGATAAAAACGATTGATGTGAGAATCATCAAAATCTGGCAACGCCTTTGGTCTCCAGCATTCCACAAATAAGGAACATACATATACATAGGCTGATAAACACATAACCAGTCGCACGTCGGATAAAA
Organism: Tinea semifulvella; assembly: GCA_910589645.1. NCBI lineage: Eukaryota > Metazoa > Arthropoda > Insecta > Lepidoptera > Tineidae > Tinea > Tinea semifulvella. Next base: position 6,898,705 of record OU342595.1, on the reverse strand, counting down.
AGTTTTTTTATTTTTTTTTACTATCACGATATGGTAAGTGGCGCGCATGGTCCATGAATGTTAGCAACTGGAATAAGACCCTTATGTCCGACATCAGTCCCTAACACTATGCCGGCTTGACTAGATGCTTTTTCACACTTCGCTTGAAGGACTCCGAGTTATAGGAAAGTGGAAACACAGAGGCTGGAAGAGCATTCCACATCTTTAGCGTGCGACAGAAGAAGACAAATTTCTAAGCATTTCATGGATTCACCGTGCGGGTGTCGGGTCCAGCGGGTGTGGGTAAGAGATGAGAAGAATGGTGTCTCGGGCTTGCGACCGACAATAGGCTGGTTTAAGAAAAGGAGGCCTCCTTTTTTTTCTATTGCGCGATAATACGCTCACCATCCACTATTCTACTTCTCTCCCTACCCAACCAAATACTGTATGATTCCGTTAATGCCGTCGTGGAAGCTCGTTCCATAAATGTATTAACGGCAGACCTGCTTAGGCCCAATTCTTTCAGTAAGTGATGCAAAGATTTTGCTGGAACTCCTCTTGCACCAACTTTCACTGCGTAAAGCTGAGTCTTGAACTCGTTCCTGATCATTTCTTCTGTGAGATCATAATATTTATTCGACTTCATGTTGTGGTCTTTTGGAATATTTGATTCCCACGGAACGGTAAGTTCAATAAGGATAACTTTTTTCAAGTTCCAAGAAAACACTAAGAAAAGACTATAGGCTGATATAGCTAGTTCATCTGGGATCCTATAATGGTGTTCAAATGTATTCATGAGAATTTTCCAGTCTGATGCGGCGCCAAGGATCGAGGTGGGCTTGCATTTAGTTTTCGTGCTTTGCCCTTCCTTTACAAATGTGGTCAAGGTTTTATTTGTAGTCAGTCCCTTTCTGGCTCTATGAATCCCCAAATTTATACGTACGCGAAGGGATGGTGACTACGGTATGTGGATTACATTCGCATAACCAATCGGTGACCATCGCTCTTGTATAGATCTTGTACTATACGTTTTTATTTCTTTCTTTGCATAAATTATGACTCATCATTACTAATTATATTACTAACCCGTATGTTAATGTGCATTATAAAGATTAAGGTCAACGCTCTAAATAAAAGTAGATAAACTCCTTGCCTATGCTTTATAATACGCAAAACTTGCAATTGTCTTTTATTTATACGAGTACAGTCAATCAAATCAGCGCGGGAATATTTAGTGAAATTATTTTTTCTACATTGGTTGTTATTATCGAAAAATAAAAACACTGGTTCTACTTTAAAAGTTGGTTGCCCATATTTAAAAAAAAAACAAGTTGACATTTGAATATTGATTCAATTTTGCAAATTTTAATGATGACCGCTAGTCCATGTTTCAATTAGGTGTATCAGGCAAAGCTTTTTGTAGATGTCGCTAGCGGCAATGGTACCTTATTTTACACCTATATCGTATTATTTTTAAATGTTGTCGTATTTTTATATGTTTATAACAGAAAAGTGTATTTTAAATTAACGTTAACTACCATAAAAGACGAATTAAGAAAGCGCACACCGTCTTTAAAAAGAAAAAAGGTTTTATTAATAGAACGGCAATTTTAAGATTACCATATCTTTGATTTTGCTTAGAAATCTCGATTTGTACACTTAAAAGCTGCTCACTTCGGCATAATATCCAGAAAATATTAATTTCGTAATAATAATACAAGTTTTCTATGCAACTGACAGTTATGTTAGGTACCATCTATCATGCGCCATCTATCGTGATAAAAAGTTAGTGATTAGCATTTATCCCATATTTTCAAATTCTAACTATCAAATTTCCTTTCTTCCAAAGCAGTAGCTAAATATAACTTAAATAACAATAAAAAATACACAGGTCAGGCTAATTCCATAGGGCTTACAAATAACTTTTTTTGAATATTAAGGGGAGCGTTTTTACAACGCAAATATTAAATATCAATTCTGAACGCTGCGAGAAAGAAAAAGAAAAAATTCTTAGCATTCCATGTATACACCGTGCGGGTGCCGGGTCCATCGTAGACCACTGATTATAGCCTGGTTTACAAAGAAGGCCTTCTCTTTCTTTTGCACAACAGGACGCTCACCATCCACCATTCTTCTCCTCTCCTTACCCAACCAAATACTGTATAATTAATTATGTATAATATCGCTATACAAAAAGTTGTGATGGTAGGTATCTAGGTGATCATCTAAACAGTGATTCGCTAGAAGATTACTAAGAATGTGATGTGGATAAGGCTTGTGTGGTTCACGGATGAACTAGTTCCATAGAGCGCTCCCACAGAGGAACTACCGGAACTAGTTCCATATCCCGCTCCTTAGTTCGTTCCATTTTTTAGAATAGCGAGAGAGCTGGAGTGACAAACCGGAGCATTGAGTGAAGCTCGTCACGTCATACAATCGCTTACTCACAGTGCGCTCGTTTAATTCAGCTGTTAAAAATCAATACTTAGTAACTCATGATTACAAAAATGTGCAGGAGACCCAAAAACAGGTTCACCACTTTGATTATTTGCCTTGATTTAATCATTAAAGTTAGAGGTGTTGGGCAAAAATATACGTTATAGAGTCAGCTACAAATGCCAATATCCTATTTTGCAATACAGTGAATACTTCCGTTTTCACAACCGAGTTACCACTGCAAAAAAAAGCGTGGCGAGTGTAGGGAAAATTTTCTGGAAGGCCCATCTCCAACAATGGAGGTCTAGGACTGTGTTCTAGGGGCTGGATGTTGATGATAAATAGTATTCTTTTATTCTTTATTTTTTTTTAACCGCCATATATTCCCACCGGAATTCGGCTAAGTCTAAGGTTACAAACACAAGTACTACACATTTGTCCTGCCTGGAGAGTGCTATAAGGCAAGGAACAGAACTGCAGGTTAAAGCAGTGTCAAAGGAAATTAAACAAAAGAGAAAAAAAAACCATTAATTTTGCAATTGAACTAAATTATACAGCTGTAAAATGGCCTTGTCAGAAATATATATATAATTATATAGGTATGTCGAAATATATATATATATAAAGCTAATTACTAAAATAATTAAAGCAGCTGTAAAGAGACCTTGTCAATATCCTATACTAAGGTTAAAAAATTAATAATAATAAATTATTACAATTAGTACATATTAAAATCGATTCACATGGTTTATTAGTAAAGTTATAAAACTCTAGAACTGAAAGCGAGCGCTTTCTCTGGTTCGAGACAGGAGCTAGAACTAAGGAGCGACCTGTTGAGCGGGAAACTAAACTAAGCACTTAGGGTCACTAGCTACTATGTGCAACTCTAATGTGGATCGCATTTAGTAGAGGAAAAAAGTGGGTGTAAGGTTTAAATAGAATCAGCATTGCATTCCATAGACTTAATAAAATGTGGGCTGTGGGTTAAACACAAGTATAACCCAAGTTAGATAGTACTCGCATATAAAGTTTAATAATGGCCGAGCCAGCCTAAAAATTACAACACGCGAGCAAGTCATAAATTACTCTGCATCCCTCTTTTTAAGAAATCTGCGTTTCGAGGTAGTTTTAGGTACGCTGCTGTGAAAATATGGAACAACTTGCCTCCACCGCTTCGGGACATGCATTCCTTAGCAGGTTTCAGATCGGCACTCAAAAGGCATATGCTAATATTACAAAAGACTTCACAGCAACTTACCTAATCTTATTCTATTTATTAATTAATATACAATTGGTTTTTTTTTTCTTGACTATGACTTATATTATTTATCATAATATTATTTATTTATTCTATTCTAATTTGTTAAACATATATGTAAACTGTACATTTAGTGCTCCTTCCGATTAAGTAAATGGTACTGTATATATTGTATATCTCTGCGACCCGTGACTCACCCAACATAAGGCATCAGCTGAAAATCAGCGCTGCAGCCTCGGCTGTAGCATATGCTGAGCTGACCACCTATTTGTCGCCACACCTGTTTGTATGTTTCGGTATATAGAATAGGTTTACATTTAAATTTATTCCTTGCATATTTTAATTTTTTTGTAACCATTCTAATTGTTGTGATAAATAAAGTATTTTCTTTCTTTCAAGGTTTGCCCTTGAAAATGACATTATACAATAAACTACCTGAGAGTAGGTATAATGAATTACAACGAAGTGAATTTAAAATAACATTAAAACTCTGTTTCCAAAATAATGATTTTTGTAACCTGTCAGAATTTATTGACACGCCTTTGACGAAAATTGATATAAATAGTTGTACAGTCTTGTATTCCTAATGCTTCATTGTTTACGATATGCAGAACTTAGCATTATTGTTCTTATTTTAACAATTGTAATCATCATCATCAGCCTGTGTCTCTCCACTGCTGGATGTAGGCCTTCCCTAAGGCTCGCCACTGCACACGGTCTTTTACAACCCTCATTCAACACCCACCAGCGATCTTTTTTAGGTAAATTTGTCCATCTGGCGGAGGGTCGTCCTGTACGTGGTCTCCACTCTAAAACCCGTTTTCCCCATCATCGGTCGTCTGTTCTGAAGCAGATGTGTCCGGCCCATTGCCACTTCAGTTTGCTAATTTTGAATGCTATGTCAGTAACTTTGGTTCTCTGGCGAATATCAATGTTTCGAATTCTATCCTTCAGAAAAATACCAATAATAATCGTAGCTCTCTCCAGAGCTCGCTAAGCGACCTTAAATTTGTTGACCAGACCCACTGTCAGTGTCACGACATTGCGGGGAGGACGCACTGCTGAACGACTTGTCTTTGAACATAATTATGTAAACTAACTAACGTACTATAAAATGTACCGACTGTTATATAGGTAAAAGTAAAGTAAAGTATCATCACGACCGTTTCCGGGTAATATTGATTGGCTTATAAATAAGCTGATTCACATTTAGCCAACTGTACTATAAGCCAATTATGACAAGTGGCAAGCTCGTCGCTGTCTTCAGCGTACCAAACTTGTGAAACATCACATATAAATTAAATATTAATTAAATGTATTTATTTACATTAATAACAATTTTTGTGTCACGACCAGGAATCCAACCTGGTACCTCCAAGTCTAAATCCACGGACTTAACCTTTAGACCACGGAGGCAGTTAATATATGTATGTATATAATATGTTATATAGGTGAAATATACAATTCGTTTTTTTGAAGAGGTCTTAGTACTTACGTTAGTCCAGCTAGAATATCCATGAGAGAACTCTTGCCAGCTCCAGACTGACCTACTATGACACTCAGATCTCCAGCCAGAAACGACCCACTTGCCGCATTGAGTATTTGCTTACGTCCTAAAAAGAGAGATAAAATTATGTTTATTTGACAATCACAATAGTATCTATTCCTACATTTTATTATTTTTTATATTAAAAGCTTAACAGGATTAAGAAAAAAAGAGCTACATGTTCATTCATGTTCTTTTGATGTAAATCATAATTAGTTAATCAAAGACATTATAATAACTGCCTCCATAGTCTAGCGGTTAATTTGTGGATTTAGACGCGAAGGTAATTTGACCGCCTCCGTGGTCTAGTGGTAACAAACGTTGCCGTAAACTCGGGAGGTCGTGGGTTCGATTCCCACCGGGGGCAAGTTGTACATTGTATAATTTGTCTCGGTCTGGGTGTTTATATGTATAATATGTATATATTTACAAAAAAAAAAAAGTATAATATGTAGTTTATCAACCATCTAGTTTCCGTAACACAAGCTTCGCAGCTTACCACGGAAATTAGATGGCGCTGTGTGATTGTCTGGAAAAAATTATAAAAAATTAAATTAAAAAATTATAAAATTAAAAATTATAAAAATTATTATTATAATAATATTACTTCCTCTTTAAATTCCAAGCAGTATACCTATAGGTATATTTTATTTTTAAGTCCAAAACGCGTAATTTATTCATAATAATCGGGCGGGCTGCCTCCGTGGTCTAGCGGTTACGTCCGTGGATTTAGACTCGGAGGTACCGGGTTCGATTCCTGGTCAGGACACAAAAATATTTATTAATGTAAATAAATACATTTAATTAATAGGTATTTAATTTATTTGTATTATTTCTCGAGTTTGGTACGCTGGAGACATCGACGAGCTTGCCACTTGTCATGATTGGCCTATAGTAAAATTGGCTAAATGTGAATCCGCTTATTTATAAGCGTGGTTTCTGACTACCCCGAAAGGGAAACGGTTGTAATGATACTTTTTTTAAATTCAATAATTATTTATTATGAGTTAATATCGCCCAAACACTTCGGGTATATGGGAGTTCACAATGCAGCGCGGAAAAAGTAAATTTTATCGTTTTTCAAAATTATTTTGTAGCACATTAGGGCCGCGTTCGTGTTATAGCATTTCCAACATCTCGTAGCAACTTCATAAACCAGCGCGAAATGTCGTTTTTGTTAAGAAATACCACTTTTTTTAACAATGCTAACATTTCTTAAATAAAACGAGCGGTGATGCTACTTTTTGACAAGTGTTTTCGTTCATGTTTTATCATACCCTGGCATCCAATACACGTGATATTATTATGGTCTTTGAATTTATTACATGAAATCGTTTAATATACCTTTTTAACAAATATAATAGAAAACTATAAAGTACTTATATAAAAATGGTAAACGATCAATTTGACATCTGTCAAAAAGTAACATCAATCCTTTCAACACGGTACTGACATACGGAAATTAGCATCAAATGTTAGAATTTTCATTAAACGAACGACTTGTGCTAAAAAAAGTGGTATTTTCATGCTAACATTTCTTAAAACGAACGCGGCCTAAGTATTAAACAAAATAACACCACTTTTAACAACCAATATCCACGGTTAAATAATTTACAAAACCAAAAATTTGGACTTGACATGTCAGTGCAAAAAGCGGGATTTTTTTGTCTCGTATAAAGGTTTCCACTACAGACGACGGAAAATAAAGTTTTACATTCTTTTTTTTTTTTATTTAATTTTTTTTTTGGTATACTTCTACTATTATTTTATTAACCATAGACTATTGTCATACCGTTTAGATTCATGCCCTATCTTGTTATATATTTAATGTCTTTCCGGAGACATGCCAAGAGCTTGCCACTTGTCATGATGAACCTATAGTAAAGTTATATCTCGAATATCATAAATGGGCATTATTAGCTAAGACTTGTTGACACTTGCATAACTTCTGCCCACGCGCGTTTTTGTGGTATAATATTCTATGGTGAGTGTTAAAATATGACAGCATTGACAAATAATCGTTACAAATTCAAAATATTAAATTCCATATGGTTTACAGGTAACACTCGGATATTGTCATTTTAAGTTTTTAAGTGAAGGACATTGTAGAAGACAACATTTCTAAGCATTCCATGGATTTACCGTGCGGGTGCCGGGTCCATCGTGTGTGGGTAGGAGATGAGAAGAATAGTGTCTCGGGCTTGCGACCGACAATAGGCTGGTTTAAGAAAAGGAGGCCTCCTTTTTTTTTATTGCGCTATAATACGCTCACCATCCACCATTCTACTTCTCTCCCTACCCAACCAAATACTGTATGATTCCGTTAATGCTGTCTTGGAAGCTCGTTCCATAAATGTATTGACGGCAGACCTGCTTAGGCCCAATTCTTTCAGTAAGTGATGCAGAGATTTAGCTGGAACTCCTCTTGCACCAACTTCCACTGCGTAAAGCTGAGTCTTGAACCCGTTCCTGATAATTTTTTCTGTGAGATCATAATATTTATGCCACTTCATGTTGTGGTCTTTTGGAATATTTGATTCCCACAGAACGGTAAGTTCAATAAGGATAACTTTTTTCAAGTTCCGAGAAAACACTAAGATGTCTGGCATATAGGCTGATACAGCTAGTTCATCTGGGATCCTATAATGGTGTTCAAATGTATCCATGAGAATTTTCCAGTCTGATGCGGCGCCAAGGATCGAGGTGGGCTTGCATTTAGTTTTCGTGCTTTGCCCTTCCTTTACAAACGTGGTCAAAGTTTTATTTGTAGTCAGTCCCTTTCTGGCTCTTGCAATATAAAGACTTACTGCTTCACGGATAACACCAAGGACTTTGTCATGTCGGCGTGAGTAATAGCCCTTTTCTAGAAGAGTAACGCACCCTACAAGTGTGTGTCTAGCAGTTCCATATCCTATAATCTGTGAGCAGTTCCTATGGCAGCACCACACAATTTGACACAATGTACAGTTCTTTTCCGTAGCTTTTCCCCACCTTATCAGATTACTCTGGTCCGGGAGGGACATTTGAAAAGCGTTTAGGTAGAACTTTAGCAACGCCGGAGACCAATCGTACATTAGTGTGCGCCACTTTAGGGCTGGAGGGATGCAAAAATCGCCCAAAGTTAGCCAGTCATTTTGAACTTCTAGAGTCATCGCGTGCACTCTGTATTCATGCTCTTCATCTTTCCTGAAGAAGGATAGCAATACATCGGTCCTAAACACGTAATTTATTCGAAACAGAGTTCATAACCGAGTTGGGGTGTATAGTATACATATAAAAAGTTAAAGTAAAGTAAAGTATCATCACGACCGTTTCCCTTTCGGAGTGGTCAGAAACCACGCTTGTAAATTCACGTTTAGCGAACTTTACTATGGGCCAATCATGACAAGTGGCAAGCTCGTCGATGTCTCCAGCGTACCAAACTCGAGAAATATCACAAATAAATTAAATATTCATTAAATGTATTTGTTTACATTAATATTTTTTTTTTGTGTCCCGACCATGAATCTAACCCGGTACCTCCGAGTCTAAACTCACGGACTTAACCCTATACTTCATAATGTGCACTGTAATACACACAATTTTTTAAAAAATATTGCGGGTAGATGCGGAAATCTTTGTGCTTCTTTTTACCACCACTGTGTAGGTAAATGTTAAGTTTTTACCTAAAGCAAATATTAATGTTATATGATAACACTTTTCGTCAGTAAGCTGCAAAATGGCAAAGCATGCTCAACTACCGATGACACATAAGGTAAATATCGATTTTTATCATTATTTATTGTAACTTATTGTTATTTTTTTTCATGGTAATTTATTCATGAATATATGTGTGTTTGATAATTACTAATATTCCGTAGTAATGCACGTGATATCCTATCGTAAAACATGTACATTTCTTGATGTGTCTTTAAATGCACATTGCTATCTTATTGGCATTTTTACATTATTTGTACTGTGTGCATTCTGAGACACATTGCTAGATCACGGTATATTATGGATTGTAATGATAACTATATAAAATCATCGATTCTACTGAAGGTATAGATTCATCGTGGCTTGTTACTTTTAGTTAGCCCCGAGTAATGAATAGGAAACTTTATGAAAATCAGTTTAGTTGTTTTTGTATGTTATATCTTATATATACAGCACCTGCCCTGTTACAGTGTTATATTATTCAATAGTTTATCTATTTTTGCATTTTTAGCACATGACCAGAGCACACAGGATACTAGCATTAGTGCCGAAAGCAGGAGCAGGATCTGGAAACGACAACAGTGATTCTTCAGGTGATGAACTAGCCCTTCATCGTAATAGCAAAACTGATTATGCCCGCAGATGACACTCGTACTCAAGCTCAGAGGCCCCATCTCTACCATCTTCATTGGAAAATCTGCATTTACTATCAGATAGCGATAATGAATTTACCGAAGTTTGCGTTACAACCTCTCCATCTAGGTTAAGAAAATTGAACAAGAAAACTAGTCAAACTAATCAATCAGCCATTTCATCTCCATGTGCTTCCCCGTCTATTCTAAATCTTGATACTCAACCTCTGTCACCTATAGCTACCACATCTACAAGCACTCTTGCTGGCTCCCTATTTACAAAGAACGCAAAAGTTTTCAGTGAGAGTCAGCCATGATCGTACCATCTCCATGTGCTTTTCTAACTATTCAATGTGACGACCAAATTCCTTCTACGCCATCACCAACTGTGGGTTTGATCAGGGCATTACCAGCTACAATACAAAAAACAAAAAAACTGACACCTTCACCTGCAACTCAACCTTTCTCACCTTTAGCTGGTACATTTACAAACACGCCTGTTCCATCTCTATTTATGGCAACTAGATCAAGGAAAGCTAAAAAGGTGCTGGTCAAAAAGAAGTTGGTCAAACTGAAAAATATAGATGTAAAGTGGACTTGCAAAAAGTTCCGGGGTAAGGCACAAATAGAAGACAAAGTTTTCTATGAGAATTATTTAGAAAATAAATCACCACTGGAATACTTTAATTTTTTTTTCACAGATGATCTGATATTCCTAATGGTGGAACAAACCAATTTCTATCATATGCAACTTAAAGGCACTTCAATCAATGTAACAGCTGATGAAATAAAGGACTTCATAGCAATCAACATATTGATGGGTGTCATCAAGTTACCAGCTTACACTGATTATTGGTCCCAGGTGTTAAGATACAACAAAATTCGTTTAGTTTTTTTCTTTAGTTTAAATTTTATGTCAAATGATGATCTTAAATTAATGTAACTGGTGTCATTTTATGAAAAGATAATTTATTGAGATGTTAATTGTTTTGTTAAATGTTTATTAAAACAGATTTATATTAAAAACTTGGATTTTTATTTATCACGACGCACAGCAATGTGTCTCCCAGGATACACACATTATTTTTGGTTGTTACTTGACCTCTTGGTAATGTGCATTATAAGACACATGCTATATCTCAGTAACTATATATATAGGATTTTTTAAAATATTTTTTATAAGTTCCTTGGCTATATTGAAAATAATATATGTAAAATAAAAATAAAAAATAGCACCTGAAAATCTTTGCCAAGTATAGGGTTAACTGCTAGACCACGGAGGCAGTTAATATATAATAAAAATCCTATATAATAAATTAAATATAGGTATGCTTGTACTTAATTATTTAATTCTAATATATTTACATTTACTTAAAAAATCTCATACACCCATCATATAAATCTATCACTCTTCCAAAGGTTAGCTGGTAGAGAATACCTTCATGGTATTATGCTCGCCTATGTACATATTTTTATTTTGTATATTTTGTGTGCAATAAAAAAAAATATTATTATTATTATGCTATTTACTCATTTCATATTACTGATTGTAAATACAACAGTGTTTAAAAAGACGAGAGTCTTAAAACAGTGCGTCCTCCCCGTAGGGACGAGATTTGAGCAGGGACGTGGACACTATCAGCGGGTGTCGTCCACAAATTCAAGGTCTGGAGAGAGCTATTTTTGATAATCAAAACGTTGATATTCGTCAGAGAACGAAAGTTACTGATATATTTAAATTTATACTTTCAAAATTAGCAAGCTAATAGTGGCAATGGGCCGGACACATCTGCCGCAGAACCGACGACCGAATGGGGAAAACGGGTTTTAGAGTAGATGCCACGTACGGGACGACCTCCCGCCAGATGGACGGATGATCTAAAGAAGATTTCTGGCGGGAGTTGGATGAGTCGTTCACCAGTGCGTCCTCCCCGTAATGTGACACTGCCAGTGGGTCTGGTCCACAGTTTTATTTAAGGTCGCTCAGCGAGCTATGGAGAGAGCTACGATTATTATTGGTATTTTTCTGATGGATAGAATTCGAAACATTGATATTCGCCAGAGAATCAAAGTTACTGACATGGCATTCAAAATTAGCAAACTGAAGTGGCTATGGGTCGGACACATCTGCCTCAGAACCGAGGACCGATGATGGAGAAAACGGGTTTTAGAGTGGAGACCACGTAGATGACGATGCTGACGGATTTACCTGAAAAATATCGCTGGTGGGGGTTGAATGAGGGTTGTAAAAGACCGTGTGCAGTGGCGAGCCTTGAGGAAGGGTGTACAACTGTACATCCAGCAGTGGATAGACAGAGGCTGACGATGATGACGACTCATAAATCCAAAATGAGGGTTTTCTTTGTATTATTACGTAGTTATAATATTATTGTTTACTTTATCAGCCAATGAGGTCAATAGAACTTGTTATCTTCGATGTTCCTTTTTTAACTTTATGAGGACGCCAGGTGTTGTGGGTTGCCAGCTAAAAAAATTCCGATTACCGAGATTTTAATTATCGCGAAAATAGATAGCGTTTCTTTTATCTTCGAACAGACGCGATATGCGGGCACTGATAACATGTCTAATGTATTTATTGACTGATTTGAAAAAAATATATAATTGACTGCCTCCGTGGTCTAGCTAGGTTAAAGTTCGTGGATTAAGACGCAAAGGTAAGCTAGAGACAACGACGGGTTTGCCTCTTGTCATGATTGGCCTAGATTAGTAAAGTTGGCTAAATAGGAATCCGCTTATTTTACGCGGCGAACGAGTGCCTTCACTCCGTAGCCACGATTCAGACTTAGTAAGGCACGCAGGGCCAATAGTGAAAGAGAGATGGTTTATAGGGTTTTAGTCCGTAGGCACCTTGGGGTCTCCTGATTCGGCCATGCGACCTCCCGCGGTGGCCCTTCAGGCTGGGGTCGTATCGTCAGGCGATTTAGAGATCTTTAAAAAAAACCGCTTATTTATAACGTAGTCCGCGAAAGGGAAACGGTCGTGATGATACTTTACTTTTTTTCTTTTTTATTATTATTATTAAGTTTACTGAGTCATGTTAATAGTAGATAATAACATGTTTGGGTACATCTTTGAATAAAATTGACAATCGTCAGCAGATAAGGAAATTAAAGACGCACATATAGAGTGCGTAACATGTGTTTAGATAAAATGGCAAATGTACTTGTATACATCTTCACACAGTTTTTTTATAAGAAAACACTGTTTAACCTGGGGCAGCAGTCACGACATTTCATGAGGATTGCTAACTTAATTTGATTTGGCCATTGACGAGCGTTCCAACAGACCAAATCTTTGCACTTTTTAAAATTTAAAAACACGCACGTAGTAACGCAAAAGCCTAAATATGGACCCCCATGCCGTAGCCACTATCTCATTTTGACGACTCTATGTCGCACGCAAAAGATGTGGGGAGCCCTCAGCCAGCCCCACTTCTCTAACCTAGAGCTTGAGTCAAGCGAAGTGTGAAAAACGCAATTTTTATTTATAACATTTTACACGGTGGTACTGAGTTCGATTCCTGGTCGGGACACAATCATTAATTTTATTAAGTGAGTCTCGTATGTATCGAGTCTGATACGGCAGTACGCTAGAGACATCGACGAGCTGGCCACTTATCATGATAGGTACAGTAAAGTTTCGCTACATGTGAATCCTCTTCTTGATCGTTGTGGTGCAGTTTTGTATATGTTTTATTTTGTAAATCTGATATAGCTGAGTTTTCCTTGCAGATTCCTTTCTCAGTCAGATTAAACATTAACAGGTCACTGGAATTTGCTAAGCTGCTGGTCTTCTGCTAACAGCTTACTTATTGGACTACTTTGCTACTTAGTCTTCTACTAGCAGGAGTAGAATCATTCAAAATAATTAAATTAATGACGTTTCATAAATGCCTGTAATAGGTTTACGTGAATAAAAATATTTTGACTTTGACTTTGACTTTGAAAATCGTGGTTTCTTACCACCTTGGAAGAGGATTTTGTATTTGTTTGTACGTGTTACACGAATTGCTAAGTTGTGTAGACAACAACAAATTGTAACACTAAACATGACTAAACTAAATTGCTGTTATCAAAAAGTGACAGTTGAGTGTAGGTAATTAAATTTCGAATGAGCTAGATTCTTACCGTGACAGCAGTCAAATTTGTCACAAATTTTAGTGTGACAAGAAAAAACCCGTGCTAGGGTTTATGGGGCAAATGGGAAAGACTATACAGATATAGTGCATAATGTATTTCCATCGGGAAAAGTCGGCTTTCAATCGGAATACGACGGCACCCAAAGTGTCAACCAATTATTCCATTAATATGGAACTTTATTATTTAATGTCAAAATGAAAAATGTTATTTGTGTTAAGCTAATTGAGAGAGCACGATATATACGAACTTCCGAAAGGGAAACGATCATGATGATACTTTTTTTTTCCAATTAAATTCGTTGGAAAATAGTTTAAGGCCAAATCATAAGCGGGGACGCCCCATCCGGACAGGCGCAATGTGATCTGGTATTTAATGTTGTAAGTAATAGATAGGTACCGAAGTGAATGAATGTTGGTAGATAAGAGGAGAAAGGACATCACATTAGAGAAAACCAATTAAGATAAAGATTGTTGGTTTAAGATAGTTGTTGCTTAAAACTAAAAAAAAGTATCTATATTGAAATTATTATTACGAATTGAAGAGTCTTTCGCGCCATTTTGCGCGGAGTTGTCTAGTGCAAGTTTTTGTTTTGTAAATTAATTTACTGTGGATATTATTGGTCAAAAGTCGTGTTGTTTTGTTTAATAATGCTCTACAAAGTGCAAAGTTATGGAAAACGATAAATTGGACTTTGAATATTGGGCACAAGTTGCAGTTAATTTTTTGCGGTTTTCCCGCGCTGTGTACCCCCATACAATACATAATAATCATGTATGTATGTACATAATAATCGTTACATACTATTACTTAAATATATATATTTTAATTTAAGATAGGACTATTTGCCAGTTCACATACGATAAGACGTTCCATTACCAAATTTTTTTTTTTGTTCTCTTCTCCCGATGGATGATGAATGAGGTGATAGGGAAGGCAAAGGGTCTAGCCCATACAGCCAAGTCTGACGTATTATATCTTTTTCCAAAATATGTGAGTTTTCTTAATAACTGGAACGTGTATATCTAGGTTCGTGTTCGACTTGGCTTTTTTTTACTGAATTACGCTTTGACAGGCGTTTGAGCATTTTAACTTTAAAGCAAAATTCAGTGCTGCAAAGTGCACATACACATGGGGTATCTAGGTATTATTGTTTAGCCAGTCAGTATTTCAGATATAACTTACCTCCACTAAAAATCCCATTGCTAACACTATAAGCTATATCTTCGAATGAAATGTCCAGAGTATTATCTACCGTTGACGTCGATTCTTGAGACTCCGACCCGCTGGTGTCAACCATCACACTGGAAGATTCTTTCATCTTCGCTTTAGTTCACATTACACATAACGAAACAGTCCAGTTGGTATCCAAATTATGTTTACGCATACACCTTTGACGAACGGACACTTATCAACAGCTATTTAAGTTGATATCTATTCGTATAATGTTTTGTATGTATCAGCTTTGTTATGCTCAACTAAGATCGCGCATTTCTAACGATAAAACTAGCAGGAAATATAGGAATCCACTATTTTGACAATTCAGGGCCATATAAGTTACAAAAAACAACGTTTTCAAGTAGAGATAACTTTATTTGGACATATTTTAGTTATAATTTACATACATAAACAGATAAAAGTCTTTTTAATTTGGCCAGCTGACATTTCTAAACAAAAGATCACTGTTGTAAACAAAGAGGCGC
This sequence comes from Tinea semifulvella, assembly GCA_910589645.1. Taxonomy (NCBI): domain Eukaryota; kingdom Metazoa; phylum Arthropoda; class Insecta; order Lepidoptera; family Tineidae; genus Tinea; species Tinea semifulvella. Next base: position 6,883,298 of record OU342595.1, on the reverse strand, counting down.
GACGAGCTGCGAGCTACACGTCGTGCCCTCGCGCGCCAAAAGGTGAACTGCTCGTGCTTGGCGAGTTGATATCGGTCGTTCCCCCCTACTCCCCCTTCGCCAGTTCGTCAGCTGTGTTGCAGCTGATTGGGAGATACATAATGACATGGGACTTTTGATCGTTGATCTTTAACCAGAGACACCGCATTCAGTACAAAACTAAATTAAAACTCAGTTTGACTTCGGACCTTCAGTAACGACTTAGGACAATGATGTTTTAATAATAGATGCCGCATCGAGTTAAATATTTTCGTAAAACTGTGCGTGGACTGCTTGTGTTTGGCGAGTTGCTATCAGTTGCTCCCACCTAGTGGAGGGCCAGTTTGTCAGCTATTTTTCGCAGGTGATTGAGAGATACATTAATGTCTAAAATAATTAGGAACATGTAGCATTAGCCAGCATAAAAGGTTCATACAAATGAACAATAATCGACAATAAACTTGTTCAGTTTGCTCCCCAGTTATATTTTTTTCTGTAATGGAACATTTCTGACAGTTCCAAGCGGTCTAGTATTGCTTGCCAATAATGACCTCTGAGAATCTGTCGTGCAGAAGAGAATTTGCTTGGCCGATTGATGATTATGAAATAATGATGTATTGGTGCTAAACTCCCGATTATAAACCTTGGCAAACTGGCATAGCTATTGTCATTTGCTTCCATTTTTTGGCCTTACATATCGCTACGATCAGGTTACTAAGTTAATAATTAACCCGCTATTCGAAAAGTTGTGTACATAATTTTATAATTACTTGCAAGTAATCCCTCTCGCTCGCACTATCCAATATTTTCAAAGATTAATTTTAAGTCTTTGTGTTTTTTTTAAAGAAATGTAGTCTATTCTTTCTAGGAAATAAAATTTGGTTATATATTCATATAGTAGTTTTAGTAAAATAGAGGAACACCGTTATCAATGTTTTTAGTATGTTTCTTTGTCTAAAATTAGATATATGACAATAAAGGAAGAGAGAAGACATTTTTTTAAGCATTCCATGGATACACCGTGCGGGTGCCGGGTCCATCGTGTGTGGGTAAGAGATGAGAAGAATTGTGTGTCGGGCTTGCGACCGACGTAATTTTATTTTCTAGGAAGTTGATAGACTACATTATATTATCTATATAAAAAGATTTACCCCCTTTGAAATCTGTAATAATTGAATAATTATTTTACATTATTTATTTTCTTGTAATCAAAATTAACTTGGTTCAAGATTAGATATAAATAAAAAAAATGTACAAAGTGTAATTAAGTTTATAAATATAAAAAAATAAGACCAGGACAGAGACCAAAGAACGCCACTCCATAATTGAAATAAGTAATCCTTATCATACTTTGCTTTTTATTAATAGACGTTCCCAGTCTTGTTCAAATATGTCCTCCTGGCACACCCTTACCCGTATTTGTAGATTTATAAAAATAAAATGTGTCTGCACTAATTTCAACATAGTATCAATAATTTATTCCTCAATAAACGCATGTATTATTATTATTATTGTATTAACATCGTTAAAATAGTACATTTCTGTAATAGACGTGTGGTTTTTTTATATTCCCATATCACACATAAATGCGAACCCTAACATTTTAAACTGTTCTTAATCTAAGTATTCCGCCCAGTTTTATTTATGTACACTCAGTGTAAATGTTTCATATGCTTGTAGCATATCTATTATTTAAACATCATTTGGTAACAGATAATTCTTTGTTGAAGTTGGTTGTGATCGAGGCTATTCGAACCTTCCGGCTGTCAAGCTTTTTTCTTTTGTTTGTTTACATCAAACGACTTCGTATAAAGTATTTCTTAAGTGTATCTTTATTTTTATTTTTTATTTATTTATTTATTAAGGTACAAAAACATTTAACAAAATACAGTGATATAAATAAGTAGTAAGTTTGCCAACCTAACATTTGTACACAGCATGCAGTAAACAATATTAAAAATGAAATACAGAAAGACAATAATATCTAAATTTAAACATAAAAACAACAATTTGGCATACATATCTTATAACTAAAGTTATATATAATATGTATTTTTTTTGTTTTTTATTTTGTTTATTAAGAGGTAAAATAAGTCATTGTTCAGTTATATCACTTTTTATGCGCACTTGAGGCTTGAGTCCATTTACTTGCACGCGAGTGTATAAGGGCAGAACACTTATGAACAGCGTTTAATAAAATATCATAAAATATTATTCTCCCTCTTTCGATCAGACGCGATGTAGCTGACCTGACTTTTCTAATTAAGATTGCCAGAGGTATCATTGACTGTCCAGAATTGTTAGATATGATTGGTCTTAGACACCAGTCCGTTGCTTGCGTGCTTCAGACCTACTATGTGTACCTCATGCTCATAGCAATTATAGGCAGAATAGTAATATACCTAGAGCAGTATCGTTGTTTAATTTACTAAGTCACAATTTAGACATTAATAATAATAATAATAATAATAATAATATATTTATTCAGTAAAAAGGTACAAGATATGAAAACAATAACATATTTCATTATGCATGCACAGAAAAACAGACATTTGCAGCCGAACTAAGCCTATATGTATAGGTTTGTCCGTCGGCAGTCAACGCCCAGACACCCTTTTAAATATATTATTACTTTTAATTACAACATATTAAAAGAAAGAAAATGTACACAAAAGAAAAACAAATTAAAAATTAAAAATTGTGTGGTTGAGATCCTCTTTTTGTTTATAATGTAAGTGTGTGAGTGTGTGTAAAAGGGTGTGTAAACTTTACATATTTTACTCATTGACATTGACATTACATATTGTACACTTTACACATTAACTTTATATATAATAATTTCTAATGTTGTAACTTTAAATGTATAACTATTTTTAGTTTAGTTTTTATTATTGGTTGGTAGTTTGTTGTATCCGTAATTAGTATTATAGTTATGTAGTTATAAAGTACTATTATAGCATCTGTTAATTTAAGTATTTTTTAAATCATGTTTGCGTTATTACTCTATCCTTGTTTTTATTTTTATATCCAGTTTTTTTTTTCTCTCCTTTCCATAGTATTTGTGTTTAACTTCTATTATGTATAAAATATTTTTGGCTCTCAATGTCTTCTTATTGTTATTAATTTATTACACAGATGTTCAAACTTGTCACGTGCCGGCAAAGCCTTTAAAGGGGCCCCTTAGTGGTTCATATTATTTATTAGTTTTCAATTTTAGTATCTTGCAAGCCACAGTGACAATTTTGTTTATCTGTGATATTGTTTGCGTATATTGACTGTTTGTTGCCTAAATAAATGAAAATAAAAATAAATAAAAATTATTTTCGGTTTTTCTTTTTTTAATTTGTATTTTTCTTATGTGTGGTAACTTTTAATTAGCTTGTAGTCATTAACATAGTCTTTAATTTATTGTATTAGCTGTAAGTTACCCAAATAAAATACAATAGAAGTCTGTCTCTTTCTTAGGATAAATATGTAAGGCATAGTTTTTAATTTTGTAACGCAATCCTAATGATATTTTTACATACAAAGTAATTATCAGTGATAAGATTAGATAGGTCTAAATTACCGAGTCACAGCCACATGGTCGTCTTCAGAAGTATTGATTAAGATATCTAATTACCCGGCTTAATTTAACTCTGTCATTGAAGTGACCTTTGTTTTCAAAATTGTTATCTGTTCATGAATTTTGGACACGAGTTAGGTATTTTTTTAAATAAAATGGTTTATCTAAAGGGCTTTGCTAAACCAGTAATTAGCTAATAGGGTAAAAGTATCATCACGACCGTTTCCCTTTCGGGGTGGTCAGAAACCACGCTTATAAATAAGCGGTTTTACATTTAGCCATTACTATAGGCCAATCATGAAGGGTGGTAAGCTCGTCGATGTCTCCAGCGTATCAAACTCGAGAAATCACAAATGAATTAAATATTAATTAAATGTATTTATTTACATTAATAAATATTTTTGTGTTCCGACCAGGAATCGAACCCGGTACCTCCGAGTCTAAATCCACAGACTTAACCGCTAGACCACGGAGGCAGTTTAATAGCTAATAAGGTAATTTGCCCAATCTGCCGGGGCGCGGAAGTATCCACCATTCGTGCCAATAAACCCAGTAAAGTGTATCCACACGTTTTAGGATCAGGCTCGAATTGCTGTTCAGCCGGCATAGTGTTAGGGACTGATATCAGTCATGAGTGTCTGATTCCAGTTGCTAACATTTATGAACCTTGCGCCAGTTACCATCAGGTGGGCGCAAGGTCACATAATATCGTGCAATATAAAAAAGTTGACTCTTTTCAAATACCGCATGTAATTGTCAATAGAGCAAAAAATTTTTTTGGTTTTAAATGAAATGAAATGAAAAAACTGTTCCGTGGTCTAGCGGTTAACTCCGTGGATTTAGACTCGAAGGTACCGGGTTCGATTACTGGTCGGGACACAAAAATATTTATTAATGTAAATAAATACATTTATTTAATATTTAATTTATTTGTAATATTTCTCGAGTTTCGTACGCGCGCCGGAGACATCGACGAGCTTGCCACTTGTCATGATTGGCCTATAGTAAAGTTGGCTAAATGTGAATCCGCTTAATTATAAGCGTGGTTTCTGACCACCCCGAAAGAGAAACGGTCGTGATGATACTTAACTCTTTTAACCTAAAAAATATATCGAAAATATTAAATACTTACAAAAAAAATGCTCCTCCAAATCGCTGTCTTGTGGCATGGTGCCCAATACACTAGCAGCATTTCCCCTTTGAATTTGGATACTATAGCCCTATTGTCAGCTGCTGGTCTTCTGCTAACAGCTTACTTGTTGGACCACTTTGCTGCTTAGACTTCTACTATCAGGAGTAGAATCATTCCAAATAATTAAATTAATGACGTTTCATAAATGCCTGTAATAGGTTTACGTGAATAAAGATATTTTGACTTTGACTTTGTCACCAGAGACGTCAATGAGCCTTGGAACAATTTCTTTATAGAAAGCTTTCAGTTCCGATCCCCACGGGCCCAAATAAACAATTAAAAAAATTGACAAATCTATTTTAAAGAATAGAGGAGGAGATGGAATTTATAAAATTAAAACAAGAAATACAATTAATTATATTATGTCATTTATTCGAAGTTATTTTCACCTTTAATTGATATTAGATAATAATATTAATAATAAATGTTGCAGTATTTATCACATTTTTATTACCGTGTTCAGGTAGCAGGCAAAGCGCGCTTTTTTTGATTGATTTTTTTATGTACATCGTATGGAAACGATATTAGAACACCTGTCAAAGCACAATTCAGTAAAAAAAAGCGCGCTTTAAGCAGCTAGTCGAACACGGTGTATGAGTAACCTAAGTCCATTCGATGTTGCCACTGGTAAAAAACCCGAATAATTTTGGCAAGTTCAGCTGTTCTCACCTCAACATTCAACACCGAATATACATTAAAAAAAAATCTAAACTAAATAATACAATAAATGAACTATAATAAAAACATGAAAGTAACTAACAATCGTCTGAAAGGATAAATAATTTTCCTAAGGTTTTAGTTTTTTTGAATTTTACAATAGAGGTTTACATTGACACTTTCCGATTTTTTAAGATTATTCAAGTCTGAATGTACTTTTGAGAAATGTAGTCTATTAACTTTTTAGGGAATAAAATTACGAACTTTTAAGAAATATTTACCTTTTTTTTTAAATTTATTCGAAGTAATTTACTTATACATTTACAAACAATATAAAAGAATTACAATATTAAATAAACTATATTACAACAAAATCTAAATAAATATCAATACTATATATTGGTTTTAGTTAAATATTTATAAATCTTGATTTTTTATTTTTTTTTATCTAAAATTCGGTATATGAAAGTGAAAATATGTCTAAAATGTACTTAATTTTATATCTTAGAAAATTAATAGACTATATCTTTCAAAAGTAAACCCACACTTGAAAAATTTTAGAAAATATTAGATTGTGCGCGATGGGGAAGCACAAGCGTTATACCCTCTTAAGGAATTCCATTATATAACGTTTGCGCTTGCCATATAAAATAAAATCTAACATGATTATAGCTATTTTGTGTAAAATCAGATCTTATAATAGAGAAAATAACCATTTTTTTTCCGTTCACTTTTTTTGTCACCTCCAAAATATGGATAAGAAAAGGAAAAGTTGTTAGTTTCTATCAATAGAATAACATGTTAGTCTAAAGTAAGAGCATACAAAATCAACCCGTATATATACATATATTTTATCCAAATTTAGCTAATGATGCGGTACACATATATATATATATATATATATATATATATATATATACTCGTATAGCATACTTTATACATTATGTATAAAGTATGCTCTGAAGTAATGGAGTATGGCTGCTGGTTCCAATAGACCAACTTCTGCGGCCCTATTCTGTTACTTCAGCGCAAACGTTATATAATGGAATCCGTTTACTATAATTATGTAATTATATAAGTATGTGTAATTATGACGCAATCTGTCAGATAACAAAATGCACTAATAACGTTTGCGACAAAGTATAGGGCTGCTGGAATCGTTAATTGACATCCACGACAACCAGTCTGGCTAGCGCGGTGAATATAGGCCAAATCTCCAGAATTATGATCTGGAAGGCAAATCTCCAGCATTTAAACTTTCGCGCATATTCATAATAGTTTTTATAATTTTAACGGGTCTTTACGCGATTTACCTTAGAGACATGTTTCTCCCGACGTTTCAGCCAAGTTGCATTGGCCGTGGTCACGGGTCGACTGAAGCTATGCGGTGTAGTCTCGTACATACTGGGCGGTAGATGTAAACCTACCCACTTATGACTTCAGTCGACCCGTGACCACGGCCAATGCAACTTGGCTGAAACGTCGGAGAAATATGTCTCTAAGGTAAATCGCGTAAAGACCCGTTAAAATTATAAAATCTCCAGCAGTTCTAGGATTAATGCTTTAGGGGCTGTGATAATTAATAAAAAATAAACAATAATAATTAATGTAGGTAATATATAATAGTAATTAGTAATTATTTAAAACTTTGTATCCATGCCCGCATGGTTTTTTTTTGTCTATTTTTTAATATGTTTTTTTAACTTGCTTTCTTGTATGTCTGTCCGGGTGGAATTTTGTAATTGATTTGAAACTAACTTCCCGATGAGCTAGAGACTTGAAAATTGGACCATAGTTTAGAAGTGGATAACTTATTCATTAAAAATGATTTGTTTGTGTTTTCTGCTCCAGATGGATGATGAATGAACAGCCAAGTATAAAGTAATATACCTTTATTTCTTGTGAATTAATAAGGTTATCATCAATTTCCAGATGTTGCAGAATTTTATGTTTTTTTTTGGACTTACTCGCGGCATTATATCCCAAACACGACGGGTATAATATGGGATTTCACAGCGCGGGAAAACCGCAAAAAATAATTTTCAACTTGTGGCCCATATACAGTCCAATTTATCGTTTTCCATAATTATTCACATTGTAGCACATTATTAAACAAAACAACACCACCTTTGACCAATAATATCCAAGTATATAAATTTACAAAACAAAAACTTGCACTTGATATGTCCACGCAAAATGGCGCGAAGAACTCGAACCGTTTGTGTTATCTTCTCCTGATGAATGAGGTGATAGGCAAATATTTATTTATATATCTTTCTTATTCATGAGTTAATGATGTTATCATCAAATTCCAGATGTTGCAGAATTTGATGTTTTTTTGGAGTTACTCGCGGCATTATAGCTGTTCGGGTAAAATATGGGAGTTGACAGCGCGGAAAAACCGCAAAAAAAATAATTCAATTTGTGCCCCATATATAAAGTCCAATTTGTCGTTTTCCATAATTATTCACATTATTAAACAAAACAACACCACTTTTGACTAACAAAATCCACAGAAAAGTAAATTACAAAACAAAAGCTTGCACTTTAGTTGTCCGTAAAAAATGGCGCGAAGTATTATGTTTTATTTCATAAAGTAAAAAAGTATCATCACGACCGTTTGCCTTTCTGGGTGGTCAGAAACCACGCTTATAAATAAGGGGATTCACATTTAGCCAACTTTACTATAGGCCAATCATGACAAGTGGCAAGCTCGTCGATGTCTCCAGCGTACCAAACTCGAGAAATATCACAAATATTAAACAATAATTAAATGTATTTATTTACATTAATAAATATTTAAGGTCCCGACTAGGAATCGAACCCGGTACCTTTGAGTCTAAATCCACGGACTTAACCGCTAGACCACGGAGGCAGTTTTTTTCCATGTTTCATGTTTTAATTTTGTTATTAATTGTTTTTAAGTCATACAGTCAAATAAAACTAATAAGTGTTAATACGTTAAAATTAAAGTCATTTGTACCTAAATGCTAATTAACGATTAATTTCTATACATTTGCCAATAAATCGAGAACCCGCATACACCCACAAACACCAATTTTGTTTGTAATGAACTAAATATATTTTTGTAAAGTTACTGATTCCGAAATAAGTTACTAAACAAAATTTTAACATATGATTATAAGATAGGTACCTACCTACGTGATTGGCTGGAATAACAAAGTGGCAAGCAAACTATCCAATCACGTGGTGTAGGTATAGGGTTGCCATCTCTTAAATCTGGTAATCACGACAAGAAGCGTGTAAACTCCTGATTTTATTTGATTTTGGAGTGTTTTTTCTTAGTTACTTAGTAATATATATATATATATATATATATATATATTTAATTAATATAAATTAACTAGGTACTTATTTTTATACAAATTTAAGAGTAATTAAAAATTATAATTATTAATTAATTTAAAAACGCAATTTTTAAAAGCACGGAAAATTTTCAAAAAAATATTTTAAAATATATACATATATGAAGAAGAATAATAATACAAACCATTACATAATACTTACAATGGGGTGTATCACTAACTTTTTATCACGATAGATGGCGCATGATAGATGGTACCTAATATAACTGTCAGTTTCATAGAAAACTTGTATTTTTATTACGAAATTTATAATTTTCTGGATATTATGCCGAAGTGAGCAGCTTTTAGGTGTACAAATCGAGATTTGTAAGCGAAATCAAAGATTTGTTATCTTAAAGTTGCCGTTCTATTAATAAAACCTTTTTTCTTTTTAAAGACGGGTTGTGCCCTTATTAATTCGTCTTTTAAGGTAGGTAACGTTAATTTAAAATACATTTTTCTGTTATAAACATATAAAACTACGAAAACATAAAAAAATATGCGATATAGGTGTAAAATAAGGTACCACTGCCGCTAGCGACATCTACAAAAAGCTTTGCCTGAATATTTTAATTCTAAACTAGGACAAATCCGTACTAATGGCAACCCTATAAATATAACGATTTTTTAAACATGATTTATTTAAATGAACCTTTCGGAAACTTAAACTAAATTAAAATTTTGATAGTAAGTAACAACAGAGTAATGGAGTGAACAAAAAAAATTGCGCAATCGTATCGAGATAAAAGTGGATTTCTAAAGCGATAACAAGAAAAGTAGCTACTAGTTAGTGAGTAAAAAAAGTGTTCACGATACGATAACGCATATAGTTACTCACGCCACTTTCGGCAAACTTCTAAACTAACTATATGAATTGCATTGTCATTATCACTAAAAATAGGAGATCTTTAATAAAAAAATACGTTTTAAAACCTCGATTAGAAAAAGTAATAAACCTATTTATATAATTTTAGACAATTAAAACAGTTTCCCCTCGTTCTGAGACACGATAATAGTAACCTAAGCACGCTTAAAACAGAGCCAAAATATGCATAAATATTGCCAAAGCTTTGTGACGTCACAAATGACATCATTCCTCGCGCTTAGGCTGCTCAAGAAATCGAGTCAGATCGCGCTGAGCGCTGTCAGTTGTTTGTCATTGTGTCGCGCGCCATTTTCAAGATATCATATTTATTTTAAGCGATCTAAGCATGATTCGGAATGAGGGGCTTACTACACCTAAACTGTCAATTTGGTAAAGGAATCTAAACATTAAAAAATATTTATTTTTCATTATTTATTTAAAAACTTTCATAGAAATAATAAAAATAGTACACTTTACTGAAAAAAAAAATGCAACACTTCATAGGCGTGAACTGTCAAAATTATCTATATTAGAAAAGGTATAGTTTACCATACAGTACATATGCAAGTACTAAGAACTTACACAATACATTTTTTTTTTAACTAAGGTTGTATAGTTCGCATGTTGACAACAATGGCCGAAATGTTGAATGAATTAATTGAATTAATGAATGAATGACAACTCTATTATGTTCAAACCACAGACTTTAAATTTAGTACTCCCTACCGTCCACTAGGCGGCGCCACTTTCTATGTGAACCAAAATTTGTCAATTGCTTGTTCTAAATTTCTACCTTCTAAACAAAACCTTTTACTTGAACTTATTTATCTACCCACACAATTAATTATTTTTTAAGTGTCTTTAAAGGACATTGTACAGAATACATCAGCCCTAAACACGTAATTTATTTACATAATATATGTTCATAACAGAGTTCATAACCGAGTTGGGGATCATCAAATTCCAAGTGTTGCAGAATTTGATGCTATTCATGGAGTAATTCACGTCAATATCGCCCAAACACGAAGGGTATACGGGAGTTCACAGCGCGGGCAAACCGCAAAAAATAAAGTGTAACTTCTGCCCCATATATTCGTATAGTCAAATTTATCGTTTTCCATAATTATTCACAACGTAGCACATTATTAAACAATTTAACACCACTTTTGACTAACAATATCCACAGTAAACTAATTTATAAAACGAAAAACTTGGACTTGACATGTCCGTGCAAAATGGCGCGAAGAACTCCTACCACACAGTTTAATAATTATGCACAAAGCTGACAATCTGACTCTCGTGTTGCCAACTACAAATTAATACCAGCCGAAGTATTATGTATAGTAAAAAAAATCTTAAATATACGAAAAATATAATAATAAGGATACAATAGAAAATGTTTTATTTAATATGGAGAAAAGATCGTAAATCCAAATCCTAAGCAAGCTAATCGAGGTGCTAAAACGATTTAAAAGGCGGTTAATAGATGTCAAAATTGCTTATCGCTTATTGAGTCTGAACCACAGAGCAGCACATGTCAGAAAATGCATTACCACAGTAACTGATAATACTAACGCCATATTACTGCCCACGTCGATGTACTCCATGTCCATCTCCGTCAAAAACTTCTTCGGAACCCGGTAGTGACAGTATTCTGAAGAAAAAAAAAATCTAGCTGTTTTAACACATAATATAGACCCCATCGTTTGGTCGTAATTTTACTATATAATTTTATTTGTATAGTTTATTTAAATATTAATGTAGGTTGTAAGAACACTCTTCTTAAAACCCTAAAAAGAACCCCGGCATGTACCAATAAGAACTACACTTTTCTTACGTACATTTGTCATAGATTGACAACACCACTGAAGTGTGCCTCGTAGAGCACGTTACGCAGTCGTACCTGGTTCCACTAATACCAACTTGTGGAATCGTTAATAAATTGACATTAAAAATTGGCATCAGACGATCGTCAACCCGCCTGGCCAGCGTGGCGAGTCTCCAACAGGTAGATTGTTGCAACCCACAACTGTTTACCACTATGGAGAGAAAACATCACAATACATGATTCCTAAAATCTGGAATGAGCTGCACTGGTTGGCAGAGAAATCTGCAGCCCTACTCTGTTACTTAGTCGCAAACGTTATTAGTGGATTTCGTTTTTTTTCGTCAAAAGAGTGAGAGAGAGTGACTGTGGGATAAAGATGAGTGATCTAGTGGTGAACTGCCTGCTTTATGCAGATGATGCTGTTCTTATGGCATCGTCCGAACAACAACTGCAATCACTAGTCACAAGAATGAAGGAGGGATGTGCAGAAAAAGGACTCCGTTTGAATGCGAGAAAAACTAAGGTACTAGTGTTTGAAAGAAGAAGGACGACAACCGTGACGATAAAGATTGATGATGAAACTCTAGAACAAGTAAATGAAATTATATATCTGGGCAGTGTTTTCACTGCGGATGGGAAGTACGATTGGGACGTTGAAAGAAGAGTGAACGCGGGAAATAGTGTTAACGGTGCCCTGGGGTCACTGATCGGCTATGCTATGTCAGTGACAAAGCTCGGCTCGCCATACATAATGCCATGTTGGTACCAACACTGATGTATGGAAGCGAGTCGTGGATACGTCAGAATACGCATGACAGTAGCGTTAATGCAGTAGAAATGAGGTCGCTGCGCCGGATATGCAGCGTCACATTGGCGGACGTCGAAATACGGAAAAGGGTTGGTATAAAAAAAGCATAGGGACAAAAATAAGGAAAGGCATGCTACGATGGTTCGGGCATGTTGAAAGAATGAGCAAAGAAAGATTGACGAACCAGATATATAATGCGAAAGTTGTGGGTGAAAGAGGCCCTGGCAGACCGAGACTCACATATCACGATCAAATAAATAAAACACTGACTGAAGGTGCATTAAAAAGCCTTCGTAACAAAAGGGCATGTATGAAGAGATTGATGAACGTCGATGAAGCGAAAGAGGTATGTCGTGATCGTGTCAAGTGGCGCTCAATTGTCTCTGCCTACCCCGCAAGGGATCTGGCGTGAAGATGTGTATGTATGTATGTTTTTTTTGTCAGATATTGCGTCATAATTACAAAATATAATTAAATTGTCAACTCTATAAGCGCTCGACCTTGACAGCGGCCGTGCAAATATCAACTTTAATAGCGTGATATATATATAGTTAACGGCTTCCATTACATAACGTTTGCGCTTAAGTAACAGAGGGCTGCTGGGTTAACTAAGCCAGTTGTTAAAAAATACCTAAGAAATTTCATTGACCTGTAATATAATCTAATAAATGTTCCTAAGCTCAAAACTCGAGAACGGGTCGACCGATTCGGCAATTTTTTTCGAAGTTCCTTAAGGAGCTAGAAATGTTCAATATATATATATATTTCTTGGTTCAATATATATATATATATATATATATTGAACCAAGAAACCTTAACCGTTTGGCGAGATACGAGTAGGTACTCGTACATCTATTTCTTGTATAAGATAATAAATTGTAAGATTAGCTCGACGTATTTATTCAGTAAAATAAACTTGAATTGTAGTAGGAAAAGGAATAGATCCAAACTGTTATTTGCTATCAGATTTGCTGGAACAAAATACTTGAAAAACTCCTTTGTGCTAAGATCATGCCTAAATTACAATGAAAATTTCAGTGATATTAATTTGTTCAGTGTTAGTGTTGCTAGGTTAAAAAAAGAAATTAATATAAAATTATCTAAATGAATCATAATTGGAATGCTTGGAAACTTTTAATTTATTTCTTTTTGATTACTATTTTTTTTTTTCATTTTCCATTATTTTACTATATATATGTATATTATTTAGTTGTATTTGTTATATAGGTATTGTTTTTAAGCTTATCCCTATTATTATTATTTGTTTTTGCAAAATCTATGTTTAATATTTAAGTGGAAACTTTGCTGGATTGTGTAACTTTTAGAATTGTTGTAATTATGATTTAAGATCCGTATGTTTCCTGAATAAATAAAAATAAAATAAATAAATAAAAATGTAAAAAAATAATATTTTTTTAAATTTAGTACTATCTGTAATCATGACATATAAATAATTATGATTATATCAAACCTTTTTCACAAGGCATCTTGGTCCTATTGAATCCGTAGACAGAATGTACGGCGACATGGAAGCCGGCCCTGAAGTATGAAATCTGATGGAGCCAGCGGAATCCGGCCGGAGTGTCGGAGAAACTGATGCAGAACCCAAACACAGAGAATAGTACAGCTACCACTGGGCCCAAGAATACTGCTATCTGAAAATTTCATAACATTTCATACAATTCAATCCTTCGCAAACCATGTCACTATCTTAGCGATTTCGGTCGGTAAGTCATAAAAAAAGTTGCCACTGTAAAATCTAAAAGCTGATTTGGTCAATATCATTTTCAGATTAGTTCCAAAGACGGTATTTAATATGATATGAGAACTTATGGCATTAAAGACTCACAGCCAGTTTCTCGAATGTATTTTTGATACTTAATTATTACTTAAGTAAAATATAATAGGTTTTGCAAGAAATGCGTTTCACAAACATATCTTAGGAAATGCTTAAGAAATAATTAAGAAAGAAACTATCATTTACACAAATGTATGAGAAGTTGTGAATTTTTTTTTTTTTTGGTTCTTTTCTTCCGATCGATGATGAATGAGACGATAGGGAAGGCAAAGGGTCTAGCCCATACAGCCAAGTCTGACGTAATATATCTTTCTTATTCATGAGCCAATCAAATTCCATTAGCTACCAAATTTGATAGCTCAAACACGTCGGGTAAAATATGAGAGTTGACAGCGCGGGAAAACCGAAATAATAAACTGCAACTTGTGCCCCATATTTAAAGTCCAATTAATCGTTTTCCATAATTATTCACATTGTAGCACATTATTAAACAAAACAACACCACTTTTGACCAATAATATCCACAGTAAATTAATTTACAAACAAAAACTTGCACTTGACAATGTGAATTCAGGAAGGATTCAGTTACCGGCCCTAAATTGGCTAATTCTTACCTTAGTGGGTGTGGTAGACCCAATAAAATAGCCCCAAGCTTGGGCGCAGAGTGACGTGGCCACCATTGTGGCCAAGAACAATGTGGCCCGCGTCGGTTCCAACGGGTTATCCGTTAACCAGTATGACAACACTACGTACGACACGCACGATAACATCTGAAATTTTAATTAATATTTTTTTTAGGAATGGTGGCTCGGTTGTAAGAACGCTTAAAATCTACAAAAGGTCTGTTCGAACCCCGGCATATACAAATGAGAAATACAGTATTAAGTACATTTGTCATAGATTTGCAACACCTCCGTTCCCGTGACTCGGAAAGCATGATAAGACCTCGGTCCCAGTTCCACTAATACCAACTTTTTAAATTGGTAATAAATTTATTAGAATTTGAACTTTTTTAAAAATATTTTATTCTAGTACGACATGTGACCTTGCGCCCACCTGATGGTAATGACACGCGAAGTTCATGAATGTTAGCAACTGGAAACAACAGTTTCAAGAGTTCCAGATTCTAGTTGCTAACATTTATGGATCTCGCACGCCACTTACCATCAGGTGGGCGCAGGATCACAGGTCGTACTAGAGTATTAAAAAAAATGATAGTTTAAATGTATATAGTTATAATACTATAAACATTTAAACTATAATTTTTTTTATGTAATAATATATAGTTTAAGTGTGTTTAAGTTTGTTTAGTTATAGTTTATTAGCAATAATCTACTTCTTTAATTGATATGTTCTGGAACATCAACAACAGTGAAGGTCCTAGCCCTTTCAGCACGGCAAAAAATATTTTGGATATTGAAGGGTCCTTCAAACTTTAAGATCCTTAAGGTCTAAAATATCTCATATAAATAGTAAAAAAATCCTCCCTTAGGGAATTCCACAAAACCCCCTTCGCATATTTGTGTGTTGTCGTTTTCTAATGTGCTAGCACTCTATTGTGCGTTGGGTAATAGTGGAAATAAAAACCACTTTTGTAAGTTTTTTGTATTTTGTAATAACGCACGCTTGGCATAGTCCGTGCTGAAAGGGTTAAGACGCTAGGCTGTAATGAATGAAAAAAATATATACCTGAAATGGTAATTCGACTGCTAAAATAGAGACTATGTAGGGTCCCAAATTATACCACCGATTAAAGTGTTCTCCTCGTAAAATCTCCATTTCTAATGGAACTGAAAAGAAACAAAAATAATATAAGTTTAACCACCATCATCAGCTTTTGTCCGTCCACTGATGGATGTAGGCCTCTCTTAAGACTAGCTATTTTACATGATCTTCGTGACTGCCTCCGTGGTCTAGCGGTTAAGTCCGTGGATTTAGACTCGGAGGTACCTGGTGCAATTCAATATTAATGTAAATAAATACATTTAATTAATATTTAATTTATTTGTGATATTTCTCGAGTTTGGTACGCTGGAGACATCGACGAGCTTGCCACTTGTCATGATTGACCTATAGTAAATTTGGCTAAATGTGAATCCGCTTATTTATAAGCGTGGTTTCTGACCACCCCGAAAGGGAAACGGTCGTGATGATACTTTACTATCTTCCGCCACTCCCATCCAGCCCCCAACTTAACAAACTCGGGAAATATCACAAATAAATTAAATAATAATTTTATTTATTTATTTAAATTAAAATAATTATCGTGACCCTCCGTGGTCTACCGTGGATTTAACTCGGATGTAAAGGGTTCGATTCCTGGTCGGAACACAATAATATTTAGTTTGGTACGCTGGAGACATCGATGAGCTTGCCACTTGTCATTGGCCTATAGTAAAGTTGGCTAAATGTGAATCCCCTTATTTTATAAGCGTGATTTCTGACCTGAGAAAAACGGTCGTGATGATACTTTACTTTTTATATTAAAATAATTATTGTGACCCGAGCAGGAATCGACCCGGTACCTCCGAGTCTAAAACCACGGAGGCTGTTTACTAAAGTTAATAAGTATTTTATGGAGCCAAAATAAGACCTCCACATAAAATGTGAAATGTTACTTTTTGTCAGTATTGTGTAGTTTTTATTTATTGTATCGAATCGAATTTATTACATTGTGTAGTTTTTATTTATTGTATCGAATCGAATTTATTACATTGTGTAGTTTTTATTTATTGTATCGAATCGAATTTATTACATTGTGTAGTTTTATTAGTATGTATTTATTATGTAGTTTGTAGGTATATGTATGTTTATTATACTTATATAGGTATATTACGTAGGTCTATATTATTTCTTAGAATTAAGATAGTAAATTTTTCAATCATTTTTATTTTTTATATTTTGTGCACCTACTCCTGTCACTTAAAACTCTCTTATTGCCCTTAAGGTTAACAGGCAGAGAATGTCTAAAGACATTATGTTAGCCCTTTGTAATTATGTGCAATAAAGTTTTTAATAAAAAAAAAAGTGCAATTAAGTATTTCAATAATAATAATAATTTAGAAGGTATACTCACAAGATAATGTAACAGACATCTTCCCAGTGTAGACAACCAGTAACATAGATCCGTATAGGTACACGTAGTTACCCAATACTGTATCGGCATCACTCCCCACTCCACTGTATAGGTAGCCAAACATCAAAGCTATGATCACGTGGGCTGCGACTCGATACATAAAAAGTGACTGAAATAGACATAATATTTATGTTTATTTTACTTTTATTTATACTAATAACTGCTTCCGTGGTTTAGCGGTTAAGTCCGTTGATTTAGACCTAGAGGTACCGGGTTCGATTTCTGGTCGGGACACTTTATTTTTTATCTTTATTGCACCAAAACTTAAAATTATTAACTTATTATTATTTTTATTTATTATTAAATATACACAAATAAACATACATAAACATATTGCGTGCCAAATATTCAATGTGTACTGGATGGAGTGTGCTCCTGCTTATCAAGAAACAAGTTATATAGTTACTAATTGTTAAAAAAAATATATATTATTTAATTTATTTGTGAATAAACTAAACTATAAATAAAAAATGTCCCATCTGAGATAGTTCCAAGGAGACTGGCAAAATTTCCCCTCTGTATAAGCGAGGCTAATACGTTGGCAGAAATAATTGCCAGCCTTCCTGTCTCCAGACCTTTCTGTCAGCCGCTTTGGCAACTCTTTGGCCAAGCGCCTCGCAGACTGTCCCCATGGGCCCATCGTCTCGACCCCAAACAGCACAAATTCGTAACCGGCACCAAGGTTGGCATATTTGCGCAATTTGAGGTGAGGATGTGAGATGGAGCTAATGTGTCTACACACGTCGCATCCCACACCAAAGACCTGCCAAGTTTCCACGGGCAAACAGTCATTCCGTCGGGTCTCTTGCCATCGCTCCGCACAATCCCAGATGGCTCTAAGATTTATTTGTGATATTTCCCGAGTTTGGTACGCTAGAGACATTCGGGAGCCTAGTATGTACGAGTATGTATTATTTTGTGTTAATAAATCGTATGTATATATTTATTTAAGTATTAGTATGTAATGATTATTATGTAATGTATGTGTAATAATGCACCCCGCAATCTTGTACCACACTCCCAAACGTTAGCTGTTATAAAA
Source organism: Tinea semifulvella (assembly GCA_910589645.1). Taxonomy (NCBI): domain Eukaryota; kingdom Metazoa; phylum Arthropoda; class Insecta; order Lepidoptera; family Tineidae; genus Tinea; species Tinea semifulvella. The sequence continues at coordinate 6,865,024 of OU342595.1, read as the reverse complement.
TGCGGCATTAAGTTCGTCCATTTTTTATTACATTAATTTTAAATATTTTGTGCAATAAAGAGTATATAAATAAATAAATTATATGTATTTGATACTAAAAAAAAAAGAAAAAACCTTGGAATTTTTTGGTAAAAATACTGGTGAACAAAGGTTTAAAAATATTTAGGTACATTACTCACACTGCAAAAATAAGTAATAAAAAAACCATTATAATGATTGTTAAGGTTGAAAGAACTCATTATTATTTAGGCGTAAATTTCCGTTAATTTTGTATTCGGTAGTGTGTAACGGGCTGTAATTTTTGACTTAGACATATGACTTGGGCTTTGAATGCAACCCAATCGGTCCAAACGTGACTTGCAAAAAGTTTCAAAGTATAAAAAAACGTTTTTTTATTATTGCATCTACATATTTCGAAAAAGTTGCAAATCAAATCAAATTGACGTTGCTATGCCCCACACAGCTTTAGAGACAATTATGTGCTGGATAGCCGAATAAAACAAATTTATTTATTATTAGAGTAGCGGTGTTGGTTCGGTTGAAAGAACGCTTACCTAAAAAAAGCGCGGTTTGAACTCCGGCATGTACCAATGAAAAATACACTCGGAAATCATGTTAAGCCGTCGGTCACTATTTTTAAGCTATTGCATAGCTTTTATCGCGGGCTTTGAGCGCGGCGACCGATTTAAGAAATTCCGTAACAAAAATAAACCTAACACCCCCCCCTCCGACCGGCACAGCGGTGCGGCGTTGAAAGCCGTGCATCGTCTAACGTCGTTTCAGTTCGGCAGACTTCGGCACGGTGTTTGTGTGCGTGCGACTAGACGTATGCGTGTAGACTAGCTGCTAACTGCTCATAACTGATTCTATCTCTTTTAGACACAATGCTAGGTGAGACAGCGTGCTTTTTGGCCGCGTCCACGAGTGAGTTCGAGCCCGCGACTGGTTGAATTTTAACGTGTATGTAAAAACTTGAATTATTTTTATTTATTTAAATCTTTATTGCACAAAGTACAAAGGCGGACTTAATGCCGCTAGGCATTCTATGACAGTCAAACTTTCGGGACAACAAGAGCAATTAAACAATGAAAGGTAGGTGCAATTACAGGCTTAATTAGACAATATAATGACATTTATAAATTAATACATACTTAGATACCTAAATAAATAATATTTACATATCTACATACTAATACTAAATTTATTTTTTATTTTGTGCCGTTTGCCGTAGAGACGTTGGGCCCTTGGTCTGAGGACGCTAAATCGTTAATACGCGACATAAGCGTTGCCATCCGAGCGTCAACAGGTGATCCTTTGAGTAGGGAATATCTTATTCAAAGGATCAGTGTTGCCATCCAACGAGGCAACGTCGCCGGAGTCCTCGGAACATTGGGTTCATCTTCTCCTGGATTCGATGACATGTAGATTATAATCAAGATATTTGTAACTATTTAGTTTTTATATTAATTAGGTTTATCTTTTAGTTTATTTAATTTAAGGTTTTGTTTAGTTTATTTTTAACTTTATTGTTTAGGTAGCTTTAATTTATATTTATTGTTTGTATTTGTGTATCTTCAAATAAAATTTTTACATACTAAATGCAAATACATACATATAAAATAAAATGTAATACTATCTATAACCATATCAAATACAAGTATAATTAATAGTAATAAACTAAGAAATAAACTAAGTTTATTGTGAATATACAAGTTTTTTTAAGATAGCCCTGCTCGGGGCCTACCGGATTTTTATAGGCAACTGATTCCAGAGGTTTACGACTGCAACTGCAAAGGACAAAAGAAGAATAGTGAGTGGGAATTGACAGAGTAGAATTAGAGGAAGAACGGAGAGTTTTGTCATGGGTAGCGCCAAGATAAGTGAATTAATTAAGAAAAAAAAAATACTGCATAAATAAAATAAATAAATAATTATAATTGCATAAGTTGATAAAAAATGGTATGCAATAGCTTTACCGCGACAGTCACCGAGTGCCACACGTATTTTTTTTTATTTATTTGTTTAGCCCCGAGTAAAGTTGTCCACATTAGGGATAATCACAAGAGTTAGATCCGAGCAAAAGAAAGCTCTGCCGAGGCGGGAAAGTATCCACTGTTCGTGCCAATAAACCCAGTAAAGTATATCCACACATTACGGGATCAGGCTCGAATTGCCGTCATGTCCAGTTAAGCAGGCATAGTGTTATGGACTGATGTCAGTCATGAGTGTCTGATTCTAGTTACTAACATTCATGGATCTCGCTCCCTACTTCTTACCATTAGGGTGGTATGTCGTGCTAAAATTTTAAAAAAAAATGTGTTCGTTGACTGTACAAATGTTTTTGTTGTCTAAATATTAATGTACTTATAATGGTTTGGTTTTACAGGGAAAGACGTCATGTGCTTTAGATGAAAAAACAATGATAAAAAACAAGAAGTGCGGAACCTTTATAAATTATTTACTTCCATAAATTATTCATAAAACGTAGGATCGTAAAATAAAAATGTTGTTAATAAATATTTTCACGACCGTATCCCTTTCGGGGTGGTCAGAAACCGTACATTTAGCCGACTTTACTATGAGAAGCGGCCAGCGTATCAAACTCGAGAAATATCACAAATAGTTTTTGTGTCACACCAGGAATCGAACCCGATACTTACGCAGTAAATACCTGCACGACGCTGTTTTTCAACCTATTCCAGTTCTCACATAGTAATATATATTTTTTTTAATTACAGGGTAGACACTTATAAATTAAAAGATAGGTATACATGCATGGCAGAGTAGATAGATGAATGAGGCTCGTTACGTCGTCAGGAATATCAATATTGTTGCAGGCCCTTTAATTATGTATTTTCTAGGGCTAATAATTAAAATTAAATAAAATACAAGTTAAATAAAAAAAACTAATAATCGTATGAAAATAACATTAACAAAACAATTATATTATATACAGATATTTTACTGCAAGGCAGAGACATTAAATATGTGTGGGAGTTCTCAGCGAAAAAAACTGCTTGTTTGGTAATTGATCCATAACGGTCAGTCATATTTAATGTCAAAGGTTAATAGTAGGTCTATTCCGTATGGTACCCCCACTACTAGTAATATTAAATTTTGCAAAATACAATCATTCAATTAGACTTGTGAACCTTAAACCTACACTGGATAAATACAATATTATAGATAACTTTAATCTAATCAACTATTATATCACTAATCTGCTACCGACAACAAACCTAAAATTCATTAAATGTACCAGTCAAACTAATAATGTAATACCATGTAATCAGGTTTTTTGTCAGGGGCAGAAACATTTACAAATAACATAATTATAACTCACAGTAATGTACAAAGCATACGAAACAAAATTGAAGATCTAGAATTGTTAACTTATAAACACAACTGTGATGTACTCTGTTTAACTGAAACTTGGATTAAAGCTGCAAACATTAGCCATATAAACATAAGTAACTTTATGCTAGGGTCCTATTACTGTAGAGCTAACCATAATCATGGCGGTGTTGCCATATTTGTTAAAAATAACATAAAATTTAGAGTTCGCAATGATATTAATAAACATTCTCAAGAGTTACATTGTGAAGTAACTGCTATTGAAATAAAAAAATCAAAGTTAGTTATTGTATGTGTTTATCGCGCTAATTATGATATCAAAGTATTCTTGGACACTATGTCACAGGTATTAGCATCAGCGACTAACGATAACAAAAAAGTTATCATAGCTGGAGATTTTAACTTAGATCGTATCAAAAATAACAATAATGAACGTGACTTTCGAAATGTACTGTATAATTTTAATGCACGTTATTTGTTAAAAAAAACAACCAGAATATGTAACAATACAGCTACTTGTATTGACAACTTTATTGTCAACTTTAAGGATAAAGGCTTAAAAGCAGATGTGCTTAATTATAACATAGCAGATCACAAGGTTATACAACTGGAATTAAATTATACAAATACGAGTAGACAGGTCATAAAAGATGTTGTCAATAAAAACTTTAAATTTAAGGGAAGAATTCTAACAAAATCAAATATATCATATTTCCATTACCTAGTATGTACTGACAAAAACTTTATAAACGATGTTATGACTATTCAGGACGCTAATGACAAAGCAAATTTTTTTTTATCAGGTCTGAAACATTACTATAATATTGCTTTTCCAAAAAAAAGTATACAATATACCAATAAAAGCAACTGGATAAATATGGAAATATTACAACAAAAAGAAGCCATTAAAGATATAGAAGTAATGCAAGAAATACAACCAACAGATGAAAGTAAAATAAAAATACGTAAATTAAAAAAACAATTAAGAAAACAAATGTTAATCGCAAAGAAAAATCACTACTCTAAAATAATCAATAAATCTACAAATAAAATAAAATCGTCATGGAAAATAATAAATAGTAACGTTAACAATAATAAAATAAAAAATGACATAGACTGTATAATAAGTGATCATGGTGATATTATACATAACCCTAAATTTATCTCTGAACTGTTTAATAATTATTTTTGTGGCGTAGCAACTAAATTAACAGAAAAACTAAATATTAACATGCACTCCAGTCTTAATTATTTATTGCAAATAAAACAACCGCTGGATAAATTTAATTTCTCAAAAATTTCTTTCAATACACTATCCTTAATAATTAAAAGAATTAATAACAAAAAATCTTGTTACATTTATGACATGGATTACAGAATACTAAAATTAATTATGACTAATGATAAATTATGCAATCTTTTATTGGACATTCTAAATAAGTGTATTAAACAGGGAGTTTTCCCCGACAGTTTTAAAATCGGCAAGGTAATACCATTGTTTAAGAAAGGTGAAAAGGACAAACTAAATAATTACAGACCAATATGTATATTACCTGTATTATCAAAGATATTGGAGACTCATATGAAGAATGATATTATTAATTACTTTGAACGACATGAACTATTCTCAAATAAACAGTTTGGTTTTAGGTCAGGAAAAACCACAGCAATGGCTGTAAGAAATGTAGCAGATTTTTTGTTGGGGTCCTTGGATGAGTCACGGAAATGCGCGAGCATATTCTGTGATTTATCCAAGGCTTTCGATTGTTTGCGCCATGACATTCTCATCAGTAAACTACAATACTATGGTTTTGATAACAATAATCTTGATTTAATGAAAACATACCTGAAAAATAGATGTCAAAAGGTGTTAGTGAATGAAGTTCTTTCGGGTGATGCTGTCAATGTCGTTGGTATTCCACAGGGTTCAATTTTAGGTCCAGTATTATTTCTAATCTACATTAACGACCTGCCTAGTAATATACCTGAACCCGCAGTTGTCAGCTTATTTGCTGATGATACTCACGTGGGATTAAATGGTGCCAATGAAGTGGAGTTGAATAGCAATATAATAGATACAACAGCTATTTTAGAAACATGGTTTGAGGCAAATGGCATACTACTTAATATAGAAAAAAATGTAATTGTTAAATATACTACCACAAATAGATATAATTTAAATAATATCGTTAAAAATACATTTCTAGGGTATACTATAGATAATACATTAAGTCATAAAGGTCATATAGAAAAAACCTGTAAAAAACTAGCATCTGCGAATTATGCCTTAAGTAAGCTAAAACATTTGGTTGATTTTGTCACCTTAAAAACAGCCTACTACGCCTTTGTTCATTCGATAATTGCTTACGTTATAACCATATGGGGTAACGCGGCAGATATTCGAAAAGTGTTCATACAACAAAAGAGATCAATTAGAATATTGTTTAATTTAAAAGCCAGAACCACAGTACGAAATTATTTTGTTGATGCCAAGATTATGACAGTCACGTCTCTGTATGTATATAGTTGCTTACAGGAGGTTCATGGGAAAGCTAATGAACTTCCAAAAATATCTAGTTTGACTAATTATAACCTAAGAAACAAGAATGAAATCTATATAAGGCAAACCAGGTTAAGAAAAACGTTTAAACAAGGTTTGCAGTTGAAAATTACATTATACAATAAACTACCTGAGATTATAACTAGACTACAACCAAGTGAATTTAAAACAAAATTGAAAATCTTTTTCCAAAATAATGCTTTTTATAACCTGTCAGAATTTATTGACATGCCTTTGACGGAAAATTCTTTTAAATAGTTGTATAATTTTGTGGTCTTATGCCTTCTACTGTATTGTGTTCCTATGCTCCTTTGTCTACGATGCATGGTGTTAATAGCATTACTGTTATTATTTTAATATTTGTTAACTGACATACCAAAATATAACGATTGTTATATAGGTGAAATATACAAATATACAAAATATACAAATATACATCATCGTCAAACCTTGTGACCCTCGTGGAGAAGGTACCGCATTTGTTTATATAACAAGACGAAACAAGAATCCAAACAGACAATGCTAAGCTCGACACCTGTTACCAATCACGGAGTCGTAATAACCTTTAATGGGTACCCCATGCCCAGTCCGTAGTCCCGGAAAACGAATGCAACCTCTGTAAGAAGGTAAATACCTTAACACAGACTCCCCAGGAGGTGTGTGAGAAGAGCAGTCATCAATCCAAATAGTATAAGAAATGGAGCTAGGAAAATCGTGGCAGAATAAATTATGACTTACGACAGCGCATGGCCGGGTAGTTCGACGTGCACTTTCAAATTGATTTTGTTGTTTTACTGACAATACTCGTACAATGACTGCCTCCGTGGTCTAGCGGTTAAGTCGTGGATTTAGACTCGGAGGTAGCGAGTTCGATTCCTCGTCGGGACACAATAATTTTAAATTTATTTGTGTTATTTCTCGAGTTTGGTACGCTTGAGACATCGACGAGCTTGCCACTTGTCATGATTGGCCTATAGTAAAGTTGGCTAAATGTGAATCCGCTTATAAGCGTGGGTTCTGACCACCCCGAAAGTGAAACGGTCGTGATGATGATACTATTTAAATACTACTTAAAATATGATGAGTTTTCTAAACGCCCCAAGGGATACGGATACGGTCGTGATGATACTTTACTTTTTACTGACAATATGCCGACCTGCACGCAACGAAAGTTAATTTTCACCTCCATATTTTTTTAATTAAATGTATTGACTGTAAATTAGTCAAGAAATACATTACAAATAATTATTAAAAAGAGAAAATTAACATTACCTATTTTAAGTATAATCAAGGAACAAAGTTTACTTACATAATTTCTTGAAGTGGCTAAATAATTTCTATAGAGTAAAATCCAGGTTTGTCGCAACAGTCCCGATTGTCGGTAAACACTCTTCTTATAGTCATTCTGTTGATATTTGGAATAATCTAAATAATTTATTGATTTTATATCCATGTCCATTTCTGAAACGTAAAATAAATAGATCACATTAGGAATATTAAAACACTGCTAAAGATAGACCTTACAGAACATATGTCCTGGAATATATGGAGAATTTCGCCTAAAGTAGCCACGCTGGACAGACGGGTTGGAGAAGAACATAGCTTAAAGCTCTGACAAGCTCCTCACAATGTTAGTAAGTGAATATAATGTATGGTATTATGTATGCATTAGTATTTAGTACACTTATATATTATACTGTTTGTGGCGGCTGATGGTCAGGTAAATGAAAGACTTCTTCAGCTCACCAGTATATTGGCAAAGCCCTAACTGCCTAAACATAGGCTAAGAATTTTTTTGTTAAAAATTGTAATGAGTGGCGCGACCTCGCTCTTCAAGGCCGTAGGCTGCACTGTCAGCTGTCCACCGTCGCGTCGTATCGCTGCCCCGGACCCCGCGCCCCGCGGTTAGTTGTCGCTCTGGCCGCAACACTGTTATATACACTATAATATAAATAATATTATAGTGTATATAACAGTATAATATATAAGTGTATGATTAAGCTGTTAATTTTCTTTCTAACTTTTAATATTCTTTCATTGCACCTATAATAGTTCAAATTTATCCCCAAGGTTTGGCTGTCAGAAAATGTCTGCGAGCATTAAGTCCTTTGTACTTATTTATTTATTTAAAATAATTTATTGCACTAAAAATGTACATAGGCGGCCTTAATGACTAAGCATTTTTTGACAACCAACCTTTGTGAGTGTGGAACGTTATGTATGGGAGCAATTTTATTTTATATTATACACTTACATAATAATATTACATATTATATACATATATCTTATGTATTATACTTATATTTAAATTAAAATGTAATATAGATAGAACTAAATCTATATTACATTTTTATTTTTCTTATTTCTTATGTAATATTTATATTTGTGTGTTAACATTTTAATTTAAATATACTCGTAAGTATATTACATAAGATATATATATATATATATATATAATATGTAATATTATTATGTAAGTGTATAATATACAATAAAATTGCTCCCATACATAACGTTCCACACTCCCAAAGGTTGGTTATCAAAAAATGCTTAGTCATTAAGCTAAGCATTAATGTTGTTGGGCACTCACTCTGCTACTAGTAATACCCACCTTAAGTTTGTCTATAAGTCAAGGCTTACAGATTTGAGATATTTAAAAAGTTAATGTTGTTGGGCACTTACTCTGCTACTAGTAATACCCACCTTAAGTTTGTCTATAAGTCAAGGCTTACAGATTTGAGAATTTAAAAAGTTAATGTTGTTGGGCACTTACTCTGCTACTAGTAATACCCACCTTAAGTTTGTCTATAAGTCAAGGCTTACAGATTTGAGAATTTAAAAAGTTAATGTTGTTGGGCACTTACTCTGCTACTAGTAATACCCACCTTAAGTTTGTCTATAAGTCAAGGCTTACAGATTTGAGATATTTAAAAAGTTAATGTTGTTGGGCACTTACTCTGCTACTAGTAATACCCACCTTAAGTTTGTCTATAAGTCAAGGCTTACAGATTTGAGATATTTAAAAAGTTAATGTTGTTGGGCACTTACTCTGCTACTAGTAATACCCACCTTAAGTTTGTCTATAAGTCAAGGCTTACATATTTGAGATATTTAAAAAGTTTATGTTGTTGGGCACTCACTCTGCTACTAGTAATACCCACCTTAAGTTTGTCTATAAGTCAAGGCTTACAGATTTGAGATATTTAAAAAGTTAATGTTGTTGGGCACTTACTCTGCTACTAGTAATACCCACCTTAAAGTTGTCTATAAGTCAAGGCTTACAGATTTGAGATATTTAAAGAGTTAATGTTGTTGGGCACTCACTCTGCTACTAGTAATACCCACCTTAAGTTTGTCTATAAGTCAAGGCTTACAGATTTGAGATATTTAAAGAGTTAATGTTGTTGGGCACTCACTCTGCTACTAGTTATACCCACCTTAAGTTTGTCTATAAGTCAAGGCTTACAGATTTGAGATATTTAAAGAGTTAATCTTGTTGGGCACTCACTCTGCTACTAGTTATACCCACCTTAAGTTTGTCTATAAGTCAAGGCTTACAGATTTGAGATATTTAAAAAGTTAATGTTGTTGGGCACTCAATCTGCTTCTAGTAATACCCACCTTAAGTTTGTCTCGAAATATAAATACCTGACGGTCAACAACCTGTGACTAAGCAGTACCGCTGAAGAAAGAAACACGGAATAACATCATTAAGGGTGAGCCTATTCCTATATCCTACAATATATATACTGTTTAAATACTTAATTAAACTTACCTAAAGGACAAGGGCTGGCTGAGATCGTAGGAATACGTTCCGAGTCAATGGTCTCATTTAAAGTCTCATCTGGCTTATATAATTCTAAGTCTTTGCTAATTTTAACTAAATCTAATTCGTATTCGCCGCTCGCAACCTCCATCACTGAAATAATAAAATATAAAACATAAGTATGGTATGTTTTCAGGGCACTTTGAATAACGGTCAACGACCTTTGCCAGTACTGCAGGAATTACAAACCTTTTTTGGTTGGGCTACAAGTTATTATAAGACTCGAGAAATGTCGCAAATAAATTAAATATTTTTTTTAGTGCAGTGCTGGCTCGGGTGTAAGAACGCGTTCCTTAAATCCTACAAATGTCGGTTCAAACCCCCCGGTATGTACCAATGAGAAATACACTTTTCTTAAGTACATATGTCTTAGATTTGCAACACCATTGTTCCCGTGCCTCGGAGAGCACTAATAAATTGTCATTGTTGTGGAACAAGTAGATAGATTCTAAATATATTTAAATCTGAGACGTCTTCATGACTTTGATTGTCATGGAGACGTCAATAATTCGATCACCATTTGTAAAAACCTAAAGTTGTATTTTTATCATTATATTTTATTTACCACAGTTTTCTAGTTTACTTTCAGTATTTATTCTACCATAAAGTGGCGACCGTGACAGGACAAAAAAAATTGACATCATATGCTTGCCAAGCCGTCTGGCCAGCGTGGCGAGTGTAGGCCAAATTCTCCAGATATTCCAGAACACATGTTCTGTAAGGTCTATCTTTAGCAGTGTATTATTATTCCCAATGTGATCTATTTATTTTACGTTACAGAAATGGACGTGGATATAAAATCAATAAATTATTTAGATTATTCCAAATACCAACAGAATGACTATAAGAAGAGTGTTTATCGACAATCGGGACTGTTGCGACAAACCTGGATTTTACTCTATATAAATTATTTAGCCACTTCGAGGAATTATGTGTAACATATCTGGAAGGCCCATCTCCAACAGTGGAAGTTTAGGACGCTGTGTTCTAGGGGGTGTAATGATGAATGATTTTGTGTCCTCGACCAGGAATCGCACCCAGCACCTCCGCGTTTAAAATTATTTACCAGACTACGGACGCAGTCAACTTTTATAGTATTTTTTTGTGTAGTTATATTTTTAAAATAAGTGGTTAGGAAGATAAAATAGGATGATGGTGGTAATTTTTCCAGTCTGCTGGGGCGTGGAAGTATCCACTGTTCGTGCCGATAAACCCAGTAAAGTGTATCCACACGTTATCCAAGTCGGCATAACGTTAGAGACTGATGTCAGTCATAAGTGTCTGATTCCAGTTGCTATTCGCAAGGTCAATAGTATAAAAAAATATAAAAAACTTTATTTAGTTGTCTTTTTTCTTTAATAATAAAATATTATTATAAAAAACACAACGCACAATTATTACGCAAATACAATTAAAAATGAATAAATTATCTGACAACAATAGCAACAAACATCCTGTATTGTAATAATTAAATGATATTTTATACATTTCCTAAAAGTGATTAGTTATAATTATGTAAATCAATATTTGCATGCGGCTCGGATAACTACTAGTCACTTTTACAAGGGTTATGCAATTGTTTTTGTTGTCCTATTGCACCCAAAAATTATGTCCCATTGTAGCCCGTATGGCCCATATTACCTAGTAACCCTTAAATAAACATAACTTGTTGGTAAAGTACAATACAGAATCATAAAAAAATATAAATGGTGATCTTGTTTTTTTATACTGAGCACGACATTAAAAAAATTACATAAAAATATACGAGGTAACATTGTATGGTCTTACGTTAGACTAATACACACATCAACACTGTCTAGGGATATTTTGGATATACTCAATTTACTCAAAATTTATAAAAAATAACATACAACATGTATGTATTTTTATAAATCCCATTTTTTTTTTCATTTTTTGAAAAAAAAAACCCATTTATCAGATCCAGAATTAAAAAAAAACTATTTTTTTTTGCGTAAACAAATTTTTATTTAAATAAATAAAAAACGTGAAATAATGGTAAAACTAACAATGAATGTGTTTTTCAAGAATTTGTACGTGCTAGACCTACTGATGAAACCATTTAATGCAGTATTGATTTAAAAATAAAATATATAAATTAGGATAATAAATTCATCGCTTTTACAAGATATTGTTTCTGCAAACATTTAAAAGGTAAGAAACATCCAATATTACTGATCGGCTAAATACATTTTTTGCTGCTTATTATATAACTCATATAAAACAGTGCAATACTTACTAAAATCAGCTGGATTGTGGTAAGGTGGGCATCGTAACCCGGCACTGCTGAGTGCGGGTATGAGATTCGTCCTTGGCCCTCTGTAGAACGTCCGGCCGTTACTAAGGCAATGAACCGTGTCCAACTTATCAAATAACAATGCCGATGGCTGATGGATCGTGGCTACTATTGTCCGACCTCCCCGAGCTAGTACACTGAGTAATGACACTAGTGACGTAGATGCCGACGAATCTAGACCTCTGAAATTAGTTAAATTGAGATAATTTGGTAATAGCTATTTGTTAATAGCGGTGGTGGCTCAGTTTTATAGTGGTTGTGGTATATTAATATACAATATAAATAACGACAGTTATTCTTCATTGTATATTAGTTATCCAATATACAGTTAAACAATGTGTCCTTTTAGTATTTTCGTACGGAGCGGAAACGTGGACACTGACAGTGGGTCTGGCCCACAAGTTTAAGGTCGCTCAGCGAACTATTGAGAGAGCTGATGAATAAAGTACGCAACGTTGACATCCGTCAGAAAAGCAAAGCCGACATAGCCTTCAAAATTAGTAAGTTGAAGTGGCGATGGGCCGGACACGTCTGTCGCAGAATCGATGACCGATCGAGTAGTCGGAGGTTCTGAAGTGGACATATGTCCTGAAAAAGGTCGCTGGTGGGGTATGGATGGCGAGCCTTGGGGCTTACATTCAGTAGTGGAGATGATACTACTTTATTTATTTTCGTTGCCAAATATTTAACTAAGGCCCAGTTGCAGAAAGGACAATTAAAATAATCTCTGATAAATATTTTTATATACGTAGCGTGATTGGTAGTTAGCATGTCACTTTCGTTATTTTGGTCAATGACGTGCCTCATAAGAATACGGTAAACATGTCAAAGGGTAATCAGCCTTTCTGCAACTGGCCGTAATTGTAACAGAAGTACAAAAATTTACCAAGGTCAGATTTACCTATGAGTCCAATGTATGAGACATAATACAAAGTCTTCCATGCGAACCTTTCATAGTCACCTCATGACACCGATCCTTATTCAAATCAAATGATAAGCGCAGTCATTTAATACGTGCGCTGAACTCATTAACCACTATTTACATATTAAAATTGTTAAATGACATCCTCATTAGGAATATATGAATAAGTATCTCATAACATTAGCGGGAAGATACCAGAAAAAAAGCATTCATTTTAATAGACAAGTTTGACTACTTCATCTAAATGTCTATTATACATACTTATAGTTTAAAAAACTGTATCATTAAACCTTAACACGTATTGTTACGTTATAGCATTTTTTTTACTGTAATACGCATAATAGGATACTACAAGAAATAAATTATATATTTTTATTGGTTATGAATATATTAATGTCAATTATTAACAGGAAAAAACACACTTATTACAAATTCTCGTCAGTTTCTTATAACTATCTATTTTCAGGATTTATAGGAGATAAATATATGTAATTTTTATTAAAGAACTACTGAATCACATCACATACTTTTAACTAATATATTACATACCAAATTTTAGACTGGTTAAATACAATAAAATCCAAATTATGAAAAAACTATATGTACTTTAAATACAAGAATTTACATAGCGTACAAAGCAAAAAGTCCCAACATAGCATTTCAAGAATTTAATGCCGAGTCCATCTCGTGTGCAATAAAATAAGTATGTTCTGTGCATGTGACTTAAATACTAGCATCAAGCGCTTTATGGATAGTTTTTATTCAATAAAAATGTGGATAAAACTTACGTTGTTGGTTCATCGAGGAACAGTAGCGATGGGTCTGAAAGCAGCTCCAAAGCCACTGCGAGCCTTCTCTTCTGACCTCCAGACAGGTCTCGGGTCACGGTTTGTGTAGTGCCTGATAAACCCAGGAGTGATAGCACTTCATATACCTGCAATATAAATTATGCAAGATTAGAATTTAGCAGTAAATCTGATTAGGATTTTCTCGATTTATGAACGGATGACCTTAAGACTATCGCAAAGCCTGGCTGAAAAAACTAGCAAAACGGCTAGAGATCATGTGCAGGTGAGTGTTCTGATGAACTCCATAACCTTATCCCTTCTTCTTTATTCCGCAACCGTATTTCGGAATTTCACGCACAGGCCAAAATATTCACTTTCGTACCGTAGTCACTATCCTTACGCTACAATAGAACTGAAGATGCTAGAATGCTCTCCCAGGCAGTGTGTTTCGTCACTCCTATAATCAGGCTATTTCTAGGCTAGTTCCACCAGTTAGTAAAAGTAGCTGTCACAGCAGAAGCTGCTGCCTTATTTCTATTAATTATTTAATAAACTTCCACTGGTTATTAGGAAACAAATGAAGAAATTATTTAAAATACGAGTCAAAAATTTCTAGTAAATGTTTCTACGCGACCAAGGACTAAACTGCGACAAGCTCATACGAGTATAAGAGGCTATTTTGGTTTTGTTTGCTGCTTATCTTCAGCATTGTTATTTACTAAAGATAATAAATATATTTCATGTTCTAATTTGTTTGTGTAAAATATTATGTTAGACATAAGTATAATTTTCAACTAAAATTTTTAATGCCAGAAATGGCGAAATGTGTCGAGCCAAAGCTTACCTACCACCTGTATATACCGTGTTTCATACAAATAAATATTTTTATTTTATTTCAAGCGAAGTGTGATAAAACATCTTTATAGGCCGGCTTAATGGTAATCAAACGTCAGTAGCTAGCTTCAGTTGCTCCCCCATTCATGGACTGAGCGTACTTCTTATCGTCAAGTGGGCGCGATGTCACATGTCGTGATTAGTATAAAATATAAAAAAACAAATATGCAGCAGAAGAGTAATAATGATGTGTAAATTCAGAAAGAAAAGAAAGAATGTCCTTGAACAAAGAAGAAAAATATCAACTGTTATTCCTTGTAAACCTTGTCATTGCCGAAAAGCATTAAATTCGCCCTTGTACATTACTTTTAAATTTCATTCTGCAATAAAGAGTTTGTAAAAAATACTTAAATAAACGATGAGAACGGTGGTGGCTCGATTGTAAGAACGCTTTCCTTAAAATCCTACTAAGGTCGGTTCAAACCCCCCCGGCGTGTACCAATGAGAAATACACTCTTCTTACGTACATTTGTCATGGATTTACAACACCCTGCCTCGGAGAGCACGTTAAGCCGTCCGGTCCCTGTTATGTTATATGTTACGTAATGCCAACTTGTAGAATCTTTAATGATATTTTCATTAAAAGTTGACATCAGATTCTCGCCAACCCGCCTGGCCAGCGTGGCAAGTGTAGGCCAAATTCTCCAGATATATGTTCTGGAAGGCTCATCTCCAACAGTGAAGGTCTAGGACTCTTTGTTCTAGGAGCTGTTATTATGAAATGATGACTTAAATAAAAAGATCATTGCCGTCCCAGCCTAACAACTTAGGTATCTTGGGAAATAATAAATAAATTATATTGTATCTCAGATGAATAATCGAAACAGGTACCTGATATGATATTGTAATGTATTTGAACCATACTCAAATTACACACATAAGTAAAAAAGTTACAAGCATTATGTAACTTTAACTATGATAAAAACCAATGTACTGGAAATAATGGCGTAGAATTATGTAGTCATTATGTAAATTAATTTTAAATTTCGGGAAGTTCATGCAAAAAATATATACGACAAATGAAAAACTAGTTGCATGATATCAGTCAAATCTATAACCACTTTTTGTGTGTGAAACGGCAAAACTATGACGTATTTCAAGAGAAAAATTACGAACACTTTGCGTCAATGGGGTCAAATTATTTTGGTTTTTTGTCGTTTTTGAAAAAAAAAAGAGCAATTAGCATATAATAATTAACACATCATGTACTCGTACCTGAATGTTTTTTTATTTGTTAATTAATAAGCAAAAAAAGGGTCAAATATTATTAAGGCGGGTCACAAAATAAGGACGTAAACAGATTAATTATGGTTAAAAGAAATGTTTTATTATGATTTACTTTGCGGTTGCTTTAATTAAGGCATGGGCACATTTGTCTTGTAATTAATAAAAAACACGGATTCTGGAGATTTACCTTCCAGGATGTGACCTACACTTCAACGCTGCCCAGGCAGGTTGCCGAGAATCTGATGACAGTTGATCAACGATTCCACAAGTTGGTATTAGTGGAAAAGGGTTTCGTCTTAATAAAATATTTCTACAAGAAATGTACTTTAACAAAATTATCGAAAGAAATGTGTATCATACATACCTCCTTCGCTTCACACATTCATCAACCTCTTCATACATGCCCTTTTGTTTTGATGGCTTTTTAATGCACCTTTAGCTATTGTTTTATTTATTTAATCATGATAGGTAAGTCTTGTTCTGCCAGGGCCTCTTTTACCCACAACTTTCGCATTATATGATGACAATTTATTAACAATTCCACAAGTTGGTATCAATGGAAGTAGGACCGACGACGTGCTCAAAGCAAGTTCTAAAGTTAGATGCAATAAAGCTACAGAGCTATAATAGCTTCATCTTTAAAAGGTTTGTGACTGTGGAAAAGAAAAAAAGGAGGCCCAAACGTAATAATCGGGGAATTGCGCCTCCCGAACAGCGCGCTCTAAAAGCTGCGATACCGACACCCTATGTCTATGTATCGCGGCTGTGCAAGGACATGTCATCCCAAGATGTTCTCGGACACATACGGGACCGAGGGGAGATCGACTCTGTCGCTACTATCGACGAGTTACCTTCCCATTGGGATGACACCGGTTTCAAGGCCTTTAGGATTCGTGTGCGGTCAGAGCACCTCAAAATATTCCTGAAGAAGGAATTCTGGCCGCTCGGTGTTGTGTACCGCAAATACATTCGTGGATTTGCTTCACGCAGCACCAACGATGTTCCTGGATACTCCCTCTGCACCACCCCCAGCAGGGACGCCGGCACCGTCCACTGAAGCTTCTAGTACTCCTCAGAAGGTGGTCACAGTACCTGATGGGTACTTCTATGACCACAAGAAGATGAAGATAGGAATTAATTAATTTTTATGTTATTTTTATATGTATTTTAGTTGTAAGGTATTTATCTATGGGCCATCTGTTGCCTGATAATAAACAAATTATTATATTATTATTATTAAAACATAGTTTACTCCTAGAAGCTCAACCGCCTTAATTTGCATCGCGCCGATCCGGTGTGCCTGAGCTGCGGTTACAGACATAACCTTGGAACTTTATTACGACAACCTACCACAACATGGTTTCGCCATTTGATGCAACCAGTCTTCCGGTGGCAGATGGCTTCACAGCGTCACGGCTTTACGACTAGAGATATGTGGGTTCTAAAATACTTATATACTTACGCGCCAATTAGGTATCTACCTCGATTAAGTTTTAAATGAAATAAATAAACTCTTCAATGTATCGCTCACTGCTCGACCAGAGACATTGCGACTAAAATCATCTCTTTCGCTCGCACAATCTAATATTTTCAAAGATTTTTTAAGTCTGAGTGTAGTTTTAATAAATGCAGTCTACAAACTTTCTACGGAATTAAATTAAGCACATTTTGGAGATATATCAAATCAAATCATTTATTTCCTTTGGTTGTCCCAAACAACACTTGGATATTGTCAATACATTTTTTCACCATAGTTTATTATCATGTAGAATATAAAATAACCAGCAGCTACTATCATATCAGCTATACCATCATCTTCGACTAAAACACTGTTGCCATAAACAAGTTTTTGCTTAAAGTTTTAGTTAAAATTAATTCGTGGCTGTAAAAAGGCCGTGTCAGCTTATAGACTAAAATAAATTACACATGTCAGGTTAATAAATTAATTCGTAGCTCTAAAGAGGCTGTGTCAGCTTACAATCTAAATATACATAAAAATTGTATTAAACTACAATATTTATGTCAATAAATGAAAATTCGTGGCTGTAAGGGGGCCGTGTCAGCTTACGATCGAAATAATAATAATTATTATAATTGGTATGTCAATTCATTCAACATAACGTATATATATAATCATATAATATACATATAATCTTAACGGTCAAGTTAATTGTCCTGCTTTACTGGAAAAGATCAAATTCGCAACCCCTGTCAGAATATCTAGGTACAAACCACTTTTGTTGTCCAGAATTCAAGTTAGACAAAATTCATATTTTAATAGAGCATGTAGGTCATTCAATGAGCTGTTACTCAAGTGCGATATCGACATATTTTATACAAATGTAAGGACGGTGAGACATGTGCTTAACAACTTATTCTTTAATTTATAATAATTATTCTTGTATATTGTATCGTATCTTCAGTCTATTCTGTCATGTATGTATTGTTTATAACTAACTGTAAGTCTTTTTTGGGACTTGGTGTTCGTTTTTATAACACACTCCCAAAGGAACTAACTAGCTTGTGTTTAGATAAACTAAAAATTCATGTCAAACGTCGACTTATAGGCAAGGTCTATTATAAGATAAATGATTTTATTAGTGACAAAAATGCCTGGTAGATGTGCAAATGTATATTATTAATATATTTTGGACACCTTTTACTGTTGGTGTATGTTTATATTTAGGTCAATTCAATTGTATTGTAATAAATTTAATATAATTTATTTAAATAATTATAACAATGTAATGTGACAATACAAAAGAGCCCGAGAAGGCCAAATTGTAATAAATGATTTGACTTTGACTTTGACTTATGCTGTTAATATGTATGTGTATGTAAGTGCTGTATTATCTTAGGTTAAAATATTACTTGTTTTTATATATTGTTACTATTGGTGAGAACTTTTTAATGACACTTTTTTTCTAATTCTTTTTTAACGTATTATTTTATTGTATTGTCGATAGTTCTCCATAGAATAATTAAATAAAAATAATTTCGTTTATACTTTCATTCAATTACAACTGCTTTTAAGAACTGTCAAAACATTGGTTGACCGCCTCCGTGGTCTAGTGGTAACAAACGTTGCCGTGAACTCGGGAGGCCGTGGGTTCGATTCCCACCGGGGGCAAGTTGTACATTGTATAATTTGTCTCGGTCTGGGTGTTTATATGTATGTATAATATGTATATATTTACAAAAAAAAGTATAATATGTAGTTTATCAACCATTTAGTTTCCGTAACACAAGCCTCGTAGCTTACCACGGAAACTAGATGGCGCTGTGTGACCTGTCTGGAAATATTTATTTTTTAATATATATATATTGGTTTGACGGAGTTTCTTTGAGAGTTTCCGAAACTACCTAAACTGTTATTCATACTTAATTTATTTCCTCACAACTTACTTTCTCAATTAATATGCTAGCTTGCTTTCATAGTTCCCTATACGTGAAAACATATTAATGGTCTGTAGATACATACATACATATCTTCACGCCAAATCCCTTGCGGGATAGGCTGAGACAATTGAGCGCCACTTGTCACGATCACGACATACCTCTTTCGCTTCTTCGACATTCATCAACCTTTTATTTATTTAAATCTTCATTGCACAAAGTACAAAGGCGGACTTAATGCCGCTAGGCATTCTATGACAGTCAAACCTTCGGGACAACAAGAGCAATTAAACAATGAAAGGTAGGTGAAATTACAGGCTTAATTAGACAATATAATTACATATATAAATTAATACATACTTAGATACCTAAATAAATAATATCTACATATCTACATACTAATACTACATGCAAATACATATATATAAACTACACATATAAACAATAATAATATACATACATATAAAATAAAATGTAATACTATCTATAACCATATCAAATACAAGTATAATTATCAGCAACGCCAGAAATAACCTAAGTTTATCATGACTTCATGTAGTAGTTTCATACATGCCCGTTTGTTTCGATGGCTTTTTAATGCACCTTCAGCTATTGTTTTATTTATTTGATCGTGATAGGTAAATCTAGGTCTGCCAGGGCTGTAGCTTGACGATCGGAGTTTATGGCGCGGGGATTCCGAGCGGAAACTTGAGCGCTGTTTATGTCTACGCAAATACAAGATGGACTTGTTACTGCCTGTTTATAATGCAATTGATTTTATTGTTTAACCAAATAAAATTTTAGTATCGCTGCAACGAGTGTCGTGTAGAGAGTAGTGTACGAGTACATACAACTAGTCATCTTAGACGGGAATTTGTAACGAGGTGTTGGCCTCCTAACAAAAGTAGCATTCGCTACAAGTAACTACGGGCAGGGCGTGTGAACCTTTATTATAGGTTAAATTTAATACGAGCGGGCGCTGCGTAGGCCGCGGAATGTCAATGTGATCAGGCTATCAAATCGCGCGCCATGCGCCATGGAACCTCGGGAGGTCTGACGTGCAGGGGGGCAGTCTTTTACCCACGACTTTCGCATTATATATCTGGTTCGTCAATCTCTCTTCACTCATCCTTTCAACATGCTCGAACCATCGGAGCATGCCTTTCCTTATGGTCTATAGATATATGCTTGATTTTGTAATTAGTTATTAAGTACTGTTCGTTTTACAATAAAACAAAATAAATAAAGAATCCGTATTATTCTAATGCTACAGTGATAAAGATATGACTTTCTGTTGCTATTTTTTAGTCTACAGCAATAGTTTTCCTTAATAAATAAATAAATATATATACTTGTAGTAGATAGTGCTCTCGTCCCGAATCAAGCTCAGAGCGCTTAGAATGAATATGATACTAACAGTCGTTCCGAATCAAATATCACGATTTGAATGCTCAGAGCGTGATATCAATTCGGAATCACATTTTCATTCATAACATGATAGTTTTTTTTAAATGTATGGAAGATAAATTGCGGATTCCACAACTTTGAGTGTGAATACTAACAAACATACATCTCTCGGTTTATTAACTTTTATATGCGTAAAGTTTAATATTATTAACTTATTTTGGTATTTTAAAATAACTTACTTTTTTCACTTCCTATTTAAATATTAATTATAGATTTATTTAAGAAGTAAAATATGTAGAAACAGTATAAACGAATTACAATATTAAATAATTGAAAGGAAACCTAATATTAAATCAACTTGAAAATGGCGTGGGACATAATGACAAACAACTGACAGCGCTCAGAGCGATCTACTTTGATATCGTGAGCAATCTAAGCGCGGGAAATGATGTCATTTGTGACGTCACATAGCTTTGGCAAAACAGTTTAAGCACGTCTCGGAACACCTTTAAGCGTGCTTAGATTACTATTATCGTGTCTCGGAACGACGAAGTGTGTATTTATCAGTGACATAAACTGATAAAATTTTGATATAAAGATTGGAAATATTCACATAATTTATTAGTCTTAGACTAAGCCTCTTTACAACCGCAATATAACTATTATTAATTTAATTAAATTGACAAATTTATTAATTTATTAGGTGTTTTCAACTTATTGACAAGGCACCTTAACATCTACAACAATAATTAGTACTTACTATTTTGTTAATTGACATATTTATCATTTATTTATTAGGTAATTTTAAGTTCTGTTCTTTGCCTTTGCATAACGCTCTCCAGACAGGACATTAATGTCTATAGTGTGAAAAAATTTTTTTTTTATAAATTACGAGCAGGTACGACTTAACCGAATTCCGGTAGGTAATTTTGCTCTATCTAAAATTATCTATATGAAAGGAAAAATATGTCCAAAATGCCAGTAATATTATTTCTTAGTCTGAGACCTGCGAAATCTTTGAAAATTTTGGTTTGTGCAAGCGAGAGGAATCCAAAGGCTTTCAAATCTCACTAAAAACCACAATAAAAAACTAACTTTTTCTTTTCGTTCTTGTGAAGTAAAATCAGCCAGTTTCAAGGCAGCTGCCATTGACATGGACTCGTGGACAGTGAGATGGGCTCGCAGTTCGTCCTTCTGTCGGATGTATCGGGCTCCGCCACGACCGCCGGATTGAGAGGCGCACGCGCACACACCGTTCACGGATACCTCGCCGCTAGCTCCACGAGTACTGGAAATAAAATAAATTTAATTAGATTCAACTGCTTCCGTGGTCTAGGGGTTAAGTCCGTAGATTTATTTATTTAAAAACTTTATGCACTAGGTACACAGGCGGATTTAATACCGCTAGGCATTCTTACTAGTCAACCTTAGGGACAATTTAGAGCATTTGTTAGTGAGGCAGATGCAAATTATAATAGGAGCATTTAGGTCTGTGAAAAAAACAAAATAAATAAAACTTTAATACTAAATCTAATATACAATATACAAAACTATATACTAATCAGTAGATATACACTAAATAGACTACATATTATCATTATTTAGACCTGGAGGTACCGGGTTCGATTCCTGGTCGGGATCATATTTATTAATTTATATAAACAAATTAAATTAATATTTAATTTATTTGTGATATTTCTCGAGTTTGGTACGCTGGAGACATCGACGAGCTTGCCACTTGTCATGATGGCCTATAGTAAAGTTGACTAAAAGTGAAACCGCTTCTTTATAAGCGTGGTTTTTGACCACCCCGAAAGGGTTACGGTCGTGATGATACTTTACTCGTGTTCCGTATATCCCTTTTAGCACGACAAAAAATATTTTGGATATTGAAAGGTTTATTGATAACTTTGAGATATAAAGTATGTCATATACTCGTAAATATTGTTTAGTTTGTGTAATGGTTTATTTAATATATACATATATATATATATATATATTGAATAAGCTATTATGCATACAAATATATGTGTGTATATATATATTCAAATTTAAATTAAAATATATATATGTATATAAAAAAATAGTTTGTAGTCTATTTGTGGTAACTTTTAATTGACCTTTTATGTTTCCATTTTTTTTGTCTTTATGTGTTTATTAGTCGTTAGTTATCCTGTAATAAATAAATAAATAAATAGTGAAAAAAATCCTCCCTTAGCGAATTCCATAAACCCCCTCGCACATTCGCGCATCTTCTAATGTGCTAGCGCACCATCGTGCGTTTGGTAACATGGTGGGAATAAAAACATTTATGTTATTTTCTTTACTTTATTACTACTTTAAATTTAATAGAGATAAGAACAATATTTTTTTACTAAGTAGGTAGATGGATGTACGAACTAGTCGTATTGAGGCCGTTTTAGGGCGGAACAGAATATAAAAAAATATGTATGAAAAAAAGATGTACTCGTAAATCGTGAAATTTCTACATCAGTGATAAAACAATATAAAGATTTACGGTCAATGTGTGGTTTAACAACTACTTTTATGGTATGACGATATGGAGCGTGCAAATTTTATATTAAACAATGAACAATAATTTCAACGTACTCATGTCATACATAAAAGATGTATTGGTTGAATATTAAATTAGGGGATCGATTCTTGTAATAAAGAAGTAATAATCAAATATATGTGACGAGAAAAAGTGAAGCAAGCTGGCTTTAGAGTGAGCAGAGAATGGAACGAGTACCCGATAGACGGAAGAACTAAAGAAGGTTGCTGGTTGGAGTTAGATGACGTCTATATCCAGCAGTGAATCACAAGCTGAAGATGATCATGATAAAAAAAAATATACACATATATTATAAACTAAGAGAAATGTATATTTCATGTAATTCGAACGCCTAATCGTTTTTTAAGAGGTAGGTACATCTACTTCTTAGGGTAGTTTTATAGTAACGCGGACGTTTAAAAGGTTATTAATTGATCGTTGTGGTGCAGTTCTGTATATGTTTTATTTTGTAAATCTGATATAGCTGAGTTTTCCTTGCAGATTCCTTTCTCAATCAGATTAAACATTAACAGGTCACTGGAATCTGCTAAGCTGCTGGTCTTCTGCTAACAGCTTACTTATTGGACCACTTTGCTGCTTAGTCTTCTACCAGCAGGAGTAGAATCATTCAAAATAATTAAATTAATGACGTTTCATAAATGCCTGTAATAGGTTTACGTGAATAAAGATATTTTGACTTTTTTATTTTTATTTATTTAACTTTTGTTTATAATTTTTATTTAAACTCAATAATAAAAACATATACCTACATAAAATCTATTTCTAAATAAAAAAATAAAATAAAAAAGTATCATCACGACCGTTTCCCTTCCGTGACAGTCAGAAACCACGCTTATAAAAAGCGCATTCACATTTAGCCAACTTTACTATAACCTATAGGCCAATCATGATGAGTGGCAAGATCGTCGATGTCTCCATTTCCAAACTCGATAAATATCACAAATAAATTGAATACATTATTGTGTCCTGACCAGGAATCGAACCCGGTACCACCGCGGCTAAATCCACGGACTTAACCCCTAGACCATGGAGGCAATTTTTCAGTATTTAAAAATAAACGGTATCAAAACAGTTAAGAATAACCTGCATGTAATTTATAGGTACATTTTTAAACCAATAAATTGGATAGTGGATCCCGGAAGACAGGCTGTCTGACGGCGAAGTAAAAGCAGCCATGCCCATATCGATTCACTAATATGAGATAATAACCCAAACAGTGACCTGTATATTTATGACCGGGTATTGGTATCAAGCTTTAATTAATACAAAAAAGTGATTATTTTTTTAAATCAAAAAATCGTCTTACAATACGACCACAGTCTGAAGGGCCACGGCTGGCAAGGTGGTCGCATACCCGAATCACCGTGGAGCCTCACAAGGAGACCTCAAGGTGCCTACGGACTAAAATCATATAACCTCACTAGTAAAGTAAAAAGTATCATCACGACCATTCGGGGTGGTCAGAAACCACGCTTATAAAATAAGCGGATTCACATTTAGCCAACTTTACTATAGGCCAATCATGACAAATAAATTAAATGTTAATTAAATGTATTCATTTTCATTAAAAAAAAAATGTTTCCCGACTAGCAATCGAACCTGGTAGCTCCGAGTCTAAATCCACGGACTTAACCGCTAGACCACGGAGGCAGTTTACCTCATAACCTCACTACATACTATTATGTAAAGTTCGCTATAAACTTAACAACTACAGCACTGATTTTCATGCTAGATAGAATTCTCGAGAAAAGTTTTAGTAAATAATATGTTAGGTTTTTGTATGCATTAACGATATTTGTTGGAGGTGTCCGAAAAAAATAAACCGTCTGGGAGCTTTCAACGAAAACGCTGCCTAAACCCTTTGAGAAAATAGCAAAATAATGTATGGTGGAATTGTGTATCTTTTTTATTTATTAAAAACTTTATTGCACAAAGTACAAAGGCGGACTTAATGCCCGTAGACATTTTCTGACAGCCAAACCTTAGGGACAAATTAGAACATTTATAGGTGCAATGAAATAAATATTAATAGTAGGATAAATTCAACATAATTATATATACTTAAAAAAAATAAAAACTTAAAGATCTTATATAGGAATAACCCTTTCAGCACCGAGAATACCAAGCGTGCGTTATTACAAACAATATGTATTGGTCGCTAATTCTGTTTTGCCGCTCCGAAACATCCTCCATAGATCGCGCACTCATATACTAGTGATTATTTTTATTAAATTGTTATTCCGTGTTATTGTCTAGTCCGTAGTCCTAGTCCTTTTTTAAGAATAAAACATACAATAGTGATTACGAGCACATTAGAAAACAACAACGCACGAATACGCGGAGGGGTTAATTTCATAGTTTTTAATACCTTTTTTTATCCAAAATATTTTTTTCGTGCTGAAAGGGCTACAGAAAAGTCCGCGATGGCACATGTCTTTCTCTTAAGTATAACATACTATATTCATTTTAATACTAAAAAAAGGGCAATTATAAAGTGGTAATTGGAAAGCTATTTACACAAATACGGTCTAAATCATTATTATTTTATTTCAATTTGTAGCCTATTGCCTGTCATTACACATAGGTCAATTAAAACCGCCCTATTACGATCGAGGTTTAGTATCATTACGTACACGGTAATTTAATAAGGAAACTATTAGGATCCAGATTCTTTCTGGTCAATGCACTAATGCTGCTGGATTTAGTTATACAGGGTGCGACAGGAAAACTTGCTGATTATTAAGGTCAATAACAGAAAAAGTAAAGTGTCAGTGTCCACGTCTCTGCCCCGTACGACATTACGATAAGGACGCATGGTTGGAGCTTCAGACACTGTTAAGAGGATGTGTCCAAGTTTTCCGAAATGAAATATCGTTTATTTGCAATAAATACAGTACCACAAAACTTTAGTCAGGTCTACTCACATATATTCTACCTGCAAGTCTTAAAAATCTTTAATTACATACTGAACTCGGGAGGTCGTGGGTTCGATTCCCACCGGGGGCAAGTTGGACATTGTATAATTTGTCTCGGTCTGGGTGTTTATATGTATAATATGTATATATTTACAAAAAAAAAAGTATAATATGTAGTTTATCAACCATCTAGTTTCCGTTACACAAGCTTCGTAGCTTACCACGGAAATTAGATGGCGCTGTGTGAACTGTCTGGATATATTTATTTATTATTTATTATACTAATATCATAATCACAACTACATTAAAACAAAAAACAATATTAATTAATCAGTTTTGCACTCAAGATACTCTTTTACACTAAATCTATGGTCCAGTAGCCATTTCGTCAGTTGTAATTTGAATTTAGGGCCCTGCAATTTATTTATTTCGTCAGGAAGCTTATTATATATTATTATGCACATATTAAATACTGTCCATAGATAGATAAATTCGTTATTGCACAAAAAATTAAAACATTTAAATGTACATAGGCTAGCTATGCGATAAATGTACGAGTACATGCCCAGCCTAACTGAATGTGTCCGTCTGCTTCTTTGCTGTAGATCCAGAGCGCCGTGGTTAGTGCGAAATTCTGTAATTGCGAGAGATCTGGAGATGCCTACTATCGAGGCATTTGTTGTCAGCCTAGCTAAACGTATGTTTTACCGGGCTGACAACGGATCCTACAAGCATCTTCAGGATATCGCTCCTACTTTCGCACGGCCCCCGGAGGGGAGGCCACTACCTAGAGAGGCGCTTTTGGAGAAGAACTAAAGTAGACTAATCTAGGAGACTAGATTCGTGAGCCACAAGGGCGGTGTTGTAGTAGGAACAGCGCCCAGCACCAAAGGTGCGTTGAATCACCGGCGGGTAGTTAGCCGCCGAGATCCTGCCGGGGAAAACGGGAAATTATCCCATCCCCAACCCAGGCCCATTGAACATCTGGGCCTGGATAACTCCGCTGTCTGTCTGTCTGTGTAGTAGTTAAAATATTTTTTGGAACTTGGAAAAGGGTGAACTCCGAGACGTACATTGCCTGGGGCCACAATCATCATGCCAGCAAAGCAGTCGTTAAATAATTAATAATTTACGCCATTAACACATACATAATAATGAATGTTATGGGTTAAGCTAAGTTGGTCTTTGACTTATGGTTTTTCTCTTATAATTATTCTTCTTCAACATTGACTAATATTCATAGATATAGGTATGAGTACAATTAAGTAATTTTTATGGCCAATTTATAATGTATTTTTTTACATTACCCACTATTCCTACATCACATATTAATACAGCACAGCTCCTAAAACAGACTCATAGACCTCCACTATTGGAGATTGATCTTTCAGATTTTTTTGGAGAATTTGACCTACACTCGCCACGATGGCGAGACGGATTTGCGAGGGTCTGGTATCAATTTATTAACGATTTTAAAAGTTGATATAAGTGGAACCGGGACAGACTGCTTAAAAATAAATGTCCTCTTTTTACTAATATAGAATAAGCAAACACTATGTTACTAACCCCTATGGATACTATTCCGAAATAAACGCATTTTATTTTATTTAACTTTTTTTTAAAGACGGAGATCGCCAAAATCGCCTGACGATACGACCGCAGCCTAAAACCACCGCGGGAGGTCGCATGCCCGAATCATCGTGAGGCCTCATAAGAAGACCCCAAGGCGCCTACGAACTAAAACCCTATAAACCGTCTGTCTCTCTTTCACTGTTGGCCCTGCGTGAGTGAAGGCACTCGTTCGCAGCATATTACTTAACATTCTCTACAAGTAACGGGTATTGTGTTGAAAATTTATTTCAAATGTATGTAAGAAATGTGTATTTCTCATTGGTACATGCCGGGGTTCAAACCAACCTTTTTATTATTTAAGCGTTGTCACAACCGAGCTACCTGAACTAGCGGTCTCATCTATCCCTACGCGTACATATAAATTTAGAGACTAACACTTACATCTGTCAGACTCTGAAGATGTAAAATGTTCTTTCAGTGACTTTTAGACTCCAGTCCGAACTCCAACTCTTTAGATTTCTCCGGATTTTTTTAAGTAGGTACATCAAATACGTGTAATAAAAATTAACTTAAGTTATATCAAATAATACATCATCATCATTACAGCCCCTAGTACACAGTATCCTAGACCTCCACTGCTGGAGACGGGCCTTCCAGAACATATATCTGGAGAATTTGGCCTACACTCGCCACGCTGGCCAGACTGCTTGGCGAGGATATGATGTCAATTTTTAATGACAATTTATTAACGATTCCACAAGTATTAGTGGAACCGGAACCGACGGCTTAACGTGCTCTCCGAGCGAACGGTGGTGTTATTAATCTATGATAAATGTACGTAAGAGAAATGCATTGCTCATTGGTACATGCCGGGTGGGTTTAAACCGACCTTTGTAGGATTCAAGGAACGCGTTCTTACAACCGAGCCACCACCGCGCCATCACTTAATCCTAATTAAATATACTTTAATTAAACTGCCTCCGTGGTCTAGCGGTTAAGTCCGTGGATTTAGACTCGGAGGTGCCGGGATCGATTCCTGGTCGGAACACAATAATTTTTATTAATTAAAATAAATAAATTTGATTAATATTACATTTATTTGTGATATTTCTCGAGCTTGCTACTTATCATGATTGGCCTATAGTAAAGTTGGCTAAATGTGAATCCGCTTCTTTATAAGCGTGGTTTCTGACCAACTCGTAAGATCATCATGATGATGATACTTTATTTATACCTAAAAAATTTACTTTGTATGCCCAGTCCCTTACATTTAAGTCCATATTTCTAAAGAATTCGAGTTTTTACATAAAACAATGCTTTGTTAAAAACTCATTAAGCAAAATTCATCTTGTCATTTCAAGGTACGTTGGGATATTCAAGTTTTTTTGGTTTTCAAATACTATCAAGTAATAACTGTAGACATAGCTTTTTTTTTTTTTGTTCCGGGTAGCGCAACAAAGCAAATTGTCCGTGGTGGAAAATATTGTGATATTTTGCAGCCTTTCTTCAATTTCCATTGTAACCTTTCAGCACAAAACACTGGTGTGGGGGCCAACAAATGTTATGCATGGGCGTGCCCTTTGTGTAGGCCTCAAAATGTCTGAGGGCGTAGTGGGACATAAGAAATCCGATACTCTGCTGTTATTTACTTTGTAAAAACTTAACAATTTAATCTTTTTTTTAAAGTATATTTTTCATTATTTATTATCATTATTATTATTATAATGCAAATACTAATAAAGTTTCATAATGATACAATATTTAATTCCAAATAATATATACACACATCAAAAAAGTCTAGGGATCAAGCATGTTTATGCGGATTTCTTGTGATTGAGATGTGGCTTTGTAATAAATTTATGATTTTATAAATTTATATGGATCCTTTTTGGTGCATTTCATAATTTAAAACAGGAATTGTCAATCAAATTCGAGTAAAAGATGAAAATCAGCTGTCAATATTTTCCCTATAAAAACATAAGACGCATTGAAGACATTATTAGTGCTACTGTTTCCCTACTACTGATTAAAACCAACGTTATTATGGAGCGGCGACGTCATTTAAGCAGGGAAGGAATGATCAGAGCCGTGGGAATGATAGAAGCTGGTTCCCGGCAACGTACTGTGGCTTTAGCTCTGAATACAAGTCAGAGTGTTATCAGTCGACTTTGGACACGTTACCGAACCACTGGTACCGTGGCTGAGCGCCATGGAGGACGGTATCGCTGCACCACACGGAGACAAGACCGATACATTCAAATCACAGCTCGAAGAACTCCAACAATAACCGCCATGATGTTAGCCGTGAGCCTTCATCGCTCTTCAGGGAACTTAATTAGCGACCAAACAGTCAGAAACCGCTTGCATGAAGTGAACCTTCATTCCCGAAGACCGCTACGGGTAGCACCTATAGCAATGCACAATCGTAGGACTCGATATCAATGGGCTCTTGAACACAGAAATTGGACAGAAGAACAATGGCGTTTCGTGTGCTTTTCTGATGAGTCTCGTTTTGGTATGAGGCCGGATACAAGACGTATACGACACTGGAGAACCCCTGGACGCCAACAGCGATTAAAATCCTGCCAGGAAGTCCATCCTTATAGTGGTGGAACCATCATGGTATGGGCGGGTATTTCGATCGGCGGAAGAACTGAGTTGATTTGGATCAGAGGCAACCTCAACGCTCAAATTTATGCTGAGACGGTTGTATCAGACGTCATCGTTCCTCTACAAGTGCATATCGGTCCCTTATTTCAGTTAATGCATGATAATGCACGACCGCACACCGCAAGAGTTGTAAGACAGACTCTCGCCGCAGCTAACATCAATGTCCTGCCCTGGCCTGCTCAGTCGCCAGACTTGAACCCGATTGAGCATGCATGGGATATTCTTCAGAGAAGAGCTCTGCCGAATATGGAGGGTATCCAGTCGCAAGAAGACCTTTTTTTGTTGTTGCAACGAACATGGGCGGCCATTCCACAGCGTGATTTGGATGAACTCATTTTGAGTATGCCAAACCGATGTTCTTGTGTTGTTAGTGTTCGCGGTAGAAACACGGATTATTAATTGTTTAAGTTACCCAATAAAATTAAAAAAAAAACTGTTATTTCAGTCTTTTTTTCGAACTTTAATGTTAGTGGTTCAAATGTCAAAAATCCCTTTATTAGGAAAATGGCAATTTTTTTTACTAATGCAAAGGTGACTTGGTTTATCGTTACTGTAGACAAACGAAAACATTTTATTTGATCAATCCTTAAAGAAAATTTTAATGAATATCAATCAGGAGAAAAGTTATTGCAAAAATATATGTTGATCCCTAGACACTTTTGATGTGTGTATTTAAGATGAGGGGAAACCATTATTTATTTATTTATTTTATTTTGAAAGAAAATCTTACAGCTAATACATCAAAATTAAGCAAATAAAGTAAAACAGGTAAAAGGCCAAAACAGATTTTCAGATGAAAACAAAGTAACGTAGTAAATTAAAATATTAGTGTATTAGTAAAAGTAGTAAATTAACACAATTATAAAAAGGAAACAGCTCGGATATAAAAGTTAGATACTTATAAACTAAAAGATACACAAGTTAAATAGAGTTAAAAAAATAAATCTGTCCATAGTATATATAAAGTGTAAATCAAAACTAAAACAGTGGAAATAAATGAAAAGTGTGAAAAGTGGTATATGTGAGATTTGTGTGTGTGGGTGGGTGCGTATGATGTTCATGAAGAGTGAATGGGCAAACAATAAATTTAGTGAAATAAAAATAATAGAATTTTAGGTATTTTGGTTACTAAATTTACCAATAGAATATTTAAGCACGGCATTTTTGAAGGAGGCTTTATTGCCACGAAATAAATCCATTTCTGCATATTCATCATTAAACAGCCGAGCTAAACGAGGCATCACCGAGTTCTGACCATAGTTAGTACGGGACGACGGAACGTGTAGCAGACTCTGTGCGGCGCGGTTGAGCCTTCAGTGACAGGTGGCCAACCAGGTCACTATCGAGTCTACCGTTAATTAGGTCATGCAGAAACAGCATATCCAACACCTGACGTCGAATGTCAAGAGGAAGCAGGCGATGCTTAATGCATGACTTATGATAGTCACCGGGAAACACCTTTGTTCTAAAATTTAGGTGCCTTATAAAGATGGATTGTATACGTTCGATACGCTCCTTGTAAATGACATATTGCGGACACCATATACTACTCGCATACTCCAAAACGCTACGCACGTATGCAAAGTACACTATTTTCACACAATTGATATCAGAGTATGTTACGTTTATATCTGCTGAATAAATATTAAACTCCAATGTTTTATTTCATCGTCGTGCTTTGTTTAATTTTCCATTGTAAATATTATGTAGTTTATTTGAATTGTTATATTTCATACATTTTTGGGTTTTTCTAACTTTTATTGCCATCGTCGTTATTCGTTGTGTTTTTTTTAAATAGTAAAGTTTCACCACTACCGTTTCCTTTTCCGCCTCCGTGGCCTAGTGGTAACAAACGTTGCCGTGAACTCGGGAGATTTGTCTCGGTCTGGGTGTTTATATGTATAATATGTATATATTTACAAAAAAAAAAAAGTATAATATGTAGTTTATCAACTATCTAGTTTCCGTAACACAAGCCTCGTAGCTTACCACGGAAATTAGATGGCGCTGTGTGACCTGTCTGGAAATATTTATTATTATTATTATTTATTATTTTCCGGGTGGTCTGAAACCACGCTTATAAATAAGTGCATTTACATTTAGCCAACTTTATTATAGGCCAATCATAACAAGTGGCAAGTCATAGATGTCTCCAGCGTACAAAACTCGAAAAATATCACAAATATTTTAAATGTATTTATTTACATTATTAAATATTTATGTGTCCCGACCAGGAATCGAACCCGGTAGCTCCGAGTCTAAATCCACGGACTTAACCACTAGACCACGGAGGCAGAAATGATATGAGTTAGTTTAACAGCATAATATTCGTCAAACTAAGACTGATCAAATCAAAAAGCATTAAATTTATCGAATAACAAATATTCATTAGGTATTCTCTAGTGTATAATAATATGTAAAGGTATCATCACGACCGTTTCCCTTTCCGGGTGGTCTGAAACCACGATTATAAATAAGCGGATTCACATTTAGCCAACTTTACTATATGCCAATCAAGGCAAGTGGCAAGCTCGTCGATGTCTCCAGCGTACCAAACTCGAGAAATATCACAAATAAATTAAATATTAATTAAAGGTATTTATTTAATTCATTTTTTTTTGTCCCGACCAGGAATCGAATAATAATATGTAGCTGTATGTAAACAAACGCAGTTCTAAAACGCTTACTCTAATTGTAGTAACTAGGGTTAATTCGTGTCAAATGATTGGTGCACGCAATTACGGACTGCTAATAAACACAAAGTGCCTAATAAACCTTAACTTGTGTATAAAATGGCCATGAGTTTTAAACGATCGTTCATTTAAAAGTGAAAGTTCTTCAAAAACTGTCGAAATATCTAGTTTTATGAACTTTGTTATAATTACAGTCTCTATAACACACTAGAGTTGGCATCAAACACACCAAAAATGTGCTTTTTATTCTTTTATTTTTATTTATTTAAAAACCTAATTGCACTATGTACAAAATACGCAAAAAGTTGGGTATAAAAGAAAGCATTGACTAAAATAAGGAAAGGCATGCTCCGATGGTTCGGGCACGTTGAAAGAATGACTGAAGAGAGATTAACAAACCAGATATATAACGCGAAAGTCTCTCGCTTATCACGATTAAATAAATAAAACAATAGCTGAAGGGGCAATAAAAAGCCATCGAAACAAAAGGGCATGTATAAGAAGGTTGATGAATGTCGAAGAAACGAAAGAGGTATGTCGAGATCGTGAGAATTGGTGCTCAATTGTCTCTGCCTACCCCGCAAGGGACCTGGCGTGAAGATATGTATGTATGTATGCAGTATGTACAAAAGCGGACTTCAAAGTCAAAGTCAAAGTCAAAATATCTTTATTCACGTAAACCTATTACAGGCATTTATGAAACGTCATTAATTTAATTATTTTGAATGATTCTACTCCTGCTAGTAGAAGACTAAGCAGCAAAGTGGTCCAATAAGTAAGCTGTTAGCAGAAGACCAGCAGCTTAGCAAATTCCAGTGACCTGTTAATGTTTAATCTGACTGAGAAAGGAATCTGCAAGGAAAACTCAGCTATATCAGATTTACAAAATAAAACATATACAGAACTGCACCACAACGATCAATTAATAACCTTTTAAATTTAGTTATCAGTACCTATGAGAAAACAATACCTGGTACAGCAGTAACCCACCAGGCAAGTCAGAATTAAGGTAGACTACATGCCTATGTGCAACCCGAAAGTCGATAAAACGCAAAAACCTCTGTTAATTTAAGAACAATAAATTGAACGTGTTCGGCAGAGGTCCCAGGCCCCCACAGCAGCACCCGATCACGGACATAACGCATGTGCCAGCCATCCCCCCGCTCAACCAGGCCCTTAGGGTGCGGACCGGGACCCGACACACGTGCCACCACTGCAATGACCTTCTAAGGAAGGGGCGACCACCGGACACGCCACACCATGAGAACCTGAACACTAAGAATGACCTTCGAGACACACACAAGCTAAACATAACAATTACTTCCTAAGTACCCAAATGCTGCCGTGCAATTCCGTTAACAAACTTATATATTAGTTAATAAAATAATAAATACAAAATAGTAACTAAATGTTACATAAAAAATAATTATATTATAATAATAAGGTAATAAAAAATATTACTGTATCACAATAAACAGTATTTACTAATTAGTCAATAATGTATTAGTAACTAATTGTTACATTCAAAATATTTATAAATCAAAAATAAAAACAGATTATTAAAAAAGAACCTAATGTGCTATTAACTAATTCTCTAATCTTTGCAGAGCGGCAATATTCCACACATCTTTGTCATTAATAAAATCATTAATTTTATAATATGCTTTTGCAATTAGAATTTTCTTAATACTACTCTTAAATTTTGTTTCCCCTAATTCTGTTACAGGTTTTGGTAATTTATTATATAGTCTAATACTATTAATCACAAAACTTTTATTTGTTTTTTGAAGCCTAAATTTAGGAATATAAAGCTTGTCAGCATTTCTTAATTTGCGAGACTGCATGTCTCCATTTTTTTTAAATAACTTTAAATTATTCCTTACATATAGAATATTTTCAAATATATATTGTGAAGGCAATGTCATTATATCAATGTCAGGAAATATGCTTCTGAGCGAGTCTCGATATTTCAGGCCATAAATTGCTCGAATGGCTCTTTTCTGGAGAATAAAAATAGAGTCTAAATCTGCCGCTGAGCCCCACATTATGAGACCATAAGTCATAATGCTGTGGAAGTAGGCGAAGTATACTAGTCTTGCTGTTGCCACATCAGTCAGCTGCCTAATCTTTCTGACAGCATATGCAGCTGAGCTCCACCTATTGCATAAGGTATTAATGTGAGCTCCCCACTGCAGTTTGGGATCAACTGTGATGCCCAAGAATACAGTGGATTCAACAAATTCAAGAGCAGAACCGCCCAACATCACACTGCAGTCGATTTTTGGCACGTTAGGTAATGAAAACTTAAGGCATTTTGTCTTATTAGAATTCAAAACCAAATTATTAGCCGTAAACCATTCCGAGACCATCGCCAGAGTACGATTTACTGTTAACAACATATTATCTTTCCTATTAACTTTAAATAGAAGAGAAGTGTCGTCAGCAAACAACACTATTTCCGCATTTTCTTGTACCATGTGGGGCAGGTCATTGATATATGCTAGGAAAAGGAATGGACCTAGTATTGAGCCCTGCGGGACACCCATTCTAACAAGAGACCCTTTCGAGACACTGCCATTATTATTAACACATTGTGTTCTATTATACAAGTAGGACTGTACTAGATTAGAAGCTTGTCCACGAACACCGTAATAATCTAATTTACCAAGCAGAGTTTGATGATCTACACAATCGAATGCCTTTGACAGGTCACAGAATACCCCAATAAGATCCTCGGAGTTTTCCCAGGCATCAAATATTTCTCCAATCAATTTAGTACCAGCATTTGTTGTGTTTCTTCCTTTTGTAAACCCAAATTGTTGATTATGCAATATTTTATTTTCATTAAAGTGTTTTAGTAACTGGGATAGTAAAATTTTTTCGAAAATTTTACTCAAAGCAGGTAATACGGACACCGGTCGATAATTGCTAGGGTCCGTCTTACAACCAGATTTAAATATTGGCGCTATCTTGCTATGTTTCATAAGGTCTGGGAAAATGCCCTTATCAACACAGCCATTAAATATATCAGCTAGGATGGGTGCAATAGTATGAATTATTGAGTCTATTGCTTTAACAGATAAGCCCCACAAGTCTTCAGTCTTTTTATTTTTTAACATTTTAAAGTTCTTAATTATATCCTCAAATGAGACATGCTTAAAATAAAAATCTGGAATATCTGGTCTATTAAAATACTGATTTAAAATATTAATAGAAGTACCAGTTGATGATTTAATACAATTTGTAATTTCTAAAGGAATATTAGTAAAAAAATATTCGAGTATGTTGGCAACTTTATTTTTATCAGTTACCATTATACCTTTTTGCCTAATTGCTAGATCATTTTGATTATGCCCCTTTTTACCTGTTTCAGTATTTATTACATTCCATACACATTTAGATTTATTTTCTGACTGTTTAATTTTTAGGCCAAGATAATTAGCTTTGGCTGATGAACAAACCTTTTTGAAAATTTTTGAATAGCTTCTAACATATTCATGGAATTTAGGATCAGATGTAAAAGACCTCTGATCATATAAATCGTATAAATTGTTCCTACTTTTTCTAATGCCTTTTGTGGCCCAGGTTGCAAAACTTATTGTATTATTTATTTGCTTTGATTTTATTCTACATACTTTGTTAAATTCTTCAGTTATTATTTTATGTAGATGGGAATAAGTTGATTCTGGATCATTTATATTATATCTGAAGCTACTTATATTATTGGAAACCTTATTATGGAGATTTTGTAATCTATTTTCAGTTAAAGGTCTATACTTAATTATCTTATTTACAGCTTTGATCTGTGACTCAAAGCTAATCATCAAACATTTGTGATCAGAACGCACACCTGAAATAATAGAATTTTCCAAAAGGCAACAATTGGAAAATATATTGTCAATGCAAGTCTGACTAGTTGGAGTAATCCTAGTTGGTTCTGCGAATATGTTTTTCATATTGAATGAATTAAAAAGAGAGATAAGTTTTTGCTTATCACTTGAATCAATTAGAATATCTATGTTAAAGTCCCCACATACAAAGACACGTTTATTTAGGTCATATATTTTGGACAGAACATCTTCCATAATTCCAATAAAAATAGACAAGGCCGAGGCTGGTGGCCTGTATATACATAAAATAATACATGTGTCCATCTCCACACATGAAATCTCACAAACCCGTTCAAGAGAAAGTTTTCAATATCTTTTCTCTCTTTATATTTAAGTGTATTTTTAATTAGAATAATAGAACCGCCACCTTCACAGAAGTGTCTATTGAAGAAACTAGCTACTAAAAAGTTATTTACATTAAAGCACATTTTTTCGGCTTTAAGCCAGGATTCTGTTATACATATTAAATCTAAATTATATTTTTCAATTAATAATTCAATGTCAAGTATTTTGCTAGAGAAGCTCTGAATATTTTGGTGAATTAATTTCAGTTTAGGAAGATGCTTCTCTGTTGTCGTATCTAAGAGTTTAAAAATGGTTGTACAACTTGTACTTGAACCACAGCATTACTAGTGGAGTCCATAGATAATGCCGTGGAGTCCCTTAAACTAAATAAAATATTATTGGCTATCAATGTAGCAATAAAGTTCTTAATTTTTATTGGTAGTCTTATACTATCCTGTGTCATATTACTATTTTTGTAAAAACTATTTATGTCAAAGCTTAAAAATAATTTGTTTTGGTTAGTTAAACTAAATATACAATTATTTAAATTATATAAGTGCTGGTTCTGTTTTGTAGTATTCTTCTCAGAATAAAGAAATGAACTCAACTTACACCTCCACTCATGTATTCTTTTCGGCTGTCAAACGGATTCCCTCAATGGATACTCGAAATCGGCATTCTTACACCCGCTCCTGCGATCTCTTCCATGTTTGCCGCGTACGTACAATATCTGGCATTCGCGCACCTGTACGACGGATGTGCGACTCGTACAACAGGCGTTTATCGGACGTGGATATATTCAGTAACTCCCGCGCCGCCTTCAAAGCCAAAATCAAGAAGCTGCTTCTTTCGGTTTAGCTCGCAAAATGTGGGCAGTTTGCTTCGGAGTTTGCCTTACAGTTTTAATGCATTCAAATACATACAATGCAGTTGTTTTCTTTTATACCTGGCCAAGGTGATATTTTACGAATTTTGTATCGTACAAAGAGTGCACTATTGTTCACAGTGAGAAATATTCTGGTGACGGGTATAATTTTAATTCTACTCTGCTTGCTATCTTCTATGTTCTTATGTTGCCTGTCTCTGTCATTTCTCTTCGAATAAAATTAAAAAAATATATATTCTAAGAAATTTCCTCAATGGCTCCTCCACTCAACAACAACACAACAACGCCGCGCACTGGTTTGGGATGCCACATGTGTTGACACACTCTGTCAGTCACATGTGACATCCAGCCATAAGAAACCTGGTGCCGCTGCAGAATCAGCCGCACGCCTTAAGCGCAACAAGTACGCGGAGATCATCATCAATCACCATTTCATTCCATTTGCAGTTGAAACGATGGGCCCGTGATCCGAGGAGGCTCTTGTGTTCTCCCGCGAGCTTGGTAAGAAACTCCACTTGGCGACGGGTGACCCTTTGAGTAGAGAATATCTTGTTCAAAGGGTCAGCCTCGCTGTTCAGCGGGGGAACGCAGCGAGTGTCCTCGGCACACTACGCCCATCGAATAGTCGTAATTTTATTTATTAATTTTTAGTTTTTATAATTTAGTTCCTAATTTATTTTATTTTTTAATCTTTGTACTTTACTCCGAATAAATAAAATCGTTATATTCTACGTACTTAATAAGTTATATGTATTGGA
This sequence comes from Tinea semifulvella, assembly GCA_910589645.1. Taxonomy (NCBI): domain Eukaryota; kingdom Metazoa; phylum Arthropoda; class Insecta; order Lepidoptera; family Tineidae; genus Tinea; species Tinea semifulvella. The sequence goes on along the minus strand of OU342595.1, from coordinate 6,826,092 downwards.
AAGTAAATAGATGTAACAACTACATACTGTTACAAAACTAGGATTAAGAATGGCTGATCAATATCTGGTTTCTGTGCCTTGACAAAATTATCTAGTGCAGAAACCAGTGCACTTACAGTTCTATTAGCCTGTAGCCTAGCTCAATGTGTTATAAATTTATTTTATTTTATTATGGTAACAAACAGTCACAATACAATTTATATAACAAACAATATACATATCATTAGACCTGGAGTACCAAAATTGTGAAAGAGAACTATACTTATTACATTTTCAAAATACAATTAAACCATAAAAGAAAGTAAAAATCACATTTAAGTCTATTCTATCGAATACTTAACTCTAATTATTTTCTAGTATTGTAATTTCTTAGTGTGTAATTCTATATGTAATATTTATTCATTAGAATTTAGTATATTGTCATTGATATATAATATGTAGTGTATGTAATAATATGTATGGGTATATGTAGTATATGTATTTTTATATATATGTATTAGTATTACTATATTTATTAGTATATAGTTAAACCGTAGAATTTAATACAATTTTGCACCTACCTTTCAATATAATACTCAAGTTGTCCCAATGGTTGGCTAGGATAGAATGTCTAGCGGCATTATAAGCCCGCCTTTGTCTTTGTGCAATAAAGATTTAAATAAATAAATATTAGAATATTTTTTTACAAAATCATCGATAATGGTCATTCAATTAATCGGAGACTGTATACAACGACACTCGATGGGGTTTGGGAACATCACTAATGCTGTTAATAATATAAGCTATGTATTATATTCCTTGGCTGTCACAGTCCGTTATTGCGCTTTGATTTAATTTGTAAAGTATTTGGTTTAATAAATCCACTTATTATATTCATAAACCTGATTTATATATTATTAGGATATTAAAATTGGTGTCAAATAAATATTTTTATTTACTAATATAAACAGATACATAATAATATTTATATTAATATAAATAAAATACATATATAAATAACAATCATACTTGTACTTCTGGAGAATTTGGGTTTCGATAGCTAGCCAGTTGAATCGTATGGGTATTATGTTTTTTTTTACGATACGATTCTACAAATTTGTTTAATAGGAACCAGAACCAATGACTTAACATGATCTCCTGGTTTAGAGGGCTATGCTGATTATGTTTTTTTTATTTTAAAAAAGTAAACTTACGTATATCCAGCCAGTATGTTGAGTAGAGTAGTTTTTCCAGCACCAGAAGGACCCATAATGGCTGTCAATTTTCCAGAATCGAAGCTCCCATCAATGCCTTTTAGAATTGCTTTCTTTTCTGTAACAAAATAATACATAATAGTTCAAATAAACAAGCTCAGATTTAAAGATTTTCATAAAATATGAATAAAGCATTTTTTTTAGTCCAATAGAAGTAGAAGGTATAATTAGTGGTAAATACAGTGATAACTGTGCTGTTACACTGTAACTTATTTTATATATTTAAAAAAATGGAGTAGAATAAATAATCTATTATTTTTTATACCTGATTTATTTAGGTATTTTAAAGTTTTTATTTTATTTTAGGGAATATATTTAAAACTACTTAAAGAGTAAAAATCTATACATATAAAAATGAATGTCTGTGTGTATGTATGTTCCCTATGCATTTCAAAACTACTTGACCGATCGGGATGAAACTTTGGGAATATGTTGTGTGAACATCGGCGAAGGTTTCTGACATAGAACTACTGATGTCGGATAGGTGGCGCGCATCAGCGCTGATTTGTGGGACATACCGACCGAAGGTACATTAATTGACTGTCAGGCGCTACGAAGCCGGGTCAGCTAGTTAAATATAAACTAATCCTAATAAAAAATAAACTATAAGTAAAAAATATCCTCTAGAGACGACCCTTCAGGCATAGTCCCAGGGAGGCTGGCAACATTTCCCCTGTATAGCGAGGCTAATATGTTGGCAGAAATAATTGCTATATAGTTTATTTATTTATTTATTACAGGAAAACTTACAGCTCGATAACAATATAAATAAAAAGATATAATAAAAAATGAGACATTTAAAGTTTTCGCCTATAGTAACAAAATACATTAATACACTGACAAAAATATAAAAACAACAAAAGAAACAAAAAGAACAAATCCTAAAAATATTAATTAATTGAACATTTTTCGAAAACTGAAATAACAAAGTAACAACCTAATCCATCCTCCAGCAGTGACCTGACGAAGGTCATCTCCATCCGTCCATCTGCCGGGGGATCGTCCTACTCTGCGTCTATCAGTACGTGGCTCAACTCAAGAATACTCCAGCCCATTGGCCCTTCAGCTTGATAATTTTGAAAGGTAACTTTGGATTCCAAACATAGCTCTCTCCATAGCACGTTGAGTGAAATTGTGGATCAGGCCAGCTGTCAGTATCTACGTTTCTGCTTCGTACGACATTACTGAACAAACGCATTGGTTGCAATCTTTATAGATAGAAAGATGTGGCGTAACTTGCCATCCTAGCTAAATGCGTCTTTCGGATTCTTTGCTTTGATTGCTACGCGTGATTGGATTGTGTCCAAGGTAGACATACATATTTTTGCACAAAATTGAGAATGGCGTTTTCCACGCAGATTGGTCTGCATGGATTATTTTAAGCAACTTTTGGATAGTGGGGGATAGTAATTATATAAAAAAACTAATTTAAAAATAACTTAATAATATTTAACTACCTAAAACAACAAACAAACTTTAGTTTATTTTGTAGAATAGTTTTAATTTCATAGGTATTTTTAGTTTAGTTTTATTTATAATTAGTTTATTAATCTATTTTATTATAATAATTTTGTATTTACTTCGAATAAATATTATATTATTAATATCTGCCTGCGTGGTCTAGCGGTTAAGTCCGTGGATTTAGACTCGGAGGTACCGGGTTCGATTCCAGGTCAGGACACAAAAATATTTATTAATGTAATTAATTAATTATTTAATTTATTTGTGATATTTCTCGAGTTTGGAGACTCAACGGAGACACATCGACGAGCTTGCCACTTGTCATGATTTGCCTATAGTAAAGTTGGCTAAATGTGAATCCGCTTATTTATAAGCGTGGTTTCTGACCACCCCGAAAGGGAAACGGTCGTGATGATGCTTTACTTACTTTTTAAATATTATATTTAAAAATTATATTAGGAATGTCAGAATAATGTGCATGTGACTTTACAGCGATTTCATAACTTGTTTACGACAGGAACTTTAGCGACAAAATACTTCTATCCGTTAGTTTAATTATTCGTGTAATAAACGATGATTAGGCTGACACAATGTAGCAAGAAGTCGCGGAAAATGCAATAGGAAGGAACACGAAACTTTAATTAATTGGTGGTTGGAAATTTGAAAAGGTTTAAATAATGGTCGATAGAACGCAAAATAGTCTTGTAGCCCGCACAAAACCATCGAATATTTTAGACAGCGCCATGAAGTGCAAATTATTGCTTTGAACCGTATTACTTTCTTGGTAATTAATAATCTTTTAAAATCTAGTAGATATATTTATGTTTAGTATTACTTGTTCAACTTATACGTCAACGGTCTGATAGAAGAGCTCAATAGATAATCAGTAGGATGCCAAAGAAGCCGACAGACGCATTCAGCTAGAATGGGCGGCATTCGGGAAATTCCGGCACATCCTCTCATCGTCTATACCACAATGTTTAAAGACTAAGGTCTTTAACCAGTGCGTCCTCCCGGTAATGTCGTACGGAGCAGATACGTGGACACTAACAGTGGGTCTAGTCCATAAATTCAAGGTCGCTCAGCGAGCCATGGAGAGAGCTATGCTTGGTGTATCTCTGATGGATAGAATTCGAAACGTTGATATGGGCCGGACACATCTGCCGCAGAACCGACGATCGATGGGGCAAACGGGTTCTAGATTGGAGACCACGTACGGGAAGACGCAGAGTGGGACGACCCTTCGCCAGATGGACAGATGACCTAAAGAAGGTCGCTGGTGGGGGTTGGATGAGGGTAGCGAAAGATCGCGTTAAGTGGCGAGCCTTAGGGGAGGCCTACATCCAGCAGTGGAGAGATACAGGCTGATGATATTGATGATGAGGATGTCATATAAATAACGAAATGCCCTGGAGGTGTAGTGCGTCTGGTATGTTTGCTAATAAGAGTGGACGACTTTTATGCCATACTCCGCAGGCACGCCTCTTTTGTCCTCTCACGCACTGAGACAATCAGATAACGACATAATTAAAGCTATTTTTGACAAAAGGTCGTTTGACCTTGTAAAATATAAATTTATTAAGATTATAGTGTAGAGTAAAATTAGAATTATTGTTATAAATTAATTATGGGTTTCTAGATGCCTGAAATAAAATATATTCACTATTCAATTTGCAACAAGCCCACCCATCACAATAATATAAAATATATATTTCTTTTGACATTGTATTTGTTACCTTTTATTGAAATAAAAACCTTATTATTTTTATTGACGTCAATTAAAATAAGTTAAAATGGCAATGGCAATTATTTATAGTCTATTTGCCGAGAGTTGATAAAGAACAGGGGTTCTTAATTCTCATTACAAATTTGGGCCCGTTAATTATTTTACAGATGCCGCTCGCCTGCGCTTGAGAACAACTTCGGTCCTCGTACCACGATACTCAGTACGCGCGGCTAACAGCGACGTGTCGCGTCGTCCGTCATACAGTTTGCGATAATTAAGCGACAGTCGCTATCCGAGACGATATCATTATATTTATCGAAGAACTAAATGCGACTGCTCTATAGCGTTGACAACGTCGGGAAGAATTGGGACGAACCGCCGCCAATGGCGAACTTGGGGGAGGCCTATATTCAGCAATAAAGATACAGACTGATAATGATTAATTTAACCCGTCCTAATAATTATCACGTATACGGGTCAACATAAAAAATAGTTTTATAGCCGTCGTTCGTTATGAAACCATGCCGACATATCCGAAAACGTTCAAAACATCATCCGCCGTACATACAAACAGCTTATTTAATCCTATTCGATTTTAAATTACCTTATGGTTTACTTTGTGTACAGTTGAGTCATTATATGAAAATCAGACCGACAAAATATTTATGGAGAAAGTAAATTCACGACCGTAATGACTTGCGGGATTATCAGAATTGTTTTTAAAGAAAGTCGTCATTATTTTCTCTTATTAACTTGATATATGGACCACCATACTACGAAAAATGGACATTTGATGTTAATGAAAATCATCGGTTTATCACAGACATTAAATATACCTCTATCTATAACAAGACAGAGCAAGAATCACGTATTAATAAATAAATTTAAAAAAATATTTACTTAAATATGCAAGAAAGAATAAATGAGGCAGCCATTACTAAAGTAAATATCAGATCTTTGATATCGATTTAATAATACAACCCTAGGGGCCAGAATAATAGTCAGTTTTAGGCATCTTGCTTGCTCAAGCGACGTCAGAATGAGTTACATTCAAGGCATTTGGTAATGTATTTTTAATGTATTTAAACGCATGTTACTTTATTTATACAAAAATATACACTAGGTTATGGATACTTGATAATTTTAGGTACATCCTCAATTGTAATGTTAGTAATAAAAAAATGTAATGCGGGGTTGGTATGAGCCGGAGCGGCGATGGGGTCCGCAACCCATCACCCATGGCCCGAAAAGCGCGGATTGAGGGCTGAATGCCGACTTGGCACCTGGAATAAAAGATAACATGAATGAACCTAGATATGATGGATGATAAATGTCGAAGAAGCGAATGAGGTATGTCGAGATCGTGACAAATGGTCGCAATTTATAAAGGCATCAACAAGACAGGGCAAGAAACCAACCAGTGCGAGAATCAAAGCTAGAGCAATCGATACAGAATTAAATAGTGTATGACAGTTATTGCCAGTTATGGTTGTGTTCGACGTGCACTTTATTATTAAAGTGAGAACTTTATTGCGCGCGCTTGGTTGGGGACCTATTTCGTTGAACGTACGTCCGTATCTCAGAACAACAACAAGCGCTCAAGGGGAAAAACAGCGCGGCGGGGAAGAGGGGCGAATAGGCGCGCGCGTATAGCCGCTGCCTCTCTCGCTCTCTGCCGCTCCTTCTTTCTCTTTCTTCATTTAATCTCCATATCCCTACCAACTACAAAATATTAACCAGCAAGTTTAGTTCTCAGTTTTGCGGTACGTCCCGCAACGCATTCGTTTTTTTCATTTTTTATTTCACGGACAATAATATCCTAGAAGTTGTCATTACACAATAAAGTTCCTCTAGTTGATCATAGATGGCGATATTATAGTTGCACAACAATATAATCTTAAAAACACTAGCTCCATGCATAGCTTAGTATACATTAGAGTAGGTCAAATGTAACTTTTTTTGAATTGTGCATTCTAATAGCGATAATATGTTGTCTTGTTTTTTTTTTTTTTTTTTATCAGTTTTTAATTTTCTTTATATAAGTAATAGAAGTACGTTGCACTTCACGCTAATACATATGGATCACGTCGCTCGTGGCGGCCAAGGTATGCGGTCCGTGTCAGGTGCAATGTCGAACAATAAACTCATTACACTGTAACTTCCTAGTAAAAGAAAATGCATTAAGGATGACAGTTACTTCTTTCAATAATTATCTTAGTTATTAGTTATGACATTATTAATTATCTTATTTATAATATTATTATTTTATTCTAAGGTAATTACAAATAATGTCAATTACTTACTATGTTTTTTCCTTTTCTCCTATTTAAATGAGCCAGCGACACAAAAAATCCTCAAGGACAATTTTGCTTATCTATCTTTTTTTCATGATAAATCTCTCCGATCTTCCCACAACTTACCTACTTCTTTCCGTCTCTTTTCATCATTCCCGAATTGTTTCGAATTCCTTTGAGGTTGTTGCGACAAATCTGTGGTATAATCTACCTATTAACATAAGGCAAGCATCTACCAGAGCATTATTAAAAAAACTGGTCTACTCACATTTACTAAATAGCTCCAATTTGTAAGTTTTATAATAATATTGTGTATTTATTAGTAAGTATATTTATATTAATAATTAGATTTTTTTAAAGATTAATAACATCATTTATTCGAAGTAGATACAAAAATATTAAAATAAATAAATTTAAAACGCTCTCTATAATTAGATTATATATAAGTTTGTTATATAAGTACATATATGTTTAAATTTTTTATCTAATTGTTATGCTTTACAGAAAATGCCTAACCGGCATGCATTAAACTCGCCTATGTACACTTATTTAAGTTTTTGTGCAAGTATTTAAATAAATAAGTCCCTACCAGCATGGGGGTACCCAGAGGAGGGTACCTGCATTTTATTTAAGTCTACTATCTGCTTTTGTTAATAAAAGTTCAGAAAAAAATATTTTTTTTTTCTTTGCAATATAAATCGTGCGTTCTACCTACTCGCTAACAGCGCTGCAAGCAAAAATGCCGCGTGTAAAAGTAGGTACATAGAAAAATTGATGACGCTATGGGCGATTCTGTCATGGAAGACGTCATAAACCGTTTTGCTAAAGACCCACGAAAGTTACTTTTAAAATAGGTAATGTATAAATAAATATTTTATTAAAAAATACTACCGCCTAAAAAATAGACCGCCTCCGTGGTCTAGTGGTAACAAACGTTGCTGTGAACTCGGGAGGTCGTGGGTTCGATTCCCACCGGGGGCAAGTTGTACATTGTATAATTTGTCTCGGTCTGGGTGTTTATATGTATAATATGTATATATTTACAAAAAAAAAAAAAAAAGTATAATATGTAGTTTATCAACCATCTAGTTTCCGTAACACAAGCCTCGTAGCTTACTACGGAAACTAGATGGCGCTGTGTGACCTGTCTGGAAAAAAAAAAAATATGATTTCGTAATAAATATGCAATATTATCTATAATAATAATAATATCTTTATAAAAAAAAAAAATACTGTTAATAAAATAACATTTTTACGCAGTCGGGTTTTTTTATTGTATACTTTTCATTTATCTCTGTTATAAGATGGTAAATTTTGCATAAAATAATAATAAACACATAGGCCGCGTTCGATTTAAGAAATGTTAGCATGAAAATACCACTTTTTAGCACAAGTCGTTCGTTTAATGAATATTATAACATTTATTGCCGGAGTATGAAGTGGATGACAAACTGCTACAGGCTATACAGTCCCTGTACAAGGGCTGTAAAGCTTGTGTGCGGGTGGAGGGAGGTATGTCGCCTTGCTTTGAATCCCAAATGGGCGTCAAACAAGGCTGCGTGCTGTCCGCCAGATTATTCACTTTATATCTCGACAAATGCCTAAAAAGAGTGAGGGAGAGTGACTGTGGGATAAAAATGGGTGATCTTGTGGTGAACTGCCTGCTTTATGCAGATGATGCTGTTCTTATGGCATCGTCCGAACAACAATTGCAATCACTAGTCACAGAAATGAAAGAGGGATGTGCAGAAAAAGGACTCCGTTTAAATGCGAGAAAAACCAAGGTACTAGTGTTTGAAAGAAGAAGGATGACAACCTTGACGATAAAGATTGATGATGAAACGCTAGAACAGGTAAATGAAATTATATATCTGGGCAGTGTTTTCACTGCGGATGGGAAGTATGATAGGGATGTTGAAAGAAGAGTGAACGCGGGAAATAGTGTTAATGGGGCCCTGGGGTCACTGATCGCCAGTCGAAATGTCAGTGATAAAGCTCGACTCGCCATACACAATGCCATGCTAATACCAACACTTATGTATGGAAGCGAGACGTGGATATGTCAGAATACGCATGAGAGTAGAGTTAATGCAGTAGAAATGAGGTCTTTACGTCGGATATGCGGCGTAACTTTGATGGACCGTATACGTAGTAACGAAATACGCAAAAGGGTAGGTATAAAAGAAAGCATAGGTACAAAAATAAAGAAAGGCATGCTCCGATGGTTCGGGCATGTCGAAAGGATGAGCGAAGAGAGATTGACGAACCAGATATATAATGCGAAAGTTGTGGGTAAACGAGGCCCTGGCAGACCAAGACTTGCCTATCATGATCAAATAAATAAAACATTAGCTGAAGGTGAATTAAAAAGCCATCGAAACAAGAGGGCATGTATGAAGAGGTTGATGAATGTCGAAGAAGCGAAAGAGGTATGTCGTGATCGTGACAAGTGGCGCTCAATTGTCTCTGCCTACCCCGCAAGGGATTTGGCGTGAATATATGTATGTATGTATGTATATAACATTTGATGCTAATTTCGTATGTCAGTACCGTGTTGAAAGGAGGGTTATTGATGTTACTTTTTGACAGATGTCATTTAACATAAGAAATGGTTTGTTTACATTGTTGTATACTTTATAGTTTATATTTGTTTAAAATGTATTTTAAACGATTTTATGTAATAAATTCAAAGACCATAATACATTGTCAATTGATTTGTTATTATTTGTTACTTGTCATACTTGTCAAAAAGTAGCCTCACCGCTCGTTAAAAAAAAAGTGGTGTTTCTTAACAAAAACGACATTTTGTGCTGAAATGTTGGTAATGCTATAAAACGAACGCGGGGTTAATAACCCTTCTTTGTGCGTGCCGATAAAAAATATAAAATATTAAGGTAGGTTTCTTTTAAAGTATTAAGTTAGTACGCGATTGGTTACCGCAATAATAATGTAGGTAACTTTATGACGTCAATCATTACAATTAATCACACGTCTCAACAATTCATAAAACTTTTTTTCTAAATAATACAAGACGCTACAAAAAATTTAACACAGAAAATCGCAAACGGAATATCTTATTAAATATATTGATATCAGATTTGTATGCTTTGTACGCTTAAAATACATACATTATTAAAGCATATAAATTGCTTTGACGTCATGAGATTTTGGTCTGAATAAAAAAAGAGTATTGTCTAAAAAAATAAAGTCGTCGCCGTAAATCTATGGAATGAATTACCTCAGGATACTAGACAAGCTTCCAGTCGTGCTATATTTAAGAATGGGGTGTACAATCTTTAACTTAAACTGTTTTTTTCATCATCATTATCATTACAGCCCCTAGAACACAGCGTTCTAAACCTCCACTGCTGGAGATGAGCCTTCCAGAACGTATATCTGGCATTTGGCCTACACTCGCCACACTGGCCAGACGGCTTGGCGAGGATATAATGTCTCTTTTTTTTAAGACAATTTATTAACGTTTCCACAAGTTAGTATTAACCGGGACCGTCGACCTAACGTGCTCTCCGAGGCACGGGAACAGTAGTTTTGTAAATCTATGACAAATGTACGTAAGAAAAGTGTATTTCTCATTGGTACATGCCGGGGGGGTTTGAACCGACCTTTCTAGAATTTAAGGAACGCGTTCTTACAACCGAGCCACCACCGCACCTAAACTGATTTTTTACTATTATTGTATCGCCACTCTATACACACTTTCACAACAAGCGACGCCGACGCGACATCTACTTTTTGTCTCACTTCCTTCATCACATGAGTAGTTTTATTTTATATGTATTATTGGATATATCGCCGGGTTAGAGCGAAAACCAATTAACATTTTTTTTTAGTAAATTCACTTTTTTACACCAGTCGTTTAAAAAAAATCTGCTTTTCCAGTGATAAAATCGACTAAGCACTAAGATTAAATTTATTTCTGACATTTCTCGAATCTGGTATTTACTTGTCTTGATGAGCCTGAGTAAAGTTGGCTAAATTAGAATCCGCCTATTCTTAAAAAAAACGTGATCTGATCTGACCACCTCGCAATGGTTACCGGTCCTGAAAATGATGATAAAAAATATATAAAATTTCACTAAGATTTATTTTTATAGCTGACATTGTATAGGCATAAGTTGAGGTACTGAATGACTAAAAAAAAAATTATCTTCGCGAAGTAAGCTAATTTATTACCCTAATCATTTGTAAAAATCATTGTAATTTTATTAACTAGGTACCTAAATATTCCAATCACGTCGCGACATTTTATCACTTAAACAATTGATTATGTGACATGAGAAGGCTGTACTGACAGGCGAGCATGGTTTTATGCGATGATAAATGAGACGATTATATATTGGATTGGATATGTTAACGAGTTAATGAGGTTATCATCAAATTCCAGATGTTGCAGACTTTGATGCTTTTCTTGGAGCCACTCGCGACATATCGCCCAAACACGTTGGGATTATACCCATACATGCCGCGAGAAAACCGCAAAAATAAACTACATCGTAAAAATGTTGTTTAGTACTGACTAATTAATGGCAGCTTTGCCCAAAGTGAGGCCCTTTTACGACACGCCGAATAATATCGTATTTAGTTTTTTTTTTTTTTGTATTTACGAGGCATTTAAAACAACAGGAGGTAGGCGGACTGATGGTGTTAATTTGCCCAGTCTGCCGGGGCGGGGAAGTATCCACCGTTCGTGCCAATAAACCCAGTAAAGTGTATCCACACGTTTCGGGATCATGCTCGAATTGCCGTCATGCCCAGTCAAGCCGGCATAGTGTTAGGGACTGATGTCAGTCATAAGTGTCTGATTCCAGTTGCGAACATTCATGAACCTCGCGCGTCATTTAACATTAGGTGGGCGCAAGGTCACATGTCGTGCTAGTATAAATAAATAAAAACTGTCTAATGTTAGAATATTTTTATAAAATCAATCAAGTAAATAAAAATAAATAAAAATGGCCGTGACTCGCAATATATTTTTTATTAGCAGAATCTATTGTATATTGTTTATTTATTATCCTTAGGAGCCTATATAAATAATAATAATAAATAAATAAATATTTCCAGACAGGTCACACAGCGCCATCTAATTTCCGTGGTAAGCTACGAGGCTTGTGTTACGGAAACTAGATGGTTGATAAACTACATATTATACTTCTTTTTTTTTTTGTAAATATATACATATTATACATATAAACACCCAGACCGAGACAAATTATACAATGTACAACTTGCCCCCGGCGGGAATCGAACCCACGACCTCCCGAATTCACGGCAACGTTTGTTACCACTAGACCACGGAGGCTTGGATTCGTCAAATTTTCATTGTTCTTATTTGATACTTATTAATATTAAATCAATATAAAATAAAAATAGCTGGCTGTTGTTAACCAGGAACAGTCTGCTAATAAGGGCATAGTGCCTGAGAATAACAAACTTAATTCTAATAGTGGATAGCAGCTGTAAAGGGGCATTGTCTTCTTTACCTACACTAAAATAAAGCTTAATATTAAATGTCTAATTATATGTCATGTATTATATTGATAATGAATATGCAGATTAGCAGATAGTACATCTAACAAAATATGATGTCAATTAATGCCAACATCTTAATACAATATCAATTACTACATACAACAAAAATTATAATGAAAATACAACATATCAAAGAACGAAAGTTACTCATGTCTTTGCGGGTGTAATAAGTGACGATTGATGTGTCTATTAAAAGTATGCAGGTAAACCGACAGTCGTCCCGATCGGCGGCATTTTTTTTTTTAAAGTCGGTGAATCGATAAATCATCAATGATACGCCCCCTGTCTGAAAGGCCTCCTAAGGAGTCCCCAGGGCGCCTACGGACTAAAACCCTATAAACCGTCTCTCTCTCAATGTTGGCCTTGCGTGCCTTAACAGCTAAGTCTGAGTCGTGGCTACGGAGTGAAGGCACTCGTTCGCCACGTAAGGCCGATCGGCGGTAAGCGCGGGAACAAACACGAGCGCATGCACAAACTGTTCACACGCTCGTGACCGTGCTTGTGCTCGTTGAATGTCACTTTGAACGCGAGCGTCTAAACGCGGCATCAGATACCTCACTGTTCCCAATTACCCCCGTTCTTGATGGGGTGTATCACTAACTTTTTATCACGATAGATGGCGCATGATAGACGGTATCCAATAGAACTGTCAGTTGCATATAAAACTTGTATTTTTATTACGAAATTTATTATTTATTGGTTATATTGCCGAAATGAGCAGTTTTTAAGTGTACAAATCGAGATTTCCAAGCGAAATCAAAAATATAGTGATCTCAAAATTGCCGATCTATTAATTAATCATTTTTTCTTTTTAAAGACGGTGTTCGCTTTTCTAATTCGTCTTTTAAGGTAGGTAATGTTAAGTTAAATTTTTTTTTTGTTATAAAAAAAAAAAAACTACAAAAACATTTTAAAATGATCCGTCATAGCTGTAAACAAGGTACCAGTGCCGCTAGCGACATCTACAAAAAGCTTTGCCTGATACACCCTACCACTCTCCCCTACGTGTGCGTGTGGTTCAGTTACAGTCGTAGTTGGAAGGGTGGCGGCGGATCGCGTGCGATATCGTGCCACGTGGATTATGAAGGCCTCTATCATGGAAAGTTATTTTTATACAGTTTTCATTTAAGCGGTAAATAATTAGGACTCAATTCAGGCTACTGAATGTTTACCGTTTTAACCAAACTTACACCATTTCGAGTAATTAGCTGCTATTAGAACGTACATTGTGTATGTATGCATTAAAAGTAAACCATTGGAAACCTAAAAGTATTATCACGACCATTTCCCTTTCGGGATGGTCAGAAACCACGCTTATACATAAGCGGATTCACATTTAGCCAACTTTACTATGGGCCAATCATGACAAGTGGCAAGCTCGTCGATGTGGGCCAATCATCATTCAAATAAATATTTGATAGGTACTCATATCCAGGATGTGTGGATTTCCATTCCATTATTTTACTTTTAAACTAATGTTGCCAGCCTGACAACGACTCCATAAAACTGTTTATAAATCTTAATTTATAAACCAAAGTCGGGTTTTTTAGAACACTTATAACACGAGAAAGACTGGACAAATTTTCATGTTTTTTGATTTGTTGGATTTCTTTCCGTCCCGAATAGCAGAATAACTATTAATAACATTGGAAAATTGACTCAAAAATAAAAGAAAAGAAAAAACATTTTCCTAAACACAATGTTCGAGGGTTTCGTGTACCTGTCAAACAATGTTGGTTGCAATTATTTATGCGTGCGTTCAGAAATTTATTATTTATATAATATAAAATAAATGACAAATAACCAAATGAATTATAATAAAAAAAAGAAAGCGCTTGGCCAAGGAGTTGTCAAAGCGGCTGACAGAAAGGTCTGGAGACAGGAAGGCTGGCAATTATTTCTGCCAACGTATTAGCCTCGCTATACAGAGGGGCCAGTCTCCTTGGGACTATCTCGGATGGGACGTCTCTACAGGACATTTTTTATTTATAGTTTAGTTTATTTTTAATTTATATTTAATGTACTATAATAAACTTCCATTAAAAAAAAACAACAACTGTCAAATCGATTTATCTCACTTTTACGTGCGAAATTGTCTGTGATTTGTTTTGAAAATTGTTTTGTGTATGTATTATTATTATTAATAATGATATTCATTGACTGTCAGGCGGAACGAAGTTCGCCGGGTCAGCTAGTATTAAATAGATATATAAGCATGAATTATTTTTTGATTGTCCTTTAAGGCTCTTGGTTTGAAGGTCAGTATTTTTTTATATAAATTTTATTTTTAATTGAGCCCCGACCAGGAATCTAACCGGGTACCTCCGAGTCCAAATCCATGGACTTAACCACGTGGGCAGTCTCTTTTTAGCTAATCTGGCTGTCAATTTTTATTAAGTATTTTTTTTCTTTCTTTATTTATTCGAAGAGAAAGGACAGGGACAGACAACATAAGAACATAGAAATAGCAACAGAGTAGAAGCAATTAAAATTAATCCCGCCATCAGAATATTACTCACTGTAAACAATAAATTATGTATTATTAATATACATATAATAATTATCATGACAGCTTCTTATTACAATTACATACAATCTACTTTGTTCTTGACTAATGTTTCTGTGATAACAGTTAAAAATACAGAGACTGAAAATCTTCATCAATTTTTTTTGCTGAAGGGATCACAATACAAATCAAAATATCTTATCTGTGCGCAGAATCAATTTCGATAAAATTTATATGGGACCACCTCTGAAGTACCAAACAAAAAAAGAATCATTAAAATCGATTCATAATTGGCGTGATGATAACGTAACATACAAAAAAAACATACAGTCGAATTAAAAACCTCCTCTTTTTTTAAAGTCGCGTCCGTTCAAAATATAGGAATGAGAATAGTGCATAAAGTTGCATTGAAATTATACAGTGACCTTAAATTCAAAGACTGTCGATGTTCTATTATCGGCGAACGATTACACACTGGGAGTAAAGGGCATGTCTGACCCACCGTGTCCGGATTAACTAGAATAAACATTAAACAGTGACCCAATTTCCACACATGTCATCATGTTAAACATATATTAGCATAGTGAATACAATTACAGATGAATCGAATTAAAACGGCACCAGTTGACTGACACAAATGTGTAAGAGGCGTCGCAAAAGAAACGAAACTTAAAAGCGATTTATCAGTTTATTAATAATAATAAACTTTATTAACTGCCTCCATGGTCTAGCAGTTAAGTCCGTGGATTTAGACTCGGAGGTACCGGGTTCGATTCCTGGTCGGGACACAAAAATATTTATTAATGTAAATAAAATTATGATATTTCTGGAGACATCGACGAGCTTGCCACTTGTCATGATTGGCCTATAATAAAGTTGGCTAAGTGTAATAATAATAATAAACGTTTATTTCAACTTTTACCATACAATAATTAAAAATTAAACACGACAATATTTCGACCAGTTGCAAAAATTGCCGGTGGAATTCTAAAGGAGTGTGAACTGCGATCCTGGAACGAGGCTGTGCCTGAATCGCGGGGATCAACATGTTTATATGATTCTATTTTACAACTAATAAAATAAAAATAAAAACTTACATCTAATGCTCGCAATAATAACTAACATTAAGAAAATTAGGAAATAACATAATTAAAACTAGAACTTATATTTGAACTGTGACTGTTTGGGCTGATTATTTACCTACTCGTATATATATATTAGTGTATAATGAATCTGCTCATTTATAAGCGTGGTTTCTGACCACCCCAAAAGGGGAACGGTCGTGATGATACTTTACTATAAACTTTATTGTCTTAAAAAACTATACAATATACATGTGGAACAGTTTATTTGATCAATGCTTTGAATAATTAAATAAGTGATAAATAAAATTGTAAACTCCGAAACACTAAACATAAATTGTTACTAACGAGCGACCTTTCTCGCCAACTAACTTTAATGGTTCAGCGAAATATAATGAAGTAAAATTATTATTAAATAAAAAGGATAAGAAAATATAAAATAAAAAAATACAATTTCAGCATACTCCTATTTTTTTTTAAATTTCTATTTTAACTATTATTGTGTGTGTTTTAGAAGTTTTTGAAGAATTTCATGATTTGTACAATTTTATCCAGAAAAAGTTTACCATCTTCTCTTTTGAACTTTATGCTGGAATCTCGATTGCTGTATAATACGGTTTCAATGGAAATAAGTATTTTAAATTTATTTTATACTTTATTGCAAGTTATACAAGGGGCAAGTCCGCCTAAAAATCAGTAAATTAAGACATCATAAGGATATTTTCACGATTAAGAATATAGGTACCAAATAACCCGCAATAGGTAAGCGTTGTGGATCCTGTATGTTATTTAAAAGAGATGTGATACGAATTGAGAATGATGAAACACTATCATTAGTTAGGTAAATTATCAATCGATGCCACATTAAAACGATGTCTCTGTATTTAGGTAGGTATTGTTATCAAAAGGATACATTGCACATGAACTTGTCTGTAAGTTAATGCAATTATTTAATTTATATTTTTATAAAATAATCAAAGTAAAGAGGGTAAAGAGCAAAAACGGCTGAGTGATTAATTAAAAATTACATTAATTGAATGCACAAAGTTATTATCATTATTATTTCGTGTAAAAACCTTATATTTATTAATATGCCTTACAGTTTTATTTTATTTTTTTAATAATGTTAGAATTAGCTTAGAAACTTTGGGAATATGTTGTGTGAACATCGGGGAAGGTTTCTGACATCATTACAGCCCCTAGAACACAGCGTCCTAGAGCTCCACTGTTGGAGATGGACCTTCCAGAACATATATCTGGAGAATTTAGCCTACACTCGCCACGCTGGCCAGACGGCATGACGGCTGACATATTAGATTGCATAATAAGTATATGGCATGGCCCGCGACGATGGCAAGCGGCCCGATGGAATGATGTTGGTTCCATGGAGGATAGGTTTGCCTTTAGTGTGGGATGCCACCTGTGTGGACACCCTGGCGCCTTCCCACTTGTCCTTAACTTCTAAGGACCCAGGCGCTGCTGCTTTACAAGCAGAGAACCTCAAGCGGCGAAAATACACTCAGCTTATTGGGAGATGTGTTTTTGCGCCGTTTGGAGTTGAAACTCTCGGGCCGTGGGGACCAAGTGCACATGAAATTTTCAAGGCGTTGTCAAAACAGCTCGTCAACACCTCGGGAGACAAAAGGGCTGGGCAATATTTGGGCCAAAGGATCAGCATTGCCATTCAACGTGGCAATGCTGCCAGTATCCTTGGCACTTTGCCCTTTGGCAGCGATTTGCAGCAATTTTTTTATTTATAAAAAGAAATAATTTAGTTTTTTCTTCATTTCTGTTTTTAGTTTTATTTTTATTTAATAATTAGTATATATAAAACAAAGTTCAAGAACGGCTGTGCAGATTTTCATGGTTTTTGATTTGTTGGATTTGTCTCCGCGCCGAAAAGCAGAATAACTATAAATAAAGCTGGAAAATAGAAGAAAAAATAAAAGAAAAAACATTTATATGCCCATTCAATGACTGTTAGGTTAGTGACGGTACGAAGTAGTAGTAAGTATAAATAACATACCAATATATAAATATGTCATACGATATAATAAATATTAATATAATAATTATCTATGTCAAGATGTGGAAATTAGATGTCATTTTGTTTTTTGAGAAATTTATTAATTACAATCTTTGAATATATTTAAAAATGTCTAATTGACAAAGGTAGTGAGCTGCAGAAACAGTAAGAGAATCTGAATATCTGCTGGTAAAGTGAAGAGGAATTGAGAGTTGATTGTTGTGAGTAGAGCGAAGGGAGCGGGAGTGCGAGTCATGCAGGTACTCGAAACGATCACTAAGATAATGGAGTGTTTTGGGATTATTAAGAATGCCTTATAAAAAGGTAAGTAAATAAATAAATAAATATTTTCAGACAGGTCACACAGCGCCATCTAGTTTCTGTGGTAAGCTACGAGGCTTGTGTTACGGAAACTAGATGGTTGATAAACTACATATTATTCTTTTCTTTTTTTGTAAATATATACATATTATACATATAAACACCCAGACCGAAACATATTATACAATGTACAACTTGCCTCCGGTGGGAATCGAACCCCCGACCTCCCGAGTGGTCAAGTACTTTAAATAGTGTACTTTTTAAACTACTAAATAAATATATAAAAAACAAATATAATAAAGATAAAAGGGAACTGTGAGACAAAACAACATACATATGGCCCGGTCCAAATTATATTTATACAGATGTCTAGGAGCCCTTAAAGTTCAAGGACCGTTAACAGGTGAATGCCTCGAGTTTGTAAGTACTAGATTCCTGTTTAAGAGATAATAAAAGTTAAAACTGCATGCTATAAATACGTGTTTTAGCAAAGCTACCTCATTGTTGGTAGGTATTTAATTTAAGCCTACATACTGGCCGGAGCGTTAAGCTGTCCACTAAAAATTATAACTCGTTCAATCATTAAAAAATGTCATTAAAAATTGACATCATATCCTTGCTAACCCGTCTGGCCAGCGTAGCGTAGAAGTGTAGGCCAATTTCTCCAGATATATGTTCTGGAAATGAAACGAAATGAAATGAAATAATAATAATAAATATTTCCAGACTTCACACAGTGTGACCTTACACAGCGCCATCTAGTTTCCGTGGTAAGCTACGAGGCTTGTGTTACGGAAACTAGATGGTTGATAAACTACATATTATACTTTTTTTTATGTAAATACACACATCAAAAGTGTCTAGGGATCAACATATATTTTTGCAATAACTTTTCTCCTGATTGATATTCATTAAAATTTTCTTTAAGGATTGATCAAATAAAATGTTTTCGTTTGTCTACACTCTACAGTAACGATAAACCAAGTCACCTTTGCATTAGTAAAAAAAATTGCCATTTTCCTAATAAAGGGATTTTTGTATTTGAACCACTAACATTAAAGTTCGAAAAAAAGACTGAAATAACAGTTTTTTTTTTTAATTTTATTGGGTAACTTAAACAATTAATAATCCGTGTTTCTACCGCGAACACTAACAACACAAGAACATCGGTTTGGCATACTCAAAATGAGTTCATCCAAATCACGCTGTGGAATGGCCGCCCATGTTCGTTGCAACAACAAAAAAAGGTCTTCTTGCGACTGGATACCCTCCATATTCGGCAGAGCTCTTCTCTGAAGAATATCCCATGCATGCTCAATCGGGTTCAAGTCTGGCGACTGAGCAGGCCAGGGCAGGACATTGATGTTAGCCGCGGCGAGAGTCTGTCTTACAACTCTTGCGGTGTGCGGTCGTGCATTATCATGCATTAACTGAAATAAGGGACCGATATGCACTTGTAGAGGAACGATGACGTCTGATACAACCGTCTCAGCATAAATTTGAGCGTTGAGGTTGCCTATGATCCAAATCAACTCAGTTCTTCCGCCGATCGAAATACCCGCCCATACCATGATGGTTCCACCACTATAAGGATGGACTTCCTGGCAGGATTTTAATCGCTGTTGGCGTCCAGGGGTTCTCCAGTGTCGTATACGTCTTGTATCCGGCCTCATACCAAAACGAGACTCATCAGAAAAGCACACGAAACGCCATTGTTCTTCTGTCCAATTTCTGTGTTCAAGAGCCCATTGATATCGAGTCCTACGATTGTGCATTGCTATAGGTGGTACCCGTAGCGGTCTTCGGGAATGAAGGTTCACTTCATGCAAGCGGTTTCTGACTGTTTGGTCGCTAATTAAGTTCCCTGAAGAGCGATGAAGGCTCACGGCTAACATCATGGCGGTTATTGTTGGAGTTCTTCGAGCTGTGATTTGAATGTATCGGTCTTGTCTCCGTGTGGTGCAGCGATACCGTCTTCCATGGCGCTCAGCCACGGTACCAGTGGTTCGGTAACGTGTCCAAAGTCGACTGATAACACTCTGACTTGTATTCAGAGCTAAAGCCACAGTACGTTGCCGGGAACCAGCTTCTATCATTCCCACGGCTCTGATCATTTCTTCCCTGCTTAAATGACGTCGCCGCTCCATAATAACGTTGGTGTTAATCAGTAGTAGGGAAACAGTAGCACTAATAATGTCTTCAATGCGTCTTATGTTTTTATAGGGAAAATATTGACAGCTGATTTTCATCTTTTACTCGAATTTGATTGACAGTTCCTGTTTTAAATTATGAAATGCACCAAAAAGGATCCATATAAATTTATAAAATCATAAATTTATTACAAAGCCACATCTCAATCACAAGAAATCCGCATAAACATGCTTGATCCCTAGACTTTTTTGATGTGTGTATATACATATTATACATATAAACACCCAGACTGAGACAAATTATACAATGTACAACTTGCCTCCGGTGGGAATCGAACCCACGACCTCCCGAGTTCATGGCAACGTTTGTTACTACTAGACCACGTAAATGAAATATTTATTCGTGTAAAGAATTTGGGTAGACAAATTTGCAGTTGTAATTGCTATCGGTTAGTACTACCAAACCCTAGCTGCAAAGGTGTACTAAAAACTAAAAGAACAATTATTCAACATTTAATTATAAAAATAAGCTGACTCTCTTGTCAAAGAAGAACGAGTTTTACACTTCTGTAGCACGGAAGGCGGCATATTGTCCGTGAAACAATGAAAAGAAAGAAAGAAATAATACAATAATCCATTTGAAAGTGTACTTCAAATATTACCATAACCGGGAACGACTGTCGTACACAAATAAAGAAAGAAATAATATATTTATTTGCTCACAATAGCTAATACAATACATAAAAGGGTCAATAGAAACCAAACTAAAATAGACAAGATAAATGTATAAAATTAATGAGTGAGCGACAAAAATGTCAGCATAGCGTTGATTTTCACTTTCATTCTGTACCGATTATTCTAGCTTTATTTCTGATATTTTTGAATGCGAGAAAAACCAAGGTACTAGTGTTTGAAAGAAGAAGGATGACAACCGTGACGATAAAGATTGATGATGAAACTCTAGAACAAGTAAATGAAATTATATATCTGGGCAGTGTTTTCACTGCGGATGGGAAGTATGATAGGGATGTTGAAAGAAGAGTGAACGCGGGAAATAGTGTTACCGGTGCCCTGGGGTCACTGATCGCCAGTCGAAATGTAAGTGACAAAGCTCGGCTCGCCATACACAATGCCATGTTGGTACCAACACTTATGTATGGAAGCGAGACGTGGATATGTCAGAATATGCATGAGAGTAGGGTTAATGCAGTAGAAATGAGGTCGCTGCGTCGGTTATGCGGCGTCACTTTGGCGGACCACATACGTAACGTCGAAATACGAAAAATGGTAGGTATAAAAGAAAGCATAGGCACAAAAATAAGGAAAAGCATGCTCGATGGTTCGGGCATGTTGAAAGGATGAGCGAAGAAAGATTGACGAACCAGGTATATAATGCGAAAGTTGTGGGTAAAAGAGGCCCTGGCAGACCAAGACACACGTATCACGATCAAATAAATAAAACACTAGCTGAAGGAGAATTAAAAAGCCTTCGTAACAAAAGGGCATGTATGAAGAGGTTGATGAATGTCGATGAAGCGAAAGAGGTATGTCGTGATCGTGTCAAGTGGCGCTCAATTGTCTCTGCCTACCCCGTAAGGGATCTGGCGTGAAGATATGTATGTATGTATGTATGTATTTCTGATACTGTTTGGTTTCTTGCCCTGTCTTGTTATATGCGAGTATCTAATGTATCTATGTAGCTCATATATTTTTACTTTACACGGCACGGTGACCGTATACAAGCGTAAAAACCCTAAAAGTTGTCATTACTTACAGAGAACTTACTCCGCATTCCGAATCGCGATCAGAGCGCTTAGAACGAATATGACACTGACCGTCATTCCGAATCAAATATCGCGATTTGGATGCTCAGAGTGTGATATCAATTCGGAACGGTCTAAATCACATTTTCATTCATAAAATGTTAGTTTTTTTTTAAATGTATAGAAGATAAATTGCGAATTCCACATCTTTGAGTATGAATACTAACAAATATACATCTCTCGGTTTATTCATCTTTATATGTGTAAAGTTTAATATTATTAAATTTTTTTAAAATAACTTGCCGTGTTACAGACATTTTTTTTTCACCTCCTACTTAAATATTAATTATAGATTTGTTTTAGAAGTAATATACAAACAGTATAATCGAATTACAATATTAAATAATTTAAAAGAAAACCTAATATTAAATTAAGTTGAAAATGGCGCGGGACATTATGACAAACAAGTGACAGCGCTCAGAGCGATCTACCTCGATATCGTGAGCAGTCTCAGTGCGAGAAATGATGTCATTTGTGACGTCACACAGCTTTGGCAAAACAGTTTAAGCGCGTATCGGAACACCTTTAAGCGTGCTTAGGTTACTATTATCGCGTATCGGAACGAAGTATTAGTAAAATAGTTTCAAAATCATGAGTCAACGGTTAACCGGTAAAGGACATTTTGATTGTATGTTAATTACTGCCTTGTTCTTCAGCTGATTAGCTATGAGTACTGACAGCCTCGGCTGACGTACGGATGTTAATAAGGTCGAGCCACAAGACCTATGTATGGATCGGGCTTTATTTTATACTAATTGTTTTAACCGGGCGGCTCAGCGATGTCCGTGTAAGTTGTTTTGCAGTCTTAATCTTGTTCTTGATTTATTGAAGTTCCAAGACCAAGAGCAAGATCACCGATATGTTAGCAACACTAATTTTAAGGATCATTTATGTGGCAATCATGACAATCGTTCTTGGGTGATGCAACTGCTGTCATTCATCATTCAGCCTGTATGTATGTATTCACACTGATGGATGTAGGCCTACCCAAGGCTCGCCACTTAATGCGATGTCTTGCATTCATGTCAACCAGCGACCTTTTTCAGTCATTGATCCATCTGGCGGGGGTCATCCCACTTTCTTTCCGTATGTGGTCTCCACTCTAAAACCCGTTTGCTCCATCGTTCATCGGTTCTGCGGCAGATGTTTCCGGCCCACTGCCACTTAAGCTTCGCCAGCCTGGTACTTCCTTCTGGCCAAGGCACATGATCCAAAGTCAGCAGAACATATAGCTCAGAGTGGTCTCGCGAACGTTGTGGTTCGTGCGTAACTCCGCTATAGCTCCAGATCTGTAAATGACTACTATTGAAGAGTTTGTCGTTCGCCTGACTAGGACACTTTAGAGTTCAGAATATCGCTCCGTCTTGCGCTCGGCCCCCCAACGGGTGACCTCTTCCTAGAGAAGTGCTAAAGTAGTTAAACCTAGACCCTCTGGGATTGTAAGCTATAATGGTACTGTTTCACCAGTAACGGGTGATTACCCGCTAAAATCCTGCCGGGGAAAACGGGGGAATGTCCCCATCCCCAAAGCCAGGCCGTCCGGGCCTGGACGACCCCACAGTATGTCTGTCACTTCAGCTTGTTAATTTTAAAATCTATGTCAGTAACTTTCGTTTTCTGATGAATACCAACGTTTCGAATTCTATCCATTAGAAAAATACCAAGCATAGCTTACTCTATAGCTAGCTAAGCGATTTTGAATTTACACTGCTGTCATTTAAATTATTTTTGTAGGGACCATGCATATGAGTCAATGGTCGAATCCGAGAGCCTATCGAAGGATATCTTAGTTTCCTTTACACCTTATTTCCATTATTCTTTTCCAATAAGGTTTTACCTGCAGCCCTATTCTATATCACATTGGCGATCATGTTTTTCAAGTGGGCGTTGATGGCTACTGTCTAAACTACGAGAAATATCGAAAAATGCTGAAAGGAGTGTCCGGGCTGATTTATTTAAAAAATAAAAAAGAGTTGTATTTAAAAAAAAACTATTCGGTGATTAGTCCCGAAGATTTTGACAATAGGGTTCGATTTCTGCAGTTTCCTTAAATACGTTTGATATTACTTCCCACAGTTTGACCCTCATGAGCGACACTATCAGCTAGTATAATATTAATAAAGTTTTATTTCAGGTATTACAACCATATCAGTGGAATTTCACAATAAAACTATAGTACAATTATATAATATTAATAAAAAATAAATAAAGAAACATTTATTTATTTATTTAAAAACTTTATTGTAATTTACAATCGGCGAACATAATGCCGTAATGCATTTCTGTGTCTGTCACGTCGTCAGTCTGACGGTTGACCGTTGGGACAAATGAGAACATTGGCACTAGTGAGACGACTATTCTACTTGACTTTACCGAGTCAAGCTCTCGGAGGGAATCGAACAGAACACCCACGCCCACTCCTAAGCCCCAGGATAGATTAAGTTATTTACAGTTTGGGCTCTGCTGAACAGACAGCCAATGTGAGAGTATTTTACTGGGGGTCCCATCACAAACCGCTGTCAGAATGCGATTGGATGAAGAACGTAGCCGCTATATATAATATATATATATATATAGGGTCGCCAACAGTGACAGCAACAATACATACATGGATTTTTACTTACAACTAAGACAGAAAACAGATGCTGCACCAACTACAGGCAACCACCACATGCTATTACAGTATCCATTAATTTGGCCTTTGAGTAGCCAAAATAAAAACACAATACAATTACAATAGCAATAATAATAATAATATTATTTGACAAAATAAAAAAATAGTATTGACCATATTTTGTTAGGCATTGCTTTTGTAAAAAGTAGATTTCATTCGGATTAGGTCGTTCTAATTAGTATCTTAGAACATCGTATCGAGGTCATGTAGTTAATTTAAACATTGAAAAGTGCATACAACTAGGTTATATCTAAACAGGATGAGTACAAAGTACAACAAAAATAACCGCATAATCAGTTCTATGCTAATTTTGCAAAATTATCACTCTGCAGATAACAGTTTTGCTAGCTGTACATAACTATGAGTATTTATGTTATTGATTGTATTGCTCTAAATGATTTCCCTAACTCGAATTAGCTATAGGCAGGCATACCAGCTGCCCTATTCTGTTACTTAAGCGCAAACGTTATATAATGGAATCCGTTAAATATATATCACGCTATTAAAGTTGATATTTGCACGGCCGCTGCCAATGTCGAGCGCTTATAGAGTTGAGAATTGAATAATATTTTGTAAATAACAAAATGAAAAATCCACTAATAACGTTTGTGACTAAGGATTCGTTTTTGCATTTGCAATTTACGTATTTTATTTCTTTAGTTAATGTTATTAGAATTGATAAATATATTTCAAAAGTCTAGTAGATAATCAAACTTGGACTGTATTTCAGACAACACAATTTATAACATAACTTACTTAATTATATTATTTTCAATAGTTATCCTTAAAATAATATATTAAACAGTGAGTTCAAAAATGATGCAATGTTACATTTACAAGTTAATTAATTATGCGTTATGTGTTTGTTATTCAGATAATTATCAATATTGTTATTATTTATTTTGTTATCAATTCTTTGTCATTTTCCTGAAGACTCATCACAGGGTCATGCAAGAGCAACTAACATCCATATATCGATATACCGCGTGTAATTGACAAAAGAGCAAATATTTTTTTAGCCCCATTCTGTTACTTATCGCAAACGTTATTACTCGATTCGTTATTTACATCAGAGATTGCGTCATAATTACAAAATATTATTCAATTCCCAACTCTATAAGCGCTCGACCTTGACAGCGTCCGTGCAAATATGAACCTTAATAGCGTGATATATATATAGTTAACGGATTTCATTATATAACGTTTGCGACTAAGTAACAGAATAGGGCTACAGGTGTCATTAGTAGAATCTCTATTTGAAATAAAAAGGGCACTTTTTTAAAGATGAAAACTATTATCTAAATAACAAAACATAATCGCGATATCCATTGTGATAAATACCTAAAGGCTGGGGAGTGTTATTATTAAAATGGATCTCGCCCACAACCGAGAGACGAAATAGAGAGAAAAAGAATGGGGTGTATCACTAACTTTTTATCACGGTAGATGGCGCATGATAGATGGTACCTAATATAACTGTCAGTTGCATAGAAAACTTGTATTTTTATTACGAAATTTATTATTTTCTGGATATTATGCCGAAGTAAGCAGCTTTTAAGTGTAGAAATCGAGATTTCTAAGCGAAATCAAAGATATGGTGATCTCAAAATTTCCGTTCTATAAATAAATCCTTTTTTCTTTTTAAAGACGGTGTGCGCTTTCTTAATTTTATTTTTTAAGGTAGGTAAAATTAATTTAAAATACATTATTCTGTTATAAAAATTAAAACTACAAAACATTTAAAAAATGAAGTGATATAGGTGCAAAATAAGGTACCATTGCCGCTAGCGACATCTACAAAAAGCTTTGCCTGATACACCCCATTACGTCCTACAATACGTCTCAATGTCCTATAGAGGCGAGCTGTTCGAATTGTGGACGATGCCACTATATCTGGAACTCTCGAATCCCTGCAGCTTCGCCGAGATGTAGCTTCTCTGAGCGTGGTCTACCGGCTATACTATGGTGAGTGCTCTGAAGAGCTCTATAACCTAATTCCTTCCTCTCCATTCCGCAACCGAACCACACGCACAGGTCAGAATATGCACCCACATACCGTAGTCACTATCCCTTCGCGTACCTATAAATTTGGTGACTCATAGATGAACAATAAAGATGTGGAATGCTCTTCCAGCCTCTGTGTTTCCACTTTCCTATAACCTGGAGTCCTTCAAGCGAAGTGTGAAAGGCATCTAGTCAAGCCAGCATAGTGTTAGGGACTGATGTCGGACATAAGGGTCTGATTCCAGTTGCTAACATTCATGGACCCTGCGCGCCACTTACCATCAGGTGGGTGCAGAGAACATGTCGTAAAAAAAAAAAGAAAGAAAAATACGTGGTTCATAATTTTTATTCTAGATTATAATATAAACATATTTACTGTTTAATAAAATCCACGCAGTATACGAGAACTTCCTCGCAAACATTTTCATTTATAATATTAGTAAAATATGATTTAAACATGGCCTTAAATATAGTATATAATATATAAAGGGCTAAATGTGAATCCGCTTATTTATAAGCGTGGCTTCTGACCACCCCGAAAGGGAAACGGTCGTGATGATGATGATTTAATTATTAATAAAAAAAATTTTACTGTGTCAATTTGTGAATAGGAAGTCGTAGATTTTATCCGTATTAATAAAGTCTACATTGAGAATGGATTGTAAGTTTTGAATCCATGCATCTGCAGTTGTTTCTTCCTAGCCCCTAGACAGGACCTAGCCGGTTTATCAGGTTCCGCTGACTGGCTACCAGCTGTCCAATTTAAATACCCAGTATGCAATGCACGGCGCACACGTAAAGCTGCAGACCGCGAGGTGACGGTGTGACAATATTAAAATCAAACTATAAGTCATATTTTTTTGTATGTGCATTTATTATAAATGATTTATTATTATTTATTTTTTTCATTTAAAATTTATTTTTTAACATTTAAATTCAAAATTATTCTGCCAAACTATAAAATAGTTATCAGCAGATAACGCTCATTACAATAATATATATTACCACAGTTTAGTTTAAATTCAAAGACTGCCCACAATATTGGAATTTAAAGATTGAGTCTGGCTAATGAAAGTAGATAGTAACGTAAAGTAAAGTATCATCACGACCGTTTCACTTTCGGGGTGGTCAGAAACCACGCTTATAAATAAGCGGATTCACATTTAGCCAACTTTACTATAGACCAATCATGACAAGTGGCAAGCTCGTCGATGTCTCCAGCGTACCAAACTCGAGAAATATCACAAATAAATTAAATATTAATTAAATGTATTTATTTACATTAATATATATTTTTTTTGTGTCCCGACCAGAAATCGAACCCGGTACCTCCTAGTCTAAATCCACGGACTTAACCGCTAGACCACGAAGGGATGAAAGTAGATAACGAATATATACATATCCATTTGCCATAGAATTAGAACACCACCGTTCTTGTGCTTTGGAGAGCACGTTAAGCCGTCGATCACGGTTATCGTGTTTTAATCGTTAATAAATTGATAATAAAAATGACGTCAGACCCTCGCCACCCCGTTTGGCCAGGGTGGTGAGTCTAGGCCAAATTCTCCAGAAATTTCTGGAAGGCGCATCACCAATAGTAAATCTCTAGGTCTCTGTGTTCTAAGGGCTTTGATAATAAAAAAAAAACTTACGTCAATTCACGTCACCCAGAGAGAATCGCCCAGTATTGTATTTAAATTACTTTATCAGATACTAGCTGTTGCGGCTTTTTGCAACCTCTTTGGACAGACTTTGACCTCCTTTCTGACTGACAACTTTAGACGACATTATTTTATGACAGAATGACTTTGAATTTAGAACACAGACGATGACAACGAAATGAAGACGCAATAAATTAAAATTAAAGCCAAAATTTATGATTTTTATTTAAAAGCAAGAATAAAGTGTTTCTTTCTGTAATAAAGTGGTCCTTCGAAGACGAAAAACTAGCACCGTGGATTATGTTGACCAGAAGTAGGTTGCGCGAGGGCTTCGACGACCGTCGCCGCCGACAAGCATATTTTTGACTCACAAGACCGATCCAGGAGACCTTCCCCGGCCAGATCGACGACTTCATCAATTAAATCTACCGCTTCGACAGTGCGACGACAAAAGCTAGCTGCAATTAAAATGCGTACGGTCGCGAAGTGTACTCGCTGAAGTGGGGAAACGCCTGATACAAGAACAGGCGCAGACGGATATAGAGTTAGCCGCTTTGGACGATGATGAAGACCAGTCAATGACGTTTATTCACAATGAAGTTTACTACGACGACTGACCGACGCACATTATTTTTCTCTAAATATATCAGACCGACGATATACTAGCTTTATAGCTTAGACAACGGACGAGTAGGGAAAAGGGCATAATTTAAAAAAAATACGTAAGAACCAAATTGTCATGTCGCTTAATAATTACTAACTGTATTTTTTAAAAGGTTAATTAGTTATGAATAAGTGAATACATTTGCATTGCTTACAACTAGGTATTGTGTAAAATTGTGTCAAATTATAATTATACCTTTTCAAGGCGTTGTCAAAACATCTCGTCAACAACTCGGGAGACAAAAGGGCAAAGTCAAAGTCAAAATATATTTATTCACGTATACCTATTACAGGCATTTAAGAAACGTTATTAATTTAATTATTTGGAATGATTCTACTCCGGCTAGTAGAAGACTAAACAGCAAAGTGGTCCAATAAGTAAGCTGTTAGCAGAAGACCAGCAGCTAAAGGGCTGGGCAATATTTGGGCCAAAGGATCATCATTGCGATTCAACGTGGCAATGCTGCCAGTATCCTTGGCACTTCGCCCATTGGCAGCAATTTGGAGCATTTTTTTTATTTATAACAATTTTTATTTTGTTTTTCTTTATTTTAGATTTAAGTTGTATTTTTATTTATTAGGTAGGTTTATTTTTATTAATAGTAATTCCTGTTAAATGTAAGTTTTTAGTTTAATTAATAAGTTAGTTTATTTTTTTATCATTGTATTATACCTTTTAGGTATACTGCGTGATATTTGTTAAAGAGCAAATATTGTTATATTATAATTTAGAATAAAATTTAAGAACTACGTATTTTTTTATTTTAATTATTAGGTAATAAAATCTTAAGTTACGGCGCAAACATATATTTACAAAAAAAAAAAGTATAATATGTAGTTTATCAACCATCTAGTTTCCGTAACACAAACGGAAATTAGATGACGCTGTGTGACCTGTCTGGAAATATAAAAAAAAAAAAAAAAAAAGAATGTAGTTTTCTCTGAAATTAATATGCAAGTACTCGTATGTTTATTTAAAGATTACATTTTTGTGCCGTTTGCTGTAGAAATTTAGGGCAACAAAACGTCTTGTCGTCTCCTCCGGTGACAAGAGGGCTGCCTCTTTCTTCACCCAAAAATCAGTATTGCAATTCAGCTGGAAAATGTAGCCAGCGTTGTTGCCACCATTCCACGCGGATGGACTTTTATCCCTATCCTTAGTATTAATATTAATTTTATGAATTTTATTTAAATTAATGTATAATTAATCATCATCATCATCATCAGCCTGTGTCTCTCCACTGCTGGATATAGGCCTCCCCCAAGGCTCGCCACTGCACGCGGTCTTTTGCAATCCTCATCCAACCCCCACCAGCGACCCTCCTTAGGTCATCCGTCCATCTGGCAGGGGGTCGTCCCACTCTGCGTCGTCCCGTACGTGGTCTCCACTCCAGAACCCGTTTGCCCCATCGGTCGTCGGTTCTGCGGCAGATGTGTCCGGCCCTTGTATAATTAATAATGTTTTGTTATTCGGATAATGACTTAAACTTAAAAAAAAAAAACTGCACAAATTGCAGTTTATTTTTCCCGCCGTGTTAGGGCTATTATGCCACGAGTAACTCCAAGAAAAGCATCAAATCCTGCAACAACTGGAAATTCATAATAACCTCATTAACTTATAAGAAATAAATATATTTTACGTCAGACTTGGCTGTATGGGCTAGACCCTTTGCCTTCCCTATCACCTCATTCATCATCCATCGGGGGAAGAGAACACAACTAAAAAATAAGGAGTTCTTTTTTAAATAAGGAGTCTCATTTTGCGTGGACATGTCAAGTGCAAGTTTTTGATTTGTAAATTATTTTTCTGTGGATATTATTGGTCAAAAGTGATGTTGTTTTGTTTAATAATGTGCTACAATGTGAATAATTATGGAAAACGATAAATTGGACTTTAAATATGGGGCACAAGTTGCAGTTTATTTTTTGCGGTTTTCCCGCGCTGTCAACTCCCATTTTTTACCCGACGTGTTTAAGCTATGGTGCCTCCAAGAAAAGCATCAAATTCTGCAGCATCTGGAATTTGATTATGACCTTATTAACTCATGTAAAATAAAAATATATTACGTCAGACTTGGCTGTATGGGCTATAGACCCTTTGCCTTCCCTATCACCTCATTATTAAACAAATAAGTTAAAACCGGAAATTAAAAAGTAAGCTATTTTTTACCTAAAAGTCAAAAAAATAACAGTTGAAGACGAATTGCTAGTTAACAGATGATATGTTAGTGATAATGGTAATTGGACGAAAATAAATTGTAATAAATGTCCCGTGCATAGATATAAGTTAATAAAGTACTTACAAATTACTTTTTAATAGAACTTAGAATTAAGTAAAAAAACAGAGTGCGTTTTGAAGGCTGCGGTTTCGTAATCTTTAAGGTTTTCTAGGCCAAACCCTTTCCATACACTCATTTAAAATTAACCTCACTAAATTGTTTGTCGGTAGGTATGCATAATAAATTGTGGACCGGAATAAAGGAATAAGTTATTTTGTTTCATGTTATTATCTAATTTTGTTATTATTATGTTTACTTTTATAATCTTATTAGTTATTACTTTTAGTTTTTATAGGTTTTACTATTAATTGCATTTATTATATATTTTTTTACTATTAACTTTTATTTTATATTATTACCATATTTTGTATTATTCAATGTTGTGTACATTTTTATTAGGCTGGCAAACCCGACAGGATTATTTGTCTATGATTTCAACGCAGAGCACGTTAAGCCTTTGGTTCCACTAATACTAACTTGTGGAATCGTCAACAAATTGTCATTACGAGACCATTCGCAATAGGAGGAATAGAAGAGTACTCTGCTTACTATAGGAGTACTTCATATTTTACGAGCCTGCGATCCCCAACTACCTTAAGGACAGTTACACTTTGCTTGGCTCACATCTTGACCCTCTCACCACACGAGTATGTCCAAGTCGTTTGCAGTTGTGGCTGCAAGGCTTTGGAATGACCTACCGACGGAGGTTAAGGATGCTGCAAATAGAGCTATATTTAAAGACACTTTTTGAGTTCATAATTTTCATAAAATATTTATTGATTGTTGCTTTTTGTTACCCTACGTCATCGGTTATCATGTAGTACGTAGTACCTAAATCTATGTAGTTTATATGTATTCGTATGTAATTTTATTAATAATATTTATTATAATTAATAAATAATATTCTATACACTTATATTTTAATATATTGCACCTACCTCACAAAAATGTTCTCGTTATCCCGAAGGTTTGACAGGCAAAGAATGTCAAGCGACGTTATGTCACGCTTTGAATATTTGTGTGTAATAAAGTTTTAAATAAATAAAAAAAAATTGACATCACACCCTCGCCAATCCATCGGTGTAGACCAAATTGTCCAGAAATTTCTGGAAGATCCATCTCCAACAGTGGAAGTCTAGGACTCTGTGATCTCGCGGCTGTGATGAAGTACCGACAGTCCAATTTTGTTTATCTCTAATATTGTTTGTGCATGTTGACTGTTTGTTGTCTAAATAAATGAACATAAAATTAATTTATTATTATTATGGATAGTAGTATAAAAAATGCTAGCACAAGTGTAGATTATACTAATGATATTAAAATGTAGTGTGGTGCCACGAAATAATTTCAAAATGGTGGCCTTTAGAATGGACGACGAACGCAATTTGTTTGGAAAGGCAAATCTAAAATCGATGTAGCAATCTAAGTAATTAATGTAATGTACGAAGTGTGTTAAAAATAATAATATAAAAATAGGTAAGTATATAGGTAGTACACACAATAAAAATTGAATTTTATTACTCTCACCTAATATTACACATACCTAAAATATTTAAAATAAAATACAAATAATAACACACGAGACAAATAGAAATGTTACATAAGAAATAAGTAAAATAAAAATATCTATACAGATTTAGTTATTAGGTAGGGTTAGGGGAAGGCGTCCAAAGTTTTAAATAATATATATATATATATATAATTATTAAGTAATAAAAACTTGAGTTACGGTGCAGAGAAAAATGACAATCGCGCGAACGTTAACTTACGTACTTTTTTCTGTCTCTGTTTCATCTTTCGGCTTTGAACGAAATCATTTTTTTTTAAATTTAGTTAGGTAAGTTATTCTTAGTTAGATTACACCACAGAGATAGGGAAGCAGAGGTGATCTAACTGCGGTCAAAGCGTGGCATTTCTCACACACAAGTAATGTTCGCACACTAATACAGAAGACAGGACCGGACTCATTTGCGAAATGTCAAAATATTATTATATAAGTATAATTATGCATATCGCTCACAAATCCGTCCTGAATCAGTGTATAAAGCCCACTTCGGAAGATAGGTTTTGTGTTCTACGATTAAAATAATGAAATGAGTATTTTTAGCTATATGGTTTTTTAAAAAATACAACATAATATAATAAAATCGTTTATTTATATTTTCTTACATATATTATTCAAAGCAATGGCACGCTAATTTTGGACCGGATGGCGAGTGGTATCTGGGTCTCGAAGAGATACCGAACCCCTCTGTACCGGCCGAATGGGCCCTAAATGGTCGGGGGGGGGAACGTAAAAATTATGACGAGACAACCAGATGGTAATGCGGTTGAAGTTGCTTGGAGTTTTCTGTAATGTTTATACCCTATTTAAAATTTCAAACATGTCTCTTTTCTTTTATCCAAAAAAGTACTTTTTTTTTACCGCTCTCATATTATTCTGAAAAATAAATAATAATTATTGTTTTATAACTTAACTTCCATAAATGTTTTGTAAGTATG
This sequence comes from Tinea semifulvella, assembly GCA_910589645.1. Lineage (NCBI taxonomy): Eukaryota > Metazoa > Arthropoda > Insecta > Lepidoptera > Tineidae > Tinea > Tinea semifulvella. The sequence goes on along the minus strand of OU342595.1, from coordinate 6,792,117 downwards.
AAATAAATCTAAGTATTGTATCTATACAAGGTGGAGTTTTGAGACGGGACAGTAAGGGCAAATATCTTAACCGTTATAGTTACAGGAAAACGTTCCTAGGAGACCATCCATAACTTATTGAGATATTCCGAACTTCATTCACAGATTTTGGAAAAATATAGTCAGCAAAAACTTTTGTTTTTATGCCGATCGATCCTGTTTCTTATATGGATCAAAAGTCTCTACTGGAGCAACTGAGGTTTGAGTACTAGAAATGACAGAAACCAAACCAAAAAGGCCAAAAAGGTAGCTCGGTTGATAGAATGCATTCCCTAAAATCCAAAAAAGGTCAATTTGAACCCCGGCATGTACCAATGAGAAATACACTTTTCTTGCATACATTAGTCAGATTTACAACACCACCGTTCCCGTGCCTTGGAGAGCACTTTAAGCCGTGGTCTAGTGGTAACAAACGTTGCCGTGAACTCGGGAGGTCGTGGGTTCGATTCCCACCGGGGGCAAGTTGTACATTGTATAATTTGTCTCGGTCTGGGTGTTTATATGTATATATTTACAAAAAAAAAAAAAAAAGTATAATATGTAGTTTATCAACCATCTAGTTTCCGTAACACAAGCCTCATAGCTTACCACGGAAATTAGATGGCGCTGTGTGACTTGTCTGGAAATATTAAAAAAAAAAAAAACCTTTTTTACTAATTAACCCGGTTCTACTAATACCAACTTGTGAAATCGTTAAGAAATTGTCATTAAAATTTACATGAGACCCTCGCCAATCCGTCTGGCCAGCGTGGCGTGTGTAGGCCGAATTCTCCAGAAATATTTCTGGAAGACCCATCTCCAATAGTGGAGGTCTAGGTCTCTGTATTCTAAGGGCTGTGATGATAAATAGAGGCGTGAAAGACGGACAAACATACATACATACATACACACATACATAAAAAGCTTTTTTCACGTTTATAATATTAGTATGGACACCCAGACAACCTAAGCGAAAAACGTAAATATATTTTTGGCCTTGGGTAAGAATCGAATCTACGCACTGCGGGCACTCTGTGGATACAATTCCATAGGATTTACCACTAGACCACGGAGGCGGTCACAACAATAAAACGGTAAAAAAATAATATAAAAATTATTAATTTTACAAATCCGACCCTGTGTTGATGGAACTGTCAATGTTGTTGTTTTGCAACAATTTTTACGTTTTTCTCTAATAAAGCAACAAAAATTGTAAGATTATTATTTTAATTTCGTTAGAATACAATGAAATATATCTTCTGTCTCTCACATATTTTGAAATTACAAGAATAATCACTAATTTTATTGAATTATGTGTTTGAATGCATGGTGTCAACATTTAAAACTTACTTGTGGAAGGTTATTCCTAGCACTTTTTTATGTTTTGCACTGTCGCACATATAAGCACTACACTAGACCATGATTTAGTAAAATTTTCAAGATGTAATTTTAGTTAAATAATGAATAATCACAATAATAAGTCGAGATGGTTGAGTTCGCTGTTGTTACTTTATTGTCTGTCAATTGCCTTGTAGTCTATGGTTTCAATGAAAAAATGCCACGGTTGCTCGTTTATGCAGTGTGTATGTGAACTGAGGAAGTGAGATAGCTATATGATCTTTGCGATGAGAATGAGTAAGCGCAACTTATATGGTTATACGACTAAATAATATGTTGTCTCTGCTTCCTTAACTCTGTGGATTACACACTGTTTATAATGACTTGTATATTTAAGTTGTCTTTTGTAATAAAAGTAAAGTATCATCACGACCGTTTCCCTTTCGAGGTGGTCAGAAACCATGCTTATAAATAAGCGGATACACATTTAGCCAACTTTACTATAGGCCAATCATGACAAGTGGCAAGCTCGTCGATGTCTCTAGCATACCAAACTCGAGAAATATCACAAATAAATTAAATATTATGTAAATAAATACATTTACATTAATAAATATTTTTGTGTCCCAACCAGGAATCGAACCCGGTACCTCCGAGTGTAAATCCACGGACTTAACCGCTAGACCACGGAGGCAGTTTATAATAAGTTTATATATACAGAACTTTGAAATTGATCATGTTATTTAAGAACATTTGAATTATATTATTATTGTATTATCTTGCAGTGTATACTGGTGAACCTTGAATAAATAAATTAATAATATCACTTACGGCCGGTTGCAGAAAGCACTGTTAAAATAATTTATGATCCACATTTTCACTTTGGGTATTTAAGGCAATGACGTGCCTCATAGGCATATGATAAACATGTCAAAAGATATATATGAAAGCGTGGTTTCTGACCACCTCTGCAGCCCAATACCGAATGTTTGGCCGAAGTTCGTATTCGGCATAATACACATTCGGTTCATCACTAGTTTCTACTGAAACCTTAAATAAATATTTGCTAATTTGACAATGGGGTGTTTTAGGCAACGTTTTTTTATAGATAGCAGCACTGGGGTACCTTGTTTACACCTATGTCGGATCATTTTAATTTTTATAACAGTAATACAAATTTTAACTTAACGTTACCTACCTTAAAAGACGAATTAGGAAAGCGAACATCGTGTTTAAAAAGAAAAAAAAAGGTTTAATTAATAGAACGGCAGTTTTGAGATCACCATATCTTTGATTTCGCTTAGAAATCTATATTTATACACTTAAAAGCTGCTGACTTCGGTAATGTAACCAGAAAATAATAGATTTCGTAATAAAAATACTAGTTTTCTATGCAACTGACAGTTCTATTAGGTACCATCTATCATGCGCCATCTATCGTGATAAAAAGTTAGTGATTTACACGTGGTATATGTTGATAATTTGGATCTGTAATATTTTAATACCGGCTTTGTTTTAAGTATGTCACTGAAATGTCTGAACAGAATTTTTAAAAATAGCAACTCAAAAAAAACTGGGTCAGTTGTTTTAAGAATGCATATGCAAGAGGTCGTCGTCCGAATAAATTACTGTCATGCGGTAAACTACATCTGTTTGTTTGTATAGAGTCATTGTTATGCCATAATGGCCCAAAAAGTCTAGCTTGCCAAACTAGTTGCAATAATTAAGGTAGGCATAAAAAAAGTTTCGGAGTCCTTCGCCGTTCGCGCCATTTTGCGCGGACATGTCAAGTGCAAGTTTTTGTTTTGTAAATTAATTTACTGTGGATATTGTTAGTCAAAAGTGGTGTTGTTTTGTTTAATAATGTGCTACAATGTGAATAATTGTGGAAAACGATAAAGACTTTAAATATGGGGCATAAGTTGCAGTTTATTTTATGCGGTTTTCTGCGCTGTAAACTCCCATATTATATCTGACGTGTTTGGGCAATAATGCCGCGTGTGACCCCCAAGAAAAGCATTAAATTCTGCAACATCTGGAATTTGATGATAACCTCATTAACTCATAAAAAATATATATATTACATCAGAATTGGCTGTATGGGCTAGACCCTTTGCCTTCCCTATCACCTTATTCATCATCCATCGGGAAAAGAACACAACAAAAAAAGCTTCATCACGACGACGACATATCCTTTCCGAGGTAGTTAGAAACCAGGTTTTTTTTTTAATTAAGCGGATTCATATTTAGCCAACTTTACTATAGCCCCATCATGACAAGTGGCAAGATCGTCGATGTATCTAGCGTACCGAACTTGCGAAATGTTACAAATAAATTAAATAATTCATTGTGTCTCGACCAGGAATTGAACTAAATACCTCCTAGTGTAAATCACGGACTTAACCACTAGACTGACGGAGGCAGTTACGTGTAGTAATGGTGTAAACGGTGTTAGATTCGTCGATTACTATATTGCAGGTTGTAACATCAGCACCTTTCTCTCAAGGTGAGATTTGATAATCGATTTTAATGTAGTTATGCTAGAACGCCGGGTCAGCGAGGGTATTGCGTGTCGCTAAGCAATCGACAACCTTCTGAGATTACAATTAAGTAAATTATTATTTATTATTATTATTTAATTTAACTACCTCCGTAGTCTAGCTGTAACGTTCGTGGATTTAGACTAGAAGGTACCGGGTTCGATTCCTGGTCGGGACACAATAATTCACGATTTATTAATGTAAATAAATACATTTAATAATTATTTAATTTATTTGTGATATTTTTCGAGTTTGGTACGCTGGAGACATCGACAAGCTTGCCTCTTGTGTGATGATTGGCCTATAGTAAAGTTGGCCAAATGTGAATCCGCTTATTTATAAGCGTGGTTTCTGACCACCCCGAAAGGGAAACGGTCGTGATGATACTTTACTTTACTTTTTACATACATATTAAATACAGAATTATTTTTATGGAGTGACTGCGCAATATCGCCCAATCGCATCGGTCATGAGAGCGAAAATACACAAAAATTAACTGCATCTTTTACCCCATAAATACAGTGCAAATTATCGTTATTATTTATTAATACATTACGTCCATAATTATTACATTGTAGCATAATAACACCACAGACTAACAATATAGGTACATAGGAAAATTATTTATAAAACAAAAAACTTGCATTTGATGTTTAGTAGCAAAATGGCGGAAACGACTTCCCAATTAAGTTGCCTTTACAGTGTGGTGAACTATCATCCCTTAGGTCATCGACCAATATTTACCTAACTTATTTTCAAATAGCTTTAAAAATGAAATTATTTGAAAATGACAGCATCGAATGTACCTAAATAAAAAGAAACGGGAGTTCGCGCCATTATGCGTGGACATGTCAAGGGCCAGTTTTTGTTTTGTAAATGAATTTACTGTGGATATTATTGGTCAAAAGTGGTGTTGTTTTGTTTAATAATGTGCTACAATGTGAATAATTATAGAAAACGACGTGTATGAGCTATAATGCTGCGAGTGACTCCAAGAAAAGCATCAAATTCTGCAGCATCTGGAATTTGATGATGACCTCATTAACTCATAAAAAAAAGTAGGTCAGACTTGGCTGTATGGGCTATACCCTTTGCCGTCCCTATAATCTCATTCATCATCCATCGGAAGAAGAGAACACAACAATAAAAAAAAAAACGGAAAGATTAAATCAAACACTCACCTATTCGCAGCTTGTTGATTGAAAACGTGTTAATAACACATTTTATATTTTTAAACTCCAAATCCACCGTTTTTCGAGTAATTATCGGTCCCACATTATTATTAACCACGAGTCCAACAATCGATTCTTCCAGCGAATTCGAATTCATTTTGACAGTTGGTTTTCACTTTCACAGTTAATATAGGCTTAATAGCTTAACTTTGCCTTGTCATTATTGTTAAATTATTATTATTATTATTTATTATTATAATTATTTATTTATACACGTTGTCATAATAATTATTGCGTACCACGTCGTAATAGTTTATTTACTATTGAACACTTATCAGCTGATGCGTAATCCAGAACCACGACCATCTGGAACAAGATAACAATGTTAATTTTAACACAAATATTATTTGTTACGCTATTTTATTGGACAGACTCGTATTATTGTTTAACCCAAGAATAATAACGCATAGAAAGAAACTGTCACATACCATATTTAAATAAAATAAATATAAATAAATATTTCCAGACAGGTCACATAGCGCCATCTAATTTCCGTGGTAAGCTACGAGGCTTGTGTTACGGAAACTAGATGGTTGATAAACTACATATTATACTTTTTTTTTGTAAATATATACATATTATACATATAAACACCCAGACCGAGACAAATTATACAATGTACAACTTGCCCCCGGTGGGAATCGAACCCACGACCTCCCGAGTTCACGGCAACGTTTGTTACCACTAGACCACGGAGGCGGTCAATTTATTTAAAACTTTAATGCAGTCGTGTACATTTTCAACTGAAATCAAAAACTCATGACTGACATCAGTCCCTAACACTATGTCGGCTTGACGGCATGACGGCAATACGAGTCTCTGATCCCGAAACGTGTCGATACACTTTACTGGGTTTATTGGCACGAACGGTGGATACTTCCCCCTTCCCCGCCCCGGCAGACTGGGCAAATTACCACCATCAATCAGCCTACCCATGGGCGTAGCGAGGTACGGGCAGGGAGGGGCAGCTGCCCCCCCTTAGAACAGCGGTCGTGGAAGAAGGTGAAGGGGCTTCATGTGAAGAACCTCGTAGATTAATTGTCAAGTAATAAAGCTATTTCTGATTTTAATATATTTTTTTAATTACTATCTCCACTGCTCATGTGAAAAGTCTCGTTTCAAGCTGTATTATTTTTGTATATGGCAAGCTTACAATATTAGTTATCCTTGAAAGTAAAAATTGGCATTTGACATCATTGCAAAGGTGGTAGGCGAAGCGATGGTGGTAATTTGCCCAGTCTGCCAGGGCGGGGAAGTATAAATAAAAATAATAAATATATAAATATTTCCAGACATTCACACAGCGCCATCTAATTTCCGTGGTAAGCTGCAAGGCTTGTGTTACGGAAACTAGATGGTTGATAAACTACATATTATACTTTTTTCTTTTGTAAATATATACATATTATACATATAAACACCCAGACCGAGACAAATTATACACTGTACAACTTGCCCCCGGTGGGAATCGAACCCACGACCTCCCGAGTTTACGGCAACGTTTGTTACCACTAGACCACGGAGGCGGTCAACAGTATCCACTGTTCGTACCGATAAATCCTGTAGAGTGTATCCACAAGTTTCGGATCAGGCTCGAACTGCCGTCATGCACAGTCAAGACGGCATAATGTTAGGAACTGACGTCATGAGTGTCTGATTCCAGTTGCTAACATTCATGGACCTCGCACGCCACTTACCATCAGGTGGGCGCAAGGTCACATGAAGTACACTTTTTTTTTTAAACTTATATTTTATAAACAACGATCAAACATTATATATACTGACCATCACACAAGCTCCTTCAATTCACATCTTTAAAAAACAACTTAATACTTTCTTTTTAAACAAGCAAAACGGTATATTTTAAATTTAAATATTTCTTCTTAATAATATTATATTATCTTCATATATATCTACTATATATTAATAAGTATTTAAGTAGTCTATGTATACATACTATTTATGTAGTTTATTCAAATTTAAAATAAGGTTAAAATTGCACGCTACATATTATACTGTCTCACTCTCCCAAAGGTTAGCTGGTAGAAAAAGCCTAAATGGCTTTAAGTTCGCCTTTGTACATACTTTTAAGTTAAAGTGCAATAAAGTATTTTAATAATAATAATTATAATGTAGGATTTTCTTTATCCCCCCCTATGTACCATCCTGGCTACGCCCTTGAGCCTACCTACTACCCAAATACATCACAGCTTCGCCAACCCCAACGAGCGTCTCCAGATATATGTTTGTGGACGGCCCATTCTACTATGTGTTCTACGGCAGTGATAATAATCAAGGCCAAACACGTAAGAAATTTTCCACTTTAATAGGCGTTATCTATTTGTATAGTTCTTGGGATTTGTAGAAACTACAAATGTAGTGCATAATTGTTTTCCATCGTATTTAATATGAAAAGTTGATCGTGCTCTCTCTTTCTTAGGGTAGTTGTACCATTATTATATTATACACTAACATTTTAAATTTTTATATTTGACACTAACACCCGTATTCATAGACGTTACCTTAACGCCTCCTCCACTCAACATTTCCTTTCGCTGTCAAACACAAAATAAGTTTCTGCAATATTTACTATTAAAGTTAAGATAGAGCCGATCCGACAGTTTTATTTTAAAGGTCAGCCGTAGCTTATTTATTATTGGAAGACAAACAGCCAGTTCCTATAGTAAAGTTCAAAATCAACCGCAGCAAAACGAAAGTGATGATCGTAGACCGAGCCAACAATAACTGGCCAGAAATTACAAGGATGGCAAAGTGCGATGTGGTCCGATCTTACATTTATCTGGGAGCACTAATATCTAATAACGGTGGATGCGAAGATGAAATCAAGCGTCGAATGGCAGTTACAAGATCTGCTATGGACAAGCTGAAGAAGATATGGAGGAATCGAAACGTTACCAAAGCCACTAAAATCCGGCTGGTTAGAGCTCTTGTGTTCCCTATTTTTCTATATGCTGCGGAGACGTGGACCCTACGCGAAACAGAAAAAAAAACGAATTAATGCTCTAGAGATGTGGTGTTGGCGGAGCATATCATGGACGGAGTTCCGGACAAACAAATCCATACTGGAGGAACTGGAGATCAGACAGCGCCTTTCCTCGACTGTACAATTACGCATTCTCACTTTCTTCGGACACGTGTCACGGCGTGGAGAAACATCAATCGAGCGCTTGGTAGTCCAGGGGAAAGTCGATGGCAAGAGGATGCGTGGTAGGTCTCCGATGAGATGGACCGATCAGGTGAAGGTTGCAATAGATCATCCCCTACATGAGTGCACTAGGAAAGCCGGGGTCCGAGAGGAGTGGCGACGGCTTGTTAAGCGTGCCACTAGCACTCCAATGGCGACCACGACCACTCTGCCAAGAGTGTAGCGACTAAGAAGAATAGTAAAGTTGGGTAAATGTGAATCCGCTTCTTTATAAGCGTGGTTTCTGACCACCCCGAAAGGAAAACTGTCGTGAAGATACTACTACTACAAACAGACAGTTACTCGAACGTATTTTTGGTACTTAAAGTAAAGATAAAGATAAGATAAAAATTCTTGTTAGTCTAATTTACAGGCCTCATAGTAAACTAACTTAACGTAACAACATTTGCCAAGTAAATTGGCGAGCAAATATATCAAACATTAATATAAATTTTAAAATTTTAAATAAAATATGTCCAAAAACTTACATTTAGGTATTCATACAATATTGTCAGCTTAAACTTTATGTATTACAATTGTCAAAATATTCTTTTAAATTATAAAACATCTTTTCTTTTAACCAAATTATTAATTGATTTTTAAAATCATTTTTCCCAACAATTTTAATTCGTTAGGTAATTTATTATAAGTATACACATAATTAGGCAATTTTTATTACCTACATTTAGTGTTCTTAGGATTTATATCTACAATAAGATTATAGGGGTTTCTCCTACTTCTAGCGCTGATATCTCCAATCTTTCTAAACATGTCGCTGTGTGGTGTTGGTAATAATTATATTAATAAATATTAACTACCTAATAAAAATACTTTCGACAAACTGGCTGACTGTCTCCTGTTATACTGCTCAACTCCTGCAGGAGACAGGGTTCACCATAACAAATATATTTTTTTTGTGTAATAATCGATTTGTTTTTGTATTGCGGTGTTGTAGGCGGACTGATGGTGGTAATTTGCCCAACCTGCTGGGGCGGTGAAGTATCCACTGTTCGTGCCAGTGTTAGGAACTGATGTCAGTCATGAGTGTTTTACCTAAGGTAGGTAGATATTTATATTTAATATAGGTACCTATATTTTTGTTTATTTTTTGTTATTGTGTTAATGTTCCTATGACACTACCAGTTCTGTTCCTTGTCTTCACATTGCACTCTCCAGGCAAAATATGTTGGTATCATGACTTAGTCTAGAAGTACTTAAAATATTTATACATATAATATATATTTTTATTTATTTATTTTATTTATTTAATTATAATTTGTAAACACTAATATTTTTAATTGTAATTTATAACCTAGAATAATAGGCTAACTTCCATAACACAAGTAGCTTGGTGTGGAGTTAGAAAGACTACTTTAATACACCCTTTGTACAACTAACAAATAGCCTTAAGTACTGTATTAACAAAGTATATCATTATGAAACTGTTGTACTTATGCAATAAAAATATTATTATTATTATTATATATATCAGTTCACTGATTCCAGTCCATTTTGCTGACGCTTTTGATCAATATTTTTTTCTATTGTGAACCTTGCTGACCCACTTCAATTGTATCGTCATTGTTATAAATGTTATAGACCTTGATATAATTGTTTTATCATAACATTTTTATCGGATTAAATTGATGAGAAACAAAACATTATGATTGATTTTTAATTTATCATAAGCTGAAAAGGTGAAAGCGGTAAGATGTTATTTTGAAGTTCTTTAATAATTATTTTCTCTCTTTCTCCGTGGTCTAGTGGCAAGCTCGTCAATGTCTCTAGCGTACCAAACACAAGAAATATGACAAAGAAATTAGAACTAAGCCCCTTTATAGCCGCATTTAAGTTATTTTAAGTGTCTTCATCTTAAGGTTCTGTTCTTTGCTCAAATATAACACTTTCCAGGCACGATAGATATACGAGTGTGTAGTCAGTAAATTATATAACATAACACTCGTACCTAATAAAATTATGTTCTTAATCATAGACCTAACCAAATTCCGGTGGGAATGTACGGTAACAAAATAAAGAATAAAGATCAATTATTGTGTTCTGACCAGGAATCGAATCCTGTACCTCCGAGTCTAAAACCACAAACTTAACCGCTAGACCACGGAGACCATTGCATTGTCATAGATTAATTAATTCTAGAGAAAATGTAAAACAGCGTTACATCATTGTTATTATGATAAAATAACAACATTGCGTATGTAATATTTTATATTATTCAAAGTAATAAATAATTCATATTAGTGCTAATTTGTCAGTGAGATTTTAGGTAGGTAACAGTAAATTGACTGATGTCGTCAACCGTCGATAACAAAGAAATATTTTAAAATCTACATAACCCTATTGACTCCTAGAATAGCGGTAATTATCTTTTATTTTATACATATATATATATATATATTATACTTTAGTGCCGTGTCTGTTGTTTCTATCTGTGGAAACTTTTTAGTGGTTTAAGTGTATATATTAATGTCTAATTAAAATTTTGTAACTATAAGTTTTCCTAATAAAATAAAATATAAATAATTAAATATTTCCAGACAGGTCACACAGTGCCATCTAGTTTCCGTGGTAAGCTACGAGGCTTGTGTTACGGAAACTAGATGGTTGATAACTACATATTGTCGCTGCGAATCTTTGGAATAACTTACCATTTGATATCAGAGAAGCCCCCAATCGTGCAATATTTAAAAACCAGGTATACAAACACTTTTTAACTAACTAAGTAACCTAACCTAAACCTTTCTTTTCAATCTTTGTTGCTCTTAATATCAGCATCATCACATTGTTAATTTTGTCACACTCTCCTCATCATGTAAGTAGTTTTATTTATATTATATTAATCTATAGTATGACTTATTTATATATTAGTATGTAAATTGTATGTAGATATTAGTATGTATATATTTATATTACAATTATATTTCTGTTTTATTTAAATTTCATCTAATTTTTAATTGCACCTACCACCTATCCTGTCTAAATGTCCTAAAGGTTTGGCTGTCAGAGAATGCCTAGCGGCATTAAGTCCGCCTTTGTACATAGTGCAATAAAGTTTTAAAATAAATAAATAAATAAATAAATATTATACTTTTTTTTTTTTTGTAAATATATACATATAAACACCCAGACCGAGACAAATTATACAATGTACAACTTGCCCCCAGTGGGAATCGAACCCACGACCTCCCGAGTTCACGGTAACGTTTGTTACCACTAGACCACGGAGTAAATAAAATAAAATATTTCAACAAATCATTTTCATTCATTACGGCCCCTAGAAGACAGCGTCCTAGACCTCCACTGTTGGATATGGCCTTACAGAACATATATCTGGAGAATTAAGCCTACAGTCGCTGCGCTGCTGGCCAGGCGGGTTGGTAAGTATCTTATGTCATTTTTTATGACAATTCATTAACTAGTATGATCACATCTCTCAATTTTGAATTCAATTAAAGTGGCTTAATATCCGTTTTCGCAAATCCTTACACATTCTTACTTCCTTGTACGGCATTTTAAATAATCCTAATATACCCTCCTACTTGAGCGATCGTTTCGAATATCTGTGCGACTCTCATACTCGTCCTCTTCGTTCTTCACACAACAACCAACTTTCAATCCCTCCTTACTCCTCTAGCAGATATTCAGATTCTCTCACCGTGTCTGCAGCTCGTCAATGGAACAGGCTGCCATTAACTATCCGACAGGCACAATCTCTAAATATATTCAAAAAACTTCTATTTTCTCACCTTCTTGAAAAACAAAATTTAACTTAATCTCCTCACCTTGGCATATATTATTTTATTAGTATTATATAATATGTATTTATTATTCGTATTTATTACATAAGTATATTATAATCCTATTTATCCCATAGTTTATTAATTATTTTATTATTATTTTTCTCTTATTTTTATTTTTTATATATATCATTAAATTTTTCTGACTCTGCACCCATAATATTCATTCTATCACTCTCCCAAAGGTTAGCTGGTAGAGAATACCTTTATGGTATTAAGCTCGCCTATGTACATCTTTGTATATTTTATATTTTGTGTGCAATAAAGGATTTTATTATTATTATTCCACAAGATGGTATTAGTGGAATCAGGACGGCCGTCTTAACGTGCACCGAGGCACGGGAGCGGTGGCGTTGTAAATCTATGACAAATGTACGTAAGAAAAGTGTATTTCTTATTGGTTCGAACCAACTTTTATATGATTTTAAGGAAAACGTTCTTACAACCACCACCGCTCTCATTTTGTCACTAAACCAACAAAATCAATTTTAAAGTCCACGTCGAACACGACCGTAACCGGCAATGCACTGTCATAGACTCATTAATTCTGAGACGATTGTCCTAGCTTTAATTCTCATACCGTTTGGCTTCTTGCACCATCTTGTTATACACCCAGATTTGGGATGGTTCAGCCAAATACCACACAGATGCCCTCAATGTCCTACAGAGGCGAGCTGTTCGAATTGTGGATGATGCCACTATATCTGGAACTCTCGAATCCCTGCAGCTTCGCCGAGATGTAGCTTCTCTGAGCGTGTTCTACCGGCTATACTATGGTGAGTGCTCTGAAGAGCTCTATAACCTAATTCCTTCCTCTCCATTCCGCAACCGAACCACACTCACTATCCCTTCGCGTATCTATAAATTTGGTGACTGCACTGGTGATCATTCCACATCTTTATTGTGCTACATCTGTCGCACAATAAAGATGTGGAATGCTCTTCCAGCCTCTGTGTTTCTTATAACCTGGAGTCCTTCAAGCGAAGTGTGAAAGGCATCTAGTCAAGCCGGCATAGTTTTAGGGACTGATGTCGGACATAAGGGTCTGATTCCAGTTGCTAACATTCATGGACCCTGCGCGCTACTTACCATGAGGTGGGCGCAGGGTCACATGTCGTGCTAGAAATTAAAAAAAAATAAAAAAATGGCGATTAAATATTAGGAGAGGCGTAAGTTATATTACGTAATGTCATCGTACGTTTAGTATGGATTTTGCGCAGACTGTCTATTTTAGGCACGATGGCTTTAAGCCAAATTAGGTTTGGAAAATTTCAATGACCATGTAACTGCAGTGTTATTCCAAGGAACGAGGATAAACAAAATAAATAAGCAAATATAAGTAACTAAATATAAATAAATACACAAATAAGATATAACAACCACATTCGAGTGTTGCAAAACTAGGATCAAGAAACTACACCTTCCCTGATCAATCTGGTTTCTGTGCCTTGACAGAATTATCTAGTGCAGAAACCAGTGCACTTACTAACAGTTCTGTTAGCCTGTCCTAGCTCAATGTATTATAAATAAATAAACAATATTATATAATTTCCTAGTTTGTAATTTATGTATATAGGATGTTAAAAATTGGTGTCAATTAATATTTTTTATTTTATTATTTATTTATAACTAAAATGAAGAATATTTGTCATCACAGCCCCAAGAACTCAGAGTCCTAGACCTCCACTATCGGAGATGGGCCTTCCAAAATTTTCCGTACAATTTGGCTTACAATAGCCACACTGGCCAGACGGGTTGGCGAGTGTCAGGTGTCAATTTATAATGACAATTTATTGACGTTTCCATAAGTTGGTATTATTGGAACAGGGACCGACGGCTTAACGTGCTCTCCGAGACACGGGAACGGTGGTGTTGTAAATATATGACAAATACGTAAAGTGTATTTCTTATTGGTATATGCTGGGGTTCGAACCCACCCTTTTAGGATGTTATGGAAAGCGTTCTTATAAACGAGCCACCACCGTAATGACTTCTAGTTACAATAATCTGGATCTTAAAGTGTTACTGGACCCCCCACGTACGATAGGGACGGAGATATGATGAGAGGGGATTTTTTTTTTTTTAAGAGGCAACCGGGATGTTAAAGATAAAATGCCTTCAGAAAGACACGAGCCGATTTCGCAGACGAATAATTTAACACCTTCGCCAACCCTAAACATTTTTATTTATTTATTTTAAAAAATAATTGCACTATATGTAAAGGTTGGTTGGTAGAAAATGCATTTACGGCATTAGGCTCGCCTATGTACCTGCACTTGTTTTGGTTTTGTACAATAAAGAATTTATTATTATTATGTAATGTGTATTGTTAAGGATTCTCGGTATTTAACCGGTTAACCTAATGACGTTCACGGGCCTCGGCCAAGTGAGCATCATGCTTCTTTAACTCCAAACTTTCTGACTATACGGCAAGTATTAAGGATTGTAGCTTTTTGCAATTGTCTGTATGTGTGCTGGTCTACGTTAATAGTTTTGAGGCTGTCATGTGTTATCTTTTAATGTAACATAGTTATTATTACATTATTATCTCAGTGTTTAAACATAAGTTAAGAATGATTAGCAATATGGTTTTGTAAAGTAGGTGGCGTTGTGTACGAACGTAGTCGTGTGCTGATTTCTGATTGGTTCAATAACGATGTTACGAGTCGCTTTAATGAATGGCGCGAATCATATCGCGCCAGATTACAAGAACACAGCAGACGAGTCGGTCGTTGCGCGCCTTTAAAATAGTGAAGGTTGTAAATAATTATTGGCAATGGAAATAAATCATACAACATTGAAGACTGGTTTAATTTGAGAAATTAGTCCTAACACATGTAATGTTTTGGGTATTACTCCGGTCGTAGATAATAATATGGGTACAGTTGTTACTTTTTCTAATTTGAGTTGGGATTTAAGCTCTATTGCAAGGTCTCTGTATTTAGTATTTTTTTCTGTATGTGTAGTTACTAGGTTATGAGTGTTAGGTACGGCTATGTCTATTAAATATGCCGTATTATTTTCTTTGTTTATCAAAGTAATGTCAGGTCGGTTGTACTGTTTATTATTATTATTATATGTGTACAAAGGCGGACTTAATGGTGCTAGGCATTTTCAGACAACCAAACCTTTGGGAGTTTTTTTGTATTTTTTTATTTATCAATACCGATCGGAACACTTGGTTAAGTCCTAATTTACATTTAGTACAAAATAATAATAAAAAAAACCCCGAATGCTAATGTAGGTAATGAAATACAAAAAAATTTTTCAATGGTGGAGTTAAGCGGGTATCAAACTTTTAGGCGACGAAACCAAAGTTTAATTGTACAGGTCTCCGACATCGTAGCGCTTTTTTTCGGAGCTCTATTTCTTCGTAAAGCGTTGTAGGTACTATCATGTACATTAATTTAAAGTAAATTTTAAAAATTTGTAAGTATACAAAAAATTACATCGCAAAACCTCATACTTCCTAATTTTGGTTTTGTTCTTAAAATTAATTCTTCTATACTCGGATATTTTTGTTTTCTGCCTTCAATTGGGTGTATCAGGCAAAGCTTTTTGTAGACGTCGCTAGCGGCAATGGTACCTTGTTTTACTCCTATATGAATCATTTTTAAAATGTTTTTGTAGATTATCATTTTTATAACAGAAAAAAATACTTTAAATTAACGTTACCTACCTTAAACGACTAATTAAGAAAGCGCTCACCGTCTTTAAAAAGAAAAAGGGTTTAATTAATAGAACGGCAATTTCGATATCACCATATCTTTGATTTTGCTTGGAAAAATCGATTTGTATACTTAAAATCTGCTCACTTCGGCATAATATCCAAAAAATAATAAATTTCGTAATAAAAATACAAGTTTTCTATGCAACTGACAGTTATATTAGGTACCATCTATCATGCGCCATCTATCGTGATAAAAAGTTAGTGACACACCCCATTGTTTGAAGCATTTTCGTAGATTAATTGGACTAATCAGAAATCGTAAATAAGGTTGGCCATTACGAAAGTATTCCATGTCATTACTATTCCACTAGTAATTAATATAATGATAAACTAACTCATAATAAGGGAAAAGTTTCTGTTTGTTTATTGATATATCATTAAATCTAAGCTTAGTCAGATACTAACGGCCGGTTGCAGGAAGGATGATTAAAATAATCTCCGATCAATGAAAGAAATAATAAAAAATCTAATTTGGACTAATCTAAAAGGAAGACAATTTGGAAATATTTGCTGCGTAGAATTAACTAAGCATTAAAAAGTAGATTATTATGAACAAAAAAATAATATTATTTATATTTTAGTTTAGTTTGACTCTAAAAATATAATAAAGGAAGAATGACTTCATTATTTATCCTATTAGAATAATCCTTTTTATAAGGCACTTTATTTTTTATAAAAAGGGATTCCTTTATAGTTAATAGTAAAACAAAAACTTAAGAAAAGCAGTATATATATATGTGTATCTTTATATACCTATACATAAATACGAGACTTGTTTTATCCATTCCTCGTAGTTTTGTAAACAGACATTAAAATAAAGTATCCACAAGTTGGTTATTAGTGGAACCGGGACCGACGGCTTAACGTGCTCTCCGAGGCACGGGGACGGTGGTGTTGTAAATCTATGACAAATGTACGTAAGAAAACGCTTTAAACATTTAATAAAAGTGTTTCGTAACTAACATGGTATACGCAAGTAAATACATTAATAAAAATCAACATGTCAATCAAATTAATTTGTGTGTCCGTAGCGGAAAGCAATTTAAATTGGGTCAAAGGGTATCAAATGAAGGATTCCAGTGCATTGGCCAAGGGAATGGTTAAATCAGAGGTGAATAGCACTGATAAGCTATTCAGGGTTAGCCATATGAAGTAAACAGAGTCGGAAGCTTCGGTCCAATGTCGCTAATTATGTACCAAAGTGATTACATTTAAGATACTCATAGAGTGGGCATTGGTTACTATTTACATACATTATTTTACAAGTCTTGGTCTTTGTTTTGCACTCCTAATCTTCATCTCGGTATTGGACATACGCATGAGTCTCGCAAGACTCTTGCAAGACCCTTGCTGTGACTAAACATCATCATCATTCATTACAGCCCCTGGAACACAGCGTCCTAGACCTCCAATGTTGAAGATGGGGCTTCCAGAACATATATCTGGAGAATTTGGCCTACACTCGCCACGCTGGCCAGACGGCTTGGCGAGGATATGGTATCAATTTTTATAAATTCAAATTCAAATTATTGGTTCACAGATAACACTCGGATATTGTCAATTTTTACAAATAAAATACAATATTATTAAAATTATGGATGGACCGAAATATGTGACATTGGTGCCATAAACAAGTACTGCAGCTTAACCTAAATTTGTGGTTTTATAAAGGCCGTGTCAACTTATAATCTAAATAATAGACAATTTATTAAGATTTCACATGTTGGTAATAGTGCAACCGAGACCGACAGCTTAACGTGCTTTTTGAGGCACGGCAACGGTGGTGTTGTAAATCTATGACAAATGTACGTAAGAAAAGTGCATTTCTCATTGGTACATGCCGGGTAGGTTTGAACCGACCTTTGTAGGATTTAAGGAACGCGTTCTTACAACAGTCACCATCGCGCCTGACTGAACATATATAACATATACGTGTATTTATTTCTGATTGTAGTAAGGAAACCTTATGTGACTTTAGTGTCTATCCACAAACTAGTATCATCGAGAACTTCTGGTATGATGTACTTAAAATTTGGAATAGTTATAGGTCTTCTTGACAACATGTAAAAAAAACTCTGTAGGTATGATATTTTATTCATAAATACGTACAACTTTATTATTATTATTATTTATTTAAAACTTTATTGCACTATGTACAAGAGGCGGGCTTAATGCCGCTAGGCATTCTCTAGCAGCCAATCTTTGGGACAATACAGAGCATTTAAGTTGAAAGGTAAGTGCAACTGGCAATATGAAACATTTAGAAAATATATTAAATCGTTCTTATATATACAACAATACATACAACTACAAATACACATACATTCAAATATAAAATTAAAAAAAAAACATATTACAATCTATATTTATACATAGATACATACGAGTACATACGCTACTTTGTCAGAACAAAAAAAAAATCGTCAATGCCATATCAGAACAGCAGGTAAATTTGGAGATATTTTAAGTTTCAAACTGTAAGGGTTCGATATTTTTATCTCTGAATTCTAAAAAAGACAGACACAAAGCAATAGACAAAATTTTAAAATTTTTTTTTTTTTTTTTAAATGGTAGAAAATTTCTGAGCAAATCTCTTGGTAGATTCTTACGCAAGACCATTTTATCAGGTATCTCGCTATTATTCTTTAGTTTTTAACGCAAAATCCTGTCATAATCGCGTGCCCCGGCAAACCCGATAAGATTATTATTTAGCAGCGATATAAAATTATTGACCAGTAATTTATATTTTTAACATTTTTAGTTATAGTTTATTGACATTTTAAATTCTAATATAGTTTTTTAACTAAATTTATTAAAATACCCGACGAGGCCCCTTTACAGACACAAACTAGACCAAAATTATTATAATAAATATTAGGCATAGAAGTGGAAGAGTATATATAATAATAATAATAAAATAACAAATTGATTGAATTGGAAATTGGTGCTGTTCCTTGCCATACTGTATAACCCTATCTGGCTAGGTATTTCGTTTTTTTTTTTGTATATGGCATTAGTAACAATTTGCCAGTGTCAAAGTTTGGGAAAGAAGGGTTAAATAAACAAATTCAAATGATTTATTAACAATTTAAGGTTTTACAATATATCGTCATGATCGTAGAACAGTGTCGGATGTAAAAAAATACATATATAGTTTTGAAATATTATATTGTTTGTGGTCTGTAATTTATTGTGCAAATGTTAGAAAGGGTTCCAAAATGAAATCTAGAAGGTTTGCACTTATTATGAAACTAGTATTAACTTAAAAAATAAGTGACAAAAAACAATTGAAATAACTTTGAATGGCCGCCATGAAAATTTTAAATATAGCAGTTCCGTCACTGTTCTACGATCATGACGATATGTTAACAAACAATCGTGGAACATTATTACAGGATTTGCAAAATGTATTTTGGTGATGGTCCCACACAAGGCAGTTAAGCCTGACATGTGGGTCCCAATCTTAGATTACCAACTTAGAGATAAAGAAAGGTAGCAAAAAATATACGAAATAAATAATTACATACATATATATTATATATAGGAGTATACAATAATTAAAACAACGGGTTGTGGATCAACAACGGGTTGTGGATAAACAAACAGGATTGTGGATAAATAAACAGGATTCGAATTACGAATAGGATCAGATGAGTATAGGTATTAGGAGCAAAAACAAAGTTAATATCAAAATACATATTAGGTATATATTATTTATTTATTTATTTAAAAAACTTTATTGCACAAAGTACAAAGGCGGACTTAATGCCCGAAGACATTCTCTGACAGCCAAACCTTAGGGACAAATTTGAACAATTATAGGTGCAATCATAGAAATAATAATAATACTATAATTATAAAGGTTAATTTAATAGGATTGATATATACTTACATCATATATCTTCATATATATCATAATATCAATATACTACATACTAATAATACACATTATTATACATAAACATACATATATACTACTTACTAACGCTGTCAGGAGCTATTTAAGAAGTGTGAATACACCAGTTTTTTAAAAGATGACCTGGTAGTTGCTTGCCGTATGATGACAGGAAGATCGTTCCATAAATTAGTAGCAACTACTACGAAAGAGTTGGAGACAAATGCAGTGTGATGTGAGGGAACAGATAGAAGGGAGTTGTAAGAAGAGCGAAGAGATATGTCATGGAAAGAAGAGAGATAGGCGAAATTGTCCTTAAGGTATTTCGGTGTCGCAGGCTCATTCAAAACCGAGAACAGGAGACAGAGAACTCTAAGATTTCTGCTATATTACAAAAGCTTATAAAATTAGCAAGCTGAAGCTGGGCTGGACCATTGGGCAGAACCGATGAACGATGGAGTAGACGGATTCTGGAGTGGAGACCACGTACTGGAAGACGCAGAGTGGGACGACCCCCCGCCAGATGGACAGATGACGTGAGGAAGGTCGCTGGTGGGGGATGGATGAGGAAAAAGAAGGAATTTAATTTAATCTACGGGTATGTGCACCACACATTTTTTTTTTATGGTCAGCATTTTGTTATTGAAACAATTAAATCAATTTAAAAGTGCACGTTGAACACTGTATAACTGGAAATGGCATAACCGGCAATGCACTGTCATTGACCAATTAATTCTGAGGGGATCGTTCTAGCTTTAATTCTCATATACCATTTGACTTCTCGCCCTATCTTTTTACTGTATGTTATGTCTTTGATGCCCATATATAGTTACTTTCCTCTATCGTGTACATGGTCATATAAGACAATTATTATTAGTTCTGAGTGCAGAAACGCCACAAATTCTTGCGTAGGCGCGGCGACTTCTCTTAGCGTGCACTGCAAATGGTACATATAGGGAAGCCTGAAATTGTAATAGTCTGTAACACGTGACTTAATAATCCTGCCTCTATCTATGGTCTAGCCGCATAAGTGCGTGGATTGGTGCCAAGTTCGATTCCGGTCAGGTCATTTAATTTATTTGTAACATTTATCGTGTTTGGTATGGTACAGACATCGGCGAGCTTGCCGCTTGTCATTATGGGTCTTTAAGTAAAGTTGGCTAAATGTGAATCCGCTTTTTCAAAGAGTGGTTTGTGACCACCCCGAATTGTGATAATACTTAATTTTTTTACTTTACATGCATGAATGCTAACAAAAAAAAATGTTTAGGTACAAAATTAGTTTCCATTCCCTCGGCATCGGTTGGCACATTCGAAATACACTGACCATGGCGGTATGCCTTCGTCTCGGAGTCCGGACTGTCCACCCGCAACAGTGTCGATGCGGAGAACCACTCGATCATCTTGCACACCACGGGCTTTCTTGTGCTAGAAGTGCTGGCCGCATTCCTCGTCATGCAACTCTCAATGACATCATCCAAAGGGCTCTTGTCACTGCTGGACCCGCAATCTTAGAACTCTCTGGGATTTTGCGGAGCGATGGCAAGAAACCCGACGGAATGACTGTTGTGGAAACTTGGCAGGTCTCTGGTGTGGTTTACGACATGTGTAGACAAATTAGGCCCATCCCACATCCAGCGTCTTCTGCTGAGAACCTCAATCTGCGCAAATATGCCAACCTTGGTACAGGTACAGGGACCTTCAGCAAAGCGTCTGGCCAAGGAGTTGTAAAAGCGGCTGCCGAGAAGGTCTGGAGATAGGAAGGCTGGCAATTATTTCTATCAAGACTAATACGTCTTGCTATACAAAGGGAAAATGTTGCCAGTCTTCTTAGGACTATCTCGGATGAGACGTCTCTAGAGGACATTTTTTATTTATTGTTTAGTTTATATTTAATTTAATTTTTATTATTATTAGATTTTATTTATATTTAGTGTATCATCATTTTTCATCATTACAGCCCCTAGAGCACAGCGTCCTAGACCTCCACTGCTGGAGATGGGCCCTCCAGAACATATATTTGGAGAATTTAGCCTACACTCGCCACGCTGGCCAGACGGCTTGGCGAGGATATGATGTCAATTTGTTATGACAATTTATTAACGATTCCACAAGTCGGTATTAGTGGAACCGGGACCGACGGCTTAACGTGCTCTCCGAGGCACGGGAACGGTGGTGTTGTAAATCTATGACAAATGTACTTAAGAAAAGTGTATTTCTCATTGGTACATGCCGGGTGGGTTTGAACCGATCTTTGTAGGATTTAAGGAACGCGTTCTTACAACCGAGCTACCACCGCGCCTATTTAGTGTATATTAATATTTTATTAATTAATAAGGTCTAAAAAACAAAAATAACTTAATACTAGTTACCAGTTTAGGTAGTCCTGCCAATTTTGAGAGTTACTGTCTGAGAACCAACTCTGACGAATGCGTACCTTATTTGTAATTATTTGCCATTTTAATGTTTGCCATTTCACTTTTAAATGCCATACTAGGCATAATAATATGTTAAACTACCAGGTAACAAAGATTTCCTGGCTTTTATACTTACTTGAAAAAAAGTATCTCCATTTTAATGCTAAGTGGTCAGAAAACAAGTTTTACGTGTAGGATTTTATTTTTTGTAAGTATATTTCGAACAATAAAATTACCCTGCTAATTGATACGTCGAAATTAAAATACCCGACCACACCTCTGAAGATGCCATGTAAGTAACACTAATTAAAATACATATGTATGAAAAAATATTCGTAACCAAAGGGCATGTATGAAGAGGTTAATGAATGTCGACGAAGCGAAAGAAGTATGTCGTGATCGTGTCAAATGGCGCTCAATTGTCTCTGCCTACCCCGCAAGGGATCTGGCGTGAAGATATGTATGTTGTATAAAAAAAAATTGCATGCATTTAATTATCATTAAGACAGGAAAGCTGGCAATTATTTCTGCCAATGTTTAACTTAGCTATAGCTGTATACAGAGGGGAAATGTTGCCAGTCTTCTTGGGACTGTCACTGAAGGGTCATCTTTAGAGGATATTTTTTACTTATAGTTTATTTTTTATTAGAAGTACCATCATTACGACCGTTTCCCTTTCGGGGTGGTCAGAAACCACGCTTATAAATAAGCGGATTCACATTTAGCCAACTTTACTATAGGCTAATCATGACAAGTGGCAAGCTAGTCGATGTCTCCAGCGTACCAAACTCGAGAAATATCACAAATAAATTAAATGTATTTATTTACATTAATAAATATTTTTGTGTCCCGACCGGGAATCGAACCCGGTACCTCCGAGTCTAAATCCACGGACTTAACCGCTAGACCACGGAGGCAGTTAAGTTTAGTTTATATTTATTTTAATTTTTACTTTTAAGTAGTTTTAATTTATATTGTAATTATTTTATACTGTTTGTATATTACTTCAATATAAATAAATAAATTATTATTTATTTAATTAAATACTTTATTGCACTTTTGTGGGTTTAAAACGCTATTGCATAACTCTTGCTCTCACAATCCAATATTGTCAAAGTTCTTTTAGTCCGAGTGTAATTTTGAGAAAAACGAATAAAATAACGGACACTTTGTACATACTTTCCTTCTTTCGTATTCCTCTAGCAGATATTCAGATTCCTTCACTGTTGCTGCCGCTCGTCAGTGGAACAAGCTAACCCTGGCTTTAAGGCGCGCTCCGTCCATCGACGTATTTTAAAACCTAACCACATTGTATGTATGTCTCTCGAAATAAAATGTCTCTAGCGCACCAAACTCGAGAAATATCACAAATAAATAAAATAAATTATATTGTCCAAGAATCGAACTTTGTACCTCCGAGTCTAAATCAGACACGGACTTAACTGCTGGACTACGGAAGTAGTTTAATTTAATTATTAGTAAAAAAATATATCCTATTATACGATTGGAACATAATAATGATACATAAGGTACCACGCGTTATTGATCCTATTTCTAAGCCACCTACTGTCATGCAAAGGACGGGGTAACGACCCTTAGTGTGGAATTTAAGTGTTGATATACGCGACTACTGTAGTACAACATTTGCCTGTATTTTATAGTTCTTTCAAGGACCAGCGATTTATCAAGTTAAAACTGTTTCAAAACTACGATGCTGGTTTATATCATAAAATCGAATGTTAATTATTGTATGGCAACAGTGTTTTTAGTTAAAAAAAAGTGTTTTTTATTACTTTCAAGGC
Organism: Tinea semifulvella; assembly: GCA_910589645.1. Classification (NCBI taxonomy): domain Eukaryota; kingdom Metazoa; phylum Arthropoda; class Insecta; order Lepidoptera; family Tineidae; genus Tinea; species Tinea semifulvella. The sequence continues at coordinate 6,768,125 of OU342595.1, read as the reverse complement.
ACTTATGATAGAGCTGGTGCTGCAGCGGAACAAGCGTGATTTCCAATAGTTACTTATTTACGACGATTGCCGTAGAATCGATGGGCCCGTGGATGTTCTTTTAAGAAATTGTTCCAAGGCTCATTGACGCCTCTGGTAACAATAGGCCTGGCATCTTATTTTGGAGGGTGTGTTTTTTTTAAATTACCTATTTAGTTTTTTTAGGTTCATTTTAGTTTTTTTATGAAATATCGTTTATTTGCAATCAATACAGTACAGTGGTCACAAAACTTTAGTCAGGTCTACTTACATATATTCTACCTGCAGGCGTGCAAATCTTTACTTACATACTAATATCATAATCACAACTACACTAAAACAAAAAATAATATTAATTAACCTGTTTTGCACTCAAGATACTCTTTTACACTATAAAATCTATGGTCCAGTAGCCATTTCGTCAGTTGTAATTTTAGTTTAGGGCCCTGCAATATTTTATTTCATTTAGGTACATTTATTTTTTATAGTAATATAGTTTATTAAATTTAAGCTGTTCGTATTAAACATTTTATTGCTTCGAATAAATCTATCTGTTAAAAATTATAGTAGAGCTGATATGATGGGTCCAGCTGCTGGTATTGTAGAGTTATACGTTTTCCAGTCTTCTAATAAAAAAAGCACTGTATATCAGTTTTCGCTATTATTATACTATACGTAAATCAAACCTAACTTTTGAAATAGATTTGCGCTATTTTTCAAAGTTTTTGCAAGAAAATTCAAGGATCCCACGGGATTGAGAAATCCTGTTTTACCACCAAGTTACCACCATTTTGTCGTCTTATGCTATAAAGCTACCTTAGCATTCCGAAGCTAATGAAAACCCAGAACACGTCGTCGTAAGTTCGTTTCAAGTCTTCGATTACCTGATCTTACGATTCATTTATCTTTTTTAGGCTAAACCTACACCGATAAGCGCAATCAACAACCCGTCTGGCCAGCCTGGCTGGTGTAGGCAAAACTCTCCAGATATACTTTTCTGAAAGGCCATGATAATGATGATGGACAATTTTTGGACGGTTTTGCTGCTTAGTCTTATCTATCTTAGTAGAATCATTCAAAATAGTTTAAAGTCTGGAGACAGGAAGGCTGGCAATTATTTCTGCCAACGTATTATTCTCGCTATACAGCGGTAAAATAATGTTTCCAGTCTTCTCAGATGGGTCGTCGCTAGGGGATTTATTAAAATTAATAGTTATTTTTTTATATTTTATTATTTAGATAGCTTTTAATGTATATTAATTTACTTCGAATAAACTTTATTTAAATATTGAAAAAAAAAGGTTAGGTATAATGTTTTGTCACAAATGCCTGTAATTTCACTGTGTTTAACTTTGAGTTTTACTGTTTTACAAAAAAGTTTAGTTCAAAGCATAAGAAGTAGGTAATAATGATATTTTAATACATATAGCCTAAGGATACATATTTTATCGTCAAAAATATTGTACTTACATTTATAAGTTCGAAAAGTCGCTTTAATTGTTTTATATTGTTTGTAACACTATGCATCTAAATGTTAACAAACATTACGGTTACTTCTGATTAATATAAACTCGGGTATGTTATTAAATAGTGTTTTATGTACTTACCTGTAACCTAAACAAGGATATGAGTAAGTACAACCAGTGAAAGTGCCCGGTGCAATTACGTGATGCGAGTTGTGACCGAGAAAGTTGGCACTAAAGATAAATACTTGTCGTACAATAGTAAGATAATCAAATAAAAATAAATACAATATCATAAAAATATAAAGGTAAAAATAATAATAAAGAAGGTACTAGTAATTTCGTGATTTTTTATCTTCATAAAAATATAAATTATAACTTACAAACTTTCCTTTTCCAAAATATCACTTCACTAGCTATATACGTGTTCTATGTCCCGATTACGATTTATCGTACAATGTTTATTTCTCGTAAATATGGGGCGGCGAACGACGACCGTCCCGCGCGAGTGTCAAGTACAAACTGTTTTCGCTCGATGCTCTTCGCTTGAAATCTATTCGTTCTGTTTCGATTTTGTCATGCCCCGATGCATTGAAGCGCGCTTGCGGGATTTTTTTATATTCCTAAGCTGCTCACATTGTGTTTTTTAGAATGTAATAACAAAACAACCTAGACAAAAACTTCCAACAGGGTTTGAACCCGTAACCTTCAACCACGAACAAGTGTTGTTTTTTTATGTTAAGATCGACATGTGACACCGTGCGCATATGATAGGTAGTAAGTGATACGCATGGTCCAAGACTAGGTTCAAAAGACGCCAGCGACCTACTATGCCGGCTTCACGAAATGCTTTTCAGATGGGTGTATTTTCAAAAGGATCAAATTGTTTCACGACAATGTGCCGACCTGTAAACCACGTTCATCTACGACAAGAGATGAATGTAACACATAGGTATTTTGTACAAAAAATAACAACTAATAACATCTTCAGCACCTTCGTGTCCCAAATTCTTTTTCTAATATGAATGTTTGCAACTGGAATCAGACACTCATGACTGACATCAGTCTCTAACACACATATATATATATTCACTATGCCGGCTTGACTGGGCATGACGGCAATTCGAGCCGATACCGAAACGTGTGGATACACTTTACTGGGTTTATCGGCACGAACGGTGAATACTTCCCCGACCCGGCAGACTGGGAAAATGGGTTTGAACCGACCTTTGTAGGATTGTTCTTACAACCGAGTCACCACCGCACTAAAGTGGTTAGTTTTTGTAAATGTTATCTCATATCGAATATATAAAATATAAAAAGTTTTATGCGTTTTTATCACAAACGAGTTACGTACAAAATAAAATCAACTACATCCAACCGCAGAATAATCTTTATAACTGCAAAGGCAGGTGACAGTAGGTGCAATAATAAATCTGATTTTACTTTTCTGTGTGAATCGGTAGCCGTAGCCTTAACTGTAAGACCCCAAATCGATAAGTGCATTATGCGCCAGCTCCGCACAGCTGCCGCGCATATTGATTTCCATGAATATACCGACCTATATAGTACAGTCATAATAATGCGTAACAAACTATTAGTCAACATGATACCTACTCCAATTGACCGGAAGCCCTACTATCAAAAAGTATCATTACGACCGTAATCGCTTGGTCAATCGTAGAAAATACTACGGGACAGCCATAGGCCTATTATAGATGGATAAAATAAAATAAAATTTAACAGTAAAAAAATATTTTACAGTACATAGGCGAGCTTAATGTCTAAAATCATTTTTCTAAAAGCTAACATTTGGGAGATGTGAGCAGGGATTGTAAGGTGCATGACCGCTAATATTTGAGATAAAAAGATTTATTTATTTATTTAGTACACACAGCAGTACATATATTATCACACACATAACATAGTATAATTATAGCTTATCTAATAGATGTACCAATTAGGTGTCACAGCATTCACCAATATAAAAAGAAGAAAAAATTAAAAACTTATTACTGTTAAAACAATTAAAAACTTACTACTGTTAAAACAAAAAAAAAAATAACTAAAACTATCAAATTTACAAAATAAAAATATGACTTATTTATTGATTAAAAAACTTATAACTAAAGAAATTTATAAATAATACATACAATATATAGATAACACACATACATATAATGGTTACATACTAGTAAAGTATCTTCACGACGGTTTCCCTTTCGGGGTGGTCAGAAACCACGCTAATAAAGAAGCGGATTCACATTTAGCCAACTTTAATATAGGCCAATCATGACAAGTGGTAAGCTCGTCGATGTCTCCAGCGTACCAAACTCGAGAAATATCACAAATAAATTATTAATTAAATGTATTTATTTACATTAATAAATATTATTGTGTCCCCAGGAATCGAACCCGGTACCTCCGAGTCTAAATTCACGGACTTAACCGCTAGACCACGAAGGCAGTTACATGCTATATATGTATATACCAGCTGGTACAATTGACCACATTTTTTACATTTAAGACATAATTTTAAGTGTCTTAAAATTTGTTCAAACGGGAGCTTTCATTGCGGCAATTTCATACTAACATTTTTTAAAAATTATTATAGGTAGGTATATAACGATATAACTAAAATAAAAAGTTTTTTTAATCGGAAAACCAAACGGTGAAAGTTGCTCTTCTACTAGAATATTCCGCATCTATGGCCGTAAATCTATTTATTCGCCCTTGTACGCTCTACGATTACGCAAATAGATCATGCTCACTTCTTTGAGTAAATTCTAGAATATTTTGTAGAGCGTTATAGGCAACAGCCAAGTGTATTCCTTCGTAGTAATGTAATATAATTGCAAATCCTGCAGCGGGGGAATGCTGCAAGTTTTTAGCACCCTGCCTCATAAACAAATCAAAGGTGTATATTTTTATTTATAGTTTATTTTAAATATTTGTAAAAGTACATACTTTATTTATTTATTTATTTATTCGTAATGTGGTCAGCTTATGATGTCATCATCATCACAGCCCCTAGGATACAGGGTTCTAGACTTCCACTGTTGACGATGGGCCTTCCAGTCCAGATATTTCTGGGGAATTTGGCCTACACTCGCGACGCTGGCCAGACGGGTTGATGTCATATACTCGTAGACTAAGAACATATTCTGGAGAATTTAGACTTTTTTCGCTGTTCAGACGGGTTGGCAAATAAATATCATATTTCGTATTTATTATTTTAAGCCTACGACATTATTTAATAGGTGTTTGATAAGAATGTTTGGTTTAAATCATTATTTATTTTGGTATCTTATTGGACTTGAAGATAAGAACTTTAGGTTTGGATGACGGCCGTGTTTAGATACAGAGGTACCGTGTTTAACTTATTGAGTAGGTATTTGGCTACAATGTAATTTTGCTCATTAATTATCCGAATAATACCTATAATAAATACTGATAAACCGGGATAAAACTTGGCCTACATCTGAGTCCTATGAAATATGGAATATAACCATACTTGATATTTATCTACTCGCTGAAGAGTTTTGTGTTTTCCTTTTCTCATAATCTGGGGTACCTACTTCAAGTGTGAAAAAAGACGGTATAGTGACAGTCCCCGTAGTCAGCCTGGTGCTAGGCTGTTTAATTATTTGAAACTTTCTCGATTTTGGTCCTAGAGTGGAATAGAATAACGCCTGAAATATTTCATAATTACAATATTTTACTAACAACTAATGTTCTTATGTTTTCTAGGAGCATTCATAGGTATTAATTTATGAATAGCAACCAATTCCTTAGAGTATAAATGCCTTTAATTTTTGCATATTTAATTTCAACTATTAAATAACGAAAAATAACTGTTCATTTATAAAATATGCACAACAAAATAATGGTTGCATCAATCGTGAGTCGTGGCAGTATTCGTTGAATTGATTACTATATTATTCGAACAATCGGAGTGTCTATGCCACGGAAAAATTAAAACAACATAAGTGACACGTCCGTCTTGTATTGTCGGCTTTTGATTTTTGATTTTCTATGTTTTAATTGCAAAATGGTAAGTTTGTTACAATATATTGTTAATTTAATATATCCTCCTTTTAATTTGAATATAATACTTTACTTTGAAAATATCAGAATTCACCATTTGACACAATTTAGTTAGATAACATAAGTTTTCTCATGTTCTATATAATATTTAGTCCCAATTACACTAAGGTCTTGTTATTTAGTTACATTTCGTTACTAATTAATTGATTTTAGGATACAATAACCTCATATGCATCGATTGTTTACATGCCTATGTTTTGGGTAGAACTCAACTTATCTCTTCTTTAAGTCATTATCTTTGGGCTGGGATTGTATTATTTGTTTTGTGTTTTAAGCCGCTGCGTCTAGATATAAAGAGGAAGTTGACGGCGCGGTCAGACCGTGTGAAATGTGTGGATCAACATCCTACGGAGCCATGGTTGCTCTGTGCTTTGTATAGCGGTGATGTTAACATATGGAACTATGAAACACAGCTACAGATCAAGAGATTTGAGGTTAGTAGCTCTTTCAGTCTGTTTATTTCTCCTAGCTTTAAAAGAGTTCTTATTCCTTTAGGAGAATCATGGATTATTTAGTTGGGTAGCAAAAGAGGCTGTATGGTAAGGATCTTGTTGTGCAATAAAAAAAGGTAGCCATAGTTGATTGCAAGCCTGAGATACTATTTTTCTCCTCTCTCTTCCACACATAATGGACCCAGCATCTGCATGGTGGATTCTTGTATCACAAAAATGTTATTGTCCCTGAGGTCAGATGATAATGTCATATAGCTTATGTCCGGCTCAGTCTTCCAAGGAGCATTTCTGCCAATTTTTAACAAGTAATAAGTAATGCATATAAAACAAACATATCTACAGACAAAGCTTCTTTGAAATTTATAATAGTATTGGTATATTTTTTTACTATTATCAGGTGTGCGATGCCCCCGTCAGAGCAGCTGCTTTTATGCCGAGGAAAAATTGGGTCATCACAGGTTCCGATGACATGCAGATCCGAGTATTTAACTATAACACATTAGAACGTGTCCATGCATTTGAAGCGCACTCAGATTATATAAGATCCATTGTTGTTCATCCTACTTTGCCCTATATTTTGACTGGCAGTGGTATGTATATTAATTTATTGTTAATTTAGCGTTCCAATATAGTATGAACCACTTACTTAAGCTGGTCTGCTGTAAATACATATATAAATATATATATATATAATATATAATATAGGTAGTAAAATAAGCAGAATAATGAGCATCTTGTTGCGCAATAAAAAAAAGAGGCCTCCTTTGTAAACCAGCCTATAGTTAGTCGCAAGCCCGGGACAACATCCTGCTATTCTCTTTCTCCCACACAATCGACCTGGCACACACTCGGTGAATTTGTCTCTTATTATTACATTTCCCCGTAGTGACCATGGAATGAAGCTAATGAGAAAATCCAGCAATACAAATATAGGATATCACTTCATGAATAACAGAGTTGTAAACATGTTGAACAAAATACCAGAAGACATATTAAAGTCCTCAACTGTAAACACTTTTAAAAACAAACTGGACAAGTGGCTAGTGACAATCGAAATAGACTATGTTGATAACTGACAATTTAATAAACTTTACATCAGTGCTTGATATAGGCATATCAGCAATGCGCTGCTCGCCTATTAATAATAATAATTATTATTATTATGTGCATGCTTCAGAATGGGATGGAACCTTTCTATCGACTTATTAGGAAATAATATACAATTTTATAATTTGTTTGTTTTAGTTTCAAGAGGTCCCATCCTATTCTAAAGCGCGAATGTAACTTACCAGGAAAAGTACACTCAGGATTAAAAAATCTTTGAAAATGTTGGATGCATAATGAGCATTAAAAATTTAATTTAATTTTGGCAGTCTATTTTTAACTTTTTCAATTTTGAATGTTACAACAGAACAAATATTTATTTATTGTAATTTCATTCTCTATGAAAATGTTGCTTACTAAATATTTACATGCGACTGTAATTTAGTTGTTTCAAGTTGCAAAAAAACATTGCAGATATTTAGTGAACTTCGAAGTTTGGGACGTAGCCGTAACTTTGTGTATTATGCGATAAAGAAGTTTAAGGAGACTGGCCCTTTAGAAGATAGAAGACAATTATTTTAGTTTTGCTTCGAGACATCAATTGTTTCTGATACATCAATGTAAATTGTCCATCCCTATCTAGCAGTGTAAGTCTAGGACTGTGTTCAAGGTTCTGTGGTAATCATGATTGATGATGATGTTTTAGATGACCTTCTTATTAAGCTGTGGAACTGTGACCGCAGTTGGGCTTGTCAGCAAGTGTTTGAGGGACACACACACTATGTGATGCAAGTCGTCATCAACCCTAAGGACACTAACACATTTGTCAGCGCCAGTCTTGATACTACACTCAAGGTAATTAAATAATAATAATAAAATACTTTATGCCTTAGGTATTGAAAGAAAGCTTTACTTTTCTAGGCTCAGTCAATGATTGAACTCTTCGCTCTTCTTCTAACTCCACCCTTTCCATTTCACGCCAATTCATGCCGATAAACCCAGTTAAATGTATCCACACATTTGGGATCAGGCTCGAATTGCCGTCATTCTCAGTGAAGCTGGAATAGTGTTAGGGACTAATTTCAGTCATGAGTGTCTGATTCCAGTTTGCTAACAGTCATAGATCGCGTGCCACTTACCATCAGATGGAAGCAAGATCACATGTCGTGCTAGTATGAAAAAAGTTAAAATAAACCATATTTTAAAGATGTTGATAGCACCTTCACAAGTGGAAGATTGATTCACTGGCGAGCAGCCGTAACTGTGTGGGAATCTGAATATCTGCTGGAAGAGTGTTGAGGGATAGAAATTTAGTTGATTATTATTAGTAGAAAGGAGTGGGTTACTGTGAGAATGCCATACAGTGTTAAATAGAATACTAAATTGGAAGACATGATCATAATTACGCAAGCCAAATACATAGCGAAATGCATAAGTCGAGAAGACAATTGAGTTTGTTCAATAGCTCTGCAGTAAGATTTGTAAAGCAGACATGTACAAAATCAAAATAGTTTAAAAAATATGTATCAGGGGAGAAATTATACTAAAAAGTGTAAACGAACAAACAAGTGTTTGCCAAAATTTAACAAACGAAAATTTAGGAAAACACTTGGTCCAGCTTTGCTTAAATTATAGTAGAAAAAATGTCAAAGAAAACAACGGACAAATAGTAAAAATTTTACATTAAAAAAAAACAACAATTTTAACCAGAGTAACAAAATTGTGTAAAGAGAATCGCACTTGCGTCAACAAGAACATTGAGATCGAGAGTAGATAAAATTGGCGGTTACAAATATATTTCTGTATAAAATGGTTAAACAGTGATACATCTTTATACAATCTGTATAAAGTGTAGAACCATTGTCACTTTAGGTTTATTTTTAATTGAAAACATTTATTAAAAGGTAATTAAAAAGAGTGGTGGTGTCTCGGTTGTAAGAACACTTTCCTTGAAATGCTACAAAGGTTGGTTTAAACCTTCCCGCCATGTACCAATGAGAAATACACTTTTCTTACGTACATTTGTCATAGATTTACAACACCACTGTTCTTACAGAACCTTAAGCCGATGGTCCCTGTTATAATAATACCTTGTGGAATTGTTAATAAATTGACATAAAAATTTTACATCAGATCCTCGCCAACCCGCTGGCCAGCTTAGCGAGTGTGGGCCAAATTCTCCAGATATATGTTCTGGAAGGCCCATCTCCAACAGTGGATGTCTAGGACGCTGTGTTCTAGGGGCTTAGATGTAATGTAAATAAAAATTGCATTATAAATATATTTTAAATAATTTATTTATTCAATGAACAGTCATATTTACAGCATGCATTAAACATATTATAACTAATATATAAATAACTGCCTCCGTGGTCTAGTGGTTAAGTCCGTGCATTTAGACTCAGAGGTACCGGGTTCGATTCCTGGTCGGGACACAAAAATATTTATTAATGTATATAAATACATTTAATTTATTTGTGAGATTTCTCGAGTTTGGTACGCTGTCTGGAGACATCGACGAGCTTGCCACTTGTCATTATTGGCCTATAGTAAAATTAGCTAAATGTAAATCCGCTTATTTATAAGCGTGGTTTCTGACCACCCTGAAAGGGAAACGGTCGTGATGATACTTTACTTTTTTTACTTCTATATAAATCAAAACTTTTCTCTTTATAATTATAGGTATGGCAAATGGGCTCATCTGTGCCCAATTTCACGCTGGAGGGTCACGAAAAGGGAATCAACTGTGTAGATTACTACCATGGAGGTGATAAGCCATACCTTATCAGTGGGGCTGATGACAGACTGGTCAAAATATGGGACTACCAAAATAAGACCTGCGTTCAAACCCTGGAAGGTAAGATGATGCAATAATTGGTTTTGTTAACAACTGATTAAGTGTGACTCGATATTTTCTCTTGAAAGGTAGGCAGAGACAATTGAGAGACTTTTGTCATGATCTATACATACCCCTTTTGCTTCATCAACTTTCATCAACCTTTTCATACATTCCCTTTTGTTTCGTAGGCTCTTAACTGCACCTTTCTTTAGCCAGTGTTTTATTTATTTGGTTTGATAGATGAGTCTGCCAGGGTCTCTTTTACCCACTTTCGCATTATGTATCTGGTTTCGTCACTCAACCTTTCAACATGCCCGAACCATCGAAGCATGCCTTTTCTTATTTTTGTGCCTATGCTAGATATAAAACCTACCCTTTTTCGTATATCGTCGTATCATCAGGCATATCCATGTGTCGCTTCCATACATCAGTGTTGATACCAACCAACATGGCATTGTGTATAGCGAGCCGAGCTTTGTCACTGTGACTGTACAATTATAACTGAAAAAACGGTTATGAGTTTATCAGCCGATGTATGTTTGTTTGTTTCTTTGTTGTGAGGGCTGAAGGCCTAAAAATTGTGTATTGGAACCCAGGGGGCATTCGTTCCAATACACAACAGCTTCGTCTCCTAGTCCAGGAACACAATCCGCACATAATTCTCCTGGGAGAAACGAAGCTTAAGCCGCAAAACGAACTCCGCGTTTCCGGTTACTTCGTATACAGAAGAGACGAAATATCCCCAGAAGGAACCGCTTATCGGGGGACAGCGGTCCTTGTTCGCCGGGATGTCGTCCACGAGGAATTGGTGGACGTGGAGTTCGAAAACGTCCGCTCAAAAGGAGTTAGGCTCAATTCATCTGGAGAAGAACTCAGAATATACGCGGCATACCGCCCTCCTACAAAAACGATAAATACGACCGATATCAACCGAATTCTGGATGGAAATATCCCAACGCTGGTCATCGGGGACCTCAACGCAAAACATCCCTCTTGGGGCTCCCGATGCTCCAATCCAGCTGGGAGAATTTTATTTCAGGATTCGGAAACCAAGGGTTACGAGGTCCTTGGGCCCGACTCACCCACGCACGTTCCTACTAATGAAACGTACGCCGCGGACGTGCTGGATATAGTAGTGGCTCAAGCCATGCGGGTCCCGGTCCACGTGGATGTGCTTTATGACTGCGACACGCAGCACTTTCCCCTCCTCGTGGTCCTGGGCACGTATGCTGACCTCGTATCTCCCAGAGGGCGGTTTAAAACTAATTGGGAACAGTACCGGGTAAGTTTATCAAACTATAACTTGCCTGGTACACTTTCTTCTCCGGATGAAGTCGAGGCGGCAGCCAGCCACCTGATGGAGTCCATCCAATCGGCGAAGGCAGATTCGACTACAGAATTGCCCTTAAATCACATTCGTCGAAAAAGTGCACTCCCAGATCACCTTCGAAAGAAGCTCCAAGAGAAGCGGCATCTTCAAAAGCGCTGGGCCCATTCCCGCTGTCCCAGCACCAAAAGGGAGCTTAACCGGTTGGCGGAAGAGCTCTCTATGGAGATCGCTGCTTTTCGAGGTCGTACCTGGGAGTCACTTATGGACATCATCGGGGAGGAAAAGGGAAACCTCGTATCCCTCTATCGCCTCACAAAGAGCCTAACCAATGCTCCTCAACCTGTACAGCCATTGCTTGACGACCGCGGAAATCGCTGTTATTCTGCTCAAGATAGGGCTGAGATCCTGGCCAATCATCTTGAGCGGCAATTTCAGCCCTTCCCGGTCGTCGACCATATCCACAATGAAATTGTGGAGCGTAAAGTATGGGAGATGCTTAATTCCGAAATACCACCGGCCCTACCCGGGCACTTCTTTGTGTCGCCGACGGAAGTCTGCAAAGCAGCCCTTCGTCTAAAACCAAAGAAGGCCCCGGGACCCGACGGAATTTCTAATATTGCGCTATCGCAGCTGCCGCGCAGAGCCATGGTAGCCTACACCAGAGTATGCAATGGGATCCTTCGCACCGGCCACTTCCCTGAGTGCTGGAAATCAGGGAAGGTTATCGTCATCCCCAAACCGGGAAAAGACCGACGCCATGCCTCAAGTTACAGGCCAATAACCTTGCTGCCACACCCGGCAAAGTTGTTTGAGCGCTTGTTCCTCCGGAGGTTAAAACGTTATATCAAACTTCGTGATGAACAATTTGGCTTCCGAGAGGGACATAGCACCACGCTCCAACTGACCCGGGTGCTGCACCACCTGGGTGTCGAGAGGAACGAGGGCCGTCGCTCTGTCGGCGTCTTTCTTGATATCGAGAAGGCGTTTGACAGAGTCTGGCACGACGGTCTCTTGTACAAACTTCTCTACACGTCAGTCCCAGCAATGGCAGTAAGGATCCTGGCGTCGTTCCTGGAGGGACGACGATTCCACGTCGCTGTGGAGGATCTCATCTCTGTGGAAAAACCCATTCTGGCTGGGGTTCCACAGGGCAGCTGCTTATCTCCCGTACTTTACGCGCTGTACACTAATGACATCCCAACCCTCTCTGAAGTCCTGGAGGAGGACGGGGAGGACAGAGAGGAGGATGTCATGCTTGCACTGTTTGCGGACGACAGTGCCTACTTTAGCTCTTCTCCAAGCCAATATGAAGCTGCTGACAAAATGCAGGACCTCCTAGATCTTCTCCCTGCATGGTTGGACAAGTGGCGTATGTCCATCAATGTCGGCAAAACTGCCGCATTGATGACATCCAGATGCCGGCTGCCTCCACCACTGCAGCTTCGGGGACAGAACATCGAGTGGACTCCGACCGTCAAATACCTGGGCTGCATTATTAACAGGACGTTGACAATGGGTGAAATGGCCTGCCACGCCGTCAATCAGGCAAAGGCGGCCCGAGCCATGTTACGTCCTGTTATGAATTCCAGCTTGCCGCTCAGGTTGAAGGTCCGGATCTACAAGATGTTCATCCGTTCTCGTCTCACCTATGCTGCGCCAGCCTGGCACCACCTTCTGGCCAAGACCAACAGGGACAAGATCCAAAGTCAGCAGAACATATCGCTCAGAGTGGTTTCCCGAGCGCCATGGTTCGTGCGTAATTCCGTCTTAGCTCGAGATTTGGAGATGCCTACTATTGAGGAGTTTGTCGTTGGCCTGACTAGACGTATGTTCTCTCGGGCCGACAACGGACACTTCAAGCATCTCCAGAACATCGCTCCGTCTTGTGCACGGCCCCCCAACGGGAGACCACTTCCTAGAGAAGTACTCCTGGAGGAGAGCTGAAGCAGTCGAACTTAGCCCCCTGGGTTCGTGAGCCACACGGGCGCTGTATAACGGCGCCCAGCACTAAACGTGCATGAATTACCGGCGGGTGGTTACCCGCTGAGATCCTGCCGGGGAAAACGGGGGACTGTCCCCATCCCCAACCCACGCCCATTACGCATCCGGGCCTGGACGACCCCACTGTCTGTCTGTCTGTTTCTTTGTGGCACACTGGAGACCAAACGCTTGGGCCGATTTTAATGATTTGCACGTCTATTGATTCGTCTTAATCATGAGCGTCACTAAATATATGATAATAAAGAAATTTCAGTTAGGTCACAACTAGACGCCATATTGTGGAGAATAAAAAAATATACTCGACGAACTACCTATATCATTGAATAGGTATTTGAAATTCATGAGTTTCCTCATTTTTTATTTCGAGTAACTATTTTGTAGGTTAGTTAATGTAGGTCATACCTACACCTACCTACCTATAATAAAGATGTAAAGTTCATATAATAGCATAATAGGTATTGTGGATTAATGCATAAATATTTCATGTCAATTTTGTATAGGTAGATTACCATTAAACGCATTAGAATTTATTATTTGTTTTATTTTTATATTTAATTTATTTTAAAAATGTTGTAATTTAGTGGATCTTATAAGTTTTGGCGACGGAACCCTTGGGCTAGTTATTAACTTTTTAGTTTTAATTTAAAGTTCATTTTTATATAGTTTTATTATTTATTTCTTTTCAGTTTTTATTTAAAGTTAAATTTTTACTTAAGTCTGGTTTTTTAAATTAACAACTATGACAATTATTTTGCATATCTATTAGCATTCATTATAGTATAATAATAATTTAAAAAATATATTTAAAATATTAAGTACTAAAATAAATCACAGGTCACGCCCAGAACGTATCAGCAGTGACTTTCCACCCCGAGCTGCCGATCCTCATCAGTGGCTCTGAAGATGGCTCCATCAGGGTGTGGCACTCCGGGACATACAGACTGGAATCCTCACTCAACTACGGCTTCGAACGGGTGTGGACCATCTCCACTGTGCAGGGGTCAAATAATGTCGCTATTGGGTAAGTTGTTTGGCTATAGATTTATAATGACTTCTATACTTCAATAAGGACAACTTGGCCAGTGTTAAGTAATGTATAAGAAGCGGAGTCAACCGCAAACTTTACTGCCCATCATGAGAAGAGGCAAGCTTGTTGATGTCTTCAGCGTACCAGAATCAAGAAATATCACATATAAATGAAATGAATTGTAATTGGCCGGTTTACCCCATTTGACAGGTGCGGTGGGGCTGTTTAATTACAGTTGTGAGCGCTGACAGTGGGCTTTGATTATTAAAAATCTTATTCTTAGTATAGAAAGTTTTTTTTTTAAAAATGAATAAGTCAATTTATTGAAATGTATTTTGTTTTAGTTACGATGAGGGTACCATAATGATCAAGATAGGCAGAGAGGAGCCGGCCGTGTCTATGGATGCAAATGGCGGGAAAATTGTTTGGGCAAAACATTCTGAAATGCAACAAGTTAATCTTAAAGCTTTGCCAGAAAGTAAGTTAATGTTTTTTTATGAACAAAAATATACTATATTATACTGTTGGAGATGGGCCTGCCAAAACGTATATCTGGAGAATTTGGCCTACTCTCAACACGCTGACTAGATGGATTGGCGAAGATCTAATGTCTATTTCTGATGACAATCTATTAACGATCCCACAAGTTGGTATTAGTGGAACTGGGACCGATTGCTTAATGTGCCCTCCGAGGGATGGGAATGGTTGTGTTGTAAATCTATGACAAATGTACGTAAGAAAAGTGTATTTCTCATTGGTACATGCCGGGGGGGTTTGAACCGAACTTTGTAGGATTTTTAGTAAAGCATTCTTACAACCGAGCCACCATCGTGCCATTAATTATCATAAATGTATTACATGCTTCAGCAAAGGGACTACTAATGACAACATTTTTTTCTCATTTTAAATTTATTATAAATTTATTGATTATTTCTAACCATGAATTCTTTAATTTCGAGTTATTTACTGTATTATATACATATATACAGTGTAAACTCTATATAATGACACTAAAGGGACTGTGCATTTTATGGCGTTATAGAGAGTTGTCGTTAAATGGAGAGAAGAAAAATCAGAATTAGACGACAAGCTAAACCAACCAAAGCCAATTGATTTCGACGCTTTAGGGAGTTTGTCGTTAAATCGAGTGATGTTACATGGAGTTTACACTGTATATATATGTTTTATATTTAAATATTTAAAAAAGTATCATCACGACTGTTTCCCTTCCGGGGTGGTCAGAAGCGGATTCACATTTAGCCAACTTTACTATAGGCCAATCATAACAAGTGGCAAGCTCGTCGTTTTCTCTAGCGTACCAAACTCGGTAAATGTCACAAATAAATAAATTAATAATTCAATTTATTTATTTAAATTAATAAATATTTTTGAGTCCCGACTAGGAATCGAACCCGAGTCTAAATCCACGGACTTAACTGCTAGACCGCGGAAGCACAGAGCAGATATAAAATCGCAAAAAAAATATATATATATATATATATATATATTTTAATTTAACATGTTAATAATAAATATAATAATATTTATTATATACCTAGAAAGAAAACATATAAATTAATAATAAAACAATAAAAATAAGCTAATTTATATATAAATCTTGTCCGCAAATTCACAATGAAATTATATATATACCTATATAATTTAAAATGTTATTAAATATTTCTTTCTTACCAATCACAAAGACACAAATAAAAATAGTATGATATAAAAGTGTATTATATATTTATTTACAATTATTCAAATAAATAATAAACTGTTACAATAAAATAATTTATTAAAAATATATATATTTATATGTACTAAGTTTTTTTATTAATTTCCACTTAAAACCAAATTATCTTTATAGGTGTGGAAGTGAAAGATGGCGAACGGATGCCGGTAGCTGTAAAAGATATGGGATCTTGCGAAATATTCCCTCAAACTATAGCCCATAATCAAAATGGCCGCTTTGTCGTTGTCTGTGGCGATGGGGAATACATTATCTATACTGCAATGGCATTGAGAAATAAAGCCTTTGGGTCCGCACAAGAATTCGTATGGGCTTCTGACAGTTCTGAATATGCAACTCTAGAGAATTCTAGCACGGTGAGAATCTTCAAAAACTTCAAAGAAAGAAAAAGTTTTAAACCAGAATATGGAGCTGAAGGTACGTTTGTATTTTTAAATTATTGTTTAACCTCTACTCGTTTGCTCAGAATACCTTAAACCGCACAACATACTAACATTTCTGTGCTTGAAGAGCTTAAGCTGACCAGGGATCAAAGAATCACTACCGTCTGCTTTGCTCGATTTCTGCAATACTTTGGCCACCTGTGTGCGGGTGGAGGGAAGTATGTCGCCTTGCTTTGAATCCCAAATGGGCGTCAAACAGAGCTGTGTGCTTTCCGCCAGATTATTCACTCTAAATCTCGACAAATGCCTAAAAAGAGTGAGAGAGGGTGACTGTGGGATAAAGATGAGTGATCTGGTGGTGAACTGCCTGCTTTATGCAGATGATGCTGTTCTTATGACATCGTCCGAACAACATCTGCAATCACTAGTCACAGAAATGAAAGAGGGATGTGCAGAAAAAGGACCAAGGTACTAGTGTTTGAAAGAACAAGGGTGTCAACCGTGACGATAAAGATTGATGATGAAACTCTAGAACAAGTAAATGAAATTATATATCTGGGCAGTGTTTTCACTGCGGATGGGAAGTACGATAGGGATGTTGAAAGACGAGCGATTGCGGGAAATAGTGTTAACGGTGCCCTGGGGTCACTGATCGGTAGTCGAAATGTCAGTGACAAAGCTCGGCTCGCCATACACAATGCCATGCTGGTACCAACACTGATGTATGGAAGCGAGACATGGATATGTCAGAATAAGCATGAGAAATGAGATCGTTACGTCGGATAATCGGCGTCACTTTGTCGGACCGCATACGTAACGTCGAAATACGGAAAAGAGTAGGTATAAAAGAAAGTATAGGGACAAAAATTAGGAAAGGCATGCTACGATGGTTCGGGCATGTTGAAAGAATGAGCGAAGAAAGAATGACGAACCAGATATATAATGCGAAATTTGTGGGTGAAAGAGGCCCTGGCAGACCGAGACTCACATATCACGATCAAATAAATAAAACACTGGCTGAAGGTGAACTAAAAAGCCTTAGTAACAAAAGGGCATGTATGAAAAGGTTGATGAATGTCGACGAAGCGAAAGAGGCATGTCGTGATCGTGTCAAGTGGCGCTCAATTGTCTCTGCCTACCCCGCAAGGGATCCGGCGTGATGATATGCACTTTGGCCAAATTGCAAGAAGAGAAGATAATAATCTAGAAAAACTTCTAATTACGGGCAAGGTAGACGGTAAAAGAACAATGAGAAGCCCCAAGCGATGGTCCAGTCACCTGACTGACGACCTGCACATCCCTGTTCACCAGGCCATCCACTACACCGAGAACGTTGGAGACGGCTGGTTGATGAGCTGCGATTGCGACAGAGTCACGATCCCCATCAGTTGGGTACGGACTAAGGAGGAGGAGGTATAGCCTCTAGAACACAGAGTCCTAGATAACTATTAATTAACGATTCCACAAGTTGGTATCAGTGGAACAGTTACAGACGGCTAAACACAAGTTATTCCGATTAACATTTTACCCTCTCTAAAACATCAAGTTTTTTCTAGGTATTTTCGGTGGTTTTATGGTAGGAGTAAAATCTATCAGCGGAATGGCGTTCTCTTTTTACGATTGGGAACAACTCGAGTTGATAAGGAGGTCTGTATAGATTTTTATTATGCATTCACATTATTTTCCTTTCACAATGTCACCTACATTCTTTCTTATTCAATATTTTCCACCATCACTCTTTTTCATTCACAATCCTGTCTTATGTTCTTTCATATCTACATTATTTTCTCACACTCTTTCTTATATACATTATTTCCTATCCACATTCTTTTCTCACACTTGTTTAATTCACATGCTTTCCTATCTACATTTATTTCTCACACCCTTTTTTATCCACATTCCGTCATATCTACATTATTTTTTCACACTCCTTCATATCCACATTCTTTTCTCACACTCTGTTTTATCCACATTCTGTCATATCTACATTTTTTTTCACACTATTTTTTATCCTTATTCTGTTATATCCACATTATTTTTTTCACACTCTTTCCTATCCACATTTTGTCATATCTACATTATTTTATCACACTCTTTCCTATCCACATTCTTTTCCTATTCACACTCTTTCCTATCCACATTATTTTCTATTCACACTCTTTCCTATCCATATTCTTTTTCTATTCACACTCTTTCCTATCCACATTCTTTTCGCACACTCTTTCTTATACCTTATACCATTATTCTATAATTTGGCCGATATTTTACTTTGAATTCAGCGATTGTGATATAATATATTTTTAACCTTATAGAATCGAGATTCAACCCCGCCACGTGTTTTGGTCGGAAAGCGGTACTCTAGTATGTCTGGCCACTGACGAAAGTTATTTCATACTGCGATACAACCCCGTCGTGGTGACAAGAGCAAGAGCAACCAAATCCGATATCAATGAAGACGGAATCGAAAACGCCTTTGATGTAAGTTTATAAGTTTCTATTATGCCTATGTTATGTCACAAAATTAGTTCTCTCATTTAAATCTTAATATTGTAAAAACGTTCGATAGCTTTCAACTATACTAAACACTGTAATTTTTATTTAAAAACTAGCTGACTCGCCGAACTTATGTTTGTAAACGTTAGTTAGCACGTAGAAATCCACAATGCTAATCGCCGATTGGATCTTCTCAATAAACTCTACATAGAAGGCCTATGTGATGGCTGGCCAGCTCCACTCTTCCAGGATTAGCGTAACTTTTTGTATGGGTATTTTATTTATAGTTATTCTGCTATTCGGGACGGAAACAAATCCAACAAATCTAAAACCGTGAAAATCTGTCTAGCCGTTCTCGATTTATAAGATTTACTTATTATGCAATCTAATATGTCATATGATGATACTTCTAATATGTCAGAAACCTTCCCCAATGTTCACACAACATATTCCCAAAGTTTCATCCCGATCAGTCAAGTAATATTTATTATACATATATAAATTTTGCAATGCATAGGGAACACACACACAGATATTCACCTTTATATATATATAGACATATTAAATTACGTGGGTTTTATAAAGGAAATAGAGATGGTTAACATGGTGACATTTAAAAAAAAACAATATTTTTATTTATTTATTACATAAATTAATTTACATTGTATAAATTATTAATTAATTTGGTTAGTATAAATTTGTGTGAAAATGGACGAAGATTAGGAGAATCAATCAAGACTGGCCACTCTTGGTCTTGCTTTGGACAACACTAGGCACAAACATGTAGTCATTGCCAACAGACTCGTATTTCCGACATATGTACTTATGACACCTAGATAAATAAATTCTTTACATAAATACATTTTCTGACCACCCCGAAAGGGAGACGGTCGTGATGATACTTTACTTTTTATAAATACATTTTAGGCGAGATTAATATCTAAAGTCAAGTTAACCTTTGGGAGAAATGAACAGAGATTGTGAAATGAAATGAAATAAAATAATTTATTTGTCAGAAACATGGTAGGTACAGGGATGTAAATTATTATATGTAATTATATCACATGCTTCACTATTTCTAGCATACAAATATTTATTTAGTCACATGACTTTGTCCAGCTTAGTGTCTAGGTATTCTTTTGTCGAATAAAAACATTTATTAACCAGCATTTGTTTGACTCTTTAGTAGCAGCTTTTTTAGTGGCAGCTCCCTTATAGTAACTGGAAGCTTATTAAATATTTTTGTTGCCATTGCATAACAATGTGGGTACGGGAATTTTTATTTTATATTTAATGTAGCCTGTTTAATAGGTTGTAGGCGAGGTTAGTGAAACAGTAAAAACTGGAGTGTGGGTTGGCGATTGTTTTATTTATACCAACACATTGAATCGGATAAACTACTATGTTGGAGGGGAAATTGTTACCGTCTCCAATCTGGACCGCACCATGTATATTCTCGGATATGTCGCTAAAGATAATAGGTAAGATTTTCAAATTTTTTTTTTGTAGTTCAACGCATAGTTATATCTAAAAATACATTAAATATATATATATAAAACAATATTTAATTAATATTTAATTTATTTGTGATATTTCTCGAGTTTGCTACGTTGGAGACATCGACGAGCTTGCCACTTGTCATGATAGGCCTATAGTAAAGTAGGCTAAATGTGAATCCGCTTCTTAAGCGTGGTTGCTGACCACCCCGAAAGGGAAACCGTCGTGATGATACTACCACGGACCTAACCGCTAGACCACGGAGGCAGGATTCATTTAAGATTATGTAATTGCATATTTTTTTTTATTAGTTAATTTTTGTTTTAATACAAGCTTATTAATAGTGTTTTTGACCAATCTAGGCTATACCTGAGCGATAAGGACTTGAACATAATATCGTACTCGTTGTTGCTGTCGGTACTGGAGTACCAAACAGCTGTAATGAGGAGAGACTTTGAAACTGCCGACAAAGTGTTGCCGACCATACCTCATGAGCACAGGACCAGAGTTGCACATTTCTTGGAAAAACAGGTAAACACCCATTTCAAATATTGCATGTCATAAAATAGTACAATTACATATATGACACTCTGTAGCAAATAATAACATTATAATAAACACTATATAACAATTTCACATTTGAAAAGAGTTGCACATTTCTTGGAAAAACAGTTAAACACCCATTTCAAATATTGCATGTCATAAAATAGTACAATTACATATATGACACTTCGTAGCAAATAATAACATTATAATAAACACTATATAACAATTTCACATTTGAAAAGAGTTGCACATTTCTTAGAAAAACAGTTAAACACCCATTTCAAATATTGCATGTCATAAAATAGTACAATTACATATATGGCACTCCGTAGCAAATAATAACATTATAATAAACACTATATAACAATTTCAAACCATCAAACACCTCAAACCATATTACAACGCATTT
Source organism: Tinea semifulvella (assembly GCA_910589645.1). Lineage (NCBI taxonomy): Eukaryota > Metazoa > Arthropoda > Insecta > Lepidoptera > Tineidae > Tinea > Tinea semifulvella. The sequence goes on along the minus strand of OU342595.1, from coordinate 6,746,766 downwards.
ATATTAAGTAAAATAAAAGAAAAAAACAATAGGACTTCGGAGAAAGATCAAAAATAATAATCGAATCGAATCATACAGTATTTGGTTGGGTAGGGAGAGGAGTAGAATGGTGGATGGTGAGCGTATTATCGCGCAATAAAATAAAAAAGGGAGGCCTCCTTTTCTTAAACCAGCCTATTGTCGGTCGCAAGCCCGAGACACCATTCTTCTCATCTCTTACCCACATACGATGGACCCGGCACCCGCACGGTGAATCCATGGAATGCTTAGAAATTTGTCTTCTTTTCTACTGCATATACGTTGCAATATTTATTTGTATATAGTTTATATTTAATATTGTTAAATTTATTGGAATACAATGTTAATGTTAAAATTTGCATTCTAATAATTATTTTATTGTGTAAAAACAGTTGTCAATAAGAATTTTCTTTAACTCAATAGTAAAATGTTTTATAGGTAACTCTCGTATCTCTCTAGGAATTTTATTGTGTAAAAACAGTTGTCAATAAGAATTTTCTTTAACTCAATAGTAAAATGTTTTATAGGTAACTCTCGTATCTCTCTAGGAATTTTATTGAGTAAAAACAGTTGTCAATAAGAATTTTCTTTAACTCAATAGTTAAACGTTTTATAGGTAACTCTCGTATCTCTCTAGGAATTTTATTGAGTAATAACAGTTGTCAATAAGAATTTTCTTTAACTCAATAGTTAAACGTTTTATAGGTAACTCTTGTATCTCTCTAGGAATTTTATTGAGTAAAAACAGTTGCCAATAAGAATTATCTTTAACTCAATAGTTAAACGTTTTATAGGTAACTCTCGTATCTCTCTAGGAATTTTATTGAGTAAAAACAGTTGTCAATAAGAATTTTCTTTAACTCAATAGTTAAACGTTTTATAGGTAACTCTCGTATCTCTCTAGGAATTTTATTGAGTAATAACAGTTGTCAATAAGAATTTTCTTTAACTCAATAGTTAAACGTTTTATAGGTAACTCTCGTATCTCTCTAGGAATTTTATTGAGTAATAACAGTTGTCAATAAGAATTTTCTTTAACTCAATAGTTAAACGTTTTATAGGTAACTCTTGTATCTCTCTAGGAATTTTATTGAGTAAAAACAGTTGCCAATAAGAATTATCTTTAACTCAATAGTTAAACGTTTTATAGGTAACTCTCGTATCTGTCTAGGAATTTTATTGAGTAAAAACAGTTGTCAATAAGAATTTTCTTTAACTCAATAGTTAAACGTTTTATAGGTAACTCTCGTATCTCTCTAGGAATTTTATTGAGTAATAACAGTTGTCAATAAGAATTTTCTTTAACTCAATAGTTAAACGTTTTATAGGTAACTCTTGTATCTCTCTAGGAATTTTATTGAGTAAAAACAGTTGCCAATAAGAATTATCTTTAACTCAATAGTTAAACGTTTTATAGGTAACTCTCGTATCTCTCTAGGAATTTTATTGAGTAATAACAGTTGTCAATAAGAATTTTCTTTAACTCAATAGTTAAACGTTTTATAGGTAACTCTCGTATCTCTCTAGGAATTTTATTATATACTCTAATGCACATTATGTGGCAGTTTCTGCTGTAATATTCACTTACACATCTTGGGTGTTTTCATTCATTCATGCTGTTTTCGTCGGATTTCTCCCGCCCCGCAAATTTGGCGGGAAAAGAGATCCAGCGTAAGATGCAAGAGTAAGAGGTGCGGAAACTAGGATCACAAGGCTCCGGTGTGAATAAAGATATACTAATATATAATGAGATAGACCCAAGCAACACCCTCGTGGTTCCACAAAACAAATACGGAATCTATGTCGCTCATCCACCGGGCTCAACCTCAGGAGACCGCAAACTACTCCTGGGAGCTGATCTTTCACCACTTTTAGCACAATTAAAGTTAAATTTTACGCCAAGCTTTTTAGCTTCGACCAAAGGCGCGCAAATCCGAATTGTCAGTGTTGCCACACTATTACCCAGTGCCATAGATAGAATACATGCATATAAATAAAATGTGTATGTGTTAAAAATACTAAACACATACTTAAACCTGAATATAAACTTCCAGGGCTTCAAACAGCAAGCTTTAGCCGTATCAACGGAGCCCGAGCACCAATTCGAGTTAGCCATGTCTTTGGGGGCCTTAGACAAAGCCAAGCAATTGGCAGAGGAATTAGAAATAGCAGAAGGAAAGTCCAGAAGTTCTGCTGCAAGATGGAATAGACTAGGAACAGTTGCAGTTGAAGCCGCCGATACTAATCTCACTAAAGCTTGCTATCAAAAGGCAAATGACTATGGAAGCTTGATTCTATTCGCTAGTACGACAGGTATATATAATTACAGAAAAATATTTTAATTGAAATCACGCTCTGAGCTGGATGCTTGTATATCATGCATATTAGATGCGACTGAGACAATCTGATAACGACACAATTAAGGCTATTTTTGACATAAGGTCTTGACCTAGTTAATTATAAATTAATTTAGATTATAGTTTAGATTAAAATTAGAATTAGAACTATTGTTTAAATTAATTATGGGTTTTTAAATGCCTCAAATAAAATATATTTAATTTTAATTTAATTTTATATCGTGATATTTGATTCGGTACTACTTTCTGTAGCATATTTATTCTAAGCGCATGATTCGGAACGAGGAGTTAGTCGCAAACGTTATTGATCGCAATCTCTGACGTTAATAACGTCAGAGATTGCGTCATAATTACAAAATATTATTCAATTCTCAACTTTATAAGTGCTCGACCTTAATAGCGGCCGTACAAATATCAACTTTAATAGCGTGATATATTTACATGTATATACAGGGTGTTTGGAAGGGAGCTGTACATACGCCTAGGGTAGAAACTAGGGATAGTCTGCTACCTACCCCCGCCCAATATATTGACCTTGGCCTCAAGGTTTTTTTTTAAATTATTTTTATTTTTTATTTGACTTTTTTGTGAATTTTTTACTAAAACTACCTGTAGCTCAAAATCTATCTATGGGACCGGTCTGCTAATGGTCTTGTTTTAATCGTTAGAGTTAATAGAGTTAATGAAAAACATTAGTCATTACCAAATTTTTTGTTTCATTTGCCATCCTTTTACGATCGAACACATTTAATTTTCATTAGTTGAAATTTTTGCTTAAAGTGCCCTAGTTGCGGAAATTAATTAATAACTTTAAAACTAAAAGTCATAATTACACTTTTAGCATATCGTTACAAAGGGCATGGACTGAGGATGTTTTAAAAAAATCAGAAGAACTCCAACCCTGTTAGTTTTATTTTAATACCCCATAGAAAGTTGCCCTTAAAATTATTTCTTTACCTTACTACGGTACTTCAGGCCCCATAACTTTTCTTCTCCACAATTTTCTGGTGTAAAATATTTTTTTGCAGGACCCTAAGACTCGATTAAAACAAGACCATTAGCAGACCGGTCCCAGGGATAGATTTTGAGCTACAGGTAGTTTTAGTAAAAAATTCAAATAAAAATAAATTTAAAAAAAACCTTGAGGCCAAGGTCAATATATTGGGCGGGGGTAGGTAGCAGACTATCCCTAGTTTCTACCCTAGGCGTATGTACAGCTCCCTTCCAAACACCCTGTATAGTACGAAACAGAAAAGGGCTGCAGTAGTAGTTAAATATTAAATAAATAAAATATTGTTTAATAAAAATAAAATATTGTTTAATAAAGAGTACTGAGTTGGATGAGGGTAGCGAAAGATCGCGTTAAGTGGCGAGCCTTGGGGGAGGCCTACATCCAGCAGTGGAGAGATACAGGCTCATGATGATGACTGAGTAGGTAATTGATTAAACTATTGTCATACTTTAATTAATACTATGGAATAACTAATGCTATGGGTATATAATTACATAAAGTCAAGAATCAATTCATGATGGTTTTAGATACCATTTGTATGTATGGAAGCAAATATAACGTACATTTTTTTTTTTTTAGGTTCTCTTTTCCCGATGGATGATGAGTGAGGTGATAGGGAAGGCAAAGGGTCTAGCCCATACAGCCAAGGCTGACGTAATATATCTTTCTTTTTCATGAGTTAATGAGGTCATCATCAAATTCCAGATGCTGCAGAATTTTATGCTTTTCTTGGAGTCACTCGCGGCACCCTAGCTTAAACACGTCGGGTAAAATATGGGAGTTGACAGCGCGGGAAAATCGCAAAAAATATACTGCAACTTGTGCCCCATATTTAAAGTCCAATTTATCGTTTTCCATAATTATTCACATTGTAGCACATTATTAAACAAAACAACACCACTTTTGACCAATAATATCCACAGTAAATTAATTTACAAAACAAAAACTTGCACTTGACATGTCCACGCAAAATGGCGCGAAGAACTCACATTTTTTTTTTAATCCATAGGTGACAAAGGATTAATGGAAGAAGTAGCGACCTTGGCCAAGGACGATGGTCAGAATAACGTAGCGTTCCTGTCATTCTTCACTTTGGGGAAACTGGACGAGTGTCTAGAACTACTCATAGCAACCGACAGATTACCTGAAGCAGCATTATTTGCGAGGTGAGTTTAAATTAAAATTGAATATATAATTTTTATATTTCACCTATTCGAAAAACGACGTTTTATTCCTAAATAGGAGCGAGAAAAGTAGGTCTTCTCTGCCTCCGTGGTCTAGTGGTAACAAACGTTGCCGTGAACTGGGGAGGTCGTGGGTTCGATTCCCACCGGGGGCAAGTTGTACATTGTATAATTTGTCTCGGTCTAGCGGTTAAGTCGGTTAAGTGGATTTAAACTCGGAGGTACCGGGTTCGATTCCTGGTCAGGACACAAAAATATATTAATTAAATGTATATGAATACATTTAATTAATATTTAATTTATTTGTGATATTTCTCGAGTTTGGTACGCTGGAGACATCGACGAGCTTGCCACTTGTCATGATTGGCCTATAGTAAAGTTGGCTAAATGTGAATCCGCTTATATTTATAAGCGTGGTTTCGGACCACCCCGAAGGGGAAACGGTCGTGATGATACTTTATTTTTTTACTTTATATATATATATATCCTCCGTGGTCTAGTGGTAACAAACGTTGCCGTGAACTCGGGAGGTCGTGGGTTCGATTCCCACCGGGGGCAAGTTGTACATTGTATAATTTGTCTCGGTCTGGGTGTTTATATGTATAATATGTATATATTTACAAAAAAAAAGTATAAGATGTAGTTTATCAACCATCTAGTTTCCGTAACACAAGCCTCGCAGCTTACCACTGAAATTAGATAGTGCTGTGTGACCTGTCTGGAAATATTTATATTTATTTATTAGAATTTTGAACAAAAAAATAAAAGATAACTAAAGTATCATCACAACCGTTTCCCTTTCGGGGTGGTTATTAACCACGCTTATAAATAAGCAGATTCACATTTAGCCAACTTTACTATAGGCCAATCATGACAATTGGCAAGCTCGTCGATGTTTCCAGCGTACCAAACTCGAGAAATATCACAAATAAATTAAATATTAATTAAATGTATTCATTTACATTAATAAATATTTTTGCGTCCCGACCAGGAATCGAACCCGGTACCTCCGAGTCTACATTCACGGACTTAACCGCTAGACCACGGAGGCAGTTGAAAAAAACAAAATTGTTTATTATTCGTCCATAGGAACCTATAGGAACACTTGTACTTGTCTGGGTTACAATTTTTACTTAACTAAAAAATGTACCTCTAAAAATATGTAGGTTAACAGTACATGAGGAATATTGGATGGATTGAGCTGCTGTTAGCAAAGAACAATCAGTTAAGCCCAATGCTGGATAGGTGAAGCTGTAAAGTATCATCATCACGACCGTTTCCCTTTTGGGGTAGTCAGAAACCACGCTTATAAAAAGGGGATTCACATTTAGCCAACTTTACTATAGGCCATCATGACAAGTGGCAAGCTCGTCGATGTCTCCAGCGCGAGCGTACCAATCTGGACGGTTAAGTTAATTTAGGTGCTGGGTTCGATTTCTGGTCAAGAACACAAACAACGCCTGTAAACTTGCAAATTCATCATTACAGCCCCTCTACTGTTGGATATCGGCCTTCCAGAACATCTGGAGAATTTGGCCTACACAAGCCACTCTGGCCAGACAGGTTGGCGAGGGTATAAATATCAATTTTTAATCACAATTATTAACGATTCCACATGTTGGTATTAATGGAACCGGGACCGACGGATTAACGTGCTCTCCGAGGCACGGGAACGGTGGTGTTGTAAATCTATGACAAATACATACATGCATATCTTCAGTTTCCTTGCGCGGTATGCTGAGACAATTCTTGACACGATCACGACATACCTCTTTCGCTTCGTCGACATTCATCAACCTCTTCATACATGCCCTTTTGTTACGAAGGCTTTTTAATGCACCTTCAGCCAGTGTTTTATTTAATCGTGATATGTGAGCCTCGGTCACCCAGGGCCTCTTTCACCCACAACTTTCGCTTATATACTTGGTTCGTAAATTTTTCTTCGCTCATCCTTTCAACATGCCCGAACCATCGTAGCATGCTTTTCCTTAGTTTTGTCCCTATTTATTTTCGTCTATGTGCGTAAGAAAAGTGTTTTTCTCATTCAAAATTAAAAAAATCTTTATTGTATAGATTGCTTATTCTAATTACAGTTGTATGTACATGTTATGATGATGCAATCTGCCCATATTATGGGCATTATTTTATGCCACTGCTTATTGTATAGATTGCTTATTCTAATTACAGTTGTATGTACATGTTATGATGATGCAATCTGCCCATATTAGGGGCATTATTTTATGCCACTGCAATAGATATTTATTTGTATATAGTTTATATTTAATATTGTTCTTGTCAATTTATTGGAATACAATGTTAATGTCAAAATTTGCATGCTAAAAATTATTTTATTGAGTAAAAACAGTTGTTAATAAGAATTTTCTTTAACTCAATAGTAAAACGTTTTATAGGTAACTCTCGTATCTCTCTAGGAATTTTATTATATACTCTAATGCACATTATGTGGCAGTTTCTGCTGTAATATCCACTTACACATCTTGGGTATTTTTTTTTTTTTTTTTAATTAATAATTATAATAATAGTTTATTTCAATAAAATAGCTATATTAATATAATCTCTAGGTACAAATTTGTTACAAGTATTATATTTTTTAAAGAGATTAGAATGTTTATTGACAAATATTCCTATTCAAGGATATACATTGAAGCCAATGTTAATAATTTTAGCTTTTTAAATAAGGGTGTACAGAAGTCAAATTGTCCAACTCCACAGATATTGGTTATTTCATATTTATCCTTAGCGTTTTAAATACGTAAGATGGCTTAAGCATTTCATGAAGAAATATTTTTCTCTTTCCACCATGCTAATTAAATAAATACCTAAGGAGATATAGAAAAATTAAAATAATGCGCAACGAAATTAATTTCGTGTCGTCGTTTACACAGGCAAAACCGGGTAAAACAGCTAGTATCATATAAACCGTTATGGGCTTTATGGAAAAAAAAAAATTATTGGGTCTGTGGGGGCCAAGTGCTAAAAAGTTCTAATTATATTTTATTAATTATTTGCATAGTAAATGTTCATAGTAAGTTAATTACTATTTTGTAAACATTATTTATTTATTTGAAAAATTTGCCAAATTATATAGCCATAATTTTATGTAGGTATATTATATTATTTATTTTAAGGACAAGTTTTATTTTATTTTATTCTTTATTGTATAGATTGCTTATTCTAATTACAGTTGTGTGTACATGTCATGATGATGCAATCTGCCCATATTGTGTGCATACAATATGCTTATGTCAATAGATATTTATTTACAATATTTATTTGTATATAGTTTATATTTAATATTGTTCTTGTCAATTTATTGGAATACAATTTTAATGTCAAAATTATGAGGGATCAGCTGAAAATCAGCGCTGTGACCGAGTGTTGCAGCTTATTGCTGAGCTGATTCCCTATTTGTCACCACACTATCTTGTTTGTTGTATTATCATTATTATTTTTTACTGCTTGTGTTTTTTTTTTGTGACAAATAAACTTTTTTCTTTCTTTCTTTCTTTCTTTAATTCACATTCAGCCATTTGTGTAACACAATTTTTTATAGTCAGACTTATTACATACAGATTCTTATTATAATACAAATAATAATATTAATAAATTGTGGTTGAAATATAAAGTGATGAATTATATTTTTTTTATAATTCTTTTCAGGTCATATCTTCCTTCGAGAGTAAAGGACGTGATTCCAAAATGGCGGGAACAAGTCGCTAAGTTTAGTCCTAAATCCGCACAATCCATCGCAGATCCCGAACAATATGAAAATCTATTTCCAAATTTCTCGGTAAGACTAATCACATTATAAAGTAAAGTATCATCACGACCATTTCCCTTTCGTGGTGGTCAGAAACCACGCTTATGAGTAAGCAGATTCACATTTAGCCAACTTTACTACAGGCCAATCATGACAAGTGGCAAGCACGTCGGTGTCTCCAGCCAGCGTACCAAAATCGAGAAATATCACAAATAAATTCAATATTAATTCAATGTACTTATTTACATTAATCAATATTTTTGCGTCCCGACCAGGAATCGAACCCGGTACCTCCGAGTCTAAATCCACGGACTTATCCGCTAGACCACGGAGGCAGTTGCATTATAATCACATTATAATGGTTTTAATTTGGGAGTGTTAGTGCCAATATAAAGGTTATAAAGGCTAATAGGTGGTAGGCGGACTGATGATGGTAATTTGCCCAGCCTGCCGGGTTGGGGAAGTATCCACAGTTCGTGCCGATAAACCCAGTAAAGTGTATCCACATGTTTCGAGATCAGGCTCGAATTGCCGTCATGCCCAGTCAAGCCAACATAGTGTTAGGGACTGATGTCAGTCATGAGAGTCTGATTCCAGTTGCTAACATTCATGGACCTCGCGCACCACTTACAATCTGGTGGGCGCAAGGTAAAAAAATAAATAAATAAAACAAAAAATAATAATATGCTTTTATTTACAGGAATCATTAGAATTACAGCTATTCCAGAAGGAGTTTGTTTGTACACAGAATAACAGTACAAGTAACATCGAGAGAAATTTAAAGGAGGAAAAAATTGAGGCTGAAAAACTGGGTCTTTGGCCTCCGGGTGGTGTTGCCAACTCTATCCACGGTATTGCCAACTTAAATATTCACGATGTTGCCAACTCAAATATCCACAGTGCTGCCAAGTCAAATGTTCAAATTGTGAATAATGTTGTTGATGATGTTGATGATGTGGATGATGTGGATGTTGATGATGTGGATATCGGTGATGTTGATGATATAGGTGATATTGATGATATTGATGATTTAGATGTCGAATTAGATGACAAAAAAGCGTTTTAGTAAAAACTGAACTAGTATCAACGAGGCCATATAAAAAGCAAGACCTTTTACTGTTGAATATGTGCCTTCTAGAATATATTTCTGGAGGATTTGGCCTACTCTCGCCACGCTGGCCAGACGGGTTGTCGAGGGATGCTTAAACATACATTTTTAAAGTTATAAATTACGGTAATTGATATTATTGTTGCCACACAAAAAGATAAAAATGTTTATATAGCCTCGTTGCCTAGCCTTTAGAAAAAGGGTTACTTTAATCATGATAAAGGTAATATTTGCATTTATAAATAGGGTTTTTAATAATAATAATAAATCATAATAAATTATTTTATTTCAAATCACTGTGATTCATATTAAAAATATTATTACTTACAGATAAAGGTGCTTAAATTTAACTATAAATACACAGCGTCAAATATCATAACGACTGCACAGCGCAGCACCAAGTAGATCGCTGTTGCTACATAGATATGCAGCAGTAGCAATCCACATAGCAGTACACTATGAGGTTCTATCCAATACCTGTAGATTGCTGTCGGGAGCAACATGTCATACAGATTTTGTATGATCTTGTTCTCAGATGTGCGAAGACTGCCAAGGCATGACGCAACTCTCTGTCTCATAGTAGCATCGGATGTGTACTCTGGCTTCAAAAAACATGCCAGAAGCGCTTCATGACCGAAGAGCTGTCTAGCATTTTCTAGTAAACAATTTTCTTTACATCTTTCAGACTTAAAGCTGGCAACACCCAATGGATTATTTGAGTTCCTATTAATTTAAAATTAAAAAGTAGTTTCGTTTTTAACTAATTTTTTCGTCTGGTACTAATTTAATATCATTCTAACGAATCCGGCTCAAAGGACCATTATCTTGTATTCGAAAAGAAAAAACTCCGCTTAATGTAACTTGTTACCCTAAATGGTTAAAGTTGCCTATTAACTATAATAATAATTATGTCTAATTTTGTATAATTAAAATAACTATAATATATTGTTATAGGAAAATTTTTAAACACTCCGTTGTCAGGTTTTAATTATTTTTAATGTTTTTTTTATATTCTTCATTTAAAGTAAAATATATATATATCTCTTGTCTAAATTTAGTCAAATCAAGGAATCAAAATTGAAATAGATTACGCATATAAATTATTTTACAAAAACGATTATTTTATTCATAATTTATCATTGTTTATAATTTATTATAGTCAGCTTATTGAGTTCGTTTTTTTTTATAAAAAATCATAATTACAAAACGAAAAACGTTAAATTTAGCATTACTTATATGGTTTGGTTAAATTTTTAACTAAATAGCTTAGATTTCCTTTCTGTTAAACGAATTATATTATCTGTGGCCTGGTGCTAAAAAGGCCAAAAGCAACAATCACTATTTTCTGTTATAAGCATTAGAACAATGAACCAGCAGTAATAGTTATATTTACATATTACGATAAAATTCCTTTTTCTATTATTTTATACATGTTTTTAAAATGATTTATAAATTAAATTAAAATTTAATGAAACATTGGTATTTTTGAATATATTAACTACTTAAGCCTTTCTAGCACTAATAAGAATTGTATGTTATTTTCAAATTAAGGCCAAAGTGATTTTTATCAGATATTTAATGACAGTTTACAATATTTCATGATCAGAACTTGACATCTTCAGTTTCGGGGCCAGTCTCCAGCGAAGCATAAAAAGGACGGCTATAATAATAGTAATAAAATTTTATTGACAGGTTGAAGGTAGTCAAGAAATGATTGTAGCTCCCTTACTTTTTGTGTAGGAAGGCTGATTGGTTTATTATTGAGTTACTATTGGTGCAGTATCATCGGATAATAATTGTAAGCGAGTCATGTTCCAGTTTTATGATCATCATCATCATCAGCCTGTGTCTCTCCACTGCTGGATATAGGCCTCCCCCAAGGCTCGATCTCCTGCCACCCTCATCCAACCCCCACCAGCGACCTTCCTCAGGTCATCCGTCCATCTAGCGGGGGGTCGACCCACTCTGCGTCCTCCCGTACGTGGTCTCCACTCTAGAACTCGTCTACTCCATCGTTCATCGGTTCTACGACAGACATGTCCAGCCCATTGCCACTTCAACTTACTAATTTTGAAGGCTATATCAGTAACTTTGGTTCTCCGACGGATTTCCTCGTTTCGGACTTTTATTCATCAGAGAAATACCGAGCATAGCTCTCTCCATAGCCCGCTGAGCGACCTTAAATTTTATGATATAAAATGTAATTTCCTATGAAAACTTACTTTAGCCCGTTTAGCACCAAGCCATAGATATATATTTTAATTATATGTATGTTTGTATATCATAGCGCGTGTATGCTTGTTTGTACGTATTTGAATTTGTTCAAATTATTAATTCCGAAACAAAACATATGTATGATCCTCTCAAAGAATCAATAAATAGTTATTTAATAAAATATATTCGAAATATGATTGAGTGGAGTAAGATTAATATGGTTATATAATTTTCATGTATGAGAGATATTTTTATTTACAATTAAAACAAACCTTTAAAAACAAGCTGTATATATTGTACTAACGAAGAAATGAATGCCTATACACTTAAACAGAACAATGACAATTTACCTGGGCCTGCACTCGCGACATTTGATAACGATAGCCTCCTCGTTCCGAGACACGATAATAGTGACCTAAGCACGCTTAAAGCTGTTCCGAAACGTGCATAAACTGTTTTGCCAAAGCTTTGTGACGTCACAAATGACATCATTCCTCGCGCTCAGACTGCTCACGATATCGAAGTAGATCGCTCTGAGCGCTGTCAGTTGTTTGTCATAATGTCGCGCGACATTTTCAAATATATTTAATATTAGGTTTTCTTTTAAATTATTTAATTTAGTAGTTCGTTTATACTGATTGTATATTACTTCTAAAACAAATCTATAATTAATTTTTGAGTAGGAAGTAAGTAAAAAGGGTCTGAAATACAAGTTATTTTAGAAGACCAAAATAAGTTAATAATAGTAACCGTTACACATATAAAGATGAATAAACCGAGAGATATGTGTTTGTTAGTATTCATACTCAAAGATGTGAAATCCGCAATTTATCTTCCATACTTTTGAAAAAAAAAAACTATTATGTTATGAATAAAAATGTGATTTAGACCTTTCCGAATTGATATCACGCTCTGAGCATATGATATTCGGAACGACGTCAGTATCATATTTATTCTAAGCGCTCTGAGCATGATTCGGAACGAGGAGCGATATCGGTCAATGAGTCATAAAAAAGTTGCTATTAAAAAAATAAAAAAGCTGATTTGGTCAATATCATAAGTTCCAAGGGTCGGTAATATTATATTGTGTCAATAAAAACTCAGCTTCATATTAACAGATGGGAATATGTGCATCATTAATGGACAATAAAATTTATTCCTTTAGATTTTATTGGTTGATTCCTATTCCATCCACTCTGTGCTCAAGGTGGGTCTGAGCATCAGAATAGTTCTGCACTACAAGAGCTCGCTGGTTCAGAAAGGGTAGGACTCACCACCGGGGTGAGGCGGAGCACATTTTTTTTCACTATCGACTAACGTTCGTCCGATTACAGCTGACTATTTGTCGTAAAAGCTACGTTGAGCACATTCGTCCACCATTCGTTCAATTGATTGAACGAAATAAGTAATGGAATACTTTCAAAAATCTTGTATCTCCAAATTTTGTCTATAGCCCGAAAACTTTCGTGTTCAACTTGAATTATTGAGCCATCCTAGTTTTAAAGCGCCCCCTAGTATATCGTAATATTTGCCGCGAAAAAAGTAAATGTGCGTTCTTGGCCATTCCGCCTAACTTTTGACATTTTGCATTCCGCCACACTCGGCGCGAATGACGCCTCGCCAGTTATCTTGTACACTAAATTTCACTATATAGGTTTTTGAACTTGCTGCTTGATGTGTCTTAATTCATGTTTCGGTTAAAGAAAAACGCGGAAATTACAACCTTAGGCTTATATGGTCTAGTGGTAACAAACGTTGCCGTGAACTCGGGAGGTCGTGGGTTCGATTCCCACCGGGGGAAAGTTGTACATTGTATAATTTGTCTCGGTCTGGGTGTTTATATGTATAATATGTATATATTTACAAAAAAAAAAACAGTATAATATGTAGTTTATCAACCATCTAGTTTCCGTAACACAAGCCTCGCAGCTTACCACGGAAATTAGATGGCGCTGTGTGACCTGTCTGGAAATATTTATTTATAACAGCCTTAATACTACCGCTAGTATCTATACTATAGCTAGTCACCATATAGTATTAAACATTTTGTGCGATTAATAGTATCGATATCCTAACCTATTTTCTATCGATAGTTTAGCATCACTAAAGATGATACAGCAAATCTCTTCGTCAGTATAATATAGACTATATCATATCCATCACCTGGCGAAGGTTATTTTTTAAATATAAGATAATATATATAAGATTATTTACTATTATTTCGTGTTTATTCATTAGTATATTTTATTTTATTGTTCATTACTTGTACTATACTATAACTTACTCGTAAAATGAAAGTGGCTATAGGACTTTGGTTTTTGTAGGAAAAAGAGAGATATATTCTTAAGTAATTGTCTAGTTTTTCTTGTGTCAGAATATATTTAGTACCCACTCGTATACTATTTCCATTCGTTTATTTAAAATTATAAGTCATTTATTATTGACATATCCTTAGAACGTAACCGTTAACGTAAACGTAAAATTTACGTTCGAAAATTAACTACTTTATAAATAAAGTCGATTGTTATAAGAAATCTAATCGGTTACGCATTAGGACTTAAGCTGTCATAAGTAAAATAAACTAATGGAAATGGTATAGGATTTGTGTTAAGGATTAAGGTCTTTCCCTTTACCGAACGAATATTAAAAAAATAATGTATTAAAAGTAATAGTGATGGGTTTTCTGAATATAATGAGAGCCTCTGACCGATACGGGGAAAAATACATTAAAATATCAAATAAAATAATAGCTGGAAAACTAACCCGTAAATAAAAATAAAAAAACTAATCACATGGTAGGCATAACCCATCAACGTTACTTTTTTAAGCATATTTTTTAGATTAAAAATAGTTTGAGCAACGCAGCTCGCAATTAAATTAAATAATTTATTGACTACCCTCAAAATTAAACATTTTATTGACTACCCTCAAAATTATTTTTTCATTTTTGTTATTTATATACATCTTCAAAAATCAATCATTGACTACAAATGTCTACAAAGGCGCCTTCTCCCGCCATATTGCCACTTATCTACATAATGTATTATACAGACTTAATAACAGGCAGTATAACTGTATTGTCTACATTTAAAAATAAAATTTTATTTAAATAAATTTATGGTTTTATTTGGTTTTGGATTCCGATGTTAAAGGACATTATTTATTTATCTTGTATAGGACTCGGTCGATTCTTAATTTTTACTGCATTATTATAGTTATGATGTATTCACAGAGTAGAGACTGCCTCCGTGGTCTAGCGGTTAAGTCCGTGGATTTAGACTCGGAGGTACCGGGTTCGATTCCTGTTCGGGACACAATAATATTTATTAATTTAAATAAATTAATATTTTAATTTAATTGTGATATTTCCCGGGTTTGGTACGCTAGAGACATCGACGAGCTTGCCTCTTGTCATAATTGGCCTATAGTAAAGTTAGCTAAATGTAAATCTGCTTCTTAAGGATTCCTAGACTTACACTGTTGGAGATGGGCCTTCCAGAACACGGCCAGACGGGTTGGCGACGATCTGATCTAAATTTTTAATGACAATTTACGATTTTACAAGTTGGTATTAGGCACGGGAACGGTGGTGTTGTAAATCTATGACTAATGTACGTAAAAAAGTGTATTTCTCATTGGTACATGCCGGGTGAGTTTGAACCGAACTTAGGATTTTAGGCAAAGCGTTCTCACAACTGAGCCACCACCGCGTCATTATTAAGCGCGTTATAGTAAAAAATATCATCACGACCGTTTCCCTTTCGGGGTGGTCAGAAACCACGCTTATGAAGAAGCGGATTCACATCTAGCCAACTTTACTATAGGCCAATCATGACAAGTGGCAAGCTTGTCGACGTCTCCAGCGTACCAAACTCGAGAAATATCACAAATAAATTAAATATTAATTACATGTATTTTTATTTACTTTAATAAATATTTTTGTGTCCCGACCAGGAATCGAACCCGGTATCTCCAAGTCTAAATCCACGGACTTAACTGCGAGACCACGGAGGCAGTAAGCGCGTTATATTACTTTTTTTTTCTTATTATCACTTTTTGGTTAAATAATTTGTGATGAAAACATCACGAGGTTAATGTTTTTATTTAATTAAACCTGAAAAAATATATTTAAAAATCTATAAAAACTAATAAGGCAATTTAAATTTTATACTGAACACATGTGACATCGCTCCGGCCTGATGGTAAGCAGTACGCGAGGTCCGACATCAGTCTCTACCACTATGCCGGCCCAACAAGATGCTCTTTAACACTTCGCTTGAAGGACTGCAGGTTATAAGAGTGGAGAAACACTGGCTGGTAGAGCATTCCACATCTTCAGCGTGCGACAGATGTAAGAGTCTCCAAATTTATGAGTACGCGTAGGGATAGTGGGTAAGGTATGTGGATGCATATTTTGGCCTGTGCGTGTGGTTCGGTTGCGGAATAGAGAAGAAGGGATAAGGTTATGGAGCTCCTCAGAACACTCGCCGTGGTATAGCTTGTAGAACACGCTAAGAGAGTCAACGTCACGGCAAAGCTGCAGTGATTCGAGAGTTTTAGAGACTGGTGTCGTCCACTATCCGAATTGCCCGCCTCTGCAGGACATTGAGAGCATCTGTAAGATACTTAGCAGAGCCATCCCAGAGGTGAGAACAGTATTCCACGCATGACCTTATCTGTGCTTTATACAGCATAAGTCTTAGTGACAAGGTGAAGCGGGAAAAACCGCATCACCTTGTTCAGTTTGCCAAGTTTTTTTCTACGCTGTGTTGGTGATTCAATGTAGTTTCTGTGGTTTAGGTCTGAGCGTATTTCGACTCCAAGTATGTTGAAGCTGGGTTGAAGTTCCAGCACTTTATTTTTTATTTTAAGTATTTTGTAAGTAGGCATAAATATAATGTATTCTGCGCTTTTACATGTCAAAAAAATTAATCAATATAACGAAAAGCTTATTTTCTGGGAAATACCTTGTATTTGGAGCAGCACATTACAACCCAAATATACATAATTATAATCTTAAAATTATAGCTGCTGTAAATAGGCATTGTCATATTATAAACTAAGACATACACAATTATAAAATAAATACACCAAGGATTATAGCTGCTGTAATGAGGCATTGTCATACTACAAGCTAAGACGAAAACAATTGTGAGGATGTCACTAAGATTATAGCTGCTGTAAAAAGGCATTGTCATACTTTAGCTAAAACAAAAACAGTTTAAGGTGTCACTTAAATTATAGCTGCTGTAAAGAGGCATTGTCATACTATAAACTAAGACATACATAAGTAACATTTGAAATAAATTATGACCAAAGGAACCACTGTGTTCTGAAGAGTAGGAATAACCTAATTTATTAGAATTAACCTAATTTGTAATTCCAAATATAGTTAAATTATTGTCACCTTGAAACTAAAAGCTCATGACGCAAGTAAAATTTTACCGGAAACTGATCATAATTCGCTATTAAAAACAATTGTCCCCAGTAATTAGTTACATTGGTCAGTTGTGTACAGTTTTCGAAAACGCCTAGTCTACTATGAAAATAATATTTTTATTTAGGTTTAAGTTTTAAGTTCAGTAGTGCCGATAGAATGAAGTGGTTGTGTTTTATTGTTATTTCAATAATATTGAAAATCGGTAAGTGTGTACTGGAGAATACATCTCACACCTCCAATTATTGACATAATTTAAAATAGTGAATAATCACATAGACTCTCCTTCTTCTGGACAATGTCATGTTTAGAGTGCCTCGACTTACCTCACGTTCTAAAGACTTGTTCATTTCCTCCTTTAGCAGAACAAATTATGCAAAAAACACCTTTTTAAGACGAGCAGTAAAACTATATAATGATTGCTTGGTTGACGTGGACATATATTTGCTTGCTTTAAGTCAGTGTATAGGAGCAAAGTCCGTGAGATAATTAGAGTTAAGTATTCGATAGAATAGACTTAAATGTGATTTTTCTTTTATGGTTTAATTGTATTTTGAAAATGTAATAAGTATAGTTCTCTTTCACAGTTTTGGTACTCCAGGTATAATTATATCTATATTGTTTGTTATATAAATTGTATTATGACTGTTTGTTACCATAATAAATAAAAATAAAAAATAATTTAGGAAATGACAAATTGTATGTAATGCTATTATTATTATTATCCTTAAACATTTGCATGCCATATTCTGGTGGATCATGAGAAACTATTTTGTTTTTATTTATATAACATACTATATAACATAGTATCTTAGCAAATAAACGATTTCATTTCGCGGATGACATAGTCATAATGGCCAGCTCGCACAAGGATCTTAATGGAATGTTGAACAGCTTGAACGTGGCTTCCCAGTAGGTTGGTCTCCAAATGAACCTGGACAAGACTGTAAATATAGTGCATTTTGCACCTGCCTCACATAACAAATGCTCTAAATTGTCCCTAAGGTTGACTAGTAAGAATGCCTAGTGGCATTAAGTCCGCCTGTGTACCTAGTGCATAAAGTTTTGAAATAAATAAATAAATGAACTTCCGCACATCCTCTCATCGTCCAAACCACAGTGTTTGAAGATAAAAGTCTTCAACCAGTGCGTCCTTCCCGTAATGTCGTACGGAGGACACTGACAGTAGGTCTGGTCCACAAATTCAAGGTCGCTCAGCGAGATATGGGCAGAGCTATGCTTGGAATTTCTCTGATTAATAAAATTAGAAACGTTGATATTCGTAAGTGGCAGTGGGCCGGACACATCTGCCGCAGAACCGACGATCGATGGGGCAAACGGGTTTTAGAGTGTAGACCACGTACGGGACGACCTAGAGTGGGACGACCCCCCGCCAGATGGTCAGATGACCTGAAGATGGTCGCTGGCGAAGGTTGGATGAGAGTTGCAAAAGACCGCGTTAATTGGCGAGCCTTGGGGTGAGGCCGACATCCAGCAGTGGAGAGACACAGGCTGATGATGATGATGACATCAAGTAATACTTATATTCCAAATTTAATATTAGGAATCGGTAAGTTTATTATAAAACTGCCTTAGTGGTCTAGCGGGTTCGATTCCTGGTCAATGATTTATTGAATTTTTCGAGTTTGGTACGCTAGAGACATCGACGAGCTTATCACTTGTCATTATAAGCCGGTAGTAAAGTTGGCTAGATGTGAATCCGCTTTATAAGCGTGGGTTCTGACCACTCTGAAAGGGATACGGTCGTGATGTTTTCTTTTTATTATAAATAAAGCACTTAATCGGAAAAGGAAACATTAAAAATGAATGAACTGCCTCCGTGGTCTAGCGGTTAAGTCATAAATAAATACATTTAATTAATATTTAATTTATTTCTGATATTTCTCATGTTTGGTACGCTGGAGACATCGACGAGCTTGCCACTTGTCATGATTCGCTTATAGTAAAGTTGGCTAAATGTGAATCAGCTTCTTTGTAAGCGTGGTTTCTGACCACCCAGAAAGGGAAACGGTCGTGATGATACTTTCCTTTTTTTATTTTTTATTTTAAAACTGTCTTCTTGGTCTAGCGGGTTCGATTCCTGGTCACAATAATTATTTAATTTGTTGTATTTTTCGAGTAGGTGCGCTAGAAACATCGACGAGCTTGTCCCTTGTCATGGTTATTCTATGGTATATTATTATATTTTCTTGGTGTTTATAAAATTTAGCAAAATTCGGTTATAAAAAATGCGATGAACGCTTTGTTTTCAAGTAAAACTGGCATTGGTATGCTTCTGAGGAAATTATTCTTTTGCTAAAATAGAGAAAAGTCGTTATTAATGTTTTTGCTAATGTTCTGTCTGCAATAAGGTACCTAACCGACGAGTGTAAGAATACGGGTGTAAGCAGTTTCTGACAACCAACCTTTACTACCACGACAAGGGCAAGGTCTTGTTAGGACTAGAAATCGAACCTGGTATATTATACGGTCTTAACCACTAGAGCTAGGCTTTTTCTATCATACGGGTTCAAAATTATTACAATTACAGTTTACGCAACTCAAGATGGTCTTTTTGTGGAGAAAGACAGATCGCAAAGCTGGAAAGTTGGAACACGACATGAAATCATTTGCAGGGGTACCAACAAAAACCAAAAGGTAATCACGGTATCATATCACCCGTAAATAGATATGAATATTTATTATTTTCCGGTATTCAAACTCAATATTCGCTTTCGCAGGTCTACACATCTTGTCTTCCTATCATTATCATTACAGCCCCTAAAACGCAGTGTCCTAGACCATCCACTGTTGGAGATGGGCCTTCCAGAACATATATCTGGAATATTTGGCCTGCACTCCACGCTGTAGCAGGTCAACTCTTTAATTATTTATTTATATTTTTGGAAAATTTACAGCATTTAATAATAATAATCATTTTTTTTTTTTTTATTAGTTTACAAACTGGTTACATTCTTAAAATTAACAAATAAAATTATACATAACCATGAAATGAATGCAACCTATTAATAGTAAACCTAACACTGATATTCAATTTAAATTCATAAAGACAAAGACAATTAATGATTAAATTAAACATTAAATAAACAAATAAAGAAGCTTAAACAAATTAAACCCATTTATAAATTTTCACATACGAATATATAAACCAGTAGAATAAAATATATAATTATAGATACCTGTAGTGAAATAAGAGACTTAGGAGTGGTACTGGATTCAAAATTGACTTTTGCAGGGTATGTAGATAGCATAACTAATAAAGCATATAAGGACCTAGGTTTCCTGATTCGTACATGCAAGCCTTTTAAAAACATTCAATGTATAAAGCTGGTATACTTTGCGTACGTTCGCAGTGTACTTGAGTATTGTTCGACAATTTGGAACCCCCAATACGACCATGAGATAGAGCGTACAATTAAAGTTTGTCAAATATCTCAACTTTAAGAGTGGAGTCTCTTTAAATGACTACGACGCACAGACACAGGATGAAAACTCTTAAGGCCAGACGCACACTAACAGAGATGTTGTTCTTGCACGACATTTGCAGTGGAACTATCGACAGTCCGCCCTTGGTTGCTAGCGTGCTGCGACTCTCCACGCCAGTTCGCAATACGAGACATCCTGATCTGTTCGTTATTTGTAACTCACGCACAAATTATGCGTCTAACTGTCTGACGATGAGGATACCAAAGAAATACAACAGGTTGTTTTCGCATGTTGATTTATTCAATCTGTCAAAAATACAACTAAAATATTGGACTCTATACAATAGTGCACATACACATCTACATTAATTTTCATACACCAACATACTTCTACACACATCATTCCAACTCAGTACATTTTTATTTTATATTTAGAGTGAGCTTTTTGTTTTTAATAATGTTTTTTATAAGTTTAGTAAGGAAAATGTAATTTCATAAATGGCTATGTGTTTAGATATAAGTTTGACTGTTTATATAAGAAAGTCAATAATGCTGTGAAATTAAATAAATAATTAAACAAAAAATATGAGTAGGTAACAGTAAATACTAATGTGTTTTTTTTAAAACATAAGAAACAAGCAACAACAACAATAAGATCATTTGCGTTACACAAATGAGCATCGAAAAACCGCCCGCGCCCTATTACCTAACTGACGTCTAAGCGAATTATGTTTGGCTGTAAATTCATCAGGGCACACCTCGTTAAAACTGTATCATGCCCTCCGCAGATATGAATTTTGTATAAGTTTTTCTTAAGTAAAATCAGGTTTCACGAACAACTTTATTTAATTATATGTTATTACTTTGTGAAACGCAAAATTTACAAATTTGTGTAAATTACAGTTCCCTTCTTAATTATTTTTTAGTAATAAAGCGGATAAATAAAGAAGCGGATGTGAATTTATCAACTTCACTATAAGCCAACCTTCTTGCAAAACCTTTTAATTTTTACCTAAGTAATAATTAAGTACCAAAAATACGATCGAGAAACTGGCTGATAGGGTTCTGCAACGACTAGTGGGTACGCTATACTTAACAACTGGGGGTAGTCGATTTATTGACCACAGATACAATCTTAAAGATTTTTTTAGATTCACTGGCAAGATCCATCAGGTCGAGTGGTAGACCGCCGCAACTCTTCAAGCAGGGTCTACGTACAGGAAAGACTGAACCAGCGGTCTTCTGCGCCCGTGTTGGTACTGGTCATCATCCAGGCCGCAGTGGGAGACACGGGCGTGTGGTCCTGTCATGATGGAAAACAAAAAGAACTCGTAGAAATATGCGTTATTGGTAAGAATTGGATAGTATCCCGGGAGCTGTTCATTTTGTTCACAGCGCATATATATATATATATATATGAACCACGTGGAATTTATTAAAGTTTAATATTTTTAAATTATAATCTACAATAAAAATGAAGAACGTACTCGTACGTACGTACGTATTTTTTTAATATTTAGCAATAACCAGTTAGTAAACTGCCTCCGTGGTCTAGCGGTTAAGTCCATGGATTTTAGACTCGGAGGTACCGGGTTCGATTCCTGGTCGGAACGCAAAAATATTTATTAATGTAAATAAATACATTTAATTAATATTTAATTTATTTGTGATATTTCTCGAGTTTGGTACGCTGGAGACATCGACTAGCTTGCCACTTGTCATGATTGGCCTATAGTAAAGTTGGCTAAATGTGAATCCGCTTATTTATAAGTGTGGTTTTTACCCCGAAAGGGAAACGGTCGTGATGATACTTTACTGTTCTACTACTCTACTACGATACTCTTGTTCACAGTGTGTATATATATATATATATATATATATATACACACTGTGAACAAGAGTATATATATATATATATATACCACGTGGAATTTATTAAAGTTAAAATATTTTTATATTATAATCTACAATAAAAATAAAGAACGTCCAACGTATTTTTTTTATATTTAGCAATAATATCTTAAGTTACGGTGCAGAGAAGTTGTGGGGGAGATTTCCAACTCCCTCACCCGTGGTAGATGAGTGGACTGTATATTGTTTGGGGGGGTTTGATGACGAGCCAGCTCTGTGAAGTCCAAAGAAAGGGGCAGAAGCACTTACCTCTTCCAGCAGCAGCTGACAACGTCTCAGTGGAGTCGACCCCAGGGTTCCAGAAGAATACCAGCTCTTCTAATGATGCTAAAACTCTTTTCACATAAAACTAATAATCCAAGTTCCGATCGATAAATACACTCGCGTGGCTATTCAGCAGACACTGCTGCAGCACCGAAAAATTGAGCACACGCGGTGTGACGTCACCGAAACACAAATTGTTGACGTACGCCGCCGACCAAGGCTGAGGTGCGACTGACTACCCACCGATGGGTCATAGAGCTAGCTTTAACAGAAGTTTTCCTAAAAATATCGCCACTCATACTGAGCCTAGTCAATCCTTGGGATTCGAGCGAGGTTGCCGCCTCGCTCCGCCCGGCCGTCGTGTGACCTTGTCACACTCCCCAGCCTTAGTTATTTATCACGATAGATATTGTGCAGCCTTATTTACCATACATTTTTTAAATAATAATTTTAATTTAAATTTTAATGATTATTTACCTAAAACAAAATTATACTACATATACGAATATAGCAGAGTTCGTATATTAGCAAGCGAAGTCTATTTGCAAAAAATAAGAGTTGTCTTGATACTGCCTCCGATGATTAGTTAGATGTAGCAGAGTAGAACATGGCTAAAACGTTAATATAGACAAGTCATTTACAGTAATCTAAACAGGTGAATGAATAACTGTTTGAAAAATGTTATATACGATAGGTTAGCTGTGAGATTATTTCATGGAAAATGCCAACCTGCGTGCTACGGAAGTGTAGAACACGTTCTTATTCGACAAAAGAAGATGAATAACATAAAAAATAATAATTTTGTATAAAATAATAAACAATAGCCGCTCTATCTTATTTGAACTCTTTGCCAATAATACTAGAGGTATTTACAGATGAAGCTGAGTTTGTGAACACGCCAGTGGAAGTAACGGTGGACGCGGGAGGTGCCATAACGTTAATTTGCGAGGCGCGAGGCAACCCCGAGCCAAGAATAGTCTGGTATAGGAACGGGGAAGTCATTATTGGTGAGTGTTTATATATGTGTGTTTTTAAAAAACTATTAAAAAATCACCTAAATTAACTTTGATAACTTGATTTTCGTTTTAATTACCAAAATCACTCATATTTTATTTTAGAGGTATTGGAACGCTACTTCAAAACATTTGTTAGCGCGAGTGACGTCACTTAATAGTAAATATCGTAAACTGCCAGCTATAATAAAATAAAGTCGCAATATATGTTTTTTAAATCGGTCGGGTATCCCTACTATACCATATCAAAATTAATTAATAAATTATTGTGTCTCGACGAGGAATCTAACCCGGTGCCTCCGACTAAAGTAAAGTTGGCTAAATGTGATCCCGCTTCTAAAGAAGGCTTGGTTTCTGGACACCTTGTAAGATGCCACGGACGTAATAATGTACATAAATATTTAAAAAAAAACTTTTTTTGTTTTATTGCAGATGACGAAACGAACGTGACTTCAAAGTATAAAGTGATGAATAAGTACAATATCCAAGGGTTTCAAGGTCTTTTGACAGTGTTATCTCTTACTGTTGAGGACGCGGGGGTCTACACGTGTCAGGCATTGCAGGAGTTCCCGGAGTACACCCACTGCCAGCATAATGAAACTTTAAACATCAATATGGCGATTAATTGTTAGTATAATAACTAGAGATGATATGGATATCCGGTAACTATCCGATATCCGGCCTTTCCGGCCTTATTTTTACTATCCGGCCGAATACCGGATAGTAACTCAGTATCAGAAAACATTCTCATTATTTTATACGAGAAAATGATACCACACTACGTTATGGACACAGTTTATTTTATTAATTAGCTTATATAATGCTGTGTTTGCTATATATTAAGGAGAACATTAAGGAGTTTCCCAAAATGCAATTTAGAGAAAACTCACGTTACCATCACATGTCATCTCTTATCCAAGTACCAAAGCACAGATTAAATAAAATATCAAAGGGCTTCTTGTGTCAATGTGTCAAATTGTATAATAAACTCTCTGTAGACACAAAAAACTTAGATTATAATATGTACAAAGACAGAATTAAAACTATTCTAATCAACAAATTATATTACACCATAGAGGATGCTTTAAAAGAGGAATATATTAGGTGACATTCTTTCATATTTTTTTATTTATTATTATTTTAATTATGACATTTAGGTTACTTTGATAAAAAACATAAGTTTTTTATATATAATAATTTTTAATTTTTAGTTTTTAAGTGACAACGCCCTTTTACAGCTGCTTATCTTACATAGTGTAATATTTATTAATATATTTTGTGACATTTACTGACATCTAATTTAATAATGTAGGTTTAAGTAGTATAGTAACTGACAACGCTCTTTTACAGCAGCATCTATATTTAGGGAGTGTATAATTTACATAGTCCTAATTTGGTTATGACGATGGCTGTTCTTTGCACTAATGGTCGATCTTTTGCTATCCTTCCATGATATGTAAACTGTTGATTGTATAACTGACAAAACCAAGTGTACGTCATGTATCTTATGGTGAATAAATGAATTGAATTGAATTGAATATACTCAAAATTAACAAGTGGCAAATTATGGTGAATGAATACCATTTTTTTTGCATTTGTTGGTAATAATAATTGAAATCAAACTGGTCGCGTCATGTAACGCGATATAGGGCCGAATATTCGGTTGCCGGATATCCGGCGCTCCGGCCTCGTAGCTTGCCGAATATTCGGTAACCGGTAACTGTCCCGGAAGGGAAACGGTCGTGATGATATTTTTTTACTTTACATATATGTATATTTGCATGAGTGTACAACTGTATGCATTTAAGTTTATTGTAAAGTAAAGTATCATCACGACCGTTTCCCTTTCAGGGTGGTCAGAAACCACACTTATAAATAAGAGGATTCACATTTAGCCAACTTTACTATAGGCCAATCATGACAAGTGGCAAGCTCGTCGATGTCTCCAGGCGTACCAAACTCGAGAAATATCACAAATAAATTGAATACTAATTATTTACTAAATATTTTTGTGTCCTGACCAGGAATCGAACTCGGTACCTCCGAGTCTAATTCCACGGACTTAACCGCTAGACCACGGAGGCAGTTTATTGTATGTTTGTTTATAGTGTGTATGTGTATATTTCCATAAGTGCTTTAAGATGTATCTGGGTCTGTCGAGTTGATTGATTCATGTTTTAATTAAAGATTAAAATTATGATTGAAGGGTTAATTGTGGTTTTTGTTTTAGACGGACCAATAATGTCTCACGAACCGAACGACACACGGCTAGTATTCGCAGGAGATAATCAATTGTAAGTAATTTTAAATGCGAACTATAAACTTCAAAACGAATTTATATTGACATACTTTATAAACATACTGCTGAAATTTAAAAATAGAATCACATTATACGACTTATTATTTTTAACGCAAAGGTTCCATTATAAAAAGTTTTAATTCCAATTTTTACTTGTCTATGGCAGCGCCCGCCATAGCGCGTGACCGCGCACGCTAAGATAAGCTAGGTTTCGGCGCCATTTTATTGTTTAGGACTTATCTATTCTCCATGGTCATTTAAAAAAAAAAAAAATTACGCCATTCAATACGTTTTGTTGTATAGCATTTTGTGTGATTTTTCTTACTCTTTTAACTTTTATCTTTTATTTAGTAGGTTCAATCCCAATGTATGAGAGTAGAAAAAATAGTGGATGAAACTGCACATAACTAGGTATTAAAACACTCGTGTGATACTATTAAAACTCGTGTATAATACCCCTTTATGCAACAATTTCATAAACTATTATTATAGTACATATTTATAGTCAGGGCGCGGTGGTGGCTCGGTTGTAAGAACGCGTATCTTAAATCCTACAAAGGTCGGTTCAAACCCACCCGGCATGTATCGATGAGAAATACACTTTTCTGACGTACATTTGTCATAGATTTACAACACCACCGTTCCCGTGCATAAGTGGAACCGTTAATAAATTGTCATAAAAAATGACATCATATCCTCGCCAAGCCGTCTGGCCAGCGTGGCGAGTGTAGGCCAAATTATCAAGTTCTGGAGAGCCCATCTCCAGCAGTGGAGGTCTAGGTGGAGGACGCTGTGTTCTAGGGGCTGTAATGAATGTTAAGTAAAAAGTAAAGTATCATCACGACCGTTTCCCTTTCGGGGTGGTCAGAAACCACGCTTATAAAGAAGCGGATTCACATTTAGCCAACTTTACTATATGCCAATCAAGACAAGTGGCAAGCTCGTCGATGTGTCCAGCGTACCAAACTCGAGAAATATCACAAATAAATTGAATATTAATTAAATGTATTTATTTATGTATAATATGTATATATTAACAAAAAAAAATAAAGTATAATATGTAGTTTATCAACCATCTAGTTTCCGTAACACAAGCTACGCTTACCACGGAAACTAGATGGCGCTGTGTGACCTGTCTGGAAATATTTATATTTATATTTATTTATTTATATTAATAAATATTATTGTGTCCCGACCAGGAATCGAACCCGGTACCTCCGAGTCTAAATCCACGGACTTAACCGCTAGACCACGGAGGCAGTACATATTTATAGTTATATCAAATTGTGAAATCGTTAACAAATTATCATTAACAATTGACATCGGAGCCTTGCCAATCTGTCTGGCCTGGAGCGTGCGTGTTTAGGCCAAATTCTAAAAAAAAAAAAACTGATATGCCCATCTTTAGCAGTCGAGGTCTAGGACTATGTGTTCTAGGGGCTGTGGCGATGATTTATCTTGCTATTTTGTTATAATATATCGACGAAATACGCAGGCGCTTCCGAGGCGCAGTTTATCCTTCTAGGGTTATTTTTTTACTATTTACTTGGGTTTTTTTTAGAGTTAATCTGAAATGTTACGCTGACGGGTTTCCTCCGCCAGAATATCATTGGTACCAACAATTCCCCGACCACGATACAGAAATACCAACTTCCATGATAACCGCAAATAATTCGGAATCCATTCTCACAGTCTTGGCAAAGGAATCCACTTTCTTCAACCGATATCTGTGTAAAGCCACAAATACTTATGGAGAAACTTCCAATGTGTTTAAATTAACACCTAAAGTCGGTCCTGGAAAAATAAAAGAGGTAATCCACACTAATATTATAGATGTAATAATAATAATAAAATAGCATTAACTAACATACTAATATAATATTATACCGCGTGTAATTGTCGAAAGATATTTTTTTTTTTTTAGGATTCAGGATCCGTAGATTTAGACATGGAGGTACCGGGTTCGATTCCTGGTCGGGACACAAAAAAAAAAATTAATGTAAACAAATACATTTAATTAATATTTAATTTATTTGTGATATTTCTCGAGTTTGGTACGCTGGAGACATCGACGAGCTTGCCACTTGTCATGATTGGCCCATAGTAAAGTTGGCTAAATGTGAATCCGCTCATTTATAAGCGTGGTTTCTGACCACCCCGAAAGGGAAACGGTCGTGATGATACTTTACTTTTTTTTTTAGGATTCAGGTGTCATTAGTAGAACCTCAATTTGAAATGAATTGAATATAAATAAAATGTATATTGACCCAATTAGTACATAAAATAATAATGAATTAAAAATTAAAACTAAATTAGAAATAAATAAAAAAATAAAAAAATAATTATAAATAAAAATACTCACCCATGATTTGTTCCTGTGGCAGTGTGTGTGAGCAATGCTGATTTGCTGCGCGAGAAAATTGCCAGCCCTCTTGTCACATACAGCATTAACCAGGCGCTGATATAAATAAATGAATCACTTATGTTCCAGGTTAATTTAGTCAATGTTACTGATACAAGCATTATATTAGGCATATATTTGGAACCCACTTTAGTCGAAACACCAGTATCAAGTAAGCATTTTATTTTTATTTTGAGGGTATTTATCAATTTTAATTAGCTCTAACTTTAGGGTTACCAACCGTACATCTTAAAATCCTACAAAGGTTAGTTAAAACTCTCCCGGCATATAGCAATGAGAAATACACTTCTTTTACGTACATTTGTCATAGATTTACAACACCACCGTTCCCGTGCCTCGGAGAGCACGTTAAGCCGTCGGTCCCGGTTTCAGTAATACCAACTTGTGGCCAGTTTGGCGAGTGTAGGCCAAATTCTCCAGATATATATTTTGGAAGGCCAATCTCCAACAGTGGAGGTCTAGGACGCTGTAATGGTGTTGATGATTAGAGACCTGTAATTGAATATTCGCGCGCTTTTTAAAAATATTTTTAGTTAAGGCCCTAAATATTGTTAATTTAAAATACTAAAGTTACTTTATGGCAAAGGTTTTTTATTTTATGCTTACTTCTTCTATAGTTTCAACAAATCTACTGGAGTACCTGGCGATCAGACAACGTCTTTCCTCGACTCACATTCTCACCTTTTCTCTGACACGTATCACAGCGTGGAGATACATCGTGAACATCGTGGTAACCCTAATAATAATAACCCTGACGTCGTCAGAGGAGATAAGAGTTACGTGATAGAAAGAGATGCAACTTCTAGGTGAATTTAGCGCTGTGCGACCTGAATTGCACTTTATTTTGTCGAAACAAGAGTCATTATTTATTTAAGTGATTTTACACAGTGAATATTTTCTATAATATTGCCATTATATATACTGTGCTTATACTAACATATATATATATATATTTTAGAGTTTGAAATAATGTACTCCGACAAAGTCAATTTCCCAAAAGGAAAGCCGCGCAGGGAGTCAGATTGGAGTATATCTGATATTCAGGAAATTACAATTCATGAAAATGAGTTTTCTAAAGGTATTATTTTTTACTTTATTTAATAAAAAACTAAATTGCACTATGTATGTACTCCTTGCGTCGTGTTTCCTCATTGATGAGGGTCGTGACCTCCCGATGAATTGGTGTGCGTCTTGATGATAGCACGCCACCCGTTCCTGTCTTCGGCGGCATGCACAGCATCATGGACGCTAGTGTTGATGGTGGAGCGGATTTGGTCGGACCAGCGTACCGGACTTCGGCCTCTCGGTCTCTTTCCTTCCACCTTGCCAGTAACAACAAGTTTCTCCAGGTTATCCCCTTCTTTTCTGGCAATGTGTCCGAATACTGGAGTATCCAACGAAGGCATATGGTGGATAGCCTAGTCGATTAGTCACTATGTACAAAGGCGGACTTAATGTTTACTTAATAGACCCTGGCCAACTCATCTGGCCAGACGTGGCGATTGTAGGCCGAATTCTCCAGAAATTTCTGGAAGACCCATCTCCAACAGTGGAGGTCTAGGCATCTGTGTTCTAAGGGCGTGTATAAGTGGGCGTGATATCACATGTCGTGTTCAGTATTAAAAAAATCCTTTCAAGCGTTGATGTGTATGTTTATTTTTATTTTTTTCGTCCTTTAGAATATTTATTAGAAGCTACCGGATTTGAACCCGAGACTGGATATTGGGTTAGAGTACGAGCTGCCAACGAAGTAGGACGATCCCTATGGACTATGCCTCTTAGTGCTAAAACAAACGGTGCTGAATCTGTTTTGGATGAAGTCATCCAAGATTTAGATATTAACAGTAAAGCAGATCTGATGTATTCTATTGTATCTGGAATTGCTATTATCATATTTATTGTTGTCTGTGTTTTCATTATAAAGAAAATGTAATAAATCGTGTTTTAAATATAATTGTTGTTTAATTTTAATCAGGATTTTTTTTAAAGCTATTGCATAGCTTTTATCGCGGGCTTTGAGCGCGGCGACCAAATCAAGGAATTCCGTAACAAAAATAAACCTAACACCCCCCACTCCGACCGTTAAAAGCCGTGCATCGTCTAACGTCTCGTCGTCAGTTCGGCAGACTTCGGCATGGTGTTTGTGTGCGTGCGACTAAACGTATGCGTGTAACCTTAATTCCAAAAAATTTTTTGAAAAATTAGCAAAAAAACAAGTTTTTGCGAGACTCTTGCCTTGCTAAAGAATAGGGGCAAATTTTGGTATTGGTTTTGCAACCATATTAGTGGTGCAAAAAAGCAAGAGCAAGAGGAGAGTTCTTCGCGCCATTTTGTACGGACATGTCAAGTCCAAGTTTTTCGTTTTGTAAATTAGTTTACTGTGGATATTGTTAGTCAAGAGTGATGTTACTTTGTTTAATAATGTGCTACATTGTGAATAATTATGGAAAACGATAAATTTGACGCTATACGACTATATGGGGCAAAAGTTACACTTTATTTTTCGCGGTTATCCCGCGCTGTGAACTCCCGTATACCCTTCCCTCATTCCGAATCGCGCTCAGAGCGCTTAGAACGAATATGACACTGACCGTCGTTCCGAATCAAATATCGCGATTTGGATGCTCAGAGCGTGATATCAATTCGGAACTGTCGAAATCACATTTTCATTCATAAAATGTTAGGTTTTTTTAAATGTATAGAAGATAAATTGCGGATTCCACATCTTTGAGTATGAATACTAACAAATATACAATTCTCGGTTTATTCATCTTTATATGTGTAAAGTTTAATATTATTAAATTATTTTGGTCTTTTAAAATAAATTGCCGTGTTACAGACATTTTTTTTACCTAATATTAAATTAACTTGAAAATACCGCAGGACATTATGATAAACAAGTGACAGCGCTCAGAGCGATCTACCTCGATATCCACCTCATTCCGAATCGCGCTCAGAGCGCTTAGAACAAATATGACACTGACCGTTCGTTCCGAATCAAATATCGCGATTTGTATGCTAAGAGCGTGATATCAATTCGGAACGATCTAAATCACATTTTCATTCATAAAATGTTAGTTTTTTTAAAAATGTATGGAAGATAAATTGCGGATTCCATATCTTTGTGTATGAATACTAACAAATCTACATCTCTCGGTTTATTTATCTTTATAAGTGTAAAGTTTAATATTACTAACTTAATTTGATCTTTTAAAATAAATTGCCGTGTTACAGACATTTTTTTTCCACTTCCTACTTTAATATTAATTATAGATTTGTTTTAGAAGTAATATACAAACAGTATAAACGAATTACAATATTAAATAATTTAAAAGAAAACCTAATATTAAATAAATTTGAAAATAGCGCGCGACATAATGACAAAAAACTGACAGCGCTCAGAGCGATCTACCTCGATATCGTGAGCAGTATAAGCGCGAGGAGTAATGTCATTTCTGACGTCACACAGCTTTGGCAAAACAGTTTAAGCACGTATCGGAACACCTTTAAGCGTGCTTAGGTTACTATTATCGCGTATCGGAACGTGTTTGGGCGATATTGACATGAATTACTCTTTGAAAAGCATCAAATTCTGCAACACTTGAAATTTGATGATCCCCAACTCGGTTATGAACTCTGTTATGAACATATATTATGTAAATTAATTACGTGTTTAGGGCTGATGCATTCTGTACAATGTCCTTTAAAGACACTTAAAAAAATAATTAATTGTGTGGGTAGATAAATAAAACAAACCATATATTATTAACCTTTTTATTATAGGCAGCAAACACATCGTGTATAACATAAATTATAGAGTAACCAACTACACAAAAATAATTATGATAGAACAATGAACACTTTGTGTTAATAAAGCCTAATTACAAAAATTAACACTTGGGCACATAGGTTGCGTACTTGGCCAAAGAAAATGATTTTAAGCAGAGGTTTTGCGTATTGGCAAGTAGCCAATCTTAACTCTGACATACCTGTAACCTTATTCTGTGTGCTTAGTGTAAAATGCAAGTTTCGGAAAACGTAACTGCTGTAGTTACGTTTTTTTATTTTACATTGCGTGTTATTGCAAGTTTGGCTATAATAACAGGCAATGAACATCGAAAATTCAGTAAAAAAACTCTACTACTATAGTTGCGTTTACGAAATTTCACTGTCACACTAGGCCTGCTGTTACTTTGTCGCAAATGTTATTAGTGGATTTCCTTATATACGTCAGAGATTGCGTCATAATTACAAAATATTATTCAATTCTCAACTCTATAAGCGCTCAACCTTGACAGCGCCCGTGGAGATATCAACTTTAATAGCGTGATATATATACATATAGTTAACGGATTCCACTATATAACGTTTGCGCTTAAGTAACAGAATAGGGCAACTGGTAGAATACAATACCTGCAGCCCTGTTCTGTCACTTAAGCGCAGCCCTATTCTGTTATTAATAAGATTTTTTTTTTATAATTGGACGCAGTTACGCAAAAAGGATCCAATCCACAATTTTTCAGAAATTTTACTACGAATTTCAATCAGGTTCTTAGGATGATATATCTTATATCAAAAGCGATCCATATAAAAATACCGCTTAAATGTTGGGCTTTCCATCGATGGACTAATCTAAATACCAAATTTAATGACCTATAACTTAAAATTAACTTGATATGGATTGGATCATCATTTAGAAAACTGGCACTTTTTCTAAATAGCTTCAATTAAAATTTGTAAGTTGTATATGTATGTTTATTATTGTGTATGTATTAGTATTTCGTATATTACATGTGTATTTATATCTAATTGATGTGTCACTTATATTTTCATTGCACCTACAGTTGTTCTAATTAGTCCCAAAGGTTTTGCTGTCAGAAAATGTCTACTCGGACTCAATAGTCCGCCTTTAGTACTTTGTGCATTAAAGTTTTGAAATAAAATAAATAAATAATTGGATCCTTTTTGCGTAACTACGTCTAATTATTATTGGTATATTTCCTGACTTTTTAGCCAACTTCCATAGACTATTTTTCAATCTCTTTCATAACAAAATGAAGTATCCGCTACGTTGAGTTTTCACGTAAGAATGACAAATATTTCAAATCATTATTGTAGTACGTCGTGCAACAAATTTAGTGCAATTTTTTATGATAATTAACGATAATAATAATAGGACAGAATATACAAAAACTTATTACTATAAACAATTAAGCAAACACATAGGTACGTTCGTACACATACATTTAAAATCAATATTGTCATGTAATTAGTTGTATATTGTATACGGGGGTCACACTGAAAGTTTTTAAAACTGGCCATTTGTAAACAATATAATAAAAAAGTATAGCTCTGCCAATATTGTTGAGTATATATTTCATTGATTTGTCATTTGTTTTACGATTTGGCGGCAAATTGAAATTGTCTCTGTCACGTCAGCATGAATAAATATAACGCGAGAAAGTTATGAAAGATTGATTGCCCTTTCACAATAAAGCCCATTTCGTGCCAATGTTTAATACTGGTTGTAGCACGATGTCCGAAAGTCTATAATATGTCTCGTACTACCTCTCCCCCCGCGTCCGTGCACACCTACCCCGCCGCGCGGGCGCGCCACCGGAGCCCGAGCGCTCTGACAATAGCAACATCTCGATAAGACAGTCAGCGATAGACCTTGTATTATGTTCGTTGGATAGACCCTAGAGGCGTGATCACGCCAGGCACCGTCGGCGCCCTTCGCGATACCAATAAGTAGTAGTCATTGATGTATATAGATAGGATGTATAGGATATTTAATACAAAACGCACTATAAAAAGGTGCCGCTTGCCACGTGTCCCTACCAACTTTGGGGGCCAATTTTCAAGCAATGCATGCAATGTCACAAGCGATATTTGTCGGAAATCCTGTCACAATGCATGCTATAAAGACTAGTTTCACTCGATATAAATATTAATTTATTTATTTAAAAACTTTATTGCACTACGTACAAGAGGCAGGCTTAATGCCGCTAGGCATTCTCTAGCAATCAACCTTTGGGACAATGAAACGATTTGTGTTGTGAGGTAGGTGCAACCATTAAATAGATTAAAAGGTAAGTAATTCAAATTAAATAAAAAGTATTATATCTATATAGACAAATACATACTAATATATACACAATATTACATATACTACATACTATATATATTATACACTACATATAATACCTACTTACACTGTGAGGACCTGTTTAAATAATGTACAAGCGCTCTCAAAGCTTGCTAGCTCGCGACTGTTGGTGCAGTTACATGACTTCGATTAGTTTTGCGGGAACGTTTTTATATCAGTGAGGGCCTATCTATATACATCGATGGTAGTAGTACATATACTCGTACATGTAGTTTTAATACTCTGTGTGAATAAATATAGTTGCCGGCCGAACCTTCACAACATGGTTTAATAAGTTTAAACGTGGTCGCACTAATAATCTCACCGATAATCTGCGTGAGGGACGACCTTCTACGGCGACGACTGAGGGTAACATCAGTGTTATGCGGCGTATGATAGAAACTGACAAAATAGTGAGTTAGGCATCGGCATGTATCAAGTGCACAAAATCCTCCATACACATTAGCTTTGTGCCCGGTGGATACAGTGCCGTGAAATTCTTTAAAGATTTAACGGAGGTGACTCAAATGCTGTGTTCGACATATTTACGGGTGACGAAAGCTAGATTTACAGTTATAATCCAGAAACTAAAAGACAGTGTGCTCTGTGGGTGTTTCCTTCCGAGGAGTTGAAGTGAAGAAGAGTGGAAAAAAAGATGGTGGTCTCGTTTTTCGACAATTGTTTTAGACGATCAAATAACAGTTACTGCAGAGTGGTACACTAACAATTGTTTGCACTTGTCATTGAAAACGTATTATAGATGCAGGGGAAGTGTTGTCTGCGTTCCAAGACACCCTATGGACGAGTGGGCAAAGTTCTTTTCTAAGTGAATAGACTCTAGTTTGAAAAAAATAATAAAACTTATAACTGACTTTTAGTTTGACCCTCGTAATACCACTAAGGCCATGTTAATGTAGGATTAGAATAAGACCAAGATCGAGACCAGCTGTCTTATGCAAGACCAAGACCAAAACTTGGCCAGCCTTGGTGTTAGTCTTGCAACACTAGTCATATTCAATATCTATATTTTTTGGCTCTCACTCGCACAATAATATATTTTGCTCACAGAATACAGAAAATCAAAAATAATCCTTAAAATATATAAGAAAATCTTTTGGTAGATATTTTAATAAATATAAAACAATAACACGGTTTCCGAAAGGATGTTTATAATATTCCATATTTAACATTTGTTGTAGGCTACGTGATTTTAATCCACCAATCACGTTCCTTATAACCGCGTTTTAAACACGCGTTAATTTTACAACTCATCAAATGATTACCTATTTTTATGTTATACTTACATCATAGAGTAATGATGGGTTTTGCTACGCTTAATAGTAAATATATAGACATATAGTACCCGCCAGAAGAATCTATAAATTAAGTATATAAATCAACTTCTACTGAGTTAAAATTTTTACGTAGTGACAATTAGAACATAATTATTATCAACCAAATACAATCAACTTAAATAAATATACCTAAAATAACAAACAATTTCAATTAGTCGGATTATATTATAGCGATATATGGCGTAGTCGTTCCTAACGACCAACCTTCTTTTGTAGCGACAACTTAGCGAAAAAGAACGAATGCCAATCTCTCGTAGCCACGATTAAGATGTAGCCTATAGTGAGTCGGGCAATGCAGATTTGCAAACGCGGCGAACGAGTGCCTTCACTCCGTAGCCGCGACTCAGACTTAGCTGTTAAGGCACGCAGGGCCAATAGTGAAAGAGAGACGGTTTATAGGGTTTTAGTCCGTAGGCGCCTTGGGGTCTCCTTAGGAGGCCTCACGGTAATTCGGGCATGCGACCTCCCGCGGTAGCTCTTCAGACTGGGGTCGTATCGTTAGGCGATTTTGCAATTCACCGTCTTTAAAAAAAAAAAAAGTAGATTTGCAAAATGGTACTGCAGGATTGTATAATTTGATTATTATATAATTCCATCTATAAAAAAAGTTTTTTTTTGTACAGAAACCATAGCTGGGCATTAACTCGTTAATCCGTTAATCGTTAATTAACGAAGTTAACATTTTGATTAACGGGTTAACTTTTAAAAATGTTAACGGACACGTTAACTTCCGTTAATATGCAAAAGTCCGTTAATCGTTAATCCAATGCCACTATTTACCGCACGTCACCGCGGTGTGGCGCGAAAAACCGTTTCAGACAAGTATGAAACGACAAGTGCCGGGCGCGGCGGCGCGTGAGACAAAAACAAAACTAGATATATTTTGCCGGTGCGTGCGAGTAAGAAAACTGCGAAGTACTAGCGCCAGTGCTTAGAGTGACGAGTGTTGTGTTTGTTGTTATTATAAATTACTGTCAGTGATAATTTGCGTGTTAATAAATAAGAGTGCAGTGTAATTAGTTAGATAGAAAAGTGTAATTAAAACTATATCATGGAAGACATGGAATCGGATTTCAGCGGTCCTGATGAGAATCCTTGGCCACATTTCACTGAGTATGTGGAATTTGTATCCAGATCGGGCCAGCAAATACTTTTTGCTTGAATGCGTTGCCTTGCCGAAAGACACCAAAATAAAAGTTCATGTATCAAGCCTGAATAATTTAAAACAACATGTAAGAAGGGTACATGAGTCACAATACGTACAGTTTAAAGATATTGTTAAGGCGGGCTCTAACCGAGGCAAGACAAAAAAGAGAACTCATTCTGACAATATTATATATTAACCTGTTAACTTACAGAACCTAAACCAACAGGTTTTATAAGCTCACTAACGCAACGATATAAAAATGCAATTTTAGACATATTAACGGATTAACGATTAACGTTAACTTCCGTTAATTCTTCCGAAATGTAACGCTTTAACGTTTAACGAAGCTAACTTTTTTTGTAGCGGATTAACGATTAACGAAGTTAACTATTTGATTAACGGTGCCCAGCTATGACAGAAACGCTTCCGAGTCATGGAATGTAAATATTTGGATTGGATTAGTTTTTATTCTTTTGCACATAGTTTTTTTTTTGCATTTTTTTATTTTCTATATCTTAATAAAACAAGGTTTGTTAGAACACTTATAACTCAATTTGTTGGATTTGTTTTCGTCCCAAATTACAGAATAATTAATAATATAATATAATATTGGAAAATTGACGAAAAAATAAAATGAAAGAAAAAATATTTTTCTTGTACAAAATGTTCGTGGGTTTCGTACACCTGTCAAACAATGTTGGTTGTCAAATATTTATGCGTGTGTTCAGAAATTTATATCAAGCTCTTTAAATATATAATAAAAGAGAAATAATCAATTGAATTATATAAAAAAAAAACAACTGTCAAATCGATTGGTTTCACTTTTACGTCGCGATTATTATGAATAATGACATTTATTGACTGTCAGGCGGTGCGAAGTTCGCCGGGTCAGCTAGTTATATTCTAGCTATAGCTGCGTGACCCGGCTTTGCCCAGAAGAAAAATATCAATTCAAACAATATTGTAATTTTGAACCTTGAACAATCTCAACATATATAAATTTTGCGCATATGTCATTTATGTTGTATGACCCTATATACATACACTATGTCCATCTCTAGGTTCCAATATTAATAGTATGGATATAGATATTATTGTATAAAAAAAAAACTAAATAGCATTTACCCATGAGTGTTTACATAATTTATAGATTCTTCTGACGATACCTTTAGTATAATAAAGCTCATACAATTAATTAATAACTTATTATCCATTCTCACGACTACAATAACAAACAAACAAATAAGCATTGTATTTGTGTAGTTATGCTTATCCAAAAGTTACTACGATTTCAGACATATTTATATTTTATTATTTTTTGTTGACATACCTATTTATAGGATACACATAGCTAATAAATACACATTTATATATATATATTTTTAAAATTATACCACGTGGAATTTATTAAAGACCAAATATTTTTATATTATAATCTAGAATAAAAATAAGAAACGTACGTATTGTTATTTTTTTATATTTGGTAATAAAAACTTAAGTTATGCTGCAGAGAAGTTATCCTAAAAATATCGACACTCATACTGTGCCTAATGAAGTAGGTAGCGAAATGTCGACGATCGCTCGGATTTCGATATACGTAAAAAAAGACCTTTGAGATTCGAGCGAGGTTGTCGCCCCGCGCCGCTCGGCCGAGTGACCTTGTCACACTCCCTAGCCTTTAGGTATTTATCACAATAGATATTGTGTTTTTCAGATTATATTCACCATACAGTAGTGTTTTGTTTTTCGGATAATAATTTAAATCTTTAAAAAAAGTTACCTACATTATTTATTTCAAAATGTTCTACCAATGACATCTGAAGCTTAAAAAAAATATTTGTTCTTTTTGCAATTACACGTAGTACTTATATTATAATATAATAAAATAAAATAAAGTATAGGTATTATATTAAATGTGTCTTGTGTATACGAGTAGAGTATTAGTAGAGATCGGATTATCGGATGCATAGTTACGTAAAGTTATTTTTCATATGTTTTTTTTTTATAACAAAGGCCGCTTTTTTAAATATATATTTTTAAATATAATCCCGGAATCCAGCATACTTAATATAGGAAAAAAAACTATGAAGTGCCAACGAACGAAAAAACGAACTAATACGAAGAATAGACTATATATGTAGATTTATTTATTTATTTATATAGTACACACAGTAGTACATATATTATCACACACATAACATAGTATAATTATAACTTATCTAATATATGTACCAATATATGGCCTTTGGGAAGGAGTAATTTGCTGTGGACGGCGAGCAAACTAAAACTTAATTAATATTTATGAACTACTTACTCACTGTGGGTATTGTATTGTTATTTTAATTTTTAAATATATGTAAATGTTTCATAATTGCATGCTGTGTGCACATGCTTTTGGAGATAGTACTGGAACTGTATTGTAAAGATTTGAAATTTAAAAAATGTTTTGTATCCATTTCTGTTGTGTGTACCTAATAAATAAATAAATAAAAAAAATATGTCACAGCATTCACCAATGTAAAAAGAAGAAGAAATTAGAAACTTATTACTGTTTTAACCAAAAAATAAATTTAGGTTAGTTATCACTTTTGTCATTGTCATTGTTTAATTAATATTTATTTAATTTAGATAAAAAGTGTTTTCCATAATAGCGGACATTATTAACTTTAGGTAAATATGCATCCGATTATAGGATCTGTATTATGTACAAGTATAAGTCATATAATGATATTATTATATAATGATGTGTATGATTCTATAATATAATTTTCAAGCTTTGTGGTTACATTTTTGCGCTTAAAATTATTGGAATGATCATCTAACTAACATTTATTTTATATAATTTTTAAATGCTTAAGATTAATTTTAAAAGTCCTAATAATTTACTTGCGAAGGATGGTATTCATGATTATTATAGCACGAAAATTAACCTGTTTTACTAATATCTTTTATTTATTTTTCTTCTTTCTTTTCTTTTATTCTTTTATTTATTTTATTACTACTGAATACCTATTGTAATATGTATGTACCTATACTTAAGGATGAATAAATGATTTCATTTGATTTGATTGATTTGATTATTTTAACAAATAATATAGTGGGCAACTTTGTATGGCCTAACGTTAGACTAATATATTATTCTATTGATAGAAGCGAACAACTATTCGTAAAAAAAAAATGTCGGAAATAATAAACAATTTTAGGTAAGGTTTACTGTATTGGTAATTAGAAAAATAAAGCTAAAAACTAAATTACTAATTATTATTTACTTTATTATATATTAGTTTTTTCGGTTTATATTTGACTTTACCCACACATATACATATATTTATTATTTACCCATTATATAATTCAATTTATTTATTTCGGTTTCATGTTTCTTTATTATACTACTTACTAAATAACAAAAATAAGGGAAGGCATGCTACGATGGTTCGGGCATGTTGAAAGAATGAGCAAAGAAAGATTGACGAACCAGGTATATAATGCGAGACCGAGACTCGCATATCACGATCAAATAAATAAAACACTGACTGAAGGTGCATTAAAAAGCCTTCGTTACAAAAGGGCATGTATGAAGAGGTTAATAAACGTCGACGAAGCGAAAGAGGTATGTCGTGATCGTGTCAAGTGGCGCTCAATTGTCTCTGCCTAACCCGCAAGGGATCTGGCGTGAAGATGTGTGTACCTACTATTTACTACAACAGAGCAGTAAATATCATAAATTATTATTATTATTATTGATTTATTTATTTATTGGTTTTGTTAAAGGGTTCAGTGAAAATCAGCGCTGCAGCATTTACTGTTGCAGCCTATGCTGACCTGAACACCTATTTGTCATAGCAGCTCATTTTCTTTTCTCTTTTTACCAAGTTTATA
Source organism: Tinea semifulvella (assembly GCA_910589645.1). Classification (NCBI taxonomy): domain Eukaryota; kingdom Metazoa; phylum Arthropoda; class Insecta; order Lepidoptera; family Tineidae; genus Tinea; species Tinea semifulvella. Next base: position 6,705,771 of record OU342595.1, on the reverse strand, counting down.
TTATTTTAAGTTATTTATATATATTTTTTCTTTTGTAATTGTTATGTCTAAGCTGTTTTTTGATAAATAAATGTTTCTTTCTTTAAAGTATCATCACGACTTCACGCTTATAAATAGGCGGATTCACATTTAGCCAACTTTACTATAGGCCAATCATGACAAGTGGCAAGCTCGTCGATGTCTCCAGCGTACCGAAATCGAGAAATATCACAATTAAATTAAATATTAATTAAATGTATTTATATACCTCCGTAAACCTACCTCCGAGTCTAAATCCACGGACTTAACCGCTAGACCACGGAGTCTTAATTAATTAATATTATTTAAATTACTTAATTATTAATTTGGTTGGTTTATACAAACTGTAAATTTTAAAATAGCCAATTCTTACTGAGAAGACAAAAAATGTAATTTCCGTAATATGGTTTCTAAGGAAAAGTTTTTTGGTTCTATCAATAGAATCACATGTAAGTCTAACGTGAGGCTGTAGCCATAATCACCCCGTATAATCAGTATATAATATTTCAGCTTTAATTGCAAGCGCTAAGAAGTTATTTAAAGAACTGTCTAAGCGGCTGGTAAACTCTGTATGTGACAAGAGGACTGGCAGTTTTTTCGCCAGCAAATCAGCATCGCTGTTCCGCGGGGGAATGCTGCGAGTGTTCTTGGCACACTGCCACATGATCCAAGTCATATTTGTATATAAAGATTTTAGTTTTATTTTTAATTTAGTTTATATATTTTAATAGCTTAATTTTTATTTTTATTTAAATCATTGTACTGTTTTTTATTCTTAATAAAAATAATAATTTTAATGTTAGTAAGAAGCTTGTAATAAGCTTGCAATACAATGTACCTACAACGACACGGATTATTTATTACTAAATAGTCGAACTTAGCACTTTTAAAGAACTCTGTATGAAATTTTAAACTTAAATATGATCTTTTTATAAATTAAAGTCTATATGATATATTTTGCTCCTTGGGAAGATTGATTAAAAAAAAAAATTGAGTAATCAGTAAATATCGGATTTAAAATTTCATAATTTACTACCTAATAAATATTTTACAACATTAACTTCAAAGGGTTTAACCATTTTGCACCTCTCTCGCTCGCACAATTCTATTTTTAAGAAATATTCAATTCTGAGTGTACTTTAGATAAATGTTGTCTATTAACTTATATAATTAACTTTATAATAATAAAGGAATATTTCCTTTTTTACGGATATTTTAGAGATATATTAATCAGAGAGTTGATTTAGAAAATAGAAGACCCTCAGCCAAGCGTCTGGCCAAGGAGTTGTCCAAATGGCTGACGGAGAAATCTGGAGACAGATTTCTGGCTGGCAATTTTTTCCAATGTATTAGCCTCGCTATACAGAGGGGAAATGTTGCCAGTCTTCTTTGGAATATAGGACTCTTTTGAGGATATTTAAAGTGAGAACTTTATTGCGCGCATTTGGTTGGAGACCTAGCCGATAGGCGCGCGCGTATAGCCGCTGCCTCTCTCGCTCTCTCCCGCTCCTTCTTTCTTCCTCTCCGAATAGCTCGGCGAGGAAGGGGAAGAGGGGCGGATAGGCGCGCACTGCACGTATAACCGATGCCTCTCTCGCTCTCTCCCGCTCCTTCTTTCTCTTTCTTGATTTACGCGTCTGCAACTATGCGTTCACGCGCAGCCACGTGCATTCATTTAATCTCCATCCACTTTTACGGTCCGTCCCGCGACGCACCCGTTTTTTTATTTATAGTTATTTTTTTCATTTGGTTTAGTTAGTATTTATTTAATTTTATTTATATGGTTTTTTAAATATTATTTTATATTTTGTATATTGTATTTTTCGAATAAATTTCTTAAATAGGTAAAAATAGAGTAAAATTGTTTTAAATGTTTTTGCTATTTATCTCTGTCTAAAATTATGTATATGAAAGTGAAAATGTGTCTAATATGTCCGTAAATTTCTTAAAAGCACACTCATACCTAATTAATGTTTAGAATTGTTGTATTGTGCGAGCGAGAGAGATGCAAATGTGTTAAATCCTCTTCAAATAAATTAATAGCGACTTGTTAAAAGAAAATGCCAGATAGTGGGCTGTAAATACGTCTATACATAAAATATTCCTAAATGGGGTGTATCACTATCTTTTTATCACGATAGATGGCGCATGATAGATGGTACCTTATATAACTGTCAGTTGCATAAAAAACTTGTATTTTTATTACGAAATTTATTATTTTCTAGATATATTGCGGAAGTGAGCAGCTTTTAAGTGTAAAAAACGAGATTTCCAAGCGAAATCAAAGATACGGTGATCTCAAAATTGCCGTTCTATTAATTCAACCTTGTTTCTTTTTAAAGACGGTGTGCGCTTTCTTAATTCGTCTTTTATGGTTGGTAACTTTAATTTAAAATATTTTTTTTTGTTATAAAATACAAAAAAATCAAAAATATTTAAAAAGTGATGCGACATAGGTGTAAAACAAGGTACCATTGCCGCTAGCGACATATACAAAAAGCTTTGCCTGATACACCCCATTATGAAGCCAATCTACATATTTAATTTAGGTATTATAGGATTGGGAGTAATTAAAAGCAACACTTGAAGGCCAATCACTAATGCAAAGGCAAACATTCACACGTTGGACGAATAACTGGGACAAATAGGGACAAATTATGCCGGCCTAAAACGAAGGTGCTTGACCTCTACACCAGAAAACAATGCTATTTTTTAACCAAAGTGTATATAGGTGGTAGGCGGACTGGTGGTGGTAATTTGCCCAGTATGCCGGGGCGGAGAAGTATCCACCGTTCGCGTCGTAAAACCCCAGCCATGTCCAGTCATAGTGTTAGAGACTGATGTCAGTCATGAGTATCTGATTCCAGTTGGTAACATTCATAGACATCGCGTGCCACTTACCATTAGGTAGGCGCATGTCTTGCTAGTATTAATTTAATAAAAAAATTGCAAATACAAAAAATACTTGCATGGTGCAACTTTTAAAACGACGTTAAATATTGATTAAATATTGATTGGCTCTATACAGTAATTGTTTCAACATACAAGTTAATTGCAATTTAATGAATATATAATTGAGTAAAATTCTATTGGAGTAAGTTTATGTACTTGCAATGTCCATTATAGGAATCTGATAGTATTTAATAATAGCAATTAATTTACAGAATTATAAATTTAAATACATTTTTTTTATTTAAAAAATACATTATTGTTTCTGCATTTGCCAAATCAGGCATAGTTATTATTGAAACTAGCTGTTTGTTCCGGCTTTGTCGGTATATCTAGCTGGTAGATGTAAAGTCTCAAATGTGTAGGTAGATTTCGCAAATGACCTATATCCATAGAATAATAACGCATAGAAACGAAGTATAACACCATAAGTGAATCCATTTAAACTTAGCCAGATTTAAGTTACTGAACGAATCGTGTCAGTCTTTAGTTTTTATTTAATTATTATAGTGTATGCTTAAAGAAATGTTATATTATACCATCGTAGATTACGCGCACATAATAAATAATTGACCTTGACCAGCAGGATTTGCAGTAGAATACTTTGTATATAGGTATATTTTTAGATAGTATATATTATATTATTTTTTATAAGTAGTTTATTATATTATTTTATTATACTTACATATTTATGGACTATTTAAGTGATGATGACTCGTTTCACTCCATCATAAGTGATACTTCTAATGACTCTTATCATGATGCAGTTGATCTGGACTTGGACGTCTTGTTAAATAATGAATTTTCGCCCTGCAAAAATACTTTTAAATTGTGCCACATTAATGCACAGAGTGTACCGGCACACTACTCGGATCTCCTTGCAACTTTCTCTTCTCCTAATATTACCGATGCCATTCTTGTCTCTGAGTCTTGGCTCAAACCGTCTTTGCCTTCTACTTCTTACTCCCTTCCAGGATTTCTTCTTATCCGCAATGATCGCACTGGCTCGAATGGAGGAGGTGTTGCTATTTACTTACGCGCCGACCTACCATACAAGAGAGTAAGCTGCTCACCCAATTTGTATTCTGCATCTGCAGAGTATTTATTTATTGAGGTAAATTTTGCAGGATCGCAGGTACTGGTCGGTGTCGTGTATTGCCCCCATCTACAAACTATTTTTCTCACCTCGAGGGCGTCCTTGAGGAGGTGGTACCACTTTATAATCATCACGTCATCATGGGCGATTTTAACACGTGCCTCCTAGATGACCGTGTCACTGGTAGACACAGGGCGTCTAAACTCCTAAACCTTACCTCTTCAGTTAACTTGTCCCCACCGCCGTCTGGGCCCACTCACCATCTATCTGCATCTGATACCCTCCTAGATTTGATATTTACTTCTCGCCCTGATATTGTTGCCAGACACGGTCAGCTTCCTGCCCCCTTCTCCCACCACGATCTCCTTTTCGCTTCGTACCAAGTCAGGCCACCGAGATATCGACCGCCTACTATCGTTATGCGTCATTATAGCCGCATAAACGTCGATAAACTACGTAAAGACGCAGCTAGCGTCGATTGGAGCATCTTAACTACCACTACTAACATAGACATAATGGTCGACATCTTTAATAGGGAGCTACTTAGATTGTATGACGCCCATGCTCCACTCAGACCTACTAAACTCAAACGACTACCTGCGCCATGGATATCTGAAGATGTACGGGCAGCGATGAGAAAGCGAGATCGTGCGTATAGAAAATATAGACGTTCCCGTAGTGATGATAGCTTGGCTGCATATAGGGTTGCGAGAAATCGCTGCAATCAGGTGTGTAGAATTGCAAAACGTCATCACTTTTATGATAACATAAACAATAAGCCGCCCGCAAAAATTTGGCAGTTTTTTAATTCATTGGGATTGGGTCGCTGTCGCGGTCAGGTTAATCTAGGTTCCGTGACACCAGATCAGCTCAACGTTCACTTCTCCTCAGCTCCAGTTCTTAGCAGTGGTGTAAAATCTAAAACCCTTAGTGAAATAGCAGAATTTCCTTTGCCTGGCGGAATCGAACCCTTTGTCCTGACCGATGTTTCGATGGATGTGGTCTTAAAGACGATTAACTCAATAACTTCTAAATCAATAGGATGTGATGATATTAGTCGTGTTATGATCGTCACAATCATTGACCTTCTCCTACCTATTATCACGCACATTATTAATTTTTCCCTCACCTCAGGTCAATTTCCCTCCCAATGGCGTAAAGCCTTCATCATACCGCTTCCAAAAATATCATCCCCTACACTTCCGACCCACTTTCGTCCCATCTCCATATTACCTTTTTTATCCAAGGTCCTCGAATCTGTAGTCCATAGGGAATTGTCCAGTTTCCTAAACTCCAATGACCTCCTAAACCCCTTCCAGTCCGGTTTCCGACCTGGTCATAGCACAACTTCAGCTTTACTTAAAGTAACTGAAGATATCCGGAGTGGCATGGAAGAAACCAAGGTTACGGTTCTTGTACTCATTGATTTCACAAATGCCTTTAACACAGTAGATCCTGATTTGCTCATCGCCATTTTGTCTCGTCTAAAGATCACATCGGATACCCTCACTTGGTTCTCAAATTATCTGCACGGTCGCCAACAACAGGTGCGAGTTGATCAGGTGTCTTCGGGGTGGTGCGACCTGGCTGCGGGTGTCCCCCAGGGGGGCATTCTTTCTCCGCTGCTATTTTCTCTATTTATAAATGTTATTACGCGTTGTCTACATTGCCACTACCACCTGTATGCAGATGATTTGCAGCTCTATGTGCAGACAGATATCACCACTATAAATAGTGCAATAGCTTGGCTTAACTCTGATCTATCTAACATACACTCGTGGTCAACACGCTATGGGGTCGTTGTCAATCCGAGCAAGTGCCAGTCAATTATAGTAGGGAGTTCTCGGTTACTAAGTAAGATGGATCTTAACAGTATTGACCCTGTTCGGTTTGACAGCGTCCCGATTGCGTTTAATAGCGAGGTAAGGAATCTGGGTGTACATATGGATTCTAACCTTAATTGGGTGTCCCAGGTTACCAATACTAGTCGTAAAATATTTGCTTCACTGCACTCTCTCAATAAACTGAAGAATTTTCTGCCGTTAAAAGCTAAAATAACCCTTGCCCAAAGCCTACTCCTTCCTCTCCTTGACTATGGTGACGTGTGTAGCGTCGATCTATCGGAGGTGTTGCTCAACAAGATGGACCGGTTACTAAATACCTGTATCCGGTTTATCTTTTGTTTACGCAAGTACGATCACATCTCTGAGTATCGCGCTAAGTTAAAGTGGCTACCAATTCGTAGTCGCAGGAACCTCAGAATCCTCTGCTTGCTCTTCTCTATTCTTAATGAGCCTGCGACACCGAAATACCTCAAGGACAAGTTTGCCTATCTCTCGTCACTTCATAACAGGTCACTTCGCTCGGCCCACAATTCTGTTTTGTCTATCCCATCTCATCACTCTAGCTTCAAGTCAAACTCTTTCGCAGTGGTGGCCGCGAATCTGTGGAACAATTTGCCGGTAGAAATTCGCCAAGCGCCCAAAAGATCACTCTTTAAAAAGATGGTATATTCACATTACTTAAACAGCTCCCAAAAGTGTATGTAAGATATATTGTATGTAGTATATATATATATATAGTGTGTAGTATATGTATTATTGCGTACATATTTGTATGTATTGGTGTGTATATTAATATGTATTGTTTTATCTTAGATTAAGTTTATTTAATATTTTTAATAAGTTTCTTTTTTAAGCCCTTTGCACCTACCTCATAATCAAAATTCTCTGCATTGTCCCAAAGGTTGGCTGCTAGAGAATGCCTAGCGGCATTAAGCCCGCCCCTTGTACATAGTGCAATAAAGTTTTAAATAAAAATAAATAAATAAATAATATAATACAATGATGGATTACGCACCAATAGAATTTTATTTATTTATTTTAAATTCTTTATGACACCAAAACTTAAAATTAGGTACATAGGCGAGTTTAATGCCTATTAGGTATTCTCTGACAACTAACCTTTGGGATGGTGAGAGATTATGGGCAGGGTGCAACAATCTAATAATAATAGTCTAATTTATAAATACACTACATACCAAGCAATTACATAAAAATATATATATATATATATATATGTATATGTCCATAATACTTGCATGTAGTTGATGTAATGTATATATACAGTATACACACAAATAAACATATTGCGTGCCAAATATTGTGTACTGGATGTAGTGTCTTATCAAGAAATAAGTAAAGAACGATGGATGATATTTATTTATTTAAAATACTTTATTGCACTAAAAATGTACATAGACGGGCCTAATGACTAAGCATTTTCTGACAACCAACCTTTGTGAGTGTGGAAAGTTATGTAAAGGTGCAATTTTATTTTTTATTATACACTTACATAATAATATTACATAAAAAAAATGATAGCGTCTTCTTGCGCAATAAAATAAAACTGGAGGAAAAATCTCTCTTTCCCACACACGATGGACCCGGCACATGTACAAATGCTTGAGAAGTTGTCTTCTCTTTCTTATTAAATGGCCTTAAAATTTACAGTTGATTTTTGTATTAAACTATCTTTCTATGCGTTATTATTCTAAGCACGACTAGGTATATGAAACTTTCATAAAAACGTAAAATAAAAAAAAAACAAATCAGTCCAGCCGTTTCCAATTGATAAGGTTACTAACAAAGACCATTTCCTTTTATTTATGGATAGCAAATTCTATCAGATTCCTCAACCCTAATGATAAAATCTAGAACAGAGTGAAGAAAAGTGGCAAAATTAGTGTTGTGATGGAAATGATGAGTTTATGTGCAAACGCCGTGGTCGGTGTGTCTGCCATCTCCAGCCAGGAGGAGTCACCGGCCGCGTTGCGCGTGCGCACCCGAACGTAGTACTTGGTACTGTTGCTTAGGGGACCAACCACGAATGTTGTATCTGAAATATACAAAATGTAAAAGTAAAGTATCATCACGTCTTCCCTTGCGTGGTGGTCAGAAACCACGCTTTTGTATGGAACGAGTACACATTTAGCGAACTTAACTATAGACCTGTGGCGTGACCTAACCTTTTCTAATTCTTTACCTTATTTTTATAAATATTTTCATATGTCAATCTTGTTTATATTATGACACTCTCAATTTGTGAAGTAAATAAAACTAATGTTATTTTTACAAATGGATTTATTAATTACTAAAGAATACCCAAGTAGCCGCAACAAAAGCAACTAGGCACATTGGTGACCCCGAAATCCACAAGGATGATACGAAACGCTCCAACTTTAGAAGACACCAATAATATGGATAGTCTTCAGAGGATAAGTACTCAAACACCACCTTTCTGGAAAAGCAACGCCGAGTTATGGTTTATTCAAGTAGAATCACAGTTTCATCTAGCAAAAATATCCACAGACGACACCAAATTTCACTATGTTGTAGCCAATGTCGAAACCGAAATCTTAGCTCAGGTCAGCGACATAGTGACATCTCCACTACACTCTTGCAAGTATGATGCAATCCTACAAGTTTACGGCACTACAGAAGACCAACGCATTAAAAAACTTACATCTGCATCTCTTGTACTCGGCGACAGACGACCTTCTGAACTTTTAAGAGAGATGCGAGAACTAGCAGGCAACCTACTTTCGGAGAACATACTTAAGATCTTATGGTTACAGAAACTTCCTCCTTTCAGCCAATCTATTTTACTCGTTGTTGACAAGAACCTGGACCAATTAGCGGCCACAGCGGATCAAATTTATGCCATTCATACCTACAATAATGAAGAAAACTGTACCTATATTTCCACCGCACTGATGAAGAGAATGGAAAAGAAGATTGAAGAAATGGCGACACAAATTCATGCTCTTCAGAAAAATGCAAGACAACCGCTAAATTTTGAATATTGCCGTAACGAGTCACCACTTACGCAACCACTCTTTAATCAACGGCATCCCATTATATTCACAAGCAACACATTACATCCACCACCATATCTAGAATCAGCTAACTTTCAATCAACCAAACCATATCATTCATTATCAAACATACCTCGCATACCTTGTCAAACATCTGCCATCATTCAACCTAACACAACCATTTCTCCATCATCAAACATTCCTTGCACAAAAATCGAAAAAAAGACTATTAAACGCACCCCGATCTGTAACTTAAACGAGCAGACGGAAAACTAGAAAACCGGAACATTGACGCGGCTAATGTTACCGGTCATAATTCTAATTCATGCCGCCTTTTTATTACAGATATCACCACAGGACTACGTTTTCTAGTAGATACTGGCGCCGAAATTTCTGTTATACCCAAAAATCATCACTCATCAAAACAATTTCAGACAGATTTCAAATTATATGCTGCTAATAACACAGAAATTAACACCTATGGACAAGAAACCATTAAATTGGATTTTGGATTGGGTAAACAATATGTTTGGACCTTCATTATAGCAGCTGTGTCAAAACCCATCCTTGGTGCAGATTTTTTAAAGAAATACGGCCTAATGGTGGACGTAAAACGAAGTCGGTTAGTAGACCATACAACCTCTTTATCCAAAAGAGGAACAGTAGATCAAGGACCGAGCCTATCAATTTCAACTATCAAAAAAGAAAATATACAACATCCATTACTTACCGAATTTATAGAAATTACTCAACCTTTCAATTGTCATCAAGAAGTTAAACATTCAACAACTCACCATATTATAACTACAGGCCCTCCCTTCGTCAGTAAACCTCGACGACTGTCTGTCGACAAACTCGAAATTGCTAAAAAGGAATTCGATTTCATGGTCGAATCAGGTTTATGTCGCCCATCGAAAAGTTGTTGGTCCAGTGCTCTTCACATGGTACCTAAGAGTTCTGGAGAATGGAGACCATGTGGAGACTATCGTAAATTAAACAGTATCACTGTCGCAGACAAATACCCTATTCCCAACATACAGGATTTTTCTAGTATTCTACACGGAAAGCAGATTTTTTCAAAAATAGACCTCGTCAGAGCATACAACCAAATTCCAGTCGAACCATCAGATATTCCAAAAACAGCAGTCACTACTCCATTTGGCTTATTTGAGTTTAACCGTATGCCTTTTGGACTCTGCAACGCTGCTCAAACTTTTCAACGATTTATAAATGAGGTGACAAATGGTTTAGATTTTTGTTTCTGCTATCTCGACGATGTTCTTATCGCTTCCACAAACATAACGCAACACACTCAACATCTACGCAAGCTTTTTGAAAGATTTTTAGAATATGGAGTTAAGATTAACGTAGCGAAATGTATTTTTGAGGTCGATTCACTGGAGTACACCGGTTTCCTTGTTACTACCAATGGAATTTCACCGCTACCTAATAAAGTCGAAACCATAAATAATTACAGTACGCCCAATACAGTACAAGAACTCCGTCGATTTTTAGCTATGGTAAATTTTTATAGAAGATTTTTACCTAACACAGCAGAAGCTCAAGCCATTTTAACGAAACATTTACAAGGAGCTAAAAAGAATGACAATAAAAAATTGGACTGGACTAACGAAGACAATATCGCATTTCAAAAAATTAAGGAAGACCTTAAAAAAATGACTCTCCTCGCTCACCCCAAACAAAATGCACGATTAGCGCTTATGGTTGATGCATCAGACAAAGCTATTGGTGGAGTCGTTCAACAATATGAAGATGATACATGGAGACCATTGGGATTTTATTCTAAAAGACTGAATGACACACAAGTTAAATACAGTGCTTTTGACAGAGAACTTTTAGCAGCATACTCATCGGTAAAACATTTTAAATACATTTTGGAAGGCAGAGATTTTATTTTATATACAGACCATAAACCACTTACTTTTGCAATTAGAAAAAGCGGAGATAAATTCACCCCACGACAGTCAAGACATTTAGATTATTTATCGCAATTCACAACTAACATTCAACATATCTCCGGCATTAATAACATCGTTGCCGACGCGTTGTCGCGTATTGATTCAATAACGCTTCCAGAATTAATCGACAAACAAAATTTTATTCATGCTCAAGAATCCGATAACCAACTCGCACAACTCTTATTATCAACTTCAACATCTCTCAAACTGACAAAAATTCTGATAGAAAATTTAAATAGAAATTTATATTGTGATATTTCTACTAATTATATTACCATACGTACCAGAAGTTTTTCGAAAACAAATTTTTACCCAACTACATTCTTTATCTCATCCTGGATCTAGAGCTACTACTAAATTAATATCGCAAAGATACGTATGGCCAAGCATGAACAAAGATATTAAAACTTGGACAAAATTATGCCTTATCTGTCAAAAATCTAAAATCCAACGACATATCCATGCTCCATTGGCACCTTTTCCAGTGCCCAGCGACAGATTTCATCACATTAATCTTGACATTATAGGTCCTTTACCCCTTTCTGAAGATTTTAGATATTGTTTAACGATTATTGATAGATTTACAAGGTGGCCAGAGGCAATCCCAATTATCGATATAACTGCTGAAACCGTTGCCAAAGATTTCATCTCCGGTTGGGTTGCAAGATTCGGCTGCCCTCACACAATTACCACTGATCAAGGCAAACAATTTGAGTCAGAACTTTTCCGAGAACTCACTAAAATGCTAGGAGCTAATCACATACACACAACAGCATACCATCCACAAGCCAATGGCATGATAGAACGTTGGCATCGGACATTCAAAACAGCAATCATGTGCCACAAGACAAACAAATGGACAGAAATTATTCCATTTATTCTGCTTGGATTAAGATCGACGTTTAAAGAAGACATCAATGCCACACCAGCAGAACTTTTATATGGCGAAAACCCACGACTTCCTGGAGAAATGTTATTAAATAGAAACGACGACAGTCCTGATTCACCTGCTGATTTTGTGCAAAAATTAAAAACAATGATGTGGTCGTTAAGACCAGTTCAGCCAAAACATCACGGTCCGCACACCTATTTTGTACATAAAGACCTAAATTCTAGTCAACATGTTTTTGTTCGTAATGACACTATCAGAAAACCTTTACAACCACCTTATGATGGTCCTTTCTTTGTGTTGGAAAAATCACCAAAGCATTTTAAATTACTTATAAAAGGAAAACCTTCAACAGTTTCGATTGACCGCCTCAAACCTGCTATTATACACTATGACCGTGAAGGAACATTACTACGAGTAACACCATCACCTACTCGTATTGTATTACCATCAACGCCACCACCTCCATCACAGCCTCTACTATCATCACAGCCTCTACTATCATCACAGCCACTACCATCACCATCACCACTACCACCACCTGAACTATCATCAAACCCAACCACCACGTCAAGATACGGACGGCAAATCAGAGCTCCTATGAAATATACCGACGTTTCCACTGGTGGCGGAGTATGTGGCGTGACCTAACCTTTTCTAATTCTTTACCTTATTTTTATAAATATTTTCATATGTCAATCTTGTTTATATTATGACACTCTCAATTTGTGAAGTAAATAAAACTAATGTTATTTTTACAAATGGATTTATTAATTACTAAAGAATACCCAAGTAGCCGCAACAAAAGCAACTAGGCACAGACCCATCAGGACAAGTGGCAAACTTTGCGATGTCTCTAGCATGATGTCTTGAGATTTTTTTTTCTTAATCAAGAATCGAACCCAGCACATCGTCATCATCATTACAGCCCCTAAAACACAGCGTCCTAGACCTCCACTGCTGAAGATGGGCCTTCCAGAACTGGAGAATTTGACGCCACGCTTGGCGAAGATGTGATGTCAATTTTTTATGACAATTTATTAACGATTTTACAAGTTGGTATTAGTGAAACCGGGACCGAACGTTTAACATGCTCCGCGAGGCACGGGAACGGTGTTGTAAATCTATGACAAATGTACGTAAGAAAAGTGTATTTCTAATTGGTACATCCCGGGGGGTTGAACCGACCTCTGTAGGATTTAAAGTGCGCGTTCTTACAACTGAGTCACCACATTTAAATATACAGCCTTAACTGCAAGACCACGAATATACAATTATTATAAATGGAACTACGATTAGAGTTTATTTGATAGGCTATATTATTGTAAAATTTCATCAAAAGAAAGAGTAACACACATCCAGACATAGATCCTCACAAACATTCGCATTTATAGTAGAATTCCATTAGTTTATAGTAGTAATTTAATGGTTTTAGTAGAATCGGACTTGGGAGTTGGTAATCTATGATAAATGTACGTAGGAAGCGTGTTTCTCTTTGGCATGTATCAAATCGAACCGCGAATTTTCTTTTTTTGTATTGTAAAGCGTTCCTACAACACCGGTGTGAAGTTAGCGGCCAAAAGTTTTCTGCCAACATAACTCGACCAAATTGAAAAGTCACTTTTTAGTTAAAATTAAATTTCGTACTATTATAAGCACTTTAATGCGCGCTGGCATAGCTTACTGGGTAAATAGGTTCATTATGCATCATTAATGTAAGTTTTACAGTAATCAAATCAGTAATTAAAATTTATATATATAAAGTGTTTTATTTTTAATACGCCATTTGACCCCTTAATCCTCTGTCTTTTGGCCGCTAACTTCACACCGGTTCCTACAACCGAGCTCACCTGCGCAAAAGAACCGCGTCGCAAGGTTGAAGGTGGGAAAAGTCCTAGTGACGTCCCATAGAGTAGTGTTGTAGTTTATATTAATTATATGTAATGTAAGTTATTTTTTAATGTAAACTGAGCCTAAATGGAAAAGGAAAATATGACATGAATAAACTAGAACATAAATAAACTCACAAAAAAAAAATATAGTTCATATAAAATAAAATAAAAAATTTTGCTTCACCTAATCGCTGTCCTGTGACATGGTGCACAATAAAATGTGCTATAGCTTAATAAGGTCATAAACCTGGTTAACAAGATCAAAATTGCTAGAGAACTAATTACGGCACACTAATAAATAATCAAATCATTATTGGGTAAACAATTAAATTGAGTATAATAATAATATAATGAATAGATATAAATATATATATAACCCATCGTATATATATACATTTTTCATTTATTCATTCACCTGTTTAGATTACTGTAAATGACTTATCTATATTAACGTTTTAGCCATGTTCTACTCTGATACATCTAACTAACCACCGGAGGCAGTATCAAGACAACTCTTATCCCGGACTAACTTTACAAATACACTTCGCTTGCTAATATACGAATACTACTATACACGTATAATTTTATATATATATATAGTATAATTTTGTTCCTGCCTCTCATTCATTCATTTTGTCTTAGGTAAATAATCATTGACCTATTGGTTTTCACTTATTTATTATTATTATTATTCTTTTACTTCTGCTAGTCACAATTCAATTGCACTATTAATTTAAATCTAATAACTATATTTTACTCTTATTTATGTTTTAATTGTATTGTCTAAATAATATAAAATCTCTTTGCTTGTGTTCCACTATTACTACTCTGTCTATATGTTTAATATAATAAGCTGTGATTTTTTTTTTTAATAAATAAATAAATAATTGAATGAACATTATCTATCGATGTATTCGTAAAAAATCACTTACTCTCCGGATCAGTGATGTCAGTAGTAAAATTTTGGGCGGTCTCCCAGTCTGGTATATTATAGCCTTCTTGCACCGGCACCAACTCGAAGAAATAACCTGGAACAGAAACAAATCAATATGAGTTCTTTCTTACTCAGTTATTTGTAAAATCTAAAATTATCGATTAACATCGTTATTTCCTAAAAGCTGCTTTTTAGCTGCCACTCTAGTGGTTAAGTCCGTGGATTTATACTCAAAGGTACCAGGTTCGATCACAATAAATTATTAAATGAAGTTGTATGTCTTGTTCTTGATGTTAGTACGCTAGAGACATCGAGGAGCTTGCCGCTTGTCATGATGGGCCTATAGTAAAGTTGACTAAAAGTTAATCCGCTTCAAAAAAAAGCATGGTTTCTGACTACACCGGAAAAGATACGGTCGTGATCATACTTTTATTGCTTGTTCCTGGAGAAAGTTTCTGGCGCAGACTACTTGCTGTACGCACCAGTTACTTGCTCCATGTCGGTTTTACTCGTTTCAGTAGTCGCAGTTCTGTTACAAAGCCTCACAAGGGTTGAATCGAATACATGTCCTATCTGCCGGTCGTGTCGCCCTTGGAGCATGTCTTAAGTAACTCGCGCAATTGAAGGTGCCTCGCGTTGGTACATGCTCGAGCGCTGGACCTGAACACTTCAAATTCAAATTCAAATTCAAATAGTTTATTAATCAAAAATACTTATTACTAGGGTTTCACAAAAAATAATCCTACAGAAGATGTAGGTAGGCACTTTTATAAATACTATCTAAACTAGTAATTTAGACAAATGTGTCGCTGCTAGCTAAACTAATAGTCTTTAGCTTATTTATATAATAAATTACACGATGCATATAACCTGCGCAAATAAAAGCAAAATCCCCCTTATATTCCAAGACGTTTCCACAACGGCTCCTCCACTCAACTCTTCCTTCCAGCTGTCAAACGGAGGGATGCCTCGGCACGTCACTACACTCGAGGAATAGGTTACTTAAGTTGTAAGGTACGTCGAGTTGTAACTTACTCAAGTTACAACGCGACGTACCTTGAAACTTCCTTGAAGTATTTAAATGCGATACAGGCATTTCTGACACATCATTATTTAAATTATTTTGAATGATTCTACTCCTGTTAGTGGAAGACTGAGGCCGCGTTCGTTTTATAGCATTTCCAACATTTCGTAGCAACTTTATAAACCAGCGTGAAATGTCGTTTTTGTTAAGAAATACCACATTTTTTAACAATGCTAACGATTAAAAAAAACGAGCGGCTACTTTTTGACAAGTATGACAAGTAACGAATAATAATAAATCAATTAGGAATCTGCAAGGAAAACTCAGCTATAGCAGATTTACAAATGAAACAATTGCAGAATTACACAAAAGCAATACATAAGTATCTTAAAAATTCACCTATGAATGAATACTTATGCGATTATAACACCTGGTACAGTGGTACCCCACCAGGTATGTCCAATTAAGATAGGCTTCTTGCCCGTGTGCAACCCGAAAGCCGACATAACTCAAAACCTCTGCTAATTTAAGAACAATAAATTGAACGTGTTCGGCAGAAGTCCCAGGCCCCCACAGCAGCACCCGATTACGGACATAACGCATTTACCCGCCATTCCCCCGCTGAACCAGGCCCTTAGGGTGCGGACTGGGACCCGACACACGTGCCACCACTGCAATGACCTAAGGAGAGTTGTAGGGTACCTACCAAGGGTTCTCAGGTTATCAGGTTGAGGAGCCAGCTCTTCCTCTTCTTCAACCAGGTTACATTGGGAACACGTGACGTTGAAGATAAGTTCGCTAGGTGTACTGCCTACGCATGCAACCTGAAATGACAAAAAGCAAGTTAGACGACGCGGCGCGATTATGCGCAATACTATTAGTTTCCTGTTGAGTTTAATTTGGTTAAATTTTGTTGCGATTATTCCCGCTCGAGTTCGACTGCAAAGCTGTAAAAATGTTAGGCAAACTTTGGTCCAATTTTAGAACACCTTTTTGAATGGAAAACGCGATTAAGCTTCAGTTTGACCTAATTCCAACAGATTAACTGTCAAAATAGAATTTCAGTTGTGGTTTGGATAAGGTTGATCGCGAGCAATCTATTCCAAACTAATATTTAAATGATTTTGACATAAAATTCTAAGTTTTGTTGTTTTTAAACGACCTAAATTGTGTTGGCTTATTTTTTTTAATTGTGGATATTTTTAGGCTGTTATTTAAAGCCAGACTTCCACTGCTGTAGATAGGCCTTCCAGAATATTGTTTTGAAGAATGTCGCCGACACGCTGGCTGGTTAGCGAGCGACTAATGTTGGGTGAGAGTTGCAAAAGACGAGGGAGTTTTGGGGGAGGCCGGCATCTAGCAGTAAAAAGACACAGGCAAGACAAAGATGATCATGATGATGATGTTGAACCTTTTTATCCCGAGTTGGCACATCTCTATTCATTAAGCCACTAGGCTGTATTGGTGATGAATGAATCTAATACACCTATAGAGATCCATTTAGAGATGCGTGCGGTGTTCTATTATGATGTCTCTTTGACAAGAATAGTTGACTTGTAAAGATATATAATCAAGTTCTTCGCGCCATTTTGCGTGGACATGTCAAGTGTAAGTTTTTGTTTTGTAAATTAATTTACTCTGTATATTATTTGTTAAAAGTGGTGTTGGTTTGTTTAATAATGTGCTACAATGTGAATAATTACAGAATACGATAACTTGGGACTTTAAATATGGGGCACAAGTTGCAGTTTATTTTTTGCGGTTTTCCTGCGCTGTGGACTCCCATATTTTACCCGACGTGTTTGGGCTATAATGCCGCGAGTGACTCCAAGAAAAGCATCAAATTCTTCAGCATCTGGAATTTGATGATGACCTCATTAACTCATAGAAAAGAAAGATATATTACGTCAGAATTGGCTGTATGGGCTAGACCCTTTGCCTTCCCTATCACCTCATTCATCATCCATCGGGAGAAGAGAACAAACAAAACAGATATATAATCAGTAAGTTACTAATACTATTTAGCGCGCGTAATCATCAAATGGGGAAACTACGTAGTGACTGTCAGAAGGTTTTGGTAAGACTGACTTACGTTCCAGGGCTTGTAGCTGTTCCCACTTTAGGTGAACTTTGTAATAAATCACTTAATTTTGAAGGTTTTAACCAATGAGGGATGACATTACCATATAAGGCAATATTAAGAAAACGAAAAACAAAGTGCCATCAAGTGGTTTTTATTGTCGTGTGCACTGTTAGTCACATACGCCCTGCAACATTTGCTGCGATTCTAAACCTTATTTACTTGCGGGCACCTTGATGTCGCCACACACCGGTTCCACGCGGTCTTTAGTTTTAAAAGTGAAAGATGAAATAAATTCGTAAACTCACAGTGTCAGGAGGAAAAGGTTTATTTCCAAGAGAGACGTGGTAGATGACGGATTCAGTTCCCTTATTGTTGGTTGCTGTACACTTGTATTCTCCCAGAGAAGACTCGTTGTAGACGTGTATTCTGAGAACGGAATAGGACTGGTCGGGAGCGGTAGTGATGCTGTCTTCGGGTTCGGATCTGTAGTCGTAGTTGTTTCGGCGACGCGTCCACTCATATTTGGGTGGCGGATTGGCTACGGCTTTGCAGACAATTTCTTTGCTGTAAATTTACAATTAATTTTATTATTTTTCAATGTTTATGTTTAAACTTAAGTCGTGCTAATTTTAACCACGCGTAGAAAACCTTAGTTGACTAAGTTTTTTTTTAATTCCTACTTTTCTTTTTCATACAAAAAAATAAAAAATATAGCTTCAAAATTTAAAAAAAATACGATTTTAGCAATGATTTTAATCTTTTTAATCTGAGAAAGGTCACTAAGAGGGGGTGAGGGATTCTGATGTAACGGTGGCAGATTCCGAGAAAACCATAAGAGATAGGGATAGTGTGTGCCGGAACTAATGTTGTAGAGGACCCTTGGAGACGAGGTATTGTAAACTTTTTTTTACTATTTCCAAGATATATTTTTTTTATACAAAGTTTTAGATAAGTTCATTCTAATCTCTCAAATTTACCATTTAGATCTAGACGTCTATGTTTGACCGCCTCCGTGGTCTAGTGGTAACAAACGTTGCCGTGAACTCGGGAGGTCGTGGGTTCGATTCCCACCGGGGGCAAGTTGTACATTGTATAATTTGTCTCGGTCTGGGTGTTAATATGTATATATTTAAAAAAAAGTATAATATGTAGTTTATCAATCATCTAGTTTCCGTAACACAAGCCTCGTAGCTTACCACGGAAACTAGATGGCGCTGTGTGACCTGTCTGGAAATATTTATTTATTTATTTATAGTTTCCACATTCCTTTGGGTAACATTTGATAGTATATTGTTGTTTTTGTTTAGATCCAAATGACAAAATGAAAATGATTTTGTATTAAATTTAGGCATTAGTAATATTAAACGAATATTGCTTGTAAATACGGTAACAATTCTTCGGCAATAAACTTACGTTTCGTTTAGAATAGCGTAGACCTCTTGCGCTGATGTAAAGTCCATTACGGGTTTATCTGGAATTATATTTTACATTTAATTTGTATAATAATAATAAATAGTGTAGTTGCTTTTTAATATTATAGCATTAGTCCCATCGTCAATGTTACAGGCCTAATAAATAAAAAAAAAAAAAACGGGTCAAGCTTTTTGTAGATGTCACTATCGGAAATGGTAAAGTAAAGTAAAAAAATCTTTATTGCACAATAAATATCTAAAATAAAATGTAGTACATAGGCGAGCTTAATACCTTCAAGGTATTCTCTACCAGCTAACCTTTGGGAGAACGACAAAAGATATTGTGGGATGCAGAGTTAAAAGGAAAAATGTATAATAACTAATAATAGCAATAAATATATACTTAAATATACACATTATAAATACATACACATAATACATAAAGATAAATATACTTATATACAATACTTACATAAATAACAATCCATGTTAAGTTTAGAAATTATATCTCATTTTGCTTTTTACCTTTTTGCTTGGTACCTTGTTTACACCTTTGAAGCATCACTTTTAAAATGTTTTTGTAGTTTTTTATTTTTATAACAATAAAATGTATTTCAACTTAACGTTATCTACCTTAACAGACGAATTCAGAAAGCGCACACCGTCTTTAAAAAGAAAAAAGGTTTTATTAATAGAACGACAATTTTCAGATCACCATAAGATATAAGATCATGGCTGTAAATAGGCCGTGTCAACTAAATATAAATTCGTGGCTGTAAAAGGGCCGTGTCAGCTTACAATCTAACAATAATAATAAATATCAAATCGTAATACTAGTTCGTGGTTGTATACGGGCCGTGTCACCTTACAATGTAAATAATAATAATATGCCAATTAAACATATATTCGTAGCTGTAAAAGTGCCGTGTCATCTTATATTCTAAATACCATTAACAATAATTTATATTCGTGGCTGTAAAGAGGCCGAGTCAACTAAATATAAATTCGTGGCTGACTTGGCCTCTTTACAGCCACGAATATAAATTATTGTATTTAGAATATAAGATGACAGGACGAATACAGGATGATAAGATGACACGACACGACAAAAAGTTAGTAATACACCCCATTCAATCAAAAATAATAAATATACAGATGCAAACATTCATGGACCTTGCGCGCCATTTACCATCCACTGTAGGAAATGAAGAATCGAGAGAACCCGGATTTTCAGGACTTTAGAGTATTTTTTTACCCACTGCTGTTATTTTAATTTTTAATAGGTATGAAGGTAATGAAAACTATATTGTATTAACTATTCTCAGTAGTATCGGGTAAGCCGCTGAGCGAACCACTATCTACACTATTAGGTATTACAAATAGGATTTGTTTTTTGTTTGTGATCGATAAACTCCGAAACTACTGAACCTATTTTTAAAATTATTTCACCAATAGAAACCTTTAAGATCTCTGAGTAACAAAGGCTACTCACTACCTCACTACCTCATTCGCTCAAAAAACGTGTAGAAGCGGATGAAAACGCTTAGCGGACCTCTAGTTTTAAATAAAACCTTGGAAAGAAACAGACAGACAGTGGGGTCATCCAGGCCCTGATGGCTAATGGGCCTGGGTTGGGGATGGGGATATTCCCCCGTTTTCCCCGGCAGGATCTGAGCGGGCAACCACACACCGGTAAATCATGCACTTTTGGTGCTGGGCGCCGTCACTGTATAACAGCGCCCGTGTGGCTCACGAACCCAGGGGGTCTAGGGTCGACTACTTCAGCTCTCCTCCAAGAGCACTTTTCTAGGAAGCGGTCTCCCGTTGGGGGGCCGAGCGCAAGACGGAGCGATATTCTGAAGATGCTGGAAGTGTCCGTTGTCGGCCCGATAGAACATACGTCTAGTCAGGCCGACGACAAATTCCTCAATAGTAGGCATCTCCAGATCTCGAGCTATGACGGAATTACGCACGAACCATGGTGCTCGGGAGACCACTCTGAATTTATGATATTTGAGTGGGGAATCTGAAATTCTTAATTTAAGTACAGTGTAAACTCCATGTAACGTCGCTCGATTTAACGAGAAACTCCCTAAAGCGTCGAAATCAATTGGCTTTGATTGGTTTAGCTAGTCTTCCAATTCTGATTTTTCTTCTCTCCATTTAACGACAATAAAATATACCTACATAAATAAAATGGACAGTCCCTTCAGTGTCGTTATATAGAGTTTACACTGTATATACTTTTCAACTAAGTCCTGAAGGTGATGAAAGAAACGACCAAAACTCGTCCCGGTTCTATAGATACACAAAATCCAGGGATTATCGCGACCGGGATTTCCCGGGACTAATCCCTAATCAGGTGGGCGTAAGGTCACATGTCTGGCTAGTATAAAAAAAAATAACAAAAAATATAGTAAATAGAATAATGCCACTTACGTTTAACATTAAGATTTAGGGTTCTTTCAATAAAGAAAGAGAGTTTTTCCTGCGTCAATTTGCAAGTGTACTGGTCGGCGTCCATGTGGGTCAAGTTCTTGATGACCAGGCGAAGGCTGTTCTCCTCGGCCCGGAGGATGTATTTCTGAGGATTCGTCTCTTCTGAA
The DNA here is from genome assembly GCA_910589645.1 of Tinea semifulvella. Classification (NCBI taxonomy): domain Eukaryota; kingdom Metazoa; phylum Arthropoda; class Insecta; order Lepidoptera; family Tineidae; genus Tinea; species Tinea semifulvella. The sequence goes on along the minus strand of OU342595.1, from coordinate 6,684,013 downwards.
AATTGATGATTCATACGTTAATTTTAAATCGATGACTTGCGATTTATTGTAATATAATAATCCATGATAAATATTTTAATATACGCCACGTAAAGTATCATAACGACCGTTTCCCTTCCGAGGTAGTCAGAAACCACGCTTACAAAGAAGCGGATTCACATTGAGCGAACATTACCAAAGTCCAATCATGACAAGTGGCAAGCTCGTCGATGTCTCTATCGTACCAAACTCGAAAAATATTTCAAATAAATTAAATATTATTTTAATTCATTTATTTAAATTAATTAATAATATTGTATTGACCAGGAATCGAAGCTGGTACCTCCGAGTCTAAATCCACGGACTTAACCGCTAGACCACGGAGGCAGTTATTTTGTTATTTTAAGCCAATGACGTGCCCGTTAGACATAGATAATGTCAAAAGATTTTCAGCCTTTCTGCAACCGGCCGTTAGCAATATTATTACAGCCTCTAGAACACAGAGTTGTAGACTTCCACTCTTGGAGATGGGTCTTCCGGATTTTTTTGTGAATTTTGCCTACACTCGCAATGCTTGCCAGACTGGTCAGACTTTTTAATGACAATTTATTAACGAATCAAAAAGTTGGTATTAGTGGATAAAAATCATTCAATGAAATAATATTAGGAAAAATAAGGAATTTGATAAAATTTGATTCTTGTGCTGTATAAATAATTATCACGCCTAAACGAATCCATAAAACGGGCTCTTGCCACCATTGAGGTTCCAGCTATTCTGGAACCCACTGGATTAGTCCGCGATGATGGCAAGAGACCTGATGGTATGACGCCGATCCCCTGGGAGCGGGGACGGGCCTTAGTGTGGGATGCCACTTGTGTCGACAATTTGGCTTTGTCACACGCTAAAAGCGGGAGCCGAGCCGAAAGCTCAGTCTGGCAAGCGGCGCAAATACAAAAATATAAAACATCACCCGTCGTCTAATTGTCTGCTCTGAGGAAAAGGGGGCTGGTTCTTTCCTCGCCCAGAGAATCAGCATAGCGATTCTGCGAGGAAATGTGGCCAGCGTTTGCCACCATGCCGCGCGGATACGAATTATATTTAAAATAGTTTATTTTTTGTTTTACTATCTATGTAATTAAAATGCACTTACCAGTAATGGGGGGTGATCCTCCCTTATACCACTGAATGACTGGAGGGGGAAACCCTTTGGCATGACAGTTCAGGGTCGCTGTGTGACCTTCGTTGGCATCCACGTTCTCCTTAAACATTATTATACTCGCTTTCTCTGAAATATCAAAAATAACGCTTTGTTTTTTCCGTCTGTGTATACCATTTGTTATTATTATTATTTCATTATTCATCATTACAGCCCCTAGAACACAGCGTCCTTGAACTCCACTTTTTTTGATTTCATTTCATTTAATTATCACCTTTTATAATACTCTGTAACTAATATTAGTTACCTACAGTAAACGATATAACACAATCATGGTTAGACAGCTTAATACGAAACAACACACGACAAAGACCAGAAACAGCCCAAACTATCAATACAATTATGGAAGAGCCATATTGAATGCTAAATAATCAAATACAGAAAATAAAATTTAAATACTACTAATGGCAAACTGGCGCGGTGGTGGCTCGGTTGTAAGAACGCGTTCCTTAAATCCTACAAAGGTCGGTTCAAACCCACCCGGCATGTACCAATGAGAAATACACTTTTCTTACGTACATTTGTCATAGATTTACAACACCACCGTTCCCGTGCCTCGGAGAGCACGTTAAGCCGTCCACTAATACCAACTTGTGGAATCGTTAATAAATTGTCATAATAAATTGACATCATATCCTCGCCAAACCGTATGGGCAGCGTGGCGAGTGTAGGCCTAAATTCTCCAGGTATATGTTCTGGAAGGCCCATCTCCAGCAGTGGAGGTCCAGGACGCTGTGTTTTAGGGGCTGTAATGAATGAAAAATGTCAGACTATGTTAAAATAAATAGTCAGGTTACTACTATAATCTAATATAATATCTATATATTGTTTATAAAACTAAAATATGTCAAATAACTAATATTATTAAACATAGAAATCTGCCACACTACATCTTTGCACAGAACATATATCTGGAGAATTTGGCCTGCAGTCGCCACGCTCTGGTCAGACGGCTTGGCGGGATATGATGTTAATTTTTTTAATGAAAATTTATTAACGATTCCACAAGTTGGTATTAGTGGAACCGGGACCGAAGGCTTAACGTGCTCTCCGAGGCACGGGAACGGTGGTTTTGTAAATCTATGACAAATGTACGTAAGAAAAGTGTATTTCTCATTGGTACATGCCGGGTGGGTTTGAACCGACCTTTGTAGGATTTAAGGTACGCGTTCTTACAACCGAGATACCATCGCACGCAATTTTATTATTAAAACAAACAAATTATTAAAAAGTGTTTTGTTTTAATCTAAGCTGCCAGCTACCATTTTATCTTCCACATATTTTTCTCCACTAACCAACCTCATCAACTTTGCCTTGCCACTCTTAAAATTTAATAAAAAAATACTCACCGCCTACAAGCACATCAATGACTTGGGTAAGATCCCCAGACCTGCACGTCCAGTTGCCATTATCCTCAGTCTTGACGCTCTGTATCATCAGCGGCACCAGGGTCTTTCCCTTGGGTCCAGCAGCTGGTGGCTTTTCCACGAAGACCCGCGTATTCTTCGGAGAACGACGCTCAACTGGGACGTTACGAGGATCCAGCCATTCTATTTCCTGTAATTTGTCAATCAGTTTATTTATTATTAAAATATTTATTTCCCTAGTACTTTATTATTATTATTATTAAATCTTGTTAAGATCTAGATAAGAATGATATAGTCATTTATATTATTATTTTTTATCTCATTTTTGTTTATGTATTAAAATTAATATATATTAGCCTGCCTTCGTGGTCTAGCGATTTAAGACTCGGAAGAACCGGGTTCGATTCGTGGTCGGGACACAATAAATTTCAATAAATAAATGTATTTATTCGAAGTTAATTTATATAAATTAAAAACTATCTAAATAATAAAATTAAAAATAAACTAAACTATTAATAAAAAATGTTCTCTAGAGACGTCCCAACCGAGATAGCGAGGCTAATACGTTGGCTGAAATAATTGCCAGCCTTCCTGTCTCCAGACCTTTCTGTAAGCCGCTTTGACAACTCCTTGACCAAGCGCCTCGCTGACGGTCCCCATGGGCTTATCGTCTCGACCCCAAACGGCGCAAACTCGTAACCGGCACCAAGGTATAAATAAATTTAATTTATTTGTGATATTTCTCGAGTTTGGAACGCCAGAGACATCGACGAGCTTGCCACTTGTCATGAAGGGCTTATAGGAAAGTTGCCTAAATGTGAATCCGTTTCTGTAAAAAATATATCGTGATAATGCTTTACGTAAATAACATTTTTGGCAGTCCATAGCTAAAAATCGGTGCCGTGGTTGTGCCTAAGCTTTTGTATAAATCGATACAACTAAATCCTCGGACGACGGAAGTAATTTACGCATCAACCAAAGGTCAGGTCAAGCTGTCAGACTAAATGCTTCGGGCGTTCCAGCTACATGAATCAGAATTTAAATGATGTAATGTCATTTTATTACATTAGTCTGTGACCTTAGTTTGTTTTTAAGCACAAACGATAAATTGACAACAGGGGATTCCTTTATTTATTTATTTGTTCATGTCGATAAATCCAGTAAAGTGTATCCACACATTTCGGGATCAGGCTTGAATTGCCGTCATGACCAGTGTGTTAGGGACTGATGTCAGTTATGAGTGTCTGACTCCAGTTGCTAACATTGGCTCAAGGTCACTGTCGTGCTAGTATAATAAAAATCTAAATAAAATAATCAAAATAAAAAAACTTACAGCTAGTATGTAAAAAATAAAATTCGGTTAAATAGTAATATTAAGTGCTAATGTGTAAGCATGACATTTAGAACACCGTCCACCGACTATTTCAGTTGTCACAGCTAAACAAAAACTAAAATTTTCTAAATTATTCTCGCACATTTCATTTCAAACGATCAATATACAATTTAATTATAAATGTTCTAATTTATTTAACAAGTGTTTTGTTTTTCTCTCTTAGGTACCAAATTTATGTATGTTTTTTTTAATTTTATTATTTTATTTTAATAGACATATTTTTGTTAGGTTATGTTATGTCATTTTTGATAATTTTAGTTTTAAAAGTAATAAGATTTTATTATTAGCTTTTTATTGTTGATAAATAAAGTTCGTGTCAGTTTATGTTCGTAAGTAAATGTTGATTGGACTAATATTTTAAAAGTTTTTAATTAGAAGCACGAACCATTCTAGAAGTTTTCTTTCCTTAAATAACAAGTCATTGAAAAATTGTTCCGCTACTTGATCATAGATAGCGCTATTATAGATGTACACAATATATAACCTTAAAATCACTAATCATAAGGTTGACATTGGCTCCAATAATTGCTCAGTTGACTATTAGAAAAAAGTTCCTCTACTTGATTGTAGATGGCGCGCTATTATAGTTGCATACAATTATAATATTTAAACATTAATTATAAGGTTGACATTGTCCCCCTTTACACAGTAGACATAAATTTTAAAGAAAAAATATATAAGTAAATTAAAGTAAAAAATCTTCACGACCGTTTCCCTTTCGGGGTGGTCAGAAACCACGCTTATAAATAAACGAATTCACATTTAGCCAACTTTACTATAGGCCAATCATGACAAATGGCAAGCTCGTCGATGTCTCCAGCGTACCAAACTCGAGAAAATATCACAAGTAAATCAAATGAATTTATTTACATTAATAAATATTTTTGTATCCCGACCAGGAATCGAATCCGGTACCTCCGAGTCTAAATCCACGGACTTAACCGCTAGACCACGGACGCAGTAAAAATATATAATACATCTTTACACGGATGGACGGTTGATTTTCATATAGGTAACATTTTTTATAATTTTGACTAATCGTTAAAACCGACAGCAGTTAACAGATTCTTGTTTATTTCTTTAGTTTGCGCTTTGAGTAATATACTGCCGCTGTCGGCGTATAGGTTGTAAAACAGTGTAACTTACGTGTTCTAAATTCTCCCCTTGGCAGTAGATAGCCTTCTTCTCTTCCACATTGTAGACGCTCGCCTTCACCATGATGCGAAGGCAACTCTTGCCTTTGCAGTCATCTGCCAGAACTGAAACCAAAGACATTAAATGTATAACGAGGCAAAAAGGTAACCGGCATGAGAATTAAAACTAGGCTAATTGTCACATAAATAATGAAGACAGAGTACAAGACAAATTCCATGGATTCACCGTGCGGGTGCCGGGTCCATCGTGTGTGGGTAGGAGATGAGAAGAACGGTGTCTCGGGCTTGCGACCGAATTTTTTTTTTTTATTGCGCGATAATACGCTCACCATCCACCATTCTACTTCTCTCCCTACCCAACAAAATACTGTTTGGTTCCGTTAATGCCGTCTGAGTGTGAGATCATAATATTTATTCGACTTCATAATACTTTATAATACGAATTCTACGTGCACTTTATAAAACTGATTATTTTGTCTTCTTACGGACAATATGCCGAGCGGCGTGCTACGGAATTGTAAAACTCATTTTTCTTCGACAAGAGAACCTCGTGTCAGTTTATTTTCTTAAGTAAATGGTGATTAAAAGTTTTCAATTTAAATACACATACCATTGTAGAAGTTTACATTCCATAAATTACAAGCCATTAGAAAAAGTTCCGCCACTCGATCATAGATGGCGCTATTATAGTTGCATACAATTATAATCTTAAAAGCACTAATCATAAGGTTGACATTCTATTTACTGAGTAGACTTGTATTTTTTAAAAACTGTTATCTATATAAGTTACAGCTATGTCCTGCAGAGGCAGGCGATTCGGATAGTGGATAAAACAGTTTATAAAACTCTCAAACCGCTGCAGCCATTCCGAGATGTGGCCTTCCTTAGCGTGTTCTACAAGTTTTGAATAGGTACTACGGTGAGTAGTCTTCTGAAGAGCTTCACAACCCTATCCCTCTTGCATCTTGATAGGCACAATGGTAGGGAATGTCAGTCGTCAGTGGCTGGCATTTTCCCCATGTTCGACGTTATACGTCATTTGTAGAAAAAGTTCTCTATCTTATATGCCTCGTTTTTACGCGTTTAAATCCACAGTATTATTTATTTATTAAGTAGGCACACAAAACAAATTTTAGCATTACAGTTTCCAACAATAATGGATATAGTGTATAGACATTGCTAAAACTCAAAGCATGTGTACACAATATCAGCCATGTATTATAAACAATCACGTATAACGTGTTTTTTTTTTTTAAGTTACAAGTAAATAAGTGTTACAAATAAAGGAGAGAGAATTAAACTATTTCAAAAAAATAACAAAGAAAAGAGACCAAAAGTAAAATCAGTAAAGATCAGTTCAAAAATAAAAATAAAAAAGGTGTTAGATTATATCCTTCAAACTCGACTTCAGTGTCGAAAGTCTTCTGTCAAAAATGTCGATGTATTTTTTTATATTATTTGTTATTGATGTTTTTTATTATAACGGGTGTCCCAACAAGAGCGCCGGATTTAAATTTGCCGTCGTTTTGTTAATACGAGTTGTACGGTGTTTTTTTTTGACAATTGTCACGAACGATTAAAGAATATGTGGAGAGGTATTCAAACCAACAATGTTAAATGGTGAAAGTTTTGCGAAAACAATTCGCTAATTACGTCAAATTTTCGGTCGCAATATTGCGCGAAATAAATCGTCACTAAGGCGACTAATAAAAATTGACATTAAATTTACGCTGAACGATCAGAAGATGATTGTTCGTCGTTGTCCTTGTCGGTCACTCGATATAGCCACAGTAAGGGAATCTGTAGCCGAGAATACAGGAACTTCCATTCGTCATTGTGGTTAAGACTTCAAAACTTCAAAGCTTTCTGTCTGAAAGGTGCTACTACAGCGTAGCAGACTATTTTAAGAGGTTGAGGTGTTAAGAGAAACTAGTTATCCAATTTTGTGATAAATTTATTGTAAAACAGAGCTACCTAAGTATAACTAAATTACTTAAACTCTACAGTGGTTGTGACGAGTGCCTTCACTTCGTAGCCACGACTCAGACTTAGCTGTAAAGACACACATGGCCAACAGTAAGAGAGAGACGGTTTATAGGGTTTTAGTCCGTAGGCGCCCTGGGGCCTCCCTAGGAGGCTTCACGGATGAGTCGGGCATGCGACCCCCACACGCTTTGGCCTTTTAGGCAGGTGGCGTATCGTTGATGATTTATCGATTCACCGTCTATAAAAAAAAAATCGCGGCCAGAATCAGTCGAACCCGTCGATGGATGTGCACGCATGCTGTGGCAGTTACACTATCTTCCCGAAACATGAGAGGAACAATTAGCATGCCCCCTTACCGTCACCCATCAACAATATTGTAAAAACTTTTTGTAATATTTTAAATTACTTAATTTTATTTTTAATGTAAATACAATATTTTATTTGAAGTAAGATACACAAATACAAACAATAAATATAAATTAAAGCTACCTAAACAATAAAGTTAAAAATAAACTAAACAAAACCTTAAATTAAATAAACTAAAAGATAAACCTAATTAATATAAAAACTAAATACTTACAAATATCTTGATTATAATCTACATGTCATCGAATCCAGGAGAAGATGAACCCAATGTTCCGAGGACTCCGGCGACGTTGCCTCGTTGGATGGTAACACTGATCCTTTGAATAAGATATTCCCTACTCAAAGGATCACCTGTTGACGCTCGGATGGCAACGCTTATGTCGCGTATTAACGATTTAGCGTCCTCAGACCAAGGGCCCATCGTCTCTACGGCAAACGGCACAAAATAGTAACGATTTGCCAACTCTATGTACTTATTGCGTTTGCCGTTTGCAGCCAATTCAGCCGCTGCACCTGCTCGTTTTCGTGTCGCGCCAACACGACTAGCACAAAGGGTGTCAGTACACGTCGCATCCCAAACCAAAGACTTACCTTATATTTTAAATAATTATTGTATGTCCAATGGATAGAACATAGCGACCATTATAATAACATGTACTATACTTGCTATACAACCTATGATCCACAATAAAATATTTTGATTTTGATTTCAAGAATCAAACATTTCCAAAAGCAACGAATTTTGATAAAAGACCTGCATTTGCATGCGTATAAGGTTTATATGGTGCAAGAAATCATGACATATTTTTCTTTAAAATCCAATCCGGCGTTCTTGTTGGGACACCCTATGAAGATATAATTAGAGGCCTCGTCTTCGAATGTGAACGATTAGGCTATTGTGTTAAGTGAATAAACTATGCCAACAGCAAACCGAGAAAGAAATAAATCATTTTGACACTTATTGCTTAGATGAGTAACGGCTGGCAATAACTTCTGCCTTAGATAAATTGCGTTTACTTTGTTTTTGCTAAGCTCTTCCTCTGGAGGTGTAACTAAGGAATGGTTCTATGATTGTACGATATATTATATTTAGACTAGAGTCTTTGCATCTAGTCAAGAGTTCCTCAGGAGAAGAAAATTAAAGGTGCAATTTATCGTAGCCACTATCCCTACGCGTACCTAATAAGTATCAAAGTATCATCACGACTGTTTCCCTTCGGGGTGGTCAGAAAGCACGCTTATAAATAAGCGGATTCACATCTAGCCAACTTTACTTTAGGCCAACAAGTGGCAAGCTCGTCGATGTCTCCAGCGTACCAAACTCGAGAAATATCACAAATATATATATATATATCTATATTTATTTTAAAACTTTATTGTTTTGATAACAAAAGGTTGTGATGCCGATTGGCATTCTCTTACCATCAACCTTCGGGACATTATATCAAATTTGGTAGGTTTTTAAAACAAACATAAAATAAAGAATATTTAAATAATTTTGATATAAATTTAAATTATGTACTTATAACTAAATAAATAAATACATGATTTTATTACTTAAACTACATAAATAATACATATACAATACATACATAAACTACTTAAACATATACGTATATACATAAACAGAAAACGAATACTTATATTATAAAACTACATTACAATAACAATGAGTATAGAAATGAGTTGAGAATATTTATTGCATCTTTAAAAGGTATTAATAATTAAATTTACATTAGTAAATATTTTTGTGTCCCGACCAGAAATCGAACCCGGTACCTCAGAGGCTAAATAAAACTAATAGAGAAAAAATACTTTGTTCTCTCTTTATGCTCACGAGACATCTCCCAAAGGACTAAATTAATGAACTTAGCTTAGCAGTAGATTAGCGAGATGACACAGCATAAACAAGTGTGTCACACCAACAAAAGTCTACCAGTATTTAGAATGATGATAATTAAATAGACAATGTAAGATAAAATACACTCATAAGTAACTGTCCACGACAATACACAAAATAATGTAAAATAAAATGAGTTTAAAATAGATTAAATACCGTAAATAAATAAACCGTAAAAGAATAATAGTTTTTTTTTTTGTACTAACACGATTTGTGACCTTGCGCCCACTTGACGGGGACTAGGCTATCCACCATATGCCTTCGTCGGATACTCCAGTACTTCGGACACATTGCCAGAAAAGGAGGGGATAACCTGGAGAAACTACTTGTTACTGGCATGGTGGAAAGAAAGAGACCGAGAGACCGTAGTCCGGTACGCTGGTCCGTCCAAATTCGCTCCACCATCAACACTAGCGTCCATGATGCTGTGTATGCCGCCGAAGACAGGAATAGGTGGCGTGCTATCATCAAGACGCACACCAATTCATCGGGAGGTCACGACCCTCATCAACGAGGGAACACGACGCAAGTAGGAGCCCACTTGATGGTAAGTGGCGCGCGAGGTCCATGTTAGCAAATGGAATCAGACAATTATGACTGACATAAGTCCCTAACACTATGCCGGCTTGACTGGGCGTGACGGCAATTCAAGCCTGATCCCGTGTCGGTACATTTTATGAGTTTATCGGCACGAACGGTGGATACCTCCCCGCCCCCGCAGACTGGGCAAATTACCACCATCAATCCGCCTACCTATTTGTGGTTCTCGTTGAAAGTCTGTGCCATTTGCAATGATGTCAATTGCCAATTTTTACTTTCAAGGAGAACTAATATTTAAAGCTTGCCATGGTGATATTACAAAACTTACTGAATATAATTAGTCTAATGTTGGATTTTTGAGGGAATCGATAAGATATCAATGGTTTATCTTTAATGATATATGTAAGGTGATTGGTTTAGGGATAGCCAATCACACACACACACATCTCATTACAGTCCCTAGAACACAGAGTCCTAGACCTGGAGGTCTGTTGGAGATGGGTCTTCCAGAATTTTCTAGTGGTCTACACTTTTCACGCTGGCCATACGGGTTGGCGAGGGTCTGATGTCAATTTATAATCACATGGCGTTCATCATCATCATCTCCACTGCTGGGGGAGGCCAAGGCTCGTCACTGCACGCAAACTCTCATCCAACCCCCACCAGCAACCTTTCTTAGGTCATCCGTCCACCGTCCCGTACGTGGTCTCAACTCTTTAACTCGTTTGCGTCGTCGGCTCTGCGGTATATGTAATTTTTAATGCTATGTCAGTAACACAGATTATATAGTAAATAATATATAATAAATATTTCCAGACAGGTCACACAGCGCCATCTAATTTCCGTGGTAAGCTACGAAGCTACTGTTACGGAAACTAGATGGTTGATAAACTACATATTATACTTTTTTTTTTTTGTAAATATATACATATAAACACCCAGACCGAGACAAATTATACAATGTACAATTGCCCCCGGTGGGAATCGAACCCACGACCTCCCGAGTTCACGGCAACGTTTGTTACCACTAGACCACGGAGACGGTCACAGTAAGGTAAGTAACTTTGGTTTCCTGAAGAATATTAACCCCACTGTCAATGTCCACGTCTCTGCTCCGTACGACATTACGGGGAGGACGCACTGCTTGAAGACTTTTGTCTTCAAACACTGTGGTATGGACGATGAGAGAATGTGCCGAAGTTTCCCGAATGCCGCCCATCCTAACTGAATGCGTCTGTCGGCTTCTTTGCTAAAGTTTGCAGCGCCTAGCTGAATAATCTGTCCAAGGTAGACGTATTCCTGCACAACTACGAGAGTGAATCGAAAAAGTAAGACCATTTTTTATTATTATTTATTATTTTATTATATGGTAAAAGAAGAAAAGCTATTTTTGTCGATTACTTAATTTTCTGCCTCCGTGGTCTAGCGATTGGATTTAGACTCGGAGGTACCGGGTCCGATACTTGGTCGGTATACAAAAATATTTATTAATGTAAATATACATTTAAATAATGTTTAATTTATTTGTGATAATTCTCGAGTTTGGTACGCTGGAGACATCGACGAGCTTGCCACTTGTCATGATTGGCCTATAGTAAAGTTGGCTAAATGTGAATCCCCTTATTTATAAGCGTGGTTTTTGACCACCTCGTAAGGGAAATGGTCGTGATGGTACTTTATTATACTTTTACATAATTTTCGAGTATTTGTCAACCATCACATCCTACAAAATTGTAATAATGGAGTTTACAAAATCAATGTTAAAACAAAAATATCTACACGGGTTTAAAATGTTAATTCTACAACGGAGCCGCGTCTAAAAGAGGAAGTTTTATCTAAATTATTTTTCGACGGGAGTCGGGAGCAATTCTCGTCTCACGATATTGGGCGAAAGGAAAACTAATTTCAGAGTTTGGTTGAATGGCGGGGAATGTGTGCATAGAACGGTTATGTCGACGAAACATTCTGGCCTACAGTGCGGGACCGAGCTAATTAAACCATATTTTTTCTCGTCTGAAGGTCGCCGTCAAAAAACAATAAAATTGAAAAGTTTTTTCTTTTTCTTACCGGAGCAGACTAAAATAATATAAGGTGAGTTGTGGTATGAACCCTGGCAAGTACCAATGAGAAAAACACTTTTTTTCGAAAATTTGACGTTTATTTTTGCAACAACACTGCTGATTCCCGTGCACGTTAAACCGTCGGTCTCGGTTCCACTCATACTACCTAGCAGAACATATTGCTCAGGGTGGTCTCCCGAGCACCATGGTTCGTGCGTAATTCCGTCATAGCTCGAGATCTGGAGATGCCTACTATTGAAGAATTTGTTGTCGGCCTGACTAGACGTATGTTCTATAGGGCCGACAACGGGCACTTCAAGCATCTTCAGAATAAGTTAGGTACAATGATTTGAAAAAAACTAAATTAATAATTAAACTATAAATAGAATTTTTAAAACATAAATTATCGTTAAAGAAAAAAAAAATATATATATATATATATACATATATATATATTGTAGCTGGCACTTTAATTAAGCTACTAGCTACTAGCAGCGTTAATGGTTTCCAATATATAGCGATTAGTTAATGGAATTTGGCTTCCGGTACTACTTTCGTTGTAACTTAACTTTTTATTCTATCTTACACACAAAAGTCAAATAATAAAGTTAAAAAATCCAGCATACTATTAGCTCAGTCCCTAACTGTAATATTTTCCACGACTTTATTGGAATTTGGTCTATATTTCTACACATTAAAGTCCAATATTATAGGGGAAACTGTAGATAAGTTCTAGAGCGACTTGTCACATAGTTGTAGAATATGATAACTGAGTATTTGAAAGCAATCATAACCGCAATTCCTTCTAAGACGTACTATCTAGAACCAAGATATTGAAAATACTCTTCGTCTTATATTATTTATTATTTAAAACTTTATTGCACATAAATTACAAAGGCGTGACATAATGTCGCTTGACATTCTCTGCCTGTCAGACCTTCGGGACAACGAGAACATTTATGTGAGGTAGGTGCAATATATCAATTAAAATTAAATATATTAAAAATATACGTCTATAGAATATTATTTATTGATTATAATAAATATTTATTAATAAAATTACATACGAATTCATACACACATACATATATAAACTACATAAATAAGTTATACTATTTATATACTACATAAACATAAATTAGGTACTACGTACTTAATGATAACCGATGATGTAGGATAATAATAAGCAACAATCAATGAAAATTTTATGAAAATTATGAACCCAAAAGGTGTCTGTAAACTAATCTTTTAAATATGTCCAGTCTATAGAAAATACCAGCATATCCGGAAGGAGCTAATCCAAAATTTCGGGATACTGAACAAGGTGAAACGCAAAAACATTAAATATATATATATCTCCTAATCGCTCACTTTCTCAACAAACAACTTAACTCTTCTTAGTACCTACATCTATTATACTATTTTTAATGTGTGTAAATAGTTCTATAGTTACCAATTTTTGTATGTCTATATATATATGTATATATATATATATGTTATTTAAGTAATATTATGTAACGATTATTATGTAGTTGTATATTTATAATAATAAACCCCGCAATCCTCTACCACACTCCCAAAGGTTAGCTGTTATAAAATGCCGAAAGGCATTAAGTTCGCCCTTGTACGAGTACATTACTTTTAAGTTTTTTGTGCAATAAAGAGTTTATAATTAAATAAATAAAATATAACAAGATAGGACAAGAGAATATATATATAAATAAAGCTATATATATATATAAAGCTAGGATAATCGTCTCAGAATTAATTAGTCTATGACAGTGCATTGTCGCTTATGGTCGTGTACGATGTGCACTTTCAAATTGTATTTGTTGTTTAAAGTTATATTACATAGATTAGTCGATCATCTCGGACATCACGGGCTTTCTTGTGCGAGAAGTGCCGTCTGCTTTCCTCGTCACGCGGCTCTCAACGATACATCCTAAGGGCTCTTGTCACTGCTGGTGTGCGGGTACACCAGCCTTAGAACCCTCTGGGATTGTGCGGAGAGATGGCAAGAGACCCAACGGGATTACTATTGGGCCGTAGAAACTTGGCAAGTCTCTGGTGTGGGATGCGACGTGTGTAGACACATTAGCTCCAACTAACATCCAGGCGCGGGAGGTGCAGCGTTTTCTGCTGAGACCCTCAAGTTGCGCAAATACGCCAACCTCGGTACCGGTTACGAATTTGAGCTGTTTGGGGTGGGACGTTGGGCCCATGGGGACCTTCAGCAAGCTGGCCAAGGAGTTGTCAAAGCGGCTGATGGAAAAGTCTGGAGACAGAAAGGCTTGGAATTATTTCTGCCAACAATTAGCATAGCTATACAGAGGGGAAATGTTGCCAGTCTCCTTGGGACTATCTCGGATGGGACGTCTTTAGAGGACATTTTTTATTTATGGTTTAGTTTATTTTTAATTTAATTTTTATCAATATTTAGTTTTTTTTTTATTCAAAAACTTTATTGCACTATGTACAAGAGGCAGGCTTAATGCCGCTAGGCATTCTCTAGAAACCAACCTTTACGACAATAAAACCATTTTTGTTGTGAGGTAGGTGCAACCATTAAATACATTAATAGGTAATTCAAATTAAATCCAAATATTATATCTATATACTCGAGGCAAATACATAATAATATGGTTTATATGGTAATGTCTGTAATTTAAAATTTTACTATTGTGTGGAAGATTAAGCAATGCCTTTTTTTTCTTTTTTTTTTGTTAAGTCAAATATTTTAGCAAATAAGTTGTTTTTACGTAAACAAAAAGCAAAGTTTGCATAATTAGGAACCCTTGGCTAGGCCACGTAATACCTGTCACGATGATTTATTGACGGTTCGTTATTTAACAGTCATGGACATTATTATACGAACAAGTCCAGTAATTATATTTTCTATGACAACGTATTACAATAATGCCAGTTTAACCAAAATACCTATTCTTTATTGTTAGCAATTACGTCAAAATTCAACAATGATATCATATCGACCTTGAAAATACTATTCAATTGGGCGTAGCCAACTTTAGCAAAGAATCCGATAGACCGTAAGTTTCCCCACATCTTTTTATCAGACATACAACAGTGTTTGAAAGTTTTCAACCAATGCTTTCTTCCAGTATTGTCCTACAGAGAAAAGGACGTGGACACTTGAAGTGGGTCTGGTCCACAAGTTTAAGGTGCTTGGTTTTTCCTTGATGGATAAAGTACGAAACGTCGACGTTGGTGAGAAAACCAAAAGAACCGATATAACCTTCAAAATTAGTAAGCTAAAGTGGCAATGAGCCGGACACTCCTATCGCAGAATCGATGTCATTTAGAGTAGACGGGTTCTAAAAACACTTACGGGAAGACGCAGAGTCGGACAGCATAAACAGATCTGACTAAAGGGCTTAATGAGGGTGGCGGAAGATCGTGTGTAATGGCGAGCTTCGGAGGCCTATCCAGCAGTGGACAGACATATACTGATGATGATGATGATTGTTAGCAATGTTTTCGAACGTCAAATTATGATATCAATAGCTCTAGAATGCTGAAGCTCCATTACATGTGGAAAGTAAAAACATTGTCCTAAAGTACTTGGGGCCATATTAATTCTCACATCTAGTCACTTATCCTTGTTTGAATTTTGTTATGAAATATGTATTGTTTAGACCTAGAATCTGTAATGTACATTTTCATGAAAATAAATAAATAAATAAAATTTTACTTACAAAAACTGTAAATATTCATACAATATGTAAATTTGTATGTAGTTCCGATACGTCGTCGCACCCTCGCGCACTTATTTTTGGCCCATCCTTTACCATCATGTCTATGTAACCAGCTCATTCGCTCAGTTTTCATCATTCACTCGCTTTTCATTCGTTCACCTGAAGTTTAAAAGCGAAGAGTGACGGATCCCATTTAGACACGCATTATTGAAGAGTAATTTATAAAATTTATTGGACTTTTTCGAGACTTTTCTTTTGTGGGATATTCTTTTCGGATTAATATTATTAGTTGATTCATGAAAAGGCAATGACATCATAAAGCGATTTCTTTTTTTTTTCGAAATCCATTTTAGTTACCTATTTAAAAGTTCTCTTATACTTTATTTGATGGATATTATTGCATAGAGAACAGCTTTAAATACTTAGTCACAAATAAAAAATTGATCATAAGCTGACATGTCCTTTTTACAGCCACGAATTAAATTCTTATTATTATTTTAAATAATATTATGACATTCATATTATTATGGTTTCAATTTTAATTTGACTCAACCACTGACAGCCACGAAATTAATTAAGTTTTAATATAATTAGACATTATATTATAATTATTTAGATTATAAGTTGACACGGCCTTTATACAGCCACGAAATCAATTAATCTTTATTATAATTAGACATTATATTATGGCCTAGTTAAGTCCGTGGATTTAGACTCGGAGGTACCGGGTTCGATTCTTGGTCGGGACACAAAAATATTTATTAATGTCAATATATACATTTAATTATTATTTAATTTATTTGTGATGGTTTGGTACGCTGGAGACATCGACGAGCTTGCCACTTGTCATGATTGGCCTATGGTAAAGTTGGTTAAATGTGAATCCGCTTATTTATAAGCGTGGTTTCTGACCACCCCGAAAGGGAAACGGTCGTGATGATACTTTACTTATATTCTGGCCTATAGTAAAGTTGGCTAAATGTGAATCCGCTTCTTTATAAGTGTGATTTCTTACCAACACGGAAGGGCAACGGTCGTGATAATACTTTTATATTCTGGAACGCCCATCTCCAGTAGTAGACGTCTAGGAAACTGTGATAATATTAATTAAAGTTGACAGATGACAATTGTCACAAACATATTTTATAAACTATAGGTACCTATTTAGTTATCAGTTAAACAAAAAATGGTATAAGCTAGAACTATCGCCAGTAGCAATTAATGTAAGAGATCTGGCGAGGGTAAGTTTCTTCTGTGAAAGTAAGCTGCAGTCTGTCGTGAAGCCAACAATATGGAGTGATCTTTCTTGCGAAGGAAAACTCGGTCGTGCACCTCTATCATAGACGGGTATATTTAAGGGACGTGCACGTTTTTTGCATTTTATTGAAAACTATTAATGCAGCGGTTTAAGTTTTGCGGTACACCGTCACACGTGCCCACACCGCGAGCGGTCGAGTTCTCTTTCGTTCACCAAGGGTATCATCGGCTGCAGTTTATTTGAACTTGTACAAGTCACACGAGAGAGAAAGGACAGAGCGTGTCGTCATCGTAAATAGACGTAAGTAACAAAACGATATAGAATTGAACGTTTTGTAGAGAAAAACGTTTTAATGTCGTTAGACATCTTAATATTAAGAAAAATGGAACTCCGACCTTTGAACGATGTGAAAGTTTCTATTCCACTGCATAGATAGATAGATAGATTGATAAATTCTTTATTGCACAGAAAATAAAACATTTTACAGTACATAGGCGAATAAGTACTGCATACTTAACTAAGAAGCAATAAAATGGTTTTGCATTCACAATTGCAAAGCACACTTGAACGTACTCTTATTTAAAATCGTGTAAATTACAATTTTGGCTTGCACCAAGATCTTCCGCTACCCTCATCCAGCCCCCACAAGAACCTTTTTCAGGTCATCCGTCCATCTGGCGGATGGTTGATCAACTCTGCGTCTATCCGTACGTGGTCTCCACGCCAGAACCCGCTAACCCAACGGCCATCAGTACTGCGACACACGTGAACGGTACACCATTACCACTTCAGTTTACTAATTTAGAAGGTAATGTCGGTAACTTTAGTATTCTGACAGATGTCCAAGTTTTGGACTTTATCCATATAGAAATGCCAAGCATAGTTCTCTCCATAGCTCGCTAGCTGACTTTAAATAGACCAGATTTACTATCAGAGCCCCTATCTCTGCTCCGTACAACAATACTGGAAGAATGCATCGGTTAAAGACTTTCGTTTTCAAACACTGTGTTTTAATTGTTTGAATTGCGATTCTCCATATTTCTTTATGCCGCTGAAATTTAGACTGTCAAAGCCGGAGATCTATGCCATTGAGATGTGGTGCTGGAGGGGTATGTTGCGTATCCCTTGGACAGCGCGAAGAAGCAATGTTTCAATACTCAAAATTTTTACTAGGCTGTGTTCCACCTGCCTAAAACGAGTCTGTTAAGACATCCAACAGGATCCTACACCAATTCATCCCATCCACATTCATTCCAAAATTCCTACCACCAAGCCTGGTAGAATCGTCTATGGATCGCGAGTAGTTTCGTGATCTACCACTAGAGGCGCCCAAGTTGGCGCCAGTACAAAATCTACGCTCGGCCCGTGCGGTTCGAAAATCACCGCGATTTTAGTGTGAAAGCTCCCAAGCCGGGTTGGACTCTAAATCGTGCCTAAAACAGTTCCGAGAAAGTGAAGTGCGAGAAGAAAGCGTGCCCGCAGTGAAAACCTGGCTTTTTTCCCGTGGTATGTCCTTTTTTCTTGTCCACTTGTTGGTTCTAGCAGATCCTTGCCATTTGCTTTAGTGACTCATTTTCTAGACAAAGTAGCAGAGTAGACCGCCTGACCGATGGCTGGACCCGTGTTACCCAGTACGGACCATTAATTGTTCCATTCGAACCGGGTAAAACCATTCAAATCATAAAAATACAGTCCATTCAAAAAATCCTACTATAACACGTGGTGCTCAGTTTTTGGTCAAATCTTCTTTGCTGCTAAGTTTCACGTCCTAAGTAATTTTGTGCTCGAATTCTATAGTTTTTAATCAATTTTACACTATTTTTCTAACTATTTTGTTACCTTTTAGGCCTTAAAGTTCAAAAATATTTTTCGTTAATTTTTATTTTTCGGCTATTGTTTTTTTTAATTAATAACTGAATAATTATGTCTAAACAAGTAGAAGCACATGTTAAAGTGCTTATATCACGTTGTGAACATTTGTTTCGTTCGGTACAAATATTGTACGATTTATCGAAAAACGCACACAAAGATAAATCGGCGGAATCGCAATTTCGTTCTAGGTATAAGGGTTTAGGTCGTATTCGTGACGAGTATTACCAAATAAATGATGAAATATATATCAAATCATTAGAATTAAAACCAGAAACGGAAATCAATACAAATAAGTTGTCTGCGTTTGATGATTTATATTATCGCATAGAAAACGTTATAGATTCCTTAGAACCAAGTACAAGTACCGCGTCAAATAAATCTATAAGCTTAGACAATAAGATTCCTCAGATTAGGTTACCAAAAATAGAAATACCAAAGTTTGACGGTCAAATTGAGAACTGGCCTACCTTTATAGACAGTTACATTCCGTTAATACACCAAAATTCATCTCTTACTGATGTAGAAAGGTTTCATTACCTAATCTCATGTCTGTCAGGTCCAGCACTAGGTATTGCTAAGTGTTTACCGCTCACTGAACAAAACTATCAAATAGTCTACTCATCTCTCATTGAGCGTTACCAAAATAAACGTATACTTGCCACTACTTACCTCGACAAAGTGTTTAACATGCAGCAGATAACAGCACCTACTCATGAAAACATCAACAAATTATACAATGTTCTTTATGAGTGCGTAAATGCTCTTAAAGCCCTAAATATAGACAACCTAAGTGAGTTTTTGTTGTTCTATCTATCTGCACGTACACTAGACTCAGATACAAGGAAACGTTTCGAGTTACAAAACATAAGTGATATTCCCACTTTCAGGGAATTGCAATTGTTTTTACAAAACTACGTTAAAGCACTCGAAGTTAGTAAAGACACTTGTTTAAAACCTTCATTCAATAAACGTAATTTAAATCAAAACAATTTAAATAAACAACCGTCTAAAAACTCTTTTGTTACTTCCACTAAAACTAATAAACAAATAAGCTATAATTGCCCTTGCTGCAATTTATCACATAGCATTTATCGGTGCTCTAAATTATTAAATTTGACTACTGCATCTCGGTTACAGCTTATAACTAAACATAATCTTTGTCATAACTGTTTACGTGTAGGACACGGTGCAAAGGTATGTCCGTCTAAAACGGGTTGTTTGGTATGCGGCGCGAGACATAATACATTGCTGCACGGCGATCAATCTCCCGCGGTTTCGTCAGCTCAAAGCAGTAATGTATCGTGTGCCATTCAAGATGTTCAAAACGTAGTAACGCCTGTTTCAGCTGCTAGTACGAGTACTTCAGTTGGTTTAGCGTGCGCGCGAAAACAAATTATGCAACTTCCTATTATTGAACGTACTATCAAAATATTAGGTACTGCCTTAGTACACGTGCGTGGTTATAACGGTACCCTACATACAGCACGCGTTCTTATTGATAGCTGCTCACAGGATTCGTTCGTTACTAGTAAATGTGCTCGTAGATTAGGGCTCTTTACCCGTCGTTGTCACTATTCCGTTGCCGCTATAGGGCAAAACGCAGTATGCGATGTCAAAGGAATTGCAAACTGTACAATTATGTCCCGAGAGAATGTAATGCCTAAATTTAATATTTCTTGTTTAATTATACCTAAAATTACCTCGTTTATGCCTTCTGCTAAACTCCCGTCATCTGTCCGTCAACATTTTAAACATTTAAAGTTAGCAGATGATGGTTTTGACATACCGTCGCATATCGATATGCTTCTCGGTGTCGAATTATTCGACCAGTTATATAACGGCGAGCGCTTCGCGCCCGGTCCTGGCTTACCGTGTGCGCTGTCTAGTGTCTTCGGCTGGGTTATTACTGGTCAATATCAATGTGACTTACCTTCAACCGATCAGAGGATCCTCTCCTTAGTGACGTCGACTCGAACTGTCGACGAAACGCTGAAGCGGTTCTGGGAAGTCGAGGAGCCCCCGCTCGCTCCGCCTACGCTCACAGCTGACGACTCAGCTTGTGAGCAAATGTACAACGAGTACATGTACCGTCAACAGGATGGTCGTTTTATTGTGCCGCTTTTACTCAAAGCTGGTGCAGGTTTAGGTGACTCGTACCGTCAAGGCCTAAACCGGTTTCTTAATTTGGAAAAACGCCTTGCTCGTGATCCAGAATTAAAAACACAATACATTAAATTCATGCGCGAATACGAAGAGCTGGGACACATGCAGCCCACAAGCGAGCCCTCCGCCCGCGCATCGTATATCATACCGCACCACTGTATCGTGCGCCCGAGCAGTGCTACGACCCCAGTGCGTGTAGTATTTGACGCTAGCTGTCAAACCTCTAATAAAAAATCATTAAACGATATTGTTTACACCGGCCCTAAGCTACAAACTGATATCGTTGATTTAATTATAAAATTTCGACTTCATAATGTCGTATTTACTGCCGACATTAGCAAAATGTACCGGCAGATGCTCATCAGGCAGGAAGAGAGATCCTACCAGCATGTGTTGTGGCGCGAGGAGCCCTCCGCCCCGCTCCAAGAGTACGAGCTCACCACGGTCACGTACGGGGTTAGCAGCTCGCCGTACCTAGCTATACGGACGCTGCACCAGCTCGCGGCTGAGCACTGTGAACAGTTTCCCCGGGCAGCACAAGTGTTGCGCGAGGAAACGTTCATGGATGACGTCACGACTGGATGCTCGTCACTAACGGAAGCGATCCAACTCAAAAATGATCTTGTCACTCTTTTAGGCCTAGGTTGTTTCGAGTTACGTAAGTGGAGTTCCAATAACTCACAATTACTCATCGACATACCTGCTGAGCATTGTCAATATTCTAAATCATTTGATGACACCGAAATTAATCTTAAAATTCTCGGCATCAAGTTCGATCCAATAAAAGATTGCTTTTCTTATTCAGTTTCTGAAATAAATACAGAGGATACGAAACGTTCTATTCTCTCATCTGTATCTAAAATCTTTGATCCACTAGGCTGGATCTCACCTATTGTTTTCTCCGCCAAGGTGCTATTACAAAACTTGTGGCGATTAAATTTAGGTTGGGATGACACCGTTCCATCTCATATTGCAAAGCAATGGCATGACATTTCTAATTATTTAACTAAATTAACAGAAATAAAATTACCTCGCCTAATTTTACCGCCAAATTCACCTTCTGTGTATTTGGTGGGCTTCTGTGATGGCTCATCCAAAGGATATGGCTGTTGTGTGTACCTGTGTACAGGTCACCGTGACCGCTTCACGGTAAATCTATTGGTAGGTAAGTCTAGGGTTGCGCCGCTTAAAACTTTAACGGTAAATCGGCTCGAGCTGTGCTCAGCGGTGTTACTCACCGGCTTGTTACGTCACGTGTTTGATCTGTTAAAAACTAAAATTAAAATTAATTTTGTGACGGCCTTCACCGACAGTACCACTGTTTTGTCTTGGTTAGGCACACCCCCGTGCAATCTCAAAACTTTCGTTGCTAACCGTGTAGTAAAAATCACCGACTTGATCGACAAGTCGTCGTGGCGTCACGTGTCGACTCACGACAATCCCGCAGACTGTTGCAGCCGTGGATTGACGTGCACCGAGCTAGCTGCCCACCCCCTGTGGTGGACCGGTCCGCCATGGTTGGCTAAACATCCTACATTTTGGCCAAATAATTCATTAAATACTTTGCCGCCGGAACAAATTCCAGAACTAAAATCAGACGTAATTTCTAGTAGCTTGCTTATTGTCGCTGCACCTTCATTTACGCAAGTAATTGAAAGATTTTCGTGTTTCTACAAGCTACAAAGGGTAGTCGCGTGGTGCCTGCGTTTTCGTAGAAATGCTGGGTCTACCATGAACGCTCGAATATTCACACCGCTGTCTGTAGTCGAAATAAATAATTCCGTGCGTGTTATTATTAAATTAACTCAGTTTAATCATTTTCAAACTGAAATAAATTCTATCACTTCCGGTCTGCCTTGCGTAAAGTCAATTCAAAAATTATCACCTTTTCTAGATACAGATGGTATCCTGCGAGTGGGGGGAAGGATCGCCAATTCTAGTTTATCCGACCTTACCGTACATCCGTATTTATTACCTAAATCTTGTTATTTATCTAAATTAATAATAGATTCTTTACATATCCGTTATTTACATTGTGGCCCTCGCCAGCTACAATCTATTATCCAAAGACAGTTTTGGATATTAGGTATTCGTCTTTTAATACGTTCACGTTTATCTAAATGCGTCACCTGTTTTAAATCCAAACCGGTTCCATGCCAACCGAAGATGGGCGACCTCCCGGAAGCCAGGCTTCTCCCGGGACGTCCCTTTCTTAACGTAGGGGTCGACTTCGGCGGTCCGTTCGTTGTAAAGGAAAGCAGGCGTCGCAACGCTCGTACGTATAAGGCATATCTGTGTCTCTTCATCTGCCTCTCGACTAAGGCCGTGCACCTCGAGGCGGTGACAGAACTGTCAACTGAAGCATTTCTCGCCGCGCTAGACCGTTTCGTTTCTCGTCGAGGACTGTGCTCTAAAATAGTTTCCGACTGTGGCACAAATTTCGTCGGTGCTAATCGCTGTCTCAATGAAATTTACGACTTCATTGCCCGTGAAAAGACAGACATCGCGGACAACTTGTCACATCGTCGTATCCAGTGGGATTTCAACCCTCCCGGTGCTCCACACTTCGGTGGTATTTTCGAGAGTGGTATTAAATCCACCAAATACCACTTGAAACGCGTCGTGGGTTGTCAAGTTCTCACGTTAGAAGAGCTATTTACCGTTTTCACGAAAATCGAGGCTATGCTAAATTCGAGACCTCTGTGCGTATTGTCTACAGAACCACGTGAGTCCGACGTGCTCACGCCTGGTCACTTCCTTGTAGGCGCGCCGCTCGTCGCTGTACCCGAGCTTGTACACGACGAGTCCTATCATCCGCGGTCTCGTTGGCAGATGCTACAGAAGCTTACTCAGTCTTTCTGGCGCGTCTGGCAGCGAGACTATATACACACGTTGCAGCAAAGAAACAAATGGTTTGTTTCCACACCTAATGTTAAATTACACGATGTAGTTATGATGGTGGATCCAAATCTACCACCCTTGCAGTGGACTTTAGCTGTTGTAACTGAACTACATACAGGTGCCGATGGTACGGTGCGTGTCGTTACTGTTCGCACGCCCAAAGGGCACTTCTTCCGACGACCAGTCGTTAAGATCTGTCCTTTACCTTTGAATTAGTTTTCTGTTTCTACTTTTTTCTTAGTTAACCTAGCATTTAATTTAAGTTAAGTAAATAGTTAAGATTTCGAGCACCAAATTATAGTTTAGTTTAATATTTGTTTTGAAATCTTAGATGATTTCAAGTGGGGGGAAATGTTAAGACATCCAACAGGATCCTACACCAATTCATCCCATCCACATTCATTCCAAAATTCCTACCACCAAGCCTGGTAGAATCGTCTATGGATCGCGAGTAGTTTCGTGATCTACCACTAGAGGCGCCCAAGTTGGCGCCAGTACAAAATCTACGCTCGGCCCGTGCGGTTCGAAAATCACCGCGATTTTAGTGTGAAAGCTCCCAAGCCGGGTTGGACTCTAAATCGTGCCTAAAACAGTTCCGAGAAAGTGAAGTGTGAGAAGAAAGCGTGCCCGCAGTGAAAACCTGGCTTTTTTCCCGTGGTATGTCCTTTTTTCTTGTCCACTTGTTGGTTCTAGCAGATCCTTGCCATTTGCTTTAGTGACTCATTTTCTAGACAAAGTAGCAGAGTAGACCGCCTGACCGATGGCTGGACCCGTGTTACCCAGTACGGACCAGAGTCCTTGTGTATTTCGACCATATAGCCCGTAAAAGATCTGGTAACCTGGTAAGGCTTGTTATCACAGGGAAAGTCGAAAGACCGCGTGGCCAAAGCGCCATATGCTAGTCTGACCAGTTTCGCACCACCCCAAATACCTAAGTGCACGATTCATGCAACCGTAAATAGACCCGGATGGATGGATGCAGCATCGTTCAGGACTAAGTGATCTGTGGAGGGGTCATGACGCTCAGTAGTGAGGAGTACGACACAAGGAGTAGGATGTCCGATAAGAAGATGTGGCGCAATTTCTAGAATGCTGAAGTGAAACACTTTGGAGAAAATTTAATAGTAGCTGGTAAAAACTTAATTTTTATTCATTGACAATTCGCAATATTATTTTACTTAATAATAATAAAGTAGTAAAAAAAGTATAAAGAATAGATCGTTTGGCATAATTAATTCACTCATGTCATAAAATAAAGCAAAGATATTTGTAATGTGGCGTAAAATAACGCATTGCATGACCAAGCGTATCAATGGACAATACCTAATATGTATGTCTAAGACTTCAAGCCTTCTTGGCCAAACTTTTCAGTAAAAACATAGTTTTAAACTGTATTACCTAAACTTTTTCTTTCCGAACACTTTTATTAGGAAGTCGTATTTTTCTAAGTTCGCAATTTAGTTGCAACACTCCTAAATGCATTCATAAATTTATAAATTAGAGTCAGCACTCGGCATCCTAATTCGGTATTTTTTTTAGAACAAATAGGTACAAAGAACAATTTGTAAATATATTAATTTTAGTAAAAAAATACATTAGGTACCTACTCTTCCGAATTATTTATTCACAAAATCGCGTGAACCCATCAGAGTTTAAACACTCCGTAATTCTATTACTTACGTTACATTTATTTATTTTTATTTAAAAACTTTATTGCACTATGTACAAAGGGCGGGCCTAATGCCGCTAGGCATTCTCTAGCAGCCAACCTTTGGGACAATACAGAGGTAGGTGCAAAAGGCTCAAATATGAAACTTAATTTAAAAGAAAAATAAAATTAACTTATTCTATGATGTCATAATACATATTAATATACATACAAATATGTACACAATAATACACATACGACACACTATACATATTTTCAAATAAATATACTACATACTATATATGATGACCGCCTCCGTGGTCTAGTGGTAACAAACGTGGCCGTGAACTCGGGAGGTCATGGGTTCGATTCCCACCGGGGGCAAGTTGTACATTGTATAATTTGTCTCGGTCTGGGTGTTTATATGTATATATTTACAAAAAAAAAAGTATAATATGTAGTTTATCAACCATCTAGTTTCCGTAACACAAGCCTAGTAGCTTACCACTGAAACTAGATGGCGCTGTGTGAGCTGTCTGGAAATATTTATTTATTTATTTATATGGTACATACGCTGTTGGGAGCTGTTTAAGTAATGTGAATATACCATTTTCTTAAAGAGTGATCTATTGGGTGCTTGGCAAATTTCTACTGGCAAATTGTTCCACAAATTGGCGTTATATTTCATTCCATTATATAATGGAATCCATGAACTATATATATATCACGCTATTAAAGTTCATACTTGCGCGGACGCTGTCAAGGTCGAGCGCTTATAGAGTTGAGAATTGAATAATATTTTGTAATTATGACGCAATCTCAGACGTAAATAACGAAAGCCACTAATAACGATTACTTAAGTAACAGAATAGAGCTGCTGAAGACACATTCCTGGCTAGGAGAATATTTTATTAGATTGTAAACTGACTCAGCCATTACAGCTACGAATTTATACTTAGTTGACACGGCCTCTTTATAGCCACGATCTTATTTAAGTAGTTTCTAAGTTAGTTAGTTTTACTTGCTTATAGCAGTAATTTTATGCCTAACATATATAATTAATGGATTATTACCTGTTACGATCGAACCATTATTACCAATTTGTTTAGTACCTGTATATACTGTTCATTAGTGCTTACTATCAAAAAAATCAGCGACCGTACGAAGCTAATCTTAATCGCAAAAGTCTATTAGTTTGTAATTGCATCTGATTGGTCGATTTGGTCGCCTCGCCGAATTAGTTTTGTATTTAATAGGCTTATTATATACATCGATGGTAAAAATTTACGTGTCGGGTGGTACAGAGTTAAATATAAGAAAAATACATTCATTTTCTTTTCAACCTACTGGGTTATGAAATGCGAATATTTAATTAAAATTAACATCGAAATTCTAAAGGCGAAATTGTAAATTTTCGGCGCTTTTATTACCAATTTTAATCCTAATATAAATTCATTTAAATTCTTAGCAATAATACTCATCTCTGTTTTCGGCGTCGATTCTGTGAATATTTAATTCGTCATTTCAATTGGACTTTTGGTGCTCACTCGACAAAATATTCGTCATCCGAAATTAACGAATCTCGAAGATTAACGAGTCTGGAGGGATAAATATCCTACATTTTGAGCTGTAGTCCAGAATTATAGCAGCACAAATGACAACATTACTGTGTAGTTAAGTTATTTGGAAAATGAAATATATAGTTTTTGTATTAATCAAGTCCTTTAGTACTAGAGCTGTCATGATAATATTTTAAACATTTTGCACGCTCAAACTATATAAAATACTAAAATCCATTAATTTATATAAAAATGTATATATTCGTATAACTGTGACTGCATTTTTTTTATTAAGGTAACAAACAGTCAACAATACAATACAATTTATATAACAAACAATATAGATATAGATATTAGACCGCCTCCGTGGTCTAGTGGTAACAAACGTTGCCGTGAACTCGGGAGGTCGTGGGTTCGATTCCCACCGGGGGCAAGTTGTACATTGTATAATTTGTCTCGGTCTGGGTGTTTATATGTATAATATGTAATGTTTACAATAAAAAAAAAGTATAATATGTAGTTTATCAACTGGGGTGGCCAAAATGGCCAAGCCCATGTGGCGTGCGGCAACTATTTGGGTTGATGCGAATTAAATTTAGCGGTAATTTTTAAATATATAAAAACTCGAAGGACCTGCGGGACACACTAATAATAAGGTGTAGGAAAAGAGAGAGTGGAGACAGTGCGGAGAAATTAGAGAAATGATCTGTCTCCAGGAAAAAGAAAGCATGCACTAACCTTCAGGCGTCTTCTCGGCTGATGTGGATCCATAGACACTAACACAAATTTCACGAGGAATTATAGTCCTGATGGTAAAAGTACACACTCAAAGTATTTTGCGGTTTTATAACGAAATTTAAATATAACAGCGGTGCGGTGACACGCGTCGGCGGAGACACCAAAACGCAGAGTGACGTGCAGTGTGCACTGCTAACGAGAAGCGGAAACGGAGGGAATATTAAAAGTGTGCCAACTAAAAAATGACAAATAACCCATTTAAATTAAATAGGCGCGAGCATCCCCCCGGCCTAGAAGGAACCCCTTCTAAGCAAAAATAAAAAATATAAACTAAAGATGCGGATAAAGAAAAAAATAATAAAATAACTTAATACTACTATCCTATAGCTAAATTGTAGGTATTGCTAAGAGACTTGATCACTGTGTCGGCAGAGGACACAGACGGACAACCGGACGTTCGTACGCACTAGTTTTAGTCTTAACTTGAGCTACACGCACGATACCATCCTTACCGGGAAAAAGACGCGTAACGATACCTAAAGGCCACTGTAGGGGCGGGACGTTGTCTGAAGAAATAATAACTACAGTGCCTATAGCGATAGGATTACTAGGCGTGTTCCACTTAGCTCTAACTTGTAAGTTATGTAAGTATTCGCACTTCCATCTCTTCCAGTACGACTGGACGAGGGAATCTAAAAGAGTAAACCTAGTAAGTAAGTTCGAGTTTTCAGCGCTGACGTCAGCAGCTGGAAAACAATCGAGCGGTGCGGTGGTAAGAAAATGAGAAGGTGTTAAAGCGGAAGGTTCTGATGGATCAGAACTTAATAAATAAAGTGGTCGCGAATTAAGGAGTGATTCTATTTGATTTAGAACCGTTAGCATCTCTTCGTAAGTCAAGATCTGTTTACCGATGACGCGAAACAAATGTGTTTTTACACTTTTAACATTTGATTCCCAAATGCCCCCAAAATGAGGTGCATTGGGAGGGTTAAATCTCCAAACTATCCTGTGACTAGCGAGAGCATCGGAAAACGTACGATAATACTCCGAAGACCTAACAAACGTGTAAAGTTCGTCTAAATAAGACTTAGCACCAACAAAATTGGTTCCGTTGTCGCTATAGACAAACTTACACGGACCACGTCGCGATACGAATCGCTTGAAAGCATCCAAAAATGTTGCGGTACTTAAGTCCGACGCAAGTTCTATGTGAACTGCGTGCGTAACGAGACAAACAAATAAACATATGTACGCCTTTTGTGTGCGTACACCTCGCTTGCGTGTGAGAGTTATGTGAAGCGGCCCAGCGTAGTCGACGCCAGTATGCATAAACGCTTTACACTCTTGCAGACGGCAAGCAGGCAAGTCGCCCATTGGCGGGAACGTTGCTCGCGGACTAAGCTTGAAACAAATATTACATTTATGAATGCGACTTCTAACGATACGTCGAGCTGATAAGATCCAATACCGTTGGCGGATAATTGACAAAAGAAGTTGCGGGCCGGCATGGTGGTTAGTACGATGATAATAATCTATTATCAAATCGACAACATGACCGGAAAAGTATTGGATACTTATGCGAATAACTAATGTTGGCGTTACGTAATCGCCCACCAACTCTTAGCATATCGTTTTTAATAAACGGAAATAATTTCCGGATAGCGGCGGAACATAATTTATTATTATTAAGATTGTTTATATCTAAATAAAAGGAAAAGTTTTGTAAATGTCGCAAGACGGTAGTCTCGGCGACATCTAAATCTAAAATAGTTATAACATTGTTGCGGGGAAGTTTTTTCATAAGCCTTAAACAATATACAATACAGCGTAAGTACTTGTGCCAATTGGAAAATCTACTGCTTAACGCGAGTAAAGGATGTTCGTCAGGCTGAGTGACGACATGAGAAACGGTTTTAGTTTCAGGTAGGTCTGATTTACTTAAGGTAAAAGGTTTAATCGGCCACTCATTAATCGGCAACGAAGCCCACGATGGGCCGTGCTGCCACAACTCGTGTTCGACAAACCGTGCGGGTGTCAGACCTCGCGAGAGACAATCAGCCGGGTTCTCGATTCCAGAAACGTGGTAAAAACATTCTGTCTCGAGATTAGACTGACACTCGGCAATCCTATTGGCGACAAAAGTACTGAATCTGTGTGGGTGAGAATGTACCCAACACAGTGCGACGGTCGAATCAGAAAATGCGAATACATTTCTGATTTCGTGATGATACGATAAACAATCTATAACAAGGCGGGTTAATTTAGACATTAAGACGATCGCACACAACTCTAAACGAGCGAGTGTTACCACCTTAACAGGAGCGACGCGGGATTTAGCACAAACTAACTTAACAATAGGCGGGTTGTTGCCATTGACAACATGAATATAAATAACACAGCCATACGCCTTTTCACTAGCGTCGGCAAATGCTATCAGAGACACTTCGGACATCTTTTCGATACCGAAATGGCGCGGGAATGAAAGATTAGAAATAAGCGGTAACTCTGTGACATAAGATTGCCATAGACGTATAATATGTGAAGGCGGCTCTTCGTCCCAGTCCACCTTGAGCAACCATAACTCCTTAATCAGGAGCTTAGCGAACAAAATAACTGGACCGACCAATCCTAACACATCGTACAAACTAGCGGTAGCGGACAAAATATTTCGTTTCGTACAAGAGCGTTGCGGGGGTGTAACAATAAATTTAAAATTGTCGGAAGTGGGAATCCAATTTAGACCCAAAATTTTAAACTCATTGTCACTATTAAAATAAATATTCTCAGACTGACGATGAGAAGAGGGAATGTGTTCGAGTAACTCGAGTGAGTTACTCGACCACTTCACTAAGTCGAAACCACCGGCCTTAAACAATCCTATCAGCTGATTGGAAATCCTAACAGCATCTGATAAATCAGACGCCGAGGACGCAAGATCGTCCATATAGACATCTCTCTCTAACACTGCGGCAGCTAATGGAAACTTGTCTCTTTCGTCCTTTGCTAATTGTCGCAAAGTACGAAGAGCAAGAAACGGTGACGAACGAAGGCCGAAGGCGACGCGATTGAACTCGTAAGTCTGGAGCGGGTCGGAAGCTGAAAATCTAAATAATACACGCTGGTACTTGCGGTGCGGTTCATGTACTCCTATACATAAGTACATCTGCCTAACGTCGGCAAAGAATGCGATACGAAAGACTCGTACATCAAGTAATATTTTAAATATATTCGCTTGCAAATTCTGTCCGGTTAAAAGTATATCATTTAACGACAAACCTGTATCAGTCTTGGCGCTGGCGTCCAGAACAATGCGCAGCTTGGTGGTTGACTTGTCGTTACGAATGACAGGGTGATGCGGTGTGTAAAAACCGGGTAAAAGTGCAAGTTCATGCGGGACTAATGATAAATATTTCTTATCGAGATATTCTTGGATGACGTCACTATAAAGCCTACGTAACTCGGGCGACTTCTCAAACTTGCGTTCAAGCGAAAGAAAACGCCTTTTCGCGAGCCGAAAAGAAGTACCGAGTTTGCTAGGAGATTGACAAAAAGGTAAATCAACCGAGTAACGACCATCGGACGAGCGGGTGGTTGTTGTAACAAATATATCTTCACAGTCCTGTTCTAAAGGGCTGAGAAAAGTTTTGGCGGGAATTTCCTCTAGTTTCCAAAATTCTTTCAGAAGTTTATTGAGCGGTTCCTGTACTACAGCAAGATTATTTTGTGTAGTACTTATACGTGTCGTAGATAAAACACTGGGCGCATCACCTAATACAATATAGCCTAACGTAGTTTCAAGCGCGGATGGTGAGTTTATAGAACCAGTAATTTTATTCGACAATAATATCTCACTAAAAATATTCACTCCCAATAAAATGTCAATCTCACCGGGCTTGTCAAAATGATGATCGGCCAGCGGTAGGTTTTTAATTTTATCGAGAAGCGAAACATCTACTTGTGAGTCGGGTAACAAACCAGTAACGCGAGGTACAATGAGCGGGCGAATAGAATAAACGTTACTGTTATAGGTGGACGAGAAATTGAGCGATGTAATGCCTAATAATTTCTGTGACGTACCACCGATACCCTGGACTTCGGAATAACGGTTTTGTAAACAAATAGGAAGAGAAAGTTTATTACAACACGATATAGAAATATAGTCACACTGTGAGCCGGGATCAATCAAGCAGCGAACGTAATGCTGCTGACCATAGCGGTCGCGCACAACTACTCTGGCTGTACCCAGCAGTGTAGTCGTTACAGTTGCGCTGACGTCACCACGAGACATATTGCACATAGCAACAGAATCACACTGGACGGCGGCGGTAGCGGGTTCGAGTGCGGGACTAGAAGAAGAACTGGACGCCATAACTGACTCGTTATGGGATTGCGGTGCGGTTGTAATAATATTACTACCGTGCGTTATATTAACACGATTAGTTTTATTATTAAAATGAAGTAAAGAATGGTGCGGTTAAGAACAATGAGAACAAAAGCGTTTAGATTTACAAAAAGAAAACTTATGTTTTGTACTTAAACAATTATTACAAAAATAATGTTTTTTCACAAAATCATATCGTTCACGCGGATTCATCTTAATGAATGACGGACACACATACATGTGCTCGTGTGTAGGCCCTTTACAAGCTACACACACATCGCTATTACTACTAGACGATGAGACAAAAGAATTAGTTTTAGGAGTAGGGATAGATCTATGCGGTTTTGTAGTAGGTTTATTGAGCGGGGAATATTCACAATTTATACGGCATAATATTTTTGACTGTTCCTTAATGAAGGAAATAAAACTATCATATGTTGGTATGTTTTCTTTACGAACAGACATATCAAACAATTTTGTAGTTTCTGGATCTACTTTCTTTGTCGCGAGATATAACAAAACAAAATCCAACAAGTCGTTAAGGTTCAATTGTTTGAGAGCGCGCACAGCTGACGCGAATCTCTCAATAAACAGATCAAGACCAGACGAACTAGAAGAGGCGAGCGGTTTGAAATCGAACAGCTGATTTAGATAAGACGTGGCAAGCGAGCGGGTATCCTCATACTTCTCAATAAGCGTTGACCACATAATAGAATAATTCTCGGCAGTTGGAGGAATACCGGCACATACAGACAAAGCCCTATTTGACAGCTTGCCTATTAAATAGTGCACCTTTTCACTGTCAGATAAAGAATTATTATTATGTATGACGTCTAAAAACTGTCTATAAAATAATGGCCATTTACGTATATCACCGTCGAAAGACATTAACTCGATCGGCGGTAACCGAGGCCGGGACCTAGATATACATAAGTCATTGTTATTCATTACGGTATCCAAGTCTCGCGGGGTAGACGGCGCGGGCGCATGAGAACTATTTAGCTTATTAATAACGCGTTTAATACGACAATAAAGGTCTTCAAATACCGTCCACGGTTGATAATCAACTATCTTGTTAGGTTTTAATGACAAAGAAACAGAAGAATACGAATCCATAAGACTTTGGAAGTCTGCTCTCAACTCATCCAAAGTCTCGGTTGTAGCAAGAAAATTCTCCTCATTCTCATCACTTGTATGAGCTAGTTTAGATAAATCGAAAATCGAATTTAATCTAGCAAATATTGCGTTGCGTTTGGTCTGCAAAATAACTAACTTATTTTCTAGTTTAGATTCTTCCGAAGACATTTTTAATTAATAAATAAATAAAAAATAAAAAAAACGTGATGAAAATAAGAAAGAAACTTGATTAAGATAAATATTAAATAAAATGTAAATATTGATTTTAAGTGCGAAATAATAAATAAAAAAGTAACCAAAATCTACTACTATAAAAAGTGACCGGAACAAAAAACATAAATCAATGACCTGAGACGAAATTAAATACCTACAATAAGGCGCGGCGCGCGGGTCGCGTAGTCGCGGCGAATTTAGTCCTACCTACTCGCGTTATTTCTTCGATAACTTGTTGAGATTATGGAATTAAATGAATGTAAGGATATTTACGTGTACTGTATGATCTAAAGATGATTATAAATTACTAAGAACCTATTTAGAGAAGCGGTGCGGGTTTAAAAAACGAAAATAAAATAAAAACGTGTCTCTTAGCAATTCCGACAAACACTATAGATTATACTAATAATTATGTATAAACTAATGATTTTAACATAACAAATACTGGTAATTTATCCGGTTCGAAGAACCAAACTGTGGGGTGGCCAAAATGGCCAAGCCCATGTGGCGTGCGGCAACTATTTGGGTTGATGCGAATTAAATTTAGCGGTAATTTTTAAATATATAAAAACTCGAAGGACCTGCGGGACACACTAATAATAAGGTGTAGGAAAAGAGAGAGTGGAGACAGTGCGGAGAAATTAGAGAAATGATCTGTCTCCAGGAAAAAGAAAGCATGCACTAACCTTCAGGCGTCTTCTCGGCTGATGTGGATCCATAGACACTAACACAAATTTCACGAGGAATTATAGTCCTGATGGTAAAAGTACACACTCAAAGTATTTTGCGGTTTTATAACGAAATTTAAATATAACAGCGGTGCGGTGACACGCGTCGGCGGAGACACCAAAACGCAGAGTGACGTGCAGTGTGCACTGCTAACGAGAAGCGGAAACGGAGGGAATATTAAAAGTGTGCCAACTAAAAAATGACAAATAACCCATTTAAATTAAATAGGCGCGAGCATCAACCATCTAGTTTCCGTAACACAAGCCTCGTAGCTTACCACGGAAACTAGATGGCGCTGTGTGACCTGTCTGGAAATATTTATTATTATTAATATTTATATAATTAGACCTGGAGTACCAAAACTGTGTTTTATTTATCAAAATTTATCGCAAGCATCTTTCTAGATATAATAAAAAATTTTTTTTTTTCGGATAATGTCATTGAGAGCCGCGTGACGAGGAATGCCAACACTTCAAACACTAGAAAGCTCCTGGCATCCGAGACGTTCCACTGGTTCCTCACACCAATATCGGTGTGGGTGAATTGTCCAGGCTTCGAGACGAAGGCACACCACCATGGTTAATTTATTTCGGTCTAGAAGTGTCTAACCGATGCTGAAGTAAAAGGCTGCAACCAGAGACTCTATTATAGACGCGAAACCATCTAGTATAGATGGTCATGAGGCAAACCCGCTCTTTTATGTTATTAGAAGATAAAATATTTTTCACCACCAGTGAAGAGTTTAAAAGCGTGGTTCCTGACCACTCGTTGTACCAGGGATACGGTCGTGATGATACTTTACTTTACTTCTGGACTACCACCAATGACTCTACCCTGATTAATCATAAAGATGAAAAATATAAGCGTCCAATTTTCTGTAAAATAGGTATTATGTTTAACGGATAAAATGTTTGCGTCATGCGTCTTCTAATCAGGTCAAGGTACGAGTAGAACAACTAGGGTGCGATCTGGATAAACAAAGTGTCCCTTTTCTCTTCTATTTATAGCTTTAATGTCAAAAGGCTATCTCAAACCTCATAATATAGAAAATAGAGAAACTTATTTGATCACCGCCTTCATGGTCGAGCGTATCACTGCGGGGTGAGGCGGAGTGCACAATCGTCTGAAAACGCATCGTCTAAGATCGATTACGTCTGTCGGAAATGTCAAAAACTTAGGCATTCCGCCTAACTTTTGACATTTCTAACAGACGTGATCGATCTAAGACGATTCGTTTTCAGACAATTGTGCACTCCGCCACACCCTGCAGTACTCGTATTCTTTGTCTCAACTTCTCCTCCACTTAATTTGACATAGTTACACAAAAAGGACCCAATCAACACTAAGTTAAGGCAAGATGGTACTTAAAAATATATTTTTTACCCAGTGTATAACTTTTTGGCCTGGTTTACCCGCAAACTATGAAAATATTGGCTGAAGTGTCCGAGGCTTCGTTTAGTCGTCGAAGTAGTTTCAAGTACTTATCCATACAGTTTGACAGTTCCCGTCAGGGTTGCCAACTTGTAAATGACTGCTAGCAGCAGTAATTTACAAGTATTAGCATTTTCTTCAGTTTGGCTATGATCGGCAAAACTCGGGCTAAAAGTGATAGAGAGATAAATTCTTTATTGCGCAAAAAATAAAAACATTCAAATGTACATAGGCGAGCTTAATGTCTACACATTTTCTAACAGCTAACCTTGAGTGGGAAGTTTATATAGGTGGTAGGCGGACTGATGTTGGTAACTTGCTCAGTCTGCTGGGGCGGGGAAGTACCTATCCACTGTTCGTGCCGATAAACCCTGTAAAGTGTATCCACACGTTACGGGATCAGGCTCGAATTGCCGTCAAGCCCTGTTAATGTTGCATACTAGTAGTGTTAGAGACTGATGTCAGTCTTGAGTGTCTGATTTTAGTTGCTAACTAAAAATGGACCTCGCGCGCCACTTAGGTTGGATAGGCAGGCAAGGTATTGTGCTTGTATAAAATAATAAAAAAAGAAATTTAACCTACTTATCATTTTTAGAGATACACTTTATCTCTCGTTATTGACGAAATATTTCGTTAATATTAATTAATTAAAAGAAACACATGTTGTTTGTGTAAATATTGTAATCCATCTAATATTCTAATTTCCTTAATTCTAAATTTGAAAGTTTTGACAATGTTGTTTTACTGTGGCCAAGGAGCCAAAGAGGTTGCCACAATACCCCCCTACGAAGAAGGAAAGGTTATACAAAATAATAAAATTGCAACTTAAACTAATATGTTAAAAGATAATTATTAATCTAGTATTATTAAAATTAAAAATGTAAAATGTTTAATTATAAAAGGAAACACTAAATTTAATTCAAAACTAATAATATCTTAATACTAAAACAAATATTGGTACTACTAGACGAGTGATCCGATGATATCCTGTGTGATTCTGTCCAATGCGCGGTGTGAAGCGGGCGAGTAGATAGCGCACGGCACGGCGCAGCGATGGATTGCACGAGGAAAATCAGGAACGCGCCAGGCATAGGCGATGTCGCGGTAATCACCGCTGTGACGTCATTGGGCCATTTCTTAAGCGCGAATGTTGGCGCGGAAATAATGGCGCGAAAAAGATCGTCGAACAGCCGATTCACGAATTATTTTCACTTGTCCTACACATATCGGGGTCACCAATTTAGAAATACACTTTATCTCTCGTTATTGACGAAATATTTCGTTAATATTAATTAATTAAAAGAAACACTCGTCATGATCGTAGAACAGTGACGGATCTGCTATATTTAAAATTTTCATGGCGGCCATTCAACTGTCATTTCGACTGTTTTTTTGTCACTTTTTAAGTCTCATAATAAGTGCAAACCTTCTAGATTTCATTTTGGAACCCTTTCTAATATTTGCACTATAAATTACAGACCACAAACAATATAAAACTATATATAAATATATATGCAAAATTATGGGTATTTTTTTAAAACCGACACTGTTCTACGATCATGACATGTTGTTTGTGTAAATATTGTAATCCATCTAATTTCCTTAATTCTAAATTTGAAAGTTTTGACAATGTTGTTTTACTGTGGCCAAGGAGCCAAAGAGGTTGCCACACATTTAATAAACATATCATCATTACAGCCCCTAGAACACAGCAGCGTCCTAGACCTCCACTGTTGGAGATGGGCCTTCCAGAACATATATCTGGAGAATTTAGCCTACACTCGCCACGCTGGCCAGACGGCTTGGCGAGGATATGATGTCAATTTTTATTGACAATTTATTAACGATTCCACAAGTTGGTATTAGTGGGACCGGGACCGACGGCTTAACGTGCTCTCCGAGGCACAGGAACGGTGGTGTTGTAAATCTATGACAAATGTACGTAAGAAAAGTGCATTTCTCATTGGTACATGTCGGGTGGGTTTGAACCGACCTTTGTAGGATTTAAGGAACGCGTTCTTTTAACCGACCCACCACCAAATATACAAATAATAATATATTCCATACATACATAAGTGACAGTAAATAGCAGTATGCACTATTTCGACAATATAACGTTTGCGCTTAACTAATGTTCTATGACTGCTACTGTGATTGCATTAAAAAAAAACAGCAATATTTTAACGAATCGTAAATATCAAAGGTGACAACCTTACTTTGCGTCGAAGTTACCGAAGTGAAGAAAACTTGAGTGAAACCTTTCACCAGAGTTAACTTCTTTAGAGTGCATAAAACATGGACGTATAAGTAACATTTTGAGGTATGGAGAGTTTTCAACTTACCTATACCCGTATTTTAAGACGTGTCCTCAACGGTTCCTCCACTCAACTATTAATTTCAGCTGTCAAACAAATTTGCTAACCCTTTGCGTGTTTTTAAGCGCAATGTATTGGCACTGCAGCGGATCCGGCTGAGACTGTTAACTGAGCTGTTTGACCAAATTGATTCTTGAAATTGTGTTCCTAAAGATTTTTTTTTAAGTGTCTTTAAAGGACATTGTACATAATACATCAGTCCTAAACACGTAATTTATTTACATAATATATGTTCATAACAGAATTCATAACCGAGTTGGGGATCATCAAATTCCAAGTGTTGCAGAAATTGATGCTATTCATGGAGTAATTCACGTCAATATCGCCCAAACACGAACGGTATACGGGAGTTCACAGCGCGGGAAAACCGCAAAAAATAAAGTGTAACTTATGCCCCATATACTCGTACAGAGTCAAATTTATCGTTTTCCATAATTATTCACAACGTAGCACATTATTAAACAAAATAACACCAATTTTGACTAACAATATCCACAGTAAACTAATTCATAAAACGAAAAACTTGGACTTGACATGTTCGTGCAAAATTACGCAAAAAACTCTTGTGTTCCTTAATTGTGGTTGCATCATGTTGTATTGTGTTATAGATTTTACTTAGATTTAGTCAATTATTATTGTTATTGTAATTTTATTGTGTTTTTATTATGGTAATTCAAAGGCCCCATTAATGGATACTGTAATAGCATGTTGCGGTTGCCTGTAATAGGTGCATCATCTAGTTACCGTCTTAGTTGTAAGTGGAAGTGAAGTAAATATAAATAAATAAACGGAGAGCCTCGAAATCGATATTCTTAGTCGTAAACTCTCCAAACCTCGAAAAGCATAAATATTACCATTTTAAATATATTCGGTAAGATAAGTTTTTTTATTGGCAATATTGAAAATTGCGTTTCCGTATTCTAAATAATCGTTGTGTCAGAATTACTTCACGCTCTAACACTTATAGTATTTATAAGTCTGTCTCTTTCATATTATGAATATTCATGTGTCACGAAAATTATTTATAATTTTGAAACTAAATCTGATTTCAATTGACAATTTGTTTTGTTGTGTTCTCTTCTCCCGATGGATGATGAATAAAGTGATAGGGAAGGCAAAGGTCTAGCCCATACAGACCAAGTGTGACGCAAAGAAAATAACATAAATAATACGCTTCAAAAAAGCTTGTAAATAGTGCAATAAAGTTTTTAAATAAAATACAATCCCGGACTGTCCATCCGCACCAGTGTCGATGCGTAGAACCAGTCGATCATCTCGGACACCACGGGCTTTCTTGTGCTAGAAGTGCATCGCATTTCTCGGCACGCGGCTCTCAACGACATCATCCCAAGGACTTTTGTCACTGCTGGTGTACCCGCTATCTGGGATTGTGCGATCTCTGGTGTGGGATGCGACGTGTGTAGAACCTCAAGTTGCGCAAATACGCCAACCTTGGTACCGATTACGAATTCACGCCGTTTGGGGTCGAGACGATGGGCCCATGGGCAAGGCGCTCAGCCAAGGAGTTGTCAAAGCGGCTGACGGAAAGGAAGGCTGGCAATTATTTCTGCCAACGTATTAGCCTCGCTATAAAAATGGGATATGTTGCCAGTCTCCTTGGGACAATCTCGGATGGGACGTCTCTAGAGGACATTTTTATTTATAGTTAAGTTTATTTTTAATTTTATTATTTAGGTAGCTTTTAATTTATATTTAATGTATAATAAATAAATAAAATATTTATTTATTTAAAAACTTTATTGCACAAAGCACAAAGGCGGACTTAATGCCCGTAGACATTCTGTGACAGCCAAACCTTAGGGACAAATTTGAACAAATATAGGTCCAATGAAAGTAACAGTATTATACAATTATAGGATAATTCAACAAATATTATATACCTACTTATATATTCTTATATATGTATTATAATATGAAAATACTAAATACTAATACATACACAAACTTGTACATAAACATACACAAATACAACTTACTAACGTGGTTTAGAGCTATTCATGTAGTGTGAATAGACCAGTTTTTTAAACGACAATCTGTTACTTACCTGCCTTATGTTTGTAAAATAATAATGTATTAAAATTTATTTATATACCTACATATTTTCTAAGACTTTTAAGATATTATTTAATAACGAGCGATTTGTCTATCTCCATATTATTATGTCTCTAGCATAGACATAATTTATTATAGCAGACATGGACGTTCCAAACTTTTGCCACAAGTTCGTTCTAGAGCAGCTTTGAGTAAACTTAAAACGTCATAGTCCCAAACTTGTCACCAGAAGTACAGCTAGTCAATAACAATAATAATTTAGCTTAGGTAAGTCTTGTTTCAAGCGGTGTTATTTTTATATAAATATCACCATGGCAAGCTTACAATATTAGTTCTCATTGAAAGTAAAAAATTGGCATTTGACATCATTGCAAATAAATAATAATAAATAAATATTTCCAGACAGGTCACACAGCGCCATCTAATTTCCGTGGTAAGCTACGAGGCTTGTGTTACGGAAACTAGATGATTGATAAACTACATATTATACTTTTTTTTTTTTTTTGTAAATATATACATATTATACATATAAACACCCAGACCGAGACAAATTATACAATGTACAACTTGCCTCCGGTGGGATTCGAACCCACGACCTCCCGAGTTCACGGCAACACTT
This sequence comes from Tinea semifulvella, assembly GCA_910589645.1. Taxonomy (NCBI): domain Eukaryota; kingdom Metazoa; phylum Arthropoda; class Insecta; order Lepidoptera; family Tineidae; genus Tinea; species Tinea semifulvella. Next base: position 6,643,241 of record OU342595.1, on the reverse strand, counting down.
GTTACCACTAGACCACGGCGGCGGTCAATAAATACACACATACACACATAAATATATACACACATAATAAATACACACATACACTTTCAACGAGAACAACAAACCTATTTATTATTTAATGTTGAATGTAGAGTTTTTGAGAAACCCTGTTTTTATTATTAAACACACTTATTCTATTATTAAACATATTCAATGTGAACTTTAATGTAATTTATTTATTTATTTTGATAGATTTATGACATTGACAAAAAGCTACCTAAAGAATAAAATTAAAAATAAACTAACCTATAAATAAAAAAAGTCCTCTAGAGACGTCCCATCCGAGATAGTCCCAAGGAGACTGGCAACATTTCCCCTATGTATAGCGAGCCTAATACGTTGGCAGAAATAATTGCCAGCCTTCCTGTCTCCAGACCTTTCTGTCAGCCGCTTTGACAACTCCTTGACCAAGCGCTATTTATTTATTTAAATATTTATTGCACAAAGATTATAATGCCGCTAATGGATGCACAGACCGCGGCCCGCGGGCCGCATGCGGCCCGTGGGTCGAATACTGGTGGCCCGCCGACAGCAAAAATAATACTCTCGTGCATTCGAAAAATATTGAATTCTATTCCAGAATAAAACAAAAAAATATATGTTCGAAAAGTAATGTGAAACTCGCGCGCGCGCAATTTGAATCTAGCGCCCAAAATTGCTAAGTCAAGTAACATCGCTCGCTATAGAAATCAAGAATTTTCTAGCGCGGTGAGAAAGCGAGATAGATATAGTCCCGTATTCCCGATTGCTCGCGTATCTACACGAAGCTTCCAGAGTCGTTTGCGCGGTATAAAAATCACGTTAACCGCAGCGGCCGAACAGTTCGCTTTTCATTTGAGTGAAGTGTCAACAACAGAAAGAAATAAGCGCGAAAATACAAAGCGAAGTAATAAGTGATTGAGAATAAGTGCAGTTTATTAGTGTTTTTGGGAGGCAATAGTTCTAGTGTAGATTTTAACTCGACTAGCCGGTGTCATATATTTTGATCCACATTCAACGTAGATTTCCTGTTGCAGTGTTAACCCGTCAAGTGCCGTGTATAATTGTGTTGTGAAAACGTAAGTAAAACTCTGTTATTAATAAGTGTTTCCCTACCTATTTAATCAATTTTAATCAAATTTAGCTTTAATGTTGGCTAAATATTAAAATAAACAAAGAAATTACTATTTTTATAAGAATTTCTCTAACTGTAATAATTACGTCATTATTTCAGATAAAATCTGTATAAAAATCTTAAAATTTCTGAGAAATAATATTTAATCAATTATTTTTGATAATTTAAAAAAGGATAGGTAATTTAAGTGGGTACTGTAATTGTTTTTAGGTGCTGTGTTAATCCTAGCCAGGATTAGAACGCAACATGGAGAAGCCAGGACCTAGTAAAAAACGTAAGGTTAAAGATGAAAATCGGCAGTTTCAAGAAATTTGGACTGAGAAATACTTTTTTGTATGGTCGCATAACAAAGTCGTTTGTTTAATTTGCAAGAATTCTGTTGCGATTGCAAAGGATTATAATGTAAAAAGGCACTATGAAACGCAGCATCCTTCTTTTACCAAGTTTACAGGCGAATTAAGAAAGCAAAAAATGTTGTCTTTAAAACGGGAGCTTATTGGTCAGCAAGCTATGTTTACAAAACACATTCAAGATTCAGAAACGGCTACAGAAGTTAGTTATGAAATTTCTCGAATGATAGCAAAGCGAAGTCGCCCCTTCAATGATGGCGATTTTGTAAAAGAATGCATGGAAATTGCCGCTAAGAAAATGTGTCCAGAAGCAGCAAAAAAGTTTGAGAAAATTCAACTGAATCGTATGACTATCCAAAGACGAATTATGTCCTTGTCAGGTAATATTGCGGAACAATTAATTGAAAAAACTAAGATCATGGAATTTTTTTCATTAGCACTCGACGAATCGACTGATATTAGTTCCACAGCTCAACTTCTCATATTCATACGAGGTGTTACTCAAGATTTTGAAGTTTTCGAAGAGTTATTAGGAATGTGTTCATTGAAAGGTCAAACCAAAGGAGTTGATATACTCAATGGACTTTTGGACGAGTGTTCAAAAACTGATTTGGACTTATCTAAGTTATCGGGAGTTGCGACTGACGGTGCTCCTTCCATGATTGGTATCAATTCCGGGCTAGTTACTTTGCTGAAAAAGCACCTGCAAGAAAAAAACATAAACACTGAAGATCTCATGCAGTTTCACTGCATTATACACCAGGAAGCCCTCTGTTCTAAAAAAATGAATTTCAAAATGTAATGAAAGTAGTAGTTTCGACTGTAAATTTCATAAAATCACGAGGACTCAATCACAGACAATTCAAACAATTCCTTGATGACATCGAAAGCGAATACGGAGATTTACTGTATTATACAGAAGTAAGGTGGCTAAGTCGTGGATTGACACTGGAACGATTTCTAAATTTAATAGAAGAAATTGGAATATTTCTGGCGGAAAAGCAAAGGGATGTCCCGGAACTTAAAAATCCTGATTGGTTGTGTGATTTAGCTTATTTAGTTGACATTACAAATCATTTGAATGTCTTGAACACACGGCTTCAAGGCAAAAATCAACTGATATCCTAGCTCTATGCTCATGTAACATCCTTTCAATGCAAGCTGACACTTTTCAGATCACAATTGAATTCTGGAAATTATAATCATTTTCCGAATTATAAGAAAATGGCTGAAAAATTCAACAAAACTGCGATTAATTTCAGTTATGTAGAAAAGCTAGATATTTTGATTCAATCTTTTGAAGACAGATTTTCGGAGTTTAAAAAAGTGAAACCTCTGTTGGACATATTCAGCAATCCTTTCACTATTTCAGTTGAAAATGCGCCAGAGTCAATGCAGTTAGAAATTATCGACATTCAAAATGACCAAGATTTACGCAACAAATTCAACGAAGGAGACTTGCTGAACTTTTACCGCTGCATTGATAAAAATATGTACGAAGAGTTGCGCATAAACGCTCTGAAATGTGCCAGCTTATTTGGTTCTACCTATATATGTGAACAAACTTTTTCAATACTAAATAATAATAAAACAAAAAATCGAAACCGCCTTGCAAATGAAAGTTTGGAAGCAGTTTTACGTGTTGCTACAAGTAAATTTGAGCCAAATATAAAAAAGATTGTAAGCACTATGCAGTGCCACGCTTCAAATTAATAATTTCTTTTTTAATTTTAATAAATTTTTATCAATTCTTTATTGTCTTTAACTACCTATACCTACTTCTGGCGGCCGGCCCGCTATCAGTTCATGATTTGGCCGAGTGGCCCCTAGTATTAATAAGTCTGTGCAACCCTGCGCTAGACATTCTATCCTAGCCAACCATTGGGACAACTTGAGCACTTTATTGAAAGGTAGGTGCAAAATTGTATTAAATTCTACAAATACTACATATACCCATACACATACATACACTAAATATTATATATCAATGATAACAATATACTAAATTCTAATATTATAGTGACTACATACACATAGTTGCATAGATAATATACTTACTTTTGTTGTGATAGAAAGTGTGAAAGATAATTTTTTAAATGTTATTCTTTAATGACCGTACTCATTCCGTGATAGTAAAAACAAAGCTTTTGTCTCTCTCGCTCGCACAATCCAATATATTTAAAGATTTTCAAGTCAGGATGTAGTTTTGAGAAAAGTAATTTATTTATTTATTAGGGTCGCCAACAGTGATAGCAACAAAACATACATTGATTTTACACAACTAAGACAGAAAACAGATGCTGCACCAATTACAGGCAACCACCACATGCTATTATAGTATCCATTAATTAGGCCTTTGAGTAGCCAAAATAAAAACACAATACAATTACAACTATAACTAACCTATCGTTCCGATACGCGCTTAAACTGTTTTGCCAAAGCTGTGTGACGTCACAAACGACATCATTTCTCGCGCTTAGACTGCTCACGATATCGAGGTAGATCGCTCTGAGCGCTGTCAGTTTTTTGTCATTATGTCGCGCGCCATTTCAAGTTTATTTAAATTAAGTTTTCTTTTAAATTATTTAACATTGTAATTCGTTTATACTGTTTGTATATTACTTCTAAAACAAATCTACAATTAATATTTAAGTAGGAAGTGAAAAAAAAATGTCTGTAACACGGCTAGTTATTTTAAAAGACCAAAATAAGTTAATAATATTAAACTTTACACATATAAAGATGAATAAACCGAGAGATGTTAGTATTCATACTCAAAGATATGGAATCCGCAATTTATCTTCCATACATAAAAAAAAACTAACATTTTATGAATGAAAATGTGATTTCGACCGTTCCGAATTGATATCACGCTCTGAGCATCCAAATCGCGATATTTGATTCGGAACGCCAGTGTCATATTCGTTCTAAGCGCTCTGAACGCGATTCGGAATGAGGGGTAAGTAAATCTAAGCAAAAAGCAACACAATACAACATGATGCAACCACAATCAAGCAACACAATTACAAGGATCAAATTTGATTAAACAGCAGGTCAGTTTACAGTCCCAGCCAGGATCCGCTGCAGTGACAATACATTGCGCTTAAAAACATGCAAAGAATTAGCAAATATATCTAGACTGTCATTCTTAATTTTTCGTGAATGTTACTAGGGAATAAAATTACGGACATAATTTTAGACAGAGAAAAATAGCTACATCATTTAATAATTATACTCTATTTTACTAAAACTAATCTATGAGAGAGAGAGAGAGAAGACAAATTTCTAAACAATCCATGGATTGCCAGTTTGGGTGCCGTAAAAGATGAGAAGAATGGTGTCTCGAGCTTGCGACCGACAATAGGTTCACAAAGAGGCCTACTTTTTATTGCTATTGGTAGAATACACATACATACATACATATCTTCACGCCAAATCCCTTGCGGGGTAGGCAGAGACAATTGAGCGCCACTTGTCACGATCACGACATACCTCTTTCGCTTCTTCAACATTCATCAACCTCTTCATACATGCCCTTTTGGTTGGTAACATTTATTTACACTAGCAACACGAACACTTCCCTCCCGCCCCACTCCACCCTCGCAGCTCGTGGTGACGACTAGCTCGGAGAAAAAGTATCCGCGAATTTAACAAGGGAATTAAACTAATAATTAAAACTGTGTGCACAGAGTGTTATAGACATTTAATAGTGAAAAACTGTGAGAAATTGTGCCAGGCCGCCTCCATATACAGTCCACTGCTCCTCGCCGCAACCGCCTAAAGGTTAGTTTCCTCATACCGCACATTTTGGCCCTTCTCCCCGATACAATCCCTCAGTTTACACTATTCGCCTACATATTCTCACCCTCGAAAACAAAAAACCTCGCAATACTCGTGATTTTATTAAAAACTTCGTAAAAAAAACCGTTTTACGCCGCCATTTTGTGTCAAGTTTTATACCTACTCGACTGATCTTGTTTTACGTTTTCTCCGAAGCAAACTCTAAATAAATTTCTCCAAATACAAAAAACCTCTAAATATTAATCTTATCTCTAAATACTAAAATAATCACCTCTAAACGTTAGCTCTTAATACTAAAAAATACTCGAAATAAAAACCCCTCCAAATAACCTCAAAAACTACACCTCCAAATAATTTATCGCTAAATATTTTATATAATTAAAATAAATTAATAAATATGTCTCGGGACAATAGCCCGCCGGAATCTGCTCTCAGCAAAGTGCTGCAGGCCAGAAAAGAAAGCTTATTTAAAATAATGCAAAAATGTTACGATTATTCCGAACGAATCAATTCCTCTAAATATCTCTCATTGTTTATGTCTTCTTTGGAAAGTATCGACAAAACTAAAGAAGAATTTACTCAAGTTGTGGGTAAAAGAGGCCCTGGCAGACCAAGACACACGTATCACGATCAAATAAATAAAACACTAGCTGAAGGAGAATTAAAAAGCCTTCGTAACAAAAGGGCATGTATGAAGAGGTTGATGAATGTCGATGAAGCGAAAGAGGTATGTCGTGATCGTGTCAAGTGGCGCTCAATTGTCTCTGCCTACCCCGTAAGGGATCTGGCGTGAAGATATGTATGTATGTAATTTACTCAAGTAATTCAGGATTTAAATTTGGAATGCATAAAAACTAATCCTAATTTTGTTCCAAATTTCTCGCCAATTGAATCGTTCAATGACCTCTATTGTCACGTAAAGTCAGTTGAAAAAAAATGTAGAATTAAAGATGATGTTAGTGCCGATACTAAGCTCCACACCTCCCCACGCGTGACGCCTAGGATCGAGCTACCACCGCTGAAGATTCCTAACTTTAACGGTGATTCCTCGCACTGGAGTGTATTTTATGAGAATTTTAAGTCTTTAATTCATGAAAATGTAAATCTCACAAATTCACAAAAAATACATTATCTCACAGGTAGCTTGTCTAATCGAGCGCTCACAATCCTCGCCGGTATTACGCCCTCTGCTGATACCTATGACCTGATATGGGAGACCCTCGTTGACAGATATGAAGATAAACGCCAATTGGCGTCAACGTACCTCGATGAAGTATTAAACTACAAAAGTATTGCCCACGCATCCAGCTCCTCGCTTGAGATGTTCAGTGAAAAGGTGTTCGCTTCCGTAGCGGCCCTTAAACATCTTAAGCTGCCAGACACGGCAGACTTTATATTCACGCATTTAGCCCTTAGTAAACTCGATATTGAAACGGTGAAACTATTCGAACAATCCGTGTCAGAAAAGTTTCCTAGCTTCGAAAGCCTTCGCCAATTTATAAATAGCCATATAAAGTTGCTAGCACGAACCAATAAAAAATATTATAATAAACAAACAAACATACAAAGTTCAACAAAAAATAAGAATCATTTGTCGCTGCTAGTAAACAATACATTTAAAGCTAAAACTCGGACGGAGTGTGCGGGCACGGGGGGAGGCGGGGTGGCCTGCCCCGCGTGTCAGACCTCTCCGCGACATCCACTTTTTCGATGTGGGACATTTATGCGACTAAATAATGTCGATCGCAATAAATTAGTTAAAACTATTAATTATTGTTCTAACTGCCTCGGATTTCATAATACCTCAAAATGTACCTCGTCAAATTTTTGTTTAGCCTGTGGATTGAAACACCATACCGCGATACATCTAGACAACATTAAACAGAAAGCTGCTTCAAGCGCTTCAAATTCTCGGCTCGATACACGCGCGATCGCTTCATGCAGCGCTGAAACCGCTGCCCGGTCAGCCGCCGGCGCCAGCGATGAAGACGGATCACGTGATCAATCCGCGCCAATAGAACCCTCTCAAACGAACTTAGGCCTTACTGCGTATGATAACAAGAACGATAATACAATAGCAATATTGCCCACCGCTCTTATCTCTGTTTTATCAAACTCGGGTGTTAAAGAAAAAATTCGCGTACTGCTTGATAGTGGTTCGATGAGTAATTTCATAACAGAAAGTTGTTGTAAACGTATTGGCTTAAAAACTCGTCGCGTACCAACCTCGGTTACCGGGATAGGGGGTTATTCTCGTCCCGTCTTAGGTCAAACTAACTTTGAATTCAGTTCATTGTTAGATGACAGAGACGTATATACGGTCCAGGCTCTCGTGATGGATCGTATTACAAGTAAACTACCACACGCTCAGCTATCCACTAAAGAAGTGGCGCGTTTCCGAAACCTGCCACTGGCTGATAAAGATTTCGATACTCCCGCTGAGATCGATTGTTTATTAGGTGTTAAGTACTTGCCTCAAATCCTGCGTACTGACAGAATTATGTTACCGGGATCCGGAATAGGGGCTATGGAAACGACATTGGGTTACATAATAATGGGTAGTGCCGGTATACAGAATACCTCTGAAATAAATAATATTTCATTATGCTCGGCTCTAGACACAACCTCGCTCGATCTGTTAGTACGTAAGTTCTGGGAACTGGAGAGCGTTCCGAACGCGTCTCAACTCACCGCGGAAGAGAAGGAGTGTGAAGACATTTTCACACGCACACACACTCGTGACGAGACAGGCCGATTTAAGGTCATGTTGCCATTTAAGGCTGATCCTCGGAGAGAATTGGGTGATTCTCAAATAATAGCTCGCCGTCGACTATTAAACCTCGAAAGAAAATTGTATAAAAATCCTGCGATTAGAGATAGTTACAACTCGACTATGCGCGAATATATAGATAAAAAATACCTCGTACTCGTTAAAGACGCTGAAGTGAACCCGAAGGAGCGATATTACATGCCGCATAGCGCTGTTTGTCGCGACGACAAAACCACCTCGAAAGTGCGCATTGTCATAGACGCGAGTTGTAAGTCCTCGAGTGGTAAATCTTTAAATGATGTCTTGTTTAGTGGTCCAAACCTACAAACTAACATTATTAACCTCCTAATTGAACTTAGAATATTTCCAATTGCATTATCAGCTGATATCGAAAAAATGTTTTTCGGTATTAGCATGCACGAACCTCACCGCAAATATCAATCAATATTATTTAGATTCGATCAAAGTGAACCGATTCAGACGTACGAATTTACTCGCGTGTCATTCGGTACGACATCCTCGCCCTACCTCGCCATGCGCTCGGTACACCAGCTCGCCATAGAGGAAGCAGAGAAATATCCTCTTGCAGTCAAATTTGTACCTAATAATATGTACATGGACGATTACATCGGCTCTGTAGAAAACCTCGAAAAGGCCAAACAACTATTTTCGCAGCTCGTAGGGTTATTCCACAGTGGCGGTCTTAACCTCACTAAGTGGCTAACCAACAATCTTGAGTTAAATGAATTTATTCCAGAACAGTTGCGAGCCTCGAAAGTAATCGATTTCGATAGCGATTCCCGTGCTAAAATAGTCGGTTTAAGGTGGAAGCCGTTCGAAGACTACTTTTTTTTCGACTCAAATATTAACAATGTTACCGCGCCCTGTACGAAAAGGAATATACTCTCAACCGCGGCTCGATGTTATGACCCCGTCGGATTAATAAGTCCTATTGTCACCTACCTCAAACTTTTAACTCAAGATTGTTGGAAGGTGGGGTTAGACTAGGACCAACCCGCACCGGAGTCTATCGTTAAGCGATGGACGGAGTTTTTAACCGAATTTAAAAACTTAGATATTTTTCAAATACCTCGACACGTAGGAATAGAAGAGGGCTCCTATGTCACTCTGTTAGGGTTCGCCGACAGCAGCGAAAAGTGCTACGGCGCCGCGGTGTACGTGAGGGTCAGCCGTGACTCGCACTCTGCCGGCCACGTCACTCTGTTGTGCTCTAAGAGCAAGTTAGCCCCTCTCTTAAATAAATCGTTACCTCGTTTAGAGCTATGTGCTTGTTTGCTACTAGCTAAATTAATAAAGTCAGTTCGCGATATTTTGACCTCTCGCTGTGTAGTAAACGAGACGTACGCGTTTTCCGATTCCACGGTCGCTCTGTCGTGGATTCACTCACACTCGTATCGTTGGCAAACGTTCGTCGCCAATCGAGTTTCCGCTATACAAGAACTTTTACCTCCGACGCACTGGCGTCACGTGATTAGTGAGGACAATCCTAGTGACATAATCTCTAGGCCTGTCACTCCCGCGAAACTCGTAAACAACTCGTTTTGGTTTAGTGGACCGCCGTGGTCTGCGTTGGCCGTTACCGAATGGCCCTCTAAGGAGTTTAATCCCAAGCCCCCCTCTGAATTGCCCGAAGAGAGATCCGCGTCAGCTCTGTCATGCGGTACGGTTGAGTTCACTCATCCCTACTACACCTTGGCCTCTAAAGTTAGTTCTTGGAATAAGCTCACTAGAGCGGTCGTGTATATTTTGCGATTCGGAGGTAAACTTAAAACTCGCGGAGTAATAACGGTGTCCGATTTGTACGAATCCGAGATGGCAATTATTAAAATCGTACAACAAACTCATTTTTTCTCGGAATATAAATCTTTACATCTCGGTAAAGATTGCTCCCCTCGGTTTCGCAAACTATACCCGTTCCTCGATAATGACGTCATACGTGTAGGTAGTCGCCTTAACAACTCTAAACTCGGCAGTGAGACCAAACACCCTGTAATTCTTCCGCCAAAAGATCGCATCGTTGAATTGCTCATCGACCACTATCACGTGTCAAACTTACACACAGGACCAGGCTTATTGCTTGCATTGTTGCGACAAAAGTTTTGGATTTTATCTGCCCGCGATGTTGTGCGTCAAAGGACGCAGAAATGTAATGTTTGTTTTAGGCAAAAGCCGCGTCATACTGAACCCCTCATGGGTCAGCAACCAGGGTTCCGCGTAAATGAACAATTCAAACCCTTCTGGAACACCGGCGTAGACTACGCTGGTCCAGTTTATGTAACTCCACGTAAAGGTCGTGGCGTCACGAGCCACAAGGCTTATATTTGTCTTTTTATATGTCTCGCAACGAAGGCGATTCATATAGAACTCGCAAATGATTTGTCGACAGAATCGTTCATACGTGCTCTGAAACGTTTCTTATCTCGAAGAGGTCCAGTGGCGGTCGTCCACTCCGATGGTGGTACGAACTTTATTGGCGCCAGAAGAAAGCTAGATGAATTATACACGTTTCTGTTGTCAAATCATTACTCAGATGAATACAATCGCGTTCTCATAGATAATAAAATAAATTTCAAAAACCTACCTCCTTATAGTCCGCATATGGCGGGCGTCTGGGAAAGCCAAGTTAAATGCGTTAAAACGCATCTCATACGTGTAGTGGGTTCCCAGATACTGACATATGAGGAGTTGAACACAGTTCTCATTCAAATTGAGGCTCTGCTCAATACTCGTCCGCTTAGCGTGTTGAGTTCGGATCCATCTGAACCAACCGCCTTAACGCCTGCTCATTTTTTAAATACTGTTCCTCTAACGCATTTTCCCTCTAAAGTATATTCATCTGAGCCGCAAAGTAACCTCCAAAGACACGAGCTCGTAGACAAACTCGTCCAGTCTTACTGGAATAGATGGCGAGTCGAATACCTTAACACCCTTCAGGTCCGTGAAAAGTGGAACACTAGTATTCGTCCCATCGTAAAAGGGTCCATTGTACTCATTCGAGAAGACAATGTCCCGCCTCTGCGCTGGCCCCTTGGTCTCGTTGAGGAAGTCCACCCCGGTCGCGACGGTATCGTGCGAGTGGTCACCGTTAAAACGGCCACTGGTGCTTATAAAAGACCAGTGGTACGGATATGCCCACTCCCAACTCAATAAATTTCTCTAAACAATTAATCCTCTAAATAGAAATAAATCCTCTTAATAAAAAATAAAAAAATAAAAAATATAAAAAAAAAATCTCTAAATAATTAATCCTCTAAATAGAAATAAATCCTCCTAATAAAAATAAATTCTCTAAATAAAATACTCCTCAAAAATAAATTCGAATTTACCAAAATTTCGAATCCTCTAAACGAAACTCGATTCTTCTAAAAGAAGTTCGAAACCCTCTAAGTTCTAAATTTACTTCATAACTACAAAAAAAAAAAATTGTTCGCAACTTTAAAAATTAAGTTCGCAACTTCAAAAATTTAGTTCGTAATTACAAAATTAAGTTCGGGACTTCAAAAATAAGTTCGCAACCTCAAAGTTAAATTCCAAAGATTTTCATTCTCGATCAGTTAAGTAGGTGTCGTTCCGCGTTATTCATTGAAAATCTTACGATTGTTCAAGGGGGGAGAATATGGTTGGTAACATTTATTTACACTAGCAACACGAACACTTCCCTCCCGCCCCACTCCACCCTCGCAGCTCGTGGTGACGACTAGCTCGGAGAAAAAGTATCCGCGAATTTAACAAGGGAATTAAACTAATAATTAAAACTGTGTGCACAGAGTGTTATAGACATTTAATAGTGAAAAACTGTGAGAAATTGTGCCAGGCCGCCTCCATATACAGTCCACTGCTCCTCGCCGCAACCGCCTAAAGGTTAGTTTCCTCATACCGCACACCTTTTGTTTCGATGGCTTTTTAATGCACCTTCAGCTATTGTTTTATTTATTTGATCGTGATATGTAAGTCTTGGTCTGCCAGGGACTCTTTTACCCACAACTTTCGCATTATATATCCGGAACAATCGGAGCACGCCTTTCCTTATTTTTGTCCCTATGCTTTCCTTCATACCTACCTTTTTGCGTATTTCATCATTACGTATGCCGTCCGTTAAAGTTACGCCACATATCCGACGCAACGACCTGGTAGACTACAATTCTCAATAATCTCTAAAAATGTTGTATTGTGCGATGCAAACCGTTAAACCCTGTTCAGTTATTTTTCGATAATATTCCGTTTAAGTTCGCTTTCGCGAATGTACGCAGTAGTTTGCTAAAGGCCTAAATGTCAGCTGTCTTATTAGTTAAGATCCGAAAATAGAATATTTCTTTCTTTCAGATACAAACTCTGTAACTTTTTTATTATTTATTGATATAATAAAAAGACAGAGACACATATATAAATTATCAAAATAAAAAAATATATTTGTTTAAATATGTACACCATATTAGTAGAGTTGTAAAAATACAAATTAACTAGTGATGGGGCGTTGTCGAATTTTTAGAAAACGAAACGTATCGTAAACTAAATACGGAAACGGTTATCGTTGCAACTGGTATAGTTTCATGAGGTCATTGTTACATCAGAATCACTACTTAAATATCATCAATGTTATTAACGCAAGTCACTATACTTAATTCTTCATAATCCTATAACTACATAGCAATTATTTCTCATTAATTAAAATTGGACTTAAAAAAAAATACTTCGTCGCCACTCTACAAGCTAGTTTTTTTTTGTATGTAAAAAAACCTTGCAAGGATTCCTATATATATTTGGTTAAATTTAGCATGAAACCCCCAATGTTACATAAGAACGTCTACCTAAAAATGATTGATGACATTTATCCAAATACAACTAAAATACTGCGGGATGAGGCGGAGTCCACAATCGTATTAAAACGTATCATTTATTCTGTGCGAATTAATATTCATTAAATATAAATTAAAAGCTAATAAAAGTATATAAACTAAATTAAAAATAAAACTATATATATAAAAATTCACCTATGATTTGATCATGTGGCAGTGTGCCAAGAACACTCGCAGTATTCCAGCGATGCTGATTTGCTGCGCGAAAAGACTGCCAGCCCTCTTGTCACATACAGCGTTAACCAGCCGCTCAGACAGTTCTTTAAAGAATTTATTAGCGTTTGGGCCCCACGGTCCCATTGTCTCAAGACCAAAAGGCATAAAATTACCTAAATAATAAAATTTATTTAAAATATATAATCATATATTTATTATACAAAAGGTACAATGATTTAAAAAAATAATAAAATATTAATTAAACTAAAAACTTACATCTTAAAACATAAATTACTATTCATAAAAATAAACCTAATTAATAAATAAAAATATAACTAAAAACTAAAATGAAGAAAAAACAAAATAAAAATTATTATAAATAATAAATTTGCTCCAAATCGCTGCCAATGGGCAAGGTGCCAAGGATACTGGCAGCATTGCCACGTTGAATGGCAATACTGATCCTTTGGCCCAAATATTGCCCAGCCCTTTTGTCTCCCGAGGTGTTGACGAGCTGTTTTGACAACGCCTTGAAAATATAATAATATATAATAAAAATAATAAAATTAAAAGTAAACTAAACTATAAATAAAAAATGTCCTCTTGACGAGAGGCGGAATGTTGGGCATTGGACTGACAACTTTTATATCTTCTCTTTTGTTGAAAATATCAAACCAACCAATACAATATTTGTTATTTCTAAAATTAATTAAAGTCTGCACAAACTGCCAAGGTAAATACTGCGAAACCTGCACTGGAGTAATTAAAAAATAAATCTTGAAAATCGCTACTCATACGATTGACTTACACAGGGCCCAGAGACCGTCGACTACAGTTTTAGTTCACACAATCCAACTAATTCAAAGATTTTTCAAGGCTGAGAGAGGAGAGAGCTTTGACAAATGTCAATTATCCTGGAAAGTTTTCAAATCTTGCCTGATTGACGCAATCGTTGGGAACAATAAAAACAATAGGTAATTTAATTTTTAATATAAGTATGAGTAATCCGATGTATGTGTATCTAATTAATTAAGTAGGTATTCCATAACATTGTAATATTTTTTAAATAATTATATTCCTTTCTTCCTTTTACTTATATATAATATGTTAGTTTTATGTTCTTTTATATATAGCTTTTAGTATTTTTTATATATTTTTGTGTATTATATCTTAGTAATAAATATAAATGGAATTAGGTTAAGCATATCAATTTTATTTTCTTCATACTATGTTCTAAGTTGTATGTATGTATGTATATATATTATTATTATTATTTAGTATATTATATATTTATATGTAGTTATAAAATTTTACTCATCATTTCTTGTGTACTGGTGTATTTGTCATAAATTTACAACGCCACCGGGGCCTCGGAGAGCACGTTAAGCCGAGGGTCCCGGTTCCACTATTACCAACTTGTGGAATCATTAATAAATTGTCATCAGATCCTCGCCAACCTGTCTGGCCAGCGTGGCGAGTGTAGGCCAAACTCTCCAGATATATATTCTGGAAGGCCCATCTCCAACAGTGAAGGTCTAGGACGCTGTGTTCTAGGGGCTGTAATGAAACATGCCAAATCAGCTGTGCAGCGGGGGAATTTATTTATTTATTTATTCAAAGAGAAAGAACAGAGACAGGCAGTATAAGAACAATAAAGAAACGATGCAATAGGAGTCATTAGAATTATACCCTGCAGGTGTTCTTACCACACTGTCATATGACTTGATCATGGGTGTATATTTTTATATATAGTTTAGTCTTTTTTTTTTTTAAAGAAAAAATATCGTTTTATTTTTAATTTAACTTATATACCTATATATTTAAAATCATTGTACCTTTTTATTAATGATAAATACGAGTATATAACAATCGATTAAACAAAGTTTTAGTTTAAACTCGAATGCTGTTGAATTGTTTACGTGCAGGGTATATATCTTGGAGTACATTTGTCTGGTCTAAAGGATCTGTGGGGTTATTTGACTGAGAACAATGCAGCGTCAACCTGGAGGGACCATACTTACAATATTCTCAAAACCTAAACTTAAATAACTTTAACTGTGGTTCTTTGTATTAAAACCAATGATTTTTTATAATAAAATAATATTTTAATTGAAATTAAGTTGACAGCAATACATCACCATACCGTGTGACGTTGTATGCTCCTACTTACTCAAACATGATATGCGACGCCCACGCAAGCGGTACGCGAGGTCCAAGACGCAACTGACGACCCACTAACGACCGATTAGTCTCTCACACTATTTCAAAAAGATGGTATACTCACATTATTTAAACAGTGCCTTAAAGTGTAAGTAGGTATTATATGTAGTACATATAATATATATATATATATATATATATATATATATATATATTATGTAGTATATGTAGTATTATATACATATTAGTATGTATTTGTCCATATAGATATAATATTTAATATTGAATTTAAATTACCTATTAATTTATTTACTGGTTGCATAACTGCCTCCGTGGTCTAGCGGTTAAAAGTCCGTGGATTTAGACTCGGAGGTACCGGGTTCGATTCCTGGTCGGGACACAAACATATTTATTAATGTAAACAAATACGTTTAAATAATATTTAATTTATTTGTGATAATTCTCCAGTTTGGTACGCTGGAGACATCGACGAGCTTGCCACTTGTCATGATTGGCCCATAGTAAAGTTGGCTATTGTGAATCCGCTTATTTATAAGCGTGGTTTCTGACCACCCCGAAAGGGAAACGGTCGTGATGATACTTTACTTTATATACATATTAGTATGTATTTGTCCATATCCTCGCCAACCCGTCTGGCCAGCGTGGCGAGTCTAGGCCAAAAAAACAGTGGAGCTCTAGGTACATATCTTCTAGGGGCTGTAATGTGATGTGTCCATATAGATATAATATTTGGATTTAATTTAAATTACCTATTAATTTATTTACTGGTTGCACCCACCTCACAAGACAAATGGTTTCATTGTCCCAAAGGTTGGTTGCTAGAGAATGCCTGCATTAAGCCCGCCTCTTGTACATAGTGCAATTTTTTTTAGAATAAATAAATATCCGGCCTAACACGATCCTTTTTTCACACTTCACTTGAAGGACTCCAGGTTATAGGAATAGGGAATCACAGTGGCTGGGAAAGCATTCCACATCTTTAGCGTACGACAGATATTAGAGTCTCCAAATTTATGAGTTCTCATATGGATAGTGGCTACAGTATGTGGAAGCATATTTTGTATCATACAATTTACACCTTCACACACCTACATTGACAGTACACATTCACATATACATACACTTACATAATGATGCGTAGATGGATTTTGTTTAAATTGTTAATAATCCGTTCATGCTATATGTTTAGTGAAAATAATGTTATTCCGTAATTGGTTAGGTGTTCGGTAATCATTTTAATGTAAATATTTATTTGTAAAAGACAGCTGTGGAATAAGTAAATTAATAAATAAATAAATTTGGGGTTTGGTTGAATAAAAAGAAGAGGTTATAGACCTTCTCAGAACACATGCCGTGGTATAGCTAGTGTACTAGCCTATTCGTAAGAGGCGAAATTGTCGAGTTCTCTGCTTACTGAATAGTATCCTGAATGAACCCGGCACGCCTCAGTATCTTAAAGACAGCTTCACATTTCTTGGCTCTATTCACGATCGAAACCTTCGATCTAGTTTCAACTCCACACTCTCCATTCCTTCTCATCACACCTCTTTTGTCTCCCATTCGTTTGCTGTTGTTGCTGCAAATCTCTGGAACGACATACCATTAAATATAAGACAAGCTTCAAATCGAGCTATCTTTAAAAATTTAGTATATAGGTACTTCTTATCAACCTAATTGTTTCAACTTCTCTATTTTTTTATATAGTTTTTTCCTTTTTCATTTGCAGCAACCACATCATTATTTCTATATTACTTCCCTCATCGTTTAAGTGGTTTATTTGTATATTTATTATGTGTATATAGTATTTATGTACGTGTTATGTAATAGTAAGTAAATATTGGTATGTATATATTGATATATATGGACTTACTTAATATTGCACCTACCATCTATACTGTCTAAATGTCCTAAAGGTTTGGCTGTCAGAGAATGGTCCGCCTTTGTACATAGTGCAATAAAGTTTTTAAATAAAAAAATAAAAAAATACTCACTTTTAAAAATATTTGTTTTTAATGAACAAATTTCGTTTTATATCGAATCTGCGCCGGATCCTGCCACACTGACGCATGCTGCGCTACTTGTTGAAACTGAAAGCTTTTCGAGTGTGTTCGCTGTGGCAGCGACAACGTGATCTCATGAATCAATAGTTCTCTTGCACATTCATACAAAGGAGAAGTACTCGTACATAAATAAAGGAAAGCAACTAATAGTGTGTGCTGTTTTAGATGTTATGAGTGGACTGTATTTTAAAGAAGATGCCTGCACCGGCTGACTCAGACCCACGCTCAGCTGTCCCACGCAAAATGCTGCGTGTAAACCGACAAGTAATATTTTATTTATTTATTCTATTTATTTAAAAAACTTTATTGCACTATGTACAAAGGGCGGGCTTAATGCCGCTAGGCATTCTCTAGCAGCCAACCTTTGGGACAATACAGAGAATTTTGATTAAGAGGTTGGTGCAAAGGGCTCAAATATGAAACTTAATTTAAAGGAAAAATAAAATAAACTTATTCTATGATATCATAATACATATTAATATACATACAAATATGTACACAATAATACATATACTACACATTATACATATTTACACATTAATATACTACATACTATATATCTTACATACGCTGTTGAGAGCTATTTAAGTAATGTGAATATACCATTTTCTTAAAGAGTGATCTATTGGGTGCTTGGCGAATTTCTACTGGCAAATTGTTCCACAAATTGGCGGCCACTACTGCGAAGGAGTTTGACTGAAAGCTGGAGTGATGAGATGGGATAGATAAAACAGAATTGTGGGCCGAGCGAAGTGACCTGTTATGAAGTGATGAGGCAATAGGCAAACTTGTCCTTGAGGTACTTCGGTGTTGCAGGCTCATTGAGAATAGAGAAGAGCAAACAGAGGATTCTGAGGTTCCTGCGACAACGAATTGGTAGCCACTTTAACTTAGCGCGATACTCAGAGATGTGATCATAAACGTACATGAAAATATAAAATAGGATAAATATAGGGAAAGCTCACCCCAGTCCATAAATTCGGATCACACACACTTTGTCACAGTTTGTCGTACGAGAATGTTTTTTCACCACAAAATTGCGCGCACACGCGGCGAGACTTCGATCGCTTCTGCTGGTGCGCACCCCGTGCGTACGTGACCATTTTTTGTTGGCCACCCAATGGTACCCGCAAAATAATTTAGGGAGCGGAAAGGAATGTAATACAATACAACTAAACAAATATGTGTTTATATATCAGTGTTGAATGCCGTGAAAGTATTTGAACTATCAAAACTGAACACTATAGTTACTAATTTTTGTATATATATATGCATGTACCAATGAAAAATACACTTTTTTTACGTACATTTGTCATAGATTTACAACACCACCGTTCCCGTGCCTCGGAGAGCACGTTAAGCCGTCGGTCCCAGTTCCATTAATGCCAACTTGTGGAATCGTTAATAAATTGTCATAAAAAATTGACATCATATCCTCGCCAAGCCGTCTGGCCAGCGTGGCGAGTGTAGGCCAAATTCTCCAGTTGTGGAAGGCCCATTTCTAGCAGTGGAGGTCTAGAATGCTGTGTTCTAGGGGCTGTAATAAATGAATGAATGGATATAGTAAAAATAACATAAGTCATATACTTAGTAACGAAAAAACTTTTTTTTTATGGATGATGTCATTTTACGTCCTGTGAAAGTACGTTAAAATATAATCTCAAAGTTATTATAATAAAAAAAGCACTAAGGTTTAATTATCGCGTTAAACATTTTAATTAAAAAAACAATTGTTTCGTAGGTAACAAATGTCAAAGTCATTTTAACAAAGACTGAATGATCTCGTAAAGCTAAAACGTATTTCTTAATCTACTTTTTAAGAACGCTTATCCATAGAGATGTGCGAGGAAAATAGGCGGTGCTTGAGGAAGATATTAACCATTTTTTTCCCAATACTTTTGTTCTCTTTATGAGGTAGTGCATCACTTCTCAACCTCTATATTCCTGTCTGTGGTATTTCGGCTTTTGATATTTCTATATACATAACCGAAATATATATATATTTTTAATACTAGCACGAAATGTGACCCTCCGCAATTCGAGCCTAATCCCGAAACGTGTGGATATACTTTACTGGGTTTATCGGCACGAAAGACGGATACTTTCCCCGCCCTGGCAGACTGGGCGACAAATTACTGCCACCAGTCCTCCCACCACCTATATGTTGTTCTCGTTAAAAGAATGTGCCATTAGCAATGACGTCAAATGCCAATTTTTACTTTCAATGAGAACTAATATTGTAAACCTTACATTATTTACAAGATTGGTTGAGCGGGGGGATGGCTGGCACATGCATTACGTCCGTGATCGGGTACTGCTGTGGGGGCCTGGGATCTCTGCCGAACACGTTCAATTTATTGTTCTTAAATTAACAGAGGTTTTTGCGTTTTGTCGACTTTCAGGTTGAACATGGGCATGTAGTCTTAATTTTGACTTGCCTGGTGAAACTCATCAGTTACTGCTGTATAGTAATCTCATAGGTACTGATAACTAAATTTTTAAGGTTTTTAATTGATCGTTGTGGTGCAGTTCTGTATATGTTTTATTTTATAAATCTGATATAGCTGAGTTTTCCTTGCAGATTCCTTTCTCAGTCAGATTAAACATTAAGAGGTCCTGGAATCTGCTAGTCTTCCGATAAACAGCTTACTTATTGGACCACTTTGATGCTTAGTCTTCCACTAGGAGGAGAAGAATCATTCAAAGTAATTAAATTAATGACGTTTCATAAATGCCTGTAATAGATTTACGTGAATAAATATATTTTTACTTTGACGACTTACTATAGTGAGTGTGGCGGCTGATGGTCAGGTAAGAAAGACTTCTTCTCAGCTCACCAGTATATTGGCAAAGCTCTAACTGCCTAGACATAGGCTAAGAAATTTTTGTTATAAAATTGTAATGAGTGGCCCGACCTCGCTTTTCAAGACCGTAGGCTGCACTGTCCACCGTCGTATCGCTGCCCCGGACCCCGCGCTCCGCGGTTAGTTATCGTTTTGGCCGCAACAGTGAGCGTTGGAAGGTTCGGACAGTTTTAGGTAGCAAAAGCATTATCCGGCGCTCCCACACACCTAAGTCAATTTGTATTGCTTTAATTTTACATCTCGTCATCGTAAAGTATCTTCTAAAACATTTGCCACACATAGTGACTCAGCACTATTTCCTGCAACGCGACTGTAAGCTATTCTGATTGTGAGAAATTACAAAAGAAACGCGTTATTGTGATTGCGACTATTTCCAAAGATGAGTAAAGAAATACCAAAAAGTGAGAAAGTTTGTTTATTTGTACGAGAAACTTTGTACAAAAATGAAAGTAATATTCGTCTGTAGATCATGTAAATAAAAACGTCCGGCCAAACTATGCATGTGTGACGTAGCCATATCGCCGAACGCCGACGACATCACGTTGCCAAAGCGTCGCGTTATAACGCGTTCTATGTGGTAAGTCTTTAAGCTAAAACGTAATTCTTAATTGAGTTTAATTTGTCTTGAAAACAACTTCAGTAAATGAGATACTTAACAAAAATGTTGAGAGTAATTTTTGTATAATAAATTTAATATTATTAAATGTCTTGAACATTTTATATTTTATTGAGACAAAGCTTTCGCAGTGGTGATGGAACGGTTTTCATTAAATATCCATTTTCTCAGTGTTTTGATTTAGTCGCATTATCCTTTAAACTAGACCACCGACCGATAGATAATATTAATTAGTTTAACCGGCAATGTTTGAATTGCGGTCATTGTAATAATTGATACCTCATCAACTGATATTATTATTGGCTGCAAAATCAAAACCCAATACTCGTGTCTACACTAGCGATCATGAATCTAATACAATTACAGTGATCAGTTAAATATATATATATAAGTACATAACTCAATGTAAAACCGGGAATCGGTAGTAGGCTAAACCAAAACCCTGCGCCAATCATAGTGAAAAGTGCTTTGGTAAATCGCGTGAACTTAGGATCTCGCCATCCAGCTCAATTCTAGATCGTAACAAGTACCGGCCCGTGCCCAGGATACCTGCATCTACACCCAGGTGACGAGCACATGCAGAAGAAGACCCGAGGTAAGGAAATTTAGATTGGCCATCAGCCCCTTATGGTAAACAAAGTGTTCCTTGTAGCGTAATAAACCGACAGCCGTCTGGCCAGCGTGGCGAGTATAGGCCAAGTTCTCCAGTTCTGGAAGGCCCATTTCCAGCAGTGGAGGTCTAGGACGCTGTGTTCTAGGGGCTGTAATAAAAAAAATGTACATAACAGGAGTATTTCTTAGTCTTGAAAAAAAAAAAACGATATAATATTTTATTTTAGTTTATTTTTATTTATTCAGGAAACATAATTACAACAATTCTAAAAGTTACACAATCCAGCAAAGTTTCCAATTAAATATTAATCATAGATTTTGCAACAATAATAATAATAATAGGGATAAGCTTAACAACAATACATATTTAGTTATATAACAAATATAACTAAATAATATATAATAAAATAGTGGAAAATTATAAAAATATTAATAAATAAAAAGTTCTCCAAGTAGGTATTCCAATTATGATTCATTTAGATAATTTAATGTTAATTTCTTTTTTTAACCTAGCAACACTAACACTAAACAAATCAATAACACCGAAATTTATACCTATCATATACCCGATCACTGTATTTGTACCACCGGCGCGTATCATGATTCATTGCTAGTGTAGACACGGACCCAAAACGCTGTCGATTTGATATGTCACAGAGATATCCTCGTATGTGGATCCAGGTCAATACAGTAATTCAAAAATTCAAAATAATTTATTGTCAGAATTGTTAACATGTAAAATTTCAGAAACATTATCTTACTTGGTAAAATATATAAATTGAAGCTTAAAATATTTTTTGCCAAATATTTCGCCTCTCTATTATATAGGTTTATATTTATATTTATTTGTTCTCTCTATATTTAGGTTTTGTCTAACTTGTTTTGTAAATTTATTAATATCGAACCAACAATGGACATAACATACTGATGATGTTTTCCATGATGCGCGAGGTGATGATGATATTTTTCTAAAAAATAAATACAAAACTATATAGTGCATTGCCTTCACCATTGCTAAAAGATATAAAATTACTTTTTTCAAAATTTATGACAAAGACCTTCAGTCACTGTCACTGATGACGCCGCTCCAAAGAGAGGCAAAATATTTGGCAAAAAATATTTTAAGCTTCAATTTATATATTTTACCAAGTAAGAAACACATCTAACACATTTTATTTGTTGCAGAAACATTATCAATGTTGAAACAATCTGCCCACATTAGGCATACAATATTTAATATTTTAACTAAACAAAATTATATTATATTATTATTATTCTTTTAATACAAATTAGTTTTAAATTTAATACCTATGTCAAATTAACGTATTATTCAAATATTTTATTTTTACTATACCTACTACTTATTTACTAATACTAATATAAGTCGTCAACTACAAGGTGCAATACCATACTGTTCTGATTGTATGAACGATAGGGACAGCGACTTCTAGAGCGAAGACAACAAAAAAAAAGAAGATGTTTAATGTAATTGAAAATCGACGGTTATTCGATAAATTTTTAAAGTTTGACGCTGAACTTATGTCACTCATTTATTTATTTAATTAGGATCACCAACAGAGTACACATTGAATCCAATTTTATTAATAGAAGCAAACAGTAAAAAAACAACATAAGGGAATGGTACTCCAGTAATAGGTGACCACAACATGTCAAACTACAATTAATTATGATACGTTACATGTTTAAGAAATTTAATTAATAATAGTAACAATATTTAAAAATAATAATAACGAGAACAGAACTGTTTAAAAAGCAAAATAAACTAAACTAAAAAAATAGGTAAAGATCTAAATAGAAAGGTATAAATTATATTCCTAATTGATATCACAGACATGCAATGCAACGTTGATCAGCTTGCCCACTACGGCCTGTCTTGTCTCAAAAGTGCCGGTCGTCGTTTCCGCCACGGTTCTGTTAACAATGTGATCCATCGGGCTTTGGTTACTGCCGGAATCCCATCGGTTCTCGAACCGTCTGGGATCACTCGCAGTGACGGTAAAAGACCCGATGGATTGACCTTGGTGCCTTGGTCGATGGGACGCTACTTGCGCCGACACCCTTGCTAGGTCTCATCTCCAGGGCACCTCTGCCAGGGCCGGGGCTGCAGCGGACTTGGCTGAAAAGGCCAAAAGTCGCAAATACGAGTCGATTAGCAACGACTACGTGTTTGTGCCTTTTGGTCTTGAGACAATAGGTCCGTGGGGGCCAAGTGCAAAGAAGTTCTTTAAAGAGTTGTCTAAGCGCCTGGTTAATGCTGTATGTGACAAGAGGGCTGGCAGTTTTCTCGCGCAGCAAATCAGCATTGCTGTGCAGCGGGGGAACGCTGCAAGTGTTCTTGGCACACTGCCACAGGAACAAATCATGGGTGAGTATTTTTATTTATAATTGGTTTAATTTTTTCCATTTTTTTTTTCTAATTTAGTTTTAATTTTTTTTTCGTAACTATTTCATAACCTTTGTATTTTACTTTGAATAAAATGTCATACTGTATTCAATACAATAAACAAAAGCAACAACAAATGAAAATATTACAACTACAGCCCTCTATAGCGCCATCTGCGAACGCGGTAGATAGTCAGTTAATAGTTTTGATTGATACTCGTAAGGGTCACCAATCTTTTATTACGATATGAAACATTGGCAGTCTTCGGCTTCTCCAGCCCCACCATGCACCCCTTCACCGAAGTTCTTTGGCGTGGAGTCGTATCCTCCTCAGCAGATCATACGATTTGTAGGGTAGAAGTAGGGTCCCCAGCGTGACCTTCTATGAAGATTTAGAAGTAATTAATACGATTAGCGATGTTCTTTCTCTTATGGCATATCAAGCCGATTTTACAGCTCGACTTTTTTATTACCAAGAATTTATTATGAATGAATCGAGCAACGATTAACCGACTAATTTCAATAACAATCAAAATCAATGTTTCTCAGTGCACGTACGACACCTCGACAGGTGGACGGATTAGATCAAGTGAAGAGATCCCGTAAATACCAACATAGGGAATCGTCAAATTGTCAAAAAAAAACTAAGGCCCTTGTCAACCCGTCCAAATAGTTTACAAAGTGGCGAGAGAAGGCGAAATTCTCCAAAAACATATTCTGGAAGACCAATCTTCAGCTATAGATGTACAAACCAATAAGGAGCATGCCTTCGTAACAGAATTGCTTCGATATTATGACGAATGATTCAGATAATTAATTACAGGAATAGGTCATAGACCTTTATAGATGACTCGGCCATCAATAGCATTTTTATGGTCGACAACTTACAGGACCAGCCCGTGTAGTATGAATTCAACCTTTCAACGCGGCATCATTATAGAGGTAATTAGACCCACCGGCACCGCCTTGCATCTGGCGGTTACAATTATTTATAAGAACTTATATGGATGTGCGTATATGCTCACTACATCAACTATGTAGCATCTTGGTGCGTTTGGGTTGCGACAGACTAGGGTAGGGGTTCAATAAACCTTTTAGAACTTGTATTTGTAATTAGCCTATTATTGCACAGCCCGGAAAATGTTTATTGACCTGATGGGTTTAGGGAAACGACTAGCCTGGTAGTCATCGGCTTCTCTAGCCTCGCTTTGCACCCCTCACCGAATTTCTTTGGCGTGGAGGCGTTTCCTCCTCAGCAGATCGTACGATTTGTAGGGTAGAAGTTTGTCCAGCGGGACCTTCTATGAAGATTTAGAAGTAATTAATACGACTAGCGATGGCATATCAAGTTGATTTTACAGCTCGACCGCATTTACGTTCCTTTTTAAAACCCTGCGCAGACGCATGTCATAGACAATTATTTTTAACAGACATCATAATATTATATATCCTCGTATATTTAGAATTGTATTTCATTAATTAATTATTATTTATCTAATATAAGTATGTATTTTATTGTAGGAATTTATTTATTTTAATATAAACACTTTAGATAATAGTTAATTTATTTTCCATTAGCAACACGATTCCTAAGTCGTAACGCTACAATCACCAGATCCTCTTCAGTGCGCAAGTGCCAGGCGTTAGACTAGCGTGAGCGGGATGGGTAATGTAGAAACGAAGATGCGAGTAAGGGACAGGACAAGAGTAATAGGGGTAACAAATTAGGAATGTCTGTTAACGATCGTGATGATACTTTACTTTACGTTATTTTTAATTTGAATTATATACCGTTTGCTCAGAATCCCTTGGACAGCACGCCGTACCAACATTTTTGTGCTCGAAGAGCTTTGCTCGAATTCTGCAATACTTTGGCCCCATTGCAAGAAGAGGAGACGTTAATCTAGATAAACTTCTAATTACGGACAAGGCAGACAGTAAAAGAACAAGACTAAGAAGCCCTGACTGACCACCTGAATCCTATACATCCACTACGCCGAGGACCGAAACCGTTGGAGACGGCTGGTGGACGCGACGGAGTTACGACGCCCATCAGTAGGGTACCGACTAAGGAGGAGGAGAATATGTCCCTTGAACGGGACCTTTAACCTAACTCTAGTTGAACATTATCTTATTATTGTACCGTTCCGTAATACATATATATGTCTATTACAAACGGGAATTAATTACAAATGGATCAAAAATAACACAGAAATACGATGCGTTAATTTCGGGTTCAATTCGTTATGACTGACATAAATACCTACAGCTACCTATACATACTCCTATTTGATCCCTGTGTTTTTTAACAAACGCCCCATTGCTCTGTACGTAGTAACAAGTCAGTCAGTCAGTAGGGTCGTCCAGGCCCGGATGCCTAATGGATGTTACTAGGATAACAGCGCCCGTGTGACTCACAAACCCAGGGGGCTAGGTTCGACTGCTTCAGCTCTCCTCCAGGTGTACTATTCCCTTTGGGGGGCGTGCACAAGTCGGAGCGATATTCTGGAGATGCTTGAAGTCTTCGTTGTCGGCCCGACAAACTTCTCAAAAGTAGTATACCGTCTGTCTGGTACATAATAGATTTGTCGTCAATTTGGTGTCGGCTTCAATGTAAATAAGAGTGTAAATTAAATAAAAATACTTATAATTGTTTCGTCTTGGTCAAGTCTGAGTAAAAAGTCGTCTCTCAATGTCATATTTTAACAGTCTGTCAAATAAAATAGTCCTCCAATATTGTCAGTCAAAAAGGAGGTCAGAGTCTGTCAAAGGTCGGACGGAATTAGGCATTTCGAAATCTCGAGCTATGACGGAATTACGCACGAACCACGGCGCTCGGGAAACCACTATGAGCTATATGTTCTGCTGACTTTGGATCTTGTCCAGAAGGTGGTGCCAAGCTGGCACAACATAGGTGAGACGAGAACGGATGAACATCTTGTAGATGGACCGGACTTTCAACCTGAACTGCAAACTGAAGTTCATAACATGGTTTGGGCCGCCTTTGATTGACCATGGGTGCATCTCATTTTTACCCGACTGCACGACGCAAAGGAGGGTTATGTGTTTATTAGCCTATATATATATATATATATAGACAAAGACATATGTGTGTGTATGTATGTATGTATCTATGTTTGTTCCTTTGTGGCACACTGGAGAGCAAACGCGTTGGCCTATTTTGTTGATTTGCACGTCAATCGATTCGTCTTAATTATGCGAGTGTCACTGAAGATATATAATGAGAGATATAATGCTCAAGTTGTCCCAATGGTTGGCTAGGATAGAATGTCTAGCGGCATTATAAGCCCGCCTTTGCCTTTGTGCAATAAAGATTTAAATAAATAAATAAAGATATGACATTAATTAAATTTTAGTAAGGCGACAACCAGACACCATATTGTGAATTAAAAAAAAGATGACTAACTATATAGAGTGGGGTATAATCGAATAGGTATTTAAAATTCATATCGAGGTTTATTTTTAATTTTATATTTTGTGTGACCATTTAGGATCTATAACGTGATAAAGTTGGTTTGCAAGCACTCTCATTTAAATTTTCAATCTACGTCCTAACTACCTATAAAAAAAAGTAATAAAGTTCATATAATCGCATAATGGCATCAATATTTGAATAGCTTATAATTTATTTAACAAGTATTTTGTTTATGACACGAATATAATATGTTTAATTTGGACATAGCAATTATTTTTTAGATTGTAAGCGGACATGTTATTTATCAATTTATTTGACATTAATATTATACTTGTGTAGTTGTAAGCTGACACGGCTTTTACAGCCACGAATTAATATTTATGGACATAAATATTTTTAGATTGTAAGCTGACATGGCCTTTTTACAGCCACGAATTTATATTTATATTTATGGACATAATTATTATTAGATTGTAAGCTGACACGGCCTTTTTACAGCCACGAATTTATATTTATATTTATGGACATAATTATTTTTAGATTGTAAGCTGACATGGCCTTTTTACAGCCACGAATTTATATTTATATTTATGGACATAATTATTATTAGATTGTAAGCTGACATGGCCTTTTTACAGCCACGAATTTAATATTAAGTATCTAGCTGTAAGTAAAAGCAAATTCCTCGTTTATGGCAACAATGTTTTAGTTATAATTATTGTATTGATGTTAGGTTCGGTCCAGCCAAATGTAATATTCAATTCAATTCAATGGTAATATTTTTTATTTGTTTTTATTATTATTTTTTATTTATTGGCTTGTATGTATTGACAATATCCAAGTGTTACGTGCTAACCATACGGAAATAAATTATTTTGATTTTTCGTTTTTTTTTAGGGTACCAAATTTGTGCAATTTTTATGTTTCCTTATTAGTTCTATTAAAAAAGAGAAAAATGTATAGTTTTATTTTAGACGTCATATTTTTATTTTGTAAATTTGAAAGTTTTTGTAAATTTTTTTTTTTGTTTTAACAGTACCTAATAAGTTTTTAATTTCTTCTTCTTTTTATATTGGTGAATGCTGTGACACCTAATTGGTACATATATTAGATAAGTTATAATTATACTATGTTATGTGTGTGATAATATATGTACTGCTGTGTGTACTAAATAAATAAATAATGGCCTCCGTAAAAATGCTAAAAATAAACTGCATCTCTTGCCCCATATATAGTCAAAATTATCGTATTACGTAATTATTCTTATTCATCGCATATTATTAAACAAACTAACACAATTTTTGACTAACAATATCCACAGTAAAGTAATTTACAAGACAAAAAATAATACACCTGTAATATCCGTGCAAAAAGCGCGGGAAACACTCCACGTAACATAAAGAAGACGACAACAAAAGAAGTCCTATAACAGTTTTCTTGTCACTGAATGTCTTCGAAGTTTTCTCAAGATAAGAACTATGAGTACCTAGAAGTTATTCAGAAATATTTGTATAAAAAAACCTACAAGAAGTGCTAGTTAGATTGAATTTCACGTCACGACTAGGTTTCCATTGACTTATAAGTAATACTAGCTGTTTGACCCGGCTTTGCTTGTGCAATATAATTGTCAACTAAAGTAGCCAACAACATCCTACTACAGGCTAAAACAAGATGGTTATGTTTTTACTATTTCTGCCTAAATCAAAATCAAAAAAAATCAAGTTTTTGTATTGAAACTCAAAAAATCCGCCCGCACGATATGACCGCTATGCGTTCTTACGCACATCTGCGAGGTAATTACCTACTCAGATTGATTCTAAATTTTAAATTAAATGATACGCTTTACATAATTACAAAAAAAACAAACAATAAACATTAGATAGCTCTCTATGGTTAAATAATTAACGGCAAACTAAATTAATATTTATGAACTACTTACTGTGGGTATTGTATTGTTATTTATATTTTTAAATATATGTAAATGTTTCATAATTGCATGCTGTGTGCACATGCTTTTGGAGATGGTACTGGAACTGTATTGCAAAGATTTGAAATTTAAAAAATGTTTTGTACTCATTTCTGTTGTGTGTACCTAATAATAATAATAAATAAATAAAAGAAAAAACCTATGCCATTAAAATAAGTTTTTACCCATTACATTTCAATCCACGAGAAAATGGTTGACAACAGTTGAAATCGTCGGAACTGTTGTCAACCACCTTTGGGAGGATTAGGTACAAATTTCCGACGTTATCATTTGTTCTTCTTTACCAGAAAGAAAATAGTTCTTTTTTGATTAAAACTAAAGAAGAAGATACGCTACAGTCTACAAAATGCGTAACCTATAAGTCAACTATACGCGAAGTCACATCCACAATTGAAATGGACAATTTCGGCATAGTGTGACGCTAGCGAAACAGAATGCAAAGAAGAGGCTTAAGGCTCGTTAGATACCTTACTACTGATTTAAGTGTTGGACGTACACAGCTAGTTCCACACGTATGTTATCCATTCCGGAACGTGTGTTGTGTTTGTCACGCCACTTTTTTATTTTTTACATAATTATTGCAGAAAATAAATAAAAAATGTATTTAACTCATGTGTAGCTGAAACAGCCGGTAGAGGTGAATTTGTTAGTATTCGTACTGAAAGATGTGGAAAGGTCAGTTGTAAGAAAATGCCTAACTGACATTAATCTATTATAAAAAAAAAAAAAAAAAACTCGCTTATGCACACTAATTTTGAGTTTTTGTGAAAGTATTTAAATAAATAAATCCCCAATTTATCTTCGTTACATTAAAAAAAAAACTATTATGATATGAATAAAAATGTAATTTATTCCGTTCCGAATTAATATCACGCTCTGAGCATCCAAATCGTGATATTTAATTCGGAATAACGGTTCTGTTCTGGCCTTCTCAGCATGATTCGAAAGTAGTTTGCTAGTTTCATGCGTTGTCTTCGTGACGTATCTTCTCCTTTTAAATTATGATTTGCCGCGCAAAATACTTCTTAGCATTTAGTCTCATTCTCTCCAACTTGTATCAAATTCCCGGTCTATATGTACATATATTAAGTCAATATCGTCCATGTCGTCTAGCACCAACTATTGAATACCGGAGTAGACAAGCCATTTTATTTTATTCAATTCGTTGTGAGAGGCGATTTTTACCCTTTGTCGGGTGTAATTGGATTTGGATTCACAAGGCGGGCTTCAATAGAATTTTTCTATCCACAAATGGTAACCGATCGGTTTAATATTAAATGGGAACAGTTTTACATATGTTTAAATCGGATTGGGTTTTACGACAGATTTTTATTTAAAATTTTTAGATCCATCCATGTATAGAAAGAGAATTTCATTTTACTTCTAGAACATAGAGCCTTCCTAGAGCTATTGTTAAAGATAAGCCTTCCTACTGATATGTACTGTATATATATATTATGTATCTAGCTGTAAGTTGTCCTTAAACATTAAAATAAAAAATAAAGTTCGCAACCATCCTGGCTAAAATTAAAATTCAAAATTCAATAAAAAATTCAAAATTCTTTATTGTATAGATTGCTTATTCTAATTACAGTTGTATGTACATGTCATGATGATCAATCATCAAGCAATCTGCCCATATTATGGGCATACAATATGCTTATATCAATAGATATTTATTTACAATATTTATTTGTATATAGTTTATATTTGATATTGTTCTTGTCAATTTACTGGAATACAATGTTAATGTCAAAATTTGCATGCTAAAAATTATTTTATTGAGTAAAAACAGTTGTCAATAAGAATTTTCTTTAACTCAATAGTAAAACGTTTTATAGGTAACTCTCGTATCTCTCTAGGAATTTTATTATATGTTCAAATCCACATTATGTGGCAGTTTCTGCTGTAATACTCACTTACACATCTTGGGTAGATTAGTCGGGTATAATCTCTAGGTACAAATTACTAGCGTGGCGAGTGTGGTCCAAGTGCTCCTGAATTATCTGAGAGGCCAACCTCCAACAGTGGAGGTCTAGGACTGTGTTCTGTGGGCTGTGATGATGAAAGTGTGAACTGCTCCTTATAAATGCGTGGTTTCTGACCACCAAGGGATTACGGTCGTTGTACATAGGTTTTGGAATTAATTATTTCACACGATGCTCAACATGAAAGTAATTTTTTCGTAATTATTTCTCATTACTTCACGCGTAGGCTGGGCGTGGTAGAACCGTAAATTATTAAAAAACAGGAATTATTTTTTTAACAAGCAATACGCGTAATGAAGGT
Organism: Tinea semifulvella; assembly: GCA_910589645.1. Classification (NCBI taxonomy): domain Eukaryota; kingdom Metazoa; phylum Arthropoda; class Insecta; order Lepidoptera; family Tineidae; genus Tinea; species Tinea semifulvella. Next base: position 6,611,686 of record OU342595.1, on the reverse strand, counting down.
TGTTGTAAATATTGTTTATAAAGGATTTTAATTTTGTATTATCTTTAAATATTAATTAATTAATTGAAATCACTATCACTATATTTCACGTGTCTGTATTAAAATTTAAATGCTATCCACAATTACTAATATTTGTACGCCCTATGGGCAGAGCACTGGTGCACCTTTATAACCTAAATCTGTTGTTTATAATATTAACCTGTGTCTAAACAAATAAATGATTTTGAATTTGAATTTGAATTATATAATATATAAAACAAATCCTTTGCCGCGTCTGTCTGTCTGTCTGTTCGCGATGTTTCGCTCAAAAAATACTGCACCGATTTTCATGATGTTTTTACCAACGGATAGAGTGATTTTCGAGGTAGGTTTAAGTAAAAGAAAATTAAAAGAAAAAAGTAAAGTATTATCACGACCGTTTCCCTTTCGGGGTGGTCAGAAACCACGCTTATAAATAAGCGGATTCACATTTAGCCAACTTTACTATAGGCCAATCATGACAAGTGGCAAGCTCATCGATATCTCCAGCGTACCAGACTCGAGTATACTCTTATAATAATAATAATAATAAAAATCTTTATTGCAAAATAAATATACATTACAATTCAGTTGTTACATAGGTTAGGGCATAAAATAAATCATTTTAAAACATTTGTTAAGTTTTTATAAACATTAACGATATTTGTTGGAGGTGTCGGAAAAAAATAAGCAGTCTGAGAGCTTTTAACGAAAACACTGCTTAAGCCTTTGAGATAAAACAAAATAATGTATAGTGGAATTGTGTATCTTATATAGGTCTACAGAAAAGTTGGCGATAGCATATGTCTATCTCTTAAGAATAAGATGCTATATTCATTTGAATAAAAAAAAAAAAGGGCAATAATAAAGAGGAAATTGGAAAGCTATTTACTATGCAAGGCTGGGATGTTAATATTATTATTTATTATTATGTCTGTGTATTCGTGCAATGAATGTGTTAAATAGGTTGTATTTTAGTACATCTGTGTCCGTGACGTGCTTTCCATCCCTAAGGCGGCGGCTGAAAATCGGCGCTATGGCCTATCTATAGGTTGTAGCGGACGCCGAGCTGATCGCCTTTTTGTCGCTATACATGTGCTGGTGGGCTTATTATTTTGCGCATAATCTTTTTACTATTTTTTTTTTTGTATAGTTTTTAAAATTTGTATTATTTTATGTGTATGGTTTGGCGACAAATAAATATATTTCTTTCTTTCTTTCTTCTTTCTATTCACACAAATACGGTATTAACCCTACATTAGTTGGCTTGAGCATTTTATGAAGATTATTTTTTTCCATTAACACCATATAAATTAAATGAATACCTTAGGAGATATAATCAAAATAATGCGCAACCGGCAACACGGGCAAAGCCGGGTAAAACAGCTAGTAAATAATAAAGTAGCTCTAGCTACGCACACGCTAACAAAGAATCGAGAAGATGAAGTAGGTATGGATTGTTAATGTCCCCGTCTTAATCAATGTGAGAAAGAATAGTTTGTATTATTAATTACTAAATCAATATTTACTAAAATTAAAAGAAAAAAATATATCTTATAAAGAATTGGAACATAAAATATAACCCTTGCTTCAAAACATGCTAAAACCCAGCTAGTAACCTCTTTTAATTCTGGTCAATAATATTTAGGTGTGACCAGACGACCGCGAGCAATAACCTAGATATACCAGGCTAATAATGTAGCTATGCATACACCGCACCTGTGCTTATACAGGGTTGTATGAAATGAAATAAAGTAACACTTATTATAGTCCCGACATACACAAAATAAAAAAATAAAAACAACTCTCATGAGGTTCTCTTGTCGAAGAAGAACGTGTTTTACACTTCCATACATACCACACAGGTCGGCATATTATCCGGATATTGAACGAAAATGGCGTACATCATAGATGTCGCACAATGGGGTATATCAGGCAAAGCTTTTTGTAGATGTCGCTAGCGGCAATGGTACCTTGTTTACACCTATGTATATTTTTATATCAGAAAAATGTATTTTAACTTAACGTTACCTACCTTAAAAGACAAATTAAGAAAGCGAAAACCGTCTTTAAAAATAAAAAAGGTTTAATTATTAGAACGCCAATTTTGAGATCAGAATTTATTTGATTTCGCTTAGAAGTCTCTATTTGTACATTTAAAAGCTGCTCACTTCGGCATCATCATTACAGCCCCTAGAACACAGCGTCCTAGACCTCCACTGCTGGAGATAGGCCTTCCAGAACATACTCGTATATCTGGAGAATTTGGCCTACACTCACCACGCTGGCCAGACGGCTTGGCGAGGAAATGCTGTCAATTTTTAATGGCAATTTATTACCGATTCCACAAGTTGGTGTTAGTGGAACCGGGACCGACGGCTTAACGTGCTCTCGGAGGCACGGGAACTGTGGTGTTGTTAATCATGACAAATGTACGTAAGAAAAGTGTATTTCTCATAGGTACATGCCGGGAGGGTTTGAACCGACCTTTGAAGGATTCAAGGAACGCGTTCTTACAACCGAGCCACCACCAAATATCCAAAAAATAATATATTTCGTAATAAAAATGCAAGTTTTCTATGCAACTGACAGTTATATTAGGTACCATCTATCATGCGCCATCTATTGTGATACAAAGTTAGTGATACACCCCATTATAATCATAAAAACATATAAGGTAGACATTAGCTTTATGCCTTGCTCAATAGAGTCTGGCTATTAAAAGTAGATAACGAAAAAGCGCGGTAAATTCAAAATTTATTGGTATGGTATCCCTAAAAGTTTGATATATATGGATAAAACATACTTGATACTTTACACTTGTTAATTATATGGCAAAAAATAGAAACGCAAGTGAAATGCTTTCACTGAGGATTATTTATCTGTATCAAAATAATAAATCATACTAACCTAAGAAATTCAACACTACATGTAAACAATCTTGTTTTTGGTTGTATTTAACTTCTTTTTACTACTACGCGACGCAAAGAAGGGTTATGTGTTTGTTTGTTGTATCACCCTATGTATGTATGTATGTTCCTTTGTGGCACGCTGGAGACCAAACGCGTTGGCCGATTTTAATGATTCACACGTTAATCGATTCGACTTTATCACGCGAGTGTCACTGAAAGTATGACATTAAGCAAATTTAATTAGGGCGACAACCAGACGCCATATTATGGATAATAAAAAAAATAAAGTTTGCGAACTATATTGTTTATTTATTTATTAAGAAAATCCAAAACAGCAATACATTGTGCAAAGCAATATAATTAAAAATTTACATGCCAAACTAAAGGATTTCATCGTTTAAAATACACTTATAATCTGCTCTACAAGTAAATTACATGTAATTTTAAATCGAATTTAACATTAAATTAAATACAAACATAAATAACAAATTATTAAACACAAACTGAAATAAAAATTACGTCCAAAATATATAATAATAATAATAATAATTGAGTCGAAATATATCGAATCGTTTGGTTTCTTGCCCAATTATATAATTGAATGTCTCTCTGACTCTATGACTCTGACCCATGCACACGTTATACGAATCAATGTATTCGTTTGTTTTCATACAAAGCGATGCTTAGCACGTGCGTGGTGTGTTCTCACTCAGCAATGAAATACAAAGTATTCAATAGCCTCTAGCAGGAAGCATAAAGTCTAAGCAATAAAACCCGCTACGTTCTAGGAAGTGACAACGCCCAGAAACCTAAAACGTCAAAGACATGATTATATGGACTGGTATGGCGACGTGTATAACGTTGATATCTCAGAGGAATTGCTTAACAAGATCGACCGGTTTCTTAACGCATGTATCCGGTCCATATATTGTTTACGTAAATATGATCATATCTCTATGTATCGAGCTAAGTGGCTACTGGTTCTGTGTCGCAGGAATCTCAGTACTCTGCTTACTGTTCTTAATGAACCTGCGATATCGAAATACCTTTTTGCCTATCTTTCTTCGTTCCACGATAGATATCTTCCTATCTCTTCGCTTAATTCCAGTTTAGTTTTAAACTTTACCATAAATTTGTGGGACAATTTGCCTAGTTTTTTTTCCTATTATTACTTTGATTACATAACTTAGTCCTTATTGAATTATAAAATTAACATTATGAAATCGTTTTTTTGTGTTAATTGGTATTTTCACCTATATCAAACTAGCTGACCCGGCGAACTTCGTACCGCCTGACAGTTAATGAATGTACCCTCAGTCAGTATTCCCCACAAATCAGCGCTGATGCGCGCCACCTATCGGACAACAGTAGTACTATATCAGAAACCTTCGCCGATGTTCACACAACATATCCCCAAAGTTTCATCCTGATCGGTAAAGTAGTTTTGAAATGCATAAAGAACATACATACACACAGACATAAATTTTTATATACATAGAAGTATCATTACGACCGTTTCCCTTTCGGGGTGGTCAGAAGTCAACTTTACTATAGGCCAATCATGACAAGTGGCAAGCTCGTCGATGTCTCCAGCGTACCAAACTCGAGAAATATCACAAATAATTTAAATATTAATTAAATGTATTTATTTACATTAATAAATATTTTTGTGTCCCGACCAGGAATCGAACCCGGTACCTCCGAGTCTAAACCCACGGACTTAACCGCTAGACCACGGAGGCAGTTATAGTTTTATATATATAGATAAGTTTAATCCAAAAAAATAAGAATATGACAAACAAATTTGTCATATTTAAAAAATATTATAGAGCTTGAAAAACCTCGAAAAGAGGGTTATTTAATGCGCTTTAGGGATTCATTGCTCTTCAAATATATGTCTATGTGACAGGCAGAAACCGTATTACCTAGGTTTGACAACAGTCGCACCCTGTGTTCATGTCATAAAGCAATTTGCGTGTCCGACCATTAATAAAGGATCCCTGTGCCTACAAAGTTGACCTTATACTGGCGCATTCACCCCCTATGGGAGATTACTTTATTGACCAAAAAAGTTATGAAAGTATCACCATGACTGTAACCTCTTTAGATTTAGAAACCACATTCCAAAAAACAACGGGTTTTTCTTTTATTAAAGAGGGTGAATCGCAAAATCGCCTGACAATACGACCTCAGCCTGAAGGGCCACCGCGGGGGGTTGTATGCCCGAATCACCGTAAGGCCTCCTAAGGAGACCCCAAGGCGCTTACGGACTAAACCTACCTTCCCATGTGCGCCCGGGGCTGCTTCAAGCATGCCGTTGCCAAAATATGGAATGATCTTCCACCGCCCGTTCGGGACGCGATAGTTACAAAGTTACCCACTTTCAGTAAATTGTGTGCAGCATGGCTGCTTGTGAAGCATTATTTTAATGGTTTTTTTTATTTGTTTTATTTTAATTTTATTTTTAATCAATTTTGTTTCATTATTTATATATAACTTTCATTTATATTACTGTTCCATTAAATTTTTATGTCAGCTATAGTATAATAACAGAGGCTGTTGGAACCTGCTTCCAACACCATTTTCTGTCATAAAATATTTGTTTTGTTGTATAACTATATTTTATAATTTTATTAACTCTTACTTTTGTGACAAATAAAAACTGATTTCAATTTTATTTTATTTAAAACCCTATAAACCGACTCTCTTTCACTGTTGGCCATGCGTGCCTTAACAGCTAAGTCTGAGTCTTGGCTACGGAGTGAAGGCACTCGCTCGCCGCGTACAGCGGCTTGCCGTTGCGAACGCTCTGTATTGTTCGTTTGTTTGTGGTTGTGTGTGGATGAATTCTATTAAAAATGGAAATATAAATATAAGGATTAAAGGCGAAATAACTCTTTATTTAGAATAAATTTTAAATGCGCTTCCAGATATGTTATTTTGTCCACATCAAGAGTTGCGAACCAACAAATCCATACTGAAGGAACTTGAGATTAGACAACGACTTTCCTCTTCTGTTTAATCACGCATTCTCACATTCTTTGGACAAGTGTCAAGTCGTGGAGAAACATTCATTGAGCGCCATTGGTGGTCCAGGGGAAAGTCGATTGCCAAATGTCAAAAGAAGCCTACCATGCTTCTTCCGACTAACCAGGTGAAAGCTGCAATTGATTATCCCCTACATGAGTGCAACAGGAAAACTGCGGTTCGAGAGGAGTAACGATGGCTTGTTAAGCGTGCCAATAGCACTTAAATGGCGACTACGACCAAGGGTGTAGCGACTAAGAACGGTCGATTTTCCATCTTCACAATAACGTCCGTTCCCGAAATTTCGAGCATACAACGCATTGATGCGTTTTGTTAATTATAAATTACCATGTTACTATAGCTAACCTTAAGGAAAAGAAAAAAAGAAGGCCCAAACGTAATAATCGGGGAATTGCGCCTCCCGAACAGTGCGCTCTAAAAGCTGCGATACCGACATCCTATGTCTATGTATCGCGGCTGCGCAAGGACATGTCTCGGACACATACGGGACCGAGAGGAGATCGACTCTGTCGCTGCTATCGACGTTCCCATTGAGACGACACCGGATTCAAGGCCTTTAGGTTTCGTGTGCGGTCAGAGCACCTCAAAATATTTCTGAAGAAGGAATTCTGGCCACCAAGCGGCCAAATACCGCAAATACATTCGTGAATTTGCTTCACGCAGAACCAACGATGTTTCTGGGCCCTGCGCAGAACCTACTCCCTCTGCACCACCCCCAGTAGGGACGCCGGCACCGTCCACTGAAGCTTCTCGTACTCCTCAGAAGGTGGTCACAGTACCTGATGGGTACTTCTATGACCACAATAAGATGAAGAAACTGAAACTTAAGATTAATTAATATTTGGTTAATGTTATTTTTGTATTTATTTTAGTTGTAAGGTATTAAGTCAAAATTTCAATATTCGAGTATTAAACTCTAATAGCGTTTGAAATTGACAGTTTATGTTAGTAAGTAATTGCTTTATGTAACCGTTGCGCCTAAAGAATGATGAGAATTCGGCTGCAGTGCTCTAATTAAAGCTGCTAATTACATTAAAATACGACTAACAAAACGACCGACTCAGAAACCCAGCGACGTCGTCAAAAAACGCTAAATTAATAAAAGGAATTTACGAAAAATTCAACTTAATTTTCTTGACGTGATGTTTAAATTAATTTTATAAAAGAAAGACAATAAAAAAATCAACAAAAAAAGAACTCGTAATTAACCGCACTAAATTCTCCAGAAATATGTATACCCTTCTTATATGATACTAATAATAATAATGTGAAATAAGTTTTTGCTTTTTTTAAAGACTTAATTGCACTTTGTACAAAGGCGGACTTAATGCTGTTAGACATTCTCTGACAGCCAAACCTTTAGGACATTTAGACAGTATCAATGGTAAGTTCCTCGCCAAGCCGTCTTGCCAACGTGGCGAGTGTAGGCCAAATTCTCCAGTTCTGGAAGGCCCATCTCCAGCAGTGGAGGTCTAGGACGCTTGTACTAAGGGCAATAATGAAAAAAAAAATGGTAAGTAGGTGCAATATTATTAAATGACAATTTATAAGATATATGTAGGTATATATAGACATAACAACAAATACTAATAACACGTAATAATAACATTCTAATACATATACAAGTACATAAATAAGTTATTTATGATGGATTATATCTATATATATATAAAGATGAATTTACAGACATTCCAGTATGTTCAGTATGTTCCCTATGCATTTCAAAACTACTTGGCCGATCGGGATGAAACTTTGGGAATATGTTGTGTGAACATCGGCGAAGGTTTCTGACATATTAGATTGCATAATAAGTAAATCTTAATATATAAAACAAAGTCGGGTTTGTTAGAACACTTATAACTCGAGAACGGCTGGACAGATTTTTACGGTTTTTGATTTGTTGGATTTATCTTCGTTCCGAATAGCAGAATAACTATAAATAAAATTGGAAAATTGAAGAAAAAACATTTTCATCCATTACCCTTGTTTGACCGTGTGAGCGTGATCAGCGTTTTGAACAGATTCGAATAATCCACTGGTCCTTGCCTTTCTTATTTTTCCACTTGCAGCTGCAATGTTCAACGTAAACCAAACCCCGCTAAAATAATTAATAAGCAAGATATCTTTAACCAGTAAATATTCTAAGATTGCCCCGCCAAACAAAATCCTAGTTAAATGTTTTTATTTTTTTTCGTTTGCACTTATAGGAACATAATCTAGATGCTAATTTGATTATTATAGTTTAAAAAAAAAACTAAATGAATTATTACTAAAGCATTCGCTAGATTTGAAGTCCGTGGAGGGTAGCGATAAATTGTACCGGAGAAAGCTTTCGAAGCGTTATAAATTTGTGGTAACATCCCTTTTAACCCTGCACTGAAATTCCCCTTCATTCCAAGGCCCTACTGTGTCGATTAAGTTGCTTTGCATGAAAATATTGTTTATTGGAAAATTATTGACGCGCTATTTGTGATCGCATTTTGTAAGAAAAGTCTGGGTTTTTTTAAATACAATAGTACGTGCATAAACATGAAAAACGTCGCGTATTTTGCGTACGCACTTTACGAGAAATGTAGTTCATACATTGTTACTAGGCGATTGTTCACATTTGATTGAGCCCATTTCCATATGGGTTCCTAAATCGTCAAAAGATGTAGCTTCTCTAAGCGTGTTCTACCGGCTATACTATGGTGAGTGCTCTGAAGAGCTCTATAACCTAATTCCTTCCTCTCCATTCCGCAACCGAACCACACGCACAGGTCAGAATATGCACCCACATACCGTAGTCACTATCCCTTCGCGTACGTATAAATTTGGTGACTCATACATCTGTCGCACAATAAAGATGTGGAATGCTCTTCCAGCCTCTGTGTTTCCACTTTCCTATAACCTGGAGTCCTTCAAGCGAAGTGTGAAAAGGCATCTAGTCAAGCCGGCATAGTGTTAGGGACTCATGTCGGACATAAGGGTCTGATTCCAGTTTCTAACATTCATGGACCCTGCGCGCCACTTACCATCAGGTGGACGCAGGGTCACATGTCGTGTAGGATATAAAAAAAAAAACTGTCATTACTGGGATAGTGAGTGGTGGCGCGGGTTTAGTGGACTGTATCTAGGTGCGGGGTTTCCGATAATCTTCAAATTACATACATTTTTTTCAGCGTCTTCTATGACGACTATTTTTTGATTCGACGACTTCTCCTAGCACGCTCCGTGGCCGGTTATATAGGCACTGCCTCTCTTCACTGCGCAAGCGCCGGCCCTTGGACTAGTGAGCGGGATGGGTAATATAGAAAGGAAGCGACGAGAAAGAGACAGGACAAGGGTAAAGGGGTAACAAATTAGGACGTCTGTTTATGCACCGACGAATCACAATAACGCCTAACCATACAAAATTGGTCGAATTACCGCGATCGGCGCGAACAGTGAGAATATGCAAAAGTATTATATTAATTAGAGCACTGTAGCTGAATTTGGCCTACACTCTCCACGCTGTGGCCAAAAGTGTTGGTGAGGGTCTGATGTGAATTTTGCTATGAAATTATTATAGAGTTATTGTATTGTTAATGAACATCTTCCTGACATGTTTTCTAAACTTTGGCCTGAATTCTTCGTTTCTTTTGTAAGGATGAGATTATGTTTCAGATCACGTCGTCAGATGTCGGAAGAGTATATTATTTTTCTTTGTATTCTTTCCATTGAAGATATGTAAAGACCAGAAACCTTACTATGTATGTATCTTCTATCGACAAAGTCATAGTCATAGACATAGTTATGTTGCGACTATAGTCAAGTTGGCCAAATGTGAACTAGCAAAAGCTCTATATATAAGCGTGGTTTCTAACCACCCTGAAAGGGGTGGTCGTGAAGATACTGTACTATTTAATACCTATCCAAGTTATGATGGCCAAGGATTTGTTCAGACGGCTAACGGAAAATTATGTAGACAGGAAAGCTGGTAATTATTACTGCCAATGTTATAAACAATATATAAATTAGCCTCGCTATACAGAGGGAAAATGTTGGCAGTCTCCATGGGACTATCCCTAAAGAGTCGTCTCTAGAGGTATTTTTTATTTATAGTTTATTTTGTTTTTGGTTTAGTTTATTTTTTACATTAGTTATTAATTATATTATATTTTTTTAGTTAATATGTGTTGCAGCTTTTTACAACCTCTTTGCACGGACTTTAACCTCCTTTCTGACTGACAACATTAGAACACATTATTTTATGAAAAAAAATTATTTTGAATTTAGAACACAACGTAAGGAAGACGCAATAAATTAAAATTAAAGACAAAATTTATGATTTTTATTTAAAATCCGTTTAATTGTATCCGGCACGTTACTTAAAGTCAATGATATCTTTCTTATATTTTCTCAACGAATTATGCTACTGAATAGCAATGGAGGAAATCAAAAACACTTGTTCTGCAAATGTAAATTATCCCTTCCTTGTTGGCAGTTATTATAATTTACTACTTTTTGCCAAAATATTGTACAAAAATCTTTTATTCCCTGTTTAATGTCAGGCTATTATCATTTTGTATTATAACATCCTTACAAGTAGGTTACTCTACTGATCATCCAATATATTTTTTTAGTTTATGCTGTCACATAACCATGACGTGGTGGTGGCTTGGTTGTAAAAACGCTCTCTTTAAAATCCTACAAAAGTCGGTTCAAATTTCCTCGGCATACAACACCACCGTTCCCGTGTCTCGGGAAGCACGTTAAGCCGTCCGGGAACGACTAATACCAACTTGTTGAATGGTTAATAAGTTTTATTAAAAAATGACAACAGATACTCGCCAACCCGTCTGGCGAGCGTGGCGAGTGTAGTGTATAAGGTTGATATTTGCTCCATTCATTACTTCAGAACCAACAAGTCCTGCCTGGAGGAACTGGGAGTAAGACACGCCTTTCTTCAATCGTACAATCACGCATTTTAGGACATGTGTCGCGGCATGGAGATACATCCAATAGGCGCCTGGTGGTTCAGGAAAAAGTCGATGACAAGAGAATGCGTAGTAGGACTGCAATGAGGTGAAGCAATTGATCATTCCCTACATGAGTGCACCATAAAGGCAGTTCGCGAGGAGTAGCGACGGCTTGTTAAGCGTGCCACTGACACTCAAGTGACGACCACTCTCTGCTGTAGCGGCGAAAAAAATTACTTAAAATATGTTTTTATATAAACTGTTATTTCTTATTTATTTCAAAGTAGTGATAATGAGTACAGCCAATTAAAGATTTCTACAAAAGGGAATGAATGTAACAAAAACAACAGAAAAGAAGACCTTTATTAACAAATACATAACTTAAAAAGCAAAGAGACAGTTTACTGAATAGACATGTTTTAATTTATTATAAATGTACAATTTATTTATTTCTATTTAATTGTCGATAAGGCGACCGATTGTTTAAACTATCTCTTTGAACCAACGAAGAGATAGAAGAGTGTATACTTATTTTTATGAGTCCATAGCCTAATTTTTTATTTGTTTAACTTTTTTGTTTCTATTATTTTTTTCTTTTATAATGTTATTATTGTATTTCCTACTGTAACCGGTTCACGGGAACGTGGCAGTTGTTTTTTGAAGGTATCATTATTATTTATGTATTATGTTATAAGTAATTAAATTATACTCGTATTATATATATATATATATATATTATTTATGTAATATTAATATGTACGTGTATGTGCCTATATTATTATATGTACTTATGTGTATTGCCATATATATATTTCAGTTTTTAAATATTATTACGATTGATTATTCTATTTATTTGCACCGTACTAAATATTAAATGATCTCAATGTCCCAAAGGTTAACGGGCAGAGAATGCCTAGCGGCATTACGTTCGCCTTTTGTATTTTTACAATAAAGTTATAAAAGAAATAAATACCAGGAATGACTTTGTTATACCAATGTGTATGCAATCCTGGTTAGAGGTGAGTTTTTCCATAATTAGATGCCATGGTACGAGCAAGAGATTAAAGTTAGAAGTTTTGCTAGTGGATATTAGGTGGCATAACAATAATGTAACAAACATTCTGTAACAAAACTAGCACCACTCTATGTTATATTTAACCTCGTTGGTTGGAGGTAATGATTTTGAAATTAAACTACTAAGTAACCATAACTAAAATGGAGAAGCTTGTTATATAAATATCAGTTAATGCTTACCGTACGCTCATGCTCGCCGGAACAGTTCACTTTCATGGCAATAAATTTATTAAGTAGTATAAAGCGTAAATTTAAATTAACATTAATTAAATATGTTTGCTAGTTCATTTCTTGGTTTTCATGTAACATTTTGATTTTGATTCTTGCGGCCGTTTTTTTTAAAACGCAAATGTCACACTATCACACCGTCGTTCCGAATCATGCTCAGAGCTTCCCTCGTTCCGAGATACGATAATAGTAACCTAAGCACGCTTTAAGGTGTTCCGAGACTTGCATAAACTGTTTTGCCAAAGCTATGTGACGTCACAAATGACATCATTCCTCGCGCTTACCCCTCGTTCCGAATCAAGCTCAGAGCGCTTAGAATGAATATGGTACTAACAGTCCTTCCGAATCAAATCAAAGTATCATCACGACCGTTTCCCTTTCGGGGTGGTCAGAAACCACGCTTATAAATAAGCGGATTCACATTTAGCCAACTTTACTATAGGCCAACCCGTGCCATAAAATAGATAGAGCTACCGAAAGTGCCTCCGTGGTTTAGCAGTTAAGTCCGTGGATTTAGACTCGGCGGTACCGGGTTCGATTCCTGGTCGGGACACAAAAATAATTATTAATGTAAATAAATACATTTAATTAATATTGTATTTATTTGTGATATTTCTCGAGTTTGGTACGCTGGAGACATCGAGCTTACAACTTGTCATGATTAGCCTATAGTAAAGTTGGCTAAATGTGAATCCGCTTATTTATAAGCGTGGTTTCTGACCACCCCGAAAGGGAAACGGTCGTGATGACACTTTACTAGCTACCGAAAGTCTTCGATAACAAAGTTAAACAGTAAACCGACCTTACGCGGAAGGGCAGAGCATAACACAATAAATTATACCTTTTTTGGAATTCCCTTCCCAAACCAAACCACATTCACGAGATTTCATGGAAACGCAATTATTGTTTTGATCCCTAAAAGCTCATTTTGAAGTTGTTTATTATAATTTTATATATGACATTTTAAAATATAATCCATACTACTTGGTCAAAGTCAAAATATCTTTATCTATTACAGCCCCTAGAACACAGCGTCCTAGACCTCCACTGCTGGAGATGGGCCTTCCAGATCATATAACTGGAGAATCCGGCCTACACTTACCACGCTGGCCACACGGCTTGGCAAGGATATGATGTCATTTTTTTATGACAATTTATTAACGATTCCACAAGTTGGCATTAGTGGAACCGGGATCGACGGCTTAAAGTGCTCTCCGAGACACGGGAATGGTGGTGTTGTAAATCTATGACAAATGTACGTAAGAAAAGTGTATTTCTCATTGGTACATGCCGGGTGGGTTTGAACCGACCTTTGTAGGATTTAAGGTACGCGCTCTTACAACCGAGCCAACACCGCGCCTTTATATCTTTATTCACGTAAACCTATTAAAGGCATTTGTGAGACGTCATTATTAAAATTATTTTAAATGAATGATTCTAAGTGGAAGACTAAGCAGATAAGTGTTCCAAAGCGTAATCAGTAGGCTAGTAGCTTAGCAGATAAAATAAAATAAATATAATTAAACACCTATAAACTTAGCCTAATAAAAAAAAAACAATATATAAATAATAAATGTCCTCGAGAGACGTCCCATCAGAGATAGTTCTAAGATTGGCTACTGTATAGCGGGACTAATACGTTGGAAGAAATAATTGCCAGCCTTCCTATCTCCAGATTTCTTCGTAAGCCGTTATATATTTGTATAAACGGCTTCGAAGAAATCTGGAGATAGGAAGGCTGGCAATTATTTCTTCAAATATATATATATATATATAATAGGCTCATCATGACAAAAGGCAAGCATCAATGTCTCTAGCGTACCAAACTTGAGAAATATCACAATAAAATAAAATAAATTATTGTGTCCCGACTAGGAATCGAAGCCGGAGGTATTCGCGTCTAAATCCACTGACTTAACCACGCGCATCAAAAACCAAAATTAGATTTCTAGCAATTTCCGGCCAGCTCGCTGTTTATTGACCAGTCACAATACTTCCTATATTCATTACAGCCCCTAGAACACAGCGTCCTAAGCCTCCAGTTGGAATTAGGCCTTCCAGAACAAATATCTGAAGAATTTGGCCTACAGTACATAGGCGAGCTTAATGCCGTAAATGCATTTTCTACCAACTAACATTTGTGACTGAGATATGTAATAAGCGGATGCAGAAGGTTACAAAGAAAATAGTTGAAATTAGTAAAACACAAATTCAGTACATACATATAGTACTTATTATATGCAATACAATATACATAGATAAACATCCTAAATAAACAGTAAAGTAAAGTATCATCACGACCGTTTCCCTTTCGGGGTGGTCAGAAACCACGCTTCTAAAGAAGCGGATTCACATTTAGCCAACTTTACTTTCGGCCAATCATGAAAAGTGGCAAGCTCGTCGATGTCTCCAGCGTACCAAACTCGAGAAATATCAGAAATAAATTTAAATATTAATTAATTGTATTTATTTACATTAATCAATATTATTGTGTCCCGACCGGGAATCGAACCCGGTACCTCCGCGTCTAAATCCACGGACTTAACCGCTAGACCACGGAGGCATAAATAAACAAATAAATATATACCTAAATATAAAATATATATATACTCGTACCTAAATATATATATATAATAAGTAAGTTATGGCGACTTATTCTGTTTGTAAAGTAAGTATTTGTATAATTTATCTTTAAATATTTTAAGAGATGGTGCCTGTCTGATAATTAAAGGAAGTCTGTTCCACTGGCGAGCTGCAGATACTGTAAAGAATCTCAATATCTGCTGGATGAGTGGGGAGGGATTTTAAGTAAGGAAATCACAACTTGGTATTAGTTGTACTGGGACAAATGACCGCTTGGTGTTGTGCACCGCAAATATATTCATGGATTTGCTCCACGTAGCACCAACGATGTTCCTGGGCCCCGCGCAGCACCTAGCACCCTCTGTACCACCCCCAGCAAAGACGATTTGAACCTGCCTCGGTTATTTTTTTTATTTTTATACTAGCACGACATGTGACCCTAGTAACCCTAGTGACCCCACCTGATAGTAAGTGGCGCGCAGGGTCCATGAATGTTAGCAACTGGAATCAGACCCTTATGTCCGACATCAGTCCCTAACACTATGCCGGCTTGGCCTTTTCACACTTCGCTTGAAGGACTCCAGGTTATAGGAAAGTGGAAACACAGAGGCTGGAAGAGCATTCCACATCTTTATTGTGCGACACATGTATGAGTCACCAAATTTATAGGTGCGCGAAAGGATAGTGACTACGGTATGTGGGTGCATATTCTGACCTGTGCGTGTGCTTCCGTTGCGGAATGGAGAGGAAGAAATTAGGTTATAGAGCTCTTCAGAGCACTCACCATAGTATAGCCGGTAGAACACGCTCAGAGAAGCTACATCTCGGCGTAGTTGCAGGGATTCGAGAGTTCCAGATATAGTGGCATCGTTCACAATTCGAACAGCTCGCCTCTGTAGGACATTGAGAGTATCTGTAAGGTACTTACTTGGCTGAACCATCCCAAAGGTGTGAACAGTATTCCACGCATGATCTGACTTGTGCTTTGTACAGTAACAGCCTGATTGAAGGTGGGAAAAACAGCTTCACCTTGTTCAGTATGTTATTAAAATGGCTCCTGACTGTTATAAGTCGCTATGATATATAAAATTATATTAAGCGGTTATCATCAACCCTTGGGTTGGTTTTTTCTTTTTAGTTTTAATTTAATTATTTTCTGTTTTTAATTCAATATATTTTTTACGCAGAAAGATTTTCTTTTAAATGTTATAGTTGCCTGATAATAAACGATTTATTATTATTATTAACGTGCTCTAGAAAACTTACTGCTAAGAAAACCTCAAATTTGACAGTTCGAAATGCTCTTAATTCTTGCGAGCATTTGCTATATTTACGACCATTATGTAGCTAGAGTGGAACCAAAACCGTAACATCTCAATTACACCCGAAGGTACGAAACAACTGGACCATATCTGCGTCTGTTAAAGCTCAACCCTCTTCTAAACTTTCTGCTTTTTCCCATTTAGTTCTTTTTCCTGTTTTTACTAAGACTTATTTCGCATTGCAAGATTTGTATTCTGTTTTTTTAGTATTTATAGTTTTTTATTTGTATAATAAATTCTACAGCCGCAATATTAGTTATTATTGAAAAAAAAAAAACCGTTTTTTTTGTGACCGCCCTCTTCGTTCGACTCATAATAATACCCACCCCACACTTCCAACAGGTATACAGATTCATTCACTGTATCGACTGCTCGCGGTTAAACAAGTTTCCACTGACCACCAGATATCCTAAAATTCACATTTTTTTAATACTTTTAAATGGGACTGTCTAAGAGGCTGGTTAATGCTGTATGTAACAAGAGAGCTGGCAGTTTTTTGGCGCAGCAAATCAGCATCGCTGTGCAGCGGGGGAATGATGCAAGTGTTCTTGGCACACTGCCACATGATCAAGTCATGGGTGATGTGGATTGGACGTGGAGGATATGAATCATATATTTTTCTCTTGTCCCTTATATGACCGTTCCTTATTCATCTCCTCTCTTATTTCACACCGAGTTCCATTTCCTATTAATATTTCATCCCTACTTGTATATAACAAACGAAGTAAATTTATATATAATATAATTTGTTCATTTATTGTAGATAATAATAATATTAAAATATAAATATACCTATCCTGTATATATATAATCCATTACTTATTCTTTTATTTTTGTATATAATGATGTATTTTTCTATTAATTCTCCATTTTTGTATTTACTCTTTTGATCCTGTTCCAAATTTTTCAAGTCCTATTTATTAAACCCGTCTTTCCCTAACTTCGACACTGGCAAATTGTAACAAATGCCATATAAAAAATAGTCATGGGTGAATATATTTATTTATAGTTTAGTTTTTTAATTTATTATTTGGATTATGTTTTAATTTAATTTTTAATTTTATGTACGTTATTTAAATGTACATCACTATAGACTCTTTCGCTGGAGGATTGCAGAAACGCTGTCGATATAAAAACATTGCTGTGGGTTTGGAGATGTTCTTACCAGTACTTCTAACTTTTATATCTCCAGGCGCCCTGAATGCATTAGGCGTCAATTTGAAATTTCCTTAGCAACGAACAATATTGACGCCCACATCACTCGTATGTGTCGCAGTAATATTAATTAAATAAATTCCAGATGTTGCAGTATTTGATGCTTTTGTGAGAGTCACTAGCGGCATTATAGCCCAAACACGTCGGGAGTTCACAGCGCGAGAGAACCGCAAAAAATAAACAGCAACTTATCGTTTAAAGTCCAATTTATCGTTTTCTATAATTATTCACTTAGTAGCACATTATTAAAGAAAACAACACTATTTTTGACGAACAATATCCAAGTAAATTAATTTACAAAACAAAAACTTGCACTTGACATGTATCCTTTTTTTTAGTATATTGGATATTGCTGGTCTCCTGCAGTTAAGTCCGTGGATTAAGACTCGGAGCTACTGGGTTCGATTCCTGGTCGGGACACAAAAATATTTATTAATGTAAAAATTTATGTATATATTTAATTAATATTTAATTTATTTGTGATATTTCTCGAGTTTGGTACGCTGGAGACATCGACGAGCTTGCCACTTGTCATGATTGGCCTATAGTAAAGTTGGCTAAATGTGTATCCGCTTATTTATAAGCGTGGTTTCTGACCACCCCGAAAGGGAATCGGTCGTGATGATACTTTACTTTACTTTTGCCGGTAGAAAAAGATGAAATTTTATTTATTTTGTTTTTTTTTTCACAGACCTAAATGCTCCTATTATGCCTCACATAACAAATGATCTAAATTGTCCCTTAGGTTGATTAGTAAGAATGCCTAGCGGCATTAAGTCCGCCTGTGTACCTAGTGCATAAAGTTTTGAAATAAATGAATCATCATCATCATCATCATCAGCCTGTATCTCTCCACTGCTGGATGTAGGCCTCCCCTAAGGCTCGCCACTTAACGCGATCTTTCGCTACCCTCATCCAACCCCCACCAGCGACCTTCTTTAGGTCATCTGTCCATCTGGCGGGGGGTCGTCCCACTCTGCGTCTTCCCGTACGTGGTCTCCACTCTAGAACCCGTTTGCCCCATCGATCGTCGGTTCTGCGGCAGATGTGTCCGGCCCATTGCCACTTCAGCTTGCTAATTTTAAAAGCTATGTCTGTAACTTTCGTTCTCTGACGAATATCAACGTTTCGAATTCTATCCATCAGAGATACACCAAGCATAGCTCTCTCCATGGCTCGCTGAGCGACCTTGAATTTATGGACCAGACCCACTGTTAGTGTCCACGTCTCTGCTCCGTACGACATTACCGGAAGGACGCACTGGTTAAAGACCTTAGTCTTTAAACATTGTGGTATAGACGATGAGAGGATGTGCCGGAGTTTCCCGAATGCCGCCCATCCTAGCTGAATGCGTCTGTCGGCTTCTTTGCTGAAGTTGGCTGCTCCTAATTGGATAGTCTGCCCGAGGTATACGTAATTTTGCACAACTTCGAGAGTGTCGTTTCCTATCCAAATAAATGAATAAATGGCTTTAAGTCCGCCTTTGTAGGTACATACTTTTAAGTAAAGTGCAATAATAGTAGTTTATGAAATTGTTGCATAATATGGGGTATTATACACGAGTGTTTTAATACCTAGTTATGTGCAGTTTCATACACTAATTTATCTACTCTCATACATTGGGATTGAACCTACTAAATAAAAGATAAAAGTTAAAAGAGTAAGAATTTTAAGCAAGAATGAAAAAAATCACACGAAATGCTATACAACAAAACGTATTGAATGGCGCCAATTTTTATTTTTAATTGTTTTGAATGACCATGGTACAGAATACATAAGTCCTAAACAATGAAATGGCGCTAAAACCTAGCTTATACCGCGGACGCGCTATGGCGAGCGCTGCCATAGACAAGTAAAAATTGGAATCAAAACTTTTTTGTAATGGAACTTTTGCCTTAAAAAAATAAGTGTTATATAATATGTATGATTCTATTTTTAAATTTCAGCAGTATGTTTATAAAGTATGTCAATATAAATTCGTTTTGAAGTTTGTAATCCGCATTTTACGATATGAAAGTAGATAAAGTATTTTTATAATAATAATAAATAAAGTAATCTAATAGCAAAACTTTAAGTGTGAAATGGTTACGTAAGGCGAGCTGCGAAGAGTCTGACACGATAAACATTTTGTCTCTTGATTTAGCTTCGTGATAAACTACCGAAACGGGAGTCATTTTGTTTGGCCATACCGCACCAGGGTTACTCTTAAATTCCGCAGTTTCAATCTAAAATTTCAAAAATAGTAAAGTATCATCACGACTACCCTGCAAGGGATACGCTTTGCGGGGTAGTCAGAAATTACGCTTTTGTTAGGATCGAGTTCACATTTAGCCAACTTTACTACAGGCCCATCAAGACAAATGGCAAGCGTTTCGATGTCTCTAGCGTACCAGAATCGAGAAATTTCACAAATAAATTAAATATATATTTTTGTGTTCTCGGCTAGGAATCGAACCCAGCGCCTCCGCGTTTCATTTTACGGCTTTAACGGCTATACCACGGAAGCAGTTTACCGAAGAAGCGAAAATTACCGTTAGAATCAAGGTACAGCCCCAATCAGTCATAAATCACGCTGTATAATACTTTAGCAGTTTTTGCCATTTTTTTTCTTCTTTACACTTTCTAAATAAACCATTTTCTGCAAACAAACCCTTGTCCAAAGTCTTCTCCTTTCACTCCTCCATGGTGACGTGTACAGCGTTAATCTCTCGGACGTATGGACTGTCTAAGTATATAACTGCCTCCGTGATCTAGCGGTTAAGTCTAGGGGTTTAGACTCGGAGGTACCGGGTTCGATTCCTGGTCGGCACGCAAAAATATTTATTAAAATAAATACATTTAATTTATTTGTGATATTTCTCGAGTTTGGTACGCTGGAGACATCGACGAGCTTGCCACTTGTCATGATTATTTATAAGCGTGGTTTCTGATCACCCCGAAAGGGAAACGGTCGTGATGATACTTTACTAGGTCTTGTTTCAAGCGGTGTTATTTTTATATAAATATCACCATGTCAAGCTTACAATATTAGTTCTCCTTGAAAGTAAAAATTGGCATTTGATATCATTGCAAATGGCACATAATTTCAACGAGAATAACAAATAGGTGGTAGGTGGACTGGTAATTTGCCCAGTCTGCGAGGCGTAGAAGTATACATTGTTTGTGTTAAATGAAAAATATATAAAGTGCAATCCTTTTTCGTATTTCTTACGTTCAGAGTGGGCCTTAAGTCAGAGTAACGTAGAATTATTCCCAACATTTACACTCACACATTAATTCCCTACATTTGCTACACGGCATATTATGTAGATACCTACTTTACTATAGTATATAGTATAGCATTGCATTATTATTATTCGTGTATGTATTTATATTTATGTAAATATTTATGTATGTAACTGACATATATATTGACCGCCTCCGTGGTCTAGTGGTAACAAACGTTGCCGCGAACTCGGGAGGTCGTGGGTTCGATTACCACCGGGGGCAAGTTGTACATTGTATAATTTGTCTCGGTCTGGGTGTTTATATGTATAATATGTATATATTTACAAAAAAAAAAGTATATTATGTAGTTTATCAACCATCTAGTTTCCGTAACACAAGCCTCGTAGCTTACCACGGAAATTAGATGGCGCTGTGTGACCTGTCTGGAAATATTTATTAAAAAAAAAAAAAAAAAATGCATTTATTTTTATATCATTACTTTTTAATATAAATTTATTTAAATACCTAGTAGAAGATATAGCAACTTTACATTTAGTTTAATATTTTTTTTCTCCTATATCTGCACTCCACAATTTCTTATGTCATTCTCCCAAAGGTCAGCTGTTAGAGAATACCTACAAGGTATTAAGCTCGCTTATGTACTTTATTTTATTTTGTATATTTTAAAATGCAATAAATATTTTTTACTTTTTTTATTTAATTAATTAATTTATTTATTTCTGCGTACGAGGGGAAATGTTGCCAGGGACTATCACTAGAGGACATTTTTTACTTATAGTTTATTTTTTATTAGGTTTAGTTTATATTTATTTTAATTTTTACTTTTAAGTAGTTTTAATTTATATTGTATTTTTTATACTGTTTGTATATTACTTTAATATACATTAAGTGCTTTTGAAACATTTAATTTATATATATAGTCACCTCATCATCATCATTAAAGCTCTTTGACCTTCACTGCTGGAGATGTGCCTTCCAGAACATATTTCTGAAGGATTTGGCCTATACTTTTGGGTTGGCGATGGTCTGATGTCAATTTTAATGAAAATTTACTTACGATTCCACTTAACGTACTCCCAGATGACGTAGAACTATGGTGAGAAGATAATTCAATTTTGTTGGGGGTGTGGTGAAGATTAGTATCTCGGCCTTCAGACCGACTGTAGGCTGGTTTAAAAAGTTTTTATTGTGCAACCTAAATCTATGACAAATGTACGTAACAGTGTATTTCTCATTGGCACATGCCCCGGCACCCCGAACCGCGTTTTATGATATTTAACAAAGCTGCTTCAGCAGACTGGGAAAATATCACCATCTAACTAAAAATATTAGTTTCTACCAAAATCGGCCCTGACTTTCCTTTGAACATTTTTCGCTATTCCTTGTAGTTTATGATTTGGTCTTAAAGGCTAACTTGAAAATTTCACCTAGTACCACAGTGTTTGAAGACAAAAGTTTTCAATCAGTGCGTTCTTCCAGTAATTTCGTATGGTGCAGAAACGTGGACACTGACGGTAGGTCTGGTCCACAAGTTCAAGGTCGCTCAGCGAGCTATAGAGAGAGCTATGCTCGGGATTTCACTAAAAGATAAAGTCAGAAACGTTGACATCCGTCAAAGAACCAAAGTTAACGATATAGCTTTTAAAATTAGCAAGCTGAAGTGGCAATGGGCTGGACACATATGCCGCAAAACCGATGAATGATGGAGTAGACGGGTTCTGGAGTGGAGACCACGTACTGGAAGACGCAGAGTGGGACGACCCCCCGCCAGATGGACAGATGACCTGAGGAAAGTCGCTGGTGGGGGATGGATGAGGGTGGCAGAAGATCGTGTGAAGTGGCGAGCCTTGGGGGAAGCCTACATCCAGCAGTGGAGAGACACAGGCCGATGATGATGAGGTGACTTTGCACCTTGAACTTTCTAGATTGTCCTAGAATGTATTAAGCCCTACCCTTGTGCATAGTGCAATAAAGATTTAAATAAATAAATGTGTAATGTACGGTTGCTGAGTTGTAATCTACGGAACTTAATGACATATGAAAGAAAGAAAGAAAGAAAGAAAGAAAGAAAAATATTTTATTTGCCACATATCAATAAACACAACTTAAACAAATAAAGACTGGTAGTATACACAAGATGTGTGGTGACAAATAGGGAATCAGCTCAGCATGGAGCTGCGACTCTGGGCCACAGCGCTGATTTTCGGCTAATCCCTTGTTAGGAGAGGTGTTAATGGGTAATATATACAAATATATAGTGTGGTGTATGTATGTATGTATGTACGCAGGCACGGTGGTGGCTCGGTTGTAAGAACGCGTTCCTTTAATCCTACAAAGGTCGGTTCAAACCCCCCCCGGCATGTACCAATGAGAAATACATTTTTCTTAAGTACATTTGTCATAGATTTACAACACCACCGTTCCCGTGTCTCGGAGAGCACGTTAAGCCGTCGGTCCCGGTTCCACTAATACCAATACCAACTTATGGAATCGTAAAAAAATTGTCATAAACAAATTACATCATATCCTCGCCAAGCCGTCTGGCCAGCGTGGCGAGTGTAGACCAAATTTTCCAGATATGTGTTCTGGAAGGCCCATCTCCAGCAGTAGAGGTCTAGAACGCTGTGTTCTAGGGGCTGTAATGATGATGAATGATATATGTACGCATAAAAGGATAACTAATATATTAAATAAAAATAAAATATGTAAAACAAAATTATCGTATAAAACAAACTATAATATATTTAGGTTTTTTTTTTTTTTTTTTTTTGTTGTATGCTGCTACAGTAGCTGTTGGTATGTCAAACTTCCCTCGATAAAATTACACCCTTTCCTACCTCCATCACCCCACTCCTTACCCCTCTTAATCCTAATGTTTACATCATTATTACCAAATTCCTTAATACAAACAATATTAACCTCTAAATAGACAACCATTGTGTATGGGGTGGATGTGGACCGTCACAAACAACACCACTTTTGACCAATAATATCCACAGTAAATAAATTTACAAAACAAAAACTTGCACTTGACATGTCCACGCAAAATGGCGCGAAGAACTCCACACCAGTTACGTTTTTGACAGTCGTGAACAGATTTTGGAAAGTGATCATGCGATTTGGAATGTTGGATGACACCATAAATCGCTAAGTTAGCAAACGTTATGAAATGTCAAGCTGCGACCCTGGTTTTCTAAATAATTTGAAATATCTACAATTGCGCATGGAATATATCTTTGAAATTTTCGTAGGGAGCTCTAAAGAGAGTTTTTATATTTATTTTTAAAAGCAACCGCCGACTGCATATCGTATATGACACACCATCACATACCAATAGCGTATACGTACACATAGTTTAATCTAATGTCACGCACAACCGGGTTTAGCGAGGTCATGAATTTAGGCGAACTATATCTACTCTTACTTGGGGCTGGAAATTTGCATACCTCGGCGTTTTGGGAATGCTCATAGTGCGAACTTAATTTTGTAAATGCATGCAGAACACTCCAATAAATAATATTGCGGTTAATGGAAATTTTGTCACATCATTAATGCATATGAATTTGATTTAGTATCATCACGACCGTTTCCCTTTCGGGGTGGTCAGAAACCACGCTTATAAAGAAGCGGATTCACATTTAGCCAACTTTACTATCCAATCATGACAAGTCCAATCATATCCAATCATGACAAGTGGCAAGCTCGTCGATGTCTCCAGCGTACCAAACTCGAGAAATATCACAAATAAATTAAATATGAATTAAATGTATTTATTTACATTAATAAATATTTTTGGGTCCCGACCTCCTAGTCTAAATCCACGGACTTAACCGCTAGACCACGGAGGCAGATTTTTTTTTACAAAATATTATTATTGCCATAATATAAATATACAAAGGCGTGACAGGCCCCTTGATGTTAACAAAAAGTTAATGGAAGTCAGGCTAAACTAGCATCTGGACCAAATTGTCGACAAAAGAAAGGCAATTCTTGACACGAATAAAAAAAAAATTGTCAAGTCTGTTTCATTAGTATAAAGAGGTGATGTATGGATATTAGTTCTTAACAATAAGCATACAATAATTCAATATTAGCTAATAGCCCCGTGGCTTGTGCTAGAAGTGCCGGCCGTATTCCGCTTCACACGGCTCTCAACGACATAATTTCAAGAACCTCCTAATAAATTACCTTGCTAACTTAGATTATACCCAGACTGAAAAGTTAACTGAAATATATAAATTATTAATAATTAATACATTAAACGCATACTTGGATGTACATATGAGTTATTCTTATGGTACTGATTCCTTCACTGGAACTCACCTGGTTACGACACAAAATATTTAAAAGTAACACTATATAAAATAACAAAATATGTTCGGTTACGCAATAATAGGTAGATTAGACATTTTTTTACATTAAAGTAAAGTATCATCACGATCTCTCTTTCGGGGTGGTCAGAAACATTTGGCCAACTTTACTATATGACAAGTGGCAAGCTCGTCGATGTCTCCAGCGTACCAAACTCGAGAAATATCACAAATAAATTAAATTATAATTAAATGTATTTAATTTTACATTCTTTATTATATACTTACCTAATTAATAATTCCTTTATATATATGTAGTAACCTCCTTTATTGTCATTGCCTAAGTCAGACAGACAAGCACCTGTCAGAATGTAAATAAATACGTCACTTGATAATTAATAAAAATATTCCTTAAGTCTTATTAAATCAATCTATTATTTTCTACACTAAATTGGTGACCCCGACGGAAAAATGAACGTAATAAATCAAGAACATAACACAATAGAAGCAATCTCAACAATAAACATTAAAATTCCTTCATTTTGGAAGTCTGACCCGGACTTATGGTTCAAGCAAGTCGAAGCTCAGTTTGAACTAGCCCATGTGAGTAGAGAGCGAACCAAATTTAACCATCTCATATCATCACTCGACGGTGAAACAATGAAAATCGTCGCTGATTTATTAAGAGGCGAAAATGAACCGAATTACGAAACACTAAAATCGACCCTAATTAAGAGATGTTCACAAACAGACGAGCAGAAAGTCAAGATCTTACTCTCTGGTATACAACTCGGTGACAAGAAACCATCTCAACTTTTATGTGAAATGAAACTCTTAGCAAATTCCAACACATCCAATGACATTATCAAACAAATTTGGCTCCAGAGCCTCCCCATAACATATAGAGCAATTCTCGAAGCTACTACAGGCAATCTTGATAAGATGGGCGAGATCGCTGATAAAATAGTAGACGCAACACAAAGTCAACCCGTCACAGTGTGCTCTACTACTACCAACCAAAACGAAAGTCACTACACAAAATTCCAGCTAGAAATGGCAGAATTAAAACAAGATTTGTCAGATTTAAAAAAAATATTTCAAACAAACCGACAGAGACCATTATCACCGAGATTCCATCCTCGCTACCGCTCTACTTCAAGATCTCGCCGAACAACGTCTCCATCCAGCCAGACATCGTATCAATATGCAACAAACACTGACAGGAACAACGAAAGATACTGCTGGTATCATCAAATGTTTGGCTCAGGAGCACACAAATGCCAAAATCCATGTACATTCCGCAATTCGGAAAACTAGAAAGAAGGGCAAACAGTGGCGACATGTTCCTGCCATCCTCACCTAAGTCGCCTTTTTGTAACGGACTTAACTACTGGAACTCAATTTCTTGTTGACACCGGCGCTGATATATCGGTCGTGCCTCCCAAATATGTGGATATCATGAGAGGACCCACGAATATACCATTATTTGCAGCAAACAACAGCAAAATATCAACGTATGGCGACAAACAACTTCTTTTGGATCTCGGACTTGGAAAGAAATTTAAATACAATTTTACCATTGCAAATACCAAAAAACCTATAATTGGCTCAGATTTTTTACGACACTACAATTTAGTCGTCGACCTAACAGCGCAAAAATTAATCGACCGCCACACTTTTATGTCATCAGCCGGCAGAGTCAGTAGCGACAATTACAAGGAATGCCCTACGCTGAGCATAATTAACCCACAAGATCCTATTAGTATACTTTTGAAGAAATATGATCAAATACTACAAGATAAACCCCAAAGTGTCAATAATGTCAAACATTCCACAACTCATCAAATAGAAACTATTGGGAACCCTGTATATTGTAAACCTAGACGTTTATCACCAGAAAAATTAAAAGCAGCAAAAGATGTATTTGATAATATGCAACGTTTGGGTTTATGTAGACCATCAAATAGCCCATGGGCAAATCCATTACATATGGTGCCAAAACCCAACGGTACATGGAGACCCTGCGGAGATTATAGACAATTAAACTACCTCACCACACCAGACAGGTATCCATTACCAAACATTCAAGACTGCACATCAATCCTCCACGGCAAAGTTATCTTCACCAAACTAGATTTAGTACGAGCATATCAACAAATTCCCGTCGTCCAGGAACACATAATGAAAACTGCAATCAACACTCCTTTCGGCCTCTATGAATTTCCATTCATGCCATATGGTCTACGTAACGCAGCACAAACTTTTCAAAGGTTCATTAATGAAGTATTACACGGATTCGATTTTTGTTTTCCGTATATAGATGACATACTCATAGCATCAGAAGACCTGGAAACGCATATTAAAGATATTGAAAAAGTACTCATACGAATACATAGATATGGTATAACTTTAAACAGATCTAAATGTGTTTTTGCACAAAAGGAAATAACATATTTAGGACACACAATCAGCGAACGAGGAATAAAACCAATCAAATATAAACTTATAACCATTCAGAACTTCACTAAACCAAAAACAGTCAACGATTTACGCCGTTTTCTTGGTATGGTAAATTTTTATAGACGTTTTATACCCAAATGCGCACAAGTTCAGGCTCCTTTAAATGCAATCACTGGTTCCAAAAATACCATCATTTCCTGGACACCAGAAACAGACAAATCTTTCCTAGACATAAAAATGGCATTAAGTGAAGTTGTCACCCTTAGCCATCCACATCCTAACGCTAAACTCGTGTTACATACAGATGCATCGGACGTAGCCATTGGAGGCGTATTACACCAAATTATAGACAACAATCAACAACCCCTTGGTTTCTTTTCAAGAAAATTATCATGCGCAGAGACTAAATATTCAACATATGACAGAGAACTATTGGCAATCTATTCTTCGATTAAACATTTTAGACACATGCTAGAAGGTACAGAATTTATATGTTATACCGATCATAAACCTTTGACATATGCATTACAACAAAAATCAGATAAGAGTAGCCCACGTCAAACCAGACATTTGTCATTTATAACGGAATTTACCACAGATATTCGTCACGTTTCTGGGTTAGACAACACCGTCGCAGATACGCTGTCAAGACTATATAGCATTGAACAACTCTTTCCAAATTATGAACAATTAGCAGATGCACAAAAACAAGACCAAGAGCTTTCACATTTACTCAATAATCAAAATAGACATAGTCTGAAATTACAAATTATTAAATTAAAAGACAACTTGAACGTTTATTGTGACGTTTCTAATAATTTGATAAGACCATATATTCCCAAAATTCACCGTGAAGCTATTTGCAAACATATCCACGGATTATCCCATCCTGGTCAAAGATCAACCATCAACCTCATTAAGAAACGTTATGCGTGGCCCCATATGTCTAAGTACATTATAAAATTTGTCAAACACTGCCTACCATGCCAAAGATCAAAAGTACATAAACATGAAAAAACTCCTTTACAGAAATTCGATATGCCAGATGACCGATTTTCTTATGTACATATTGATATTGTAGGCCCTTTACCACCTTCAGAAGGGAAACATTATATTTTAACCTGCATCGACCGTTATACACGGTGGCCAGAAGCTTACCCTATTATTGACCAATCTGCCGAAAGTATCAGTAAAGTTTTCTGGGAAAACTGGATAAGCAGATTTGGAACACCAATTCAGATCACAACTGATCAAGGAAGGAATTTCGAATCCAATTTATTTCGTTCTTTGGCCCGAATAATGGGCACAGAAGTCAGACACACAACAGCATATCACCCTCAGTGCAACGGTTTAATAGAACGCTGGCACCGCACTTTGAAAGCTGCATTAATGTGTCGTTGTAAAACTACTGGATCGTCCTGGACTCGTGAATTACCGGCTGTTATGCTTGGTTTAAGAACTACAGTAAAACCAGCTTTAAATTACAGTCCAGCACAACTTGTATACGGATGCCCACTAAGACTTCCAGGCGATTTTATCGAAAATTCTAAAACTTTAAGAACTCCACCCACAACCTTTGCAGAAAATTTACAACATATGTTCAGAAAAATAAAACCAAGTGCCACTGCCTGGAACAGCCAACCCAAAATTTTTAGTCATCGAGATCTCAATACATGCTCACATATTTTTCTTCGAGAAGACAAAGTCAAATCACCTTTGACACCCCCATATTCTGGACCTTATATAGTTATCTCCAGAGATGCCAAAGTTTTTAAAATTATAAAACAAAATCACGAGATTGTGGTATCCAGGGATAGAGTTAAACCAGCATATACAAGCATTGATGAGGAATACAAAGAAATGCCTAATTCTAATCAAAGAAGCGCTGTCGCAAGACGAAACAAAAGAGTCACGTTTTCAACAAACGTTACAGAATTTAATTAACTTTTACAATATGTTGTATTATTCTGATTCATTATTATTTATTTTTATTTTGTTTACTTTTTGTGTAGTTAATTATTAGGAAGGGGGTGATGTAGTAACCTCCTTTATTGTCATTGCCTAAGTCAGACAGACAAGAACCTGTCAGAATGTAAATAAATACGTCACTTGATAATTAATAAAAATATTCCTTAAGTCTTATTAAATCAATCTATTATTTTCTACACTAAATATATAAGACGCTATAGTTACATATTATAATTATTAGCTTTGTATATATGTTTACTTAATATATAATAATACCTAAAACTAAATTTTTGTAATTTATTTTATTTAGGCAAAAGGGTAGGTATAAAAGAAAGCATAGGGACAAAAATAAGGAAGGGCATGCTCCGATGGTTCGGGCATGTTGAAAGGATGAATGAAGACAGATTCACGAACCAGATATATAATGCGAAAGTTGTGGGTAAAAGAGGCCTTGGCAGACCAAGACTCGGTGCGTTGAAAAGCCATTGAAACAAAAGGGCATTTATGAAGAGGTTGATGAATGTCGAAGAAGCGAAAGAGGTATGTCGTGACCGTGACAAGTGGCGCTCAATTATCTCTGCCTACCCCGCAAGGGATTTGGCGTGAAGATATGTATGTATGTAATTTATTATTTATAGAATTAGTTTTATTTTTGATTTATCTAAATATTGTATACTTTTAATACTGCCACTGTATTTAATCCGTCCATGCAACATGTACTGTGTGCCGAGACCACGAGGCACGGCTTGACCATTTTTTTATTCAACGTCATTCATTCAATTGCTACGGGGCGCGGGCGCTAAAATAATCTATTAGTGCGGAGGGCATTGCAATGTTTACTTACATGAGCTAATTTAATGTGTCAATAAAAACATATCTTGTTTCTGTGGTAACGTCAAAAAATGTGTTTGCTTACTGTGTTTGTGTATTTTAGCTTAAGCATTTTAGACTGTAAACGTTTTTATTGTTATTATTATTTTTATTTATTTAAAACTTTATTGCACATAAATATACAAAGGTTTATGTGAGGTAGGTGCAATATATCAATTAAAATTAAATATATTAAAAATATACGTCTATAGAATATTATTTATTGATTATAATAAATATTTATTAATAAAATTACATACGAATTCATACACACGAATATATATAAACTACATAAATATTACTACATAAACTACATAAACTTATATTAATATTATATAATATAAAAAAATAAAAAATAATATTATTATTATATAAAACACACTACGACGCGGTGTTCAAACCGCTACCTTTTGGATTAACTTCATGATAACGCAAATGAATAAGAGCAACTAACATTAGACGTTCTTGTCTGACATTAGTCTGTACCGTTTAAACCCGCAATATTTGCGGTATCAAGATAAATATTTGCAAGTATTTTGGCCAGACAGCCTGGCGCCCGCCTGACCTCGTGCCCTAGACTGATTTGGCAATCGTGCCACTCAATGTGGGTGTAACCTATATTTTATTCTTTACGTAATACCTACATATATCTGAATACTTCCCTGAAGGAACCTATAATGAAAAAATCTCTCGCTCGCACAAACCAATATTTTTAAAGAGTTTTCAAATCTAAGTGTACTTTAAAGAAATGTAATCTACCAACTTTCTAGGAAATAATTTAAGGACATTTTGAAATTATCATTACCTAAACTAACCACCAAATACAGATGTAGTGCACAATGGTTTTCAGGGTAGTTGTAACATCTCTATATACGCTTACCTAATGTCTTTAATGAAGGGTAGGAAGAGAAAAGTAGGAAGACTTCTTGGCCGTCAACGCGCATGCCTGTGTCTTACTGGCATTAAACTGGACTAGGTATACTCGAATAGGATTTGAAAATGTCACTTGATCGGATGGCGTCGTATTCCGATTGAGACCTGAGTTTTTCCGATGGAAATACATTATGCACTATACCTATACAATGTTATTTACACAACAAACAATAACGTTAAAGATAAAAAATAAAAATATTGAATACCTAAGTTTATTTATTTAAATAAAATACTTTATTGCGCTAAAAATGTGCGGACTTAATGACTAAGCATTTTCTGACAACCTTAAATAAATCATTCAAAAAAAAACACAACACAATACTATAGACTATGTTAAAAAGTTACAGCAAAATTGCTAATATAATTATAACGACTACTACCTTTCTTTGGTTGGAGACGAGAGTTGACAAACTAAAAGAGCAACCTAGTTATCTGTATATGCGAACTAACTAACTATGCGTAACACTAGAAGAGTGACGTAAATTTATAAGCAATACGAACGCCTAGATATCAAACAGTAGATGACATTTCTGTACTATTGAACTAGCATTTAAAATTCTAAAAGGCTCTAATGTTCGCATGGAGCGGCATTGACTAACACCTATTAAAGTTGTTACGATTAGTTACCCGCTCTTTGTCTGCCCGTTCGCCACCGTATCACTGACAGACTTATTTATGTCCACAATACATTGCTGTGTCAATTGACCTATGTACCGACCGAAATATTCATTGCTGAAGATGTGGAATTGGCTAGGCAATTAAGGCTACTACCTATTTCAGCTGTTAGGAATAGATCACATCCTTTTCATAACAACCAACTTAAAATCCCAACCCACACTTCCAGCAGATATTCAGATTCATTTACTGTATCGGCTGCTCGTCAGTGGAACAGGCTTCCACTGACCATCAGACAAGCTCCTTCAATTCACATCTTTACAACTTATTCCTTTCTTTTTAAACAAGCAAAACAATGTATTTTAAATTTAAATATTTCTTCTTATTAATAATATATTATCTTCATATATATTAATAAGTATTTAAGTAGCCTATGTATACATACTATTTATGTAGTTTATTCAAATTTAAAATAAGGTTAAAATTGCCCACATATTATACTGTCTCACTCTCCCAAAGGTTAGCCGGCTGCCCATTGCTTGCGACTATATGTCCGGCCTATTGTCACATCAGCAATAGCTCACTGAGCTGAACAACCTTAAACTTGTGGACCAGTGGTGCGATTACGCGCACATCATTATTAGTTCTAATTTGGTTCAACTTTAGTTTAGCTTTGATTCGGTTTAATTTTAGAACATCTCTGTGTAGCGATTCGCGTCATATGAAAGCTAAACTTTTACCAAATTCCAACCGAAATACGGCGTGTTAGCCCAATTGCCAGTTGAAATAAATAAAATGATTGAATGACATTGTTTTTTAAATATTACGTTAAATAAAATGTTTTAAATAACATAAGTGATATAAATATACTTCTAACTTCTGTTTTTTTTATTTCATATACTAATAACATCAAATTTCATCTAAAAATATCCTTAGTTTTCGTTTGGTCTTTTTATGTTTTTTTTATCGGCAACACACAACTACATGTAGAGTTCCTTTCCACGAATGACAATCATTATACTTGTAAAATAAAATAAAATATTATTTAACAATATATTTAATAAAAAAAATAGTTAATGCGTCTACTAATAACACATTAAGTGTGTTATGAGAACGTAGATATGATTGTCCTACATTTATTTTAAGATACCTACTAATCAAAACGTTATAATTGTAATGTGTAACGAAACGTTAAGGTTGGTTTGTTTACATTTTACAAAATTGTTTGAAGTTTTTATCGTTTCATCTCAATCTTTTTTTATTATATTTAAATGGTTAATTTTATAGCTCCGATGGCACGAAGACGAGTTTCTTTCGAGCAGATGGAGGCACTTGTGTCGAAGGCTATCCTCAGCTGGCTCGGGGCATATTCCCTTGGGCATTGGGATAATATTGCGCAGAAACTAAACAGTATGGGGAATGGCTGCTACAAGTAAGTCGCCCAAGGATTGGTGCAAGGCAAGCTATTGTGTTACCTAGATATTTAAAAGCATAAGCATAAGGTTGTCAAATTATCCACAAAATCGAATAAACCTTTAGTTTCCAGTCATAAAGCTATTTTGAATAAGTTTCATCACAATGGTAACCCTTGCTTAGTCATGCTTTTAAAGGAGTGGATTCACATTTAGCCCACACACTTCACATTTTTCTAAACTATTATCATTATATTACATTTGAGGTTATTGGCATTTATACTTAATCATAAGTAGGTACACACATAAGTAACTTTGGCATTTTTTCAGGTTGACCACAAACATCATTTGATAAGGCACGCTCTATACTCACTAATATTGAGAGTGCAAGCTGAATCAGTGATGACGGAATCAATGCGGAGTATGTGGAGTGACCTAAAACAGCTTCTACAAGTGCAGGAGCGGATTGCTGTAGCACAGCAGCCAAGGGCTGCAGCTGCAGAACGGTGTGCTTTGGTGGAGGAAAAAGAGCTTGGCTTACAATTGAAGGAATTTGAAAATAAAGAGTTGTTCATTTAGCAAAAAATCTTAACATTTGATGCTAATTTTTTATTAACATCATGCATTCATTTATGGAAATGTTAACATCACATTTTAGTTTCATTCCGTTGTTACATGCAGCTAATGCAACTTCTCTTAGGAGGCAACACCTCGTTACAGTTTCCCATCTCCTACGAAAAGGTCTGAGATGACCTTTTGATTGATAAAGTTTGCAGTTTGCCTATTATAATGTAATTAGGTAATAGGTACTAAAATCATTAAGATTCAATAAAATAACTTATTAATTGTGATTATATTATATAATTGCTGTATGCCTAGTGTGAGGAATAGAAATAATAAAGTTTATATAAAATTAGATTAATAATCTTAAATAAAGAATTCTAAAAATACACTTGTTTTTACACTTAATTTTTATTTCATATTACAGCCCCTAAAACACGAGTCCTAGACCTCCACTGCTGTAAATGGGCCTTGTTGGCGAGGGTCTGGATGTAAATTTTAATGACAATTTATTATTGACACACAAGTTGGAATTCGTGGATCCAGACTGACAGCTCAATGTGCCTTTCGAGACATGGGAACAGTGGTGTTGTAAATCTATGTAAAAAAAGTTTTCATGCCGGGGTCTGGACAACCTGTTTGGATTTTAAGGAAAGTATTACAACCAAGCCACCATCGCTCCTGTTTAGTTTTCCCCATAATATTATGAAGAACATATGTTCTTACTAACAAGAGCATTAATAATTATAATATGGGCAGTGGTTGTTAAGTTGTTAGAATGCTGCCCAGCAATCGAAAGATTGCAGGTTCCAGCCCTGGCATGTACCAATGAACGGATAAGTCTACAGTGTCATAAATTTACAACATCACCGTTCCCATGCCTTGGAGGCACATGGCATATTAAGCCATTGGTCCCGGTTGCACTTATACTTGTTGTCCGCTCAACAACATTTCTTGCAGTTACATGCAAAGAAGTGTAATAGGCTTCTGGTGTTGCATCAGTAATGGGTGTCATCGGCCATGAGCGCTGTGGATAACCTGAGTCACCTGAAATTAAATTATTTTCTTTAAGTAGGTATTCAATTGTAAACCTTGATTACTTGTTAAAAAGGAAATACAAAATTTAAAATTTACAACTTACCAAGCAACCAAACTGCCTCATTATTTGCATTTAATTGTTGCATATGAGTGTGTACTGGGTGATGCTGCCAAATGAATGAGTCATGGCTGGCCCCACCATGACTAGCATCCACACTCAATATGTTGAGGTCACTGTCACAAATCTATAAACAATAAAAGTGAATTAATTAACAATAAGTTAATTAACTTGATCATTATTTTGATTGATTATTATTTGGCTACCTAAGCCAAATTTTAAACACTTACAATTTGGGTGTTTAGAGAGTGGTAGTGCTTTTGATTGAAAAACCTCTCTTCAAATTCCTTGGGCCTTATTAATGCCACATGAGTCCCATCTATACAGCCAATCACACCTGGTATTTTAAACTTTTCATAAAATCTGTAAATTACAAATAGGTATAGGACCTAAATATTTTTGTTACTAAAAAAATATATCCATACTAATATTATATATGTGAAAGAAGTTTTGTCTCGCCTTTACACCTATATTACGTCTGAATTTGATGATATTTGGCAAATCTATTTCACAGAACCCGGAGATGGATTGATAGGTTACCATGTGACCACATATCTGTCTGTTTGATTCGCCTTCACACCTATACTACTTCAAATTCGGCAGATATTTTCCTTGGAATCCAGGGTTTGACATGATGGTGAAGGTTGAAACTTGTTTTGGTTGACCACTATATTGCACAGGCAACGCTGGGGCAAACAGCCAGTATATCTATATAGACCTACATACATATATAATCTGTTCAGCAGTGGACGTCTTCAGGCTAAGATGATACATAATCTCACATGGTCTTTTATCATAACATTAAAGGATTAAAACTATATTAACAGTATAAGGGTAACAAACCTTAGTTTTAAATTGTTTCTTTCTTGTGAAGTTTGTGGAAAAAAAATATATTTTTGTAGTATCTGTGGCTTGTTAAGAGTGTCAATTATCAGCCTTATGCATTTGGACGTAGGCTGAGCCATTGCATGATGTAGGCTTTGCTCTACACCTCTTTGATAGGACCCAGAGGCGAAAAAACCAAGTGCAGTGAGATACAGGTTCTCATAAAGTAACCTTAGTAAAGCAAATACTCTGGTTTTAATGTTTATTCATTTTTATTAGGTATCTACTCACTTTTATATCGATTGGCACACTTGTAGTTTCGTTTTTGATGTTTATAAATGGAGTCAATTCATCAATTAACCTAAAGACTGACGGTTTATCTAGCCTGTATTTTTGATGAATTCCTCCTCCGAAATGTCCTCCTGCTATTTCTCAGGCTTACCGACCGTCTATTTTCCTCAAAATGAGCTCTTTTCACGAGGTCCAACTGCAGACCTTATCTAGACATTTTAACTATGCCTAAAAATATCCACAATTAAAGAAACGCACACCAACACAATTAGGACATTTAAAAACAACAAAAACTTACTGTTTAATATCTAAAACAAGTAAATAATTAATAATTAGTTCGTCAAAAGCTTGCTCGCGATCAACTTTATTCCAACCAAATACAAACTGTTATTTTGACAGTTAATTGGTTGGAATTTAGTCAAACTTTAGTGCGCGTAATCGCGTTTTCCATACAAAAAAGATGTTCTAAAGTTTGACCAAAGTTCGACCGAAATTTGGCTAATTTCTGACAGCTGACAAGCGGGCATAATCGCAACTTCTAAAGTTCAACCAAATTAAGACCAAATAGAAACTAAAATAGTGCGCGTAATCGCCCCGCAGATCAACTATCAGTGTCCACGTCTCTGCTCCATGCGATCATACAATATTAATGCACTGGTTGAAAACTTTCGTCTTTAAACACTTTGGTATGTCCGATAAGATGTGGCGCAACTTTCCGAATGCTGCCCATTCTAGCTAAATGCGTCTTTAGGTTTCTATGCTGAAGTTAGCTATGCCTAAATCTGTCCAAGACGTATACTTCGAGAGTGGCATTACCCACACAGATTGGTTTAGCTGTGACACGATCGTTGAACATAACTTTTGCTTTATCCATGGGCTGGGCTATCCATAAGTAAAATGGTCAAAATATAAGGATATTGAAGAAAAAACTGAATGTATAGATTGTAAATTGTTGTGGTGTACACAAGTCTGTAAAACAGTTAAATAAAAAAATAAAATAAGGTAAAACAAAACTTTGACACGTAATTATTTACGTTTTTCATTAGCATTATCAAAAACTTTTGACAGTTGCAAACGATATATTGTGCAAATGATCGGGTAAAACTAGCTTAGTCGTTTTTAATTAAATATGTAGGTGTGTACACTCGATAATCCATCTGCCAGTGTGGCGAGTGTAGGCCAAATTCTCCGAAAATATTTTCTGGAAGGCCCATCTTCAACAGTCGAGGAATCTCTGTGTTTTAGGGCCTGTGATGATAATGATGATGAAGTAGAAAATACGACTGTGATAATTATTTATTAAACGGTAACCTAACCCAAATTGTATATCATATTTTTTGGTATTCAGATACTTATGAAAAAAATGGTGTTAAAAGAAATAAAAATCTAAGTCTATTTAAATATACATTAGACCGGTAATTTTTATATAAGGCCATTGCTGCGTCACTGCGTTAGAAACTTGCATCAAAAACCCGGATCAGCAATTTGCGACAACCACTAAACCTGAATTATTGACAGTGTTGTGTCGAAAATATTTTCTTTGTAATAATGTCTGTGGAATAGGTTAAATAACGATTTAATTATTAAATTCGTTTATTTTATAGTTAAAACCGATGTATGTGTTGCTAC
Source organism: Tinea semifulvella (assembly GCA_910589645.1). Lineage (NCBI taxonomy): Eukaryota > Metazoa > Arthropoda > Insecta > Lepidoptera > Tineidae > Tinea > Tinea semifulvella. The sequence continues at coordinate 6,574,088 of OU342595.1, read as the reverse complement.
ATGATTGATAGAGAAAGGACAGAGACGGGCAACATAAGAACATAGAAGATAGCAAAAGAGTAGAAGCAATTAAAATTATACCCGCCACCAGAATATTACTCACTGTGAACAATAGTGCACTCTTTGTGCGATACAAAATTCGTATCACCTTGGCCAGGTATAAAAAAAACAACTGCATTGTATTAGTTTGAATGCCTTAAACCGAAAGTAGCAGCTTCTTGATTTTGGCTTTAAAGGCGGCGCGGGAGACAAAAGCAAAACTGAGACCAAGATTTGGCCTGATCTTGCATCAGAACAGCTGGTCTCAATCTTTCAATCTTTTCTTTACTATCTCGGGAACTACTGGTCTAAATTGTTTGAAATTTGAAATGGTTATAAATCTTGTTAAACAGTAGTGTATCCAAAAATTGTAATACAATCCTTTCTTTTTAATCTTTTTTCTCTTATATTAATTTCCTTAATATCAGCATAATAGCAGCAGCATCATCACATTGTTAATTTTATCACACTCTTCTCATCATGGAAGTAGTTTTACTTATGTTATATTAGTATATCTATAGTATGACTTATTTATGTATTAGTATGTAAATTGTATGTATTTATTTATTTATTAAGAAACCAACAACGTAACAATATGCTTAATAATAGTATGGTACAATTTATGGAGTAAGGTCAATTACAGGTTTCGCTATATAAAAAGAAAGCATAGGGACAAAAATAAGGAAAGGCATGCTACGATGGTTCGGACATGTTGAAAGGATGAGCGATGAAAGGTTGACGAACCAGATATATAATGCGAAAGTTGTAGGTGAAAGAGGCCCTGGCAGACCGAGACTCACATATCACGATCAAATAAATAAAACACTGGCTGAAGGTACATTAAAAAGCTTTCGTAACAAAAGGGCTTGTATAAAGAGGATGATGAATGTCGACGAAGCGAAAGAGGTATGTCGTGATCGTGTCAAGTGGCGCTCAATTGTCTCTGCCTACCCCGCAAGGGATCTGGCGTGAAGATATGTATGTATTTATGGAGTAAGGTCAATTACAGGTTTCGCTATATAAAAAGAAAGCATAGGGACAAAAATAAGGAAAGGCATGCTACGATGGTTCGGGAATGTTGAAAGGATGAGCGATGAAAGATTGACGAACCAGATATATAATGCGAAAGTTGTAGGTGAAAGAGGCCCTGGCAGACCGAGACTTACATATCACGATCAAATAAATAAAACACTGGCTGAAGGTACATTAAAAAGCTTTCGTAACAAAAGGGCTTGTATAAAGAGGATGATGAATGTCGACGAAGCGAAAGAGGTATGTCGTGATCGTGTCAAGTGGCGCTCAATTGTCTCTGCCTACCCCGCAAGGGATCTGGCGTGAAGATATGTATGTATTTATGGAGTAAGGTCAATTACAGGTTTCGCTATATAAAAAGAAAGCATAGGGACAAAAATAAGGAAAGGCATGCTACGATGGTTCGGGCATGTTGAAAGGATGAGCGATGAAAGATTGACGAACCAGATATATAATGCGAAAGTTGTAGGTGAAAGAGGCCCTGGCAGACCGAGACTTACATATCACGATCAAATAAATAAAACACTGGCTGAAGGTACATTAAAAAGCTTTCGTAACAAAAGGGCTTGTATGAAGAGGATGATGAATGTCGACGACGCCAAAGAGGTATGTCGTGATCGTGTCAAGTGGCGCTCAATTGTCTCTGCCTACCCCGCAAGGGATCTGGCGTGAAGATATGTATGTATGTATGCTATATAAACATAGTACATAGTGGAGTTTAACTACTTACTATACAAAACTAGAAATAGGTACATAAATGTTTCAATAGTTCATTACAACATAATTTTATAAAGCACGGAAAATTAATTAAAAAAATAATTAAAAAAAAATATATATAGAAGAAGTATAATAATAATAAAAATACCTACAATTTGGTAACAACATTAAATGTGCATATGAGAAAGTCGAAACAACATTAATCCATCCACTCAATCTGCGAAACAAATCCAACCAGGAACGCTGTCACCTGTCTATTCATATAAACAAACAAGAAAGGGAGACAACACACCCAAGCCATCTTTAGTCCACAGATGTAATGTGCATAGATAGATAGATAGATAGATAAATTCTTTATTGCACAGAAAATAATACATTTTACAGTACATAGGCGAGCTTAATGTCTAAAAACATTATCTAACAGCTAACCTTCGGGAGATGTGAGCAGGGATTGTTTGAAATAAAGAGATTTATTGAGTTAAAAACTTATAACTAAAAAAAAAAGAACGATATTAAATCTATAATATAAATACATACAATACATAGATAACACATACATATATTGGTTACATACTATATTTATATATATATATATATATATATATATATATATATATATATATATATATATACATACAATAATATACCGATTTAGTGCATGTACAAGTCCTTTTTTTTTGAGGCTAGATTTAGAAGCAGATTTAGAAGCTTAGCATGTATATATTTATATTATAATTATATTTCTGTTTTATTTAAATTTCACCTAATTTTAATTGCACCTACCACCTATCCAGTCTAAATGTCCTAAAGGTTTGGCTGTCAGAGAATGCGGTATTAAGTCCGCCTTTGTACATAGTGCAATAAAGTTTTAAGTTGTATAATTTGTCTCGGTCTGGGTGTTTATATGTATAATATATGTTTACAAAAAAAAAAGTATAGTATGTAGTTTATCAACCATCTAGTTTCCGTAACACAAACCTCGTAGCTTACCACGGAAATTAGATGGCGCTGTGTGACCTGTCTGAAAATATTTATTTATTTATATATATATATATATATGTATGTATGTATGTATATGTGTTATACATACAATGGAAAAACATTTTAGTTTAGTAATAGAAAATATTATTTTGTTTTGACATAATCATACCTTATTATTATTACCATGACAACGTCCTTTTACAGCAGCGTCTATTAGTGTAGATAGTACTTATCTGGTAACAACGAGGGCTGTTCTTTGCTGTTATTCATTCGCTATCATGATTAGTAAAATAATTAATTTGTAATCTGACAAAACCGAGTGTACCAAATGTATGAAATGGTGAATAAAATAAAATAAAATTTAGTATTATATATTGTAATTTTAACACAATCCCGGTTTAATTCTCGTCTAAACTGACAGTAAAAACACTGACAGTTAAACGCGAATAAAGTTAGAATGCCTAATGGAAATCTATTTCAACAAAATAAAACTGTTTTAACATCAAACGAAATATAAATCAGTCGAAGTTGTAACTTAAACACAATACTGAAATTCCTTCAATAAAAGTCACAAATTGTTTCGATGTTGCGGTTCCAACTTTGATAATTAAAACGATATTTCTGAAGCGGAACTCTCACAAAATCCTACTAATAATATAAACGCCCAAGTTTGTGATGATGGTAGACAAAAACTACTGAACGGATTTTGATACTATGTCTGCAGCTAGCCAATGGAACAAGCTACTGGTGATTAGACGGGCACCATCTGTAAACTTTTTTGACCAATTAGTCACTAACTTGTTTCTTAATAAGCTTCTTGCATCATTATGTAATTGCTTAGTATGTAGTGTATTTATAAATTAGACTATTAGATTGTTAAACTCGCCTATGTACCTAATTTTAAGTTTTGGTGCAATAAATCCATAACTTTTTGAGATATTCTAAACTGCATTAACAGATTTTAGAAAAAATGTACAGATAGGAAGAAAATGATAATTTTACCCGAAGACTTTTTTTGATGCCATAGCCTACTGCTGGACTGATTGACGTTTCAGACTTTTGATTTCAGATTTTTTATTCCTCGGAACCCTAAAAATACAAACACGATAAAGTTACAATTCAGCAAATACCCAATCGCAATAAAAATATATGTTTGAACAAGTATCTTTGGTGTTGATGGTTCTTAGACCAGGCTACTACTATTCCGATTTTAATAAAATTTGATGGTCATATTATTTGGAATCCAGGGACGGACATGGTATACCCGTATAACGTCGTATTATGTGTGAGAACAATTGACCACAATGCCACTTGGAAAGTTTTTTTTGCGGACAACTACGAGTATATCCTTGTATATAGTATGCATCACAGTTAAGGAATCCTAAATATGCCGTTTATAGAATCCATTCAAAAGAGATTTTTTGGATACATTCAATATAGAACTAAAACGTATGATTCGAGCTACGATCAGCGATGTAAGAGGCATCATCTGCTGCCGCTTGAAACGCGTCGAAACATCGCAGTTACAACCTAGTTGATGTTGCGCGTGGGATTGTGGACTCCCCTGAATTGCTTAGTAAAATACTACATAATAAATCAAGTTACGAAACACTAAAAAGAGTCCACTTCTATTAATCCCTCGTTTCAACACCAATTACAGACGTAATTGACATAGATATTGATCCTTTTAATGCTACTACTGCATCTATAAGACACGCAATAGCAGATGAGCACTTCAAGCGAATAGTGAGTAAATAGGTAGTCTTTAAATTATATAGGTTTAGTTATATGTATATGTATGTATATAAGAGGCATCATGTGTGTGTGAATGTGTATACTTGTAAAACTTTTTGTTTTTTATTTTATTTCATTATGTAAAAGTTGCACTTTTTGTTTTTCTTTATAACACTTGATTATTTATAGTTTCTGCGGTGCGCAGAAGTTTTTAATCCTAAATGTGGAAACTGTTAATTGGCTTTATTGTAATTTAAACATTAACACATAAATGTATCATAGCTGTAAGTTACCAAAATATAAATAAATAAATAAATATCACCTACACGGGCAAACCCGGGTCACACAGCTAATGAACAATTACACCCAATCTCGGTTAACAAACGTCGCGTCGCTTATGCAGATTAATTTCATTAATATGCTAAGAACATAACACTAAATACATAGTTAATTAGTAAACGAGATTAGAATTGGTTAGGTAGGCTAAGGTAGCCTAGATCAAAATATTTCTTCTTTATTTTGCAACCAAACCACACTCAGAGGCCTAAATATGCACCCCCATACCGTAGTCACTATCCCTATCCGTACAAATTCATTATGAGGCTTACATCCAGCGCACGCTTAAGATGTGGAGTGCTTTCAACCTGAAATCCTTCAAGCAATTCGTGAAAATGCATCTTGATAGGCCGGCATAATTGTAGGGACTGATGTCGGCCGTCAGTGACTGGCGACAATTAAAGATAAATTGATGATATTATAGATTTGTATTACGAAATAATGTCATTTTTATTATCCATATATGTATATCTTTGATGATGTTGGAATGTGCGAGTGAGAGGCGAGAGCGTCAAAGATTACCTAATAACCCTCTAATGGGGTGAATCAGGCTAAGCTTTTTTATAGATGTCGCTAGCGGCACTGGTACCTTGTTTACAATGTCGGATCATTTTTTAAATGTTTTTGTAGTTTTTTATTTTTATAACAGAAATACGAATTACTATTCTTCTTAAACTGCCTCTGTGGTTTAGTGGCTAAGTCCGTGAATATAGACGCGAGGGTAACGAGTTCGATTCTTGGTCGGGGCACAATCATTTATTTGTAATATTAGTCTACTAGTACGCTAGAGACATGGACGAGCTTGCCACTTGTTGTGATAGGCCTATAGTTAAGTAAACACTCTTTAATATAAATAAAATTAAATAAAAACTAATTAAAAATTAAAAAAAAAACAAGTGACGTCTCATCAGAAATAGTCCCAAGGATGCTGACAAAATTTGTCATCTGTATAGCAAGGAACGTTGACATAAATAATTGCCAGCGTTCCTGTCTCTAGATTTCTTCGTGATACTATAGATATACTAATATAACATAAATAAAACTACTTACATGATGAGGAGATCGTAATAAAATTAACTTAACAATGTGATGTTGCTGCTGCATTTAAGGAAATTAGTATAAGAGAAAAAAAAAAAAGATTGAAAATAAAGTTCAATTAGTGAAAAAGTGTTTATATACCTGTTTTTTTTTATTTTTTATTTTATTTTTATTATACTAGCACGACATGTGACCTTGCGCCCACCTGATGGTAAGTGGCGCGCAGGGTCCATGAATGTTAGCAACTGGAATCAGACCCTTATATCCGACATCAGTCCCTAACACTATACCGGCTTGACTAGATGCCTTTTCACACTTCGCTTGAAGGACTACAGGTTATAGGAAAGTGGAAACACAGAGGCTGGAAGAGCATTCCACATCTTTATTGTGCGACAGATGTATGAGTCACCAAATTTATAGGTACGCGAAGGGATAGTGACTACGGTATGTGGGTGCATATTCTGACCTGTGCGTGTGGTTCGGTTGCGGAATGGGGAGGAAGGAATTAGGTTATAGAGCTCTTCAGAGCACTCACCATAGTATAGCCGGTAGAACACGCTCAGAGAAGCTACATCTCGGCAAAGCTGCAGGGATTCGAGAGTTTCAGATATAGTGGCATCGTCCACAATTCGAACAGCTCGCCTTTGTAGGTTTTTAAATATTGCACGATTGAGGGGTTCTCTGATATCGAATAGTAATTTATTCCAAAGATTTGCAGAAACAACAGCAAATACGTTCTATACGTAGGAAGTGTGGTGAGAAGGTATAAAAATTGTGGACTTGATGGACTTTGATACGTATAGTACATACATACATACACATCTTCACGCCAGATCCCTTGCGGGGTAGGCAGAGACAATTCAGCGCCACTTGAGACGATCACGACATACCTCTTTCGCTTTGTCGACGTTCAATAACCTCTTTATGCCCTTTTGTTACTAAGGCTTTTTAATGGACCTTCATTCAGTGTTTTATTTATTTGATCGTAATATGTGAGTCTCGGTCTGCCAGGGCCTCTTTCACCCACAACTTTCGCTTTATATATCTGATTCGACAATCTTTCTTTGCTCATTCTTTGAACATGCCCGAACCATCGTAGCATGCCTTTCCTTATTTTTATGCTTTCTTTTATACCAACCCTTTTCCGCATTTCGACGTTACGTATGCGGTCCGCCAATGTGCATTAACACTACTCTCATGAGTATTCTGTCGTATCCACGTCTCGCTTCCATACATCAGATACGTATAGTATTTTTAATTTATTTATTTAAAATACTTTAGGTTGATATGGTGTTATTTTATGTTAGCCAAGTACCTTTTTTTTACAAGGCTTTTACCGCGGTCCTTAATCTCAAATTAAAATTATGCGCTAACCATATTTCATTTTAGCAGTTTTATATTTACATTCTCTTTCACACCGTTCCAATTTTAATATGTACCTACATTAGCTAAAATAATATTTTATCTTTCATCGTTGAGAAAACAATAATGTTTAGCATAAAGTATCATCACCCATAATAAATCACGCATTTATAGAAGCGGATTCACATTTAGCAATCTTTACTATAGGCACATCATGATAATTGCTTATCAAGTTAAACTGCCTCCGTGGTCTAGCGGTCAAGTCTGTGGATTTAGACTCGGAGGTACTGGGTTTGATTCCTTGTCGGGACACAAAAATATTTATTAATGTAAATAAAAATAAATTTAATTAATATTTAATTTATTTGTGATATTTCTCGAGTTTGGTACGCTGAAGACATCGACGAGCTTGGCACTTGTCATGATTGGCCTATAGTAAAGTTTGCTAAATGTGAATCCGCTTCTTTATAAGCGTGGTTTCTGACTACCCTGGAAGGGTAACGGTCGTGATGATGCCTTACTTTTATAATAGTATAGTATAGTATTTATAAATGTTTCAAAGAAATAGTAATGCCAATAACATACTATAATATAATAACCTTGAAACTCGATCTAACATCAAACTATGTAATTGATCCTTTACTCGAGGGGCACTTAAACCTACACCTATTGGAAGCAGTCTTAATGATGATTAGGCAGGAAACCTTTGCCACTTGTGGGTGAGTCGATAAAGTCGATCAATCATTACTAGGTTTTCTATGTTAGGTAGCTGTAAAACAAATACATAGTAATTTATTTATAGGTATTCATCATTGCATATTTCAGTTGGCTAGATAATATTTTTTTCCTTACAGCCCTAGAACAAAGCGTCCTAGACCTCCACTGCTGGAGATGGGCCTTCCAGAACTGGAGAATTCGGCCTACACTCGCCACGCTGGCCAGACGGCTTGGCGAGGATATGACGACAAATTATTAACGATTCCACAAGTTGGTATTAGTGGAACCGGGACCGACAGCTTAACGTGCTCTCCGAGGCACGGGAACAGTGGTGTTGTAAATCTATGATAAATGTACGTAAGAAAAGTGTATTTCTCATTGGTACATGCTGGGGGGGTTTGAACCGACCTTTGTAGGATTTAAGGTACGCGTTCTTACAACCGAGCCACCACCGCGCCTACTTATTAATATTATCCTACTTCAATCTCATTGTTGATAAATAATACAATCACTTATTTCTAATTCAAGTTTATACAAAAATTACTGTTAATGGTTGGTAGTTTGTTGTATCCGTAATTAGAATTATAAGTATGTATTTATAAATTACTATTATAGCATCTGTTAATTTAAGTATGTTATATATCATTTTTACGTTATTACTCTATCCTTGTTTTTATTATTGTATACAGTTTTTTTTTTCTTTCAATAGTATTTGTGTTTAACTTCTATTATGTATAAAAATATTTTTGGCTCTCAATGTCTTCTTATTGTTATTAATTTATTACACAGATGTTCAAACTTGTCACGTGCCGGCAAAGCAAATGGTGGTTCATATTATTTATTAGTTTTCAATTTTAGTATCTTGCAAGCCACAGTGGCAATTTTGTTTATCTGTGATATTGTTTGTGTATGTTGACTGTTTGTTGCCTAAATAAATGAAAATAAAAATAAATAAATAAAAACAAGATGCAATCATACCAAAGCATAAACAGATACAAACAACTAACTAAGATCTGGACTTCATCCCAAAAATTTGAGCATACAGCTTGACACTTCTACAACCATTCCAATTTGACCGCCTCCGTGTAAGTATTTTTTTGTAAATACTTAAATATTTACCAAAAAAAAGTATAATATGTAGTTTATCAACCATCTAGTTTCCGTAACACAAGCCTCGTAGCTTACTACGGAAATTAGATGGCACTGTGTGACCTGTCTGGAAATAAATATTTATTATTTATTTTTTTATTTTATTATTATTAATTGAATTTAATATGTTGTATTTTTTTAAAATAATTAAATACACATTTTAATATTGGTATTGTCACTTTTCTTTGGTTATATGAAGGATTCCTTTTATGGATAAAGAAACAAAATCAGGCTGAGAAAAATAAAAGTAATAATGAAAATAATTATAATTTATTTATTTTATTTAATAAATATTCATATATGTCAAAACAATAATATTTATTAATTTAAATAAATCTAATAAAATTGTACTAAAAAATATTTACAACATAATGAAATAGAACTATATTGCTATCTTGTAACAAAAAATATAATTTTATAGTAAGTGTGAATTGAAATTAAACTAGCAAATTTTGGCACTTTAAACTAAGTATAAAATAAAAACATGTCTAAGGAAATACGAGTACATACAACGACAATGGTACTCGTAGTAATGTTGCGTAGCTCTCGTAGCATCGTTCCGTAGCAGCGCGGTTGTGGACCGGCGAGACTACAATGCTACGATTGAGGTATTTGGTAACTACGAAATACTTTATTTAATTATGTTCTCAGATTTAGAACGCCTAAGATTGAGATATACAAAAAAAATAGCTATAATATAAATAGTATTGAACCATTTGCATCCATACTAATATTATACGTGGGAAAGAAGCTTTGCTGTTTGTCTGTATGTATGATTATCTCCCTTTCAAGTCTGTATTACTGAAAATATATTATAAAATTTTGCATTTATATATGTTACCTTCGAACCCTGTGACGGATATCATCATATAACTACAAATCGAGGGCCACTTGTTTGTCATGATAAATTTGTTTGTCTTGCTCTCACGCCGAGAAATATCACAAATAATATAATAAATAAAATTAAAATTATTATTGTATCATGATCGGGATTCCAACCCGGTAAAATTAAAATACCTCCGCATTAAAATCTACGCACTTAACCGCTAGAAAGCAGCTCCTCTTATTTAATAAAAACAACTGTGTTGAAGTATCTGTAATTATAACGAATAAGTTAAAATGGCGTCGATTGAACTAGCTGACGGCTCAGCCTTAACAAGCAAAATTGCATTGAACATAATACAAATTACATTAAAAAAAACTGTAAGGTTGTCAATAAATTCTAAACACAAATAAAAAGCAAGTTAATAAAATAGAAAAATAAAATAACAGAGGGCATTTATTAAGGTACCGTTGTATTTTTAATTAGTTCAAATTTAATTTAGGTATAACATTTTTATAGCTTCAAAAACCCACGGAGAATGGCGTCGATCTGAAACCTTTGTGTGTTGAGTAAACATTTACAGAACAAATTAAATGAAAGCCGTAAACGAACTTAATGTGGGCTCGAGTGTATGTATTGTCTTTAATTAGACCAGCCCTTGGTCCATATACTACAATCCAGTAAAAGTAGATTTTAAACCCCTGTTTGCGGACAGACACTGAAGTCTTACAAGATAAAATAAGTGCTACCTATCTTTAAATTTCAATACGATAAAGTGTGTGTGAGAGATAATCGATTTTTTGAATTCGTTTAAAGTACCTACTGATGCCATTATGTGTGAAATATAACATCGCTCAAATCTTTGCTACGGCTTTTCTGGATGGAGTGCATTCGAAATATTCAAATTCCATGACTCTCGCGCATATATCAGGCTGAATTTGACCGATGGCATAGGTTATGTCGTCTTAAGGACCGCTGTAGTTTGTTTGTTCACATACACCTACGAATTAAGAAAACCATAAAAACAACCATCACATCCATGTAAGATGACCATGCTCTCAAATATCCAATGTGGCATAAGCTGTGTAGCATATAGCGCCGTCTGGTTGAAAACACAGATCATCCAATTCAGGCAAAAAAAGAAGGTAATCAATGGCCTATAGCGCTCACCGTTGACAGTGATGGCCTGGCCAAGCCTAAAATTAACACCAAACAGTGACTTTTTCGGGATTCATGGGATGTTCTTGGATTTCATGTGAATTGGTATCGTCTCGAATTCGACAATTTTGTTTGCTCATGAGCCTCAGTTGCTCCAGAAGCCATTGCTTACTCCAGAGCGCAGTCAGCGACCACATGTCGTTGTCTATAGTCGTTTACCTTCAATTCCTGGGTCCACCTTCAAGGAACTTCCGTTAGAGCTGGTGCTGCAGAGGAATAAGCGCAAATCAGCAAGCGTCGAAAATATGAAACGATTTGCAATAGTATTTTTTTTTTCGTTTCTGATGGGCCCGTGGGGTTCGGAACTGAAAGCTTTCTATAAAGAAATTATTCCAAGGCTCATTGACGTCTCTGGTGACAATAGGGCTGGCAGTTTTTTCTCACAAAAATTAAGTATCTTAATTCGAAGGGGAAATGCTGCTAGTGTGTTGGGCACCATGCCACAAGACAACGATTTGGAGGAGCTATTTTTTTTGTAAGTATTTAATTTTAATTTTCTATCTATATTTTTTTAGGTTAAATTAATATTTTATTGTAATATAGTTTATTTAATTTAAGGTTTGTTTCAAATAAAATAACAAATACTCCTGGATCAGTTGAATTTTGTTCGAGTGCCGGGCCAAGTCACGACGCAAAATTCGCCAAGTTGTGGTCTGCGAAAGGTCGAGTTTTTGTGAACAAAGCGAAATCGACTGACTCAGATTCTCCTGCACACTCTTACAACAGGCAGCGGCAATCTTTTCAGCAGATCTTGCAGTTCGTCAACGTACCCGTACGGTTGGTCGATCGTTTACTAAAACAGTGGACTCAAATTTATCCACCACATTGCGAATAGACTAATTGTACACAATTCTCATTCATAAAATATTATATAAGTGAGTCGTACGTGCAGTCCTGGACTGTATCATTGATGAATATTGTCGTCGTTACAATTCGTATTTATTTAATTCAGCATGAATGACCCTTCACTTCCATGGATCATTGTTATTGACAGAAAGGTGCAAAACTGTCATTCGTTTATTCCGTCACCAATAATCTCGACTGCGGGATTAAATATAAATGCAAATCCTACAAAAGCACCAAATATCTGTGAATGAAAAGGTTATTAAAAAAAAAGCGTACGAGCTTTAAAATTATTTATATTGCTTCATTACAGCCCCTAGAACACAGCGTCCTAGACCTCCACTGCTGGAGATGGGCCTTCCAGAACATATATCTGGAGAATTTGGCCTACACTCGCCACGCTGGCTAGACGGCTTGGCAAGGATATGATGCCAATTTTTATTGACAATTTAATAACGATTCCACAAGTTGGTATTAGTGAAACCGGTACCGACTTCTTAAGTACCGAGGCACGGGAACGGTGGTTTTGTAAATCTATGACAAATGTACGTAAGAAAAGTGTATTTGTAGTATTGTGAGCTACCACCGCGCCAGAACATTCAGATTAACTTCGTTTGGGCACCAGTTGACAATACCTAAAAAATGTACTAGCTTTTTAAGTAAATAATCAATTATTATTATTATTATTATTACGAAACTTGAAAAATATCACAAATAAATATAGAGTTTTATTGGATGTAAATTAATATACATTGAATAAAAATTAAGAGCTACCTAAATAATAAAATTAAAAATAAACTAAACTATAAATAAAAAATATCCTCTAGAGACGTCCCATCCGAAATAGTCCCAAGGCAACATTTCCCCTAAAGGCTAAATAAATTTAAAAAATAATTAAAATTGTTTATTTAAATTAATAAATATTATTGTGTTCAATTTTTCTGGTCGAGACCAGGAATCGAACCCGGCACTTCCGAGTCTAAAACCACTGACTTAACCGCTAGACCACGGAGGCAGTTTATGAATATGATAAAATCATACGCAATTTCGATATACGCAAAAGGGATGGTAAAAAGGAAAGCATAGGGACATTAAGATAGGATGCTTCGATGGTGTACGGGCATCTTTATTTATTTAATTAAGCAAGTCAACAACATGTTTACAAAATCTTATACAATATACAATCTAGAAGGTATCTTATTAGTTTAGTAAACATGTTACTTACAGACCAGCATTGCATTCAACAGGTAGGTAACATCGTTTACTAAACACAAAAACTAAGTAGTACAATTTTTTTTTAAATATAGGCATGATGAAAACTTTAAACTACAGAAAACAACAAAAATTAATATCGCAAGTACTTACAGATGCAAACAGTATAATCTAAAGATTAATAATTAAATTAAATGAACAAATCAACACAGCGACACCACAGTCACCAGCAATGCACAATAACAACAAAAAAAACAAAACTTAGACGGAGAGTCGGCGACCCAAAATCACCTTTCGTGTAAGCTCTCAGCCAAAACTGCATCACCAAGCGACAACTATCAATCCTAAGCCTCAGTTAGCTCCTAAACACCGCCCGGCAAAATACCAGGAGCCCTTTCTCCTAAAGCTTGACAACCTATCGTTAAATATATCAATTGTCCTGTCCGCGAGGAAAACCTCGTTGTACAACCGAGTCATCCGTCGTAGTGCCGAGTTCCTGCCAAGGTTAGAACGAGAAAATGGCACATGAAATATCGACCTTGTGTGTAGGTAGTCTTGAGTTTGTCTTTGGGACTGAAAGTGATATCATGGACAAGGAGGATTTCGACAGGTTGAGTGAAGAAACATTAAAGAACTAGATAAATAATGCAAAAGTAGTGAGTAAAAGACGCCTTCGCAGACCAATATCAAGATCAAATAAACAAAACACCAGCTAAAGTTTCACTATGAAGCCTTTGAAATAAAAGGACAAGTATAAAAAAGGTTGATGAAGCGAAAAATGTACGAGTATGTTGTGTTAAGGAACTGGCGTGAAGGTATGTATGTAGATAATAATAACAAACCCACAGTAAAATTCCTGTTAATAAAAGTTTTGGTAATATCTGACCATTTTCAAACTTGATACCCTCATAAGATTCGATCTCTTATATCGGAAAGTATAGATAGAATATAGATAGGTACTGCTATTTGAAGCAATATTTTACAGGACTTGCAAGAAACCTGCGAATCATACGTCTTCGTTAAGCATCGACAACGTCCGGAAGGAGCGAATTCTTCGCGAAGTGTGGTGAGGTACATACTAGCGTCCAAAAGGATTGCGCGAATTAAAAAAGTAATTCGCGTGTGTTACGCTTGTGATATTAGAAACGCCTTATTGCGTCTAGATTACTTAAACTTCAGATCGAGGGCACGTATCAACTCTATGCTTTTTACTCATCATCATCAGCCTATGTCTCTCGACTGCTGGATGACGCCTCCCCCAAGGCTCGCCATTTCACACGATCTTTTGCGACCCTCATCCAGCCCCCACCAGCGAACTCGAAGTGTACGTGGTCTCCACTCCAGAACTCGTTTACTCCATCGGTCATCGGTTCTGCGACAGACGTGTCCGGCCCATTGCCACTTCAACTTACTAATTTTGAAGGCTATGTCGGTAACTTTAGTTTTCTGACGGATGTCTACGTTTCGGACTTTATCCATCAGATAAATATCTAGCATAGCTCGCTGAGCGACCTTAAACTTGTGGACCAGACCCACTATCAGTGTCCACGTTTCTGCTCCCTACGACAATACTGGAAGAACGCATTGGTTGAAAACTTTCGTTTTTAAATGCTTTCTACTATTCGTCATCAAATGCTCGCACGTGGTATACACATAATATGCGCGAGAGATTTGCGGCTATTTAAAAACGTTACAAATGCGAAGTAACATTCAATTAATAATGAAGTTAGAACTACGTAAGTATGCTTTAAAAGCGAATATCACATAATTATAATTACATAAATTGGACATCCTTATCGGTGTAAGGTAAGAATGATGCTCTCAATGTCCTACAGAGGCGGGCGATTCTATATAGTGGACTATAGTACAGTGTCTAAAATTTGGAGCTGTAAGATCTGTCGCACGCTGAAGATTTGGAATGGTCTCCTCTAAATGAATTCCTTCAAACGAAGTGTGAAAAAGTATCTATATAGGCCGGCATAGTGGTAGGGACTGATGTCGGTCGTCTGAGGCTGGCGCCAGTTGCTCCCATTCTTGGACCTCGCGTACCGCTTACCATCAGATGGCGAAAATAAAAATAAAAAACACGTAATACGTGCGAGAGATTCGCGGTCAATTAACCCTTCCTGGACATAGCCTTTTTTATTGATAGAACGTAACAAATGCGAAGTAGTATACAATTAATAATGAAGTTAGAACTACGTAGGTATTCAAGTGAAAACCATAAACTTCCGATAAATGACTTAGTCTAAAATAAATTGATACGGTGCTTCTCCATGTAAGGTAAGGAAGTAATGCGCGCAAAAGATACGCCTTACGTAACTTTCTTCATAAGCAAATATATAAACAAGCTTCCAATGAATAATTAAGTCTAAAGTATATACAATAAAAATATAAATCATTAGCTCAGGAATCAATGAAATTGATTTTGTTAAAATTTTCATATGTTAAATATTTTAATATAATAAGATTCATGCTAAACCTGTATCTATATTTTCCACTTCACACTTTCAAGATAGTCTGTCTTTTTACTTGTATATACCTATATGCTACGAGTTCGTATGACACATTCAATTGATTGAATAGTGTATCCTTTCGTTTATTTTCCGTCGAAACCTTTGAAGGACTGTCCCAATCAACAAAGGGGATCAGTCGCGACACAAAGGCGGGAAGAACCCTAGCGACGACCTCCACTTGTCTGCCAAATTGTTTTATCCCATAGACATATATTTGTCGGGAAATCAGGAGACTTAACATAAAAATATTAAAATCATAGTCATCCGTCCATCTGGCGAAGGGGTCTTCCCATTCTGCGTCTTCCTGTACGTGGTCTCCATTCTAAAACCCGAACTTTATCGGTCATCGGTTCTGCAACAAACGTGTCCGGCCCATTGCCATTTTGATAACCAAGAAAATGCGAATGAAATATTATCATAATTATTAGCTTCAAAACAGTGAGACTTATTAAAGTATCTACCATCAACCGTATCCCTCCTGGGGTGGTCTGAAACAACGCTTTAAAGAAGCAGATTCACATTTAGCCAACTTTACTATAGGCCCATCATGACAAATGACAAGCTCGGTCTCTAACATGTCTCTAACATACCAAACTCGAGAATTATCACAATTAAATTATTGTGTCCCAAACAGGAATCGAATTCGGTATACCTATGCGTTTAAATGTGCAGATTTAACTGCTATTCCACGGTCGCAGTAGATAGTGAGACTTGTATACGTGACAAAACTGTCAAGTATTTAAAATCGCTTTTATAATCAGTTGTCACGAACAGCAATACCTATAGCTTCAGTATTTTTAAAAAACGCTTTTTTATTAGATGATTTTCCAGATCATTAAAGTTTAATGTTACCAGCCTTTTTGAAATCAGTTTTATTTAGAGGATATATTGTATTGATTTTATTATATAAAAGAAAGCCTAGAAATGTATTTAAAAAAAATACATAATGAAGTTTATGTATGTCTATGTAACACCCCCATTACTAAAAGAACTAGGTGACCTTCGCTAATATTTACGCACTGCGCTTTTTCCGCTTCTTTTATGAGCTGTCCAGCGACAGTCATTAGTCGATGTCAAGGACACTATCGAACTATGTTTTGTTATGTCTATAATTAATTTTGGGCATCGGAACCCTAGTGTGGCATTCAAGTACCTACAGTAAATCAGTTTTTGAGTTGTACTCGTACTTAGTGTACGGTATAATAGGGTACCAATTTGCGGTAGCTACCACATATCTTTTCACTCCCATATCATACGGTCTCCATCCAAATTAAAATTTAAATATTTTATTGCATGTCACAAAAAGTACAATTTAATAGCAAGACAGTCAGAGTCAGTCAAGCCTGCGCCGAAGTGATTTTTTTGGCACGTTTTTTTTTTTTTTAATAACTAGCACGATATGTGACCTTGTGCCCATCTGATGGTAAGTGACACGCGAGGCAATGAATGTTAAAAACTGTAATCAGGCACTCATGACTGACATCAGTCCCTAACACTATGCCGGTAGTCAGTAACTACGCTTTTTTAAATAAGAGGATTCATTTTTAGCCAACTTTGCTAGTCCATCATGACAAGTGGCAAGCTCGTCGATGTCCCTAGCATACCAAACTTAAAAGACGCAAATAAATTGTGTCTCGAGCAGGAATCGAACGCGGTACCTACACGTCTAAGTACACGGACTTAACGACTTAGTACGAAACCATATAAAAAGCGTGTTACAAAAATTGACTTTGCTTTGTAGAAGCCTATTTAACCTCTTAGGCCAAATTGCACCAAATTCTAAAAATGTAACGATTAAAGTTAAAAATGGCGTCGTATGTACCCGTTTTATTTTGAATGTCAGCCGTCAGCTGATGAAACAATCGTGATAATATTTTATTATACATTTTTAAATACAAATAAATTATCGGTATGTGAGCTATTTTTATTTTTAGATCTGTTATTCTAAATATATGCCAATTCAATAGCAGATTTTGTTTTTAATATAGACATTCTATTGCTTTATTTTTATAAAATTTTAGACGCCAACGCATTATCCATAACAATATTTAAAATGCGAAAGAAGCTTTATTTCTCTGTCTGTTTGTCTCGTCTTCCCTTTTTAAACATAGCCGCCAAAGACCTTATTTCGGAGTTAGATTTATTTCTATTTTTATATCTGTTATTCTAAATATATGCCTATTCAATAGCAGATTTTATTTTTAATATGGACGTAATATTGCTTTATTTTTATATTTTTTTGAACGCCAACGCATTATCCATAACAATATTTAAAATGCGAAAGAAGCTTTATCTCTCTGTCTCTTTGTCTCGTCTTCTCTAAGATACAACAAAATGGTTTGGAAAGCAGAGTTCTATATCTCTTCCTTACTTGTTATTTTCTTTCCTTACTGTACCAATGTAACTTAATTCACTTTTGATTCAATAAACGATTTTTACTTTTTTACTTTGGTAGACTTCTTGGCCTAACTATAGATTTAAGCGCAGGGGTAAGCACCAATTTTGATTTCTGGTCGATAAAGTATTATCATTTACTCCATTATTAAAAATCAAAATGATTTTGACTCGCAAGAGATTACGGACGTTATAAAACTTAACTATTACTTCATCACCGCCCCTAGAACAGAGAGTCTTAAATCTCCACTGCTAGAGATAAGCCTTCCAGAATATATTTCTGGAGAATTCGGCCTACACTCACCACGCTGCCGCTGCTGGCCAGAGCTGGCGAGGTTGACTATTGCTATACTAATCATCTAATATATACATACATATCTTCACGCCAGATCCCTTGCGGGGTAGGCAGAGACAATTGAGCGCCACTTGACACGATTACGACATACCTCTTTCGCTTCGTCGACATTCATCAACCTCTTCATACATGCCCTTTTGTTACGAAAGCTTTTTAATGTACCTAGCCAGTGTTTTATTTATTTGATCGTGATATGTGAGTCTCGGTCTGCCAGGGCCTCTTTCACCCACAACTTTCGCATTATATATCTGATTCGTCAATCTTTCATTGCTCATCCTTTCAACATGCCCGAACCATCGTAGCATGCCTTTCCTTATTTTTGTCTATGCTTTCTTTTATTTATTTATTTATTTTATTTAAAAACTTTATTGCACTATGTACAAAGGGCGGGCTTAATGCCGCTAGGCATTCTCTAGCAGCCAACCTTTGGGACAATACAGAGAATTTTGATTAAGAGGTAGGTGCAAAGGGCTCAAATATGAAACTTAATTTAAAGGAAAAATAAAATAAACTTATTCTATGATATCATGATACATATTAATATACATACAAATATGTACACAATAATACATATACTACACACTATACATATTTACACATTAATATACTACATACTATATATCTTACATACGCTGTAGAGAGCTATTTAAGTAATGTGAATATACCATTTTCTTAAAGAGTGATCCATTAGGTGCTTGGCGAATTTCTACTGGCAAATTGTTCCACAAATTGGCGGCCACTACTGCGAAGGAGTTTGACTGAAAGCTGGAGTGATGAGATGGGATAGATAAAACAGAATTGTGGGCCGAGCGAAGTGACCTGTTATGAAGTGATGAGAGATAGGCAAACTTGTCCTTGAGGTACTTCGGTGTTGCAGGCTCATTGAGAATAGAGAAGAGCAAACAGAGGATTCTGAGGTTCCTGCGACAACGAATTGGTAGCCACTTTAACTTAGCGCGATACTCAGAGATGTGATCATACTTGAGTAAACAAAAGATAACTTTTTATACCCACAATTTTCCGTATTTCGACGTTACGTATGCGGTCCGCCAAAGTAACGCCGCATATCCGTCGCAACGATCTCATTTTTACTGCATTAACCCTACTCTCATGCGTAATCTGACATACCAACATGGCATTGTGTATGGCGAGCCGAGCTTTGTCACTGACATTTCGGCTGGCGATCAGTGACCCCAGGGGACCGTTAACACTATTTCCCGCGTTCACTCTTCTTTCAACATCCCTATCATACTTACTATAATAACACTGCCCATTATATATTAAACAACCCAATATAAAATTAAACACTAAATTACACTAAAAGAGTCACCCGTCTCCGAGCGGAGTTTTTCCCCAAGCCTAAGAGAAAACGCCAAAGCCTGCTCGGACCACGGACACATCGTTTTGACTAAGGCTAGGTTTTTTTTTATCTATAAAAGTTTTGACGTTAAGACTTTAGGTGGCGTTAAAAGTAATGTAACAAATCAAATCAAATCATTTATTTCCTTAGTTTAGTACACAACACTTGGATATTGTCAATACATATATTTTTATACAATATAAGCTTGGCTGGACCGAATCTAACAGCAATACAATTAAAAATAAATAAAACATTGTTGCCATAAGCGAGGAGTTTGTACTTATTTATAACTAGATACTTAAAAATTAATTCGTGGCTTTAAAAAGGCCGTGTCAGCTTATAATCTAATAACATTTATGTCCTTAAATATAGATTTGTGGCTGTAAAATGGCCATGTCAGCTTACAATCTAGTAATAACAATATTTATGTCTATAAATAAAAAATCGTGGCTGTAAAAGGGCTGTGTCAGCTTATAATCTAAAACAAACAATTACAATTATTAATAATATCAACAAAACCCAATTCGTGGCTGTACAACATACAACATACAAGAAACATATTGTATGAAAATGTGCTGGATAAAATAAATACAAGTGAAGCCGGAGTAAACGGCTTGTTCAAAAATTAATAAAATATCTACATCCTTTGTAAAGCCGCCTACGGAAATTTTACTTAAGTAGAAGGGGACTCTAATCGGTTTTTGTAACAGGTGTCAATACGAGTGCGTAATTTGCATTAGGAAAAGGGCAAAGGAAACCCACGGGATCTCCAATTTTCACATGTGACCGTTGACAAAGAAAGTCCTTTACCTGGTTTTTTCTGTTCTCTTTTCCCGATGGATGATAAATGAGGTGATAGGGTTCTAGCCCATACAGCCAAGTATGACGTAATATATCTTTCTTTCTTTATGAGGTTATCGTCAAATTCCATATCCCTTGCAGCACGAATGATAAAAGATAATCTAGACCTCTCACCAAATTCTGTTTTACCGCTCCGAAATGGCCTGAGTAGTTCCTGCTCTCATCTAGCTACTTCGTAATTATTAGGACTAGTTAAGAAAAAACATGATTTTTATTTCCATTGGATTGCCCAACGCACGATAGTGCGCTAGCACATTAGAAAAAGACAACGCTAGGGGAGGATTTTTGTTACTATTAATATGAGATATTTTAGACCTCAAGGATCTCAAAGTTATCAATAAACCTTTCATTATTTATAATATATTTTGTCGTGCTGAAAGGGTTATATTACAAAATTTGATGCTTTTCATGGAGACACTGGCGAGCTGTTGATACTGTATAAGTATCCGAACATCTGCTGGAAGAATGTGGCGGTATGAAACAACACAAAACAGACAATGACTGCCTCCGTGGTCCAGCGTACGTGGATTTAGACGCGGTGGTACTGAATTCGAATCCTCGATTTGCTCGGATGTAATTGACCGTTTTCTATGAAGATCTGTCGCTTTTCATTCAAATATTTCAAACCGACACGCAAGTCGAAAGCGCCAGAATTAGGCTCCTTGTCAGGGCACAATAAAAATTGTGATATTTCTCGAGGTTTGTACGCTAGAGACATCGACGAGCCACTTGCCACTTGTTATGGTAAAGTGAATCCACTTCTTTAAAGAGCGCGGTTCCTGACCACTTCGGAAGGGATACGGTTGTGATGATACAAAACAAACAATATACAAAGAAAAGAAAACGATACAAGAAAATAATATAATACTTGATCGTATTCATACGTCCACCATCGTAACCGCTAGGCCTCGGAGTCCGTATATTGATAAATAAAATTTAATTTAAAAGGTATGTCAATTACTTAGCAAGTCGTGTTAATAAATTTGGAAACATTTCGGGGCAAATTTGATAAAATTGACAATAACACCGCGAAGAGAATTTCCATATAGATGCTACCATTAATAATTTTCAACATCCGACGGACATAATGGGTGTTTAACATTGATCGTTTTGTAAAGACCGGAAGTTAATAAATATAAAAATATGGGTTTTTTTAGTAATCTTAAAAACTTTTTGTTTATATAATTGTAATTACTTTTCTTTCTTCACGTAAACCTATTACAGGTATTTGTGACACGCATTTTTTATAAAGATTATACCAGAAGACCAGCAGCTTAGCAGATTCTAATAGCTTGTTTTAAGCGGTGTTATTTTTTATATAAATATCACCATGGCAAGCATACAAGATTAGTTCTCCTTGGAAGTAAAAATTGCCATTTGACATCATTGCAAATGGCACATACTTTCAACGAGAACAACAAATAGGTGGTACGCGGACTGATGATGGCAATTTGCCCAGTCTACCGGGGCGGGGAAGTATCCATCGTTCGTGGCGATAAACCCTGTAAAGTGTATCGACACGTTTCGGGATCAGGCTCGAATTACCGTCATGCCCAGACAAACCGGCATATTATTATTATTAAATTCTTTATTGCACAAAATAAGTGTACAAAGGCGAAGATTAATGCCTACAAGGCATTTTCTAACATCTAATCTTTGGGAGAGTGTGAGATTAAGGGTAGTGCCGATATCAAGTTTAATAATATAGAATATACTACACACATTACATACTAATAGATACTTACACTGTTACATAAATTACACATATACCTATAAATAAACGTATATACACATATATATTATGCCAAATATATATTTTTAGCCTGATGACGACTCCTGTTTGTCTAGAAATAAAGCAGTGACCAAGCGCTTAAAAACGTGGACAGACGGCGCGTGTCTAATAGCGAGTGGTAGCTTGTTCCACTGGCGGGCTCCAGACACAGTATACGAATCTGAATATCTGCTAGGGGAGTGGGATGGGATTTTAAGTTGGTTGTTAAAAAAGAGCGAAGTGGAAGGTTGTGAGTATCACACATGTATTCAAAACAGGATTTAAGATATGCAGGCGCATGAGGGTTGTTCAGGATACCATACAGAGACACGAGGAGATGGGTAGATCTTCGAAAGCGGATATTGAGCCATTTCAACTGATTACGAAAATGAGAGATATGATCATATTTACGCAAGCCGTATACATAGCGGATGCATAAATTGAGCAGACGATATAGTGTTAGGGACTGATGTCAATAATGAGTGCCACTTACACCAGGTAAAAAAAAATCCATAGATATTAAGCTCATCATCACAGACTGTAGAACACAAAGTACTGGAACTCCACTGTTGGAAATGGGCCTTCCAGAAATTTCTAGATAATTTGGCCTACACTCGCCACTTTGGCCAGACTGGTTGACGAGGTTTGTTAATACATTTAAATGTATTTTTGTTTATTATACAATAAAATAAATATATAATATATATATTATACTGCGTGGAATTTATTAAAGAGCAAATATTTTTATATAATTATCTAGAATATAAATAAAGAATTACGTATTTTTTATTTTAATTATTTAGTAATAACATCTTAAGTTACGGTGCAGAGAAGTTTTCCTAAAAATATCGCCAATCATACTGAGCCTAATCAAGTAGGTAGCGAGAGGTCGACGATCGCGCGAACGTTGACTTACGTAATTCTTTCTCTTTCTATTTTGTCTCTCGGCTGTGGGCGAGATCAATTAATAATAACACTCCCCAGTCTTTAGGTATTTATCACGATGGATATCGCGATTTTCAGACGCGGTCTTATTCAACATGCATTAGTGTTGAGATTTTTAGATAATGATTATTATCTTTAAAAAGGTGACTTATTTATTTTAAATAAAGGTTCTACTAATGACATCTGAAGCCTAAAAAAAATATTCGCTCTTTTGACAATTATACGCGGTATATGTATTATTTTATTGTGAAATCTTGTTAAAAAAAACACTGACATTTTTGTATGTTTATTCACCGATTTGTGTTTATTTTTTCACTATATTCAATTATACAATTAGTGGAATAGCAACGTAGATTTAAACGTCGTCGCAACGGTGACAGAACGTCCAGATCCTCGCGTCTCAAGGGGAACTATTGTGCAAGTAACAAGCCAGTTTAATTTGCCACCAAACTGCAGTTTAGATGAATTTATATGGATTACCTTTTATTTAAAACTTCCAATGGTTTATTTTGTAGAATGTTGTAGATTAATAATATTTTTCAATAATGATGATAGCACAATACTTATATAAAAATACTTATTGCGATTTAAGATGTGTCTACGTATTGGCAATTTAGGATTATTAAATTGTAATTAAGGGGTTAACATAACGCTATATCCCTCTCGCTCGCACAATCCGACATTTTTAAAGATTTTACAAGTCTGAGTGTACTTATGAAAATGTAGTCTTAGGAGACTAAAATACAATAAATAAAATTACAGTAATTTTGAGACATATTTTCGCTTTCATATACTCGTACCTAGTTTAAGACACTACATATTGACTTGTAAAATCTTAGAAAATTAAACTTTTTAAACTTTCGCGCATATTCATTGTTCACTTTAACTGTAGTTTCCCAATTTTAAGGGAAACCTTTATATCTGGCAACACTTTTAACTGTGTGTTACTGCCATTATTTTTGGCAGATGTCAATCTGAAGTCGTTGAAGAAAGTTCAACGCTGAACGCTGCAGTATGTAGATGTCATTGTAGACGTCCCCCTCTGTATTGTGTCGTTTTATGCAAAACTGTAGCTATTCAAGCTATTGTAGCAAGTGTGAAGTGTGCTAGTGTCCTTCTTATTCTTGGTGTTGTGCAAAGTGTGTTCACATCAAGAAAGAAGAAGCGGCGCCTCTGTAGTCTTTGGGATAGGAAGTAAGAGGAGTCTGAACCACCCTGCACGTGAGTCTTTCACCATCCTGTATACCTTCCACCCCCGCGTCCAGGCAACCAACTTAGGACCTGGATGCACCATTCATAATAGTTTTTATAATTTTAACGGGTCTTTTTATATGTCTCTAAGGTAAATCGCGTAAAGACCCGTTAAAATTATAAAAACTATCTTAGAAAATGTTGGATTGCGCGAGCGAGAGGGTTGCTTTTAAGATACAGGAGAAAGTAAAATTAAAGTAATAAATATTTATTTATTTATTTTTAGGTAAGCCTTTACAATAATACATACAATAGGAATATAGTTTTTATAATTTTAACGGGTCTTTACGCGATTTACCTTAGAGACATATTTCTCCCGACGTTTCAGCCAAGTTGCATTGGCCGTGGTCACGGGTCGACTGTCATGACTATTATGAATATGCGCGAAAGTTTAAAAAGTTTAATAGGAATATAGTAACTTAAAGCCACAATATAAATACAACGGTCTTTTCATATAAGTCAAACATGTTTAATAAATTTAATGGTTTCGATGAGAGATACAGGCCGAAACGGCGGGGAGCCTCGCGGTTGATAAATAGACGCTGAGTTGCATTTTTCTGTGGGAAATCAATTTGTTTTGTATTATTTTTCTCTAACACCCACTTCATACTTCGGAACTTGCTTATGCTTATCAAATGTTCTTATAATTGTAAATATATAAAATAACGCAATGAAGGCTGTAGCCTGTAGTAGTATTATGTTACTTAACTGTTGTCCGTTCCGGAGTGGTAAGAAACCACAAGCGGACAAACCTAATTATAGGCCCTTTATCATTACGAGGAGGAAATTAAACGTCGTATGGCAGTGTCGAGGTCTGCTATGGAGAAGCTAAGGAAAATATGGAGGAACCAAAACATTACGAAAGCTACTAAAATCCGGCTGGTCAGAGCTCTTGTGTTCCCTATTTTCCTGTATGCTGCAGAGACGTGGACACAAACGTGGAAATAAAACGGATTAATGCTCTGGAAATGTGGTGTTGGCGGAGAATGTTGGGCATATCGTGGACGGAGTTCCGAACCAACAAATCCATTCTGGAGGAACTGGAGATAGGACAGCGCCTTTTCTTAATCATACAATCACGCACACTACTTTCTTTGGACACGTGTCGCGGCGTGGAGATACATCCATTGAGCGCCTTGTAGTTCAGGGAAAAGTCGATGGCAAGAGGATGCGTGGTAGGTCTCCGATGAGATGGACTGACCAGGTTAAAGCTGTAATGGATCACCCACATGAGTGCTCTACGAAGGCTGCAGTTCGAGACGAGTGGCGACTGCTTGTTACGCGTGCCACTGGCATTCAAGTGACGACCACGACCACTCTGCCAAGAGTTTAGCGACTAAGAAGAAGATCATTATCAGATGCGCAGTGGTGACTCGGTTGTAAGAACGCGTTCCTTAAATCCAACAAAGGTCGGTTGAAACCCACCCGGCATGTACCAATGAGAAATACACTTTTCTTACGTACATTCGTCATAGATTTACAACACCACCGTTCCCGTGCCTCAGACAGCACGTTAAGCCGTCGGTCCCGGTTCCACTAATACCAACTTGTGGAATTAATAAATTGTCATTAAAAAAATGACATCATATCCTCGCCAAGCCGTCTGTCCAGCGTGGCGAGTGTAGGCCACCTTCTCCAGATATATGTTCTGGAAGGCCCATCTCCAGCAGTGGAGGTCTAGGACGCTGTGTTCTAATGGCTGTAATGATGATGATCATCGACATGTAGTTTTTGGTCCGCGTAGGAGCGGTGGTCTCCGCGAATACGTGCTCACAGTCGGCCGCGTCGATACAACTAGAGAGATAAGTGGTGTTCCCGTACGCCATCTCATATCTCACGCACGTGGAGGGTCTGCCTAGGCGGACAGCGCCGGCGGTTAGGGGATGGATCGTCGTTGATTCCCGCGAAGCTGCCACTTAGGCCTCCAATCGAGACTTGGTCTTTACAGCAGCTATAATTTTAACTGATATTTATATTTATAAAATTGTGTCTGTCTTAGCTTATAGTGTGACAATGCCTATTTAGAGCAGCTATAATTTTAAGCGTTCTTTTGATTTTGTGACATTTTTGTTATTTTATTGTTTCTCTTCGCAAATGATGGTTATAATTGTATTTATATGTATATAGATTTATTTATTATTATTATATATAAATATTTGCACCTACCTTACATTTGAAATGGTCCATATTGTCCCTAAGGTTGGCTGTCAGATAATGTCTAGCGGCATTAAGTCCGCCCCTTGTCTAACGTGCAATAAAGTTTTAAATAAATAACTATCTAGTACTGCTCCAGATACACCAATGTACTATAAAATGATATTGTATTATATCAATATTGTAAAAATATATATTTATTGCTTATCTACTTGCAAAAACAAATGAATTGAATTACCAAGAAGTAAGCTCATTGATTCTTTCTCTCTAGCGTACCCAACTCTAGAAATACCACAAATAAATTAAAATGATTAAATACACAGACTCACAACGCTATAACACAGTTTAAATAATAAAAATATATTTAACATAAGCAAATTAAACTCGAATAGCGCGAAAAGTATGAAAAATATGTATTTATTCTATGTACATTTTTTCAAACAATAACTTATTCAACAGCGAACGAACACAATAATTTCATCATTTATCACACGCGACAGCCCGCGCCCATATAAACATACTTTGCAACAGAGCTCAAGGTACAGTCGACTAAACTAATTCTTGACCTACAAAATAATGCCAACGTGCACTGAGACTAATGGATATTTGATGTGATAAAAAAATTATAGTTAAATGATATTTTTTTGGATTTGGATTTATTTATGTATTTTTTAAAAAACATAATTGTAAATCTATACAAAAGACGAACGTTCTCTTTTCGTTAACCTTTGGGACATTGCGAAATTTAAAATTGAGTACGGTACAAAAGAGAAAAAAATATATTAAACCACAATAATATTTATAAATTAATAAAAAAATTACATACAGACAAATATAATATATAAAATATACACATATGAAAAAGAGTATCATCAAGACCGTATCCCTTATTTATTATTTTTATTTGGATTAAATGTATTTATTTACATCAGTCAATATTTTTGTGTCCCGACTAGTAATCGAACCCGGTAACCCCGAGTCTAAACCCACGGACTTAACCGCTGGACCGCGGAGGCAGATTACGCATAAATTAAATTAAATCCATAATTAATCTTAGTGCTATGGTAATTATTAAAAAAAAAACTGCTACCGTTGTCAACGAGTTCAGACCGTGGATTATACGCAGAGCTACTTGGTCCACAACACAAAAAATAAAACAAAAAAAATGTGGCAATTAACTTTTAGTTGTTTTTTAATAAATAAATAAATGTTATCCTTAATGACTAAAACAAAACACATTTCCTACTGCCAATAAAAACTTCTTAATGACAAATATTGGTTAAGTTAAATCTGATATAGCTTAGTTTTCCTTGCAGATTCCTTTCTCAGTCAAATTATACATTAACAGGTCACAGGAATCTGCTAAGCTGATGGTCTTCTCCTTACTCTTTAATTCAAAATAATTTATATTTTACATTTCATAAATGCCTGTAATAGGTTTAGGTGAATAAAAATATTTTTACTTTGACTTTGAAAGCTAAAGTGGTAACGATACAATTTACTCGACTGTACATAAAAGCATTCTAATGTCGTATTAACTTATCTTTAGATTTCAATTCGAAGGAATAGGAACGATTTGTTTGAAAATAGCTAGGTGATGGATGGATGGCGTTGAAATAGATCTTTGTACACTAATGGATATGTCGAATCTATCTTTTTCAATTACTCTCCATCGAGAACTACGACTAGAAGCTTCGATATTTGTTTTTATTTCTTATGAAAACTCTTTCAATTCTAATACTCGTACATTGGAAGCGGATACAGTTTTTTTTTAAATCAATAAAAGTAAGTAAAGTATCATTACGACCGTTTCCCTTTCGGGGTGGTCCGAAACCACGCTTATAAATAAGCGGATTCACATTTAGCCAACTCTACTATAGGCCAACCATGACAAGTGGCAAGCTCGTCGATGTCTCCAGCGTACCAAACTCGAGAAATATCACAAATAAATTAAAAATTAATTAAATGTATTTATTTACATTAATAAATATTTTTGTGTCCCGACCAGGAATCGAACCCGGTACCTCCGAGTCTAAATCCACGGACAAAAGACACAAAAATAAATGTCAATAAATAAATCAATATTTTCAGACAGGTCACACAGCGCCATCTAATTTCCGTAGTAAGCTACGAGGCTTGTGTTACGGAAACTAGATGGTTGATAAACTATATATTATACTTTTTTTGTAAATATATACATATTATACATATAAACACCCAGACCGAAACAAATTATACAATGTAAAACTTGCACCCGGTGGGAATCGAACCCACGACCTCCCGAGTTCACGGCAACGTTTGTTACCACTAGACCACGGAGGCGGTGATATTTCTCGAGTTTGGTACGCTGGAGACATCGACGAGCTTGCCACTTGTCATGATTAGTAAAGTTGCCTAATGTGAATCCGCTTATTTATAAGCGTGGTTTCTGACCACCCCGAAACGGAAACGGTCGCGATGATACTTTTGATGCTAATTTCGTATTTCAGTACCGTGTTAAAAGGAGGGTTATTGATGTTACTTTTTGACAGATGTCATTTAACATAAGAAATGGTTTGTTTACATTGTTGTATACTTTATATTATATTTGTTTTTAATGTATTTTAAACGATTTTATGTAATAAATTCAAAGACCATAATACATTGTCAATTAATTTGTTATTATTTGTTACTTGTCATACTTGTCAAAAAGTGACCTCACCGCTCGTTTTTTTTAAAGAAATGTTAGCATTGTTAAAAAAAGTGGTATTTCTTAACAAAAATAAAGTGATGATACTTTACTTTTTTTTTCTATATTTTTTTATTAACCTTTATTATTGTGACAAATAAAAACCAATTTTGTTTATATTGTTTCTACAATCGGCTAGGTTGATATATAATTATTAACTCAGTCTCATTCCAGGGCACATCAGTCAGGGCTGTTGCTATATTTAGTTATATATTTTTTTAAAACTTAACATATATATTTATTTTTAATAAATTTTATCTTTCTTTAATTATAAAGTGTATATATTAAGAAAAAGTAGTGTATAATTGTTTGTTTATTAAGATTAGTGTTTGTTGTGTAAAAGCCCTAATAATTATAAAATATTTAAAAATATATATATGTTTGTTGTGGAACAAGTAGATATGTCACAGGGTATTGGTGTCTATCAAATTAGTAGATAAATATAATTATTTTAATATATGTTTTCATTATAATTTTAAGAGAGTATATACATTTCTCATCTCTCTCGTTCGCCAATATTTTGAGTCATCCACTCCGGGGAGTCGAGTATCTGTAACGAGGTGTTGGTCTAATAGAAATAGCATTCGCTGTACGAACAATAGGCAGGGCGTGTGGAACCTTTACAGGTTAATTAGTGCGACCAGGCGCGGTAGAGGCCACAGAATATCGGCATGATTGGACTATCAACTTGCATGCCACATGTCCTCTTTGCCCGAAAATAAAAAAGTTTTTTAAAATTAAGTATACACAGAGAAATGTCGGATAAACTATCAGGAACATGCTGTATTATGTCTATCGATCCCAGACAATAATCTAACTAGTGAACATTGTTCTAAACTCCACCGATAACCAGATAGTTGTGCGTTAACTTGTGATGTACTTTCAAATAGTTTACTACAGACATACTGTTTTAAAATGGAACGAGGACGTTGGATACTCTTAACGTCTGCGTCGTTCGTTTTGCCTAACAAATTATTTCTTACCTTATTTATAATAAGTATGATTTTTATTATAAATAAGGTAAGAAATAATTTGTTAGGCTAAACGAACGACGCAGACGTTAAGAGTATTCAACGTCCTCTAAGTAGGCCCTGGCAGACCAAGACTCACTTATCACGATCAAATAAATAAAACAATAGCTGCCGGTGCAAAAGCCATCGAAACAAAAGGGCATGTATGAAGAGGTTGATGAATGTCGAAGAAGCGAAAGAGGTATGTCGAGATCGTGACAAATGGCGCTCAATTGTCTCTGCCTACCCCGCAAGGGACCTGGCGTGAAGATATGTATGTATGTATGTATGATTTTTATTGTATTTGTTTTACCTTTAGTATAGTATTTGAAAATGTTATGGCCCGGAAAGAGACCTATTAGTTTAGCTAGTAGCGACACATTTGTCTAATATTACTAGCTTAGATATTATTTGTAAAAGTGCCTACCTACATCTTTTGTAGGATTATTTTATTGTGAAAACTTTTGATTAATAAACTATTAGAATTAAAAAAAAATGAAAATAATAACCACAACTCGAATCAAAGTTTTCAACCTATGATTTAGATTTATTTATTTAGTTTATTTACTTAAAACTTTATTGCACGTTATACAAGGGGCGGACTTAATGCCGCTAGACATTATCTGACAGCCAACCTTAGGGACAATGGGGACCATTTCAAATGTAAGGTCGGTGCAAATATTTATATATAATAATAATAAATAAATCTATATACATAAAAAACAATAATATTACTAAATACATACTAATAACTATGATATATTAAATACTAATAATACATATACTACATATGATACCATTAAATAACTTATGAACCATTTAAATAATACGATGACACCATTTTTTTAAACATTTTTCGGTTGGATGCTTGTCGGATTTCTACCGGTAGTTCATTCCACAGATTTGCGGCGACAACAGCAAATGAGTTTAAGCTAAATAATAGCTTTAAATGAATTTAAAGCTATTATTTAGGCTTATTTAATAAACAATTATATTTGACGTATTTACTATTTATCATCATCAGAGCCCTTTGAACACAGCGAATATTTCCAGAAAATATATCTGGAGAATTTAACCTACACTCGCCACCATCTGGTTGGCAAGGATCTGATGTCAATTTTAATGACAATTTATTAACAATTCACAAGTTGGTATTGTCGGAACCGGGACTGAACGGTTTAACGTGCTCTTCGAGGCACAAGAACTGTGGTGTTGTAAATCTATGACAAATGTACGTAAGAAAAGTGTATTTCTCATTGGTACATGTCGAGGGGGTTTGAACTACAAACAAGCTATACTACGGTCAATGTTCTGAAGAGCTCCACAACCTTATCCCTTCTTCTCTATTCCGCAATCGAACCACTCGCACAGGCCAAAAAATGCATCCACATACCGTAGCCACAATCCCTACGCTTACATATAAATTTGGAGACTCTTACATCTATCGCACGTTGAAGATGTGGAATGCTCTCCCAGCCAGTGTGTTTCCCCACTCCTATAACCTGGAGTCCTTCAAACGAAGTGTGAAAAACCATCTTTATAGGCCGGCATAGTGGTAGGGACTGATGTCGGTCGTCTGAGGCTGGTGTCAGTTGCTCGCATTCTTGGACGTCGCGTACCGCTTACCATCAGGTGGGCGCGGTGTCACATGTCGTGCTCCGTATATAAAAAAAAAAAAAAAAAAAAACTGACCTTTGTACGATTTTAAGGAAAGCGTTCTTACAACCGAGCCTACCACTATTTTATTTATTTATTTATTTATTTATTTAAATCTTTATTGCACTATGTACAAGGGGCGGGCTTAATGCCGCTAGACATTCTCTGACAGCCAACCTTTAGGATAATGTAGTAAGTTCAAGGTGTGAGGTAGGTGCAACATGTAATATAGATATGATAAATATGGAAATAATTAGGCTCTAGATAAAAAGATATACTTACATACTAAACTACATCCAAGAATACATATACTACATACAATATACATATATATATATATACACTACATATAATACATACACATACTACATATAATAAGTACTTATATACTTTGTAGGGAGCTGTTGTAGTAATGCAAGTAGACCATTCTTTTAAAAAGTTTTCTGTTAGGCGCTTGTCGAATTTCAACGGGCAGATTGTTCCATAGATTAGCAGCAACTACAGCGAATGAATTAGAAATAAAGCCAGAGTGGTGAGAAGGGATAGAGAGAACGGAATTGTGAGACGAACGAAGAGATCTGTCATGAATTGAGGATAGATATACGAATTTGTCCTTGAGGTATTTCGGCGTCGCAGGCTCATTGAGTATCGAAAAGAGCAGGCAGAGTATTCTGAGGTTCCTACGACAACGAATTGGTAGCCACTTTAGCTTGGCGCGATACTCAGAGATGTGATCGTATTTGCGCAAACAGAAGATGAACCGGATACATGCGTTTAGTAACCGGTCCATCTTGTTAAGCAGCATCTCAGAGAGATCGACGCTACACACGTCACCATAGTCGAGTAGAGGTAGGAGTAGGCTTTGGGCAAGGGTAATTTTAGCTTTTAATGGCAGAAAATTTTTGAATTTATTGAGAGAGTGCAGTGAAGCAAATACCTTTCTACTCGTATTAGTTACCTGTGTCATCCAGTTCAGATTGGAATCTAGGTGTATCCCCAGATTCTTTACTTCACTAGTAAACGCAATTGGGACGTTGTCAAACCGAACTGGGTCGACACTGTTAGTGTCAACTCTGCTCAACAGCCGAGAACTACCTACTATAATTGATTGACATTTGTTCGGATTGACAACGACCCCAAAGCGGGTCGACCATGATAGTACGTTACAAAGATCAGAATTAAGCCAAGCTATTGCACTGTTAAGTGTAGTGACATCTGTCTGCACATAGAGCTGCAAATCGTCTGCATACAGGTGGTAGTGACAATGAAGGGACGGAGCGAGTGCATCTATAAACAAAGAAAATAACAACGGGGAAAGAATACCACCCTGTGGGACGCCTGTAGCCAAATCACACCACTCCGATGACACCTGATCAACCCGAACCTGTTGCTGGCGACCGTGGAGATAATGAGAAAGCCAGTTGAGAGCCTCGGATGAGATTTTAAGACGAGACATGATGGCTATGAGCAAATCAGGATCTACTGTGTTAAAGGCGTTTGTAAAATCTATCAGTACTATCACTGTTACTTTAGTATTTTCCATGCCACAACGGATATCCTCAGTTACTTTGAGTAAAGCTGAGGTTGTGCTATGACCGGGGCGGAAACCAGACTGAAAAGAGTTAAGGAGGTTATTTGAGTCGAGGAAAGAAGATAACTGTTTATGGACAATGGACTCGAGGACCTTGGACAAAAAAGGTAATATAGAGATGGGACGGAAGTGGGTGGGAAGTGTTGGCGATGGGATTTTCGGGAGTGGGATAATCAAAGCTTTCCGCCATTGCGAAGGAAATTGACCTGATGAGAGGGAAAAATTTATAACATGTGTGATAATGGGTAGGAGAAGGTCAATAATTGTAACGATCATAACACGACTTATAGAATCACATCCTGTTGATTTAGAAGTTATTGAATTAATCGTCTTTAAGACCGCATCCTCGGACACCTCTACAAAATCGAACGGCTCGACATTATTAGGCACAGGCAGATTTGATATCTCAGCAATGGTATTTATTTTTATGAAACTATCTAGTACTGGAGCCGAGGAGAAGTGAGCGTTCAGCTGATCAGGTGTTACAGATCCAAGGTTGACTTGACCACGACAGCGTCCCAACCCCATCGAATTAAAGAACCGCCAAACTTCCTTAGGTGATTTATTGTTAATATTGTCAAAAAAGTGGTGTCGTTTGGCAATTCTACACACCTGATTGCAGCGATTTCGCGCAACCCTATATGCAGTCCAGTCGTCATCACAACGACTGCGTCTACATTTTCGGAACGCTTGATCCCGCTTTCGCATGGCTGTACGTACATCGGCGGTGATCCACGGTGCAGGCGCACGTTCTAATTTAGTAGACCGGAGCGGAGCATGGGCATCATAAAGCTTTAGCACTACGTGATTGAAAATATCGATCATATCTTGAATGTTAGTGGCCTTGAGTAAAATATTCCAGTCGATACGCGCCGCGTCCTCCCTTAACTTGTCAACATTAATGCGACAGTAATGACGCATTAGGACGGTAGGCGCACGATACCTTGGTGGCTTAACTTTATACGCGGCGAAAACGAGATCATGATGAGAGAAAGGAGCAAGTAGCTGACCGTGGCTGGCGACCATGTCAGGGCGTGAAGTAAGGATTAGGTCAAGGAGTGTATTAGATGTAGGGAGATGGTGAGTAGGCCCAGACGGCAGGACAGATAAGTTTACTGAGGAGGCGATGTTAAGGAGTTTACACGCCCTAGACCTACCAGAACCACGATCATCTAAAAGGCACGTATTTAAATCTCCCATGATGACATGGTGGTTGTAAAATGGTACTACCTCCTCAAGGACGCCTTCGAGAACAGAAAAGTAGTTAACAGTAGGAGGACAGTACACGACACCGACCAGCACTTGGGATCCTGTAAAATTTACCTCGATGAACAAATACTCCGCCGATGCTGTGTACTGGTTGGATGAGCTGCTGATGCGTTTATATGGAAGGTTAGCACGTAAGTAGATAGCAACTCCGCCTCCATTTGAACCCGTGCGATCGTTGCGGATTAAAATGTAACCTGGAAGAGAGTAAGAGGTAGATGGCAAGGAAGGTTTGAGCCAAGATTCAGAAATTAGGATGGCGTCTACTACCTCAGGTGAAGAAAAAGTATTTAAAAGATCTGCGTAATGTGCCGGAACACTCTGCGCGTTAATATGACACAAGTTGAAATTCTTTTTACCAGACGAGAATTCGATTTTCAGCTGCTCATCGAGGCCTACCACACTGTGGTATGAATCGGTTGATGTATTGCTTGTTACGGAATAGAAGGAATCGTCATCACTACAATAGTCCATTGCTAATAAGTATTAAATATAATATAATGATAATAATATAATGATAATAATATAATTGATAATAATAATAATATGGTTTATATAAAAATATATTAAGATAAAACTGCATGTCCTGCCAGCTGTGTTGTCTACAATATGGTTAATTAATATTGCTTAGGCTAGCTTAATTAGATTATAATGACATCAAACAAAAGAAAACAAATATGGAGAGTTATATAAAAATAAAACGAGACTTAGAACAAAAAGGAGTAAAAGTAAAAAAATAAAAATGTTCTCTGTTGTTAATGTTATGTTCGACTTGAAAGCAAATAAAGCAAAGCTTGCCCTTTTTCCGAATTTTGTACAAAAACCATAGGCAAACGCCTAGTCAAACGACCCTTATAGCGTAATAAAGTGAAAAAAAAAAAAAAAAAAACACTTCAAGCGACAAGTCGAACATAGATAGTTTACAAAAATAAAATTAAAAGAATTAAAAAAAAAAAAACAACTGTCACATATTAGCTATATAGTCTGTGTGTCACATTGACGTTTAGCCTGACATTCACGACATCATTATTCTACATTGTGTTTGTGTTATGTTCCCCGATCTTAGGCTGGTCTGCGATTCCAGGCACGCGCAATTCTATTTCCCGAATTCCGTCATGGTCCGTGTTTAAATAGCATGAGGCAATGGATGAACTTGCTTACAGAGAAAGAAGCACAAACAACAATGTCAGGCCATCATAATACTATAGTTTTTTGCAGTGATACAAATACTAAGACGAGAAAAAAATACAAGTTACCTAATATCACCAACCAACAGATTTTGTGTTTCATGAGGGACAGCGCCAGAAAATGTAAAGCCAGTGGTGGGCTGCATCAAAATTAAGTGTTAGGCTGCTGCACAAGTTAATTGAGTGATGTGAGCATAATATAGATGTGTAATCAAATACTGTCCACAGCATTCCATCCATTGAATGCAGCCACCACCAGCTATTAGTTAAGAGTTTAATATATTTTAAAACAATCGCAAAGCCATGGGAATTAAACCCGGTTATTGGTATTATGTCAGGGTCAACATTTGGCACTGTCAGCTAAATACAATAACATATACTTATATAGCACTAAGTTGTGACACTAATACTACTTACCAACCAGGCCATGCATGTAGAATTTACTTTTATAACCTATTGCAACTAAAACTTAAAAATATATATATAAAATAAGATTAAAAACAAAAAAAAAAAAACAAAAAACACCTATATGTTCCAGTCATAAATAAAGGGTGGTTATATATTATATCTAATTACCATTGCTTCTTCCCTGACACGTGAACCTACTCCATCCAAAAGGTAAGCAGGATATGATATTCAAGAAATAGTAGGAACTAGCAAATGTCACCGGCAGCCCACATCAGTTCCTAGCCCTCGTATTTATTAAGCAAGGCATTGGCTACCACCAAAACATTTCAATCTGCTATGGTTTAAAATATAAATTTAGGTAAATGAAAGCATGCTTGTTAAATTGCTAATTGATTCACAATATTATATTGAACAAGAACTACAAAATTATAGATAAGGCAAGCTAATATAAGTAAAGTAAAAGCAATTGTGAATCTTAATTTTGTATTAATAAGCACAACTATTATTTTATCAGTCAGCGAACACAAACTTCCAGTCATGTCAAGAAAACTATACACACAACATTTGACCCTGCGTCCATCTGTCGGTGACTAGCAACACAGGATCCAAAAAAGGAAGCAAATGTTAACAGCTGGCGGCAGCATACCCATGCATATATACATACCACTATGGCCTAGTTATATGAGTGAATGTGAGTGCATGTTTTTAAGTGCTGTTGTTGACTGATAGTGTGAATGTATTTTAATTGCTTTGTAGTTTCATTATCTAGAAGGTGTGATATTCTTCCAGGATAATGTTAGCTGTAGCACTTATTACTATGATGTTTAAATACTATTTAAGCAATGCAACATTACAACCCATCCCTTTGGTGTGACAAAAAAAAGAAAAGAAAAAAGTGATTGTGATTAGAGAACGAGGACACATTAGCTTAGCTCTATAGACTATGACTAAATTATTCTTATGAAATATGACTAAATAATAGGAAACAACAAAAACTAGACATGCATGGCCTGATAGATAACAAAATAATATAAAATTTGGATATAAAAGCCAAAACAAAGCACATCACTGTCATTATTAATATAGCACTAGTTATCACTTATTTACTATTAAATAAAGCTAAAAATATACTATTTTAATTAATACCACATAACTTTACTTTTGTTAGATTTCATGATCATTAGCCTGTGCCTCCACTGCTGGATTTCCAAAGGCAACGGTCTTTTGCAACCCTTATCCAATTCCTACCAGCGACCTCTTCTTTGCTGAGGTCGTCCCACTATATCGATATAGCAGTTGTGGCTGCTAACCTTTGGAATCAGCTGCCAGTTAAAATTCGCCAAGCTTCGAATAGATGTATTTTTAAAAAACTAGTGTATGCTCACTACATGCAAGACCGAGGTTCGTAATTTCCCATGTTCCTCCTTTTGTTTTAGCTTAGTCTTAATCAGACTGTGATTTATCATTAGTAGGTATAGTATTATGTATATATTATATTGTATTGTTAATATTTTATTTATGTAGGTTATATGTATGTATTAGTATGTAATTATTAATAAGTATGTATATGTTATCTGCAATAAAACTCTTCAAGTTTATTTAGTATTGCATCTACCTTATGTACTTACTGCTCTCGTTGTCCCGAAGGTTTGACCGTCATAGAATGTCTAGCGGCATTAGGTCCGCCTTTGTACTTTGTGCAATTAAGTTTGAATAAATAAATAAATAAAAATATAGGTATCCACTACACCGCGTGATTTTATATGGTCATATGCTAGACTAATAAGTTATTCTATGGATAGAAATAAACAACTTTTTTAAGAAACCATATTTTCGACATATGGTTGACAAAAAAAATGGCTTCTTCATAGAAACTGCTAATTTTAAAATATATTTTTTTTATGAACAAGTTAATAAAGTACTAATAGTAAAAGTTTTTTGTTTCTATCAATAGAATAGTCTAACGTTAGACTTTACAAAGTCGGTTTTGTAACAAATGTGTTTGAATACAAAATTTTAGAAAATCGACTATATATTCGTAATTCATAACTCTTAGAACGATAGTACCTGTATAAAACTTGACATTTGGCTCTTGTCACGTACCTTGTTCCTGTAATGTACATAGAAATTGACTGCTTGTAGAACTAAAGTTAAGTAACATCACGACCTCAATTCCTTATCATAAATCGTGTTTTATTAAAGTAAATCCACGTGGGCTTGTTAGATAGACCTATAACACACCAAAGATGAACCACAATCGTCTTTTAAAAGCATACTTTTAGTTTATTTATAATTAGTTTTTATTTTATTTTATTTAAAAATTGTCTTTAAATATTATTATTATTATATTTAGGCTATAGAGTCAGTATTCAGTAAGTCTTCTTTCAAGCGATAACTATGGCAAGCTTACAATATTAGTTCTTATTGAAAGTACAAATTGGAATTTGATATCATTGCAAATGGCACATATTTTCAACGAGAACAACAAATAGGTGGTAGGCGGACTGATGTTGGTAATTTGCTCAGTCTGCTGGGGCGGGGAAGTATCCACACGTTTCGGAATCAGGCTCGAATTGCCGTCATGCCCAGTCAAGTCAGCATAGTATTAGGGATTGATGTCAGTCAAGTGTGTGTAATTCCAGTTCCAATATTCATGGACCTCGAGCGCCACTTACCATCAGGTGAGCACAAGGTCACAATTCGTGCCAGTATAAAAAAAAGTATCCTTGGCCTTTTGCCCATTGGTAGTGATTTGGAGCTAATTTTATTTTATTTTATTTTGTTGGTCCTTTATTTATTTAGTATTTATTTTCTTATTTAATTGTTTTCTTTATTAATTTATTCATTAATTTCTACACTCGCCACGCTGGCCAGACTTTTTAACGACAATGAATTAACGATTAACTTGGATTTAGTGGAACCGGGACCGACAGCTTAACGTACTCTCCGAGGCACGAGAACGGCGGTGTTGTAAATTTATGACAAATGTACAAAAGAAAAGTGTATTTCTTATTGGTACATTCTGGAGGGGTTTGAACCGACCTTTGTAGGATTTTTAGGAAAATGTTCTTACAACCGAGCTTCAACCGCAAGACAAGGATATAACAATAAAAACAGTAACGGCAAAAATACATTTTTTTTTACTTTTATGCATTTATTTGGGTCTATCGTTTACGGTAAAGAGTACAGAAGAACGGCGTCTCAGGTTTAAAAAAAAAAGAATTCTATTTATCTGTCTTTGTTATAATTTCGATTGTAAACTGGGCTGCAGTCTACATACTACATAGTTTCAGCTGAAAATACTTTCAACGCATAAAAGCCAAATTGGTTTAGAACCTCATGAAAATGCACTGTCTTGCACAATCAAATTTAAACTCTACTCCCGAAGTTTCAGATTGATATTTAAAATGCATGAAATGTTCGTTGCAGCTAGGGTTGCCTTACATTTTTCTGTAAATAATAGTACCTATTTTATTTAAGTGTATTGCATTAGATAAAATTGCTAGTAGATAAAAATAAAGTATCACATCCACCTTGCGTCAGAAACCACGCTTTCACGCGAGTTTACATTGAGCCAACATTACTTCGGCCCAACAAAACAAGTGCCAAACTTGTCTATGTCTTTAGCGTGCTAGACTCGAGAAATGTTACATGCATATGTATTAGATATTTCGATTAGAAATCGAACCCAGTACCTACACGTTTTATTCTACTGCCTTAACTGCGAGACCACGGAGGCAGTAGATCTTAGAATAATGACAATAGTCATAGAAACCATGCTAAAATAGCATATAAATATAGTTTGGTTCACTTTGACAAACGGAGGCTGCTGATATGTTAAAGAAGGATACCCATACAAAAGACGTTTGAAATTTCGTAGGTCACCACTAAAATTTCCTTCTAGTGATGTTACTAACTATATTTCAACTTCAAATAATTTTTCGATGACATGTATTAATTACCAAAACATATAAACATTATATTATACGAGAGGCCGGGACGGGGAAGTATAATAATAATAATAATAATTATTTATTGCACAAAGTTAAATAACTTAAAACTAAGCGCATAGGCGAGCTTTATGCCTTAAGGCATCTTCTACCAGCTAACCTTTGTGAAAAGTAACCAATTACAGGCAGAGTGCCAAAAAATATATAAATGATAGATAATGAGAGATACTATAAAATATTAATTTATACTAATACTTACAAATATTATTATAATACTGGTATAATGAACTACATAAACAACAATACATACTATACATACATAATACACACATACAATACACTACACATAATACGTACTGAAAGGGTAATATTTACATAGAATACATACACTAAGTATCCACCGTTCGTGCCGATAAACTCAGTAAAGTGCATCCACACGTTTCGGGATCAGGCTCGAATAGCCATCATGCCTATAGGGACTGATGTCAGTCATGATTGTCTGATTTCAGTTGGTAACGTTCATGAACCTCGTTCGCCACTTACCATAGTCGCATGTCGTGCTAGTATATAAAAAATAAAATAAATAAATTACAACATTTTATCTCTCAACCGACGAAATTAGTCGTGTAAGTTATCAAAAGAGTTTATAAATAAACAGCACACTTTCATTTCATGAAAGCCGTTAATAAAGTTATTCATCCATACTGGTAGCCGTGAGCTAACGTGTTTTTTTTCAAGTGTCTTTAAAGGACATTGTACAGAATACATCAGCCCATAAACCACAAACACATAACTTGTTTACATAATATATGTTCATAACAGAGTTCATAACC
Source organism: Tinea semifulvella (assembly GCA_910589645.1). Classification (NCBI taxonomy): domain Eukaryota; kingdom Metazoa; phylum Arthropoda; class Insecta; order Lepidoptera; family Tineidae; genus Tinea; species Tinea semifulvella. The sequence goes on along the minus strand of OU342595.1, from coordinate 6,532,651 downwards.
GAGTTGGGGATCATCAAATTCCAAGTGTTGCAGAATTTAATGCTTTCATGGAGTAGTTCACGTCAATATCGCCCAAATACGAAGGGTATACGGGAGTTCACAGCGCGGGAAAACCGCAAAAAATAAAGTGTAACTTCAGTCCCATATACTTGTATAAAGTCATTTTTTTTCGTTTTCCATAATTATTCACAACGTAGCACATTATTAAACAAAATAACACCACTTTTGACTAACAATATCTACAATTAACTAATTTTTAAAACGAAAAACTTGGACTTGACATGTCCGTGCAAAATGGCGCGAAGGACTCTGAGCTAACGTGCTAGTTTGAAAAAAAATCCGAGTGACAGCCCTAGTTGTAGGAAAATCCAGTGATGGGCTAGGAGGTTGTTAGAATGGAACAATTGAGAGACTTGGTTTCTCCTGTCTTTATGTGAGGGAATCCTCGTAGCTGTAATTGCTCCTTTGTGACACAACTTAAATCATTGACTTAAACTTTATAAACCGGTCATTAAAGGCTTGGGCACATCAGATATGTACATGCACATCTTCATTGCACTGACTTATAATGCTACAAGCTTCAGGTGAATTTAAAAGATATTTCTTTATGTGTTATCCTGTAATTGTTTCATTTGTAAATCCTTTCTCAGTCAGATTAAACATTAACAGGTCACTGGAATTTGCAAAGCTTGATAGTCTTCTGCTAACAGCTTACTTCTTGGACCACTTCGCTGCTTAGTCTTCCACTAACAGGAGTAGAATCATTCTAAATAATTTAAATTATGACGTGTCGCAAATGCCAGTAATAGGTTTACGTGAATAAAGATATTTTGACTTTGACTTACAGCTATACCACGGCGAGTGTTTTGAAGAGCTTCACAACTTTATCTCTTCTTCTCTATTTTTCAGCTGAACTCCACACATAGGCCAAAATATACTCTGTTATACCGAAGCCACTATCCTTACGGGTACATATAACTTTGGAGACTTACATCTAACGTACTCTGAAGATGTGGAATGATTGCACAGACAGTATGTTTCCCTATTCCTATAATCCTGTTAGGCCGGCATAGTGGTAGAGACAGATTCATCATTAGTGGCTGGGGTTAGTTGCTACTATTCTTGAATCACATATCGTGTTCAGTTTTACAAAATTTCGGCCAGTGACTTTAGACTGCTGGATGTAGACCTCCCGCTTACCTAGACAACTGCAGCCCCAGCCAGCGACCTTCTATAGCGCATACGTTTATCTGGCAGGTACGTCCTGTACATGGTCTCCACTCTAAAACCCGTTTGCCCCATCATTCTTCGGTTCTGCGGTAGATATGTCAGGCCCATTGCCACTTCAGCTTCATAATTTTGAATGCTGTGGCAGTAACCTTGGTTCCCTGATGAATATCAACGTTTTGAATTCTCTGAGCGACTATGTATTTGTGGATCAGACCCACTGTCATTGTCCACGTCTCTGCTCTATACGACATTACGAGAAAGTGGCACTGTTTGAAAACTTTGTCTTAAAACATTGAGGGACGATAAGATAATCTGCCGAAGTTTTATTTAGTTCAAATAATTATCTAATTTTAAAGCCATAGTAGATGAAACTAAAACTATTAGTAGTCCTGATATCGCTCGTGACGACTTCTTTCCTCAGACCCCGAAAAACTGTTCCAGATTACACTAGCTGAGCAAACAATAAGTCATAATAAAGGCCCAGACTTTACATATATAAGTCAATGACCTAAATGCTATTGTATTTTTGCTGACATTATCGTCTTAAACTACTGAACTGATATTACCAGAACTGACACCGCGAACAAGATGTTTGCGCCATGCTTTGATGCCGCGGCATTATAATCATAGTCATTCGGCTCGTTCATTGCGAATGTGCATAACAGTAACTACATAAAAAAAAATAACAAACGCTCTTTAGTAGTAAGTTAGACGTTATAATGTGTTAGTGCGCTTTCGTCAAGTTGCGACACGTTTTTTGTTTATATTTGCGTTTCTATGCGTAGTACTTATATCTCAATGTCCTAAGTGTATACGTTAGGAGTTGGTTAATTTACAGCTCTCATTAATGCTCTTTATTTTATTTAAATATAAATTCTAGCGCACTTTTTTTAAAATTAAGTTAATTCAATTAAAGCATACCAGGGTGGGTACTAAAGGTAGATAACCTACTTATAAACTATAGGAGATTTTGTTTTCGCTAAAAACTTCGTATAAAAAATGCCTGGCTTCCTTTACTACTTTAAATAAAATTAACATAATGTAGGATGCAATGTGTAGAAGAATAATGCAGCGGTTACTAATGTGTGTGAGCTTTGGCACTGACATTTTGACTGACGATCGGTGACCCCAGGGCACCGTAGACACTATTTCTCGCGTTCACTCACCTGGAAGACCATGACTCACATATTACGATGAAATAAACAAAACAATAGCTGAAGGAGCATTAAAAGCCATCGAAACAAAAGGTCATGTATGTAGAGGTTGATGAATGTCGAAGAATCGCTTCTTATGATAAGAGGTATGTCGTGACTGTGACAAGTGACGCTCAATTTTCTCTGCCTACCCCGCAAGGGATTTGGCGTGATTTATTTATTTATTTATTCGAAGAGAAAGGACAGAGACAGGCAACATAAGAACATAAAAGATAGCAACAGAGTAGAAGTAATTTAAATTATATCCGCCACCAGAATATTTCTCACTGTGAACAATAGTGCACTCTTTGTGCGATACAAAATTCGGAAAATATCACCTTGGCCAGGTATAAAGAAAACAACTGCATTGTGTTTGAATGCATTAAAACTGTTAGGCGAACTCCGAAGCAAACTGCCCACACTTTGCGAGCTAAACCGAAAGTAGCAGCTTCTTGATTTTGGCTTTGAAGGCGGCGCGGGAGTTACTGAATATATCCACGCCCGATACACGCCTGTTGTACGTGTCGCACATCCGACGTACAGGTGCGCGCATGCCAGATATTGTACGTACGCGGCAGACATGTATGTATGTGATGATATGTATGTTAAATTAAAGGTTAAAATAAAGCAATTGATCACCCTCTACATAAGTCCAGGAAGACTGCAGTTCGAGAGGAGTAGCGACGGCTTGTTAAGCGTGCCACTGACACTCAAGTGACGACCACGACCACTTTGCCAAGTAAACAACTTAAGCCAGTTGTCACGATCACGACATACCTCTTTCGCTTCTTCGAAATTCAGAAAACAAAATATACCTATTCTATGAAACATCATTCAGTACATTTTTGTTGTATTTCGCACCTTTGTTTTATTCTCGAGTGCAATTTGCGGATGTAGGTTCGCCACAGAGCGAGGGAGACACATTGTCATTGACTTAATATACATATCGCACACCCAGAATAAATCTTCTTCTAATGATACGCTCTCAATACCCCCTCACCATACTACCTTTGTGTCCAAATCGTTCGCAGTTGTGGCTACTAACCTTTGGAATCAGCTGCCAGTTAAAATTCGCCAAGCTCCGAATAGATGTATTTAAAAAAAAATACTGAATGCTCACTACATGCAAGACCGAGGTTCGTAATTTTCCATGTTCCTCCTTTTGTTTTAGCTTAGTCTTAATCAGACTGTGATTTATCATTAGTAGGTATAGTATTGTGTATATATTATATTGTATTGTTAATATTTTATTTATGTAGGTTATATGTATGTATTAGTATGTAATTATTAATAAGTATGTATATGTTATCTGCAATAAAACTCTTCAAGTTTATTTGGTATTTATTGCACCTACCTTATGTACTTACTGCTCTCGTTGTCCCGAAGGTTTGACCGTCATAGAATGTCTAGCGGCATTAGGTCCGCCTTTGTACTTTGTGCAATTGAGTTTAAATAAATAAAAATAACAATGTACTATGTAGAAAAATCGCAAAATAGCCAAAAACTTGCTACTCATACCACAATGACAGGCGTATACATATATACGACTATTAGCAAAATTGTAGAACAGATGGCGCACAAACCTCAGGACATTTGCAATAATTTTGATATAACATACGATAACGGTTTTTGTTGCTTCTGAAAATGAACCATTTTGACTTAGTGCAGTATTGTTCCGGGTGTGCGATATATAAAATGTGGCATGTTTTTTATATTTTTTTTATACTGAGCACGACATGTGACACCGCGCACACCAGATGGTAAGTGGTACGTGAGGTCCAAGATGGGGAGCAACTGACGCCAGCCTCAGACGACCAACATAAGTCCCTACCACTATGCCGGCCTATAAAGATGCTTTTTCACACTTCATTTGAAGAACTAGGTTATAGGAATGGGGAAACACACTGGCTGGGAGAGCATTCCACATCTTCAGCGTGCGACAGATGTAAAAGTCTCTATTTTAACGACATGACTTAAGAGGGTTTAGCTTTTGAGGGTTTGGCATCCCTCTCGCTCGCACAAAACAACTTTTTTTAAGATTATTTAAGATTGTACTTTAAATTTTATATAATTTTAGACCGAGAAAAATAGCACTAACTTTAATTACGATTTTACTAAAACAAATCTATGAGAACACGTTTCTAAGCATTCTATGGATTCACAGTGCGGGTCCATCGTGTGTGAGTAAGAGATGAGAAGAATGGTAACGACCGACAACAGGCTGGTTTACTAAGGTCTATTTTATTGCGCAACAAGACGTCACCTTCCACTTCTCTCCCTAACCAACCAAATATTGTATAATTCCGTTATTTTTTCGGCTTCTCCATACAAATTGGCTATTTTAAATGTAACAGTTTGTATGTAAAAACCAAAAAAAAATCCATTTTCGATATATGGTTTCTTAGGCAAGTTGTTTGTTTCTATCAATAGAATAACATATTTGTCTAGATTAAAGAATAGAGGCTCAAAAGTATTCTCTCAGTCTCTTGGACGTAGCCACCTGACGAAGCTTAAAACCGAAGATGGTAGGACCGTTACCTCGAGACCAGAGCTCCTTGCCGAAGTTGAAAGATTTTATGGAGACCTATATGCCTCACACGCAACTCGCCCTATAGCCCGCAGGGACGACGACCAACGAGCTGTTTTAACTCGCCACTATACCGAGGATATCCCTGATGTCAATCTAGGCGAGATCGATATAGCCCTTGGACAACTTAAAAATAACAAGGCGCCTGGTGATGACGGAGTCACGGCTGAGCTTCTGAGAGTAGGCGGGAAACCGGTACTCAAAGAACTCGCAAGACTATTTAACTACGTCATTCACCACGGAACCACGCCAGAGGCATGGACCAGGAGTGTTGTGGTCCTGTTCTTTAAAAAGGGTAACATCTCCCTTTTAAAGAATTACAGGCCCATATCACTCCTGAGCCATGTCTATAAGTTGTTTTCAAGGGTGGTCACAAATCGACTCGCTCAGAGAATGGATGATTTCCAGCCCCCGGAGCAGGCTGGGTTTCGAAAAGGCTTTAGTACGGTCGATCACATTCATACATTGCGACAGATAATACAGAAAACCGAGGAGTATAATCTGCCGCTATGTCTAGCGTTTGTGGACTATGAGAAAGCCTTCGACTCAATCGAAACCTGGGCTGTTCTGGAATCCTTGCAGCGATGCCTAATAGACTATCGATACGTTGAGGTGCTGAGATGTCTTTACAGTTCTGCGACTATGACCGTCCAGTTACAGGGTCAGCATACAAAGCCTATCCAACTGCGCAGAGGCGTGCGACAGGGGGATGTCATATCCCCGAAACTGTTCACGAACGCGTTGGAAGATGTTTTTAAAATTCTAGACTGGAATTACTGCGGCATAAACATCAATGGAGAATTCATCTCACACCTCCGATTTGCGGATGACATAGTCATTATGGCCAGTTCACTCAAGGATCTTAGCGGAATGCTGAACGGCTTAAACGTAGCATCCCAGCGGGTTGGTCTCGAAATGAACTTAGACAAGACGAAAGTCATGTTCAATGATCATGTCAAGCCGAGGCCAATCTGCATAGGAAACGACACTCTCGAAGTTGTGCAAAATTACGTATACCTCGGGCAGACTATCCAATTAGGAGCAGCCAACTTCAGCAAAGAAGCCGACAGACGCATTCAGCTAGGATGGGCGGCATTCGGGAAACTCCGGCACATCCTCTCATCGTCTATACCACAATGTTTAAAGACTAAGGTCTTTAACCAGTGCGTCCTCCCGGTAATGTCGTACGGAGCAGAGACGTGGACACTAACAGTGGGTCTGGTCCATAAATTCAAGGTCGCTCAGCGAGCCATGGAGAGAGCTATGCTTGGTGTATCTCTGGTGGATAGAATTCGAAACGTTGATATTCGTCAGAGAACGAAAGTTACAGACATAGCTTTTAAAATTAGCAAGCTGAAGTGGCAATGGGCCGGACACATCTGCCGCAGAACCGACGATCGATGGGGCAAACGGGTTCTAGAGTGGAGACCACGTACGGGAAGACGCAGAGTGGGACGACCCCCCGCCAGATGGACAGATGACCTAAAGAAGGTCGCTGGTGGGGGTTGGATGAGGGTAGCGAAAGATCGCGTTAAGTGGCGAGCCTTAGGGGAGGCCTACATCCAGCAGTGGAGAGATACAGGCTGATGATGATGATGATGAATAGACCATATAAAATCACCCCGTATATATACTTACTCATATACAAAGTTATTTGTGTATAAGTCGACCCTTAGCCAAATCCTCAAAGGAGTCTCAGGGCCAATTTTTATTTAAATCAAAAATAATTATTGCATGGGAATCGAACCAGTTTATTTTAAAAGAAAAAACTAATTTTATTCTACCAGCTGATAGTGTCGGTTATAAGGATCAGTAAAGTATCATCACGACCGTTTCCCTTTCGGGGTGGTCAGAAACCACGCTTATAGCGGGCAGCGTACCAAACTCGGGAAATATCACAAATAAATTAAAAATATTAATTAAATGTATTTATTTACATTATTAAATATATTTTTCAAGGAATCGAACTCGGTACCTCCGAGTCTAAATTCACGGACTTAACCGCTAAATTAAATTAAAAAAGTAAAGTACTCGAAAGCGCACATTGGTATTGCGACTTACTTTATTAATTTGTACTATTAACTGGTCATGACATATAGTCAATGTAAAACGTCTCGTCGCCTCGTAACAAGCACTTTCCCTCACAATAAGGAACTCCAATTTATACACGAGTTACTAGGCAATTCGGTGACGTATTATTTCAACAAAACCTTTAGAGAGCTTACGTTTTTCCTCACCTGTGTTTTTTACTAGCCCACTCACGGCTAAACCCAATACTTTATCTATAGTTGGTTCGCTTACTGAAAAAATCAAACGAATAATTTTTTGTCCATGCAAAGTGGGCCAAAAGTTGTATAGATAAATGTAATTTAAAAAAATATTTTTTTTTATACTATTGTAACACATAAATGCGGTGGTGGCTCGGTTGTAAGAACGCGTTGCTTACATCCTACAAAGGTCGGTTCAAATCCACCCGACATGTACCAATGAGAAATACACTTTTCTTACGTACATTTGTCTTAGATTTACAACACCACCGTTCCCGTGCCTCGGAGAGCACGTTAAGCCGTCGGTCCCGGTTTCACTAATACCAACTTGTGAAATCGTTAATAAATTGTCATAATAAATTGACATCATATCCTCGCCAAGCCGTCTGGCCATCGTGGCGAGTGTAGGCCAAATTCTCCAGATATATGTTCTGGAAGGCCCATCTCCAGCAGTGGAGGTCTAGGACGCTGTGTTCTAGGGGCTGGAATGAAAACACATAAATTTGGTGAATTATTTATCTGTCGCACAATAAAGATGTGGATTGCTCTTCCAGCCTCTGTGTTTCCACTTTCTTATAACCTGGAGTCCTTCAAGCGAAGTGTGAAAAGGCATCTAGTCAAGCCGGCACAGTGTTAGGGACTGATGTCGGACATAAGTGTCTGATTCCAGTTGCTAACATTCATGGACCATGCGCGCCACTTACCATCAGGTGGGCGCAAGGTCACATGTCGTGATAGTATAAAAAAAATATTGATTGACATCAATAACTTTTGGCAACACTAAGATAAATATAACCTTGACCGAGTTGTCATGGCGCGGACGTTCAAAATGATAACCTTAAAAAAAATTGAGTATTCCGACCTCTTTTGACAGACTCTGACTTCCTTTTTGGCTGACAATATTGGAGGACTATTTACGAGTCCTTCGTACAATTTTGGGCGGACATGTCAAGTGCAAGTTTTTGTTTTGTAAATTAATTTACTGTGGATATTGTTAGTCAAAAGTGGTGTTGTTTTGTTTAATAATGTCTGTTATAAAATGTCGGAAGGCATTAAGTGTACATTACTTTTTAAGTTATTTGGTGCAATAAAGAGTTTATAAATAAATAAATAAAGACTCGTTAGGTATAACAGCTACTTAACTTTTAGGTGAGAAGTAGGAAATTCCTTGTTTTGTAATTCTTAGAGAAGTAATATATAAATAAATGAAAAAAAAAAAATCTAACATGTAGTCGCATTTTGTCCAAAAATTTAAGCCATTTTTTGTCCATTATTAATAAAACGTAAGTTAATTTATTTTCTTTAATCTCTTTATTTTTCATCATAATGAAAAGACAGATATTTATATGATTACTTTAGTTAAAAAAACGCTATACACCTGAGAGGCCCAACGTTACAAAAACTGCACGTCGGTACTTAAAGGTTAACATTTGGTTAACTGCAAGTCGGTACTTAATTACTTATTGTATATAGTATGTGTATTTATGTGTGGTCTAGTGGTAACAAACGTTGCCGTGAAATCGGGAGGTCGTGGGTTCGATTCCCACCGGGGGCAAGTTGTACATTGTATAATTTGTCTCGGTCTGGGTGTTTATATGTATAATATGTATATATTTACAAAAAAAGTATAATATGTAGTTTATCAACCATCTAGTTTCCGTAACACAAGCCTCGTAGCTTACCACGGAAACTAGATGGCGCTGTGTGACCTGTCTGGAAATATTTATTTATTTATTTATTATTATTATTATTGAATGTAGCTTAATATGTATGTAGTTAATTAAGTATGTATATTCTTTTATCTAAAACCTAATAATTGCAATATTATATGTGTTGCACCTACCTTACGCTACTAACTTTTTACATTGTCCCAAAGGTTGGCTGTCAGAATTATGTCTAGCGGCATTAAGCCCGCCCCTTGTACATAGTGCAATAAAGATTTAAATAAATCAAAAAGTGGCCCCAGTGCCCCTGATAACTGACACCAGTCTTTACCACTATGCCGGCGTTGCTGGATGGATCTTACCTGTGAAAAAGAAAAACAGATTTATAATTGGACGAATCGCATGCTTAATATTAGAAATGTAAAAAGAAGTTGTATGTTTGTCTCGTCTTCACGCCTATACTCCTGAACCGATTTAGATGAAATTTGGCACAATTGTTCCTAGAAACCCTGAGACAAATATAGGGTATAAGATGTCATTATCCGATAACAATATATGACCCTGCGGCCATATATGTCTGTTTTTATGTTACTAAAACGATTTTGATAAACCAAAGTTGGAACCAAGAGTTGGAACGCCAGGTCGAACAGCTAGTTCACTATATTACTGATTTCTAGACCTATTCTATAAAACTAATTACTTAGCACGTATTTAAATCTACCTCTCTTGGGATAGTTAGATATCACGTTTTTTGTGAAGGTGATGTTTTAGGCTTATGTATATAGTTCGCGAACGAAATAGTTCCATAGATCGATCCGACAGAGGAACTACCTGAACTAGTTTCAACTTTGCTAGATTTCATGCACCTTATTTATTTCAAAACTTTAATGCACAAAGTACAAAGCGGACCAAATGCCGCTAGACATTCTACGAGTATACTGGTGAACCAGTATAAGGCAGGTGCTATCAAAACTAATAGAAAATATTAGACGTCAACATATACTTATGAATAATTACTTATTTACATATAATATAACAATAATAAAACTACATCATACGTTCTATGAATATACATAAATATAATATACCTACTATATGATGACTATAATTAAATAAATAAATATAGCAGAGTGTATTAAGCTTATGATAATTTTTTATAGTGCGCATAGACCAGTTTCTTAAATAGCATTCTATTTGGAGCTTAACGGATGTCCACTGGTAACTGGTTCCAAAGATGTACAACCACAACTTGGAAACTAATGTGGTATGATGTTGTGGGGAAGGAGAGCGTGGAGTTGGAAAAAGATCATAAAATATCATAATTATAATAATAAATTATTGTGCCTCGATCAAAAAACGGCGTCTAAATCGGCGTCGTAACCACTAGACCACGAGGTATATATAAATAAAAAATTAAAAACTGCAGACTTGACTTTGTAAAGCACTAATCTAAAAATGTACTTGTAAAGTAAAATAGGTTCATTAAAAATATCTCGGCTAACTGGGTAATATTTCAAATATAATACGTAGTTTCAAGACACGTTTTAAAAATAAACATTTCAAGAATTAATTATGCACAGGGACATACGAAGTGATTTTAACTCTCATAGTAAAAAGTGTAAAATCCACGTTTCGCATTGAGTTACTGGAGACGACAACCCCAACTGTTTTCTGTTGTCGGATAAATTACGGTCCAGTCACAAATCTTAGGAACAATACTTAGGAACAAGTTGTAGCATAATACGTTTAGCAATCTAATCAAGTCATAACATACCGGAAGTCGGGAATATGTAGGAAGGTATTGACTGTGCTCATCAATAAAACACGCTATAAATGATGAGCACTTCACGCGAATAATAAGTATATAGGTAGTCTTTCTATACTTGTAAATTATTAGGTTTGGGTTTTTTGTTTGTAAATCTTTTTGTTTCTTTTTTGATACATTGAAGTCGCAGCTTTTTAATTTAATGTTTAACACTCGATTAGTTGTAGTATCTATGGTGCTTACAACCTTTTAATCCTGAATGTGGAACTGATAATTGGCTTTATTGTACAACATAAATACACAAATGTACGAGTATCATAGCTGTAACGCCCAAATATAAGTTAATAACACAAGTAGCGTTCGCTGCACGTACAATAAACGCAAAATATTTTATCTATCTCATATCGTCTTAATACTCGTGCTGTATTACGCAATAAACAATGTAAACAGTCTAAAATTGTCGAGAAATCAAATAGTGAACCAGCCGAAGGACGTGAGGAGAAAACCTCGATCGTCGCATCTGCTTATGAGTTGGTTTCCTCTTTTACTATTCTCCACCAACTGGCAAGAAATTAAATAAATTTTAGAGTGTGTCCAAAATGCGACGAATCGTACGCGTTATTATGCTAGTGCCTTACCTAAGATCTGTGACTGAACCACAACTTAGTCGACTACATATTCAGATTAAAGCGTCTTCTCCGATAACTTAATGTGATTTAAAAGTAAAGTAAAATCACGCGCGCGTATCTCGATAGAACAAAAACGTGACGGATTTTTTCTACACTTTGTCACCCATTACTAAAGCCGATCGGGTTCTATTAGTTTGTAGTTTTACACGTAATTTACATACAGTTCATTTTCTATATCCTTAATAGAGTGTACGAGTATGTTGCAGAGACTCTAGACTCATGGAGTTCAAGTGCTAAAACATTAAAAAATATCACCCCTCGTCTAATTGTCTGCTTTGGTGACTGAGGGCTTCTTCTTTCCTCGCTCAAAGAATCAGCATACTCTTGCTACCATACCGTGCGGACACGATTTATATTTAAATTAGGTTTTGTAAGTACGTACTGTTTTTTATGTTTTAAATATGTTTTAAATTATATTTTTATATTTATAGTAAAAATATCTAGTGTAATAGTATTAAAATTCCTTAAGTATATTCGAAATATGCTTGTATATTAACATAAAGTAATTTAATATTATTATAATTGCGTAAAATATAACTCATAGATTTTGAATTTGTATTAATCCCGTTTCTAAAGGATGTCAAAGTCAAAACATTTATTACAATTTTTCCTTTTGAGGCTCTTTTGTATTGTCACATTAAATTGTGTTAATTATATAATAATAATAATAATAAATATTTCCATCATTTCCAAGCGCCATCTAGTTTCCGTGGTAAGCTACGAGGCTGGTGTTACGGAAACTAGATGGTTGATAAACTACATATTATGCTTTTTTTTTGTAAATATATACATATTATACATATAAACACCCAGAGCGAGACAAATTATACAATGTACAACTTGCCCCCGATGGGAATCGAACCCACGACCTCCCGAGTTCACTATATATATATGGCAAAATTTAAAATTAATAATAATATATATACAATAAAATATGAATTATTAATTAAAATAGTAATTTAAGTTATTTTAATATTTTTCTTCATCCTGCCCATCACCTTTCGTGATCCCCAAGGTTAGCTGGTGAAGAATGTTATTGCGTTATAGCTCGCCTATGCACTAGATTTTTAATTGCAATAAAGTATTTAAATAAATAAGTGACCAAAATATGATGAAATATATCTACCATGATTTAATAATTAATATAATCTATGATTGGCATTTTGTTATAAGCTACGTGATTGGCAGTCAAGTCACTTTTTTATTTCAGCCAATCACAACACGTTGGAGGTAGTCAGTCAGCGTTCTAGGAAATATAATAGTACATTATTGACATATTTTTATTATATAAATTTTAGTTCTTTCTCTAAATTTGCCGTAATTTTATTTCCTAGGAAGCATGACTACATAATTTTTAAAGTATATGTTTCTTTTACTATTAGAATGGGCAAGTGAGAGATGCGAAGTGTAACAATCGTCTTAAGTTTCTGTTCGTGTTACAACTGATATAATTCATTTGTCTTAACAAAGGTGAGGAAATCAAAATGCAGCTCAGGCACACTATAAATGACTTCACAAAACCAAACTTTGGCAACTTCGCTAAAAAACATGCACCTATATTTAAAGACTAGGGCAAATCTTAGCAGATTTTTTATTAGTTTAATTCTGTTCGTGTCAAAATCATACGACAAGTATGAACTTTCATTTCCAATATAACTTATCATCGGAGGCTCTTGGACTATCACAAAAAAACATCATCATCATCATCATCATCACAGTCCCTAGGACACAATATACCGGGTTAGAGCGAAAACCAATTGTTTGTTATTAGTAAATTCACTTTTTTGAAATGAAATGAATGAAATGAATGAAATGAATGAAATGAATGAAATGAATGAAATGAATGAAATGAATGAAATGAATGAAATGAATGAAATGAATGAAATGAATGAAATGAATGAAATGAATGAAATGAATGAAATGAATGAAATGAATGAAATGAATGAAATGAATGAAGTGAATGAAGTGAATGAAGTGAATGAAATGAATGAAATGAATGAAATGAATGAAATGAATGAAATGAATGAAATGAATGAAATGAATGAAATGAATGAAATGAATGAAATGAATGAAATGAATGAAATGAATGAAATGAATGAAATGAATGAAATGAATGAAATGAATGAAATGAATGAAATGAATGAAATGAATGAAATGAATGAAATGAATGAAATGAATGAAATGAATGAAATGAATGAAATGAATGAAATGAATGAAATGAATGAAATGAATGAAATGAATGAAATGAATGAAATGAATGAAATGAATGAAATGAATGAAATGAATGAAATGAATGAAATGAATGAAATGAATGAAATGAATGAAATGAATGAAATGAATGAAATGAATGAAATGAATGAAATGAATGAAATGAATGAAATGAATAAAATGAAATGAAATGAAATAATTTATTTATCAGAAACATGGTAGGTACAGGGATGTAAATTATTATATGTAATTATATCACATGATTCGCTATTTCTAGCATACAAATATTTATTTAGTCACATGACTTTTTTGAGCTTAGTGTCTGTCTAGGTATTCTTTTGTCGAATAAAAACATTTACAATAGTCGTTTAAAAAACTTTTGCTTTTGCCAGTGATAAAATCGACTAAGCACTGTGACGCTTAGTTTCGAAGATAGTGGGTCTTAAAAGCAATTATACGAACGGTTTTAGCCGAAAACGCAAATTATAAAGTAATTAAATGTGCATAATATTTTTGTGCAATAATGGCTAACTTAGTTGGTTTTTGTTCTAACATGGCGATATATATATTTATTTTATACTAGCACGACCTTGAACGTAAGCAACTGGAATCAGAGACTCATGACTGACATCTGTCCCTAAACATGCCGTACTAACTCTGGGAAACGTTCTCCTATCTATAGACTTATTGACACTTACAATAAAAAGTTTAATCGCATTGACATCATCGCCTCCACTGCTGGAACCTTCAGAACAAGTGTCTTGAAGGTTTTAAAGGAAAAGCTTTTAGTTCTTATTGATTTAAAATATATATATATTATGTTTTTCTCCTTTGTTTTTACTTGTTTAATTTAGTTTTTTGATTGATTTTTTTTTCATTTCATTTATAACATTTGTTTATTATTATTAGCTGTAAAGTTTATGCAATTATAAATTGTGGTTAACCTGGTGGGTATTGCATGATGCAATAAATATTATTATTGTTAAATGTTAAAACCTGTGCAATGCTGTTTGTTGACCCTAAGAAAGAAAAAAAAATAAAAAACACTAGGCTTGACTAGGTATGACGGCAATTTGAGCCTGATCCCGAAACGTGTGGACACTTTACCGGGGTAATCGGCACGAACTGTGGATACTTCCCCGCCCCGGCAGACTTGGCAATTTGCCACCATCAGTCCGTCTACCACCTATTGTACCGGTACGGGGAGGTGCAGTATCACAAGGCCCAGATAAGTTGCCTCTCCGGTCCAAATTTAATTTATACGTGCTTTGGAAACAGATGTAGAATTCATAGAATAAACCTGTTTCCTAAATATAAGTCACTGTAAAACTGTTTCTACCAACGAAGAGAAGAAAAACTTTAACAAAACTCTATCTTTTCCTGAAGAGGATCATAAAAAAACCGGGAATAACTTGTCTTTGTTTCTTACGAATTAAGTTTATACAAACAATTTACGGATTCTTTACAACTAACTCTTTCTGACATAAAAATGTAAAGTATTATCGCGGCCGTAATCGCAAACGGACAATGATTTAGACAGGTCTACATACTAGAAGTCGCAGAACCCCTGACAGATAGACGGATGACCTGAAGAAGGTCAGAAGGTCTTTGAGTCCTTTGTCTTTTTTATTCAGTTTTTTTCAATACCTCAAGGGCAAGTTTGCCTTTTTCTCACCTTTTCACGACAAATCTCTACGTTCCTCCCACATCTAGTTTTGTTTCTAATTCATTCGTAGTTGTTGCCACAAATTTGTGGAATAATCTACCACAAAATAAAAGACGAGCATCTAGGTACTAGATTCAAAATAATGGTTTATTCTTATTTCCGATCTCAACGGTTGTAAGTATACTATTAATATATATGTATGTATATATAATTATTATTTATGTATTATTATTTAGTATATTATATATTTACATGTAGTTGTAAAATATTACTCTTCGTCTACTATATTCTTATTTCCTTTTGTCGTAGAAGAACGTATTTTTAAACTTCCGTGGCATGCTGATCGGCATATCCCTGAATAAGTGGACGAACGTGACCATAACCGGCAATGCACTGTTATGGATTAATTCATTTCGAGACAATTGTCCTAGCTTTGATTCTCTCTCTTTGGCTTCTTGCCCTATCTTGTTATGTATTTGCTTGTACCAGATACGAGAACTTTTTTTTTTATGTTCTCGACGAAAGGAACTGGGTCTTTCGCGTCTAAATTTACGATGTAGTCTAAAATCTGCTTGTGTGGTACAAGCAGATTTTAGACTATTTACGAAATTTTTACATCGATTTGAAATTTTTCTTTTTTTTTATATTCATATTAAGGTCTTTGCAAGTACTTTTTATCGTACAACAAAAAAAATATTAAAAATAAAACATAAGACGAAATAATAAACCTCTATAATGAGGACCGTGTCACTACAGCATTTTTCTTAACACCAAATATAAAAAAAAAATACAAAAGTCCATTTAAGCAGGCCAACTAGACTTTAATATATAAATAGTTCAATGGTATTAGCTTCTAACTGACGAACTTATTGGCAAATAATTTTATTGTTTATTTATATCACTTTTGGTAGGCGAAAAAACTGGCAAGTGATTGTATTTTTTTTATATGATAAGTCTTCAAATACGGGACTAATTAAATCTTCTCATTTCAAAGTGACTTTATACAACATTATCGCTATTATAAAAAGCTAAAAAAGTTGTACATATTATTTTATGCAATGGTGAGCTCGGGATAGTCGTGAATATTTTATCTCTATTGCTTTATTCTTGTTTTCATGTTGTCTGTCTCTTTCTCTTTAAATAAATAAATAAATCAATGCTAAAATAATTTATGGAAAATATTATTTGTCTGTTTCTATCGATGTATATATATTTGTTGTGTATGTAACTTTTAGAAATGATTTATTAAAACTGTAAGACCGCATATGATGTCATCATCTAACCACGACGACATGTGACTATGAGTATATACGATTTAAATAAAGTCTAGCAAAATTTCCTGTTAACGTGACGTGAGATCAGTGGTGAGTGGTGGCTCGGTCGTAAATCGCTTGCCAATCGAACAAAAAAAAGGTTAGCGGTTCCAGCTTTGGCATGTATGAATGAGAAATACTATAGATTACCAATCCACCATTCGCCTCGGAAACTAATACCAACTTGTGGACATACATACATGTTTTCACGCCAAATCTCTTGCGGGGTAGGTTAGTACAATTGAGCGCCACTTGTCATGGTCACGACATACCTAATTCGCTTCTTCGACATTCATCAACCTCTTCATAGATGTCCTTTTCGTTTCGATGGCTTTTTAATGCACCTTCAGCTATTGTTATATTTATTTGAGAAATAAATTGACATCAGACAATCACCAACCCGTCTGGCCAGCGTGGCGAGTTTCGACCAAATTCTCCAGATAATCTGATAAGACAGTGCAGGTCTAGGAATCTGTGAATATAGTCGATTTTGAGTCAAGGATATATTTAATAGAATGCCCAGGTTAAAACACAAAAGTCAATGTTAAAAGGTAAGTAAACACAGCTTGTAATATAAAGGAGGAGAGTCTATTTACATCTTAAGACTTCAAACAGTTTATAATGAAAAAGCTTTTAACGGAGGAAAACTAAAATTACACTACCTAAAAGGAATATTATCAACAGACAATATTTATTATTATTATTGATCAATAGGCAAACAGCGCATTGCTGATATGCCGCTTTTGTGTATTCTATAAAATAATGTAATTTCTAAGAAATTCATTCAGTTCAGAATATCTCAAATAGTTCCCAGGTTCACAGGTTTCCAATAATGTTTTACTGTAACTATAACAAGGTACCTGCCCATATTGACCCGTCTCAAAAATCCATTTTGTATATACAGATACACAGACCTGTTTCACATTTATAATATTAGTATGAATAATATAGTATAGTTTATTAGAAACCCCAATCCTAATCCACGTACCAAAGACGCAATCAATACTGGTTAATTTATCTTGATAAATATATCCACCACGCACAAATGTTGTCAAACTACAGGTAATTAATAAGCTTATCTGAATTATATTGTAATTAATTATATTAATAGACGTTCACTTGAACTAACTCGCGAATAATAAATGTCGCTATTTAATTAATCTATTCAGAAATATTTCGTCCTACTCAGAGTATGATATTCTCTTGTTTTCGTTTTGCTGTATAGGCTCGCCACTTCACATGATCTCCTGCCACCCTCATCCAGCACCCTACAGAGACCTTCTTCAGGTCCATCTGTCGGGGAGTCCTCTCACTCTGCCTCTTCCCGTACGCGGTCTCCACTTCAGAACCGGTTCATCAGTTCTGCGATAGTCGTATCCTGCCCAATGCCACTTTAGCTTACTAGTTTGGAGGGCCATATCGGTAACCGATTTCCACGTTTAATTTTATCCATATCAGAGAAATACCTGCATAGATCTCTTCATATCCCGCTTAGCGACCTTAAATTTGTGGACCAGGCTCACTCTCAGTGTCCACGTTTCTGCCTTGTACGACAGTACTGGAAGAACGCATTGGTTAAAAACGTTCGTTTTCAATTACTGGAGTATGTTTGATAAGAAGATGTGGCGCAGCTTTTCCAATACCGCTCATCATAGCTAAATGTGTCTGTCGGCTTCTTTTCGGAAATTGGCTACTCCTAATTGCATAGTCTGTCTGTAGCACATGGTCGTTAAACATGACTTTTTGTCTTGTCCAGCAGCAAACTTATTAAGTTCGCTGTTGTCCAAGCTCTTTCCTAGGCGAACCGGCTGTGACGTCACGTTTAAGCCTTTTAGCATTCCGTTAAGATCCTCCAACTGCCTCCGTGGTCTAGCGGTTAAGTCCGTGGATTTAGACTCGGAGGTACCGGGTTCGATTCCTGGTCGGAACACAAAAATATTTATTAGTATAAATAAATATTAAACTTTTTAAACTTTCGCGCATATTCATAATAGTTTTTATAATTTTAACGGGTCTTTACGCGATTTACCTTAGAGACATATTTTTCCCGACGTTTACGAAGTTGACCCGTGACCACGGCCAATGCAACTTGGCTGAAACGTCGGGAGAAATATGTCTCTAAGGTAAATCGCGTAGAGACCCGTTAAAATTATAAAATAATAAATAAATATATTTATTTAATATTTAATTTATTTGTGATATTTCTCGAGTTTGTTACGCTGGAGACATCAATGAGCTTGACACTTGTCATGACTGGCCTAGAGTAAAATTGGCTAAATGTGAATCGATTTCTTTATAAGCGTGGTTTTTTATCACCCCGAAGGTATACAGTCGTGATGATACTTTACTTTTAAGATCCTCCAGCTAGATGTTATGACTATGTCATCCGCGAAACCGTTTAAACGTTGGCATTTACTCGCAGTATAGTACTGTATACTCGAACGAAAACGCATGCCATTCGAGCAAGGCCTTAGGCTGTGTGCACATTCATTTTCGAAAATTTAATAAAGTGTAGGTACATATTTTTCGTTCCATAACGTCGAGCACACACGGATCGTAAATAATAGAATAGACGCGGTTGTAATGAGCGCACGTGTGTTGAATGTAAATTACCTCCTTTGTACTGAACTAAGGTATTTCTTTGTCTCCTGAAGCTGTCTCTTTTTCAAATTAAAGCCGTGTATAATGCTCACTTTATGTCTTTGATTTCGTTTAAGATTTTGTTAATAATAATGTATATACATATTTAAAGAAGGAATTTTCCAACCTCATCATCATCATAATTGTGACCGATGCGATGTTCACTTATTTTTAGACATAATATGTCTCCATTCGATGCTTAGAATTCAGACATTTATAATAATAATCATGTAAGTATTGTTACGGGTTAGTATCACTCGCCTCGCCAACCCGTCTGGCCAGCGTAGCAAAATTCTCCAGATATATGTTCTGGAAGGCCCATCTCCAGCAGTGGAGGTCTGGGACGCTGTGTTCTAGGGGCTGTAATGATTGTTACGGGTACATGTAGGTTACGAAGTTTTATTTGAATTATAATAAAGAATAAAAAGTACTTCTTTAGTATCATCACGACCGTTTCCCTTTCGGGGTGGTCAGAAACCACGCTTATAAATAAGCGGATTCACATTTAGGCAACTTTACTATAGGCCAATCATGACAAGTGGCAAGCTCGTCGATGTCTTCAGCGTACCAAACTCGAGAAATATCACAAACAAATTTAATATTAATTAAATGTGTTTATTTACATCAATAAATATTTTTGTGTCCCGACCAGCAATCGAACCCGGTACCTCCGAGTCTAAATCCACGGACTTAACTGCTAGACCACGGAGGCAGTTGGAGGATCTTAGCGGAATGCTAAAAGGATTAAACGTGGCGTCTCAGCCGGTTTGCCTAGGAAAGAGCTTGGACTACAGCGAACTTAATAAGTTCGCTGTTGGACAAGACAAAAGTCATGTTTAACGACCATGTGCTACAGACAGACTATGCAATTAGGAGTAGCCAATTTCAGCAAAGAAGCCGACGGACGCATTTAGCTAGGATGGCCGGCATTGGGAAAGCTGCGCCACATCTTCTTATCAAACATACCCCAGTGATTGAAAACGAACGTTTTCAACCAATGCGTTCTTCCACAGACTTAACCGCTAGACCACGGAGGCAATAAATAATAGTATTGTCATTAATACGACAATGACATAGTCGTTGGATTTTGTTTTGTAACACCAGAGAGAATCGGGAGCGCGGACCGAGAGGTCGACAGAGAGAGTATTTTTATAAATATTAGGATTAAAATAATAATTTCGGTTGAAGTCAATAACGTAAATAAATGTAAATTTTGTACATTTGTAATTATATCGAAAATATAAAAAGTTCCGAGATGATACTAAGATGTCTGGCCTATCTAGATGCAGCTAGGTTCAACTAGGTTGTTTTATATGGGCTGATTAGACGAATAAACTCGGATTAGCTTAAAGTGATCGCGTTTAGTTTGAATGGTGAAATTGGCCCCACGACAGTAATGACATCGCGACGAAGGCAGCTTTTCTGACTCACCCTTAATATATATTTTTATGGTTGTAACATTAAATTACAAGTTGTAATTAGGGGAATGTCAACAAACTGTCAGCTTTTAATTTAATCTTGACTAACACAATGGATTATATTAAGAATTTATAATTATATTTCAACTACGATTTAGTATTATTTTTTATACAAAAGCCGTCGCCGTCGTCGACGTCTTACCCGATTCCACTAAAAGCAAATTGTGTAACAAAAAATACGCCAATAAAATAACACCAAGGATATAAAATAAATGTATAAAACATTACGGGAATGAAATCTCAACAAACGTAACATAATTCAAATTATAGATGAGTTGCTCTTGGGATTGGATTATGATAACACTTAGGAATTGTTAAAAACTGTATCATAAAATAATATAACATACTCACTAACGCAAAAACACACACACACACACTAACGCACATACACGCACAGAAACTTACACATGATACACAACACACACGCTATACATACTAACAATATGGTAAGGATAATTTTATTATTATATATATATATATGTTCTTTTAAATTTATTTATTTAATATTATTGCACTATGTACAAGGGGCGGGCTTAATGCCGCTAGACAATCCCGACAGCCAACATTTGGGACAATAAATAGTATAACTTACTATAGATTCAGGAGTAGGTGCGAAGATGTATTTAAAACTAATCATTATTAAATAATAACTATATTTATCAATAATATATATATACTACATACTAATAGTACTTACATATATACATAACTATATTATACTACATACACTATCCACTTATACAGGCCACTGTTAGGAAATAAATATACAGTATTTTGCTTTTGCAAACCAGGGGCATGCATTGAAAACGTGCTAAAGCCTCTGGAAACACTAAATTTTAAGTTAAACTTTAATGACTATGTAATTATATTAGGAGGGATAAATGATAAAGAGCCATATACATATTTAGATACTGTTAATTATTATTTATACCTTATTAAAAACACTAACGTACTTTTCTGTGACATTCCATACAATAAACACCTAAATAAAAATAAATTAAATTATGAGTTAAAATTTGCAATTAAAAGAAAGTCTAATGTGGTATATATTAATGCCAACTACGAAAATTACGATAGGAAATTATCTACATTAAACTTAGCTAGAAGATTATTAAGGGACATTTTACATATAGATTACAAACAAAAATATAATGATTACATTAAGAATACAATATCAAAAAAAAAACAAACAAGCAAAGGCATTAAGTGTGTTAGTACAGGTACTCAGACTGATAACAAAATCGACAGTCGTAACCAGCTTTTTCGTGAATAACGACTTATGTAAACTTACGCTTTTACATTTGAATGCTGCCGGGCTTAAATCTAAAATAGGTGAAATTGAAGTTTTAGTTGAGGAAAAAGATATAAACCCCGACATTATTTGTTTTACAGAGACATTTTTAGAAAATAACGAGGCGAATTTTATAAAAATAAATAATTATACCGTAGCTAGCCACTTTTCAAGAAAAAATAAACGTAGAGGAGGGTCTATAATCTTTGTTAAAAATAACATTAAGTACAATAAACTCGATTGGATAAATGACATGGCTGTTCCAACTCATTTTGAATGCTGTGCAATTAAACTACCCACCCTAAAAATTAATTTATTATGTATTTACAGAACGCCTAAAAGTGACATAAACATTTTCCTAGAAATGACAAATAACATTTTACTTAAATTAGATAATAATAATAGAAAATTAAATATAAAAACAATCGTGGTAGGCGATTTTAATGTGGATTTACTAAAAGAGTCCAAAAATAAACAAAATTTTGCGAATCTTTTTCAAGAATTTAATCTGAAACCACAATTTATGGAACCAACTAGAATCTCAAATAATTCCGAGACGTGTATTGACAACATAATTACAAATTTAAAAACAGTGTACAAAAAAGTCATACATGCTGATATATCAGACCATAGTGCACAGGTCGTGAAAATTCCAATAAAAAATACTAAATTCACAAATATTCAACATATATATATGACTAAACGAGACACTAGTCATGAAAATAAGGAAAAATTTGTACAATGCATTTCATCCCTTTCCTTTACAGATGTTTATAAAACATTAAATGCGACAGTTGCATATAATATATTTAAAGAAGATTTTAAACTTTTTTATGATCTTTGTATACCAATAGTAAAAGTTAAAATGAGAGCAGAAATATCAAAGAGATGGAAAAGCAAGGGAATCACAATATCATGTAAATCGAAAAGAAAACTATATTTACAAGTAATAAAAAATAGGACAAGTAAAAGAATAAAGCACTACAATAAATATAAAAAAATATTAAAAACAATTATAGCAAAGGGAAGAAGGCAAGCAAACATAAATTATATAATAGGCAGTGAAAATAAAACTAAAGCTACTTGGAATCTAATAAAACAGTACACTAATGCCAACCCAATGGATATCGAAACTAATTTAATAAAATCAATAAAAGGTAAAGACAATATATTAATAAGTAATCCTAATGACATAGCATGTGCATTTAATAAAAAATATATTTATCAAAATCTTGACAAAACGTTTAATGATAACTTATACAAAAATATAACTACAAAAACTAATGACAAATCTATTTTTATGACACCAACAATAGAAGAGGAAGTAATTAAAGTTATTAATAATCTTAAAAACAAAAGAAGTTCTGGTCATGACGAAATACCGATAACAATAATTAAAACTTGCACAAAGCTAATAGCTAAACCATTGGTCTACATTATAAATTTATGTCTAGAAGAAGGAATATTTCCTCATGATTTAAAAACTGCTGTCATTAAGCCATTGTTTAAAAAAGGTGACAAAACTGATATAAATAATTACAGACCCGTGGCATTATTACCATCATTTTCAAAAATATTTGAACGTATAATATACAATAGACTTATTAACTTTATGGACATGAGTAAAATACTTAATGCATCTCAATATGGTTTTAGAAAAAACCTTTCTACTACCCATGCTATCTTAGATTTATTAAAAGACGTATATTCAGCAATAAATACAAAGACTCCTGCCACTGCACTTTTAATTGACATGTCTAAGGCTTTTGATTGCGTTGTACACTCCATCCTGTTAAAGCAACTTTTTAACGTAGGAGTGCGTGGAGTTCCACATAAACTACTTACATCATATCTAAGTAATAGGCAACAAAGTACGGAAATAAGATATTACGACAAAGAAGACAAATGTTTAAAAAAGTGTCAATCGCCAATACTGCAAATAAAGCTTGGCGTGCCGCAAGGTAGTATACTGGGTCCGTTACTATTCTTAATCTACATTAACGAACTACCAGCAATAACAACGAACAGATGTACGTTATTTGCAGACGATGCCTCAATTCTGTTTACTGGAAAGAACATAACGTTAAATGATTATCAAACCAATATAAATAATACCCTTGAATGTATTATAGATTGGTTGAAAACGTTAAATCTAAAAACAAATGTATCAAAAACGAAATATATACAGTTTAGACCATGGCAAGCTCGTCCTATTCCTCTAGATATACAGTATGGTAATCAGATTGTTGAAAAAGTCGATACATCAAAGTTTTTAGGAATCAATGTAGATACGAATTTAAATTGGAAATGTCACGTAGACGCCATTAATAGTAAAATTAGAAGCTTTTGCTATGGACTACAATCCATTGTAAACATAGCCAATGTTGAAGCAGCATGTACAGCTTATTACGCCTACATCTATTCAATATTGTCCTATGGGATTATATTCTGGGGAAATTCGGTTAGCATAAAGACGACATTTATCCTTCAAAAGAAATGCCTACGAATTATATACAATTTAGGTAATCGTGATAGTTGCAGACAAATATTTATTAAACACAAATACTTAACATTGACAGACTTATATATCTTTCAAGTCTGTTTGTTTGTAAAGAAAAACCAAAATAATTATTTTAAAATTGTTCCGAATATAAACTCAATGAACACAAGATACAAACACCATTTTAGTCTTCCAACCCCACGTAACGAAATATTTAAGAAAAGTTTTTTTTATAATGGTTTAAAAATTTACAATCATTTACCAGACATAATTAAGACATATGACATAAATAAATTTAAACAAAGCCTAAAAAAATACTTATCACAAACTGTCATTATTCATTAAGCGAATACTTTAATAAAACATTGACATGTAATCCGACCCTAACAGACATATTGTAATATTTTGAGGGTATGCGACTGTAGATAAGTATAAATATTTTTTAGGACATTATAATAATATAAAATCTTGACATTATTTTTAATTTAGTTTTAGTTTTGACATATTATTAAATTTTATATTGGTATCGTTATTAAAGGAAGGAAAAGTTTGGCTCTGTATTATAATATTTATTATGATAATGTTAATTGGTGTGCTAAAATGTAATTTATTTGCAAGCCTAATATTTAGAAAAATTGTTAATAGGTATATATATATTTTTTTAAATAGCACAATATTGTACGCCCTGTCCCGGGGTAAATTGTGAGACCTCTTTTGTAACCAACAATGTACAAACAACCACAATTTATGACAATAAATGTATTTTGAATTTTGAATTTTGAATTGGGAGCTGTTCAAGTAATGTGAGTATACGAATATTTTGAATATTATTCTGTTGGATGCTTGCCGAATATTTTATCTTATATATATTATATTATTTTCTTTCTGCATTATATAATATGCAATAATAATGATTGGTGATTTGTAGGTTAGATACAAAATAATGTTAACATTTATTCTATTCCGAATCCTATTCTACTCCGTAGCCACGACTCAGACTTAGCTGTTAAGGCACGCAGGGCCAACAGTGAAAGAGAGACGGTTTATAGGGTTTTAGTCCGTAGGCGCCTTGGGGTCTCTTTATGAGGCCTTACGGTAAGTCGGGCATACAACCTCTCGCGGTGGTCTTTCAGGCTGAGTTCGTATCATTGATGATTTTGCGATCTCCGTCTTCAAAAAAAAAATACTAGGAATTGTAAACGCTAATATTAAAAATCTATATATTTTAATATTTACGTACAAAAAAGATAAAATAAGTAATTTGTGCTCTATTGAGGTCAGTCCACCTGCCTTATGGCTCGTGCTACAATATTACACGGATATGACCGTAAAATAAAGCCGTAAAAGTAATAGCCCAGTCTCTGCCATTAAATCGTAAAAGTTATGAAGTGTGTAAAGATGCCGCGACAAATTATATGGTTTTTGTTTAATTGAAAACTTATTACGTAGCTTGGGACAATGATTACAACGTCTTTTTGGTTTTGTAGCGTGCTTGGCTTTGCCATCGGAATAATTTAGGATCCCGGTTGTTTTCTGGCCCCGAAAATCCCGGGACTGTACCTGACTAAACTCCGGGTACCAGCGTTGAACAAGCAATTACAGCTGCTGCTTATGTTTGCAATAAACTACCAAACATTGGATGCTTTAATATTTCTGCGATTGTATTTTCGAAATTTTGTTTTTTTTTTTGGTGCCTATTTATGTATTGAAAAAGTTTTTTTTTTTTGTCTTTTTTCTTTCATACTATATTATGATTTGTGTTGTGCAACGACATTAAAATCTTACACTGATAGATAACTGATACTTTCAAATTAACGATTGAATTGGTGTAGTGCAAAATAAAAGCTAATCAGCAAAATGCATACATATTTACTCCTAGAATTCTCCTAGATTTGACCAGCAATTAATACTGAAGGTAGATTAGTAATGAATTATTTAAGTTATATTTAATGTATTTATTTAAGTTATAATGTATATGATGTACTTGTATGTATAATTGTATGTATGTTTAGGTATAATGTGTAGTATATTATAGTATATTAGAATTAGTTAAGTAACTTATTAACTGTATCATTAAAATTTCTTTTTTTTTTCATACTGCCTATCACCTTACTCGATCCCCAAGGTTAGCTGGTAAAGAATGCCTACTGGCATTATAGCTCGCCTCTGTACTATTTTTAAGTGCATTAAAGAATTTAAATAAATAAATGAAAGAAAACATTTAAATATTTCCATTTAGTTACTGTCGATGTGATTATTAAAAAAAGAAAATACTTTAATATAGGTATGTATAATTTGTTATCCTAAGTATTCTACGTTTATCTATTCATTTGTCTAACTTGGGCACTACACATTACTCTATTGTCCGTGTACTGCCTTATGTTGCGAACAAGTAAATGGGTCAAACTGATAATGCAACAAATATCAACACAATGGTCCATTCTAGACTATACTCCTAGACTAAAGCTTGACCAGTTAAAGCATGTAAACTTTGATTATACTCTTACTTAGATATAAATATAAAAGGAGGCGAGAGACAAAAACGGAAGAAAAACAGACATTAAAAAGCAGGCGATAGAAGATTGACGGCAGCGAACAGAAAACGAAGAAGAAAGAAAACACACAATTTACACAATAGAAAAAAAGACCACACCATTGATAAGAATCATGACTTCGTCGTAGTCGCAGCTCATCCACCAACCGTCTCCTCGACGTAGTAGATAGTACTAGATCAAAATTGTCAGACGACAAAAAAAATCGACAAACAATAAATAAAATACGACAGAAGGCAGACGACAAAAGACGAAAGACAAAAGCGAGATAACAAAAAAAAGTAAATAAAAAAATACAAAGAACATAGACAAAATAAATTACCAGATGATAAACGACAAATGAAAAAATAATAAACGATGAGATTTCATTCATTCATTCATTACAGCCCCTAGAACACAGCGTCCTAGACCTCCACTGCTGGAAATGGGCATTCCAGAACTGGAGGATTTGGCCTACACTCGCCACGCTGGCCAGACGGCTTGGCGAGGATATGATGTCAATTTTTTATGACAATTTATTACCGATTCCACAAGTTGTCTAACGTGCCCTCCGAGGCACGGAAACGGTGGTGTTATAAATCTATGACAAATGTATGTAAGAAAAGTGTATTTCTCATTGGTACATGCCGGGTGGGTTTGAACCGACCTTTGTAGGACTTAAGGTACGCGTTCTTAAAATACGATAAAAAGGTTATAATAACAGAACTATACTACTAGACAACTAAATATGACAGAAGGTAGTCCACAGAAGACAGACAACAAAAGGGAGAAAGCAAAATGAATACTGAGGGTGTAATCTTATGATTTTTTCTACTCACAGCTTTATTAATTAGTAAAATGTGGCAAAAATCCATGTTATTTATTATTATTTCCTATAACTTTCTCTGTGAGAGCGAATGTACCATATCACAGAAAGAACAGTGAAATAGGAAGTCTACTTTTATTTTAGCGGATAGAAAACTAGTTAAAGATGGCTTAAGAAGGTAATACACGTAACAAATGTTTTTGCTTTTATCCTTTCCGTCCTTATTTTCAATTCAAACTGTGAGCAATTTTTATCCAAGTAAATAACTGTCGTAGTGTTGTAGAAAAACAGAAATAATATTTCAAGTTTTATTGTTGTTCCCCGGGGAGAGGAAACTAGGAGTTCGTGCAGGAATCGTTGCATTTTATATGTTCCTTGGTCGTGGGACTTTCTAAAATGACAACGGTTTTATATCAACACACGTTATAAAATGGAATTCATTATCTAGTAAATATATTAACTTTATTAGAGTTGAGAATTATATAATATTAACAGTGACAACGATTCATCATCATTTTAGCGTCCTAGACCTCCATTGTTGGACATGTTCTTTCTAGAATATATATCTGGAGAATTTGGGGTGGCTCTGATATAAATTTTTAATGACAATTTATTATTCAATTCACTAGATGGTATTAGTGGAATCGGGACTGACGACTTAACGTGCCCTCCGAGGCACAGGAATGGTGGTGTTGTAAATCTATGACAAAAGTACCTAAAAAAAGTGTATTTCTCATTGGTTAACCCCAGACGAACCGATCTTTTTAAAATTTTAAGAAAAGCGTTGTTACAACAGAGAGATAAGTTTTTACGTGTTTAATAATAATAATAATAACGTTTATTTTCCAGATCGATTTTACACATTTAAATACAATCCAATTATTAAAACTAATATTAACAATACAAACAAAGAACTAAGTAAATACTCGTAAAATAAATTAAAATTCTTTATATCTCTCTCTTTTTTTATATGGAATAAATCACATTAAAATCTACTTTTAAATATCGTGTTTAAATTATAACTCGCTCAGTTGCAAATGGCTGTCAGATGACGTCACGTAATAGTAAATAAACAAATAATTTACGACGCTAACATAACTAATTGCTTATATAAATGTAGGTTTCAATTTATTAATTTTTTTTACTTGGTGCTGTTAAAATACTCGGAAAAACAACTTCATTAAGTAAATCTACTTAATTATTAAAACTAGTGTGGCAGTTTTTAATATTTACTATTAAGTTACGTCACTCACGCTAACGAATGTTTTAAGGTAACGTTCAAATATCTCTAAAATTATCTTATATATATATTACATTTCTATGACTTATTAAATTCGTAATATATTTATTTGGATAAGGATTTAAACAGAACTAATTTTAGTATATATTTAGTATAATATATATTAGACGTTAAAATCTAAATATGACATGTCTATCGGGCACCTGAAGGTTTTTTTTCGACGACACAACATTACACGGGCAACGCCGGGTCAAACAGCTAGTATAAAATAATTAGAGTGTGATTCGTTGAACTCTGTCGTGATTATTTCTTGTACCTCACATCCGTCACAAACTGACGTCTTCCTGTTATTTATCGTCATCTTAAGCTATTTGTTCTCGACCTTTTTTCTCATAGTCCGTTCTCATTATGACTGGCCGTCTGTTTTTGCTGTCAGTTTTCGTGGTAATGGCTTATATAAATCGCTTTTGGACATTAT
Source organism: Tinea semifulvella (assembly GCA_910589645.1). Classification (NCBI taxonomy): domain Eukaryota; kingdom Metazoa; phylum Arthropoda; class Insecta; order Lepidoptera; family Tineidae; genus Tinea; species Tinea semifulvella. The sequence goes on along the minus strand of OU342595.1, from coordinate 6,503,085 downwards.
TAGTTCTATCGTAACCTCAGAGCTCAATGTTCTTATTGCGAAAATATTTGTTGCCTGAAGGACTGTATAAATCTGGTATGTCTATAATGAAGCACAATTTCCTTCTTATCCGTTTATTGCCTGAATTGTGACTTTTTGTATCATAAACATGAGTCAAACTAGGGAGAGTTCTTCGCGCCATTTTGCGTGGACATGTCAAGTGTAAGTTTTTGTTTTGTAAATTAATTTACTGTGGATATTATTGGCCAAAAGTGGTGTTGTTTTGTTTAATAATGTGCTACAATGTGAATAATTATGGAAAACGATAAATTGGACTTTAAATATGGGGCACAAGTTGCAGTTTATTTTTTGCGGTTTTCCCGCGCTGTTAACTCCCATATTTTACCAGACGTGTTTGAGCAGTGGATGGTTTCGCGAATGACTCCAAGAAAAGCATCAAATTCTGCAGCATCTGGAATTTGATGATGACCTCATTAACTCATGAAAAAGAAAGATATATTACGTCAGACTTGGCTGTATGGGCTAGACCCTTTGCCTTCCCTATCACCTCATTCATCATCCATCGGGAAAAGAGATCCAAAAAAAAAAATGATTCAAACTAGACATTGCTAATGCTTTACTTTATAATACAATGAAGCGGTGTTATTTCATAATGATACTTTTCTTTTTTTGTGCATTAGTATGTAAATTATTATTATGTATGTTTAAGTATTTGTTTTTATTTCTAATGCACCCGCAATCGTCTACCACACTCCCAAAGGTTAGCTAGTAAAAAATGCCGAGAGGCATTAAGTTCGCCCTCTCGACGTTTCAGCCAAGTTGCATTGGCCGTGGTCACGGGTCGACCCTAATCGGTTTTATGATTTTAACGGGTTTTTAGGCGATTTACCTTAGATACATATTTCTCCCGACGTTTCAGCCAAGTTGCATTGGCCGTGATCACGTCGGGAGAAATATGTCTCTAAGGTAAATCGCATAAAGACCCGTTAAAATTAAAAAAAAAACTTGTATATTAATATTAAGGCAATTAAGGATTTTAATTCTGTAGGACCGAATTCTGATTAATTTTCTTTCAAAATATTTTTTTAGGATTATGGAATTTGATCATTAGGCTATTTATATTGCATAATCGTATTTAATTTATGTAAATTAGTTTGGAGGAGAGTTCTAACCAGTTGTATAACCTTTTTACACACTCAGATAAATTGATATTTGATAAAAGTAAAGTATCATTTATTTATTTATTTATTTAAAATCTTTATTGTAATTTACAATCGGCAAACATAATGCCGTAAGGCATTCTCTGACCGTTGACCGTTGGGACAAATGAGATTTCTTTGTTAGATCGAGGATAGTAAAAATTATATTTAGAAATCATCACGACAATTTTTAACTATTGTGTTATCAAATGCCGCCTGTTCTGTTCCACCTATAATGTTGGATATAAAAAGTTTAGTATTATTACTACTGGCATCAAACTATAAAGTTACTAAAGCCTGAAGTAATTTCTTGCTTTTTATATCGTAGTACAGATATATAGCTGTTTATTTGAACACGAATGATACGATAAAAACTATGGGGTTTCATTAATCTATCGTCTGACCAGAAGCCATATCACATATAAAAAAGTATTTAATTGTATCTAATATTTAATCGAATACTGCCTCCGTAGTCTAGCGGTCCGTGGATTTAGACGTGGAGGTACAAGGTTTGGTTCCCGGTCGAGACACAATTTAATTCATTCACTACAGCCCCTAAAACACAGCGTCCTACAACTCCACTGTTGAAGATCGATTCCAGAACATATATCTGAAGAATTTGGCCAACACTCGCCACCCTGGCCAGACGGGTTGGCGAGGTTTAATTTTAATGACAATTTATTAACGATTCAAAAAGTTGGTATTAGTGGAACCGGGACGAGGAACGGTGGACTTGTAAATTTATGACAAATATACGTAAGAAAAGTGTATTCCTCATTGGTACAGGCCGGGGCTCGAACCGACCTTTATAGGATTTTTATGGAAAGCGTTCTTACAATCACAATAATTTGTGATATTTCTCGAGTTTGGTACGCTAAAGACATCTTGCCACTTGTTATGATGGGCCTATAGTAAAGTTGGCTAAATGTGAATCTGCTTCTTTAAAAGCGTAGTTTCTGTCCACCTCGAAAGGGATACGGTCGTGATTATATTTTAAAAAACGAATAATACTAACAGCGAAAAATGAGAGTATTTTATTTTACACCTATTTTATTTACAAATTAAATATTGTTCAATTAGATTATCGAATAATCCTTGAAGGGGAAAGAAAGCCTGGAGATGAAATTGTAAACATGGTTATTGATCATCCTGCTATAATTTATCAGTAAACAAGGAAGCTCCGTATAAACTGAATTTTATCACTGACCTATGGTTAAAAGCTGGTCATTGAGTACAATTTATACCGCGTGTAATTGTCAAAAGAGAAAATATATTTTTTTAGTCTTCAGTTGTCATTAGTAGAACCTCTATTTGAAATAAAAAAGGTCACTATTTTTAAATAAAAAAATATTATCCGAAAAACAAAACACTACTGCATGGTAAATATGGCCGCGTCTGAAATCGTGATAAATACGAAAAGGCCAGGAAGTGTTATTATTAATTGATGTCGCCCACAGCCGAGAGACGAAATAGAAAGAAAGAAAGGAAATCTATCGCACAATACAGACACAACTTAGACAATTAAGATATGCATGCAGCACAACTAGAAAGAGAAAGAATTACGTAAGTCAACCTCTCGCTACCTACTTAATTAGGCTCTCCATGATTGGCGATATTTTTAGGAAAACTTCTCTGCACCGTAACTTAAGATTTTATTACTGAATAATTAAAATAATAAATTCGTAGTATGGGAACCAGCGAGGAAAGCGTTTTTTGATGTTCGCATTGTTAATGCTGACGCAACCTCATACGGAACCCGTACCTGGGGAAGCATCTCCCAAACCCATTCACACGAGAAACACCGTAAATACGACAGGGCAGCAGAAGATCTCAGAGCTTCATTTACGCCGTTGGTTATCTCGTGTGATGGCTCATTGGGTGCTGAGTACGCGGCTTTTGTCAAAAAGACCGCTTCACGGCTTTCTGAAAAATGGCAGAAGCCATTCTCACAAGTTGCAGGCTGGCTAAAAACAAAAATACAAATTTCTGTAATAAGGGCTATAAGCTTAAGGATCAGAGGAACCAGAGCGAGTGAGATGGATAGGATGTGAGGATGGAGCAGGTATGTTTGAAGGAACGAATGAATGATTGAATGTGAATGAATGTTAGATGATTTTATATATTTAGTTTTATGTTTTTTTAGTTATTATTGTTCTATATGATCATATTGTTCAATAAAGGTTTTTCATCATTTATTTATAATAATATAATATAATAATAATATTTCCAGACAGGTCACACAGCGCCATCTAATTTCCGTGGTAAGCTACGAGGCTTGTGTTACGGAAACTAGATGGTTGATAAACTACATATTATACTTTTTTTTTTTTTTGTAAATATATACATATTATACATATAAACACCCAGACCGAGACAAATTATACAATGTACAACTTGCCCCTGGTGGGAATCGAACCCACGACCTCCCGAGTTCACGGCAACGTTTGTTACCACTAGACCACGGAGGCGGTCAAATTTACATTATAAAAAAATAAATTCGTAGTTCTTTATTTTTATTCTAGATTATAATATTAAAATATTTAATAAATTCCACTTGGTATATAATCCAATTAAATTGCTGTTATAATCGCATTATAGCAACTACACGTTCAAAGTTACGTGAATATTTATTTATTTTATTTATTTATTTATTCATATATATATTTATATTTGGACTTTTGTGTATTATTTTCCCTGTAACTAAAAACTGAATTATTTTTATAATTATTACAATATACATCACAATCATTACAACCCCTAGAACACAGCATCCTAGACCTCCACTGCTGGAGAATTTGGCCTACAGTCGCCAAGCTGCCTGGCTATACGACTATAATAATTACAATAATAAAAATATTTAAAAAAACTAGAAATAAAGAAAGAAAGAAATAAAAATACCTTATTCTAATAAGAACCTGCGAATAAATATTTAAAAAGAATAATATTTAATTATTCATATAAACAAAAATAGTAGTCTTCAAATTAATAGTGTGTGGTGACAAATAGGAAATCAGCATTGGGTCATATATTTATACCGTAAGTCTTGTTTTAAGAGGTGTTATTTTATATAAATATCACCATGGCAAGCTTACAATATTAGTTCTCCTTGAAATTAAAAATTACCATTTGACATCACTTCAAATTCGTTGGCGAACTGATGGTGGTAATTTGCCCAGTCTGCTGAAGCGGGGTGGTATCCACCGGTCGTGCCGATAAACCACACGGTATCCACACGTTTCGGGATTAGGCACGAATTGCCGTCACACGCAGTCAAGCCCGCATATTGTTAGGGACTGATGTCAGTCATGAGTAATATATATATATATAGCACGACATGTGAGCTTGCGCTCACCTGATAGTAAATGGCGCGCGAGATCCATGAATGTTAGCGACTGGAATCAGACGCTGAGGTACCGGGTTCTATTTCACGTCAAGGACACATATATGATTTATTTGACCGCCTCCGTGGTCTAGTGGTAACAAATGTTGCCGTGAACTCGGGAGGTCGTGGGTTCGATTCCCACCGGGAGCAAGTTGTACATTGTATAATTTGTCTCGGTCTGGGTGTTTATATGTATATATTTACAATATATATATATATATTATATATGTAGTTTATCAACCATCTAGTTTCCGTAACACAAGCCTCGTAGCTTACCACGAAACTAGATGGCGCTGTGTGACCTGTCTGGAAATATTTATTATTATTTATTTGTGGTATTTCTTGAGTCTGGTACGCTAAAGACATCACCGAGCTTACCACTTGTCATGATGGACCTATAGTAAAGTTGGCTAAATATGAGTCCGCTTATTTAAAAAAGCTGTAAGCTAGTTGTTTATAAAATCTATAAAGAGCAAAAAGTTCGAAGTATAATCCATTAACCAACTAGTTTTAAGTTGACCCAGTTTCCTGTCAATATTTTTAATAAACTTTTTCCATAAATGAAATGTATAAGGCACTGGTTTAGTGCTGAAATAAACTTAACGACTTTGGTTTTAGGTGCAGCGGGAAATTAACTGCAGATTGGCTGCGGTAGTTCGTGGTCACAAAATAATAATACACACCCAGTACATAAAACAGTAAATAGTCCCCTGAGGGCAAGGAATAAAGGATATTACTTCAGCTAATAGGTACGCATAGATATCTAACGGATCTGTTTGTTTATTAAAAAAATATATGTCGATGTAATTTAAAATTGTCGGTTAATCGATAAATTCTTAAATGGCTCCTAACAAGATACCTACTTATTGTATGTATATATATTGTATTGTATGTATATGTATGTGTATTATTGTGTGTATGTATGTTTATATGTGTCTATATAACTTACATATTGTTTATTGCTTACAATGTGATCGTTTAGTTATAATATATTTGATTTTTACTTGCATCCACCGTTCACTTTAAATGCTTTATCTGTCCTGCCTGTTAAGGTTGGCTGTCAGAGAATGTCTAGCGGCATCAAGCCCGCCCCTTGTACATAGTGCAATAAAGTTTTAAATAAATAAATGAAGGAGATTGACCAAAAATCTTACACCATGTTAAAAATATTTTAAGCATACTCAACTAGTATTTTAATTATGTAAAGTTTACATATATCTATAGTCTATACTTACATACGGGTATATGAAGTAGGTTAACACCGTGCGTAGTAAAGTCTTTATTACAGAGTGCAAACATAAAATTCACTCTATAAATTTTCTTTCAATACGTTTATCTTATAGGTACATATTTTAAGAAGTCATATATTTTTAATAGTGATCTCTACCATTTCTATTATAATTAGGAACCAAAATTACTATCACTATAAAGTACTGCGCCGTGTCTGTCTGTCTGTTTGCGATAAATAAAAAATTACTGCAGCTATTTGCATGCCGTTTTTACCAATGGATAGAGAGGTTCTCGAGGAAGGTTTAAATATATAATTTGTTAAGTTTTTGTGTACATTAACGATATTTATTGGATGTGTCGGAAAAAAATAAGCCATCTGGGAGCTTTCAACGAAAACGCTGCCTAAACCCTTTGTGATTTAGGAAAATAATGTATTGTGCAATCGTGTATCTTATATAGGTCTACAGAAAAATTGTGGTGGCATATTTTTATATAATTTCAATGCATTTTTGGGTGAAATGTACAAATTTTACTGTGTTAAACGATTTTAATTTGTATTTATGTTTTATGTAGATAAGTATTCGTATGGTTAGATGTAAGTATATATTTGTTATTTATTTAAAAATATATATTTTATTTTATTGGGTACTAGGGGAAGAACAGCGTCGCGGATCCAACTATGTGACTCGCGACACATGCTAAGCTTAGGGCCCGTTTATCGCTGCAGGAATTACGGTGTGAATTGTAGTGCAGCGCGCCTCGATGGTTGCCTTGTGGTGCTCGGGATGTGGCAGTGGATGTGGGGGCGGCCAATTCCATATTTTAATATTAATTCAAGGTCCGTGCCACCCCATATCCTATGCGCGGCTATATCGGGGCGCGTTGTGCTGCATATCTTAATCTTAATTGTGTAAATTGTATCTGTATTGCGATGAATAAACGTATTTATTTCTTTCTTTCTTTCTTTCATATGGCTATCTCTTAAGGATAACATACTATATCCATTTTAATACCTAAAAAAATGGGCAATTATAAAGCGGTAATGGGGTGTATCACTAACTTTTTATCACGATAGATGGCGCATAATAGATGGTACCTAATAGAACTGTTGTATAGAAATCTTGTATTTTTATTACGAAATTTATTATTTTCTGGATATTATGCCAAAGTGTGCAGCTTTTAAGTGTACAAATCGAGATTTCCAACCTTTTTTCTTTTTAAAGACGGGGTGTGCGCTTTTTAATTCGTCTTTTAAGGTAGGTAACGTTAATTTAAAATATTTTTTTCTGTTATAAACATATAAAACCACGAAAACAATTAAAAAATGATGCGATATAGATGTAAAATAAGGTACCATTGCCGCTAGCGACATCTACAAAAAGCTTTGCCTGATACACCCCATTGGAAAGCTATTTACACCGCCATAAATCTTTATCATTTTAAATACGTTAGTTGGCTTGAGTATTTAATATAGTATAATATATAATATAGCAAAGTCAAAATAATGCTAATTATTAATTAATTTCGAGTCGCTGTTTACACAGGTAAAGCCGGGTAAAACAGCTGGTATTATATTAAAAAAATATAATTTAGTAGAACGAAAGTCACTAAAGTTGCTCTTAAAAGTTAGCAAACTGAAGTGGCAATGGTCCGGACAAATCTGTCGCGGAACCAACAAGTTTTAGAGTGTGGACGACGGACCCCCGCTAGATAGAAGGATGTCTTAGAGAGAAGAGAAAGTGGCTGGTGTCTGGCTAATAATTTAAAAGCGAAATTTTGAGAAAAATATAGCAGTTTTAATAATAATTATAAAATCCTTTATTGCACATAAAATATAAAATATAAAAAGATGTACTCGTACATAGGCAAGCATAATACCATAAAGGTATTCTCTGCCAGCTAACCTTTGGGAGAGTGACAGAATAAATATTATGGCTGCAGAGTCAGAAAAATAAAATGATACTTATATTAAAAAAAAAAAATTATGAAAAAAAAGTTTTGTTATAATAAAATAAAATAAATAAATATAATTGTAACGATTAAAGTTAAAAATGACGTCGAAAAATAGATCAGCGACTACGACCGATACTATTTTTATACATACTATCAATCCTATGATCCTATTTATACTGTGACACCTCGCTGTGGTAAGCGGTACGCAAGGTCCAAGAATGGAAACAATAATTTTAAATGCAAAAAGACGTTAGACGGAATGACCGTTGGGCCGTGGAAACTTGGCAGGTCTCTGGTGTGGAATGCGATGTGTCTAGACACATTAGCTCCATCTCACACGCAGATGACCTCGTCAGGCGCAGGAAGTGAGGCATTTTCTGCTGAGAACCTTAAGTTGTGCAAATACCTTGATACCGGTTACGAATTTGCACCGTTTGAGGTCGAGAGGCCAATGGGAACCTTTAGCAAGGCGCCTGTCCAAGGAGTTGTCAAAGCGGCTGACGGAAAGGTCTGGAGAAAAGAAGGCTGGCAATTATTTCTGCCAAAGTATTAGCCTCGCTACAGAGAGAGGAATTGTTGCCAGTCTCCTTGGGTCTGTCTCGGATGCGACGTCTCTAGAGGACATTTTTCATTTATAGTCTAGATTATTTTGAATTTTATTATTTAGGTAGCTTTCAGAAGTGCTGGGTTATACCAGGTCGAAAAACTAAATTTTTTTAAAAAAATATTTGTGAGATTTCTCAAGTCTGGTACACTAGAGACATCGACGAGCTTGTCACTTCATTGACCTCATAGACCTATAGTAGAGTTGACTAAGTATAAACTCACTCTTCAAAAAAAGATGTGCTCACCCCGCTAGGGATTACGGTCGTGATGATACTATATTTAACTACAAAAAGGTACATCTACACGTAACTACCAGATGTCATAACGACTAGCAATACTAGGAGCGTGCATTTAACTGCATTTGGGTGGGGCTAGCGATGTTTTATAACAGGCTTGGTTGGACACCCCCTTATACAAAGACCTAGAAATAATATAGACCAGACTACTACAAAAAAATACTTATTGCAACAAATAAATAGGTAGATATACGAGTACGATTGAACCCTGATCCCGGTGGCGGTAGTGTCTGTATTACCTGGATCAGCAAACGAATTTATAATTTAAGCAAGGAGAATAAAGTTTATTATTATTATTTTATTTATTCCAAGTTAATTAATATAAATTAAATATAAATTTAAAGCTACCTAAATAATAAAATAAAAAATAAACTAAACTATAAATAAAAAATGTCCTCTAGAGACGTCCCATCCGAGATAGTCTCAAGGAGACTGGCAACATTTGCCCTCTGTATAGCGAGGCTAATAAGTTGGCAGAAATAATTGCCAGCCTTCCTGTCTCCAGACCTTTCTGTCAGCCGCTTTGACAACTCCTTGGCCAACCGCCTCGCCGACGGTGCCCATGGGCCCATCGTCTCGACCCCAAACGGCGCAAATAACCGGCACCAAGGTTGGCATATTTGCGCAATTTGAGGTTCTCCGCAGAAAACGCCGCTCTCCCCGCGCCTGACGAGGTCGCCTGGATGTGAGATGGAGCTAATGTGTCTACACACGTCGCATCCCACACCAGAGACCTGCCAAGTTTCCACGGCCCAACAGTCATTCCGTCGGGTCTCTTGCCTGTGCGGAGCGATGATCCCAGATGGTTCTAAGATTGCGGGTACACCAGCATAATTAATTATTTTATTTTAAATTCTTTATTGCATCAAAATTTAAAATAAGGTACGAGTACATAGGTGAGTTTAAGTTAAAATATTAATTTTAATTGTTTATAGCGTGGTAATTGTTTGAGCACTGCATTTGGAAAATTCGTTGCGTGATTAAGAGTCCACGCGCAGCGGTTAAGCGACTGCGATGCCAACTGGCGTTGGGCATAGGAGTTAGAGAGGGAATTGAACAGTGATAGATGGATTTATTGTTAATAAATATATTTATATATCGACGTAACCACATACTATATTATAATTGTGAATGAAGTTGGATATGACGTGAAAATCTAAACCACACGGCCTCATGAATGTATTTTAGCTGCGACCACAATGTTACACAGTCAACAGCGCCGATTATTTGTTATTGTTCTGTAATTCTGTATTTGTTTTATTTTCTAAGTATCATCACGACCGTTTTCCTTCTGGGGTGGTCAGAAACCACGCTTCTAAAGAAGCAGATTTACATTTAGCCTACTTTACTATAGACCAATCATCGTTGATGTCTCTAGCGTATCGAACTCGAGAAATATATATTTATAAAAAATATCGTCTCTTGACCAGAAGTCATTTTCTAATTCTGATATAGCTGAGCTTTCCTTCCAAATTTATTTCTCAGTCAGATTTAACATTAATTGCTGCTAATAAGCTTGCCACTTAAGTATGCTAAATGTGAATCTGCTTCTTTTTAAGCGTGATTTCTGACCACCCTAGAAGGGAAATTCACCCTGTATAAAAAAAAATAAGTATGAATTACAGACAAATGCCTATAATTGGTTTATTTATTTTATTTATTTTAAATTCTTTATTGCACCAAAACTTTAAATTAGGTACATAGGCGAGTTTAATGCCTGTCAGGCATTCTCTGACAACTAACCTTTGGGATGGTGAGAGGGCAGGGTGCTTCAATCTAATAATAAGTCTAATTCATAAATACACTACATACCAAGCAATTACATAAACTACATGCAAGTATTATGAACATATACATACATACATAAATATATATATATACCAATAAACATACATACATTGCGTGCCAAATATTCAATGTGTACTACATGCAGTGTGCTCCTGCTTATCAAGAAACAAGTTAGTGACTAATTGTTTAAAAAAATTGACAGATGGTGCCCGTCTAATGGCCAGTGGTAGTTTGTTCCACTGGCGGGCTGCAGACACAGTGAAGGAATCTGAATATCTGCTAGAAGAGTGGGATGGGATTTTGAGTTGATTGTTGAAAGCAGAACGAAGAGAGAGAGGAGAACGTTTACGTGAATAAAGATCATTTTAAAAGTCAAAGTTTCTTTAAGTATTCTTCTGTTATTAAAATTGTATAGCCTAAGAGATAAATATTTAAATTACATCTCGCTCTAACACTTTTGATATGTATAAGTCTATATATGTCTGAGAGTAATTTAGATTAAGGAACTCAACCGCATTTTATATAATAATTGTTTTTTTGTTTTACTTGAATAGCAAAGATAAAATATTACTCAGTAGTTTATGATGCCAAGAAATTGAATCATACGAAAATAGCGAGTTTAAATAATTTATTTTCATAGTTTAGTATTATGGGCCATAACATTTTTATGCAAACTCCTAAAGCGCTTACCTCTACAGTTTTATGACTAACCAATGATAATAAAGCGCTATTTCATTGCACGGACACGCTACGCACGTTGACATAGCTTCGCTTTGTATGAAAATACATGTTATAAACCACGGATTCATGTGTAGTTCGTAGTAAAAAGTAAAAGTATCATCACGACCGTTTCCCTTTTGGGGTGGTCAGAAACCACGCTTATAAATAAGTATAGTCACATTTAGCCAATTTTACTATAGGCTATTCATGACAGGTGACAAGCTCGTCGACGTCTCCAGCGTACCAAACTCGAGAAATATCACAAATAAATTAAATAATAATTTTTATTTATTTAAATTAATAAATATTATTGTGTCCCCAGGAATCGAACCCGGTACCTCCGAGTCTAAATCCACGGACTTAACCGCTAGACCACGGAGGCAGTACACAATACACTTTGTTATTGATGTTATAATGCTAATTCTAATGTTATTGTGATAGCTGCCTTATCACAGCTACTGATGTGATTTTCGCTAGATACAAAAATGAAACAGACAGCTGATGTTTTTATATATATTTTTTTTTATACTAGTACGACATGTGACCTTGCGCCCACCTGATGGTAAATGGCTTGCGAGGTCCATGAATGTTAGCAACTGGAATCAGAGACTCATGACTGACATCTGTCCCTAACACTATGCCGGCTTGACTAAGCATGACGGCAATTCGAGCCTGATCCCGAAAAGTGTGGATACACTTTACTGGGTTTATCGGCACGAACGGTGGATACTTCCCCGCCCCGGCAGACTGGGCAAATTACCACCATCAGTCCGCCTACCACAATACATACATACTTTAATAATAAAATTAAAAACTAGATATAAATATAACTTTACCTATCTAGGAAATAAAATCTATTAGTACCTCGAGAACTAGTGATTTGATTTACTTTGATTTTAAAATAGTTATAGATCTTGTTGACCAACATGTATCCAAAAATATATACAAAGGTAGCATTAAAAACCCCTATAAACTCGTATAACACTTTGCATTATGATTTATTCATCAATACAACCAAATGTTTAGAGCGAAAAAAAAATTCGTAGCAATAGGTAGATTTGAAGATATTTCAAGTCATCTACCATAAGGGTCCAAAATATTTACAAAGACACGAAATATTATCAAATGAAAAAAAAAAAGTACATTAATTGCAAAATTAAGAAATACGTACGGTACGGGTTCGATTCCTGGTCGGGACACAAAAATATTAATTAATGTATATAAATTCATTTAATTAATACCTAATTTATTTGTGATATTTCTCGAGTTTGGTACGCTGGAGACATCGACGAGCTTGCCACTTGTCATGATTGGCCTATAGTAAAGTTGGCTAAATGTGAATCCGCTTATTTATAAGCGTGGTTTCTGACCACCCCGAAAGGGAAAAGGTCGTGATGATACTCTTCTTTTTTCTCTTAACAAAGTGTATTCGGCTATTTGTATATTTTTTGGTCCTTCGAACCGGATGTACTTTGTTAAGTGTATTGGGCTATTCGGTTCGAAGGATCAAAAAATGTATAATGGTCGTAATGATACTTTTACTTTACGATACCAATTATAATATAAAATATTCCAATAAAACGCATAATACATATATTATACCTACAACAAACTAAATCTTTGTTCGTGTAAAACCCTGAGAGAAATTGAGCAAAATGGGATCAAATACGTTCACCGCCTAAATCAAATATCCTTTTACGCACAGACATAACATACAAATAAGGAACTTTGATACGATTCCCTGGCCAAACGGATTGGCGAGGTCTGATGTCGATTTCTTAACGACCACAAGTTAATCTCTCTCTGAGTGTACTTTGAGATATGTAGTGTATCTAAGAAATAAAATTACCTACATTTTGGACATATTTTAATTTCCATATACCTACCTAATTTTTGACAGAAATATAGCAAAAACATTTGTAACGATTTTCCTCTATTTTACTTAAACAAATATATAAAAAATTAAAAAGTAAAGTATCCCTTCAGAGGTGGTCAGAAACCATTTTTTTTTAAATATATTTTAATATTAGCGCATTTACATTTAGCGAACTTGAGCGTCATGTCGTCGTCTCCGGTGACAAGAGGGCTGGCTCTTTCTTCGTCTAAAGAATCAGTATTGCAATTCAGTGGGAAAATGCAGCCAGCGTTGCGACTATTTCACTAAAGTGAACCTTTGAATTCCGTCTTTGAGAGGAATTTTTTGAGGAATTTGAGAGGAAAAACCCTCTTAAGCTATTACTCTGGAACCCAGAATTACATTTCCCCAAGGCAAGTGAGCCACTTAAAGAAATTATAATTTTAAAATTCAATAAATCATGTCTCTCAATTTCGCGTTCAGTTACGAATAAAGTACCTCAATATCTGCTTTCGTAGGTCTCACCTTACTACATAACATTGTTAATAATCCTAATACTTCGTCATATCTTAAATCCCGCTTTAAATTCCTTTGTAATATGTACAACTGTGCCCTTCGCTCTCCTTACAACAATCAAGTTAAGTTTTCTTCTTATTCCTTAACCAGATATACTGTATCTGCAGCTCGTCACTGGAATAGGCTACCCTTGGTCATTAGACATGCACCGTCTATCAGAGTCTTTAAACGTTTGATAACCACATCGTTTCTGGAGAAACAGAACAAAACACTATTTAAATAACTGTGTATTTAATCCTATTTAAGTTATAATGGATATGATGTACATGTACGCGGCGAACGAGTGCCTTCACTCCGTAGCCACGACTCAGACTTAGCTGTAAAGGCACACAGGGCCAACAGTGAGATAGAGACGGTTTATAGGATTTTAGTCCGTAGGCGCCCTGGGGCTTCACTAGGAAGCTTCACGGATGAGTCGGGCATGCGACCCCCACCCGCGTTGGCCCTTCAGGCAGGGGGCGTATCATTGATGATTTATTGATTCACCGTCTATAAAAAAAAAAAAAAAAGATGTACATGTATGTTTATGTGTGTAGGTATAATGTGTAGTATATTATAATTAGTTAAGTAACTTATAACTGTATGATTAAAAAATCTTTTTCATCCTGCCTATCACCTTTCTCGATCCCAAAGGATAGCTGGTAAAGAATGTCTACTGGCATTATAGCTCGCCTCTGTACTATTTTAAGTGTAATTTAAATAAATATTTTTTTTTATTCACCTAGAGTACTTTGTCAATACTCAAGGAGCTCAAAATCTCTACTAGGCTATCTTCCATCTGCCTAAAACGAGTCCTTGAGTATTTAGGCCATATAGCCCGTAAAACACCTGGTAATCTGGAAAGGCTTGTTGTCACAGGGAAAGTCGAGGGCAAAAGACCGCGTGGCCGAAGCCCCATACGCTGGTCTGACCAGATCCGCACCTCACTAAATACCCAGGTGCACGATGCCCTACATGCAGCCGTGAACAGACCCGGATGGCGCAGCATCGTCCGTGAAAAAGTGATCCGTGGAGTGGGTCACGACCCTCAGCAGTGAGGACAACGACGCAAGGAGGAGGGAGAGTACTTTGGATTAGAGACACTAAATTCTCGACAACTCTTAACATTTTTTAAATTTTATGTTATCTAAAATTATTTTACAAGACGGTTTTATATAATGTACTTTATATACCTCTATGCCATAAGTACTTTTTCGTCATAAAACAAATCTAATGTTAGCAACCGTTGTATTACATTATCGCGTACTTTCCCTTTTTCCATTCTGTTTCCTATTTTCTCCATTTTATTTCCATTACAGAATAAATAGGACGATGCGGTAATGTGACAAGTTACATTTCAGTAGCCCTAGAACAAAGACTTGTAATATACTAGACGGGGCAACAAACCAAACGGAATTAGAATCAAAGCAAGACCAGTCGGTGTAGAATTAATTAGTGTATAACAGTCACCGCCTGTTATGTTCGTGTTCGACGTTCACTTTTAAGTTGATTATTTTGTTGTTTTAATGTACCTAGCTTTCTGAATACTACGGAAGTATAAAACACATTCTGCTCCGACAAAAGAACCTCGTTATCTTTGTTAGTAAATATTGAAATAACCTACTAATATGTTTTATGTTTTTAATTTATAACCCACGGTTATTCTAGAAGTAGTCATTAAGAAATTATACTTTTAAAAACACTAGCCATAAAGTTTACATTAGCTCTTCAATGCTTAGTAGCCATGTCTTTTTAAGTTATAAGTTTTGCTAGTGGACGTTAGGTGGCGTAAAATGTATCAAACATCAGCTTCCCACTCCTGAAGGTCCGGATTTACAAGATGTCCATCTATTCCCGTTTTACCTGCGCTCCGCCAGCCTGGCATTAATTTATGGAAAAAACGAACAGAGACAAGATCCAAAGTCAGCAGAACATATCGCTCAGAGTTGTCTTCCGATCGCCGTCGTATGTGCGTAATTCCGTCATAGCTCGAGATCTGGAAATGCCTACTATTGAGGAGTCAGACGTATTTTTTAACATTCCGACAACAGAAATCTCGAGAATATCGTTACGTCTTGCGCACGGCCCGCCAACAGGAGACTATACATCCTAGAAAAGCGCACCTGAGGAAGAGCTCAAGTAGTCAAACCTAGATCCCCTGGGTTTGTAAGCGGCACTGGCGCCCAGCACCATAACTGCGTGAATTACTGGCGGGTGGGTGGTTGATCGCTGAGATCCTGCCGTGGAAAACCACAGAATCCCCAACCCAGACACATTAGCTATCGGGGCTTAGACAACTCTAAAATGTGCTCGATATTATATTGACCTCGTTGAGTTAAATACAAATTTCAATTTGGTATTAACTACTCGTAGTTCAGTGGAGTGTTAACTGACGTGAGTTGTTTTGCTTTCTTTCTGTATGGAAATGAGTTAGCTCCGGCGAGTTGGCGCGCTGAGGACGGCTGACAAATTAATTTGTTTTGCAAAATACGACCCAACCTATCACAAACTATTAAATTACTTTATACTTAATCGCACAGTACGGTACAGTTTGCTGTTTCAGAGCTTGTTTGATGTACTACCTCGACTAGCTTGCCGCTCCGCGCCGAAGGTTCGGATCGACAAGATGTTCAGTCCCTTACCCACAGTTCGCCTGCCTGGTATTACCTTCTGACGAAGACCAACAGGAACAAGATCCAAAGTCAGCAGTATATCCAAAGCATATCCATATGACCGCCTCCGTGGTCTAGTGGTAACAAACGTTGCCGTGAACTCGGGAGGTCGTGGGTTCGATTCCCACCGGGGGCAAGTTGTACATTGTATAATTTGTCTCGGTCTGGTTGTTTATATGTATAATATGTATATATTTACAAAAAAAAAGTATAATATGTAGTTTATCAACCATCTGGTTTCCGTAACACAAGCCTCGTAGCTTACCACGGAAACTAGATGGCGCTATGTGACCTGTCTGGAAATATTTATTATTATTATTATATCAGCTCCTTACAATGTTAGTCATTGTCTATATGTATGTTAATGAAATACGGTAATAAAAATACTTCGAAATTGAGCGGAAGAAATGAAATTAGCAGCAACTAATTTTTGTTCCGGGTCTCGAACTGGCAACCGACTTGCTTGGTAAAATTGATAGCCGACGAGTCGTGAAATTGATACTGTATGCTTCGTCCCTATCCGACAAAGAGCGGTGATGGTATCATTTACGGTGGAAAGCGATATGTGCCGGCACAGATAACACAAGTAACGAAATATCCAATATGTATTTAGTCTATTGATATTATAGTATATATATATATATATATATATATATTTATATTTATACCATTCGACCTCAGAGGAATCGCAGAGTAATCTGCATGTTATACTCAATACTTATGGAGCCTGGGGGTAGCAGGCTTGAGTGCTTCTCTTATCTTGGCGCTACCCATGACAAAACTCTCCGCTCTTCCTCTAATTCCACTCTGTCCATTCCCACTCACCATTCTTCTTTTGTCTCAAAGTCCTTTGCTCTGGAATCAGTTGCTCATAAAAATTCGGCAGGCCCCGAGCAGGGCTATCTTTATAAAACTTGTATATGCACACTTCATTAAGTCATGATAAACTTAGTTGGTTTCTGGCGTTGCTGATAATTATACTTGTATTTGATATGGTTATAGATAGTATTACATTTATTTATATGTATGTATATTATTATTGTTTATATGTGTAGTTTATATGAAACAATTAAACAATTGTTTTATTAAACAAAATTATAACTTTGTGGCATTTGGGGTTGAAACAATGGGGGTATATTCTCTTGATACCCACAAATTCATAAAAGAGCTGGGTAAACGAATTTTCCAAGAGTGTGGCGATCCCAAATGCCATAACTACCTAAAACAGAATATTTCAATTATAATTCAACGAGGAAATGCGGCGAGCGTTTTAGGTACCCTCCCTGGTGGTAAGCCCTTAGTTTATTTTGTAGAATAGTTTTAATTTCATAGGTATTTTTAGTTTAGTATTATTTATAATTAGTTTTTTAATCTATTTTATTTTAATATCTACTTCGAATAAATATTTTACTGTTTATATGTATGTATTTGCAAGTAGTATTGGTATGTAGATATGTGTCATTATATTGTCTAATTAAGCCTGTAATTGCACCTACCTTTCCTTGTTTAATTGCTTTTGTTGTTCCGAAGGTTTGACTGTCATAGAGTGCAGCGGCATTAAGTCCGCCTTTGTACTTTGTGCAATAAAGATTTAAATAAATAAATAAATATTTTTAAATTAACTGTTTATATGGAGAAGCTAATTTTTTTCTCACTTTCGACATATGGTTTATTTATTTAACTAGTTTTTTAAGTAGAAAAAAACACGTAATGTGAAAAATTTGCCCGGTCTGCCGGGACGGGGATGTATGCACCGTTCTTGCCGATAAACCCAGTAAAGTGTATCCACACGTTTCGGGATCAGGCTCGAATTGCCGTCATACCCAGTCAAGCCGACATAGTGTTAGGGACTGATGTCAGTCATGAGTCTCTGATTCTAGTTGCTAACATTCATGGACCTCGCACCCCACTTACCATCAGGTGGGAGCAAGGTGACATGTCGTGCTAGTATAAAATATATATATATATATATTTTCGCCTATGATTATAATTAATTGTTTACTACGTATGAGCGAAATTTAAATTTTTACATTGTTTACAATTTGTGACAACGATATTTACATTCTTGTGTATAATATAATAGTATATGTATTATTAGTATTTAATATATCATAGTTATTAGTATGTATTTTAGTAATATAATTGTATTTATATGTATATAGATTTATTTTTTATTATTATATAAAAAT
Source organism: Tinea semifulvella (assembly GCA_910589645.1). NCBI lineage: Eukaryota > Metazoa > Arthropoda > Insecta > Lepidoptera > Tineidae > Tinea > Tinea semifulvella. Next base: position 6,484,640 of record OU342595.1, on the reverse strand, counting down.
ATTTGCACCTACCTTACATTTGAAATGGTCCATATTGTCCCTAAGGTTGGCTGTCAGATAATGTCTAGCGGCTTTAAGTCCGCCCCTTGTATAACGTGCAATAAAGTTTTAAATAAATAAATATAACTATGTTTACTGACAAGATTTCTAGGGTTAACAGCGCGCAAAAACTATATTGAAGGTAGTTTGACAATTTAGGCCTGTTTTTTACCACAATTTGTTCAGATAGTTTTTGTTTCAATGTTTACTCTCGGCGAAGGTGTGCTGTGTTTCGATATAAAAGTAGCAATTCAATTGAATTATATGCATAGTTTTATTAACGAGATATACAAAAGAATAGTGTTAAAAGTTGCTACTGCAGCACACAGTTGCCGAGAGGCTGGTTACAGTAAAACAATGTTTAATGAGGATGGGAATGCACTGTATTATTAATTTATGTAAGTACAGTACTCCCAAATTAATAATGCGCATGCAGATCTTCGCTAATTGTCGTATTCCCGGAAACACCTGAATCATTGAATCGTAAGAGCACTAAACAATGCACTTGCATTTTGCACCTTGTTCCAAAGAAATAGAAGTCAATATCATGAGTACACAATCGAAAACAATTCGGGCAGTGTTTTTTGTTTTTGTTTTTTTTGGCGGTGACTGCACGTGTTCTCTCTGTGTGGAATTATATAGAGCTGCTATTACACAACCTTCTTGGTTTTGTTTTCAAAGGTGAATTTAATTTCAACTTTAATTATCTTATTTAAATAGCTTATTTGACAATTGCTTGTCTGTCTGACACAGGCAGAGATTTTATATTTAAAGGAGGCCACTACAGTACTATAAAATTTTCGAAGTAAATCAATCCAACAAAGATTGTAGCATATTCTCAATCGTATGGTTTTCCTCGCTATTTACTTTGAATCAAATTTCGTTACTGATAAATCAATATTTATCTCTTTTAGCACAAAACACATAATTCTACTAAATTATGCATAAAGAAAATGCACTTAACCACTCTATATACATATCGTCTTCCGACGCTCGGGGAATACGACCGTTGCCGAACAGTGACGAAGATTTCTATGCGCATTATCACTTTGGGAGAGCTGTACTCGTATAGTTTTATTGTGTCAATATAGGAAAACTGCCTTCTGGAGCTCAGATTTTCTTTTCCAGAAGGCAGTGCTCACAAACTGAAATTATTTGATTATGATCCAATAAACGTTATTTTATTTTTATTTTTATTTTACTTTCACTATGACTTCCATGGATTACAGTTCACCAATGAGAAAAATTACATGCGACATCTTCTGCATTTTTCCATGTCATTGTCAAATTCAAAACACAATATGAAGTGCACCAAAAAAGAAAGAAGACTTGCTCCAAAAACGACGCGACGTGAAAAATATTAAATTTTCACAAAAGACATTGATTTCATAACAACCGGTCTAAGGGATACAAATTTCTGATATATTAGATTTGACCGCCTCCGTGGTCTAGTGGTAACAAACGTTGCCGTGAACTCGGGAGGTCGTGAGTTCGATTCCCACCGGGGGCAAGTTGTACATTGTATAATTTGTCTCGGTCTGGGTGTTTATATGTATAATATAATATTTACAAAAAAAAAGGATAATATGTAGTTTATCAACCATCTAGTTTCCGTAACACAAGCCTCGTAGCTTACCACAGAAACTAGATGGCGCTGTGTGACCTGTCTGGAAATATTTATTTATTATTTATTTATTTTTTAAACATATATTTTCACCACACTTACAGTAACAGTTCTATCTACCCTTTCTCATCACTCTAGCTTTTAGTCCAACTCATTCGCAGTAGTGGCCGCAAATCTCTGGAACAGTTTACCTGTTGAAATTCGCTAAGAACCCAGCAAACCGCTGTTTAAAAAGCTGGTTAACATTCATTACTTATAGAGCTCCTTACAACGTATTTAAGTATGTATTGTATGTAGTATATAGTAGCCAATATAGTGTGTAGTATATGTAATATTGTGTACGTATTTGTATTTATAATAATATCTACTGTATGTAAGATTAAATAAATTTATTTTGCAACGTTTCTTACAATCGTTTGCACCTAGCCTCATGACTGTATTGTCCCAAAGTTTGGCTGCTAGAGAATGCCTAGCGGCATTAAGCCCGCCCTTTGTACATAGTGCAATAAAGTTTTAAATAAATAAAATAAATAATGCAAGGTTCAAAGATCCATTGACATCCAACTAATAATATAAAAAAATATACAGCTTTTATACAGCTGATTTTAAGTAGTGAAAAAAGTGTTATTTAAGTCATTTCCCTTATCTGGCAAGCTAGAGACGAGCTAGCCACTTGTCATGACGGGCTCATAGTAAAATTGTGTAAATTTAAATTCACTCCTGGAAAATTGTAGTTTTTTACATCCCTGGGATCGTGGTGTAAAGTGTGAATGAATTGAACAGTTGATATTAGGTCTACGTTGGAACAATATCGGCAGAGGTGATGTCGATCGCGTTATTAAATCAGAAGGTTGTTGGAATAGCAGGTGCGCCAAGTATTACAAAATTCTATTCAGGAATATATTATAAAATTGACTGATAACATTGACCTAATAAACATTGACCGGGTATTTAACACTACTTATTGGACATTAAGATGACGCGGTAGTGGCTCGGTTGTAAGAACGCTTTCCTTAAAATCCTACAAAGGCCGACCCTTCAAAGCCACCCGGCATGTACCAATGAGAATTACACTTTTCTTACATACATTTGTCATAGATTTACAATACCACCGTTCCCGTGCCTCGGAGAGTACGTTAAGCCGTTCGGTATCGGTTCCACTAATACCAACTTAATAAATTGACATAAAAAATGTCATTAGATCCTCGCCAACCCGTCTGGCCAGCGTGGCGAGTGTAGGCAAAATTCTCAAGATATGTGTTTTGGAAGTCCCATCTCAAACAGTGGAGGTCTAGGACGCTGTGTACAAGGGACCTGTAATAAAAAAAAGACCTAAAAACGTTGGCCGGGTATTTAATATTGGTCATTAACACGTTGATCATAATAAATACCTAATTGAGTCTTTATTATAGGGCTGCTATGAGCCATGGATAAACATTTTCTAAGATACAATTTTTGGGAGAGTAAGACAGAAATATGGGTGCATGACCATTAAATATAAGCTCAAAACATGTAAACCAACAATATAAGAAATACACCTCATTGTGAAGTTTTCTCCTAATATCCTAATAATATTACTTCGATATATACATTAATTCAATATTATATAGGTACATTTACATAAAAGTATATTTACTTATATTATATTTTATATACCACGTGTAATTGTAAAAAGAGCAAATACTTTTTTTGGACTTCAGGTGTCATTGATAAAACCCCTTTTTGAAATAAAAAAGGTATATTTTTTAAAAGATAAAACTCATTATTCTAAAAATAAGTGTTATTACGAGTATTAATTGATATCGCTCACAGCCGAGAGACGAAATAGATAGAGAAACAATGACGTAAGACAACGTTCGCGCAATCGTCAAACTTTCGCTACCTACTTAATAAGGCTTAGTATAAATGGCGATGTTTTTAGGAAAACTTCTCTGCACCGTAACTTAAGATTTTATTACAGAATAATTAAAATAAAAAAATACGTAGCACTTTATTTTTATTCTAGATTATGATATAAAAATATTTGCTCTTTAATAAATTACACGCAGTATATACTCGTATAACTTTTTTTTAGATTATTTAACAAGTTTTATAAAATACTGTATTGATTTTTTAGTTCATATCTGTTAATTTTTTAAACATAATATTGCCTCAGCGACTGTGACTATATAAAAGGCATCAGCTGAAAATCACTGCATGAGTGCCTTCACTCCGTAGCTATGACTCAGACTTAGCTGTATAGGCACACAGAGCCAAAAGTAAAAGAGAGACGGTTTATATGGTTTTAGTCCGTAGGCGCCATGGGGTCTCCTTATGAGGCCTCACGGTAATTTGGGCATGCGACCTCCCGCGGTGGCTGGAGTCGTATCGTTAGGCGATTTTTCGATCTCCATCTTTTTATACTAAGCTGATTTACTGTTTGTCGCCTTACTTGTGTTTTTCTTAATTGTAGTATAAACTCAGCCGTATATTACTTAATTAATTACCACCTACATTTTGTGATGACAATAAAAATATTTTTCTTTCTTTCATTACTTACTCACAAGTATTATACTAAGTATACAAGTACAACACATTTCGCGTGTGACTGATTAAACGGTTGGCGTTAGAAAGTACAAGTTAATTTTGAATAATAATAATAAAACTTTATTTCAGAATAAATTCCATATGTGTTAGTAACAATTTTTAAAGAAATCTTATAATATCTAGTGTTAGTAAAAAAAAACAAAATTATGAATGCCCAGTCCATATATATGAGTCAACAACGAGTAAACTTTCAATGGACAAAGTTGTCATGTTCTCGGTTATCTGACTTTATAAAGTCAAAACTTTACCTATTCTAAAGAGGCTTAATTCATTTGATCAATTGTTGAGACATTGTTTTATTATTGTTATTACTGTTGACGCCTAGACTGTACTGGGCTGGGTTCCTAGTACTAGTAGATGGAATCACTGGAAGAATTTGGTCCGCGTCATCTGGCGGCTGTCATGTTCGCACGCGCAGAGGCGACAGACAATGTTACGCTCGACACCTGCTACCAATCACGGAGTCGTAAACACGTCCCCGCCGCCAGACTCGTATACTTCAACCTTTAATGGTTACCCTTAGCCCCGTCCGTAGTTACATAAAGCGGATACAACCCCACTCGGGGTATGAGAAGACCAGTAAGAAGTCCTAGTACTAATACTCTGTAACTATCGTAGGCACAAATTCTGTTACAGAAAGGAGTACTTATCGAATAAAAAAATCAAAATTTTGTACACCCGAGCTGCCAATTTAAACCTCCTCAGGTCCCTGCGCTGTCTAAAATTCCATATGTTTCATGTTCTCGATTCGATAGATCTAAACAATCTTTTTTTTCTATTGAGACAGACATTGAAACAGTGGATTTAGACTCGGAGGTACCAGGATCGATTCCTGGTCAGGACACAAAAATATTTATTAATGTAAATAAATACATTTAATTTATTTGTGATATTTCTCGAGTTTGGTACGGCTAGAGACATCGACGAGCTTGCCACTTGTCATGATTGGCCTATAGTACAGTTGGCCAAATGTGAATACGCTTATTTATAAGCGTGGTTTCTGACCACTCCGAAAGGGAAACGGTCGTGATTTATTTTATTTTATTTTAAATTCTTTATTGCACCAAAACTTAAAATTAGGTACATAGGCGAGTTTAATGCCTGTTAGGCATTCTCTGACAACTAACCTTTGGGATGGTGAGAGATTATAGGCAGGGTGCAACAATCTAATAATATCTATTAATAATTTATAAATACACTACATGTATATATATATATAAACATACATAAACATATTGCGTGCCAAATACTCAATGTGTACTAGATGCAGTGTGCTCCTGCTTATCAAGAAACAAGTAAGTGACTAGTTGTTTAAAAACATTGACAGATGGTGCCCGTCTAATGGCCAGTGGTAGTTTGTTCCACTGGCGGGCTGCAGACACAGTAAAGGAATCTGAATATCTGCTAGAGGAGTGGGATGGGATTTTGAGTTGATTGTTGAAAGCAGAACGAAGAGGGTGATGAGGATGATGATGATGAGACAGACAGTGGAGTCGTCCAGACTCTGATGCCTAATCGGTCTGGGTTGGGAATGGGGACAATCCTCCGTTTTCCCGGATAGGATCCGCCTTATATATTACATTCATGCACTTTTAGTGCTGGACACCGTTAACCTTCACGAACCCAGGGGGCCAGGTTCGACTGCTTCAGCTCTTCTGTGCGCAAGACGAAGCGATATGGAGATGCTTGAAGTGTCCGTTGTCGGCCCGATAAAGCATACGTCTAGTTAGGCTAACGACAAAATCCACAATAGTAGTTTTGTATTTTTTTGCGCCATTTGGAGGTCGCCTCTCGAGCCGTGGGGATCAAGTGCACAGCAAATTTTGAAGGCGTTTACAAAACAGCTCGTCAACACCTCGGGAGACAAGAGGGCTGGGCAATATTTGGGCCGAGGGATTTGCATTTTCATTCCGTAGTAATGCTGCTGGTATACTTGGCACTTTGCCCATTGGTATCTTTTTGGAGCAAGTTTAATATATTTTTATTTACCTTTTTAGTTTAGTTGTATTTTTTGTTATTAAGTAGTTTATACAATGTAATGTGACAATACAAGAGTCCCTGTAGACCAAATTGTAATAATTTTGATTATGTAACTTTTAATGCAAACTTTCCACTAGTAGTTTATTAAATCTGCATACATGATTGCGGGTAGAGTTAAATTTGTAACCAAAATTATTTTGTGAAAATATTTATAAAATAACAATTATTAAAATATAACATACTTAACATTTTGTTGGTGTGAGTTTTCACAGTAAACTTACCTGAAAATAAAGTAAAAAGCAATATTTATTATTATGTTAAAACGATGTCATTCTCAGAATAAGCCATATAATCCCTAGCAGCTCAATAATGTACTCAAAAAGTGTCTGTAAACTAATCTTTTAACACTAGTAAAAGTTCCAAAGCCACCTTCACATGTCTAGTTCTAGTTTGTTGATTAATTGTGTGAAGCGATTTAGGTCGCTTGGTTATCTGTAACCCATAGTCTTCCGCCTACAACCAAGGTGTAGTAAGCTGATGAACCTACGTGAAAATTGCTTTAATTGCCTCGACTTTTTGCCCTAGGGAATTACTTACCGTTCCAATCTCAACAAAATAACAATCCCTTACAAAATTAATAGGGAAAATAAACAACGAAAACTTGATACTTCTTCAAAAGGAAAACGTATTAGGATTTTCCTTACAATGTTATTTATGTGTTTTTAAAAAATATATAAAAATACATATTGGCTTTCATAAATATTATGAGAAGTCGTAAAATATGTAAAAAAAGAGTTTATTTTTCTAAATAAGTGCTGCGCTAAAATATAATTTATTCCGGTACTTTGACCTATATTATGAACGGGGATTTTATATAACATTAATTGGTCTAATGCGCTAGAGATTGAAAACTTAAAGCAAGAATTGTCAAATTTCGGTTCAGATAGAAAGTGGTGCCGCCTTCTAGACGATACGGTAGGTTACAATATTTAATGCTATTATTATTCATTAAAATACTTTATTGCACTTTAACTTAAAAGTATGTACAAATGCGAGCTTAAAGCCATTTCGGCTTTTTCTACCAGCTAACCTTTGGGAGAGTGAGACAGTATAATATGTGGCGTGCAATTTTAACCTTATTTTAAATTTGAATAAACTACATAAATACTATGTATACATAGACTACTTAAATACTTATTCATATATAGTAGATATGAAGATAATATAATATTAATAAAAGAAATATTTAGATTTAAAATGATTCTTTGGGCGAAGAAAGAGCCAGCCCTCTTGTCACCGGAGGAGACGACAAGACGCGGTGTTATGTCTTTTAAAAACTTTTTTGCACTTGGACTCCATGGGCCCAGAGTTTCTACAGCAAACGGCATAAATATGTAATCTTTTAATATACTTACATATTTGCGCCGCTTGCTGGACTCCGCATTTTCCGCCGCGGCTCCCGCTTTATGCGCTGTCCCCCTGAGATGCGACGCGGCGAGGGTGTCGACGCACGTGGCGTCCCACACCAGAGCACGTCCCCGTTCCCAGGGGACCAACGTCATACCATCGGGTCTCTTGCCATCGTCTCGGATAACTCCAACAGGCTCTAGAAGAGCTGGAACCTCGATGGTGGCTAGAGCCCTTTTAATGATATCGTTAAGGGAGCCGTGGCGGGAAAATCTGCCCGCACTTTTGGAACAGGAGAGCCCATGAACTCCAAGACAGTCGACCTCCTTTCCACACGGACATCTATGTAAGACACATAATGGTGCCCCTAACCTAAGACCAACGGCGATACGGAAACTTTCGTCGTCAAGCAGTGTGCCGAGGTTCGCAGAAGGCAGTGCGTGTAACCAGTGGCCGGATTCCTTTTCTTTCTCTTTCTTCGCCCAAAGAATCAGTATTGCAATTCAGCGGGGAAATGCAGCCAGCGTTCTTGTCACCATTCCACGCGGACGGGACTTATATTCCTATCCTTAGTATTAATGTTAATTTTATTTTATATTTTGTAAATTTTTTTTTCGAATAAATGCTTATTAGATATCGTTAAAAAAAAAAAAAAAAAAAAAAGATTTTACGAGCAGCCGATACAATAAATGAATCAGAATATCTACCAGAATGTTTATTCATTAATTCAATCAGTTCGTTCAATTTATGTCGGCCATTGTTGTCAACAAGCGATAGCAACACTGGCCAAGTTATACATATAACAATATACATGTCGCTTTATCTCGATAATTCCTAATACCAAGGCTCGGATAAAATTTGCTCGATCGCTTGCCCATAAAATGTGTAACTGTCATCCTTGAAGCAACTAGAAATACTGACCAATATTTACATATAAGTCAACGGGTAAAATATTTTCATCTGTAGGGTGAAGTGGCCGGCCATCTTAAATATTATAAATGGTTGGGTTTTTCCAGTGCTAGATTTTATTTCAGAATCTAAAATGTACTTTCACTCAAATATTATTTTCCATGTAAAATAACTTGGAATAACTTTTTCTGCATCAAATGAGTTATATAATTAAGGTGGTAGGTATATAAATAAAATGTTTCAACTCGTACTTTAATTTTGATAAAATATGGCATAATTATTTGCCACATTTGTTACTTTATTTTCCTATTTGCTTTATACGAATATTGCCTCATTATTTTTTTAATAATATAAATAGTTGGGTTACTTATTATTTTATTTTATTATTTAATAATTTATTCAACTATTTTATAAACTGCCTCCGTGGTCTAGCGGTTAAGTCCGCGGACTACGATTAAAGATTTTTTTTTAAATTAAAATGCATTATTTAAACAAAAATTCTGACTAAAGGGTAAAGTATAGCTGAACGAACAAATAACTAAATACCAATTGTAATATGTATGTACCTATACTTAAGGATGAATAACTGATTTGATTTGATTTAGACTCGGAGGTACCGAGTTCGATTCCTAGTCGGGAGCTCGGAACACAATAATTTATTTAATTTATTTGTGATATTTCTCTAGTTTGGTACGCTAAATACATCGACGAGCTTGCCACTTGTCATATATATGGTATATATATATAGTTAAGTTGCCTAAATGTGAATCCAAATCATTAAAAAAAAAAAACAGACTACTGATGATACTCTTCTTTAAGAAATCATACATGAGCAATAAATCGACTGCCTCCGTGGCCTAGCGGTTAATATTCTCTAGTAATCTAGCGATTTAGAAGCTGAGCTACCGTTTTGTATTATTTGAAATATTGCTCGAGTTTGGTACGCTAAAAACATCGACGAGCTTGCCACTTGTCACGATGGCCCAATAGTAAATCCGCGTCTTTAAAAGCCTAATTTCTAATCACTTCAGAAGGGATACAGGGTCGTGATCATATTTTGCTTTTTATACATAAGTGATATTTAAGTAATATATAAGCTTATTAATAAATTAAAATTTAACGAATTGTTAAGAATTTTGTCTATCTTTAAATGGTGGTTGAAAAATTACAAAGTTTTTTCATAGCTCTAATTTTGTTTTAGAAAATGAAACCGCCACATGTCTTTGTCAAACATTCGAGGAGTATGTGTTAACGTTACCGTCACAGAAATATATATTAGGGTAAGTCCTTTATTAAAATGATTATTGCAGATGCATTTATCTACAAATATCCAAAAAAAATATATAATAATAACGTTTATTTTCCAGATCGATTTTACATAGTTAAATACAATTCAAGTATTAAAACTGGCGATGGCAAGAGACCTGACGGAATGACTGTTGGGCCGTGGAAACTTGGCAGATCTCTGGTGTGGGATGCGACGTGTGTAGACACATTAGCTCCATCTCACATCCAGGCGACCTCGTCAGGTGCGGGGAGAGCGGCTATTTCTGCGGAGAACCCCAAATTGCGCAAATATGCAAACCTTGGTTCCGGTTACGAGTTTGCGCCGTTTGGGGTCGAGACGATGGGCCCATGGGGACCGTCAGCGAGGCGCTTGGCCAAGGAGTTGTCAAAGCGGCTGATAGAAAGGTCTGGAGACAGGAAGGCTGGCAATTATTTCTGCCAACGTATTAGGCTCGCTATACAGAGGGGAAATGTTGTCAGTCTCCTTGGGACTATCTCGGATGGGACATCTCTAGAGGACATTTTTTATTTATAGTTTAGTTTATTTTTAATTTTATTATTTAGGTAGCTTTTATATTGTAATTCTTTTATACTGGTTGTATATTACTCCGAATAAAATCTGATCTTAAAGTATTAAAACTTATATTAACAGTAAAACTAAGAACTAAGTATATAAAATAAAATTAAGAAATAAAGATAACGAAAATTTAATATCTATACTGGGACTATGATAGTCTCGCCATAGTTGGTGCAGTGGACTACCTGGCCAGTCACGTACAGCTGATATTATTTTATTGCTTGAGTTAAATACGTGTGATCTGACGCCCGCTGTTCTCTGTCGCATAAGTGCGGCACAGCCTGGAGCGCGGCTTGTGGAGACCATCTCGCTAGCACTGGACCTGCAGAGAGAGATGGAACATAGCTCGCCAACAATCATTGTACTAGACACGCATTGTTGACAAGGTTGCTTTTGTGTTTTGACAGCTTCACTGTTAATGCTATGCCTTGTAGTCACATAAAATAATATCTATAAAAGAGCGACCTTTACCGAAAGAAATGTACTTTTTATATAATACAAACGCAAAGTGATGTGAAAACAAGCGGTGGTGGATCGGTTCTTAATCCTAAAAAAATGTCGGTTCGAACCCCGGCATGTGCCTATACTCCTTAGCCACGACTTAGACTTAGCTGTAAAGGCACACAGGTTTCCTCATGAGGCCCTGCGTTGATTCGGGGAGTGACCACCTCCGGGCGGTGGCGCTTCAAGCTGTGGTCGTATCGTTAGACGATTATTCGAACTCCGTCTTTATAAAAAATCTATATAGAATTCAGTCGAGCTGTAGATCTCTCCGAGTTAGGACGCCACGCGACCGACTCCGCAGATCGTACCCAGCCATGATCGACGCCACACGTTTTTGCGGTGGCAGTAGCTAGTTGGATGACGAGATAGGACAGAGGACACCCCGCGACTTTATTACTATATTACTCACGATCTATATTAGGATTTTAAGTTTGCCTATGTACTCACTTATTTTGGTTTTGTACAATAAATAATTTATTATTATTATTATTTAGGTTTATATGACAAACTCTCGGTTTTTAGGCCGGAGTTTAATAATGCTCGCGAGCCTTAGCTAAGGGAGCATTATTTATGGAAGTGATTGAATACTTTTAATTATGATCTGATTCTGTTTGTAGGAATTTTCTGACGATTCTGCATGTGTTAAGTATTGTGGCGTTCTGTAATGAGATGTATGTGTGTGGGGATAAATCTAGTAATTGAAGTGATTGCTGTAGGTTTTTAGGGATGACACCTGTAGATGACAGGACTATTGGTACTGTTGTGACGTGGTGCATGTGCCACATGCGGGATATTTCGTCTTATTATTATTATTATTATTATTATATATCGGAGTTAGGACGCCACGCGACCGACTCCGCAGATCGTACCCAGCCGTAATCGATGCCACTATATTCAGAGCACATTTTATTCATATTTAATAATTAATTTATAATATAATAATTTAATTTACTTGCACATTATTGTTTGATAATTACGATATGGAATGTGCGTGTGGTTTGGTTGCGGCATAGGGAGAAAGGTATAATATTATTATTTATAATATTATTATTATTATTTGACCGCCTCCGTGGTCTAGTGGTAACAAACGTTGCCGTAAACTCGGGAGGTCGTGGGTTCGATTCCCACCGGGGGCAAGTTGTACATTGTATAATTTGTCTCGGTCTGGGTGTTTATATGTATAATATGTATATATTTACAAAAAAAAAAAGTATATTATGTAGTTTATTAACCATCTAGTTTCCGTAACACAAGCCTCCTTGCTTACCACGGAAACTAGATGGCGCTGTGTGACCTGTCTGGAAATATTTACTTATTATTTATTATTATATACAAATATATACTAGGGTCTATGATCACGATTCAAGTACTCGTAGATATATTTCCATGTTCACCGGTGTATACGTCAGATAAATAAAAAGCAATCCCTCGCAGCGCACCCGTCGTGGTGCAAAAACTTTTTCTTTGTAAAGAACTTCGTACATTTTGTTTTTACCACAAAGACTGGTTTTTCACAAGAATATGTGATGCGCCTAAATATTGTCAACGTATGGCGAGGTTTTTGTTGTTTAAAACCTTTATTTTAGTAATTATAAAAACGCTTTTAGCCCATTTATTTAGAAGAAAGGAGTTCGGCCGGTTGCCATGATTATAATAATCCACTTATATCATAATAACTTTGGCCTTATTCTGTTTCTTTTACCGCAATCATAAACATAAAGAGCTCCTTACAACGTATATATGTATTGTATGTAGTATATACTATATAGCTATATAGCAGCCAATATAGTGTGTAGTAAATGAATTATTGTGTACATATTTGTATGTATGTATGTGTATTTATTTTAATATCTAGGGTATATAAGATTAAATGAATTTATTTGGCAATGTTTCTTACAATCGTTTGCACCTAGCCTCATGACTGTAATCTTCTGTATTGTCCCAAAGGTTGTACATAGTGCAATAAAGTTTTAAATAAATAAATAAATCATCAAATTGAAAAAAAAGTCGATTCATTTATTAACTTATCGTTAGAAATACGCGGGTTACGCTGATCATTAAGGCCGGTTCACGTATGCTTCTTGGGACACACTGACAAATTCTTGTATGTCCTTAATGTCGCCGTGATCATCTCGTGTTGATTTCTGCGCCAAGTGCTGTCTAACCATGTGGCGATAGCATCCAGACTGACGTGTACCGTACCACCGTATCGTATCACCTTTAGGACGAGGCAAAATAACTGTTTCGCGATAGATTGGAGAAGTACCTGAATATATCGCGTGATTTTGTATGCTTTTATTTAAGACTAATATATTGTTCTATTGATAGAAACAAACAACTTTTACTAAGTAACCATATGTCGGACATATCGGACAAACAACTGTTCGTTCTATAATAGCCAATTTGTATGGAGAACCCAATTTTTTTTTTTACATTTCTGACATCTGGTTTCTTAGAAAAAGTTGATTCTTTCTATTAATAGAATAACATATTAGTCTAAAGTAAGAATATACAAAGTCACCCCATATTTAGTAATTTCGCCGTAAGCTTCCGAATCGGAACGGGCGGCGCCGGCGTTTTAAAACATACCGTTTTTGTATCGCGAGGCTGATATACGAAGGCACCTTAACCAAGCTTATTTTGAAATTACAAAATATTAAATTAATTTTCAACAACACAACTCCTATGACTTCCTGTCGTCCTATATTTATAAAACTAAAATTACTAACTGTTCCTTCTATCTATATACTTGAATGCTGTTTATGTGTAAAAAGCCACCCGGAACTTTTTAAAACTCTTGGGGATAATTGCAATTCTAAAACGCGTTAACCTAGTAGAATCATTATTCCAGCGCATAAAAGTACTCAATATAGCCGAAATGGTTATGCGATGGCAACAAAGATATTTAATAAGCTTCCAGTTACTATAAGGTAGCTGCCACTAAAACTGTTCAAATTAAGAGTCAAACAAATGCTGGTTAATAAATGTTTTTATTCGACAAAAGAATACCTAGACACTAAGCTCGACAAAGTCATGTGACTAAATAAATATTTGTATGCTAGAAATAGCGAATTATGTGATATAATTACATATAATAATTTACATCCCTGTACCTACAATGTTTCTGACAAATAAATTATGTCATTTCATTTAATGGTGGTTGAGAGTAGGGTTCAGAACCGAGAAATCCCGATCTCAAAAGTACCGGGAATTCCCGGAACTTAGTTCAGTAAAATGGAACCGGTAAATTTAATTTGATTCCCGGTTCTTTCGGGAGTTTTATTTTAATTACGTTATTCATACTTAACTACTTACTTACTCTTACTTTTTTTTAATATTTCCCTATAACCCTAGCTGACAGTGTCCGTTCGTTAAAGGTTTTTTAAATATAATGTTTGTGCTAAAATAAACAGACTAAGGCCACTGTATTTCCGCTTGAAAATAAAAAAGCTTTAAAAACGACAAAGGCCATCAAAAAGTTTCAAATTTCACACCTTCATTATTTTAAAGGCCAGGATAATTATATGTAGAAATTTCCTTATTGTGGAAATAGCTTTTAAACAAACGCCATACAAAGCTAATTTAGAAACTCGAGGTTCGCTGAAGAATATCGGTATTTCATCAAGTTTTTTCTCTCAATTTAAACTTTCTCACAGCTAGGGTTGCCATGCGTAACATTGTATGTTGTCTGTGATTTCGCTTCGCCTGTGTCGATTAGCAGAACCAAGTTAATAATAAATATTTTTTTAAATATATGAACTAAAAATAATAAAAAATGTAAAAAAAAAAAACTTGAAACGAAATAATGACAATAAAAAAACATTTATGTTTCAGTAAATAAATAAAAGCGGTGGCGGCTTGATTGTAGAAACGCTTTCCTTGACATCCTAAAGAGGTGGGTTTGAACCCCGGCATATACCAATGAGAAATACATTTGTCATAGATGTACAACATCACCGTTCCAACAGCCCCGGTTCCACTAATATCAATTTTTGGAATCGTTAATATATTGGTATTCAAAATTGACATTTGACCTTCGCCAACCCGTCTGGCCAGCGTGGCGAGTATAGGCCGAATTCTCCAGACATATGTCGGTTTGGTTGGTTGGAAGGAACACTCCAACAGTGTAGGTCTAGGACGCTGTGTTCTAGGATGATTCTCTGTGATGAAATAAATAAAAATAATTTATTAATGATGAAAATTTTTTTTTTAGTTTTTAGATGTTATTAATGCATAATTTTAACGTTGGTTGTTAGAAAACGCAAGGTGCCTAATTGTGGCTCTTTCAATATGCATGATTCAATTAGTTCGTATGACCCTGATAGTTTTCTACGAAGATCTGTCACTTTTTATTCGAACATTTCGAACCGACACGTAAGTCAAAAGAGCCAGAATTAGCACCCTGGCCATTGTCTGGCTACGCCAATGTACAATTTTTAGTGCAATAAAGTATATAAAATATAGTAAAGTTGGCTAAATATGAATCCGCTTATTTAAAAAAAAGCGTGGTTTTTGACCCCGAAAGAGACATGGTTGATGATAATATTGGGTCTGGCTATTTATTAATTTACCTTATTTTTGGTTTTATAGTTTATTAATATTTTATTTTTGTAATAGTTTATAATTGTGTTTTTCGCAATTATAAACTAAATTAATTCCGCAATTGTGATTGTAAACTGCCTCCGTGGTCTAGCGGTTAAGTCCGTGTATTTAGACTTGGAGGTACCGGGTTCGATTACTGGTCGGGACACAAAAATATTTATTAATGTAAATAAAAATACATTTAATTAATTGTAACGATTGTATTACATGCGGCCAAGGAATAAATATTGTTGGCTGCAATCGACATCCTTTGCCTTGCGTTTATTTAAGACGTCACCTGTCAGTGTAGACTTTGACATTCTTCACTTTTCAAAAACAGACTTCAGCAATGCGCTGCTTTTTTATAAGTTATCATAAATAGTTCTTAAAAAATCATTTTAAACTTTATCTTTAAATACCTAATAAACCTACTGGATATTGTCGCCCCCGTAGCTTGGGGTTTTTCCAGTAGGACTATAAAGCTGGGGCCCAGCTTGAGAAGATAACCCCGCTGCCCAGGATCCCCGTGACGCCTCGTTGTCCGCTTGGAATCGGCAGCGCTCTCCGGGTCCCCATCTTCAGGCTCTCCGAGGGAAGGTACCCCTACGTACGGTCAACTGATGCATAAAGAGTGATAGGGCTAAGTTTTGGCTTACGACCCTCCCTTTATATAATTGTAGATTCCCATTGCTCTCTGTTAACTTCATTTTTGTAATATATTAACTTCATTTGCTTAAATTCCTTTGTTTTATTTGAATGTCCCGCTTAACGTGACATAATATTTAATTTATTTGAGATATTTCTCGAGTTTGGTACGCTGGAGACATCGACGAGCTTGCCACTTGTCATGATTGGCCTATAGTAAAGTTGACTAAATGTGAATCCGCTTATTCGTAAGCGTGATTTCTGACCACCCCGAAAGGGGTGAAAATAATTGTGTTTTTCTATATTACTAAAACATGTCATTCGCTTAATTGTGTTTAATCTTTAATTTTATCTATATAGTAGCTGTAAGTTTTCCTAACATTAAAATAAATTAAAAAGTGGCAACCCTGGTCGCACAAAAATGTTTATCTTTTATGAAATAATATGCCATTGTCCCATTGAACACCTCCGGGTCATTTTCACACAAATTGTCTGAGAAGTGATCCAACAATACCGTGGCAAAAACTTTTTAAACGAATTCTTCAAACTTTCTGTTTACTTTTCTTGACTTCTAATTAATTCCTTCCGAAAATTTAGTTTCTCCCTGAATTGTGTTAAATAAAATAAAGTATTGGAATTGTTGTGATTTTAAGACAATATTTATTTTAATAGTTATTACTTACCCTCCTAAAATAATAATTTAAAAAATCTATAATTACAAAAAGTAATATAATGTAATAATAATAAATTACGAAGGGTTACGAAGACATTTATTATGTAGGAAATACTAATAAATCTATCTAACAAATGGGAATGCCCAATTTTTCTTAGAGAAAATATTGTGTTTTCATAATCTGTAATTAATTTGATTTATTTTACCCTAGCATAACAACAATTTATAAAAAAAAAATACTAACTAATTACATATGTAGTTTCGATCCCACCGATTTGAAATCCAGCGTTTTATCTATAATAAAGAACCTAATCGTATAAATAGTGCGTAACTATTTCATACATAAATTTTAACCAATTGACTATTTAATTAAATTATATTTTAATGCTGGCGTAAAAGAGATGTTGTAATTAAATTTAAAAATACACAATTAATTGTTATGATTATTGAATTGTATTTAGTTGAAGCACGCTGCAAAAAAGTTGGGGCCTGGTTTTGGGCAATCTCTTTTGATCCGGACTATCCAAAAAAGACCAAACAATTTTTAAAACAGGAAAGACACAGGGAGATAAATCTGACGAATACGGTGGCTGAGCGATGACTTTCGTTTCGTGTTTGGCCAAAAAAAAGTCACATACATGCTGGAATGTGTCGGCGCATTATCGTGGTGAAAAATCCAAGAATTGACAACGAATTATTTCACGTAGACGCCAAATTAAGCCTTTATTGACCGTTTGATCCTCTGGAACATATAGAATTCATAGTTAACCACACCACCAATCAAAGAAAACGATAAGCAATTTCGACAGATTTTTTTTTGTATCGGCTCATTTTTGGAGCTCCAATCGACAGATTGTTGGGCAGTTTATTTAGTAATTTTCGTAAAACCACGTCTCGTCACCAGTAATGAATGTTTGATTTCTTCTGCGACCTCTGCTTAACGTTTTCCAAAAGATTCAGGTGTTTTGGTACTAATCTAAAATTGACACGCTTTATACCTTATAAAAGATGTTGAGAGCTTCTCCTATCTAACTGTTGGCAACACGACGATTTTCAAGAACCATTTCTTCAACTTTTTCGATGTTATCGTCGTTAACAGAGGTGGATCGCATAAGTCAAATTTTAGACGACTTTACGACCTTTACTGAATGCTTTGTGCCACTCAATTACAATAAAAAGCATATTTTTTACCGATTCCGTTTGCGTGTGTAGTTTAAATGTATCATTCCGGGTCAAATTTGATAAGATATTTTATATTTTATTACAACCCCTAGAACACAGCCCTAGACCTCCACTGCTAGAGATGGGCCTTCCAGAACTGGAGAATTTGGCCTACACTCGCCACGCTGGCCAGACGGCTTGGCGAGGATATGATGTCAACATTTCATGACATTTATTAACGATTCCACAAGTTGGCATTAGTGGAACCGGGACCGACGGCTTAACGTGCTCTCCGAGGCACGGGAACGATGGTTTTGTAAATCTAGAAAGTGTATTTCTCATTGGTATAGCCGGGTGGGTTTGAACCGACCTTTGTAGGATTTATTTAGGTACGCACGCGTCCTTACAAGCGAGCCACCACCGCGCCTCTGATTTTATATAAATATATTTATTTATTTATCGTGCATGTGCACGTGTAGGTATGGACGAAAGTGGTTTTGTGTCTTTGATAAATATTTCGTATAACATTGGAGCGCCCACGTGTCACGCCCTTAGTCATAAAGCACACAAGAAAATTACTTATCTTAAGCTACATGAACATGATAGTAAATGCCACTTAAGAACCTTCTACTTAATAATTCGTAAGACAGGGTAGTTAAATTTAAGTGGTGCTTAATTTTAGTGAAGGCAGTTCATCAGTACGCTGTCGCCATTTAACGTTATTAGGTGGTCACGTAACTAACTATAACAGAGTAAAATCATTTAGGAACTTTGTGACTCAAATCTCGTAACGAAAATAGAATAGAAAAACGCCTAGAATAGAAAATTTTTAGATATTTAATAAATATCTACGCATGACGGATGCATTAAACCATCTTAATTAAAATTAAAACTTTGTGGCATTTGGGGTTGAAACAATGGAGAAATATTCACTCTTGATACTGTTAGAAAATGCCTTGTAGGCATTAATCTTCGCCTTTGTACACTTATTTTGTGCTATAAAGAATTTAATAATAATAATACTCACAAATTCGTAAAAGAGCTAAACGAATCTATAAAAAGTGTGGCGACCTCAAATGCCTCATAAATAAAATATTTCCCTTATTATTCACTTTTAGGTACCCTTCCAGGTGGTAAGCCCTTAGTTTATTTTGTATCATAGTTTTTATTTCCTAGGTATTTAGTTTAATTTATAATAAGTTTTTATGAAAAAATATTTTAAATATTAAAAATTTTTATTCGATTAAATAATTGCGCGTTCATTTAGTATTCAAATTCCGAACACATTGTTGATCGTAAATTGAAGTTCGTTATGTAACATTACATAACTATTGAATATTAGATTCACGGTAATGGCAGTGCAATGACTAGCACGCGGCGCATCATTAAACCACGCTCACTAAATACCTCTGCGAAATTTACAATGCTAACGGGGCTATTCTTGAATGTGGTTTCTGAAAAGATAATCGACATAATAAATTCTTCATTACAGAGCTCTATTGCTCTAGAGCCTCCTGAAACATTTTTCTGGAAAAGATATGCCAACCAAATCTCAACGTTCGCTATAAAACTGAGTTTAGTAAATTCAATCTTTACTTAGTTGTTTGCGCCGTTTGGCAAAGCGATTGAAGGAAAAGTGTGGAGATACAATTTTTGTGCAATTTTTTCTGCCGATTAGCCTCGCTATACAAAGGGAAAATGTTGCCAGGCTCCTTGGGACTATCTCGGATGGGACGTCGAAAGGACATATTTTTATTTATAGTTAAGTTTATATTAAATTATATTTTTATTATTGAAGTAGCTTTTAATTTATATTCAATGTATATTAATTTTCTTTTCTTAGGTACATTATTGTATTAGATGCAATAAAATATTGTATTAGATAAAATAAAAAAGGTCGTAAGCCCGAGACACTATTCTATCTCTCTGTCTCACACACCATGCTTAGAAATTTGTCTTCTCCTTCACCATCGTTGAAGTAATACCAACTTGTGAATTTATTAATAAATTGATATAAAAAATTGACATAAGGCACAGGCCAACCCTTATATACAGCATCGCTAGTGTAGGCCAAATTTTCCAGAAATTAGTGGAAGGCCCATCTCCAACAGTGGAGGTCAAGGAATCTGTGTTCTATGGGCTGTAAGTATGATGATGATGTGGCATCAGAGATGAATTATTGATGACAGCATAATTTAGCGTATGAGCATCCCAGTAAGCTTCCGATTATGCCTTGCACGTTGCAAATGGTCTTTCTGTTATGCACCGCCTATATTTCGACAGCATTTTAGCCATTACTGCATGAATGACGAGCTCTTCACATTGTTCTCTATCGTTGCGAGACACGCATTACTGGTATGTATGGATTTGTATTTCAATCATACGAATTTGCGTTAGGAATGTTTTGTATAATTACATTGTTGTATTGCAGCATTCCCACTTTATTCGGATACGTGTTACGGCGTGGAAAAACATCCATCGAACGCCTGGTAGTCCAGGGGAATAATAATAATATAATAATAAAAAGCGTTTATTCATTAAATAAGTGGTACATCATAGATAAAAAGAACTCTTTTACACTATCAATTGTTGGTTTGATTCACTGATACATATACCAGTTAACTGTCATACTGGTATCAGTGCTCTCCCCGTTACAGTAAAGAAACATTTTTAATTTAGAAACATAGTTTAGGGATTAAGATTAAGCTTCCAATTCCAGAAGAGCAAAAGGTGGTTGCAATCAAAGTATCAAAACGTTAAAGGAACTGGCTCAACTGGGTTGGAATGTCGATGGCAAAAGGATGCATGGTTGTGACTCGGTTGTAAGAATGCTTTCTTTAAAATCCTACTAAGGTCGGTAAACCCCCCCCCCCCCCCTGGTACATTTGTCATAAGTTCACAACACCACCGTTCCCGTGCCTCAGAGAGCACGTTAAATTGTCGGCTCCGGATCCACTTATGCCAACTTATAGAATCGTTAATAAATTGTCATTAAAAATTGATATCAGATGGCGAGTGTAGGCAAATTTCTCCAGATATATATTCTGGAAGGCCCATCTTCAACAGTAGAGGTGTCTACTGTCATCTAGGGGATGTAATGAAAAAGCATGCGTCTCCGATGATATGGACGGACAAGGTGAAGGCTGCAATGGATCATTCCCTACATGAGTGCACCAGGAAAGCTGCGATCCGAGAGGAGTGGTGACGTCTTGTTAAGCGTGCCACTAGCACTCAAACAATTACTGTTACTCTGCCAAGAGTGTAGCGACTTAAAAAAAGAGATTGCATTACACATACGAGTATTAAGGTTTTAGTAATATTCATCTTCACATCCAATAGAACAGTTCAAGACCTCAAAGGAGCTTCCAGCAATTTCTGAAGAATTTCGAGGTTCTTATGTAAATTTTAAATGTAAAATTAACGATTCCATAAGTTGGTGTTAGTTGAGCTATAGCAAGAATGCCGGGTTTCGAACCGACTTTTTATTTAGATTTAAAGGACTCAGTTTTTACAACCGAGTCACCACTGCTCGAGTCATATTATTATACTTTAGTTAACAGTAAAATCGAGTTACAATATTAAATAATAAATATAATCATCATCATCAGCCTGTGTCTCTCCAGTGCTGGATGTAGGCCTCCCCCAAGGCTCGCCACTTCACACGATCTTCTGCCACCCTCATCCATCCCCCACCAGCGACCTTCCTCAGGTCATCTGTTCATCTGGCGGGGGGTCGTCCCACTCTGCGTCTTCCAGTACGTGGTCTCCACTCCAGAACACGTCTACTCCATCGTTCATCGGTTCTGCGGCATATGCGTCCAGCCCATTGCCACTTCAGCTTGCTAATTTTAAAAGCAATATCGGTAACTTTGGTTCTTTGACGGATGTCAACGTTTCTGACTTTATCTTTTAGTGAAATCCCGAGCATAGCTCTCTCCATAGCTCGCTGAGCGAAATAATAAATATATATATATATATAGACTAAATCTAGTGAAACATTAAACTATAAATGTCCCATCAGAAATAGTCTTAAGGAGACTGGCAATATTTTCCATCTATATATCTCGAAGCTAATACGTTGGTAGAAATCATTGCCAGCCTTCCTGTTATGTTTGCAAATATTTTTGTAATAAAAAAAGGTCATGACACTACAAATACTCCTTTCTTATTTCGGAGTTAAGTCTAACTTTGTGCTAGCTTTAAATTAAATTAACTATATTTAGTTTAATGCATTTTTTTTTAAATAATATATTAATATTTTACAAATAAAGTTAGGCCACCTTATGTCAAAAATGACCTAATCATAAATAAATAAATAAGATGTAATAACATTGTTAGTCTTCATAATATTTTTGTCTACGGCGTAGCTTCTCGCGTAGCAAATCTATTGTTAAGCGCAAATGTTATATCGACGGTTAAGAACCAATCACATCTATCTCACAATTTTATTTTTTGCGAAATGAACTTTATTTCCCGTCGAGTTTAAAAATTTATTTGTGGAATAGTTAATAATTTGTCATTAAAAAAAAAACAACTGAGCGTCGTCGCAAACCCGTCTGGTCAGCATGGCGAGGGCAGGCCAAATTTTTCAGAAATTTCTGGAAGGCCCATCCCTAACAGTGGAGGTCTAGGACTTTGTGTCTGTAGGGGTGTGATGATTATGTTGGTTTTCTGACATAAATCAGGTGATTATTAGTTGGATTGTCAATTTTTCGTAGGGATTGCAATCCTTACTCGCGACGATAGTTATATAGTAAAAGTAAAGTATCATCACGACCGTTTCCCTTTCGGGGTGGTCAGAAACCACGCTTATAAATAAGCTCTCCAGCGTACCAAACTCGAGAATTATCACAAATAAATCAAATATTATTTAAATGTATTTATTTACATTAATACATATTTTTGTGTCCCGACCAGGAATCGAACCCGGTACCTCCGAGTCTAAATCCACGGACTTAACCGCTAGACCACGGAGGCAGTTACTTATATAGATAGATAGATAGGTAGCGACGCGTGTTCTACCGGCCATACTATGTTGAATGCTCCGAAGAACTCTATAACCTAATCCCTCCCTCTCCATTCCGCAACCGCACGCACAGGTCAGAATATGCACCCGCATACCGTAGTCACCTTTCCTTCGCGTACGTATAAATTTGGGGACTCATACATCTGCTGCACGATAAAGATGTGGAATGCTCTTCCAGCCTCTGTGTTTCCATTTATCTATAACTTGGAGTCCTTCAAGCGAAGTGTGAAAAAGCATCTAGTCAAGCCGGCATAGTGTTAGGGACTGATGTCAGTCATGAATGTCTGACTTCAGTTGCTAACATTCATGGACCTTGCGCGCCACTTACTATCAAAGAAAAAAATGTGTCAATAAAGATTTTATTATTTATTTTTTATCAGGTGGGTCACATGCTAGTATATTTTGCTTCTTGTATAAATCATGTTAGTACTATGTGGAAATTGATGCTGATTGTACTAAATTCACATGTTATTTTTAATTTAGTAATAAGTCTTATTTGTACAATTGTTTTGTTTCCCTAATAAATAAAAATAAAAAAAAAGTATGCAAAAAAAAGTTTTCACATTATTATTTTAAAAACGATACGACTATAATAATAGTATATAATAATGTCTCTGTCTGTATTGTATGAATGAATAAAAATTCGTATTCAGATGGTTTAGAGCGCTGGCCAACTTTTGTCCCTCTGATTCATTGTGCCGGAGCTATGCGTTTTCTTGGCATAGATTTATAACCTACTACTCGTAATAGCATAGGCTTTATATTCTTTTAATTAATAATAATTATTATTCATTTTAATTTACCATGTACTTGAATTCATAGAACGATGTCTTTCAACCTCAAGGTTCATCTCAAAAACACTTTTCTAACGTAGGTATATGTGTCATAGATTTACAACACCACCGTTCCCGTGCCTCGGAAAACACGTTTAGTCGTCGATCCCAGTTCAACTACTATCAACTTGTATGATCCTAATAAATTGTCATAAAAATTTATATCAGACCCTCGCACTTGCCTGGCCAACGTGTCCAAAATTCTCCAGATATATTTCTGAAAGGCCTATCTATCTCCAACAGTGGTGGTTAAGTTGAGAAAATTGAAGAACCATTTGAAACCCGTGTTACAAATCTAATAAGTTAGTGGGCCCATATACGCCCGAGTCCTTTTTTCCTAAAGGTTTTTCAAACTTTAATGTTTAATTATTTAATGTTTAATTTAATCATTATTTTATTGTCTTTATGAATTAAAATTTATATTGAAGTAATATACAAACAGTATAAAATAATTACAATATAAATTAAAACTACTTAATAGTAAAAATTAAAATAAATATAAACTAAACCTAATAAAAAATAAACTATAAGTAAAAAATATATTCTAGAGACGACCCTTCAGTGATAGTCCCAAGAAGACTGGCAACATTTCCCCTCTGTATAGCTAAGCTAATACGTTGGCAAAAATAATTGCCAGCCTTCCTGTCTCCAGACTTTTCCGTTAGCCGTTTGGACAACTCCTTGGCGAGACGCTTGGCTGAGTGTCCCCATGGGCCCATCGTCTCGACCCCAAACGGTGCAAATTCGTAACCTGTACTAAGGTTGGCGTATTTGCGTAGCTTGAGGTTCTCAGCAGAAACACTTCCCGCGCTTGAATTTTAAGAACGTAACCAGTATGTAAAGTTATAAAGAAAAAACAGCTTTACACTTTCACACAACTTTTTTAATTAGCGAATATTTAAACGTACAAATCATTCCTAAACATATCCATTATTTCAAATGAATTTATAATTACATTAATTTAATCGCAAGCATCAGGCGTTGAGTTACATTAATTACATCTCATTTTGCGAGCTCGTACTGGGTTTGTAAAGGATTTTTAATTCCTTCCAAATGGCCTATTTACGTTTTAAATGTACAACTTCGAACAACTAATGCCGGAGCCATTGAAATAATAACCAGAAACATTTTTTTTTCCAGACAGGTCACACAGCGCCATCTAATTTCCGTGGTAAGCTACGAGACTTGTGTTACGGAAACTAGATGGTTGATAAACTACATATTATACTTTTTTTTTTTCTTTTTTTTTGTAAATATATACATATTATACATATAAACACTCAGACGGAGACAAATTATACAATGTACAACTTGCCCCCGGTGGGAATCGAACCCACGACCTCCCGCGTTCACGGCAACGTTTGTTACCACTAGACCACGGAGGCGGTCAAATCATTATTTTATGCCCTAAACCATGCCAAAACTAGAATGTAGAAATTGCTATTTTTTTTCGTAATTACTATCACTACATATAATACAAAACATAGTTTTATATATATATATATATATATATAAAACAAAGTCCTCCGTCGCGTCTGTCTGTCTGTTCGCGATAATCTTAAAAACTACTACACCGGTTTTAATGCTGTTTTAGCAATGGATAGAGTGGTTCTCGAGGAAGGGTTGATATATAATTTGTTAGGTTTTTGTATACATTAACGATATTTGTTGTAGGTGTCGGAAAGAATAAGCCGTCTCGGAGCTTTTAACGAAAAAGCTGCCCAAACCCTTTGAGATATAACAAAATAATATATGGTGGAATTATCTATCATATATGGGCCTACAGAAAAGTTTGCGCTGGCATATGTCTATCTCTTAAGAATAACACTATATCCATTGTACATACATATCTTCACGCCAAATCCCTTGCGAAGCAGAGACAATTGAGCGCCACTTGTCACGGTCACGACATACCTCTTTCGCTTCTTCGACATTCATCAACCTCTGTATACATGCCCTTTTGTTTCAATGGCCTTTCAACGCACCTTCAGCTATTGTTTTATTAATTTGGTCGTAATATGTGAGTCTAGGTCTGCCAGGGCCTCTTTTGCCCACAACTTTCGCATTATATATCTGGTTCGTCAATCTCTCTTCATTCATCCTTTTAACATGCCCGAACCATCGGAGCATGCCTTTCCTTATTTTTGTCCCTATGCTTTCTTTTTCGTATTTCGTCATTACGTATGCGGTCCGTCAAAGTAAGCCGCATATCCGACGCAACGATCTTATTTCCACTGCATTAACTCTACTCTCATGCGTATTCTGACATATCCACGTCTCGCTTCCATACATAAGTGTTGGTACCAGCATGGCATTGTGTATGGCGAATCGAGCTTTGTCACTGACATTCCGACTGGCGATCAGTGACCCCAGGGCACCGTTGACACTATTTCCCGCGTTCACTCTTCTTTCAATATCCCTATCATCCCATCCGCAGTGCAAACACTGCCCAGATATATCCATTGCAATACTAAAAAAATGACAATTATAAAGCGGTAATTAGAAAGCTATTTACACAAATACGGTATTAATCCTTATCATTTGAAATATGTTAGTTGGATTATGCATTTCATGAAGATTATTTTTTTCCTTTACACAATGAAAATTAAACAAATATCTTAGGAGATATAGCAAAATCAAAATTATGTGCAGCGTAATTAATTTCGTGTCACCGTTTACACGAGAAAATCCGGGTAAAACATCTAGTAATGTAATAAATTGCAAAATAACCTAGTTGTCTGTCTATTAACACGCCTTTCAATTGTTTAATTAAGAAATAAATAAAAATTAAACTTTAACTGGTTGTAACTGGTATCGCGTTTGATTTCTGGTCATGCCGGAATAATTTGTTTGTGATATTTGTGATTTATTCTCGAGTCTGGTATGCTAGAGACATCGACATTGTCTTGATGGGCCTATAGTAAAGTTTTTTATTTTATAAATTCTTTATTGCACTTAAAAACTTAACAGTTGAGTACAAGGGCGAACTCAATGCCTCTCGGCATTTTATACTAGCTAACCTTTGGGAGAGTGGTAGACGATTGTGGGTGCATTAGAAATAAAAACAAATACTTAAACATACATAACAATAATTTACATACTAATACACAATATATATAATAATAATATATACATTTAACTAAATTTATGTAAGAAATACATAAGAAAATGAAGGAAAAAATAATACGTATTATTTACACAACAAATAAAAAGAGACAGAAATAGATATCAGGTAATCGGATTATTTTGTTTATTTAGGAAATGAGCAATGAGGAGATTTTTAAATATATTTATCGACGGCGCCCGTCTGATGACCAGAGGAAGTTTGTTCCACTCACGAGCAGCGGAGACTGTAAAAGAATCTGAATATCTGCTGGAAGTGTGAGGAGGAATCTTGAGTTGATTGTTTTCAGTAGACCGAAGAGGAAGATTATGTCTGTCTCCAAGGAACTCGAAACGAGTCTTAAGATATAGGGGAGTTTTAGGGTTGTGGAGAATGCCATAAAGAGAAGTAAGAAGATGTGCAGATCTGCGGAAACGGATATTGAGCCACTTTAATTGAATACGGTATTGGGATACATGGTCATACTTACGCAAGCCGGCTAAATAAGAATCTGCTTTTTAGAGAAAGCGTGATTTTTGACCATCCTGCAAGTCGTTCGGTCGGTCGGTCGTTCCTATGATTCCAGGAATAAAGGCAATAAATACCAGTATGACATTTGTATCTGAGCACGCCCGTGTCTTATAATCGATTGTGTGCGAAAGTTTAATTCAGTAAATAAATGAAAGTCAATTGAAAACAGTATTTAGTCGCACTATTATTAAAAACAATATTTTTTTGCGTATTCATTACCTTAAATACTTGGAGGATGCGATGCAATCTTTGGAACAATTTGGCGGTCAATATTCGGCAAGCATCTTGGAAAGATTGGTATACTCACATTACTTAAACAGCTTCCAACAGCGTGTACAAGTGGATATTGTATGTAAGATATATTGTATGTAGTATATGTTACACCATACACTATAAAGAATTTATCTATTTATTAATAATAATAATAAATATCTAAAAATATTATTAAGCTAGCATACATTTAATTAGCGAAAATAAATACTTGAGTCTGTTTTTATAATGTCAATGGGTCCGAACGACTTCTGCAGTTAAGTTTAAGCGGCAGAAAAAATGGCATCCGTGCAGTTTGAGACCAGCGCACCACCTGGTCGGGTCGTTATTGCGCGGGTTATTGCTTTTCAAGGAAATAAGAATGCAGATTTAGCCCGTGTTGTGTTACATTGGCTAAAGAAATCTCCGCTACGAGGCTATTTTGTAGTGTTGGGAAAAAAGGTTCCGCTTCTATTCGGCTAAATTAAAGTTACACAAGTAGCAATATTAACTCGTCCAGCGTTCATAATTGATAACATCCAGTTTGAAAAACTATTATAAGTACCGGGAAAAAGTAGAAGTAGCTATCCAAAGATTGTTTTCAATTGAATGTTATACAGCATTATGATTCGGTTATGTTTTGTTACTAATTTATATTTTTTTATATTATAATTTATGCAATAACACTTGTTTATCTTCATAGAAAATCTGGCTTATTGTGATGATCTTAGCCTCTTTACTTTATAAATATAAAAATGACATAATTGTCACTATGTACAATTTTGCTCAATTAAGCCTGTTTTCTACGGTATACGGTTTAAATATATTATTGACAAAGCTCATTTGCAGCTGCTAAATTAATAATTAATTATTATTTATTTTTATACTAAGGATAGGATATTGACAAGGCCTCTTTACAGCCGCTTTAATTATTTTAGTAATTAGCTTTATATTTATTTTTTTGACATACCTATATATAATTATACATAGATTTCTGACAAGGCCATTTTACAGCTGTATAATTTAGTTTTATTGCAAATATTAGTGTATTTTTTTGTTTTTATTTCTCTTATGCTTAATTTTCTTTTGACACTGCTTTAACCTTTGTCCTTGCCTTATAGCACTCTCCAGGCAGGACAAATGTGTTGTACTTGTGTTTGTAACCCTAGACTTAGCCGGATTCCGGTGGGAATGTATGGCGATAAATAAAAAATAAAGAATTATGTATTTTTTATATTTATAAAGTAAACTGGCTAAGTTCACCACATTCTCCCCAGCCGGGTTACAGCAAGGAGTAGAAGATACTTGGCCGTTCGACGAAGGCGAGCAGAGCGGTGCGGCTTCATCTCTACAGACTCCTCAGGATGACGGGATTCTTGAGATCCTGAGGCTACAGGCTCTTGTGTAACCTCCTCTGACTCTGGATCAGGGCAGCATGGGGCAGTGGGTGCCAGATGGCGATTGGAGACGACTAGCTCTCTACCATTTGGCCGTCGCAGCAATGAATGTAGTGGATTAGGTTCTACAAGATCGACTTCTTCTTCTTCGTTTACCTATATTATTCATGATATCGATTGAGGATACTTGATTTAGGTAGGTATCAATTTGTATTTTTAAGTTTTAGGCCCTCTTTACATAAAGTAAGCTAAACCAAATGAAAACTGTTGTGTGAGACGCGTTGGCAACTGCAATAAAATGAATAATGTTCTCACACGGTAGGTATATCAAAAATATAGTATAGTATACATTCTACCTCGTAGTCGCGTCTTTTAAATTGTATAATTTAATATAAAAAGCAGAATTGACACATTTAAAAAATAAAATAAAATAGTTTAATAAGGGTTCGGCTTCGGAATTAGTTTTAAATCTAGTTTCGGCACAACACTAGCTATTTGTTCTATTCGGCTGATGCCATTATGCTGCACCGACCGATAGTCCGTACCGATAGTTAAATAATTAAGTATTAAAACGTGCTCAGCTTTATTACGCGAATCGAATTTATGTAGATTGGTTGTTGTAGGTATTTGTTTCGAACACAAATGACTAAAAGGACATAGATATATTTATACGGACAGACTCAGCAGATTCTGACGATGAACAGCCGACCAAAAAAGTGGTTACGGTTAGTATTTATTTGCACGTCATCGATAACAATAAGGTTTATTTTCTCATGAAACTATAACTAAACTAACCTGTTATGCGAGTTTGTCGAAACTGATAGACCACTTTCTTGGTACTTGGCTTGGAGCAAACTTAGTCGCATGTCATCGGTATCACAGTGTCAGAAGAGTAGTCTATAATTCTGCTTTACACAAATTACAGTTAGATGTTTTTTTATGAATCAATTTCTTAGTTGTTATATTGTCTTTGTATATTTTATATTTATATATTATCAGTTTAAAATTTAAGAAAACATATTTTATAAACACGTATTTTATTATTTGTCATTTATGTCAATTCATTAATTTTAGCTTTTAAGTGTACTGTCAAGGTTATAAATAATGTTTAGGAGTAAAATTGCCACTGCGGCATGTTGAAAGATAGTAAAAGTAATAAATATATGGGTACGTAGGTAAGTAAGTATATGGTTTAAATATCTAAGATCATAATAAATATATACTTTTAAAATACTGTGTGTAAATAATAGATTAAATAAGATACACATTTGTATAATGTTAAATAAAACTAACAATTTAACAATCGATTAACTCTTGAACTTCACAGCCAAACGGTAGCCAATAAAAATATATTATTGGACTTGTCATTATTACTATGTCTATGTTAAAAGGAAAATGAGTTAGATTGACAAGTTTGGCTTCGAGCGGTCATAGAGTAGTTTCTAATAGGATTAGTTTTGACCAAACTAGACTTCTCACTTAGTTTTAGAGGTTACACAGTAATTACGAAAAATAAGTACCAGGATTTTCGTCAACTTTGTCAATAAGGCTAATCCAATAAGTATAAAACTTATGATCAGGTATTATAAAAATTTCTTAGCTGACCATATTCAAAATATTTTTGCAAGTAATTCTAAACTATAGTAGACGGTGATAGTTATTTTGTTAGAACGCTGTCCTTCAATCTAAAGGTTGCGGTTTGAACCCCGACATGTACCAATAAGAAATACAATTAAGTTACTACTGTAGGTGAAAGCACAGGTATACAGGTTTATCAATCAGCGTTATAGTTACAGAAAAATGTTCCTAGACTGCAGTCATAGATTTTGAAAAAGATCAGTCGGCAATTTTTTTTTATGATTAGGTTGTGATGCAGTTCTCAAAAAGTTATGAATGGTCTCCTAGAAAGTGTAATTATAGCGGTTCGGGTTTTTTTTTTTATACAAGCACATGTGACCTTGCTCCCACCTGATGGTAACCGGCGCGCAATGTCTATGAATGAACACTCATGTCTGAAATCAGTCCCAAACACTATGTCGGCTTGACTGGACATGACGGCAATTCTAACCTGATTCCAAAACGTGTGGATATACTTTACTGGGTTTATCAGCACGAACAGTGGATACTTCCCTGCCCCGGCAAACTGGGCAAATTACCATCATCAGTCCGCCTAACTCCTATGTGTTGTTCTCATTGAAAGTATGTGCCATTTGCAATGATGTCAATTGCCAATTTTTACTTTCAAGGAGAACTAATATTGTAAGCTTGCCATGGTGATATTTATATAAAAATAACCACTCACAACACAACACAAGACTTATCTTAACCTGCCCTTACCTACTGCCCCGTCTCACAAATCCACATTGTATTACGGGTTTAACTTTAGGAATTAATAATAATATTAAAAAGTACTTCGAAACACAAAAAAGCAGAAAAACCAAAGTGACAGTAGTAGTGACTTCCCATATAGTACAATATCCAACCAACACCAACGTTCCTGTGCCTCGAATCGCTGCAGCTTCGCCGAGATGTGGCCTCCCTGAGCGTGTTCTACAAGCTATACTACGGTGAATGTTCTGAAGAGCTCTACAACCTTATCCCTTCTTCTCTATTCCGCAACCGAACCACTCGCACAGGCCAAAATATGCATCCACATACCGTAGCCACTATCCCTACGCGTACATACAAATTTGGAGACTCTTACATCTGTCGCACGCTGAAGATGTGGAATGCTCTCCCAGCCAGTGTGTTTCCCCACTCCTATAACCTAGAGTCCTTCAAACGAAGTGTGAAAAAGCATCAATATAGGCCGGCATAGTGGTAGGAACCGATGTCGGTCGTCTGAGGCTGGCGTCAGTTGCTCCCATTCTTGAACCTCGCGTACCGCTTACCATCAGGTGGGTGCGGTGTCACATGTCGTGCTCCGTATACCAGTAGTATTACCAGGTTTATTTATTTAAAAACTTAATTGCACTTTGTACAAAGGCGGACTTAATGCCGTTAGACATTCTCTGACAGCCAAACCTTTAGGACATTTAGACAGTATCAATGGTAAATAGGTGCAATATTATTAAATGACAATTTGTAAGATATATGAGTATGTAGACATAACAACACATACATACTAATAATACCTAATAATTACATTCATTATTTTATTATTAATATTAAATAGAAAAGCTGCACAGAGAAGCTTCAAAACTGTACGTGGTATATCTTCAGTAGGTGAGGACAGGAGGTGCTTTATCCGATTAGCGTGGAAGGATCCAAACTTATGTCCACAAAGAGATGTTCAAAGTTTGCACTAGTTTTACGTACAGATTATTATGTCGTTACAATATGTACATTTAATGTATAGAGAATAAATACCTAATAGATACATAAATAAATTATTTTTTGCACAGAAAATAAAACATTTTACAGTACATAGGCGAGCTTAATGTCTAAAAACATTATCTAACAGCTAACCTTTAGGAGAAGTGAGCAGGGATTGTGTTGGGATGACCACTAATGTTTGACAAAGAGTTTTATTGAGAAAACAACTTATAACTAAAAGAAATATAATATTATAAATGAACTAATAGATATTATAATATAATAAGTTGTGGATTTATTTATTTCGATGTTTATTGACTATTAAGTCGATTAACTAGCTGAAACAATTCTTGTGCAACCAAAGCGTGCTTTAAGACCATAATTTTAGGATTGTGGAGAAATAAAGGCCGAAATAACACCTAGCTGTGGTAAATAAACATATTTAAAAAATAATAAAATAGGTCATTTTCCGGCTAAATCCTCGGAAATAACTAAAACACTTGTTTACGCGTTAAATATACAATTATATTTTTGTAAAATTATACATTTGCAAGTCAACAAGCTATGTAAAATCTGATAAGGAGTGTTTTGGCATTTCATGTCAAAATACTTATTGAATTTTATATTTTTATATGCAATGATATAACTACTACATTACTAATAAAGGCCGCAATAACACATAACTAATATAATAATAATAATAAAAATCATCATTCATCATCATTACAGCCCCTAGAACACAGCGTCCTAGACCTCCACTGCTGACCAGCGCCAGCAGGCGAGTGTAGGCCAAATTCTCTCTCTGAATTCTGGAAGGTCCATCGCCAACAGTGGAGGTCTAGAAACACGCTGTAATGAATGAATATGAATATATATATATATAAATATGTCACTATATAATAATACTAATATAATAATGATCTATGTATGTGGCAAGATGTGGCAATTATATGTCATTTTATTTTTTGAGAAAGTATGTTATTAATAAATGTTCGAATATATTTATAGACAGAGTCTGTCTAATTGATAAAGAATGAAGAGGAATTAGGAGTTGATTGTTGTGAGCGAAGGGAGCGGGGTGCGAGTCACGCAGGTAGGTACTCGATACGATCACTAAGGTAATGGGGCGGATAACGGATGTTAAGCCACTTTAATTGAATGCGAAATCGAGAGACATGACCATACTTACGCAAGCCAAATATATCACAGTTAATAAACGTAATAAATGCAACAGGCGAAAAATCAGAACTTGCAAATCCAGGTTTAGTTAATGTTACTTTAATTTCAGACATAAATTGGCTTGCCATTCACTTGGGATTTTCATCCTACTCTACCTGCGACCACAAGAACGAACGACAAATTCAAATTTAGTAAAGTATCATCACGACCGTAATCAAAATTTAGTACTTATTAATTTTTATTAATTTAAAAAAGTAAAGCGTAGTCACGACTGTATCCCTTACGGCAGTGGTTCCTAACCTTTTTAATATTATTACCCCTGTGACCTACGAGGAAAACTGATTTTACCCCCCTTTCAAATGTCATCAAATAAAATAATACAAGCAAATACCAACATCTTTATTAATTATATATTGAAAAAACATCTGCTTTACAATTCTACGTCTGTACAAACGCCAACCAGTTTTGACTAGTCCAGCCCGTTATCCTCAATAAATTGTTTTAGCGTTTGGCTCCCTCCCTCACCGCCCGCTTGTAACAAAGGGAACCGACGAACGAGTGCTAGAATCTGTACATACGCATACATATACATAGCGTCGAAGCGGAGCGGTAGCGGGAACGGAGCGGAGAGTTAGTCCGCAGCGGTGCGGAGAGAGGAGAGTTGATCACTTTCACTTCACTGTATTGTTTTTTGCGGTTAAAGTTTTTAAGAGGGTTGCGGCGCGGGTATTCTTTTCAGGTGGCACGTGTCCACTGAGAGGCGTGAGTGCACGCGCGGCACTGCCCAGTGCTCTGTATTTTTTAATTTGACGATTCTAATAATTAGGTTCTTCGTTACCCCCGTAAAGTAGCTGATTTACCCCCGAAGGGGTAATTACCCCCAGGTTAGGAACCACTGCCTTACGGAATCATAAACCACGCTTTTTAAAGAAGCGAATTCACATTTAGCCAAATATACTATAGACCTTTCATGATAAGTGACAAGCTTGTCAAAGTCTCTAGCGTATTTATTATTATTTTATTAAATACTTTATTGCACTTTACTTAAAAGTATGTACAAAGGCGAACTTAAAGCCATTTCGGCTTATTCTACCAGCTAACCTTTGGGAGAGTGAGACAGTATAAATATGTGGGGTGCAATTCTAACCAATAAACTACATAAATAGTATGTATACATAGACTACATAAATACTCATCAATATATACGTATTATAGAAGATATACATATATGAAGATAATATATTATTAGGAAGTAGTAATTTGTGGAGTTAAAATTTATTGTTTTGCTTGTTTAAAAAGAAAGTATTAAGTAGTTTTTAAAGACGCGAATGGAAGGAGCTTGTCTGATGGTCAGCGTACATGAAAGCTGGGTTGTACCAAAACGAAATATCTGTAAATATAACATTTAAAATAAAACTAGAACATTCGACGCTATTTTAAACTATAATCGATCACAGAGACTTGTTTTGAGGCAACTTAGGCAAAATATACTATCTTAACCGCTAGACCATATTAGTTAAAAAGATAGACATTTAAAAAAATCACTAACTTGGATTTTAATAGACGATATTGTATATTGTTTTGGTCTGGCGAAAAAGTGGACTGTATTAAGATGGCTGGCTGGCCACCGGAATTGAATAAATAATGTCTTTTAGAGCCAACTCTTGCATACACGATTCCCTATGACAATAAATAATATCTAGAAGCAGATCGATGGAAAGTATTTCAAAAAGGTACTCACGGCGATGATGATGTACAGACGCGAGAGCAGTCCAGAAGTTTCGGGGTTTTTCGGCTCAATCAGCCGGGAAATCGATAGTTCAAACTGCTGGGAATACAAGTACAAACCCAGGGTACGAGTCACCACAACTATAAAAGTTAATTATAATAATTATCGTATCGTGGCGGCGTCTTTGTGAGTATGAGAGAAAAGGGTATAGCGGAGCGGAGAGAAGAGAGAGCGAAAAGGGAATAGGGAAATGGAACATTCTAGATCATTATTATTATTAAATTCTTAAGCGTGTATGCAAGTGACACTTCGAATGCATTAAGCGATAAATTTGAATTCCATCCTACGAATTTATAGGTTGGGCCAAACCTAGTCTCGTCCAAAAATCGAACCAAGCACCGTAGCGTTTAAATCTCAGCCATAACTGCTAGGCCACTTAAGTTTAATTCAAATTCTAGATGAAATAGAGTTATGTCTAATTTAAGTCGTGCTCAGAAACTTAAAACATATCGGCGGTGATTATTAATCCTATGTTTGACTTGAAAGCAAAACAAATCTTGCTGTTTTACCGAATTTTGCTTAAATTGTAAAAAAACCATAGAGCAACGCCAAGTCGAACAACTTTCAAATCGAAGTGATTAAAGCGGTTTAAGCGACAAGTCAAACACAAGATGAGACACACCTTACCTGTCCAATAAAATGTTTTTTTTTTTATTCTACTAAGCTGAAGCTGCAGCTGATGTCCTATTTGCGCTGAAATTCTACTTATACTTGGTGTAATTTTTTTTTTTTTGCAATCTGAATTATTATTTTGTGTGCTATAAATAAGTACCAATGATGTTTATTTTCATATTTTTATGTGTAAAACTTGCCCGTCCTATGATGTTATAGATCGCTTATGTACTGGGTTTTTAAGTGCAATAAATATTTAAATAAATTAATACTATCCCAAAGATTAGATGTTAGATGTTAAAATACCTCTGTGCACTAATTGTTAGGCAATAAAGATTTTAATAAATATAATGTTAAATAACGTTTTATGTCAGTTAAAAAAACAATATAATGCGTGTAATTGTAGCAAATATTTTTTTTAGGTTTCAGGTGTTATTAGTTATTAGTAGGAACACCATCAGGTTTTAGTCGGTGCGAGCCCGACATAACCTCCCCCCTGTCCCCCGACTCGGGGGGGGGTATCCGGTAGGGATTTCCTGATGTAAAAAAAAAAAAAAAAAAAAAAAAAAAGACCACAGCCGTGAGACGAAATAGAGAGATAAAGAATTACTTAAGTCAACGTTCGCGCAATCATCGACCTCTCGCTACGTACTTGATTAGGCTTTTTATGAGTGGCGATATTTTTAGAAAACTTCTCTGCTTTTTTCATTATTATTGTATATTATAATATAAAAATATTTGCTCCTAAATAAATTCTACGCAGTCTAAATAAACCACCTTACTCGATCGTACCGGATGGACCTCGGTCGCTTTCTGCTTTCATACAAAAATATTTTTTAATAAAATGACGTAAAAAAATCCAAGAGTGGTACTGACGCTTAATTCAGCTGGGGGTTTTGTTCAATAAGCAGGAAGTTTTATGAAAATCGAAGAATCCAATCAAAAGTTGTACGTGAATAAACAGAAGCTCGGCTCCTGTTCAAAAATTTGCTCAACACAAGTGTCATATAATATTTTATTACGCGTTATTTGGAACTGAAATTCGAGTATTGGAAATATGCTTGAGTTAAGATAAAAATAGCTTTATTGCAAACGCAGAAGCAACGACAGATGAGGCAAACGGGTTCTAGAGTGGAGATCACAAATTGGAGTGGGACGATCTCCGCCGGATGGATGGATGAACTAAAGAATATCGTTGGTGGGGGTTGGATTAGATCTGCAAAGGACCTTAGGAAAGGCCTATTTCCATCAGTAGAGAGTCACAGGCTGATGATGATCGGATAGCTGCCTTCAACAAACAAAATCTGAAATTAAATAAACTAAAAGATAAACCTAATTAATATAAAAACTAAATACTTACAAATATCTTGATTATAATCTACATGTCATCGAATCCAGGAGAAGATAAACCCAATGTTCCGAGGACTCCGGCGACGTTGCCTCGTTGGATGGCAACACTGATCCTCTGAATAAGATATTCCCTACTCAAAGGATCACCTGTTGACGCTCGGATGGCAACGCTTATGTCGCGTATTATTATTATATTTTTATTGATATTTGTGTATTAGTATGTAAATTATTATTATGTTTGTATAAGTATTTTTTATTTATTAATACGGATAACTAGACTCTTAAAATTGACTTTACAGAACTTTCAGAATTTCTGGAGAATTATAAACAATAAACGTATACATAATAAAAATTAAAGTATAATAATTATTTATTATATCCTTTGTGATAAAGTTTTAGTTAGTACAAAGTGGGCCTTAACAAACTTTCCCCAAGTTCGATCCTCGAGATAAATTAGTTTTGCTTTAGGTAATTTTGCCGGCTAATAAGTTAACTGTCTTTAATAACAACTTTCTATTAGGTTGTAGGTTGTGTTAGTTGCTATTTTTAGAAACTATACATCAGGTTTTTTTTAGGTAGGGTTAGGGTGTTATTGTGAATTTATGTTTTTTTTTTTCCTTTTAGTTTTAGGTCTTATTAGGTTAACTTAATTTACTTTTATATATTTTTTTTTTTTCTATAGTTTTAATGTCAAATTTAAATTCAAACTCAAATTAATTTATTCATCAAAAGGGTTAGTAAGTACAAAGTAAAAAAATAATAATAGCATAATTAAGGTAAGTAAAAGGTGTTAGTAACAACAATAAATCTCTGGTCTGCACACTAGGACATCCTGTCATGTGAGGACTAGCTTTAGTAGGGGTGATTTTTAGTATTAATTATTAAACAACAAAAACATGGAAGTAAGAATACAAACCGATTATTTAATAAATAATAATAAAATAAAAAATAGGGTTGATTTGCTAGTGTTTTTATGCGTATGGGTGTGTGATGTAAGTATGTCTATGTCGTAAATATATAGGAATTCAATAAATAAATAAAAGTGTAATGTGTGCTTGTGTGATGTAGGGTTTGTGTAGAATATATATATATATATATATATATATGTTAGACAATTTAAGATAAATAAGATAATTACAATAATAAAAGTAAAGTAGGTTATGTATAGGATAAGTATAAGATAAGATAAGTAAGTACATATTGGAACATTAATAAGAAGGGTTGGGGATAATATAGATAATTATCTTTTTTATCTTAAATTGTGAAATGAAACCCCAAAAATAATAATTAGAATGAAAAGGGCAATAACCATGTGTTAGTTCTAGTAATATTATAAATATGATTGTACCTTTTATTGACTGTTCCTTGAATAAATAAATAAATAAAAGGGGTAGATAGAAACTATTTACCCCTATCGTCCGTCAGTTCTGCAGCAGAAAAGTCCGACCCATTGCCACTTCAGCTTGCCAATTTTAAAAGCTATGTCAGTAACTTTCGTTCTTTGACGAATATCAACAATCGAAATTTAAATCATTGAAACATAATATCAATTAAAAAGTAAAAGTAGTCTAGCAGTTAGGGCCTTAGATTAAGACGCAGAGGTACCGGGTTCAATTCCTGGCTGGGACACAATAAATTAGTGTGGTTCGCTAGAGACATCGACGAGCTTGCCACTTGTCATGATTGGCTTATAGTAAAGTTGACTAAATGTGGATTAGGTTCCTTAAAAGCGTGGTTTCTGACCACCCTGGAATGGCGTATCCCTTCATCGTCATGATGGTAGATTAATGTTACTTAATAAACATAATTATTGTTATTTTTCTTTGTAAAAAAATACCCTAATCTCAATTCAAAGCATTTCTGAATGTTTTAATTATTTTAGGATATCTGGCATACTAGATACGGAAAAAGTAAAAAATAAATTATTTTTATATTTTTATTCAAGTATTGCGCGCTGGATCTACTATCACTAGGACATGATAGGAGTTTTTTTTATATTCTTTCGTTACATAAAACATTACCTTTTCTTTCTATTAATATATAAGGCTAAAATAAAGAATTCGGAGCAGATACTAGCCAGCGGGTAGAGCCTAATAGGTATTCAGACAATGTAGTTGGGGCACAGAACAGAAAATATCCGTAGAAATCATAAAAAATAACACTTCAATAGAAACCGCTTTTGCAAATAAACAAATTCATGAAGAAATTCTAGATTTTTGAACTAAACTCGTCATGTGACATCTGTCACTTGATGGTAAGTGGCGCGCAAAGTCCATGAATGTTAAACACAAATGTGTTGAACACTATGCCGGCTTGACTGGGCATGACGGCAATTCGAGCCTGATCCCGAACGTGTGGGTACACTTTACCGGGTTTATCGGCACGAACGGTGGATACTTCCATGCCTGCCGGGGCGGTCAAACTACCACAATCAGTCCACCTACTACCTATTTGATTGTGCGAGTGAGAGGAATGCAAAGCGTTAAATCCTCTTAAAATATAAATCTCTCTTAGATGTAGAAATTTGTACCGGTCATAACTTTTTCAAACTTACTTATATGTATCTTATTTAATTTATTTTATATTTTATCTATTTAATATAAAAAATAATATTATCATTCCTTAAAGTTCATTTCGGTCTGGGTGTTTATATGTATAATATGTATATATTTACAAAAAAACAAAAAAAGTATAATATGTAGTTTATCAACCATCTAGTTTCCGTAACACAAGCCTCGTAGCTTACCACGGAAACTAGATGGCGCTGTGTGTCTGGAAATATTTATTATTATTATTATTTATTTAATATCTATGTATTCCATCATAGTTTCTTAGGTGTATAAATACATATATCGAATCATACTCATTCCGCATACAATGAATACCGCTTCCCGGAACACAGGTACTCTTCGTTCGGGTTGCATGGTTTTATTAATACTGTTTACGTCACATATTAAATGCGATAAATATTTGTTTTATACCTACTTACTTATAAAATGTAAACTTGAACTTTTTGACTTACAATAAAGTTATTTCATTTCATTTTATTTTAATCAGTTATAGTAAAAAAAAATAAACAGTGATTGTAAGAATAAAAAATGTGGCTGTGATATAAAGTATATTTACTTAATACTGCCTCCGTGGTCTAGCGGTTAAAGTCGTGGATTTAGACTCGGAAGTTCCGGGTTGGATACCTGGTCGGGACACAATATATGTAAAATTTATTTGTGATATTTCTCGAGTTTGGTTTAGAGACATCAAAGAGTTCGCCACTTGTCATAATTGGCCTATAGTAAAGTTGGCTAAATGTGAATCCGCTTAGTAAGCTTGGTTTCTGACCACCTCAGGGAAACGGTGGTGATGATACGTTTATTTAATACAAGTTCTTGACAAGTCATTATAATATTAATTTGGCGAAAAAAAAAATCAAAAGAAAAATCTGTTTCCGCCCTAGGAGTACTTGTATATTGGCTTCTAAACTTTTGACAATTGCTGGACCTTTCCCAAGGATTTTTTTACAAATCAATCACTAGAGCTTGTTGATGTCAGAGAAAAACCAATTTAGCCGCACAAAGGCGGCAATCTGCGCTTGCTGTCCCCTGCTGCGTACCGATGGGACGACTAGCGGCTAAATTCTGGGGTCCATTTCAAATTACCGTCCTTAAAATTATTAGGAGTTTGATTGGATGTCATGCGAGATAATTAATTTGACAAAGTGCCTATAAACCTACGTACTATAAGTTTATATGTAGGTAAGTATAGGCACTTATGAGTACCCGTAGGTTTACGGAATTGATTTTCAATTGTAATAAAATTGATATTTAACCCTTACCACCACTCGCAGGGGAATAGAGTCCCCCGCAGCAGATTTTTGTAAATGTTTGTTTTATTTTAAATATAGCCGTAGCGGTTCCGCTGATCTTGGTATCTGCCGAGGAGGTACTTTTTTTAAAGGCGATGAATCGCAAAATCGCTTAACGATACGACCCCAGCCTGAAGGGCTACCGCGGGAGATCTCATGCTCGAATCACCGTGAGGCCTCCTAAGGAGACCCCAAAGCGCCTACGGAATATAAACCGTCTCTCTTTCACTGTTGACCCTGCGTGCCTTAACAGCTAAGTCTGAGTCGTGGCTACGGAGTAAAGGCACTCCTTCGCCGCGTAAACTGCCGAGGTATGCTGCGGTTCACGAGGTAGCTAACCCACCCCCACGAATGTAGTTACGTTAGTATTTTTTTTTACTACATTTTTATATATTGTATTATTTTCGTTTTTTAGCCTCCGTGGATTTAGACTCGGAGGTACCCGGTTTGGTTTCATTTATTAATGTAAATAAATACATTTAATTAATATTTCATTCATTTGTGATATTTCTCGAGTTTGGTACGCTGTAGACATCAACGAGCTAATTTTGAATCCGCTTATTTATAAGCGTGGTTTCTGACCACCCCGAAAGGGAAACGGTCGTGATGGTACTTTACTTTTACTCTAGAGCGCAATGAGTAAAAATATGACTCCTCAACAAATATAAAGTCTATTAAATGATCTGGTATCCGATAAAAGTGAAAATGAGGAAATTTCCAGGACAATTCTCGGATCACAATCTTGGGATTTTTTTAACGGGATTTAAAAGGATGGACACGTTTTTACGTGAAATTGGTCTACAAAACCAAAAAAATCTAGATGATGCCAATAGAAGACTGAACAATGTACCTGCATAATGATAAGTGAAGAAATCTATTGTCATTTTGTACTTATATAACATTATTAAACAAAACAACACCACTTTTGACCAACAATATTCAAACAAAAACTTGCACTTGACATGTCCGCGCAAAATGGCGCGAAGGACTCACTTTCTTTTATATACACGAGTAAAGCTAGCTAGCAATGTCACATGTTTGTAAAAAAAAAATAAAAAACTTTTTACTTACATATACTGTCTTTTATTAAATTATAAAAATAAAACTCGAAAAAAATGCTAAGTTCTATTTAAATGAAGGTTTTTTTATATTTTATATTCATTCATTCATTTTTCATTACAGCCCCTAGAACACAGCGTTCTAGACCTCCACTGCTGGAGATGGGCCTTCCAGAACTGGAGAATTTAGCCTACACTCGCCACGCTGGCCAGACGGCTTGGCGAGGATATGTCAATTTTTTTTTTTATGACATTCTATTAACGATTCCACAAGTTGGCATTAGTGGAACCGGGACCGACGGCTTAACGTGCTCTCCGAGGCACGAGAACGGTGGTGTTGTAAATCTATGACAAAATGTACGTAAGAAAAGTGTATTTCTCATTGGTACATGCCGGGTGGGTTTGAACCGACCTTTGTAGGATTTAAGGTACGCATTCTTACAACCGAGCCACCACCGCATATATTTTATATACTAGCACGATATTGTGACGTTGCGCCCACCTGATGGTAAGTGGCGCGCAAGGTCCATGAATACATAATTAAATAATACATATTTATTGTAATTTTAACATGTGGCGATGGCAATTTTATCTTATTTATTATTTATTTTATTGTAATTTATTATTTATTTAATATTTTTATTGCATTTGCATGCATTAACAATAGATTAGAATAGTTTTATCAAAATTATTATTAATAATTTTAAATGTAATGTTATGTAGAATACTAGGGTAGCTAGTGCAGCTGGAGCCCAAGACACAAGACGAAAATTCTTGGTTTGGGTTCCAACGTGCAATACAATTGGAAATATGTAGCGTCAATATTGTTCACATCGTGTTATTTATTATATAAATATTTCACTATTGTATTTATTATTGTAACTAATTTCTACTGTTTAAATAAATAATTATTTATTTTATTGTTATTATTATATTAGCAACTGGAATCTAACACTGACATATGTCCATAACACTGTGCCGGCTTGACTAGATGCCTTTTCACACTTTGCTTTAAGGACTCCAGGTTATAGAAAAGTGGAAACACAGGCGCTGGACGAGCATTCCACATCTTTATTGTGTGACAGATTTATGAGTCCCCAAATGTATACGTACGCGAAGGGATGGTGACTACGGTATGTGGGTGCATATTCTGACCTGTATACCATAGTATAGCCGGTATAGAACACGCTCAGATGATACTTTAATTGTCACAAAATTGATTAATTAAACTAAATAAAAAAAAACAAAGATTAAATTGGCTGCAAACGGCAAACGTAATAAGTACAT
The DNA here is from genome assembly GCA_910589645.1 of Tinea semifulvella. Taxonomy (NCBI): domain Eukaryota; kingdom Metazoa; phylum Arthropoda; class Insecta; order Lepidoptera; family Tineidae; genus Tinea; species Tinea semifulvella. The sequence goes on along the minus strand of OU342595.1, from coordinate 6,441,076 downwards.
AGAGTTGGCAAATCGTTACCATTTTGTGCAGTTTGCCGTAGAGACGATGGGCCCTTGGTCTGAGGACACTAAATCGTTAATACGCGACATAAGCGTTGCCATCCGAGCGTTAACAGGTGATCCTTTGAGTAGGGAATATCTTATTCAGAGGATCAGTGTTGCCATCCAACGAGGTAACGTCGCCGGAATCCTCGGAACATTGGGTTCATCTTCTCCTGGATTCGATGACATGTAGATTCATCATCATCATCAGCCTGTATCTCTCCACTGCTGGATGTAGGCCTTCCCTAAGGCTCGCCACTTAACGCGATCTTTCGCTACCCTCATCCAACCCCCACCAGCGACCTTCTTTAGGTCATCTGTCCATCTGGCGGGGGGTCGTCCCACTCTGCGTCTTCCCGTACGTGGTCTCCACTCTAAAACCCGTTTGCCCCATCGATCGTCGGTTCTGCGGCAGATGTGTCCGGCCCATTGCCACTTCAGCTTGCTAATTTTAAAAGCTATGTCTGTAACTTTCGTTCTCTGACGAATATCAACGTTTCGAATTCTATCCATCAGAGATACACCAAGCATAGCTCTCTCCATGGCTCGCTGAGCGACCTTGAATTTATGGACCAGACCCACTGTTAGTGTCCACGTCTCTGCTCCGTACGACATTACCGGGAGGACGCACTGGTTAAAAACCTTAGTCTTTAAACATTGTGGTATAGACGATGAGAGGATGTGCCGGAGTTTCCCGAATGCCGCCCATCCTAGCTGAATGCGTCTGTCGGCTTCTTTGCTGAAGTTGGCTGCTCCTAATTCGATAGTCTGCCCGAGGTATACGTATGTAGATTATAATCAAGATATTTATAAGTATTTAGTTTTTATATTAATTAGGTTTATATTTTAGTTTATTTAATTTAGGGTTTTGTTTAGTTTATTTTTAATTTTATTATTTAGGTAGCTTTTAATTTATATTTATTGTTTGTATTTGTGTATTATATAAAACAAATTTCGTACTTACGGCATAAAGATTAAGTTAAGTTTAGTATCCCGAATAGAATCCTTTGAGAGGGTAACTTATCGTATGCTACGGGTATACGAAGTTTCTAGAATACCTAACCTACATCTACTCGTATATGATGGAGGACTAATCTAGTATCCAATATCTCTGACCACTGATCCAAGACGGCTCATGTCTAGAATATAGGTATTATTTCATCTATGAGTTATATACATTGCCCGTACACTCGTATAATAAAAATAGTTTATTACGTATCTATTATTTTAAAATATATACAAACATGAAAGAATCGTGTTTACATTTATTCAACTATAATAATAATAATAATAAAATTATTTATTGCACATTAAAATATACAAAATAAAATAAGGTACATATTATCATCATCATCATCAGCCTGTGTCTCTCCACTGCTGGATATAGGCCTCCCCCAAGGCTCGCCACTTCACACGATCTCCTGCCACACTCATCCAACCCCCACTAGCGACCTTCCCCAGGTCATCCGTCCATCTAGCGGGGGGTCGACCCACTCTGCGTCTTCCCGTACGTGGTCTCCACTCTAGAACTCGTCTACTCCATCGTTCATCGGTGCTACGACAGACATGTCCAGCCCATTGCCACTTCAGCTTACTAATTTTAAGGGCTATATCGGTAACTTTGGTTCTCTGACGGATTTCCTCGTTTCGGACTTTATCCACCAGAGAAATACTCTCTCCATATATATACGTAGGTATACACTTTTCTTTTAAATATTGCTCTGCTATCTCAACAGCCTGTCTGATATAGTAAAGTTGGCTAAATGTTACTTTACTTTTTTTTTACTTAATTAAACAGAGGTCAATATAGCCTAAACTGCCTCCGTGGTCTAGCGGTTAAGTTCGTGGATTTAGACTCGGAGGTACCGGGTTCGATTCCTGGTCGGGACACAAAAGTATTTATTAATGTAAATAAATACATTTAATTAATTTTGGATATTTCTCGAGTTTGGTACGCTAGAAACATCGACGAGCTTACCACTTGTCATGATTGGCCTATGGTAAAGTTGGCTAAATGTGAATCCGCTTATTTATAAGCGTGGTTTCTGACCACCCAGAAAGGGAAATGGTCGTGATGATACTTTACTTTTGGTTAATATAACATATTAATTATTAAATTATATTATTCAATGGTAAAACACTAATTGCCTTAAAGCGATACAATCGTAGCAACAGACTACCTCTACTAGTTTAATCTGTCTGAAATAACACTTTGAATCTCAGAATCTCGCTAATTTGCGAGTTTGGACGTTTACAGAGAAACCACCAATTAAATTTAATCCGTTATTATTTATTAAATAATACTAGAGTAACACAAAGCAACCATATTATTAATTCTTACGTTTTAAAACCTAATAATAATTTACACATAGTGCACATGTGCTAAATATGGCCAGCGGTGGTGGTACAATTAATGAACGCTGATTCTAAGATCATATCTTCTTTTGCCTCGCTTAGTCCTAGTTCCGCAACGGTTTTTATTTAACGTAAATAGATCAGTTAAACCAACTTCAGCAAAGAAGCCGATAGACGCATTCAGTTAGGATGGGCAGCATTCGGTAGGCTACGTCACATCTTCCTATCGAACATACCACAGTGTTTGAAGACAAAGTTTTCAACCAGTGCGTTCTTCCAGTAATGTCGTATGGTGCAGAAACGTGGACACTGACGGTAGGTCTGGTCCACAAGTTCAAGGTCGCTCAGCGAGCTATGGAGAGAGCTATGCTCGAGATTTCTCTAAAAGTGCTGGACACATATGCAGCAGAACCGATGAACGATAGAGTAGACCGGTTCTGGAGTGGAGACCATGTACTGGAAGACCCAGAGTGGGACGATCCCCCGCCAGATGGACAGTTGACCTGAGGAAGGTCGCTGGTGAGGGATGGATGAGGGTGGCAGAAGATCGTGTGAAGTGGCGAGCCTTGGGGGAGGCCTACATCCAGCAGTGGAGAGACACAGGCTGATGATGATGAGATCAGTTACTGGTAAATAAATGTTCGTTTTTTTTCTTTAATAATAATAAAATTTAAAACGAAATGCCTGTTGCTATTTACAAGTGTTAAAGCCAGTTCTGTGACCCATCGGTGGCAAAGTCGCTCCTCAGCCTAGGTCGGCGGCGGACGTCAAAAATTTGTGTTTCCGTGACGTCACACCGCGTGTGCTCAATTTTCGGTGCTGCAGCAGTGTCTGCTAAATAGCCACGCGAGTGTATTTATCGGTCAACTCTTACTTGGATTATTAGTTTTATGTGATATGACATTTATGTGAAAAGAGTTTTAGCATCAGAAGAGCTGGTCTTCTTCTGGAACCCTTGGGTTGACTCCACTGAGACGTTGTCAGCTGCTGCTGACACCATATACAGTCCACTCATCTACCCCAGGTGAGGGAGTTGGAAATCTCCCCCAACAAGTATAATAACTGACGTAACTATAAAACTAGACAGAGTTTTTAGGTTGCACCAAAACGAAGTCTCTGTAATTTTAACGATAAAACTTTAAAATGGCGTCGATTGTATCAGCTGACGACTGACCTCTATAATAAAACTAATACATTCGACGCCATTTTTAACTTTAATCTTTATTTAATCCGCTTTAGAACGCAAAGTTAGAGATCGACTTTCCATAATATATTATTTGAATTTATTCGTTCATTAATTGTACCACCACCGCTGGCCATATTTAGCACATGTGCATTATGTGCTAATTATTAATGGGTTTTAAAACATAATAATATGGTTGATTTGTGTTACTCTAGTAATTTATCCTTGTAAGACGGTGGGTGTTGTCAATTTCTGAATGGTTCCATAAGTTGGTGTTAATGGAACGACGTGGTTTGACGTGGTCTCCGAGATACGGGAACGGCAGTGTTGTAAATTTAAAAGAATCAAAACTACGAGTAACTCAGATTTAATTAAAAAATAAACTAGCAGCACATAATCCGAGGCCCTTTTAGGCTTCGCCGAGAACAGTTCGCGGCGGGGAAATTTTCGAGCGAGTCGTCTGAGATAATAGAGAATGTAGATGTAGTAGGTAGATGAACGAACAAGTACTTTAATTGGCTTCTTTGAAATTTTCTGCTGACTCACTTTATATTCCAGTCGATATTATTTTAGTATCTTCTTACATTAGGTATTAAAATAAAATATTTTACTCAAAAACGACGTTCACCGATTAGTTATACGAATGAAATTGATTTTTTATATAATAAAACAGGCTAACAAAATGGTGATAGGTTGCCTAACGAAATATATTCAAGGATTTTTTTGTAAATTATGATTAAATAAAACCAACCAACTGCCTCCGTGGTCTAGCTTAAGTACGCGGATTTAGACTCGTAGGTATCAGGTTCGATTCCTGGTCGGGACACAAAAATATTTATTAATGTAAATAAATATATCTAAATAATATTTAATTTATTTGTGATGTTTCTCGAGTTTGGTACGCTGGGGACATCGACGAGCTTGCCACTTGTCATGATTGGCCTATAGTAAAGTTGGCTAAATGTGAATCCGCTTATTTATAAGCGTGGTTTCTGACCACTCCGAAAGGGAAACGGTCATGATAATACCTAACTTTTTACTTTTAAACAAAACCATCATGTAATTATTAATAAACTAATATGTCGATAAAAAGGATCAAATCTTATGAAGTAATAACAAGCTTTAAGAAAACTGCAGGATTCCAAGCCTTTTGTCAAAATTTCAAGGCCGATTCACGTCGAGCATATATTACGCTACGGTTCTAGTCAGCGGCGAAATGGTTCTACCTCGCTCAGTCTGCGGCGAACAGTTAGTCAAATTCAAATGATTTTATTCAGTAAGTTGGCCTGGCCTACTTTAGGCACTTTTACACGTTAAATAACAATCATTTATTTTAACAATAGAAATTAAGACAAAACAGACACATTAATTCACCAAACAACTTTATATACTTTCTGAATACATATAATGTCATAAATGAAAATAATAATTATTTTGCAGCTGTAGATGGGCATTGTCATACTAGAACTAAACTTATAAATTAAGATAATAATGTCTATATAAGTAATATTAATAGTTTCATACACTAATTTATCTATTGGTTGGACCTACTAAATAAAAGATAAAAGTTAGACTAAGAATTTAAAGCAAAAATAAAAAAATCATACGAAATGCTATACAACAAAACGTATTGAATGGCGCCAATTTTTTTTTTTTTTTTTTTTTAATGATCATGGTACAGAATACATAAGTCCTAAATCAAAAGGAATCAAAACTTTTTTGTAATGGAACCTTTGCTTAAAAAAAAATAAGTGTTATATAATATGTATGATTCTATTTTTAAAATGAAATATAACATTATTTTGTTAGAAAAAAAGTGTTATAATGTGATTCTATTTTTAAATTTCAGCAGTATGTTTATAAAGTATCTCAATATAAATTCGTTTAAAGTTAAAAAAATATATAAATGTCAATAATAATACTTGTATGTATGTAATACTGGGAATGCAGCCTAAGTGTTACAAAGCGTAATGCGTAGTTCTTATGGCAAATAATAACCGACTACAAAAATACAGTAAGATATCCGAATAATATAACGCGCCATGGTTGTTTGTTATGATTCAAAAAGTTGCAATATCTAAAACAACCTTGACCTTCCAAATGAGGTAGTCTACTTTAAAATGTTGTCCGTCTCACTCGACCTGGTATTGTCGACTTTCCTCGTGACGTCACAGGCGCCCGTCAGTCGCGCCACCCGGGCGTCTACACACAAGACACTACAAGTTCTGATTTTATGTCTTTCAGTGGAAACTAATTTAATTTATTTCACTCTAGTAGGGTAATTGCGGTTTTATTTTTTTTCATTCTTCATTCATTACAGCCCCTAGAACACAGACCTCCACTGCTGGAGATAGGCCTTCCAGAACTGGAGAATTTAGCCTACACTCACCACGCTGGCCAGACGGCTTGGCGAGGATATAATGTAATTTTTTTATGGCAATTTATTAACGAATCGACAAGTTGGCATAAGTAGAAGCAGGACCGACGGCTTAACGTCTCCGAGGCACGGGAACGGTGATGTTGTAAATCTATGACAAATGTACGTAGGAAAAGTGTATTTCTCATTGGAACATGCCGGGGGGGTTTGAACCGACCTTTCTTAGGATTTAAGGTACGCGTTCTTACAACCGTACCACCACCGCGCCTGGTTTTATTTAAAAGTTGCTATTTAATGCGTCTTCATTGTCGTAAGGTCACATGTCAGACCCAAGTAATGACGTCATAAATCTATGTCCAGTTCATTTTTGACCTAACGCTGCTAATTAAAAGAGTAGTTCAGACGTGAAGGTAAAATAAACAGACCACAGACAGAGAGGGAGAGAGAGAGGGAGAGGGAGTTTATTTGTCGATTTTATTTTATAGTACAGACATTCAAAACGTTATAAATAAATATTTTCAGACTCGTCACACAGCGCCATCTAATTTCCGTGGTAAGCTACGAGGCTTGTGTTACGGAAACTAGATGGTTGATGTGGGAATCGAACCCACGACCTCCCGAATTCACGGCAACGTTTGCTACCACTAGACCACGGAGGCGGTTATGTAATAAGTGTTTTTTTTTTTTTCATATTTGTTGTCTATTTGCTAACCTTACCTCTTACGTTTTCATTGTCCTAAAGGTTTATTAGAAGAGAGTACCTATAGGCATTATGTCCACCTTTTGTTTATATAACAATAAGTTTTATAAATAAATATTCCAAATCATATTTTATTTTAATATAATATAGTTTTTTTATAAAACTACTACAACGTTAAACAAATTTAATGAAAAGTTGAAAGTGTTTAATAAATAGCAAAGTTTCGTGCTACAAGCTAGCTTGAATATGGCGAAATAATTTTATTATGAAAACTTTTTTTTTACAGGCAAAATTTGAGGCGTAGTTATAGTGAGAATTAAATAAAATTTTAATTTAATTACGTTATTCCGCTAACATCTTTGACTAAGTAAGACTCGGGCATTTTATACAGTTAATTAGTTAACAAGTGCTGGTTTTTAAGTCATCATCATGGCTTGGCGAGGATCTGATGTCATTTTAATGACAATTTATTAACGATTTAACAAGTTGGTATTAGTGGAACCGGGACCGACGGCTTAACGTGCTCTCCGAGGCACGGGAACGGTGGTGTTGTAAATCGTCATGATCGTAGAACAGTGTCGGATTTAAAAAAAATACCCATAATTTTGCATATATATTTATATATACGAGTAGTTTTATATTGTTTGTGGTCTGTAATTTATAGTGCAAATATTAGAAAGGGTTCCAAAATGAAATCTAGAAGGTTTGCACTTATTATGAGACTTAAAAAGTGACAAAAAAACAGTCGAAATGACAGTTGAATGGCCGCCATGAAAATTTTAAATATAGCAGATCCGTCACTGTTCTACGGTCATGACGAAATCTATGACGAATGTACGTAAGAAAAGCGTATTTCTCATTGGTACATGCCGGGTGGGTTTGAACGGACCTTTGTAGGATTTAAGGAACGCGTTCTTACATCCGAGCCACCACTGCGCCTTTTTTTTACCGATTTTTAGGTAATAATACATATTTAATAGATATTAGTTCAAGGATCAATAGTGTAATAGAGGCTAATGGAAAAAAAAACAGACATACTCGTACATATAAATAACCGTGGAGTGACGTTAATCTTATGTTCTGTTGTATTTTTAAAGTTTATCTCAATACCTCAACTATTACTACAACGGTACAAAATACTGACGCTTAACAACAGGCATGTGATCCTGGACGCCAGCGTCCTCAATAAGATTTGTAACAGTAGTTTTAATTGCCCGGATATTTTACAAAAGATACTGTTTTGTGCCCCTCAAGAAGGACTAGATCTCGGTCGCTATTTGTCATACCACGTGCCAAAACGAATGCGGGCAAACGGGCGCCACTCGCCAGAATGTGTCGCGTCCACGACGACAGACTTGCCTTGGTCGACATGTTCACACAAAGCTGCAGCAGTTACAAGGCCAATATCAACAAGCAATTGATGATCAGCAAGATTGTTGATTGAATGGTTTATTAGTGCAACTGGTAAAATATATATATATAACGATAATTAGGTCCGTGTTGTACTCAAACCATCAAACTATCTTCCTATATGTTCTTAGTGAGAAATATCAGAGGAAGTGATTCGAATGTAACTTATGATTTTTGTTTTTGTATCCTTTGCCTATTTGTATGTATCATTTCTGTTTTTTTCTCCGAATAAATAAATATGTAATGTTATTATTCTATCCAACTAAAACGTTATTTTTAAATCGTTTGATGTACGAGTACCTATCTAACAGTTATGCTCACATTGACAATTAAAAATTCAATTACTAATCAAGAGATCACGGTGATGATAAGATGACGTAGAACCAAAACAAACAGCTTCTTTCGCATTTGTTTTCTAGGATTAAGCTGCTCATCTATCAGAGCACGAGAAAAATTTGTGGTGCGCGTAAATATTCTTCAATTTAAGTGATACTATTGGTCGATATTTTTGCCGCGCCTTTTAGCACAGCCATACTAAAAGTGTATTAAACCTACTCGTAAGTAAGCTCCGCGAAAATATTGGTCATAATTTAAATAAAACATTTTAATAGTAAACTTAAAACATGCATATCTAGGACTTTTAATAAGAAAAAAATCTGGTTTGTTGCTATAAGCATTACTTTTAAAATTTACATTTTTTATATTTTGACTTAAAAAAAACTATTTTGATTATGCAAACAACGTCTTTTTGATGACACTATATCAAAAACAACAACAATATATATTTGCTGCGAGTGTTCTTGGCACACTGCCACATGATCAAGTCATGGGTGAATATTTTTATATATACTAGTTTAGATTTTAGTTTTATTTTTAATGTAGTTTATATATTTTTATTAGATAGATAGATAAATTCTTCATTGCACAGAAAATAATACATTGTACATAGGCGAGCTTAATGTCTAAAAACATTTTCTAACAGATTAGCTTAATTTTTATTATTATTTAAATGATTGTACTGTTTTTTATTCTTAATAAAATAAATATATATATATATATATATATATTTTTTATTATTATTTATTTAAGGTCGCTATTAACAACATGGTCATAAGCGACCGCAAATATATATTTTATTACCTAAAAATGTAAACAAAATTATTTTAGGTATCCGTTTTTTAGAAAACTGCGAGAACCTAGTAGATAAGTAGCCGTATTGGATGCCCAAACCTTTCATATAAGTCAATAACCAGCACTAAGCACGAATTTATGTCGGGAATATTCGCTTTTTGGAAGTAATCACATAAGCTTTGATTGGCCACGTAGTAAAATAGGGTATGTGTATGCAAATCTGCGGTGAAAATGTAAATCGGTTTAATAGCCAATTAGCTAATAACATTATTAGATTTATATTTCCAAATTTGGTTAATACAATACAAACATAAAATCATAAATATTAGAATTACTTAAGTATCCTGCTTAAGTAACTGCCTACGTGGTTAAGTCCGTGGTTTTAGACTCGCAGGTACCGGGTTCCTGACAATAATATTTCCAAACTTAAATAAATAAATTTAATTAATATTAAATTTATTTGTGACTTATCTCGAGTTTGATACGCTAGAGACATCGAATAGCTTGCAACTTGCCATGATTAGCGTATAGTAAAGTTGGCTTAATGTAAATCAACTTCTTTATAAGCGTGGTTTCTGACCACCCCGAGAGGGAAACGGTCGTAATGATTCTATACTTTTTAAAAAATATTTTTATTACGTATTATTATTCCCCTCAAAAATAATAATAAATAAATAATATTTATTAATTTAAATAAAATATATATATATATATATTTATTTACACTAAATGAAATTATTAAATCGACTTAAAAGTAAGAAATAAAATAAATATAAATTAAACCTAATAAAAAATAAACTATAAGTAAAAAATATCCTCTAGAGACGACCCTTCAGCGATAATCCCAAGCGAGGCTAATACGTTGGCAGAAATATTTGCCAGCCTTCCTGTCTCCAGACTTTTCCGTTAGCCGTTAGACGCTTGGCTGAATGTCCCCATGGCCCCATCATCTCGACCCCAAACAGCGCAAACTCGTAACCTGTACCGAGGTTGGCACATTTGCGCAGCTTGAGGTTCTTAGCAGAAACCGCCGCACTTCCCGCGCTTGACGAGGTCGCCTGGATGTGTGATGGGGCTATAAAGTCGCATCCCACACCAGGGACCTGCCAAGTTTCTAAGGCCCAACAATTCAATAAATAAATTGTTTTTTTAAATTATAATAGATAGGTTTGAAATTGTGTAAATTAATTACTTTAATATTTGTACGCTTCAAAAGCAGAGTGACAGTCATATATATTTGTAAATAGTCAAACAACATAACCTGTATAAACAAATTAGGAATAAGAATTTAAAAAATTATCTATTTAGTTTTAGAAATCTAGAGATAAGACCAGACTATTTAATGTCACAATTTTAACCCAATTATTGCTGCTCGGGTTAATCAAAATGTCACTGTCAAATAAAAGCAATAAGAATAAGCTTGTTGGCACATGATATTAAATCCAACCCGCCTGAATAAACACTGCCATTGTTGAGAAGTACAAACCCAGATCCACTTGAGTGAGCTGTGCAGTCTCTGCCAGAATCAATAGTCAGTACTACTAGATAACAAAACATATTTAAAAAACGCTGTAGGTATACAGGAATATTCTCCTAAGTGAACGTATGGAAGGGAAGAGAGCTACAGGAGGTCTTCGGGCTCATTTTGACAAGACTGCATATTTATAATTTAAGAAAAAAATTAGATATACCATGGAGTGAGGGAAGATGTCACCTATGTGGGTGTGTCAACTTTGCCGCTTGCCACATTTCCTCTAACTCAAAAAAGGCCGGTTCAGCTGCTCATACAGCTTAATAAATTCATTATGTATTAATTCACTATCTGTTGTCTCAGTCGATCAAATATAAAAAAAAACATGTTAAAAACATTTAAAAGTAAGAATAAATGGCATCTAAGTATTGAGAGCGGTGGTGGCTCAGTTGTAAGAAAGTGAAGTATCATTTCCTTTCGGGGTGATCAGAATCCACGCTTATAAATAAGCGGATTCACATTTAGCCAACTGTACTATAGGCCAATCATGACAAGTCAAGAAATATCACAAATAAATTAAATGTATTTATTTACATTAATAAATATGTTTGTGTCCCGACCAGAAACCGAACCCAGTACCTCCGGGTCTAAATCCACGGACTTAACTGCTAGACCACGGAGGCAGTTAACATACAAAAAAGGTTTAAAATATCTCATAAAAATAGCGAAAAAATTTCTATTGTAATTGCAATTCAACGGAGAAATGCAGCCAGCGTTCTTGCCACCATTCCACGCGGACGGGACTTATATCCCTATCCTTAGTATTAATATTAATTTTATTTTATATGTTGTAAATATTTTCTTTCGAATACATGTTAATAAATAAGTTAATAAAGTTAATCACTAAGTAGCAAGATGAGTTAGTGCACGATCTATCGAGGCTGTTTCAGAGTGGCAAAACAGAATTTTCCGACCGCTAGATATTTTTTGTAATAAGTATTTATTTATTTATTTAATACTTTATTGCACAAAGACAAAGGCAGGCTTTAATGCCGCAAGACATGTTATCATAGCCAACCATTGGGATAACTTTAAACACTTTACTGAAAAGTAGGTGCAAAAATACAGGATAATAAAAAAATATATTTAATAACTAACTAGATGTATAAATATATAATATAATATAATATAATACATACTTATATACTCGTATAAACCTACATACATACATAATAATATACTAGCTTTATTGCGATAGGAAATGCGAATAGACCATTTTTTTAAATAGCTTAGTATTGTCCGTGCTAAAAGGGTTATAAAGTCTCAACTATAGATACGATGCTAAGTAAATCCAACGAACAGCCAATAACGAAGTAGTGCAGATAGTTCACAACCATTGGCTCGATAAAAACGGTTAAGAAAGTTACTTTTTTTTATCACAAAACAATCCACAATACGATTTAAAACTCATAGTTGCCAGTTTAATAGGCTAGAATATATTGAACTTTGCGAGTTGGGTTGAGCTGATTTTACCCGATTCATTGCATCGCAAATCAGTTAAGCGTTCGGATTGGTTGGCACTCTATCAGAATTGTTTTACCGATAAAACAAAGTAGGTACACTTTATGTACTTAAGTAGATCTTAGCTAACCAAAATATTTATCGCATCGCTACTCTCCGTTGCCTCGTGCACTTTATGCACTTAGAAATTTTGAAAATTTGCTCGAGTCAACACCACATCTTGACATCTTTGCTGACGATCTCTCCAAACTCAGTAAAGCATGTTGGAAATTTTGTGAGTAAATGAAATTGATTACGATTTTGAGTATTATCTTTTGTTATTTTTTTTTTTTCTTGGACTTAGTATTAATTAATTATTATCTAATAAGTTTAAAAAATGTGTTATTTTTATATTATTAATAACGTCTGACTCCTCCTTGCATGGTGTATTGGAATATCTGTAATACCATGTAAAGTGTATGTATGTAAATAAATAAATAAATTAATTAATTAATTTCTTTAGTGCACTAAGTCAATTGAAAATTGTCTGTTAATCAACACAAAAAGAAAATTAAACGCTTTAAAAAACGACAAGGCGTCTTTTTTTATACTTAGCATGACATGAGATATCGCGCCCACCTGATGCTAAGCGGTACGCGAGGTCCAATAATAGAGTCTCGATGTCTTGTCGCCGAAGCTGTAGTGAATCACCCAAAAGTTTTTGCTTTGTCAAAATAACAATCACCTATCCTTAATTACCTGGTCAAAAACCTGGGCAATATTTTACCTTTTAAGTCCCAATTTCATCGCAAATTATTAATTAATGACTTCAAAGTTTTAATTAAAGATTTACGGGAAAAAACAAAGCTTTTGGTAAAATATTTATTTTGCATAACTAATTAATCCGCTCGGAAATTAATGTAAATCATGCCTCAATAATGAATCACTTTGTTATTTATTCTCAATAAATATATTAAATATTTATTTTACATAATTCTTCGATGGCTTCAAATTTCATGTGTATGTCTCCGTAATTCCTGGTCTGTGAGGAAGTACTCGTATTTAAGGAATTTTATTAATTTCAAGTGTGACTAAAAAGCTACTGACGACGTCTTACGTTTGATATCTTATTGGGATGGAAAGCCACGTCGATGCCTTTCGCCTGATAAGAATAAGAGATAAGAAATAAAAGATACCTAATCAAATGTTTATAATAATATACATTCAGTATACGATATGGGTGCTTTTAATTTGGTGCTAGCTGATCCTTGTTTGAGGCGCGGTGGTGGCTCGGTTGTAAGAACGCGTTCCTTAAATCCTACAAAGTTCGGTTGTATGTACCAATGAGAAATATACTTTTCTTACGTACATTTGTCATAGATTTACAAAACCACCATCCCGGTTCCACTAATACTAACTTGTGGAATCGTTAATAAATTGTCATTAAAAATTGACATCATATCCTAGCCAAGCCGTCTGGCCAGCAGCGTGGCGAGTGTAGGCCAAATTCTCCAGATATATGTTCTGGAAGGCCCATCTCCAGCAATAGAGGTCTGGGACGCTGTGTTCTAGGGGTTGTAGTGATAGTGATTGATTGACCCTTGTTTCTCGACAACCCGTCTGGCCAGCCAAGCGAGTGTAGGCCTATCTCCAACTGTAGAGGTTTAGAACTCTATCTTTCTAGATGAATAATATATTATATAATATAATATATAATTATTCGGTGGACTCCTTTCATACTAAGGCTGGCGTTCTCCTATCTATGGATTAGTTAACACAATATTATAGGGTCCTACATTATTACCTAGGCTACAACATTAGTTCGTGCACCTCCCACCCATCTTTTATACATCTCGTTCCGAATCATGATCAGAGCGCTTAGAATGAATATGGTACTAACAGTCGTTCCGAATCAAATATCACGATTAGGATGTTCAGAGCGTTTCATGCATTCGAATGATAGTTTTTTTTTTAATGTATAGAAGATAAATTGCGGTGTCCACATCTTTGAGTATACTAACAAACATAACATCTCTCGGTTTATTCATCTTAATATGTGTAAAGTTTAATATTATTAACTTATTTTGGTCTTTTAAAATAATTTGCCGTGTTACAGACATTTTTTTTCACTTCCTACTTAAATATTAATTATAGATTTGTTTTAGAAGTAATATACAAACTATATTAACGAATTACTATATTAAATAATTTAAAAGAAAACCTAATATTAAATAAACTTAAAAATGGCGCGCGAATAATGACAAAAAACTGACAGCGCTCAGAGCGATCTACCTCGATATCGTGAGCATCCTAAGCGCGAGGAATAATGTCATTTGTGACGTCACATAGCTTTGGTAAAACAGTTTATACACGTCTCGGAACACCTTTAAGCGTGCTTAGGTTACTATTATCGTGTCTCGGAACGAGAGGATAGTTTTATGAGAACTCGTCAGCGTTACATAAGAATGACTACTTAAAAATCATCTATGACTTTAATGCGGGTATCCACCGTTCGTGTATCCACACGTTTCGGGATCAGGGTCGAATTGCCGCCATGCCCAGTCAAGCCGGCATAGTGTTAGAGACTGATCTCAGTCATGAGTGGCTGATTCCAGTTTGCTAACCTTTATGGACCTCGCTTTATAAAATAAATGAAATAAGATACATATAGGTATGATAAATATATTTAAAAAATATAAGTTGTAGGTACTGCTAGACCACAGCGCCAGTCCTAAGTACAGTAATTTGTTTAAATGCTTCAATTAGCAATCTCCAAATTACCTCCCAGGGTTCAGTCTGGCGAATAATAACCGCATGTCTTGATTACTCAGTAGGTGATCAATTCATACACGGATCAGCGTACGAAGGTGGGTAATTTTAAATTTAAATCCATACTAATAATATAAATGCGGCAGCTTTGTAGGTACCTATGTTTGTCCCACCTTCACGCTTATACTACTGAACTAATTTTAATATAAAATAGTACCAATAAATTGATGTCATAATTCAAGTACAATATGTGTCAGACAGACAGTGGGGTAGTAGGGTAGGGTAGGAGATCTGTCGATGCCTATTATTGAGGAGTTTGCCTTCGGCCTGACGAGACGTACAAGTTTACCTCCAGTATTTCTAGTATATCGTTTCGTATTGGGCACGACCTCCTAATGGGCCCATAAATAGGAAAAATTCAACAACATAATTATAAATACTTACATAATATTCTTTTAAATATACTGTCATACAATATACAAAATACTAATACATACATAAAAATATACATACATACAATAAGCATATATACACTTATTAACATTGTTGGGAGCTATTTAGAATGTCGTATTTTAACAAGGAGATTGTTCCATAAATTTGTGGCGATGAAACAAAACCAAACTAATGCAAGAGGGACAGAAAGAAATGAGTTGTGAAAAGAACGAAAGGATTTGTCGTGAAACGAAGAAAGATAAGCAAAGTTGTCCTTGAGGTATTTCGGTTTCGCAGGCTCGTTTAGAATAGAAAGAAGGAGACGAAGAACTTTTATATTTCTGCGAAAACGAAGCTACTTTAACTTAGCACGATATTCAGAGATGTAACCGTATTTACCTAAACAGAAGATGAAGATGCGTTAAGTAACCGGTCCATTTTGTTGACCAACATCTCTGAAAGATTTAGGGTGCAAACATCACCATAGTCGAGAAGAGAAGAAGGCGTTAAATTTTTATTATTTCTAATATGCCTATATCAAGCACTGGCGTAAAGTTCATAAAATAGTCAGTTATTACGTTATGTAACCGGTCCATTTTGTTGACCAATATCTCTGAAAGATTTATGGTGCAAACATCACCATAGTCGAGGAGAGGAGAAGGCGTTGAACTATAGATATTTTAGCTTTTATTGTTGTTATTATTATTATAGATTAATAGACGAGCAGAGCATTGCTAATATGCCTATATCAAGCACTGGTCTCAAGTTCATAAAATAGTCAGTTATCACCATAGTCTATGTCTATTGTCACTAGCCACTTGTACAGTTTGTTTTTAAAAGTGTTTACAGTTGGGGACTTCAATATGTATTCTGGTATTTCGTTCCACATATTTACAACTTTGTTATTCATAAAATGATATTTCACATTTGTATTGCTGGATTTTCTCATCAATTTCGTGTAAACCTAAGCATTTTGGCTAGGTGAGGGCAGTTAATCCTGCCTGTTAGAATTTTAAATGCCTCAATTATATCTCCCCTCATTCTGCAATCTCAGAGAGATCTTACTCTCTGAGAGAATTACCTATGTTTTAACAACATAATTTTTTAGCCTTTTAAACTTACGGCGCCCATTATAAGTACATGAATTACTGGCGGGGAATTACTGCCCGCTGAGATCCCGCCGGAGAAAACGAGGGAATCTCTTTATCCCCAACCCAGGCTCATTAGCCAGTTAGGCCTGGTTAGGTCTGTCTGTCTGAGAAGCATAGTATTAAATTGTCACTATTATGAATATTATACTAAACTTAGTATTGAGTATATATATATATATAGGGAAAGTTTAAACTACCCCAGTCCAAGTAGGTCAGATTCGTCTAGGGTTGCCAACATAATACATTACGTTTATTATATTATATGGTACTACATTTTGAACCTGCATAAAGGCGCTATGTCATTGCAGCGCGCAGACACGCTACGCACGTTGATTTGTATGAAAATAAATGAATTTTTCTGATTCATGTGTGTGAGTATTCTGTGGACGTTGGCCATTATATTTATTTTTATTTTATTTATTTTTTTCATTTCCACATCACATTACATCACATAAAGGCTAGTTTATAATTGAGTTTATACATTGGCCAAATTAGGATATAATAGGTGGTAGGCGAACTGATGGTGGCAATTTGCCCAGTCTGCCGGGGCGGGGAAGTATCCACCGTTCGTGCCGATAAACCCAGTATGTATCCACACGTTTCGGGATCAGGCTTGAATTGCCCTCATGCCCAGCCATTTCCAGTTGCTAATTCATGGACTTTGCGCGCCACTTACCATCAGGTGGACGCAAGGTCACATATCGTGCTACTATAAACAAAATAACAATAAACTAAAGGAAAGATACTTTATTACTGATACTTAGGTGTAAACGAAAAGGTGAAAAAACACAATAAATACAACCAAAAGATACAGAAAAACAAATTTACAAAAAAATAAAACGAATAAAATTAAAGACATACAATACTAAATTAAAAATTAAAATATTCTAAATTAAATATATCTTAAATAATTCTTGGCTGCCCTACCTACAGTTTAAGTGTGTGAGTGAGATGTGATGTAGCCCTGTAGATTTGACAGTAGCATTGCGGACGGCACCAGCAACCGGGATCTGCATCCGGGAGGTCGGTTCAAACCCCCCCGGCAAGTACCAATGAAAAATACACTTTTCTTACGTACATTTGTCATAGATTTACAACACCACCGTTCCCGGGCCTCGGAGAGCACGTTAAGCCATCGGTCCCGGTTCCACTAATACCAACTTCTGGAATTGTTAATAAATTGACATTTCATCCTCGCCAACCCGTCTGTCCAGCGTGGCGAATATTGGCCAAATTCTCCAGATATATGTCTTGGAAGGCCCATCTCCAACAGTGGAGGTTTAGGACGCTGTGTTCTGGGGGCTGTAATGATGAAAAGTGAGCGATAGGGATTTTTTTATTATATATTAATTCGTTGAATGAATGCATGCTAAATGATACCTGGGTAAAAATATTAACATGCAAATGATTAAAGCTTATATTTTTTAAATGTGTAATTGAAAGGTTCTAAACCGTTGGACAACCCTAGAACATTCAACCCCTGTAAAAGCTCTGCGTCGACGCCGAAATGTCGCGACTAGAAGGCGCCCTGTGACGTCATGAATACAGCTTCAGACCTATCGATCTCGGATACTTATGTGTGAATCAGATGTTTCGACAATCTGATTTGGGTCAATATAAAATTGGTTCCATATCATACAACACAGATGAAAATATTACTGTTGAAACTGTAGGACACAAATAAATGAGTTTCCAAAAAAAAAACTCGATTTATAACAATACAACTAGTGCATATATACATACTTGAGAAAGAATTATCACCATTTATTTTAGGTAAACCGTAACGTTACAAAAGCCACTAAAATCTTGTTGATTAGAGCTTTCTTGTTCCCTATTTTTCTGTATGATGTCGTAAAACCTACGCGAAACAGAAAAAAAACGAAGTGATGCTCTAGGGATGTGGTGTTGGCGGAGAATGTTGAGCATATCATGGACGGAGTTCTGAAACAACACATCAATGCTGGAGGAACTGGGGATCAGACAATGCCTTAACCTCGACTTATCAGTCGCATCACGCATTCTCACTTTCTTCGGGCACGTGTCACGGCGTGGAGAAAAATCCATTGACCGCTTGGTAGACCAGGGAAAAGTCGATGGGAAGAGAATGCATGGTCGAATGAGATGGACTGATGAAGATGAGATGAAGGCTGCAATGGATAGATAGATAGATAGATAAATTCTTTATTGCACAATAAACAAAAACAAGACATTTTCCACCAACTAACTTTTGGGATAGTGAGCAATGATTGTGGGTGCATTAAATCACTAATTTAAAATCGATATAAATAATAAAAAATAAAAATCTTAAACTATTACTAGCAACTAAAGCTAAAATACTTATACACTAATATATGAATATATAATAACACAAGTACATATGAATATATATAAAATACATACACTATTATACCAATTTAGAGAGGTTATGTCGACTTGTCTTGCTTTTTGTGAAGGTGTAAGGTAAGTAAATTTTTGAAACACTTAAGTGAGGTGCCTTTCGAACGTTAAGTGTATTATTTTCTACATGAGTGCACAAGGAAAGCTGCAGTTCGAGAAGAGTGGCAATACGGACGGCTTGTTAAGCGTGCCACTAACACTCAATGGCGATGGTCGCCTCCACTCTACCAAGATTGTGGCGACTAAGAACAAGAATTTTAGGTAATAGATGAGTCATCATTAGTCATATGGCTTTCAATATTATCGAATCGTGCCATTGGGCAAAGGAAATACAAAAATCAGTACAGAGTTTTCATTGAAATTAATATTACCCATTTAGGTATCTACTTCCTTAAAGGCAAAAGTTTCGTAATTTTGACAATTATTATGCAAGAACGGTACCTATGATTTGCTCAAGCTTACTAAAGTTATTTCTCATTATTTAATCCTTATAGACGACAATAACGAATGGCGAAATAATACCTACACGCCGAGCTTATTTTTTTTTTTTATTTACGACTTCTAATTTTGAATTCCATAAATGTGACAACGTGTCATCCTACGGTCACCTTCAGGATTAGCCACCACCCAAATAACTAGTCTGTCATAAAGCAAATAAATGAGTGATCATGGATTCCCAATTCTCTCTAATCAATATATACTTTCTCGGCAGGGAGCTTAGAGCGCTTCGAATTGAACAGATTAAACGGGATTAAGCTGATATATACTAGCTTTAGTTTTGAGGTAGATTTGGGCTATAAAGACAGACTGAAATATCATCACGGCCAGAGTACGGCCAGCGGCGTAGACAGAAACCACATTTTTGTTCCTGTTTAAGCATTTAGCCAACTTTACTGAGCGTACCAGACTCGAGAAATATCACAAATAAAATTAATAAATTATTTGTGACCGGGTTCGATTTCTAGTCGGGACTAATTTAATTTATTTGTGATATTTCCCGATTGTGGGACGTTAGAGACATCGACGAGCTTGCCACTTGTCATGATAGGCCTAAAGTAAAGTTGGTTAAATGTGAATCCGCTTTCTAAAAGCACGGTTTCTGACCACCCCCCAAGAAGTAATGGTAATACTCTACTTTACCGCTAGACCGTAGTTTTCGTAAAATCTTAAACTTAAAGGTTGAATTTTCCACAAAGTGTATAGTGTCCTATGCATACATGAGCATGGAATGAAGGTGTTGTTGACATTACCAAAAGTCATTAAAAGGACTTTCTCAAGCCATAGACATAATATTGTACTTATGTACTTACTGCTCTCGTTGTCCCGAAGGACCTAATGTCGAGGTCCGCCTTGTACTTTGTGCAATTAGGTTACATAAATAAAAAATAAACTTAAAATGTAAGGACAAGCCCAAAATTCTACGGTTTATTTATGTTGTTTTTTCTTAATAAGAGCACTGATAACTACTCCTTTAACTTCAAATATTACCAATGTGTGGGAAAATCTGAGAGTTGTGAAACGAGTATATGGATTTACATTTACACCTAAATCTCGGAAGTCTCTATAAAATAAGTTTGTGTTTATATATCAATCCCACGAGCCAGGCTCATTACCTAGTGTGGGCTCACTATTAATTCACAATTTAATTTAAACTCCTGCAGCGTACTAGAGTCGGAATTGTTTATTAGGTTTATATATAAGTTTTGTAGAACACTGAAAATAAAATTATTATTATTATTTCTTTATAATCGATCTCAGTCTGACATTCCTGCTTAATTTTACCAATACACAAAATTAATATTTGTTTAGGGCCAATGCGTATATAACAATACAATAATTTTGTTGGACGCGTCCTTATATATACGTCTTTGACTCAAGGCCATCGACTAAACAAGCTGTTTTAGTTTTCCCAACTAAAGAATAATTTATTCCTAAACGTTAAAATTCAAACTCCCTACCTGTCCAGTCCTATTCTGTTACTTAAGCGCAAACGCTATATATATATATATATATATTATTTTTTTTGGAAAACCAACAGTTGACAATATTATAGTAAATATTATACAGTAAATTCACTAAGAACTATTAAAGGTTTTCACATATAAATTCTAAGTTAAGTATAATTCATATAATGGAATCCGTTAACGAACGAGTGCCTTCACTCCGTAGCCACGATTTAGACTTAGCTGTTAAGGCACACAGGGCCAACAGTGAAATAGAGACGGTTTATAGGGTTTTAGTCAGTAGGCGCCTTGGGGTCTTCTTATGCGGCCTCACGGTGAGTCGGGCCTCTCGCGGTAGCCCTTCAGGCTGGGGTCGTATCATAGATGATTTATCGATTTACCGTCTTTAAATATATATATATACATCACGCTATTAAAGTTGATATTTGCACGGCCGCTGTTAAGGTCGAGCGCTAATAGAGTTAAGAATTGAATTATATTTTGTAATTATGACGCAATCTCAAAATAACGAAATCCACTAATAACGTAACAGAATAGGGCTGCTGAGCAAGTTATTTCAACTGAGATAGATAAATTTATTATTATATAATTATTTATTTTATATATTTATTAATTAATTCCATACTGCACATTATAGAACATTATAATATATAAGTGAGTCTATACATGGGCCAAATTAGGAAACATATTTTATTACGGATACTTCATCGTCATCACAGACCCTATAGCACGGAGTCCTAGACCTCCACTGTGGGAACTTTGCCGCAATAAGTACGCGGAGATCATCATTAATCACCACTTCATCCCATTTGCAATCAAATAGATGGGTTCGTGGTCCGAGGAGGCTCAAGCGTTCTCTCGTGAGCTTGGGAAAAAACTCCACTCGGCGACGGGTGACCCTTTGAGTAGAGAATATTTTGTTTAAAGGGTCAGCCTCGCAGTTCAACGGAGCAACGCAGCTAGTATCGTCGGCATACTACGCTACATCAGACGGTTATAATTTTTGGTTTTATTTGAAGTACATTTTCATATATACATTAATTTAAAGACTAAAATTTATAGCTCGAAATTGTAGCGAACGATGTTTACAAAAAGACTTCATACGAACGTTCTGGTAACCAATAAAGACGTACTGGCAATATGCAGCTTTGCCTCAATCGACGGTAGAAAAAAATAAAAAACTTAACAAGGATATCCGGGTATTGGGCGTTTGACAGACTCTCACATAGGCACATGTAGGTGCCCAAAGTTTCGCTTGTAGCTTTTTTACATCTCTGTGGACTTTTGCTACAAAAAAATATTATAGTTACCGGCAGATAAAAGGAGCGCTCTTATCTATACTTCTATACTATAATATTATAAAGAGGAAAGATTTGTATTTTTGTATTTTTGTATGTTTGTAATGAATAAACTCAAAAATTACTGGACCGATTGCAATAATTTTTTCACCATTAGAAAGCTGCATTATTCAGAAGTAAATATCACGCTAGGTCCTATAGTTGTGGAGCAGTAACCAAAAATGTTTTAAAAACGGGGGAAAAGTATCGTTTCTGAGGCCTTCCGTGGCGTGCGCTGAGCATATAGTTAAAGTTATACAAAAATGCTCTATGGATGAATTGTTCATCTTAACATTATTTTTTAAAAAGTCCGCGAGAGCATATGTCTACCTTTTATAGTTTACCCATTACAATATTTAAATAACTTTGAAACATAAATTGGTAGAGTTTTGTCTTTCAAATGGCATATAACTCTTTTCAACTAAAGTACCTATATAGTCTTTATGTCATTTGCCACATCTACCAAATCGATGGCACATGATGACCAGATTACTACACGAGCGAAGCCGGGTCAAACAGCTAGTATTTAAATAAAATAACACCGCCTGCGGTTAGTTTAATGCATTTAATTCTAATTTTTATTTTATTAAAGGCAGATTAATTATTATTTATATTAGGATATTGTTAGTGAAAAGTGGTATTGTTTTGTTTAATAATGTAACATAACATTGCTAAGTTATACCGCAGTTTTATTTATTTGTGAACCCCTAATATTAATAGTTGGTCAACTTCAACATCACTTAGATAAAGTATCCTTAAAGACGTGGTAATAGAAAGCGGTCGTGTCGTCATAAAAACCGACCCGCCCGCCGTCTGGCGTCACGATCCACGCAACATCTGCCAAAGGATGAAAACTCCTAATGCCTTTACAATCTACATAAACGCCCTCTTAAAAGTTGAACAATATCAGCCTATTTTAGGAAAGGAACGTCAATAAAAAGTTTACGTGTGTTTCGAGCAATTTAGGTCAAACAAAATAAAGAATGAAAATCATCATATCTTCGAATTTTATTTATTGCCATTAATTATTCAACAGGCACCATCTCCAAATATATACAAAATAGTTTTTCACCTTCTTGAAAATTTTAATAGATGGTGGGCAGACTGATGGTGATTATTTGACCAGTCTGCCAGGGCCGATAAACCCAGTTAAGTGTACCCACACGTTTCGGGATCAGGCTCGAATTGCCGTCATGCCCAGTCAATCCGGCATACTGATGTCAGCCATGAGTGTCTGATTCTAGTTGCTAATATTCATGGACCTTGCGCGCTACTTACCACCAGGTGGGCGCAAGGTCACACGTCGTGTTACAATAAAAAAATAATTAAAAAAAAACCTAATCTTTTAACTGTGAGATATATTATGGTATAGATATTAAGCGACATTTGCAGTATTCATTACACATGCAGTAATCAATTATGGGCTGAGATTTAATGAGAAGTTATGAGATTTTCAGTGCCTGGAATGCAAAGGTTGGTCTCATAAAAACTGCACTGGGGCGAGCTGCAATACGTTTGTCATAATTGTTCATTAGATTAGATAAAAACTTTTAACTGTTCTTAAATCGACTAATCTCGTATTGATGCCATAATTACGCTTAAAATATTTAATTTTAGAGTTTAAGGTTCTTGTTTTATAATGACAACGCCCATCTACAGCTGCTTTCTTTTAGTTATTCTTTATTATCATTGTTATTATTTTTAAAATTTAATTTGATTATTTATTTTGACATACACAATTTTGTAGTTTTTTTTAATATTTTATTTTATTTAAATAATAATTATTATTTTATTGACGTGACAACGTCTTATAAATTGGTTTGCCGGGTGACACTTCAAGAAACTGCGTTACGCTCCGCTCACGTTATGCGCTCACAATGAGAGCGAGTGAGAGGCACGCGTCCCTTCCACTCGGGCATGGTTAGCCCGCCTAAGAGCGAGAGAGACAGACATAAAAAGTGAAAGACATTGACTTGACATTTTCTAGGCACATTACAGCAGAAACACTTCCTTTCATTTCATATTTCTCCTTTCATCGCCCTATCCTCAACAAAATCACTCAGATAGGAACAAGTTAAGTTGTAGTAAACGCTGTTTCATTGTACGCAAATGTATTGCAAGTTATTGTATGTATATTTGTATATAAATACGTATGTATGTGTAAAGGTAAAAATAAAATTTTGGTAATATGAAATTCAGTGCGAGATTCTTTGTATAAATTAATGTTTTAAATATAATTCTTTGTATAAATAAATGTTTTAAATTGTTACTATTATTTCATCCTTCTTCCTACTATACGAATGAATATTCACATTAAAATTATTTTACCACTCAAAGTCGTTGTCACGTAAAACTTTCGCCCGTATACCGACTTTACAGGCAACCAATTTTTATATAATTTTAATATAGTTTATTTTCTAGATTTTAGGTGACAACGCCCTTGTACAGCAGCATCTATGTAGGTATTGATTGTTTGTAGTGTTAAGTGGTAAATGACGATGGCTGTTCTTTGCTATTAATGACATACTTCTGCTATCCTGCCATGATTGGTAAACAAGAATATGTATAACTGACAAAACCGAGTGTACTTAATGTATCTTATGGTTAATAAATAAATTGAAATTGAACTTGTTGTGTTAATGTTGTATGTAAACTTGTTATTGTAGTTTCTACTTATGCCAAATGATAATTAAAGTACTTTATTTTGCAATAAAACGTGTGTTTTGTTTATAATTTATATTAAAGTATTTTTATTCAACAAATATACTCTAGATACCTAGCTGTCACAACTTACCTTGGTACCTGTCACAACTTACCTTAGTACCTGTCACAACTTACCTTGGTACCTGTCACAACTTACCTTGGTACCTGTCACAACTTACCTCGATATTAGGAGAGTTGTGACTACTTTCAGTTTTTGTGGATTTTATCAGAAATTTTATAACTTTCTTTCACTTTGATGACTGTTTTTAAGAGAGTATGAATTGGGCTACATTGAGGAATAGAGTTAATGATTGTGGTATGTTTATTTACTGAGATATGTTATTTATTATAAGTAAAAATTGTCACAACCCTCCTCGGTCTTCCCTACTACTCTAACGTAAGGACACATGCAAAGTCACCCCATATAATCAATAAGCATATACATACACGAAGTGCTGGCCGCATTCCTCGTCACGTGGCTCTCAACGACATCATCCGAAGGGCTCTTGTCACTGCTGGGGTACCCGCAATATTAGAACCATCTGGGATTGTGCGGAGCGATGGCAAGAGACCCCACGGAATGACTGTTGGGCCATGGAAACTTGGCAGGTCTCTGGTGTGGGATGCGACGTGTGTAGAGATACATTAGCTCCATCTCACATCCAGGCGACCTCGTCAGGCGCGGGAAGTGCGGCTTTTTCTGCGGAGAACCTCAAATTGCGCAAATACGCTAACCTTGGTATCGGTTACGAATTTACGCAGTTTGGGGTCGAGACGATGGGCCCATGGGGACTGTCAGCGAGGCGCTTGGCCAAGGAGTTGTCAAAGCAGCTGACAGAAAGGTCTGGAGACAGGAAGGCTGGCAATTATTTCTGCCTACGTATTAGCCTCGCTATACAGAGGGGAAATATTGCCAGTCTCCTTGTGACCATCTCGGATGGGACGTCTCTAGAGGTCATTTTTTATTTATAATTTAGTTTATTTTTAATTTTATTATTTAGGTAGCTTTTAATTTATATTTAATGTACTATAATTAACTTCGAATAAAATAACATAAGTTCATACACAAGAGTAAATGAAATACTATCAATAACCAGAAAATTAATTTTTTATACTCATTTACGTCAACGACAGAAACGCCTCTGAATTGCAATGGATGAACGTTTTTTAAACTAAAGTTTTACGCGGAGAAAATTGATCCCAAAAACGCGTAGTCTAAACTAGACCTTAAAGCTAGTAGTATGCATGGAAATGGCACTGATAAATTTCGATCGTAAACCTTGAACAATGGGTTCTGAAGTCAGGGCTATATCTACTTTATTTTTATAGAAAAAATATACCAACTGCCTTCGTGGTTTAGCGGTTAAGTTCGTAGATTTAGACTCGGAGGTACCCGGTTTGATTCTTTTAATAATTTAAATAATATTTAATTTATTTGTGATAGTCTCGAGTATGGTACGCTAAAGACATCGACGAGCTAACCACTTCCCATGATTGGCCTATAGTAAAGTTGGCTAAAAGTGAGTCTGCTTCTTATTTTTTTTGTTCTACCAATGAGCAAAGTACCAAGGATGCATTGAATGGCAATGTTTCATCCATTCTAAACGGCGCAAAAACACATTTATTATATAAAATTTAAATATTATATAATAAATGTGTTTTTGCGCCGTTTAGAATGGATGAAACATTGCCATCGCAACTGCCTTCGTGGTCTAGCGGTTAAGTCCGTGGATTTAAACTCGGAGGTACCGGGTTCGATTCCTGGTCGGGACACAAAAATATTTATTAATGTAAGTAAATACATTTAATTAATATTTATTTTTTGTGATATTTCTCGAGTTTGGTACGCTGGAGACATCGACGAGCTTGCCACTTGTCATGATTGGCCTATAGTAAAGTTGGCTAAATGTGAATCCGCTTATTTATAAGCGTGGTTTCTGACCACCCCGGAAGGAAAACGGTCGTGATGATACTTTACTTTTATTTAAATATTGTAATTAATACTCATAACAAAACGTTAATTTACCAATTGTAATTTGGAATATTTTCTATTACCTAGTGATAGAAAAGGTTTTTGCCATTGACATAATATAAAATACGAGTGACCCGCCCAAACATAGACGGTTATTTAAAAAAAAGAATTATTTTTGCCAAATACGCAGGAAAATGTTGCCAGTCTCCTTGAAACTATCTCTGATGGGACGTCTATAGTGGTCATTTTTTATTTATAGGTAATTTATTACTTATTAGGTTTAGGTATACTTTCAAGAAATTTATCAATCAGCTTTCTAGGAAATCAAATTATAGAAGTTTTGGACATATACCTAACTTTAGACAGAGAAAAATAACAAAAACGTTTCCTATTTTTTTTAATTGACTGCCGTGGTCTAGCGGTTAACTTAATTCTTGTCGTGACACAATAATTAATTTAATTTATTTGTGATATTACTCGAATTTGGTAGGCAAGAGACATCGACGAGCTTGCCAATTGTCATAATGGGCCTATAGTAAAGTTCGCTAAATCCACCTCTTTAAAAAAAATACGGACGTGACAATACTTTACCTACTTTTATTTTCATCTATTTTACTAAAACAAATATATATACGATTAATATATCTCCAAAATGTCCGTAAATTTCTTCCCTAGTACACTTGAAAAATCTTTGAAAATATTGGATTGTTCGAGCTATAGTATTTTTTAATAATATTACGATTTTTAAAAGCATACACTCCTAATTTGGAATATCACTTAAACTATTGACCTTCACAACGACGCTACGACCATCCCTGGTTTCCAAATAATATTTCTGCAATTTTTTTTATCAAAATCGTTCTAGCAATATGGGCGTTAAATCGGATATTCACACATTCATTACAGCCACACACACAGCGCTCTTGGCCTCCACTGTTGGAGATGGGCCTTCCAGAACATATATCTGGATAATTTGGCCTAGATTTGCCACGCTGAACAGACGGGTTGGCGAGAATCTAATGTCAATTTTTAATGTCAATTTATGAACGATCCCACGAGTTGATATTATTGGAACCGAGACCGACGGCTTAACATGTTCTCCAAGGCACGGGAACGGTAATTTTGAAATCTATGACAAATGTTCGTAAGAAAAGTGTATTTCTCATTGGTACATGCTGGGGGGGTTTGAACCGACCTTTGTAGGCCATTAAGGAAAGCGTTCCTATAATCGAGTCACCACCGCACCTTAACACACATTCTTCTTAGTCGCTACACTCTTGGTAGAGTGGTCGTGGTCGTCACTTGAGTGTCAGTGGCACGCTTAACAAGACGTCGCCACGCGTCTCGAACTGCAGCCTTCCTGGAGCACTCATGTAGGGGGTGATCCATTGCTGCTTTAACCTGGTCAGTCCATCTCATCGGAGACCTGCCACGCATTCTCTTGCCATCGACTTTACCCTGAACTACAAGGCGCTCAATGGATGTATCTCCACGCCGCGACACGTGTCCAAAGAAAGTGAGAATGCGTGATTGCACGATTGAGGAAAGGCGTTGTCCTATCTCTAGTTCCTCCAGGATGGATTTGTTGGTTCGGAACTCCGTCCACGATATTCCCAACAATCTCCGCCAACACCACATTTCTAGACCATTAATCCGTTTTATTTCAGTTTCGCGCAGGGTCCACGTCTCTGCAGCATACAGGAAAATGGGGAACACAAGTGCTCTGACCAGCCGGATTTTAGTAGCTTTCGTAATGTTTCGGTTCCTCCATATTTTCTTAAGCTTCTCCATAGCAGACCTCGAGACTGCCATACGACGCTTAATTTCCTCTTCGCATCCACCGCCATTCGATATCAATGCTCCCAGATAAATGTATGATTAACACATACCTGTCCTTAAATATATGTATATGTCGGTGGTTCTTGCGAATTTAATCATAATGAGCCCCTGAGAGAGGAATGAATTGCTTTATAAACATTTCAGACGTTGTTTTTGTTTATTTTGCACGAAAATGTTTTACAAATTAACTGGTTCGTCTGCGTAATTAACATTTTAATATTATTATACATGGTGTTGCACTCGCCAACGCATCTAGCCAGCAAACGCTGCAGCTTCGTCGAGATGTGGCCTCCCTGAGCGTGTTCTGCAAGCTATACTACGGTGAGTGTTCGGAAGACCCCCACAACCTTATCCCTTCTTATATATTCCGCAACCGAACCACATGAACAGGCCTAAATATTGCCCATACCGCCACAATACCTACGCGTACTTATAAATTTGGAGACTCTTACATATGTCGCACGCTGAAGATGTTTAATGCTCTCCCAGACAGTGTCTTTCCCCATTCAAGTTATACTCGTATACCGCCTCCGTGGTAGTGGTAACAAACGTTGCCGTGAACTCGGGAGGTCGTGGGTTCGATTCCCACCGGGGGCTAGTTGTACATAGTATAATTTGTCTCGGTCTGGGTGTTTATATGTATAATATGTATATATTTACAAAAAAAAAGTATAATATGTAGTTTATCAACCATCTAGTTTCCGTAACACAAGCCTCATAGCTTACCACGGAAATTAGATGGCGCTGTGTGACCCGTCTGGAAATATTTATTTATTTATTTATTATATATTTACGGGTAACTGATTCCAAAGGATTCTACAACTGCAAAGGACTTTGAGACAAAAGAAGTATGGTGAGTGGGAATAGGCAGAATGAAATTAGAGGAAGAATGGAGAGTTTAGTATATATATAAATTGTTGGATGTCACGAAGTTGCGTGTGCTTTCCCACAGTATGTATTTATATTAACTTTTTTAGCCGGAAATTAAAGGAATTCTGAATGTTCCATTCATAGAAATTAGTATGGCAATTATTTATAAATAATGCGAAGATCTTCTTTCCTATATTGCAGCAGTTTTCAAACAGTGTGGGCGACGGAATCCGAAAGCATAAATAATAATAAAAAAATATGTGTGGCACTCGGGGACTGCCGCGGTGCATGACATTTTTTATCAACTTATGCAATTATAATTATTTATTTATTTTATTTATGCAGTATTTTTTTTTCTTTGATATTAATTCAAGTTAATACGGTTCAACTAGTCGCGGGCTCGAACTCACTATGAGCGCGGCCAAAAAGCACGCTGTCTCACCTAGCATTGTGTCTAAAAGAGATAGAATCAGTTATGAGCAGTTAACAGCTAGTTTACACGCATACGTCTAGTCGCACGCACACAAACACCGTGCCGAAGTCTGCCGAACTGAAACGACGTTAGACGATGCACGGCTTTCAACGCCGCACCGCTGCGCTGTGCCGGTCGGAACACCCCCCGTGTTAGGTTTATTTTCGTTACGGAATTTCTTGAATCGGTCGCCGCGCTCAAAGCCCGCGATAAAAGCTATGTAATAGCTTAAAACTGGTTTAAGTGTGATAATAAAAATATAACTGTTGGTTTTCCAAAATGAATAAATAAGATAGCTGCTATATCTTTGTTAATTTTATATTTTGTTAAAATGATTTATATTTTGTCGGCTATTTTAAAAGGAAAACTGCTCGTTAAAAAAGGATTTAAAGTTCTTTTCATTTTGAACTGTAAATCCGATTTAAGGCATAGGCATACTGGATACCTATATCCGGTGTGCTCGAGCCTTAACCCAGTAGAATGCGGTCATACTCGTGTCACCTATGACCCTACCTAATCAAATCATGACAGAATATTCGACTTAAATTAACTCCCCTCTTAACGCTCTATAGTAGCCAGATTTATTTCCATTAGAGCTGCTATTAATGCATGTCGGTGCTAGCTCATTTAAGTTTGGGAAGCCCTGACTTAATGCAATTTTTATCCGACTGCGCGACGCAAAGAAGGGTTATGTGTTTATTAGCCGAGTTATACATATGTATGTTTGTTTGTTTGTTTGTTTGTAGCACACTGGAGACCAAATATTTGGGCCGATTTTGATGATTCTCACGTCAATTGATTTGTTTTCATCACGCGAGTGTCACTAAAGATATTATTTCATTAATGCAATAACCAGACGCAATATAGTGGAAAAAAAAAAATCGACGAAATATATTGAGTGGGGTATCATTAAATAGGTCACCAACCACAAGCACAGGTCAGAATATGCACCCATATACCGTAGTCACCATCCCTTCGCGTACGTATAAATTTGGGGACTCATACATCTGTCGCACGATAAAGATGTGGAATGCTCTTACAGCCTCTGTGTTTCCACTTTCCTATAACTTTGAGTCCTTCAAGCGAAGTGTGAAAAAAGCGTGTGTCAAGCCGGCATAGTGTTAGAGACTGATGTCAGTCATGAGTGTCTGACTTCAGTTGCTAACATTTATGGACCTTGGGCGCCAATTACCATATTACCTTACCAGGCCCACCTGCCCAAGGTCACATGTCGTGCTAGTATAAAAATAAAAAGTATTTAAAAATTATGTTGAGGTTTTTCTCTTATATTTTTTTATTTAGAGTGACCATTTATAATTTATGATTGTTTAAAGTTGGTTATCAACCATTATCATTTAAAATTTAATGTAAGTCCTATCTTCACCTTCTTCGCTACAGTCTAGGCAGACTGGTCGTGA
The DNA here is from genome assembly GCA_910589645.1 of Tinea semifulvella. Lineage (NCBI taxonomy): Eukaryota > Metazoa > Arthropoda > Insecta > Lepidoptera > Tineidae > Tinea > Tinea semifulvella. The sequence continues at coordinate 6,409,583 of OU342595.1, read as the reverse complement.
TCGTGACATGAGTGTCAGTGGTACGCTTAACAAGCCGTTGCCACTTCTCTCGAACTGCAGCCTTCCTTATTTTTATTTTTATTTAAAAATATTTGGAGCTGTCATAAAAAATATAAAATACATCTTTACAGCAGAATATATCTATTTTTATTTAGTATACTTGTCCAATGATTAGGTATGTATTTTTGCCATTTTTGTATTGTCAAACACAATTGTTACCACATTTATTGCAAACAAATATTTTTATTTGATTTGATTTATTACAGTATCCATTAATTGGACCTTTGAATATCCAAAACATGTTTTGGAAGGCTCCAACAGAGGAGGTCTAAGACTATGTGTCCTGGGGGCTGTAATATGTAATGTGTGTTATTGACATTGATGGCGTGTTTGACAGCAAATTGAGGCAATATAGATTAGCGTCAATCAGTATTGACAAAGGCTATTCAATAGGCTGCTGTACTAAGGAGCCATTTTGCTAAGAGCTTGGGAGAAACAATGAGGTGAATTGGAGGCCAACTCTTAACGTACCAAGTAAAATATTAAGCGTCGTGAATTTAATTGTCGCGAATAAAACGAGCCTGCGACACCGAAATACCTCAAGGATAAATTTGCCTATCTTTCTTCGTTTCACGACAAATCCCTTCGTTCTTCTCACAACTCACTTAATTAAATCGCATTTCACTAGTGTTTGCAACGACATAAATTTTGTCCTTCTACTGCTGTTCATTAAATTGCTGCTGACACTCCAATCCGAAAAAAATACTTCAGTTGATATGCAGCAATGTATGTATCAAACAATCGAAGCTTCATAAGATAATTTTAAAAGCTGTCAAGAACAAAGACAGTTACGGAGTAGCAAGGTAGTTTTATCTATATATTTTTCGAATAAGAATACTATTTATATAATATTACTTAGATTTTTTATAATAGTAGCGCGGTGGTGGTTTGGTTGTAAGAGCGCGTTCCTTAAATCCTACAAAGGTCGGTTCAAACCCACCCGGCATGTACCAATGAGAAATACACTTTTCTTACGTACATTCGTTATAGATTTACAACACCACCGTTCCCGTGCCTCGGAGAGGTCAAGCCTTCGGTCCCGGTTCCACTAATACCAACTTGTGGAATCGTTAATAAATTGTCATTAAAAAATGACATCATATCCTTACCACGCCGTCTGGCCAGCGTGGCGAGTGTAAGCCAAATTCTCCAGATATATGTTCTGGAAGGCCAGTGGAGGTCTAGGACGCTGTGTTCTAGGGGCTGTAATGATGATGAAAAAATTATGAGAAAAGGAGAAGGTTTTTAAACCAGCCCGGGGCATTGTCCTTTTAGTCTCTCTTTCACACACGATGGACCCGGCACCCTAACTGTGTCTTTTATTGTCGTCATAAAGTTTATCTTCGCTATTCCAGAGTAGAGACTCGTGGTCACTGAATAACTATCTCTATAAAGCCCATAATCGTGATTAATTGAATTTCATTATCTGCGGTCTTGACCTCGAGGGCTTCATTAATGTGGATTTCAAACCAAGTCATATTATTTGTAGATGCTTCAAGAAACATAAAGGCAGGCTTGCACCAAAATAAAATATCTATAAGTTTAACGAGTTATAAAATGGCGTTGAATATCCCATTATTTTCTTAAAGGACAGATGCCAGATGGTATAACCCAGCCTAAGCTTTACAAGCTTCGATGTATATATGATACACCAAAAAAAGGGTCAACAAAATTGTGGCGAAAACTACCAACTCGTACATACCTCTACATACTCGTACATGCCATTTCTTTCTTTCATAAATTACGACAAGCATTTATAGTTTTAACTTATGTCTGAGTAGTCTCGATTTTTTTGTGAAGTAAAGTATCATCACGACCGTTTCCCGTTCGGGGTGGTCAGAAACCACGCTTATAAATATACATCCAAGGCCAATCATGACAAGTGGCAAGCTCGTCGATGTCTCCAGCGTACCAAACTCGAGAATTATAACAAATAGATTAAATATTAATTAAATGTATTTATTTACAATAATAAATATTTTTGTGTTCCTACCGACTACGAGTCTAAATCCACGGACTTAACCGCTAGACCACCTTTTTTTGTGAAGACTTCAATTTTATTCAAATCAGCTTAGTAGTTTAGTCGCAGTGAGATAAATACATACAAAATTTCACGTCTATAAATTAGTATGATGATAGTAGCATCAGCCTGTGCCCCTTCACTGCTGGATGTAGACCTCCCAATGCTTACCACTGCACGTGGTTTTTGCAACCCTGTTCCAACCCCCGCCAGCGACCTTTTTCAGGTCATCCGTCTATTTGGTAGGGGGTCGTCCCGTACAAGTTCTCTAAAACCCATTTGTCCCATCGGTCCTCGGTTTACGGCAGATGCGTCCGACCCATTCCCACTTCTGCAGCTTGCTCTCTTTGAAATGTCAGTAAGAGTTGGTTCTTATTTCGAATTCTATCTATCGGAGAAATACCAAGCATAGCGGAGGTTATAATAAACAGTAGGTACAATAAGTATAGTAGAAGCTGTTTCATGATTTATCACCGTTTCTGGAAGACCTAGAACTGCATATTTCTTAAGATTTTGGGTTTCTCTCGCTGCACTGGTGATTGGCAAGGTTAATAAATTTCTAACAACGTTTTTATTTTATATAACACTAGCTGTTTTACTCGGCTTTGCCTGTGTAAATATAAAATAAGGATTTGTACCGTATTTGTGTAAATAGCTTTCCAATTCTTTATATTCAAATTCAAATTCATTTATTTAGTAAATTAGCAATATTTCAAGCACTTTTACACGTCAGATACATTTAAAAGTTTATACAATTATATGAAGCTATATAAAAATTAAACATGATATAAACTGAACAACTCAATACTAATGTATTTACAAAATACATATAAATCAATACATATAATTGCCCATTTTTTAGTATTAATTATATAGTATGTTATGCTTAAGAGATAGACATATACCATCTTAGACTTTTCTGTAGATTTATATAAGATACACAATTCCACCATACATTATTCTGTTATATCTCAAAGGTTAGGCAGTGTTTTCGTGAAAAGCTCCCAGACGGCTTATTTTTTTCCGACGCCTTCAACAAACGTATGCATACAAAAACTTAATAAATTATATACTATAGCCTTCCTCGAGAACTACTCTATCCATTGGTGAAAACAGCCTAAAAATAGGTGCATATTTTTTGAGTTTATCACGAACAGACAGACAGACAGACAGACAGGATTTAATTTTATAATATGTAGTAAAGTGAAGTAGGTAAATGTAATGTAGTATAAACTTAATTTAAAAAGGATATTGATATCGTGGGACAAGGAAAGCGGTTGCAAGTCTTCCGCCAGCTGACGAACATTAATTAACCGTTTCATTCAAATGAATTGAATTCACCCATTCACAAGCGCACACGCAATTATACCGTGATAACCAAAAATGGGTGCAACTAAATTAAAACAGCAATGGTGGCTTAGTTGTGAGGACGCTTTCCTTAAAAACCCAAAAGAGCGAATTAACTCCTGCATTTACAAATGAGAAATACACTTTTACTTAAGTACATTTGAAACTAAGCACGTTTGAGTCGAGTCCACGTCCAGTAATACCAACTTCTTGAATCGTACTCGCACGGGCCGAAATATGGATCCACATAACTTAGCCACTATCCCTATGCGGACATATAAATTTGAAGACTCTTACATCTGTCGCACTTTGAAGATGTGGAATGCTCTTCCAGCAAGTGTGTGTATTATTACTGGAGTCCTTTAAACGAAGTGTGAAAAAGCATCTTAGCATAGTGATAGGGACTGATGTCGGGCGTCTGAGGCTGGCGTCAGTTGCTCTCATTCTTGGACCTCGCGTACCACTTACCATCAGGTGGACACGATGTCACATGTGATCAGTATTTAAAAAATAAAAATAAAAAAACCCCTATGCCAAACTAGTAGGCTAATTTCTCCAGAAATATGTCCAACAGTAGACGTCATATCTATTAGGATTTCTGGTTATTTACAATTTTATTAAATATTTTATACTAATATTTCTCAGTTATATAGGAGTATATATTATATTTTCATTTGTTTGAGCAAAACTAAGTCAACGACAATTTATAAGTTTTATGTTTTTAATTGTTACAAGTTATTATTTGATTATTGCAAAAATGTATACTTATTATTTTCAAAGCCAAAAATATCCGAACTCTGTCAAACAAACTTGTTTCAAATCTTATCAGCCTCAAATAGCTTAATTAATTTTAACCAAGAGTATTAAACGAACAAGTAGAATTCTAATCCGCGTGAAGAACAGTCATGAATCAGAGGCATATATTTATATGGACGTGCATTTCATTTTATGTTATTAACGCTACCACGTGGCCCAAAAATGCGTTAAACTAAAAAGAGAAAACTATGATTATATAAAGTTATCTACGATCGGCCAAGTCAGTTTTGATTTTCGCAAACTCTTGCCTATTACTTGGCTAATCTGAAAATTCATTAGAAAGATAGAAGAAGCTTGGTTAAGCTGCAGTTGTAAATAGTCGATTAGTTACTACAATTGATAACAAAAAGCCTCACCATTGCCTATATTGAATTATAAATATTGTGGCGATTTTACAATTACATATGTTCGTTCTGCTGTTGAGTTCTAATAGCAATTTTAAGTTTTTTTAAATAATGGTAAATTACAGACTACTAAGCAAACAGTCATATTGGCATACACTTTTCCATTACGATTGTAGTTTTTACATGGGTAGACAAGGTAGAAAAGAAAACATGGGTAAACTGTATTCGTACATAACTTATTTTGTTTTTAATTTTAGTTTTTCAAGGGTCTCAGTGAAAATCAGCGCAACAGCAGAAATATTGCAGCCCGACCGCCTGTTTATCGCAGCAGCTCACTGTTTTTGTATGCTTTTTCTTTTCTGATAAATATGTATTACGAGTTATAGTTGTGTGCAATTATATATAAATATATGTATATTAATTTTTTGAGGGACTGATATAATGTTGATTCTAGAATTTAGGGGCCTAGAGTTTATCAAGAATAAAATTAATTGCACGGCCGTCTTAAATATATGTCTGCTACAAATTCTCTTTAAATGAAGAGAGGTGAATTTGCTCAAACTTTCTCAAATTAACTTGAAATTACGTATTTAATAAGGTGACAAGGATTAAATGTTATAATTATTACAAGTATAAGTTTTAACTTAGAATACGGTTAATACTTACGGCCTGTTGCAGAAATTAATTATAATAATTAATGATCAAAATTTTTATATAGGCTATGTGATTGGTAGTTATTAAAGACTTGTAAGATGACCCGCGCGCCTCTCCTAGATGTGCACGCGCCTTACAAGATCGTACTGGAGAGTTGACATATACGACAACTTGCGCGTCAATCAGCATTGCGACCTGTGACATTGGCACTAGTGTATAATTTTAAATTATAGTTGTGCGAGTGCTTTTTACGTTTCTCGGATCCGTAATTATTTTGCTGCGTCGTATGTTTTAAAATGATTTCTATGTGTTGTAACAGTATACTCATATTAGTGTGGTGAGAAAAATCAATTAATGTCCAATATAAATAAAAAATAATTAGACATCGGTACAATTTTTTTTTTATAAATTTTTAATTCCATTTTTGTAAAATATTTACATTTTTTTATTTTTTTTATTCTTATTCATTCTTTTCTTGCATTATGCCATCGATTTCGGGGTGTTATTCGATTTTAATTGCTAGGCAGTTTTTTCGGTTACAAACTGTGAAACCTCCCTCCCCGTGGCTAATCAATATAAGATGTTAATAGAATCAGCTATAAAATAAAAATTACGAGTGTTGCACCATTATTAGTCGTACGTTTTATAATTGACTCAGGCTGACCCATCAATTAAGCAATCGCGCACATGAGGTGCGCTGTCGACCGACTAATTTTGGGTGTTAGCTTTAATTTTTATGTAATATATCGTCTAGTCTAGAGTTTTATTACATTTGAATTGAGTTTCCTATAAAAAAGTACCTACAAGAGCCAGTAACAGTTTTGGCAGGTCAAATATTAAAAAAATATGGATTGCAATTTTCTAAGTTTTTGCGTATCAAATATTTTGTTAAAATTGATCAAGTTTTTTACAGTTTTACGGGTAAGATATATATATATACATAGATAGCAGAAACTGCGTAAACGTGAATTTAGACGCTAAGGTACTGGATTCGAATCTGGATGAACCAAAGCGATTAATGTTAAAAATGGCTTCAATTGTACCACCTAACGGATGACCTTCAAAATAAACTTATACTTTCGACGCAATTTTAAACATTAATCATTACAATTACAGACTTCGTGTTGAGAGATCCCAGCCTAAGATTCGAATCTTAGCATATACGGAGACAGATTCTGCTATATATTTTTTTAACCGTTACATTTACATAGGCTTCAAAGGGTAATTTATTTAAATATTTCTCGAGCCAGTAAGTGGTAAGCTTGCTACTTGTCATTATGGGAATATCGATCATCCAATTCATTAGTGGAACATTTCGAAAAAAATATGATTTTATGTCCAAAATTTATAGTTACAAGTTAAAACACAAAGCAATGAAAAATCCTTATTTCACTTTTTTTTTAAATGTTCCACTAATGAATTGGATTATTTTTTTATTTTTTATATACTGAGCACGACATGTGACACCGTACCCACCTAATGGTAAGCGGTAAGCGAGGTCCAAGAATGGGAGCAACTCACGTCAGCCTCAGACGACCTACATCAGTCCTTACCACTATGCCGGCCTATGAATATATGACGGATGATCGATATAGTAAAAATAAAAAAAATAACAGGGATAGTGAGATGTAATTTATAAAAAAAATGGTTGTAGATTTTTTGAAAAAGTTTTTAAATAGCAGTTATTAAAATATTTTATTAATTGAAGATTTAGAAATTTATGCTCTTTGGCTGTCATTATGATGCGCAATAAACCTGATTATCATTGAACTACGGCTAAACAAATACGGCTTATCGCTATACTAGTAATAAAAATATATCAATATATATATATAATATATAATAAACAATGATTACAATATAATAATAAAAAGTAAGCCAATAAAATATATGTTTCTATCTGTGGAAACTTTTTAGTGGTTTAAGTGTTTATATTTATGTCTAATTAAAATTCTGTAACCATAAGTTTTCCTAATAAAATAAAATAAATAAATAACTAAATAAATAATCATTGTTTTGAGATACCTAACCTTCATATATATATATATATATATATATATATATATATATATATATATATATATATATATATATATATATAAACTAAATAAAACTAAACTATATGAAAAATGTTTAACCCATGACCTGATCATGCACGACCGGCACTTTTCTGACAAGATAGACCGTGGTCAAGCTGGTCAACGGTGCTGCCACATGAACAAATATGTTGAATATAAATACCTAGTAAGTATAGCGATAAGCCGTATTTCTGGGTTCTTTTTTATACTAGCACGACGGATATGAGTTATTATTAAGATATAAGTATAATATATATATATATATATATATATACTAGTACTCTTGTTTGGGATGCCACCTGTGTGGATACCTTTGCCGCTTGCCACATTTCCTCCACATCAAAAAAGGCCGGTTCGGCTGCTCATACAGCCGAATTTAGAAAGCGCATCAAATACAATAGCATTAAACAAAATTATAACTTTGTGGCATTTGGGGTTGAAACAATGGGGGTATATTCTCTTGATACCCACAAATTCATAAAAGAGCTGGGTAAACGAATTTTCCAAGAGTGTGGCGATCCCAAATGCCATAACTACCTAAAACAGAATATGTCGATTATAATTCAACGAGGAAATGCGGCGAGCGTTTTAGGTACCCTCCCTGGTGGTAAGCCCTTAGTTTATTTTGTAGAATAGCTTTAATTTCATAGGTATTTTTAGTTTTAGTTCTATTTATAATTAGTTTTTTAATCAAATTTATTCTATTAGATTCACTTGTTTAAACTTTATATTTTTAGTTGTATTTTTTATTTATAATTGTAGAAACGTTAAATTGGCACCTAGTTTTACATATAAATAATTATTTTTTGGAAGCTGTACTAAATCAATAAGCTGTAAGTTACCTTTTCCATGAAAATTCAACTTTTATTGTGTTGGGCAAAGGCCCCACAAATATATAAAAAAAGTAATTAAAACTTACCTGAAGTTAAGTAGGCACAGACGAAAACCGCAACTAGTTTCCTCATTGTCACAGTCACTGATGCAACGAAGACAAATACACGAATTTTTACACACAACTGTCTGTTTATAGATTATTAAAAAAGTTTATCAAAGTTGTTCCGAATTGAGCATGGAGCTCGCATTGTTCGCGGCGACGTAGCTTCAGACCGAGTGCGGAACTAAAGTACTGGCCTATTCCGAACGCTGTCGCGCTTGCGCCAATGTATTTCATCAAGTTAAGAATGGTTTCTAAACTTCTAGGACCTGCTTGTTCTTCAGTGTAACTAGTATTCATACGGAATTCATCGAAGAGTCCTCAATTTCCACTGCTTAAGTTATCCATAGTAGTCTAAGATACGTTTTCAATTAATTTATTGACCACAAGATATTTATTCATTCATTCATTACAGACTTCACTGCTGAAGATGGGCCTTCCAGAACTGGAGAATTTGGCCTACACTCGCCACGCTGCCCAGACGGCTTGGCGAGGATATGATGTTTTTTTTATTTTTATGACAATTTATTAATGATTCCACAAGTTGAACCGGGACCGACGGCTTAACGTGCTCTCCGAGGCACGGGTGTTGTAAATCTATGATAAATATACGTAAGAAAAGTGTATTTCTGATTGGTACATGCCGGGTGGGTTTGAACCGACCTTTGTAGGGTTTAAGATACGCGTTCTTACAACCGAGCCACCATCGCGCTTTATAAGGTATTATTAAGTAATAATTTGTCAGTTATACAATCATTAGTTTACAAATTATCATCCCTTTCGAGATAGGAGACTGGCAACATTTCCCCTCTGTATAGCTCACTCACTGTACAACTCACATGTATGTGCCCAGTGCCTCAGGAGGGCAAGGCAAATATAAAAAGTAAATATCCTCTTTTTTACTAATATAGAATAAACAAACACTATGTTACTAACCCCTATGGATACTATTCCGAAATAAACGCATTTTTTTTATTTTTTATTTATAGCGAGTCTAATACGTTGACAGAAATAATTGCGAGCCTTTCTGTCTCCAGACCTGTCTGTCAGTCGCTTTGACAACTCCTTGGCCAAGCGCATCGCTGACGGTCCCCATGGGCCCATCGTCTCGACCCCAAACGGCGCAAATTCGTAACCGGTACCAAGGTTGGCGTATTAGCGGAATTTGAGGTTCTCCGCAGAAAACGCCGCTCTCCCCGCGCCTGACAAGGTCGCCTGGATGACGAAAAAAGACAATAAAATTAAAACACTTATCAGAAGTACTAATAACTAATTAATTAAAATATATGATTTACATCATAAAATTAATGATACTTAAACTAAGTAAAGTATCTTCACGACGGTTTCCCTTTCGGGGTGGTCAGAAACCACGCGTATAAATAAGCGGATTCACATTTAGCCACCTTTACTATAGGCCAATCATGACAAGTGGCAAGCTTGTCGATGTCTCCAGCGTACCAAGCTCGACAAATATAACAAATAAATTAAATGTATTTATTTACATTAATAAATATTTTTTGTGTCCCGACCAGGAATCGAAACCGGTACCCCCGAGTCTAAATCCACGGACTTAACCGCTAGACCACGGAGGCAGTACAGTTAAACTACATAAATAATTATATACTTACCAATGTCAATCATGGCATCATATCAAAATAATGGCATTAGTAGCGAAGAATAAACATCGTCATTATTACTAATGAAATGTTCGAGTACACGAGATAAACAATACCTAAATAACATACTGCTGTAAAAGGGCATTGACAGTACTACTATTTTGTAACTAAGTTTAATAAAACTAAATAAAATTAAATGTACACACATACATTAATAAACTATGTATTATGTAATACAAAGCAACTGTAAAAGGTCGTTGAAACTAAATATAAATAAATATTGTAAAACAGAACAATAATAATATATTACAACAAGTAAATGAAGCAGCTGTAAAGAAGGGTTGTCACTTAAAAACTAAAACATAATACTAAAAATATTTGTATGTAAAATTTATTTATGTTATTTAAAACTGTATTGCACTATGTACAAGGGGCGGGTATAATTTAATGCCGCTAGACATTCTCTGACAGCCAACCTTAGGGACAGATAAAGCATTTAAAGTGAACGGTAGGTCCAAGTAGAAATTAAATATATTATAACTTAACGATCACATTGTAAGCAATCAACAAAATATAAATTATAATATACACAAATACACACACATACATACACACAATAATACATACAATACAATATAATATATATATATATATATACACTAACTGCCTCCGTGGTCTAGCGGTTAAGTCCGTGGATTTAGACTCTAAGGTACCGGGTTCGATTCCTGGTCGGGACACAAAAATATTTATTAATGTAATTCAAATTCAAAATCTGCCCACGATAGGCATACAATAATTCTATATTATAAATATAATTAACATTTCGTCAAACAAATACATTATAAATAAATAAATAAATACAAGTAAATAAATACATTTAATTAATATGTAATTTATTTGTGATATTTCTCGAGTTTGGTATGCTGGAGACATCGACGAGCTTGCCACTTGTCATGATTGGCCTATAGTAAAGTTTGGCTAAATGTGAATCCGCTTTATAAGCGTGGTTTCTGACCACCCCGAAAGGGAAACGGTCGTGATGATGATACTATACTAGAAATACTGATATAAGTAGGTACCTTGTTAGGAGCCGTTTAAGAATTGCAAATAAACCATATTTTTAGATTGAAGTCGATTCGAAATTAAATAAAATGAAAAATTATATAATACAAATAAATCTATTACAATGACGCATAATCCTCACGAAGTACTTTTAAAGCATCATCTATGGTATGCCTGTAGTATGATTTGTTTTATTCCAATTGTTATAATTTGATCTTTGTACACATTTTCCCCATTCCTATAACCTGGAGTCCTTCAAGCGAAGTATAAAAAAGCTTCTTATTAGGCGGGCATAGTGGTAGAGACTGATGCCGGTCGTTGGTGACTGGCGTCATTTGCTCCCATTCTTCATCAGGTGAGCGCAATGTCATGTCAGATGTCTTATTCAGTATATAAAAAAAAATTATAATTTTTTCTTAGGTGACCGACAATACCCTTTCTTACCCTAATTTAAGGGAGACTTAAATCTTAAGAAAGTGGTGAATTACCGGCTCTAAAAGCTATACATTATTAAAATACAGGCCACATTAAAGCATAAAAACACCGCCATGCCGTCTCCTCCATTACTATGTATATTACTTAGGTCATCAAATTGGTTGCCAAATGCCGTTATGTCAAGAAGTAGGTTAGTAAGGAACCGGGTCTTTTTATTATTGGATAGCTTCCTACATAACTTGGATGAGCTGCCAAAATTGGGCGCAAAATTTATTTAAGTTGTTCTATTTAGTTAATAAAAATAATTCCAATACCAATTCCTCCTTGCGGCGTGTTTCCTCATTGCTGAGGGTCGTGACCTCACGAAGAATTGGTCTGCGGATTGATAATAGCCACCCGTTCCTGTCTTCGGCGGCATGCACAACATCATGGAAGATAGTGTTGGTGGTACTATAACTATTGAGTTAGAGAAAATTCTTATTGACAACTGTTTTTACTTAATAAAATAATTTTTAGCATGTAAATTTTGACATTAACATTGTATTCCAACAAATTGACAAGAACGATATTAAATATAAACTATATACAAATAAATATCTATCGACATAAGCATATTGTATGCCCATAATATGGGCAGATTGCATTATCATGACATGTACATACAACTGTAATTAGAATAAGCAATCTATACAATATTTTTTTTTTTTTTTTTTAATTTTAAAGCATACCAAGCTTTGGCTTCTCGGTCTCTTTCCTTCCACCTTGCCAGTGACAAAAAGTTTCTTCAGGTTAGCTCCTCATTTTCTGGCAATGTGTCCGAGGTACTTGATTATCCGACAAAGACATATGGTGAATAGCCTAGTTAGTCCGATGGTCAGTCCACGAGATCCTCAGCATTTTTCTCCAACACCACATCTCAAAAGCATCAATAAGCTTTAGGTCGGCGCTCTTTACAGTCTCGGCGCCATATTTTTATATGTATTTTTTACAGAGTAAACCGTACCAATTAGCAATACACAAGGAGCAGAATGGTGGATGGTCTTGTTGAGCAATAAAAAGTGGAGGTCTCCTTTGTAAACCAGCCTATACTCCGTTGGAAGCCCATTACCCCATACTTCTCCTCTCTCTTTTCTACACACGATGGACCTGGTACCCTCACGATGGATCTATAGAATGCTAAGCAATTTATCTTCTTTAACACTCGGAGAGCACGTTGAGCCCGTCCTGGTTCCACATACCAACTTGTGGAATCATGTTAAGGTTTCCTTTATAATTTTTCATTTTGAGTGACCAATAGGACTATAATCTGCTTATACATCCCAAAGTTCCATCCCGATCCGTCAAGTAGTTTTGAAATGCATAGGGAACATACAGACATTCATTTTTATATACATATATAGAGGTATATTATGAATCAGTAGTATATATACTGTATCATCTTTTTTGATGATACACTATATATTATATAGGTATTTAATTGTCTATTCCATCTATTCCTCGCCAACCCGCCTGGCCAGCGTGGCGAGTATAGGCCAAATTCTCCAGATATTTCTGGAAGGTCCATCTCCAACAGTGTAGTTCTAGGACCTTGTGTTCTAGAGGGGTGTGATGTTATCTATTTTGTAATTTTTCTTATTATCTGCACCACGGTACCTCTCTTATCGCCATCACAATGGTTAGCTCTTAGAAAATGTTATGTTTATTAATCTCACCCTTGTACAATTCTTTTGTAAACAATATGCAATAAATAATTTCATTATTATTATTATTAAAGTTCATATAATCGCATAATGGCCTTCCCCCGGTCTAGCGCTTTAGTTCGTGGATTTTCACTCGGAGGCATCGGGTCCGATTTCTGGTCGGGACACAATATTTTTTCTTTAAATTAAATAGTAAATACACCAGGATCAAAATACGGTTTGTGTCTTTGAAACATTGTGGCAACCCAAGAAGTATTTCGAATTTGGCCTACACTCGCCACACCTTTCGATGTAAATAGTAATGATGTAACACAATTCGCTTACTAACAGTTAGATAACGTTACCTTCTTAACCTTATTTCAAAAGTTAGTGGTGTGCAAGGTCCATTAATGTAAACAACTGAAATCAGATACTTATGACCAATATTGGTCCCTAACACTATCCCTGCTTGACTAGATGTCTTTTCACACTTCGCTTGAAGGACTTCAAGTTATAGGAAAATGGAAACACAGAGGCTGGAAAAGCATTCCACATCTTTATTGTGTTACAGATGTATGAGAACCCGAATTTATAGGTACGCGAAGGGATGGTGACTACGTTATGTGGGTGCATATTCAGTCCTGCACGGTAACATTTGGGTACCTAGAAAGTAATTGTTATGTTTAAGCTTGTGTGTGTCTCGAAAGTTATTGTTAGTATTCAGGTTTTCATGGTCTGGCGTGTCCGGTGGTCGTCCCTTCCTTAGAAGGTCATTGCAGTGGTGTCGGGTCCCGGTCCGCACCCTAAGGGCCTGGTAGAGCGGGGGGATGGCTGGCACATGCGTTACGTCCGTGATCGGGTGCTGCTGTGGGGGCCTGGGACCTTTGCCGAACACGTTCAATTTATTGTTCTTAAATTAGCAGAGGTTTTTGAGTTTTGACGACTTTCGGGTTGCACATAGGCAAGTAGTATATCTTAATTCTGACATGCCTGGTAGGTTACTGCTGTACCAGGTATTGTAATCTCATAGGTACTGATAACTAAATTTAAAAGGTTATTAATTGATCGTTGCGGTGCAGTTAGGTATATGTTTTATTTTGTAAATCTGATATAGCTGAGTTTTCCTTGCTGAGTTTTTTGTCAGTTTTCTCAGTCAGATTAAACATTAACAGGTCACTGGAATCTGCTAAGCTGCTGCTTACTTATTGGACCACTTTGCTGCTTAGTCTTCTACTAGGAGTAGAATCATTCAAAATAATTAAATTAATGACGTTTCATAAATGCCTGTTTACGGTTTACGTGAATAAAGATATTTTGACTTTGACCTGTGCGTGTGGTTCGGTTGGTGATATAGTTGGATAAGTTGTTTATTTAATTTTTAAATCTGATCAACACGATTTAATCGCAAAATACTGATATCACGGCCTTATCAGAAGGAAAAGAAACAGATTTAACATTAGCTATATCAATAAATCTCTTAACAATATTTGATACCAATTAATAGAATGATAAATTACAGCTCTAGTAGGGTTGCGTAAAAATATTATAGAATAAAAAAGAAAAGTATCATTACGCTCGTATTTTTTTTTAATGAGGCGGATTTACATTTAGTTAACTTTACTATAGGCCCATTATGACAAGTGGCAAGCTCGTCGATGTCACTTTCTCGAGTTTGGTATGCTAGAGCTATCGACGAGCTTGCCACTTGTCATGGTTGGCCTATAGTAAAGTTGGCTAAATGTGAATCCGCTTCTTTACAAGCGTGTTTTTTTTTATTTTATTTTTTATACTAGCACGACATATGACCCTGCGCCCACCTGATGGTAAGTGGCGCGCAGGGTCATGAATGTTAGCAACTGGAATCAGACCCTTATGTCCGACATCAGTCACTTACACTTGACTTTGCTTGCCCAGATGCCTTTTCACACTTCGCTTAAAGGACTCCAGGTTATAGGAAAGTGGAAACACAGAGGCTGGAAGAGCATTCCACATCTTTATTGTGCGACAGATGTATGAGTCACCAAATTTATAGGTACGCGAAGGGATAGTGACTACGGTATGTGGGTGCATATTCTGACCTGTGCGTGTGGTTCGGTTGCGGAATGGATCGGAAGGAATTAGGTTATAGAGCTCTTCAGAGCACTCACCATAGTATAGCCGGTAGAACACGCTCAGAGAAGCTACATCTCGGCGAAGCTGCAGGGATTCGAGAGTTCCAGATATAGTGGCATCGTCCACAATTCGAACAGCTCGCCTCTGTAGGACATTGAGATCATCTGTGAGGTACTTGGCTGAACCATCCCAAAGGTGTGAACAGTATTCCACGCATGATCTGATCTGTGCTTTGTACAGTAACGGAAAGGCGGGAAAAACCGCTTCACCTTGTTCAGTATTCCGAGCTTTTTTGACGCTGTTTTGGTGATGCTCTCAATGTAGTTCTGGTGGTTAAGGTCTGAGCGTATTTCCACCCCGAGAATGTCAAAGCTGGGCTGTAGATCCAGCGTGGTGCCCTGAAGAGTGGGGGGAGGAGATCACCTCAGAAGGGAAACGGCACGACCGATACTTTTTTTTTTACTTTTATATTTATTTTTAATGTATTCCTCTTACTACTATACTACTATAT
Organism: Tinea semifulvella; assembly: GCA_910589645.1. Taxonomy (NCBI): domain Eukaryota; kingdom Metazoa; phylum Arthropoda; class Insecta; order Lepidoptera; family Tineidae; genus Tinea; species Tinea semifulvella. The sequence continues at coordinate 6,393,915 of OU342595.1, read as the reverse complement.
ACTACTCTTCCAGCATATATTTAGATTCCTTTACTGTATCCGTAGCTCGCCAGTGGAACAGACTTCCTTTAATTATCAGACAAGCACCATCACTTAAAATATTTAAAGTTAAATTATACAAATACTTACTTCATAAACAGAATAATTCGCCATAACTCACTTATTATATATATGAATATATGTATTTTATATATAGGTATATATTTATTTGTTTACGTATGACATTTATTTATTTATGTATAAGTATAGTTCTTATATGTATGTAATTAATTTGTATTTTATATAGTAATAAATAATTTCAACTATCTATTTTCTTCGTAACATTCTGCACCCGCTTATTACATATCTCAGTCACAAAGGTTAGTTGGTAGAAAATGCATTTACGGCATTAAGCTCGCCTATGTACCTGCACTTGTTTTGGTTTTGTACAATAAATAATTTATTATTATTATTATGATTATGAAGAAGGGATCTTTCCAAATATTATACAGAACCCTAACATAAAACTCTAAAATTATTATTTTGTCTTCATTGTCGTTATAAATAGAAACAATGGAATATAGATAAAGCAAAATTTACATATAATTGATTAGAGTTGAGGGATCAGATCGATTCAAACCCTGAAAAGATGTGGTACTCCAAATTGCTGTTTTTGGTCTTAATCGCAGGTGAGCTATTATTGCTAACCACTAAAATTTTAAGATATAAAAAAAAATTATAATAAAAATCTAATATAAGATAGAGTGGGCATCGATTGTTATTTTCATGTTGTTTAAATGTTACATTATATCTTCTGTTGTCGAAGTAGAACGTGTTTACACTTCCGTAGCATGCCGGTCGGCATATTATCAGTAAATCAAACAAAAACTATTTAAAAGCGCACATCGAACACGACCATAACCGACAATGCACTGTCATAGAATAATTAATTCTGAGACCATTGTCCTAATTTTAATTCTCATACCGTTTGACTTCATGTCCTATCTTGTTATATATTTAATGTCGTTGATGGATGGATTTTAATAGGTGGTAGGCGGGCTGATGGTGGTAATTTGCCCAGTCTGCCGAGGCGGGAAAGTACCCACCGTTCGTGGCGATAAACATCATGTCCAGTCAAGCCGGCATAGTGTTAGGGACTGATGTCTATCATGAGTGTCTGATTTCAGTTGCTTATATTCATGGACCTCGCGTGCCACTTACCATCAGGTGGGCGCAAGGTAAAATGTCGTTAAAAAAATAATAGTAAAACTGTAGATGAGCAAAGCTGAGAGCCTATGCTGATAATCGATAATTGTACTAAATACTGTAGAAAAATAATAAAATAAAAATGACTAACACAGAATCAGATAGTTTATGAGTGAATGGCCCATGAAATTTTTGACCGCCTCCGTGGTCTAGTGGTAACAAACGTTGCCGTAAACTCGGGAGGTCGTGGGTTCGATTCCCACCGGGGGCAAATTGTACATTGTATAATTTGTCTCGGTCTGGGTGTTTATATGTATAATATGTATATATTTACAAAAAAAAAAAAAAAAAGTATAATATGTAGTTTATCAACCATCTAGTTTCCGTAACACAAGCCTCGCAGCTTACCACGGAAATTAGATGGCGCTGTGTGATTGTCTGGAAAAAAAAAAAAAAAAAAAAAAAAAAAATGGCATTCTCATATGGAAAACAGGACTCGCCCCAAAGCAATCCACATCTGTGAAGGCTATCCACCTCAATTAAACCCCAGATTTTTAGTTTGTTATGTAACTGCCTCCGTGGATCTAGACTTGGAGGTACCGGGTTAGATTCCTGGTCGGGACACAAAAATATTTATTAATGTTAATAAATACATTTAAATAATATTTAATTTATTTGTGATATGTGGTACGCTGGAGACACGAGCCACTTGTCATAATTGGCCTATAGTAAAGTTGGCTAAATGTGAATCCGCTTATTTATAAGCGTGATTTCTGACCACCCCGAAAGTGAAACGGTCGTGATGATACTTTACTTTTAGTTTACTATTTGTTAGTTTGTTAGATCACTAATATTCACCAAAATTCAAATTACGATATAAAATTAATAAAAACACACGTGAGTGAGTGCGGTTGAAACATTGTAACTGTTAAGCAACTTCATTGTTATGGATCTGTGATTTCAGTCGCAACCGTTTTGGATGCGTTTTTATTGGAATTTTACGTGCTACCATGCGAGGTCGCAACAGTAGACTATCTGAAGACTAGTTGCTTATGTTTTTCCCGTGCGAACCTCCCACACTTCAGGTTGATATTGTGCCTACAAATCTTTAAGTGATAATCATTTTCCTATTTTATCTACATTGTTACAGTTGTCCACAGCAGCGAAGTTCCCACCGAAGATGGGGTGCCATTAACCAACGAAGGACAATTTAATAGATATTATTTATACACCAGGTAATTTAATTCATGTATTTATTGAATTATAAACATATTTTATGGAAATATCAGTCGTTTTACAAAAGAAACCTTTATTTCTACTTATATAAAAAAGACATGGGAGTTCTTTGCGCCATTTTTCATGGTCATGTCAAGTGCAAGTTTTCTCAATAAATAATTATCAAAAGTAATGTCTGTCATTTAAACTTACTGTCTTAATTTGATTTCAGGCGATATCCTATTCAAGCCCAACTCGTTCGTCAGACAGTTGCATCAGTCCTCAATTCTGATTTTAATCAGTACCGTGACACCGCAGTCATTGTTCACGGACACAGGGGCTGTGCCTTCACCACTCTTAACCCTATGATTAAGGATGGTAAGTGGTTTTATTACTCATTAAATCTGTTCTGATAAGAAAATTAAAAATAGTATACTCCTGTTTTTTGAGAGGGTAAAACGTTTTTGCATCCTTCTCGCTCGCACAATCCACAAATTTCAATGATTTTTCTCAAACCTATACTTTTGAGAAATGTAATTTCTGGAGAATTTGGCCTACACTCGCCACGCTGGCCATACGGGTTGCCTAGGGTCTAATGTCAATTTATAATGACAATTTATTAACGATTTCACAGGTTAGTATTAGTGAAACCGGGACCGACGGCTTAACGTGCTCTTCGAGGGTGGTGTTGGTAATCTATTGTATTTCTTATTGGTACATGCCGGGTGGGTTTGAACCGAACTTTGTAGGATTTTAAGTAGTTTTTACAACCGAGCTACCACCGCTTTATAACTAATAATAATAACTATAATTAGCCTATGGTCGGTCGCAAGCCCGAGACACAATTCTTCTCATCTTTTTGTCTTTTTTTTCTATGTATATTTGTTTAGTAAAATAAAGAAAAATCATTCGAAATATTTTATTAATTAGTTAAGAATTTTGTAGACTAGGTTTAAATTTTAAGTGCTATTTATAAATCTGTAACTAAAAGTAAAGTATCATCACGGCCGTTTCCCTTTCGGTGTGGTCAGAAACCACGCTTATAAATAAGCGGATTCAAATTTAGCCAACTTTACTATAGGCCAATCATGACAAGTGGCAAGCTTGTCGATGTCTCCAGCGTACCAAACTCGAAAAATATTACAATTAAATGTATTTATTTACATTAATATATATTTTTGGGTACCAAGCAGGAATCGAACCCGGTACCTCCGAGTCTAAACCCACGGACTTAACCGCTAGACCACGGAGGCAGTAAATGTGTAACTGAATAAATAAAGCATTTATTTATTTAAAAACTTTATTACACAAAATACAAAGCCGGACTTAATGCCCGTAGACCAAACCTTAACATCTCAGCCCTTAGAAATGAGTCCTAGACCTCCACTGTTCAGATAGGCCTTCCAAAACTTATTTCTAAAGAATTTGGCCTACACTCGCCATGCCGCCTGGCCAGAAGGGTTGAACCAGTATTTACTTTAATAAAATCTGTTTGCAAATACACAAACTTCTCCAACTAATCATCATCATCAGCCTGTGTCTCTCCACTGCTGGATATAGGCCTCCCCCAAGGCTTGCCACTGCACGCGGTCTTTTGCAACCCTCATCCAACCCCCACCAGCGACCCTCCTTAGGTCATCCGTCCATCTGGCGGGGGGTCATCCCACTCTGCGTCGTCCCGAACGTGGTCTCCACTCCAGAACCCGTTTGCCCCATCGGTCGTCGGTTCTGCGGCAGATGTGTACGGCCCATTGCCACTTCAGCTTGCTAATTTTGAATGCTATGTCAGTAACTTTGGTTCTCTGACGAATTTCAACGTTTCGAATTCTATCCATCAGAGAAATACCAAGCATAGCTCTCTCCATAGCTCCAACTAATACATTTGGGCAAATGCGTTTAATTGTATAAACTTGTCCAACTAGCATTAACATTATTGTATCGCGAAATGACGATACGATTAGGTACAATATTCACATATTGCAAATAATTGTCTCTACCACCGCGACCGATTGGAAAACAAGGAAATGCCTATGTGTGTGTGAATGAGGCTGATAGATCTGGATTTAGAACCCGGATTCTATATTTTAATTGTACATTACGGGTTATACCAATATTGTGTTTAGTTTAATACAAAAATTATAGGAATATGTGACGTATAAAGTTGAATAATCTACAAATTATAATTAAATAACTCGACATGTTAAAAATAATTAATACTTTTAATATAATATTAAACACTAAATGGACAACACGGGCACAAGAGTGCTAGAAGTGCTGGCCGTATTCCTCTTCACGCGGCTCTTAATGACATTAGCCAAAGGGCTCTTGCCACTGCTAGTGTACCCCCAATGTAAAAGACCTGACGAAATGACTGTTGGGCCGTGGAAACTTGGCAGGTCTCTGGTGTGGGATGCGACATGTGTTGATACATTAGCTCCATCTTATATCAGCCAACCTCGTCAGGTGCAGGAAGCGCGGCGTCTTCTGCTGAGAAGCTCAAGTTGCACAAATACGGCAACCCTGGTACCGGTTACGAATTTGCGCCGTTTGGGGTCGAGACGATGGGCCTATGGGGACACTCAGACAAGCGTCTGGCCAAGGAGTTGTCCAAACGGCTAACGGAAAAGTCTGGAGACAGGAAGGCTGGCAATTATTTCTGCCAACGTATTAGCTTAGCTATACAGAGGGAAAATGTTGCCAGTCTTCTTGGGACTATCACTGAAGGGTCGTCTCTAGAGGACATTTTTTACTTATAGTTTATTTTTTATTAGGTTTAGTTTATATTTATTTTAATTTTTACTTTTAAGTAGTTTTAATTTATATTGTAATTATTTTATTCTGTTTGTATGTTACTTCAATAAAATTTTAAATATGAAAAAAAAAGTACAAAATGTGTTGTTGATTAAAAACAGGGCTGTGAAGTTAATGGTTACATTTATTAACAGCTTACCTGACTTCATACGATGCCAATGTGATCGTGGTTGCCTGGGATGTATTCGCTGGACAAGCTTACTCCAACGCCGTGAACTCTGTACCCAGTGTCGGGGAAGGGATCGCTTCGTTCCTTAAATTCCTCACACAGTTCGGCCTGAAGTTGAACCGCGTGCATCTGATCGGGTTTGATTTGGGCGCTCACGTGGTCGGCTTCGTTGGAAGAAACCTTGGAGGCAATGTCGCTAGGATTACTGGTAACTAGAATTTTTGAATTTCTTAATTTTAAGGAACTTTTATCAAAATAACGTCTTAATATGTGCTTTCAATTTGCAAGCAGGAAATTAAACTTTTTAAACTTTTGCGCATACAAATAATAGATTTTTTTTAAAACAATTTATTGCGATTTACCTTAGAGACATATATTTCTAAAAACTTTTAAAGAGATAATTAGATAAGTTTACATTTATCATCGATTATTTACGAAGGCTACACCGAGCAGCTCCAGTCGACCTGTGACCACGGACAATGCCTTGGCTGAAACGTTGGTCTAGTCTAAGAAACTAATAAGGTCCACGACAAGGCGTTATTAATCCAACTGCACTAATAAGTATCATCACGACTGTTTCCCATTCGGGGTGGTCAGAAACCACGCTTATAAATAAGCGGATTCACATTTAGCCAACTTTACTATACGTCAATCATGACAAGTGGCAAGCTCGTCGATGTCTCCAGCGTACCAAACTCGAGAAATATGACAAATAAATTAAATATTATTTAAATATATTTATTTACTTTAATAAATATTTTTGTGTTCTGATCAAGAATCGAACCCGGTGCCTCCGGGTCTAAATCCACGGACTTAACCGCTAGACCACGGAGGCAGTTTAGTTAAGAAAAGCATGAATTATAGCCAAACCTCTTGCTTAGCAGTGGGTCGTTATGGTTTGACGGCGATTACTATGTTAGTACTAGAAGGTGAAAATGTTGGTGAGGTCCCAAACAGTTATCTGAAATTCACATTAATTAGATAACCTCTACATGTTTATTTCAGGTCTAAGTCCATCAGCTAGTCGTTGGGGCTCTCGCTCTGGTCGTCTCTGCCAAACTGATGCCGTCTACGTGGAGGTCATTCACACCGATGCTAACACTGTCACTGGAAACGGTATCAGCACTGACGTCGGCGATGTCAACTTCCATGCCAACGGTGGAAACAACCAGCCCGGCTGCATTTTCAATGGTTGCGATCATAAAAGATCTTGGGAACTCTTCGGAGCTTCTCTCATCTACAACCATCTGATCGGATGGCGCTGTACTGGACTTCAAAATTCGCTTAACACATGCCGAGGACAAACTTTACACATGGGCAATGGAAATCTTGTTAAACCAGGGTAAGACCATGATTTAAGTAGTTGTGTATTAACTGGCAAGAGTCTTATATTCAATAAATCATCATCATTAGAGCCCCTTGAACACAGATTCCTAGACCTTCACTGTAGGAGATGGGCCTTCCAAAAAAATCTGGCAAATTTGGGTTGGCGACAGTTATTCCATAAATATCACTGTACAATACATGTTGGTGATCCTTTCAAGAACTTTTTTGCAAATCAATAGTGTCACTGGAAATGAAATCACTGTTAACTCACACATCAAACTGGCCTCGTAAAGGTTTGGATATTTCAAGTATTAAGTAACATCAGTGGAAGAATTATTTTACACGTGGTTTTTCTTAATTATCCTCGCCAAGCCGTCTGGCCAGCGTGGCGAGTGTAGGCCAAATTCTCCAGTTCTGAAAGGCCCATCTCCAGCATTGGAGGTCTAGGACACGCCCCTAGGGCTGTAATGAATGATAATGAAACCGCTAGACCACGGAGGCAGTTATACACTTATTTTTTGTACTGTACCATACCATTTGGCTTCGTGTCCTGTCTTGTATATTTAATGTGTTTAAAACACACACACAAGGCACAAATGACGTCAGTTCATCCCAATCCCTAAAAAAACAAAAACATAAACTGACATACGATAACCTAACCACACCTTCGTTTAATGCAAGCACTTACACAAATGAAAGTACAGCTATATTAAAACCATTACATTAGTATTATTGGGATCATTAATTCCATGTTTTTGCTCGAATTAACTTACTTATATAGCTATTCAATTGTGAATTACGAAATGAAATTAATCATAAACGTATTACTAATGACCTAGACATTGCACTGGTTAAAAATAATGAACGCCTGAATTTGACGTCAACATTTAGATATCTGACAGTAATTTGTAAGTAGTATGGACTAAAGTATATACATATATCGGTCAAGGACAATAGTAAATATAAGAAACTTGACTGTTTTCACCAAAGCGAGTTTAGTTATTACTTATTTCATCAAATCAAAGTTAAGGCAATTGGTACAAAATTAATTACAAAGTCAAGTCAATTTTAAAGTCACTGATGGTTATGGTTGTGTTCCTCATGCACTTTTAAATTGATTATTTTACTAATTAATTATTGACTATTTTCACTATTATTGACTATTTTCACGGGCAATATGCCGACCTGCGTGCTAAAGAAGTATAAAACAAGTTCTTCTTCGACAAGAGAACGAATGTAACGAATATTTTTAAAGATTTCAATTAAAGACACGGAATGTACTAGATGTTTATTTTCTTTAATAATAAGTCATTAAGAAATAGTTTTGCTGTTCGATCATAGATGGCGCTAGTATAGTTGTGCAACTATAATCCTAAAAATTCAAATACCTGGGCTGCATCATTAAAAGGACGTTGACAATTGGTGAAATGGCTTGCCACGCTGTCAATCAGGCTTTTATGAATTCCAGCTTGCCGCTCAGGTTGAAGGTCGATCTACAAGATGTTCAATCGTTCTCGTGGCACCACCTTTTGGCCAAGACCAACAGGGACAAGATCCAAAGTCAGCAGAACTTATCGCTCAGAGTGGTCTCCCGAGCGCCATAGTTCGTGCGTAATTCCGTCATAGCTCGAAATTTAAAGATTCCTACTATTGAGGAGTTTATCGCTGGCTAGACGTATGTTCTATCGGGCCGACAACAAAGCCCGACAAGCATCTTCAGAATATCGTTTAATCTTGCGCTCAGCCCCCCAATGGGAGACCACATCTAAAGTAAACGAGCCTAGACCCCCTGGGTTCGTGAGCCACGCGGGCGCTGTTACGCCAGTAACGGTGCCCAGCACTAAAGGTGCATGAATTACCAGCGGGTTAGTACCCACTGAGGTCCTGCGAGGGAGAACGGGGGAATGTGGAAATCCCCGTCCCCAACCCAGGCTCATTAGACATCCGGGCCTGGACGACCCCACTGTCTTAAAAACACTAATCATAAGCTTGCTATTAGCTCCATCCTATGATAATTTTTAATCTATATAATTTACAATTTTGATTGTGGACGTTAGGTGCCGTTAGTGATATTCTAACTGCCATGATCTAGCAGTTAAGTCCGTGGATTTAGACTCGGAGGTACCTGGTTCGATTCCTGGTCGGGACACAAATATATGTAAATAAATACACTTAAAGTATTAATTTATTTGTGATATTTCTCGAGCTTGGCACGCTGGAGACATCGACGAGCTTGCCACTTGTCATGATTGTCCGTCCTATAGTAAAATCGGATTAATGTGAATCCGCTTATTTATAAGCGAAAGGTTGTGATGATACTTTAGAATATTTATTCTAACAAACAATTTGTATGAAAATACCACCAATGCCCGCTCCATCTTCTATTTGAGTAAACCTAAATCCCACGTCGCCGCATCGCTTTTACTATCAGTAATTCTAATGACCAAATGCTCATACAAAAGCATTATTAATTTGTTTGAAATATTCATAAATGCATTTATTTGTAAAATTAATCTGCATTTATGAGCAACATATGCAAGAAGAGCAGAATTAATCCGGTTTTCATTAAATCACGCTAATTGAGCATTGACTAATATAAGCATTGACCAGGTATTTTGTATTATATTTGATTATTAATCAAATATAATACATATATTTGTGAGGTCTTATATATATTATCAATAATATTCTTATATCAATTTAAACAATCTTTATTCTTCATTTCTAATTTACTTACATTACTCGATATCACAAAATACATTTCTCAACTGTCAAACCTAAACAACAAACAATGTTGTCAGCAGTGAAATGATACCAGTAAAAACATCAACTTCAATACGCCCCCTCAATTTCAAGAATGTAAACTACTATTTAACATTACACAAAATAAAATAAAATACTTTCCTTAATTAACAAATAAAATAAACTTGAAATTGTCGACTTAAAACGTTATCTTAACTGGCTTTTAAGTATTTACAATATTCCTAACATCTTAGTAAAATAATCATGTTTATAACGAGAAAGTGATTTAGTAAATAAATCTGAAACATTTTTATCAGTTTCAATGTAATGTAATTTAACTATCTTTTTGAATACAACATCTTTAATAAAATGAGCTTTTTAGAACGTTTACTATTTTCAAAACTTTCAATTAATTTTATTGTACTTTGGTTATCTATATATATATTATTATTATTATTACAGTCCCTAGAACATAGCGTCCTAGATCTCCACTGTTGGAGATGGGCCTTCCAAAACATATATCTGGAGAATTTGGCCTACACTCGCCACGCTGGCTGGACGACTTGGCGAGGATATGATTTCAATATTTAATGACAATTTATTAACAACACACACACAAGTTGGTATTAGTGGAACCGGGACCGACGGCTTAACGTGCTTTCCAAAGCACGGGAACGGTGGTGTTGTACTCGTAAATCTATGACAAATGTACGTAAGAAAAGTGTATTACCCATTGGTACATGCCGGGTGGGTTTGAACCCACTTTTGTAGGATTTAGGGAACGCATTCTTACAACCGAGCTACCACATAATCTAGCATTACCAAATTATGACCCTTCCTTGCTGGATATATTCAGCAAAGTCAAGCCGGCATAGTGTTAGGGACTGATGTCAGTCATAAGTGTCTGAGTCCAGTTGCTAACATTCATGGATGTTGCGCACCACTTACCATCAGGTGGGCGGGCAAGGTCACATGTCGTACTCTAGTTTTTATTTAAATAAGGATTATTTTCCATTAGTTTCCTTAAAAAAAATTTTTTTTATATGCCGACAATTTCGTATTAGTGGAACCAGGACCGACGGCTTAAGGTGCTATCCATGGCACGCGAACGGTGGTGAGAAAACAAATTTCTAAGCATTCCATGGACTCACCGTGCGGGTGCCGGGTCCATCGTGTGTGGGTAAGAGATGAGAAGAATGGTGTCTCGGGTTTGCGACCGACAACAGGCTGGTTTATAAATGAAGCCATTTTACTTTATTGCGCAACTCTCTCATTGTTTAAGTGGTTTATTTGTATATATATATTGATATATATGGACTTAATATTGCACCTACCATCTATACTGTCTAAATGTCTTAAAGGTTTGGCTGTCAGAGAATGCCTAGCGGCATTAAGTCTGCCTTTGTATATAGTGCAATAAAGATTTTAAATAATATAAATAAATAAAAACCACTCACCATCCACCATTCTACTCCTCTCCCTACCCAACCAAATACTGTATGATTATGTTAATGCCGTCTTGGAAGCTCTTTACATAAGTGTATTGACGGCAGGTCTTTTTAAATCTATGACATACGAGTATGTACGTAAGTAAATTGTATTATTTATTTCAACGGAGCTACCACCGCTCGAATGTATACTATACAAATAGTAAATTTATTTAATATACTTTAATTTATTTTGTTTTTAGATATCGTCCCGGGCAGTACAGGGTCAACACCAGCAGCCGTTTCCCCTTCTAGATAAACAGTCACGTGTTCAAGTTTAATATCATTCATAAATGTTATCTATTAAGTAATATAATGAAAATCTAAAATGTTATGTTTATTTTGTAAACTGTTTTATTTTCCATTATTTATTGTATATTTAAGTTTGTTAATGTGTTACTTAAACCTTTTCGTATGGTGTAATATTAATCATCATCACCCACAGGCTCTCTCCACTCATTAATAAATATTTTTGTGTCCCGACCAGGAATCGAACCCGGTGCTTCCAAATCTAAACCCACGAACTTTACCGCTATACTATGGAGGCAGATATAGTATCATCACGACCGTTTCCCTTTCGGAGTGGTCAGAAACCACGCTTATAAATAATCGGATTCACATTTAGCCAACTTTACTATAGGCTAATCATAACAAGTGGCAAGCTCATCGATGTCTCCAGCGTACCAAACTCGAGAAATATTAGAAATAAATTAAATATTAATTAAATGTGTATTTATTTATTTATTATTTTTGTGTCCCGACCAGGAATCGAACCCGGTACATCCGAGTCTAAACCCACGAACTTAACCGCTAGACCACGGAGGCAGATATATATTCAATATTATAAAAAAAACAAATACAGTCTATTGACAACTTTGTTCGCATTTGGTCCGGGCCTTTGGCATAAGCATAGTGCTGGAAGGTTCTTTATCAGTCGCGAACACCATATAATGAAATAAGTTATTATTCTAATTTAAAAAAAAAATCTTCAACGCAACAAGTACGCGGAGATCAACATAAATCACCACTTCATCCCGCAACAATGGGTCCGTGGTCCGAGAAGGCTCTGGCGTTCTCTTGTGAGCTTGGGGAAAAACTCCGCTTGGCGACGGGTGACCCAAAGGTGGAGAATATTTTGTTTAAAGGGTCAGCCTCGCCGTTGAACGTAGTGTAGTTTATTTTATTTAAATTAAGTTTTTAATGGGGTGTATCAGGCAAAGCTTTTTGTAGATGTCGCTAGAGGCACTGGTACCTTGTTTACAGCTATGACGGATCATTTTTTAAATGTTTTTGTGTTTTTTTTTATTTTTATAACAAAAAGAATAATTTTAACATAACTTTAATTACCTTAAAAGACGAATTAGGAAAGCGAACACCGTCTTTAAAAAGAAAAAAGGTTTAATTAATAGAACGGCAATTTTGAGATCATCATATTTTTGATTTCGCTTGGAAATCTCGATTTGTACACTTAAAAGCTGCTCACTTCGGCAATATAACCAGAAAATAATAAATTTCGTAATATAAATACAAGTTTTATATGCAATTGACAGTTCTATTGGGTACCGTCTATCATGCGCCATCTATCGTGATAAAAAGTTAGTGATACACCCCATTATATAATATGTATTGTTTTTTCGAAAAATCTTATTTCAATAATTAAAAAAAAAAAAAAAAACAACAAATATCAGACGTTTTATACCCATAATTGTGGCGAAGAATAATGAACGTGCGTGCTAGTATAAACATGTAAGTCTGACGCCACCTTTAAGTAAGTGTAAAGAGCATAGACATACGATCCCATGCATTCACAAAGGAGTCTTAATTAAAGTGTCCACCCGACTGCTCCCAGGAGATACCAATTTACTGCTAATGGAATTTCTTTTAGGCACTAAACTTTGACTAACATTCTACCAGGCTATCTAAATAAATTATTGGCTGATTGGTTAATTTTACGATTAAAGTTATTAAAAAAAGTTAATTTAAATAATGAAAAAACCGCCTGCGTAAAAAATCATCTCGAATTGCAATCTGAAAAGAAATAAATAAAAACTAAAAATAAAAAAACTTGATAACCGCTTAACTACACCATTGAAGTAAAGTTATATAATTTATTACATAGCAATTTTAACAGTCAGGACCCACTAAAAACCGAGACAGGTTTAAATCTTCCCAACAATTGGGACCCGCATACCCGCGCCATCAGGGATGATACTTCCTTACGCATGATGGCGGAGAAGCCATCCGTGCGCATCTCAGCAAACATCTCGAAGGCACTACAGAATCTTACATACATTTGGTTAATATTTAATTTATTTGTGATATTTCTCGAGTTTCATCATTTTCAGAGACATCGACGAGCTTGCCACTTGTTATGATTGGCCTATAGTAAAGTTGGCTAAATGTGATGATACGTTACTTTATCCAATTTTTTATTTTTTTATTAGATATACAATGAGTGGCGATTCTATATCTTATGCTAACGATAGCCCTCTCAAATTTCCCCGTAGTCAAGTAAAAATGGAATACATTCGTCTTCCTTAACTGAGAGTGCCAAATGGGAAGGTATCATGCGTTGACTTCTATACAATGACAGGGCATTCAGGGAATGTTTGCGTAAAAATTGCTTTTCTCTCGCTCGCACAATACAGCATATTTAAAGATTATTCAAGTTTGAGTGTACTTCTGAGAAATGTAGTCTATTAACTTTCTAGGAAATAAAATTACGGACATTCTAGATATATTTTTACTTTTATATACCTAATTTTAGACAGAGAAAAATAGCGAATACATTTATAACGATTTTACTAAAACACATCTGAGATTAATACGAGTACGTATTAATCTCTAAACTGTATTATTTCCTAGAAAGTTAGTATGACCATCTAGGAACTACATTAAGTAACAAAAGGGATTTGCTTAAGTTGGTTAAACGATTCAAAAATTCACTCGCAAAATCCAACATTTTCAAAGATGTGTTAATTCTGTGGGACGCCACGTATGTCGACACCCTCGCCGCGTCGCATCTCGGGGGGACAGCGCATAAAGCGGGAGCCGCGGCGGAAAATGCAGAGTCCAGCAAGCGGCGCAAGTATGTAAGTATATTAAAAGATTATATATTTATGCCGTTTCCTGTGGAAACTCCCATGGAATCCAAGTGCAAAAAAGTTTTTAAAAGACATAACACCGCGTCTTGTCGTCTCTTCCGGTGATGTTTTTTTAAAATGTTTTAGAGCTTGGACCCCACGGGCCGAAAGTCTCTATTAGCTCTTAATTTTATTAAATTAAATATAAAAAAACCTAAAGAAACTACCTACTAATTGTAAATCACAGTTGTAAGACTAAGCTAAACATTAATGCCTTTCAAGGCTTGGAGAGTTTACAACTAATCCTGTGTTTGACTTGTCGCCGTAAGGGCATTTTTCACTTTATTTCGCTTTGAAAGTCGATCGACGGTTTTCATACATTTTAAGTAAAATTCGTTAATAAAACACAGCATAGAATACCGATTTCAATGATCCCTTGACTGGAATCTTTTGACAGCAGGAAGGAATAATTGAGTGGAAGATCCGTTGAGGAAACGTTTAAGAATAAATAAATAAATACTTGGAAAATCTTTGAAATTATTGGATTGTGCGAACGAGAGTTTTAACTGTGTACGACGTTAACTTCGCGGCCAGTTAATAGTAACCGAGACGCTGAGTGAGATTGTTCATTACATATTGTTTATTTATTTATTTATTTATTTCCATGAAAATGTACATAACAGATTATACGTCTAAACAATACATATTTCATAACAACATTAAAACACGAGTGACTAGATGTGCGAATTAATATGGCTCCAAGTACTTTAGGACAATGTTTTTACTTTCCACATCCGTTGATGCGAACACATCAAAATTCTTATCGGACTGCACGATTTTGTTCAATAAAACGATTGCACGGGAACGGGGGCACTCTGGAGTAGATGTGTACGAGCACTCTCCTGAGCAAATAGCCGATGGCCGCGCGCGCGCAGGTACTTGTTAGGTACAAACAATGAAATTAATTTTAATATAGTAGGTAGATATATTTTACCTCTAAGAATATTTAATATATATAAGACTAGTGCTTTATTGCGTCTAACTTCTAAGGAGTTATAACGCAGCATACCTAATATAAATAATGTGGGGTACAGAAAGGGGTAGTAACCATATGTCTTCTTGTACATGGCTCTGAGAAATAGTTTCTGCACCTTTTCCACCATTAGTGTGTATCTTTCTCTTGGATTCCAAACTATGGCGTTGAATTCAAGAGAACTGCGGACATGTGAATTGTACAACACTCGGGTCAGTAAAGTCTCGCGCTTGTCGCATCACCCATCCTATGTTTCTTCTAGCTCTTCCACACATAGAACACATGGGAGTTAAGAACTAGAAAGTTTTTAACTCCCATTATATTTAATAATATTATGCCCATTGATGACTGTGTAAAAATGACAAAAAAAGAATTTAAAGGTAAATTAAAGTTGCTTTTGCTAGGTAAATACAACAGTAATGTGATTTAATCGTAAATAACTTTGTGTTTTAAAAATATAGTGTAAAATAAAAAAATAAAAAAACTGTAAAAAAAGAGTGTACTATTCGCCAACAAACTGTTATGCAGTTTGGCGTATAATTTTAAAAATGTAAATAGTTTAAGTTTTTATCTGATAAACGAATAAAAAAAAAAAAATCATTTTAATCATATGCGCATGGAAGGTCAGGTCACTGCTAAATAGTACTCCTAGAACTCTCACCTCATCACGGATACGTGTTAGCAAAGCATCAGTTAGTGTGTACTGGTGACAAATAGGACTATGTGATCTGGAAAATGTCATTACAGAACACTTGTCAATGTTCAGGTCCAGACAGTTTTCGACACTCCATTTATATATCTGATCAATGCTATGCTGAAACGTGTAACAATCTTGCTGGGTCTCGATTGACTTCGCCAGCTTCACGTCATTAGCAAATAATAGAATTTGACAATCTTTGGCTATGACATTGGGAAGGTCATTTATGAAGATCAGCAACTCCAAAGGTCCCAAATTTGATCCTTGACGTATTCCAGATCTGGTGTAGAAAGGTTCAGACTTATTGGTCAATGTTATCAGAAAAATTCTCAATTTCACGCGACTGTGAAACTTCCTTCCCATGGGGGTCGTTCAACTTTTTTTATTTTGCGTAAATGTGTGTAAATAAACTTGTAAAATTGATAATTGATAGGCATTATTACCTTTCTTTTTGTTCGTAATTTAAAAAAAATATTTAGCTACTATGCCTCCGTGGTATAGCGGTTAAGTCTGAGGATTTAAACTCCGAGGTACCGGGTTAGCCCGGGAGGAGCCGGCACCTCCGCGTCTAAATTCACGGACTTAACCGCTAAACCACGTAGGTAATCCGTGCGTCGTATTTAGCAGGGGTAGCCTGGCTATAAAGCGCGCACCGTCCGTCAACGTTTTTTAAAACCTTCTTAACATATTATTTCTTGAGAAATGTCATCATCATCATCATCATCATGATGATAACCATATTATTTCTTGAAAAATGTATATCTCTCGAATTAACGAAGTTGTTTCGCATTTTATTTATATATATACAACAACTTCGGTAATTCGAGAGATATACATTTATATATATACATATATCTATTTATTTATAGTGTATGTTTATGTATGTATGTATTATATGGCATGTATGTGTATTGTTTTTTATGTTGAGTACGTATATATATTTTTGAGTCGTACAAATGCGTAATTATGTTTATTTTAGTAAATAAAGTCATTTTAATATTTGTCTACATCATACATACATTCATAGATACATACAGTGTAGTGTAATGTAGTGTATATATAACTACGCGAGATATATTATTTTATTTAATATAGAAATAGCTTTTTCTTTATTTTCTGATCATAGTTTTTATCTACTAATTTATTATTATTTATTTATATCTTGTATATTTATTCTATAAGTATTTATAGTTAGGTCTATACATATGTATATTCTTACATAACTTGAATTTCATATTAAAATTAAAATCTAGTTATTATATTTGGTGATTGCCTGTAATAGGTGCAGCATCTAGTTTCTGTCTTGTTGTAAGTGAAAATCCATGTATGTATTGCTGCTAGCACTGTTAGCGACTCTAATATTTTTAAATATTATTATTTATTTTTAAAAGTTATTTTATGTTTGTATTGTAACGCACTGCTGTACATTTAAGTAAGGTTGTGTAGTTTCATAGCGTTCTACCTGGTAGAATGCTGTGAAATTATGTAGCCTAATTATTATTTTTTTATTATGGTAACAAACAGTCACAATACAATTTATATAACAAACAATATACATATTATTAGACCTGGAGTACCAAAACTGTGAAAGAGAACTATACTTATTACATTTTCAAAATACAATTAAACCATAAAAGAAAGTAAAAATCACATTTAAGTCTATTCTATCGAATACTTAAATATTATACTATACTTATTGTAAATTTGACATGTAAAAGTGCAAAATATTTTTTATTTGTCCTATAAATAATTGTAATAAGGAACTGCCTCCGTGGTCTAGCGGATTAGACGTGAATTTAGACTCGGAGGTACCAGGTTTGATTCCTGGTCGGGACACAAAAATATTTATCAATGTAAATATATTTATTTACATCATATTTAATTTATTTGTGATATTTCTCGGTTAGGTACGTTGGAGACATCGATGAGCTTGCCACTTGTCATGATTGGCTTATATTAAAGTTGGCTAAATGTGAATCCGCTTATTTATAAGCGTGGTTTCTGACCACCCCGAAAGGGAAACGGTCGTGATGATACTTTACTTTACTATAAATAATTACAGAAAATAAACGAATTAAATTGAATTAATAAATAAAACATTACTATTCCACGCCAACAGTGTTTAACCCTTGATAAACGGCAGCGTTAATCCTGTAGGATAAATTGACTGACCTAACTAGGCTTCTTGCTGTAGTATAATACCTTTGATCCGGTCAGTGAATGCGAGAACGGATAACAAATAAACGACTTGGAATCCTTACTAATATATTAAACGTTAGCTTTGTGTATTTGTCAGTCTTTTATTTTATATTTATTTGCACTCTAATGAAAAGTATTTATAAATGCGAAGTTAAAGCCATTTCGGTTTTTACTACCAGCACATTATAAAATACTAGCTGTTTGACCCGGCTTCGCTCGTGTAGTAATCTGGTCATCATGTGCCATCGATTTGGTAGATGTGGCAAATGACATAAAGACTATATAGGTACTTTAGTTGAAAAGAGTTATATGCCATTTGAAAGACAAAACTCTACCAATTTATGTTTCAAAGTTATTTAAATATTGTTATGGGTAAACTATAAAAGGTAGACATATGCTCTCGCGGACTTTTTTAAAAATAATGTTAAGATGAACAATTCATCCATAGAGCATTTTTGTATAACTTTAACTATATGCTCAGCGCACGCCACGGAAGGCCTCAGAAACGATACTTTTCCCCCGTTTTTAAAACATTTTTGGTTACTGCTCCACAACTATAGGACCTAGCGTGATATTATATAGCCTATGTTACTTCTGAATAATGCAGCTTTCTAATGGTGAAAAAATTATTGCAATCGGTCCAGTAGTTTTTGAGTTTATTCATTACAAACATACAAAAATACAAATCTTTCCTCTTTATAATATTAGTATAGATGATCAAAATAATAAAAATAAAACTATTTATATATAAAGCCACACGCCGATGCTATTCAAGTAATTATGCTAGTAACGCTGTTATGACACGAATTGTTCGTAGTTATAATAACTTATTTAAAGATATTGACCTATTTACTGCTTCTAAATCTAGCCTCAAAAAGGACTTGTACATGCACATTACATCTGTGGAGTAAAGATGGCTTGGGTTTGTTGTCTTCCTTTCTTGTTTGTTTATATGAATAGACAGGTGACAGCGTTCCTGGTTGGATTTGTTTCGCAGATTGAGTGGATGGATTAATGTTGTTTTCGACTTTCTCATATGCACATTTAATGTTGTTACCAAATTATAGGTATGTTTTATTATTATTATACTTCTTCTATATATATATTAATTATTTTTTGGAAATTTTCCGTGCTTTATAAAATTATGTTGTAATAAACTATTAAAACATTTATGTACCTATTTTGTATAGTAAGTAGTTAAACTCCACTACGTACTATGTTTATATAGCGAAACCTGTAATTGACCTTACTCCATAAATTGTACCATTATTATTAAGCATATTGTAACGTTGTTGGTTTCTTAATAAATAAATAAATAAATAAAATAAAATAATATATACACTACACTACACTACATTACACTATACTACATTACACTACACTACATTACACTACACTATAGATGTATTTATTATTAAGTTTGAGTCAGAGGAACCTGGAGTGCTTTCACACAGACTATGCTTTCGCTTAGTTTAGTTTTGCCTCCAGTCTCCTACATAAATGTTTTAATAAATATATTACTAATTTTAAGTTTTGTGAGAGAAAATAAATAACTTTTTTATTATTTTTTTTATTTTTGATTGGGAGAGTGAGACAATATTAATATGTGGTGTGCAATTCTAACTAATAAACAAAAAATGAATAGTTTTTTTTTAAATCATATTTTATTAGGGGCTTTTACCCAAATTGAGCATGTCAGCCCCATCGTAACTTAACCTAAAACAAACAATTATCAGTTTCCATCTGCCTATTCATATTATAAATATTAAAAAAAAAAAAAAAAAGTATGTAAGTATACGTAAAGTACAAAAATACTTACCAAAATATATCTATTATAGTAGATAATACCTAAAGGCGGCACGGGTCGCTCTCGTACCGGGTGACGCAGATACTGACGGGGCATGGTTGCTTCGGCAGATATCTGTGTCGCATCGGACGAGAGCCGACGGCCACATGTCGGTCATGTAGAGACAACGTCGAGGACACTGCGCAACATGTCCTAGAGCATTGCTCCGCGCTGAGCGTGCTCCGCAGTGACCTCGACAATCAGGTGGGACGCGATCTCACGCTACCATCGGTAGTAAAATCGATGGTAGTGAGCAAAGCGTCGTGGGACGCTGTGGCCTCGTTCTGTGAGCACGCCATGCTCCAGAACCCGAACGCCCCTCCCTTCCGCCAGAGGAGAAGGCAGCGCAGGAGGCGGCAGTACGCCGCCCTCCTGCCCACCTGAGGGGCCCGAGTGGTGTCGCGGGGGTGACATCGCTCACATAGGGCCCCACGAGACGGCGCGTGCGGTTGTTCCCGCACGCCTCTCTGAAGGCGAGGGAGGAGACTCGCTCTCTCTCTCTCCCTCCTCGCCAAGAAGACGCCCGCACACTAGCGGGCGACGCCGGCGGGCGGTGGTCGTTTGCATATTGCTCCCCGCCGTCCGCCATTCAACACGAGACGTCTTGAGGAACACCATCAGGTTTAGTCGGTGCGAGCCCGACATAACCTCCCCGGTATGGATTTCCTGATGTGAAAAAAAGTAGGGACTTTTTTTCACATCAGGAAATCATAAATTATGAGTATACGGATTAATAGAGATGTGAGGTTGGTGGAGAATGTAAGGCATATCATGGACAGAGTTCAGAATCAACAAGTTCTGGAGAAACTGGGAATAAAACAGCGCCATTCCTCAATCGTACAATCACACATTCTCACTTTCTTCGGAGACGTGTCGCGGCGCACAGAGGAGTATTTCGCCTCAAAAGTCGCATAATATTATTTTGTGGTTGTTATTGGTTTATTATGAAATAAAAACTTCCTCCGTGGTCTAGCGGTTAAGTCCGTGAATTAATACTCGGAGGTACCGGGTTCGATTCACAAAATTGTGTCCCTGGTCGGGACAGAAAAATATTTATTATTGTAAATAAATACAATTAATTAATATTTAATTTATTTGTGACATTTCTCGAGTCTGGTACGCTGGAGATATAGACGAGCTTGCCACTTGTCATGATTGACCTATAGTAGAGTTGGCTAAATGTGAATCCGCTTATTTATAAGTTTCTGACCACCCCGAAAGTGTCGTGGTAATACTTCTATGAAATAAAAAGCAATTTAGAAGCATATTTTTTAATTGAATTTATTATTTATACGTAAATTTTACAAATAGGAATTAATCCGCCTCGCCATCAGGACTACCATCCATTAAGCGCTTGGTAGTTTGGTAACTACCTAACTAACTTTAAATATTTCTTTCATTGCACCTATAACAGTTCAAATTTGTCTCCAAGGTTTGGCTGTCATAAAATGTCTACGGGCATTAGGGCCTTTGTACTTCGTGCAATAAAGTCCTTAATGAATAAATAAATCATTTTTTGGTTGGTAGATATTTTAAGGATTTAATTTTGATGATAAAAATATTTTACAAAAATTTTTTAAAATGTTTTTTTGAAAAAAATAAAAATAAAAATGTTTTTTTAAATAATAAAGATATTAAGGAAACAGGCATAAAGAACTCTGCCTAAGCTATAACTTTATTTACTAGGTTAATACAATAGTATTCTTGATATAATGCTAAGAATATTTCTATGTGGATACTAACGAGGCAACAAATCTGTGCCATAAGGAGGCCTTACTTACGCAGACGGGCGATGTTTGACTAGAATACAAATGAAGAAAAACACGACTTTTTCAGTACAATTCACCCACGATCACAGACGTGAAATGATTTCTATCAAGGTATCCAAGCATACGAGTATACTCGTGTCTTAGCTTATAATATTGAAGATTTTAAATAGGCAACGAAAAACTTCAGAATACAACACAATTATTATTATTATTAAATACTTTATTGCACTTTACTTAAAAGTATGTACAAAGGCGAACTTAAAGCCATTTCGGCTTTTTCTACACAACTACTAATATTAAAAACTGGTTAATATGTAACTTATGACTTATGGTCTAGAATAAATATAAAACACTTGCCATGTTTAGTAACACCCGTATTCTTATGCTGTTTTTTTTACATTTTTTTTTTTAAATTGAATTTGCTTAAATTATATGAAACAAGTCGTTTTGTCAACGGCTCCTTCCGTAGACAGAGGGTTCTATAGTTCCTTTACTCAATTATTCATTTCTGTGTGCTTAGTGTAAAATGCAAGTTTCGGAAAACGTAACTGCTGTAGTTACGTTTTTATTTTACATTGCGTGTTATTGCAAGTTTGCCTATAATAACAGGCAATGAACATCGAAAATTCAGTAAAAAAACTCTACTACTATAGTTGCGTTTACGAAACTTCACTGTCACACTAGGCATACTGCTGTCAAACGCCTCGTCACGAAACTACGTTCGGGAAAATCAACCTTATTGTTAGATGACGTGCAAATAAATCTCAACCGTAAGGTGATAAACCACTGTTTTGGTCTACTGTACATCACATGTACTAGTATGTATAGTTGGTTTTATTAAAAAATAATTATATAGAAAACTAAAATATAATATAAATATCTAAGAAATAAAAACTATATATACCTTGAAACGTGTTTATGTTATTATCGGCTAATATTGATATTATTGTATTTTTATTTTCTTATAAATAATTAGTTAAACTACTTGTTAAGAAGAAACTTTTAAACAAGACAACTTAATAAACTCGTTAAAAAATATTGAAAAAAATCGTAACACACATAGTATCCTATATCTATGGTAACACATGAATATTCATAATATGAAAGAGACAGACTTATGGACGTCAAAAGTGGTACAAAAATTACCGCGAGAAACTTGCAAGCGGGCCTTTGCGTACATGCTATCTCTTTCTCTTAATACGACATACAAAGCGATCGGTCAGAAATAAAATAACATTCTATTATTATCTCATATATTAATTATTATTAATATTTCATCATTTTATTATTTATCACAAAATCAACCTTATTTATTCAAGCATAAGTTATAAATTGACTCGACTACATTTTAACACGTCCTCACGTTGGCCGTAGTTAAAAGGTACTGTCGAAAATATCACCACACGATTATTTTGTATGATATTTCTTCCGTCGTTTTTAGTTGATTCTTGATCGATGGTTTCGAGTGAGTTTAAATGATTTAATTAAATTGACTAAATCTGTATTTTAAACACATTAATTACGTCTAAAATGCACCACTGTAACGTGTAAAAAAATAGATGTTCTAAATAGATAGATATAACGAGTAAGACATAGTCGATGATTGAAAAATTCTTCAGAAACGGATATATGTATTCTTTATTCAGCACTCCTTGAAGATTGCTGAAAAATATAAATACAAAATGAGATACATCAAACTATACTTAAATAATAGAAGTTAAATTATTTTTTTTTAATTGTCTTTAATGGACATTGTACAGAATACATCAGTCCTAAACACGTAATTTATTTGCATAATATATGTTTATAACAAAGTTCATAACCGAGTTGGGGATCATCAAATTCCAGATGCTGCAGAATTTGATGCTTTACTTGGAGTCACTCGCGGCATTATAGCCCAAACACGTCGTGTAAAATATGAGAGTTGACAGCGCGGGAAAACCGCAAAAAATAAACTGCAACTTATGCCCCATATTTGAAGTCCAATTTATCGTTTTCCATAATTATTCACATTGCAGCACATTATTAAACAAAACAACACCACTTTTGACCAATAATATCCACAGCAAATTAATTTTACAAAACGAAAACTTGCACTTGACATGTCCACGCAAAATGGCGCGAAAAACTCCGAAGTTAAATTAAATATGAATTTAAGAAACTAACTGTAATTATTATTATTTTTTTATTTTTTTCAGCAAATCTTCATCAAAATCGGTTTAGTAATATAGGCGTCAAAGTGAAATTTACAGACAGTACATACATATAATTAACCCAAGCAGTCATAATTAAAATATAAGTTCTAATTTAATTGTATAATTTTTAAACGATAGGCAACAAAAATGTTTATGTGTATACCATTTTCTTGCTAACTAAAGATTATTTTTTTTTAATCTGTTACTGCAGTTCAGAATAACACAAAAAGAATAGTCCCCTAGGAATATTTTCCTGTTATGGTAACTGCACTTTATTAGTGTCCCGTCTCAAAAATCGACTCTGTATAGATATAACGATACACTACCCGTACTTACATTAAAAGATACAGAGTAACATAGGTAATTAAGACCAGAATATTGATGTGCATAGATGTCCGTTTCGGTTTATTTCTTTGAGTGAGAATTAGGTCTAGAAATACTGCGACAATAGGGACTGTGTGCAGGCAGTGTTGGAGATAAACCGGTATCGTATCGTCAATGTACCGCGGAAAAATTAAATCGCGATTTACGTGCCAGAGTCGCCAGAAGTATGAGTCTGCCATCTGCAAGTAAAATAAATGTTATTTCCATCCAAAGACGTTAATTATATAAACAAGAAGGCAAACACTATGAGAATTAAAGCTAGTCCAATTGGTACAGAATGGTAGCAGTCACACGTTAGCCTCGGTCGGCGGCAGACGTCTAAAATTTTGTGTTTTGGTGATGTCACACCGCGTGTTCTTATTTTTCGGTGTTGCAGCATGTCTGCTGCTTAGCCAAGCGCGTGTATTTATCGGTTGGGCAGTTACTTGGATTATTAGTTTTGTGTGAAATGACATTTGTGTTTTGAGTTAAAGTGAGTTTTAGCACAAGAAAAGATGGTCTTCTTCTGGAACCCTGGGGTCTACTCCACTGAGACATGGTCAGCTGCTGCTAGAAATGATAAGTACTTTTTTCTTTAGACTTCACGGAGCTGGCTTGTCATCAAACCCCCTAACCATATACAGTCCACTCATCTACGTGAGGGGGTTGGAAATATCTCCCCCACATAACTAATATTATAAGGGTTTTCAATTAAAATACACGGAACATTTTTAAAGTTGTCACTAAGAAAAAGTTTCGCTACTCGCTACTAGATGGCGCTATTAAAGATGCACACTATTATAATCTTAAAAAGTAAATCTATAAGGTTGACATTGTTTCCATTCATTACTTAAAAACATGTATTTTATTGTTTTTTTTTTTATATTTATGACCTCGTTGTTACCATCTGGCAAAGATGTGCTAGGAAAATAAGCGACACGAAGACAAGAGTCACTCTGATGACGACTGGCTGGTGTTGACAAATGTACTTTTATATTTATAGTTTTGAATGAATGTTGTTGAGTTGTCACGGAGACGTTGTGTGTGTTATATGATAATAAATAGAATTAATAATTTCTGGAATTTTACTCAATCATAAGATCCGCACCTTAACACACTCCAAAAAAACATTTAAATAAATAGCGACTCTTGCTCCGGCACAATAAAGTGCAATTTAGTTCGCACATGTAACACACTCTTTTTATCTGCCAGTACCTGTATACACATTTCTAAAGTAAAAGTAAAGTATCATCACGACCATTTCCCTTTCGGGGTGGTCAGAAACCACGCTTATGAATAAGCAGATTCACATTTAGCCAACTTTACTATAGGCCAATCATGACAAGTGGCAAGCTCGTCGATGTCTCCAGCGTACTAAACTCGAGAAATATCACAAATAAATTCAATAAGAATTAAATGTATTTTTATTTACATTAATAAATATTTTTATATATACACATTTCTACTTACCAAATTACAAGGAAACACTAAAGCAGTAAATAAAAGGCAACGAAATTTGTTCAAACGTGAATCGACATCATGAAAGGTATTATTTTTCATAGATAATTCACAGTAAAAACTCAATGGTAGATATGCCATCAGTACAAACTGAAATATACAAATATTCATATAAAATACCCAGCAAAACAAACAGTAAAATAGATTCTATAAAAAAATCAAAATAATTTATTATTATTATTAAAATACTTAAAAGTATGTATATAATATATATAATTTTATAAGTATGTATAATTTTAATAAACTACATAAATAATTTGTATATACTACTTAAATACTTATTAACGTATAGAATTTATAGTGGAATTCTGTATCTGATATAGGTATACAGAGAAGTCCATGATGTGTCTATCTCTTAATGATAACATACTAAGTATATCCATTTTAAAGCGATAATTGAAAAGTTATTTACACAAATACTATAGATTAATATATATATTTAAATAATCATCACAGATAATGTATTTATTATAAGAAACAAGAACGGCATATTGGACGACAAATTTATTTTCATCGTGTAACGGAACGTAAGGAGCTCTTTTCTATGAGAAATTATTTGTAAGTTGGTACCGCACATATGACGTTTAAAAATAGGACATTTGATAAATCGTGATTTCTTAGTCACCGGTGATATTTTTCTCACTGGTGATATCAAACTCATCGGTGACATTCAATAATCGCACCCAGTTGAGAAAGAAATTTGCAAGGAAAACTCAACTATATCGGATTCACAAAATAAAACAAATACAGAATTACATAACAACAAGGTAACATGTTATATTGTACTGGATGACACTGGGATTCGAACCAAGGCTGCTCTTTAAAAACCTCAGTTACTTAAGTATTGATTCAATAAATTACGACTATCATAAAAATATTTAATATCTATTAGGTACCTATGCTATTTACACATTGGCGTAATAACTTTGGTACCTTCACAATAATCCAATACAACTTTGTAAACGGAAATATATGAATTTGCCCCGAATAGGCCCAAGGCAAATTCAAATATCCCGCCAAGCAGTCGGTACACGATTTGTCAGTCTTTAAACTACATTTATGCATAAGGAATTCTCCATAAATGTATTCAACTCGAACAATGAAGGCCTACGATCACCAATCGGTGAAGATTGCTTAAATCTTACATACATACATATCTTCACGCCAGATCCCTTGCGGGGTAGGCAGAGACAATTGAGCCACTTGACATGATCACGACATACCTCTTTCGCTTCGTCGACATTCATCAACCTCTTCATACATGCCCTTTTATTGCGAAGGCTTTTTAATGCACCTTTAGTCAGTGTTTTATTTATTTGATCGTGATATGTAAGTCTTGGTCTGCCAGGGCACCTATTACGCACAACTTTCGCATTATATACCTGGTTCGTCAATCTTTCTTTGCCCATCCTTTCAACATGCCCGAACCACCGTAGCATGCCTTTCCTTATTTTTGTCCCTATGCTTTCTTTTATACCTACCGTTTTCCGTATTTCGATGTAACGTATGCGGTCCGCAGAGTGACGCCGTATATCCGACGCAACGACCTCATTTCTACTGCATTAACACTACTCTCATGCGTATTCTGACATATCCACGTCTCGCTTCCATACATCAGTGCTGGTACCAACATGGCATTGTGTATGGCGAGCCGAGCTTTGTCACTGACATTTCGACTGCCGATCTGTGACCCCAGGGCAACGTTAACATTATTTCCCGCGTTCACTCTTCTTTCAACATCCCTATCATACACTTCCCATCGGCAGTGAAAACACTGCCCAGATATATTTTCATTTACTTGTTTTAGAGTTTCATCATCAATCTTTATTGTTACATTTGTCATCCTTTCTCTCTCAAACACTATTTCTGCACATCCTTCTTTCATTTCTGTGACTAGTGATTGCAGTTGTTGTTCGGATGTGCAATGTGCATAAAGCAGGCAATAGATCACTCATCTTCACCCCACAGTCACTCTCTCTCACTCTTTTTAGGCATTAAATCTTGCGTTAAATAAATTGAAGACTTACATTTGCCCACGTAGTAATAAGTTTCCACCTTCCGTAATGATATATTTTTAACTCCGGATCCTCAAATGCACTGAAATCTATGCTGAGAATCACAAAACCTACAATCACGTGATGTAGAAAAGTTAGCGAATAAAATATTAACTTTATTTCAACGTTTGAAATTTTCATTTTGCGTACAATTTTCACATCTACCTCGGAATTATACCTAAGTTGTAATAAACATAATACAATTTATTACATTTTGAAGGTAACATTTACATAGGTTTTATATTTGTTGGTTTTTACACAAATCTACGGTGGTGTTTCGGCTGTAAAAACGCATTCTCATTTAATGCAAACGTACCGGCATGTTGGCAAGGAGTCGAGTACAAATGAGAAATACACTTTTCTTACATACATTTGTCATAGGCCTTTTCTATGGACTATAACATATTTTTTTTATACTAGTACGATATGTGACCTTGTGACGGATAGTGGCACACGAGGACTATGAATGTTAACAACTGGAATCAGACACTTATAACTGACATCAGTCCCTAACATTATGCCGCCTTGATTAGTGATTGGTCATGACGGCAATTCGAGCCAGACCCCGAAACGTGTGGATACACATTACTGGGTTTATGGGTGGTGACTTTTTTGTTGCTCCCATTCTTGGACCTCGCGTACTGCTTACCATCAGGTGGGCGATGTCACATGTCGTGTTCAGTATAAAAATTAAAAAAAAAAAAAAAATCGTAACGAACGTTGTATACATCCCCGCCCCGGCAGACTGGGCAAATTGCCTCAGTCCGCCTACCATCCATTAAATTGACCTATCTACGCCTCTTGACCCACACAACAGCATATCCCAAGCGGAATGTGTAGGCATCCTACAAGCAGCGCAAAGCTATACTAAGGAGAGAGATGCTAAAAACTTCAATATTCGCATTATCGTTTTTTTTTTTTTTTCAAGACGGTTGTGGCTTAGATGTGGCTTGGTTGTGGCTTTAATCCAAGAGGACGCGGTTCAAACACTGGCATGTATCAATAATAAATACAATTTTCTTACGTACATTTGTCATAGATTTACAACGCTACCGTCTCAGTACCTAGGAGAGCACGTTAAGCTGTCGGTCCGTGTTCCACGACGAGCTTGCAACTTGTCACAATGGGCCTATAGTAAAGTTAGCTAAATATAAATGAGATTCTTTAAAATCGTGGTATATGACCACCCCGAAAGGGATATGGTCGTGATAATACTTTACTTTTATACCATTTTGTGTGAGTTAAAGTGAATAAAATCAACTCAGTTAGTTAGAAATCCGAGAACAGCCTGTATGATAACAAAAGCATACCAACGTTTGTGCTATCTCTTTCTTGTCAATGAGAGTTAGAGGCGACGGCTTTATTACTGTACTTATGTCTGTTTCACACATAAATAATTTGTTAATGTGTTGTTCTCATCTTTCATCGCGCGACCTGTAGGTACCTAAGTCCTGCTAAGTGTCTCATAGGATTATACTTAAGCAGAATTTGAATCGATCCTTTTAAATCTGCGCAGGTTTATTAATTGATTTATCTTCATAATGATAACCAAATTAATTTCCTTCTGTTCTTAATTTGTTCATTTCACTTGGATCATTTATGCTTAGTAGCTACTTTATTTATTAACTTTTTTATATTACGAGGGGAGGTCCTAAAGTTCATGGAATACAGGGAAGGAGTGGTAATAGTGGCGCTCGCATTGTGTTGCGGCTTTTTGAAACACAAATAAATTAAATGTATTTATTTACATTAATAAATATTTTTGTGCTCCGACCAGAATCGAACCCGGTACCTCCGAGTCTAAATCCACGGACTTCACCGCTAGACCACGAAGGCAGTTAACGGACACCAGCTTTAATGGTTCTTTACTTAAGTATATACCACATGTAATTGTCAAAAGAGCAAATATTTTTTTTAGGCTTTAGGTGTCATTAGTAGAACCTCTATTTGAAATAAAAAAGGTCACTTTTTTTTAAGATAAAAATTATTATCCTTAAAACAAAACACTACTGCATGGTGAATAAGGCCGCGTCTGAAAATCATGATAAATACCTAAAGGCTGGGAAGTGTTATTATTAATTTGATCTTGCCCACAGCTGAGAGACGAAAACTCGTAGAGAGAGAAAGAATTACGTAAGTTACCCCCGCGTTCGTTTTATAGCATTTCCAACATCTCGTAGCAACTTCATAAACCAGCCCGAAATGTCGTTTTTGTTAAGAAATACCACTTTTCTTTACAATGCTAACATTTCTTAAATAAAACGAGCGGTGAGGCTACTTTTTGACAAGTATTTTCGTTCATGTATTATCATACCATGGCATCCAACACACATGATATTTTTATGGTCTTTGAATTTATTACATAAAATCGTTTAAAATACCTTTTAAACAAATATAATAGAAAACTATAAAGTATATAAAAATGGTAAACAAACCATTTTATATGATAATGACATCTGTCAAAAGTAACATCAATAACCCTCTTTTCAACACGGTACTGACATACGAAATTAGCATTAAATGTTAGAATTTTCATTAAACGAACGACTTGTGCTAAAAAAAAGTGGTATTTTTATGCTAACATTTCTTAAAACGAACGCGGCCTTAATTTTCGCGCGATCTTTGACCTCTCCTACCTACTTGATTAGTCCCTGTATGAGTGGCGATATTTTTAGGAAAACTTTTCTGCACCGTAACTTAATATTATATTACTGAATAATTAAAATAATAAATACGTAATTCCTTATTTTTATTCTAGATTATTATATAACAATATTTGCTGTTTAATAAATTCCACGCGGTATATCAGGTACTCGGCCTGTGGTGGGGGTCATATAACTTGTTAAGCTGACCTCTACCACGAGGAGGCAACTTCCGATGCAACCGACGGGATGGCAGGTTGTGGATAGCCAGAGCTATCCTCTTTGTCAATGAGTAAGTTGCCAAAGAGGACTCTGACCCCTTAGGGGTCCCGAACAGCGGAAGATGCTGTGGGTAATTCTAATCAATCAAAAAAAATCCTTTACCTTATTCCTGTGTTCCGTCGACCATGGTAACGAGCTAGGCATGCACATAGGTTTCATGTCTATCTGGTTATCATGGTCTTCATTTCATTTCCTCTCCTCCCCCTATTCCTCATACGAGATACAGGCTGATGATGATGATGATATCAGGTTGTTCCAGAAGTTCGCGGCAACAACTGCAAAAGGGTTTTAATCAACTATAGATTTTTTGTTTCTAATGAGATAATTAATAATAATTAAAAAATGATAATTAAAAAAATGCGAGCTATACATAAATATTTATTTCATACAAAACCTTAAATTAAATATCGACAATAATATTACAACAAAATTTAAATTTAACTTAAGAAAATAACAATAATAATACATAGAAAATAAAAATTAAATACTTACAAAAAAAATAGCTCCTCCAAATCGCTGTCTTGTGACATGGTGCCCAATACATTAGCAGCATTTCCCCTTTGAATTAAGAATGTTATAATTCAATTTAATTTTTGTTTAAAATAACAATGTTATAATTAAACAAAAAGTCATCACTCAAAAATTGTGCCGATTTTTGAATGGAGTACCAAATTGATATTAAAACCACCTTTGCAATAATATATATCACCGCGTGGCCGCAATACTGACACCCGGAGGCAATAAAATTTAAATAAAATTGTGTGTGTACAGTAAATTCTCTTTTCCCATCCATGTATGTCTGAATTTATAGTTTACACAAAAAAAAACATTTTTATTTTGGAATGAAATATAGGTCCACTACTTCTATATAGCATATAACAATTTACATGTTTACCTCTCATGTTTCTGACAAATAAATTATATAATTTCATTTCTTTAAAAATAAACTAAATCTAAATGTATTGTTTCCAAAATAGTATAAATGCGAAAGTTGTGGGTAAAAGAGGCCCTGGTAGACCAAGACACACGTATCATGTTCAAATAAATAAAATACTAGCTGAAGGAGAATTAAAAAGCTTTTGTAACAAAATGGCATGTATGAAGAGGTTGATGAATGTCGATGAAGCGAAAGAGGTATGTCGTGATCGTGTTAAGTGGCACTCAATTGTCTCTGCCTACCCCACAAGGGATCTGGCTTGAAGATATGTATAATAATAATATACGTTTATTCAAAGCAACTAGGCTCACTTGTTAGTTACAAATGTATGTATGTAGAATGTATTTAGATAAAGAAACCTTACAAAGTAGATTTTGTTGTACATAATAACATAACCTGTAGTTGAAATTTAATCTCTAGCCATACACATTAGTTATAATTAGTGGGCTCATCCAAACGTGATGTTGCAGCGTAGCACAAACACCATCTGCTGCCTGACTAGAATTAGTTTGCTATACCGCTGACCCACAAGCGTTTTCATAATAGTCCGAGCGCCGGAATGCCTAAGCTATTTATTTATTTTGTGACATTGACATTGACATCTAAATTAATAAACTAGGTATACTATATACCTCTCATTCCAAATCGCGCTTAGAAAGAATATGACACTGACCGTCGTTCCGAATCAAATATCGCGATTTGGATGCTCAGAGCGTGATATCAATTCGGAACGGTCTAAATAAATAAATAAATATTTTCAGACAGGTCACACAGCGCCATCTAGTTTCCGTGGTAAGCTACGAGGCTTGTGTTACGGAAACTAGATGGTTGATAAACTACATATTATACTTTTTTTTTGTAAATATATACATATTATACATATAAACACCCAGACCGAGACAAATTATACAATGTACAACTTGCCCCCGGTGGGAATCGAACCCACGACCTCCCAAGTTCACAGCAACGTTTGTTACCACTAGACCACGGAGGCGGTCACATTTTCATTCATAAAATGTTAGTTTTTTTTTTAATGTATGGAAGATAAATTTCGAATTCCACATCTTTGAGTATGAATACTAACAAATATACATCTCTCCGTTTATTCATCTTTATATGTGTAAAGTTTAATAATATTAACTTATTTTGGTCTTTTAAAATAATTTGCCATTTTGTTTTTCACTTCCTACTTAAATATTAATTATAGATTTGTTTTAGAAGTAATATACAAACAGTATAAACGAATTACAATATTAAATAATTTAAAAGAAAACTTAATTTAAATAAACTTGAAAATGGCGCGCGTCATAATGACAAAAAACTGACAGCGCTCAGAGCGATCTACCTCGATATCGTGAGCAGTCTAAGCGCGAGAAATGATGTCATTTGTGACGTCACACAGCTTGGCAAAACAGTTTAAGCGCGTATCGGAACACCTTTATGCGTGCTTAGGTTACTATTATCGCGTATCGGAACGAAGGATAGCAACCGACAATTCTCTTTTATAGAGTCTGGCCAATGAAAGTCGCAACGCAAAAGCGCGGCAAATTCAAAAACTATTAGTATGGTATCCCTCAAGTTTCCTATCAAACAATTGGACGTAGTTGCGCAAAAATATTTCAGAACTTTAATTAAGAATTTTATATAGGTCCTTAAAATGATATATATAAAAGTAGCGTATTTTACCTATTTTAAATGCAATAAATGTTGTACTAATCCATCGACGTATTTTCCAGTTTTGAGCTATGACTTAAAATTAACTTTATGTGTACTGCGTCCAATTCATCATCTATGTCTAGGTTATTACACTGGTTAACTATACAAAAAAAGTAGAAACGAAAGTGAGAAGATTATTTGTTGCAAGTATCAAAATAATACATCATACTAACCTAAGAAATTTAACACCACACGTAAACAATCTTGTTTATAGTTGAATTCAGCTTCTTTTTCTCGGATTTCGGACATCATGTAAAACAATATCTTTCTGACTTCACTTTTAATAGTTTTATTCATATTTTACAACGAAAATGAGGAATTAACAACATAACAATTCAAAGGAAATGTTTAACAACAGCCATATTGATAAATTGACACTGTAGCAATAGTGTTGCCATTTGAACGTTTACAATTATCTACTTTCATTAGCCAGACTCTAGCAGCATCTATACATATGTAACGTTCGTAACCATACTAGTATAAAAAAATGACATGAGACTCTCACCAACCAGTTTTACCAGCGCGAAACAGAAAATCATGGACGCTAGTGTTGGTGGTGGAGCGGATTTGGTCGGACCAGCGTACCGGACTTCGTCCTCTCGGTCTCTTTCCTTCCACCTTGCCAGTAACAAAAAGTTTCTCCAGGTTATCCCCTCCTTTTCTGGCAATGTGTCCGAAGTACTGGAGTATCCGACGAAGGCATATGGTGGATAGCATAGTCGACTATTTCGAGACAAACTTGTTTCATATGAAACATTATTTTTTCCTGCCTCATATTGTTATAGTTTAAATAGGAAACTTGATAACAGGATGCCTGTCGACCGTAGATAGGAAAAACCGTACCCTGAACATACGAAATATATAATTTTCGATTACTTTCTACTGACGACAGACCTATCTATAATAATAATAATAAACATTTATTTGTTATTGTTATTTCCAAAATACGAGTATATATAATTATAATATAAAAAATAACATAAAACAAAAAACAAAACCTACTTACAAAATTAATGTTATTAAGAATACTTATTATATTATTATTGTTTTTGGGTTTATATAAATATATATAATTTTAGTTATATTTAAGATATGTATGCCAAATTGTTATGTATGTTTAAATTTAGATATTAATGTCTTTCTGTATTTCATTTTTGATATTGTTTACTGCATGCTGTGTACAAATGTTAGGTTGGCAAACTTACTACTTATTTATATCACTGTATTTAGTTAAATGTTTTGTCTTTTAACTGTTTTTTGTACCTTAACAAATAAATAAAACCTAATTCAAATATAAATCGTATCCGCGCGGCATGGTGGCAAGAACGCTGGCCGCATTTCCTCTCTGAACCAAATGAATAATAATATAATTAATTATTTATTGCACTCAAAATATAAATTAATAGACATAGGTGACCATAATACCGTATGGTATTATCTACCAGCTGACCTTTGGGAGAGTATGAAATTTGTTCAGAGTTAGAAATTATTATAATTGTTTAAATTAATCATAGTAATAACATAACAAAATCGAAATATGCCGCTTCAGTTTGTATGATCTTACTCTAGCTAGACTAATATATTATTCTATTGATAGATACAAACATAATTTCCTAAGAAATCATATGTCGGAACCAATAACATGTATTGGCTTCTCCATACAAACTGTTAATTTTAAAATAGCCAATTTGTATGCAAGAAGCTAATAAAAATATTTGTCACTTTCGACATATGCTTTATTAGGAAAATTTGTTTGTTTCTATCGATAGAATAACATATTATATATTATTAGTTATATAATGACATACAATATATTTATTTATTTATTCACAAACTCGTAAACCTAACATAACAGCCTAAGCCAATTCGTTAGTAAGTGTTCGTCACATATGGTTAATACAATAAATATACAATACACAAAATATATAAATATACAAAAATACCTAAATAATTTGCAGTAACAATAATAATTAATCAATCCTCACTATATCCTAAAAAAGTTTTTGCCACCTTTTTAAACTCAGTCTCCGTGCAAGCCGTTAAGTCAAACTTATTGCTTACTACTTATGCTATTATGTTTTTAATCTATCTTATATTTAATCTCTTTGTCTACCAGCTAACCTTTGAAAGAGTGATAGATTTATATGAAAATGAAATCAATTCAACGCATCGTGTCGGTTTAACCAAAATCGTATACAGGATTCGAGGTAGACGCCCAGGCACTAAAAGGCGATATATGAAAGAAACCTAGTTTTCCTTTGTGCATCAATTTCTACCAGGGTTTTAGAGAAGTGAAACTTTATACTTTGAAGTTATTTACTTATATTCAAGGACCGGGTCAATATTGCAATTTAATTTAGCGCAATACAAAAACAAAATTAAATCAAAAAAGTCTTGATGCAAAAATCTTATTACACGGTTAACGATGCGTTAAAGGATGTTAACATAGCGTAATACAAATTGTTGACGCGATTTATTTTTATTATCATCATTATGCAAATTTCCGAACGCACCTGTCAAACATCTATCCTATCCTACCTTCCCAAGTCTTTGGTATCGCAACACGATGATGCGCACGCGTCGATAATTTCATTTATTAATTTTATTATATCAAACCCGCACCGCCCCGCTTTATTTATGCTAATATAAGTAAGACCGATTGCCTTCAATGCTTACGAACCAGTGGCGCGCACCTCCTTTTATACTTCCCCTACACTAGCGCCCTCTTCCCAACGGCTACGCCGCGCGTATTTCTATGTTAGCTATCGATGATATTGGCTAATATTGCTAATCGCTTTGTGAGCGACAACATCCGGCCGTCCTGCTCACGTGTCCGTCCTCAGATGCGTGTTGCTCTGGTATATGCTGAGAACATAACATTTACAGGTACATAGTTAAATCATTTTCTGTATTTGTCTAATGTTCCATTCCATCGGCGGCCGGTTCATTTAGACTTACACCCCACACTCTTCCATTACAACTTTAACCATCAGGAGACATCTATTAATCAAGTCTTTTTAAACATGGTATCACAATGGATCCCACTTCTGATAATATAAGTAAGACCGATTGCCTTGAATGCTCACGAACCAGTGGCGCGCACCTCCTTTTATACTTCCCCTACACTAGCGCCCTCTTCCCAACGGCTACGCCGCGCGTATTTCTATGTTAGCTATCGATGATATTGGCTAATATTGCTAGTCGCTTTGTGAGC
Organism: Tinea semifulvella; assembly: GCA_910589645.1. Classification (NCBI taxonomy): domain Eukaryota; kingdom Metazoa; phylum Arthropoda; class Insecta; order Lepidoptera; family Tineidae; genus Tinea; species Tinea semifulvella. The sequence goes on along the minus strand of OU342595.1, from coordinate 6,357,432 downwards.
GACAACACTAAATATCACCTACTTATCATCTAGACTTTATAAAACAGCTGTGAGTGTTTTTCGCCGCGCCGCTATAAGTGTGTCTTAAAAATAGTGCCGTGAACTCGGTTTCGTGGAATGGACTTTGGCCTGCGACTTGCTGAGCTGATGACCAGATCTCACCAAGTTAGTTGCATGCCTTCTTTCCTTAGAGACAGCAGTTCCACCATACTGTCTTCCGTGCTGTCTCATTTCTTCCATCCATTTCCCTTGTTCGATGGTGTTAGCGTGATCAGCATTTTGAACAGATACCGCTGTGGATTTAAAGAATCCACTGGTCCTTCAGCTTTCTTATTTTTCCACTTGCAGCTGCAATATTCAACGCTTAACCAACCCCCCCGCCAAAAATAATAAATAAACAAGATAACCAGTAAATACTCTAAGATTTCCCCGCCACAAATTATATTACATATCTAGCAATAATATTTGACAATGCCCATGTACAACAGCAACAACTGACATTAATAATTATTTATCCAAATGTAACATATCTACACCGCAAATTCCCTGCGGGGTAGGCAGAGACAATTAAGCGCCACTTATCACGATCTCGACATACCTCTTTCGCTTCTTCGACACTCATCAACCTCTTTATACATGCCCTTTTGTTACGATGGCTTTTTAATGCACCTTTAGCTATTGTTTTATTTATTTGATAGTGGTAGGTGAGTCTTCAAAGGTCGGTTTAAATTCCCTGGCATGTACTAATAAGAAATACACTTTTCTTACGTACATTTGTCATAGATTTACAACACCACCGTTCCCGTGCCTCGGAGAGCACGTTAAGCCGTCGGACACGGTACTACTAATACCAACTTGTGGAATCGTTAATAAATTGACATAAAAAATTGATACCAGATCCTCGCCAGGTACAAATGTACGTAGAAAAAGTGTATTCGCTGAAGACATCGACGAGCTTGTCACTTGTCATGATTGGCCTATAGAAAAGTTGGATAAATGTGAATCCGCTTATTTGTAATCGTGGTTTCTGACCACTCCGAAAGGGAAACGGTAGTGATGATACTTTTTAAACTTTGGACCAGACCCACTGTCAGTGTTCACGAATCTGCATGGGGCCGACTCTTAGCTCTTCGTTGTGGCTTAATATATTCGAAAATATTGAAGTTGATGGATAGTTAGGAAAATAATAAACAGTTTATAATGCAATTTACTTGTTTAATGTATAATTTTTTTAATTTTAATAACCATTTTAAGCATACTAAAGAGGATTGTTAAGATTTGCATGCCTTTCGCTCGCACACTCCAACATTGTCAAGGAGAATATTAGAAAATAAAATTTAGTATATTTTAAAGATATGTGGGAATTAAGTATTCCAAAAGAAACAACATGATGTTGAACAAATATTATGATCTCAAAGAAGAAATGATCAGGGCCTCGATGCTCGCGCATTCGAAATGCATATCCGCTAGATTTGCTCGAATGAAACTGGCAGTTTTCTGTGGAGATCTGTCGGTTTTCATTCGAATATTTAGGACCGACACGCATGTCGAGAGCGTCAGAATTAGACCCCAGAAATAGATTCAACACTTAGCTTTCCGCGTTGGAAGACTGGAAATCCTTGTACAACTTACTAAAAGAATTGGGTCTAAGCAGGTACATTTATAGAACAATCAAAAATATTACATTGTGCTAGCTAGAGGCATGAAAAAGTGTAACCTAAACCCATTTGGATGGACCGGGGGGGAAATAAAAGCAAAATATGGTTTTACAGACTTGTATACCAATTTAAATAGCAATTTCAAACCAGTAACTATAAAACATAGTAGCGTCGATGATGTGACAACTAAAATTCGTTTTTTTTTTTGTTTTTTTTTTTTTGTTTTCTTCTCCCGATGGATGATGTATGAGGTGATAGGGAAGGCAAAGGGTCCAGCCCATACAGCCAAGTCTGACGTAATATATCTTTCTTTTTTATGAGTTGATGAGGTCATCATCAAATTCCAGATGCTGCTGAATTTGATGTTTTTCTGGAGTCACTCGCGGCACCATAGCTCAAACACGTCGAGTAAAATATGAGAGTTGACAGCGCGCGAAAACCGCAAAAAAATAAACTGCAACTTATGCCCCATATTTAAAGTCCAATTTATCGTTGTCCATAATCATTCACATTATTAAACAAAACAACAACACTTTTGACCAGTAATATCCACAGTAAATTAATTTACAAAAATCAAAAATCACCACACTAGTTGACTACTAACTTATGGTCGGTCGCCGAAACAATGCCTCGCTAAGCTGTCGGTCCCGGTTCCACTAAATACCAACTTGTGGAATAGTTAATAAATTGTCATCATATCCTCGCCAACCCGCTATCTGACCAGCGTGGCGAGTGTAGACCAAATTCTCTGACAGAGATATATGTTCTGAAAGACCCCAACAGTGGAGGCTAGGACGCTAGGCTAGGGGCCGTAATGATGAATTACATGGTAGGTACATTAAAAAATAATAAATAAATAAAATGCCTTTATTTCGGAATAGTATCCATAGGGGTTAGTAACATAGTGTTTGCTTATTCTATATTAGTAAAAAGAGGAAATTTATTCATCGTATTTGCCTTTCTCCCCTGAAGCACTGGGTACTTTTATAATGTTTTTTTACAGATTCATGCATTGTCATTTACTTCTGAGCTATGATCCAAATTTCAAGTCCCTAGCTCATCGGAGAGTTAGTTTAAATTCAATTACAAAATTCCACCCGGATTTAAAAAAGTGAGTTACATAAAAACATGGTAAAATACGTGCAACGTTCACTTCTTACTTGTCCTAGTAAAGTTTCTTACACCAATAACAAAGTTTTCTAAATAACTATCCCAGTTCAAATTTTCGATGCTAAAATTAAAAATAGACTGGTCTACTGCTGACATTTTCTTGTAAAGCTTATTCACATTGCAATCAATAAATATAAATTCGTTCCAAGTGAAATATTCCAAAACTGACGCAAATTTCCAAACCTTTTTTTGAGTTTTTAACATCCTGAAAACATACCATAATATTAATATTGTTTTTTTTTTATTTTATAGTAGCAAGACCTTGTGACCTTGTGCCCACTTGATGGTAAGTGGCGTGCAAGGTTCGTGAATGTTGGCAACTGGAGTCAAGACACTCATGTCGGCCTATACACTTTACTGGGTTCATCGGCACGAACAGTCGATACTTCCCCGCCCCGGCAGACTGGGCAAATTACCACCATCAGTTCGTCTAACACCTATCTATGATAGATCTGATAGATTATCATCATCACAGCCCCTAGAACCTAGATAGTACGGTCGTCTAGGCCCAGATGGCCAATGGGCCTGGGTTGGAAATGGGGGAAATACCCCCGATTTTTCCGGCTGGATATCAGCTGGTAACCACCAACTAATTCGTGCACATTGTGCTGGGTGCTGTTACTAGAATAACAGCGTCCATGAGGCTCACGAACCTAGGAGGTCCCAGGTTCGACAACCACAGCTCTCCTCCAGGAGAACTTCTTCAAGGAATTATTACTGGCAAAATGTGTGACCTACACGTGTCATTTTAAATTTATACATTTTTTCTGTCACCTCCGTAGTCTAGCGGTTAAGTCCGTGGATTTAGACGGTTCCGGGTTCGATTTCTGTTCGGGACACAATAATTTATTTAATTTATTTGTGATATTTCTTTAGTTTGGTACGCAAGAGACATCGATGAGCTTGCCACTTGTCATGATGGGCCTATATAGTAAAGTTAATAAAACCCCGAAATGGATACGGTCGTGATAATACTTTTTTTAAATTTTAAATTAAATTTATAGAACACATTTAATTCAAGTTTTTTTTTTATTTATTACTTACATGACAGTTTTTCCCGTAATCCACAGATATATATCAATTATGATTGCTGGCAGTATATGCAGCAAGAAAATGTTAATGTTGTGAAATAAACGATTTGTCGTAAGAATGAGTGTTGGGCGCCAAAGTGCCTTGTCTGCAAATAATATATTTATAAAATTATGGATATAAGTCCCGTCCGCGTGGAACTGGCAAGATAACGCTGGCTGCATTTCCCCGCTGAATTTCAATACAGATTTTTTGGTTAAAAAAAGAGCCAGCCCTCTTGCCACCGAAGAAGAAGTTTAGAAAAAGATTTTAAAAGACATAACGCTACGTCTTGTCGTCTTCTCCGGTGGCAAGAAAACTGCGTCCGTGGTCTAGCGGTTAAGTCCGTGGATTTAGACTCGGAGGTACCGGGTTCGATTCCTGGTCGGGACACAAAAATATTTATTCATGTAAATAAATACATTTGATTATTATTTAATTTATTTGTGATATTTCTCGAGTTTGGTACGGCTAGAGACATCGACGAGCTTGCCACTTGTCATGATTGGCCTATAGTAAAGTTGGCTAAATGTGAATCCGCTTATTTATAAGCGTGGTTTCTGAATTCTGACCACCCCGAAAGGGAAACAGTCGTGAAGATACTTTACTTTTACTTTACTATGACTCCATGGACTCCTAGAGTCGGCAAACGGCACAAATATGTAATTTACGGTTTTCTGAATATTTGCAGAAGCCATTCTTACGATTTGCGGGCTGAATGAGTGATGAATTATTTGATAGATTAATTTGATTTTTAATCATCATCACAGCCACTAAGAACACAGAGGCCCAGACCTTCCTTGTTGGAGATGGGCCTTTCAGAAATTTCTGGTGAATTTAGCTTACACTCACCACGCTGGTCAGACGGGTTAGCGAGGATCGAATGCCATTTTTTAATGACAATTCAATAACTATTCTACAAGTTAGTATTAGTGGAACCAGGACCGACGGCGTAACGTGCTCTCCGAGAAACGGGAACGGTAGTGGTGTTAATCTATGACAAATGTACATAAGAAAAGTGTATTTCTCATTGGTACATGCCGGGGTTCGACCCACCTTTTTAGGATTTCTGCCCTTAAAATCTTGTTTGTTAACCTAAATTAAATAAATATAAGTAATTACCAAAGGAATATTTTTTACAATAGCGCAGAGAAGTGTCGAGAAAATTCTTGACTTTTATAGGATTTGCAAGTCCAGAGCAGCAGTTGAAAACTCCAACAGTATTGTCAGAATTTAAACTGAAAAAAAAAAGTTCCAAACTTGTTCTATCTATAGATAATGCATCAAATACCTACAAAGATTTCTAATTTATACGAAATAAGATAAAAATATATAAAAAACTAATTATAAATAAAACTAAACTAAAAATACATATGAAATTAAAACTATTCTACAAAATAAACTTAAGGCTTACCACCTGGGAGGGTATACCTAAAACGCTCGCCGCATTTTCTTGTTGAATAATTTTGTTTAAGGTAATTATGGCATTTGGGGTCGCCACACTCTTGACAAATACAAACTACAATTGTTTTAAAATGAGAAAAAACAACTTTTTTCAGTGTGCCGCCACAAAGGAACAATCATATTACACATATTTATTTATTTATAAACTCTTTATTGCACAAAAAACTTGAAGTAATGTCCATACAAGGGCAAACTTTATGGCATTTTATAACAGTTAACCTTTTGGGAGTGTGGTTAGAAGATTGCGGGTTGCATTATTATAAATATACAATTAAAAAAAAAGAAAATACTTTATTTATCGCAACAATTAAAATGGTTACAAATATATATGCAAGGAATAAATGTAAATGTATAAGTGTAAGCCTATTCTATATACCGAAACATACATACAGGTGTGGCGATAAATAGATGGTCAGCTCAGCATATGCTACAGCCGAGGCTGGAGCGCTAATGTTCAGCTAATGCCTTATGTTGGGTGAGTCACGGGTCGCAGAGATGTACAATACCATTTACTAAATTGGAAGGAACACTAAATGTACAGTTTACATATATGTTTAACAAATGAGAATAAAATAAATAAATAATATTATGATAAATAAACTAATAATCGTAAATTAATAAAAAGTAATAGACAAGAAAAAACAATAGTATATTAATAAATAGAATAAGATATATTACATGCGTAACATAATAATCGTTAGATACTAATACATTAATACATACGAAAATAGGTAAGTAATATATAGTACTGTTTACACACAATAAAAATAGTATGATAGATATAGGTACTAAGAAGAGCTATGTTGTTTGTTGAGAAAGTGCGCGATAAGGAGATTTTTAAATATATTAATAGGTCCGTCTTATTACCGGAGGAAGTTTATTCCATTCACGAGCAGTGGAAACTGTGAAAGAATCTGAATATCGGCTTTTAATTCACCTTCAGTCAGTGTTTTATTTATTTGATCTTGATATGTAAGTCTCGGTTTGCCCTTTTTCACCCACAACTTTCGCATTATATATTTGTTTCGTAAATCTTTCTTTGCTAATTCTTTCAACATGCCCGAACCATCGTAGCATGCCTTTCATTATTTTTGTCCCTATGCTTTCTTTTATACCAACCCTTTTCCGTATTTCGACGTTAAGTATATACATATCAATATTCTCAACAACGAAAACATATGATTTAAAAGACTAGTAGTCTGGGACACTTTGTCCTATGAATTGTGATAGTGATGACAAAGAACAATCAATATTACATACTGCCTTGTATGAGCATCCCAAGCTGAAGCGATTATCAGATTAGCTGTAACATCTACAGGTATGAGGTCTGCAGTAAAGTCTGGCTTTCCGTACCAGCTTCTCAGTAGGCCCTTGCCGATTGCAGCCACGATACCATTTGCACCATTAACACCTTCGACCCAACCAGGTATGGGCTCTTTAACTGATGATATAACTAAAAACAAAATTAAATAACTAATTAAAATTAGTAGTCACTCGTCACTCATCTCATCATCGGACGGTTATAATTTTAGTTTTATTTGTAGTTAATTTTATTTATAATTTAGTGTTTAATTTTATATTATGTAAATATTTTTTTCTAATAAATGCTTTAATAAATCTAAAAAAGAAACATTTTTTTTTAGTTATTGATAACTTTTTAAAAACGTAAAATATTTTAAGGCTTTATGAGAGGGTGTGTAGAACAGACTTTTTTAGATAATAACTATTTCCAGTGTTTTTTTTTAGATTGATATTTTTTTTATTACATAATAAATAAAAACATATTTAAATATACATAGGCGAGCTTAATGTCTAGTGATATTTTCTAACAGCTAACCTTTGGAATAGTGAGCAGTGATTGTGGGTTCATTAAATCACTATTTCGAAATGGAATAAAAAAAAAAATATCTTAAACTATTAATGAATAATAACACAAGTACATATTATATTTACAACAGTATTATACCAATTTTATACGACCGCCTCCGTGGTCTAGTGGTAACAAATGTTACCGTGAACTCGGGAGGTCGTGGGTTCGATTCCCACCGGGGGCTAGTTGTACATTGTATAATTTGTCTCGGTCTGGGTGTTTATATGTATATTATGTAGTTTATGAACCATCTAGTTTCCGTAACACAAGCCTCGTAGCTTACCACGGAAATTAGATGGCGCTGTGTGACCTGTCTGGAAATATTTATTTATTAAATTTATAGAAGTTATGTCGACTCGTTTTGCTTTTTCTGAATGTGTCAAGGACGTAAATTTTTAAAACACTTAATTTCACTTACCTAACTTTTTTATAGACAGAACATACAAAATCGTAACGAGACGATACGATCACAGCCTGAAGGGCCACCGCCCGCGAGGTGGTTGCATGCCTGAATCGTCCTGGAGTCTTATACGAGGGGCGTTCAAAATATTCTCGGTATTGATACGTTACAACCTCTTTTATATATATATTTGTTACTGGCCGCTAAGATTCATCCATTGACATTAAAAAAAAGTAAAATTGGAACCGAGATGTTCTTTTGTTTTTCTGCAATTGCCGAACAAACATGAACACCATGAGCGAATTAACAATTTTAACGAAATTAAAGCACCGATCCGTCATAAAATTCTTGACAAAACAGGGTAAAAATCAAAAAACCATAAAAGAGGAAATGGATTGTGTTTACCGTGAGTCTGCTCCTTCTTTATCTACTATTCAAAAATGGTCAAGCGAATTTAAGCGTGGAAGGGAGAGTATTGAAGATGACCCTAGACCTGGCCGGCCTGTAGTGGCTACCTCACAAGAAAATATTGATAAAGTGGAAAAACTTATATTGGAAGACGGCCGAGTGAAGGTAAAATCTATAGCTCAAGTAACCAATCTCTCTATTGGTACCGTACATGACATTATACATGACCATCTTAATATGTCAAAAGTAAGTGCAAGATGGGTTCCGCGAATGCTGACGCTTCTTCAAAAGGATATGCGTGTGGCTTGCTGTTCAGATTTTATCGACCTGTGTGGTGAAAATCCCGATGAGGTGCTGCAAAAAATAGTTACTGGAGATGAAACCTGGGTTCATCATTATGACCCAGAGAGCAAACAGGAGTCCATGCAGTGGCACATTAAGGGTTCAGCTCATCCCAAGAAGTTCAAGGTAATCCCGTCAGCTGGCAAGGTCATGGCCACAATATTTTGGGATTGTGAAGGAGTTTTGCTTATCGATTATAAAGAAAAAGGTGTAAATATCACAGGGCAGTACTACGCTAACGTTATACGTCAATTAAGAGATGCGATCAAAGAAAAGAGGCGAGGAAAGTTAACCAAAGGTGTTCTGCTTCTGCATGACAACGCCCCTGTCCATACTGCTCATATTGCCAAGGCAGCTATTGTTGAATGTGGGTTTGAAACTGTTACTCATCCACCCTATAGTCCGGACTTAGCCCCAAGCGACTTCTTTTTGTTTCCCAATCTTAAAAAGGATCTGCGTGGAAATAAATTTTCTGACGATGAAGCGTTGAAGACGGCCGTGGAGGAGCATTTTTACACCAAAGATAAAAAATATTTTTATGAGGGATTAAAAAAAATAATTGATCGATCTTATAAGTGTATGAACATAGGGGGGGAGTATATTGAAAAATAAAAATATCAAACTTTTCGTACTTGTTTGTTTTTATCCACATACCGAGAATATTTTGAACGCCCCTCGTAATGAGACCTTAAGGGGCCTACGAACTAAAATCCTATAACCGTCTCTTTTCACTGTTGGCTCTGTGTGCCTTTACAGCTAAGTCTGAGTCGTAGCTACAAGTGAAGGCAGTTCGTAGTCTCGTGATTTTTTTTTTTTATAGACGGTGAATCAATAAATCACCAATGATACGCCCCCTGCCTGAAGAGCCAACTCGCATGCCCGACTCATCCGTGAAGCTTCCTAGTGAAGCCCCAGGGCGCCTACGGACTAAAATCCTATAAACCGTCTCTATCTCACTGTTGGCCCTGTGTGCCTTTACAGCTAAGTCTGAGTCGTGGCTACGGAGTGAAGGCACTCAAAACCGTGCTCCTTATATAGCAAATGCCACAGCGATATTTATTTAAATAAGAAAAATAAATGTTAAGAACTACGTACATATTATCCCTATATATATTTTTTTTATTAAAAGTGTTTCTACTTACTAACTGACGGACGCACAATAGCCACTGGTATTTTCCCTATGTTGTTAACCAAATATACTTCTGCCAATGCCTTACTATATGTGTATGTATTTGGACGGCTTCCTAAAAATAAAAAGTAATAAAAAAAGTATATTATCATCACGACCGTTTCACTTTCGGGGTGGTCAGAAACCACGCTTATAATTAAGCGGATTCACATTTAGCCAACTTTACTATAGCCATTCATGATAAGTTGCAAGATCGTCGATGTCTCCAGGCAGCGTACCAAACTCGAGAAATATGACAAATAAATTAAATATTATGTAAATAAATACATTTACATTAATAAATATTTTTATGTCCCGACCAGGAATCGAACCCGGTACCTCCAAGTCTAAATCCACGGACTTAACCGCTAGGCCACGGAGGCAGTTCCTAAAAATAATCAATATTAAACAAATTTAATATTAAATGGCGCAAGACCACAGAATGTAGTCACTGAGGCTTCCTTAAAATGGATAAATACAAAAAAAAACATTGAAAAGAAAGAAAATTAAGACTCCAGATTGCGGGCATTTTAATAGGCCCTGTTCGCACTATGACTGCCACCATATGGTCTAGTCCGTGGATTTAGACCGGGTTCAATTCCTGGACGAGACTCAATAAATTATTTGAGATATTTCTCGAGTTTGGTACGCTAAAGACATTGACGAGCTTGCCACTTGTCATGATGGGACTATAGTAAAGTTGGCTAGATGTGAATCCGCGTGTTAATGTTTTTTCTAACCACCTCGGAAGTGGTGTATCATATATACAGAAGACGGCACTTTAGGTGCATACGAGAAAGATTGCGGATTAAAAAATATTAAACAAAGTTATCTATTTCCTCATTTCATGATCTATTTGGACAAATTTTAATGAAATCTGGAGTTTGGAGGGCATATGTCGGCGGTTTCGTTCACACTTCAACCGGTCCGGGCGTTTAAACAATATGAAATTCGATGTTACCTGTCATTTTCTTATGACTAAAACTTATCATCGCCGTCGCTTACCTATAATCTTTTTGGTGAGAGTGGTAGAAGGTACTTTATCCATAATCTGGTACATGGTTTCCAAATTAGTTTCTGTAGAGTAAACCCTTTCGTCCGTGACGTTTAAATTACTGAAGCTGTAGGCTGAAGATACGTATACGAAAGCCTGAAAGCACAAAATGCAGCTGTACTTACCCCTAGCGTAGAATTAAAGTGTCAGACTCGACGTGTCGTCGTCGACCGCCTCCGTGGTCTAGTGGTAACAAACAGAATAGGGCTACTGCACATTTACATATTATTTTTTTAAAATAAAATTCTTTATTGCACACAAAATATAAAATATAAAAATACTTATGAAATTAAAGCTATTCTACAAAATAAACTAAGGGCTTACCACTCGCTCGCCGCATTTCCTTGTTGAATAATAATGGAAATATTTGTTTTAGGTAGTTATGGCATTTGGGGTCGCCACACTCTTGATAAATTCGTTTACCCAGCTCTTTTACGAATTTGTGGGTATCAAGAGAATACTCCCATTGTTTCAACCCCAAATGCCACAAAGTTATAACTTTGTTTAATGCTATTTATTTGATGTGCTATTTTTTTTTTGAGGTAGAGTAAATGTGGCAAGCCGCAAAGGTGGCATCCGAGACAAGACATCTTCTCTTGCTCTTGGTATTGAGAGTCATACCATCCGAACAAATTGTTGGTTACATATTTTTTTACGCCACCTAAGATTAACTATCATACTTCTAACTTATATATGTAACAGTTTAAAAAAAAACATGATGTGCACTATGCACTGTTCAACTGTAATAGGCGCCATCTATGATCGACTAGAGGAACTCTGTGCGTGTCTAATAGCGAGTGGTAGATTGTTCCACTGGCAGGCTGCAGACACAGTATACGAATCTGAATATCTGCTAGAGGAGTGAGAGGGGATTTTAAGTTGGCTGTTATGTGAAGAGCGAAGTAGAAGGTTGTGGACGGAACATTCCCGAAGTCGTCATTCAGGAATAGTTGCACTACTCATGCATACATGGCGCTATTCCCGTGCTTCAGACAGCACAGTTCCGGTTCATGACATTAGACCCTTGCCAACCAATCTGACCAGCGTGTCGAGTGTAGACAAAATTCTCCAGAAATATTTTCTAGAAGGTCCATCTTAAACAGTGACGGGACTAATAATCTGTGTTTTAGAGGATGCGATGATGTAAGAGCTTTATTATAATATCAAAAGCCATACTTGCAGCTGTTTGAAGGTCTTGCAGAACTGAACAACGTTGGCTGTGGCCTTCGTGTTGGAGGTTATAGCGGTGCCCAGACTTGCAGCGAAGTTAAGGTTAGCTGCTACGTGCAAAACCACAGACACCTAAAAAAAAGTATAACTTATAGTTACTTTTTTATTTATAACAAATTAACTTTGCGTGATATTTATTTATTTATTTATACTCGTATATATAGTTAACTGATTCCATTAAATAACGTTTGCGCTTAAGTAACAGTATAGGGCTGCTGGATTAATTAATTGCGTTATAAAAAAGTATCATCACTTTCGTAAGACCGTGGATTTATATGCGGTAATAGGCTACTTGATAATTCTTCACAATGTTTTTTATAATATATTTAAATACTTGGGATTTGTATGGGGTCTAAAATGGGGTAAAATCTACTTGTATATGTAGTGTTTACGGAAACGTTTCAGTTGCAAATGGCTCCCGGATGACGTCACGTACCCCATGTTCGACTTGGCGCTGTAAGAGTATTTTTTTACTTTATTACTGGTCGAGCCGCAGCATAACCTACCGCCAACTAGTTATGTTTGTGAGAACCATTTACAAGGCTAGCTAATGGTTGTTGATTCCATGCGCCATCACTTAGCTAGATGGCGCTACGGTCGACAATACCGGGGATGAGATAGCCCTCATACGCGCCGAGCTTGTCACTTTTCGTCAGTGTGCTTCGGACTATAGCTCGTGAACGTTAGTGTGCCTTGTCTCCTCGGGAAGACCACCACAAAGCTCTCTCAGACCAATATTTACCCACATCCGCTGATATGAAGTGAATTTACACCTGCAATATCTAAAACCGCACCTGGATCGTCTCGCGGCTGACCAGAAGGCTGATGCGTTGGAGTTGTCGTCATTGCAAGTTCAAGTGGATTTTCTACAGATAATTTTCTGGAGCTAAAATCGAAACCGCGAACAAGCAACCTATTTTTTAAAACCCCATAACTGCCATACCATATACTTTTAGCAAAATTCAATAAAAAAAAATTTCAAGGTATCATTATAAAATCTAAAATAAAGTATTTATTTTATTAAAATATAAATGCCAAATGCAACTGCCTCCGTGGTCTAGCGGCTAAGTCCGTGGATGTAGAGTCGGAGGTACCGGGTTCGATTCCTGGTCGGGACACAATAATATTTATTATTGTAAATAAATACATTTAAATAATATTTAATTTATTTGTGATATTTCTCGAGTTTGGTACGCTGGAGACATCGACGAGCTTGCCACTTGTCATGATTAGCCTATAGTAAAGTTGGCTAAATGTGAATCCATTTCTTTATAAGCGTGGTAGCACACCGAAAGTGAAACGGTCGTGATGATACGTTACTTTTCACTTTTAAAAATATAAATGATTTCGTTTAACCACACTGATTTTAGGTAAAATAAAGATTATATATATATATTAAATATTCTTTTACCATAATCTTTGTCTTATCATTTTTATACATAATACAACATGCCCGGCTTTTCGGATCCTGTAAATTGAATACTATAAAAAACAATAATAAATACGTACATTATCTTGCAACAATATCTGATCTTCTTTCGTCATGTCGAGGTTCACTTTACCAATATCACCAACAACGGGCACTATTTTCTTTAAAAAATGCATCTTATCATTTTTAAATCGTAGAAATATCTGAAAGAATATTTACTTTCAAAACAAATACTAAAGTTTATTTCAGGATATATTCCAAAGCCATAATGATGGATGATTTATCGTATGCTCGCCGCGTGTTTATTCAGTATTCACTGCTGGATAGAGATTTCCTCCAAGGTTCCATTAACTGTAGGTGAGTTTTGTGGATAAAAGTTGTTTATAAGTTTATATAATTTAAATGTTTATAAATAAAGGGGACCCAGAGAAATACACATTTATTTTTAACCAACTTCAACAAATTGAGGTTATACAAATTAATCGCGTTTTTTTCTTTAAATTTATGTTTAACTATAACTTTTTTAAGTATTCTCCGGCAGCAATCACTAACTTTTTATCACGACAGATGGCGCATGATAGATGGTACCTAATATAACTGTCAGTTGCATAGAAATGTTGTATTTTCATTACGAAATTTATTATTTTCTGGATATTATGCAGAAGTGAGCAGCTTTTAAGTGTACAAATCGAGATTTCCAAGCGAAAGCAAAGATATGGTGAGCTGAAAATTGCCGTTCTATTAATTTAAAGTTTTTTATTATTTTACAAACGGTGCTTGCTTACTTAATTCGTCTTTTAAGTTAGGTAACGTTAAGTTAAAATTCATTTTTCTGTTAAAAAAATAAAAAAACTACAAATAAATTTAAAAAAGGATCCGTCATATGTGTTAACAAGGTACCAGTGCCGCTAGCGACATCTACAAAAAGCTTTGCATGATACACCCCATTTGGACAACTCATTGGCCACTAGAGTTATATAATAATTTATTTATTTATTATTTACTTATTCCACAGCTGTATTTTACATTCAAATGATTACCGAACACCTAACCAATTACGGAATAACATTATTTTCACTAAACATATAGCATGAACGGATTATTAACAATTTAAACTATTAAAAATAAACATAAGAATAAAAATAAAGAGACAGTATTTAAAAAATCCATCTACGCATCATTATGTAAGTGTATGTATATGTGAATGTGTATCGTCAGTGTAGGTGTGTGAAGATGTGTGAATGAGTGAAAATGTGTAGATTTCATTGTATTGTGCATATCTAATGTATTATTTACATAGAACTACACCTCCATCCTGCTCAGAATCCTTCGAATAAAACTACTTACGAGTATGCCACGAGGAAAGCCAGAGAAAATTGTGACAAAAGAAGACGATCGTGTGAAATAAATAAAAAAGATAAAAAAATATTTGTCAACATAAATTTTAAGTTAATATACATTACAGACGCATTCAGCTAGGATGGGCGGCATTCAGGAAGCTTCACATCTTCTTATTAAACATACCCCAGTGTTTGAAGACAAGAGTTTTTAACCAGTGCGTTCTTCCAGTGCTGTCTTGCTAAGCAGAAACGTGGACACTGGCAGTGGGTCTAGTCCACAAATATAAGGTCGCTGAGCGGGCTATGCTCGATATTTCTTTGATGGATAAAGTAAGAAACGAGGAAATCCGTCGGAGAACCAAAGTTACCGATATAGCCTTCAAAATTTGTAACCTGTAGTGGCATTGGGCTGGACGTGTCTATCGTACAACCGACGAACGATGGAGTAGACGGGTTCTAGAGTGGAGACCACGTACGGGAAGTCGCAAGTGGGTCGACCCCCCGCTAGAAGGACGGATAACCTAAGGAAGCTGGTGGGGGTTGGATGAGGGTGGCAGGAGATTGTGTGAAGTGGCGAGCCTTGGGGAAGATCTATATCCAGCAGTGGAGTGACAGGCTGATGATGATGATGATGAGACATTAGAGAAGCATCGAATTTTCGGCCGAATAGTTACCGATTATTTAAATTTTAGTATTTCAAAATTTACATGTGTTAAAGGCACAGGACATTGTATTTGTAAATGAAACAAACACTACTTTATATATTATTTATATACGAGATAAAAAAAAAATATAATAATCACTTTATAGCGCGTCGCCGATATTTAAGAACCTGCGCAAAAAGAGTAATTGGGCCCAATGGTTCTGTACATTTTGTACCGAATGTTTGGCCCAATGTTCGTATACAGTTGTTTTCGACGCATCTTTAATACTCATTGTTAATATTCTATACACATTCCCTTAAACGTTGCAAGATTATTTATTTATTTATAAACCTAATTGCACAAAGTACAAAGGCGAACTTAATGCCCGAAGACATTCTCTGACAGCCAAACCTTGGGGACAAATTTGATCAAAAGTAGGTGCAATGATAAAGATAATACGAGAAATAGGCCGCGTTCGTTTTAAGAAATTTTAGCGTCAAATACCACTTTTTTAGCACAAGTCGTTTTTTAATAAAAAAATTCTAATTTGACGCTAATTTCGTATGTCAGTACCGTGCTGAAAGGAGGGTTGGGTTATTGATGTTACTCTTTGACAGATGTCATTATCATATGAAATGATTTGTTTACATTGTTATATACTTTATAGTTTTCTATTATATTTGTTAAAAAGGTATTTTATACGATTTTATGTAATTAATTCAAAGACCATAATAATATTATGTGTGTTAGATGCCATGGTATGATAAAACATGAACGAAAATACTTGTCAAAAAGTAGCCTCACCGCTCGTTTTATTTAAGAAATATTAGCACTGTTAAAAAAAAAAGGTATTTCTTAACAAAAACAACATTTCGCGCTGGTTTATGAAGTTGCTACGAGATGTTGGAAATGCTATAAAACGAACGCGGGGGTAAATAACTATTTAAATTAACAACTAATTAATATATACTTACTTACTTTATATGGAATAAATATTATAATATCGATAAACTAAATACCAATACATACATATTATTATACATAAACATACATATATATACTTAGGAGCTTGTAATATCTTGAGGTAATACTTTTCATCGATTTTCAGCGATGCGACTGCAAATTATTTAGAGACGAAAGTAGTGTGGTGATGCATATGTGATGTAATAAATAAAATCAGTTGAAGGTAAATAAACTGACTTACCGGAGACTGTATTAAATCTTCGTAACGCTCTTGCGAAGATTTGTTCTTTTTATCCCTTATTAGAACAAAAATGGTCTTTATCTCTTCGCACGAATACAGCAATTTCTCCAACATGACCTGCACGTAACATTCATAAATTGCGGATTTCATTTCAATATGTACCATGGACATAGCATTATTAGACAGAACATAAAATTAGTTCCAGTCTTGTAATTTTTCATCGAACAAGACTCCGGACTGTGTCAGTACTGATTGTTGGGAAACTAGCTGAGTCCTACCCATTTTCCTTAATCCAATCCAACCAAAACCACGATAACGCGGCAACGCCATCTAACAGTGTCGCCCGGAAGTGACAGTTAAAAAAATTATGAAGAATTAGCCGCGTGCGCGCTCTCGTTATTTTATCAATTTAAATTAGTTAAAACAAGAAATAAGCGTAAAAACAGTAATCCAGTGCTCCGTGACTCCCTAAATATCCGTAAGTACCTAGATCTTATCCACAGCTAGTGAAATCTACGAACCAGCGATATTTATTTTTATTTATGTACTATTCCATACACTGATTATGTTACGATGCGACCCAAACCAAACTTCTGAAGAAACGCTTTAGAATCATATTAACGCGAAATATGTAACAATATAATAAGCGTAACAAGCTACAAGTGTGGACGCTGATCTCAATTTCAACTGTCAATTTTTAACCCAAAAGTTTTTAGTAGAACCGGGACCGACTTAAGATGCTCCCTAAGGCACGGAAACTGTGGTGTTGTAATTCTAAGACGATCTAAGATGAACGTAATAAAAATGTATTGATTAATATCGGGGTTGAAACAGCAAACTTTTGGGATTGAAAGAAAGTACCATACCATACCACAAACGCTATCACGATGATTAAAATATTAAATGGCAGGTAAAGTATCATCACGACTGTTTCCCTTTCGGGGTGGTCAGAAACCACGCTTATAAATAAGCGGATTCACATTTAGCCAACTTTACTATAGGCCAATCATGACAAGTGGCAAGCTCGTCGATATCTCCAGCGTACCAAACTCGAGAAATATCACAAATAAATTAAATATTAATTAAATGTATTTCTATACATTATTTAATATTTTTGTGTCCCGACCAGGAATCGAACCCTGTACCTCCGAGTCTAAATCCACGGATTTAACCGCTAGACCACGGAGGCAGTCAAATGGCAGGTCCGTATAATAATGTCTACAATGCACACGTTTATTGAATTGTGGAAATAGTGAATACAATTTTCAATTCGAGTTTCCATTTTGTATTCGGACACTGAATGAATATGATCGATGGACTCGATTTTATTTAAATCGATAGACCAATAGCGAATAGATAGGTAATAAGAAATCAACTGCAAATAGGGAATGTGCACGAATTTTTAACATTGATTTTTATAAAAGTTTATACACTATTGTACCTTAAAAATTACTTCATACCTAAAAAATCAAAATACAGTACATTATTACTATCACGCCATCTCTATGAATGACCTTACAACGCATTAAAGAAGTGTGGTTTGTTTCTGTATTGAAAAAAACATTTTGTACGACAAAGCGAACCTCCCACTTTCCGAGATTATTAAGATTTTCCGTATTTATTATATAATCAGACTAGTGTTACAAACACCGTGGTCTAGCGGTTAAGTCCGTGGATTTAGACAATGTACCTAAATATATACATTGGATTGAGCTGCATGACCCAAAGATACTTTCCACCGATCGTCACAATTACCCTAGAATAGTACGTGAAGCGATCGAAATAAAGAAACACAAAAATTCAATCGAGAGGGGGGTTATAAGCTATCTTCATCGTGGAATCCAGTAATCAATAGGTTTCGACGCCGGGAAAAATCGCCCGGTGTCGCCAAGGATATTGTAAGTGTCGTGTGTCGTGATTTCTAAAAACTTTTAAAAGTGATAAGTGGGTAGGTTTACATCTACCGCCCAGTATGTACGAGACTACACCGCATAGCTTCAGTCGACCCGTGACCACGGCCAATGCAACTTGGCTAAAACGTCGGGAGAAATATGTCTCTAAGGTAAATCGCGTAAAGACCCGTTAAAATTATTTGTGATATTTCTCGAGTTTGGTACGCTGGAGACATCGACAAGCTTGCCACTTGTCATGATTGGCCTATAGTAAAGTTGGCTAAATGTGTATCAGCTTATTTATAAGCGTGGTTTCTGACCACCCCGAGAGGGAAACGGTCGTGATGATACTCTCTTTTTTTTTTTTATTGGCTTTAAAGGACATTGTACAGAATACATCAGTCCTAAACACGTAATTTATTTGCATAATATATGTTCATAACAGAGTTCATAACCGAGTTGGGGATCATCAAATTCTAGATGCTGCAGAATTTGATGCTTTTTTGGAGTCACTCGCGGCATTATAGCCCAAACACGTCGGGTAAAATATGGGGGTCCACAGCGCGGGAAAACCGCAAAAAATAAACTGCAACTTGTGCCCCGTATTTAAAGTCCAATTTATGGTTTTCCATAATTATTCACATTGTAGCACATTATTAAACAAAATAACACCACTTTTGACCAATAATATCCACAGTAAATTAATTTACAAAACAATAACTTGCACTTGACATCTCCGCGCAAAATGGCGCGAAAGACTCCCATGATACTATCTCTCTCTCTAGTGTTACAAACACTACAGAATAGTAGAGAAGAGTAGTAGTGTGTTTCAAAAAAAGAAGGCGCCTCAAGCGCAGAACGATCACAACTCAAAGATATTTTTGTCATTTAGCATTTTTTTTTTCTTATGTATGTTCTCTTCTCCCGATGAATGATGAATAAGGTGATAGGGAAGGTAAAGGGTCTAGTCCGAGTGAATCGCGGCATTATAGCCCAAACATTTAGGGGAATAATATAAGAATTCACAGCGCGGGAAAACCGCAATTAATAAACTGCTACTTGTGCCCCATATTTAATCCAATTTATCGTTTGCCATAATTATTCACATTGTAGCACATTATGACTAACAATATCTACAGTAAATTAATTTGCAAACCAAAAACTTGCACTTGACATATCCGTGAAAAATGGCGCGAGAACTCCTATTTCTATACCACCCGCTCAAAACCGATTCAAAAAATGAACAAAGTATTTTTATTATCAAAAATAGGTAACGTATGTTTTTTGGATAACAGAAAACATTTATCTAAATAAAATACTCACGGCTCCTAAAAATCCGGTAACTCCAGTTATAAATACTGATTTATTTGCGTAGAATTGAACAATAGCTGACATTTTTCTATTTATTGGCGTTTCGGATTCAATTTTTGTATCTCCGGAAATGACTGATTTGACGTCCATTTTTTGATATCTAAAATTTGAATAAACAATAGACTGTTAGATGATGCAGTAAATAAATACGTAAACAATTTAAAACCGAGCTTTAGAGACAGTAATTTATAGGCATAGAATAATAACGCATAGATAGATAGTTTTATAAAAAAAACTAAAGTTTGAAGCATAAAAATATTTATGTGTGCGGAAGCTACATTTCTTTTTTCCGATGAACTATGACACTCATTAAAAGTATCAATTCGACCGTATCCTCGAGGTAGTCAGAAATCACGCTTTATTTTTTCCAAGCGGGTTCACTTTACTCGGCCCATCATGACAAATGGTACACTCGTTCAGGCCCCTCTTTCCCATTGGGGCTCTTTAATTGCTACCAAATCACCAACCGATAATCGAAATTGACTTTAAAGAAATAAACAAATACGGTTGAAAAATAAATAATTTTACTTAATAATATTAATAAATATCTTAAAATTCTTGTTATAAAATATTTGTTCGTCAAGCTCATGGGGGGTTACATTAACCCATTACCCAGGATCCCCAATATGCGTCTTGAGCTCATCGATGTCTCTAGCATACTAGACTCAAGAAATATCACAAACAAATTACCTACATAAATGATTATATATACTGACCCGGAGAACCCGGTAACCTCCGCCTGTAAATATGCAGTTATAACCATTACACCACGGAAGTTGTGTTAAATCCACATAAATCGTAATATACAAATAAAATCTCATGAGCTGTTAGCTCGGTGATTTGCCCTTAGTACTAACACGGATCGTTCAATAACTCAGCCGTTTTGGCTAAGTTTAACTGGACCCACTTATCGTGCGCGTACTTCGTTTCTTGCGTTATTATTCTATGACGTAATATACAAGATATATGATTCTATGTTCATAGATACGAGTATAAGCTACCGGCAGATAGAATAGAAATCAATAACTAAGACGACAAATTAAGGCTGACCTTCATAATAATACTGATACAATCGGTTTCGACTTTAAGAGTTACATTAACAGAGACATCATTTTGGTGAAACCAAGCCAAGTGATTTTAATAAAAAAATGAGTCAATCTTAATGAAAAACTCGAACGTTAAAACACCCAATTTTTTTTTAAACACTTTTTTTATTGATAACATCATTTATTTATTTATATTGAAGTAATATACAAACAGTATAAAACAATATAAATTAAAACTACTATAAACGCGCGGGAAGTGCGGCAGTTTCTACTGAGAACCTCAAGCTGCGCAAATACGCCAACCTCAGTACAGATTACGAAATTGCGCCGTTTGGGGTCGAGACGATGGGCCCATGGGGACACTCAGCCAAGCGTCTCGCCAAGGAGTTGTCCAAACGGCTAACAGAAAAGTCTGGAGACAAGAAAGCTGGGAATTATTTCTGCCAACGTATTAGCTTAGCTATACAGAGGGGTAATGTTGCAAGTCTTCTTGGGACTATCACTGAAGGGTCGTCTCTAGAGGACACTTTTTACTTATAGTTTATTTTTATTTATTCATTTATTCATTACAGGAGGTCAATAAATATACTACAATAAATATGGAACTAAATTTATATATATATATATATATATTTGTATGTATAATAGTTTATTTAAAATATATATTAAATAAACCATTAAACAGGTATTTTAAAACAAGTGCCTGCATACACATACAATGCTAGTTTATTAGGTTTAGTTTATATTTATTTTATTTTTTACTTTTAAGTAGTTTTAATTTATATTGTAATTCTTTTATACTGTTTGTATATTACGTCAAAATAAAAACTTTTTAAATGTAGTGAGAATGGAACATACCGACAACACTCCTTTGTACTTGCTCTCAAAGTTAATTTACAATATGTACAATAATTAAACATAATTTTTAAAATTTACTTTACGACTTACCTTTTATAAGAAGAATTTAAATTTAAATTTACAACTAGTGTCTTTATATAGACATAGGCTACTGCCTATTAAAAGTTTACACTATTTACACTACTATTTATTATTAGTAAAACATATTACTAAAATACATTGTATTTAATTGTACAAATATCAATTCGAGGCCAATCTTACATTCATATTCCTTTACTTTGGCCGCGTTCGTTTTAAGAAAAGTTAGCATGAAAATACTACTTTTTTTAGAACTAATTGTTCGTTTAATGAAAATTCTAACATTTGATGCTAGTTTCGTATGTCAGTACCGTGTTGAAAGGACTTTTTGACAGATGTCATTAACATTTAAAATGGTTTGTTTACCATTTTTATATACTTTATAGTTTTCTATTATATTTGTTAAAAAGGTATTTTAAACGATTTTATGTAATAAATTCAAAGACCATAATAATATCACGTGTATTGGATGCCATGGTATGATAAAACATGAACGAAAACACTGTCAAAAAGTAGCCTCACCGCTCGTTTTATTTAAGAAATGTTAGCATTGTTAAAAAAAGTGGTATTTCTTAACAAAAACGACATTTCGCGCTGGTTTATGAAGTTGCTACGAAATGTTGGAAATGCTATAAAACGAACACGGCCTGAGTCTGCGCTTTCTCACAAATTGCAGTCTGGATAAAAACTAATTTTAATAAAAGTATAAGTTTGATAATTAAAGATATGAGAAAGCGAGTAAGATATATAGTATGTGAGGATGGAATTAATGATTTAATTTAAACGATATTTTATATATTTAGTTTAGTTATTAATTATATTTTTATATACATTTATATTATTATTTTATTAACATATTTATTATTCGATTAAATCAAATGAATCGATACCGACAATTGAATACAGTAGTTATTGTGACAATGTATTCGTAAGTAGTACTGTAATTATAAAAATATCAGTCAAATCCCTATCCCATTATTACTTTCTATCGTTAGGTAATAAAATAAAATAAGTTTAATGAGTTCTTCGCGCCATTTTTCACGGATATGTCAAGTTTTTGTTTTGTAAATTACTTTTCTGTGGATATTTGTGCCGGATCGCGAGGTTTAGTAGTGGACTGTATATTGGCTTCCCTCGATGTTAGTAGGTGACGTATCCTCACGACCGGTGTAACGACATCATGCGGGGTAGACAGGGGGGTTCGTTGTTAAGATCCCGGACGGCTTCAGGCGGAATAAAACTCCATGCTTCAGGAAGGTCTTCTCAGGTGTCCTCGGGCTTGCAGTTCTTCTTGTTGGCTCGGCGAAATCGGAATGTCGGAACCGCAAGCCCGTCTGTCTTTTATAATACTCACTTGACCTCGATTTTGAGCTTACACGTGTTTGTCGGCTTCCTTTGCCAACACGGTAAGCCCCGCCCCCTATTGGAATAGTCCTATTAGAATGTTTACATTATAACCAATAGGGGACAGAATGCCCGCTCCGACCGAGATGTAAAGTCGATGGAGCGAGCACCAAAATTTCCTGCTGAGATCAAGTGAGCAATAAGACAACCCTCGAAATACTTTATTATCATAAAAGTCCCTAATACAACGTCTGCATCTGAGCAGGGAGACTTACACAATCATTTTTAGCTGGGCTGACCTGGAATACATCCTAGACCCTCTCCAGATCAGCCCAGGTACACACTGAGGCACCTGGACGGCTTCCAGGCTACCTAGGTCCTCACTAGGATACCTAGGCAGCAGCCGCGATCGACTTTCCTAGACTGGCCATAACAAGTCCGAGATCCTCTCGGGACCAGTCCAGGTTCCGTCCAGGATACCAATACCCATTCTAGGCAGCCTAGGCACTCGCAGAGCTACCTAGCGACCTGAATTTACAATATTCCAGGCTGGCCAAGAATACACTCGAGACTCTCTCGTGGCCAACCTGGATACCCTACAATAAAACATCTCGTTTTATTATCACAAATAAGATTAATATTGTTATCGCGAACAAAGCGTACCTTCCAGGTACGGCGACATAGACCAAACGTTATCGCGAACAAAACGCATCCCTTGGGTGCGGCGGTAAAGACCAAACATATTACCGCGAACAAAGCGCTTCCCTTGGGTACGGCGATAAGGACTACAACACATTGTCGCAAACATAGCGCACCCTTTAGGTACGGCGATAATAAGCTAGGCTTGACCGAGATGACGTCATCACACCGTCTCTCGGCCAGGCTAGGGTCAAAAGGTTATTCTTTATTATCACACACAAATAAAAAACACACAGTAGTCATCAAATAAACACAAGTAAAAATACACAGTAATCGTCAAATAAACACACGTAAAAATACACTAAGAAAATACACGATTAATACACAATTATTATTATTTCCTGGTTACGACCAACGCAAATTCCTAAGCTATCACATAGCTATGTCCGGGCTACGACCACCTCTTTTGTTATTGTCTTATCTTTATCACTAGTAACTTTTATCACTAATTGTTCGTGATTGATAGGCGGCCGTCCCGTACATCCTCCCGCCGCACATCGCCGTCCGTCCTGGAGGGCCGATGTGTTAACTGCTGGAAGGGTCGGCCGGCTCCGCGCTTGCAATGATGACGAGTTTCTTCGTTGGTCGCCGCAGGAGTCCTCCCGCCGTTTTCACGTCGACGGCTCGCACGATGCCGTCAGCTCCCGGGAAACACCTCTCCACGATCCCACGTGGCCACGAGTTGCGGGGAAGGTTGCCGTCCGCTATCAGGACGACGTCTCGCAGCTGGATTGGAACCCCTTTTCCGTGGGGCTCCCGCCGGTGTTGCAGCTCGGGCAGGTACTCCCGGACCCATCTCTTCCAGAAGTGGTCGGCAAGTCGCTGGGCGGTGCGCCAGCTGGCACGGCCGATGAGCTCGCCGTCGTCAAACCTCCCTGGCAGAGGTACGCGGGCCGGTCCACTCAGTAGGAAGTGGTTCGGAGTCAGCGACTCCTCGTCTTCTGAGTTCACAGATACGTGCGTGAGGGGGCGGCTGTTAACGGTGTACTCCGCCTCGGCCAGCAGAGTAGTCAGCACCTCCTCCGATGGATGCCGCTCGTGTAGTGTAGTGGCAAGGGCCGTCTTCACCGACCTCACCAAACTTTCCCAG
Source organism: Tinea semifulvella (assembly GCA_910589645.1). Lineage (NCBI taxonomy): Eukaryota > Metazoa > Arthropoda > Insecta > Lepidoptera > Tineidae > Tinea > Tinea semifulvella. The sequence goes on along the minus strand of OU342595.1, from coordinate 6,332,605 downwards.
GCGCCGCCCATGAATGGGGCACCTGGGGGGATGAAGCGCCATCTTATGGCGCGGAAATTCGCCTCTCGCTGTGTGGCCTTCTCCGCAGCGTCCCTCAGCTCCTTCTCGGCGCCCCGGAGATTTGTCCCGTTGTCCGACCACATCTCGGTCGGGCAGCCTCGGCGCGCAACCATGCGCCGCAAGGCCATCACGGCGGAGTCCGTGCTCAGCGAACCCGCGAGCTCCAGATGGACCGCCCTAGTGGTAAGGCAGGTAAAGAGGGCGACGTACTTCTTCTGGGTCCCTCTCCCAAAAGTCACGCTGATTGGACCAAAGTAGTCCACTCCGCAGAAGGTGAAGGGTCGACGGTGGTGGCCCAGGCGACATTCGGGATGATCTCCCGTGGGCGGCGTCGGCGGCTTTGTCCTCCTGATCCTGCAGAGTAGACACCTGCTAATGATAGACCGAGCAGTCGGCCGGAGATGCAGAATCCAGTAGCGTTGTCTGCACTCATTGATGACCGCTTCGGTGCTGGCGTGGTGTAGATCCCGATGGACGCGCTCGATGATGAGACGAGCGACGTGATCCCGACCGTCGAGAACTGGTGGACTCTTCATTTCGGGGGGCACCTCAGTTACAGCCCCTATCCTCGGCCGAAGTCTGATGAGCCCGTCGACGATCACCACCGCCAGTGGATGCAGCCTGCTGGTCTTCATAATGTCCCGTCCTGCTGCCAAGTCCTTCATCTCCATGGTGAAGGTCTTCTCCTGGCTATCCCTCAGCAGCAGGAACTCAGCTCTCTCTAAGTATTCAATGTCAATTAATTTATACTTATCTTGCGGAGTTTCTTTTTTCAATATACGCGCAGAGTTATTCGTTTTAGACGGCCAATTTTTATCCGTATCATTACGGCGGTTTCGCTTATAGTGTGTTATCACTTTTTGGCGTCTACACAGTCCGACGAATTGTAACACTCTCGCGGTGGCTCGGAGAAGTCGCAACCAACTGGAAAATCGCGCACTATCCGGTAGGCATGTCGACGTTTCTTTTTTCGATACGGTGTTCACTCTCTCCTCACCGGTGTCAACGATTTCCATTATGTTCTCCGAAGGCCACGTCGATCTCTCTTGTTTGAGAAACTCCGGTCCATGAAACCATCTGTGATGTCCGGCGAAACCGCGCGGGACATCTCTCGTCGCGTCGTCGGCGACGTTCAGTTTCGTCGAAATCCATCTCCACTCTTCAATCCTGCTACCCTCTTCGACAGCTGCAAGTCGGTGTGCGATGAAGGGTCGATAATTTCGAGCGCCTTGTCGGATCCATGACAATACCGTGCGGCTGTCTGACCAGAAAATCTTCTCGGCTGCCACTGCATGTTCTTCTAACGTGGTGGTCGCCATCTTGGTGCCCAGCACCGCTGCTTGTAGCTCAAGCCTCGGGATGGAGGTCAGCTTGAGGGGGGCGACCCGAGCCTTGGCCAATACGAGTGTCGTATCGACATGGCCATCGGGCGACTCGGCCCGCCAGTAGAGCGCTGCGGCGTAGGCTGCTTCGCTGGCGTCCACGAAGATGTGGAGCTGAAGGTTTCTCGCGTCGCTGTAGCCAATATACCTTCGTGGGATTGATAAATTCTTGAGTGCTTTGAGATGGGTCATCCACTCGGCCCATTGTGCAGAGAGGTCGGGATCCAAGGCGGCGTCCCATCCAGTGCCGCGCTTCCAGACTTCTTGCAACAGCTGTTTGGCTCGGATCGTGATCGGCGAAACGAATCCGAGCGGGTCAAACAGGGACATCACTATACGGAGGGCCTGGCGCTTCGTAGGGGCCTCGCTCTGCATTACAGACGTCGGGACCCTGGCCATGTCCAAGTTGAACGCCAGGCTGTCATCGGTGGGTCTCCATATCAACCCCAGCACCTTCTCACTACTCGAACGCGTCGGTGATGTCGACGGCTCGATGCTGGGCGGCTCCGGGCTCCATCCTCTTCAGTACGCCCGGGTCGTTGGAGGCCCATCGCCTCAGAGTGAAGCCTCCTCGCAGGTGTATCTTCTTCACATCCCTAGATACACGGATGGCTTCCTCGCTCGTTTTGAAGCTCTTTATGTAGTCGTCCATATAGTGATTTTCTTTTATCGCGGCGACTGCCTCTGGATGCGTATCGACGAACTCGGCGGCATTGCGATTCGTAATATAAATCGCGGTCGTTGGCGAATTTGTAGCTCCGAAGATTAGTGACGTCATTCTGTATTCTTCGGGCGCGGAGTCGTCTCTTCGGTCGCCTCTCCAGAGGTAACGTATTGCGTCGCGGTCTTCTGGCCGTATCTTCACTTGCATGAACATTTCCTGGATGTCAGCAGAAACAGCGATCCGGTGTTCTCTGAACTTCATCAAAATTCCAGGAAGTGACTGCAGCAGGTCGGGGCCGGTGAGCAGGTTCTCGTTGAGCGACGTACCTCCCCACCTCGCTGCAGCATCATGTACGATACGGAGCTTGTCTGGTTTCAGGGCGTTCACTACCGCGAAGTGTGGCAGATACCAGGTTCTTCCCGGTGTCGACGCAACAGGCGCCGGCTCCGCGTAGTGTTTCTCGATGAGAGATGCCATTTCCTTGTTATACTTTTCCTTGAGTGGCGCGTTCTTGTCTATTTTATTTTCAATGTTTCTTAACCTTCGTCGAGCACACTCGTAATTATTGGGGAGTGTGACGTTTTCTTTGTTCCAGGTTAAGGGAACTTCGAAGTGTCCGTCTTCTCTTCGGATTGCGCCCTCTTCAAGGATCTTCATGGCCCTCTGTTCTGGACCTCTCGTTGGCTGTCTCGGCGCTACGGTGAGCGACTCCAACTCAAAGTACCTGGCCATCTCTTGATGCATCTCACCATCGGCCCTCACGTGGTGGTTGTAGTGGACCCTTTGTCCCAGAGTGCGCGTGTGGGCGCCGTGCAGCACCCAACCCAACTCGGTGAGAGAAGCGACCGGTTGGGAACGCTTCCCACGACGTACCTGTGACGCTAGGAGAAGTTGCCAATTATCTTGGCCGATCAGCAGTCTCGGCTTGGTCTTCTCGTACACTAGTTGATCCCTGATGTCACTAAGGTGTCCGCACTCTTCGATGTCCCTGCCCGCTACCACCTGCGGGGACAGGTCCAGGTTGCTCATTGTCCTCGCTGTAGCCGTGGTCGACCCCGTCCTTCCATCGAGTCGCACTCTAACTCGCCGGGATGTCTTGGATAGCCTACTCTGTGAGGCTATGCCCTCAATGGCTAGGGGCTCCTCGGGCCCTCTAGCTCCAATCTCCCGGGCGAGCTCTTCATCGATGAGTGTCACAGTAGAGCCATCGTCCAACAATGCTGCAGTCCGCACCTCTCCCGCCGGTCCCGAGACAGTGAGTGGCACTATCTTCAAAAATACCTGGGATCGGCATAGGTTCCAGACTGAGGCCACCGTGTCTGTTCTCGGGGCGGCCTCTTCTCGGTGTAGCAGCTTATGATGACTCTCGCGGCAGTCGTTGATTCCGCACGACTGCCGTTCACATCGATGGTATCGATGGTAGGGGTTGAGGCAGCGAAAACATACCCGTTTCGCTGTTGCCGTAGCCCACCGCTCCTCAATCCCCATTTTCCTGAACTGTTGGCACGACGCCAGCTCGTGCCCCTGTCTGCACAGGCAGCAGTTCCTCTTCTTTGGGGGCGGTGTAGCATCCTGCGGCTCCTCCACTATCGCGACCGCGGTGTTCGCTCTTTGAGCCCTCTTGAGCGAAGGTTTCTGAAATCTCTTCTCTTCGTGTCTTGCATCGACTCTTCTGTTGTTGGGCCAGCCAATATTCTTACCTCCCATTTGTAGACCTACGAGCGCCTCATCGATGGGCATCGTCTCGGCGTATACTGCGGCTTCTCGCTTCATAAATGCTGCAACCAGGCTCACATTCTCGGGAGCTCTGGAGATCAGGTAGAACTGTGTCCATCGGTGAAACTGCGTTGTGGATAGTTTCGAAAGTACCTGATCTGTCAGCCTCGGGTGGTGTAGGTACCTTAAGCATTTGAGCGCCGTCGCCGCCGCGATGATGTTGTTGAGGCGGCTTGAAAACTGGACGATGTCCCGCGGTTTGTCAGAGATGTTCGGGAGGTCGAGTAGCTTCATCTCGTACACACGGCCGACTAACTTCGGTCGGGCAAAGCTGGTCTCGAGTCCCTCGATGATCTTGTCCGCTGAGCAGTTGGAGTACAGGAGCGCTTCTGAGTCTTCCCGTGCTCGTCCTGTGAGGCTGCTTCTAAGCCGTGACACGTTCTCCATGTTCGAGAAGTATGGTGCGGTGTCCCGGTATGATGTCACGAACACCATCCATTCCAGAGGGTTGCCGCTGAACTGCGGGAGTTCTGGAATCCTGGAGAACGGCATCTGGTGCCATGGCCGCTGCCTACCTTGCTCAAATTGCCCCTTCCGCTCCGGCTGGTTGTCTTCTGGGAGCCATTGGATGGCCTGGGAACCCTGCTGTCCGAAGGAGACCCTTCCCTGGGGAGGGGCCGTCGGCAGAGTTCGGTTGCATTGCTCACCTGGGAATGCGCTGGAATACCTCTCCAGATGAGGGCCCCTCTCCAGGGACGTGGAAGCTTCTCCTGGCTGAGAAGCGATGCGGTGCTCCCTGGGCGCCGCGCTGGAAAACCTCTCCAGATGAGGGTCCCTCTCCAGGGACGTGGAGGCTTCTCCTGGCTGAGAAGCGATGCGGTGCTCCCTGGGCACCGCGCTGGAAAACCTCTCCAGATGAGGGTCCCTCTCCAGGGACGTGGAAGCTTCTCCTGGCTGAGAAGCGATGCGGTGCTCCCTGGGCGCCGCACTGGAAAACCTCTCCAGATGAGGGTCCCTCTCCAGGGACGTGGAAGCTTCTCCTGGCTGAGAAGCGATGCGATGCTCCCTGGGCGTCGCGCTGGAAAACCTCTCCAGATGAGGGCCCCTCTCCAGGGACGTGGAGGCTTCTCCTAGCTGAGAAGCGATGCGGTGCTCCCTGGGCACCGCGCTGGAAAACCTCTCCAGATGAGGGTCCCTCTCCAGGGACGTGGCGGCTCTCGGTCCAGGAGCAGGGCCCGCTTCGGCGATCCGCGCGGAGCGGGCAGGACAGAGACCGACGGACTCGTGGATCGGCAGTGGCTCCTCGGGACGTGGCTGCGTGGTCCTCGCTGAATGCTGTAGACTCCGGTCTACCCATTCTTCCACGTTCACAGATGCCTCGTCGCTGGAGCTTCCGCTGTCGATCCTCCTACGTTGCTTGCTTAAGAAATCTTCGAGTTCCGCTTCTTTCTTCATTATCTGAAGTTCTCTTCTTAATTTGGCTTCCCGGTCTTGGGCGCGCGTAGTCTTCACAGACACGACGGAGGCGCGCGAAGACGCGCGGGAAGCTCGCTTTGAAGGGACCCCCACGATGGTCCCCATGGTCGACGTCCTCAGCGTACCCGATATAGACGCCTCGGTCGACCCATGGGACCAGGCGGGGTCCGTCACTCGGGATTCACCCGATGTCGATGGCGTTGATTCCGATGTCCGGGGCCCGGATCCGAAGGCAGCCTCCGCAGTTGACTGGGCGGAGGGTTCTTCGGCCGGCACTGTCTTCCCCGTGAGCGACCGCGTAACTGGCATCCTCTTCCTGGTCTTCTATCTTCCTTCCTGAAGATGGAGTGTTCCGACGATTCCCCTGAAGCCGTCCTCTAGTCTTGATCCGGCTCGAAGGACCAAACGATGTGCCGGATCGCGAGGTTTAGTAGTGGACTGTATATTGGCTTCCCTCGATGTTAGTAGGTGACGTATCCTCACGACCGGTGTAACGACATCATGCGGGGTAGACAGGGGGGTTCGTTGTTAAGATCCCGGACGGCTTCAGGCGGAATAAAACTCCATGCTTCAGGAAGGTCTTCTCAGGTGTCCTCGGGCTTGCAGTTCTTCTTGTTGGCTCGGCGAAATCGGAATGTCGGAACCGCAAGCCCGTCTGTCTTTTATAATACTCACTTGACCTCGATTTTGAGCTTACACGTGTTTGTCGGCTTCCTTTGCCAACACGGTAAGCCCCGCCCCCTATTGGAATAGTCCTATTAGAATGTTTACATTATAACCAATAGGGGACAGAATGCCCGCTCCGACCGAGATGTAAAGTCGATGGAGCGAGCACCAAAATTTCCTGCTGAGATCAAGTGAGCAATAAGACAACCCTCGAAATACTTTATTATCATAAAAGTCCCTAATACAACGTCTGCATCTGAGCAGGGAGACTTACACAATCATTTTTAGCTGGGCTGACCTGGAATACATCCTAGACCCTCTCCAGATCAGCCCAGGTACACACTGAGGCACCTGGACGGCTTCCAGGCTACCTAGGTCCTCACTAGGATACCTAGGCAGCAGCCGCGATCGACTTTCCTAGACTGGCCATAACAAGTCCGAGATCCTCTCGGGACCAGTCCAGGTTCCGTCCAGGATACCAATACCCATTCTAGGCAGCCTAGGCACTCGCAGAGCTACCTAGCGACCTGAATTTACAATATTCCAGGCTGGCCAAGAATACACTCGAGACTCTCTCGTGGCCAACCTGGATACCCTACAATAAAACATCTCGTTTTATTATCACAAATAAGATTAATATTGTTATCGCGAACAAAGCGTACCTTCCAGGTACGGCGACATAGACCAAACGTTATCGCGAACAAAACGCATCCCTTGGGTGCGGCGGTAAAGACCAAACATATTACCGCGAACAAAGCGCTTCCCTTGGGTACGGCGATAAGGACTACAACACATTGTCGCAAACATAGCGCACCCTTTAGGTACGGCGATAATAAGCTAGGCTTGACCGAGATGACGTCATCACACCGTCTCTCGGCCAGGCTAGGGTCAAAAGGTTATTCTTTATTATCACACACAAATAAAAAACACACAGTAGTCATCAAATAAACACAAGTAAAAATACACAGTAATCGTCAAATAAACACACGTAAAAATACACTAAGAAAATACACGATTAATACACAATTATTATTATTTCCTGGTTACGACCAACGCAAATTCCTAAGCTATCACATAGCTATGTCCGGGCTACGACCACCTCTTTTGTTATTGTCTTATCTTTATCACTAGTAACTTTTATCACTAATTGTTCGTGATTGATAGGCGGCCGTCCCGTACAATATTGTTAGTCAAAAGTTGTGTTGTTTTGTTTAATAATGTGCTACACTGTGAATAATGTGCCTCCGTGGCTAGACCCGTTAAGTCCGTGGATTTAGACTCGGAGGAACCGGGTTCGATCCCTGGTCGGGGCACAAAAATATTTATTAATGTAAATAAATACATTTAATTTATTTGTGATATTTCTCGAGTTTGGTACGCTGGAGACATCGACGAGCTTGCCACTTGTCATGATTGGCCTATAGTAATGTTGGCTAAATGTGAATCCGCTTATTTATAAGCGTGGTTTCTGACCACCCCGAAAGGGAAACGGTCGTGATAATACTTTACTTTTACTGTGAATAATTGTGGAACACAATAAATTGGACTTTATATGTATTAAGGCACAAGTTGCAGTTTATTTTTTGCAGTTTTCCCGCGCTGTGAACTCCCATATTATATTCGACGTGTTTGGGCTATAATGCCGTGAGTAACTAGAAAAGCATAAAACTCTGCAACATCTGGAATTTGAAAAAAAAAGATATATTACGTCAGACTTGGCTGACGGAACTAGACAGCGCTGTGTGACCTGTCTGGAAATATAAAAAAAAAAAAAGACCCTTTTGCCTATCCTATCACCTCATTCATCATCCATCGGGAGAAGAGAATACAAACAACAAAACAAGACAAGTTTAGCATATGCTTTTATCAATCTCATAAAGGATTAAAAAATATTAAATAACGTGGGTCTGAAGCTAATTGGTTTTGAAAATACTTCGGTGGCTTAACCTGGAGGGAGTAGATAATTCCGATCTCATGATTTACTAGTATACCGGATGTGACACGAGAGGTTATTTATTTAGTTACGTGTATTAATTGCTCTGAAGTGTAATCATTCTTCAATACTCACTAATTTACTCGTACTTCGAGTTAAGATGTTTGTTATGTTTTATATCACTCTTATTCGCAAAATCCAACTTTCATTTTGAGAAAAAAAAATAAACAGAAAAATAGAATACAACTTATATATCGATTTTCTATTGTAAATATCGATATCGTATAGTTTTTTTTTTTATTGGTTTTACAAAATCACAGCATTAAATTAGTACATATTTGACGATAGGAATTTTGTTATACATTAGCCAAAATGATTTTTATTTTATAGACAGCACTTAAATTAAAATTGAGCCGAACCTAAGATCAAATTAAATTAAATTGAATAAAATTAAGTTAAATCATAAATTAAATTAAAACTAAACTAATAATACAATAATATTAAATTAAATCAAAATTATTATCAAAACTAAAACAAAAACAAAATGTCAGTAGCGAGTGGAACTAGCTATTTCGGCACCGATACAGCCCGTTCACCGTAATCTCTTTTTTAATCTCTCTTGCACTACTTCTAAATAACTTTGGCAGGATTAATACAAAAAATATTAAATACACAAAAACGAGCGGAGCAGTTCACACTATGTTAATCTGACAGACAGACAGCGGAGTCATCCAGGCCCGGATGTTCAATCCCCGGCAGGATCTCCGCGGCTAACTACGCTGGTAATTCATGCACTTTTGGTGCTGGGCGCTGTTACTGGTATAACAGCGCCCGTGTGGCTCACGAACCCAGGGGGTCTAGGTTCGACTACTTTAGGTCGGCTCTAAGAGCACTTCTCTAGGAAGTGGTCTCCCGTTGGGGGGCCGAGCGCAAGACATTCTGAAGATGCTTGAAGTGTCCGTTGTCGGCCCGATAGAACATACGTCTAGTCAGGCCGACTACAAATTCCTCAAACTGCTACACACGCGTATGCCACCAGCAATATATACTAAACCATACCAGGGACCTGTGAAATGTCGTGATTAAGTTTTTTTTTTTTTTTTGGTTCTCTTTTCCCGATGTATGATGAATAAGATGATAGGGAAGGCAAAGGGTCTAGCCCATACAGCCAAGTCTGACGTAATATATCTTATCTTAATTTTTCATGAATTAATGAGGTCATCATCAAATTCCAGATGCTGCAGAATTTGATGCTTTTCTTGGAGTCACTCGCGGAACCATCCACTGCTCAAACACGTCGGGTAAAATATGGGAGTTGACAGCGCGGGAAAACCGCAAAAAATAAACTGCAACTTGTGCCCCATATTTAAAGTCCAATTTATCGTTTTCCATAATTATTCACATTGTAGCATATTATTAAACAAAACAACACCACTTTTGACCAATAATATCCACAGTAAATTAATTTACAAAACAAAAACTTGCACTTGACATGTCCACGCAAAATGGCGCGAAGAACTAAGTTTTTTTTTTATTGAAAAAAAAAAACAAAAGTGGGAGTCAATGCAGCTACTTCAGTACTTTGGTTTTCACAATTTGTAACCGTTATATACATAGGTAGAAGAAATGTCTTGATACATGAATCGTGAGATATTTCTTGTAGGGGCGAAATGGTGAATTTGTTTGCTCGAACATCGTTCCTGTATTTAGCAGAGGGAGAAAGTTTATCAATGAAACCATATTCGATAGCTGTTCATAGAACAATGAATAACTATCCTTAAAACTCCGTGCTTCCTCACAGAACGGTAGATCCTACCGTTTTACTGTGTAGCCTCGACTCCCACTATATCTTAGCTTCCGTTTCTTTATATACTTATCAAAAACGAAACGTCGCTTGTGCGTTATAAAGATTTTAAAGATTAATTCCTTTTTATTGTACTAAAGTAAACAATTTATTACTCAAAAGAGACATAATTGCAATTCTAATGTATTATAATAGTTAAATAATGATTAATTATTTAAATTCATGAAAATAAAGCATATTGTTCTCATTTCCGCATAGTGACATCTTTAGTTGTCCGAATAGATTAAAATTGCGGGAACCTGAAAATTGTTGGTTCGTTGCAGCGAACGCAGCGCCACTGAAGTGCATCTAAGCATAAAGTTCTGAATACTATGTACGCGTGTTGTTATAGTTCTTCACTAGATGGCGCTACACGTTTAAAATTTTAATACAATGCATTATTTTAAATTCCTTTCTTCAACTGCCTCCTTGGTCTCGCAAAACTTTGCTCATATTTTTTTTCCTAATTTTGCTAAAAATTTAAATGTTTTTCTGGGCTTACTATTTATTTTCAATTGGAAACTGTTTCGTGGCTGTCTTTTATAGGGTTCAGAGATTAAAATATCGCACCCTTATAGTAGATGACTTGACATATCTCCAAAACTACAACTGTATACATTTTTGGATACTTGTTGGTCAACAAAATCTGTAACTATTGTAAATTTCAAGCTTATTAGTCCAGTAGTTCTCGGGATATTAGTTTGCGGACAAACAATAAAGTCTCACAAGTTTATTCAATTCAATTCATTTATTAACCATAGGATACATAACTACACTTGGTTTTGTCAGTTATACAATTAACAGTTTACATATCATGGAAGGATAGCAAAAGATCGACCATTAGTGTAAAGAACAGCCATCGTCATTACCAAATTAAAACTATGTAAATTATACACTCCCTAAATGTAGATGCTGCTGTAAAAGAGCGTTGTCAGTTCTTAAACCTACGTTATTAAATATCATTAATTTATATATTAAATTATCATAATATTATATTATCATAATATTAATAAATATTACATTATGTAAGATAACCAGCTGGCGTGTCACTTAAAAACTAAATAAAAAATATAAAAAACTTATGTATGTTATCAAAGTAACCTAAATGTCATAATTAAAATAAAAAAATTGAAAGAATGTCACCTAATAGATTCCTCTTTTAAAGCATCATCTATGGTGTAATATGATTTGTTGATTAAAATAGTTTTAATTCTATGATTGTACATATTATAATCTAAGTTTGTTGTGTCCACAGAGAGCTTGTTATACAATTTGACACATTGACACAAGAAGCTTTTTGATATTTTATTGAATTTATGCTTTGGTACTTGAATAAAAGATGACATGTGATGGTAACGTGAGTTTTCTCTAAATTGCATTTTTATCTTACTACAATCAGAAACAAATATATATTTTCGGTTAGAGCAAGAGTCCTGCAAGTCTGTCTTGGTCTTGCTTTTGGCAACACTACTGTTGTCGAAGAACGTGTTTTACACTACCGTAGTACGGAGGTCGGTATATAGTCCGTTAATAAATTTAGAAGCGCAAGACGAACACGACCATAATAATCTAATTCATACTAGCTCTAGCTTTGATTCTTATAGTGTTTTTATACCTTAGAGGAATATGGAATATTGTTGACATTAGTTTTCTTAAATTTGAATGAGACTTTGAAATTGAGGATCCGACACTATACTATGTATTTTAAACAACACAAAGGTATTTGTGAAGTAAAGTTACAAGAAGAAACGCTGACTTCTTTAGTCACTTTACTTCTATAACAGTTGTTGTAATTTTTTGCATGCTTATGGCGAAATATGTGACTCTTTTAATGTTAATAAGGCCTAATATATAATATTCTTTGTTTCCTGCAAATAAATATTTTATTTCATATAGGTATATTACCATTAATAGTTTCTTACCATGTCTTGTTATACATTTAATGTCTCTGGACAAGATGTATTCTGTCTGTCGCTTCTCTCTTGTTTTATTTGCAAACGCTTTCAGTCTAATTATAGTCTGCACGTCTTGAACTTTAGATGTATTTGCGTGGACACTTGTGTTATTTGTTTTTTATACATCCATGTAAATAATAAAAACAATGTGCATGACATTTATAAATTTACTATTTTTTTATTAATCCAAATTTAAGGCCAGTAATTCTACGTGGATCTGGTCTACAAATTCAAGGTCTCTCAGTGGGCTATGGAGAGAGCTATGTTCGATATTTCTCAGAAGGATAATGTCCCAAACGTGAAAGTGGAGACCACGTACGGGAAGACCCAGTGGGATGACCCTCAGCCAGATGGACGAGTGATCAGGAGATCGTGTAAAGTGGCAAGCCTATATCTAGTAGTGGAGAAGAGACATGGGCTGATGATTTTATATATTTTATTACCTTGCGACTTAAACAATCAGGACCCATTAAAAACTTGCCATTAAAATCTCGCGTTATGAAGACGAATCGATTGAAATGAGAATCATCAAAATCGGCCAACGCGTTTGGTTTCCAGTGTGCCATAAAGAAACAAACATACATATATACATACATACATACATCGGTTGATAAACGCATAACCCTTCTTTGCGTCGCGCAGTCAGGTAAAAAGTAATGAATTGACGGCCTTTAGTCTCCTTCGTTTAAAAGCTATTAATATAGGAAGGAACCTAGGGATAGAATAGCTGTGCACTGTAAACTTTAATGTAATTTCTGATCTCAAAAGCTGACGTGCCGTCAGATTTCCATTTTCTGTAGTGACAGGCGAGGACGTCAAATAATCCTCGACTACATTAAGAGCACTCTCCTCCTAATTAGACCTTAATTGAATTACAGAGGGATCACTCAACATTGCGTGCGTGGTACCTACACTCTATCCTAGCCCAAACCGCATCCTCATTGGCCAAATCATTGACTTTTAAGACAATCTAGAATAAAATGACAAATAAGTTTTGAATTTCGAACACTTTCCAAATACGTAACTCGTGAGGTTATTGGATTGTGACTCAGTTTGACGCCACGCGCCGTCCGCGTTGCACGTGAGTTCGCGTCGTTATGTTTCGCGCATTCAGTGACGGCTGGAAGCGGTTTTGGTGGGGTACAGGTACGGAACTATCAATCAAAACTTCCTCTATTATCACTATTAAGTAACTCGAAAAATAACTGCGAAAAGGTAGTGTTTTGGTTAAGTTATGAGATATTTTTTTCAAATTCCCGCGCTTTGTTTTAATGGGTTTTTTCATAGTTGTTTCCCTTGACCTAATGAGAGCTAGCGGATGAATTAACGTACTAGAACCGGTTGCGTTTAATCTGTTCGGATGTGTTTATTCGGCTGTGCATAAAACACGTGGTAGTAGAAACAACTACCGGTTAACAGAACTAACTGGTAACAAAACACTTCAAGCGTTACAATTAGCAATCTAGTTCATATAAAGTTATTTACAGTATTATACTTACCTACTGTTTTACACTACATCAAATACTTTTTTACTGTTGAACAATGAAGTAGGTATACAAATACTTACTGTTAATTAAAATTACTGGTATCCAAAATGAAACTTAATTAATAAGTTGTCCTAGATGAGCTCAGAAATTTATATTTAAAACATTTACAAAATACCTACTGTACATTTATCATTTTTTTCTTTTCTGACCTTAATATATAGGTACCTACTTAAGAATGTTATGTTTTGTAAAGTGTTGGCAACCCTAGTAGGTAGGTATACTGTTTATTTATTATCCTTTGAAGGCTATATTAGGCCTCGTATTTACTTAATACTTAGTATCATACCTAAATTTATATTAGTATTTAGTATATTTATATTTATAAGTAGATTATATATAAGTAAGTTTATTATATAAGTATTTATATCTAATTGATGTGTCACTTATACTTTCATTGCACCTACAGTTGTTCTAATTAGTCCCAAAGGTTTGGCTGTCAGAGAATTTCTACGGGCATTAAGTCCGCCTTTTGTACTTTGTGCATTAAAGTTTTGAAATAAATAAAATAAATAAATACGTAATTTTAAAAAATATGTAAAAAACGTCATGTAGCTATAATACTAAGCACAACATGTGACACGGCGCCTATTAGATGAAAAGCAGGACGTGGTCTGAAAATCGCACAGACACTTGTCCCTACCACTGTGCCTAAGTAAATCTAAGACATCAACGACTATGTTTGTTTGGTACCTATATCTTTGTGCCTATACTGGGTGACTTTGTATGATCTTACGTTAGACTAATATGTAATTTAATTAATATAATAATTGTAATTTATTGCTCCAGATACACCAATATGTACTATAAAATTATATTGTTTTATATTAATATTGTAAAAATTTCAATGTAAAAGTGCAGAATACATCTCTTTTCGTCCTATGCCTACTTGCAAAATAAACGAATTAAGGAGTTCTTCGCGCCATTTTGCGTGGACATGTCAAGTGCAAGTTTTTGTTTTGTAAATTAATTTACTGTGGATATTATTGGTCAAAAGTGGTGTTGTTTTGTTTAATAATGTGCTACAATGTGAATAATTATGGAAAACGATAAATTGGACTTTAAATGTTGCACAAGTTGTAGTTTATTTTTTGCGGTTTTCCCGCGCTGTCAACTCCCATATTTTACCCGACGTGTTTGAGCAGTGGATGGTTCCGCGAGTGACTCCAAGAAAAGCATCAAATTCTGCAGCATCTGGAATTTGATGATTACCTCATTAACTCATGAAAAAGAAAGATATATTACGACAGACTTGGCTGTATGGGCTAGACCCTTTGCCTTCCCTATCATCTCATTCATCATCCATCGGGAGAAGATAACCAAAAAAAAATAAAAAAAAACGAATTGAATTGATAGAAGCAAACGAATTTCCTTAAGAAACCATATGTCGGAAATTACATTTTTTTTGCTTCTCCATACAAATTGGCTATGTTCATAAGTGCTTTCTTCAAAGCTATAACTTTATTAGCCTTAAAGGTTTTTTTATATTGAATTGGTACGCGAGGTCCAAAAATGGGAGCAACTGACACCAGCTTCTAACGACCGTCATCAGTTTCTATTCAAATAGTTCACAGAAGAAATGATCATGATTTGATGATTTTCTATAAAACATTACGCTTGTATAGTATAGTAGGTATATTATTATGTATGTTAAAAAAATGGGAATTTCTCTTACCCTAATGTATGCGTAGATAAAGATATCATTTTCGCAACATACTATCTTATCTCTTACGTAACAATACGGTTCGTCTACCTATACTATATATGTAGTGTATCTTTGACATCATAATGGGCAATAAATCCTTTCATAATTTCGTACAAGGTCACTAATTATCTGTTGATAAAACTATAATAATCGATTTAGAGTTTCCTGTTCATTTGCTAATGTCCAGAAATCGAATCCGATGCCTTCTTATGGGTTGTTGTTCTCGGATCATTTATTCATCGCACATATCACTGTATGCTCGGTCTAACGGTTAACAGCGTAGATTTAGACGCTTAGGTACCGGGTTCGATATCAGGTCAGGACACAATAATTTATTTAATTTATTTGTGATATTTCTCGAGTCTGGTACGTGGCAAGCTTGCCACTTGTCATGAAGGCTACTATAACCCTACCCCGCAAGGGAGCTGTCGTTAAGACATGTAGGTATGTATTCCAATTATTGATATACCTACCAAATAAATTCTCCATAACATGTTCACATTCACATGTTATGGAGATATTTTTTTTTCATCATTCATCTGGGCGCGCCTAGAGCACAGAGTCCTAGACCTCCACTGTTGGAGATGGGCCTTCAAAAAAAATCTAAAGAATTTGGCCAACACTCGCCACGCCTGGCCAGACGGTTTGGCGAGGGATGATAGATGAATGGTGACATTATTGCAGCCAAATTATGCTGAAAATCAGGTCATAATTTTCAATAATAACGTCAAAATGCAAAATAGTATTCTGAAAATATCATATACCTACTTACATTATATATATACCTACGTTAACTGATAATTAATTGTTTGTTTTTTTTTTTGTACTTAATTATAATTTTATCTTTTTATCTTCTTGCAAAGATTGCAGATTTAAATATAATTTTGCAGTTAAAACATATTATTTTATTCTTTTAATAAAACAATAACTTATTTCTTTGTCTCATGCATTTTTTGCTGACATGAATTAACAAAACCTTGTTCATCATGACGAATCAGTTTTTGACGTGTACGGGACTGTCACCGTATTTAACCATCCCGTCATTGCTACATGCCCCTTATTCGTCCCGTATTTTGACAGGAAAACATAATACTAGTTTATCTCAAACAAGCGTGTTATGCATGGTGTAGTTCGAAAGAGAAAACGTCCCGTATCCCTAGACGTTATGGCAACTCTAAAAGTAGGTATACAATGTGCTATATACAGTGCAAATTTTAAGATCATTACAATAGCTACTTGTAATTATTGCTAGATTGTTAAGCTTTGCATTGTTCTTACTCCAAAATATACAAAGATTTTTGAACAGTGCGTGTATTCCAATTTTAAGTACACTTTTTTTTTGTTTTTTTTGGAAGGCAAAGGTTTCTAGCTCATACAGAAAAGTCTAACGTAATAAATCTTTCCTTTTATGAGATAATGTGTCAATCATGAAATTCCAGATGTTGCAAAATTTCATGCTTTCTTTGGAGTTGCTCGCGACATTTTCACAACACGTCGGGTATTTTATGGGAGTTCTCAACGCGGGAAAACCTCAAAAAAATATACTGCTACTTGTGGTCCAATTTATCCTTTTCCATAATTATTCACATTGTAGCACATTATTAGACAAAACACCACTTTTGACTAATAATATCCACAGTAAAGTATTACAAAACAAAAACTTACACTTGATATATTCGCGCAAAATGGCGCGAAGGAATCCCAAACTTTTTTAAATTTTTATCATGGGCCTTTACCCATAATAAGTCTGGCTCATCGAAACCTAAACTAAATAAACAAAAATTATACTCTACCTATCCTTAAAAAATTAAAAACCCTATCTGATTGGGATCAGTTAACAATGAATACATAATTGTTTTGTAGAAAATCAGGAACGTATAGGGTGAGTTCTCTGAAGAGCTCCACAACCTTATCCCTTCTTCTCCATTCCGACCCACACGCACAAGCCAAAATATGCACTCCCATACCGTAGCCACTTTCCCTACGCGTACATATAAATTTGGAGACTCTTCATTCTGTAGCACGCTGAAGATGTGGAATACTCATGTGGCTAGTATGTTTGTCCGTTCCTATAATCTGGCGTTCTTCAAATTGACATCTAAATATTAATTTTAATTTGACCACAACCAGAATTAGATACAATTTTTTTTTTTACTGTGAATTAACATTTTATTTTATTTTTTTGTGTTGTGTAATAATGTATATGTATCTTTACAATATACATATATAAACAATATTTGTACGCCTCATGGCAGAACACAGCTGCACTTTTATAAACTAGGTTAATATATTAACTAGATTACCTGTGTTGAAACAAATAAATGATTTGATTTGATTTGATTCAATCATATTATGAAATATGTTGGGGACTGACGTCGGTCTACAATGGCTGGCGTCAGTTGCTCTCATTCTTGGACCTCGCGTACCGCTTACCATTAGGCGGGAGCGATGTCACATGTCGTGCACAGTATTTAAATAAAGTTCTTAGAAAAATCAATGTATAAGTGTAATTTGTTGGCTTCTGGGTAATGAGCGTCTCGAAGGTTGTTCTTTAATTATATTACGTATTACAAATACTATTAAACATAAGGACAGGTTTAACAATGAACATTTTGTGACACACTACTGCATAGCACAGAGGTGTTTGCGTCGTTGACTTTATTCCAACCTATAATAAATATTCCGTATTACAATACTCTTAAACATAAGGACCGGTTTAACAATGAACATTTTGTGACACACTACTGCATAGCACAGAGAGAGAGGTGTTTGCGTCGTTGACTTTTTTCCAACCTACAAGAAATAATACGTATTACAAATACTCTTAAACATAACTTAACAATGAACATTTTGTGACACACTACTGCATAACACAGATAGGTGTTAGCATCGTTGACATTATTCCAAACTTCAAGAAATTCTCAAAGGAGTCTCGGACCGATTTTGGCTAGGACTGAAGTTGTAAGATTTTTGTGAAGTATGTTATTTACATAATAAATGTGGTTTCATGATAGTAGATCTATTGACACAAATAAAACCAATAAATAGATTCTTCAGTAACATTTCCTAGACGAGACTTTATCAATCAATCGCTTTGAACGAATCCAATGTTATAAGGTTTCATTAAAATATACTATTTAAGATTGACGTATAATATCCCGCCAACTGATAAAATGATATTGATTGGAAATGATTTCTATGGCAAGAGTAGGATGTAGGATGGACGTATATTTATTCGAAACTGACCCTTACGTGTATGTTTCAATGCAGTGGTCCTAACCTTCGCAGCACAAACTATTTTGTAACTCGCATGGTGCCTTGTAAGTAAGTAAGATGACTATAACATTTAAAACTTTATCTACTCTCATATCGTAAAATGCGAATTACAAACTTCAAAACGAATTTATATTGACATACTTTATAAACATACTACTGAAATTTAAAAATAGAATCATACAAATTATATACTTAACACTTATTTTTTTTAAGGCAAAGGTTCCATAGTGCGTGCGCGGTCATAAGCTAGGTTTTGGCGCCATTTCATTGTTTAGGACTTTAATATTCTGTATCATGGTCATTTAAAAAAAAAATTGGCGCCATCATATCAGTTTCATACACAATTTTTTCTACTCTCATACGTCAATACGTTTTGTTGTATATCATTTCGTGTTAGTTTTCTTACTCTTTTAACTTTTATCTTTTATTTAGTAGGTTCAATCCCAATGTATGAGAGTAGAAAACTTAGTGGATGAAACTGCGAATAACTAGGTATTAAAACACTCGTGTATAATACCCCTATTATGCAACAGTTTCATAAACTACTATTTTAAAATCCTTGCAGAAATATGCAATTTTCCCTGTTTATTTATTTAATAATTATTTATTGCGCTTAAAAACTTAACAAGGGTACAAGGGCGAACTGCCTGTAAAGTCATCTCAGACCAGACAAGAATTTGTAAGGTGTTGGCCTCCTAATAGAAGTAGCTTTCGCTGCACGTAACAACATGCATTTTTTACTAGCTAAGCGTGGTCCTCCTCCTTTCGTCGCATTTTCTTATTACTGAGGGTAGTGACCTCGGCATCGTGTACAGTATCAAGGACGCTAGTGTTGGTGGTGGAGCAGATATCCATGTTGAAGGCGCGAGGATCGGGGCCATGATAGTGATGGAGCTCTGAATCCCGTGGCGTTGGCCCGGCGCTTGCATACGACTATATGTCTATTAATACAAGTACTTGTATCAAAACGATACATGGTAGCTGCAATACCGAAATAGATTGGTTCGTACTCCGAAATATCCGTCGTCAAGCAATGTTCCAGGAAATTGTGAACACTCTTCGCTCAAAGTGTGTCACACTCCCAAAGGCTGGTTGTTAGGAAATGCTTAAACATTAAGGCGGCATATGTATTTTATGTAGTTACTATACTATTAAAATTGAAATTTGCTTGTCAAGCTTTGCATCCCTCTCGCTCGCACACTCCAACATTTAGAAGAAAAACGTAACTAAGTGTACTTTAGAGAACTGTAGTCAATCAACTTTCTATAAAATATATTCTTTATGTAATTTTTAACATAATTTTACTTTCATTATTATACTTGGGGCGACTTGCGTTATTTGACAACAAAAGATACTACAGTATCTCGCCATTTATTCCTTATAATTCCTTATAGCCAGGAGTAAATATAGATATATCGTCGACACTCTTAATAATGCTATAGCTTGGCTTAACTCCGATCATAGTAGTAATTATATATTCTTGGTCTGCGAGATTTGGTGTCGTTGTCAATCCGAGCAAGTGTCAGTCTATTATTGTTGGAAGCTCCCGACTTTTATCCAGAGTTGACATTGCCAGAATTAACCCTGTTCGGATTGACAACGTGCCTTTTCCGTTCTCCAGTGAGGTTAAGGATCTGGGTATATACCTGGATACTCATCTTTGCTGGGGACCGCAGATCACTTGTATCAGCCGTAAAATATTTTCTTCACTGCACTCTCTTAACAAATTAAAAAACATCTTGCCGCTAAGTTTTTTTTACAAAAAACAATATTACTTATTACAAAGCATACAAGACCTTGAGTATCTAAAGTTTTTACAATAAAGGAACACACATTTAAGCAAAAAATAAAATTAAGAATAACAATTAAATGTATTTTATTTTTAAAAATTATGTATTATTTATTTAATATTTAGTTGGCACTTTGCCTGTCACATCCTCACGGCATAAATCGCCTGTGCAAATTAATTTTAAGTTATTTTAGTTTTTGTGCAATAAAGAAATTTTATTGTTATTATTATAAATAGAAATATGTGTACAAAAAAAAAAGATGATCGTGAAATGTGAATGATCATTACCTATTAATTCTAATTTAGTTTATTTGAAATCGAAAATACCAGCATTAAATAATAATATAACATTTTTTTTTTATTTATCGGGATTTTTATTTCTCCTTGTTTTCCTCACGTTAGCCCCCTGACCCGTCCTCGGATGACAGCACTGACCTGAATGCCTGATTTTAAAATTCATAAGATTACACGTCAGTCTTCAATGAATTGTTAAGGACATGAGGTAAATTTGTTACTATCTTAGCTTGATTAAATAACTTATCTTCCATAGGTCTTCAATCAGGTACGGGAGGACGCACCTGATAATGTCGTATGGAGAAGAGATACTGATAGCGAACTATGGAGAGAGCTATGCTTGCTATTTCTCTAATGAATAGAATTCGATACGTTAATATCCGTGTGTCAATAGACCCAAAATTACCGACATAGCTTACAAATTACTTTAGTGTTGCCCAAAGGAGGCTTGGTCTTGGTCTTTTTTTTTTTACTAGCACGACATGTGACCTTGCCCCCACCTGATGGTAAGTGGGGCGCGAGGTCTATGAATGTTAACAACTGGATCAGACACTCATGACTGACATCAGTCCCTAACATTGTGCCGGCTTGACTGGGCATGACGGCAATTCAAGCCTGATCCCGAAACGTGTGGATATATTTTACTGGGTTTATCGGCAGAATGGTCAAATTACCACCATCAGTCCACCTAACACCTATTTGTTGTTCTCGTTGAAAGTACGTGCCATTTGCAATGATGTCAAATGCCAATTTTTACTCTCAAAGGGAACTAATATTGTAAGATTGCCATGGTGATATTTATATAATAATAAATAACACCGCAACGGTACTCTTAGATTATTTTGGAGGAGTAGATTACTTACTTCTTCTTCTCTACCAGAGAAAAAAATATATTATTTAACATAATTAGAAATTAATAAAAGCATAGAAGAATCATCACGACCGTTCCCTTCCGGGGTTGTCAGAAACCACGGTTATAAAGAAGCGGATTCACATTTAGCCAACTTTACTATAGGCCAATCATGACAAGTGGCAAGCTCGTCGATGTCTCTAGCGCACCAAACTCGAGAAATATCACAAATAACATACATACAAATCTTTGCGCCAGATCCCATGTGGGGTAGGCAGAGACAATTAAGCGCCACTTGACACGATCACGACATACCTCTTTCGCTTCATCGACATTCATCAACCTCTTCATTCATGCCCTTTTGTTACGAATGCTTTTTAATTCTCCTTCAGCTAGTGTTTTATTTATTTGATCGTGATATGTTTGTCTTGGTCTGCCAGGGCACCTTTTACCCACAACCTTCGCATTATATACCTAGTTCGACAAACTTTCTTCGCTCATCCTCTCAACATGCCCGAACCATCGTAGCATGCTTTTCCTTATTTTTGGAATTTTCTTTCTATATTATCACAAATAAATTATATATAAATTAAATTTTATTTAGTCTCGGTACCTGCCTCCGTGGTCTAGCGGTTAAGTCCGTGGATAGACTTGGAGGTACCGGGTTCGATTCCTGGTCGGGACACAAAAATATTTATTAATGTAAATAAATACATTGAATTAATATTTAATTTATTTGTCATATTTCTCGAGTTTGGTAAGCTGGAGACATCGACGAGCTTGCCACTTGTCATGATTGGCCCATAGTAAAGTTGGCTAAATGTGAATCCGCTTATTTATAAGCGTGGTTTCTAACCACCCCGAAAGGGAAACGGTCGTGATGATACCTCTTTACATAGTCTCGGTACCTCCGAGTCTACGGACTTGACCGCTAGACTACGGAGGTAGAAATTAATAGGTATACATAAATGTCTGAGCAAGACTTGCGAGACTGGTCTTGCAATTAAGCATTTAATAAATAAATAAAATTAATACTGCAAGACCAAGATTGGACAACACTAATTATTATCGATATGAAAAACTTATTTTAAAATTTTAGTATTTACCTAATAAACAAAGAATAATTTATTAAACATATATTAATACATTATTTACAATAAAGGCATGAACACACCAGAAGCAGACGTTAAGTGCAGCAGTGCTACCACTGAGCCAACTAATCTGGCCGAGGATAAGATCAAATTCTTTAGAAATATGTTCTGGAAAGCCCATCTTCAGGAGTAAATATCTAGTACTCTATTTCTTGGATCTAATTATACTAATAAATTCTTTCAGAATTAATTCCATTTAAACTTAGAACTATGTACACATTAAATA
The DNA here is from genome assembly GCA_910589645.1 of Tinea semifulvella. Taxonomy (NCBI): domain Eukaryota; kingdom Metazoa; phylum Arthropoda; class Insecta; order Lepidoptera; family Tineidae; genus Tinea; species Tinea semifulvella. The sequence goes on along the minus strand of OU342595.1, from coordinate 6,310,075 downwards.
AAGTGTAAAATAAATAGCAAAAAATAATAATAATACGCATTTACTCATAATTACTGTATATATAAGTACTATATTAGCACTGGAAGACGCCCCCCCCCCCTCCCCCCCCCGCCAAATGGACGGATGACCTGACAAAGTGGAGTGGGGGATGGATGAGGGTGGCAGAAGATCGTGTAAAATGGCAAGCCTTGGGGGAGGCCTATATCCAGCAGTGGAGAGACACAGACTGATGATAATGATCATGACTCATAATTAAATTAAATTCTTTCACCACACATCCATGCCCCGTACGACCTCAAAAACAATGGCCGCTGGCGACTTTAAGTTTATCCATTAAAATACACGGAACATTCTAGAAGTTATTATTAAGAAATAGATCTGCTACTTGATCATAGATGGCGCCATTATAGTTGCACATAATTATAATCTTGACTGCCATAAGGTCTAGCGTTTAAGCCGCGGTATCTCGGCGCTTGGATTCCTGGTCGGGATACAATTTAATATTTAATTCATTTGTGGTATTTCTCGAGTCTGGTACGCTAGAGACATCGACTTGCATGGACGAGCTTGCCATTTGTCATGATAGGCCTATAGCAAAGTTGGCTAAATGTGTATCTGCTTGTTTAAAAGCGTGGTTTGTGACCACCCTGCGGGGATACGGACTTACCAAAATTTTAATCTTTAAATATCTTGACGGTTGGCGAGGATTGAGAGTCAATTTTCAAAGATAATTTATTAACGCTTCCATAAGTTGATAGGTATTAGTGGAACTGGAACCGACGGCTTAACGTGCTCTCTGAGTAACTAGTAAAGTATCATCATGACCGTGTCCCTTTCGGGGTGGTCAGAAACCACGCTTATAAATAAGCGGATTCACATTTAGCCAACTTTACTATAGGCCAATCATGACAAGTGGCAAGCTCGTCAATGTCTCCAGCATACCAAACTCGAGAAAATATCACAAATAAATTAAATATTAATTAAATGTATTTATTTACATTAATAAATATTATTGTGTCCCGACCAGGAATCGAACCTGGTACCTCCGAGTCTAAATCTACGGACTTAACCGCGAGACCACTTTTTTTAACTGTCTCTAAAAAAAGTAAGAAGTTTTGCTAGTCAACATTAGATGCCATAAATAATGTAACAATCATTTTGTATGAGAAAGTGCTCCATGCCCGTTCTACCTTATATTTGACCTCGTTGAGTGTACCTAAGCCTTAAAGAGTTTGTTTTTCAACTCGGAAAAACCACGTACTATATAAACGTAGGAAGTTATTATTATGGCATTAATATAATATATAAAATTGCTATCGTTACATAAGGTTTTAGTTCAGTAAGAAGATAAACGTTGAAACTGGATAATGTTTTTGAAAATACAATTTTTCTTTCTCTCTATTTCTTTTACTTTACTGACGTGTGCTAAAAAAGGTAATAAAAACATATCTATACACAATTTCATAGTTATCATAAGCAAATATTATTTTAATAAAAAATAAACTAATACAAAAACAAAAAAAACCTACTTACAAAACCTAATTTAAAAATTACCAGATCGCTAACGTTGGAACCAAAAACGTATTGTGTTTTCTTTTACAGTAGCTTGGGATACACATCATTAATCCTTCGAGCTGTTTCTGCAGCATTGGTGCTACGGTGGAACGATTCGTAAATAACGCGATATTTTAAATTTTCCATATTGTGAACAGACAATTGTGATGTCAAAGAAAAATTTATTGGCGTGAAAACAAATAAATCACTAAATTAAAAACATAAATACACAAGCCTAAATTTGAAATAAATTTAAATCTGGAATTCCTAGCCAAACGCCAGATATTTGAGATCAAAGTGGCCAGTTCGACAAAACATCAATTTCATACGCAAGGACGAGATTTTATACTACAAAAACGCGCAGTTAGAAAACCAACTTAGGGATGCACTAATAGATACCATTGCATAGAATTTATTTTCATATATTTACTAATAGCTATTAAGCTGGACACGGCCATTTTACAGCCACGAATTTAGTTTAATTTAACATTCCTAATTTTATTATTTTAGATTGTAAGCTGACACGACCACTTTACAGCCACGAATATGTATTAAGTTGACATACCAATTATAATAATTGTTATTATTTCGATCGTAAGCTGACACAGCCTCCTTACAGCCACGAATTTTCATTTATTGACATAAATATTGTAGTTTAATACAATTTTTATGTATATTTAGATTGTAAGCTGACACAGGCTCTTTAGAGCTACGAATTAATTTATTAACCTGACATGTGTAATTTATTTTAGTCTATAAGCTGACACGGTCTTTTTACAGCCACGAATTAATTTTAACTACCTAGTTTTAAGCAAAAACTTGTTTATCGCAACAGTGTTTTAGTCGAAGATGATGGTATAGCTGATATGATGGGTCCACCCATAGTATCTGCTGGTTATTTTACAATCTACATGATAATAAACTATAGTGAAAAAATGTATTGACAATATCCAAGTGTTGTTTGGGACAACCAAAGGAAATAAATGATGTGATTGATTGATTGACGAGAGAATCATCAAAAGATCATCGAGCGTCGTTTGGTTTCCAGTTTGCCACAAATGAACGAACATATATACATAGGCTGATAAACAAATAAATCTAAAACATAAAAAGACACACAGGCTGGGGGAGCATTTCACAAGATATAAAAATGAATTTAATCTTATAAGTATCCAATAAAAGCATAGTGTCCAAAAATAGGCACAAAAGCATTTGTGTCTTTATCGGTGATATTTCTTTCGTTTTGTCAATACTAGCGACACGTACGAGACACATGACATTTCGTACTAGCTATTTTTGTAACCGGTTGTTAAAATCACAAAGATCAGTTGCTATACGGCTATCATTTTATTTGCTTCTATTATTAAAAACGAAGAGAATTTAGGATTTTAAATTTTTGTATTGCAAAGCACAAACGAGTCACCACCGCTCAAATTAAATACTCTTTTATTATTTTGTATGTTTCATGATTATTTTACGAGTATATAGTATAAAAAAGTAAAGTATCATCACGACCGTTTCCCTTTCGGGGTGGTCAGAAACCACGCTTATAAATAAGTGGATTCACATTTAGCCAACTTTACTATAGGCCAATCATGACAACTGGCAAGCTCGTCGATGTCTTCAGCGTACCAAACTCGAGAAATATTACAAATAAATTAAATATTAATTAAATGTATTTATTTACATTTATAAATATTGTTTGTGTCCCGACCAGGAATCGATGTACGAGTATGTATTATCCTCGATATACAAGTGTGTATTGTTCATCGATGTACGAGTATGTATTGTTCATCGATGTACGAGTTTGTATTATTCATCGATGTAAGAGTATGTATTATTCACCGATGTACGAGTATGTATTGTTCATCGATGTACGAGTTTGTATTCTTCATCGATGTACTAGTTTGTATTATACATCGATGTACGAGTATGTATTATTCATCGATGTATAAGTATGTATTATTTATTGATGTACGAGTTTGTATTATTCATTGGTGTACGAGTATGTATTATTTATTAATGTACGAGTTTGTATTATTCATCGATGTACGAGTATGTATTATTCATCTATGTACGAGTATGTATTATCCTCGATGTACAAGTATGTATTATCCTCGATATACAAGTGTGTATTGTTCATCGATGTACGAGTATGTATTGTTCATCGATGTACGAGTTTGTATTATTCATCGATGTAAGAGTATGTATTATTCACCGATGTACGAGTATGTATTGTTCATCGATGTACGAGTTTGTATTATTCATCGATGTACTAGTTTGTATTATACATCGATGTACGAGTATGTATTATTCATCGATGTATAAGTATGTATTATTTATTGATGTACGAGTTTGTATTATTCATTGGTGTACGAGTATGTATTATTCATCGATGTACGAGTATGTATTATTCATCGATGTACGAGTATGTATTATTCATCGATGTACGAGTATGTATTATTCATCGATGTACGAGTATGTATTATTTATTGATGTACGAGTATGTATTATTCATCGATGTACGAGTATGTATTATTCATCGATGTACGAGTATGTATTATTCATCGATGTACGAGTATGTATTATTCATCGATGTACGAGTATGTATTATTCATCGATGTACGAGTATGTATTATTCATCGATGTACGAGTATGTATTATTCATCGATGTACGAGTATGTATTATTCATCGATGTACGAGTATGTATTAATCATCTATGTACAAGTATGTATTTATGTTCTCGTATATAGATAAGCCTATCAATACAAATCTTTTAAAAACTATAACTTAATATCTGCCTATGAAAATTATAAATAAATAAATTGTTTTTCAAGTTTTATTTAAGTTTTTTTTTTGTTTTCAGGAATATTACCAGATCGTGCCAATACAGTACAGGATGTTTATTTACGCTTCTATAATGGGTAAGATTGTTTTAAATAGAACTTACGACGATATCTTTAGTAACATTAAATGCAGACTCGGAGATACGCAGTTTTGATTTTTAGACGGCATTGATTCCTAGAGTCTGGCAAACTAAGAGATTTTGACGAGCTTTCTAAACCACCCCACTGTAACTTAAGTTACTAAGTGTCGGCCTTTTGAATCCTTTGCCAGCAAATAACGTCTAGCCGTTTGGACAACTCCTTGGTCTATCGTCTCGACCCCAAACGGCGCAAATTCGTAACCTATAGGTTACGTAAAGATTGGCGTATTTTCGCAGCTTGAGGTTAATGTTAACTTAAAAAAATATTATTTTTAACAGTGCTACGGGAGATAGTTTGCTTTTTGAAAGATGGGTAAATGTCAAATATAAACTGCGCAATTTGATTGTTTTTTTTTTTCACCAAAGTCGTTTAATTTATCGAAGCTAACGGAGCCAAAAAAAGTAATAGTACTTAAATGAAATAGTTGGTTTCGCTCGGTTAGTTATGTTAGCGCGACTTATAACTGGAACGCGGAAGATATCGTCTCCAGAATGCCGTTGTCCCTGCCTTTCACTCTCTACAGATGGTTGCTGCCTTTTTGAGGATTATCGCAAGAAGTCACACGCGCCTTTGTAAAAATACCCGATGCACTGTTGCGGCGAGGCAGTCCTATCAGTTATTTTATTGGCTAGATTATTTTATTCGTATATTTTTAGATCAATAAGATTATGTATTCAGAAATTCAGTTAAATCCAAATTCGTTTTCTTTTGTTTCCCTTATCGTGCATTGACGACTTCAAGATTTGGTGTTGGCGGAAAATGCTAGAGATCTCATGGCCAGAACACCGAACCAACAACGTATCGATTTTAAAACAACTTAAAATATGGACTAGGCTATTTATTTATTTATATAGTACACACAGCAGTACATATATTATCACACACATAACATAGTATAATTATAACTTATCTAATATATGTACCAATTAGGTGTCACAGCATTTACCAATATAAACAGAAGAATAAATTAGAAACTATTAAAACCAAAAAATAATTTTAACAAAAAATTAATATTTACGAATTATAACATAATAATATGACTTCTAAAATAAAATTATACATTTCTTTTTTTTAATAGTATATATATATATATATATAATAATTTTGTACCTTAAAAACGAAAACAAAACACTTGTTAAATAAATTATAAGCTAGTCATATATTGATGGTTTGAAATGTTCGAGATCGTTTTTCTGAATACATCTGGCTATCCACCATATATCTTCGTATGATACTCCAGTACTTCGGACACATTGCCAGAAAGGGAGTTGATAACCTAGAAATACTCCTTGTTACTGGCTAGGTGGAAAGAAAGAAACCGAGAGGCCGAATCCCGGTGAAGTGGCCCGACCAAATCCGCTCCACTACCAACATTAGCGTCCATGATGCTGTGCAGGCTGCCTAAGATAGGAACGCAGTATCATCAAGACGTATTCATCGCGAAGTCACGACCCTAAGTAATGAGGAAATACAAGATGATTATGTAATATTGTTCTCTGTTCATATTTTTAAACGTTTACTTACCACCTACTTTCTAAACAAGCAAAACAGTGTTCCTTAAATTAATATTACATTTTATTTTTGGATTAATTTATATTTTTAAAATTTATCATTTACTGTTTATTAGTGTGTAGGCTTATTTTTAGTATTTTATAGTTATATGTATGTATTCATGTATTTATTTATTCTTATATGTATTATTAGTATGTAGTTTATAATAATAAATTTGCACCCATACATAGTTTCTCCACACTCCCAAAGGTTGGTTGTTAGAAAATGTCTGGCCATTAGCCCGCCTATGTACAATTTTAGTGCAATAAAGTATTTAAAATAAAATAAAAAATAATATTGAATAAGTCATCAACCTACGCCAATGCTAAATAGATAGTAATGTAAACATGTTTCGTAAGTAATATTGAAAGTAGGGCAAACAGCAATTAATTAACGTATACATCTCAATGACACGCCATTTAAAGCCATCACACACATCGAATCTGTGGTTGTCAAAAAAAAATATCCGACATATTATTTCTCAGGAAAAGTTGTTTGTTTCTATCAATAGAACAACATATTAGTCTAACGTAAGAAAAGTTGTTTGTTTCTATTAATAGAACAACATATTAGTCTAACATAAGAAAAGTTGTTTGTTTCTATCAATAGAACAACATATTAGTCTAACGTAAGACCATTGTAGGAACGTGGTGGCTCGGTTGTAAGAACGCGTACCTTAAATCCTACAAAGGTCGGTTCAAACCCACCCGACATGTACCAATGAGAAACACACTTTTCTTATGTACATTTGTCATAGATTTACAACACCACCGTTCGTTCCCGTGCCTCGGAGAGCACGTTAAGCCGTCGGTCCCGGTTTCACTAATGCCAACTTGTGGAATCGTTAATAAATTGTCATAAAAAATTGACATCATATCCTCGCCAAGCCGTCTGGCCAGGCAGCGTGGCGAGTGTAGGCCAAATTCTCCAGTTCTGGAAGGCCCAACTCCAGCAGTGGAGGTCTAGGACGCTGTGTTCTAGGGGCTGTAATGAATGAATGAAAAAAGACCATTCAAAGTCGTATAACAAAGTCCGTATAACAAGATGGGGCATGACGACTCTCTCTCACAATTAATTAGTCTATGATTGTAAATTGCCAGTAACGGTCGTGTACTACATGCTTTTTCAAATTAATATTGTTGTTTCACATAATATCGTCGTCCGCAATGCACCACCACACGCACAGTTTAGAATATGCACACACAGTGCCAGTCACCATCGCGTACGTATAATTTGGGGATTCGTGAATATACCGCACGATAATACACAACATATGGAACGCTTTTCCAGTCTCTGTGTTTCAACTTTTCTATAATCTGCAACCCTATTCTGTTAGTCGCAAACGTTATTAGTGGATTTCGTTATTTACGTCAGATATATAATTAGAAAATATTATTAAATTCTCAACTCTACGAGTATAAGCGCTCGACCTTGACGGCGTCCGTGAAAATATAAATTTTATTAGCTTGATATATATAGTTATAACGTTTGCGCTTAAGTCTACTGGAGTCCTTCGACTGAAGTGTAAAAAAGCATCTAAGAAAGAAATCAGTGGAATCTGGGTATTACGTATATACATATATATATATACGTAATGAAACGTTAGTTTTCAGGTTATAATTTATTTATATAGTTGTTTTTGGCTATATGTGTCAAATGCGGTTGTACGGGAAAGCTCGATTTCAGATTTGGAGAATTTGGCCTTTTCTATAATCTGCAACCCTATTCTGTTAGTCGCAAACGTTATTAGTGGATTTCGTTATTTACGTCAGATATATAATTAGAAAATATTATTAAATTCTCAACTCTACGAGTATAAGCGCTCGACCTTGACGGCGTCCGTGAAAATATAAATTTTATTAGCTTGATATATATAGTTATAACGTTTGCGCTTAAGTAATATTATAGGGCTACTGGAGTCCTTTGACTGAAGTGTAAAAAAGCATCTAAGAAAGAAAGCAGTGGAAGCTGGGTATAGTTGTTTTTGGCTATATGTGTCAAATGCGGTTGTACGGGGAAGCTCGATTTCAGATATGGAGAATTTGGCCTACACTCGCCACGCGCTTACCGACCCTTATGTTATTTACTTAAATTTGTATGTTTTTTTTCCAGCGTTACATTTGACGAATACGTAGATATACCACTGCCTCAGGCTACCAAACTGCTCCAGACAAATGGTTTTGACGTCAACAAGCTTACAGTTCTGTATATGCACGGATTTATTGAAACTGCACAACAAGAAAGCGTTAAGGTACGAGTAACTTATTTTATAACTATTGATCACTGTAATAATATGTTTTTTTTATTGTTAATTGTTTTTTACTCCTTAAATAAATAAATAAAAATAAATAAGTAACAACAACACAACAGTTTTTAGAAATATTCCGCTAAATAGTTAACAATATACTTAATTGAATGCATGTAGTTTATGTAATTGCTTGGTATGTAGTGTATTTATAAATTAGACAATTTTTATTAGATTGTTTCACCCTGCCCATAATCTCTCACCATCCCAAAAGTTAGTTGTCAGAGAATGCCTAACAGGTATTAAAATCGCTTATATACCTAATTTTAAGTTTTGGTGCATAAAGAATTTAAAAAAAAACAGGCATTGCATAAAAAACTGCGCGACGCTAAGAGAAATTATTTATATATTTTTTTCCTTTTTTTGAGTCCTCTGAAGCTGTATAAAAAGAGCTCAAATCCTGTGTATAGACACTAAAGTTTTTTCAAAATATTGTGAAAGATAAAAAAGTTTCTTTGAGAAATTGTGTACCAAAATTTATATTTTTTCATTCATTACAGCCCCTAGAACACAGCGTCCTAGACCTCCACTGCTAGAGATGGGCCTTCCAGAACTGGAGAATTTGGGCTACACTCGCCACGCTGGCCAGACGGCTTGGCGAAGATATGATGTCAATTTTTTATGACAATTTATTAACGATTCCACAAGATGGTATTAGTGGAACCGGGACCGGACGGCTTAACGTGCTCTCCGAGGCACGGGAACGGTGGTGTTGTAAATCTATGACAAATGTACGTAAGAAAAGTGTATTTCTCATTGGTACATGCCGGGTGAGTTTGAACCGACCTTTGTAGGATTTAAGGTACGCGTTCTTACAACTAAGCCACCACCGCGCGAGTACTAACTACAGACAAAATTCATTTTTAATTAGAGCTTATAATACTCTTAATACATTCATTGATGAAACTGATGTTGATATCTTTCATGACAAGGATATAGTGGTGAGAAATGCGTTTAACTTAAGGTTCTTTAAACGATAATAGTTTTTGTTATTGTACAGTTCGTCATGATCGTAGAACAGTGTCGGATTTAAAAAAATACCCATAATGTTTCAATTATAATTATATATAGTTTTATATTGTTTGTGGTCTGTAATTTATAGTGCAAATATTAGAAAGGGTTCCAAAATGAAATCTAGAAGGTTTGCACTTATTATGAGACTTAAAAAGTGTCAAAAAAACAGTCGAAATGACAGTTGAATAGCCGCCATGAAAATTTTAAATATAGCAGATCCGTCACTATTCTACGATCATGACGAGTTATTAGTTTATTGCATGAAGTGATAGTTTGTAGATGCTTTCATCGTTCATAATATGTATTATTCTAACACTACTAGTGAAAACTTGTAAATGACTTTCTGTTTCTATTTTTGTATCTATACTTGTGAATTAAATGTCAATATTTTTCTTTATAAATAAACTTTTGCTAAGACCTTACTTTTAAATTTGAAATATTCTAAACATTTTATATCTTTAGATAGTTTGATACCATCGACATTCATAAACAGATCTCAAATTAAAAAAATAACTAAATCGTCGGCTGCTCTTTAAAAACATTTTGTTTTGTCGATCTTGCGCCTGCATAATAATTAAATTAGTACCTATGTCAATAGAGATTTCAATGTTTGCAGGTCGTTGTGACGTCGTATTTAGAAGCAAGACCGAATACCAACGTGGTGCTATTGGACTGGTCGAATATGTCACATGGATCCTATCTAGTCAACGCTGCACGCAATACTAAAAAAGTGAGTCTTTTCAATTTGTAAAAAAAAAAAAAATTAAAAAAAAATCCATATGACCGCTGTATGACCGCCTCCGTGGTCTAGTGGTAACAAACGTTGCCGTGAACTCGGGAGGTCGTGGGTTCGATTCCCACCGGGGGCAAGTTGTACATTGTATAATTTGTCTCGGTCTGGGTGTTTATATGTATAATATGTATATATTTACAAAAAAAAAACAAAGTATAATATGTAGTTTATCAACCATCTAGTTTCCGTAATACAAGCCTCGTAGCTTACCACGGAAACTAGATGGCGCTGTGTGACCTGTCTAGAAATATTTATTTATTTATTATTTATATACGGGGTGACTTTGTATGGCCTAACGTTAGACTAATATGTTATTCTATTGATAGAAACAAACAACTTTTCCTAAAAAAAAACAAAATGTCGGAAATAACAAAAAAATAAATGCTATTTCCTATGGTTTCTTGGGAAAAGTTGTTTTTTTCTATCAATAGCCCTTGTCTGTTTTCTTTAAAGATGTTGTAATGTAGTATATGTATGTTGTATATGTAGTTTATATAAATCTACATCAAAAAAGGCCGGTTCGGCTGCTTATACAGCCGAATTTAAAAAGCACATCAAATATAATAACTAGCAAAATTATAACTTAGTGGCATTTGGGGTTGAAACAATGGGGGTATATATTATCTTGATACCCACAAATTCATAAAAGAACTGGGTAAACGAATTTTTCAAGAGTGTGGCGATCCCAAATGCCATAACTACCTAAAACAGAATATTTCTATTATAATTCAACGAGGAAATGCGGCGAGCGTTTTAGTGGTAAGCCCTTAGTTTATTTTGTAGAATAGTTTTAATTTCATAGGTATTTTTAGTTTAGTTTTATTTATAATTAGTTTTTTAATCTATTTTATTTTAATATTTTTGTATCTACTTCTAATAAATATATGTTTATATAATAACTTATATATGTAATTTTATATTGTATTTTAATTTTTTATTTTCATATTTGTTGTTTATTTGCTAACCTTACCTCTTACGTTTTCATTGTCCTGAAGGTTGATTGGAAGAGAGTGCCTATAGGCATTATATCCGCCATTTGTTTGTATAACAATAAAGTTTTTAAATAAAAAAAAATTAAAAATAGAATCACATTGTTTGTTTATACTCACACACACTCACACATATCAATCATTTATTGTTGTAACATTATAACGCGGGAGAGCACCGATATCCCGCACTACAGGACAACCTCGTGTAGGTATCACAAACACATCACCCTATATTGTTCACCTATTTTATATCTGTATACTTTTTGTGACAATAAATGGTTTATTTATAATTGTGTAGGTTCCCTTAGTTATTTGTTGTTATCTGGTTTTTCTAAGTATTTTTTATTTTATTTTAATGTTTGTTGTAATTGCTTCCGTGGCTAACGGATTCGATTCCTGGTCGACACATAATAATTTTATTTATTTATTTATATTAAACTGCCTCCGTGGTCTAGCAGTTAAGTCCGTGGATTTAGACTCGGAGGTACCGGGTTCGGTTCCTGGTCGGGACGGGACACAAAAATATTTAATTAATATTTAATTCATTTATTATATTTCTCGAGTTTGGTACGCTGGCTAGAGACATCGACGAGCTTGCCACTTATCATGATGGGCCTATAGTAAAGTTGGCTAAATTTGAATCAGATTTTTTTTTAAAAGAAAGTGTGGTTTTTGACCACCGCACAAGGGATACGGTCGTGATGATGATGATATTTATACAATTTCAGGTAGGCATAGCAACAGCGGAACAAATCAACAAATTGGTTGGTCAGGGAATGGTGCTCGAGCGACTGCACCTTATTGGCCACTCACTGGGTAGCCATGTCGCCGGATATGCGGCCAGGGAACTCAAAAACAAATACAATTTACTTGTAAAACGGTAAATATTCGAATTATTTTGTTATTCCCCCTGTAGTCATTATTTAGGCATAAACTTTGATTGTTTTTGTCGGATCTCAATTCCAATGCCTTATTCTCAAATAAAAAAAAACTAATGTCATCGAAGGAGCTCGTCCGGCCGACACACAATTATTTTCACGGTAGTTTTATTAGCCAAGAACTCATCACGCATACTTAGTTGTAGTTTATTTGCAATTTTCCATTGAAATGCGGAAGCCGAGCATAAAGGCGCTATTCCATTGCTGCGCACTCAAACACGTAACCTACCCACTTAACTATTTTATCTCATCTGTATCACCAACGAGGTCCGATATAAGATAGAGCGGGCAGGCAACGAGTAGATTATCATAAAAAAAATTGTTACATTATTGTTTACGCTAAAGTCCACTAGCAATCTTCTAACTTTTATAAAAAACTCTGTCAAATCCACTTGTCACTGTAAGTTCTCTATGTTTTCATACAATTTAAGCAAAATGTAAAAACATGCTTACTGAATATTCAAGAAGCTAATCTCAACCTTATGGCTATTGTTTTAAAGCTCATAATTGTGTGCACATTCACTAGCGCCATCTATCATTGACTGGAAGAACTTTTTTGTCTAATGGTCAAATGATCAATAATTGAAGCAAATGGCAACCTTATTATTAGTGTTTTAAGGCTATAATTGTGTGCATCTATAATAGCACCATCTGTGATCGAGTACATGATGAAGATATACTAAAACTATATCTTGATGGCAACGTCGATTAAAACAATTCAACAAAGCGTTTCAACTACCAAGCCACCACTCATTTTATTTAGTTTTTAAGTTGCCTTATAGGACAGAATACATCATAACGCAATAACAGAGTTTATAACCGAGTTGGGGATCATCCAATGTTGGAGAATTTGATACTTTTCATTGAGTAATTCACGTCAATATCGCCCTAACACGTCGGGTATATAGGAGTTCACAGCGAGGGATAATTCCAAAATAAAACTGCAACTTATATTTGCATATTTATTGTTTTCCATAATTATTCACATTGCTAAATACATTATTAATAATAATAAATAATAATAAATATTTCCAGACAGTTCACACAGCGCCATCTAGTTACCGTGGTAGGCTACGAGGCTTGTGTTACGGAAACTAGATGGTTGATAAACTACATATTATACTTTTTTTTTTTGTAAATATATACGAGTACATATAAACACCCAGACCGAGACAAATTATACAATGTACAACTTGCCCCCGGTGGGAATCGAACCCACGACCTCCCGAGTTCACGGCAACGTTTGTTACCACTAGACCACGGAGGCGGTCAACAAAATAACACCTCTTTTGACTAACAATATCTACAGTAAACTAACTAACAAACCAACAACTTAGGCCGCGTTCGTTTTAAGAAATGTTAGCATGAAAATACCACTTTTTTTAGCACAAGTCGTTCGTTTAATGAAAATTCTAACATTTGATGCTAATTTCCGTATGTCAGTACCGTGTTGAAAGGAGGGTTATTGATTAGCATCACCGCTCGTTTTATTTAAGAAATGTTAGCATTGTTAAGAAAAGTGGTATTTCTTAACAAAAACGACATTTCGCGCTGGTTTATGAAGTTGCTACGAAATGTTGGAAATGCTATAACACGAACGCGGCCTTAGCCTTGACATATAACCGTGCAAAATGGCGCGAAGAACACCACTCTTTCATATATTAATCATTACAAATCATTTTCAGGGTGACAGCATTAGACCCAGCCTTTCCCGCGTTTTATCCCGATGGCGTCGTCATGGACCACGTGACCGAAAAGGATGCGGAATTTGTTGACGTAGTACATACGGACGCGGGAAGTTATGGCGCGCCCGTTTGTACAGGAACGGCAGACTTCTGGCCTAATGGTGGAAAAGGAACGCAGCCTGGATGTCCGAGATTCGCGCCAATTCCGCTCTCCGATGACAGTAAGTTTTGAATTAATGGAATTCTCGCAAAATTTTAATTAGTGTACAATTAAATTACAATGAAACTACAGATAGAACCAAATATCAGTTAATGAAAATGGTATACGATTACGCATTTTTACTGTTTATTCTAAAAAGCATAAGCAAGCATTTACTGCATAAAAATATAACTACTTTTTATACTAGTTAAGTTCAGAAACAACAATTTAAAAATATAACACTTTTTTATGTTTGTTGTGTTCTTGTCTTCCAATGGATGATGAATGAGGTGATAGGGAGGCAAAGGGTCTATACAGCCAAGTCTGACGTTAATATATCTTTCTTTTTTATGAGTTAATAAGGTCATCATCAAATTGCAGATGTTGTAGAATTTGATGCTTTTCTTGGAGTCACTCGCGGCATTATAGCTCAAACACGTTGGGTAAAATATGGGAGTTCACAGCGCGGGAAAACCGCAACTAATCAACTGCAACTTGTGCCTCATATTCAAAGTCCAATTTATCGTTTTCCATAACTAATCACATTGTAGCACGTTATTAAACAAAACAACACCACTTTTGACCAACAATATTCACAGTAAATTAATTTACAAAACAAAAACTTGCACTTGACATCTCGGTGCAAATTTACTCTTTTTATTCTGAAAGGGCAAAGGAGGATTTAACACGCAGATATGTATATCTATAATGTTTTTTTTTTCTTTAAATAAAATATATTTATTTTTGTATATTCTAAAAAGCCTATTAATATATTTGAATTGGTTTTAAATGTATAACTCTTAATCTTTTAGGATTGTTCTAACAATAATAATATATAGAACTATTTATTCTAGATTTATGCAGTCATTGGAGATCTTGGAGGTTTTTCGCTGAGTCGGTGAGAAAGGGTGATTCCTTTGCTTCTTCCCCGGCCGATACATTCGCCAAGTTCAGGATTAACCCCAATCCTGAACGCGGGGTTGTTTATATGGGAGCCGATTGTGATACAAGGTATGTTTTTTTAGGTTGGCAACTGTTTGTGCAGTCTTACCCAGTAGAAGTTGGTTCGAGATGAAATTGATTTTATTAAGTTTTTTTTTCTTGTATGCTAATTCATTGTTTTTATAATAACATATTGGTCTGGTCCATAAGTTCAATTCAAGTGAGCTAAGGAGAGAGCTATGCTTGGTATTTCTTTGATGGATAGAATTAGAAACGTCGGCATGAAGATTTCGGAAATACTCTGGAAAGAATCCGGGAACTCCGTCATTGAACCCGTTTCCGGTCCGACTGAGGTCTGAGTCATTTAAACCATATGTTCCACCGTACCTGTTGCCAGCGGAATCCTGAAGACTAAGCTTCTACTCCAACCGGGTCTGGTGGTGAATATCCTGGAAATTGAGAAAGAACTGAAAAATAATGCTCATAAAGAAGCGGATTCGCTCTGAAAGGAAAACCTATCAAAAACTCCAAGAATCCCAAATGAATCCACTTGGTTAATTCGTAGGACGATAAGTTCGTCGATATCTCTGACCATACTCTTTTAGTTATTTCGTTATTATTTTTTTATTTATAAAAGGAATTATAGAATATATAATATATATTTGAAATTATTTCAGCTTTAGTTTTAATTTTTCGAATAATATTTAGTTTTTGTATACTTATTGTAATTTTTATAATATTGTTATTTTTATAGGCCATAAAGGCTACTGTGGTAATGTGGAGGTCGCCTATAATAGGTGAACATCTAACTTCTGATTAAGTGTTAAGTACAAATAAGTGATGTTAGCACTGTTGGCTACCCTATTATAAATAAATACTCATATAGAAATGGATAACAAATAAATCATGTTTGGCCAGGAGGCAAACTCGGTACATCCATGTCTAAATTTAAATAGGCGAACTGATGGTGGTAATTTGCCCAGTATCCACCCTTCGTGCCGGTAAACCCAGTAAAGTGTATCCACACGTTTCGGGATCAGGCTTGAATCGCCGTCATGCCCAGTCAAGCCGGCATTGTGGTAAAGACTGACATCAGTCATGAATGTCTGATTCCAGTTGCTAACATTCGCTTGCGCGCCACTTACCATTAGCTGATGCAAGGTCACATGTTGTTCTAGGATTTAAAAATAACTAATTAATTATTATTATTGTTTTTTCCTTTTCAGTGCCAAAGGATCTTATTATCTAATGACAAACGCTCACTCGCCGTTCGGTAAAGGAATGGATGGAATCTATCCCCCAGCCAAAGGAAAACCCATCAAAAATGACAAGGATCCCAAATGAATCCACTTGTTTAATCGTAGGACAATAAACATGACAATATTTAGGCGTAATTAAATTCAATTGAAATATTTTGCACCTTACTACGGTAGTCGTGTATAGTAGTAGTAGCGTATCAAATTGAACTCTGTGTGATTGTAACGATAATTGTAACGATTAAAGTTAAAAATGCCATCGATTGTACCAGTTGACGTCTGACCTTCAAAATAAACAGATACATTTGACCCAACTTTTAATTTTATATGTTTTTTAACTTTATTGCACTAAGTATAAGGGGCGGGTATAATTTAATGCCGCTAGACATTCTCTGACAGACAACCTTAGGAACAGATAAAGCATTTAAAGTGTACGGTAACTGTAAATTTTTAAAAAATGTTATAACTTAACGTACAAGGTACTCTAAGCAATAACAAACAGTTAATAAATTGGACGTAGTTTACGCGAAAAGGATCCAATCCACATTTTTTGAATTTAATTATGAATGCCAAACGGGTCCTACATGGAAAAGTGACACAAGAAATAATAAAAAAAAAATGTTTTGAAAATGACGAAGGAATAAATAATGAGAGTCTAAAAAAGAGAGAGAAAAATATTAAATAAATAAATAATAATAATAATAAATTCTTTATTGTACAAAACCAAAACAAGTGCAGGTACATAGGCGAGCTTAATGCCGTAAATGCATTTTCTACCAACTAACCTTTGTGACTGAGATATGTAATAAGCGGATGCAGCAGAAGAAAAATGATATTTGAAATTATTTATCAATAGGTATATAAAATAATAATAGATTATTATATATCTCTAAATAAATCAAAAAGTATTAACTCGATTCGTAATGAAAGATTGAAATATTAAATAAAATAATAATATATTATTATACGTTAATAAAAAAGTATCAACTGGATTCGTAATGAAAGATTGAAATATTAAATAAAATAATAATATATTATTATACATTAATAAAAAAGTATCAACTGGATTTGTAATGAAAGATTGTGACAACATTCGCATATTTCCGAATAAACCTCAAATTTAGACAGTTTTAAATATTACCCGACAAATAATTAAATTTAAAATTGTATTGAAATATTGTCATGAATTTTTATAAATAGCCGTAAGTGACCAAATAATTATAATCGATGTTAGTAATAGTGCGAGGTATTGGTGAGTTTCACCGTTTAACGGGCTTCATTAGTCAGCCATATTTGTTGTGTCAAAAATATATTAATTTGAAAATATCAAGCCGGATCGTTCTTTTTGTTGTGTTTTCTTCTCCTGATGGATGATGAATGAGGTGATAGGGAAGGCAAAGGCACATACAGCCAAGTCTGACGTAATATATCTTTCTTTTTTATGAGTTAATAAGGTCATCATCAAATTCCAGATGTTGTAGAATTTGATGCTTTTCTTATACATTATAAGACGGATTATTACGGCATTATAGCCCAAACACGTCGGGTATATGGAAGTTTGTGAACGGGAAAACCGCAAAAAATAAACTGCGACTTGTGCCCCATATTTAAAGTCCAATTTATCGTTTTCCATAATTATTCACATTGTAGCACATTATTAAACAAAACACTTTTGACTAACAATATCCACAGTAAATTTATTTACAAAACAAAAACTTGCACTTGACATGTCCGCGCAAAATGGCGCGAAGTTCGATTATTCTTCTTTTACTTATAGCTATGGGGAAATGAAGATTAATGTTTGTTACAAAATATTTAAGAGGTATTTTAGGTAATAACAGGCAGGATTAATATACTTTTGCTTTTAAAATTATTAGGTAATAATTTATATACCTTTTAAATAAGTCGTGACAAACTTAAATGCCCTTTGCATATTTTAAAAATATAGATATAATATTTGTAATATACCACGTGTAATTGTCAAAAGAGCAAATATTTTTATTAGGATTCAGTATGTCTAGTGTGACAGTGAAGTTTCGTAAACGCAACTATAGTAGTATTGTATTTTTACTAAATTTTCGATGTTCATTGCCTGTTATTATAGCCAAACTTGCAATAACACGCAATGTAAAACAAAAAAACGTAACTACAGCAGTTACGTTTTCCGAAACTTGCATTTTCTTCTAAGCACAAAGGTGTCATTGATAGAACCTAGATTTAAAATAAAAATGGTTAAAATATAATAATCTTTATTCGAAAAACAAAACACTAAAGAATGGTAAATGAGTCCGCGTCTGTAAATCGCGTTATCCATCGTGATAAATACCTAAGGTTGGGGAGTGTTATTATTAATTGATCTCGCCCACAACAGAGAGACGAAAAAGAGAGAAAGAATTACGTAAGTCAACGTTCGCGCGATCATTCGATATCATCGATTAGGTTCAGTATGAGTAGAGATATTTTTAGGAAAACTTCTCTGCGCCGTAACTAAGGATTTTATTGATGAATAATAAAAATAAAAAATACGTAGTTTTTTATATTATAGATAATAATATAAAAATATTTGCTGTTTAATAAATTCCACTTAGTATATACTGGTATTTTTAATTTAATTAGGATCACCAACAGAGTGCAGGAATAACGCAAAAATATAACTGCAACTTCTGAGCCATATAAGTATAAAGTCAAATTTATCATTTTCCATAATTATTCACATTATGTCACATTATTAAACAAAATAACATCACTTTTGACTAACAATATTCACAAAACAAATAAGTTGTCTGTGCAAAAGGCGGGAATTTACTGTATCTGTTATATTTTTGACAAAACAAGATGGCGGCAAGACCATTACGTATTCAATCTTAAATCTAATGTCCTTAAAGGGTTTTAGTGCTTAGAGTATTAATTAGTGTAACATCATCTTTAAATATCAGGATTTTTAATAAATATAAGCTATTTTTGTAAATAAACAAGTGAATGTAGATGTAGCAGTGTTTTTATATATTTTTGAAGTTTGTGTTAATTTGCCAGCGTCAAAAACATTGTATTCAAAAAAGCTTATAAAACATGTTTTAACGGTGTTAGTTTATAAAAATAATTTTGTTTACGTTTGATTATTATAATTATATTGGTATTAGGGATTAATTATTAAAAATATTATTTATTTAATTAAGGCAGCTATTGTTGCAAGACTTGAAATTTACGTAAGTTTCGTTTTTATTTATTTAAGGCTTTGATATCTCGGACTATTCAGCCTAAGAATTTTATTTTAATTATTATTGTTGAAATATGGAATTAAAAATTAAAAAAAAACTAGTAAGTGATGGTGCTAGAAAATTTTAATATTTGTGAGTGTAAGGTTATAATTATGTTAGAATTTTAATGGCGGCCTGTATTGAAAATTGACTAACAATAGCCTAATTAGATTTATAAGAATAATAATATTAGAATGTAAGACGTTAGGAATAAAGAGAAATTAAATAAGAGAACCAAATAAAATAAATTTACATGAATATAATAATAAATAGGTAATACACATTTTGTGTTAACATTTGCTTAGGTAAAGCTGAGTCAGATATACAATAGGTTTTTTTTTTAATTCATGTGTAACCCTCATGTTGGTTCTTAAAGCATACGTAAGTATATAAACCACTGGTCAACCAATATTGTCCTTGGTTTTTACGAATATTAAAAATATTTCTAAGAATAGTTAAGGAATAATTATTTGAAAAAAAAAAAAATTGAAATTTACAGTTAACAAAATATGTTTAGTGACCGTCAAGACATAAATATGTACCTAAATAAATTGGTAAAGAAACAATGTTGCTATAATCGAAAAATGCAAGACGAACTGCAGCCCTATACAGACAGATACTTAAGCGCAAACGTTATTAGTGGATTTCATTATTTATGTCAGAGCTTGCGTCATAATTACAAAATACTATTCAATTCTTAACTCTATAAGCGCTCGACTTTGACAGCGGCCGTGCAAATATTAACTTTAATAGCGTGATATATATGTATATATAGTTAACGGATTCTATTATATATCGTTTGCGCTTAAGTAACAGAAGGGCTGCTGAACTAGAAAATATATTTATTTTTTTTGTTGATCAGTGTTATATAAGATATGTTATGTGCCTGCTTAACCTTTGCGTTTTTGTTGTTGTCCCATATAACTACAATAAGCTTCTTAAGGGCTGATAATTGATCACTCACTTAAGTGAACAAAGTTACTAAGGAAGTGATATTATCCTAAATTAAACAGGTTGCCTTAGTTTGAGCTATGTAGTTCCAAGTTATTTTTTTCTTTATTTTGTATAATAACATAACCAGTGCAATATTCTTAAATAAGATTAACAATAATTTTATTACAAAAATACACCACACGTTACAAAGAATAAAGTTGTAATTAATAATATTGTGTTTTATTTTATTAACAAAAACTCATTTTGGGCGCCAAACCTTGTGTCTTTGTCTTTTTGTGCTTGCACTAACTAATATGTGATTGTTCTCATAGAAGTGTCATTATTTTTTATTAATATCTAACAAAGTCTATACATTAACCATATTGCGATCAAACGGCGTTCTTATGCTTTTAAAAGAAAACACACAAAATAATATCGCCGGGTTAGAGCGAAAACCAACTAACTATTAATATTTTATTCTAAGTAAATATAAGTAAAAAGCTACCTAAATAATAAAATTAAAAATAAACTAAACTATAAATAAAAAATATCCTCTAGAGATGTCCC
The DNA here is from genome assembly GCA_910589645.1 of Tinea semifulvella. Classification (NCBI taxonomy): domain Eukaryota; kingdom Metazoa; phylum Arthropoda; class Insecta; order Lepidoptera; family Tineidae; genus Tinea; species Tinea semifulvella. The sequence goes on along the minus strand of OU342595.1, from coordinate 6,289,104 downwards.
ATCTGACGAGAACAGTCCCAAGGAGACTGGCAACATTTCCCCTCTTTATTATTATATTTATCAGCATTAACCAAACGTAATATGTCTATAAATGGAACTAAAATAATTTAGAAAAACGAGGCGTTCATTCGGGTATCCTTTTGGTTCGAAATAGTTTGAAAAATGACGGTTTTTTAGGTATTTCATTGACAATCACGGTCACTGTATGCGTCTCGTACTGCGGTATGTGTCTGGATATATCTTCATACACTTTTCTTATCCACACAAACACGGAAAGAGCACCCAAAATTGCAGATATGTATCTAAAACAAACAGTGAGTATTATGGAATGTATTTATTTATATAGTACACACAGCAGTACATATATTATCACACATATAACATAGTATAATTATCTAATATATGTGGGTGTATCAGGCAAAGCTTTTTGTAGATGTCGCTAGCGGCAATGGTACCTTATTTTACACCTATATCGCATCATTTAAAATGTTTTTTGTAGTTTTTTTTATTTTTATAACTGAAAAATGTATTTTAAATTAACGTTACCTACCTTAAAAGACAAATTAAGAAAGCGCACACCGTCTTTAAAAAGAAAAAAGGTTTTATTAATAGAACAGCAATTTTGAGATCACCATATCTTTGATATCGCTTAGAAATCTCGATGTGTACACTTAAAAGCTGCTCACTTCGCCATAATATCTGTTAAGACCAAATGTACTAACATCAGTTAACCGACCACGGAGAGGAGCCTCTCCGCGGTCGGCTAATAGCTTTAAGTTTAAATATATTTTTGGGACCGCGGAGTCATTGTCGGGCATTCGCGGTTCGTACACGCACCTACAGTAATAAACGCATTAAAAGAAATACAGTCCATCATTTACATCATCACCAGCCAGGGTACCCCGAGTCATCCTACAACGGGCCTTGGCCCCAACAATATCCAGAAAATAATAAATTTCAAAACACAAGTCTTCTATGCAACTGACAGTTATATTAGGTACCATCTATCATGCGCCATCTATCATGATAAAAAGTTAGTGATACACCCCATTAGGTGTCACAGCATTCATTAATATAAAAAGAAGAAGAAATTAGAAACATATTACTGTTAAAACAAAAAAATAAATTTAACAAAAACAAAAAAAAATACAAAATAAAAATATGACTTCTAAAATAAAATATATTTTTTTTCTTTTTTAATTGAACACTTATTGCCGGTTACGGTCGTATTGAAATTGATTATTTTGATGTTACACAGACTACAAAAGTTGTAATTACTAGGTATAAAAAATATTTTGTAAAAAAAATTAGATAAATAATACATACCTACATATAGTATGGCAACTAAATAATATTTAACCATTTGCTATCTGATTTAAAAGAATTTTGAAAAAAAGTTATTTAAGCTATTGGTAAAAGTAAAGAATCATCACGACGGTTTCCTTTTCGGGATGGTCAGAAATCACGATTATAAATAAGCGGATTCACATTTAGCCAACTTTACTATAGGCCAACCATGACAAGTGGCAAGCTCGTCGATGTCTCCAGCGTACCAAACTCGAGAAATAACACAAATAATTTAAATATTAATTAAATGTATTTATTTACATTAATAAATATTTTTGTGTCCACTAATACCATGTAAAGTGTATAAAATAAATAAATAAATTTACTTTTCTATTTTTTATTTTAATATAATAATTTTACACAATCGGATTTTGATATTTTATAAATTTACTTTTTATAACTTAAATCGTTACGATTACAGAGTCTTTACTTTGCACTTAGGCTTGGTACTGAAGTGTGAAAGGAATATTATTATCGACATGTACTTACTTGTACATTTTGCAGTCAGTAATAACATATTAATGGTAATAAGTAGTTAGGTGCCATAAATTGAAGACAATGCTTAACAATTAGTTAAATAAAAATAAACATTCGTAGAACTATACATAATGACTGGGCATTTAAAGAATAAATAATGGGTAAAATAGGTAATAGCATCACCATTATGGCATTATGACAATGCCACTTTACAGCAGCTATAATCTTAGTGACATCCTCATAATTGTTTTCGTCTTAGCTTGTAGTATGACAATGCCTCATTACAGCAGCTATAATCCTTGGTGTATTTATTTTATAATTGTGTATGTCTTAGTTTATAATATGACAATGCCTATTTACAGCAGCTATAATTTTAAGATTATAATTATGTATATTTGGGTTGTAATGCGCTGCTCCAAATACAAGCTATTTCCCAGAAAATAAGCTTTTCGTTATATTAATTAATTGTTTGACATGTAAAAGCGCAGAATACATTAATTTATTGTCTTATGCCTACTTACAAAATAAATAAATAAATCACCATTAAAAAAAATGATATCAGACCCTCACCAAACCGTTTTTTTTTTTTATACTAGCACAACTTGCGCCCACCTAATAGTAAGTGGCGTGCAAGGTCCATAAATGTTTGCGACTGGAATCAGACACTCATAACTGACATCAGTCCCTATCACTATGCCGGCTTGACTGGGCATGACGGCAATTCAAGCCTGGTCCCTAAAGGTATGACTACACTTTGCTGGGTTTCCGCCCACCAATTATTTGTAAGTGCCATTTGCAATGAAGTCAAATGCTAATTTGTACTTTCAAGGCAAACTAATATTGTAAGCTTGCCATGGTGATATTTATATAAAAATAACACAGCTTGAAACAAGACTTAGGTACTGTGTCTGCGTCTGGCCAGAGCGTCGCGAATGTAGGGAAAATTTTCCAGATTTTTCTGGAAGGCGCAACTCCAATAGTCCATCTTTAGAACACTGTGATCTAGGGGCAGTAATGATGATAGTATTTTGGTAAAAGTAAAGTATCATCACGATCGTTTCCCTTCCGGGGTGGTCAGAAACCACGCAGCTTTCTGTTTTTTTCATTTTATAAAAGCGGATTCACATTTAGCTAACTTTACTATAGGCCCACCATGACAAGTGGCAAGGTCGTCGATGGTTCTATGATGTATCAAACTCGAGAAATATCACAAAATAAATTATTGTGTCCCGACCAGGAATCGAACCCTATCCTCCGAGTCTAAATCCACGGACTTAACCGCTGGACTTCGGAGGCAGTTGATATTAGTGTAATAAGTTAAGTAACTTGTCAAAAAAAGACCGATCCTTTTGGCTCCAGCTTTTTCGTTGATTTGTCTAACCCCACCTTTATATACATTACATATAGATTTGTTGCCCTGCAGTCCTACTATTCTGTTAGTTAAGCGCAAACGTTAAATAATGGAATCCCTTGACTATATATATATCACGCTATTAAAGTTGATATTTGTACGGCCGCTGTCAATGTCTAGCGTTTATAGAGTTGAAAAATCGAATTATATTTTGTAATTATGACGCAACCTCTGACGTAAATAACGAAATCCACTAATAACTAGTAACAGTAACCGAAGTAACAGAATAGGGGAGCTGGTCTTAACTACGAGTATATGGTAATTATTGTAATTGTAATTATCGAGGCACAACAAAAGAACAATTGAGCATTCCGAAACGGTCTTGTCAATATTTGTAGATAGGTTTCTTATAAAGATAAAAATACTTTTTTTTTTTTTTCTTCTCCCGATGGATGATGAATGAGGTGATAGGGAAGGCAAAAGGTCTAGCCCATACAGCCAAGTCTGACGTAATATATCTTTCTTTTTTATGCGTTAATGAGGTCATCATCAAATTCCAGATGCTGCAGAATTTGATGCTTTTCTTGGAGTCACTCGCGGCTCAAACACGTCGGGTAAAACATGGGAGTTGACAGCGCGGGAAAACCGCAAAAAATAAACTGCAACTTAAAAACCCCATATTTAAAGTCCAATTTATCGTTTTCCATAATTATTCACATTGTAGCACATTATTAAACAAAACAGCACCACTTTTGACCAATAATATCCACAGCAAATTAATTTACAAAACAAAAAGCACTTGACATGTCAAAATGGCGCGAAGAACCTCAGATAAAAATACTAGAAATGACAGAAATCGACAAAAAACTTTCCCATTCATTTTGTACGGAAAAACGAATAATGAACTCGAAATATTCTTTATCGCCGAACGATCCTATTTCTTCAATTTAGCGGGGAAATGCAGCCAGCGTTCTTGCCACCATTCCACGCGAACGTATTACCTACCTACCTATTCTTAGTATTAATATTTAATAAATATTTATTTTGAATAAATAACTTAATTTAAAACTCTAATTTATTTTGTAGTATGTTCCGATTGGTTATTTAATTCTCATACCGTTTGGTTTCTTTTCGCCTTATTATTTAATATCTCTCTGGCTGCGAGTTAATGGTGTTAATGTTAATCACTAACTTTTTATCACGATAGATAGCGCATGCTAGATGGAACCTAATATAACTGTCAGTTGCATAGAAAACTTGTATTTTTATTACGATTTATTATTTTCTGGATATTATGCCGAATTGAGCAGCTTTTAAGTGTACAAATCGAGATTTCTAAGCGAAATAGAAGATATGGTGATCTTAAAATTGCCGTTCTATTAATAAAACTATTTTTCTTTTTATTGACGGGGTGTGCGTTTTTTAATTCGTCTTTTAAAGTAGGGAACGTTAATTTAAAATACATTTTTCTGTTATAAACATATAAAACCATAAATATATTTTTAAATGATGCTATATAGGTGTAAAATAAGGTACCATTGCCGCTAGCGACATCTACAAAAAGCTTTGCCTGATACACCCTATTGCAACAGACCTTATAGCGTTTTAATTTGAGTATATCTACATCAAAACTCTATGCTTCCTTTCTAAACTACTTAAGTAGGTATTTAAAAATCTACAAGAACTAAAATATTTAAATTCAAATCATAATTACGAGTCAGCAATTATCTATCTCGTTTCAATTGTAATTAGGAGGAACTTACGTAACAATCTAATATTACAAGATCCATAAAAGAGCGATCTTCACAGATCGGTTATCCTAATGAAATCTACTTTTTATTTCGGACACCACGGGCTTTCTTGTGCTAGAAGTGCCGGCCGCAGTTCTCGTCACGCGGCTATCAACGATGTCATCGGAAGGGCTCTTTTGACTGCTGGAGTACCCGCGATCCTAAAAGCCTCCAGGATTGCGCGGAGCATTGAGCTTGGCAAGAGACACGACGGCATGACCGTTGGGCCGTCAAAACTTAGCAGGTATCTGGTGTGGGATGCGACATGCGTAGACACATCCAGGCAAGCTCGGGGAGTGCGGCTGTTTCTGCTGAATACCTCAAGCTGCGCAAATACGTCAACCTCGGTACAAGTTACGAGTCTGTTCTCCAGTAGGAAGGCCCATCTCCAGCAATAGAGGTCTAGGACGCTGTGTTCTAGGGGCTGTAAAGAATAGTATAAACGAATTAATATTAAATTATTCAAAAGAAAACGTACATATATTAAATAAACTTGAAAATGGCACGCGACATAATGACCTCGATGCACCCTTCTCGTTCCGATACGCGAGCTTAAGGGTGTTCCGATACGCGCCTTAACTGTTTTGCCAAAGCTGTGTGACGTCACAAATGACATCATTTCTGGCGCTTAGACTGCTCACGATATCGAGGTAGATCGCTCTGAGCGCTGTCAGTTTTTTGTCATTATGTCGCGCGCCATTTTCAAGTTTATTTAAATTAAGTTTTCTTTTAAATTATTTAACATTGTAATTCGTTTATACTGTTTGTATATTACTTCTAAAACAAATCTATAATTAATATTTAAGTAGGAAGCGAAAAAAAAATGTCTGTAACACGCCAAGTTATTTTAAAAGACCAAAATAAGTTAATAATATTAAACTTTACACATATAAAGATGAATAAATCGAGAGATGTTAGTATTCATACTCAAAGTTGTGGAATCCGCAATTTATCTTCCATGCATTTAAAAAAAAACTATCATTTTTTTAATGAAAATGTGATTTAGACCGTTCCGAATTGATATCACGCTTTGAGCATCCAAATCGCGATATTTGATTCGGAACGACGTCATATTCGTTCTAAGCGCTCTGAGCGCGATTCGGAATGAGAGGTCATTCTAACCGTGAGAAATGATGTCATTTGTGACGTCACAGAGCTTTGGCAAACCAGATTATGCACGTCGCGGAACTGTTTTAAGTATGCTTAGGTTACTATTATCATGTTTCGGAACGAGGGGAAGGAGACCCTAATGCGCCTACGGACTAAAGCCCTATAAACCGTCTCCCTTTCACTATTGGCCCTGTGTGCCTTAACAGCTAAGTGGCTACGGAGTGAAGGCACTTGTTCGCCGCGTAATATGGTGCTGAGAAAGAGGCGTGGGCGGCCGAGACTCCAAAACTGGTTAGCATAATTATATAAAAAAATCATTCGGATAACCGATCGGTGAAGTTCCCTCTTCTACGGATTTAGTTTGTTACGTAAACTCTTAGTATTATTAGCTCTTAACGTATCTCGGACTATAAGAAATAGCTATCTAAAAGTTGTGGCCATCAAACCGCATCGAACGTCTTGGCTCGTCAAAATCGGTCGTATTGCAATCATGAGAATTAATATTAATATACTAATATTCATGGTATATTTTATTGGTAAAAGCTATTCGGTAACTTATACAAACGTGGTGGATTTGCCTCAAGGACGAATTCGAGGGCTGCTCACGCTTAATGGAGGACGCAAGTTTCTAGGGCTGCCATACGCTACACTTGGAGATCGATTTCAGGTAAGCATTTTTAATAATAATAAGTTTAACTCTGATGATTCAACAGTCGCAATCAAATTTAAAATCACATTCACTTCTACACTGTCACAATTACACATACATTTTACACACACACATTTAGCACACAGGAGAACAGGTTAGGATTTTTTTTGTTTCACTATATTTTTTATTTATTTTGTGTATCGCTTACTATTATTATTATTATTTATTCAAATTGGCTTTAGTTAAGAATTTTATTTTATTTTATTTCATTTTATTTCATTTCATTTCATTTCATTTTATTTTATTTCATTTCATTTCATTTCATTTCATTTCATTTCATTTCATTTCATTTCATTTCATTTCATTTCATTTCATTTCATTTCATTTCATTTCATTTCATTTCATTTCATTTCATTTCATTTCATTTCATTTCATTTCATTTCATTTCATTTCATTTCATTTTATTTTATTTTATTTTATTTTATTTTATTAGGAAAACTTATGGTTACAGAATTTTAATTAGACATAAATATAAACACTTAAACCACTAAAAAGTTTCCACAGATAGAAACAACAGACACGGCTATGTAGACTATGCTGTCGAACTGAGCTTTGGTTAGTTTCCGTACCGTCCGGGATCTCTCGCAGTGATTTTTTCTTTTCTTTTTCGTTTAACCTGGGTGCCGTGGTCCATGGGTCGAGAATTAGAGGGGGACTAGTTGCCCCAAAAGACTAGCAAAGTCTTGGTATTAGTCTTGCGCAAGACTCTTGTTCCGACTCAAAATATACATTATATTGATTTCTAATTGTACCTTGTGAGACTCTAGTGAATGTCTAAAGCTATACCACGGTGAGTGTTCTGAGGAGCTCCATAACCTTATCCCTTCTTCTCTATTCCGCAACCGAACCACACGCACAGGCCAAAATATGCTACCACATACCATACCCACTATCAGCGCGTACCTACGCGTACTCATAAATTTGGAGACTCTTACATCTGTCGCACGCTGAAGATGTGGAATTCTCTTAGCCAGTGTGTTTCCCTAGTCTTATAACCTGGAGTCCTTCAAGCGAAGTGTGAAAAAGCATCTTGTTAGGCCGGTCGTGGTGACCGGCGTCAGTTCCTCCTTTTCTTGGAACTTGCGTACTGCTTACTATCAGGTGGGCGCTAAAATATAAAAAAATCTTTAGTAAAATTACGAATAAAAGACTGAGTATAATATTCTTAAATAAGACCAATACGAAGACTAACGTTAGTCTTCCTAAGATATATTTTTTATTTTTTTATTTCAAGACAGGTCACACAGCGCCATCTAATTTCCGTGGTAAGCTACGAGGCTTGTGTTACGGAAACTAGATGGTTGATAAACTACATATTATACTTTTTTTGTAAATATATACATATTATACATATAAACACCAACTTGCCCCCGGTGGGAATCGAACCCACGACCTTCCGAGTTCACGGCAACGTTTGTCACCACTAGACCACGGAGGCGGCATCGGTGGTCTCTGCAAAAAAGCAGGACCAAGTATATATTTATTTACAAAATTTGGAAAAAAAAAGTATAAGCAAGATTTTTGCGAGAATCTTTATCGGTGGTCTTGGTCTTGCAAAAAATTAAGACCTATATATTTCTTTAGAAAATTAGGACAAAGTCGGCGCAAGATTTGACGAAGACTAGGGTTTATCTTATTACTGGTGGTTCTCTTGGTCCTGGTCTTGCAAAAAAAGCAAGACTAAATATTTATTTAGAAAAATTAGAAATAAAAGTCTGAACAATATTCTTACATAAGACTATGATAAGACCAATACGAAGAATAGGGTTAGTTTTGTAGTCTTCCTAACATATCGGTGGCCCTGCTCTTGGTCTTTCAAAAAATCAAGACCAAATACTTATAAATTTCTTTAGCAAAATTGGGGGATAAAGTGTATTTATTTTATTTATTTAAAATAAAAACACAGCTTAATTAAACATATAAACAAAGTAGCAATAGTGGAACACAAGCCAAAGAGATTTTATATTATTTAGACAAAACAATTAAAACAGAAATAAGTGTAAAATATAGTAATTAGATTTAAATTAATAGTGCAATTAAACTGTGACTAGCAAAAGTAAAAGAAAAATAATAATAAATAATAAACAAGTGAAAACCAATAGGTTAATGATTATTTAACTAAGACAAAATTAATGAATGAGGGGCAAGAGCAAAATTATACTATATATACAAGTATAGCAATATTCGTATATTAGCAAGCGAAGTGTATTTTCAAAGTCAGTCCGGGATAAGAGTTGTCTTGGTACTGCCTCCGGTGATTAGGTTGTATCAGAGTAGAACATGGCTAAAACGTTAATATAGACAAGTCATTTACAGTAATCTAAACAGGTGAATGAATAAATGTTTGAAAATTGTATATATACGATAGGTTATATATTTATAGTAAGCAAGATTCTTGCGAGAATCTTGCTTACACTCTTTAGTTCTTTATTGTTATTCTAGATTATAATATAAAATTATTTGTTTTTTATTAAATTACACGCAGTACCTATATACCATAATTTATTAACAAATTTTGCAGGAACCTGGCGATGCGCCTTCTTGGGAAGGTTTATTTGACGCTATAAACGGAGCCATCAGTTGCTCCCAATACATACCTCGTCTAGGTCTACCTATAGGTAAGGAAGACTGCTTGGTCATCAACATCCACACTCCGCCAGAAACACAAGAAAAAACTCCAGTCTTAGTTTGGTTTCACGGAGGTGGCTATTACTGGGGCAGTGGGACTTCTTTAATTTATGACCCTGAACCGCTGGTACAAAAAGGAGTCATCGTTGTAACAGTAAACTACAGAATCGGAGCTTTCGGATTCCTCTGCTTAAGAATCAAAGGCGCTCCTGGCAATGCAGGTCTCAAAGACCAAGTAGCAGCATTAAAATGGATCAATCAGAACATAGAGTTCTTCGGAGGAGACCCAGAATCCGTCACGTTATTCGGCCAAAGCGCCGGCTCTTCGTCAGTCAACTATTTAATATTATCACAAGCATCTCAAGGACTCTTTCAACGAGCAATAATGCAAAGTGGCACAGCACTATCACCGTTTGCATTTTCAAGTGATCCGATAGAAAAGGCTTCTATAGTAGCCGCTAAATTAGGATACAATACAAAAAACCCTTATGATCTGCTTGAGATTTTCCGAAATTCAAGTGCCACTGATATTACCATGGCAAGCATACCTGATGATAAAGTTAGCCCTTTAGCTGTATACATGTTCAGACCATGCGCCGAACGTCCCGGTATTGACATGAATACCTTCATGACAAAAACGCCTAAAGAAATACTAGAATCGGGCAATTACCGGAATGTTCCCACGATTATTGGCTATAATGACATGGAAGGAATAACTTACGTTAGCAGATACAATGACAAAACTCTTAATGCTCTGTATAGAAATTTCGAGAAGGCATTGCCTGATAATTTGTATTTCAAAAATGTTGTTGAGAAATATACAGTTGCCGATGACGTGAAACGGTATTATTTTAAAACGAAATATCAAAACGTGAATATGACTAATGATTTTATTGCTTTGTTTTCGGATATATTCTTTCACTATCCTTCTGTCGCCACTTCGGAATATTTACTGCAGAACGGTGGCGTTGTTTACAATTATTACTTCAAGTACGACTCTTATAGGAATTTGGGCAAATTTCTAACTGGCATGAAGAGCCAGAAAGGGGCGGCACATAGCGACGAATTGTTTTACTTATTTCAACCCCTATTTCTATGGCCTCTGCCGAAACTAGAAAAGGATTTGGCTGTTATAAGTCGAATGACAACAATGTGGACTGATTTTGCTAAGACCGGGTATGTTTTTGCTTTTGTAGAAATTATCTTTTAAGAGCGATTAATGCTTGTGCTTCCCTCTCACTCGCACCTTACAGCATTTTTTAAATTATTCAATTCTGAGGGTACTTTTAAGAAAAGTAGTCTACTAACGTTCTAGGAAATAAAATTACATGCATTTTAGATATATTCGCACTTTCATATAGGTACCTAATTTTAGACAGACAGACAGACAGCGGAGTCATCCAGGCCCGGATGTTCAATGGGCCTGGGTTGGGATAATTTCCCCTTTTTCCCGGCAGGATCAGGATGGCTGCTGTTCCTACTACAACACCGCTATCTCCTATATTTGTATACTTTAGTTCTTCCCCAAGAGCGCCTTCCTAGGTAGTGGCCTCCCCTCCGGGGGCCGTGCGAAAGTAGGAGCGATAGATATCCCGAAGATGCTTTTAGGCAGAAAACAAGAGGTAATATCAAATATTAACTAGACAGGTGCGGGCTCGTATAATCGCCGTAAGAAATATCAGCACAAAATAATCGTGTGCTGATATTACCGACAGTACGTTTCAACTAAGGCCAACGTGAGGACATGTTAAAATGCCTTCTGCATTCTGTCGAGGCAATTTATGCATAAATGATTTAGGTTGATTTTTGTGATAAAAATATATTTAATAGAAGACATAGCATGTACGTACAGGTTTGCCAGTTTCTCGCAGTAATATTGTATGTGACTATTAATGTAGTTGAATACTTGATCGTAGATTTTACTAAAACAAATCTATGTCTGTAATTTTATTCCTTATAAACCTTAATTTTAAGTACACTAAGACTTGAATATTCTTCAAAAAACATGTATTCTGCGAGCGAGGAAGCAAAAGAGGTAGCTCTTAACCCGAACCCTTTTATTTTAGGTATCCCACAATAGCCCATTCATCAACAAAATGGATTCCTTCAGACGCCGGCCATCTCAAATTCCTAGTACTAGATCAAAATACCTGGACTTCTACAACGCCTAACAGAAGACGAGTTGAGTTTTGGAAAAATATTTACAATAGTTATGGGACATAAAACATCATGAAGCATCAATAGTTTTCTTTAGTTCGATAATTTCTATAACCACATTTTTTTTAATTCGGCTGAAAGACTACTATCCATTGCATTTAGAAAAAAAGTTTGTTACAAAGTTTGAACGTTTGCCGCGTTTTTACGGCTGAAGGACTTGAATCCTATGCATAAATATTAGGTTTAGAATAATGACGAGGCCGCGCTTTTGCACGCACATGTCAAGTGCAATTTTATTTTAAAGTTTGCATTCCAATATTAAAAATATTAATCTTGAAATTAACATTTTGCCAGTCCATGTTTCCATATTTTTTTTGTATTACAAGTGAACAATAAATGTCAATAAGGAAAGATTTAGCTAACGGCCCTTTAATACAGAAATTTGTACAAGAACGCGGCCTTTTAAGATAACCAATGTCACTAAGGTTCAGTTACCGACCCTTAGGATAAATATTCATATAAGTAATATTTATAATTTTGGAACGCAAACCCATATTGATTTTGGTTCAAGTTTGTAAGGACCAAATTGTCAAAATAGGCAATAAACAATATTTTTTTTTTTGTTTCACTTCTCCCGATGGATGATGAAAGAGGTGATAGGGAAGGCAAAGGGTCTAGCCCATACAGCCAAGTCTGACGTAATATATCTTTCTTTTTTATGAGTTAATGAGGTCATCATCAAATTCCAGATGCTGTAGAATATGATGCTTTTCGTGGAGTCACTCGCGGAACCATCCACTGCTCAAACACGTCGGGTAAAATATGGGCGTTGACAGCGCGGGAAAACCGCAAAAAATTAACTGCAACTTGTGCCCCATATATAAAGTCCAATTTATCGTTTTCCATAATTATTCACATTGTAGCATATTATTAAACAAAAGAACACCACTTTTGACCAATAATATCCACAGTAAATTTATTTACAAAACAAAAACTTGCACTTGACATGTCCACGCAAAATGGCGCAAAGAACTCAGGTAATAAACAAAATAATATTATGATTGTCTTTTGATAGGGAGGGCAAAGGATCTAGCCTATAGAGCCAAGTCTGAAGTAATATATTTTTCTTTTTACGGGTTAATGAGGCTATGAGGCCTGTAGTAAAGTCGGCTAAATATGAATCCGTTTCTTTATAACCGTGGTTTCTGACCACCCCGCTAGGGATACGGTCGTGATGATACTTTACTATTACTAATGAGGTTATCATCAAATACCAGATGTTGCAGAATTTAATGCTTTTCTTGGAGTTAATCGCGACATTATAGCCTAAACACGTCGGGTATAATATTGGAGTTCACAGCGCGGGAAAACCGCAAAAAAATTACTGCAACTTGTGCAGAGTCCAATTTATCGTTTTCAATAATTATTCACATTATTAAACAAAACACCTTGCATTTGACACGTACGTGCAAAATGGCATTAGGTATTTTTCTATTTAAATTCTTCTGTATTATAAGTTTCACTGCCTCCGTGGTCTAGCGGTTACGTCTGTGGATTTAGACTCGGAGGTACCGGGTTCGATTTCTGGTCGGGACACAAAAAAAAAATTATTAATGTAAATAAATACATTTAATTAATATTTAATTTATTTGTGATACTTCTCGAGTTTGGTACGCTGGAGACATCGACGAGCTTGCCACTTGTCATGATTGGCCTATAGTACAGTTGGCTAAATGTGAATCCGCTTATTAATAAGCGTGGTTTCTGACCACCCTGAAAGGGAAATGGTCGTGATGATACTTTACTTTATAAGTTCCAATATCTTTGTACCAGCAGCCCTGTTCTGTTAGTTAGTCGCATACGTTATTACGTCAGGCCTTGCGCCGTAATTACAAAATATTATTCAATTCTCAACTCTAAAGCGCTCGAATGGCGTGTATCAGGGAAAGCTTTTTAATAGATGTCGCTAGCGGCACTGGTACCTTGTTTACACCTATGTCGAATCATGTTTTTGTAGTTTTTACTTTTATAACAGAAATACGAATTTTAACTTGACCGCCTTCGTGGTCTAGTAGTAACCAAACGTTGCCGTGAACTCGGGAGGTCGTGGGTTCGATTCCCACCGGGGGCAAGTTGTACATTGTATAATTTGTCTCGGTCCGGGTGTTCATATGTATAATATGTATATATTTACAAAAAATAAAGTATATGTAGTTTATCAACCATCTAGTTTCCGTAACACAAGCCTCGTAGCTTACCACGGAAATTAGATGGCGCTGTGTGACCTGTCTGAAAATATTTATATTTTATATTTAACTTAACGTTACCTACCTTAACAGACGAATTAGGAAAGCGAACACCGTCTTTAAAAAGAAAAAAGGTTTTATTAATAGAACGGCAATTTTGAGATCACCATATCTTTGATTTCGCTTGGAAATCTATATTTGTACTCTTAAAAGCTGCTCACTTCGGTAATATATCCCGAAAATAATAAATTTCGTAATAAAATACAAGTTTTCTATGCAACTGACAGTTCTATTAGGTACCATCTATCATGCGCCATCTATCGTGATAAAAAGTTACACCCCATTGACAGCACCCGTGCATATATCAACTTTAATAGCGTGATAAATATATAGTTAATGGATTCCTTTATATAACGTTAGCGCTTAAGTAACAGAATAGGCCTACAGAAGTAATGTACTTGCAAAAAAGTAATAGAATGAATTTGTTTAGTTCTGTATGCCTAGTGTGACAGTGAAGTTTCGTAAACACAACTATAGTAGTAGTTTTTTTACTGAATTTTCGATGTTCATTGCCTGTTATTATAGCCAAACTTGCAATAACACGCAATGTAAAATAAAAAAACGTAACTACAGCAGTTACGTTTTCCGAAACTTGCATGTTACACTAAGCACACAGTTATATGACGCAAGATAAAAAGGGGTTTAATTATATCATACCTCAATAGCAGATTCATTCATTACTTTTAATAGGGAAAGTTGAGTGATAATAAGAAAACAAAATAATTTTGGTTACGTTGCTTTTTACTATCAATTTTGGATGTATGTGTATGTGTACAAGTACGAATTCGAGGAAAATAAAGGAATATTTAATATTATTTATTATTATGATATTATAGTCATAATCTACAATCGCAGTACTCGTATCAACAAACATGACTTAACTTAGATCCGATATAAGAATGTCTACTTTTGTTCGAGCGGCTCGCATTAACATTACGAGAGCTCCGACTACTCGATAAGTACCTAAAGAAAGTCTATAAGATATCCAATTGATTTAAATAAACATACACTAGCTAACCAATACCGCCGACGGTCGGGAGCCAGCTGTGCATACATCTAACTGTACAACAATATAGTAGAAACAAAAGTTATCCAAAAGTACTCCAAATCTCCGCGCCACGCTCGCATGACTTACGTTAACTCGGTGAAAAAGTCGCAATAAAAACCTAAATTCATGTACTCAAAGTTTAAAATATATTATAAGTTTAAATGTCTATACATAAATGAGTTTCACTACAAATCATCAGAGACTAGACGAACACCTTGGCGAGTCCGTCCGCGCCCGCGCTGGCTATGAAGGGCCGCAGCGGGTGGAACGCCACGTCCAAGATGCTCTCGTCGAACTTCTTCCTGTGCGCCGTGATCTCCTGCACGCACGTCTTCGTGTCCAGGTTCCACAGCCGGACCGAGCAGTCGTGCGAGCCCGACAGCAGGAACAGGCCGTTCGGGTCCAGCGCCAGCCCCGTCACCGCGTCCAGGTGCGCCACCATGGCGTGCGCGCAGCGGCCCGACACCGTGTCCCAGAACCGGATGTGCCGGTCCGCGTGCGCCGACACCAGCAGCGGCAGCGACGGGTGCGCCGCCACGCGCGTGCCGGGCGACTCCCCGGCCAGCTCCAGCACGGCGCGCCCCGCCTCCAGGTCGAACAGGCGCAGCGCCCCGTCCGCGAACGTGACGGCGGCGCGCGCCCCCTCCTCGGCGAACGCGGCGCAGGTCGGCCCTCCGGCAGCGCGGATCGTGGCCAGCAGCGGGAGAGGAGCGCGAGGAGCCCACAGCCGCACGGTACCGTCGGCTCCGGTCGACAGCAGCCGGCCGGCGCCGCTCGCCAGCGACCAGACGGCGTCGCCGTGATCGGACAACGCCGGCCCGGCCGCTCCCGGCTCGTACGGATCGTAGGGATCGGCGTCGGGCGTCGGTAGATTCCAAACTCGTATGGTTCCATCTAACCCTCCCGAGTAGCATTCTTCGGAACGCGGAGCTCCCATAGCGAGACAGAGGACGGGCCCGGTGTGTCCTCGGAAGGTGTAGAGCGGTTCTACATCGAACCCGGCGGACTTCTTGGCGGGCACGGTGCGGCGCAGGTTCCACAACTTGAGGGTGTGGTCCTCGGAGGCGGTGACGAGGGTCGCGTCGGTCGGGTGGAAGGCCAGCGCTCGAACCTGGAACGATGGTGGAACAAATTGCAATAATCTGCTTAAACTGGTTTTAACATAACTGATAATCTAATTAGCAAGAATAGGTAATTCTCCAGAATATATATATATATAGATAAGTAATAAGTGGATGGCGGTTACAACGACAATGACCTTTGAAAGAAATTTGTATTCTCGACGACAAAATTTACATAATGTACATGCGAGCGCCAGAAGCTTCTTGACAAACGACTGCCTAGATTATTTTCCAAAGTTCTGATTCAAGATGTATGAGTATTACCAAATTTGTCCTTAATCATCATCATCACAGCCTCCAAAAATCCTAGACATCCACAGACAGATAGACCTTGATGAAATTTGTAGAGAATTGTGCCTACACTCGCCACGTGTATAGACGGGTTGTTTAGGATCAGGTGTCAATTTTTAATAAAAAAAATATTAACGATACCAAAAGTTGGTATTAGTAGCTTAACGTGCTCTCCTAGGTACAGGAACGGTGGTGTTGTAAATCTATGTCAAATGTATGTTAGAAAAGTGTATTTCTAATATATAAATATATTCTTAATAGTTTTTATAATTATATTAATTATAATTACACACCGGGGCTCAGAGTGACCTTGATAGTAATTTAAGAAAAGCATTCTTATAACCTAAACATCGCCCTTCTTACCTAAATATTCTTGGTAAAATATTTCTTACAGCATTTAGGTCTGAGAGCAGTGTATTTTGCGTTCCACGTCTTGCGGAATGTTTCTTTCCCGATAAATTACTAGCTAGTATCTACTGTAAAACGTAGTGTTAACTAAAATACGGACACATATGAATAAATATCAAAAATATGTCTTACCGCATTTAAGTCTGAAAGCAGTGTATTTTGCGTTCCACGTCTTGCGGAATGTTTATTTTTCAACAAATTACTACTTAGTATCTGCTGTAACGTATTAAATTAAATACGAATACATATGAATAAACGTAAAAAGTATGTATTACCGCATTTTAGTACGAGATCAGTGTATTTTGCGTTCCACGTCTTGCGGAATGTTTATTTTTCAACAAATTACTACCTAGTATCTGCTGTAACACGTAGTGTTAAATTAAATACGAATACATATGAATAAACGTAAAAAATATGTTTTACCGCATTTAAGTATGAAAGCAGTGTATTTTGCGTTCCACGTCTTGCGGAATGTTTATTTTTCAAAAAAGTACTACCTAGTATCTGCTGTAACACGTAATGTTAAATATAAAAATAAATTAAATACGAGTACATATGAATAAAAGTCAAAAGTGGGTCTTACCGCATCAAAGTGTGAGCGCAGAGTGTATTTAGCGTTCCACGTCTTGCGGAATGTCTCCTTCCCCGCGCCCACCTCGTCGTATACTTCTGGCTCGTTACTGACTGTGAGTTGTGCGAGCTCCCCCAGTGCGAGCGGCTCCTCGTCCGATTCACCCGCGCCCGACACCGCAGCAGGTACTCCGCTTACAGGGTATTTCCCTGAAATAAATAGGATATTTATTCTTTTATTACTGCCTACTGTCGTCAAAATATAAAGTGTCGTCCTTACAATGATTTATGTTTAACCCAGAGTGAAATAGATATCTTTAACTGTACCTATTCAATGTTTAAACACCACGTACACAAACTGAACCAATAAATATTTGATTTAATGTTATTAAGAATACTTATTATATTATTGTTTCTGCGTTTATATAAATATATATAATTTTAGTTATATGTAAGATATGTATGCCAAATTGTTATTTATATGTTTAAATTTAGATTTTAATGTCTTACTGTATTTCATTCTTAACATTGTTTACTGCATGCTGTGTACAAATGTTAGGTTGGCAAACTTACTACTTATTTATATCACTGTATTTTGTTAAATGTTTATCTGTTAACTGTTTTTGTACCTTAATAAATAAATAAAGGATGTGAGTCGTTCTCGTGTTTTTGCCAGACATATTTTTATATTGTAACTTTACCGTGTT
The DNA here is from genome assembly GCA_910589645.1 of Tinea semifulvella. Classification (NCBI taxonomy): domain Eukaryota; kingdom Metazoa; phylum Arthropoda; class Insecta; order Lepidoptera; family Tineidae; genus Tinea; species Tinea semifulvella. The sequence goes on along the minus strand of OU342595.1, from coordinate 6,271,084 downwards.
TATTGTAAGTCAGTGTTATTTTGTATAATAATGTGAATAATTATGAAAAAACTGTTGTATTCCGGGTTGTTACACTTTGCATGTACGAGAGCGGTGGTGGATAGGGTTGTAAGAACACTTTCCTTAACATCCTAAAGAGGTGGGTTCGATTCGAACCCCGGCATGTACCAATGAGAAATACACTTTTCTTAAGTATCATAGATTTACAACACCACCGTTCCCGTGCCTCGGAGAGCACGTTAAGCCGTCGGTCCCGATTCCACTAATATCAACTTGTGGAATCGGTAATAAATAGTCATAAAAAAATACATAAAATCCTCGCCAACCCCTCTGGCCAACGTGGCGAGTGTAGGCTAAATTCTCCACCATCTCCAACAGTGAAGGTCTAGGACGCTTTGTCCTGAGAAACATTATGTTTTTGCAATTCTTCAAATTACGTATATAAAAATGAAAACACGTCTATAATAACAGGAATTTTATTTATTTTAACTACATTTCTCAAAATTTGTGTACTTGAAAAGTATTTGAAAAAGTTAGATAATTAAGTTTGCATGTCGTATCGGCGTCGACAGTAAATACTAAGAATATTTGCCATCAGTAATTTTTTTGGCGCAGCATTCTCCCAAAACAAATGACAGGAACGGTTTCAGGTCTCAGTTTTACGGATTGGACACAAATGACCAGCTTATTACACGAGCGATGCTGATCCAAATGGTTAATATATTTTGTATTCTATTGTAAATGCCATAATGAAAAATGTAATGGCTTACCTCCTCCATAGTCATCTCCCTGTGCTCCAGCATCAGCTTCACTTTCTGTCAGCAAATTTAACTCGTTCAGCATCTCCTCTGCTTCATGATCCACTTCTTCACCTATTGAGCAAATATTAGTTAAAATTTAGGCAACTTCACTATTGGCCCATCATGACAAGTGGCAAGCTCGTTGATGTTAGAGACTTACGCGTACCAAACAGGAGAATAATCACAAATTAAATAAATTATTGTGTTTCAACCAGGAATAAAATCTACTGAGATCCACTCATAACACCTGGTTCCACTAATACCAACATCAACAATTGGTAATAAAATTTACATAAGACCCTCGCCAACCCATATCATGAACCGTTCCAAAGTTCTGGAAGGCCTAGCGCCAACAGGAGGTCTAGGACTCTGTCTTTTAAGGGCTGTGATGTGATAATCATAACGATGATTACATACTATAGCCAACTTTACTACAGGCTCTTTATGACAAGTAGCTTGTATCTCTGTAGCGTATAAGACTAGTAATGTCCACGTTTGCGCCATTCGCGATATTTTGACTAATTTTGAATGGTTAGGCGATGTCGTGAACATACATTCCTAATTTGTTATCCCTACACTTTGTCCTGTCTTTTTCTCACCACTTCCTTCCTATATCACCCATCCCTATCACGCTAGTTCATATTGAATAATATTTATGAGGCAGTTTCTTTATATTATGTAAATATTCTTACTTTGTTTGGCAGCCATGTGCGGTTGTTGTTTTGTCTCGATGTCGTCTATTTCGTCCATCTCCATGTCCTGATTCGCCAAAAACTCGAAGTTTGCGAAAACGGCCGCCGTATCCTGAACCGAAATGCCGTCTTCTTTGAACCCCGCCCCTGTAGGAGCCGAGCCCATTTTACGTCGAGTATCCAGAGGACTCCCATCTAGAAAAAATATATATAAGTTAATACATTAAATCAACATTATCTACTTCATTTATATTCCTTGCTACACAATCACTTACCATAATCATATCTTCTTATCATAGAGTTGGAGTGTCCACATCTTTCCCGGGACTGTCCCTTGTCATAGCTCCTGAAGTTGGGGTCCTCCGATTCTGGGTTGTTGAGTCCGAGCAGACTGCGCACTCGGTTAGAGCGGACGTCCAAAATAGTGTCAGTATATCCAATCTCCTAAACAACAAGCTAAGTGTGAACAATTGTCAAAATCAAGCCAAACATATTGTTTTATGTGTAGTGTTGTGACGACTTAGAATGCTATCAATTTCATACATTCTTATTCCTTATCCTACATATTTTGTTATAAAAAAAAAATATTATCTTAAACTACTATACAATATACACATACATTTGTAACAGTTTAATTGAATTGGCGCGGTGGTGGCTCGGTTGTAAGAACGCGTTCCTTAAATCCTACAAAGGTCGGGTCAAACCCACCCGACATGTACCAATGAGAAATACACTTTTCTTACCTACATTTGTCATTGATTTACAACACCACCATTCCCGTGCCTCGGAGAGCACATTAAGCCGTCGATCCCGGTTCACTAATACCAACTTGTAAAGTTGTAATTGTCATAAAAAATTAACATCATATCCTAGCTAAGCCGGCTGGCCAGCATGGCGAGTGTAGGCCAAATTCTCCAGATAGATGTTCTGGAAGGCCCATTTCCAGCAGTGGAGATCTAGGACGCTATGTTCTAGGGGCTGTAATGAATTGATCTGCTTTGTATACAATTTTAGCATGCTCAGACTACCTATTGCTTTAAGTGTCTTGTGTCTTCCTCGGATTGCTACAAAAAAATGCTTTCTTTTTTGTAGCTTTAGTTCAATAAAAAAGTGTACTTTAGAATTGGTAAATGGTGGAAAATAAATAAATAAACAAAGGTGTATTGTAATAATATTATATTAACAAATGTATGTATGTAAATACATGTATACATGTAAACATATGTAAATACATACATACATTTGTTAATATAATATTATTACAATACACCTTTGTTTATTTATTTGTTTTCCACCATTTACCAATTCTAAAGTACACTTTTTTATTGAACTACACAAAATAAAATTTCCAGATCATTATAGTTTAGTGTTAGTAACTGCTGATCACCATCATTTACCCGACACAACAAAGGGTTGTGTTTATCAGTTTATGTATGCATGTTTGTTCCTTTGTGGCACACTGGAGACCAAATGTGTGGTCTGATTTTGTAGATTCTCATGTCAATCAATTTGTTTTAATTACATGAGTATCACTGAAGACAGGCCATTAATCAAATTTCACAATTTCATTGTGCAAAAGAAATAAATTAAGTTCACAAACTATATTGTCAAATAGGTATTTCAATATCTTTGTTAAGGTTTCTCTTATCATTTTTCTTATCGAGTGAATAATTAGGATCTATAACGATTATATCTATTATTGCAATCAGTTATATTTAAAGGATATATGTATATTACATATTTTATTGTTTTTTTTTTTATAAAAAGAGCTTAGAAATTTATAGAATCTTTTACAGAAACCCTTATACTATATTTATATATTTAAAGTAAGTACTGATCTTTAATTAATTAATTTACCTATCTATAATGTACTATCTAATCTGACAATAGATTAATATAGGGTCAAATAACAAGTGTGTTTATTAATAAAACTACTAAATAAATATAGATACCGTAAAATGGGTGGGAACAGAGACAAATATGTATGCCCCATTGTCAACTTGAAGCTCTAAACATATTATTTACGTTTTTTTTATTTTTATACTCGACACGACATGTGACATCGCGCCCACCTGATGGTAAGCAGTACGCGAGGTCCAAGAATGGGAGCAAATGACGCCGGTCACCACGACCGACATCAGTCTCTACCACTAAGCCGGCCTGACAAGATGCTTTTTCGCACTTCGTTTAAAGGACTCCAGGTTATAAGAGTGGGGAAACACACTGCCTGGGAGAGCATTCCACATCTTCAGCGTGCGACAGATGTAAGAGTCTCCAAATTTATGAGTATGCGTAGGGATAGTGGGTAAGGTATATGGATGCATATTTTGGCCTGTGCGTGTAGTTCGGTTGCAGAATAGAGAAGAAGGGATAAGGTTATGGAGCTCCTCAGAAAACTCGCCGTGGTATAGCTTGTAGAACACGCTCAGAGGGGCAACATCACGGCAAAGCTGCAGTGATTCAAGAATTTTAGAGACTGTGGTATCGTCCACTATCCGAATTGCCCGCCTCTGCAGGACATTGAGATCATCTGTAAGATACTTAGCGGAGCCATCACAGAGGTGAGAACAGTATTCCACGCACGACCTTATCTGTACTTTATACAGCATAAGTCTTAGAGCAGGCGGGAAAAACCGCTTCACCTTGTTCAGTATCCTGAAACTGAATTTTGCTTAAAACTGAATACTACTTGAATGGCTTTCAAAGCGAAAACAATACGCTTACCATCTACCATTTTTGCTCTTTTTACTACCCAACTAAATGCTGTAAGATTTTGCTTATACATTCTTGGAAGCTTGTTCCATAAATATATTAACAGCACAGATCTAGATACTAATGACAAATATTTATATCCATACTTGCATTTTAAATGATCCAGCAAACCACTAATATATTATCATACCTGTAAATATTGCTTAATGAGCTGTCTCCCTTGTTTCCATTGCACTCTTTCTGGTGGTTCAATGTCATTGGGTGGTTCCTCTGGTGGTGGGTTGACTTCTCCCTGCTGAAGTTCCACCCCATACTTTAGGATGTGGAACTTGGCGCGCTCCTGTTTTAAAGCATATTCTAGCATCTTGATCCGCCGCACGAGGTCATTTCTTAAATTCTCTTGTCCATTCCGTTCCCCTTGGAGGAATGAAATTTTAGCCTGAAATTAATGGTAACGTTTACAATTACATTTAATCTTCTATATATATATATATAAAGGTGAATGTCTGTGTGTTGATAAATATGGATTACTGCCTGTTTACGGTCCAACCATTATTACCACTTTGGATTAGTACATATGTTTTGAAAATTGTATTGATTTAATTAGTTCTGACTGTATCCTAGTTGTTTTGAGAGAACCAATAGAAAATAAATAAATTATTTTGATTGATTTTGATTTGATTTGATGTGTGTTCCCTATGCATTGCAATACTACTTAACCGATTGGGATGAAACTTTGGAAATATGTTGTGTGAACATCGGGGAAGGTGTCTGACATATTAGATTGCATAATAAGTAAATCTTAATATATAAAACAATGTCTGGTTTGTTAGAACACTTATAACTCGAGAACGGCCGGACAGATTTTCACGGTTTTTGATTTGTTGGATTTGTCTCCGTACTGAATAACTATAAATAAAACTGGAATATAGAAGAAAAAAATAAAATAAGTATGCTGTGTACACTGCTTTTGGATTGCAATCTAGAACTTAAGAAATTGTAGTAAAATGTGAACCATATTGATTGTGATCTGCCAATCGGATAAAGATAAATATCTTAACAATCAATGGATTTACCATGCAGTCTTCAGTTTTATATATGCTATGATCAACTTGAAAGGAAAACAAAGCATTCATGGATTTTTTACCAAAGTTTGCCTAAACTGCCTCCGTGGTCTAGCGGTTAAGTCTGTGGATTTAGACTCTGAGGTACCGGGTTCGATTCCTGGTCGGGACACAAACATATTTATTAATGTAAGTAAAGACATTGAATTTCTTTATGATATTTCTCGAGTTTGGTACACTGAAGAATCAACAAGCTTGCCACTTGTCATGATTGGCCCATAGTAAAGTTGGCTAAATGTGAATCCGCTTATTTATAAGCGTGGTTTATGACCACCCCAAAAGGGAAACGGTACTGTTTACAGGGTAATGATACTTTACTATATATTTTTTGCCTAAAATGTATGAAAACCATAGAGTAAGTCAAACGATTTTCAAAGTAAAATAAAGTGCTTAAAGCATCAAGTCAAACACAAGGATAGTCTTGTGCAAATCAAATGTTAAAGATTATACAAGTTATAACTGCAATATTTAATGATGATTATGTGAAAAAAGTAAAGTAAATGTCACAAATGAAATATTTTAGCTTTTTTAAGGAATCAAACCCAGCACATCTGTGTTTAAATTTACCTTAATTGCTAAACCATAGAATAAAAGTATTTTCCGATAACTATAAACAGTGTATTATATCTAAATTCAGTTACTCATAGTTTATTCCACATACAAAAACACTCATAGGCTGAATTCTAAGAAACATTATAAAATATTGACAAAATTAAATCTATGGACAAACTATTCTGATGAAAACATTGTACTGTTTTCATGGAAGGCTTGTTGCAATGTGTTGTTTACATTATCTATCGTCTAGCTGCTTAAAATAAGAAATACCAAAGAATGAACACAAAAGACAGATTATCTTTGTATTCAGAGCATGTAAAAAGAAAGTAAAATACCATGTATTTTACGCATGTTAACACCAACGATTAATGATTCAGAAAACAAAGTCAATTATTAAAAATTCCAATCAAAAATAATCAAATTATGCACCTCAAATTCGGCTCTGTCCACCTCCCATTGTGATCTTTCCAACTCGAATCTCGCCCATTCGTGTTGTATAAAATGTACGATGCCTGGTATTGAATACTGGACAGCCTGGCTAGGCTCGTCATTTTGTTTATTGTTTATACCGACTCCGATTTGAGACCCGACTTGCCCTCCGTTGTGATGAGATACGGAGCTATCATCCATGGCTGTCGGGATTTTCATGACATGGCCACCATTACCGAACTTGTCAGACTAATCATAAAGAACTGCCAAAACGAACTAAGCTAAACGAAACACTAACACATTGTTAAAACTATATTGTAACTAAAATTCACGTAGGCGACACCATATAAAATATTTTTATCGACGAATTCATGAATGACAAAAATTATTGCATGACGGAATAGAAAAGTCGAACCGACGTTCGTCTGCTAACATTTCTTTTTTTTTTAAACCAATGTTGCCAGATGCTATTAATAAATCTGTTTTCAATGTGGTGTATCACTAACTTTTTATCACGATAGATGGCGCATGATAGGTGGTACCTCATATAACTGTCAGTTGCATATAAAATTTGTATTTTAATTACGTTTTTTTTTTCTCTAAGTCTGGACGCAGACGTCATAAGAACATTGAAGTCTTGGCTTGGATTAGCCCAGGGTGCTGACTCCTCAACATTCTTTAGAGGACGGAGAAACTTCGGAATGGATCTGAAAAGACCATCTGAATTATACAAACATCTACGTATAAGCAAATATCAAATTCTAACCAGCTCCCAGGATAATACAATTTCATCCCTTCCAAGAGACCCTCTGGTCTCAGATATGGAACCGAGACTACTATTCTTCAAGAAATTCATGGCAGGTGCCCAGACTGACAAAAGAGGCATTGGCTGGAAGAAATGAGAAAGTGACAAAGAGGTTATAAAATCCTTCCTCAGGAAAGATGAAGATCATGAATACAGAGTGCACGCGATGACTCTAGAAGTTCAAAATGACTGGCTAACTTTGGGCGATTTTTGTATCCCTCCAGCCCTAAAGTGGCGCACACTAATGTACGATTGGTCTCCGGCGTTGCTAAAGTTCTACCTAAACGCTTTTCAAATGTCCCTCCCGGACCAGAGTAATCTGGTAAGGTGGGGAAAAGCTACGGAAAAGAACTGTACATTGTGTGGTGCTGCCATAGGAACTGCTAGACACACACTTATAGGGTGCGTTACTCTTCTAGAAAAGGGCTATTACTCACGCCGACATGACAAAGTCCTTGGTGTTATCCGTGAAGCAGTAAGTCTTTCTATTGCAAGAGCCAGAAAGGGACTGACTACAAATAAAACTTTGACCACATTTGTAAAGGAAGGGCAAAGCACGAAAACTAAATGCAAGCCCACCTCGATCCTTGGCGCCGCATCAGACTGGAAAATTCTCATGGATACATTTGAACACCATTATAGGATCCCAGATGAACTAGCTGTATCAGCCTATAGGCCAGACATCTTAGTGTTTTCTCGGAACTTGAAAAAATGTTTCCTTATTGAACTTACCGTTCCGTGGGAATCAAATATTCCAAAAGACCACAACATGAAGTCGAATAAATATTATGATCTCACAGAAGAAATGATCAGCAACGGGTTCAAGACTCAGCTTTACGCAGTGGAAGTTGGTGCAAGAGGAGTTTATTATTTTCTGAATATTATGCCGAAATGAGCAGCTTTTATGTGTACAAATCGAGATTTCTAAGCGAAATCAAAGATATGGGGATCCCAAAATTGCCGTTCTATTAATAAAACCTTTTTTATTTTTAAAGACGGTGTGCGCTTTCTTAATTCCTTTTTTAAGGTAGGTAACGTTAATTTGAAATACATTATTCTGTTATAAAAATTAAAACTACAAAAGCATTAAAAAAAATATGCGATATAGGTGTAAAATAAGGTACCATTGCCGCTAGCGACATCTACAAAAAGCTTTGCCTGATACACCCCATTACATTTTTATATAGGGTAAATCTACAGCAATTGGCCACCTAGGGACTTGCAACATATCTTTATTTAATAAAATAGTATATATATATATATATATTACTTCAAATCTGCTTTATAGGTTTACCAGTTAATTTTCAGTATAATTTAAACCTTTATGTATATTACTTTAAAAGTCCAAAATAAAGAGCTATTAATATTACTGCTATTAGCAATGAAAAATAACCAGAGATTAGCCACTAATATATGTATCAGGATTATCACTGAATACTGGTTTGTACAGAGTTTAAGCTCTTTTATTTCATTCTAAATAAAAGTAGATAGATAAATTAATCAAAAACAAATTAGGGTAAACTACACTTGATTAACTGCCTCCGTGGTCTAGGGGTTAAGTCCGTGGATTTAGACTCGGAGGTACCAGGTTCTATTCCTGGTTGGGACACAGAAAAAATATTAATGGAAATAAATACATTTATTTAATATTTAATTTATTTGTGATATTTCTCGAGTCTGGTACGCTGGAGACATCGACAAGCTTGCCACTTGTCATGATTAGCCTGGGCCTATAGTAAAGTTGGCTAATTGTGAATACGATTATTTATAAGCGTGGTTTCTGACCACCCCGAAAAGGAAATGGTCGTGATGATACATTTACACTTGATAGTAATTGGCACCATGAGTTAGGTATATTCAATGGCAGTGCTATTGACGTGGCTAATATATATATATATATATATGGGATTTGTAACATAAATAATTTGTATTGTTACCAGTAAAAAAAAAAAAATAGTTAGGTATTATTAATATTTTCATGTCATAGTAGTACCAACAATACCCAAATAGATGAAATGAAATATTTCGATATAAAGTTAAGTCGGGTAAGATTAGCCGGATTATCAATAAGCACATTAAGAAAATACCTTAATTTCATTTACTTGCAAATGAAACATCAACGAAACTTTGATAGATAGTGAATTATAAAACGTATTACCATTTGGCAAAGCCAATAAATAATAACAGAGATTTATATTTTCAAAAGCATTTCTGGTAATAATATAATAATAATAATCACAGATGATGCCCGAAAATGGAATGTCGCGGGTCACTTCTTCGATCAAACCTTTCATGGGCGGGCAATTCTCTCTCAAGCTGTCAAAATTATTGCTTGCATTGTTATATTCAAAGGTACTATTATATTATTAGCCTGAGTTGCATCAAAATGAAGTCTGTAATCGAACGATTAAATTTAAAAAAGGCGTCGATTTTAGCAGTTTTATTTTGAAGGTCATCCGTCAGTTGGTACAATCAACACCATTAGCTTTTTGAGGCAAAACGAAGTTATGTAAATGTTACATCGTTTTTGTATGACCCAGCCTTAGTAGGTAGGTACCGTGAAACATGGCCTAAACTTTGCTCAAAGGGTGTGGTATTTTTAAGTTAAGTAGTAACTGGAAAAATAGTAAAGTATCTAATTTACAATATTTTACCAGTCTTTTGGGCAACGTCGCCATGTTTCATTCTACCAGAATCGATAAATTGGATAGCCTATCTACCCACCTAGGTAAGATGCATTTTTACTTTTCCTAGATAGACAGCGGAGTCGTCCAGGCCCAAATATTCAATGGGCCTGGGTGGGGGATAATCCCCAGTTTTTTGCCGCTTTAATTAACCTACCCACCGGTGATTCTACGCTCCCTTTGTGCAGGCCGCTTCTCGTATAACACCGCCGGTGTGGCTCAGAAATGTAGTCTTCTAGATTCGTCTTTTCTCAAAAAACTCCTTGCGAGCAATATCCCATCCAAGGAACAAATCTCATCATGCGAATCAATAAGATAGTGCTCCGCATCACCCCCTTTAGCCAAGTAAAACATGCGTTTTACTAAGAGCTAGGCCGACCAAAAACGGCTCAATAGTAGGCATTTCCAAATCTCTTGTAATTACAGGATTTTGCACGAACTACGTTTCTCCGGATAATCAACCTGTTCTACTGTGTTATCACTGTTGGTTTTGGCCACATGATACCTGTAGTTTTCCTAGACTTCATATGAAGCTCGATAATGCAGAGGAAACCATAATAAATTAAATGTAGTCAAAAATCAATTATTTTTATGTAGGTATGTAAAATACGAACAAATCACAATATTTTATGTGATCGAGCAAATAACTCTCCAATCCATTGCGTGTAGTGTTACCCTTTAAATGAATATTCTTACAGAAATGAAGTCTTTGTAAATATAACAATTAAAGTTTAAAATGGCGTCCATTGTACCAAATGACGGCTGACCTTCAAAATATGAAACTCAGCCTTGGGGAGTTAATTCGCAAGGCGCAATGTATCGGTTTAAAGTATTCGATTTCATATAGATAAACCATTATTTACAAGATGATCTATTAAATCTAATAATAGCAGGCAAACTATTTGAGACTTAAAAATCGTCGACGGGAGTCTAAAATTAACAAAGGCTAAACGCCAATATCTGTCAGCTAAAAAAACTCACTCGGCCTTTGTAAAACAAGCCCTTAAAAATAATACAACAAAATCACATTGAAACATTTTTATTAAACCATGAACATCAATGCGGACATTTTAATTTTATTAAAGGAATGCAGCTTATAATTAACAAAAAAGTACACTTAAATGTGTCTATTATTATCCTTACCAAAAATAAAAAAAATGTGGGTAGATACTGTAAAATTGTGTTCTTTTGTAGTTTTATAAATGGCATTTTTGGAATAAAATTAGACTGATTTTTTGGAATCCTTCGACGGGGAGCGGGATCGTGAGCGAGACATCGAGCGCGGCTTGGAGCGCGAACGGGAGCGCGAGCGGGAGCGGGAGCGAGAGCGCGAGCCCGAGCGCGGAGAGCGGGAGCGCGTGCGGCGGCGAGACCGGGACCGACTGAAACACAAACATCACATGTCAATAATACCTTATTTTGCAATCCGTCTTTACTCCAATTGTGAACTCTTACAGACAAATTTTATGTGCTATGTGATCCTAGCATGCGTTTAAGAATTAATTTCTCTCTTCAGACCAAGTTTTAAATTTTACCTTAATTATCCTTCGCTACAAGGATCTTGTTATAGTACGTGTAATTTCATAAAGAGCAAATATTTCTTCAGGTGTCATCTTTTTTAAAGCTAAAAATCATTATCCGAAAAACAAAACACTACTATATGGTGAATAAGGTTTCATCTGATCACAATATCTTTCGTGATAAATACCTAAGGGGTGGGAGTGTGACAAGGTCACATGCCGGCCAGGCAACCTCGCTACTAAACCTACTGGATTAGGCTCGGTATGAATTAGGAAAACTTCTCTCCACCGTAACTTAAGATTTTATTGCAAAATATAAAAACTAAACGTACTTTATTTTTATTGCAGATTATAATATATAAAAATTTTATCTTTAATAAATTCCACGTGGTATACTGGTCAAACTATGATGAGCATCGAAATGTGGAAAAGGAGAATTAGGTAATGCAACGCATGCTAGGCAACCTAAATTTCACATTTATTAATTAGCCGAAGGAGGATGGACTGAAGAAGGAATGATGGGACGCGTCCCTGCCGACCACGAACAACTGGTCATATGTCGTAATAAGTTCTTTTTACTGCGGCCAGGCTCATATCATTTTGAAAAAAAAAATTGACAGCTAAAAGAAAGACTGCATTTACATAATAGACTATGAATAAAAAATAAAGAAATCTTCTATAATTAGTGTATAAGTATTTTAGCTTTAGTTAGTAATAGTTTGAAGTTTTTTTTTTTATTAATGATTTAATGCACCCACAATCCCTGCTCCCTATCTAAAGGTTAGCTGTTAGAAAATGTCACTAGAGATAATAATTTTAATGTGTTTTTTTTTTATTGTGCCATAATTAAAATTAACAAACAGGGACTTGAGGGTGGACAACAATAACATCATTAAAATAACTGTTAAAGCTTTGTAACCAAAAAAAAATGCTTCCTTACATAAAGGTAAAATATATGTATATTTTTAAGAGTAATAACTGAAGTTATTCTTACAACAATTTCAGATTGACCGCCATAATAGCATTAGTTTTAATTAAAAGACTATTTTAACGACATACGTCTGGTGGTGGTAGACATCATGTCGCATCCTCCTTTATGATTTTTCCTTGGAGTTGACGGATTGATTAAGTAAATTCATTTGATTAAGTTAACTAGTTTGGTACACTACATAAAATTATTGATGTTAATTTGAACAAAAAAAATACACAATTTTCAAGTTTTATTTTACAATCACATTAAACTTTATAACCAGTCTGAATCAATTTTCGGCATTATTGACGACACTATAATTCAGTTAGCCGCACAAAGGATAATGTGATTTATTAAATATGTAGCCAAAAAAATCTTGCACCTTACCAATACAATACCCAGTTCCTGTACCTAAAAGTGGTGAAAACAATGTCTGTCAATTGACATTAAATTTACATATTTAAGGATGGGACAAGTGAATTCCAATTTATAATATTCTCCTGAATATCATATAGAGATGTCATTGATTAATTCAGGGCGGCCAAGGCACTGTCTCCAATATTATTTTTATAATTAAATTTGATTGTAATGCGATATTTATTTTAATGTCCATAAAAAGGTCAGTTTTGCAAAATAACAGGTTATGAAAATAATCAGCAATAACAAGACATTTTCATTCTTTAAATTAAAATAATAATAATTGTAGTGTTAGTTTAGAAAACAAATTTTAATAGTTGAATATCTGACATCTTAAAGGTCCTAGAACACAGGGTTCTCCACTGTTAGAATAGGCCTTTCAGAACATATATCTGGAGAATTTGGCCTACACTCACCACGCTGGCCAGACGGATTGGCGAGGATTTGATGTCAATATTTAATAACAATTTATTAACGATTCCACAAGTTAGTATTAGTGGAACCGGTACCGACGACGGCTTAACATGCTCTCAGAGGCACGGGAATGGTAGCGTTGTGAATCTATGACAAATGTACGCTTTTCTGAAGTGTATTTCTTATTGGTACATGCCGGAGAGGGTTTGACTGACCTTTGCCTATATATTATTATTTTATTAAAGATGAAAATGTGTTTTATCACTTGTGTTATGCAGAACTGATATTTTATTATAGGACTATCCCCACGAAATTTTCACTTAGTGGTAAGCTAATTCCGGAATCTTTCTGCACTTGGTCTTTGGGAGACCGTAATAAAAATTGAACATTTATAAATTTTATTTGTGACTCACAGAGAGCACCTTGCGTTAATATTTAGTGCGCTGAAGGGCAATGGCGATCTCAATGAGACGTGCTCGTCGTGGGAGCGCTGAGCGAGTTACTGAAGGGCCGAGTGGAGTGCTCGCCGTGTCAAAGCTACGTAGTGCAGACTATAAGAAGCGCAGACACTGGAGAGTTCGTTCTCGGCGCACAGGCCAATGATAACCTATAAAATAGTTATCATTGGTATATGTCGGGATGTTCAGCAGGAATGGAATCTCTACACTGTACTTTACCCAAAATAATTGGATGAAGTATTTTTGCTTGGAATGTTTAAACCTCCCCGTTAATACAAAAAATATGTCACTAGTTAAAGAAATTTTATTTGGAATTTCAATAAATAGTTTTAAAAAAGCAATTACCCCAAAACTACAAATCTCTTATTAATTTTGACAATTAAAATAAATATTATATATTTTGTAAATAATTATTTTATGTTATCTTCGCCTGTCTTGTTTTAAAGTTCTATAATAAGGATTTTAAAAATAATTTTGCATAATGATCCCGATTTTAAAAGTTGACTTTTGTAAAGATTCCATACCATAGTTATATTTTATGTTAGATAGGCTCGTCTTTTATACAAATGACACTTTGGATTGCAGGAAATAACCTGCTACGTTGCAGAAAGTAGTAAACATATTAATACATACATATATTAATTTCCTAACTTAATTTTTAGTAATGATCATGATTGATAAAATGTGTTTTAGGGCCTGTTCAATGCTTTCTTAGGCCCGTATAAATAAATGGATCTCATGAACAATATAAATCTTAAGAGGGTTAAACTTTAAGCTCGCACAATCCATTATTTTCAAAGATTTTTTATATTTGAGTGTAGGTACTTTTAAAAAATGAAGTCTTGAACTTTCTGAGAAATAAAATTACTGACATTTTGGACATATTTTGAGAGAAGTGTTGCAGCAAAATATTTGCACAACTTACTGAAAGAATTTATTTTAATTTATTTAAACTTAATTGCACAAAGTACAAAGAGCTTTCAAGACTGCATTGACGGTATCATACAGTATTTGGTTGGGTAGAGAGGAGTAGAATTGTAGATGGTAAGCATCTTCTTGCGCAATAAATAAAAAAAATGTGGCCTCCTTTTCAAACCAGCCTATTGTAGGTTGCAAGCCCGAGACATCATTGCTTTCATCTCTTACCCACACACAATGAATCTATGGAACTCTTAGAAATTTGTCTTCTTTATATAACTAATTTTAGACAGAGAAAAATGGCAAAACCGTTTATTACCACTTTTCTCTATTTTACTGTAACAAATCTATGAAAGGAGGTACAAATGTGTGCCGGGCCTATTGTGTGGATAAGAGATGAGAGGAATGATCTCTCGGGCTTGCGACCTACAAGGGAGGCATTCTTTTTGTACTTTATTGCACAACAAGACCCTCACCATTAATATATCTCTATAATGTCCGTAATGTATTGCCTAAAAAGTTGCGACTATATTTCAAAGTACACATTGAACTAAGAAAATATGGGATTGTGCAAGCGAGAGATATGCAAAAGCATAACACCCTCTTAAGATCAAGTAGTCCTTTTTATTCTCTTTCAATTTAACATTTGGTAAAAATAAACTCTTAAGTTTGATATCTTGAGATGTATTTATTAACATGGACACTAGTGGCTTAGTTGACTGTGGCTGTGTCTATACAAATATCTGTACTTACATAAACCAAAACAAATACACTAAAGAAGTAATGAATTATGAGCCCTTATACTAGTACAATGATAATAATGTTTAAGGGTAGGGTTAGGTTCAACGTAAATGCGCCATAGTCATCCCATTTTACCGAACAATCAGCATTTCAGTTATATGCTGTAGGAAATGGCTACAAAGGTGTGGCTTCTGCAGCGAGAAGGTACACTTTAGTCAGGTAACTAGAATGTGTTATTATAAGAATTGATTGTATTTAATTTAAAGTAATTTGAAAATATTACACCCTCCCTGTCATCTGTATAAAAGGCCCTAAAATTGTAAATTATAGAAAAATAACTAGTTTTCTTTAAAATTGACATTGCTAATGTTTTTTCATTGTTGATACACTTTTTTAGTAGATTTTTTAATGAGGAGATTGTTATACAATACCTGCGCCTTCGTCGTCTGGTGCAATCTCTAGCGTAATGTCCACGGTCTCCACAATCATAGCATCGGTCATCATATGGGCGGGGAGGAAGTCTGGAACGAGGAGGGGGACCACCGCGGCCTCCATAGCCTCGGGAACCATTTGACATCTCCACTCGAGCTCGACGACCACAAATTGTCCTTCCATCTAATCCTCGGACCTAATAAATAACATTTTTGGTGGTATTGAGTTATTAACCTTTAACTATGGATATGCAGTTAAATAGACCATATTACATGAGACCATGTTAGCATCCTCATTGTACAATTGTTTTGTCACATAATGAACATTCTGCATTTATATATTATTTTTACATATTGATTTATTTAATCTGTCAAAAATACAACTTAAATCTAAAATATTGGAGTCTTTACAATAGTGCACATATACACCTACATTCATTTCCATACCAACATATTTTAATTTGTATTTTTTTTTTAGTTAAATACTAAAAATACCCACTGTTTTTGAGAAATTAAATGTACAAATAATATAAAATCTTTCTGGCTTAAGATCTAATAATTTACAATATTGTAATTTTTATGTCCTAGTTATAAGCTGTGATTTTTCTGAAAATAAATAAATACATATACTTCTACACACATCATTCCAAACTTAATACTTTTTTATTTTCTGTTCTTTAGAGTGAGCTATACCTATGCTTTCCAGAAATTTCTAAAATATACTTAATTTTCCTACTATCATAATAATGGTGTTTTCGGCATATAATAAGCCGTTATTGAGTCGTCAAATACGAGAGTTGATTATCAGATTTTGTAAAATGTATTAATAGAAATTCTGGAAACCGATGAAGCTTGTTTTAATCAGAATTTGGGTACTCACAGCGTCCTCGGCATCTCTCGGATCTTCAAATTCTACAAACGCAAAGCCGGGTGGATTGCGAGCTACCCAAACATTTCTCAATGGTCCGTAATAAGAAAAAGCATCTTCTAATTCAGGCTTGCTTGCATTGTTCCCCAAATCGCCTACATAAACCTTACAGTCGCCATGTCGCGACATTATTAAGCCTAAAATAAAAAAGGCATAATTAGTAAGGCGTCATTTATACCCCACGCACATGCGGCACATTGAAAAAACTCACACGATCGTTAATTCAACTGATATTATAAACAATCACATTTAAAACCGATATAAGCAAACACCGTTCTTGTCAATTACAATAATAGATTTCCTAATACATTGATCATAAAATCACACAGCGCTTTAGGACGCCGACGACACGAACACGACGCACAAACGAAAAATGGCGGCCGGAGACGGGGACGGGAGGCCGAAGGACAGCATTAACAATGGCGGCCATCCGGCAGGGTTGCTAGATCAATAATAATAAATAGTTTTGAATGTTTTGATATATTGAGATTAATGCTCTGTTTACCTCATTAATGGCCTTTTTGAAGATGCGTAATTCCCAAAATATACCCGTTTTTCCCCCGAAGGGTAAAAAACGGTTATTTGGGTTTCAGCCGAAAGGCTTGACCCACCAGAGATTAACTTCTTGAACATCAGCGCCATCTGGTAAATTTACGGGGAATCACATGCTTTTTCCCTGGCAACCCCGTGTCGATAATGGAATGGAGGGTAGGAAAGGTTATATAGTCAGCGCTGCAGGTATTTTCTTCAGTACTTTTTGTTCTGTAACGAACTTGGCGCCGACAAGGGCGTAAAGCGGTGGGTCAAGCCTTTCGGCTGAAACCCAAATAACCGTTTTTTACCCTTCGGGGGAAAAACGGGTATATTTAGGTGTTCGAGCCTTCAGGCTTGACCCACCAGAGACGTGTTTACTATCTGTTGGCGCTGACATTATTTATCGTACTGTGACTGATTTAATTTAAATTATAGTCTTCAAAGAAAAGGAAAACGAATATAGTTGTTCTAAAAAAAATATGAATAAAGACGTTATAGTTCGCCTATGTACTAGAATTTGTAAATGAAATAAAGAATTTACAATATAAAATGAACCAATACTATACTTCACAATGATGGGAGTTATTACTACATTACTTAATATACTTATGTGTTGCTAAAAGGTCTATGTTTGGGTTCTTCTTGTAATATGATATTATATCTCTTTACTTTTTATCCAGTGATCAAGGTGTCTGCACTTCGTCTATGCATATGGATTGATTGTTTTTTATTTTTATTTAAAAAAAAAAAAATTTGGTTTTAACAAAATATTACATTTTATTTTTATTGTTTCATTACCCATTTCAGTCCTGTCTAACTGTCAAAATGTAGCATTTTCGATTGGGCATTCCGGCCATAACGTAAATAATATTATTGTGTAGACATAAAATAAACGAACGTGAATGCGTCCGTCGAGTCGACCGTGTCGCCCGGACAATTAAATAACTAGTCTACGGCTAGTGAACTTGAAGCAGGCTAGCAAACATATTGTTTACTATTATATAATTTACTTTAATAATAATGCCAAGTGTAAAATTATTGGTGAGATCTCTTATTCACGAGATATACTTAATTCAATTATCAATAGGTGGACTTAAAGCTAATAACCGCTTTTTCTGCTGGTAGACACTTTGGGCTCGCTGATATATTCGCATAGCAAGGTCTTACAACAAGGTTTATCTGACACTGTCTGATTTATGTCAGTGCAGGAATTGTAACGAGCTAGCTATTAAAATTTTCTTAACCTAAAGATGATCACTGCTTTTGTGCAAATGTTATATTTAACGATTAGATTTGTGAAACTGTATAGTTCTGTATGATTTTTAGCTGTTTTCTGACCAAACGGAATACTTTAATTTCAATAATATATATATATATATATACTCGTATATATATAATTACTTTATTTTAGCGATAAGTATAGGATATTAGAAATCGGGCTATATCAGTTGGTGTTATTGTATGTAAAATCATTGTGACCACTGAAATTATTTTCTATTTAGTTGGGGAACCTTCTATAAGATTGTCACTACAAACTAATATTTTCCAGACCGGCAAAGTTACACTTCTCCAGAAGCTCAGTTCGTTGTGAGATCCTGAATGTGTGTTCGTATGTTTCCGGTTCAAATTTAACTACCGCTTGTTTTTTTTTTTTTTATAATTCTGGTCTTTAATTGCTTTGTTCCACTACCATGCTACTAAAGTGACTCGTATTTAGATGTTAAAGAAACCTCGGAATCAGAGTAGGAGAAAACATCCGAGCGGGGTTGAATGACCATGGTCGACTAAAGGCGTTCCTTAATTTGTTGTTTCGATCCCTCAAGTCTTCGTATATATTGGTACTTATCCATAATTTAATTTAATCTTTTTATTTATTATTTTAATAATATTGTAAAAAATTGACAATATCCGAGTGTTACATGTGAACCATATGGAAATAAATATTTTGAATTTGAATTTTGAACTTAGGGTACTTATAAGATTCCAATAAATTGATATTAAAAAATAATTACACTAAAAGTTATATTATATTTAAATATATTATGAAATAAATAGGTTCGGATTATGTACATAATGTACCCACATTTTTTGCATGACCATGATAGATTAACATGATTTAATTATTGTTACATACTAGATACTACATATAGAAAGGGCAATGTATGCAATATATATATATATATTCATTCTTTTAGGCAAATAGGTATTTCTATGGAGTCCCTAATTTGTGGGATAAAACTGCGCGGATAGTTTGACGTCATTCCTGATGAGGCTTCGGTTTTGATGACCTGTCTGCTATGCCACTGTATTTTCCCGGTACTATATATACTTGGGTTATATACCTAGTTATTTGTTTTTGTGACACATGTCTAAAGTTTACGATGCTAAATCCACCGGTTTTATTGGCCTTGTTTCCATATATAAGAAAATTGTCTGTTATATCTTTGGTGTTTTCCCTTTGGTTGTCAATTTTCTTTACTAAGATAGCGTATAAAGTACAGGTATCATGGAATTGTGTTTTTATGATTATAATGCAAACTTTTACATTATCCATCAAACTTCCGTAAATTCTTGTTGTTTATTATTTCTGTCTAGCTTATATCTGACGCGATGTTGCAGTTATGAATGTTGTCGAAACTAGCAATTGAGTCCCACATTCCAAACCCCACTATCATATTTCTGTTGTTGGTTTGGAAAGACTAATTGGAATTTTTGAGTTTAGTGAGACTTACACGCTGTGATCATGAATTTTTCTTTAATAAAAATTCCCGAGTAGTAAGAAAAACAATTTAGAAAGCTATAGGAAGTAAGTTCCTCTTCAAACTAGTTCCACTTATTTTTATTAACGAGTTATTTATTTTGTATCCTTAAGTTTATGATATTAGCGGATGCTTAAAGTATATATTAAATGTTAAATTATTTAATCTAACTTTTCAAAGATGCTCGGCATAATCTTTAATTGTTAGATTAATCTCATCGAGATCCCGGCTAGGATTGGTTCGGACTTTTACAGTCTAGTAAACGCCTACTGTTAGTGTAGTTGTAGTAATTTTATAAGTTTACTTAAGAGCGCAGAAAACTGCAGTTGTTTTAAAATTCCCTTAAACGATTGGAGTTTTTAAGCATCATTACCTCTCTTTACCTATCATTGGCACTTATGCCATACAGTCCTTGGTATTGTGTAGTAACTATTAAGTCCATCTTAGTGATTTTGGGTTCCGATCGGCCTTAAAATACATAGAAACAATAAAATATGTATTCTGATTAAAGCGTATTGGGCTGTCACGTACTGGACATTCTTTGGTTTAATTAAGTTTAATTGATTTCCCTTGCGCCTCTGCTATTTGTGAGGAGTTTTCTTCTTAAATATTATTAGCCGGTAATGCTAGATTATATAGCTTGATATGCATAGATTCTCTATGGATGGCCGTCCCTTTCTGACGCCTCTTCAGTTTATTCTACGACAGAGTTTAAGAGATTATGATATGGTTTCTATGGCCTCGTCCTGGGTTGCTGTAAGTCCCATTAAAGTTTTTGAACGTAGAGTCTCCAATACAATAGGTGAGGACCGACTGCCTCATCGCGATAGTTTTACTTTTGATTGTTATGACAGCTTTTATGAATGGATCGTATGATTTCGGGTCTTTTATTTTTTATATGTGGTGATATTAATTTTATAAGATCTTCTGTTTTAACTTGGCTTTTATGTTAAGAGGTTAGATCACTTCCGAGAAGCTTTGTAAAGATTTGATTATTTACGCAACATGAGAGCCATTTCGTAGGGAATAGTTTATCGATGATTGACTTAATTGCTCCCTCTTCAAGCCTTCCTCGTCAACACTGTCTTTAAGACACAAATCACCCATCAACATGGTCGCAATTTGCAAAGTGGGTAAAGAAGGGATTTATTATTCTGGTAAACCACATTCACACTGCTTTTATCTTACATCTCTTGTTTAATGGTGCAAGTACTCTTGATCATAGCTGTGACATGGCCACTTGAGTGACCGTGCGACATGACGTATAGTTTAATGCAATGTAAGACGCGACATAGCACGTCGCTATGTCATACCATTTTAAGCGTCGCGACCTTACGCGACCTCTAGTTTTATCGATTCCCGAGTCAAATTTGCGTTGCAAAACTTCTGAAAGAAGTAGGTAGGTAGTCGTTTATGGTACGAGTGAGACGACAAATGTTGATTAAGAAATAATTAGTGTTCCGATCAAAGCAATGCTAAGTTATGTAATCGATAATCCTATCTTACGAGGGGCTTTTGCATTTACTAATTTATAATGGACAAAACAAAAATATATATACATATAATGATTGGATGTCTGTTAACAAAACATGTGGTATCAGCGCTATACGGCGCGACTATACGTCTGTTATATCAATTGTCTGTTGTATCAATTCTTAGTCGAATTAGATACGTGTCTAGTCGTAACCGTGCAACTTCTAAAGGAAGTTATTTTATTTTTTGTAGTGATTCGACAAATTTTGATTCAATTTTTTTTTTTTTTTTTTCGAGCAATGCATTAAGTGTGAGCAACAGTGTGCGTGATATCCCTGTTTTGCACTTTAATATGCTAATTAATAATAAATATTCTGTTGGTACCTCATCTTGCATCCATTTGATACTTTGACTTTGCATTATTTTGATATAATGTTTGGTACTGTGCTATGTCGCTTTATTTTGATGTTGATACTTACATGTTAGTTCACGCGAAGCGACCATAAGTCAGTTCTGATTCTATCAATTCTTATTCGAATTTTAGATACGTTGTGTCATAACAGTGCAACTTCTAAAAATG
This sequence comes from Tinea semifulvella, assembly GCA_910589645.1. Taxonomy (NCBI): domain Eukaryota; kingdom Metazoa; phylum Arthropoda; class Insecta; order Lepidoptera; family Tineidae; genus Tinea; species Tinea semifulvella. The sequence continues at coordinate 6,249,140 of OU342595.1, read as the reverse complement.
AGAAGTAAGTAGTCGTTCGTAGTGAGACGACAAATGTTGATACGGAAATTATTTTTCCCGATCAATGCATGAGCTGAAAGCAACATGCTGCACCGGATAGCGTGAGTGATTTCCCTAACTAACTAGGGACACTAGATATACTTATTCACAATCTTACCTTGGATACTTACTAATTTATAATCAATGATAATATCAAATCAAAATTAATCCTATATTTCATACATGTCGCTAAGATTTGATACGACATTTGATGCGACGTTTGATGCGTCACTTGATACGACGTCGTATCAATTTGATACGACATTTCATGCGACATTTGATACGACATTTCATGCGACATCTGATACGACGCTTGATACGACATTTCATGCGACATTTGATACAACATTTCATGCGACATCTGACACGACATTTCATGCGACATCTGATACGACGTCTGATGCGACATTTGATACGACGTTTGATGCGACATTTGATACGACATCTGATACGACGTTTGATGCGACATTTCATACGACATTTGATGCGGCGTTTCATGCGACATTTCATACGACATTTCATGCGACATCTGTTGCGACATTTGATACGACATCTGATGCGACATTTGATACGACGTTCGATGCGACATTTGACGCGACGCCATAGCGCATTATTTTGATAAAACAATTCGCATCAGTTCATGCGGCGCGACCGTATGTCAGTTCTAATAGTATCAATTCTTAGTCGAATTAGATACGTCGCGCCGCAACGGTGCAACTCCTAAAAGAAGTAAGTCGTTCGTAGCGAGACGACACGTGTTGATTCGGAAATCAGTTTTCCCGATCAATGCATGAGCTAAAAGCAACATGCTGCACCGATTAGTGTAAGTGATATCCCTATCTAACTAGGGACACTTACATACATATACTAATTTATAATCTTACCTGGATTTAAGATGGCTGAAAAATAAAAATGATTACTACCGATGACGCTGAGTTTCAAAAACGTACTGAAGAAAATACCTGCAGCGCTGACTATATAACCTTTCCTACCCTCCATTCCATTATCGACACGGGGTTGCCAGGGAAAAAGCATGTGATTCCCCGTAAATTTACCAGATGGCGCTGATGTTCAAGAAGTTAATCTCTGGTGGGTCAAGCCTGAAGGCTCGAACACCTAAATAAGTAAAATATGCTTCAATACAAGATAATATAGCCGCAAACATTTCATAAAGTTTATTTAGTTGGCAACTCTGTTTTTTTCTCAAGTCTATGGCAACCATAGATTGTCTATGAAGATATATTCTTTTGGCTTTGGAAACAATATGCTTCCAACAATGGGCTTCCATTAGTTAAAGTTAGCGAGTATTTGCCGCGCATTTTAACCTTATGTTTGACTTGTCGCTTTAAGGGCATTTTTTCACTTTATTTCGGTTTGAAAGTCGCTCGACTTGGTGTTGCTCTATGATTTTCATACTGTTTAAGCAAGTCAGTTAAAAAAGCAAGCTTTGCTTTCAAGTCGAACATGGTCGAGCCAGCATAGCGGTGTTGACTAAACGATCCGTTCTCAACTGCTCAAAGCGCGATTTTGTTGCTGAATTTTGCTTTGGAAGTTGTTTTTGTAACGTTTTCATTCGCTTCAAAGCAAAATTGGGTAAAAGCAGTAGAATATTAAAAATTTCTGGCAGCATGAGATTTTTTTATTTAGTTACCCTTATTTGCACTCAAGGACATGCAACTAAAATTAAAACTATACAAATAATCACGTCCGATTGACCCAAAAATGTGAAGCAGGCAGTGTTGTGGATGTTTGCTTTAAATAAAACTTATAAATAATCACAATTCGTTTATTAATAACACTTAATAAACCTACTACTGTTACAATGTATAAAGAATGGCGACAATAAGAACTTGACATTCTATTCTTGTTGAAAACTGTTCATCATATTATTACCCTGCTATAAAATCGAACCATCTCAACTATGAGACAACCTAAGCTAATAGTGTGACATGTAATTTTCGGAAAATATACCCAATAAGTATAGATCGTTATTTAATTTTACATTGCGTGTTATAATAATAATAAAATTCTTTATAGCACATTAAAATATACAAAATAAAATGAAGTACATAGGCGAGCTTAGTACCTTGTAGGTATTCTCAACAGCTAACCTTTGGGAGAACGACATAATAAATTGTGGGGTGCAGAGTTAAGAAGGAGAGAATAAATATTAAAACTAAATACAAAGGTTGCTATACCTTTCACTGGGTATATCATGTCATATTAAAAAGTAATGATTTTTTTTATAAATTGAATGTGGTTTGGACGTGGAGGATATGAATCATATATTTTTCTCTTGTCCCATATATGACCGTTCCTAATTAATCTCCTCTCTTATTTCACACTGAGTTCCATAGATAACAAACAAAGTAAATTTATATATAATATAATTGGTTCATTTATTGTAGATAATAATATTAAAATATAAATATACCTATCCTATGTAATTGCATGTAATCCATTATTTATTCTCCATTTTTGTATTTACTCTTTTGATCCTGTTCCAAATTTCTTTTTTATACTAGCACGACATGTGACCTTGGGCCCACCTGATGGTAAGAGGCGCGCAAGGTCCATGAATGTTAGCAACTAAAGTCAGACACTCATAACTGCCATTAGTCCCCAACACTATGCCGGCTTCACTAGATGCTTTTTCCTAAGTCCTGTTTATTTAACCCGTCTTTCCCTAACTTTGACACTGGCAAATTGTAACAAATGCTATATTATAAAAATATATATATATGTAAATTTACGTTATACAAGTACCTATATAAATCTAGTAGTGTATATTCTTGTACCTTTGACATGCATGTCCGCTCGATCTGCTCGAATGAAACTGACAGTTTTCTATGGCGATCTGTCGTTTTTTATTCGAATATTTCGAACCGATACGCAAGTCGAATTAGGCCCCAGCTTGAGAAACATGGTCGATTAGTTACGTATGCTGTTGTCACACTAGGAATGTAGATCTAAATTAATGTGATATTTAAACTTGAGACATATAACAAAACCATTCCATTCCCATTAAATTTGTGTTGTCTTTAAGAAATTAATATAGTAGTTAGGACATTATTAAGAGGATTAATATTAATTCTAACAATGCCTCTATACAGCTGCAATAAATACTTTTCATAGTAGTCTAGTTATATTTAAGTAGGTATATAGATTTGGCATAATAATAACAATGCCCCTTTACAGCTGCTATCCACTATTAGAATTAAGCTTGCTATTCTCAGGCACTATGCCCTTATTATCCTTGCTAACAACAGCCAGCTATTTCAGCCATTTTTATGTATATTGACTTAATATTAATAGGTATCAATAAAGAAAAATGTAAATTTGACGAATCCAAGTGTTCCTATAGGCTCCTAGGAATAATACATAAATATAATATCAATTAAAAAGTATCATTACAACCGCAGTTTTATTTTTCTTAGCTTGATCAAATTTGGTCCACTTTCTTATAGGGCCAACATGACAAGAGGCAAGACGTCCTAGCGTTAAAAAAAAATGGTTCGATTTTATTGCAGTTTCATTTAACAATATTGCTTAAACCTTAGACTTCATGCAGCCTTGAGATCATTAAAAACCATCATCACTTTCAACTTAAACATATACAATCATAATGCAACATATTCTAACGACATTATTTAGACAATACAAAAATAACTCCAATAATCTCATATATATAAATTTATAATGAACTTATATACAGAAAATATATCGAAAGAAAGATCTCACGCAGAAGATCAGACTTCACATTTATATAAAATTGCACAAAATATTTAAAACATTTTAATGTTAATTAAATTCGGTGGTTGACCACAATATTAGATTTTCACTTCATGATACCATACATTAAGATCACGTTTTTGCTGACAAAAGAATTATTTGCAAAAATTATGCTTTATATGCATTATAATTACCATTGATTTTGTCAAGTTTTATCTTGATCAGAGAAGAAATTGTTATTATGCACCAGAGTCGAAGGTGTAGCCGGATTTTCAATATCAACCTATATATGCGTAAAGGATCGCCGACAACCCAACACAACTACCTTTATTTTGTTTTTAACTATAACACATTTTTAACACTCTTCTAATGAAGTATCATTACAGCCCCTAGAACACATCGTCCTAGACCTCCACTGCTGGAGATGGGCCTTCCAGAACATATATCTGGAGAATTTGGCCTACTCTCGCCACGCTGGCCAGACGGCTTGGCGAGGATCTGTAGTCAATTTTAATAACAATTTAATACCGATCGGCGACAAGTTGGTATTAGCGGAACCGGGACCGACAGCTTAGCGTGCTCTCCGAGGCACAGGAACGTGTTGTAAATCTATGGCAAATGTACGTAAGAAAAGTGTATTTATTATTGGTACAAGCCAATTTGTCCTGTCTGGAATCAGACATTCATGGATCTCTTCGCCTCTTAACATCAGGTGGGCGCAAGGTCACATGTCGTGCTAGTACAAAAAAAAAGTGGGGCAGATTTCTCATGAATATCCGGCTATAACCTTTGTACCCTAACTGTTAAATTAAAGAACAAATTTTAAATGTGATACGATTAATTTTTTATGGATTTATCAGTTTCCGTAGCACGCTTGTTAAAGTTTAACGCCTTTGATCCGTCTCGCTCGCACAGACAATATTTCTTTTTTTTTTATCTGTAGCTTGAGAAATGTATTATCAACTTTGTAGGAAATAATATTACGGACATTTTGGACATATTTACAATTTATATACTCGTAGGTACAATCTAATTTTAAACAGAAAAAAATAGCATTTTTTTTTATATCCTTAGTAAGTTGATAGGCTATATTTCTCAAAAGTAGGTACATGAATCAGATTTTAAAAAACTTTTGAAAATGGATTGTGCGAGTGAGAGGGAATCTACCTAACGTTGTACACCGTTACAACATTGATGTTACGTTACCACAATATCACTTTGTGAATTTTTGATTTTTTAACCGTGAGTAATCAGCTATTCTTGTTCTGAGATGTGAGATATCAGTCGGTGCTACGAGAGCTGAACTCTGGATTACATTCAAACATATTCTCCCCATGCATACATTTCTGACAAAAGTAAAAATTGTCATTTTAAAATTTGTTAGACCTACCTATTAAATTTAATCTTACCGTAATGTTAGTCACAAGACGACATTTCTAAAGCACAGACTAACAAAAACATTAATAATTGACAGACCCCCACTTTCTCAAAGGATAAATAACATATGAAATGATTAAGTTTTTGATTATAAAGCACTTGATTGAATCAACTACCAATGACGTCTAACAAGAAACATAAATATTTACTATTACCACGCGAGGTTCATTGGTTGACCACGCGAGTCCAGTGAATGACCATGCGAGGTTCAATGGTTGACCACACGAGGTTCACCTTCCACTATGGACCACAAGAGCTAAAAATACGAAATCAAAATGTATACTTCGTTATGCGCAGTGTGATAAGTCAATCACGTGCCTTACAATTAAAAAGCTAACATTTTTTAATATCTTATTCATGCTATGAGAAACTGACGGCCGGTTGCAAAAAGGATGATTAATATACGCCACGTAATTGGTTAGCTTGTCACCTTGGTTATTTCAGCCAATGACGTGCCTATCCATACGTTGAGCGTGTCATAAGATAATCACCCTTTCTTACCGGCCTTGAGCCGCGTTCGTATATACACCATGTAACATTTTTAACACTGAATTACGAAATTGATTGTTTGAAAATGTATGAGGCCGTTACCTCAAGCCGTTCATAAATATATTGGCTCGCAATACTAATGTTAACACACTTAACGCAGTTTTGTTTGACTCCCAACATAACACTCGTTCCGAGACAAGATAATAGTAACCTAAGCACGCCTAAAGCAGTTCCGAGACGTGCAAAACGTGCACTGTATTGCCAAAGCTTTGTGACGTGGAACAATCTTGAGCGCTGACAGTTGTTTATCATTAATGTCATTATGTCGCGCGCTATTTTCTAGCAGGAAATAAATAAAAAATGTCTGTAACACGACAAGTTATTTTAAAAGCCCAAACCAAATTAAAAATATTATACGTTACACATAAGGAAGCTGAAAAAGTCGAGAGAGGCGAGTTGGATAGTATTTATTCTTCCATATTGATATCACGCTCTGAGCATTCAAATCGTGAACGTTGATGAACACAAATCGGAACGACTGTTAGTGCCAAACACATTTTAAGCGTTCTGAGCATGATTCGGAACGAGTCCAGTAACCTATACAGATGACGTCAAAACCTTACGCGGTGTTACATAATCGAACGCGACTCTGGGTTATAGAAGCCGGCGAAAAATGATTGAAAAATATAATTTTATAAAATAATTCATCACTGTCATTTGCGTTCCATTCAAGACAAAAATTAACAAAGATTCAATAACAAAAATTAACAATATTATCACAATAATTCCCCCGCGGCTGGCAACTGCTGAGCTCGGGGGAAGCTACCTATCTTTGTCACTTTAAAAGGCCCCTAAATCCTTCTCCAAACACAATTACACAATATTATTATTAGGCTGCAATAGTAGCTCTAACACGGAGAAACTCAGAACATTAAAAAATTTAGGCATGAGGTGGAAGCTCGGAAGTTTTTGCGAGCTAGAGCATATACATATGTGCGAGGAAAATGCGGAGTGCGACCAATAGCATCATTAAATCTTCTTATTTTTTTTATATGCTATAGCTGAGTTATACGTGCAGATTTCTCAGTCAGATAACTTAAGCCGCGTTCGTTTTATAGCATTTAACATTTCGTAGCAACTTCATAAACCAGCACGAAATGTCGTTTTTGTTAAGAAATACAACTTTTTTTAACAATGCTAACATTTCTTAAATAAAACGAGCGGTGAGGCTACTTTTTGACAAGTGTTTTTGTTCATGTTTTATCATACCATGGCATCCAATACACGTTATATTATTATGGTCTTTGAATTTATTACATAAAATCGTTTAAAATACCTTTTTAACAAATATAATAGAAAACTATAAAGTATATAAAAATGGTAAACAAACCATTTGACATCTGTCAAAAAGTAACATCAATAACCCTCCTTTCAACACGGCACTGACATACGAAATTAGCATCAAATGTTAGAATTTTCATTAAACGAACGACTTGTGCTAAAAAAAGTGGTATTTTCATGCTAACATTTCTTAAAACGAACGCGGCCTTAATATATACATTGACAATTCACTGGAATCTGATAAACTGACGGCTTTTGCTAACAGCTAACTTATTTGACCTTGACAAGCTTTTTCTTTACTTTGTACAGACAAATCAGCTTGGATACGTTTTTACGTTTGTAGTAGTGTCAGCAGATAAACAAATACCTTTTATATATTTTGTTGGTGAATATAATTTCTTTCGACTCTATTTTTTTTTTGTCACCTAATAAATAATTGAGGTTAATTATAATTCCTTCTGCAGCCCTATCCTGTTACTTAGGCGCAAACGTTATATAGTGGAATCCGTTAACTATATATATATATATATATAAAGTAAAGTATCATCACGACCGTTTCCCTTTCGGGGTGGTCAGAAACCACGCTTATAAATAAGCGGATTCACATTTAGTCAACTTTGCTATGGGCCAATCATGACAAGCGGCAAGCTCGTCGATGTCTCCAGCGTACCAAACTCGAGAAATAACACAAATAAATTAAATGTATTTATTTACATTAATAAATATTTTGTGTCCCGACCAGTGATCGAACCCGGTACCTCCGAGTCTAAATCCACGGATTTAACCGCTAGACCACGGAGGCAGTTGTATATATATATATCACGCTTTTAAAGTTGATATTTGCACGGCCGCTGTCAAGGTCGAGCGCTTATAGAGTGAAGAATAATTATGACGCAATCTCTGATGTAAATAACGAAATCCACTAATAACGTTTGCGACTAAGTAACAAAAAAGGGCTGCTGCACTCAATTATTCCTGCCAGGTGTCAAGGGATCCTTGAAATCGGTATACTTAGTTGTGAACTCTCTAAATCTATATATAAATGTAATCGTGAGCTGATATTTCCGACAGGGCAATTTATAACTTATGTTTATATGAATAAGGTGAATTTTGTGATATATTTTTTAAATATGTCGTATTAAGAGAAAGAGATAGCATGTCTATTAATGTTAGGTGAATCCTTGATCGTAGGTTAGAAGTTTTGCTAGTGGAAATTTGATAGCGTAAAAAATATATAACGAAAAAAATGAATGAAAATGTGCCAGCTCTATCTCATGTTTGACCTAGTTGCCTACTATAAAGCGACTGATGCGAGAGTACACGTGGTAGCTAGCGCAAACTGGTTTAATCAGGTTTTTGTCGTTTGCACTACTACAAACGTAAAAACGTCTCGAAGCTAATTTATCTGTAGAATAATTTTAAATAATGACGTAATACGAGATTATATGATACGAGTGATATTGGCGGATATTTTCTCGCTCGTCGTTCATTTTCTTTGCACATATGTATCTCTGCCTTACTGTCATCCATTGTTCCCAACTCTTTAGTATGAGGCAGAATCAGATATGCGATAAAATCTAAATGTTATTATGAAAAATATTTTTACCGTTATTACTGTAACCTACATTTCTATTGGAATTTAATACCTCGGCGTCTTGTAAAGCTGTCATTTTGTCATGTCATGAAAATTATTTATAACTTTGGAACGAAATCTGATTTGAGTGAGTTAAACAATTTGTTTAGTTTAAAAAAGCGTTCTTTACCAAGTCATTAATATATTTTAAAATAAACATGGTTCAATGAGGCTAGCTTCTTAGCTAGAGCTTCTGCTAAGCTGCTGGTCTTCTGCTAACAGCTTACTTATTGGACCACTTCGCTGCTTAGTCTTCTACTAGCAGGAGTACAATCATTCAACATAATTAACTTTGCTTCAAGGTACATCGCGATGTACTTTGAGATTGACAGTTCTTTTCAGTAGCTGCGTGGCGAGGTGTTCCTCCGTTTGACAGTAGACAGGAAACCTCTACAAATACGGGTTTTAGACTATGTTAAAATTGAACCAAAATAATAGGTAAATATTAATGACTATGCTGAAATTATCTTTAAACAAAATCTAAATGACAATTGAGGTCACAAGGCTAACCTTAAAATAGTCGTATTAACTAAAGAAATTCATATCTGGTTCTGTCACAGTACCACAGAACTAAAACGGTTTATCTATCTGGAAGATAACCAATTCTTAAAATAGAAATTAAATATCTTGGTTCTTGACATGTTCCAACAAACCAAAGGCAGTTTAAGATCAAATTAAAGCCACCAGCAGCTAAAGTCTGTTTCTATAAACGTAAACGTTAAATAAACAAATTCTTAGACACAAATAAAATATTTAGTGTTCTTGAGCAGAAATTGAAAACAGTTCAATCTCAACGTTTGCGCTTATAGCGCGCATTTTAAACAATAAAACTGATCCACATTTTGTAAACTTAACGCTTGCGTTTATAAGAACAGACTACGGCCACAAGAAAACTACGAATTATTTTAGACATAGCTTATAAAAACTATTATTGTGTGTATATGCATTATTATGGCCTTTCTTTTTCTATTTATATAATAGGGTTATATAAAAAAGAGATATAAAATTCTACATTCAGTAATGACAATTAGATAGGATTATAAAAACTTCTGTTAAACAGGACAGAGTGAGAATTAAAGATTAAATATATTAGTCTTAAATTGATTCATATAAAATGTAATAATTCGTTGATAATCGTAAGTTGGAAAAGTAAAAATTATCATTTCTAAACGGTAAATTATGGCGATTTGACGTCAACACCCGTATTCTAAGATTCTAAGCGGCTCCTATACTCAACATGAATTAAATTAAAATTAAGTCTCTGCAATTCTTGTATCTATTTATTTTAAAAAAACTTTTGTATTCACATTTTTTAAATAGCTCCTGACAGCGTTAGAATTTAGAACGCTAGATAATGTTTATTAATAAAATGTAACTTGTTGAATTGAATATTTTATTCTGACAAAAATCATAACATGTCATTTATGACAACCGATTAAATAATAAAAAAATAAAATTATATTTTTTAGGCTGTGGTACAGTCACCACACTAAATAGCTCCTAACAGCGTTACAATTTAGAACGCTAGATAAGGTTTATTAATAAAATGTAACTTGTTGAATTGAATATTTTATTCTGACAAAAATCATAACATTTCATTTATGACCCAATAAATAATAAAAAAATATTTTTTTAGGCTGTGGTACAGTCACCACACTACTCCCCTGCCAGTAAAAACGTAATATATTTTTTTAAAATCCAATCATATATTCTTCTAGTTTGTTACAGGTTGCATATGATATGACATGTCATTTATGACAACCGATCAAATAATCAAAAAATATTTTTAAAGGGTGTGGTCACCACAAGTAGTATATATGTATGTTTATGTATAATAATGTGTATTATTAGTATATTGATATTATGATATAGTATATATTAATCCAATTAAATTAACTTTTATAATTATAGCATTATTATTATTTATATGATTGCACCTATAATTGTTCAAATTTGTCCCTAAGGTTTGGCTGTCAGAGAATGTCTTCGGGCATTAAGTCCGCCTTTGTACTTTGGGCAATAAAGTTTTTTAAATAAATAAATAATTGAGACTGAGGCTGACCTTCAAAATAAAACTGTCGGATCTATTTTTAACTTTAATCTTAGCTATTACAGAAACTTAATTTTTGTTTGACAGCTGGAAGGTAATGTTGAGTGGAGGAGGCGTTAAGAAAACGGGTGTTAGGCGCGAATTATACAGATACGGCGTAGGGTGAAGACGCGGCGCAGGGACTTGCCGCTTCAAAACGTGTCAATACAAACCTCTCGTTCCGAGACACGATAATAGTAACCTAAGCACGGTTAAAGGTGTTCCGTGACGCGTTTAAACTGTTTTGCCAAAGCTATGTGACGTCACAAATGGCATTACATCGAGGTAGATCGCTCTGAGCGCTGTCAGCTTTTTGTCATTATGTCAATTACAAATCGAGATTTCTAAGCGAAATCAAAGATATGGTGATCTCAAAATTGCCGTTCTAATAATAAAACCGTTTTTCCTTTTAAAGGTGGTACTAAAAACATTTAGTACCAATTACGTCTACTAGGCCGCGCCACTTTATATGTGAACCGAAATTTGTCAATTGCTTGTTCTATGTGTCCCACCCCCTGAGTAATCAGCACAATGCCTGACACTATTGAATTTAATGTACAGTTCTGCGAGATATTTAGATCTGACGACCATACTAAGCCGGAGTACAGTAATAAACAATTACAAGATAAAATATAGAAAGAAATTGGATTAAAAGTAAAAAAAAAAAAATATTTAAATAGTCAAATAAATGTTGCAAAGTTAACCCTGTGTTAATGACTTGTTGTGACGTGTCTTCGCCTCTTTAATATAATTTAAATCGCATCCGTGCTATATCTGTTTCACGCCTTCACCTTACGCCGTTTCTGTATAATTCGCGCCTTATAAACATATAGTTTTAAATAATTAAACGGGTAAAGTATCATCACGACCGTTTCCCTTTCGGGGTGGTCAGAAACCACGCTTATAACTAAGCGGATTTACATTTAGCCAACTTTACTATAGGCCAATCATGACAAGTGACAAGCTCGTCGATGTATCCAGCGTACCAAACTCGAGAAATATCACAAATATTATTTACATTAATAAATATTTTTGTGTCCCGGTACCTCTTGAGTCGAAAATCAATAATTTTGTGTTCTCGACCAGGAATCGAAGGCGGTAAAACGGTCTTTACGCGATTTACAGGTAACGGTAGATAAAAATTGCTATGGGCACAGCAAATTTGCGAATCGAAAACTAAGACGATTAACAAATAGCATGACAAAAAAACATGTGTCCGCGACTGTACTTTTAAAAGGGACGGAGCGTATTTTTTTTTATATTAGCAAGACATGTGATGGCATCCCCATCTGATGGTAAATGGCGCGTAAGGCCCATGAATGTTAGCAACTGGAATCAGACACTTATGACTAACATCAGTCCCTAACACTATGCCGGCTTGACTGGGCATGACAACTATTCAAGCCTGATACCTGGATACACTTTACTGGGTTTATCGGCACGAACGACGATGGATACTTCAGGAACTAAAATTTGGTTTCTGCCGAATTTCCGGTCAGCGCTCTTTTTATCTGCCGGTAACTATAGCTTAGTCATTCTTCTCCACATATCGGTCAAGTTGCATTGACCGTTTAATTACAAAAAACCATTATGTTAGTAGGGGAAATTAAAAAAAAAAAACAATGCTATTCAGATTCGTTTCGCAAAGCTAAGGTTAGTTAAATCTCTTTTCTGTCCCTATCACATTTTGTTCCAGCTTTAGACCAAAGATAAGTTTAGGGAAACATTTCTGAATAGCTGTGCAATACAAAAAAAAATCAACCTTATTTAGTTTCAAATCTGTGACATTAAAATTTGATTTTGGCATGTACTCTATACAGCCCACCTATACGTATGCGTTATTACGTAATAAAATCTTATAAAAATGTACAATAATAAAGCAGATAAAATCTGAAGCTATTACATAAATAAATATATTTAGGTATTTGGTAATAGACCAAGAGCCTGTGAACCATAAGAGTGACGGTATTTTTGTTAGGGTTAGAAATGTGCTTAGTGATTCTTAGTTTGCAAAATACTGGCAGTAGTGTTGCCCAATGTCATCCCCAATGCCCAATCATCCAAGAACAAGACTACTGATATGGTTGCAAGACCAAGACTACCCTAGTCTTGCGCAAGAGTCTCGCAAAACTCTTGCACAGAAAAAAAAACATAATTTTAAGTAAATTAGACCAGTAGTTGTCGAGATACTCGTAGTAGTTTGCAGAGAGAGATTTCCTTAGTACAATTGGAAAATAAAATATTGAGTCAGACTAAGAGTCTTGCAGAAGTCTTGCGAGACTCTTGGCAAGACCAAGACCATCTATTCTAATGTAAGACCAACACCAAGACTGGCTAAGTCTTGGTCTTGCTTTGGGCAACACTAACTGGCAGGCATCGGCCCAGCACAATATATTGTTGATAGTGCAATATGTATCTTATTGCACCAATTTAAAGTTCATAATGAAGGCGTGATAAATGTACAGTTTGAAAAGTAAACGATGCACGATACGATTTTTTTTATTTTCTTTTATTATTTATATGTTAACTAACTATAGGCCAATCATGACAAGTGGCAAGCTTGTTGATGTCTCTAGCGTACCAAAAACTCGAGAACATATATATATATATATTTGTGGTCGGATTACAATAATATGTATTTATTATTATTTATTAATATGTATATATATATTTTTTAATTAATAAATACATATTATTGTAATCCGACCAGGAATCGAACCCAGTAAATTCGCGAAATTAACCGTTAAACCACGGAGGCAGTTGTTTGTTGTTGTTGTTGTGTCATAATTAATTAATTTAGCATGCTAAGAATTATCATTAAACATATTTCTAGCCTTACGAAAAATTAATTGCTCAGAGGGCTCACAAGCTCTTGGGCTATAAGTAAAAAAAATATCAAAATGTCTCCATCACAAATTCATAACCTTACAAACACACATTAAACAGATCACATTCTAACTTGACGGACTTATTCATAATTTCTTATTTCATTATATCTATGTACAATTTACCTTAACACCACCAGTTTTTCAAAGGATGAATAAAGTATTAAATGTAACATTTTTTAAAATTATAAGTGACGTAATTAGCTTAGCTAACAAGTGACAAGGCAACTCCAAGACTAATCATCATTACAGCCCTTGTCATTCACGATCGACTTGTCATTAATTTTTATTAAAAATCTATGACAAATGTACATAAGAAAAGTGTATTTCTCATTGGTGTCAGATTTCAAACTGTATATATAAACAGTAAAGTATCATTACGACCGTATCCCTTTCGCAGTGGTCAAGCTCGTTGATGTCCCAATGAGGAATCTAACCCGGTAGGCAGATAAAAAAAAAACATTGATCCTTTCAGAAACTGGTGGTAAAGACTTGAGAATTACCACAGATTTGACGATACCTTCAGTTGGCCTTCTGTTGATGCTTGTAAGCATAAATGGGAGTCTTCAGTGTAGTCGTCAGTTGGTTATTGTGAACCTCCAACGAGTTGTTGGCGTAATGTAACACCAAAGCTTCTAGAGTCCTGAAAGAAATTATACTAATAAGAATATTATTTCTGCAGAATGTGACATAGTTAATGGGATTTATAAAATAAACAAATCAAGAAAAATAAGAGGTTCTTCGCGCCATTTTGCGCGGACATGTCAAGTGCAAGTTTTTTTTTGTAAATTAATTTACTGTGGATATTATTGGTCAAAAGTGGTGTCGTTTTGTTTAATAATGTGCTATAATGTGAATAATTATGGAAAACGATAAATTGGACTTTAAATATGGGGCACAAGTTGCAGTTAATTTTTTGCGGTTTTCCCTCGCTGTCAACTCCCCTATTTTACCCGACGTGTTTTGAGCTATAATGCCACGAGTGACTCCAAGAAAAGCATCAAATTCTGCAGCATCTGGAATTTGATGATTGCCTCATTAACTCATTAAAAAGAAAGATATATTACGTCAGACTTGGCTGTATGGGCGAGACCCTTTGCCTTCCCTATCATCTCATTCATCATCCATCGGGAGAAGAGTACCAAAAAAAAAAAATCTAGAAAAAGAAGTATGGGGCTTTAGCTATGAGATGCAACTATCACTTATTTATTTTTAAATGCTTTTATGAACTATTCTTTCTTAAATGTCTGTCCGGGTGGAATTGTAATTGAATTTTAAACTAACTTTCCAATGAGCTTGAAAAGAGATTGCCCAAAACCAGGCCCCAACTTTTTTGCAGCGTGCCTCAACTAAATACAATTCAATAATCACAACAATTGTTTTTTTTTATTTAATTACAACATCTCTTTTACCCCAGCATTTAAAATATAATTTAATTAAATAGTCAATTTGTTAAAATTTATGTATGAAATCGTTACAAAACACTATTTATACGATTAGGTTCTTTATTACGACCAGGTACTTTATTACAGATAAAACACTGGATTTCAAATCGACGGGATAGAAACTATGTAATTATTAACGTAAAAAAAAGTTTTTGTCAATTGTCGTTATGCTAGGGTAAAATAAATAAAATTAATTACAGATTATAAAAACACAATACGTTACCTAACAAATAAAAAAGAAATCATTATGACACGAGAACATTTTATTGGGCCCATTTCTCAAAATGGGCATTCTCATTCGGACAACACATGAAAAGGTGAAAAAAAAAACCATGTATGCAAGTATTTTAATAGCTATCAAAAGTTACTAAGTATGGTTTTAAATTTTATTATTTCATAGATTGCATTCCAAAATTCAACTAACTATTAAGTAACAGAATACTGCTACTGGGCTCCAAAACATGGGATCTGTGCTATGGAAAGAGTTATATGAAGAATGTGATGATGAAGTCACGTTCCAAGGAACAATTCTGCTAAATAGGTTCATTAGTATAGGCGAGAGAACAAAAACATTCGATCACATTAATAATATTAGTATGGTAACTCCTTACAATTTCACATTATTATTTAATTTGAAAATGAGTCAAATGTGTCTAGAACTTTTTTCATTAGTAATTATGATGAAACAATCTTGAATTTAAATTAAATTATGAGTCATAGAATAGCACTTACTCAATATTAAGTTCAATGTATAAATAAATTTACATCGGACTAAAAAGTATAACTACTTAAAATTAAAATAAATATAAACTAAACTAATAAAAATAAACTATAAGTAAAAAATGTCCTCTAGAGGCGATCCTTCAGCGATAGTCCCAAGAAGACTGGCAACATTTCCCCTCTGTATAGCTAAGCTAATACGTTGGCAGAAATAATTCCCAGCTTTCCTGTCTCCAGACTATTCCGTTAGCCGTTTGGACAACTCCTTGGCTGAGTGTCCCCATGGGCCCATCGTCTCGACCCCAAACGGCGCAAATTCGTTACCTGTACTGAGGTTGGCGTATTTGCGCAGCTTGAGGTTCTCAGCAGAAACCGCCGCACTTCCCGCGCTTGACGAGGTCGCCTGTGTCTACACATGTCGCATCTCACACCTTACATATTAAGTAGGAAATATTAGGAAGCATTTGAATAACTAAAAATGGATGAGATCTGGAGACAGAAAATCTGACAAGAAAAATGTTACCACATATTCAATGAATTCATGCAACATAAACTGTCAACATATATGTAGTATTATTATAGTATAATCAAGACCATTTCCCTTTCGGGGTGGTCAGAAACCAAATATGCATATTCACATTGCATGACGGCAATCCAAGCTCAAATGTGTGGATACTCTTTATTGGGTTTATGAGCACAAACGGTAGGTACTAAACGGGGGCCCCGGCACACTGAGTAAATTACCACCATCAGTCTGCCTACCACCTATTAAATATAAACATATTGTTTGTGATTGAAGTTCAGGGAGTCTTGAAATCAGATGCCCTAGAGACCTTTATTCAGGTACCTCATCGAAATTTACATATAACATTGTTGGTGAAACTCTGATGTAATTTTGTAACAATTCTAGCAGACAGACAGCTTAACTAAGAGAATATTGGTGATGTCAATTTGGTAAAGATAAATAACTTACTTATAAATATTGTACGGTTCAGCGAATCCGAATCCTGTTTTTGTTTCCAAAATGATGCAATGATATACTATATTATTGCAGCAGATAGACAATGCAATATCTCCAGTGGAATTAGGCCGGATTAAGAATGTTCCCTGAGGTTTTCCCTGAAGTAACTTTTCTGCTGTAGCCCGATTGCATTCCTCTAACTTCCAGGTGCTGGTATCAGAATGTGCAGACAAATCATACTGCTTCTCCTCATCTTCCCCAATTAAAGCTTTTAAATATTGTTCGGATTTACCGCAGGATTTTAACCATCTGCAAAGAATATTATAGTTAATAATGAGCCAAAAATACATAGACTAGGATCTAGAGTTACTTAAATATATAATTCATGCCTCAAAATAAAATGCTCCCATATTGTACACATTATAGACTAGTGGTCATTTTAACAACCATCTTGGGAGGGTTTATCGCTTTTGCTCGTACAATCCAATATTACCCAAGATCTAAATTTCAAGTCTAAATAAATATTATTTGAAAAATTTTGTATATTAACTTACTAAGGAATAAAATTACAGTCATTTTGGAGATGCATTAACATAATCATACTGTATTTGGTTGGGTAGAGGGAGGAGCATAAATGGTGAGCGTCTTGTTGTGCAATAACATAAAAAAGAAGGCCCTTCATAACCCAGCCTACTGTTGGTTGCAAACCCGAAACACCATTCTTCTCATACCTTACCCACACACAATGGACCCAGCACCCACATGGTGAATGCATGGAATGAATTTGTCTCCATAATAGAATAAAAAACTCAGGAATATTGTTTTTAAACGTTTGCAAATTTTCTCTCATCTAAAATTAGGTTGAAAGTGAAAATACGTCGAAAATGTCTGTAATTTTATATCCTTGAAAGACTACATTTCTCAATGGTACACAAGTTAAATCTTAAAGATTTTTTAAATATAAAACTTTATTATTTGCGTTTTTTTTAAGGTATTCTTTGTTGTGGAAATCTAATAGGGATTTTTATTTAATTGTTATTCACGGTTTGGAAAACATACAATTTAATAGTAGAATACATTTCATTATCACAGCACCTAAAACATGGAGAAAGATAGAAGACCTCCACTGTTGAGATGCACCTTACAAAAAACAATGGAGAATTTGGCCTACACTCGCCATGCTAGCGGGTAGGCGAGAGTCTGATGTAAACTTTTATAGACAATTTATTAACAATTCCACAAGTTGGTGTTAGTGGAAACTGGACTGATGGCTAAACATGCTCTCTGAGACATGGGAATGGTGGTGTTGTAAATCTATGACAAATGTACTTAAGAAAAGAAAGTGTTTCCTACAATAGGGCCACCGCCACTTTTAATAGAAAAAAATGGCAAATATGACAATAAAAAAACAATATTGAAGTTGAACTTAAAAAGTACATACGATTTATGACGGTCCTTCATTTTGTATAGATTAATAATTTCAGGTTTGAGTGTAGTCATCTCTCGTTCCAACTTCTTGTTGGATGTGACTGCCGTTTTTAGTATACCATTTAGAGTACTCTTGGCTTCTTTCAGTTGATTCACTCTTAGTATGAGTTGCTTCCCATTTTCTGTCAAATCGTTCTTCTCATGAGGCTGGGCTTGGTTTTGCATCTCATCCTGCATCTTAAGATGGTCTTCGCAAACCTGTACGGTTTGTATAAAAGCATCAAGAGCTTGCCGCTGATTTTTAACCTCTTCCCGCAACCTATTGTAGTTCTCTGACCTCTCATCGTAATCCCTAGTCTTAATAAGAAATTCTTTATGCAAATCTTTGTATTTTGTCTCAAGAGCATCAATATTGTTATTATCGACAAATTCTTGCTCTTGCAATCTAGAAAGAGGATAGAGTAACTTGATGTCGAGACTACTGTTGCAGTGGGCAAGAGAATACTGGCTGTAATACTTGACAAGCTCCACAACAGAGTGGAAATCATATGGCTCACAAAACCCAAACTTGCCATTATGACAATTGATCTTTATCAACTTATTTGTGCCCCCCTTACGCACGGTTAAGGTGTAACCACTTCCCTTATTGGAAGCATTTCTAACAAGAAAAGTCCCATCTCTGGTATCCTGCAACTTTTCATTCACCTCATCCCTAAAAATAAAAGTGGTTTTAATGAATGAAGATTAATTCAAAAATCAATGCACAAATGCGCCAACCTCTGTACAGGTTACGAGTTTGCATGGTTTGGGGTTGTGACGATAGGACTTCTGGCCAAAGAGTTGTTCAAACGGCTAAAGGAGAAATCTGGAGACAGGAAGGCTGACAACTATTGCCTTGCTACACAGAGGGAAAATGTTGCCAGTCTTCTTGCGATTATCACTGATGGGATGTCACTTGAGTTTTTTTTATTTATTTATAGTTAGTTTGTTTTATATTAGTTTATAGTTATTTAAGTAGTTTGTAATATTATTTATAATTTTGTAATAAAAAATATTAAATTAATAAGTTTAAAATTCAATTTAAAATATTACTACAATTTCAAATTAAAAGTATCAACTCAAACGTATCCCTTGCAGGGTGGTCAAAAATCAAACATTTTAAAGAAAGCAGATTTATATTAAGCCTACTTTAAGGCCATTATGACAAGTCTCTATTAGACTAGAGAAGTATCAAAAATATGTTTTTTTTGTCTCGATCAGGAATTATTTTAAATCCTGTGTTTAAATCTATGGTCTTAACTGCCAAACCATGAAGTTGTAATAGATTACTAGAAGTACGTAATTTTGTATTCTGTTGTTAACTTGATGTTTAAATTCTATTTGGATCCTAATTAAACTTAAATCTCACCTGGTAATATCACCCCAGTACCATTCAGCGTTTTCAAGTTTTTTGTCTTCGCCTTTTGGTTGCGGCGCGCCGATTTCAACCATTATTTCATTATCAAGGCTGGAAGCGTTTCTTCTCGAACTGGACTACGTGAGATCTGCTTGGATACAACAAAAACACCAATATCAGCTGCATCCATCACGAACAAGAACGCTTCCGTATCAGAATTATACAGATTGAGGTTAACTATTATCAGCAATATGTTCGAGGTTTTAACGGGTACTTACGTGTTTAACGGCTACTATACAGTATGGAAGCCCGGGATATATGAAACCGATATTTTATAACGACTCATTATAGTGTAACTTAACACATTTTAAAAGGCGACTATGTAGATCACAAAGGAAATGGGCGACTCTCGTGAAAGTTCCTATGGCACAATAACACAGTAAGTCCAAATTGACATCACACAATATTACAGGAACAAAAAAGAAAAATGAAACACTAAAACTATCCCAAAACACTTTCTACATGCTATAAAATATTTTATAAAATGGATCCGCTGGCCTCAAGCGCCTTCCGCCATGATTGATGTAGAGATGTGTAGCATTTCATTTCATTTGAACATTTATCGAGTTTATCAATATTCAAGGTAAAAATAAACAATTTGTATAAAATATTTAAATATCGATATTTTAAACAAGATATCGATATTGTTGTTCGGGGTGAAAAAAATATCTACAAAGCCGGCAGGAAGAAAATATAGAGCATTGACAGAAAAGTGTGAGACTTAATTTAACAAGCATGTTCGACTGAAAGCAAAGCAAAGCAAAGCTTCCTCTTTTTACCGAATTTTGCATAAATTGTATAAAAACCATAGAGCAACGTCAAGGCTAACGACTTTCAAAGCAAAAAAAGCTTGTTAAGCTACAATTCAAACACAATAGTAGATATAAAATAAGAAATCTATTAATTCTTTGATTATTTTTAGTACTTGCAGTTAGTACTTACAGTAAATCATGGTTTCCTTTCATAATTCTAGCAAACATGAATGTTGGAAGGTCCATAATGGCGATATAAAGCTCTCGATATCAATATCGATATTTTCTTAATCGAGAACATCCCTAGATACATCTATAGTGTTGTAACATGAAAAATATAATAAATACAAAATTTGCGGAAAAAATCCTATTGGAACAAGACCTAGATCAATATTTGACTGCAATTTTAATAATGTATCAAGCGTCTATTGTAAGATTTACAAGCATTTACATTAACAATAAAGTTCTTATGGGGGAACAAAAAGCATTTTCTAGTTCGGCTAAATATTTTAGTATGGTTACATCGCCATAACATATTACGTAGGGTAAAAGCTAAAGCTAATAGCGACTAGCAATGATTATTACAGCTCCTATTTTTATTCAATAAAAAAATAAACTATTCGTTTTTTTTTAATGAAATAGACATTGAATTAAATGAAATAGGTTGTAAATATCTTCTATAAATAAATACTTCTGACCGGGCAATAGAATTAGGTTTTAATAACTGTTAATTCCTATCAGCGCAAAAAAAAAAATAAGTCTACCTACTAGACAGAGCTCGTAAAAACAGGTTTTTGCGATCACTTTTTTCCATACGTCCACTAAACGGCATTACAATATGTTTATTTATTTATTCGAAGAGAAAGGACAGAGACAGGCAACATAAGAACATAAAAGATAGCAACAGAGTAGAAGCAATTAAAATTATACCCGCCACCAGAATATTTCTCACTGTGAACAATAGTGCACTCTTTGTGCGATACAAAATTCAGTAAATATCACCTTGGCCAGGTATAAAGAAAACAACTGCATTGTGTTTGAATGCATTAAAACTGTTAGGCGAACTCCGAAGCAAACTGCCCACACTTTGCGAGCTAAACCGTAAGTAGCAGCTTCTTGATTTTGGCTTTAAAGGTGGCGCGGGAGTTACTAAATATATCCACGTCCGATACACGCCTGTTGTACGTGTCGCACATCCGACGTACAGGTGCGCGCATGCCAGATATTGTACGTACGCGGCAGACATGTTGTATGTTGTAAAGTAACTAACGACGAAGAGAAGCGCGTTTAAAAAATGGCCTATTCGTGAGGATAATTATTATTTTCTTAGCGGTTCTCCAAAAAAAATCAGGTCCTAATATTAACTACAACGGAAATTATGGATTGTCTAAAAATGGACTGAAAATTAACTTGGCTTGACCGATTTTAACAATACACAACTTATTATTTTTGTCTTGAAATTGTGCATTGCACCTATTCATGTTAAACCATTTATTATTGGCTGACATTTTTTAAAATCTACAATTGATTACATAATTAGGTACTTTTATTAGGTTTAGGTTTTTTTAGGTAGGTCAATCAAACACTTAGCAATTATTATAAAGTTTATACCTACTACCTGTATTAATAAAACCACAACTATAGTTATTACAGTTTATTAAGGACCATGTGTACAATACGAATAGTATATTGTAGATATAATAATAGGATGCTAATGTAATGTGTAAATAATAATAACTATGCGAGGCTAGGTTTTCAAAATTTAGTCAGGGCACGTCATAATTTAGGCGTATTTTTTTACCAAACTTGTGTTTAGTTTATAAATTGAATCATAACAATTTTAAATTAATAGAGATTATATCATGCAATAATGTAGTTTTTTCGTGTTTCCAATTTCCTATAGGAAGCCCTTCAAGCAAAGTGTAAAAACATCATCTCGTCCAGCCTGCATATGCCATGTTCGCCTGACGCTGTAAGTTGTGGTGTGTTGTCTAAACTGGTGTTTCGACTCAACTGAAGTCCATAGATATAATATGTGCAATAATTTGAAAGGTATATTTTGTATTGTGCAATATAAATTGCAGGATGTGAATGTATTTGAAAAAAATATTATCAAAAAAAGAAGTTAATTTTAATTATTCAGAGGCACTGCGCAAAAATGTGAAATACGAGAAGGAGGCTTTAAGTATCTGAAACAAAATAGAGAATTAAACTTTTGTCTAAATGTCAATTTATTCGTAGTAGGTACTTAGATACAAAAATATTAAAATAAAATTGATTAAAAAACTAATTATAAATAAAACTAAAACTAAAAATACCTATGAAATTAAAGCTATTCTACAAAATAAACTAAGGGCTTACCACCAGGGAGGGTACCTAAAACGCTCGCCGCATTTCCTCGTTGAATTATAATCGACATATTCTGTTTTAGGTAGTTATGGCATTTGGGATCGCCACACTCTTGGAAAATTCGTTTACCCAGCTCTTTTATGAATTTGTGGGTATCAAGAGAATATACGCCCATTGTTTCAACCCCAAATGCCACAAAGTTATAATATTGTTTAATGCGCTATTGTATTTGATGTGCTTTCTAAATTCGGCTGTATGAGCAGCCGAACCGGCCTTTTTTATATGTATATATGTGTGTTTATGTGTATAATATGTATATATTTACAAAAATAAATAAATTATAATATGTAGTTTATCAACCATCTAGTTTCCGTAACACAAGCCTCGTAGCTTACCACGGAAACTGGATGGCGCTGTGTGACCTGTCTGGAAATATTTATATTTATTTATTTATTTTTGATGTAAAGGAAATGTGGCAAGCGGCAAAGCTATCCACACAGGTGGCATCCCAAACAAGACATCTTCCCTCACTCCATGGTACAAGAGACATACCATCCGACCTTTTACCATCACTACGTGAAAGTCCTGATGGTTCAAGGACGGACGGGATTTGAGCAGACCATAAACTTCTCTTTACAAACTCATTTAAGGCTTGGTGTCTGGAGAATCTGCCTGCGCTCTTTTGACAACTAAGCCCGTGTAGACCCATTTCATCAACTTGAGAACCACACTTGCATATGTGAGGTTGACATATTTTTAAACCAAGGCGTAAAGAAACTGCTATTCTTAAACTGTCCTTATCCAGGAGTGTACCAAGAGGAGCTGATGGGACGGCGTGAAGCAATGCACCAGCTTCCTTCTGTGTAGATGCTAACAGACGGGCACAGTCATAACTATTGTTTGAAATGTCTAGTATTGACTGGTAAGATTTATTAATTTAAGGGATGTCCCAAGCGGCCTGGGAACATTTATTATCGGGTTCGCTAACGTAAGGAAGTGAATCTGTCCAAAGCTTACTGGCGTCTACCACACAGTGTAGATCCAAGCAAGCTTGCCTTCAATAGCTTCATAGCGTGGCCAGCAGTGCAGTGACTTGACTTAAACAATGCGAGTAAAACCATATTAATACCTAAAGTATGAATTTATTTATTTCCTATTTCTGAAACATAATTTTACAATACCTAATGGTTAACATAATAATAATAATCTTAACAAGCTAGGGAATTGTAAATAATGCCGAGAAGGGAAGTAGAAAATATGTAGGTATAATCTCTTACCGAAGCCATGGTGTTCACACCCACGTCGGCCATTCCAAGTGCCTTCAAATGTATTGGTAACTGCACCTTCATTAACATAACTGCAACAATTTTTCTGCCTCTTGCATCCATACACTCCCAGGGTACATCATAGACAGCTGGTATTAGTCTTTCACTCTACAATCAAAAAATATCTAAAGAGTTACGCTTTACATTACTCCTATCTCACTTGCACACTCCAACACAACATGTTGATTTTTGAAGATTGAGGGAACTTTTGAGAAATGGTTCACTCAAACTTTGGAGAAATGTAGTCAATTAACTTACTAGGAAATTTAATTTAGGTCATATTGGAGATATATTTAGAATGTAAACTGACACGGCCTCTTTACAACCACGATCTTATTTAAATAGTTTCTAAGTTAGTTAGTTTTACTTGCTTGTAGCACTAATGTTGTGCCTAACATACATAAATATGGATTATTGCCTGTTTACGGTACAACAATTATTACCACTTTGTTTAGTACATATATTTTAATAATTGTATTAATTTTATTAGTTCTAAGTGTATCTAAGTTGCTTCAAGCGAACCAAAGGAAATAAACTATTTTGATTGGATTTTATTAAGCCTATATATTTGATTTAGTAAAATAGAGGTAAATCATTATAAATGTGTATTTTCTGTCTATAATTAGGTGAATGAAAGTAAAAATATGTCCAAAATGTCCGTAATTTATACCTATTTATAATTATTTCCTAGAAAGTTGATAGACTATATTTCTCAAAAGTACTCAGACTTGAAAAATCTTTAAAATATTTGATTGTGCGAGCGAAAAAAATGCAGAAAGCGTTCCTATTACCTCTTAAGACGTTTCTAATTAGCTTTATAATAGTTGAAAGTACTGTGCATGTTACACTAGCGTAGTTAAGTCAGTGGATTTAGATTTGAAGGTACCGGGTACGATTACAGGCCGGGACACAATAAATTATTCGCGAAATTGCTCGAGCTTGGTACGCTGATACATCGACGAGCTTTCCACTTGTCATGGTGTGCCTATAATAAAGTTGGTTAAATGTGAATCCGCTTCATAAACACGCTTTAAAAAAAGCGTGTTTTCTGACAATCCGTGATGATACTTTACTATGTTATACTTACCATTGAACCAACTAATTCAAACACAATCGATAATTGAATTAACTGTTGAAATATAATTATTGTTAAGGGCCCATATTGTGCTAGAGCATCAGAATCCTGATAAAACAAACATAAAATAATTATAACAACCAAACATAAAATAAATATGTACTTATTTATTTCAATAAAGCAATACGTATTATGTAAATATAAAAACATAGGCCCCACCCCATTACATAGTACAGTCATTATTTATTATTACGTAAAAATAAAGGAAATTAATAATACATGTTTTTGTTTGTTTCTGTTTTAAAGTTTTTTTTAATCATTAGGTAAATATTATGCTATTATCAGTCCAGCAGCCCTATTCTGTTACTTAAGCGCAAACGTTATATAATGGAATCCGTTAACTATATACTCATATATATCACGGTAGTAAAGTTGATATTTGCACAGCCACTGTCAAGGTCGAGCGATTATAGAGTGATTGAACTGATTTCTCGAAAAATATAAAAGATAAAGGACAAACAATGTTTTAATGTTTGTTTCTTGCAAAATCATACTATAGAAAAATGACATGTACCTACTTAATAGGATTTTAATAAAATACTTACTAATTGCGAAACCAGCAGTAACAGCAAACATCCACTAATTTGATGAAACATGTAATATATGAATATAATGGGGCCAAATATCTCTGACATGCTGCTATTAAAACTGAAATAATTTAAATTAATAGTAAAAAAGCAATTTAGCTAAGTTCCAATTGGATCGCCAATTGTGTATTGTGTATCTCCGCTTTTACTAACAATAAATCGTTTTTTTTTGCACTTATTATTCAAAAATCTACAAAACCAAGTTAAATTTGGCTTACTCCAAAATCAATTTATGATGTTCAATGTATTCTTCCATAAGCTTTACCACTCGGGTCATTTCATTTGGAGAAAACATTTCTACTGTTTCCGGTTCATTGGCTCGTTGATATCTAGACACTTGTCCCTTCCATTTAGGTGTTCTAAACAGAGCATTAGGTCTCGGAAAAGACTCAAAGTTATGTTTTAGAATTCTCAAGTGACCCCACATATGGAATACTAACAATGAAAGGTACAAATCAAATGTACAGAAGCAAGCCGAACAAAAATATGAAGGGATCCAGTTAAAAGCAAATACAATTAAATAGCCTTTTCTATCAGTAAAACAGTCAAAAGGCAGATGGTAATACACAGAGTGTTCGAAAGATACGTTTGCTGGGGGTTTGTCCGAGAAAAGACCAGCTCGATAATTCTTATATAAAGGTGTCAGATTGAATAATAAAATGCCCATAGCCATCATGAAATGCAAATACATCGTGAAGAAGTGACATCTTTTGTGCACCAAGATATGTGTCTGAAACAAAGAGTTATACACATTACACAAACGACATACAAAAAAATACATTATTTATTTAAGGTACAACAAACAGATTATAAACATTACATAATTTACACATAATCAACAACAATGTATCTGACAATACAATAATAAAATATTATAATTTTAATGTTCTTAAATAACGTGATATTTAACAATTTATAACTTATACATAAACTGCCTCTAATTAGCGGTTAAGTCTGTGGATTTTGACTCGAGGTTCGATTCCAGCCGCCTTTTTCTGTTACTTAGTCTCAAACGTTATTATTATAGTGGATTATGTTATTTTAGTTTTAGCTTGCGTCATAATTACAAAATAATATTCAATTCTCAACTCTATAAGCGCTCAACTTTGACAGCGGCTATGCAAATATCAACTTTAATTGCGTGATATTCATTTATATATATATATATAGTTAACGGATTCCATTATATAACGTTTGCGCTTAAGTAACAGAATAGGGTTGCAAGTCGAAACAGAATAATTTGTGTCATTTCTCGAGTTTGGTACGTTAGAGACCTTTGCTTTTTCTTCTCATGATGGGTAAAATTAGCTAAATGTAATACCGCTTCTTTAAAAAAAAATAATCGTGGTTTCTTACCACCCCAAAGGGATAATAATAATATAATTTTATAAGGGATCGTGATGATACTATATATTGTTTATGTATTTTTGTATGGTATAAATCAGTAAGTAATTATAGTTATTTTAGAATTTTTTATATTTTCTTCGACCTGCCCATCACCTTTCATGATCCCAAGGTTAGCTGGTAAAGAATGCCGTATGGTGTTATAGGTCGCCTATATACTAAGTTTTTAGGTGCAATAAAATATTTAAAAATAAATATGTGTTTAAGACTAATATAATATTATAAATACCAGAATAATACAATTTACAGTGTTGCTATTTTAAAAATAATCTATTAACCGCAATTAGTTTTGTTAAAATAGGGCAAGAAGAATAGATACTTACTTCCATCGCATACGGCGATTTATCCTTATGATAAATAAGATGTATTTTTTTCATGAAAACTGTCGATACAACTCTGTATTTTTTAAACCAAGTCATTATAAGTCGTGACTGAAACAGAGAACTCTTTTTACTTAGCTTCAGAACGTAAAAATAAAAACCAAGTAGAATGTTTATAATTATTATTCAATAATATACAAAGGTTTAAAAGTAAATATTTAATTACATAAAAATAAACTATACTTAACAAATGTCCTTTAGAGAGACCAATATTTCTCCTCCGTATAGCACGGCTAATACGTTGGCAGAAATAAGTGCCAGCTTCTCTGTCTCCAGACTTTTTCCGTTAGCCGTTTGGACAATTTCTTCACCAGTCGCTTGGGGCCATGTACCGAGGTTGACGTATTTGCGCAGCTTGAGATTCTCAGCAGAAAGCGCCGCTCTTTCCGCACTTGACGAGGTCGCCTGGAGGTGTGATGGGGCTAATGTCGACATATATACACAAGGATCCTGCTAATTTTCCACGGCCGTTGACTGTTGGGGTCATGCCGACGGGTCTCTTGCCAGAACTCCGCGCAATCCCAGAGGGTTCTAGGATCGCAGGTATTGACTAAAGCCCTTCGGAGGATGATTTTTACTTTAATATAACACATTTTAGACAAAGAAAAATTTCAACAGTTATCACTATTTTACTCTATTTTACTAAAACAAATATAGTTATGATTAATATATTACTAAACTGTCAATTTATATCCTATATAACAAGAAAAATCTACATTACATTTAAATTGCACACGCAAACGAATGGGGTGTATCAGGCAAAGCTTTTTGTAGATGTCGCTAGCGGCACTGGTACCTTGTTTACACCTATGACTGATCATTTTTTAAATTTATTTGTAGTTTTAAATTTTTATAACAGAAAATTGTATTTTAACTTAACGTTACCTAACTTAAAAGACGAATTAAGTAAGCGAACACCGTCTTTAAAATAAAAAAAGGTTGAATTAATAGAACGGCAATTTTGAGATCACCATATCTTTGCTTTCGCTTGGAAATCTCGATTTGTACACTTAAAAGCTGCTCACTTCTGCATAATGTCCAGAAAATAATAAATTTCGTAATAAAAATACGAATTTTTGTGTGTTATATGTGTATAATGTATTTTTGTGTATCTTGTAAACAATAAATAAAATAAAAAAAATAGGTACCATCTATCATGCGCCATCTATCGTGATAAAAAGTTAGTGACACACCCCATTGGTAAAAAATATGTAGGTATGGTAAATTGGATTAACTGTTGGCGCTTGTATTGGCTCTAAAAGAGCCTATCAATAATAATGATTTGTATATTTATTCGAAAATATATTTAAGTACATAATTTAAAAATGAACACCAAATATAAATAAATAAATAATATTAAATTAAAGATTTGTATTAAAATTAATAAAAATTATGCTTTTTTGGACAGTCCGACGAAATTTTGATCAGACGTTTTACTATTTTGCATTCTTATTTAGGAAAATTATTTTAAATTCCTACCATAGCAACGATGTTCATGAATATGGTAATATACATGTGTCCTATGTTGTAGAAGGTTGATGTTTTGGCGTGGTTCTTGACGTAAAATATTGTTCCAATAAAGCAGAATAAAGCGTGGAGAAATAGTGCAGTAATCTGTAGTGTATTATATTTCGACTGAGCTTCGCCGAGCTCGCGTTTTGGCCACGCGGCTAACATTGATAAGGACCATCTACAGAGTTTCATGTAGCGAAACTTCATAGGATCTTGCACTCCCCTAAAATAATAATAAATATTTATTAGGAATTAAGATGTAAATAAATAAAATAAATATAAATAAATAAATATTTCCAGACAGGTCACACAGCGCCATCTAGTTTCCGTGGTAAGCTACGAGGCTTGTGTTACGGAAACTAGATGGTTGATAAACTACATATTATACTTTTTTTTCTTAAATATATACATATTATACATATAAACACCCAGACCGAGACAAATTATACAATGTACAACTTGCCCCCGGTGGGAATCGAACCCACGACCTCCCGAGTTCACGGCAACGTGTGTTACCACTAGACCACGGAGGCGGTCAAGTCATGTGAAATCATATATTATTTATTCGATTATTTTTTCAAAATATAATCAATATTAATACTACGGATAGGGATATAAGTCCCGTCCGCGTGAAATGGTGGCAAGAACGCTGGCTGCATTTCCCCGCTGAAGTGCAATACTTGTTTTTTATATTTTTTTTAATATTACGCTCACATGATGGTACCTAAGTGTCGCGAAAGGTCCATGAATGTTAGCAACTGGAATCAGAGACTCATAACTGACATCAGTCCCTAACACTATGCCGGCTTGACTAGTGCCATGGCGGCAATTCAAGCCTGATCCCGAAACGTGTGGATACACTTTACTCGGTTTTTCGGCACGAACATTGGATACTTCCCCGCCCCGGCAGAATGCGCAAATTACCACACCACTATCAGTCCACCTACCACCTTTGGGTGTAGAAAGAGCCAGCCCTCTTGTCACCGGAGGAGGCGGCAAGACGTGGTGTTATGTAAAATTGACTAGTTCTTATAAATAGGCCACAATATTTTTTATTTACATGATTTTATTTCCGTCAATAAACATGTCTTGCAACTAAAGTTATAATTTTGTATGATGAAACTGACTAAAGAGTTTTCCTTTTCTACTAAAATACTTGTCACGTCAAGAATGATAGAATTGTGTATAGAGTAGGTACAATATCAACTAACATCAAAGCTAATATTAGTAATAATAGAATGGATAAGTAAGTGGAAAAGTGAACAATAAAATATTTAAATAACATTATAATTAATGAATACTTGTATGACAGTGCTCAATTATCTATGATATTATATTATACATAAAAATATAGGGTCTGCAACATTTCCCTCTTGAACCTTGGATCCTACGAGTCACGGTTACGGATATAAGATTTGACCTTTATGTAGTGCCCAGTGCACTAACAAAATACAAATAAACGAGTTACAATATGATATTAGTTTTCCAAAATAACTCCAATAAAATCTACAATACATATCGTATCTCGACATACCTCTTCCGCTTCTTCGATACTCATCAACCTCTTCATACATGCCCTTATGTTTCGATAGCTTTTTTTGCACCTTCGGCTATTGTTTTTTCATTAGATCGTGTTAGGTGAGTCTTGGTCTGGCAGGGCATCTTTTAGCCACAACTTTCGCATTATATATCTGGTTCATCAATCTCTCTTCGCTCATCCTTTCGACATGCCCGAACCATCGGGCATTTGTCCCTATGCTTTCTTTCATACCTACGTTTTTGCGTATATCTACAATAAGTATCTAATAATATAGTTTCGGTATTTGCTATTATTATTAATATTCTAGTGAAATTACTTACGGACGTCAATATTGCCAATATGCACCTATCATTATTATAAATGTCGCGGCGATTATTAAGTTAATTTTATACTTATAGGTACTCCTTTGCGTTTGCCTGTTATCATATTTAATTATATCAAATAGCTCGCTACTATTATTTTAAAATACCTATACGCTGGAGACATCGACGAGCTTGCCACTTGTCATGATTGGCCTATAGTAAAGTTGGCTAAATGTGAATCCGCTTATTTATAAGCGTGGTTTCTGACCACCCAGAAAGGGAAACGGTCGTGATGATACTTTACTTTACTTTACCTATACCGATAATATAAATACGTGTAGGTATTATACAGGGTGTACCGTCAAGATGTAGGCTATAAAACTATTTTTTTCTATGAATTTAAATAAAACCTCAGAGTGTTATAGCTCGTTGGATAGCTGATGAAACATAGATATTTTAGACACATCTGCAAACCATATTTATTATAGATATCCTATAAAGAAACATGAACTTTGTTTTTTTTTTTACTTTATGACGTTTACAACGACCTATTGCCTACAACTTTGGTTATGAGGGTCATAAAGGATTTTATTTTACATGTAAAAATCAAATAATAATAATAATAAGTCTTACATATTTCAAAATATTTAATCTAATAACAAAAAATCGGCTCTTAGTTTTATTCAATAAAAAAATAAACTATTCGTTTTTTTTTTTAATGAAATAGACATTGAATTAAATGAAATAGGTTGTGCTAAATATCTTGTATAAAAAAATACTTCTGACCGGGCAATAGAATTAGGTTTTAATAACTGTTAATTACTATCAGCGCAAAAAAAAAATAAGTCTGCCTACTAGACAGAGCTCGTAAAAGCAGGTTTTTGCGATCACTTTTTTCCATACGTCCACTATACGCGCCATTTAACGAGAGAGGAAATGTTAAGGGCAGTAGGCATGCTCCAAGCTGGGGCTACTCAACGGAGTATTCCTGAGGAGATTGGAACAAGACAGAACGTTATATCAAGGTTATGCTCACGTTATCGTACTACTGGTAAAGTGGCTGAAAGACACCCAGGCGGGAAACGCATAACCACTCAACGACAAGACCGATTTTTGCCGCGAGAAGACAACCAAATGTTACGGCCATGCAGTTTGTTCAGAGGCTCCAGTCAGAGCACCAGTCGCTTGTGAGTGACCAAACTGTGAGGAGAAGGCTGCATGAAGCTAATCTTCATGCTCGCCGACCGCTTCGTACTCCAGCACTACGCCGAGGAAATCGTGGACGACGATTAGAGTGGGCTCGTGAACATTTGCTGTGAAAAGATAACCAGTGGTCTGTAGTGCTGTTTACCGATGAAGTGGTTTTACTGACTACTGATTTTTCACGTAACTCTTAAAAACAGAATATTTTTTCGTTATTTTTCACTTTTTCTTGAGAAACACATTCATTGTTAGTTTTACCATTATTTCACGTTTTTTCTTTATTTAAATAAAAATTTGTTTACGCAAAAAAAAAAGTTTTCTTTTATTCTGGATTGTAATCTGATAAATGGGATTTATAAAAATACATATGTTTCCAAATTATGTATATGTGTATTATTAAGTATGTTAGGTTATATAAATTTTGAGTAAATTGAGTGTATCCAAAATATCCCTAGACATTGTTGATGTGTGTAACTAACGACGAAGAGAAGCGCGTTTAAAAAATGGCCTATTCGTGAGGATAATTATTATTTTCTTAGCGGTTCTCCAAAAAAAATCAGGTCCTAATATTAACTAAAACGGAAATTATGGATTGTCTAAAAATGGGCTGAAAATGACGTTTTCTTGCAAATAGCGAGAACTTGGCTTGACCGATTTTGACAATACACAACTTATTATTTTCGTCTTGAAATTGTGCATTGCACCTATTCATGTTAAACCATTTATTATTGGCTGTCATTTTTTTTAAAACTACAATTGATTACATAATTAGGTACTTTTATTAGGTTTAGGTTTTTTTACGTAGGTCAATCAAACACTTAGCAATTATTATAAAGTTTATACCTGCTACCTGTATTAATAAAACCACAACTATAGTTATTACAGTTTATTAAGGACCATGTGTACAATACGAATAGTACATTGTAGATATAATAATAGGATGCTAATGTAATGTGTAAATAATAATAACTATGCGAGGCTAGGTTTTCAAAATTTAGTCAGGGCACGTCATAATTTTGGCGTATTTTGTACCAAACTTGTGTTTTGTTTATAAATTGAATCATAACAATATTAAAGTAATAGAGATAATATCATGCAATAATGTAGTTTTTTCGTGTTTCCAATTTCCTATAGGAAGCCCTTCAAGCAAAGTGTAAAAATATCATCTCGTCCAGCCTGCACATGCCATGTTCGACCTGGCGCTGTAAGTTGTGGTGTGTTGTCTAAACTGGTGTTTTGACTCAACTGAAGTCCATAGGTATAATATGTGCAATAATCTGAAAGGTATTTTTTGTATTGTGCAATATAAATTGCAAGATGTGAATGTATTTGAAAAAAATATTATCAACAAAAAGAAGTTCATTTTAATTATTCAGAGGCACTGCGCAAAAATGTAAAATACGAGAAGGAGGCTTTAAGTATCTGAAACAAAATAGAGAATTTCTATTTTAGTATTACATCTAAATTATCATAGCGCGGTCTACATTGCACCCCTTGATGGACAAGACAGCAAGGGACTACAAGGACTGCAATGATGATCAAGCTTGCCTTCAATAGCTTCATAGCGTGGCCAGCAGTGCAGTGACTTGACTTAAACAATGCGAGTAAAACCATATTAATACCTAAAGTATGAATTTATTTATGCCTATTTCTGAAACATAATTTGACAATACCTAATGGCTAACATAATAATCTTAACAAGCTAGGGGATTGTAAATAATGCCGAGAAGGGAAATAGAAAATATGTAGGTATAATCTCTTACCGAAGCCATGGTTTTCACACCCACGTCGGCCATTCCAAGTGCCTTCAAATGTATTGGTAACTGCACCTTCATTAACATAACTGCAACAATTTTTCTGCCTCTTGCATCCATACACTCCCAGGGTACATCATAGACAGCTGGTATTAGTCTTTCACTCTACAATCAAAAAATATCTAAAGAGTTACGCTTTACATCTACTCCTATCTCACTTGCACACTCCAACACAACATGTTGATTTTTGAAGATTAAGGGAACTTTTAAGAAATGGTTCACTCAAACTTTAGAGAAATGTAGTCAATTAACTTACTAGGAAATATAATTTCGGTCATATTGGAGACATATTTAGAATGTAAACTGACACGGCCTCTTTACAGCCACGATCTTATTTTAATAGTTTCTAAGTTAGTTAGTTTTACTTGCTTGTAGCACTAATGTTGTGCCTAACATACATAAATATGGATTATTGCCTGTTTACGGTCCAACAATTATTACCACTTTGTTTAGTACATATATTTTAATAATTGTATTGATTTTATTAGTTCTAAGTGTATCCAAGTTGTTTCAAGCGAACCAAAGGAAATAAACTATTTTGATTGGATTTTATTAAGCATATATATTTGATTTAGTAAAATAGAGGTAAATCATTATAAATGTGTATTTTCTGTCTATAAATAGGTAAATGAAAGTAAAAATATATCCAAAATGTCCGTAATTTATATTTATAATTATTTCCTAGAAAGTTGATAGACTATATTTCTCAAAAGTACTCAGATTTGAAAAATCTTTAAAATATTTGATTGTGCGAGCGAGAAAAATGCAGAAAGCGTTAAACCCTCTTAAGACGTTTCTAATTAGCTTTATAATAGTTGAAAGTACTGTGTATGTTAAGTCAGTGGATTTAGATTTGG
Organism: Tinea semifulvella; assembly: GCA_910589645.1. Taxonomy (NCBI): domain Eukaryota; kingdom Metazoa; phylum Arthropoda; class Insecta; order Lepidoptera; family Tineidae; genus Tinea; species Tinea semifulvella. The sequence goes on along the minus strand of OU342595.1, from coordinate 6,214,325 downwards.
AGGTACCGGGTTCGATTACAGGCCGGGACACAATAAATTATTCGTGAAATTGCTCGAGCTTGGTACGCTGATACATCGACGAGCTATACACTTGTCATGGTGTGCCTATAATAAAGTTGGTTAAATGTGAATCCGCTTCGTAAACACGCTTTAAAAAAAAGCGTGTTTTCTGACAATCCGTGATGATACTTTACTATGTTATACTTACCATTGAACCAACTAATTCAAACACAATCGATAATTGAATCAACTGTTGAAATATAATTATTGTTAAGGGCCCATATTGTGCTAGAGCATCAGAATCCTGATAAAACAAACATAAAATAATTATAACAATCAAACATAAAATAAATGTGTACCTATTTATTTCATTAAAGCAATACGTATTATGTAAATATAAAAACATAGTAAGTACCCCATTACATAGTACATTCATTATTTATTATTACGTAAGAATAAAGGAAATTAATAATACATGTTTTTGTTTGTTTCTGTTTTAAAGTTTTTCTTAATCATTAGGTAAATATTATGCTATTATCAGTCCAGCAGCCCTATTCTGTTACTTAAGCGCAAACGTTATATAATGGAATCCGTTAACTATATACTCGTATATATCACGCTAGTAAAGTTGATATTTGCCCAGCCACTGTCAAGGTCGAGCGATTATAGAGTGATTGAACTGTGTTGGAAGTGCTACTGTACTTGTATTTGTGTTGTACTGCCCTATAAATCGCATAAGTAAAAATAACAATCCAACACTTTTGTCCCGATTTTAAAATCAACGGTCCACATAAATCAGTGCCAGTAACTTCAAATACTTTAGCGTTTTTTATTCTATCGTTTGGCAATGGAGCTTTCGGGGCATCAGCCTTCTTACAGTAATCTTTTACAAATAAAACAATTATTTATAGATTCTTGCAAAATCATACTATAGAAAAATGACATGCGCTTAATAGGACTTTAATAAAATACTTACTAATTGCGAAACCAGCAGTAACAGCAAACATCCACTAATTTGATGAAACATGTAATAAATGAATATAATGGGGCCAAATATCTCTGACATGCTCCTATTAAAACTGAAATAATTTAAATTAATAGTAAAAAAGGGACGTACAAAACATAACCTTTAATATAGTTCGCTACTCTAGATCATAACTGAATCAACTATAAATATTAGATCTGCGGTTTCAACTCGCTTTTTGTAAACCTGTGTGTTCACTAACTTCCCATAGATACGTGAGACCTGAATAACCGTTTAGCTGAAAAATATCAGTATTTCTTGTATTGTGAAAAATAAATTATCAAAAAATCAATTATGACGTGAGAATTATTCTTTAGTGTGCGATTTAAATTAAGGCGGAGATACTCGTACTCATGCTATTAAAATTTGCATGCCAGAATCCGATATATACTCGTAGATGTATGGATCCACGAATAATAATACCTTTTCTACTGTTTTTATGGTATACCAAGAGCTTTTGTTTTTTAAATAATTTCGTCGTGCCATTTAGCTTTCCATTGCAGTAACTACTTTTAAAAAGCCTGTATAATGCGCATACCTACACACGTATGCACGTGCATCTATAATAAGTAGTTATCATGTGCAACTTTAAAAGGCAGGTTTCGACATTGACATCGACGGTGCCTCGCGATGCGTCTCAAGATCGATAAGTCGCGAAGCACCCTCGCGGGTGACTCAATTTTCGTATCAACAATCAACACGAGCCACGCTGAGCTTGAGAAGAAAGTTTTTCTTTCTCTTCCATGTCACGGATCGCGAGGCAAGACGCGACCCATGGACTGAGCGGCAAAAATGCAAACACTGAGCACCCTTTGGGCACCTCCCGTGCCATTTTACTGACAGCGATTTAACTAAGTTCCAATTGGATTGCCAATTGTGTAATATGTATCTCCGCTTTTACTAACATTAAATCGTTTTTTTTTGCAATTATTATTCTAAAAATCTACAAAACCAAGTTAAATTTGGCTTACTCCAAAATCAATTTATGATGTTCAATGTATTCTTCCATAAGCTTGACCACTCGGGTCATTTCATTTGGAGAAAACATTTCTATTGTTTCCGGTTCATTGGCTCGTTGATATCTAGACACTTGTCCCTTCCATTTAGGTGTTCCAAACAGAGCATTAGGTCTCGGAAAAGACTCAAAGTTATGTTTTAGAATTCTCAAGTGACCCCACATATGGAATACTAACAATGAAAGGTACAAATCAAAGGTACAGAAGCAAGCCGAACAAATATATGAAGTGATCCAATTAAAAGCAAATACAATTAAATAGCCTTTTCTATCAGTATAACAGTCAAAAGGCAGATGGTAATACACAGAGTGTTCGAAAGATACGTTTGCTGGGGGTTCGTCCGAGAAGAGACCAGCTCGATAATTCTTATATAAAGGTGTCAAATTGAATAATAAAATGCCCATAGCCGTCATGAAATGCAAATACATCGTGAAGAAGTGACATCTTTTGTGCACCAAGATATGTGTCTGAAACAAAGAGTTATACACATTACACAAACCACATACAAAAAACACATTATTTATTTAAGGTACAACAAACAGATTATAAACATAATTAACACATAATCAACAACAATGTATCTATACCTGACAATACAATAATAAAATAATATAATTCAAATTTTATTAAATAGTTAACATGATATTTAACAATTTATAACTTATACATAAACTGCCTCTAATTAGCGGTTAAGTCTGTGGATTTTGACTCGAGGTTCGATTCCAGCAGCCCTATTTTGTTACTTAGTCTCAAACGTTATTAGTGGATTTTGTTATTTACGTCTTAGCTTGCGTCATAATTACAAAACAATATTCAATTCTCAACTCTATAAGCGCTCAACCTTTACAGCGGCTGTGCAAATATCAACTTTAATTGCGTGATATATATAGTTAACGGATTCCATTATATAACGTTTGCGCTTAAGTAACAGAATAATTTGTGACATTTCTCGAGTTTGGTACGCTAGAGACTTTTGCTCGCCACTTGTCATGGTGGGTAAAATTGGCTAAATCTAATACCGTTTCCTTAAACAAAGAAGAAGCGTGGTTTTTGACCACCCCAAAGGGATAATAATAATATAAGGGATCGTGATAATAATATAACGTGATAGTAATAATACCTACTACATATTGTTTATGTATTTTTGTGTGGTATAAATCAGTAAGTAATTATAGTTATTTTAGTATTTTTTATATTTTCTTCGTCCTACCTATTACCTTTCATGGTTCCCAAGGTTAGCTGGTAAAGAATGCCTTTTGGTGTTATAGGTCGCCTATATACTAGGCTTTTAGGTGCAATAAAGTATTTAAAAATAAATATGTCTTTAAGACTAATATAGTATTATAAATACCAGCATAATACAATTTACAGTGTTGCTATTTAAAGATTAATCTATTTACCGCAATTAGTTTTGTTAAGATAGGGCAAGGCCAATAGATACTTACTTCCATCGCATACGGCGATTTATCCTTATGATAAATAAGATGTATTTTTTTCATGAAAACTGTCGATACAACTCTGTATTTTTTAAACCAAGTCATTATAAGTCGTGACTGAAACAAAGAACTCTTTTTACTTAGCATCAGAAAGTAAAAATTAAAACCAAGTAGAATGTTTACTATTATTATTCAAGAAGACAAATTTCTAAGCATTCCATGGATTCACCGTGCGGGTGCCGGGTCCATCGTGTGTGGGTAAGAATTGAGAAGAATGGTGTCTCGGGCTTGCGACCGACAATAGCTGGTTTAAGAAAAGGAGGCTCCTTTTTTTTCTATTGCGCGATAATACGCTCACTATCCACCATTCTACTTCTCCCTACCCAACCAAATACTGTATGATTCCGATAATGCCGTCTTGGAAGCTCGTTTCATAAATGTATTGACGGTAGACCTGCTTAGGCCCAATTCTTTCAGTAAGTGATGCAAAGATTTTGCTGGAACTCCTCTTGCACCAACTTCCACTGCGTAAAGCTTGAACCCGTTCCTGATCATTTCTTCTGTGAGATCATAATCATCTTACCAGATTACTCTGGTCCGGGAGGGACATTTGAAAAGCGTTTAAGTAGAACTTTAGCAACGCCGGAGACCAAACGTACATTAGTGTGCGCCACTTTAGGGCTGGAGGGGTACAAAAATCGCCCAAAGTTAGCCAGTCATTTTGAACTTCTAAAGTCATCGCGTGCACTCTGTATTCATGCTCTTCATCTTTCCTGGGGAAGGATTTTATAACCTCTTTGTCACTTTCTTTTTTCTTCCAGCCAATGTCTCTTTTGTCAGTCTGGGCACCTGTCATGAATTTCTTGAAGAATAGTAGTCTCGGTTCCATATCTGAGTCAAGAGTCTCTTGGAAGGGATGAAATTGTATTATCCTGGGAGCTGGTTAGAATTTGATATTTGCTTATACGTAGATGTTTGTATACTTCAGATGGTCTTTTCAGATCCATTCCGAAGTTTCTCCGTCCTGTAAAGAATGTTGAGGAGTCAGCACCCTGGGCTAATCCAAGCCAAGACTTCAATGTTCTTTTGACGTCCGCGTCCAGACTTGATAGTAGGCTTTTGTCATATACTAGAAAAGGCCAAGTGAGGCGAGATGCTAAGTAGTTGTCATATATCCAAGCTTTTTTGACATGCTTATGGGCTGTTGAGTAACCCTATTCATGTCGTCAGTGAATTGTTTTACAACTTCTTCTAGAGATGGTGATTTTCTTTGAAAATTTATCCTTCTGCCAAGAAATTTAAAGGGCATGGTTTCATTTACCGGAGCTATTCTCTGCCCTGCTATACTCAGTCCAGGATCATAAGACGTAAATGTAGTGTTTCGCCTAGCCAGACATAGGCTGAAGCATTTGATGGTTTCGTTCTCATTCCCTTTGTCCATGAGCAGAAATCATCCACTATTTTCAGCAAGCCCTGGCATTGCTTGGGATTTCTTGTTAGCACCGCCAAGACGTCTGCAAAAGCTAAGACGGATTCCGTATAGATGTTGTTTTGTTTGAATCTATAATGAAGTACTCGTTCTTGATCATAAATTCTTGCTTGTACTATGGAGAAGAAGATTTTGGACATTGTATTCGTCAAAGCGATAGGTCTTGCATCTTTGGGATCATTTACCTCAGTTTTTCTTTGGTATGAGAACGAAGACTGCCTCGCCAAATGACTTTGGAACTTGATTAGTAGACCAGATTTTTCGATATATATTGTATAAATGCTTACGGGTGTGAGGACATTTTTTATATACAATGTACGGAATGCCATCTGGGCCTGGTGCCGATTTGGAACTTTTCTTTTGATTTGTTCCTGCATTTCTTCCATGCTTGGTGGAAGTCCTCTAAAGGTCTGACGGGTCGAGGCGAGGGTGGGTCCAGATATTGTTCCTCTATTTGTATTTCTGTAATATTTAATATTACATATTATATCTCTTTGTAATATTTATATATTTGATCTCTGGTCAGCGATAGTGCACCACTTTTTTCGCTGAATATCTTTCTGGCATAGACGAAGGGGTTTTTGTCAAAGAGGACTTCGTGTCTGGCTCTATTGTATTGATTGGAGTGATCTTTAATTTGGAGCAATATTCCTTGGATCAATTTGAGAATTGATCTAAGTGCTTTAGCCACTTGATGGCACTGCTGTTTATCTCCAATATTTTTGGCGCATCTAAGTCTCTTTCTTAGCTCCCTCTTCTTTCGCCTCAATTTCAGCTTAAAAGTGTTTTCCTTATTGGTGTGAGCATGAGTGGTCGTTGGTGGATAGTGCTCACTGAAGTAGTCATAGACAGTATCTTGGAAGGCACGAACTTGGCTATCAAGATCCTGTTTTGTACCAGGACAATCCAGCATGCCAGCCAGATTTCCGTCGTGAACCTTCCAGGTGGTTTCTTTTATGGTCGGGATGCTTAGACGTGTCCTGGACTCCTGGTCGAATTCACATGGAGGTGTACAAAGGTACTTTAAAAGTAAATATTAAATTAAATATAAATTAAACCTAGTAAAAATAAACTATACGTAACAAATGTCCTCTAGAGAGACAAATATTTCTCCCCTGTGTAGCAAGGCTAATACGTTGGCAGAAATAATTGCCAGCTTTTCTGTCTCCAGACGTTTGGACAACTTAATCACCAGACGCTTGGCTAAGTGTCCACATGGGGCCATGTACCGAGGTTGGCGTATTTGCGCAGCTTGAGATTCTCAGCAGAAACCGCCGCTCTTTCCGCACTTGACGAGGTCGCCTGGAGGTGTGATGGGGCTAATGTCGACATATATTGTTATATATTGAAACACATGTTTGTGGTTCCAAGACGTATAATAAAGTGACATATCAAAAACATAAACGATTCGTAACTAAGGAAACTAAACTATTTATAAAATACTACATTTCTCCATCCATACGATGAATACGTGAAGTATGGTGTTCAGCTGGAATCCAGTTTTGATATCTTGTAAAGGCTTGTTGCCGTGGCTTGTGTTTATTATCGTTATTCAAATAAGTGTTCTCAATAGTTTTAAAATAATTCTTTGTTTTGTTATACATCTTCAAATTAGTTTTATATTTTGTGTTTATATGTCTCACTTGTTCATATTCATCATCTCTATCATTTGTTTCATTTTCACCATTGCTACTAATACTGTCATTGTCATATTTATTTATTTTGTATTTATTCCTATGTTTTCTAATTGAATCTTCATTTTCACTATCGCTGTCATTGTCATGATGCTTTCGAAATTTCCTATCCATTTTATCTTTCTTCTTTTTCGTATTATGTTTTGATGTTGATGCCAAATATACTTTTCCGCTTTTTATACAGCAGCTGCCATAATGCCCTATTACTCCACATTCTACGCAAGTATGGCGACGAGCTCCACAGGTATTATAAGAGTGCGTTACCTTCTCTCCGCAGCGTCGACATTGTCCTTTTACAAGTTTGCGTCTTTTGTTACCATTAGAAATGTGTTTAGTCATATTTGATGTTGTGCCTTTTTCAGAAAGTTCTCGTGTTTGAGCTATTGTATATATTTGGTCAAAAGTTATTTCTTTATTTTCACCGTCTGTTGTTGTTTGTAGATTGGGCCATCGTAGTTTTATCTCAATCTCTAACTGTTTATGAGCGAGGCCTGTTGCAAAACGATCTCGTAGTTGCCGCTCTAAGAGATCACCTTCATACCCACAATCACTACTAATTTCTTTAAGTGTGTTTACATAACTTTCTATTGATTGATTAGGTTGTCTCGTACAGTTCCAAAAATCTGTTATAGCTTTAAATCTGGATCTTTTTGTTTGGTAAAGGTTTAAAAATTGTTGTTTAATGTTGTCGTAATTTTGATGCTCAAAGTCAGGACTGGAGTTTTGAAACGCTATTTTCAGCTGCTGGTATGTATCAGGTGTTAAGCATAAATAAAGCAGTTCCTTTTGTATGGCCTGTGCCGGCTCTCCCCAAAGGTTGCACTTGGCTTCAAAATAGTCTATAAATGAACCAGGATACGTTGTATCCAGGTTAAAGGTGTCGCAATTAAAGTTTCTAATGATATCTAATCTGTTTCTGTTCGTTTCTCCCGTGTTTGGGATGTCTGAAACGTTGTTCTCGTTGTTACTCACTGTTTGTTGCGTAAGTAGATGAAGAAGTTGTAGTGTTAGTTGATGCTGTTGTTGCTGAATGCTCATGAAGTGTTCAAATTGTTCTGCATCCATGTTCTCTTCTTCTTTTTTTTACCGACTGCGCCAATTATGTTATATATTGAAACACATGTTTGTGGTTCCAAGACGTATAATAAAGTGACATATCAAAAACATAAACGATTCGTAACTAAGGAAACTAAACTATTTATAAAATACTACATATATACACAAGGATCCTGCCAATTTTCCACGGCCGTTGACTGTTGGGGTCATGCCGACGGGTCTCTTGCCAGAACTCCGCGCAATCCCAGAGGGTTCTAGGATCGCGGGTATTGACTAAAGCCCTTCGGAGGATGATTTTAGACATATTTTTACTTTAATAAAACAAAATTTGGACAAAGAAAAATTTAAACAGTTATCACTATTTTACTCTATTTTACTGAAACAAATATAGTTATGATTAATATATTACTAAACTGTCAATTTATATCCTATACAACAAGAAAAATCTACATTACATTTAAATTGCACGCGCAAACGAATTGGTAAAAAATGTGTAGGTATGGCAAATTGGATTAACTGTTGGCGCTTGTATTGGCTCAAAAAGAGCCTATCGATAATAATGATTTGTATATTTATTCGAAAATATATATAAGTACATAATTTAAAAATAAACACCAAATATAAATAAATAAATAATATTAAAATAAAGATTTGTATTAAAATAAATAAAAATTATGCTTTTTGGACAGTCCGGCGCAATTTTGATCAGATATTCGCCAAACTCAATCACTTCACGATTATTAGTTCTTTCGTCAGCACAGCTGTCCGCGGAGAATACAACGGCGCGTCTTCCAGAAGAGCGGGACCACGGTAGATCATAGACTTCTCACTGGGTCGGGGCGCGACGTGCGACTGACGTTTCAAGCAATGAAGCTTATAAAGAAAACTATTTTCTGCAAGTCCACAAGTGGGTACTTCTCGTTGCGAATTAAAATGGATAAACATTCAATGCAAATTTGAAGTAACGTGGCGCCGTCTTGTGGTGGCATACTTGGTTATTAGAAATGGAGGGATTTTTGTATTGCTCATTATTAACCGATTCAACTATTACAAAAAAAAGTAAAATATTGGCGTAAACACAATGATTAATAAAAAAGTTAATTTGTAATCTGATAAAACCAACTGAATAAAATTAAATGTTATGCAGAAGCGGGTAATTCATATAGTGGACGACACCAGATATGTCTATAACCCTCGAATCGCTGCAGCTTCGACGAGTCTTTGCCTCTCTGAGTCTGTTTTACTAGCTATACCACGGTGAGTGTTCTGAAGAGCGTACATATAAATTTGGAGACTCATATCGCACGCTGAATATGTTGAAAACTCTTCCAGCTTGGATTTCCTAATCTAACCTGGAATCCTTTGATTTTTTACTATTTTGCATTCTTATTCAGGAAAATTATTTTAAATTCCTACCATAGCAACGATGTTCATGAATATGGTAATATACATGTGTCCTATGTTGTAGAAGGTTGATGTTTTGGCGTGGTTCTTGACGTAAAATATTATTCCAATCAAGCAGAATAAAGCGTGGAGAAATAGTGCAGTAATCTGTAGTGTATTATATTTCGACTGAGCTTCGCCGAGCTCGCGTTTTGGCCACGCGGCTAACACTGATAAGGACCATCTACAGAGTTTCATGTAGCGAAACTTCATAGGATCTTGCACTCCCCTAAAATAATAATATGTATTAGAAATTAAGATGTGAAATCTTATATTATTTATTCGAATATTTTTACAAAATATAATTAATATTAATACTACGGATAGGGATATAAGTCCCGTCCGCGTGGAATGGTGGCAAGAACACTGGCTGGATTTCCCCGCTGAAGTGCAATACTGTTTTTTGTTTTATATATATATATATATATATTATGCCCACAGATGGTAAGTGTCGCGAAAGGTCCATGAATGTTAGCAACTGGAATCAGACACTCATAACTGACATCAGTCCCTAACACTATGCCGGCTTGACTGGGCATGACGGCAATTCGAGCCTGATCCCGAAACGTGTGGATACACTTTACTCGGTTTATCGGCAAGAACGGTGGATACTTCCCCGCCCTGGCAGACTGGGCAAATTACTCCTATCAGTCCACCTACCACCTTTGGGTGTAGAAAGAGCCAGCCCTCTTGTCACCGGAGGAGACGGCAAGACGTGATGTTATGTAAAATTGACTAGTTCTTATAAATAGGCCACAATATTTTTTACTTACATGATTTTATTTCTGTCAATAAACATGTTTTGCAACTAAAGTTTTAACTTTTGTATGATAAAACTGACTAAGGAGTTTTCCTTTTTTACTAAAATACTTGTCACGTCAAGAATGATAGATTTGTGTATAGAGTAGGTACAATATCAACTAATATCAAAGCTAATTAGTAATAATAGAATGGATAAGTAAGTGGAAAAGTGAACTATAAAATATTTAAATAACACCATAATTTATAAATACTTGTATGACAGTCCTCAATTATCTATGATATTATATTACATATAAAAATATAGGGTCTGCAACATTTCCACTCTTGAACCTTGGATCCTACGAGTCACGGTTACGGAGATAAGATTTGACCTTTATGTAGTGCCCAGTGCACTAACAAAATACAAATAAACGAGTTACAATATGATATTAGTTTTCCAAAATAACTCCAATAAAATCTACAATACATATCGTATCTCGACATACCTCTTCCGCTTCTTCGATACTCATCAACCTCTTCATACATGCCCTTTTGTTTCGATAGCTTTTCATTGCACCTTCGGCTATTGTTTTTTTCATTTGATTGTGGTAAGTGAGTCTTGGTCTGTCAGAGCATCTTTTAGCCACAACTTTCTTTCGCATTATATATCTGGTTCATCAATCTCTCTTCAGTCATCCTTTCGACATGCCCGAACCATCGGAGCATGCCTTTTCTCATTTTTGTCCCTATGCTGTCTTTCATACCTACGTTTTTGCGTATATCTACAATAAGTACATAATAATATTGTTGCTGCATTTACTATTATTATAAATTTTCTAGTGAAATTTCCTACGGACGTCAATATTGCCAATATGCACCTATCATCATTATAAATGTCGCGCCATTATTAAGTTAATTTTATACTTATAGGTACTCCTTTGCGTTTGCCTGTTATCATATTTAATTATATCAAAGATTAATAGCTCGCTACTATTATTTTTAAATTCCTATACCGATAATATAAATACGTGTAGGTATTATACAGAGTATATCGTCAAGATGTAGGCTATGAAACAATTTTTTTCTATGAATTTAAATAAAAACCTATTTTTATTTAAAAAAGTGTTTTTAAGTTTAAGAGTGTTATAGCTCGTTGGAAACATTGATATTTTAGGCACATGTGCAAACCAGGTCCCATATTTTTTTATACATATCCTACAAAGAAACATGCTCTTTGTTTTTTTTTTTACTTTCTGACGTTTATTTATTTATTTATTTAAAATCTTTATTGTAATTTACAATCGGCGAACATAATGCCGTAAGGCATTCTCTGACTGTTGGCCGTGGGGACAAATGAGATTTCTTTGTTAGATCGGCGATAGTGAAAATTATATTTATAAATTATTTTTATTCCAATAAATATCATAAAAGTAAGCAATTCCTATATAAACATACATATACTTAAATACTATATACATAACATTAATACATACACATATACATAACATATAGATAACATTAATACATAAACATATATTATAAAACGACTTATTTAGTTAACTTTGGTTATGAGGATCATAAAGGATTTTATTTTACATGTAAAAATCAAATAATAATAATAAGTCTTACATATTTCGGCAATAATTTATTTAAAAAAATGGTAGGTATATCTCGAAAACGGTTAGGTTTATGGTAGAGCGCTTTCATAGTCTAATCAGTCACAAACTAGGATTACTACACGCCCTTAACGGTTCTAGGTCGACTTTACCGGTAAGCCTGTATACTTATATTTATCTAAACATAAATATGTACCTTGTAGTAAATCGTATATTGCCGCCAAGAGTTGCGCGTGGTCGACTTCCGGCGCGGTACATCGTCGACTTGTAGATTTACTGCGCATGCGTGTTGTCGCTCTCGCTCTCACCGCCGTAGGCAATGTGAGACGCCAAGAGTAGCCTATTTGAGACACACCACGGCTACATCGCCGACGACAGCACGCGCGCGCGCCATTCGTAACGTTTAATATTATTTTTGTTTATTTGTTGTAATTGTGAAGTTGTGAAACTCATTAAAATAGTTTGGTATTGAACTTTATCGTCTATCATTCATCCCTGAGCAAGCTCTACCATAAATTGGCGTCCCAACGTGTTAATGGGGTTTCAAGGACGCTTACAATAAAACGGCGTCCCAGTGTTAAGTGTAATTTTAAGGACGTTTACAATAAATAAATCGGTGTACAACGTGTGAGTGTTTGTTTCAAGGACGCTCACAACATTTTCGCGCTTTTTAACTTTTGGTTTTGTGTTTTTTTTCGACTCCGTCCATAATGGCGTCTACTCGGGAGTTCGCGCCATAAAACCGAAAAACGTCGTGTGCAAAAATAAACTCGTACCTAACTGTTCAGTGATTAACATTAAAATGCCTAATACTAGGAGCACAATTCGTGACGACGACGGGGGTGACCACCTTCCAAACTTTCCCCCCGTTCATCAAGACCGTTACGCAGATGTCGCCTCATCACCGGGTGATAGAACATACACACAGGAGCATGTTGCCTCACTCATGGCTTCCCTGCAGAATTCGCAGACCAGCGCCCTCAAGGAGTTGATGGAGACGCTGATGAGCCAGCGGGAAAGGCCATCACCCCGGTCCTCGACATTTTTAGATCCTGGTCAAGGTACCCTGGCTCGCTGCAAAGCAACATTCAGCGGCCGCTCGACCGAATCGGTCGAAGCTTTCATCGACGCAGTGGAGAGCTACTGCGACTGCGTCGTTGTATCAGACGCAAATATCATTCGCGGTCTAGCAATGCTAGTTACAGATGAAGCAGCCACGTGGTGGCAAGGTCTAAAGCACACCTTCTCTTCCTGGCACCAGGTCAAGGATAACCTAATAAGTGCCTTTGGTGATCGACGACCGCCTTATCGCGTTTACCTCGATATCTTCTCCTCACCCCAGGGTGCAGAAAACACGGACGTATTTTTGGCCCGTTTTCGTGCCATGATGGCAAAAATTCCCCGGGATGATGTATCCGACAGGGCGCAATTAGACATGGCTTATGCCCTTCTCAATATAAGAATCAAGAAACGACTACGCAGAGAAGAGTTCATCACGTTCACAGAATTACTTCGTCGAGCTCGTAACATCGAGGACTCGATCGGTGAAGGCGACAAGGTCACTTTGCCGGAACGTGCACGTCGCGACCAGTTGACGGTAACTCAAGGTCGCGCTTCCACCGTCGCGCAGCCTCGACCGGCGCCTCCGCCGCCGGCCTTTGCGCTCGCACGCCCGATTACCACCACGCTACGGGACTCCGACGCCGCGGCTAGGCCGCCAGCGATGCCGTCGCATCAGCGAGACTTCAGCAAGAAGCAGCGTCCCGTGTGCTCGTACTGCAAGAGTTATGGACATCTCAGAGACCAGTGTCGTAAGTTAGCAAATCGAGGTGAATCCCGTGTTTTTACTAACTCTCCTGCGTACGTGTGTGATAGTGATAACTATAAAGAAAGTTTTTACAGTGTTTTGCCTGCTCAAAAGGACATTGACCTTAATTTAAATCAAAGTTTTTTGTCAAATTATAATTTGAACGATAGTAATAAATGTAAATATATACCTTGTGTTAGTAATAAGATAGTTTGTAGTACAGATACATGCAACATGCCTAACAAAACTGTGTGCTTAAGGCAGTGCTTTCCTCATAAGGACGCATGTTTACGTGATAATATCGATCTTTCTTTTAACACAAAATGTGTAGAGAATGTTAATGCACGTTGCATGAATCATTTTTCTTCTTTATCACATAGGTGCTTAGGTACTAATAATAAGTATTACGAGAATTTATATTTTAACGATTATAATTTACGTAATTTAAACTCTTACGATAACTTTGCAAATTATAGTAACTACAATTTTCTGAAAATTCAGCAAAATGAAACTTTTTCAAAATGTAGTAGCTGCAATTTTCCAAAAATTGAGAATAAGTATATAAATGATAAAAATGTATTAAATAACTTGTGTATTTGTAGTGGAGACGATGTACCGCGCGTTAGTCATCATGTTAAGCCCGTCATACACATCGACTTACGTCCAATTTTTAAAATTGAGATTTTAGGTGTTAACGGTACCGCGCTTATTGACACGGCAGCTAGGCATTGCATTGCTGGTCATACTCTATATGCTCTCCTTCTACGTAAAGGCCACCCCCTTACTCCGTCAACAAGAGATATCAAACTCGCCGACGGCATCGTCCGGGAGATGGCGGTCTTTACTACTGACTTAAAAGTCAAGCTGATACACAAGGTAATATCCATTCCTTTCTTAATTTTTCCTGATTCTACAAACAATGAAACATTATTGGGCATCGATTTCATTACTAAAGCTGGTGTTGTTATTGATTTTAATAAGAAATCATGGTTCTTTGGTAATGATAATTCTATTACATACGAATTGTGTTTTGAACGTGCCTCGTGTTCTGCTGTTTGCGCTACTACAGACGTTCTTCGAGACGACGAGGGCGCGCATTTAAGTCCAGCTCAGCGCCAAGCACTAGCTGCAACCCTCGTTAGGCATGACCGCAGTTTTAAAGCAGGGGGAGGCCCCACACCCTATGCTGAGCATAGGATTGAAACAGGTGAGCACTCTCCTATATCGGTACCTCCTTATCGTCTAAACCCCTCGAAGAAACAGCTGATGAAAAATGAAATTGATAAAATGTTACAAGATGGCGTGATCGAAGAATGCGAATCTGCTTGGAGCTCTCCTGCTCTGCTGGTGCCCAAGGCCAAGGGTGGTATTCGCTTTTGTGTAGACTACAGGCGTCTTAACTCGATCACGAAGTCAGATTCCTATCCGATGCCTCGCATCGATGATCTGCTCCAAGGTACCAAGAAGAACTGTTATATGAGTTCTCTGGACCTTCGTTCTTCTTATTGGCAGGTAGGTGTCAAAGATGAGGATAGGGATAAAACCGCCTTCGTTTGTCCTTTGGGAACCTACCGCTTTAAAAGAATGCCGTTCGGATTAAAGAACGCGCCGGCGACCTTTCAACGCCTAATCGACCGTCTCCGTTCATGCTCCGCTTTACAAAATGTAACTATACTTGCTTATCTAGATGATCTCCTGATTATATCTGAGGGATTTCAGCAGCACCTGCAAGACCTAGAAGCAGTATTCTCGCGGCTGGACGAGTACAATCTCCACATAAATAGGGAGAAATGTGTTTTTGCCAGGGACAATGTAAGGTACCTTGGCCACGTCATAACTCAAGACGGTATTTCCACTGACCCTGAAAAGGTAAGTGCTGTGGTAGAAATGAAAGAGCCGAGTAATTTAAAACATCTCAGAACTTTCTTACAAACGTGCTCATGGTTCAGAAAGTTTATACCAAACTTTTCCAAAATTGCCGAGCCATTGACACGTTTGACTAAGAAAAGCCAAATCTGGATTTGGACATCTGAGCAAAGAAATGCTTTTACGGAGCTAAAACATTTATTAATAACGGCTCCAGTACTGGTTCAGGCTGATTTTGGCCTACCCTTTATTCTGCGTACAGACGCAAGCAACTACGCCCTTGGCGCAGTTTTATTACAGGGGGAGGGCAATCAGGAAAGGCCAATCGAATATGCCAGTCGTCTCCTCAACGCAGCAGAGCGGAACTATTCCACCACAGAGAGGGAAGCTCTTGCTGTGGTGTGGGCGGTTGAGCGGTTTCGACCCTACCTAGACGGCCAGCCAGTTGTTATCGGCAGTGACCATCAACCCCTCCGCTGGTTGCTATCATTAAAATCACCAGCAGGCAGGTTAGTTCGTTGGGCTCTCAAACTTCAAGAGTTTGACATTCAGTTCCAATACACACCCGGGAAGGCAAATGTTGTAGCAGATACGCTCAGCAGACCTATATGTTCGAGTGACGACCGCGGCTCCTGCGGCGTTTGCTCAGTCATCTGCGACCTGCCAAGAAAATCACCTACTCAGGTACGTCAGGATCAAATCTCTGACCCGGAAGTGGCCAAAATCATAAAAGAACTTGAATGTCCTGATGAACTCGCTGCTCAAAGATGGTTAGAGCGCGGTTACGTTATGGACCAGGGAGTCATATTCAGGTATAACCCAGATTCTGAAAGTGAATCTCCTCAACTAGTTATACCTACTGCTCTAGTACCAGAAATTTTAAAGGAACTCCATGACTCTCCTACAGCAGGTCATCCAGGAGTTGATAGAACATACCAAAAGGTTAGTCAGCTATATTATTTCACGGGGATGCGGAGGATAGTCGCTGACTATGTAAAAGCCTGCATCCACTGCCAACGCTACAAGGCCACAAACGCTAAGCCACCAGGTCTTCTCCAAACACCGGTGATGAATCAGCGAAATGAGGTGCTAGCCATAGACCTCTTCGGTCCATTACCAGAGGGAGACCAGGGGGAGCGTTGGATTTTCCTTGTCGAAGACACTGCTACCAGGTGGATAGAGCTATACGCGCTTAAAGAAGCGACTGCAGAAGCTTGTGCCCATATTCTCATTGAGGAATATTTTATGCGTTACGGTTTACCCCGCAGGATTGTATCGGACAATGGGGTACAGTTTGTGTCGGCAGTTATGCGGCAGTGTATGTCCATTTTAAAGGTAAAGCAAAATTTTGTTCCTCTTTACCACCCACAAGCTAACCCTGCGGAGCGAAAGAACCGCGATGTCAAAGCTTTACTCGCACAACTCGTGGAAGAAGATCACACCTCATGGCCAAAGAAGCTTTCGGTGATTCGTTTCGCATTAAATAGTGCAAAATGTCGCACAACAGGTATGTCACCAGCTTACTTAACTTTCGCCAGAGAGATGAGATCTCCCACAGAGGTCACACATGACCTTCGTGCCATACAATTAAAAGAAAATTTTGTACCACAAATAACTCCTTACCTTGGGAAGTTTTTAAATTCCTTGTCAGCTGTTCGCGAGCGCGTGGAGCTCCAGCAGGATAAGAACAAGGAGTACGCAGATATTTCGCGCCGTCCGGCAGTATCATTTCAGGTAAATGATTTAGTACTCCTTAAATCCCACGTTCTTAGCAAAAGTTCTAAGGAACTAACCTCTAAGTTTGTGCCACGACGAGATGGTCCTTATCGTGTGGCTAAAAAGGTCAGTCCCACAACTTACGAGATTTCAGACATCGAACAGCCTGGCAATCTTCTCGGTAAGTATCACGTACAAGATCTTACACCCTATATCGGTAGCCATGATACCCCACCTAGACCCGTCATACCCAAGAGAAATCGCGGCCGCCCTACCCGCACTGTTGGAGCTAAGGGGCAGGATCTAGTCCAGGAGCGAGGGCGTTCTCCTGAACTAGAGGGGGAGTATGTAGTAAATCGTATATTGCCGCCAAGAGTTGCGCGTGGTCGACTTCCGGCGCGGTACATCGTCGACTTGTAGATTTACTGCGCATGCGTGTTGTCGCTCTCGCTCTCACCGCCGTAGGCAATGTGAGACGCCAAGAGTAGCCTATTTGAGACACACCACGGCTACATCGCCGACGACAGCACGCGCGCGCGCCATTCGTAACATTTAATATTATTTTTGTTTATTTGTTGTAATTGTGAAGTTGTGAAACTCATTAAAATAGTTTGGTATTGAACTTTATCGTCTATCATTCATCCCTGAGCAAGCTCTACCATAACCTATATTTTAAAGTAAAGCAGAAGTAGCATAAGTAAGCAGCTATTGTATCACGGTTGGACTGTCATGTCTCATCCAAAAACATTGGGTGAAGTTTTTATAACATTTGTCTTATCACATCTTCCTAATCGAGACTTATGATGACAGCTTAACAGAAGAACACACATTTCTTAGCATTCCAAGTATTTAATGTGCGGGTGACAGGTCCATCTTGTTTTGAGGTAGAGAGAGGAGAAGGCCACCACAAGACGTTCACCATTCACCTCCTTTCCCTATCCAACCAAATAATATTTAATTCAGATATTATATAGGTAATATAAGTAGGTATGTGTAATTTACATGTATTTTTTTATCTTCTATGAACTTATGAAATGGCTAATACAGTTTCAATTATAGACATAAACATGATGCATATGGTTTGCTGAATTCCGAATGAGACAAAGTTAATAGTAATGCATATATATGAAACGATGCTAATCATGCTGAAAATATATATAACAAATGTTTCATTATGTATCTCTGGTTGCAATTTGAACGGCTTTCCGCTCCTCTGACAGGATTAATAGATATTCACGTTGCCCAAACAAAGCATAATGTATGAGAAATAGTAGGTACAATCATAAAGTAATATATATATTGATAATTTCGACTGAAATTCACCGAGCTTGCGTTTTAGCCATGCGGCCAACATCGATGATAACGACCATTTGCAAACTTTCATGTAGCGAAACTTCATTGCACGCCTTTAATTCAAAAGTAGAATAAATCATGCAAACCATAAGAAATAAAAACCAAAATGGTATCAAGGGTAGTCTATTACGTTGGTTTTCGTCGTATGTTACCAACAGGTTGCAAAAGGTTGTTATTGGTGGGCATGAGTCCAACACTTTTCTGGCAACATCTGGTGTGCCCCAGGGATCCATTCTTGGGCCCTTGCTTTTCATCATGTTTGTCAACGACATTAATAAGTGCTTTCATCATTGTAGTTTTCTTTTATACGCTGACGACCTTAAGATGTTTATGTCCATTAACAGTCAGGATGATTGTCACAATTTTCAATCTGACCTCGATAGGCTATTTGAATATTGCACTCTTAATAAATTACAACTCAGCTTGCCTAAATGCAATAGTATAACTTTTGCTAAAAAGGTTAACGTTGTTAATTGTGATTATTCCTTAAATAATACTACACTGGCTAAACTTTCACACATTCGCGATTTGGGTGTATTGTTGGACTCTCAACTTCATCTTAATCTGCATATAGACAAAATTATCTCTAAATCCTATCAAATGTATGGATTCGTCATGAGGTCCACCATTGATTTTCGAAAACCTAGCACATATATACATTTGTTTAATTCCCTTATCAGACCTCACCTGGAGTATGCAGCACAGATATGGAACCCATATTACATGAAGTATAATGAGCAAATTGAAATGGTTCAGAGGAAGTTCATTCGCACTATTTTATTTTATTTATTTATTTATTTATTTATTACAGGATAACTAACGACTAATAAACGCATAAAGACAAAAAAAAATGGAAACATAAAAGGTCAATTAAAAGTTACCACAAATAGACTACAAACTATTTTTTTTGTTTATATACATATATATATATATTTTAATTTTAATTTGAATATATATATACACACATATATTTGTATGCATAATAGCTTATTCAATATATATATATATATATATGTATATATTAAACAAACCATTACACAAACTAAACAGGTCTTTTAAAAAAAAAAGCGCCTGCATACACATACAATGCTAAGGCACATGGTCAGTACAAAAAGATCTGGTCAAGTAGCTACGAGCAATCGATGGCTTCACGGTAAATAAATCAAGCTCTGAACAGTTACTATTAAAGTAGTTACATGACCTCCAAAAGAATGAACTTTGTCTGTAGTTGGTAAAGCACATAGAGACATACAAAACAGACGTGCTTCTAGTTCTTAGGCCGGTAGTCTTCAGACCGATTCTACTAAGAAGTTCAGGGGAGTCCACCCGCTATGCACTACAGGTGTCACCACTCCCGTATTTTGTATAGTTGTTTAACTGACAAATATAAAATAGCATCGCTGGAGTCTCGTCGTAAACTTTTGGACGCAATGACCTTGCACGGCATCTGCAATCACAGATATGACTGTCCGGAGCTTGTGGCCGGCCTTTCGTACCTGGTCCCCAGCCGCCCTCCCCGTGCCGCACGGAAGCAGCACTTATTTTATACTAGCTGTTGCCGGACCAATGCAGGAAGGCGTGCACCACTCCGGCGTCTAGTTGACACACATAACACTCAGTTATACATGTTTGATCTTTTTTCTACACAAAGGGCAGGATATAAGTGTTTGGTTAGAGGTTGGCTAGATGGCAATGAATAATACTTGATTGATAAATTGACTGTTTATTTGTATTTGTTGCAAATGTTGTATACTAGGTATTAATTTTGTGAATTATTGCTTTCTTTATTGTTGCTACCTTAAGATATTTTTTCAGTTTTATTTATATGTTGCCTACATGTAAATATATTTAGCTTCTTGTATAAATCATGTTAGTACTATGTGGAAATTGATGCTGATTGTACTAAATTCACATGTTATTTTTAATTTAGTAATAAGTCTTATTTGTACAATTGTTTTTTTTCCCTAATAAATAAAATAAAATAAAATAAAAACCCGGGGCCGCTGCAGAGTTAGCTGCGCGCCTTAAACGCAACAAATACGGGGAGATCATCATTAATTACTACTTCATCCCATTTGTAGTCGAAATGATACCCTTGGTCCAAAGAGGCTCTGGGGTTCTCTCGTGAGCTTGGGTAAAAACTCCGCTTGGCGACAGGTGACTTTTTAAGTAGAGAATATTTTGCTCAAAGGTCAGCCTCGCCGTTCAACGGGGGAACGCAGCGAGTGTCCTCGGCACGCTACGCCCATCAAACGGTAATATTTTTTTATTTTTTGTTTATTTAATGTTAGGTTTTCTTTTTTATCATTTAATATTGTAATTCTTTTATACTATTTGTATATTACTTCGAATAAAAACTTAGTATTTTTAATATACAATTACTTCTACTTATTCTTATTTAGAATTCAATAAAATAACTTAAACTCTGCACATACGAGTACCATAGAAAACCAGTATTCAGTCATAATACTGATACTAAACATTTTAATGGCTAATCTCTGCTTCTTTTTCATTGCTAATAGCTGTATCTAGTGGCAAATAACTCTTTTTTTTTTAAAGACGGTGATTCGATAAATCTTTAATGATACGACTCCAGCCTGAAGGGCCACCGCGGGAGAACGCATACCCAACTCACCGTGAGGCCTCCTTAGGAGACCCCAAGCGCCTACGGACTAAAACCCTATAAACTGTCTCTATTTCACTGTTGGCCCTGCGTGCCTTAACAGCTAAGTCTGAGTCGTGGTTACGGAGTGAAGGCACTCGTTCGCCGCGTAACACAGCGCAAATAACTCTAAATTTTGGTCTTTTTATAGTTTCTAATGTTATTACCATAGATTTAGTATATATTATACCGTATGTTCAAACTGTCGCTTTAAGCGTTTTTTTACTTTATTTCGCTTTGAAAGTCGTTTGACTTTTGTCTATGGTTTACATACAAAGCTTAGCTTTGTTTTGCTTTCAAGTCGAACATGGCACTAGTAACATAAGATCTAAAAAAGGAAATATGTTGCAAGTCCTTAGGTGGCAAATAGCTGCAGATTCACCCTATTTATGTTCCTTGGCTTTAACAATTTAAAAATAAATTAATCGGCTTTGTAATTTTCGTGAGAAATTTGTATTTTTTGCATTTCCCAATTAAATAAACAATATTTCAGTGCATAAAGAACATAATAGGAATAATTTGCTTCCTAATGATATTGATATTGTTAATTTACTGATGTTATTAATGTTTTTTAATCATGAACATTGCTGTGTTTACAACAGTGTTGCATTTAAGTATTGGTCTAATTGAAGAGTTATGGGTGATCACAATGTTAATAGTGGTATAAACGGAAATGCCTATACAACTGAGGCTGACGAAGCCTTCGATGTTGGAGCACCTGTGTCTATAATCCCCTATGAAAAGGATACTTTTGGTGAGTGGCAGATGTTCGATAATTTATTGTCATACTCAAATGTGTTATTAATAGCTTCGTTTTATTTATTCATATATTATACTTCTTAATAATTAGATTATATTTAATTTAACACAAACGTTTTGATATAAACCTCATTACTCTTTAATTTGACAAAATCTAAAATTCCTATTTGCAGTTTATCATTATACCCCTAGAATAGAGTCCTAGACCTCCACTGTTAGAGATGTAGCCTTCCAAAACATATTTCTTGAAAATTAAGCTTTATCTTGCCAGAAGGTTGGCAAGGGTCTATTCTTTTATAATTTCTTAAGAGGGTTACAAACTCCATCATTGTATTTTTTTGTGTTGTTGTTTGTGTTCCCTTTTCCCGGTGGTTGCTGAATAAAGTCATAAGGAAGGCAAAGGGTCTAGCCCATACAGCCAAGTTCAACATAATAAACCTTTTTTTTAATGATTAATGAGGCTATTATATATCAAATATATATATTATATATCAAATTCCAGATGTTGCAGAATTTGAGGCTTTTCTTGGAGTCACTTGTGGCATTATAGCCCAAACACATTGTGTTATATATGGGAGTCCATAGTATGGGAAAACTCCAAAAAATAAACTGCAACTTGTGCCCCATTGCACCACATTATTAAACAAAACAACACCAGTTTTGACTAATAATATCCAAAGTAAATTAATTTACAATACAATAACTTGAACTTGACAAGTCCGCGAAAAATGGCACAAAGACTGATTTTTATTTAAAGTTTTCTAGGTAATACAAATATGGACATTTTGGATATATTAATTATAGATTTGTTTTAGTAAAATAAAGGATAATCATTATAAATGTATTTGCTATTTTTCTCTGTCTAAAATTAGGTATATGAAAGTGAGAATACAAGTACAGTGTAAACTCTATATAACAACACTGAAGGTACTGTGCAGTTTGTCGTAAAATCAGATGATGTTACATGGAGTTTAAAAATAACATTTTACACTCAACTTGAAATATCTTGTCCATGTGTGTGATCGAGAGGGATGCAAAGCATGACAAGCCCTTATGATTCCTTATTATACTTAAGATGTAGTGCATAATGGTTTTCGGAAAAGTTTGTATTTATCATACTCTCTCTCCCTTAAGGTGGTGGTACTCTAAAGTATACAATATCATTTTGGTCACTCAATAATAAAGTTCCACATTAATGTATATGAAAATATCTCTCATTTAATACAATAATTGATTGACACTTTGGGTGCCGTTGTATTTTGATTTTGACCTGAGTTTTCCCGATGAACATTATGCACTATATCTGTAGTTGGTATTAGTGGAACCGAGACCAACGGCTTAACAAGCACTCCAAGCCACGGAACAATGGAGTTGTAAATCCATGACATTGTAATTAATTAATTTAGTTTATTGAATATTTTAGCGGTATGTGAACTTTGCGGTTTTGTTGGTAACCGAAAGTATTTTTATTACCCAAAGAAAACATATTGTTCACTTAGATGTCACAATAGTGGATCTCGGAGAAGGTATTATAACTGGAAGTTTAAAGTGATGGACAGTTCCGATCATATGGCTGACCACATCCCCTTGGAGCCGATGCCACAGCTGCAGCATTGGGCTCCCACAATTAATGACCTTCAGGTAATATTATTTATAAACTTTGTATAGGAATAGAAATAACAGTTTATTAAATTTTATCACATGTATTAGTTACTAAAACAATTGCAATTATAGAACATAAGTTAATAGTACAATAACTGGCTATTAAAAAACTATTTGTTATTGTGTTAAAATAGTGCAATAAAATCAAATGATATTTATTTTTATATGAAATATGGTAAATATGTATATCACCCATTCCGCCATTATACAATAATTACATTATACAAAATTTGTACAATGTAAATTAAATGAAATAATAATTTAAAAAATCTTTTAGTATTTTTAATTAAGTATTTAAACAATTATTTTATTTAAAAAAAAATAGTATTTTTTTAAATGTAATTTTATTGTATTTTTGTATGAATAAAACTCGCTCAAATAAAAGCAACATCCTATCAACAGCTTCTTCATTCTAGATTTGGGTAATAGTTACTGCCTCCATGGTCTATCTGTGAAGCCGTAGATAAAGACGCGGAGGTACTGTTTCGACTCCAGTGTGCTTAGTGTAAAATGCAAGTTTCGGAAAACGTAACTGCTGTAATTGCGTTGTTTTTGTTTTACATTGCGTGTTATTACAAGTTTGGCTATAATAACAGGCAATGAACATCGAAAATTCATTAAAAAAACTCTACTACTATAGTTGCATTTACTAAACTTCACTGTCACACTAGGCATACTGGTCAGGACACAATAATTTATTTGTAATATTTTTCGAGTCTAGTTGACATAAGAATTTAATGAAAAAAAAAAAAAATCCTTCAAAATATATTTATTTTACCTAAATAACAAAAATAAAAATTAAATGTAAAACATTAAACTATAAATCAAAAATGTCCTCTAGAGTTGTCCTATCAGAGTTAGTCCCAAGAAGACTGGTAACTTTTCGCCTTTGTATATAGCAAGGCTATATTCAGACCTTTCCATCGCCCGCTTTGACAACTCGTTGGCCAGGCGCCTTGCCTCAGGTCCCTTATTACCTAAGTACCTTTATGTATCTTGTAGTAGTTAAAAAATATATATTCTTTAGTTAAAGGAAAATAATAAATAACTCATCAAACACATACTGACATCCACCTACTTGTGTCAGTTTACACTTTACACAGTGAAGTTTGTACAATAATCATCATCAGCCTCTAGAACAAAGAGTCCTAGACCTCCACTGTTGGAGGATGGGCGTTCATGAACATTTTTCTGAAAAATTTGGCCTACCCTTGTTTGACCAGAGTGGTTAGCGTGGGTTATTCAAGAACATAACATTACTCCTTCCAAAGATGTGTTGTATAATTAAAATAAAATAATTATACTCTTTTTCAGGCTGGTCCTATAAAACCGTTAACAAATTTGATAGCCAACAGCTATGAGTGGCGCGATGAGTTATTTGGTTGTGATTTTCTGGCCGCCCCAGTTAGTCTCTTTAAACACGCCCCCCTGCATGATATGTGGGACAACACCTTCGAAGGAATGAAGGTGGAAGTCAAAAACACAGATGGAGATGGCTATTCAGATAAAACTACTGATTACTTCTGGGTGGCTACAGTTTTAAAGGTAAATTGTAAACATTTATGGAATGAGCTTCCAAGAGATGTGTAGAGAGTGGAGGTAGTCTGCATTATTTTCGCTCCGTTAGAGAAGCTATTCGATCTCTTCCAAGAAAACCAGGAGAAACACATTCCTGCAGACCCACTGACAGTCACACAAATCAAGAAAAAATGGTAAATTGGTCAGTCATTTTCAAGTTTGAGACAGACACAAGCATGGCAATTAATTTTTTATTATACTACAAAAACTAACATTTAAAAACTACTTTTAACTTACAGGTAAAAGGATACATGGGTTTGCTTCGTTATGAAGGATTTGGCAGTGACGACTCCAAGGATTTCTGGGCCAATCTGTGTTGTTCAGAAATACACCCAGTAGGCTGGTGTGCTACACGGGGAAAACCATTGATACCACCCAAAAGCATAGAAGACAAATACTCTGATTGGAAAAAGTAAAAAACATTTGTTCTATCTATATGATTATATCTCTACTTTAGATTATTTTGAAGCTTTCTAAATTATTCATATAATAATTGTGGCATGTGTGTCGGGTCCCCGTCCGGACCTTAAGGGGCTGAGTTTCCTTGCAGATTCATTTCTCAGTCAGATTGAACATTAACAGGTCACTGGAATTTGCCAAGCTACTGGTCTTCTGCTAACAGCTTATTTATTGGACCACTTTGTTGCTTAGTCTTCTACTAGCAGGAGTAGAATTAAATTACTGATGTTTCATAAATGCCTGTAATAACCTATTATAGGCATTTATGAAACGTATAACAAGATATTTTGACTCTGACTTTGACTTTGAATTACACAGGTTCCTAGTAAAGCAGCTAACCGGAGCTCGCACATTGCCAGTGAATTTCTACAGCAAACTGGCAGATCATCTGAAGTCCAGATTCTCAGTCGGTACAGTTTTGGAGGTAGTGGATAAGAACAAAATATCTCAAGTCAAGGTATTTTAATTTACAATTTAATATACAAACTTTCTGTAAACTTCAGGCTGTATTAACTAATTCAATCGAGCTTCAACATACTTTGAGTTGAAATACGCTGCTCAACTACCTCATCCTATATAAAATTAGTGAGGTGAATTAAATCCTCGACTTCATCCTTCCCTTGATCAAGCGGGTTTCGATTCATTAATTTGTTGTTCATTCGGTTAGTTGTACTAGTAGTTAATTGTATATACTTTCAAACCTTTTTTATCCACATGCTTAATAGTCATAAAGTATTATTATTATTATTAAAATACTTTATTGCACTTTAACTTAAAAGTATGTACAAAGGCGAACTTAAAGCCATTTCGGCTTTTTCTACCAGCTAACCTTTGGGAGAGTGAGACAGTATAATATGTGGGGTGCAATTTTAACCTTATTTTAAATTTGAATAAACTACATAAATAGTATGTATACATAGACTACTTAAATGCTTATTAATATATAGTAGATATATATGAAGATAATATAATATTATTAAGAAGAAATATTTAAATTTAAAATAAACTGTTCTGCTTGTTTAAAAAGAAAGTATTAATAAATTAATCAATTACTTGATGTGATGGAAATGTCAATATATTATTGATGCGATGGTTTGATACATTACATTGAAACAGCATCATTGTTTTTTTTAAATGTTCATTACTACCTTAGAACTGGTTTTTTTAAATATATTTAAAACATTTTAGGTAGCAAATGTCCACGAGATTATAGGCAAGCGTTTGCACATCAAGTACTATGACAGTGTGCCTGATGATGGTGGGTTTTGGTGCCATGAAGATAGCCCTCTTATCCACCCTGTGGGTTGGGCCTTCCAAGTTGGCCATAGACTTGATGCACCAGAATCCTACTGCCAAAGAGTGGCCACTGGAAGTCTTCATCCAAAAGATTCAACAGTAGATATGTTCTACAAATTCCCCACAACCGAGCCACCATTGTTCTCAGAAGGCATGAAACTAGAAGCAATAGATCCTCTGAATTTGTCTTCAATTTGTGCTGCTACTGTCATGCAAATATTGCTGGATGGGTACATGATGATTAGGTATGTGTAAATTATTTTAAAACCTTAAACTTAAGTTCCCACCACCAAGTCACCATTGTTCTCGCAAGGCATGAAGCTAAAAGCAATAGATCTCCTGAATTTGTCTTTAATTTGTGTTGCTATTGTCATGCAAATATTGCTGAATGGGTACATGATGATTAGCTATGTGAACATTAATAATTATATCACATAAAACAAGTTCCCACAACCAAGGCACCATTGTTCTCTGAAGGCATGAAGCTAGAAGCAATAGATCTCCTGTATTTGTTTTTAATTTGTGTTGCTACTGTCATGCAAATATTGCTGAATGGGTACATGATGATTAGCTATGTGAACATTAATAATTATATCACATAAAACAAGTTCCCACAACCAAGTCACCATTGTTCTCGGAAGGCATGAAGCTAGAAGCAATAGATCTCCTGAATTTGTCTTTAATTTGTGTTGCTACTGTCATGCAAATATTGCTGGGTGGGTACATGTTAATTAGCTATGTGAACATTAATAATTATATCACATATATCTCTTTAAGTTCCCACCACCAAGTCACCATTGTTGTAGCCCTCTTATCCACCCTGTGGGTTGGGCCTTCCAAGTTGGCCATAGACTTGATGCACCAGAATCCTACTGCCAAAGAGTGGCCACTGGAAGTCTTCATCCAAAAGATTCAACAGTAGATATGTTCTACAAATTCCCCACAACCAAGTCACCATTGTTCTCAAAAGGCATGAAGTTGTTTCTGTCACGCAGATATTACTGTATGGGATGATAAAGAGCTTAGAATCAAATGTCACTCTGGGGTTTAGTGTCACTTGCAAAAATTAACGTACATATAACTAATGGAAATTGCAAGTATTCTTGATTCATATTTCTTATTTTCCTATTCATGATAGACTCAGTACGGTAATGCGTATGGATTACTTTTTTCTTGTGTTTTATTTCTCTGCCTCTGTAGTCTAGCGGCTAAGTCCATGGATTTAGACGCAGAGGTACTGGGTTCGTTTCCTGGTTGGGACACAATAATTTATTTGTAATATTTCTCGAGTTTGGTACGCTAGAGACATTGACCGAGCTTGCTACTTGTCATGATGGACCTATAGTAAAGTTGCCTAAATGTGAATCCACTTCCCTTAAAAGCGTAGATTCTGACCACCCTGAAAGGGATGCGGCCGTGATGGTACTTTACTTTTTTTAATTTATGTCTCTGCAATCACCATTCATCATTCGCAGATTTGAATATTATTATATTAATTGAAAATTAAGTCCAATGTTGCCCTAGTTTAATCAGTTTACAAGTACAGTGTCAACAAGAAATAATATTTTAATATATATATGGTGCCAAAAACTCAACATTTGATGTATTTTTTTCATTTTATTACAATCATATTGATACTGTATCATAGCGAATGAATGACAGCAAAGAAATGCCTTCATCGTTACCAGATAAATAATACCTTAACTAATAGATGTTGCCGTAAAAGGGCATTGTCATTGGTACTAATAATATGTCATATAATCCTCGCCAACCCGTCTTGCAAGCGTGGCTAGTGTAGGCCAAATTCTGATATAAGTTCTGGAAGGCCCATCTCCCACAGTGGAGGCCTAGGACGCTGTGTTCTAGGGGCTGTAATGATGATGTCATATAATGCAATAGCGTATGGACTATAGACATCGTGTATTAATTAATTAGTGCTCGCTCTTTTACTACTTAATTTATTTATTTTTATTTATTTATTTAAAAACTTTATTGCACAGAGTACAAAGGCGGACTTAATGCCCGTAGACATTCTCTGATAGCCAAACCTTAGGGACAAATTTGAACAAATATAGGTGCAATGAAAGCAATAGTAAAATATACAATTATAGAATGACTTAACATATATTATATACGTACTTATATAGTTTTATATATGTAATATATTATCAATATACTAAATACTAATATATACACAATATTATACATAGACATACATAAATACAACTTACTAACGTGGTTTAGACCTATTTATAAAGTGTGAATAGACCATTTTTTTTTAAATGACAATCTATTAGTTTATTCTTATTAATTATTCTTTACTAAAACAATTTTTCTTCATTTCAGGATAGACTGTTATCCCGGAGATAATTTGGGTTCTGACTGGTTTTGCTACCACCAGAGGTCACCTTGCATCTTTCCAGTCGGCTTCTGTTTAACCAATAACATACCCCTTGTACCACCTATTGGGTAAGATTTTATTTTTATTATTAGCTGTGTTGTTATCTTTGCATGGGAGCAGTATGTTCAAAGATGGTGTAACAGACATATCTGGTTTAATTTAGTAGCGCAGTCGAGACGAATTCGTATTTGTAAAGATTACCATGAACCAATAAATTGCTAATTATTTTTTATTTATTTTAAATATCTTTATTCACGTAAACCTATTACAGGCATTTATGAAACGTCATTAATTTAATTATTTTGAATGATTCTACTCCTGCTAGTAGAAGACTAAGCAGCAAAGTGGTCCAATAAGTAAGCTGTTAGCAGAAGACCAGCAGCGTAGCAGATTCCAGTGACCTGTTAATGTTTAATCTGACTGAGAAAGGAATCTGCAAGGAAAACTCAGCTATATCAGATTTACAAAATAAAACATATACAGAACTGCACAACAACGATAACTCAAATTATCTGTCATCGATATCTCGAAGAATGCTGCAAAGTTCTAGAATCCATCAAAACTATATAGTCTTACCATTTCCAGATGGACCGTGGATACATTTTCGTGGGAAGAATACTTGCGACGTGATCCGAGTGCGGTGGCCGCTCCCAGTCTAGTGTTTAGTGCTCGGCGGAGGGTACTGGGGTTCGCTTCCGGGATGAGACTGGAGTGTGCCGACCTCATGGACCCCAGGCTCGTCTGCGTGGCCACCGTGGCCAGGGTCGTAGCAGATCTACTCAAGGTCGGTCAAACAAAAAATCATTTATTACTTATTTTTAACATAAAATATTCCATCCCTCAGATCCATCCCAAAAAAAAGTAATCGCAATTTTAAAACGCGTTATCCTAGTAGAAAATAAATGAATGTTATGTAATGGCAACAAAGATAAGCTTCGAGTTACCATAAGATAAGATAAGATAAAAAAAAATTATTTGCATAAATGTTAGTCTAATTTACAGGTCTTATAGTAAACTAACTTAACGTAACAACATTTTCCAAGTAAATTGACGAGCAAATATATCAAACAATAATATAAATATTAAAATTTTGAATAAAATATGTCCAAAAACTTACATGTAGGTATTCATACAATATTGACAGCTTGAACTTTAGGTATTACAATAATATTTTAAATTATAAAACATATTTTCTTTTAACCAAATTATTAATTGATTTTTAAAAAAAATTTTCCCAACAATTTTAATTTGTTAGGTAAGTTCGTATACACATAATTAGGCAATTTTTATTACATTTAGTTTTTTAGGATTAATATCTACAATAAGATCATAGGGGTTTCTCCTACTTCTAGCGCTTAAATCTCCAATCTTTCTAAACATGTCGCTGTGTTTTCTAACAAATAAGCAAACATCCAAAATATAAAGAGATGGAAGTGGCAATAAACCGAGCAATCTAAAAAGTGGTTTGCATGATTCGAACGGTGGGATTCCACAAATTGCTCTAATACACTTTTTTTTGCCCAATAAACGCTCTACTCATATCAGTACCATTACCCCATACAATGATTCCATAGCGTAACACATATGGGAGCTGCCGACGAAACTGTTTAAATTAAGAGTCAAATAAATGTTGGTTAATAACCTAATAAATAATAATAAATTAATAACCCCGCGTTCGTTTTATAGCATTGCCAACATCTCGTATCAACTTCATAAAGGTATCATCACAACCGTTTCCCTTTCGAGATGGTCAGAAACCACGATTATAAATAAGCGGATTCACATTTAGCCAACTTTACTATAGGCCAATCATGACAAGTGGCAAGCTCGTCGATGTCTCCAGCGTACCAAACTCGAGAAGTATCACAAATAAATTAAATATTAATCGAACGAATCGAACAAGAAATCGAACCCGGTACCTCCGAGTCTAAATCCACGGACTAGACCGCTAGACAACTTCATAAACCAGCGCGAAATGTCGTTTTTGTTAAGAATTACCACTTTTTTTTAACAATGCTAAAATTTCTTAAATAAAACGAGTGGTGAGGCTACTTTTTGACAAGTATTTTCGTTCATGTTTTATCATACCATGGCATCCAATTTATTACATAAAATCGTTTAAAATACATTTTTAACAAATATAATAGAAAACTATAAAGTAAAATAAATAAAATAAAAAAATAAAAAATCTGTTATTGTCACATAAAAACATTACACAGTCTTATTATCTTAAACAAATGTGACAAAAGGAATCAGGTGTCAGCTGTTGTCGTGCAGCAGTACAAGTACACCTGCACGACGCTGTTTTTCAACCTGTTCCTGTACTCACGTAGTGATTATAATTTTAAAATGACATGGTTTATATATACAAATGAAAAACTAAATAAAAAACTAACAAAATTATACAAAACAAAAGCTAGGTAAACATTGCAGTGCATGGCAGAGTAGATGAATGAGGTTCGCTTCGTTAAAAATATTATAATTGTTACAGACCCTTTAATTATGTATTTTCTTCTAGGGCTAATAAAGTACCATTTTGTATGTTAATGACATTGTCAAAAAGTAACATTAATAACCCTCCTTTCAACACGGTACTGACATACGAAATTAGCATTAGCTAAAAAAAGTGGTATTTTCATGCTAACATTTCTTAAAACAATGACAAAAGAATACCTAGACACTAAGCTCGACAAAGTCATGTGACTAAATAAATATATCTATGCTAGAAATAGCGAATCATGTGATATAGTTACATATAACAATTTACATTCCTACTATATTTCTGACAAATATTTTTTTTTATCTCAGGCTGATGATAATGACATAAAACACAAATTAATTACATATATAGTACTTATTAAATAATTTCGTTAATTAAAACGAGATTTGTGTGTCATTTATAAATATTCTGATCACATAAAGATTGTAATAAAACAATTTTTTTTACAATAATCAACTATCCAGTTGTTGTAAAGCTCGATGTTGTGTCCAGATCCACTTTGACGGTTGGGGGTCCGAGTACGACCAGTGGTTGTGGGCGCACAGCACCGACATGTACCCGGTGGGGTGGGCGCGCGCGGCAGGACTACGCCTAGAGGGACCCCTGCAGCCCCCGCCGCCGCCCCAACCCAAGAAAACTAAACCACCCAAACAACCAAAAGTAACTAAAAGACGAAAAAGGGGACATGGTGAGTTGTATTTTAAAATAAAATTATTAACTTGTATGTCTGTCCAGGTCAACGTTTATTCAAAGCAACTAGGTTCATATGTTAGTTACTAAATCCTTACAGCTAATGTTAGTACAATAAAAATAAATAAAACAAGTAATAATAATAATAAACATAGACACGACCAAGTAGCTGCAATAGTACACCAAATACACACATCAAAAAAGTCTAGGGATCAAGCATGTTTATGCGGATTTCTTGTGATTGAGATGTGGCTTTGTAATAAATTTATGATTTTATAAATTTATATGGATCCTTT
Source organism: Tinea semifulvella (assembly GCA_910589645.1). NCBI lineage: Eukaryota > Metazoa > Arthropoda > Insecta > Lepidoptera > Tineidae > Tinea > Tinea semifulvella. The sequence goes on along the minus strand of OU342595.1, from coordinate 6,181,765 downwards.
TTGGTGCATTTCATAATTTAAAACAGGAACTGTCAATCAAATTCGAGTAAAAGATGAAAATCAGCTGTCAATATTTTCCCTATAAAAACATAAGACGCATTGAAGACATTATTAGTGCTACTGTTTCCCTACTACTGATTAAAACCAACGTTATTATGGAGCGGCGACGTCATTTAAGCAGGGAAGAAATGATCAGAGCCGTGGGAATGATAGAAGCTGGTTCCCGGCAACGTACTGTGGCTTTAGCTCTGAATACAAGTCAGAGTGTTATCAGTCGACTTTGGACACGTTACCGAACCACTGGTACCGTGGCTGAGCGCCATGGAGGACGGTATCGCTGCACCACACGGAGACAAGACCGATACATTCAAATCACAGCTCGAAGAACTCCAACAATAACCGCCATGATGTTAGCCGTGAGCCTTCATCGCTCTTCAGGGAACTTAATTAGCGACCAAACAGTCAGAAACCGCTTGCATGAAGTGAACCTTCATTCCCGAAGACCGCTACGGGTACCACCTATAGCAATGCACAATCGTAGGACTCGATATCAATGGGCTCTTGAACACAGAAATTGGACAGAAGAACAATGGCGTTTCGTGTGCTTTTCTGATGAGTCTCGTTTTGGTATGAGGCCGGATACAAGACGTATACGACACTGGAGAACCCCTGGACGCCAACAGCGATTAAAATCCTGCCAGGAAGTCCATCCTTATAGTGGTGGAACCATCATGGTATGGGCGGGTATTTCGATCGGCGGAAGAACTGAGTTGATTTGGATCAGAGGCAACCTCAACGCTCAAATTTATGCTGAGACGGTTGTATCAGACGTCATCGTTCCTCTACAAGTGCATATCGGTCCCTTATTTCAGTTAATGCATGATAATGCACGACCGCACACCGCAAGAGTTGTAAGACAGACTCTCGCCGCAGCTAACATCAATGTCCTGCCCTGGCCTGCTCAGTCGCCAGACTTGAACCCGATTGAGCATGCATGGGATATTCTTCAGAGAAGAGCTCTGCCGAATATGGAGGGTATCCAGTCGCAAGAAGACCTTTTTTTGTTGTTGCAACGAACATGGGCGGCCATTCCACAGCGTGATTTGGATGAACTCATTTTGAGTATGCCAAACCGATGTTCTTGTGTTGTTAGTGTTCGCGGTAGAAACACGGATTATTAATTGTTTAAGTTACCCAATAAAATTAAAAAAAAAACTGTTATTTCAGTCTTTTTTTCGAACTTTAATGTTAGTGGTTCAAATGTCAAAAATCCCTTTATTAGGAAAATGGCAATTTTTTTTACTAATGCAAAGGTGACTTGGTTTATCGTTACTGTAGACAAACGAAAACATTTTATTTGATCAATCCTTAAAGAAAATTTTAATGAATATCAATCAGGAGAAAAGTTATTGCAAAAATATATGTTGATCCCTAGACACTTTTGATGTGTGTATTAGCAAGCAAATATAAATTAGTAAATCAAATTATTCCATACTACAAGTACAAGCCAAGCACCGTTCTGCAAAATGACAATATTCGACTATATTGGGACAGAACGATTATAACTAACAAAACAGTACACTACAACCGACCTGACATTACTTTGATAAACAAAGAAAATAAAACAGCATATTTAATAGACATAGCCGTACCTAACACTCATAACCTAATAACTACACATACAGAAAAAAATACTAAATACAGAGACCTTGCAATAGAGCTTAAATCCCAACTCAAATTATAAAAAGTAACAACTGTACCCATATTGGTATCCACGACCGGAGTAATACCCAAAACATTACATGACAGCCTCAAGACTATTAACCTAGACCAGCACACATACAGACAATTGCAAAAAGCTACAATCCTTAATACTTGCCGTATAGTCAGAAAGTTTGGAGCTAAAGAAGCATGATGCTCACTTGGCCGAGGCCCGTGAACGTCATTAGGTTAACCAAAAAATTATTCTTTAAGAATACACATTACATAATAATAATAATTATAAAACCAATATGACTGCAGTAACTACTCCGTCCCCCACTAATCTGACAGAAATACCTCACTCTCGCCAGACCATTAGCCGCACGAACCAGCCAATGCACGTCGAACCATATCTTTCAGATATCATCTTCAGGATACTGTTAGTGCTTGTCCTCACTCTGTTAAGCAATGATGCAGTGGTCTTGCGTCTCTTAGCACAAAAGTGATCTGTATGCGTGGCAGCCCCATCAATATCCTGGAGCTGTTATTATACTGTACACGTAATTTTGTAATTGATTTTAAATGAGCTATGAGCTTTTTGAAGCGTTGGTGGCTTGCGTGTAGGAACGCTTTCCTTAAAATCCTACAAACGTTGCTTCAAACTCCGGCATATACCAATGAGAAATCCAAATTTTCTTACGTACATTTGTCATAGATTTATTTGGTTGGGTAGGGAGAGAAGTAGAATGGTGGATGGTGAGCGTATTATCGCGCAATAAAAAAAAGGAGGCTTCCTTTTCTTAAACCAACCTATTGTCAGTCGCAAGCCCGAGACACCATTCTTCTCATCTCCTACCCACACACGATGGACCCGGCACCCGCACGGTGAATCCATGGAATGCTTAGAAATTTGTCTTCTACCACCGTTCCCGTGCCTCGGAGAGCATGTCAAGCCGTCGGTCCCGGTTCCACTAATTTGTCATTAAAAATTACATTTGACCCTCGCTAACCCCTCGGCCAGCGTGGCGAGTGTAGGCCAAATTCTCCAGATATATGTTCTGGAAGGCCCATCTCCAACAGTAGAGGTCTAGGACGCTGTGTTCTAGGGGCTGTAATTAATGAATGAGCTAGGGACTTGAAATTTGGACCATAGCTCTTCTGCTAGTGGATAAAGCCAAAATCAAGAAAAGTTTGGGTTTAGCTCGCAAAGTGTGGGCAGTTTGCTTCAGAGTTCACCTAACATTTTAAATGCATTGAAACACATACAGTGCAGTTGTTTTCTTTTATACCTGATCAAGGTGATACTTTGTGCACTATTGTTCACAGTGACACACATTCTGGTAGCGGGTACAATTTTAATTGCTTCTACTTTGTTGCTATCTTCTATTTTTTTATTATTTCGAAAATTTACAGCCATTGCCATTAAATATACAATATAAGTAGGATTCTATAAGCCAATTACAAATTTCCACTGGTAAAATTTACAAAGTAACCAAATTTATTAAATTTCGATGTCCGTTCTCATCAGAGTGAAAATTCTATGTTATGTAATACATATTATTTTGTCCCGACAAGGAATCGATCCCGGTACCTCTGAGTCTAAATCCATGGACTTAACCGCTAGACCATGGAGGTGGTATAAAATATTTTCTCTAATCGTTATGAAGGATAAAATAAAATATATATTTAAAACTTTTTCTAAATTATCCTGAAACTTTTGATTGCTATTCTCCTCAAAAACCTCCTAAATAAAACGTGGTTTAATAATAATAAATAAATAAATATTTCCAGACAGGTCACACAGCGCCATCTAGTTTCCGTGGTAAGCTACGAGGCTTGTGTTACGGAAACTAGATGGTTGATAAACTACATATTATACTTTTTTTTTGTAAATATATACATATTATACATATAAACACCCAGACCGAGACAAATTATACAATGTACAACTTGCCCCCGGTGGGAATCGAACCCACGACCTCCCGAGTTCACGGCAACGTTTGTTACCACTAGACCACGGAGGCGGTTTTTGACCAAATTGCTAGAATTATAGTCGGAATAATATAATACTTTTAAATTATAACATTTTTTTACAGTATCTACAGAAATTAACCCGAACCCCATTACAGAAGATAAATCCCAGAAGTCTAATAATGTTAAATTGAAAAGTCTCTTACCTTCACCACCCAGTATACCAAAACCTGCAGATATACAAAACACTGAAAAAGAACCTTCAATTCGTATGGAAATGGACACAGACTTTAGTACTGAACAAATCAATACAAATAGTGTTAAGGCAGCTATTGCTAATACAGGTGTTGCTTATGCAGATATTGCCAATACAAATATTGTTAATACAGATATTGCCAATACAAATATTGCTAATGCAGATATTGCCAATACAAATATTGTTAATGCAGATATTGCCAATACAAATATTGTTAATGCACATATTGCCAATACAAATATCGCTAATGCAGATATTGCTGATACAAATATCGGTAATACAAATAAGGCTAATGGGGAAAATCATACTGAAATAACTCCGGTAAGTAAATCTTATTTAATTTTTGTTTATTTTTTTGTATCTCAATCACAGATTATAATCGGCCCCCAAATCGATCCCCAAGGAGATCAGTTCCTAAAGAAGTGCTCCTGAAGGGGAGCAAAACTAATCGAACCTAGACCGCCTGGGTTCGTGATACACACAAGTGCAATAATTACCGGCGGATGGTTATCCGCTGAGATCCTGCCGGGGAAAACTCCCCAACTTGCAATGCCATTGATATTTTAATTGTCAGTAGTCACCCGGGCCTGGACGACTCCACTGTCTGTCTGTCAGATTATAAGTAGAATTGGTAATTTTATTTATTTTATTTTTTTTCCTTTTTTATTTTGTTCTCTTCTCCCGATGGATGATGAATGAGATGATAGGGAAGGCAAAGGGTCTCGCCCATACAGCCAAGTCTGACGTAATATATCTTTCTTTTTCATGAGTTAATGAGGTCATCATCAAATTCCAGATGTTGCAGAATTTGATGCTTTTTTTGGAGTCACTCGCGGCACCATAGCTCAAACACGTCGGGTAAAATATGGGAGTTGACAGCGAGGGAAAACCGCAAAAAATTAACTGCAACTTGTGCCCCATATTTAAAGTCCAATTTATCGTTTTCCATAACTATTCACATTGTAGCACATTATTAAACAAACCAACACCACTTTTGACCAACAATATTCACAGTAAATTAATTTACAAAACAAAACTTGCACTTGACATGTCCACGCAAAATGGCGCGAAGAACCACCTTTTTTGTTCCTTCAAATTCGTCCTTAAAGGCATTCGGGATGAGTTGCGAATCAATTTTTTTTTTATTAATGTGGTTTTTAAAATTCACACAGGCATATTGCCTGGTTTTAATTTCTAACCGAGAAAGCAAACATAGCACTAAGAAAATCCTAAAAAGGTCTGTTCAAATCCCCCCCGGCATGTACCAATGAGATTTTTTTTACGGACATTTGTCATAGATTTTGTAGAATGGTGGATGGTGAGCGTATTATCGCGCAATAAAATAAAAAAGGAGGCCTCCTTTTCTTAAACCAGCCTATTGTCGGTCGCAAGCCCGAGACACCATTCTTTTTATCCCTTACCCCACACACGATGGACCCAACACCCGCACGGTGAATCCATGGAATGCTTAGAAATTTGTCTTCACCATCTTTCCTGTGCCTCGGCGAACATGTTAAGCCGTCGGTCCCGGTTTCACTAATACCAACCTGTGGAACCGTTGATACATTTTAAAATTTACATCAAACCGTCGCCAACCCGTGTTGTGGCGAGTGTAGGCCAAATTCTCCAGATATATGTTCTGGAAGGCCCATCTCCAGCAGTGGAGGTTTAGGACGCTGTGTTCTAGGGGCCGTAATGAAATGAAAAATGAACTTTTTTTTATGATTTACCGACTGTAATCGTTAGAATGGCGATCGTTATTAAATGTTGAGACTGTCGGCCCAGGTACGCTATAGACATCGTGAGTTTTCCCCTTGTCATGATGGGCTATAGTAAAGTTGGCTAAATCTGATCTTATTTACAGATACCAGTGCATATGGCGAAAGACCTTCCGAGCCTAGTGAACGTTAAGGTATGTTGAAATAATCAAACGTTTATTTATTTATATAGTAAAGTAAAAGTAAAGTATCATCACGACCGTTTCCCTTCCGGGGTGGTCAGAAACCACGCCTATAAATAAGCGGATTCACATTTAGCCAACTGTACTATAGGCCAATCATGACAACTGGCAAGCTCGTCGATGTCTCCAGCGTACCAAACTCGAGAAATATCACAAATAAATTAAATGTATTTATTTACATTAATAAATATTTTTGTGTCTCGACCAGGAATCGAACCCGGTACCTCCGAGTCTAAATCCACGGACTTAACCGTTAGACCATAATAATAATATAAATATATATACAAAAGGCGTATGTAATGCCGCTTGGCATTTTCTTACAATCAACCTTCGGGACAAGAAATCGAAGTTTAGGCATGGCAGAATAAGAAACCCAAAAAAAAAAAACAACCACTTATTAATACTAGTTAAATTAAATTTACGATAAACATCATAAAAATAATAATGCTTAAACTGCATAAATAATTATATACATACACTACGTAAACGGGAAATATATAATAATAATAAATATTTCCAGACAGGTCACACAGCGCCATCTAGTTTCCGTGGTAAGCTACGAGGCTTGTGTTACGGAAACTAGATGGTTGATACATATTACACTTTTTATTTTTGTAAATATATACATATAAACACCCAGACCGAGACAAATTATACAATGTACAACTTGCCCCCGGTGGGAATCGAACCCATGACCTCCCGAGTTCACAGTAACGTTTGTTACCACTAGACCACGGAGGCGGTCTATATACGTATAACATTATACGAGTAATACTTATTGAAATTATAAAAACTATACTATATACTTGTCTTTTAAATATGACTCTGTTTGGCGCTTGCCGAATATTTAAAGGTACGTTAATCATAGATTATTTATTGTGACATACTTTTTAAGAATACCGATTTCATGACTGTCTCTGCCTCCGTGGTCTAGCGGTTAAGTCCGTGGATTAAGACTCGAAGGTACCGGGTTCGATTCCTGGTTGGGACACAAAAGTATTTATTAATGTAAATAAATACATTTAATTTATTTGTGATATTTCTCGAGTTTATAGCGTACGCTGGAGACATCGACGAGCTTGCCACCTGTCATGATTGGCCTATAGTAAAGTTGGCTAAATGTAAATCCGCTTATTTATAATCGTGGTTTCTGACCACCCCGAAAGGGAAACGGTCGTGATGATACTTTACCTGAAACGTATCCCTTTTTACTTTATTGCGCAACTCACCATCCACCATTCTACTCCTCTCCCTACCTAATGTGTTTAAATAAAATAATAGAATTGGTTTCACACACGTTTAATAAAATAAAATAATGCTTTAAAATCACGCGTCCGCCATATTGGCTTGCTGCACAAAACAGGGCGTTTATAAAGCCCCCTAAACATGGGTCGACTTATAGGGTTTAAAGACCCACATACACTACACTACCCAATCAAATACAGTATGATTCCGTTAATGCCGTTTGTATAATATAATAATAATAATATATGTATAATAGACTACATTTCTCAAAAGTACACTAACACCCTGTAATCTAAGACGTTTCCTCAACGCCTCCTCCACTCAACATTTCCTTCCAGCTGTCAAACGATAATTAAGTGTTTGTAATAGTTACGATTAAAGTTCAAAATAGATTTTATGTTGAAGGTCAGCCTTAACATATACATTAGACGCCATTAATTTTAATTGTCTCAATATTGGCTGCGTTCGGTTTATAGCATTTCCAACATTTCGTAGCAACTTCATAAACCAGCGTGAAATGTCGTTTTTGTTAAGAAATACCACTTTTTTTGAAAATGCTAACATTTCTTAAAAAAAACGAGCAGTGAGGCTACTTTTTGACAAGTATGACAAGTAACAAATAATAACAAATCAATTGACAATGTATTATGGTCTTTGAATTTATTACATAAAATCGTTTTAAATACATTTTAAACAAATATAATACACATACACATATCTTCACGCCAGATCCCTTGCGGGGTAGGCAGAGACAATTGAGCGCCATTTGACACGATCACGACATACTTCTTTCGCTTCGTCGACATTCATTAACCTCTTCATACATGCCCTTTGGTTACGAAGACTTTTTAATGCACCTTCAGTCAGTGTTTTATTTATTTGATCGTGATATGTGAGTCTCGGTCTGCCAGGGCCTCTTTTACCTACAACTTTCGCATTATATATCTGGTTCGTCAATCTTTCATCGCTCATCCTTTCAACATGCCCGAACCATCGTAGCATGCCTTTCCTTATTTTTGTCCCTATGCTTTCCTTCATACCAACCCTTTTCCGTATTTCGACGTTACGTATGCGGTCCGCCAAAGTGACGCCACATATCCGCCGCAACGACCGCATTTCTACTGCATTAACCCTACTCTCATGCGTATTCTGACGCAAACAAACCATTTCTTATGTTAAATGAAATCTGTCAAAAAGTAACATCAATAACCCTCCTTTCAACACGGTACTGACATACGAAATTGGCATCAAATGTTAGAATTTTCATTAAACAAACGACTTGTGCTAAAAAAGTGGTAAATTCATGCTAACATTTCTTAAAACGAACGCGGCCATTATAGACCACAGAGGCATTAATCATATTTTTCATTAATCTTACAGGAAGAACCACCTACCGAAATGGTATCAGAATCCACTGAAAATAACAATATTGATGAAGACGTGAACGACAAACTTATCCCCCGGCTGATAGGAAATGTTACACTAACTCACCAAATGTGGACCGACATCACCCCAAACGAATGGACCAATCACGACGTCGCTAAATTCCTCACAGTCAACGACTGTCAACCATATTGTGTCAATTTCGACACAATAAATGGACCCAAACTCCTACAAATGACAAAAGACGAAATTTTAGAACTACTGGGAATGAAGGTAGGACCGGCGCTCAAAATATTCGATCTCATACAACAACTAAAATGTAAAATTAAACAGCAAAGACTATCAGCTAATTTTAAGTAGGTCGGTCGGAAGTCGCCATTTTATGTGTCAAAAATATAATTGTTTTTTTTTTTTAATATGTCTGCAATTTAAATAAAAATGATCAGAACAAAAACACAAGTACCTATTTTACACTTTTTAAAATTGCATGTAAATGTTAAAGGTGGGTTTAGACCAAACAAAGAGTTAGAGAGTGTTTAGAGCGTTCTTGCATGTTTTTACGTGATCACTTCTCGACGCGTTCTTGTTGACGATTACGCATTAAGCACTCGTTCGCATGATTAATATTTAATCTAGCGGTTAAGTCCGTGGATTTAGACTCGGAGGTACCGGGTTCGATTCCTGGTCGGGACACAAAAATATTTAATTTGTGATATTACTCGATTTTGGTACGCTGGAGACATCGACGAGCTTGACACTTGTCACGATTGGCCTAAATAGTAAAGTTGGCTAAATGTGAATCCGCTTATTTATAAGCGTGGTTTCTGACCACCCCTAAAGGGAAACGGTCGTGATGATTCTTTACTTTTTTGTTTTATATTTGGGGTCAGCTAGTAGTTCAATAAAGTATTAAATTAATAAAATAAATAATAGTTTTAATGTCGTTTGATGTTTTCTATTAAGACTTATATACGCGTGTCATCACTTATTGAATCATCAAATTAAAAAAAAAAAAAATGTTAATTCTATATCTATTGATTATTATTTATTTTAAAACTTTATTGCACTATGTACAAGACGCGGACTTAATGCCGCTAGGCATTCTCTCGCAACCAACCTTTGGGACAATACAGGTAATTGTGTAATTATGAGTTAGGTGCAAGGGGCTTAAATATGAAACTTAATTTTAAAGAAATGAACTAAACTTTGAAATGGTGTTAATGTGCATAGGCGCGGTGGTGGCTCGGTTGTTAGAACGCGTTCCTTAAATCCTACAAAGGTCGGTTCAAACCCACCCGGCATGTACCAATGAGAAATACACTTTTCTTTATATTTGTCATAGATTTACAACACAACCGTTCCCGTGCCTCGGAGAGCACGTTAAGCCATCGGTCCCGGTTCCACTAATACCAACTTGTGGAATCGTTAATAAATTGTCATCATATCCTCGCCAAGCCGTCTGGCCAGCGTGGAGAGTGTAGGCCAAATTCTACAGATATATCTTCTGGAAGGCCCATCTCCAGCAGTGGAGGTCTGGGACGCTGTGATGTAATGATACATAGAAATGTGTACACAATAATACATATACTACACACTATACATATAAATATACTACACACAATACATCTTACATATGCTGTTGGGAGCTGTTTAAGTAATGTGAATATACCATTATTTTTAAAGAGTTATCTATTTGGTGCTTGGCGAACTTTTACCGGCAAATTGTTCCACAAATTAGCGGCCACTACTACGATGCATATAAAATTTGAAAAATCACTTCGCCCTATTATACTGGGGGCTGTAACTACGAAGACTCGTAGTCCTCCAGTGCTGGATATGGGCCGTCTAGAAATTCTGGAGAATTAGGCCTACACTTGGCTGGCCAGAGGTTGGCTGGCCACAAAAAACTTAAAAGTAATGTACAACGGAGAATTTAATGCCTTTCGGCATTTTATAACAGCTAACCTTTGTGTGGTAAAGGATTTGCGGGATGCATTATTATAAATATACAATTTACATACAATACATAATAATCCTTACATACTACTACTTACATACATAAATATATATATCATCATCATCAGCCTGTGTCTCTCCACTGCTGGATATAGGCCTCCCCCAAAGCTCGCCACTGCACGCGGTCTTTTGCAATCCTCATCCAACCCCCTATATATATATACAAAGACGAAACTAAAGGTTGGCGAGGGTCTGATGTAAATTTGAATGACAGTTTAGTAACGATTCCGCAAGTTTTAATGGGTTGTAGGCGGACTGATAGTGGTATACCCAGTCTGCCGGGGAAGTATTCACCGTTCGTGCCGATAAACCCAGTAAAGCGTATCCACACGTTTCGAGATCAGGCTCAAATTACCGCCATGCCCAGTAAAGCCAGCTGGTTTGGGACTGATGTCAGTCATGAGTGTCTGATTCCAGTTGCGAGCATTGGACCTCGCGCGCCTATACAATAAAAAAAACGGTTGAACTAACTCTCGTCCTCGCGGGAACGATGGTGTACAAATGTACGTAAGAAAGGTATTTCTTATTGGTACATGCCGGAGTTCGAACCGCTAGTTATTTCGGATTTTAAGGAAACACAGCTACCACCGTTTTACTCATAAAAAATGCCTCAAGTGGTTCATATTTTATTATTATTATTACAGCCCCTAGAACACAGCGTCCTAGACCTCCACTGCTGGAGATGGGCCTTCCAGAACATATATCTGGAGAATTTGACCTACACTCGCCACGCTGGCCAGACGGCTTGGCGAGTATATTATGTAATTTTTTTATGACAATTTATTAACGATTTCACAGTTGGTATTAGTGAAACCGGGACCGACGGCTTAACGTGCTCTCCGAGGCACGGGAACGGTGGTGTTGTAAATCTTTGACAAATGTACGTAAGAAAAGTGTATTCCTCATTGGTACATGTCGGGTGGGTTTGAACCGACCTTTGTAGGATTTAAGGAACGCGTTCTTACAACCGAGCCACCATCGCGCCCGTGGTTCATATACATATATTATTTTGTTATATTTCTGACACAAAACAAAATGGCGGCTGTTCGTTCCTTTAAAAGATTTTTTCGAAGCAGTATTTTTGGTCTGAAACAGGAATATTTAATCTTTAATATAGTCCTTAAGTTAATAACTCAAGCAGTTATTTTTTACTTAAAAAAAATATAGTTTTTTATGTATTTAGCTATTTTTACCGCCGAAAGTTGTGAACAACCTTAATATAATCGGAAACAGGTGAACAATACAAATAAAAATATGTAAAAAAACCAAAAACCTTCTAAAATGGTGTATTGTTTATTACACAATTATATTTATTAATTTAAATAAATAAAAATAAAAAATGTGAGTTGCTTCGCTACAGACATTGGCATAAAGTTGAATAAATGTGAATCCGCTCTATATAAAGGCGTGGTTTTTGACCAACCAAGAAGGGAAACGGTCATAATGATACTTTACTAAAAAAAATGATATTATTATTATTAATCTTATCATTCTGTGCGAACATAGCTGCAAATAAATTGCGAAGTAACGGGGTGAGGCGGAGTGCAGAAATGTCAAAATCTTGGGCATTCCGCCTAGCCAATATTTACCATATTTATTTGTATGGAATATTTACCATATTCCATACAAATAAATATTCCCCTTATTCCGAATCGCGCTTAGAACGAATATGACACTGACCGTCGCGTCTTTCCGAATCAAATATCGCGATTTGGATGCTCAGAGCGTGATATCAATTCGGAACGGTCTAAATCACATTTTCATTCATAAAATGTTAGTTTTTTTTTTAAATGTATGGAAGATAAATTGCGGATTCCGCATCTTTGAGTATGAATACTAAGAAATATACATCTCTCGGTTTATTCATCTTTATATGTGTAAAGTTTAATATTATTAACTTATTTTGGTAATTTAAAATAAATTTCCGTGTTACAGACATTTTTTTTCACTTCTACTTAAATTTGAATTATAGATTTGTTTAAGAAGTAATATACAAACAGTATAAACTATATACAATATTAAATAATTTAAAAGAAAACTTAATTTAAATAAACTTGAAAATGGCGCGCGTCATAATGACAAAAAACTGACAGCGCTCAGAGCGATCTACCTCGATATCGTGAGCAGTCTAAGCGCGAGAAATGATGTCATTTGTGACGTCAAAACAGTTTAAGCGCGTATCGGAACACCTTTAAGCGTGCTTAGGTTACTATTATCGCGTATCGGAACGAAGGATTATTTCATTTCATAGCTTTTGACATTTCTGACAGACGTAATTGATATTAGAAGATTCGTTTTCGGACGATTGTGCATCCGCCTCACCCCGCTGTTCTAATCGGGTTATACATCGAAAATTCAGACTCTATATAACTTGTTCAGAATAGCTTGTTTCTTTTGACAGATTTTTTCAACTTTAAAACCATAACTTGCTCAGTGCTGTTAAAGTACATAAACATCTGTTTGTTCAGTTCAAAAACCCATCTGTCAGAAGAAGCAAGCTGCATTAAACAGTGTATACTCGTATATTCATTGCAATGGTTCGTAATTTAAGTCTGGAAAAAGAAGCCGGATGACTCAAAACGGACGGAATCTGAGAAAAGGGTCAGAATATAATAAAAAGGTTATTTTTTTCTCAAGATATTTTATTCGAAGTAATATACAGTATAAGTAGTATAAAATAATTACAATATTAAATAATTAAAAAGAAAACCTATCATTAAATAAACAAAACAAAAACAAAAAATGGGATGGGCGTAGTGTGCCGAGGACACTCGTTGCGTTCGCCCGTTGAACGGCGAGGCTGACCCTTTGAGCAAATTATTATGTACTCATAGGGGTCACCCATCGCCAAGCGGACTTTTTTCCTAAGCTCACGAGAGAACGCTAGAAACTCCTCAGACCACGGACCCATCGTTAGGATGAAGTAGGCGCCCTGGTGACTCTACAGCTGCCCCAGCAGCCCAATTCTGTTACTTAGTCGCAAACGTTATTAGTGGATTTCGTTATTTACATCAGAGATTGCGTCATAATTACTAAATATTATTCAATTCTCAACTCTATAAGCGCTCGACATTGACAGCGACCGTGCAAATATCAACTTTAATAGCGTGATATTTATGTATATAGTTAACGGATTCCATTATATAACGTTTGCGCTTAAGTAACAGAATCGGGCTACAGGTTTCTTATGGCTGGATGTCACATGTGACGGTCAGAGTGTGTCAACACAAGTGGCATCCCAAACCAGTGTACTGCCTGTACTGCCTCGTTAAATAATTGTTCAAAACGAATATTTTTTTATATACATGTTCTCAGAGGGTTGACCAATATCATCCGTTTATATATATAACATTTGACCCAAATTTTCAACCCTTAAGGGGTTACAATATATATAAATATTGTACGCTATCCGTATGCCATCAGGTACTATATAAAAAAGTTTTCAAATTACCTCAGAAACTCAAATACTTGCTTTTTCCAGACTGAAATGACGCACCATTGGTTTAGCTAATAGTAATTTAATTTTTGAAATTTCAATGTGACGCTATAGTTTGCTTTTTTTTAGAACGTTCTCATGACAGGTTAATAATTATTTCTAAGGATAGGTTGTACCAAAATCAAATCTGTCATTGTTAGATTGGCCCTATTGTTACTTAGTCTTAAATGTTATTAGTGGATTTCGTTATTTCTGAGATTGCGTCATAATTACAAAATATTATTCAATTCTCAACTCTATAAGCGCTCGACATTGACAGCGGCCGTGCAAATATCAACTTTAATAGCGCGATATATATATATATATATATATATATAGTTAACGGATTCTATTATATAACGTTTGCGCTTAAGTAACAAAATAAAGCTGCAGATTAATTTTGAAGATCAGCCGTCAGCTGGTACAATTGATGCCATTTTAACTTTAATACCAGTTGGCTAAATATTAATCCGCTTAATTTAAAGCGTTATTTCTGACCACCCTGAAATGGAAACGGTCGTGATGATACTATACTATATATTTTACTTAAATCTTAACAATTAGGGCGACTCAGTTTTGGTACAATACAGCCAACAGTACAGATGTAGTGCATAATGGTTTTTTTTCGTATTTTATCGGAAAAGTTCGTATGCTCTCTCAATTAGCTTCAGTACAATGACATTATTCATTTTGACACGAAATAATAAAAGATCATACTTTGTCTATGGTTCCATATTAATCGATATGAAAATGTCTCTCATTGAATACAATAATTGATTGACACTTCGGGTGTCGTTATATTCCGATTGAGACCCAAGTTTTCCCAATGGAAATATATTATGCACTATATCTGTAACTTTTTAGTATATAGAAAATTTAACACAAAATAATAATTTAAAAAAAACTGGACTGTTCTTTGAAAGATCAAAGTATAGGATTTCGATAATTAAAAAAAAAAAAAAAAAAAAATCCATAGCAACTAGTGATAGAAGCACAGGCATAGTACAGGGTGCCGGCGAAATATCGATTCGTCGCCGTTCTCAACTTGTTTCACTTGGGAAAATAATTAATTTTAATGTCAATAAACAAGAAGTATTTATTCAAAGTAATATACAAACAGTATACATAAAATATACAGTAACATTAAATAAACAAAAAAAAAACTAAACTACAATTAAAACTAAAATTATAACCGTCCGATGGGCGTAGTGGATATTCGCTGCGTTCCCCCGTTGAACGGCAAGGCTGACCCTTTAAGCAAAATATTCTCTACTTAAAGGGTCACCCGTCGCCAAGAGGAGTTTTTCCTTGAGCCCACGAGAGAACGCTCGAGCCTCCTCGAACCACGGACCCATCATTTCGGCTGCAAATGAGTGATTAAATAAAATGCATTATATTCTCTCCCTACCCTCTGTACTAAGCCTGCTGATTGGTCAATGTTAGTCAATACATTTTAAGTATGTATCTTTGTATTTATTTATAAGTAGGGAGTTGTTTCAATATTTAAAATATTCATTCCTTCGACATACTAACATGCCGAGGCGTCCCTCCGTTTGACAGAAGGATAATTTGATGGAGGCGTCGTTGAGACAACGTCAAGAACACAGACGTAACACTCGCTCTAGCATTTTTGATAGTCTCTTTGATTTATTAAGAGGGTTTAACTGTTCTGCAGCCCTCTCGCTGTTTTATGTGTAACATTTAAAACAATAAAGATATTATAAAAGTATAAAATAAATATTTTAAAATATTGGAACGCAAATCTAGTTAAGTAGAACTTTTTTATTATTTGTAAATATATTTTTATTACTTATAACATTTTTTTACATTGCTTCTTGGAATTAATGAAATTGCCTTTTAGTGAAGTAATAATTGTGTTAGTTAATAATATAATTAGTGGGCGATTTGAAAACTGGTATTGTGTGAAATACCACAGTCATTTCAAAAAACTGGATCCCATTTTAATCGAGAGAAAAATAATGGCGGATATCTAATGATTATTTTTTTATGTTCGCATTTAAGATGGACAAACGCTTGGTATCCCTCTCGTTAGCACATTTTTCGTTTTTAATACTAGCAAGTCTTGTGACCTTGCGCCCACCTGAAGCTGAGTGACGCAACTGCAATCAGACACTCATTACTGACATCAGTCCCTAACACTATGTCAGCTTGACTGGGCATGACGGCAATTCGAGCCTGATCCCGAAACTTTACTGGGTTTACGGCACGAACTGTGGAAACTTTCACGTTCCGATATTTGCAAAGAGTTTTAAAGTCAGTGTACTTTTGAGAAATCTAATCAATTTTCTAAGAAATACAATTATGACATATAAATAAATAAATATTTCCGGACAGGTCACACAGCGCCATCTAGTTTCCGTGGTAAGCGCTACTAGGCTTGCGTTACGGAAACTAGATGGTTGATAAACTACATATTATACTTTTTTTTTGTAAATATATACATATTATACATATAAACACCCAGACCGAGACAAATTATACAATGTACAACTTGCCCCCAGTGGGAATCGAACCCACGACCTCCCGAGTTCACGGCAACGTTTGTTACCACTAAACCACGGAGGCGGTCAAATAACATTGTGACATGTAACATTTTAGACATATTTTCACTTTCATTTACCTAATTTTAGAGAGACTAACTAACACCCTTATTCTAAGATATTTCCTCAATGGCTTCTCCACTCAACATTTCCTTCAACCTGTCAAACGAAAATTAAATCTCTGTAATTGAGGCGATTAAAATTAAAAATGGCGTCTAATGAACCAGGTTAAGGACTGACCTTCAACATAAAACTGTCGGCTCAGTTCTATTTAATCGTAACTATTACAAAAACTTAATTATCGTTTGACAGCTGAAAGGAAATGTTGAGTGGAGGAGGTATTGAGGAAACGTCTTAGAAAACGGGTCTAACCGAACATAAAAAGTAAAAAAGTTTGAATTTCATATGCTGTTTTCCTTTTGGGAAGCTCCCGAAATGTTCGTAATTTTATTCCTAGGAAATAGGGAAAGGGCTAGTAACTGAATTCTTCCTTCGTCGCATTCGTTCATTTAAATGGCCGCGTACCATACAAATTTCTGTATTTAAGTGATCATATTTCACTAAGGAATGATTCAGTTACCGGATTTTAGTTGGGACTAAATTTCTCAAAAGTTCACCCGGACTTTAAAGTTCTTAAATGGTGAATTGTGCGAGCGAAAGGGACAAACGCGTTAAACCTAAGATGCAAATTATACAGAGAGAGCGTAAGGTGAAGATGTTGATTTGATTGATTAGATTTAATTTGTTTAAATAGTCAAATAAATACAATCACGATAAAGTCACCTGTGTAACGACTCGTTGTGACGTGTAGTGATATTATCCGTAGATATGCTTACAAGTTACGATATGGGATCCTGGTATTGTGTGAAATACATACAAATATTTCAATATTCATGGTTTTATTTTATGATTACCTTGAACTTTTCCTCGTGGCTCACCAATGTATATCTTTATTATTTGTAATGTTTTGGATCATTTGCTCTGTGAGAAATCTGTAATCAAAAAATACAGCTGGTTAGTACATGACTACCAAATAGGAATTTATTTTACTATCCACGAAGGTAGTTAAAAAAAATATAGATTAAGGTAGAGATTGCAATCCGGCCTTTTTAAACTGTGCATAATTAATGATAATGATACCATTTTTACTACTAGAACGCCTGTCAGAGCAAAAAGCGGGCTTAGCGTCCAAATTGATCACAGTATAAGATTACGAATAAATAAGATTCGAATTTTCCTTTAGTTATAATATGTACCTCATGGTGTGTGTGGGTATGGCGGAGACGTAGAGTGCACAACACAGTATATCCCCGCGCCGCCTGCCGTCACACTTGTGGTATTCCGAACTACAGTATGTCTCACACAGGCCGCTTAAAATGTCATCTAAAACAAAAAAAAAAAACGTGAGTTCTTTGCCGCCACTTACAGTCCCAAGAACACTGTTGGAGATATATATGTATTTGGCCTACGCTCACCACGCTGGCCAGGGTTGGCGAGGATCTGATGTTAATTTTTAAAGACATTTTTATTATTAAATTAATGTATTTTTTTAATGACAATTAGTTAATAAATTACATTAATAAATACTAAAAGTAATAACTTTAATCAACGACTTAAGGTGCAGCAGATACAGTAATCACCATTAATTTCTAAGTACCAAAAGATCAGTGTTAATGAAGGTAGTGCAAAAAAGTTTTAAATAGTTAATGTCCCAAACCTTTATCTTTGTCCTGTTCATCTGTGAGTAAGTCCTTGGCTGTTTTAAGATAGAAGGTTCTGAGAATGTCGAGTCTATGTGCGGCAGACATCACGCGACCTCTCTCACTGGACTGAAGGTGACGGGAAAACACACATTTACGACTACCCACATTTATTACTAATACTCTGAAAAAAAAAACAAAAAAAAAACGGCTTGTAGGAAACCAACCAACCAAGGCGAAACCAGAGTCCCTATATTGTAAAACTATGTATAAAAACTTTGTGACAATGTTTTCTTTAACAATATTGGAAAATATTTATTTTGACAGAATTACTACTCTAGTCCTTTTTATAGCCATTCTTTAGAATCATCATCAGCCTATGTCTCTCCACTGCTGGATGTAGGCCTCCCCCAAGGCTCTCCATTTCACACGATCTTTTGCCACCCTCATCCAGCCCCCACCAGCGACCTTTTTCAGGTCATACGTCCATCTGGCGGGGGGTCTTCCCACTCTGCGTTTTCCTGTACGTGGTCTCCACTCTAGAACTCGTCTACTCCATCGGTCATCGGTTCTGCGACAGACGTGTCCGGCCCAGTGCCACTTCAACTTACTAATTTTGAAGGCTATGTCGGTAACTTTAGTTTTCTGACGGATGTCTACGTTTCGGACTCTATCCATCAGAGAAATACCGAGCATAGCTCGCCGAGCGACCTTAAACTTGTGGACCAGACCCACTGTCAGTGTCCACGTTTCTGCTCCCTACGACAATACTGGAAGAAAGCATTGGTTGAAAACTTTCGTTTTCAAACACTGTGGTATGTTTGATAACAGGATGTGGCGTAACTTCCCGAATGCAGCCCATCCTAGTTGAATGCGCCTGTCAGCTTCCTTGCTGAAGTTGGCTAGGCCTAGTTGGAAATTTTTTTATTAAGAATATTAGCTTTCATTTATGAACGGGACCATAATCAGGTTTTAGAACTAGGACCAAGAATCATTGGTTGGAGACTAGACCCTTATTTATTTAGCATTGGCCCTAACAAATGGTTTGTTTGGGCCAATGCCCTTTGTAGGATGACTCGGGGCACCCTGGCTGGTGAAGTATGTGAAAGATGGACTGTATTTCGTTTGATGCGTGTATGTACAGCGAATGCCCGACAATGAATCGATGCGACGGTACCAAAAATATACTTAAACTTAAGGCTCCTCTCCGTGGTCGGTTAATTGATTTTAGGCATATGGTCTTAACACGGTTACTAAATTACAACAATACATAAAATTAAATACAAGTTAAATTTAACAACCTAAAACTATTGTACACTGCATGCATTAACTAAAAATTAAATGGATAAAAATAATCAAAACAACTAAAGTAAATTTACACAAAAATAATAACAATAATAAACGAGCCTAATCGGTTTACAAAAATGAAATTAAATATAAAATACTCGACCAATCAGATCGAAGCGTATAAATCGACGTTGTTCTTTGTTAAATTTTTGTTAAAGGACCTTGTACAGAATGTTCATAATAGTTGAGATCCTCAAATTCCAAATGTTGGCGACGTAATTTCTACTTTTTTATGAGTATTTTATTTAAATATTTATATATTGTTTACCTTTTGATACCTTATGTTTTTTGACGCAGTCTTGTTCCAAATTTACTGAAATACACATCTAATTTACCTAAAATCCCTTGTTTTCATCATAGTTCCAATCAGCTCTACCCCAAGTGTTGCAGAATTTATGCTTTTCATGAAGTAATTCGCGTCAATATCGCCCAAACACCTCGGGTATATGGGAGTTCATAGCGCGGAAAAACCGCAAAAAAAATCTTGTGCCTCATATTTAAAGTACAATTTATTGTTTTCCATAATTGTTCACATTATTAAACAAAACAACACCACTTTTGACCAATAATATCCACAGTAAATTAATTTACAAAACAAAAACTGCAATTGACATGTCCACGCAAAAGGAGGGAGTAAATTTTTTTTTTATTTCAATAATTGAAGATGACGTATGGCAAGATTCTCACGAAACGCCTGCAAGAGAAGACTGAAGGTCTTTTATGGGAGGCACAAGGAGGCTTTAGACCTGGAAGAGGATGCGCTGCTTTCGCTCCGCAATATCACAGAGAAGTTTTTGGCCTTAAACCAGAAGGTTTTCTGTGCTTTTGTGGATTTAGAGAAGGCTTTTGATAGGATTGAAAGAAAGAAGCTTTGGGACATATTGCCGGAGTATGGAGTGGATGACAAACTGCTACAAGCTATACAGTCCCTGTACAAGGGCTGTAAAGCTTGTGTGCGGGTGGACGGACGTATGTCGCCTTGCTTTGAATCCCAAATGGGCGTCAAACAAGGCTGTGTGCTTTCTGCCAGATTATTTACCCTATATCTCGACAAATG
The DNA here is from genome assembly GCA_910589645.1 of Tinea semifulvella. Taxonomy (NCBI): domain Eukaryota; kingdom Metazoa; phylum Arthropoda; class Insecta; order Lepidoptera; family Tineidae; genus Tinea; species Tinea semifulvella. The sequence goes on along the minus strand of OU342595.1, from coordinate 6,161,093 downwards.
CCTAAAAAGAGTGAGAGAGAGTGACTGTGGGATAAAAATGAGTGATCTAGTGGTGAACTGCCTGCTTTATGCAGATGATGCTGTTCTTATGGCATCGTCCGAACAACAACTGCAATCACTAGTCACAAGAATGAAGGAGGGATGTGCAGAAAAAGGACTCCGTTTGAATGCGAGAAAAACCAAGGTACTAGTGTTTGAAAGAAGAAGGATGACAACCGTGACGATAAAGATTGATGATGAAACTCCAGAACAAGTAAATGAAATTATATATCTGGGCAGTGTTTTCACTGCGGATGGGAAGTATGATAGGGATGTTGAAAGAAGAGTGAACGCGGGAAATAGTGTTAACGGTGCCCTGGGGTCACTAATGGCCAGCCGAAATGTCAGTGACAAAGCTCGACTCGCCATACACAATGCCATGCCGGTACCAACACTTATGTATGGAAGCGAAACGTGGATATGTCAGAATACGCATGAGAGTAAGAGTTAATGCAGTAGAAATGAGGTCTTTGCGTCGGATATGCGGCGTCACTTTGACGGACCGCATACGTAATGACGAAATACGCAAAAGGGTAGGTATTAAAGAAAGCATAGGGACAAAAATAAGGAAAGGTATGCTCCGATGGTTCGGACATGTTGAAAGAATGAGTGAAGAGAGATTGACGTACCAGATATATAATGCGAAAGTTGTGGGTAAAAGAGGCCCTGGCAGACCAAGACTTACCTATCACGATCAAATAAATAAAACAATAGCTGAAGGTGCATTAAAAAGCCACCAAAATAAAAGGGCATGTATGAAGAGGTTGATGAATGTCGAAGAAGCGAAAGAGGTATGTCGTGATCGTGTCAAGTGGCGCTCAATTGTCTCTGCCTACCCCGCAAGGGATTTGGCGTAAAGATATGTATGAAGATGACATTAAGTTGTTTAATTGCCAATTCTTCTCTTTTTCACTTACCCTAAAACGCAAGCTTCGAAGACTAGACTGTTGGGGAAATTCCTTGGATATGTGAGTTTCGCTTCCTTAATAGTGTGGGCATAGGACTCCCAACACTGTAAAACTATTTCGTCCACCTGCGCCAGAGAGGGGGTGGCTCCACATATGACCAGAATGTAAACATCCGCCAATAGCTTGCAAGTTACGGCCCTAAATGCTACCTAAAACATTATGAAAAACCTTTCAAAATGTGATGGGAATACCCAATACCCAAAATTCAAGAAATACTACAAATAAATTATTGTGTCCCCCCTCCGTGTCTTAAATTCATGGGGGCATTTTTATATTAATTAATTAATCTATATACTGTTTTTTTTTATATTATTTTTTATATAAATAATTTATGTTTAATTGTTAATTGCTAGTATATACGAGGATTTAATTATTTTTTGCAATTAAATGTTGGTAGTTATTTCTTTGTTATTACATTGTAGTTTTTTACATGGGTCGATATTGGGTAAAAGAAAAACATGTAGCGACTTTTATTGTAGGATTCAAGAGTAAAAATCAGCACTTCAGCAGAAATGTTGCAGCCTATGCTGACCTGAGTGCCTGTTTGTCGCAGCAGCTCTCATTTATTTTATATACAGTGTAAACTCCATGTAACATCACTCGATTTAACGACAAACTCCCTAAAGCGTCGAAATCAATTGGCTTTGGTTGGTTTAGCTTGTCTTCAAATTCAGATTTTTCTTCCCTCCATTTAACGACAACTCTCTATAACGCCATAACATATTTTTTTGCCTCTTTTATGTATTGTTTTAATTGTTGTGTGCTAATAAATATTTTCTTTCTTTCTAACATATCAAAAGTGAGCAGGTACAACACTTGGTTTTATTTGGTACCACAACTGGTAGAACAAATATTATTGCTAAAGTTTTTAGGTACTTACATTGGGACTAGTGTAAGGTAAAAATACTGGTGTGTCTCTCAAAGGGGCCCCATCTTGAGTTAAAGTGAGCAACTGCAACAGTTTGGCCTCTCGTGGGTCTATTTGGTACCAATCCGTACTTGTAGCCACCAATCTTCCATGAATACTAAGACAAGCCCATCTGCCGGTAACACATTCCGCATAGTTGTCCAGAGCTTGCTGAAATTATTAAAATAAATTATTTAGCTAGGTTACTTGGCCCGCAGACATTTCTTTGCAATATTCCTTGTAGTTTAGACAGTAGCTATACACGACCACTTGAAAAAACCTTGAACATATATTTTAATAATTTATTATAGTATGATAAACCTTGACAGCTTTTCCCAGAAAATTAAAAAATAAAAATATTTTTTATTAAAATTTTCTCAGTCACCATAGGTTCCTACTACTAGGTACTATTTACTAAAAAGTTATATTAGATGAATTTAAACAAATATTACAAATTAACTATAACTAACTTAAACATAAAAAAATACAATAAAAATAAATACCTAATAGCTAACTAGAAATACCTAACTAGAAATTGGGTAATAATAAAGTCATAAATAAATTGATCCAGTGAATACAAGTATGGAATCTAACTATTGTGCGTGAGTGAATATTAGTGTTGGTGTGAAAGTGTAGGTGTGTATGTGTGGGGCATGCCTAAAAGTTGAAGTGAATAAATGCCGCAACTGACAAGCTCTTTAAAAATAATAATGTATAAATATGTCAACATCCCTTATATAATTATTATTATTGTAAGTGCGTGTACATCTATTATTAACAAAATAGTTTTCCATTTTATTAGCCACCTCAACGCCGCTGATTTTGTTAGTGTATTATATACAAAGTAAATTTCATTTGAGTAATCTGCTCTTCTACGGATCTTGGACTATATGCTGGTTTTCTTTATAAATCCTTTACACAATCCTTGGTGGTGGCGCGGTCTTTGGACGTCTATCGTGGGTGAATGCGGGGTGAATAATACAATGAATGATTAAAGTGGACTGTATATTAGGGTGGGTCAAAAATAACAATTTTTGATTTATGAATTCTGATAGCGATAATATGTTGTCATTATTAATAGATTCATTATGACGTGTATAAAATATTATTGCAATCAGTATAGTATAACTGCCTCCGGACTAGGTCTAAAGTTTCGGTATTTTCAATGAATATTCTGATTTATTAAAATAATCTGAATAATAAATTTACACCATTTATACTTTAAAAAATGTTTGTTTATATTAGAATAACGTCGACTGTTACAAACGATAAAATATACTCAAAATATTTGTGGGTAGTTGTAAATAATTTATTAAACTAACAACCACAAGGTGATTGGTTTTGTCATTTAGTAGTAGTAGTAAATATAACTTTAGGAATTAATTAAAATAATATTCTTATATTAAGTTCTTAAAAAGTTCTATTTACAACAAAATAATGTTACTTATAAAGGTTTTAAGAAACATGAATTAATCTAAATTGTTTAAAACTTCAAATTCAATCCGGAGGCAGAAAATAATATCAGATTGTCAAATTTTGTAAATTAGTTTTTATATATATAAGACACTTTTATTGCTATTACAAGTCATAAGAAAAACTTTTTTTTTCTCCATACTATAGTGACCATACTGTATATAAGAGGTTGGCACACAGCTGGAAAAGGAGGTGATTAGCTCTGAGCCGTTGCGGAACAAAAATTAAACCAGCTCAAAGGGAAACGCACATACCTTTAACCAAACGGTGTGGCGGGTCTCTCATGGAAAGACGGCAGCTCCTCGACGCGTCAGCGTAGTTTTTTGAATGCGATGCGTGGAACGATCAAATAATAACATGTACGCGTGAATGTAAAATTCATAATGGCCAGTGAGCAGGTCCCTGTGCATAGGGCCAGGAAAAAAAGGGATGCACATGTCTCAAAAAAATTAGGGAATAATAATTTTACTCAGATGGCACCACCACTTGGCCCGCAATGACTACACTGCTGGCCACTGTATGATGGCCTCAAGCTTACATTAACTACACTCTTAACATTCAAGTTTGGACATCATCAATCACTGCAATGTGGCACAGTAATGTTATTTATTTAATATGGAAAACTATTACATAGGTTTTAAATCTGCCATCTGGCTAATATTTTACATAATTACCTGTAAATTTTGAGCTTGAGGACATAAAATGCATTCAATAGCATCAAGAAGTAGGGTTGGGTTGTGACTACCAACTGCGGCCGGGTCCAAAGACTCTATCAACAAGTCTATTATAGGATAACATTGGCGCAGGTCTCTCTTCATTTGGTCAACATTCTTAAAACTCTCTAATTCCTTTCTCCCAATACAAAACACCATAGCATCATGGACTAAGGATAGTAGTTGCTCAATATTGCATTCTAAACCTCCAACAACTATGCCAATTAATGTTATGCTGTAATGAATATAATAAATTATTATTATTAAGATTTTTGACTACCTCTGTAATCTAGCGGTTAAGGCTGCAGATTTAAGAGTGGTGTTGAGTTTTATTCCTGGTCAAGTACACAAAAATATTTTTATTTATGTGACACAATTGTAACTACACTTTGAACCTACCAATAGTCACCCTTGTGCCAAACATAATTAATCACTGTGATTCTGGAACTTTGTGTCTGGTTTAGGAAATCAAATTAATGTTTACCTCACCTCATCAAGAATATTACGGAAGCACAACCATTTATTGTTCATAGCTTATGTAAAATGCCAGGAATAAGTTTGCTGCGGACTCAGAGAAGGCCATTGGTCAGAGGTTAAAGAAGTGGATTCACTTTTTATCATCATAGCCCCCCTCAGAATGCAGTCCTAGACCTTCACTTTTGGAAATGAGTCTTCCAGAACATATATCAGGGGAATTAGGCCTACACTTGCCTCGCTGGCTAGATGGCTTGGCGAGGGATTCATCATCATAAGTGGCAAGCTTGTTAATATCTTAAGCATGCCAAACGCAAGGACTATCACAAATAAACTAAATAATATATTTGGTCCCAGCCAAGAATTAACCCCGTACCTCTGTGTCTAAATCAACAGTCTCACAACAGAACAATCAATGCTTTGAGTTTAACTTAATTATATTTACCTTTTGCAATATTCCTTCCATACTATAATTCCATTATCTACTTCAGTATTAAGCACAGAAACATTGTGACACTTGCTGAATACATTAATACCATGAAGAGATGCTGTTGTTGAGAATTGTACCTAAGAAAGAATTTTAATGTAATTAATTATTAACACCTCCTCCGTGGCCTAGCAGTCAAGTCTGTGGATTTAGACTCGGAGGTACCGGGTTTGATTCCTGATCAGGACACAAAAATATTAATAATACATTTAATTAATATTTTATTTGTGATATTTCTCGAGTTTGGTATGCTGGAGGCATCAACGAGCTTGCCACTTGTCATGATTGGCCTATAGTAAAGCTGGCTAAATGTGAATCCGCTTATTTATAAGCGTGGTTTCTGACCACCCCGAAAGGGAAACGGTCGTGATGATACTTTACTTTACTAATTATTAACACATATCAACTCTTTTGTTTAATTAAACAAATCCAAACCCTGAACCAATTAGAAATTTGTCATAGATTCATAACACTACCGCTCCTGTGCTTCCGTGAGTACGTTAAGCCGTTGTGTCGGTCCAGGTTGGGAAATATAGTCTGGCCAGCTATACGTGAAGGCAAAAATTTGCAGAAATATGTTCTGGATGTATGTGGAAATAGGTTCATGTCTAGGAGGAGAGCTCTAGGACTTTGTGTTCTAGATGCTGTGATGAACAAACATACAAGTTAAAGTACTTTTTAGTAAAGATTATTAGGTTTTAAGAATTCGCATAAAGTTTTAAAGTTTCAATTTCTTACATTCTCATTACAGCCGCGTTTTCTTGAAAATATTGGTACACCGCTTTCAGTGGCTACAGCAATCACTATAACCGACATTTATATTATTTATTTAAGCCTAATTTATAATTAATGTACAAATTAAGGTACCTAAAATAGTTTACAAAACTTTAAAAGTTTTGTTTGTACTGTTTGGCATTAGGTAAATAAATAATATTTTTTTAAAAATTTAGTATGGCCGAGATAACTTGACCAGTTTAGCCTAATCGATAAAATTTTACCTAATGCATTGTTATAAAAACACACTCTTGCTCTTGCCTATTTAATAAAGACAGTATGCCTAGTGTGACAGTGAAATTTCGTAAACGCAACCATAGTAGTAGAGTTTTTTTACTGAATTTTCGATGTTCATTGCCTGTTATTATAGCCAAACTTGCAATAACACGCAATGTAAAATAAAAAAACGTAACTACAGCAGTTACGTTTTCTGAAACTTGCATGTCACACTAAGCACACAGATCAGTCTCAGTCTTCGACTTCCTTCGGGTTCTATATAATCTGTGCTTCGGGTTTTTATTCTCACACGGCTGAAGGACCGTGTGTTTCTTGCCTATTTAACCCCGCCTATTTTCTTTTCTATTTAATTGTGAAGTGAATAGTTGAAAACTTGAAAATGAAAAATCAGTTACCTTTTTAAGGATCTCAGGATTTCAGGATCCATGACTGATTTATGGTTTATTTCCCTAAATTATCTTAATTAACATTATAGGTTCTGTCCAATAAAGATTGATTTTTATTTAAAATAATTTAAACCTACCTACCTAGTAATTCGTTGGCTAATGCTACTATACTACAGTTGTAGGTTTTTATTGTGTTTTTGATTTCAATTACAAGTTTAGCTACAGCAGTTATCGTTTTCCGAAACTTGCATGCCGCACTACCCAGTACCTACTGGAGCGCGTACCTACCTAAGCCTATAGGCTTGTAAAGGAAATGAACAACGAACGATGGTATTGTTTCCAAGGAACTAACCTTTTAAGTAAGATAAATATAATGTAGGTCAGTGGGTTTCTTTCTTTGCAGAAGTAGTGTGAGATTGTTAATAATTGTTAGTATCATACGTTGGACCACTTTAGTTGTGTTGTGGCCGCTCATCGTCATTATTCATGTAATTTTATTTTACTTTCACTACGGTCTGGCTGCTGACTAAATAACTGCATATCTGAAAACTATTTTAAATTGATTATTCTTAGGTTAAGATCTAACAAGTTGATGTATTAAATATTTCTTTTATATCGCACAAATCTGACAATTCCTATGGCGTATGTCAATGCCACACCATCTGGCCAGCGTGGCAAGTGTAGGCCTCCAATTTCTCCAGATTTTTCTGTAAGGCCCATCTCCAACAGTGGAGTTCTACGGGCTGTGATGAGCTATGTCATAGTAAGAATACCTCATTAGAATAGTATAACTGCCTTAGTGGTCCAGCAGTTAAGCCCGTGGATTTAGACTCGGAGGTACCGGGTTCGATTCCTGGTCGGGACACAAAAAATGTTATTAATGTAAATAAATACATTTAATTAATATTTAATTTATTTGTGTGATATTTCTCGATTTTGGTACGCTGGAGACAACGACGTTGCCACTTCTCATGATTGGCCTATAGTAGAGTTGGCTAAATGTGAATCCGATTATTTATAAGCGTGGTTTCTGACCACTCCGAAAGGGAAACGGTCGTGATGATGATGAAGAAAACCTCCTGTCCTACTTGATATTGTCCTTAAAATGTTGTTACCCACACACACTCATGACACTTTTTGCCATTTTACCCGTGAGAAAACAGCCATCTTCGTCGTATCTTGTCTCCATCTCACAGCTCGTATCCTATATCAAAGATTAATAAGGTAGGTAGAATAGGTTAATAACGTAAATACTAGGCTAGCTGTGCTGTAACTTAAAGCTATCGAAACCTTGAACTATGCAATTTATTAGAAATAATATAAAAACCTGAATAAAAAAGTCATAAGTATTTAGTCAAAGCTGGCTCTAAAATGCTAGGTAGTTTCCAAACTAAGGAAGCTACGTAGATTTGACGTTCACGAATTAAAGAGCGAGAGTGGCGAGATAAATAGCCGCGGCCGATTCACCCAATTTAGTAAACTGGTAAAGTTTTATGTATCGTTTAGCTTTGCAATTGAAACCGAAGGAACATTCGCAAGCATTTCGCCGTGGAGAGTTGACGCACAAACAGTTTCGGTTGCATGCATTCGCGACATTGCGTGCCTATTATAATCGTGGCCGAGTAAAGAACTTGATATCAGAATGTGTTCCGGTTCCGAGTATTCTGTTCGAAATTCAAAATATATTTTCCCTTTTTTGTGATGGTGTGACCACTTTTACTGTTATGACTTAAATGCGGAATGGTTTTAACATTCGAATACAACTGTGTTTTTTGTTTAATTTAGTTTATATTAGACATAATTTTGTGTAAATAAGCCAAATATGTGTGAACCAAAATGTGCAATAATAGTAACGATTATTTTATTAGTTTTCATGGACGATGGTAAGTTGATTAACGGTTATAAATAATAATTAATAATTTGGGTATTTTATGTCATAACCATAACCGTTTTCAAAAAAAAAAAAAAATACATTATGGATTATTAGTTACCTACTAGTAAGTCTGACCACTTGTCATTACAATGCGTTGGACAACAATCAATCGTTTTGCTTTGCTTTAAGAGAAAATTATAGCTTCTTTCTTTTTTCCGGTCGACTGACCGCTGTAGCTATCGGTTTGAGAGAAATTGCGTTTTTTTTATCCCATATTTCTTGTTGCTGTATTTAAACAACTTCGTGATTAATTAAGTTACATAAAATTCTTACTTTTACTTATAAATTAAATAAGGTAATATTTCTTCTCCTCTCTCTTTCGCACACATGATCGACCCGCACGGTGATACAATGTTTGTCTTCTTCTAGGTACATAGGTAAAATGCAGCAAGCTTCCTTAGAAAACCTGGTCCTCACTGACTTCGCACAGTGTAAACTGTAGTCGTTTTAAAGTTATAAAATTAGGCATGTAGAATCCTTAAAATAATAATTAGAAAAACTTTAAAGATTGGCGTTTATACGAAAGAGTCTGGGTCCCGATTTTCGCGCTTTCGACAACTATGTCGGCTCGATTTTTTGTGTTCCTTTCTCCCGATAGATGATAAATGGCTTGTATTATGTTCTTTGATGAATGAGGTGATAGGGAAGGCAAAGGGTTTAACCCATACAGCCAAGCCTGATTTTTTTTTTATGAGTTAATAGGGTTATCATCAAATTCCAGATTTTGCAGAATTTAATGCTTTTCTTGGAGTCACTCGCGGCATTATAGCCCAAACACGTTGGGTAAAATATTTCACAGAGCGGGAAAACCGCAAAAATTAAACAGCGACTTGTGCCCCATATTTAAAGTCGAATGTATCGTTTTCCATAATTATTCACATTGTAGCACATTATTAAACAAAACAACACCGCTTTTGACCAATAATATCCACAGTAAATTTATTTACAAAACAAAAAAATTGCACTTGACATGTCTGTGCAAAATGGTGCGAAGGATTCCTGGCTCGATTTGTTAGAATGAAACTGACAGTTTTACTGAAATATATTGAACAGACACATAAGTCTGATTGCCTTGAAAGGCTAGACATACGCTAGCCAACTGAGTATAAACGCCATAAACAAGTTAAACACTACAAAAAAAAAACTTAATTCATTACGTAAATTTTTCTCCTTAACTTTTGTGAATTTAAATGATACTCGTATTTAAGATTTTTTTTATATAATTACTATAGCAAAGAACCACTAAATTAATTTATAAGATTTTTTTGAAATCACTTTGATAATAATAATAAATTAATATAGATAGGTAGGTACCAAATAAAAATAAAAAACATAGTAAATAGTTCAATCATCAAAATTAATTAAAGTTTAGGGATATCGAAACGCTGCCCTGAAATTAGATTTTTCGAGAAAATTATACATTGGTAGGTTAACGGTTCACTCACGAAGCAAGCTATACTTAGATAAAATAGGCAGTGTTAATAAGAGCGAGGAATATACCAATATACATGGATAATCCAGATTTTTTTGTCAAAATAGTCAACACTCTAAATTTTCTTCTTTCTAAATCTTCGTGGTCTAGCGGTTAAGTCCGTGGATTTAGACTCGGAGGTACCGAGTTTGATTCCTTGTCGGGACACAAAAATATTTATTAATGTAAATACATTTAATTAATATTTAATTTATTTGTGATATCTCCCCAGTGGTGCGCAAAGTCCATGAAGCAACTGGAACTCATTTCATCACACTCATTTCTTGACTGGGCATGACGGCAATGCGAGCCTGATCCCGAAACGTGTGGATGCACTTAACTGGGTTTATCGGCGCGAACGGTGGATACTTCCCGACTCCGTCAGACTGGGCTAATTACCACCATCAGTCCGCCTATCACCTATATATGTATATATATCGCAGCTATTTGGTGAAATTAGCCAACTAACACATATAACATATAACCTTAGTTCAAATAATGCAAGTTTCAGGGCAAACACACATACACCACATAAACTTAAATTCTGCCTGCAACTGCCTTCGTGGTCTAGTGGTTAAGTTCGTGGATTTAGACGCGGAGGTATCAGGTTCGATTCCTGGGGGGACATATTAATGTGTATTAATTTAAATAAATAATTTTAATTAGTATTTAATGTATTTGTGATATTTCTTGAGTTTAATACTCTAGAGACATCAACGAGCTTGCCACTTGTCATGATTGGCCTATAGTAAAGTTGGCTAAATGTGAATCCGCTTCTTTATAAGCTTTCCCGGAAGGAAAACGGTCGTGATGATACTTTTAAATTCTGCCTTGACATGTTCGAACGTTCATTGCAGACACCCAGACACTTATGACTTTCATTATATTATGGTTACCATTAAATACTCATCAGTTTAAGCGAATTGAAAAGTTAATCACCAAAAATAACTTCACATTGAACTTGATTGATATTAACATAATATTATATGGCGAAGACCAGTCTTGGAGAAAGTGGTGGCACTGCGAAGAACCTGCCTCCCTTCACCTGTTGTTTTCAACACGACCTATTATACAGTTAAGCTTCTTTTTTTTTTAACCTATAAACATTTTTTGTTTGCAATTTTCGCAGAATAGTTATCTTGGATTATACTACCCTTAGCTTGAGTAGCCCTCTGTAATTGTAACGATTAAAGTAAAAAATGGCGTAGATTGTTTATTTCTATGGTTTATTTACAAACAAAAATAACATCATTTGCCTAATTTTTTTTTTGTTTTGCTTTCACGCCTAAACTACATGACTAATTTAATTTGGTAGATATGTTCCTTGGAGCCATAAAGGTTTCTTTATCTGACCACAATATTGGACAGCCAACACCGGGTCAAAAAGTTAATTAACTTAACTCGTATAAGCATAAATATTTAAATTATGTGCGTAGTAATTATGGTTTTATAATTACAGGATACCTGTATAGTAATAAATAAAAAGATAAAATAAAATTATACTAAAATACTAGGTAAACATTTTAGTGCATGGCAGAGTAGGTGAATTTATTCAAATTCAAAATCGTTTATTGCACAGAATACAGGTAGATATAGGATAATACAATTTTACAGTTCAGCTGTATCCTACCATAATGGTATGCAAATAATAGTACATGTCAATTACAACTAAAATTATATTTGTCAACACTTATAATGTAAAAATTCTTGGATACTATAAAAAAATTGTTCTTTAGGTCTAGGGCTGTGAATGAATGATGACAATAGTAATAAAAAATATCCTAGAAAGAGTAAAATTGCCTAAAATAGTTTTTTATTTATTAAGGAGCAAGTTCGTTGAATTTAATCATGACTAGTGGAAAGCTCTTCATTGTCTCTAGCGTAGGTACCTACTAGACTCGAAAAAAGTCACAAACAAATGAAAAAATATTGTGCTCTCGATCAGAAATCAAACCAAATTTAATACTGCATTTGAATTTACTGCCACAGGTAGTGTAGATACGAATATTTCATAGAATTTCTATAACATAAGATAAAAGCTCTAAAACTTGCAAGCTTTTAGAAAACCTCAGGAATTGACCCCAAAGTAATAAATAACAGTTATTGTAGGCTACTAGGCTGATGGTTAGATAAAACTGGTTAAACTTGTTTGTTTTTTAGTTTAATTTGTAGGGCGATCGAGATGAGGTTTTTTATTTGTAGATAGCGCTTCCGTTGACGCACTTTTTATCTCTTAATCTGTAATAAAGTTAACTTTTTCTTCATTACTTTTGTTTCCGTAACATTTTAATATACCTACTCCTATTTAAATAAAATAAAACCCACAACCAATATCTTTTATAAAGAAATAGGTTCATTATCACAGCCCTTAGAACTCAGAGTTCCTAGACCTCCACTTTTGGAGATTCAGAATTGTCTGGAGAATTTAGCCTCACTCGCCACGCTGATGTCAATTTATAATGACAATTTATTACGATTCCGCAAGTTGGTATTAGTGGAACTGAAACCGACGTGCTCTCCGAGGCACGGAAACGATGGTGTTGTTAAACTATGAAAATGTACGTAAGAAAAGTTTATTTATTGGTTCATGCCGGGGTTCAAATCGAACTTATTAGGATTTTAAAGAAAGTGCTCTTACAACCCAGCCACCATCGCTCCTTATATTTTCACAACGGACGATATTTCAATCATCGTCATAGTCTTTAGACTAGAGTAAAGTTACATATAAAATAAAATTAAAAAATCTATTATTTTATGCTGCTTATTTGACCTCTGGTTCCTCTGCGCGTCACATCGTCTAATGCGGTCTTTAATAGTAGACTACCAGTCGATAATAAAAAGCGAAATTTTCTTATTGCATCGATATGCAAATTATATAGTCAGAATTCACTTTCGTCTCGTCTCGGGTCTGATTAATGGACCGATAAAGACAGTCAATAAATGTTTGTATATAACTTACGAAATACCTGTGGAAATATACAATAACAATAATAAAAATACTTATTTAAAACGTAAAATTATAGCTAATAAATAATATATGGCTCAAGTTAAGTCAAATAGTCATCTATTCTTATGCTTACTTAAAATCGGGAACAAGAAAAATAAATGTACCGAACAATATGATAGTAATTTTATTGACTTTAAAAATGCGATTGAAGTAGTACGTCTCTTTTTTTCTGTAGAAGCTGGAACGCTTTAAAATTTGAGGCACACCATACAGCTCTAATAAAGTTTGTAATTCATCATTAATGTTAAGAACGTATACGTTTCAAGACAAGCTAGTTATTTTTTGGAGTCCCGCAGGGCACTTTCCTAGGACATATTATCCTTATCATAATTTAAATAACCACTTACCAAACACTGTAGGTAAACCATGTGTTTTTTTTAAAATAATACATACATATCTTTACGCCAGGTCCCTCGCGGGGTAGGTAGAGACAATTGAGCGCCATTTGTTACGATCTCGACATACCTCTTTCGCTTCTTCGACATTCATCAACCTTTTCATACATGCCCTTTTGTTGTTTTAAAATAAATAAATAAAATAAATATAGTGCATAATGAATTTTCATCGGGAAAATTCGGGTCTCAATCGGAATACTGTATATATAGTACTGTATACCCGAAGTGTCAATCAATTATTGTATTAAATGAGTGACATTTTCATATCCATTAATATTGAACTTTATTATTTAGTGTCAAATGTCAAAATAAAAAGAAAAAATAATTGTGAAACTACGATTAATACGAACTTTCCGATAAAATACGATAGAAAACAATTTACATTACTATACTTTATTATATGTTATATTATAATATGTAAAACTTTAATTGGCATAATATTTTCCATTAATGTTACAGCTCCGGCGGCGGATGGCACGCTTATGTCAATGATGGACTTTCGATACTGGAGGTGCATCATGAAGCGAGAGTGGAAGTGCCCAGATACTGAGATCAATTTCTTTCTATATACCCCGTAAGTTTTTACTCGCATATTACTATAATAAACGTTTTATTGTTAAAGAGTTTTATAGTTAAAAAAATAAACTTTGTAATAAGTAGTTACCGGCAGATAAAAAGAGCGCTGGCAGGAAAATGTTTGTAAAGGGAAAAAAAATTCTTCAAGCCATCTAACGTATTTGGTAGGATTAATACCGTATTTGTGCGTATTAATATATTTTTTAAAGAATTGATATGGATATAGTATGTTTTCCTTAAGAGATAGACATATGACATAGTGGACTTTTCTGTTATCACGGTAGATGGCGCATATGGTACCTAATATAACTGTCAGTTGCATAGAAAACTTGTATTTTTATTACGAAATTTATTATTTTCTGGATATTATGCCGAAGTGAGCAGCTTTTAACTATATATACATATATCACGCTATTAAGGCCGCGTTCGTTTTATAGCATTTCCAACATTTCGTAGCAACTTCATAAACCAGCGCGAAATGTCGTTTTTGTTAAGAAATACCACTTTTTTTAACAATGCTAACATTTCTTAAATAAAACGAGCGGTGAGGCTACTTTTTGACAAGTGTTTTCGTTCATATTTTATCATACCATGGCATCCAACACACATGATATTATTATGGTCTTTGAATTTATTACATAAAATTTTTTAAAATACCTTTTTAACAAATATAATAGAAAACTATAAAGTATATAAAAATGGTAAACAAACCATTTTATATGTTAATGACATCTGTCAAAAAGTAACATCAATAACCCTCCTTTCAACACGGTACAAAAAAATGGTATTATAAAAAAGTGGTATTTTCATGCTAACATTTCTTAAAACGAACGCGGCCTAAGGTTGATATTTGCACGGCCGCTGTCAAAGTCGAGCGCTTATAGAGTTGAGAATTCACTAACTTTTTATCACGATAGATGGTACCTGATATAACTGTCAGTTGCATAGAAAACTTGTATTTTTATTACGATTTTTACTATTTTCTGAATATTATACCGAAGTGAGCAGCTTTTAAGTGTACAAATCGAGATTTCTAAGCGAAATCAAAGATATGGTGATCTTAAAATTGCCGGTCTAAAACTTTTTTCTTTTCAAAAACGGGGTGTGCGCTTTTTAATTCGTCTTTTAAGTTAACGTTAATTTAAAATACATTTTTCTGTTATAAACATATATAACACCATGAAAACATTTAAAAAATGATGCAATATAGGTGTAAAATAAGGTACCATCGCCGCTAGCGACATCTATAAAAAGCTTTGCCTGATACACCTCATTGAATTATACTTTGTAATTATGACACATCTGACGTAAATAACGAAATCCACTAATTACTTTTGCTACTAAAATATTATATAAAATATTTGCTCTTTCGACAATTACAAGCGGTATAGGTGAAATATACAAATAAATAAAAATATTTAACCAGTCGAACTTATTAAATTGCAATTACCAATTCTCTTACGACCGTGAAGTTGTTCCGTCTTGTGACCATGTCATAATTTTAACCGACATTCACCGAGTCCTGCACTAATAGGTTGTCAGGGAAACTCAATCTCATTGGATAAGGTATCCATAATTATAATATTTATCTTGATGCGTAAGAATGCTTGACAATTGCAATAAATATGTGGTTTTTGATTTATTTTATAGGAACTTAAAATCACACTGATTTTTATTAAATATAATACATTTTATTCGAAGCAATATACAAACCGTATAAATACAATATTAGATAATTAAATGAAAACCTAACATTAAGCTAAGAGTCTTACAGATGCTCTCAATGTCCTACAGAGGCGGGCGATTCGAATAGTACAGTGTCTAAAACTCTCGAATCGCTGCAACTTCGCCGAGATGTGGCCTCCCTGAGTGTGTTCTACAAGCTATACTACGGTGAATGTTCTGAAGAGATCCACAACCTTATCCCTTCTTCTCTATTCCGCAACCGAATCACTCGCACAGGAAAAAATATGCATCCACATACCGTAGCGTACATACAAATTTGGAGACTCTTCCATCTGTCGCACGCTAAAGATGTGGAA
Organism: Tinea semifulvella; assembly: GCA_910589645.1. Classification (NCBI taxonomy): domain Eukaryota; kingdom Metazoa; phylum Arthropoda; class Insecta; order Lepidoptera; family Tineidae; genus Tinea; species Tinea semifulvella. The sequence goes on along the minus strand of OU342595.1, from coordinate 6,145,211 downwards.
TGCTCTCCCAGCCAGTGTGTTTCCTCATTTCTATAACCTGGAGTCCTTCAAACGAAGTGTGAAAAAGCATCTTTATAGGCCGGCATAGTGGTAGAGATTGATGTCGATTGTCTAAGGCTGGCGTCAGTTGCTCCCATTCTTGAACCTCGCGTACCGCTAACCATCAGGTGGGCGTGGTGTTACATGTCGTACTCAGTATAAAAATAATAATTATTTAAAAACTAAAATTATAACCGTCTGATGGGCGTAGTGTGTCAAGGACAGCGAGTGTTGAGACAGCGTTGAACGGCGAGGCTGATCCTTTGACCAAAATATTCTCTACTTAAAGGATCCGTCGCCAAGCGGAGTTTCACCCCAAGCTCACGAGAGAACCCCAGAGCCTCCTCAGACCACGGACCCATCGTTTCGACTGCAAATGGGATAAAGTAGTGATTAATGATGATCTCCGCGTATTTGTTGCGTTCAAGGCGTGCGGCTGACTTTGCAGCATGAAATATTAACAGTAATATTATAGGATGCATGGAATATTAGCATAAATATATACATATTATATATTTATTTTTTTATTTTAATGAACTAAAGCATTTATGTATATCTTAATAAAATAAATACATTATATATTAAAACTTTACCTCAAAACATTAGTCAGTGACGTTAATAGCAAATATTGTAAAGGAAAGTAAATCTGCTTAATTAAAATTAATCCGATTATTTTAGAACAAATTAAAAGAAGAAATAATAAATTGGAACCAAATTCAAATATACTTTATTGCATAAAAACACCTTAACCAAAATATGTTACAATCAATAAATAAAAAATAGTGTTCCGACTAGAACTTAACCGCTAAACTACGGAGGCCATTGACGAGGTCGTCATAGCTTTTATACCAGCTGCTAGCTGCACGGGCCAGCTACTGTAGGTATTATTAGTAGTGGCAGGCCTGGTTCGTACAAATCTTCTGGTGGCCATTAGGGTCACAACCACTATAATTATTTTAAACACTTTTGTTGAAGCCATTTTTAATTTAATATTTTTCGTGAGTTATGCCTGAAATAGTCTTATGTGAGCAGAGAAAGGCCGTGGAAGCAGTGGGTGGATGTGCGACACAAACACCTGCTGGACGCCTACGGATGGAGGTCATCCAGAAAGAATGTTCTCATTGTCCACGGGTTTAATGGGACCCACTCTAAAACACCTATGAGCAATATACGCGATGGTAAGTTTATCTCTACTTTACTTTCCTCAAAGAATTCAAATACAGTTCAAATTCGCCAAGCACCCAATAGATCACTCTTTAAGAAAATGGTATATTCACATTACTTAAACAGCTCCCAACAGCGTATGTAAAATATATTGTATGTAGTATACTCAATGATGTTATTTATGTATTTATCTGGAACTCCAACAACATAACTAAAAATACAATATTATCAAATTTTACACAATAAATAAGGCCATGAATGGGTTCACAAATTATACACAAAAATATAAATCCACTGTGAAGACAGATTAAGAAATCAACAAAAATAAAAAGTGCATAAAACTAAGGAAATTTACAAAATACAACAAAAACACAAACAAAACAATAACATACAATAAGACGGAAGAAAATATGTATTTATTCCCACCCATCAGCCCCATATAAACCTCATTGAGTATACTTATGTGTAAATATGTATAGTGTGAAGTATATGTATTATTGTGTACATATTTGTAGGTATATTAGTATCTATTATGATATCATAGAATAAGTATTTTATTTTTCTTTAAAATTAAGTTTCACATTTGAGCCCTTTGCACCTACCTCATAATCAAAATTCTCTGTATTGTCCCAAAGGTTGGTTGCTAGAGAATGCCTAGCGGCATTAAGCCCGCCCTTTGTACATAGTGCAATAAAGTTTTTAAATAAATAAACTCCATGTAACGTCACTCGACTTAACGACAAACTTCCTAAAGCGTCGAAGTCGGGCATGCGACCTCCCGCGGTGGCCCTTCAGGCTGGGGTCGTATTATTGATGATTCATCGTATCACCGTCTTTAAAATAAAAAAAACCTGTCGCACGTCTTTTCAGTAATCCCCTCCATATTACGTTCATAGCTAGACTTACGTGCCGCTGCCTGTAGATATTAATTACTTTAATAAGAGTGTTTCATATTATTTTTCAGCGTATTTATCACGTAAAGATTACAACGTGTTCATGGTAGACTGGTCTCCACTCACGAGGTTTCCGTGTTACCTCTCCTCACTCTCAAATATGAAGTAAGTAAATTAAATGATTAATAAGTACCTACTAGAAGAAAAACATTATCCTTGATCTTAAAAAAAAATATTCAATCTACAATGTCCCAATAGTCGATAATTTTTAACCGTTGAAAATTATAATGAAGAATTTAAATACCATCTGCGGTAGGAACTCTTAAGAGAAGTGTATTTCTCATTGGTATATCCGGGGTTCAAACCCACATTTTGAGGATGTTACTGAAAGCGTTCTTGCAACCGACCCACCACCGCTATTTTAACATTATAGTAAAGTATCATCACGACCGTATCCCTTGCAGGGTTGTCAGAAATCACTCTTATAAAGAAGCATTCACATTTAATATAGGCATAAATTTACTATAGGCCTATCATGACAAGTGGCAAGCTCGTCGATGTTCAAAATTCAAAATTCTTTATTGTATAGATTGCTTATTCTAATTACAGTTGTATGTACATGTCATGATGATGCAATCTGCCCATATTATAGGCAGTACCTATTCTATACCGGTATCTAGCGTACCAAACTCGAGAAATATCAGAAATATTTTTTTCATTTAAATTAATAAATATAATTGTGTGTCCCGACCAGGAATCGAACCTCTGAGTCTAAATCCACGGACTTAACCGCTAGACCACGGAGGATCTACATTTACCAGTATCTATTTTTTTATAAATTTTAATGCAGCCCGCAATCCTTTACCACACTCCCAAAGTTATAAGGCATGAAGTTCGTCCTTGTACATTACTTTTAAGTTGTTTGTGCCATTAAGTGTTTATAAATAAATAATAGAGTTAGGTAATCTGTTAGTGTCTTTTCTCTTTTCATGAAGCTACGAAATGATACGATCCTAATCAAATTTAACCCGGACTGTCCAAATTTTTTTTTACGTATTTTAAAACAAATCTTTATCATCTAGTATTCGAGCCCCGGCATGTACCAATGATAAATACACATTTCTTATTTGTCATAGATTTACAACACAAGCGTTTCCGTGCCTCGGAGAGCACGTTAAGCTGTCGGTCCCGGTTCCTAAAACCAACTTGTTAAATCGTTAATAAGTTGCCATAAAAAAATACATCAGACTCTCGCCAACCTGTTTGGCCGGCGCGTAGCTAGAGTAGGCCAAATTCTCCAGATATAAGTTCTGGAATGCCCATATCCATCAGTGGAGGTCTAGGACGCTGTGTTCTGCTGTAATTAATAAATAAATATGTGTTTTTACCCACCGAGCGTGGTTGGAGAGTGAAATGGTCCAAGTAGGGTAACTAGGGCAAGGTAAAACAACACCATTAACTTAATGTATATAATAAATTTAAATAATTAAGTGAAAGTAAGATATAACTACGGTGATACGCTGGGTTGTAAATTTTATAGATGGACTAAAGTATGATCACGACCAATCTCTTGCAAGATGGTCTGAAACCACGTTTTTTTAAGAAGCTGGATCACATTTATCCAACTTTACTACAGGCCCATTATGACAAGTGACATAAAAATATATAGTTTATTAAGCGTATTAGCTTGCAGGAAAAAAAAAAATGCTTACTATTTTGGAAAATATAGACTATTATTTAAAACACTAAATGTATTTAGATTTGTCTAAGATCATTCCTAATTTTCTAAATATTTTATGTTAAAACTTATTACTTACATTTTAAATAACATTAATACATTAAATATATATATATATATTGGGTCCCTGTGACTTTTTTCTGTTTTCAAAACTCTCGAACGCGCCATGAGTCCATTGAAGCTATAAAAAGTAAATCGCTGAAGGCCATCCCAGCCAAGTTGTATGGCATGCTTATTCTAGCTTAAAAGAAGCGATAATAATATTTTGTCATGATTTTCCAAAAAGGTCAAATTTGATCAGACCTTGTATTTTATAATAAATATTTCCAGACAGGTCACACAGCGCCCTCTAGTTTCCGCTACGAGGCTTGTGTTACGGAAACTAGATGGTTGATAAACTACATATTATACTTTTTTTTTTGTAAATATATACATATTATACATATAAACACCCAGACCGAGACAAATTATACAATGTACAACTTGCCCCCGGTGGGAATCGAACCCACGACCTCCCGAGTTCACGCAACGTTTGTTACCACTAGACCACGGAGGCGGTAATACGTAATAAATACGTAACATAAAGTACATAAAATCAACTATTCTATACTATACTATAAGAGATAATATTAATTTCAGGTTAACAGCCCAATGCGCTGCGCAGCTATACTCGTACCTGACGACAGCGGGTGCGATGGCCAAGATGATCACGTGTGTAGGTCACTCGCTCGGAGCACACATATGCGGCATGATCTCCAACCATCTCAGCGAGAAACAGTATAAAATTGTTGGTGAGTTATTTAGGGATTTAAGTTAACAGCCAGTTTCCGAAAACATGATTAAATTAACACTGCGACCGTAACGATACTGACACGAAACTCGGACAAGGATATCGTCAGCTCAGGCAATGATATAGTTAGCTCGGACAACGATATCATCGAATCAGACAACTATATCGTCATCTCGGACAACGATATTCTCAGCTGAGACAATGATTATGTCAGCTTGGACAACGATATCGTCGGTACGGACAACAATATGGTAAGCTAAGATAACTTTATCGTCACCTCCGACAACGATATCGTCAGCTGAGACAATGATTACGTCAGCTCAGGACACGATATGATCTGCTAGGAAAACGTTGTCGTCAGCTAGGACAACGATATCATCAGCTAGGACAACGTTATCGTCAGCTCGGACGATGTCGTCAGCTTGAACAATAACGATACCGCAGCATTATCGGTCTTAACACGATGTATCCAATAGAGCGGTGGTGGCAAGATCGCGGTTCAAATTCGGCATGAACCAAGGAGAATTACATACCTACATTTTTTCAAACGCAAGAATCGTGTAATTCTCATTGGTACATGTCGAAGTTTACACCGCCACCACTGCATGTAGTAAAATGCCTATATTAAAATAAAACAAATAACTATACGTATTATAGCAATCATTTATTAATAGTACAAAATTTTTAAAAAATATTACTATACTACTTTAGTGGTACAGCGAATTTTTTTCTGACAATACATTACGTACGTATATGTACGTGTACGTATATAATTTTTAAATCAATTTAGGTTTCTTAGGCAGGTGGATAGTAATAGTTTTGGTTTCCAAATATTGCTGAATTCCTTCTTCACCACTGAAACAAAAAAAAAAACGATTGTAGGTATTTAGGTTCTACGTTCCGCATCGGTGATGGCTCGGAATGAGAAATACACTTTTTTTACGTACGTTTGTCTTTTATTTACAACACCACTGTTCCCGAGCCTCGAAGAGCACGTTAAACCGTTCGGTCCCGGTTCCACTAATACCAACTTATGGAATCGTTAATAAATTAATCTTTTTAAACTTTCGCGCACATTCATAATAGTTTTTTTATAATTTTAACGGGTCTTTACGCGATTTACCTTAGAGACATGTTTCTCCCGACGTTTCAGCCAAGTTGCATTGGCCGTGGTCACGGGTCGACTGAAGCTATGCGGTGTAGTCTCGTACATACTGGGCGGTAGATGTAAACCTACCCACTTATCACTTTAAAAGTTTTTAGAAATCACGACACACGGCACTTACAATATCCTCGGCGACACCGGGCGATTTTTCCCGGCGTCGAAACCTATCGATTACTGGATTCCACGATGAAGATAGCTTATAACCCCCCTCTCGATTGAAAATTTTGTGTTTCTTTATATAAATTGACATTAAATATTGCAACGTGGCGACTGTAGGCCAAATACTCCAGAAATTTCTGGAAGGCCCATCTCCAATAGTGGAGTTATAGTGTTCTATGGGCTGTGATGATGATAAAAGTTCTTTTACACTCGTAATATAAATGAATATAAATTTTCAATACATACAGTTCACGACCGAGGCCAGACTCCTTAAATCCGCCGAACGGCGTTTGGCTTGCCACTTCGTTGTAGGTGTTAACCCTGTCGACATTCATAAAAAAAAAATATATTCTATCTATTTTTATTTATTTATTCGTTAACTACAATGTTACTACAAATAAAATAAAATAAACCATAACAAACTTTAACATCCTACTTAAAAAACCTAATTTAAATATGAACCGTGTTCGCGCGGTATGATGGCAAGAACACTAGGTGCATTTCCTCGCTGAATCGTTACGCTGATTCTCTGAGAGAGGAAAGAACCAGCCCTCTTGTCACCAGAGCAGATAATTAGACGAAGGGTGATGTTTCTTAAAAATGTTTTAGTGCTTGAACGCCACAGGCCTAAAGTCTCTACAGCAAACGGCACAACCGTCTTTGATTATAGATATGAATTGGCGCAGCTTGCCAGATTCTGCGATTTCAGCTGCGGCTCCCGCTTTTAGCGCTGTCCCCCTGAGTTGTGACAAAGCCAAATTATCGACACAAGTGGAATCCCTCACTAAGGGGATCATTGTTATACCATCAGGTCTCTTGTCATTATAGTTCAAACACGTCGGGTAAAATATGGGAGTTGACAGCGCGGGAAAACCGCAAAAAATTAACTGCAACTTGTGCCCCATATTTAAAGTCCAATTTATCTTTTCCATAATTATTCACATTGTAGCACATTATTAAAAAAAACAACACCACTTTTGACCAATAATATCCACAGTAAATTAATTTACATAACAAAAACTTGCACTGGAAATGTCCACGCAAAATGGCGCGAAGAACTCCCGTGTATAATTTTAATTTAATCGTTGTCTTTGCGCATGACAGAGATTCTTACCAAACAGATCCAGCGCGCACGTGTTTAGAGAATGAAAGCGCAGTAGTGATGTCATTAGTGATGGCTCCTGCAGCCAGACCGTAATTGGTGTCGTTCGCTCGGTCTACTATCTCGTCGAAGGTGTCAAACTTCAAAATACTTTGGACTGGCCCAAAGATCTGAGAAAGAAATTAACCATTTAACAAATACTTCCATTGTTCGTTTCGCATAACAACTAACTCAAAACCTTTTAGATTGTTTTACCGTATCGGCTGCTCGCCAGTGAAACAAGCTTCCACTAACCATCAGACAAGCTTATTGTAAATTAAATCTTTATACAATATATTTTAACTTTAAAGATTTTTACTTCCTAATAAAATTTTATCTTTGTTTGTTTCTACGTTAATAAGTAGTCTCTGTAAGCCTTCTCCTTCCTCTCCTCGACTATGGTGATGTTTGCAGGATTGATCTGTCAAAGATGTTGCTCAACAAAATGGACCGGTTACTTAACGCGTTTCATCTTTTGTTTACGTAAATACAATCACATCTCTGAATATCGTGCTAAGTTGAAGTGGATGCCAATTCGTTGTCGCAGAATTTTAAGAGTTCTCTGACTCCTTTTTTCTGTTCTAAATGAGCCTGCGACACCGAAATACCTCAAGGATAAATTTGCCTATCTTTCCTCGTTTCACGACAAATCCCCTCGTTCTTCTCACAACTCACTTCTTTCTGTCCCCTTGCATCATTCTGGATTTGTTTCAAATTCTTTTACAGTTGTTGCCACAAACTTATGGAACAATCTCCCTGTAAACGTAAGGCAAGCGTCTACCAGATCTTCGTTCAAAAAACTCGTCTATCTACACTTTCTAAATAGCTCCCAACATGTTAATAAGTGTATATTTGTATTTAGTATATTGATATAAAAGTATATTATGTAAGTAAGTATATATAATTATGTTGTTGAATTTATCCTACTATTAATATTTCCTTCATTGCACCTATAAATGTTCTTTGTTTGTACTTTGTGCAATAAAGATTTTAAACAAATAAATATATACTGTCTTACTCTCCCAAAGGTTAGTTGGTAAGCTGATAATATTTAATAATAATACTTTTAAGTTAAATTTTACCTCGTTTCTAGCAATGCTCATGTTATCTCTAACATCAGAAAACACAGTAGGTTCGATGAAGAATCCTTTAGTACCGAACCTCTTGCCACCCGCTACACACTTGGCGCCTTCACTTTTTCCTGACTCAATGAATTTGAGGACCTTTGTAAACATCCTTTTGTCAATCTGAAAACATAATAAAAATATGGTTAAAAACCTTTCCCAAGAGGTGTTTTTGAAACTGCCTTTTGACTGACCATATGAAGCTGTATAAAAATCATCAGTCATAATCTTAATTTCACATAGAAAATAATAATTTGTCGTCGGCCTGACTAGACGTATGTTCTATCGGGCCGACAACGGACACTTCAAGCATCTTCAGAATATCGCTCCGTCTTGCGCTTGGCCCCCCAACGGGAGACCTCTTCCTAGAGAAGCGCTCTTGGAGGAGAGCTGAAGTAGTCGAACCTAGACCCCCTGGGTTCGTGAGCCACGCGGGCGCTGTAATACCAGTAACAGCACCCAGCACCAAACGTGCATGAATTACCAGCGGGTGATTACCCGCTGAGATCCTGCCGGGGAAAACGGGGGAATGTCCCCATCCCCAACCCAGGTCCATTAGCCATCCGGGCCTGGACGACCCCACTGTCTGTTTAGAAAATAATAATCTGGATAAATGTTAAAATACTTCCGCAAGCCTTAAAAGTTTTTGTTTTAATTCTAGCACCATATATGACCTTACGCTGGACTTACGATGGTAAGTGGTGCGCAAGATCTATAAATGTTAGCAATTGAAATCGGACACTTATTTTATTTTTTAAATTATTTATTTATAAACTTCATTGTATATCTATACATAAGGCGAACGTAATGCCACAAAAGCGTGATTTCTGACCACCCCCAAAGGGAAACGGTCGTGATGATGATACTGTACTTAATTTTAAAACATATTATGTAAAAGATCTTAATAGTTCTTAGAATATTTAATTTTATTTATCTATTTGAAATTGTCAACTGTTGGTTTTTAAAAATGAATAATAATAAATAATGGGATAAGTATTTCTGTAGGGTAAATCGCAACAAGACCCGTTAAAATAAAAAACTATAATGGCACAATCATGGTGTAGGTATAAAAAGTAATATGTTTTTGCACCTGTGGCCCTTGATCGACGTTTTCAAAGGGATTTCCGACTACCCTCTTCTGTGCCAATTCAGCAGCTTTCTTGACAAAACTGTCATAAATCCCAGACTGAACGTATGTGCGTGTGCCAGCACAGCAGCATTGACCAGCATTTTCGAACGCCGCAGTATGAGCTATTACTGCTGCCTTGTCAACTGTCAAAAATATTAAGTACACATAAAAAATGAAAGGAGCGCTTAGTATGTAGTTAACTGGAATTCAACGTAAATCCGTTAGGAGCTGATATGCCACAAATTACGTATCTTAAATTGACTTGAACAATTTATTTATTTATTCCAAAAAAATGTACAAAAGATGGTCTTAATGCCCGTAGACATTTTCTGACAGCCAAACCTTTGAGATAAACAGCTAATTTATAATGACTAAATGATTTTTATTATTTTGTACGCCGCATATAATAGGTCCAAGAATGCGAACAACTAGTCAGTTAGTCAAGTTATAGGAATGGGGAAACACACTGGCATTCCACACTCACTTACAATTTACACCTTCACACACCTACACTGACAATACATATCCACATATACATACACTTACATAATGATGCGTAGATGGAATTTTTTAATATTTCCTTTTATTTTATTATCTTATGTTTATTTTTTAATAGTTTAAATTGTTAATAATCCGTTAATGCTACATGATTAGTGAAAATAATGTTATTCCGTAATAGGCTAGGTGTTCGGTAATCATTTGAATGTAAATATTTATTTGTAAAAGACAGCTGTGGAATAAGTAAATGAATAAATAAATAAATATGTAGTCGTAGGGATAATACATGGGTTCGGTATAGGGGTATATTTTGATCTGTGCGTGTGGGTCGGTTGCAGAATTTATTTATTTATTCGAAGAGAAAGGACAGAGACAGGCAACATAAGAACATAGAAGATAGCAACAGAGTAGAAGCAATTAAAATTATACCCGCCACCAGAATATTTCTCACTGTGAACAACAGTGCACTCTTTGTACGATACAAAATTCGTAAAATATCACCTTGGCCAGGTATAAAGAAAACAACTGCATTGTATGTGTTTGAATGCATTTAAACTATTATTATTTGGCATTACCTTATATGTGCTTTACAAAGCGGGCGGGAAAAACCATTTCAACTTGCTCAGTATCGACATCTTAACAATATTAAAGTTGGAGGATTATTATTTTTTGTTATATTTACCGTCAGCATCATTAAATACGACGAGCGGGCTCTTCCCACCAAGTTCTAGCATCACTCGTTTCAGGTTTACTGTGGCTGCTGCGTTCATTATTAGACGCCCAACCTGGGAACAAACATTATCATATCGTATAGCTCTCTATTGTTAGATACATTAGCTGGGCGCGTTTCGTATATGAACACGTCGTAGATAATACGTATGACAATTTTTTAATTAATAAAATACGCCAACAAAAGCAACGTTGATGGGTTACTTAACGAAATATGTTCAATTCTAAGATTTATTTTTCCATTAATTCAAGAGGTTCCCAATCTTTTTTGGATTGCGACGCATTTATAGGTAATATAAAGCTCAAATACAATCACAACATAATCAATGTTACGTCAGAATTTTCGCAAATACCTAAATTTAGTTAGACTCACCAGCTATACATATACATCACATACCCAATTTAGGCCAGCAATACCAGCAAGAAAAAAACTGCACACGTCCGAACGCCTTTGTAGTCGGGAGTAAACTGGCACGGGGCAGTAAACCCTTTATCGCGGGACAAAATACCGACTCCGATCGTTGAACAGGCGTGAATCCGCGTGAACGCCGCGAAAACCGTCCACATTCACGTTCACGCCTATTCACGGAGCTTCAAGGCACTAATGTGGAACCGCCATAAGGCGTACCAGGGATTTGCGACGCACACTTTAAAAACCCCTGGGTTAAGTATCATCATCACAGCCCCTAGAACACAGTCCTAGACAGAGTTGATTCTGTAGTTTTAGACTACCAAATAATTTGTTTAATTTATTTGTGATTTTTCTCGAGTTTGGTACGCTGGACGAGCTTGCCACTTGTCATGATGGGTATAGTAAAGCTGGCTAAATGTGAATCAGCTTTTTTAAAATGTGGTTTCTGACCACCCCTAAAGGAATACGGTCGTGATGATACTTTACTTTTATTTTAAAGAACATTGCTATAAGGATAAAATTTTGGGAAGTAGGTAGGTAATGTCAAACATCATATTAAAAGAAACAACCCACAATAGACTAAAAATAAAACTTACTTCCGTAGATCCGGTAAAAGCCACTTTGTCGATACCAGGGTGATGTGTAAGAGCTGCCCCAGCTGTAGGCCCGTAGCCAGGGATCACGTTGATGACTCCTGGAGGAAACCCTGCCTCCTTAATCAAGGCAGCAACTGCCAGAGCTGTTAGGGGAGTCTGTTCAGCTGGCTTCAGGACGATTGTACAACCTAAAATATGTTTGCACAAAAATTATTAATAGGCATTGCCTAAAGTATTTTTCGTAAACGCCAAGATTGCTTTGGAGATAGTCCTAAGGAGCGGCAACATTACCCCTTTGTATAGAGAGGCAAAAACGCTGACAGAAATAATTGCCTTGCCTGTCTCCAGATTTTTCGTTTCGTTCCTTAACCGTTTGAATAACTCCTTGGCCAGACGCTTGCTAAGTGACCTTGGGGACTCGTTTATAATTAAATCAGTCACCCAATTCAAATCTGTAATGTCTGGTATCGTGACAGTTGCAAACCTCTCTTTAAAACACTAAAAATATTACCGTTACCGTGTATGTATATTAGAGATGTATGTCTTTTCGTACATTCTCACCCAGAACACTTTAGGAAGCGTAGTGAAGTCATACCCAGACAAAAAAGAGCCAAGTTTTTAAATTTATTATACCAGCCCCCCTGCTATAAAGACATAAGTATGAAAAATGTATTTAATATGTGTATAATAATATATAATAAGCTTCCTGACGAAATAAAATTATTGCAGGGCCCTAAACTAAAATTACAACTGACGAAATGGCTACTGGACCATAGATTTTATAGTGTAAAAGAGTATCTTGAGTGCAAAACAGGTTAATTAATATTGTTTTTTGTTTTAATGTAGTTGTGATTATGATATTAGTATGTAAGTAAAGATTTGCACGCCTGCTTGCAGGTAGAATACATGTGAGTAGACCTGACTAAAGTTTTGTGACCACTGTACTGTATTTATTGCAAATAAACGATATTTAGAAAGAAAGAAAGAAAGAAAGAAAATACTTTATTTATCACAACAATTAGAATGGTTACAAAAAAATTAAAATATGCAAGGAATAAATTTAGATGTAAGCCTATTCTATATACCGAAACATACAAACAGGTGTGGCGATAAATAGGTGGCCAGCTCAGCATATGCTACAGCCGAGGCTGCAGCGCTGATTTTCAGCTGATGCCTTATGTTGGGTGAGTCACGGGTCGCAGAGATATACAGTACCATTTACTTAATCGGAAGGAACACTAAATGTACAGTTTACATATATGTTTAACAAATTAGAATATAATAAATAAATAATATTATGATAAATAATATAAGTCATAGTCAAGAAAAAAATCAATTGTATATTAATTAATAAATAGAATAAGATTAGGTAAGTTGCTGTGAAGTCTTTTGTAATATTAGCATATGCCTTTTGAGTGCCGATCTGAAACCTGCTAAGGAATGCATGTCCCGAAGCGGTGGAGGCAAGTTGTTCCATATTTTCACAGCAGCGTACCTAAAACTACCTCGAAACGCAGATGTCTTAAAACGAGGGATGCAGAGTAATTTATGACTTGCTCGCGTGTTGTAATTTTTAGGCTGGCTCGGCCATTTAAGTTTTTTATAAAGATAATTTGGTATAGATGTTCCAATTACATCAAACAGTAGCGTTGCTAGGTGTATCGTTCTACGACTACTAATTTTCAGCCGGTTATGCTGGTTAAGAAACGGAGTGACGTGGCATCTGTGCGGGATGGGATAACAAAACCGGGCGCAGGCGTTTTAAACACGCTGTATCAGGCGCTCGGTTCTACCTAGCAAGCAAGGACCATATACAGTATCAGCATAATTGAATTTTGAGAGCACGATAGATTCGCAAAGTTTCTCACGTATACTCACACTACAAAAGTTACGCAATCGATACAACACCTTCAACTTATAAAAACAACCACGCACTACCTCAGAGAGATGACTCTCAAAACGGAGTTCACTATCTAGCAGTACACATAGGTTTCTTGCCTCCTTTACCTGTAGTATATATTCGCCAGAAATGGATAAAGTAGGGGGGGGACACGATTGTAATTTTAAGTAATTGTATTTTAAGATTGTAATTGTAATGTAAAGATACATGATTATATAATTACACAACACAAAAAATAAAATGTTAATTCACAGTAAAAAGGTAAAAAGTTCGATCTAATTCTGGTTGTGGTTAAATTAAAATTGAAATTCACGAGTGTATGGCATTTATAAGGAACTAAGTAGGTACCTAGTGACTAGTGACACCAATTAACTATAAGGGATAGGCTAAAGTTGTAGAATACTTATAGAAAATGAGCTAAAAAAACATTATTTTTATTTTTTATTAATATGACGTTATTACTGCTTAAGAGCTGAGTGCTTGCAATAAAGTCATTAATGAAATTTAAGTAGTCATCCTGATGTAACGCTAACGGGTTCCATTGAACAATGTTTTTTTGTGGTTGGAACTAATAATGGATTAATTATTGCAAGTATTTATAAAAAAAAAAGATATCAATTCGTTTCTCCTTTAATCTTATTTATCGTCATTTAGGTATAATTAACATTAATTAACAGACCACCTCCGTGGTCTAGTGGTAACAAACGTTGCCGTGAACTCGGGAGGTCGTGGGTTCGATTCCCACCGGGGGCAAGTTGTACATTGTATAATTTGTCTCGGTCTGGGTGTTTATATGTATAATATGTATATATTTACAAAAAAAAAAGTATAATATGTACTTTATCAACCATCTAGTTTCCGTAACACAAGCCTCGTAGCTTACCACGGAAACTAGATGGCGCTGTGTGACCTGTCTGGAAATATTTATTTATTTATTATTATTTATACACATAAAGTGACTATGACTTGCATGATTCTATCATTTTATTGTATCAGTATTAATTGATAGGTTATCGTGGTGCATGTTATTATAACAGCGAGTGCAATAAACAAAAAACAAAACGTTATCTTTACAAATATCTCTGCCACAGTAGGTAATAATGACATCTCTATCGTGTTCGATTACATTATATTTACATCGATGGTGACATCCTGGTAACGTATGGCTCGAAAACAAATTGTAAGCTTATAGAAATTATATATTCCGTGTCTTTAATTAAAAACTTTAGAAATATTATTTACTTACGAAAAGAAACGGACACTAGGTTCTCTTGTCAAAGAACTTGTTTTATACCTCTTTAGCACGCAGGTCGGCATATTGCCCGTGAACAAAGAAAATAATCAATTTAAAACTTGACCATAACCATCAGTGACTGTTATACATTAATTAATTTTGTACCAATTGCCTTAACTTTGATTTTATGAAATAAGTAATTGCTTTGGTGAAACAGTCAAGTTTCTTATTACTATCAGATGCCTAAATGTTGACGTCAAATTTAGGCGTTCATTATTTTTAACCAGTGCAATGTCTAAGGTCATTAGTAGTACGTTTTTGATTAATTTATTTTCGTAATTCACAATTGAATAGCTATATAAGTTTATTCGAGCAAAAACACGGAATTAATAATCCCAATATAAATACTAATGTAATGGTTTCAATATAGCTGTACTTTCATTTATATAAAATCATTCATCAGTTAATGCCTGTATATGTAAATCGCACATGTAAACGAATTGATTGAAAAACGTCAGGCGTTCTTTTTTATGTTTGAATCTGCTGTCCACCAGCTTCTTAAAAGCTTAAATGTAACACTCTTTATAGGCCTACATGGAGATATACTCATACATGCTACGCTCTGGGCATTTAAATTTTTGGTGGAGCAATGGTCATTGTTTGTTTAGTATAGTTTAATATTCGACTCATTTGCAGTTGTTGCCGCAAATCTGTGGAACAACCTGCCCTTAGATATCCGACAAGCGCCCAACAGAATTCTATTTAAAAGAATGGTGTGTGAAACACTTCATGAATAGTTCCTAACAACTGTAAGTAATATTATATATGTATGTATTATTATTTATTTAAATTTAGTATATAGAATATAGTATATATATTTAGGTTTACACTCTCAAGTAGCACGACTGTCAAATTTGCACAACAAAATTTCTCATTGTGACCCGAGTCTGGACATATTTCATGATGACCTTCAGTCTTTTAAGCGTAAGGTACTGGCGGCTCTTCAAGCCGCTAAGCATCCAGTTTACTGACGAGTCACTGGCCACAGAATTGTTGCTTAGTCATTGTTAATTGTGTTTAATTGTGTTTGGATAGGGTTAGGGTGTTATTGTTAATTTAAGATTTATTTTTTAATTTCCTTTTAGTTTTAGTTCTTGTTAGGTTAACTTAATTTAATTTTATATAATTTTTTTTTTCTATAGTTTTAAAAGACGTTATGATTAATGCATGCTGTAATGGTCTGTAATGAAAAGGGCAATAACCATGTGTTAGTTCTAGTAATATTATAAATATGATTGTACCTTTTGTTGACTGTTCCTTAAATAAATAATGATTTATATTATTATTGTATTAGATTTAGTAGAATTTTAATGATCTATTTTCCTGTTTAAATATTTGCACCTACCTCCCACATACGATGTTCGTAATGTCCCTAAGGTTGACTGAGTCCGCCTTTGTACATAGTGCAAAAAGTTTTTAAATAAAAAAATACAGTGATAGAGATGATATGAGTTAGTTTAACGACTATTTTCAATTACATCAAATAGGTATACATTTTTTGTAGTGTTGGTATTACCTGCAGCTAATGCAGGAGAAATTTTCCACGCCAACATAGTGATAGGGTAGTTCCAAGGAATAATCTGAGCGCAAACCCCAACAGGTTCCTTTAGAGTTATCGTCAATACTTCACCATCTGTAACATTATTGTAAAAAATAAAACAAATCTTTAAATCATTATCATCGCCAGCCTGTATCTATCTACTGCTCCAGCAGCTTTCCTCAAGGTTCGCCATTTTATTATTGTTTGCCACAGGTATGAACAGAGTTGCCTTATAAAAGATTCTGCAGAGTACTGCATGCGTGGCTAGTTCAGGAGTGTTTCTATACTTTGGAGGAATACTATATGTATTTTAAGGAACACAAAGGTTTTTGTGAAGTAAAGTTACTAAAGAAGCAACGCCGAGTTCTTTAGTCACTTTACTTCTATAACAGTTACATTATGCAATAATGAGTTTTTTAAATACACTATTTTCTTATTTTTCCTATTATAGTTTGTTGATTTTATATTGTGTTTAGTTTGTTGATTTTATGTTGTCTAATCTGTTTTCAAAATTATTGTTAATGCATGTTAATCACGAATGCCTTTGTAAGTAAGAGTGGGGCTCCCTGTATCACAGACCTTCTGGGACATAATACAGGGATCCCCGTATGTACTGATAGATGTACCTAGGTTTTTAAGTCAATAAAGTTTTTATTATTAATATTATATTATTATAATAGTTGTTGTAAATCTTTGCATGCTTATGGCGAAATATGTGATCCATTTAATATTAATAAGACCTAATATTGTTTGTTACCATGTTTTCTGCAAATAAATATTTCATTTCATTTCATCTCTATCAGCGATTTTCCTTTAGTGGGTCGTCCCACACTGCGTCTTGCAGTACGTGGTTTTTACTGTACAACCCGTCTACTCCATAGTTTTGCGACAGAGGTGTCCGGCCAATTGCCTCTTCAGCTTGCTATTTTTTTAAAGCTATATCGGTAACTTTGGTTCTCTGACGGATGTCCACGTTTCAGACCTTATTCTTCAGACAAATCCCGTGCATAGCTCTCTCGATAGATCGTTGAGCGACCTTGAACTTATGGACCAGGCCTACTGTCAGTGTCTACGTTTTTGCTTCATACGACATTACTGGATGAACGCACTGGTTGAAAACTTTCGTCTTCAAATACTGTGGTATGTTCGATAGGAAGATGTGACGTAACTTTCCGAATGCCGCCTATCCTAGCTAAATACGTCTGTCAGATTCCTAGTTTGAAGAATGTAGTGGTTAATAATAAGTTAGATGCTGCACCTATAATGGTTGCAATTTTATTGTTGTTTTGAGCAATTTTGATTTTAGCCTTAGAAATTAAAATTGCAAATGTTTGACTGTCTTTGTCTTTTTCTTTATTTGGAAAAATACTTTTTAAAACCGAAACGTTTTTAGTAAATTCTTTTCTACTTAGGTATATGTTGTTTCTTTACAACAAATCGATGAGTTACGATCAAAATACTTTTAAAGCACAATGGTGCGGAACAATTAATTTACTTACCAGCTGGAATTGTACTTCCAAGGATCTTGTCAGCCTTTCCAGCATAAAAGCGCACAACACTTGCAGACGCAAAAACTTCGATTTTGGCTACTTTTAAAGGCTTTCCGCAGTCCAATGTTTCTAGTTGTGCCAAATATTTGGCGTCTCGTTTCATTAGTTCGGCCAACTTGTAAAGGAGACGCCCTCTTTCGGATGCATCCATTACTCGCCATTCTGAGTAACGATGGAATGCTTTTTTTGCTGCTGCTACAGCTAAATTCACATCATCCTAGTAAAATGAACAATTATTATTAACTATTTAACGAAATCTTCTTTAGCATTTATATTATTTATATGTTGACCAAATTTTAAAACATTATTTGAATTAAAGACTAGCGGTGGTGGCTCGGTTGTAAAAACGATTTTTAATCCAAAAAGATTCGCGTTTCGAATGGCAAGTAAACACTTTTCTTACATACATTTACAACACCACTTGAACGGGAAACGACTAGGCGCCTGGTGAAAATACTCCGAAATTGAGCGAAAGAAATGAAATTGGCAGCAACTAACCTTTATTCCGGGTCTCGAACTGGTGACCGAATTCCTTGGTGGTTTTGATAGCCGACGGGTCGCGAAATGGATGGTGATGATGAGGATCACAGCCGAAATTACTGCAGGTCCACGTCACAATCACAGCGAATAATTACGAATTAATTTGGGGAGCAACGATATGCTTCCACCGGCGACCGCGCTTCGACTCTCTCGACAGAGAGCGTTGTTTTCGGCGGAAACGTCATTAACAGGAAGTGCACCAAGCATAGTCCGCTAGTTACTGCTAGAGGGCGTCGAGACGATGGAACGTCATCGACGCGAAGTGCGCCGGCGCACAAAGGCGTTACCGCGAATATTCAAATCAAACGACTCAATCAACGAAATATCGAACACCACTGTTACCATGACTCGGTAAACTGTCCCGCGTTTGTCCCGTTTCCACTATTACCAACTGTCCACAATTTAATTAGTACATTAAATATAAATTAAAAGCTACCTAAATAATAAAATTAAAAATAATCTAAATATTAAAAAAAAATGTCCTCAAGATAGTCCCAAGGAGACTGGCAACATTTCCCCCGTGTATAGCGAGGCTAATACGTTGGCAGAAATAATTACCAGCCTTCCTTAGTTACAAGTTCTTAAATAGTCATTAAAATTGACATCAGACCTAAGTAGTAGGCTAAATTCTCCAGAAATTGTTCTGGTAGGCCTATCTCCGACCACTAGGATGTGATGATTTTGAAGGACTAAAAATTTAAGGTTACCTCAATTTACATCAAATATTGTTGGTTCACGCAAAATATTGCTTTTGAATAAAAATCGGTCCCATTATTATATAAATATATATAAAAGTGGGCTATACTCGTATATCCTTGGCTCTTTGCCCATTGGCAGCGATTTGGAGCAAATTTTTTATTTATAATAATTTTATATTGTTTTTCTTTATTTTAATTTTTAGTTGTATTTTTAATTATTAATTAGTTTTTTTTTAATTAATAGTATTTTAAAGGTATGTTTAATTTTTTTTTTTTAAACCATTGTTCCTTACTTCCTTCGAATAAAATATAACAGTCTGCGTCACTTCCAGCCAGTGTTATTAATCAAATCAAATCAATTAATTTAACAATGCATACTCTTAAGGGTATACAGTTATATAATTATTTAAATGCCAAGTTTTGTATTTTTTTATTTTTTCGTGATTGACATAACAACTATAAACCTACTTGTCAAAAAGACTTACCGTGATTTAGTTTGTATCCTAAAAACTCGTGAAAAGCCCAAGAGATGAATATTTTATGTTTTTTTTTTTTTATGCCCTTAGGAACAGCCGTCAAATGAAAAAAAAAAAGGTATTTATGTATGGAAATTGCCTATGATTTTAAATAGTTTATTACATTATCACCCTCGGCGACTTGAGCTATTTCAGTTTCATCTTGCGGGTTGATTGTTGGGAAGGTCTTCTTGCTGACCGCGTCCACCCATTCATTGTTTATGAAGAGCTGAAACAAAAAGAAGCAAAAAGTATGACAATCGAAGTTGGAACAATAGTCTTAGAACCACCCAAAGTTTACTCACTAAGGGGTTTAAGTAACCTAACAAGTTATTTTTAATTTACCCAATAAGAATATATCAAAGAAAAAAATTTTTAAACAGAAATCTTGTTAAAGCTGGACACCCCACATGTGTTGATAGTATTATTTACATTTATTCATTTATATATTTTCAGTAAAATCACAGCTTATACCTAGGACATAAAAATTACAATATTATAAATTATTAGATCTTAAGCCAGAAAGATTTTATATTATTTGTACAATTCATTAAAAATAGTGGGTTAAAAAAAAAAAACAAATTAAAAATTAAAAATATTAAACATTAGTAAAATAAAAATTATAATAAAATTAAAATATTTACAAATAGCTATATAAGTAGCATAGGATTATTATGAAATTAGTTGATGAAAATCAGTTAATTAGAAATAATAGGAAACAAAGGGAAGATATGCATAGCTTTCGATCGATGGGACAATTAGGTATACTGTTAGGTTAAATATTAAATTATTATTTAAAGACAGAATGTAATGAAACAACAACTCAACTGCCAACAAGGACCATTCACTCGATTCAACACTTAATTCATTTAGAAACAACCAATTCTCCCAGCTCCCAATGAATAAGACACGACCAGAACAATCGCTTCAACTTAAAATGCATAAATATAATAAATTGACAATTAGTTGATATTTACATGATATACGTATTACTTTACAAAAACAAATGACTCCTTAAATCGGTCAGTTATATTTGCTGCTAACTTCACACCGGTTAGAATTTGTTAATCTACTGTTCATTGCTGGTTATTGTCATCTTCAATGTACACATTTAAATTGCATTTGTTGTTTAACGGACAACATGCCGGACTGCATGCTACGGAAGTGTAAAACACGTTCTTCTTCGACAAGAAGAAACAGGCATAATGAAACAAACATTTTGTATGACAATACACGTAACAACCAATGCCTGCTATATCTTACAGTTGATCTCTTTCAATATTTCTTATTATTAAAGAAAAAAAAATACCTGTGGCACTCGGGGACAGCCGCGGTAAAGCTATTGCATAGCATTTTTTATCAACTTATGCAATTATAATTATTTATTTATTTTATTTATGCAGTTTTTTTTTCTTTTATATTCAAGTTTTTTATATTACTCGTGGACGCGGCCAAAAAGCACGCAGTCTCCACGCACCTAGCATTGTGTCTAAAAGAGATAGAATCAGTTATGAGCAGTTAGCAGCTAGTCTACACGCATACGTCTAGTCGCACGCACAAAAACACCGTGCCGAAGTCTGCCGAACTGAAACGACGTTAGACGATGCACGGCTTTCAACGCCGCACCGCTGTACCGGTCGGAGTGGGGGTGTTAGGTTTATTTTCGTTACGGAATTTCTTGATTCGGTCGCCGCGCTCAAAGCCCGCGATAAAAGCTATGCAATAGCTTAAAAAAAATACAATTCTTGTACGAGTAGGTATAACAAATTCAAGTTTTGACCCCTATATCAATTTAACATAACAATACAAGAAGACGAGCTACTTCAAATAAAAGATGAATGGAGTTTTAATAGCAATGGAAAATGTGTACTGGATAATGTAATTCACCATTGACATAGCTAACCAATAACCAGTTAGTTATTATGCATTAAGACACAAACCTATTCAAAGACAAGAATAAACGCGCTATTCAACTGCTACGTACGGACTAGGGTATTCGGAACATCTGTTTTTGAGTCTATAACAAATCATTGCAAATATATAGTGCAATAAAGTATTTTAAATAAATAAATAAATTGCCGGATATTGTCAAGTTCGACAGGCACTTTTAAAGTGATTTTATTAATTTGTTGTTTTACGGACAATATGGATTTATTCAAATTGTTTTTATTTATTTATTTGAATTTAAAAATGAAAAAACGCGATTTTTATTAGTTCCGAGAACCTAACAAAAATTACATTTGTCAGTCGCAGATACAATATTTATTTTAAACTTTTTTCACTATTATATTTTGCACCTGCCTCACATAACATATGCTCTAAATTGTCCCTAAGGTTGGCTAGTAAGAATGCCTAGCGGCATTAAGTCCGCCTGTGTACCTAGTGCATAAAGTTTTGAAATAAATAAATAAATACATCTCAACTAAAGCCCTAAGACAAAATGTCCCTAAGACATTGCGAACATTGTATGTGGAAGGTTCGCGCAAATTAAAAAACATATAAGGGAGATATTAAAATACTACTATAACTAAACTACTTACTAGTAAATAATATTAAAATACAAATATACAACAATTTTTTTTTTCATTTTTATTGTTTTCTTTAGTTTACTGTTTTTGTCATGCCTATATTTTTAAATTGTACTACTTAGTTTTTGTGTTTTAGTAAACGATGTTACCTACCTTTTGAATGCAATGCTGGTCTGTAAGTAACATGTTTACTAAACTATTAAGATACCTTCTAGATTGTATATTGTATAAGATTTTGTAAACATTTTGTTGACTTGCTTAATTAAATAAATAAATATACTTATACTCGTATTACTTAATATAAGGTAAGGTAAGGTATAAAATAAACACAGCTAAATCCAAAACATACATACACATACATATCTTCACGCCAGATCCATTGCGGAGTAGGCAGAGACAATTGAGCGCCATTTGACACGATCACGACATACTTCTTTCGCTTCGTCGACATTCATTAACCTCTTCATACATGCCCTTTGGTTACGAAGACTTTTTAATGCACCTTCAGTCAGTGTTTTATTTATTTGATCGTGATATGTGAGTCTCGGTCTGCCAGGGCCTCTTTCACCCACAACTTTCGCATTATATATCTAGTTCATCAATCTTTCATCGCTCATCCTTTCAACATGCCCGAACCATCGAAAATCCAAAAGTTGGTAACAAATACAGCTTTATCGTTTTTTATTAATTGAATATCAAACAATCTTTCTTTATGGTTATTCAATTTTCTATCTTAAGTTTTTCTTAAGTTAAATCAGGTTTCACGAACAAATTTCACAATACTTAAGTTTTTCTTAGTTAATATTTATTTTTTACTTTTAAGTAGTTTTAATTTAAGTATATTGTAATTATTTTATACTGTTTGTATATTACTTCATTAAATAAATAAATTACTAGTTTTGGTGAAAAAATCTTCTTAAGTTATGTTTGTGAAACGCATTTTTTTGCAAAACCTGTAAATTTTTACTTAAGTAATAATTAAGTATCAAAACTACGTTCGAGAAACTGGCTAAAGGAATTCGAAACTTTGAAAGAATTGGCAGCACTTTAACTTTGCTTAATACTCAGAGATGAGATTGTATTTGCGTAAACTGTAATATACCCCCGCGTTCGTTTTATAGCATTTCCAACATCTCGTAGCAACTTCATAAACCAGCGTGAAATGTCGTTTTTGTTAAGAAATACCACTTTTTTTAACAATGCTAACATTTCTTAAATAAAACGAGCGGTGAGGCTAATTTTTGACAAGTATCTTCGTTCATGTTTTATCATACCATGGCATCCAACACACATGATATTATTATGGTCTTTGAATTTATTACATAAAATCGTTTAAAATACCTTTTTAACAAATATAATAGAAAACTACAAGTATATTAAGATGGTAAACAAACCATTTTATATGTTAATGACATCTGTTAAAAAGTAACATCAATAACCCTCCTTTCAACAAGGTACTGACATACGAAATTAGCATTAGAATTTTCATTAAACGAACGACTTGTGCTAAAAAAAGTAGTTCTTAAAACCGAACGCACCAAATGCAAGATCCATTTTATTAAATAAAAATCTTTGTTGTATTTTTTTTTGGGGTCTTATACAACCCTTATTCGTTAAAGGATGCGGAGATGATGTAATGTTCTAATGTACAAATCTCTTAAATTGAAATGCACGTCCGGTGTGCCTAGATCTTTATTCTATTCGAATCCAAGGTCAGTTCAGTAACACATGATAACCGACGCTGTTTATGTTTATAGAATTTGTTGAATATACATTTTGTTATTGGCTTACTAAATATTAAAAAAAATATATTTACATTACTCATACTTACCTATGAGTAATTTTATTGTGATACTAATTGAGTATTTAGAATGTAATATGCTTACACGGCTCTTATACAGACACGACTTATTATTTAATTTTATTTTCGACATTTTATTTGACATTTATAGTTATTCGTAAAGTTTCATCACGACCTTTCGAGGTGCTGATTGCGTTCTTTTTCGACAAGAGAAGAAGAACGAAGTGTAATAGCGTAATAGAAAATGGAACAAAATATTTCGTATGAAAATAACCAATGTCATCTTGATAAGTATTTGATTGCCGGCTTTAGAAGCCGGTATCAACAAATCAATTAGAATCGAGACGCACGAATTAATTATAAATGATTGTTGTATTTGATAGATAATGAAGCCCTGATGCATGAACTAGTAGATTTATTTGAGGGAGACGCCCCGTTAAAAAAATATAACACTTTTAAGTTTTTAGGTTAAGTTGTAAAAAGTGGTAAACATAATAAGAATTGATGCAAACCAACATGATATTATAACATACATGGAGGTATATACTAACACTAACACACTAACATTTATTTGGCACCATACTAACTGTCTTTTATACACTAAACATAAAATTTATAATTTGTTCTATTGTATTAAAAGTATTATTAATTAATATTTTTGCATTGGATTTAGGTCCTTTAATTTTTTTTTTTATTATTTATGGTCATGGTTTTAAGTCCTTATGTCTTCAATAATTTTTTTTTTATTTTTTTTTGCTAAGTATACAAGTTCTCAAGCCGGATTCGTCACTGCTAAGGTTAGTTTAGACTCAAGTTATAGCCAGAAATCCTTGACACTGCTAGGTTAGGTTAGATTCAAATAAATTAGGTCATATCCAAAAATCCTTTAAGTCAATTACGACACTGCTAGGTTAGGTTAGGTTAGACTCGATTAAGTCATATCCAACACACATCACAGCCAACTGTCATTATCAAGTAAACCGAATTGGCTCGGTTAGGTTAGGCCTTCAGTACCCAAAACCGAATTGGTTCGATTAGGTTACCTCGATTAACCGCGTGCACGAGCCGAGTGAGCGAAGCGAACGTGCCGCGGTAGCGGTCGGCGAAGTGCCAGAACCGAATTGGTTTCGTTTCAGAAGTTTTATTCTCGGAAACAATTGCAGGGGCATTCATAATTATAACTACACAGAAAGCCTTTAGTACAGTTATAATAAATATATATGGCTGTATAAGAAATCCTTTAAGTCAGATACGACACTATTAGGTTAGGTTAGGTTAGACTCGATTAAGTCATATCCAGAAATCATTTATGTCAGATACGACACTGCTAGGTAGGTTAAAAAATAGTTATATATCTATATTTTTACAACATATCTATTATAAGTAATAATTTCAGGTTACCTTATAATAATAGGTTATATTTAATACGTTAGGCATGGCTGTCATGGAGCTCTTTGCCTTCCCTATCGTCATTGGTCGTTAAAATAACAACAATAATATATAAAGTAGCAACGTAAAAACACAGATTCCATGGCCTAAGAAACATAATACTAAGGCATTAGTCTGTGCCATTGTTAAAAAAAAAAAAAAATGGTTAATTATTTTCTTATTTTATTTTATTGATTTTAATTGTTTTTTGTTGCTCGTGATATTGAAATGTTTTTAGTTTTTACGTTTTTATTTACTTTACTAAGAGTATAAATAACATTGATAAATAATGTTGACAGTATATTAGTTACTAAAAAGTTAAAAATGCGTCTTGTTATGTTTACCTCTTTTTACAACTTAACCTAAAAACTTAAAAGTGTTATATTTTTTTAACGGGGCGTCTCCCTCAAATAAATCTACTAGTTCATGCATCAGGGCTTCATTATCTTTCGAATACCACAATCATTTATAATTAATTCGTGCGTCTCGATTCTAAAGCGTCCCCGATCTTAATTAATTTTAAAACTTATGGTATATACATTATATAACACAATGTTAATATAACAATTTATAATATAATATTAGGGCCATTTACGTACCTTTGTGTATTTAATTTCGACTTTAGCCATGTTTTTGTACGTGTCGACAGAGCGCGCACTCCCTTGAACTGCTGACTCACGGCTGTGACAGCTCATACTATCAGTCACTTTGTTATAAATAGTAGGCAGCCGGATGTTAGAGGGAGCCACAGGTTAAAGCGCGGACGGAAACGCTTCATCCGACATTTTCTTTTGTTGTCTTTTTTGTGTTTTGTGACTGTGGAGAGTTCTTCGCGCCATTTTGCGTGGACATGTCAACTGCAAGTTTTGGTTTTGTAAATTAATTTACTGTGGATATTATTGGTCAAAAGTGGTGTTGTTTTGTTTAATAATATGCTACAATGTGAATAATTATGGAAAACGATAAATTGGACTTTAAATATGGGGCCGAAGTTGCAGTTTATTTTTTGCGGTTTCCCGCGCTGTCAACTCCCATATTTTACCCGACGTGTTTGGGCTATAATGCCGCGAGTAACTCCAAGTAAAGCATCAAATTCTGCAGCAAATGGAATTTGATGATCCCCAACTCGGTTATGAACTCTGTTATGAACATATATTATGCAAATAAATTACGTGTTTAGGACTGATGTATTCTGTACAATGTCCTTTAAAGACAATTTAAAAAAAAAAAAAATTGATTGACTGTTTGTGTTTTGGTGATTTTGTGATTTATTGACGACTAAGGCTTTCTAACGGACTTCGATTCCTCTAAAACATTAACACTTACGCACAAAGACTTCGGATTCTTCTTGAACATTACCTCTGAAGCATACGGACTTCCCTAACCTTAAAAATGGCTAGCTCGACTTTGTAAGCAACTGCTTCATGAAAAGGATTCTTGAATCATCAGACGTGGACGTCAGAATTTTGATAGTATGCGAGGACTGAGCAAAACATCGCAATCATAAATGTTTCAACTCGAAAATCGCGCTTTTTGTGATAACCGTATTATTGAATTACTTATTCGAATATCTTTACTGAGAAAAGATAAAACTAGTATAATAGTAGTCTTTCTATTGCAAGAGCCAGAAAGGGACTGACTACAAATAAAATTTTGACCACATTTGGACAAGGGATATGTATGATGCAACTCAATGCAATCCATCTAGATTCTTGGTACTGCATCAGACTGGAAAATTCTATGGATACATTTGAACATTATAGGATCCCACATGAAGTAGCTGTATCAGCCTATAGGCCAGCCATCTTAGTGGTTTCTCGGAACATAAAAAGTTATTCTTATTGAACTTACCATTCTGTGGAAATCAAATATACCAAAGTGGCAATTCGAGCGTGTTGTGGTTCCCATGCGTCTATAACATCGGGTTGCACTCATTACAGTGAAAGTTCTTCAAAATACATTCTTGTTCATCCAAATTATCACAACAAATTGGTCCTTCGATGGTGACAATAATATAAGATATTTGGATTAAAGAAAAAGTATTAGTCTGTCTCTGAAAAAGTGTCGTCTAAAATAAGTGTCATTGGCATTTTGCAGTTTACAGAAGAACTTTTTCAATTATACATCAATACAATATTGAAAATACAGATTGAAGATTGTCGGCTCTATACAGTTTATTGAAGAATGACAGTTGAATTCACCTCTGCAAGGCAAAAATACAGGCTGGTGGCTGTTCCAGTCAAAAATTCCAGAAAAAATAGTTTAAAAAAAAAGTGAAGTGCGTTCAAGTGTTTGTGTTAGCTTGTAAATCTGTATAACCTTGTACAAAAAAAAGTGAAGTGGGTTCAAAAGTTTGTGTTAGCTCGTAAGTCTGTGTAACCTTGTACAAATTTAAGGCCTTAAGTTTTTTTCTTATTGTAATTATATTATTATAAGTTCTGAATATGGAAGAAAGGAAGGATTCTGTTGGTGAAGTCCAAATGCGCAAGCTTATATTGAAGAGAGGTATAATAGGGTACTAATAAAGCCACTATTATGTGCATTTTGACATCATTAATGGAATTTGAAGGTGACAAAGAACCAAGGAGCTACTCTTGGCTCAAAAGGACAGGTTAATTCAGGCTCTAGAAAAAAATGAAAATTTGTATATAGATATATGAGATGACATGGACATAACCAAAATTAAGAAAAAAAATTTAAAGCTACGGATATTGTAAAAGACCCAAAGAGTCAAAAGGGACATCATCATAAGTATTCATAAGACATCAATAGAAAAATTTAAAGCTGCTATATATAAAAATAGCAGAGTTTGATGGCAAAAGTTATATGAACTTTGGTCCATTTATAAAAATGTTTGAGGCAGTAATACATAATGATAGGTCATAACATACAAGGAGGCATACAATATAATAAAAATCTACAGATGAAATAAAGAATAGAAGAAAGTTACACAGAAGCTTCAAAATAAAATATAATAAAGGAACACTGATAATAGTAATAGAGTGGTACATGACCACATCAGCTGTTTTCTTGACCTTGTGCCTATAAAGTCACAACTACTAAGCACATTTATTTCCAATGCAAAAGAACAAATTAAAACATTTAGAAATATGGGATATCAAAATCAAATTAGCTGTCGTTGAGAAATTAATTAAATACATCAATAATAATTATTATTGTAAATTATGTCTCAATGTACATAGTAATCAATGTAGGTATAATTTTAAATATTCTTAATGTAGTCAAGAGCACAATACACATTGACACAGACATAATTTCTCATTAGGGCTCGGTGACATCGCTCACCAAAACTCCTGAATTACAAGTGCTCTTGCCTACAGCCAAAGTTGAGCTTTTCACCAACAGAAATATATTTGTATATGTATATATGTTCTTGATAGTAGAAGCCAACTTTCATTTGTGACCGAGAAGTTAGTAAGTGTTTTGGGTTACAAGCAATACTAAAGTAGTAGGCATTTCAAATGATTACAAGACTTTTAGGTCCAGTATACAATTAGTTATATTTTTCTGTATATATGCATTTAATACAAAGTTAATTTGTCACAAAATGGACAAAATTTCCCAAAAATAAAAAATTACCTCAATCAGGTAAAACTTACAATAAAAATATAAACTCATTACTTTGTATTGAGTGTGATGAAAGTATAAATAGTCAAATACATATGTTTTGGCAATGTGAAAAGGTGTATACAAAAAACACTTCTTACCACATTTTTTGGAAATCCTATATATTGGATACACAAATTTATTGATTTTTTTAAACACAATCTATGCGTGACTTCCACAATAGCTGATTGTCCAAATATATTCCTAAAAAAATCAAACTATTAGATTCATGTATAGGTTCATTATTATAATTTATGTTAATACTTTTTGGATGTCCGTTTTTGTTAAT
The DNA here is from genome assembly GCA_910589645.1 of Tinea semifulvella. NCBI lineage: Eukaryota > Metazoa > Arthropoda > Insecta > Lepidoptera > Tineidae > Tinea > Tinea semifulvella. The sequence continues at coordinate 6,115,924 of OU342595.1, read as the reverse complement.
AAATTGCATGTAACTAGTCTTACTTATATTAATTTGTAATTTATTCATATTTAACCAGTCTATTACTCTAATTATTGTGTTATTTATGTCAAACTAAAATTTGTCGTTATATTTAATTATTAGGTATTTACAATTAATCACTGTTACTTGTGACCTTAAATCATCATAATTTTTATCACCAGATGCCTAAGAAACTTACACTTTTATACAATGATCAATACCCTAAGCCTTAGGGCCTAAGGCATCAGAGGTATTACAGAACAATACTTATTTAGATGACATTTTGGTTTCATTAAGCAATATATCAGAGTTAAAATAAATACAAAAACAGCTGATACAATTATTAAAATTATTGGGTGACTTCAGTCTTCATAAGTGGTCATCTAATGTTGCTGAAATTTATAACGATATTCCAAAGGAAAATTTAAATCATTCTGATATACATTTCCAATTCCAAAATCCAAGTTTTAAAACTTAAGGTATTAAATTTAATATGGATATGGATACATTGGAGTTTTCATGTCCAGAAAAATGTATATAGAGTTATTATTATTATAATATTTACCATAAGTTGGTATATTGTAACGTGCATAAAAGTTTTAAATAAATAAAAATATACTGGAACTAATACAAAAAGAGAAGTTTTAAGTGTTATGACTCATTAGGTCTTTTAGGTCCTATTAGAAACTCACTGAACAGTGTAGTATATTGCTATATATAAATACAAAAGATAATCCTGCAGATTTGATCAGTAGAGCGGTATGAGCTAAATATTTGTAAAATATGGTGGCATGGTCCAGATCATTAAATCCAGGTTACAATTTTACATCCTCATATAAGGTACCTAAGAATTAACCTTAATTATGGAGTTATTTATAATGTTACATTAAATACAAGTTTCTTAGACTACTTTAATAAGTTTTCTGATATAAACAAAATGCAAAAAGTATTATGTTATGTCTTAGCTCAAAAACTTTCTTACATTCTGTTACAAAAAAATGTGTATTACCAATAGAAGTTTAATTATATTTTTGATCATTTTGTTTAAATAATTTTATTATATTTAGAATTTAACTATTTAATTATAATTAAATTCTTAAATTCGAATTACAATTGCTTACATTATTATTCAATTATAAATACATGTAACTAAAGGTTCCAACAAAAATAATAAAAATAAATACTTGAACACACTTTTTAACAATAGTTCCAGCATAATCTGCACCATTTACTCAAATAATTGGGCTTAAGCAGGTCTGCTGTCAAAACATGGAACAACTGTCCAAGACGCATTAACAGAATCACATAGTACATCCAGCCCTGTAGTGGCTCACACTAATGTACAATTGGTCTCCGGTGTTGCTGATATTCTACCTAAAAGCTTTTCAAGTGTTTCAGAGCAGAGTAATCTGGTAAGGTGGGGAAAAGTAACCCAGCCTATTGTCTGTTGCAAGCCGGAGACACCATTCTTCCCATCTCTCTTTCCACACACACCCCGGTGAATCCATGGAGTGCTTAGAAATTTGTCTTACATTATTAGTAATTATTGCCTTTTTAAGTGTTTATGCAATCCTTAATATACTATCTTATCAATCCAGACGTGTTATCTTCAATAGCTCATATACATATTCGGTATCTGTCTTGAAACAACAGTTTACCCCAAAAACTGTTATTTGTGAAAAAACTATTATTTTGTTGAGTAAAACAATTGATTTAGTTGTTCAATATGGGCTGCGCCAAAAATGAAATATAATGACGGGCAATTAATGCCAATGTTTGATTATTTATCTAAAAATAAACATTAATTTGTAAAAAAGATATGTTGTTTTTCTTTATACCTTACTACCTACCCATAAATGCAAAAGATGTCGATATCGATAAAGACATCACTATTGGGTTAGTACAACACTATCGGGTGGCTGCCAGGTTCGTCACAACCAGAAGAGGGCGTTTCGTCAATTTTTACAAATGTATGGAAAGAGACTAGTGTCGTATCTACTGATGTATGAGTCTGATCGAATATTACATGTAACACACAGAGCTAAGAATGACTAGACTAGAAATATTATTTAAACAGGTTCGAATTGCCGTCATGCCCAATGTATGTTACATTGTTTGAATAGTTTTTTTGTTAATATAATTTTAAACTTTATTTGTTCTTCTTGAGACTAATATAATTATATATATATATATAATTTATTTATTAAAACCTTAATTATTTTTACATTAAAAAAAAAAAAATGAACTAAAAATAAATACACTAGATACTTACAAAACCTAATTTAAATATAAATCCTGTCCGCGGGGTAGCAAGAACGCTAGCCGCATTTCTTCCCTAAATCGCTATGCTGATTTTCTGAGCGAGGCAAGAACCAGCTCTCTTGTCACCGGAGTAGACAATTACGAGAGGAGTAATTTAGAAAAAAAGGTATTGCACTCTCTCAACTCCTTGGGTGTAGAGTCTATACAGCAAACAGCACAAACTGGTAGTCTTTTGGTTTAGATACGTATTTGCGCCGCTTGCCAGACTGCCTTTTCGGCTCCTGCTCCCGCTTTATGCGCTGTTCCCCTAAGGTGTGGCAAAGCCAAAGTGTCGACACAAGTGGCATTGCACACTAAGTATGTATATGTATATTATCACTATATCGTATGTAGTAATTGATTTAAATACTTTATTGCACAAAAACTTAAAAATAGTGTACATAGGCGAGTTTAATGCCAGTTAGGCATTTGCTAACAACTGACCTTTGGGAAAGTGAGAAATCATGGGCAGGATGCAAATAAATATAATACACGATACTTACTTAGTTTAGTACATATATAAAAAACGAACTATATATACTACACACTTTAAATATACTTATTATATACTACATACACAAAATATAATTATGCCAAAATATCTATATTATCATCTTATGAGGTTATTTCCTGTTTATTATCAATTTATTATATTTATATATATTAAGCCGGCATAGTGTTAGGGACTGATGTCGGATATAAGGGTCTGATTTCAGTTGCTAACATTCATGGACCCTGCGCGCCACTTACCATCAGGTGGGCGCAGGGTCACATGTCGTGCTAGTATAAAAAAAAAATAATAATAATAATTTCGTTACTAGACTTTGAAAAACATTGGCAGATGGTGCTTGTCTGATAGCCAGCGGTAGCGAGGTCCACTGGCGGGCCGCCGACACAGTGAAGGAATTTGAAAATCTGCTAGAGGAGTGGGAAGGGATTGATCGGCAGTATAGGAATGAATTATATTTTTTGCCATTTCTAGACTATTCTTAATTCTGTCAAGTGGAGTGACCGGTAATGAACTTGTCGGGTGTAGGTACCTACTCGTATTATTGCATCAAATTACAATGTTGATAAGATTCGTTTTATCTTAAGACTTTCGTTATAAGTAGGTAGGTATAATTTCATCGATAAAATGTTCCCGAAATATGTTTTGGGGTACAACTGTAATTACACAATACCTAATAATTCTTTATTTAGTGAAACTCCTCGTAGTTAAATAAATAATAATTCCAGCAAAATCTTTGCATCATTTACTGAAAGAATTGGGCATAAGCAGGTCTGCCGTCCATTTATGGAACGAGCTTCCAAGACGACATTAACGGAATACAGTATGTAGTTGGGTGGAGAGAGCAGCAGATAGTAGATATTTATTATTATTACCTAAAAATCGTGGATACTATTATTTACTGTAACTTTTAGCCCGAGTTCAGCCGATTATAGCCGAAGTATTTTCAAAGTCACACGGGGTTCAGTATCATCACGACTGTTTCCCTTTCGGGGTGGTCAGAAACCACGCTTACAAATAAGTGGATTCACATTTAGCCAACTTTATACTATAGGGCAATCATGACAAGTGGCAAGCTCGTCGATGTCTCCAGCGTACCAAACTTGAGAAATATCACAAATAAATTGAATATTAATTAAATGTATTTTTATTTACATTATTAAATATTTTTGTGTCCCGACCAGAAATCGAACCCGGTACCTCCAAGTCTAAATCCACGGACTTAACCGCTAGACCACGGAGGCAGTGTGCACGGGGTTGCAACTTCGAAATCGTTTGGAAAACGTAAATAAATATTGACCGAGGCGCATTTAAAATCATTTTAACAACTTATATTTAATATTTAAATTAAACATAATTTTATAACATAAATAAATTAATAATGCAAAAAATATGGTAAATAAAATATAACCTAGAGAATTATTAAAATGAACGCATGCGAAACGTTACTATAATATACTTACTATATATATAGTTACTATAGATATATTAATAATAAAACACATGTTTTAGTTAGTAGGTATATTATTTAATAGTTTAAATATATATCACAATAAATATAGACACATTTAATCATAATATACATCGTCGTACCATCTGTATGCCTAGTGTGACAGTGAAGTTTCGTAAACGCAACTATAGTAGTAGAGTTTTTTTTACTGCATTTTCGATGTTCATTGCCTGTTATTATAGCCAAACTTGCAATAACACGCAATGTAAAATAAAAAAACGTAACGACAGTAGTTACGTTTTCCGAAACTTGCATTTTACACTAATCCGGTGACGCCTCCTGTAATGGCCTGTCGTCCCCCACCGACGACGGAAGCCGCACCATGAGACTTCCCAGCAGTATGCCTCTACACTTACGAGTATAATATCAGTTAAGAAGGTTGTTACGATTTGCGACAATTTTTAATGATTATTTTTTTTCATATTAATATACCTAATTTTAGACAGAATGATAGCAAAAACATTTATACCAATTTTCCTCCTTCTAAAAAAATCTATGAGAAGACAAATTTCTCAGCGTTTCATGGATTGACCATGAGGGTGCCGGGTCCAACGTGTGTGGGTAAGAGATGAGAAGAATGGTGTCACGGGCTTGTGATTATTATAACATTTATAAAATAGGTTTTTTAGGCAGTTTGATTGTCACTGTTTTGTTTTCCAAATATTGTTGAATACCATCTTCTCCCCTGAAAAAAAAAATACTACGTAAAGCAACAACATTTATTTATTTTATTTATTTAAATACTTTATTGCACTTAAAAACCTGTACTAGTACGTAAGGCATATAGTATAGGCCATAAGGCATTCTTCACCAGCTAACCTTGGGGATCATGTAAGGTGATGGGCAGGATAAAGAAAAATATTAAAATAGCTTAAATTAGTAAATAAACATAATTACGCATTTATTAAATATACATATACATACACAATATAAAAAAACAACACACATACATACTATATAATACATACATACATAAACATACACTATAAACAAATATATATTTTTAGTAGATTTAGTAGGTCTTTTAATTAGATATTTACAGTGAACTCTATAGGTACTACTCTCATTTATTGCGAAACATGAATTTTGACAGTTTTTGACTGTATACATACATACATACATATCTTCACGCCAGATCCCTTGCGGGGTAGGCAGAGACAATTGAGCGCCATTTGACACGATCACGACATACTTCTTTCGCTTCGTCAACATTCATTAACCTCTTCATACATGCCCTTTGGTTACGAAGACTTTTTAATGCACCTTCAGTCAGTGTTTTATTTATTTGATCGTGATATGTGAGTCTCGGTCTGCCAGGGCCTCTTTTACCCACAACTTTCGCATTATATATCTGGTTCGTCAATCTTTCATCGCTCATCCTTTCAACATGCCCGAACCATCGTAGCATGCCTTTCCTTATTTTTGTCCCTATGCTTTCCTTCATACCAACTCTTTTCCGTATTTCGACGTTACGTATGCGGTCCGCCAAAGTGACGCCACATATCCGCCGCAACGACCGCATTTCTACTGCATTAACCCTACTCTCATGTGTATTCTGACGTATCCACGTCTCGCTTCCATACATCAGTGTTGGTACCAACATGGCATTGTGTATGGCGAGCCGAGCTTTGTCACTGACATTTCGACTGCCGATCAGTGACCCCAGGGCACCGTTAACACTATTTCCCGCGTTCACTCTTCTTTCAACGTCCCTATCGTACTTCCCATCCGCAGTGAAAACACTGCCCAGATATATAATTTCATTTACTTGTTCTAGAGTTTCATCATCAATCTTTATCGTCACGGTTGTCATCCTTCTTATTTCAAACACTAGTACCTTGGTTTTTCTCGCATTCAAACGGAGTCCTTTTTCTGCACATCCCTCCTTCATTCTTGTGACTAGTGATTGCAGTTGTTGTTCGGACGATGCCATAAGAACAGCATCATCTGCATAAAGCAGGCAGTTCACCACTAGATCACTCATCTTTAGTAAGAATAAATAAGAGTCTTTCGCGCCATTTTGCGCGGACATGTCAAGTCCAAGTTGAAAGTCTATTGTAGTAGTCTATTGAAAGTCTACTTGACATTTCGACGATTTAGGGAGTTTGTTTTTAAGTGGTGTTTTAATCGGAGCTTAGACCGTGTTTTAAAGATAATAAATAGAATCTTACATTTCGCGACCAAGTCCAGATTCCTTAAATCCACCAAATGGAGTTTGGCACGTAACGTGTTCGTAGGTATTTATCCTGTAATAAAAATAATCACATTAACAAAGCATTTGCATGTCATCCGTTCTGCATGTCCCTTTGTGCTATACTAATTATACAAGTAGATAAAGCTCGTTATTTTGTAGCCCATGCAACTATTTCAATAGTTCGTAACATGATTTGTTTGATACGAAGCCAACGTTTGCTCTCCGCTTCTTGAACAGATTGTTCTGTACTAACCATATGCATTATTTACTTGTGTACACACCCACATTACTTGTTATTTTTTGATTTTTGTAAGTATTATTTATTTTATTTTTGTTTTATGTCTGTAAACCGTTTGCGGTAACTTCTAATTGACCCTTTATGTTTTTTTATTTTTTATTTATTTAAAAAAAAATCACAGGTTATTATATTAAACATATAAACAAAGTAGCAGTAGTGGAACACAAGCCAAAGAGATTTTATATTATTTAGACAATACAATTAAAACAGAAATAAGAGTAAAATATAGTAATTAGATTTAAATTAATAGTGCAATTGAACTGTGACTAGCAAAAGTAAAAGAAAAATAATAATAATAATAAATAAGTGAAAACCAAAAGGTTAATAAGACAAAATGAATGAATGAGAGGCAGAAGCAAAATTATACTATATATACTATATATCTTTCCATATAATTTATTCCTATTTTGTTATTATTTATTTACTTAAATCCTTATTGCACATTGACAAAGGCGGGTTTATAATTTTTTTTTTTTTTTTTTTTTTTTTTTTTTTTTTTTTTTTTTTTTTACATCAGGAAATCCCTACCGGATACCCCCCCCCCGAGTCGGGGGACAGGGGGGAGGTTATGTCGGGCTCGCACCGACTAAAACCTGATGGTGTTCCTCGAGACGCCTTGTGTTGATGGCGGACGGCGGGGAGCAATATGCAAACGACCACCGCCCGCCGGCGTCGCCCGCTAGTGTGCGGGCGCCTTCATGGCGAGGAGGGAGAGAGAGAGCGAGTCTCCTCCCTCGCCTTCGGAGAGGCGCGCGGGAACAACCGCGCGCGCCGTCTCGTGAGGCCCTATGTGAGCGATGTCACCCCCGTGACACCGCTCGGGCCCCTTAGGTGGGCAGGAGGGCAGCGTACTGCCGCCTCCTGCGCTGTCTTCTCCTCTGGCGGAAGGGAGGGGCGTTCGGGTCTTCTTCCCGCTCCCGTTCCGCCGCCTCCTTCTGGAGCATGGCGTGCTCACAGAAGGAGGCCACAGCGTCCCAAGACGCTTCGCTCGCTACCATCGATTTGACTACCGATGGTAGCGAGAGATCGCTTCCCACCTGATTGACGAGGACACTGCGGAGCATGCTCATCGCGGAGCAATGCTCTAGGACATGTTGCGCAGTGTCCTCGACGTTATCCCGACATGATAAACATGTGGTGGTCGGCTCTCGTCCGATGCGACACAGATATCTGCCGAAGCAACCATGCCCCGACAGTATCTGCGTCGTTCGGTAGGAGAGCGACCCGTGCCGCCTGTCCACCCAACTTTTAAGGATGGGTCGGACTGCCTCGACAGTCCTGCTTCCAGCCGTGGCATATCTCAGCCTTCTTCTCCACCGCTGCAGCAGGAGCTGTCGGGCGAGGAGCTTCCGCGCGCGCGGCGGATGGTCTGTGCGCCTGTGGTAGGCCTCAGCCCAGACCACCGCCTCTAGGTCCCACGGGGGGGACGCCGCCAGCAGGCAGGCCGCATCATGGGAGATGGTGCGGTAACCTCGTATCACCCTGACGGCCATAATCCGCTGCGGTCTACGCAGCAAAGCGGAATTATGGCGCGCCAGGGTGTCAGCCCATATCGGGGCCCCATAGAGGGCCATGGACTTGACCACTCCCAGATACAGCCTGCGGCATCCCACATCTGGTCCGCGGATGTTGGGCAGCAACCGCCCGAGGGCAAAAGCCGCGCCGACCAGCCTAGGGACCAACTGCGCAAAGTGCGCGCGGAAGTTCCAGCGGCCATCGAGGACGAGTCCCAAGTACTTCATAGAGGACCCGACCTCGATGCGGGCGTCGTCAACCGTGATGCCGGCACCCGAAGGCGGCGCGCGCCGGGGGCCGTGAAAACACAAAGCCTCCGACTTGTGCAGCGCGACCTTCAGGCCCAGCATCCGTATCCGACCGACCACCATCGTTGTACCAACTGCTGCCAGTAGGGCAGACTCGTTGTAATCCTCCGCCCGGGCCAGGATCAGTGTGTCGTCTGCGTAGCAGGTCACACTGATGCCCGGGAGGAGTGCACCCCGCAGCACCCAATCGTACCCGATGTTCCACAGGAGCGGGCCAAGGCGGGCTTATAATGCCGCTAGACATTCTATCCTAGCCAACCATTGTGACAACTTGGGCACTTTATTGAAAGGTAGGTGCAAAATTATTATTGATATTTATTTATTTATTTAAAATTTGGAATACAACAGAGATCATGGCTAAAATTTGTATAGAAACAGTTATATAAACAATATGTGAGACTCCATAAACAGTACTCACTAGGAACATTAATATATATACAATATTTAAGGCGATTAACGGAGTAAAAAAAAACTTACACAATTAACTAAACTTACACTAGTAAAAAAAGCAAAAACCTAATTAAGACTATTAAAGAAAAAATAAATAATTTTAACTAAAAATAATATTAGATCATATCAAGTTATATAAAAACTAAAAGTGGCCTCGATCAAATAACAGAAAGCAAGAAGATAGTTAAAAATAGTTAAACTGTTAGTTATCCTTTAATAAATAAATTTGTAGCAAACTTCCTGAAAACAGAATAGCACGTCAGGAACAAAAGTATAGCTAAACCATCTACGGTAATGCGTTCTCTTTGTCGCACAATACGAAATCAGCGATAGACAAAGGTAACTGACTAATAAAATAAAATGTTGATTTAGACAATACAATTTAGATTTTTAATAAAGAAGGTGGTAAGTAAGCGTAATGATAAAAAACACTACAGAAATTAATGTAACGAACCAAACTGATCCGGCTCGAACATGCTTGACAAACGAGAGCGCTGTAGTTATATCGTTTGTTATGACCCCAGCGCCCAAACCGTAGTTGGTATTATTGGCCCTGTCCACCACCTCCTCGAAAGTCTCGAACTTGATGATACTTTGGACGGGGCCGAAGATCTAAACAAAAAAATAAACAATATTAAGCTTTCCCCCTAAAACACAGAATCTAAGAAACTCCACAGTTGAAAATCTGCGTTCCAAAGCGTATTCATCATCACAGCCCCTAAAACACAGAACAATAAATTTGATTTGGTGTCAATTTAAAAATAAGTTGGTATTGGTATTAGTGGATCAGATTCGGAAATCGTAGAAGCCAAAATATTCTACTTTCCCTAATATTTTTTATACAGAACAATCTCAACTGTTTTTTTATAATTTTGTTGTATTTTATGTGAATAAGCATTTCCTTTTTAGACAAAATGTAATGAGATAATGCTTCGATTCAATTCATTTCGTTTATTTTGCAAGTAGGACAAAAAGAGATGTATTCTGCACTTTTACACGTCAAATTTTTAAATAATTGATATAATACAATATCATTTTATATTGGTGTATCTGAAGCAGTACATGATAACCATCATTTGGGAAGAGAAACAATAAAATAATACAAAATTCTAAATAAGAACATAACGCTTAAAATTATAGCTGCTGTAGATAGGCATGGTCACACTGTATGCTAAGATAGACACAATTATTATAAAAATATAAATGTCAGTTAAGATAATAGCTACTGTAATAGGCATTGTCATACTATAAGTTAAAACATACAATTATAAAAATGTCACTTAAGATTATAGCTAAGCAATACTCCAGAAACATAAGAAGATTTTAAAATCAATTGCAAGTATAATTGTCATTATATTTTCTTTTATCTGTACTTACCTCTTCTTTAGCAATTTTCATATCGTCCTTGACGTCAGCAAATACTGTAGGTTTAATAAAGTAACCTTTATCACCCATCTTTTCTCCACCCACAAGACATCGAGCTCCTTCTTTCTTGCCTGCTTCAATGTAATTCAATACTTTGGTAAACATGTCCTTATCGATCTAGAAACATACATTTTCCTGCGATTTACTATTTCCTGTATTTCTAATAATGATGCCTTTTGATCAATTAAGAAATTCATATGCATAGTATATACATTATTTATTATTCTAAGAGCTTTTAAACTCGCTAAAGCAGGGGAGTGTAAAAAACAATAAGTTTTTGTATGATTAATAATTTCAAACTTACTTGGGGACCCTGATCAACGTCTTCATAGGGATTGCCAACGGTTCTTTTATTAGCGATTTCTGCTGCTTTTTGTATAAACTTATCGTAGATACCAGATTGAACATATGTTCTGGTCCCAGCCACACAACATTGCCCACCATTTGAAAATGCAGCATTATGAGCTATTTGGGCTGCTTTTTCCACTAAAAATATATATTTATTAAATGTTAAATTAACGCATCTTTTGAGTAACTTTAGAGTTGGTGTCGTAGTAATAAATATAAAATAAAGAAGGATTTTCTTAGAAATCCACCAAACGGGTGTCCATTGTGTTCGGTAGAGGTAAAATCTTAACAAATTGAAATATTAATAACTTAAGTTGTTTCTAAAATTTACAATAATTTTTATTCCATTTTTTATTCAATTAGTAATTAAAATAATAGTTATATATAATCAGCTTAATAATGGTGATTATTTCTGTTTAAAATCCCATTTTTAAGACTAATAACAATTTGTCTATTAATTCCTGTCGATCATTCACATTATAAAATAATACTTTTTACCATCAGTATCGTTGAAGATAACCAAAGGGCTCTTTCCTCCAAGCTCCAAAGTAATTCGCTTTAGGTTTACAGCAGCCGCTGCATTCATAATTATTCTTCCCACCTGTAAATTTAAATTGATCAAGTACTCGTAACTTTTTAATACAAAACTTATATTGTGGGAGTCTACACTCACAACACTGACGGTACAAACTTACCTAGTTTGCTAGAGCTGGGCAGATCGATTTTTGAAGCGTTTACCGTCTGCAGTTGCTAAACCTGTGAGATCTTTTGGATTAACTGGATCTGCATGTTGTTAAGCCAGCATTGGTATTTATTTTATTTATTAATATACTATTGTTTTTTCTTGACTTAGACTTATATTATTAGTTTATTTATCATAATATTATTTATATTCTATTCTCATTTGTTAAACATATATGTAAACTGTATTAGTATTAGTATCTGTATTAGTGTTCCTTCCGATTTAGTAAATGGTTTAAATTTAATAAATGTACATCTCTGCGACCTGTGACTTATCCCACATAAGGTATCAGCTGAAAATCAGCGCTGCAGCCTCGGCTGTAGCACATGCTGAGCTGACCACCTATTTATCGCCACACCTGTATGTACTCGTATGTTTCGGTGTATAGAATAGGCTTACATTTATACATTTATTCTTTACTTATATATATTTTTTTGTCACCATTTTAATTGTTGCGATAATTAAGTATTTTCTTTCTTTCTTTCTATTTAATTTAAGATTGCATTATACAGAGTACTTGGAAATAGGCGGGCTGAACACTCGTAGTGATTTTCTGAACGCCAAACTTGGGAACTTTAATTATTCAGTTGTGAAGGTGAACTCCAAAAAATATGAAATAGGCTACGTTGTCATTTATGATATCAGTTGCTGCCTTTCTTTAACCCAGTATCCCGCTTATAGTTGTGGGAAATGAGAATTTACATGTTGTATTTAATATAAAAAAAAACAGTTTTTGAAATTGTACGTTACCTCAGTCGATCCAGTGAAAGCAACTTTATCGATATTAGGATGATGGGTTAGCGCAGCTCCGGCTGTTGGGCCGTATCCTGGGACTACGTTAACGACGCCTGGAGGAAACCCAGCCTCTTTAATCAATGCAGCCACTGCCAAGGCTGTGAGAGGAGTTTGTTCTGCTGGCTTTACCACCACTGTGCAACCTAGAAACGAATATAGTACTTATTACATGAGCATTTGTCTTTATTAAATAACAGAAGGGGTCAGACCATACTCCAGCAAGCTCTACGCTGGCAAAGTGACGTTGGTGGATAATTAACCACCAACTTACACTTTGCACTTACTGCTTGCTGGTTAATGTTATTTAAAGTTGGATTTTTCCCGATATTGTTTTTCGCAATTGAAATCAGAATTTCTTAAAAGAAAAGTACTTCAACGTCGAATAAATACACTAAGAACTTTTGTTGTTGACACTGAAATTCAATTCCCCTGCCTTTGGACTTTATGGTACATTTTATATTATTTAAATAATTGCCGCTTTATTTTTGGCTTATTTACCTGCAGCTAAAGCCGGGGCAATTTTCCATGACAGCATCGGTATGGGATAGTTCCAGGGTAGAATTTGTGCACACACACCGACTGGCTCTTTTAGAGTAAATGTTAGAACTTCGCCATCTGCAATTCAATAGCATAACATGAGGGTAATAGGTTTTTCTGCCTACATTTAAATAAAATTATTATAAGGAAATGACGTTATTATCATCACAGCCTCCAGCCAGGTAGTCCTAAACTTCCACGCCTTCCAAAACATATTTCAGGAGAATTTGTCCATCTCTGCAGGCGAGTGTCTGATGTAATTATATTGTTGTGATAATTTCTTAACAATTTCATAAGTTCGTATTAGTGAAACCAGAACCAACGAATTAACGTGAGAGGCACGGGAACGGTGATAATGTGATCTTTGAAAAATGTGAGCAATAGGAGTGTATTTGCTTTGATTGTTGCCGGAGTTAAAACCGCAACCTTTTTGGATTGAAGGAAAGCGTTTAACTACTCCACCACCGCTCTATATTTATATTGTTTTGTTAATGTATAATATTATCGTACCTGAAGGAATGGTGTTGCCAAGAATCTTATCAGCTTTCCCTGCGTAATATCTTATGACGGAGGTGGAAAAGAATATTTCTCCTTTCGCATTTTTTAGGGGTTTTCCACAATCTAGCGTTTCTAGTTTGGATAAATAATCGACATCTCTTTCCATGAGATCGGCCAGTTTTAGTAAAAGGCGGCCTCTTTGAGATGCATCCATTGTTCGCCATTCTGAATATCGGTGAAAAGCCTTCGTTGCTGCTTTAACAGCAATATCTACGTCAGCCTGTGAATTAAAGCTTGTTATTGCTCTTTTTAAATTGCTTTCGGATGTAGTAATAAAAATAGAATCATTACGACTGTAACTACTTCTGAACTTCAGAACGCTTTGTCCACGCGTCTTATTTATGATAAACCATTTACCTTGTCACCTTCAGCTACATGTGTGATGACGCATTCATTTTGAGGATTTAAAGTTGGGAAAGTTTTCTTGCTGACTGCGTCTAGCCATTCGTTGTTAATAAAAATCTGAAAAATGTCAACTTGAAAGTTTGATCCATTATAATTTTATTTAATTGATATTTCATTGCACAATTACAAAGGCGGGCTTTAATGCCGCAAGACATTTATCATAGGGGACTACTTTAAACAATTTACTGGAAGGTAGGTGCCGAATATAAAAATCAAAAATATTATTTAATAACTAACCACATACATACATACACATATATATAATAAGCTAAATACTAATACATAAACTATACATAATAATATACTCACACATTTTGTTGGGAAAGGAAATGCGAATAGACTATTTTTTAAATAGCGATCTGGTGGTTATTTGCCTGATGTTAGGAGGCAAATTGTTTCACAAATTTGTCGTCTAACGATAAACGAGTTTAAAAGAAACTAGAGTTATGCAAAGCGATCGAAATTAGAGAGTTATGAGAGGATCGAAGAGATTTATCGTGGAATGAAGAGTTCTTGAGGTATTTCGGTGTGTTATTAGTTTCTCCAAAAATATTAACAAAAGTGATGCTTTTGTTAATATTTTTAGTTCATATTCTGCTATAATAAATGTAAGGGGTGATAAAATAACATAAAAATTGTTTCAGGGAGTTATGAATGCCTAGTATAGTTCCCCCTGTTGAAATCAGTTTTTTTTAATTTATTAAATATCAAGTGAGGACATTTGACGTTTCCACGTAATATAATCGCCAGCAATTAACTCAAGTGGTTTGTTTTGAATTCATATTTCCTTGAATAAATGTTATTTAGCATCATATGAAGTGCCTATTGTGAAAGATTATCCATACCTACCACACACAAGAAACAAAACTGACAAAACTCATTAAATTAAATTATTGGTTTAATAACCTTTAAAAGTATCCTGGCTACTAAGGTTTAAAAAATGCCTATTTCTATTGAGATTTCACGTATTCTTTTGGTTTAGTTTCCTTTTTTTTTTCCTTTTTTATTTGTTTATCAACTTTAAGCAGATGAGTTCCAAGTAATATGGTATGTAGAGCTTATTTTTATTATATTGGGAATATCTCTTGGTTTTCTCAGCAGCTTAAATCTGCCTGGCTCTCTGCTTTCATCACTCTGCGTCTTTTTAGATGCCTGACTTTTAGGGGATAAAAAGTCAGGCGTCTAAAAAGTTTTTTTGAGTTTACTTTTTAATAAAATTTTATATAACATACTTATACTCGTACTATCATTGTACTTGTATTACTTTTAGTCATAGCTTTTATTTATTATTGTTTAGATTTTTAAATTGATTTGTTTTTATTATTAATTGTAAATATTATTACATTGTTAACCTTATAATGTATCATAGTAAATGTAGATTGACATGTTGTGGTCACCTATTACTGGGGTACCATTCGCTGATTTATTTTTTAATTGTTTGCTTTTTTAAATATAATTCGATTTAATGTGTGTTTGATCCTAATGAAATAAAAAAATAAAATATAATACACCAAGGAAAGTTTAGGGAACTTATCTATTCTCTAGATGTCTCTATTTATCTTTTAATATTGTTATTTTTAAAATTGTTTTTAACTTGCTGTATCGTAAATACAATAAACAGCGTGTTGAATCATGGGGGTTACATGAAATATTAATTTCTATCTTCCTTTACAAAAAATACTTTCATACATATATTGTCAAATTGACGTTTTAAGTAGGTGCGTAGTAGGCATGCCAAAAAATTCATTTGTTTATCGGAACTTTTACTCCAACATTTAAAAAAAAAACCGAGTTAGTTTTTGAGAAATTAAGTTACTTAGGAATGTTTTTAGACAATTTTTTTAAAATAAAATTGCGATTTTTTTAGAGAAAGTAAAACACATTTTTTTTTTGTTAAGACGATGTTTTTTTTTGCCATTTTGCTCTCAATAGAATTTAGTACATTAAAGTAAAAATAAATTTAAAAGACAGTAATTTATAAAAATTGGGTTATATCCTATAAAGTTGTTAGACTATAAATATTTCAAGCTTAAAAAATATTTGTAATTGTGCATGCGAAATAGATCCATAGCTTAAAACATGTATATTTATATATATATCATATATATGGCTTTTATTAATAATACAAAAATATGATTGTACATTTGTGTAGGTGCAAAGATTTTCGGCACCAAATAATAATTATTCCATATTGTACAATAAGTATATTGTTATGCAAATATTACCTAGTAAATAGCCAATGTGAGTGTCTGTTATATTTTTAAATCTGCCAAAACCTAGTAATTTCAATCTGTAAAACGAACCAGCAGCCGTATTCCATTATTTTAGGTTTAGCTTACGTTATAAGTGAATTCCGTTATTTGCGTCAGAGCTTGCGTCTAAATTACAATAGGTATATTCTATAATTCTCAACTCTTATAGCGGTTAACCCGTTCAAACCCCCCAGCATGTACCAATGAGAAATCAAATTTTCTTACGTACATTTGTCATAGATTTACAACACCACCGTTCCCGTGCCTCGGAGATCACGTTAAGCCCCGGTTCCACTAATACCAACTTGTGGAATCGTTAATAAATTGTCATTAAAAATTGACATTAGATCCTCGCCAACCCGTCTGGCCACCTCCAACAGTGGAGCGATCCGCACCCTAGGGGCCTGGTAGAGCGGGGGGATGGCTGGCACATGCGTTACGTCCGTGATCGGGTGCTGCTGTGGGGGCCTGGGACCTCTGCCGAACACGTTCAATTTATTGTTCTTAAATTAGCAGAGGTTTTGCGTTTTGTCAGCTTTCGGGTTGCACAAGGGCAAGTCCTAATTTTAACATACCTGGTGGGGTACCACTGTACCAGGTTTTATATTTATTTATTTATTTCAAAACTTTAATGCACAAAGTACAAAAGGCGGACTTAATGCCCGTAGACATTCTCTGACAGCCAAACCTTTGGGACTAATTAGAACAACTGTAGGTGCAAGGAAAGTATAAGTGACACATCAATTAGATATAAATACTTAGATAATAAACTTACTTATATATAATCTACTTATAAATATACTAAATACTAATACATACACAATAATAAACATACATATAAAACTTACAAATTTTGTTGGGAGTTATTTATAAAAATGTGAGTAGACCAGCTTTTTAAATGATGATCTGGTAGATGCCTGCCTTATGGTAATAGGTAGATTGTTGTTATAATCTCAAGGGTAAATTTTAAAGATATTTATTTATTGTTATTGTGTAATTCTGTATTTGTTTCATTAAATCTGCTATAGCTGAGTTTTCCTTGCAGATTGCTTTCTCAGTCAGATTAAACATTAACAGCTGTTAGTCTTCTGCTAGCAGCTTACTCCTTGGACCACTTCGCTGCTTAGTCTTCCACTAACAGGAAATTTAATCATTATTTAATTTCTAAATAATTTAAATAATGACGTGTCACAAATGCCTGTAATAGGTTTACGTGAATAAAGATATTTGACTTTGACTTTCGAGGTCTAGGACGATCTGTTCTAGGGGCTGAAATGTAAAAAATAAGCGCTTGACCTTGACACTGTCTGCGCAAATATCAACCTCTAATTGCGTTATATACGGGGTGACTTTGTATGTCCTAATGTTAGACTAATATTTGATTCTATTGATAGAAACACACAACATTTTCTAAGAAGCTATATATATTTGTATATGCGGATTTTAATGATTCTCGCCTCAATCGATTCGTTTTAATCACGCGTTTAAAAACCGAGACCGGCTTAAATCTTCCCAACAATAGACTGTTAAAGTCGCGAAGTAATAAAATATATAAAATTATTTCAATGTGTTAAGCGGTTATCAAACTTTTTCGCGACGGAACCCTTGGACGTGTTGTTTTTCTTTTTAAAAAGTATCATCACGACCGTTTCCCTTTCGTTGTGGTCAGAAACCACGCTTATATAGAAGCGGATTCACATTTAGCCAACTTTACTATAGGTCAATCATGACAAGTGGCAAACTCGTCGATGTCTCTAGCGTACCAAACTCGAGAAATATCACAAATTAATTAAATTTTATTAATTTAAATTAATAAATATTATTGGAATTTATGTTTGTTTATTCTAAAATTAATTTTAAAGAGTTTCTACAACAAACAGGACACACACGTAGTCTTTTATGTAGATAATAATATATATACAATTATTTATTGCACACAAAATATACAAAATAAAAAGATGTACATAGGCGAGCTTAATACCATGAAGGTATTCTCTACCAGCTAACCTATGGGAGAGTGTGAGATTTATAAGATGGGTGCAAAGTCAGAGAATTCAATGTAGAAGTAATAATTAACTAAAATATATCATTAAATACATATAAGTATATTATATATATAATAAATACTGATATGAATAAATATACCAATATATTACATGTCAAGAAATGGAGATATAGGTAATTGATAGATGGTAGGCAGACAGATAGGTATTTTGTCCAGTCTGCCGAGGCGGGGAAGTATCCACCGTTCGTGCTGATAAACCCAGTAAAGTGTATCTACACATTTAGGGATCAGGCTCGAATTGCCGTCATGTCCAGTCAAGCCGGCATAATGTTAGGGACTGATGTCAGTCATGAGTGTCTGATTACAGTTGCTAACATTCATGGATCTCGCTTCCCACTTACCAACAGGTGGGCGCAAGGTCACATGTCGTGCTAGTATAAAAAATCATAAAAAAATAAAAAATATATATAGATACGAATCCGTATTTGCGCCGCTTGCCAGACTCTGCCTACTATAGCACTGAGTTATCTACATTCCATGTTTTCTTAAATATTATACCTTTTTATGTACTGGTTCAACCATATTACCGGTATTACTGAAGTGATTTTACTCGTTAACTATATGAACACGTCCGCGTAGTGACGGATGGCACCATTTACTGAGTTTAACCACACGCTTGTCGTGTTTGATCATATTTATGTATTCTATCCGCACATACAGCGTGTTTCAAATTAATCTTGTTGCGAATATTATTTTTTAATTTTATTTATTTATTTATTATATGATGAACCTTACAGCTATATTCCCAGATTGTTAAAAAAAAAAAATGCTTTAGATGTTCCACTATTTACGACAAAAAAAGATGAATTTAAACAAATAATAAGAAGATAATAAAAAATATACGTTATAATGATGAATAAAAAATAAACTATAACTAAAAACTTACATTTTAAAATATAAATGACTATTAATAAAAATAAACCTAATTAATAAATAAAAATACAACTAAAAACTAAAATGAAGAAAAAACAAAATAAAAAATATTATAAATAAAAAAAAAATGCTCCAAATCGCTGCTAATGGGCAAAGTGCCAAGGATAATGGCAGCATTGCCACGTTGAATAGCAATGCTGATCCTTTGGCCCAAATATTGCCCAGCCCTTTTGTCTCCCGAGGTGTTGACGAGCTGTTTAACTATAACTAACTTAAACTTAAATTTAATTTATTATTATCTAACTGAAATGTATTGTTCATATTCATACGGTCGGTAGTATTTCGTTTAATAGAGAGGCGCAAGCAGTAATGACTTGTACAGAGGTGTTAAGATTTTTTAAAAACAAATGTTTTGTATAAAGCTCGCACAATAACATTTTTATATATTGTTCTGCCTCTGTGGTCTAGCGGTTAAGTCCGTGGATTTGGACTCGGAGGTACCGGGTTCGATTCCTGGTCGGACACAGAAAAAAATAATAATGTAAATAAATACATTTAATTATTATTTCATTTACTTGTGATATTTCTCGAGTTTGGTAAGCTGAAGATATCGACGTGCTTGCCATTTGTCATGATTGACCTATAGGAAAGTTGGCTAAATGTGAATCCGCTTGTTTATAAGCGTGGTTTCTGACCACTCCGAAAGGTAAACGGTTGTGATGATGATAGTATTCGAGTCTAAGTGAACTTTTCAGAAATATAGTCTATTAACTTTCTAGGAAATTTAATTACTTAAGACATAATTACACTATCATATACCTAATTTTACACAGAAAAATAAGAAATCAATCAAAATCAAATCAAAATAATTTATTTCCGTATGGTTAGTACGTAACACTTGGATATTGTCAATACATACAAGCTAAGAAATAAAAAAACAAATAAAAAATATTACCATTGACCATGCTGGACCGAACCCAACATTAATACAATAATTATAACTAAAACATTGTTGCCATAAACGCGGAATTTGTTTTTACTTACAGTTAAATACTTAATATTAAATTCGTGGCTGTAAAAAGGCCATGTCAGCTTACAATCTAAAAATAATGATATTTATGTCCATAAATATTAATTCCTGGCTGTAAACGCCGTATCAGCTTACAACTACGCAAGTATAATATTAATGTCAAATAAATTGATAAATTCCATTTACAATCTACGAAATAATTGCTATGTCCAAATTAAACATATTATATTCGTGGCTGTAAAAGGGCCGTGTCAGCTTATAATTTTAAATATTATTTTTTATTACTTAATCATAATTCGTGGCTGTAAAAAGGCCGTGTCCAACTTAAGATATAAATATTATTAATATGTGAAACAGTATTCTATGCAATGACATCATTTAGTGCATCCTTAAGATCATAATATCTTTTTTTAATTAATATAGATTTTACTTTAACTTTAAACTTTGAATATTCGAAATATTCTAAAGAAGATTGTTTATATCGATTTTACCCTATTAATCATAATCCTCGCCAAGCCGTCTGGCCAGCGTGGCGAGTGTAGGCCAAATTCTCCAGATATATGTTCTGGAAGGCCCATCTCCAGCAGTGGAGGTCTAGGGGCTATACTGAAAAAAATCATAAATCTCTAAAATATCCGTAATTTTATTTCATAGTTTCTCAATCAGGCCTTAACGAGTGTAGTTGTCTTTTTGAGAATTGCTCATTCTGCGAAGTGCTCGTTTTGCGAATTGCGCATTTTGCGTCAATCGGACATTTAGCGAATTGCGCATTTTGCGTCAATCGGACATTTAGCGAATTGCGCATTTTGCGTCAATCGGACATTTAGCGAATTGCGCGTTTTGCGCAATTTGAGATCAAAGTTCGACAAAACATCAATTTCATAAGTAAGAACCCAATAATTCACTCTACAGTCTATATCTACAATAGATACCTATTCATCTTTCTTTCCACGACAAAAAAAAAACACTCTGTATCGTATAAGTAGACGTTACAGTAAGAATAAGTATTGGTGTTTATTATTAGTGAAATACATTACCTATAGGTATTACCATACTTTACCTTTAGATAAGATTCCATACATACGACTACCTACTCGTACATAGCTTATCAGATAACCTGAGATGTGCGATAGTAAAGTATTTATAGGAAACATAGGGTAAGATACCCAATTGTTGACACCCCACCAATGTATTGACTCTACATATTTATTTCGTAAAAATGTACTGTTGCTGAGAGAAAAATAAAAGTTGTTTTGGAACTGTCAAAAAAAATTAAAGGCGCGAAAACATCTGTTAATAAAATTAAATCTCTGTGTTTGGAGGTCGTTCGCGCCATTTTGCGCGGACATGTCTAGTGCAAGTTTTTGTTTTTTTAAATTAATTTACTGAGGATGTTGTTGGTCAAAAGGTGTGTTGTTTTGTTTAATAATGTTTTACAATGTGAATAGTTATGGAAAACGATAAATTGGAATTTAAGGCACAAGTTGCAGTTAATTTTTTGCGGTTTTCCCGCGCTGTGGACTCCCATATTTTACCCGACGTGTTTGAGCTATAATGCCGCGAGTGACTCCAAGAAAAGCATCAAATTCTGCAGCATCTGGAATTTGATGATGACCTCATTAATTCATTAAAAAGAAAGATATATTACGTCAGACTTGGCTGTATGGGCTAGACCCTTTGCCTTCCCTGTCGCCTCATCATCCATCGGGAGACGAGAACAAAAAAAAAATTTCGTTATGATGAATCCTGTCTCCTGTATGAGTTGTGTTGTATAACAATAGACGTAGTGCTTGCCGTAACAAAGTTTAGCTATAAAAAAATAATGTCTCCCGTTGAGAATACAATGGTACCTCCTGTTGTTAAAATAGATTCATTGTTCTTCTATTTTAGGAAATCAGTGTATTGGAAAAGACACAATTTATTATGACATGTCTTTCACTTCTACTTAGTTCATCTTAGGTTTGACAATATTGTAGATGGGCCTTTCAAAAACATATTTTGTAGTGTTGCACAATCTTAGTCTTGTTCATTCATATGGTTGCAAGACCAAGACTACTACTAGACTAGTCTTGGTCTAGCTCAGATATTTATATCCTAATCTTGCTTTTTTTTCGGATTTAGGTGTATATTTACAATAAATTGTAATTGCGTCGTGTCCGTAATCTTTAATATTTTTTTATTTACTATATACTTAATAATATTAGAAATAACTATTTCAAATTTCAAGTGCTGACACAACTGACATTTACATTTATATTTTTAATTTTATAATTGTGTCTGTCTTAGCTTATAGTATGACAATGCCTATATACAGCAGCTATTATCTTAACTGACATTGACATTTATATTCTTATAATTGTGTCTGTCTTAGCTTATAGTGTGACAATGCCTATATACAGCAGCTATAATGTTAAGCGTTATTCTGTATTTATAATTTTGTTATTTTATTGTTTCTCTTTTCAAATGATGGTTATCATGTACCTACTGCTCCAGATTCACCAATATGTACTATAAAATTATATCGTTTTATATCAATATTGTAAAAATTGACGTGTAAAAGTGCAGAATACATATCTTTTTGTCCTATGCCTACTTGCAAAAATAAACGAATTGAATTGAATTGAATAAAATTGAATTGAATTGAATCGAGATCATAGTTTGCGGACAGAGATTTTCTTAGTACAATTAAAAAAATATATATATATACGAGTATTAAATCAGTACAAGTGTCTTGCGAGACTCTTGTACAAGACCAAGACCTATTCCTAGTGTTGGTCTTGGTCTTGCTTTGGGCAACACTAATATTGCATTTTGTAGAATTGTATTTTTTAAATATATATATATATATGTATGTATTAGTGGAACCCCGGGACCCTTGGCTTAATGTGTAAAAGGTGGTAGGCGGACTGATGGTGGTTTATTTCCCCAGTCTGCCGGGCGGGGAAATATCCATCGTTCGTGCCGATAAACCCTGTAAAGTGTTTTTTACACCACACGTTTCGGCATTAGGCTTCAATTGCAGTCATGCCCAGTCAAACCGGCATGTTAGGGACTGATATCAGTCAAGAGTGCCTGATTCCAGTTGCTAACATTTATGTACTCGCGCGCCACTTACCATCAGGAGGGAGAAGGTCACACATCGTGCTAGTATTTAAAAAAAAAGTGCTCCTCGAAGCACGGGAACGTTAGTGTTGTAAATATATGAAAAAATATACTTAAATGTATTTGTCATTGGTAGATACATGCCGAGATTTGAACAGCAATCTTTTTCACGTTAAGTCTTTGGTCCCGGTTCCACTAATAAAAACTTGTTGAATAACTAAAAAAAATACAATTTAATTAACGTCAGATCCTCGCCAACCCGTCTGGCCAGCCGTGGCGAGTATAGGCCAAATTCTCCAAAAATTTGTTCTGGAATTACACATTCTTGAACAAATTTAATCACAATTGCTGTGATGATTAATCATGAACATATGAATTTAGTATTATCTCTTTGTGTTTTAATCAAAGCTTAGGTAGTAATTTAACAATAAACATATAAAAAACAAGGTTATTTTCAGGTCTCGATCCAGCTCGTCCATTAGTAACAAATTTTGGCTCCAAGTTGTTCCGGCTCGGTCGGGATGACGCGCACGTGGTTCATATACTGCACACCAACGCCGGGTTCTTAGGAGAGACCGGGCTAGTCGGTCACGCTGACTTCTGTATCAACGGGGGAAATATGCAGCCTGGCTGCAAGGGCCATTTCATGCGTAAGTAATATTACTAAAAAATCAAATCATTACATGTGACAGCCATAGTAAACTCGGGGCTGCTGCAGAGTCAGCCGCACGCCACAAACGCAATAAGTACGCTGAGATCATCTTAATCACCACTTCATCCCATTTAATTGTAGTACGCTCAAACCGCGCTGGTTATTATCGTGTAAAGTCCACTTTTAAAATTATTTTCTTGATTCACTGACCGACCTTGCATAAAGAAGAACAAAACAAATGACGAGAAAAATAATGTAACACACATCTTATATAATAAAAAAAAATGCCTTAAAAATGAACTTTAATTAAAAACTGAAAGGAAATAAATAAAAACTAAAGAGAAAAAAACAAGCCCAAGAATTTCGTCGCCAAAAAGTTTTATAACCGCTTAACTAACTACACCATTGAAATAATTTTATATATTCTATTGCATAGACTTTAACAGTCGGGACCCATTAAAAACTGCCTCCGTGGTCTAGCGGTTAAGTCCGTGGATTTAGACTCGGAGGTACTCGATTCCTGGTCGGGACATAAAAGTATTTATTAATGTATGGAGTGTTTGGGACATATCATGCGCAATAAAAAGTATAGCTTGCTGCAGCTCGTCATGCAACGTAAGATACAAGGCTCCAGAAGACCGGGGAGAAGACGCACTTCCTGGCTCAAGAACCTCAGGGAGTGGTTCGGGATGAGCACCAGATCCTTGTTCCGGACAGCGGCCAACAAAATCAAAATCGCCTTAATGATAGCCGACCTCCGATAGGAGATGGCACCGTAAGAAGAAGAAGATATAAATACATTTAAGTTATTTGTGATATTTCTCGAGTTTAGTATGCTGGAGACATCAACGAGCTTGCCACTTGTCATGATTGGACTATAGTAAAGTTGGCTAAATGTGAATCCGCTTATTTATAAGCTTGGTTTCTGACCACCCCGAAAGGGAAACGGTCGTAATGATACTTTACTTTACTTTTACCCATTAAAAACAGAGACCGGCTTTGACAATGAAGGCGCAGTCGGGTATTATTATTATAATGTAATGTGTATTCTTAAAGAATCTCGGTATTTAGCCGGTTAATCTAATGATGTTCACGGGCCTCGGCCAAGTGAGCATCATGCTTCTTTAACTCCAAACTTCCTAACTATACGGCAAGTATTGAGGATTGTAGCTTTTTACAATTGTCTGTATGTGTGCTGGTCTACATTAATAGTTTTGAGGCTGTAATGTAATGTTTTGGGTATTACTCCGGTCGTGGATACTAATATGGGTACAGTTGTTACTTTTTCTAATTTGAGTTGGGATTTAAGCTCTATTGCAAGGTCTCTGTATTTAGTATTTTTTTCTGTATGTGTAGTTATTAGATTATGAGTGTTAGGTACGGCTATGTCTATTAAATAAACTGTTTTATTTTCTTTGTTTATCAAAGTAATGTCAGGTCGGTTGTAGTGTACTGTTTTGTCATTTTGCAGAACGGTGCTTGGCTTGTATTTGTAGTATGGAACAATTTGATTGACTAATTTATATTTGCTTGCTAATATTTGGTGTACTGTTGCGGCTACTTGGTCGTGTCTATGTTTATAATCTGATTGCACCAAAGATTTGCTATTATTATTATTATTTATTTATTTATTTTTTTATTTAAAACTTTATTGCACTATGTACAAAGGGCGGGCTTAATGCCGCTAGGCATTCTCTAGCAGCCAACCTTTGGGACAATACAGAACATTAC
Source organism: Tinea semifulvella (assembly GCA_910589645.1). Lineage (NCBI taxonomy): Eukaryota > Metazoa > Arthropoda > Insecta > Lepidoptera > Tineidae > Tinea > Tinea semifulvella. Next base: position 6,090,325 of record OU342595.1, on the reverse strand, counting down.
AGTCATGAGGCTAGGTGCAAACGATTGTAGGAAACGTTGCCAAATAAATTCATTTAATCTTACATACACTAGATATTAAAATAAATACACATACATACAAATATGTACACAATAATACATATACTACACACTATATTGGCTACTATATACTACATACAATACATACTTATATACGTTGTGAGGAGCTCTTTAGGTAATGAAAGTAAACCAGCTTTTTAAACAGCGGTTTGCTGGGTGCTTGGCGAATTTCAACAGGTAAACTGTTCCAGAGATTTGCGGCCACTACTGCGAATGAGTTAGACTGAAAGCTAGAGTGATGAGAAGGGATAGATAGAACAGAATTGTGTGACGAACGAAGAGATCTATCATGAATTGAGGAGAGATAGGTAAATTTGTCCAAGGACAAATACCTCAAGAGGTATTTCGGTGTGGCAGGCTCATTTAGTATAGAATAGGGTAGGCAGAGGATTCTACGATTCCTGCGACAGCGAATTGGTAGCCACCCTAACTTAGCACGATACTCAGAGATGTGATCATATTTTCTTAAACAAAATATGAACCGGATACATGTATTTTGTAGCCGCTCCATCTTGTTCAGCAACACCTCTGAGAGATCGACGCTACACACATCACCATAGTCGAGGAGAGGAAGGAGTAGACTTTGGGCAAGGGTTATTTTAGCTTTTAACGGCAAAATTTTTTTGAGTTTATTGAGAGAGTGCAGTGAAGCAAATATTTTACGACTCGTACTATTGACCTGCGATAACCAGTTCAGATTAGAATCAAGTTGCACACCCAGATTCTTGACTTCGCTACTGAAAGCAATCGGGACGTTGTCAAACCGAACGGGGTCAACACTGTTTAAATCTACCTTGCTCAGTAACCGGGAACTCCCAACTATAATTGACTGGCACTTGCTCGGATTGACAACGACCCCGAAGCGTGTTGACCACGAGTATATGTTAGATAAATCAGAGTTAAGCCAAGCTATTGCACTATTTAGAGTAGTAATATCTGTCTGCACATAGAGCTGCAAATCATCCGCATACAGGTGGTAGTGACAATGAAGACAACGGGTAATGACATTTATAAACAGCGAGAAGAGTAGCGGCGAAAGAATGCCTCCTTGGGGGACGCCCGATGCCAGATCGCACCACCCCGATGACACCTGATCAGATTATTAGGTACATATAACAGAAATGAGTACAAAACATTTTTAAATTTCAAATCTTTACAATGCAGTTCCAGTACCATCTCCAAAAACATGTGCACACAGCATGCAATTATGAAACATTTACATATATTTAAAAATAAGAATAACAATACACTACCCACAGTGAGTAATTCATAAATATTAATTTAATTAACAACCAATGCTTGCTGTTGTATTTGATGCCTTTGTTGACAGGTAAGTCCCGATGCAGTCACTTCCAGAGTTCTTGTTACTTCGCTGCGACAGTGAGACGGCGTATTCGTATGGTGGGAGTCCCGTGTGACTCTACCTGTCCCAAGACTCGGGGCCGGTGGGGGATCACACTGGACCGCCGGGCAGTCCGCCTCGGGGAGGAAACTCCAGACTCGTGAGTATCAAATCAATGAAAACAATAACTACAGACAATTCAGCTTGGAGAAGCATCTGCCTTTTTTTTTTAAATACTAGCACGACATGTGAGCTTTCAGCCCAGGTCCGTGAATGTCAGGAATTGGAATCAGACACTCATTACTTAAATCTTGTGAATAATGAATTATTTATAAGTTAAAATATTTGGATTTAATTATTATTGTTATTTTTTGTATTAATTTTATCATGATGTCGAATAGATTTATTTATTTATTTATATACTTACTCACTTTTTATTCTAATTTTTATTATTTTGTATTAACTTTATTATTTCATTTCAGACTGCCTCCGTGGTCTAGCGGTTAAGTCCGTGGATTTAGACTCAGAGGTACCGGGTTCGATTTCTGGTCGGGACACAAAAATATTAATTAATGTAAACATTTAATTAATATTGAATTTATTTGTGATATTTCCCGAGTTTGGAATGCCTGGAGACATCGACGAGCTTGCCACTTGTCATGATTGGCCTATAGTAAAGTTGGCTAAATGTGAATCCGCTTATTTATAAGCGTGGTTTCTGACCACCCCGCAAAGGAAACGGTCGTGATACTTTTTATTATTTCATTGATTTTATTAGTGTTGAATTTTGATTTATTTTATTATTATTTATTTGTCTTTTCTTTCTTTTTATATTATTTTTATACTGTATATAACTATTATTAACTTGAAAGCTTTATTATTATTATTATTTGTATAGTAAATTAAAAAATATATATGTATATTGACAATCCATTTTTAATTAAAATGTATGTATTAATTATAAGATTGACTGCATGGTAAATTGGGCTTTACTGTTAAGCCATGTAATGTTTTATTAATAAATAAATAAATCAGTTCTCAACACTATGCCGGCTTGACTGGGCATGACGGCAATTCGAGTATTATCCCGAAACGCGGGATACACTTTACTGGGTTTATCGGCACGAACGGTGGATACAAACAAATCACCACTACAGTACGCCTACCACCTATTTGAAGCAGTGTACGGTACTTTGTATAAAAAAGTAGAAAAAGTATCATCATGACCGTCAACAACTTCAATTTTAAGGAAGCATGTTAAAATTTTGCCAATATTAATATAGGTTCATTATGGCAAGTGGCAAGCCCGTCGATGTCTCTAGCATACCAAACTCGAGAAATATCATAAATAAATTATTGTGACCAGGAATCGAACATGTTGCGTCTATATCCACGGAGTCAACCGCTGGACCACGGAGGCGTATTATGATGAATGAATAACATATATAAATAATATGTAAGTTGATAGACTAATGTTACAACTACAATCATACTTGAGATATTTTTAAAAATGTTGGGATGGAAAACATGGCAAACCGTTAACCCCTGTTAAATAGACTAGGATCGCCAAAGACTTCTATGGTAGAAGTCTTTGAGGATCGCCCACAGACTTTATAAATCGAAGTCAGTTATTGTATCTCCAGGCAGGACTTATCTTAATATATAAAACAAAGTCGGGGTTGTTAGAACACTTTTTGATTTGTTGGATTTGTCTCCGTCCCGAATAGCAGTGCCGCGTTGGTATGGCATGAAGTAGGTCCTACTATGATATATGTTCGACTGATGCTTTTGGTCGAATTTACACAGTTCACCCAAAGAATAATGAATATTTATATTTGCGGTTGTTGCTGGTAAATGTTCATAGGCCGACATCATTTCATTGCGTGCGACAGTCAGAGCTCCATGGTTCCCCTGCCCCGTGAGATCCTGGGGGCAGAAGCTTAACCAGCAGTTACTAACAACATTAGTGCCCATAGGTGCCACAGACCTTCCCCGGCGGCTCAAGTCGCTGAGGTCAAATCAAATCAAATCAAATATATTTATTGTGATATAAGTACATATTTTTATAACATGCTAAATAGCTATGTACGATAGAGTGAAGTAAGTAATGTGTCTGCACACTTTGCGAGGTGACCCCGTGCTGAAGTTGAGCATGATTACCCTATTCTTACTAACATACCAAAATTTTAATGTGGTAATGTTTTGTTTATAAACAATGCGTAAATTACCAACTAAATACATATATAAATATATAAAACATAATACTTATATAATACATATATTGTAATAGTAAATAAAATAAATAAATATAAAATAAATGTTCTTATTAAATTATGATATCTCTCACCACAAAACGACGAGGTAAAACAAGGAACCACGGGCCGTCGCCCACCGTGATTAACGCACGCTCAATGGGGATAACCCCGGAGCGTTTCGCCCCAAGGGCGTAGATGACTACTACATAATTTGCTCTATTTTTAACCTTAACCCTATATTATAGTGTGTATTTATTTATTTCTGTATATATGTAATTATATGTATTGTATTATAGATATACTTGTATGTATTATAATATGTATGATATGTAGTTTATGTAGTATTAGTATAAAATATTGTTTTTGTTAGTAAATACTTGGCACTCTGCCTGTAATCCGTTAAAACTCCCAAAGGTTAGCTGGTGGAAAATGCCTTACGGCATAAAGCTCGCCTGTGCACATAAATTTTAAGTTAATTTAGTTTTTGTGCAATAAAGAATTTTTTATTTATTTATCATTTGCCTTCCAGAAAATTATAAATTTAGTTCAGCTAATAAGTAACACGACATTTATTAACTGTCAGGCGGTAAGAAGTTCGCCGGGTCAGCTAGTTTATAATAAAAACGTTTTAACGTTTTTTTTTTCAGATCCAGAGGAATGTATTGCGTTAGACTCGACCACGAAGAAGACTGTCCCTTCGATTAATAAAATAATAATTATTATTACCAATAAAATAAATAGTCTCATAATAATTTATTGACTTTGATATAATTTATTTATTATTACATTTCCAATTAAAAAAGTTTTGTACCTACATTTTTTGTTTCATTACAGTCCTTAGAACACTTTGCTAGTTCCACGAGTGAAGTAGTCTAAACCAACTGTTTTTAAAATTAATTTAAAAAATAAAAAACCCGACTTCGTAAAAAAAAATATAATTAAAAACTGAAAAGAAATAAATAAAAACTTAAACCTTAAAACCTACACCACACCATTATTTATTTATTTATTTAAGGACAACCAGTGGTCGGTTACATTATTGCTTACTTAAAAACTAGGACATAAATTCAACGATAAATGTACCACCTTTAGGTGCCACAACATGCACAAAATACAAGTGGTATATATATATATATATATATATATATATATATATATATATACCACTTGTATATATATATATATATATAAGAATAATTAAAAAAAATATAAAATGAAATGAAATTAAATTAAATTCTAAGTTTAGACATTTTTTGTAATAAAAAATAAAAAAATAATAATAAAAAAATAAAATGAACCACGTCTTAAAAACATAAAATAAAATATTGTACTTAATCTAATTTAATAATAATATTAATAGGAACAATGTATCTTAACATATAACTTAAATTTTGAAAGCGAATCGTTGAACATATCTATTTCTTGACCAATTTCTTTATATTTTTTTGATAATCTAGATACAGGAGAGCTTTGTTTAAGATTAGTTCTGGCTTGATATATTTTTATATATTTTATTAGCTGAAATCATTCCAATAATGGATCCCGACCGTTAAATAAAATTATTTCAATGGTGTGGTTAAGCGGTTATCAAACTCGGGCTCGTTTTGTAATTTTTTGTTTTTATTTATTGACGTAAGAATCAACAAAATGGGCCGACGCGTTTGCTCTCTAGTGTGCCACAAAGGAATACATACATACAACAAAAAAAAAAAAAGAATTATCCTAAATAGTGTGTTCGCTCTCTATAGTGGATTGTTTCCGGCCTTTGGCAAGGAGTAATTTGCTGTGGGCGGCGAGCAAACTAAATTAATATTTATGAACTACTCACTGTGGGTATTGTATTGTTATTTTTAAATATATGTAAATAATAATAATAAATAAATAATAAATATTTCCAGACAGGTCACACAGCGTCATCTAATTTCCGTGGTAAGCTACGAGGCTTGTGTTACGGAAACTAGATGGTTGATAAACTACATATTATACTTTTTTTTTTGTAAATATATACATATTATACATATACACCCAGACCTAGACAAATTATACAATGTACAACTTGCCCCCGGTGGGAATCGAACCCACGACCTCCCGAGTTTACGGCAACGTTTGTTACCACTAGACCACGGAGGCGGTCATGTTTCATAATTGCATGCTGTGTGCACATGCTTGGAGATGGTACTGGAACTGTATTATAGAGATTTGAAATTTAAAAAATGTTAATGCATTTCTGTTGTGTGTACCTCATAATAAAAAAACACATAGGCTGATAAACACACAACCTTTCTTTGCGTCGCGCAGTCAGGTAAAAAATTGGTTAGGAAATTATAATTAAAACATTAATATGGGAAATTATTTGGGAAACAATTCTAAATCGATATTGCAACAAGCCAAATTGCATTTGTTGTTGTAAAAGAAGGATTTGAACGTGAGGTTTCCGTAAAGAAAACTTCCTCCATAGTATTTCTTTGCCAAAGATTCAATATCCACTTCGTTATTGTAGTGACCCTAAAACAGAAATAAAGCTTATTTAACTAATCGTCGGTTAATCGTTGTTAGGCTTAAACTGTAAAGTATATTAAAATTATTATATTAGTTTTTTGTAGACTTTTTTTTTATTCCATGGATTAGGTTCACTGTGAGTGGGAGTGGGAGAGAGAGTAGAAGAATGATGTAGTGGGTTTTTTTTTAATAGCACGACTTGTGACCTTGCACCCACCCGATGGTAAGTGGCGCGATGGTGCATGAATGTCAGCAACTGGAATCAGACACTTATGTCCGACATCAGCCCCTAACACTATTCTATTCCGACTTGACTAGCCTTTTCACACTTCGCTTGAAAGACTCCAGGTTGCGACCGACTATAGGCTGGCTTAAAAAGGAGGCCACCTCTTTTTATTGAGCAATAAGACACTGACACATGATTCCGTTAAGCCGTCTTGGAAGCTCGTTACATAAATGTATTGATGTCAGACCTGCTAAAGCTCAATTGATTCATTAAGTGAGAAAATATATAACCCTCAAAATTATGTGAAGCATTACCTTTTTAGCCTTGCAGTCAGGAGATATTTTCAATAACAATTCAAATATAGGTCGCAAGAACAAGTGATTGCATGGATTATCTAGCTGCATTCTCATCATCTGTTTCTTAGTAGCTGTGTTGTATAACTGGATTCTACCCTGTAAGCATAAAGTCGAGATATAGGTATTTCTTTGTTATTGTAAAAACCCATATTATGAATCTTAAGATTTATCAGTATACCCTAAGATTTGCCAACACCTAGCTAGCATTACACTAGACGGATATTCCGTCGCGGTAAATACGCCACTGAAGGCAAGAGAAAGAAAATAATTTTACATTCATCGAAAAATATGCCAGTATGTAAAAGTGAACTGTTTAGAAAGGAACTGTTACTATATGTCGATTGAAATATTTAACAATATCCCAACAGAAATAAAACAAGTACCAGTAAAAATGTTTAAAAAGGAACTGTATAAATGGCTGGCAAAGGGCTGTTTCTATAATATTGGCGAGTTCTTCGAGCGGAATAATAACTAAAAGAATTTGTATGACATATTTTATTTTATTTTTTGTTTGTTATTATTAACCTAAACTTATTGTATGTATTGATTATGTAATGATGACTTAATGATAAGAATATATTTAAACTAAACAATTTTTGCATGCCACAACAATGGCTAAATGTGCAGAGCCAACTTACTAATCAAATTTCTGTATGTACCACATTTAAGGCAAATAAACGATTTTGAATTTGAATTTAATTTGAATAAGAGTAGGTTATTAGAAAATTGTTAATAATTAATAAAATACTATAGGTAGATGTGATTGAGCTACATTTTACAAAAAAACACATGTGTGGCAGCAAATAAGAGTGGCTATTGGGCCATTCCTCCGTTTTCCCTGGCAAGATCTCAGCATGTAATTCATGCTTTTTTGGTGCTGGGCGCCATTACTGATGTAGCAGCGCTCGTGTGGCTCACGATCACAGGGGATCTAGGTTCGACTACTTCGGTTCTCCTCTAGGAGCACTTCTCTAGGAAGTGGTCACCCGTTGGGGGGCGGAGCGCAAGAAGGAGCGAATTCTGGATATGCTTGAAGCGTCCGTTGTTGGCCATATAGAACATACGTCTGGTCAGGCCGATGAACCACGGCGCTCGGGAGACCACTCAAACAATATGTTTTGCTGACTTTGGATCTTGTCCCTATTGGTCTTCGCCAGAAGGATCACCTGCCAGGCTGGCCAGCGTAAGTAAGACGAACGTATGAACATCTTATAACAAAAGGTTTATTGATATTGATATTTTCTTGCACAGCAGAACCCTTTTCAAGAAATTGTTATTGGATTGTTTGGGGGGTGAGGACAGGGGGTCAGTTAGGGAACTTGAATAATGGAAATGGTGTTATACCTCCTTCCTTCCTCTTTCCTTTTTTCTTTAATTTATTATTATTTCCTAATAAATCTTTTTTTATTGATGATAAATATATAATGTTAATGTAATACATTCACATACACATACATACACACTATACACTTTACACACTCATTCATATTATTTCACATATGATGTGTTTATGGCAATTTGTGACATTTTGATTCTTAATTTGTTTTGTTTCATTATTACTATTATATATTTTTTGGACGTAATTTTTATTTCAGTTTGTGTTTAATAATTTGTTATTTATGTTTTTGTATTTAATTTAATGTTAAATTCTATTTAAAATTACATGTAATTTACTTGTAGATCAGATTATAAATGTATTTTAAACGATGAAATCCTTTAGTTTGGCATGTAAATTTTTAATTGTATTGCTTTGCAAAATGTATTGCTGTTTTGGATTTTCTTAATAAATAAATAAATAAAGGGCCTTCAACCTGAGCCGTAAGCTGGAATTCATAACAGAATGTAACATGGCTCGGGCTACCTTCGCCTGATTACGGCGTGGCAAGCCATAGCAAATAGGAAATCAGCTCAGTATAAGCTAATTTTCAGCTGGAGCACTGGTTTTGTAGCTGATGCCTTTTTTGAGACACGGTCGCTGAGACAGTAATATGTTGAATAATTCTCCTTTTATATTAATTAAAAATCAAAACCTGAAACGGCGGAAATACTCCCAGCTTATTGGGAGATGTGTTTTTGCGCCGTTGGAGTAGAAAAATTCTCGGGCCGTGTCGACCAAGTGCACATGAAATTAAGATGTTGTCAAAACCGCTAGTCAACACCTCACAACTCAAGAGCAATATTTAGGCCAAAGAATCAGCATTGCCTTTCAACGTGGCAGGTTGCTAATTTAGTTTTTTTTTTAATTGTTCTTAATATAACTATAAATATGAACAGTTATACATCAATGTATGTAATTGCTTCTGCTAAAAGTCGCTCCCTGGATGGAGCCCTATTATGTTATTACGTCAGAGATTGCGTCCTAATTACAAAATATTATTCAATTCTCAACTCTAAAAGCGCTCGACCTAGATAACCCCCATGCAAATATCAACCTTAATAGCGTTAAAGGATTTCATTATACAGGGTTACAGGAAAAGTCGTGCTAGATCCGTTTAGGGCGTAGAGTACCCATCAGTTCTGACTTATTTCTCTATGAAACACCCTACCCTAAATTTAACCCTTTTCGAGATTTTCGACTTTCGATTTTTTTATTGAAAATTGCCGTTTCTGGGCTACTAAAATTAAGTTTGTTTATTTTGTGTGCCTTATTATTATTATTATTGCATTTTTACATGTGTAATAAAGTGCTTTAGGACCTTAATCATTAAAATAGTGCATAAGTTAATGGAATAGGCCGTAGTAGACAAATGAAAGTTAAGAAATTACAAAAATAATGAGCAAGTTCTTTTTTCTCTAAGGGATATCTAAAAAAATATTATGGCAGTTGTTCGGCAGATGTATTTTAAAATATCTACGTATCATAAGCTATCTAACGAGGTATAACAATCTAGAATTTGTATTACATTTCGTGGAAAAAAGTAGTTGGGACGCTTCAGGTAGTAGTTCCAACGGACCCGTGCGGGTCTATTGTTTTTCAAGTTAAGACGCATCGCGCGAGCGAGACAAGTGATGATTTATGCAGGTGCAAGTGAAAGAAACTGTGTGTAGAGACTGATTAGGGCTGGGAATACAACACAGGATATTGTTTTGGTTGGTATTCTGCTTTTGTGCTTCGTACATAGTAGATGTGATATCGTTTTGCTCTTTTTCTCGACTTGACTGAGGGGTACTCCACGCCCTGAACGGATCTAGCACGACTTTTTCTGTAACCCTGTATAACGTTTGCGACTAAGTGTCAGAATACGGCTACTGCATGTAGACTTACTGCGCATGCGTGTTGTTGCTCTCGCTCTCACCGCCGGAGGCGATGCGAGACGCCATTAGTAGACTTTCGACACCTTGTATTATGTTCCTTGTTCGACACGCACGACCCGCGACGGCATGTGTTGACGACAGCACGCGCTCGCGCCAATTTTAACTGCTTAGCCGTTTAATTTTATTTTGTATTCTGTTGTTATTGTAAAGTTGTGAAACTCATTAAATTCTTTGGTATTTGTTCTTTATAGTCTATCATTAATCCCTGATCAAACTCTACCATAAATACTCATAAAAAGAGTGGAAAATACATCGACAAAACTAATGAAATCCCTAGTTAGTTGTTTAGTTTAGAGATCAGAATTTGTTTAATTAAAAACTGTATAATATATCACCTTGTTAGGAATAAAATCTTCGTACAAATCGAACTCGATCCAAATTTTCTTTCCACCTTCCAACTTTTTGTATGATATTTTTCCGCAATCTCTTCTTTTGGGTCCCTTACACGCTTCGATAGAGTTAATTTTAACATCAAACGGACCCTGTATTTAAATTATTTTTTTATTTATTAATTAATTTATTTATTAAAAACTACTTAAAAGGTAAAAATTGAATTAAATATAAACTAAACCTAGTAAAAATAAATTATAAATTAAAATTGTCCCCTAAGAGACGACCCTTCAGGAATAGTCCCAAGGTGACTGTAAACATTTTTCCTCCGTATAGCGAGGCTATTACGTTGGCATAAATAATTTCGAGCTTTCCTGTCTCCAGACTTTTCCGTTAACCGTTTGGATATTTCTTTGGCTGAGGATGCCCATTGGCCCAATCGTCTTGACACTAAACGGCGCAAATTCGTAACCTGTACCTATGTTGATATATATATGTATATATAGGTGTGAAAGACGTATAAATGGATATACAAACATACAAAGCTTCTTTCACATTAATTATATGGATTATTTATTAATTCTTAAAGAAACTGGGGATATAAATTAAGACACAAACATCTTACATAATTTTCACCAGAACTTAATACAACATTTAAAACAATTATTTTTAAATATATTAAACGCATAACGAGTTAACAAACGCTAGTATGTGTGCAATTTGTGCTATTTTGTATGTAACTGGTATTTTTTGTATGATAATAACTTATTTTTTAAAGATATAATTATAAAGCAATTACTATTATGCCTGTCATGGTGGTAATTATGATATCAAAAACATCTTTTACCTACTGAAAAACAGTAATCATTTACACATTAATTTATGAAAAACGAGTATTTTTGTCTATTATTGGCATTTGGCTTGCAATACACATATAGTTAGGGTTGCCATACGAATATCATGTATGTTATTCAGTTAACCTTCCTATGCAATGTATCATATGTTATATCTAGGAGTACTTAACCTATTGTCCTTACTTATCCTTCCCTTCAATATTTTGATTGACCTAAATAAATAAAGAAAATTGAATGTACTTCTTTAGAAATGTAATAATACTTGCTTACTTTAATTATAAATTTCAAATTATGTTAATTTGCATGTTTAAATTCTATTTATATTATTTGTTTAATAGTTTTTGTTATATTGTACCTCTGGAAGTCAATGAATCCCGTAACGCAGGTGTTTTTTTATAAAGCATCTTACTCTGGATTCAGAGCGCCATAAAATGCATATTATGTTCTTTTACTTCGAATAAAATTTCATTTTTATTATTATATATACGGGACTGTCACCTTATTATTATTATTTCAAAAGACCACAACATGAAGTCGAATAAATATTGTGATCTCACAGAAGAAATGATCAGGAACGGGTTCAAGACTCAGCTTTACGCAGTGGAAGTTGGTGCGAGGAGTTCCAGCAAAATCTTTGCATCACATACTGAAAGAATTGGGCCTAAGCAGGTCTGCCGTCAAAATACATTTATGGAACGAGCTTCCAAGACGGCATTAACGGAATCATACAGTATTTGGTTGGGTAGGGAGAGAAGTAGAATGGTGGATGGTGAGCGTATTATAAAATAAAAAAAGGAGGCCTCCTTTTCTTAAACCAGCCTATTGTCGGTCGCAAGCCCGAGACACCATTCTTCTCATTTCTTACCCACACACGATGGATCCGGCACCCGCACGGTGAATCCATGGAATGCTTAGAAATTTGTCTTTTTGATAGATACAATCAACTTTTCCTAAGAAACCATATGTCGGAAATGACAAAAAAAATAGTCATATCCATCCATATGAATTGGCAATTTTAGTTAATTCTAAAATATAAAGTTTGTTCGAAGCCGAAAAATAATGTCATTTCCGACTTTAGTTTCTTTGGTAGAGTTGTTTGTTTCTATCAATAGCATTACACATTAATCCTTTGTGTGTTATATAATGATAGTTTGATATATATATAATAAATAGAATGATAGGTTTCATCTTTCGCACTTGCAAACCATTTAAAAAGCCGAAGAGCTTCTTGATTCTGTACACATTATTAGTGCGTAGTATCACGGAATATTGCTGAGTAGTTTGGTCACCAATCTACAAAGTGCACGTGCAAAGACTAGAGTCAGTCCAGAGTCGCTTTCTTCGAATGATCTCTTCCAAATTTGGTCTTAGGCGTAAGCTCCCTGGCTACAGGGATCGTTTTCGTCATTTTAAACTGTTGCCGCTGTACGAACGGCGCACTATCGCGGACTTAGCAACACTACACAGAATAGCCAACAGTTATTTTACTCAGGGCCTGACCAGCACGGTCTATCTAAGTGTCCCCAATAGACCAGTTCGAATCCCTCGCCCTTTCTGTGTCCCTAATGCCAGAAACAATGTCGCCTTTAACTCTCCAATCTCGCGTATGTGTCGAAGTTGCAACGAACTTTATGTGTCAGATCCCGAGATGGATATATTTAATATGAAAAAACACTCATTTAAAATTAACCTCACTAAATTGTTTGTCGGTAGGTATGCACAATAAATTGTGGAACGGGTTAGGAAGAAAAAAGTGATTTTGTTTCATGTCATTATCTCATTTTGTTATTATTAATGGTTACTTTTATAATCATATTAGTTATTACTTTTAGTTTTTATAGGTTTTACTTTTGATTGCATTTTTTTTATATATATTTTTTTACTATTAACTTTTATTTTATATTATTACCATTTTTTGTATTATTCAATGTTGTGTACATTTTTTTAGGCTGGCAAACCCGACACGATTATTTGTCTATGATTTCAATAATTGTTTGTTAGCTGTTATTTGTACCTTACTTCGAATAAATAAATAAATATTCGGACTCAATATAGATACAATTTATGGAAACCTGCTACAAAACATACGATTGTTTCTAAAAATAGTCACCAAATGTGTATTAAAATATTTAATGGTTTGCCTATAGAATTAAAACAATTGACATCAATAATTAAATTTAAGAAGCTGTTAAATAAATGGTTAAAAGAACAATGTTTTTATAGTATCCAAGAATTTTTACATTATAAGTGTTGACAAATATAATTTTAGTTGTAATTGACATGTAGGTACTATTATTTGCATACCATTATGGTAGGATACAGCTGAACTGTAAAATTGTATTATCCTATATCTACCTATATTCTGTGCAATAAACGATTTTGAATTTGAATTTGAATAAATATATTTACATACATGTAAGTATGTATGTGTTTCTAATATTTATTCAAAAGAAGTAAGGTACAATGCATGTGTGTTTAATCAACATTTTAGAGAATAATAAAACAATAAAAAACATATATTTATTTATAAACTTATTTATTCACTATTTTAATCAAGTCTTAATAATAAAAATAATATAAAAGATAACACCCACACGTGTTTATTCCGATTCTCGTATATAATATATCAATAAACGGGTGCGTCGCGGGACGTACCGCAAAAGTAAGAACTAAACTTGCAGGTTATTGATTTCGAAGTTGGTAGGAAGGAGATTAAATGAATGCGCGTGGCGGCGTGCGCACGCATAATTGCAGACGCGTAAAGAAAGAAAGAGAAAGAAGGAGCGGGAGAGAGCGAGAGAGGTGGCTATAAGCGCGCGCCTATCCGCCCCCTTCCCCGCCGCGCTGTTTCCCCTTGAGCGCTGTTCTTCAACGAAATAGGTCAACCAACCGCGCGAAATAAACTTCTCACTTAAAAAAACAGAAAAGAAGACATTTATCAACAAATACATAATTTAATAATAAAACTAAAAACCAAATAGTGACTGATTAGAGATATTATTTCTATACAACCACGTTTAATTTGGTATAAATTTATAATTAATAGTAGTTATTTATTTTATGATGACCTAATGTAAACGCAGCGATAAGTCGACCGAATTTTAAAGTATATATTAATAAATAAATAAAACAGGATTTTCTTCAGTACGTACATTTCTACATATAACACTTTTCATTAAATTTTACGTGGTATAAAAGTCATATGAACTACAACACAAGAGAGATTGCACCGTTTACTATACATAACGGATTTTATCTGAAAACTTCCGTACAAAAATGCGCCTTTATGGTAGGTTTGAGCCATTTCCTCCAAATCCATTTCTTGGCAGTATAGACCCTGAAAAGAGAGAAAAAGTAAAAAAGTAAAGTTTCATCACGACCGTTTCCCTTTCGGGGTGGTCAGAAACCACGCTTATAAATAAGTGGATTCACATTTAGCCAACTTTACTATAGGCCAATCATGACAAGTGGCAAGCTCGTCGATGTCTCCAGCGTACTAAATTTGAGAAATATCACACATAAATTAAATATTAATTAAATGTATTTATTTACATTAATAAATATTTAGTGTCCCGACCAGGAATCGAACGCGGTACCTCCGAGTCTAAATCCACGGGGTCAACAGCTAGACCACGGAGGCAGGGAAAAGAGAGAAATTTTGTAATAAAAACATCGGGTCAACGTAGGTGGTGGTGGTGCTTGGATGGTAACGTCATATTGTCTGGGATCTCTCGCAGTGATGGGAAAAGATCCAATGTTTTAACTTTGGTGCCGTGGTCCATGGGTCGAGCATAAGTGTGGGACACTACTTGTGTCGACACCCTTGCTGAGTCTCATGTCCAGGGCACAACTGTTAGGGTTGGGGCGGCTGCTGACTCGGCTGAAAAGGCCAGTCGCAAATACGATCTTTAATGAACTGTCTAAGCCGCTGATTAATGCTGTACGTGACAAGAGGTCTGGCAGTTTTTTCCCGCAGCAAATCAGCTTAACAAACTGCCTCTGTGGTCTAGCGGTTAAGTCCGTGGATTTAAAATCGGAGGTACCGGGTTCGATTCCTGGTCGGGACGCAAACGTTTTTATTAATGTAAAATAAATACATTTAATTAATATTTAATTTATTTGTGATATTTCTCGAGTTTAGTACGCTGGAGACATCGACGAGCTTGCCACTTGTCATGATTGGCCTATAGTAAAGTTGGCTAAATGTGAATCCGCTTATTTATAAGCGTGGCTTCTGACCACCCCGAAAGGTCGTGATGATAGTATACTATACTATACAAATCAGCTTAGCTGTGTAGCGGCAAAATGCCTGCTTGTGTTCTACACACACTACCACATGATCAAGTCATGGGTAAATATTTTTATATATAGTTTAGTTTTTTAGTTTTATTTTTAATTTAGTTTATTTAATTTATTTGTTAGATTGATTTTTTAAAAACATAATAAACAAATAATTAAAAACTACTAAATATAAATTTATTTTTAATTTTAAATTTAATTTAAATATTTAATTAAATTTTGTTTGCAGAAAACCTACCGCTGGCTGTTCAAAAACGCTTTACTTTTGGTTGAAATAATAGGGTTTATTATTATAAGATTAAGATTCAAAAATGAATTTTAACAATACACAAACTAACTCAATCTTGTTAATGTGTCCTGACGTCACAGAGCGTGGTATTAAATTTACTATAAAATATCAATTGTAGTAAATCTTATATTGCCGCCAAGAGTTGCGCGTGGTCGACTTCCGGCGCGGTACATCGTCGACTTGTAGATTTACTGCGCATGCGTGTTGTCGCTCTCGCTCTCACCGCCGTAGGCAATGTGAGACGCCAAGAGTAGCCTATTTGAGACACACCACGGCTACATGGCCGACGACAGCACGCGCGCGCGCCAATCTTAACGTTTTATTTTATTTTTCTATATTTGTTGTAATTGTGAAGTTGTGAAACTCATTAAAATAGTTTGGTATTGAACTTTATCGTCTATCATTCATCCCTGAGCAAGCTCTACCATACAATTCATTTTAATAAAAAGCAATAAAAAAACAGTTTTTATAATTTATTAGTAATTACATACAACTTTGGTATTTAAAAAGAGTTATATCTAAAGTTATTGTAACTCTAGATATAACTTAATTTTCTATTATACTTTACCTTCTTAATCAAACACAGTTCATCCAAACGATACATTTTTGTAATTATTGGTCTCAGAAATATGTGCTCACACGGTTTGTCCAACTGCATTTTGTATTCGTAGTTATTGGAGCCTTTTAATATTATTTTTGCCTGAAAAAGTAGTTCAGTAAAAAAAGTAGAGTATTATCACGAAACCACGCTTCTAAAGAAGCGGATTCACATTTAGCCAACTTTACTATAGGCCAATCAAAAAACGAATTATCTTAGCGCGATCCTTAGAAATGTTATCATATTTACTTAAATATCTTGCGTCGTCTTGTTTAGCAACACCTCTCAGAGATCGACGCTAAACATTTCACCATAGTTCAGGAGAGGAGTGAGTAGACTTTGGGTTATTTGAGTTTTTTAGAGAGTGTAATGATGAACAGTTTAGATTAGAATCTAGGGTACACACCCAGATTCACTTCTCTACTGAAAGCAATTGGAGCGTTGATAAACCGAAGACGGCTAATACACGCGTATGACATGCTAATGGTAGCCATACACTTACGTTAGACTTGCACAAGTAAACGTTTTCCCCGATGGACCACAGACGGCTCAAGTATAATATAATTTCTATGAAAGTGAGCAGAGCATACGGGTGTGTCGATGGACGACACTTTGGCAATAGTTGGCTTAATGTTTGCTACAAAAAAACTGAAAAGACTTTATAAACCAAAATATATGGTGTAAAGACTGTTTAAGAAAAAGAGAGCATTATTCGCACATCAATTTATTAAATGAATTGAAATTTGCACCCAAGGACTGGCATAACTATCTGCGAATGGACGAAGATACTTATTTGAAGCTTCTGTCAATGGTTAAACCGACCACAGGACGTGCGTACCAGCAGGCGGTTAGTATACTACTAAAACGGTGAACGCCGGCATTCCACACACCAAGTAAACTTGCGCAAAAAGAAATTTGCACAAATTCGGAATCGAAAATTTTAACTTTTTTAAACTTGTACAAGTCTAGAAATTTGCGCAATAATTTTCCACACATGTTACTGCATACTTGTACAAGTCTAAACTTGCGCAAGTATATCGTTATGTGTATGGCTACCATAATGTGTCTACACACGTCGCATCCCACATATACATACTTATATAGCGTTTAGGGATATGTTTAACAGTTTGGTCATAAGTCTAATGATACTTGAATTGATACTACAATGGATGTATACCATGTCGGCGTGCAATTAAAAAAAGGCATTCAAATCTTCATACAATTCATCGCTAAGGTACTATTTTAGAATATTAAGGTTATAATTCAACTTACAAACTCAGGTTTCATTTCAGTATGCATTGAGCTGTTGACCTTCAAAATATGCTCATCGATAACTGTAAATATGTGCTTGCCACAATTTATCCTCTTCGGTCCATTGCACGAGTCGACCTGCGTTATTTTAATATGAAATGGACCCTGAAATTGTTATTATATTAAGTAGATACATTAGCTCCATCTCACATCCAGGCGACCTCGTCAGGCGCGGGAAGTGCGGCTTTTTCTGCGGAGAATCTCAAATTGCGCAAATACGCTAACCTTGGTATTGGTTACGAATTTGCGCCGTTTGGGGTCGAGACGATGGGCCCATGGGGACCGTCAGCGAGGCGCTTGGCCAAGGAGTTGTCAAAGCGGCTGACAGAAAGGTCTGGAGACAGGAAGGCTGGCAATTATTTCTGCCAACGTATTAGCCTCGCTATACAGAGGGGAAATGTCTCCTTGGGACTATCTCGGATGGGACGTCTCTAGAGGACATTTTTTATTTATAGTTTAGTTTATTTTTAATTTTATTATTTAGGTAGCTTTTAATTTATATTTAATGTACTATAATTGACTTCGAATAAAATTTTGTAGTAGCAGTCGTACTTATTAGGATAGTACTGTAAAGAAAATGTTAAGTAGGTACTTACATAACGTTTAGAGTCCAAAATAGAACATTTGCAGAACACTAGTAAATTTAACAAAATAATCGATAAAAACTTATACGCTAAAAAGTCGAACATATTGTATTCACATTAAACCGCTAAAATAACAGATTCCAATAACAAACAAAATTAACTATTATTCATAGAAGGTAAATGGACGATATTTACGTATCTACATTAGATTACAATTATATTAAAATGTTGTATATAATCGTTTACAACCAATTGAACTAAATTTGGGACGATTTTATCGTCATCATTATTATCAATTACCTATTATTTGTGTTGCTATAAAAAGATGGAAAGAAAAACGTTTAATGGTTCTTTGATGTTATTGTTTTATTTCTCATTTTTGGAAAATTAAGTAAAATACTCTACTACTAATAGTATATATATTTTTTTTATTTAAAATTTTATTGAAAGAAAGAATACATTTATTTATCAAAAAACAGCTTAGTCATAACAATTACAAAAGAGAAAAAATAATAATAGTAAAAAAAACTTAAAATAATATAAATTTGGTAAAATGAGAAAGAAAATGAGCTGCTATGACAAATAGGTGTTCAGGTCAGCATAGGCTGCAACAGTAGATGCTGCAGCGCTGATTTTCACTGAACCCTTTAACAAAACCAATAAATAAAAAATAAAATAAAAATTCAATAAGTGTGGGATGCGACGTGTGTAGACACATTAGCTCCATCTCACATCCAGGCGACCTCGTCAGGCGCGGGGAAAGCGGCGTTTTCTGCGGAGAACCTCAAATTGCGCAAATACGCCAACCTTGGTATCGGTTACGAATTTGTGCCGTTTGGGGTCGAGACGATGGGCCCATGGGGACCGTCAGCGAGGCGCTTGGCCAAGGAGTTGTCAAGGCGGCTGACAGAAAGGTCTGGAGACAGGAAGGCTGGCAATTATTTTTGCCAACGTATTAGCCTCGCTATACAGAGGGGAAATGTTGCCAGTCTCCTTGGGACTATCTCGGATGGGACGTCTCTAGAGGACATTTTTTATTTATAGGTTAGTTTATTTTTAATTTTATTATTTAGGTAGTTTTTAATTTATATTTAATGTACTTTTAATTTTATTAACTTCGAATAAATAACTAAATTATAAGTGTAACTCTCAGTATTATAATAAAGAAAGTAGTATAATAAAGAAACATGAAACCAAAATAAATAAATTGAAATATATAATGGATAAATAATAAATATATGTATATGTGTGAGTAAAGTCAAATAAAAACAGAAAAGTAACAAATATACCTATAATAAAGTAAAAAAATATTAGTAATTTAGTTTTTAGCTTTATTTTTATAATTACCAATATAGTAAACAATGAGTAAGAGATAGATGAGTATAACTCAGGTAATTTATGGTTAAAAAAAAGATATATATATTGCATGAAGTACAAAGTCGTACTTAAGATTGTTGTTGTGTAATTCTGTATTTGTTTCATTTGTAAATCTGCTATAGCTGAGTTTTCCTTGCAGATTCCTTCCTCAGTCAAATTAAACATTAACAGGTCACTGGAATTTGCTAAGCTGCTAGTCTTCTGCTAACAGTTCTATTTTTGGACCACTTCGCTGCTTAGTCTTCCACCAACAGGAGTAGAATCATTTAAAATAATTAAAATTATGACGTGTCAGAAATGCCTATAATAGATTTACGTGAATAAAGATATTTTGACTTTGACTTAAGAGAGTTAAAAAAGTAAAGTACCATCACGACCGTATCCGTAACTGCCTTCGTGGTCTAGCGGTTAAGTCTGTGGATTTAGACTCGGAGGTGCCGGGTTCGATTCCTGGTCGGGACACAAAAAATATTTATTAATGTAAATAAATACATTTAAATAATATTTAATTTATTTGTCATATTTCTCGAGTTTGATACGCTGTAGACATCGACTGGTAGTAAAGTTGGCTAAATGTGAATCCGCTTATCTATAAGCGTGGTTTCTGACCACCCCGAAAGGGAAACGGTCGTGATGATACTTTACTTTTACGACCGTATCCCTTCCGTCGTGGTCAGAAACCACGCTTTTAAAGAATCGGGTTCACATTTAGCCAACTTTATTTCTACCATCAGGTAGTCACAAGGTCACATGTTGTGCTAGCATAAAAAAGAAAAGAAAAACTGTACTAAAGACCCAAGTGGCAATCTCATCGATGTATCTAGCGTACTAAACTCGAGAAATATCACAAATAAATTAAATACTTTTTTGTATCTGCTCACCATCTACAATTTTCTCCTTTCCTTACCCAACCAAATCCAACGGTAGACCTGCTTATGCCAAATTTTTTTTTTAAGTAAGTGGTGCAAAGATTTGATGAAACTCCTCAAGCACCAACTTCCACAGCTTAAAGCTGAGTCTTAAACCCGTTCCTGATCATTTCTTCTGTGAGATCATAATATTAAAAAAAATGTCCGTAATTTTATAAATAAATCTAACGGAACCCTATTTTGTTGTATAAACAATACATAAACACTTTAAAAAAATATTTTAAAATAAATTAAATCGCTTGTTTACAACAAAGTAGGATTAAAATCAGTCCCTTACGGGGTAGGGACAATTGAAAGCAATCGTTGAGATATTGTAGAATATTTATTTTTTTACAAAATCCTATAAATAACAGATTTACATCATGGTAATGATCAGCTACCTATACCCGGCAAAGACAGCAATGTGCGAGTGATAGATGTGTAGTGGACACATCATTTCATATAAAAATATAAAATTCAATAAGACTTTTGACATAAAATGCCTAATTTCACATAACTTTTCGACTTACAAAATGTATTATTTTACAAAAATATAATCTAATACGCCGAAACAAGTGTTTTAGTTATTTCCAAGGATTTAGCCCTCATAACTGGTGACTCCGACAAAGGAAAAAACATGACTAGTTATGAGGGCAAAATCCTTGGAAATAACTAAAACACTTGTTTCGGCGTATTAAATTATATTTTTGTAAAATAATACATTTTGTAAGTCGAAAAGATATGTGAAATTTGGCATTTTATGTCAAAAGTCTTATTGAATTTTATATTTTTATATGAAATGATGTGTCCACTACAGTTGTACAGACCACTAGATGCATATTTAGAAGGCCGGTGCGGTAAGTTATTAAGTTAAGAGTTAAGAGTACATAAGTTTAGTCTACCAATACAGAAGAGTAGCGACGCAAGAAGAGAAGAATAAGAAGATATATTTTTAGTTTAATTTAATTTCATTGTGTCAAAGTCAAAGTCAAAGTCAAAGTCAAATCATTTATTACAATTTGGCCTTCTCGGGCTCTTTTGTATTGTCACATCACATTGTTATAATTATTTAAATAAATTATATTAAATTTATTACAATACAATTGAATTGACCTAAATATAAACATACACCAACAGTAACAGGTGTCCAAAATATATTAATAATATACATTTGCACATCTACCAGGCATTTTTGTCACTAATAAAATCATTTATCTTATAATAGGCCTTGCCTATAAGTCGACGTTTGACATGAATTTTTAGTTTATCGAAACACAAGCTAGTTAGTTCCTTTGGAAGTGTGTTATAAAAACGAACACCAAGTCCCAAAAAAGACTTACTAGTTTTACTGAGGCGTAGGTGAGGCAAAGCTAATTTGTGATTATTGCGTGTGTTGCGAGAATGCAAGTCACAATTCCTTTTAAATTGTTTTATATTCTTGTGGACATACATAATATTCTCTAGAATATACTGAGATGCCACTGTAAGAATATCATACTCCTTAAACTTATCTCTTAGCGAAGTGCGAGCGGTCAAATTATAAATATATCGAATAGCCCGCTTTTGTAAAATAAAGATAGTTTCAATGTCAGTAGCATTTCCCCACAGTAAAATTCCATAAGACATAATACTATGGAAATAGCTAAAATAAACTAATCTAGCAGTATCAACATCTGTCACACGCCTCACCTGTCTAATGGCATACGCCGCTGAGCTCAGCCTTTTGGATAGTGCTGCAATATGAGCACCCCACTGGAGTTTGGAATCTATTGTTATACCTAAGAATACTGTACTTTCCATGATCTCCAATTGCTCACCATTTAATATTATATTTGGAGAAATGTTTCTTACATTAGGAAGAGCAAATCTTAGACATTTAGTTTTTCTAGCATTAAGCAGCAAATTGTTAGCTGTAAACCAGTTGTAAACACGATCAAGCGCATTGTTTACTACGTCAAAATTATTAAGCTTCCTGTCTATTTTAAATATTAGAGAAGTATCATCAGCAAACAAAACAATATCGTGTAAGTTTTTAATACAATATGGTAGGTCGTTGATATAAACTAGAAACAAGAATGGACCAAGAATAGAGCCCTGTGGGACACCGATCCTTACTGGAGATCCAGAAGAAGTGATATCACCAATAGCCACCCTCTGCGTTCTATCAGAAAGATACGACATAACCAATTCTAGAGCTGAATCTTTTATGCCATAGTAACTTAGTTTAAGAAGCAGTGTACCATGATCTACACAATCAAAAGCCTTTGATAAGTCACAGAACACTCCAATAGCGTCCTGGGACTTCTCCCATGCTTCAAATATAACCTTAATTAACGACATACCCGCGTCAGTAGTCGACCTTCCCTTAGTGAAACCAAATTGTTTGTTGTGGAGAAGTTTATTAACATTAAAATGTAATAGTAGTTGATTTAAGATTATTTTTTCAAAAATTTTACTTAGTGCTGGAAGAACTGAGATAGGCCTAAAATTTGTAGGATCAGATTTACAACCAGACTTAAATAAAGGTATAATTTTACTATGCTTCATTAAATCTGGAAAAACTCCCGAGTCAATGCTACTATTAAAAATAACAGCTAGATAATGAGCCAACGAGTCAATGATTGAACTTAATACGTTGACTGATATTCCCCAAAGATCCTCGGTCTTCTTGATATTAAGAGACTTAAATGTCTTTACTATAGTATGTGCATTGACATGAAAAAAATTAAATGTAACTAAGCATTGATTCACATTAGCTTTCAAAAGTGTTTCCGATAGAACTGGTGATGAATTTAAGGACCTGGTGGTTTCAATAGGTATATTAGAGAAAAAACTCTCAAACTCCTTAGCCACTTCTAAGTCCGATTTTATTAACTTATTTCCTATCTGAAGACTGAAATGATTATCACGAGGCTTAACCTTACCAGTCTCGCAATTAATTACATTCCAGACGGCTTTAATCTTGTTATCCGACCGTTTGAGCTTTCTGGCAATAAACATTGATTTTGCTGCAATGCAAACCATTTTAAATGTCTTAGAGTACTTTCGAACGTAATCAACAAAATGAGGATCATGGTTATAACTTTTTTCATAATAAAGGTCGTATAACCTCTGTCTACTCTTGTGAATGCCTACTGTTGCCCAATCACCAAATTTATTTTGACCCAATTTAACCCTCCTTAATTTAAAAACTTTGTTATATTCAGTTTTTATAGCATTGAATAAGGATGAGTAGAGTATGTTGGGTTCATGATTAATGTAAGGCAGCAACGGTAGGTTATAATCTATATTGTATTTAAACTTTTCAACTCGTGAAGTTGTTATAGGTCTACAAGTAATTATCTCACAATTATTTACTAATTTATGTAAAAATTTAGCTCTCTGACCCGAATGGTCTGAATTAAAGCAATTAAAAATTACCTTTTCGACCGGGTCGATATTACAATAGATATTATCTAAACATGTAGCAGTTGTGGCTGTAATTCTGGTCGGCTCCATAGATAAGTTATTTAAGTTATAACATTTAAATAAGTTAAGTAACCTACAGCTGATGGCTGAAGATTCCAATAAATTTACATTAAAATCACCACAGACAATAATAATTTTCTTACTTTTACAAAGCAAGCTTAATATATCCTCCAATGATGATTCAAAAATTGATAAATTTCCTAAGGGGGGCCTATAAATACATGTAATGATAAATTCCTCAAGCTCAGTGCATGATACCTCTATTATTCGCTCGATTGAAAGCTGTACTATGTCCTTTCTATTCTTTGATTTCAGCTTATTATTAACAATTATCATTGATCCACCATGGATTGCTAACTCTCTGGTAAATGAGCTAACTACCTGGTGACTCACAAAATTAAACATTAATTGGCATTTTTTTAACCAATGTTCCGTTAAACATAACACATGGATGTCATTATTTTCTAAAAATAAATTAATTTCAATTGATTTACGGTTGAGAGAGAATGTGTTTATAATTAAATAATAATGCCATTAATGTCACTTTTGATATATAGATTGTCTTTTTTATAATAAACGAAGGGGTGAATAAAAGTGATTAAATAACATGGTATTTGATAAGACTTAAATTATTTATGCTTTTACAGTCCATTATCGCCCACAGTTTTTGGTCCTTCGAGCCGAATCTTTCCCCCCTTCGTTTATTATAAAAAAGACAATCTCTCTATCAAAAGTGACGTTAGTAAAATTATTATTTAATTATAAACAGAGGTGTCCGTCACAGTCATCAGTGGTCGCGGCAAAACTTAATGCTTCAGACGTCGTCGCGTCGTTTTTACAGCCTAGTCGGTTCTAAATAAAAATTAAAAAGTTGGGTACATATTTCTCAGTAGAGTATTTTTGGACATATCGTTCGCAATGAAAAGTTTGCTGCGGCTTCTCATGCAAGGAAAGGCTGAAGAACGGGGAGAAGACGCATGCCCTGGCTCAAGGAACTCAGTGGTCCGGGATGAGCATCCGATACTTTCTGACAACTACCAACAAAATTCAAATCACCATGATGATAGCAGACTTCCGTTTGGGGTTTATCTGTACAAAATAAAATACGCCTAAACCCGAAAACAGTGAATAAATTTAAATAGGTGGTAGGCGAACTGATGGTGGTAATTTGCCCAGTTTGTCGGAGCGGGGAAGTATCCACAAACATTCATGGACCTCGCGCGCAACTTAACATCAAGTAGGCGCAAGGTCACGTATAAAAAAAATATTGAGAATGATTGTTAAGTTTTTTTGTGTAGAGCTAATATCATGTCGAGGCACGACAAGTTGCATCGTTTTCCATATAGAATTGCCCTCACTTTGTATGTACCATAGATATACCCATTACTGTAGTATTTGGCTAGTATCTCATGCATGTTCAGAGTTGACGAATAAAACCCCTGAAAAAATAAATAATTAACATATAGTAAAATTGCAACCATATAGCAATAAATTCCTTTTTTGCCGACGTTTTTTCAGCTTTGCAATGATGATGGCGGCAAAACTCGGTCGATAAACAGTAAAAAAATGGCAAAGTAAAGTATCATCACGACCGTTTCTGGTTTCTGCAAATATTTTTATTTTTTTTATTTTAACTTAGTAGTTTTGAATTATTTGTTTATTATGTTCTTAAAAAATCATGCTAACAAATAAATTGAATAAACTAAATTAAAAATAGACCTAATAAACTAAACTATATATAAAAATATTTACCCATGACTTGATCATGTGGTAGTGTGTGTAGAACACAAGCAGGCATTTTCCCGCTACACAGCTAAGCTGATTTGTATAGTATAGTATCATCACGACGAAACCCTTTCGGGGTGGTAAGAAACCACGCTTATAAATAAGCGCATTCACATTTAGCCAACTTTACTATAGGCCAATCATGACAAGTGGCAAGCTCGTCGATGTCTCCAGCGTACCAAACTCGAGAAATATCACATTTAAATTAAATATTAATTAAATGTATTTATTTTACATTAATAAATATTTTTGTGTCCCAACCAGGAATCGAACCCGGTACCTCCAAGTCTAAATCCACGGACTTGACCGCTAGACCACGGAGGCAATGAGAAAGCAGAAAATAAATAAGTACCAAACTTGTTAAATAAATTCCCTTTATTACCTTTTTTATAATACAGTTGTCACCCATTTGGTAAAATTTTCCAATTATAGCTTTTAACACCACATTATCGCACGGCTTCTTCATCTGCAAATTTAGTCCTGGCTGGTTTTTTTCGTTGAATAATATCTTTGCCTTAAAAACAATGAATAGGTCATTTAAAAGTAATTTAACAAAACGTCCAATTGCCACTTATTGCTGTAATATTTATGAAATCTGATAATGATGATTCTGTTTTGTTTGGTAGGTGAGTCGGTCTCAGAGGCGGTAGTTCACTAAGGCACATCACCCCGCCCGAAGACATACTCTGACATGGGGACAAATGACAATACCCATTTTACTTAGAGAAATGGGCCCAATAAAATGTTCTCGTGCAATAATGATTACTTTTTAATTTGATAGTTAATATATTGTGTTTTCATAATCTGTTATTAATTTTATTTTTTATACCCTAGCATAACGACAATTGTCAAAAACTTTTTTACGTATACATAGTTTTGATCGCGCCGAATTAAAATCCAGTGTTTTATCTATAATAAAGTACCTGGTCATAATAAAGAACCTAATCGTATAAATAGTGCTTTGTATATATAAATTTAACCAATTGACTATTTAATTAAATTAAATTTTAATGCTGGGGTAAAAGAAATGTTGTTTTTCAATTTTAATAAAAACACTCTTAATTGTTACGATTATTGAATTGTATTTAGTAAAGGCACGCTGCAAAAAAGTTGGGGCCTGGTTTTGGGCAATGTCTTTTACACAGTTGGTGTCAGCCAAGAAGACTGTTTAATCCTGCCATTGCAAGAAACTTGCGAACGGAGCGGAGCGGCCGTAGGTGGCAGGCAGGTGAGTAATAGCACTTTCTAAATGGCTCCACACAGCGTTGGTAAGTATGTATGTATGTTTATGTATAATAAGGTATATGTATTAGTATTTAGTTTATTGATATTATACTATTTTATATGGTGTAAGTATATATTAATTTGCTGTTAATTTTCTTTTATTATATTTGTATGATTGCACCTATATATGGTTAAATTTGTCCCCATGGTTTGGCTCTTCGGGCATTAAGTCCGCCTTTGTGCAATAAAGTTTAAAAAATAAAAAGCGGGGTGATGCGCTTTAGTGAACTACCCGTAGGTGGGCAGACGCGTGTAGGTATATGACGTTGATGGTTGTGTCTGAATGCATAAAAAAATGATGTGCTTCTTTGCAATTATCAGCTTTTTTTCGATTTACGATTCATATATTAATTGAGTAGGTATTTTTCTCTGGCTTGCACCGACTCCAATAATAACTGTTTATACATATTAAATAGATATATAAGGACCAATAATTTTGTTGATTGTCCTTTAAGGTAAGCATTGAAGTAGTTATTTTTTTTTAGTTTAAGTTTATACATATAGGTTTAGTTTAAAAGCGTTTTTTTATATATAATAAAATATGCTAACAGAAAGATCGGTACGGGTTATCTACTTACGTTTTCAGGCTGAAAGTTTTCTTCCACAGTAACATTAATCAATAACGTGGTTTTGTTTTCAATGATGTAAGTGACGTTGGCACAGTTGTGAGGCTTGGGTCCTCTGCAGTTGGACGCAGTTTTGATTTCCACATAGAAAGCACCCTAATTTCAAACAATAATATAGGATCAACACTGTTTATTTATTTAAATACACACATAAATAATTAATATATTAAATTTAAAACTAAATTATAACTACAAATCTATATTTATAAAAATGAATGTCTGTATGTTTCCTATGCATTTCAAAACTACTTGACCGATCGGGATCAAACTTTGGGAATATGTTGTGTGAACATCGGCGAAGGTAGTACTATTGTTGTCCGATAGGTGGCGCGCATCAGCGCTGATTTATGAGGCATACCGACCGAGTGTACATTCATTGACTGGCAGGCGTTCGCCGGGTCAGCTAGTAACAAATAAAAATAAACTAATATAAAAAATATAACCATAATTTTACTCTTCTTTTAACATCCCTACTTACATACTTCCCATCAGCAGTGAAAACACTGCCTGTCAAAGCGTGGACGCTAAATGCAGAGGGCCTAACACCTAAGTCCAAGCTCTGAGCGAAATATATAAACCTAACAATATATAAATTATAGAGGTAGTGTAAAGATAGGAGTCTCACTGCCGGTGTAATACCCTAAGGCAGCGAGGGAATGGGGAAGATGGTATTCACGTCCAGGCGCGCAGGCTCACGCGACTGTGCCTAGAGGAGGCAGGCGGCTAGGTGTCTTGACCAACGTGATGGATCCTAATAGAGGTCGGGCAGATTCAAGGTGGTGGATACACGTTTGATCGAGCAGGCTCACAAGATTGTACCTAGAAGAGATAGCAAGCAAAGGTGTCTTGGGCAACGTGTAGGAAATGAGACAAACAACGTAATGTTGCAATCTGATTTATGTTTTTATTTTTTTTATTATTTTATTGACGGTGAATCGAAAAATCATTAATGATACGCCTCCTGCCTGAAAGGCCAACGCGGGTGGGGGTCGCATGCCCGACTCATCCTAAGGAGGCCCCAGGGCGCCTACAGACTAAAACCCTATAAACCGTCTCTCACTCACTGTTGGCCCTGCGTGCCTTTACAGCTAAGTCTGAGTTGTGGCTACAGAGTGAAGGCACTCGTTCGCCGCGTTAAATTACTGTACACATTCTTAAATAGTAAATTTCCACTTACACCGACTGCACACAGATGCATTAATCTTTACTACATTCAAATATATTTGTTGTAATATTTGCTCTTTTAACAATTATGATGGCTGCGGTCTAGAAACGAGAACACAACATGTTTGGTCAGCTAAACACTGCCCATATATATAATTTAATTTACTTGTTCTAGAGTTTTATCATCAATCTTTATCGTCACGGTTGTCATCCTTCTTCTTTCAAACACTAGTACCTTTTTCAAACAGTAGAACATTTCAGGTAATTTTGCATGTACGAAAATAAGATAAAAAGTAACTTACATAATCCCCGGAACTAACTACATTATAACTAATATTATAAAACGTTAAAAGTAAAAAATACAATATCATTTTGGTTTGGAGCAAAAATGTATTTTTTTGTTGGATACATAATAAACAAGGCTGCATGATCAATTTTAGCTTCAAAATGAGTCTAATGAGGTCATAGATTTAGTATATATATAGATTGGCAATGGAATGATTAGGGCGAGACCAAAAATGAAAAACACCGGTGTGCGTGAAATGCGCATGTGTGCGAGACGGATAGTGATGTGCGCGACTGCCTTGACTTAGATTATCGATAAAGATTGCAACGTTTTCGTGTTGTCTGATTTGACACAGATCTAGCTACATATAAAGTTGATGTTTGTTTGAGGTAATAAAAATTAAAATACAAAACATGTTGGATTTTTATTTTAAAAAAGTAACAGCATATTAGGTACATTAAACATATAAACAAAATAGCAATTGTGGAACACAAGCCAATATAGGTAAAAAAAAACATCTATAACTTGTGCATGCCATTTTTCCATTTAACCCAAAATTTACCGAAAAAATCTAAAAAAATGTGTTCATTCGTTTCTTATATCTACAATATTTTTTTTTTACATTTAGTGAAAATAACATTACTTCGGGAAAATTTGCCAGGAAATGCGAAAAACTGATTAAATTAATTTGGAAACCTAATATTTCATATTTGAAAATTATTTTGTTGCAAACCCCAAATTTCTTAGATTTCTTATCACATATTTTGGTAATGTAACATTTAATTTACATTATTTAAGGATTTCAACGTTAAATTTTCAATTAAACGATGAAAAATTTATACAATAATTGAAAAATATAGTTTTTTCAGTTGCGTTTCCTAGCAAATTTTCCTCTATGTTTATTTATTTACACCATCTAAAAGTAGACGATTCTATGAAAAATAAAACCACTGTAGGTATATAAAAAAAAGTCAAAGTCAAAATATCTTTATTCACGTAAACCTATTAAAGGCATTTGTGACACGTCATTATTTAAATTATTTTGAATGATTCTACTCCTGCTAGTGGAAGACTAAGCAGCAAAGCAGATTCCAGTGACCTGTTAATGTCTGACTGAGAAAGGGAAAAATCAGCTATAGCAGATTTACAAATTAAAACAAATACAGAACTACACAACAACATAAAATAGATATCCTTTACTCCAAGATTGTCCTATAGGACAATCTTACTAACCCTACCAGGTAAGGCAAAACTAAAATAAATTACTTGCCCAATCCCCTTGGGCAACCCGAAAGACGACAAAACGCAAAACGTCTGCTAATTTAAGAACAATAAATTGAACGTGTTCGGCAGAGGTCCCAGGCCCCCACAGCAGCACCCGATCACGGACGTAACGCATGTGCCAGCCATCCCCCCGCTCAACCAGGCCCCTAGGGACGGACCAGGACCCGACACACGTGCCACCTTCTAAGGAAGGTTTTTGCCATTTATTCTTTACTAAAATATTTTGAGGAAATCTGAAACATTATAAAGTTTAAATTATTTTATAAAAATATTTATAATTTAGTTCAATTAATAGGAGTTGCGCCATTTAGCTACGAAACTCCAAAAATTAAAAAGTAAAATATATAAAAAACATTTTTAGGAATTTAACGAAAATTAATAAGGCTGTATAGGCATAATCCATAGATTATGCATGCTATGCTGCATACAACGCACAATACCTTTGCCATTTAGCGACATATCGATAAGATGTTATCGATAACATGTTATCGATATGTGTCAATCTCTACATAAGTGAGGTTAGAAATAGTAGAAATTCACGTATTTGATATTATCTTAAATTGAATTCCTATGCATTCAGAGTATTAATGTAATAAAAGGCGTTTATTTTTCCCATCTGTTTGTGTATAAAACCTTAGTAGCAGATCTAAAACATTGTATTTAGGCACCTAAATATTTCAATCGTACTTACGTGTTAAATGAATAATTATGCGGGTTTTCTTTCTTAGATGAGTTACATCCACGTACTACACAACGTCTATTAACCTCAAATTTACACTATAAAACCCTAGATTATTACAAATATAAGCGGAATTTGTTTTGTTTACAATTACGCCAGCCGCTACAAGCCGCGAACGTGTCTGTGAATGGTCCTGTCTATCTATCTCGCTCTAACATACGCAATACTGTACTCTTTCTCTTTTGCATTGCCAATCTAAGTATCCTATATCTATTAATGAGGTTTTAAATGATCAAATAATCATAGAATGGATTTTCCAAATCGTTAGGTAGATAATTTATAAACCTATTGCATGAACTACAGTTATCTATATATATATATATATATATAAATTAATGTTTGTGTGTATGTACATTATGCTCCCTATGCATTTCAAAACTACTTGACCGATCGGGATGAAACTTTGGGAATATGTTGTGTGAACATCGGCGAAGGTTTCTGACATAGTACTACCGTTGTCCGATAGGTGGCGCGCATCAGCGCTGATTTGTGGGGCATACTGACCGATACATTCATTGACTGTCAGGCGGTACGAAGTTCGTCAAGTCAGCTAGTTTGTTAAAAACTTTCAACCTAATGCCGCTAGACATTCTATGCTTGTTTTTCTTTCGGAGTGTTCTGAAACCACGCTTATAAAGAAGCGGATTTACTGAAAAGCACATTTAGCCATTTAGTGGAGACCACGTATTGGAAGACGCAGTGTGGGACGACCCCCCGCCAGATGGACAGATGACCTGAGAAAGGTCGCTGGTGGGGGATGGATGAGGGTGGCAGAAGATCGTGTAAAATGGCGAGCCTTGGGGGAGGCCTATATCCAGCAGTGGAGAGATACAGGCTGATGATGATGATGATGACATTTAGCCAACTCATAGGCCAATCATATGACAAGTGGCAAGCTCGTCGATGTCTCTAGCGTACCAAACATGAAAAATATTACAAATAAATTAAATAATAATTAAATTTATTTATTAACATTATTACATATTATTATGTCCCGACCAGGAATCGAACCCGGTACCTCCGAGTCTAAATCTTAAGTTAACTATATTGACTTAATCGCGGAGATAGTTTATACGTTTTTACGCCTACCACCTGAAGATTATATAATGTACAAAAAATATAATTTCTTACATAATGTATAAAGAAATAAAGACTAGTAAATAAAACACTCCAGATTATTTATAAATAATAAAAAAAAAACATTTATTTACTTTCAAATAGATATATTGTCGCGAACTCCCCGGTTAAGGACCAGGGCTCGACAAATAAAACAACAAATAACGGGTCGTAGATTTATTGTATATTCAGTTGAGGACACTTCCGCACATTTAAGAGTGTAGGTAATCTAGCTAATGCTTATCTCGTGTAGCAGCCGGGCGTGAAGAAGAGACGCTCGGCTGGTGGGGAGTTGGGCGACGGTCGAGATGAGTCTCCAGAAGCCCGCGGAGCTTCTAACCCAAATCTGGTTCCCCAATTAGGGGATTACGGTCGCTTAGTGATTTTAAGGCACGATGTGTGCTTGAACAAGGTTACAATTAATTTCTATTATCGAAGCACCCACAGAATGAACTTGCGCAGAAAAGGTTTCAAAATTAGTCAGGAACGGCTGATTTTGACACATTGCGTACCGTCCCTGAGCGTTCTGTTTCTCCGAGTTCATCGCATAACGCATTAATGCGTTTCTATTTAACAAATATAAACTGCCATGTTACAATACCCCCTCGTCAAGGAAGTATTTTTTCTGTGGTATTGAAGAAAAAATACTAAATATATTTTAATATGTAACATGAATATTACTTACCTACATCATTCATCCATCTTCTCCTTACTATCCTTATTCATCAATGTTCATTCTTCACTTTCAAAACCTAACCGTAATATTTTAAAATAAATACTAAGGTTTCCTTTCAAACAAAAGTAATCTAATGACTTGTATTAGAAAACTTTATAATATTCATTTTATTTGATGTTGTAGTGAGGGAGTACACATGTTTCTATATTTACTACTATTTTCCATATTTTGTTAATTTTAAGTCCTTTATGTGCCACTTGCCTAAGTCTTTGCCAGACATGTCTTCTAAAATATATACGAGTGGAGACATTAGAGATGTAACTCGACATTTTAAAAATTTTGGAGCTAACTTTTTGGAGAAGTATTGTTCTTTATCACTTTGGTAATACGTTTGCTTCCAAACTACGAGTATGTCGCCTACATTAAATTCGTTGAATTTACGCCTCAAATTGTAGTGTGAAGTATTTTTTAAATGAGCCTGATAAAGAGAGACTTGTACTTCATTAAAAACATTTGCAAGATGACCTATATTGTCTGCATAAATGTCTCTGGGTAAGAAAACTATTTCGTTACCTAAATCGAAATCAATGTAGTGTGACCCGCAAGTAACTAGTTCCCTACCGAAAACTAAAAAATTGGCAGAATATCCAGTAGCCTCGTTTACGGAGCTATTTATGGCGAACTGAATTTTCTCCAAATTTACGTCCCATGACCTATGGTCTTTTTCTACAAATGTGGACAAGCATGTGACAATTGTTTTATTTATTTATTTATTCGTGGGAAAATTTACAGCCTTTGCAATATTATGTATACAAAAAATATCTAATCTCAAAGCCTTACAAATTTTCACTGTTAGCTATAATAAAAAATAATAAAAAAAAGAACCAACAAAATCAGTACAATAACAATGAGATATGAAATAACAATTGCATTTGTATACTGATCCCGTTTTACACCTTAAGAATTATACAATATAATAAAATTAATTAAGTGCAACAACAAGTATTAGTAACAATAAGTAGGTACTCAAACAACACTTTACAATTTTTTTTATAAGAATCATAAATGAAGTAATAGAAAAATATATAAAATAAAATTATATAAATTATATTAATAATTATATCTTTCAACAGTATTAATTTGTGGTGTATATCTCGGAGTAAAAAAAATGTTAGGAATTTTATATTTTGAGAAAAATGAATTTAAATTATTACTAATGAATTGACTGCCATTATCCATTATAATGGTTTGCGGTATACCATGTACCATGAATATGCGATCTTCAATAATTTTAGTGATTATTTCCGAAGTCGCCTTTTTTAAAAGGAAAATTAAACAATATTTGGAAAAACAACAAGCAATAACTAAAATGTAGCAGTTTCTTTTACGACTAACTGGTAAAGGACCTACCAAATCAATGGACAGCATTTGGAATGGTCTGGAGCATTGTTTAGGGCGTCCCATTTCACCTAATGTAAGATGTTGACGCGGTTTATACGCTAAACATGTATCACAGTCTGACACAAATTTAACCACATCTTGGTACATGCCAGGCCAGTAATATCGTAAGGATAGACGACGATATGTTTTAAATATGCCCTGGTGACCAGAAGATGGTTCAGAGTGGTTGTCTTTAATGATGTCAGTACTTAGTTCTTTGGGCACAACCTCTTTCCATGCAAATTCTGAAGTTAAGTCACATTTGTTTTTGGATAGCCTGAACAAGGTGCCATTTTTAATAATAAAATTTGGAAAAGTTCCTGGAGAGTTTAAGCAACCATTATAAGTTTTACAATACCATTTATCAGCAGAATTTAAATAAGAATTTTGGGTTGTAATTGAGCACAAGTTAGGTGACCTTGATAGAGCATCAGGTATAACATTGTCAACGCCTTTTCTATGTTTTACTTCAAAATTAAACGCTGATAACCGCACACCCCATAATTTAATATTGCCTGGACCTTATCCGGGTCTGTCCGCAACCCATGCGAATCAACTAAATAACCTAAATACTTAAGACTACTTCTAAAAAATTGGCTTTTCTCATGATTAATTGTGAGATTAGCCCTACTTAATTTATCCAACACACGAATAAGGAGTGACACGTGTTCATCAAACGTGCTACTCACTACCACGATGTCATCCAGATACGCAAATACCTTCAAATCAAAGTCCTGACCAAATAGAGAGTCGACCAGTCTTTGCTGTGTAGCTGGAGCATTAGTGAGGCCAAATGCCATAGTTTTAAAGCAAAAAGTGCCACGACCAGGCACAAAAAATGCAGTCTTATGCTGATCTTCTTCTGCTATAGCTACCTGCCAAAAAGCCTTCGAAAGATCAATGCTACTTAAATATTTAGCTCTACTCGTAACTCATTAAATAGTCCGCCAAACTGTAACCACAGTTTGTTGGTAAAGACAATTACTCTCGAAGCTTAATATTAAATAATAAATCCCTAATGATAATTATCTATAAATTTGTTCTAAAAGTAAATATCAACAGCCCTATTCTGATACTTAAGCGCAAACGTTATATATCACGCTATTAAAGTTGATATTTGCTCGGCCGCTTTCATGGTCGAGAGCTTATAGAGTTGAGAATTGAATAATATTTTGTGATTATGACGCAAGCTCTGACGTAAATAAAAAAATCCACTAATAACGTTTGCGCTTAGGTAACAGAATAGGGCTGCAGGATAAGGAATACGAGTTCTAGGGGCTGTAATGATTATACATAAAACAAACAGGTGCTACAGTATACGATTTTTTATTATTATGTCTAGAATTCTAGTGTAATAAAACCCATTGTCATGATTAGGTTCTACACTTAAAGCGTAGCCAATGCCCTCCTTTGAGTCTGTTGTTGAATGATTTGGTGTCTAAAACTGGTGGGATCACAGTGGTGGGTGCTGGTGACACCTCGAACCGCCTCAGAAGACCGTAAACCATTATTTTAATCTCAACCAGGGCGAAGCGTGAACCTGAAAGATATGAAGATCGTTGTAGCATATTTATTCCGAGAGTCCGCGACAAAAATCGGATAGAGGTATGTAACACCATCACTAGTATATCATTGTTGTCGCTAGCTCTCGGAATAATTGCTATGCTATGCCAGCTTGACTGGGTATGACGGCAATTCGAGCCTGATCCCAAACGTGTGGATACACTTTACTAGGTTTATCGGCACGAACGGTGGATACTTCGCCGCCCGGCAAATTACCTCCATCAGTCTGCCTACCACCTATTTGTTGTTCTGAATGAAAGTATGTGCCATTTGCAATGATGTCATATGTCAATATTTACTTTCCATTATACTACTTTACATAATACTACTAATATTGTAAGCTTGCCATTTATAAAAAAATAACACCGCTTGATTCTTTTTTTTTTGTATTTTATGCTACAATTTGGAAGTATTTCTAGTTTAATTGTTTATTAATCGTTGGCAATTATTTCTGCCAACGTATTAGCCTCGCTATACAGAGGGGAAATGTTGCCAGTCTCCTTGGGACTATCTCGGATGGGACGTCTCTAGAGGACATTTTTTATTTATAGTTTAGTTTATTTAAAATTTTATTATTTAGGTAGCTTTTAATTTATATTTAATGTACTATAATTAACTTCGAATAAAATTTTATTAAGGTAATAAAAAAATAAAAAATAAAAAATTCGTGTTTAATATTATTGTGTAGTGTTAAATCACTCATTTTGATAAGATCATGACTATATAACATCATGAAAACTTTAGCTATATACTGATTTAATTAGTGTTCGTAATGTTGTCTTAAAAATTCTCGGTCAATTACAGTTACTCCAAATAAGTTAAAGGCCCTTCTTGGTCCTTCGAGCCGGATCTCTCTAATGAACGGGACAGACAATTACATAATAATAACAAATTACCAATACAATTTCGAGGGCCAATTCCAAAGGGAATGTAAGTAAAGGGTTTAATATTATGTTTATTTTCATCTGAGAATCTTTCTGGAATAAATTTCTCTGGATCTGCAAAATATTTCGGGTCGCGTTGAAGAGACCAAATTGAGAACATAATCGCGTCGTTTTCTTTTATCTGAAAACAAAGAAATAAATTATTAGAGCTGGCATTGGTTGTTATTTTCATACAAAATGTTTGTTATATTCTACTTTGTATATCTTCTCTTGTCGGCAGATTGTCATTGAAACAAACAAAACTAATTAATTCTGAAATAATTGGCTAAACTAAAGGAATTAATCTCATATCGTTTATAGGCTTATTGCCTCGTATTTTTATATATTTAATGTCCATGGTTGTTCCGTTCCATTGCAATTTTAGGTTAGGTATTAAATTAATTATATTTTTATTATTTTTTACTTTTTATTTGTTTGCATGCTTTATAGGTTTTTTTATATTTTTTATTTTATTGTGTAAATTTGGATTAAGTTGATTTGTTTTTAATTTTTTGCATGTTTTTTTGTCTATTTTCCACTTATTTTGTGTGTAGTACTTAAGTAGCTTGCTCGCGTACCTATATATTTTTCAATGTTGTGTGCACTACTAAAGAATTACAGTCTGGTTCTTTAATTCAGTTATAGAAATGTATAGTGTTAATGATTGTAATTTGTTTGTTGCACCATAAATAAATAAATAAATAAATTGCATCAGTTGGCTGTTAGCTTTTTAGTGGATCGATTGTTCATATTCATTCGAATACTATACAAAGATTTCGAATGCTCGATTCGTCGGTCCCACTTGTGCCTTTTTTCTTAGACAAGAGGGCTGTTCAATATTTGGGCCAAAGGATCAGCATTGACAATGCTACCAGTATCCTGAGCACTTTGCCCAATGGCATATGAAGCAATTTTTTATTATTTTTATTAATAGTAATTTATGTTTTAAAATGTTACTTTAATTAATATATATAAATATATTTAAATGAAGGTACCTGACTTCCTCCAAATAAAACCAAATTAGAAGTAAAAAAAAAAATAAGTCAAATAATCTTACATTATAATCAAATGGAGCTGTCTCGTTAGGTTTGCCAAGATTATATCCTTTAACACAAAGCCGATCGCTGGTAGTCGCAGGTGGCCATTTTCTAAGGCTTTCTAAAGTAAGATACATAATGATTAACATAATGTGGTAAAATTTGGTTATAATAAACTTTTAGTAGCTCTAGCACGCAAAAAAACATCAAAGAAAGATTTTTCAAGTCTATTTATTCATTTAACATTTGGAATACATACAGAAGTCATGGCTAAAATTAGTATAGAAACAGGAAATATCAACAATATGTAAGCCAGTCTCCATGAAGTACTCACTAAGACCATTATAAATTTTTTTGACCGCCTCCGTGGTCAAAAAACTAACAAACAAACAAACGTTGCCGTGAACTCGGGAGGTCGTGGGTTCGATTCCTACCGGGGGCAAGTTGTACATTGTATAATTTGTCTCGGTCTGGGTGTTTATATGTATAATATGTATATATTTACAAAAAAAAAGGTATAATATGTAGTTTATCAACCATCCAGTTTCCGTAACACAAGCCTCGTAGCTTACCACGAAAATTAGATGGCGCTGTGTGACCTGTCTGGTAATATTTATCATATTTGTTATTATTTATATGTCCCAAGTAAGACGAGTAACAGAGGAAAATCCAACTAACACAATTAATTCAACATACACTAGTAAAAATCAAAAACTGAATTATATCTGAATTGAATTGAGTGTACGTTTGTGAAATGTAGTCTATCAGTTACTAGGAAATAAAATTACTTAAATGTAAATCCTGTACACCATTACAATACTTCTGCTGTGTCATACTGTAAAAAATGCTCTGGACATCGCCCGACCAACTGATTTAGGCGAAGTACAGAACATGTCAATATCCAGGTGATTAAGTTCTCTTGACGCTCTTGATAAAACTGTTTTAGCAGGTAGTTGGTATGTAATGGTATGGTAACTATATGCCCGCTAGTAAAGTAAAGTATCATCACGACCGTTTCCCTTTCGGCTGACCTTCAAAATAAAACTGTCGGATCAGCTCTATTTTCAACATTAATCGTAACTATTACAGAAACTGCTTCCATGGTCTAGCGGTTAAGTCCGTGGATATAGACTCGGAAGTACCGGGTTCGATACCTGTTCGGGACACAATAATATTTATTAAAGTAAAGTAAAGTATCATCACGACCGTTTCCCTTTCGAGGTGGTCAGAAACCCGCTTATAAATAAGCGGATTCACATTTAGCCAACTTTACTATAGGCCAATCATGACAAGTGGCAATTTCGTCGATGTCTCCAGGCATTCCAAACTCGGGAAATATCACAAATAAATTCAATATTAATTAAATATATACATTTACATTGATAAATATTTTTGTGTCTCGACCAGGAATCGAACCCGGTACCTCCAAATCTAAATTCACCGCTAGACCACTAGACATAATATTAATTAATTAAAATAAATACATTTAAATAATATTTAATTTATTTGAGACATTTCTCGAGCTGTTTTTACTCAATAAAATAATTTTTAGCATGCAAATTTTGACATTAACATTGCATTCCAATAAATTGACAAGAACAATATTAAATATAAACTATATACAAATAAATATTGTAAATAAATGTCTATTGACATAAGCATATTGTGTGCCCATAATATGGGCAGATTGCATCATCATGACATGTACATACAACTGTAATTAGAATAAGCAATCTATACAATATAGAATTTTGAATTTGAATTTAGTACGCTGGAGACATCGACGAGCTTGCCACTTGTCATGATTGGCCTATAGTAAAGTTGGCTAAATGCGAATCCGCTTATTTATAAGCGTGGTTTCTGACCACCCCGAAAGGGAAACGGTCGTGATGATACTTTACTTTACTATTATTTATTGAGAATCCAACAGCGTTTCAACTTTAATAAATTAAGTAGGTACTTACAAATTAACAATTTTAGGCCACTAACAGGATTCCACATATAATATTAAAATCTGTGATAAGTGATACAAAATAAAAGAAGTAAAAAATTAAAAGTTAAAAATACATATTTAAGGATTTAAAATGTAAAATTGATTGCATAAAATTTGAAAAAATAAAAACCAAATCCTAAATTTCAGTTGAACAGTTATAATTACTCCTACTATTGTATTAATTACTCCTACACGTATTTTTTTTTTTTTTAATTATGGTGCATCCATGTTTGTGTAAGTATGAGAGTGAGTGCATGTGCAGTCGAGGCGCCCTGAGAGACCCTGATAGAAACTTTATTTTTGTTTGACAGCTGGACGTTGACGTTGAGTGGAAGAGGCGTTGAGGTATCGTCTTAGAATGCGGGTGTAGGACTCTGTGTTCTAGGGGCTGTATGTGTGATGAATTACCTGAAACGACCATATCCAAGTACTTTAGTTGATTGATTTGTTCGTAATCTATTTTGTCACCGACTTTCTCGTACTGTGTATCGATTTCTTGGCGCAGCTTTTCTTGGATATCGGGATTTAGAGCCAACTCGTAGAGGAGAAATTTGGTTGCTGTAGATACTGTATCGAAACCAGCCAAAAAGAACAAGAAGGCCTGGGCCACCAAGTCATCATCATCCCAAACTAAAAACAAGAAATAAATTAGGCTGGTGAAGAAAATAAAACTAACGCGTTTGCTTCCATCCGCTCGCACAATCCAATAACAAAAAAAATAAAAATAAAGTCTCGAGTGTCATTAAGAAATATAGGAAATAAAATTATCTTCAAAAGATTGATTGATAGGTATAGCGAGGTACTCACAAAAATACGGTCACTAATATTTAGATTTTTTTTATTTGTAAATAAAATAAAATAAAAATCCATTTATTGTCACATAACAGTATCACATAGTTTTACAATTTCGAACAATATGTGACAAAAGGAATCAGGTGTCAGCTGTTGTCGTGCAGCAGTACAAACTCTGTTCTCACGTAGTAATAAAAATTTTTTTCATGACAGGGTAGACACTTATAAATTAAAAGATACACTGTTATACTAAACAGCTAGGTATACATGCATTGCAGAGTAGATGAATGAGGCTCGCTTCGTCAGGAATATCAACATTGTTGCAGGCCCTTTAATTATATATAAATAAAATACAAGCTAAATAATAAAATCTAATAATCGTATAAAAATAGCATTAACAAAACAATTAAACAAATATATTTGTCGACTAGGTACATACCTACGAGTACCTACGCGTATTTAATTTATTTTTCTTTTAAGTGAAATTTGTATTGTAGGTATTTAAAGTATTGGCGTAAATGAAAATCTACCTATACTCTTACACTACACTACCTATTATGCGATTATATGAACTTATTATAGGTAAGTAGATATAGGTAGGACTATATTGAAAATTTAAATGGTTACTAACCAACTTTAAATCGTTATAGATCCACTAACGTTCACTCGAAATTAAAAATTATAAGATAAACATGATTTTTAAATATCTATTCGATGATACCTCACTCGATATAGTTCGTCGACTTAATTTTTTTTATTTGACACAAATTGGCCTCTGGTTGTCGCCATACTGAAATTTAACTAATGTCATATTTTCAGTGATACTCGCGTGATTAAACCGAATCTATTGACGTGACAATCATCAAAATCGGACCACACATTTGGCCTCCAGTGTGGCACTAAAGGTTCTTTAGTCTACACAAAATTTCCCGCGATTTTCGGGAACGGGATTTCCCGGGACCATTCCCTTATAACCACTATACCTATGTGGTATTTATGGGTAATTTTAAGCATCACCTAGAATTCTAATGCGTTTATCATAATCTATAGCTGAAAAAAATGTTGGATCGAGGCGAAGGCGGTATGGACTGCCCCATTGGAATGGTTTTTTTTTTACTTGCAAGAAATTTTCTAAATTGCGAAAAAAAGTGGTAATCTGTTGGAGAAAGGTCTGGGGAGTATGATGGGTGTCGGAGACATTTCAATCGCAGCTCCTCTAAGTTAACTATCGTCTGTAGTGAAGTGAGAGGTCGAGCGTTGTCTTGAAGCAGCAGTGGGCTAGAGTCTCGGATATTGAATAGCAAGCTTTTCCATCATGGTTTGCAATTGTTAACAATACAATAATAATATAATGGCGTAAAAACAAATGAATCACTAAATTCAAAACACAAATACACAAGCTAACAAGTGAGCCTAGTTGCTTTAAATAAACGTATATTATTATTATTATTATTAAATTTGAAATAAATTTGAATCTTGAATTCCTAACCAAACGCCACATATTTGAGATCAAAGTCGTAAGTTCGACACAACGTCAATTTCATATGTAAGGATCAAAATTATATTACGTGTACTTTAACAATAATTTTTAATAGATTTCGATGATTCTTAATTACCTTGTTTAATAGTTTTATCAAAAGACGAGTCTTGTGCAGTTGCAAATCCTGCATCTTTATCGTCATTCACTTGTTCATGAGTTAATGTTCCTAAAAATAGAAAAATAATAATATAATAAACAGCATAATAATAATAGTAATAACAAAACAGTATATTTAATAGATATAGTTTTAACTTGCACTCATAACTTAATAACTACACATAGAGAAAAAAATACTAAAAAATACCTTGCAATAGAGCTTAAATCCCAACTAAATTAGAAAAAGTTACAACTGTACCAATGTTAGTATCTGCGACTGGTGTTATACCCAAAACATTACATGACAACCTCAAAACTATTAATGTAGACCAGACAATTGCAAAAAGCTACAATCTCTAATACTTGCCGTATAGTCAGAAAGTTTGGAGTTAAAGAAGAACCGAACACATGATGCTTACTTGGCCGAGGCCCGTGAATGTTCACGTTCATTAGGTTAACCTGCTAAATTCCTAGATTCTTTTAATATTTACATAACATAGTAATAATAATAACTTTCAGTATTTATTGGATTATTATTCTATTAATTATTAAAAAACATATAACCTTCGTAAAAAACCTTTTATTTTGAATTTGGAAACTCAAAACTTTATATACTTTTTAACTAAATCCCGAAAGTCTCGGGACAAGGTTTGGTCGTTCCGGTTCTTTAGTCTACACAAAATTTCCCGCGATTTTCGGGAACGGGATTTCCCGGGACCATTCCCTTATAACCACTATACCTATGTGGTATTTATGGGTAATTTTAAGCATCACCTAGAATTCTAATGCGTTTATCATAATCTATATAAAATTACGACAAAATTACATGGGAATAGCAACTTGTTACAATAAGTGATAATGAGTGGTCATCATTTAAAGTTTATCTCTCGTATTTGTATGCCACACTTAATCAATCATTAGATATTTTTAGTTCGCTTGTCACTTTGTTACTTGTGCCAATCACGTGCTTTATATTTAAAAACTTGAAGGTTCGATATGTCTTGTCTTCATGTTATACCTTTTTGAGCTTCAAGCAAAAGCTGGATCAAGTCTGGTCGGTATATTTTCTTCTCGTCCCGTTCTTTTAAAGTACTAAGAATAATATGCGTTAGGAATTCTACTGCATCAGCTGGCAGTATAGTTGTTACCTGCAATACAATAAGTTTTCATTCTATAAAGCCTCTAGGACAGAAAGTCCGACACTGCTTTTAAAAATATTTTTCTAAATAAATTGAGGTTTTACTTTTAGCACGCTGGCCAGACGGGTTGGGTACATTTTATGAGCGTCCCTCTCGTAGCCGTATCTCATTATCAGCCTATGTCTCTGCACTGCTGGATGTAGGCCCTAAGGCTCATCATATCACACGATCTTTTGCCACCCTCATCCAACCACCACCAGCTACCTTTTTAGCTACCTTTTTCAGGTCATCCGTTCATCAGGCAGGGGGTCTTCCCACTCTGCATTTTCCTGTATGTGGTCCCCAGAACACGTTTACTCCACGGGTTATCGGTTCTGTGAGAGACGTGTCTGGCCCATTGCCACTTTAACTTACAAATTTTAAAGGCTTTGTGTTAACTTTGGTTTTCTGACGGGTGTCCAGGTTTCAGACTTTATCCATTAAAGAAATACCGAGCATAGCTCTCTCTATAGCTCACTTAAATTTGACCAGATCCACTGTTAGTGTCCACGTGTCACGTGCATGCCCGTAATTGCATGGCGAAAATCAGTGAATCCAACCAAAATACTAAATAACATTAATAATTGAAGTGTAAATTGCACTGCTTGGCCAAGCTGAAAAAAGTAAATGCTTCGAGATCTGTAAGTTTATCTTTGTTTCCAAAAGTCGTATTCCTTTGTCTACTGATTTCAGCAGGTTCATTATCTCCTAGCTTAGATGTAAATCAGGGATAGCCCCTAACGTAAGCAACTCTTGATGAAAAACTTACCTTACCAAGTAAAGGACACACGATGGAAATGATCATTTTGATTATTTGTATAAACTTGAAGTTAGATAGTTTGTTGCCCATAATATAGAATTCGTTATCGCGGTGTTTAATGGAATTAGTTTGGACTCCAAAAGCCGTGGTCGCAAT
This sequence comes from Tinea semifulvella, assembly GCA_910589645.1. NCBI lineage: Eukaryota > Metazoa > Arthropoda > Insecta > Lepidoptera > Tineidae > Tinea > Tinea semifulvella. The sequence continues at coordinate 6,045,798 of OU342595.1, read as the reverse complement.
GACATCAGTCGCGTATCGTGTGAGAAGATCCTGGGTGTCCACGTCCAGGTATTTATCTATGAAGATAGAAAAAGTATTCAATATACAGGAAATAATATAGCAAAGTATAATGACGACTGTAATCTTTTGTAAGTTTAAAAACCAGGGGTTTTTATCATCCCATTCAAGGTAGTCAGCTCGTTGATGTCTCTAGAAACATGTAAAATGTAAAAAAAAATATTACGGGTTCTCAACCCAGGTCTTATCTAGCTAGACCACGGAGGGCAACCAACTAAATATTTATTTATATGGAATAAAAACTATTAGTTGGTTGGATTGCAGATCCGCAAAACGACATCCCTTGATCCCGCGGAAACTCGCTAAATACGAAATAGAAAGAAATAGTGTAATTTATTCTCAAAAGATATAGCCACTTTTTAAGTCATAAACAATTATGATTTGATTATTAGTAGTTATAGGACTAGATTAGCTTAAAAAAATAAGAATGTTGGCAAGGAAGTTTACGGAAACAACGGAAAAGGGTTGGTATAAAGGAAAGCATAGGGACAAAAATAAGGAAAGGCATGCTACGATGGTTCGGGCATGTTGAAAGGATGAGCGAAGAAAGATTGATGAAGCAGATATATAATGCGAAAGTTGTGGGTGAATGAGGCCCTGGCAGACCGAGACTTACATATCACGATCAAATAAATAAAACACTGACTGAAGGTGCATTAAAAAGTCTTCGTAACCACCCTTTGGTTACGAGTTCCCAGTTTTAATTGTTTACATAATAGTAAACTCTCTTCTTGCCGTCCCTTCCCATAATTCTAGTTTTGTTTCAAATTCATTCGTAATGGGGTGTATCAGGCAAAGCTTTTTGTAGGTGTCGCTAGCGGCAATGGTACCTTGTTTTACACCTATGTCGCATCATTTTTTGAATGTTTTTATAGTTTTTTTATTTTTTAAAGAGAAAAATGTATTTTAAATTAACGTTACCTACATTAAAAGTCGCATTAGAAAAGCGTACACCGTCTTTAAAAAGAAAAAAAGGATTAATTAATAGAGCGGCAATTTTGAGATCACCATATCTTTAATTTCGCTTGGAAATCTCCATTTGTACACTTAAAAGCTGCTCACTTCGGCATAATATCCGGAAAGTAATAAATTTCGTTCATAAAATACAAGTTTTCTATGCAACTGACAGTTATATTAGGTACCATCTATCATGCGCCATCTGTCGTGATAAAAAGTTAGTGATACACCCCATTGTTGCCACAAATCTGTGGAATAATCTACCACACAATATAAGACAAGCATCTACTAGATTTGCATACAAAATAATGGTTTATTCTTATTTCTTATCTCAACGGTTGTAAGTATATTATTAGTATATATATGTATATATAGGTAATTATTATTTATGTATAAATTTATATGTAGTTATAAAATATAATTCATAATTTCTATTTTAATATGTGTACACCTATTTTTCATTTATGTGTTTAAAGTTGTCCCAATGGTTGGCTATGATAGAATGTCTCGCGGCATTAAAGCCCGCCTTTGTCTTTGTACATTAAAGTGTTAAATAAATAAAAATAAAATAATTGTTAAATTATTATACATGTACTTTACAATTGTAATATTGTTAATCTTGTTGAAGAACTAATGAATAAATATATGAATAAATAGTATATAGGTACATTAGTCATTAATTTAATACTGTGATGATTCATATTTGCAAGTCATTGAGGTAAATTATTAATATTTTTTTTATCAATGTGATAAATAGAATTATTGCTTATCTCAACTGATACCAATATACATAGTATGTTTTACCTGAACTTTTGCTGATTTGTTCATGTAGGTAATCTAGAAGGTCGACATTGCAATCTCGAATTAGAGGTACCATGTTTCGTAATTTGGATCCAGTGAACGCAGGGCTTAATGTCGATCTCATATCGCGCCACTTTTGACCTGAAAATAAAAAAAAAAACTAATTATTGTTGTCAAAATAAACCGAAAAATTTCAACCTTGGTACAGGTTACGACAGAGACGATGGGAACCCTCAGCCAAGCCTGGTGCTGCCAAGGAGTTGTCCAAACGACTTACGGAGAAATCTGGAGACAGGAAGGCGCAATTAGTTCTGCCAACGTATTAGCCTTGCTATACAGAGGAGAAATGTTGCCAGATACCTTGCTGGATTTATACTCTGATATACCGTGTTCGATTCCTGGTCGGGAATAATTGATTTAATTTATTTGAAAGACATTGACGAGCTCGCCACTTGTCATTATGGGCCTATAGTAAAGTTGGCAAAACGTGAGTCCGCTTGCGCTTGATTAACAACAAAAAAAGTGTTTTGTGATTACCCCGGAAGAGATACTGTCGTAATGATATTTTTCTTTAATTTTATTATTTTATATCTTTATATGGTGTAAACAATAAATTGTTAAAAAAGGGGAATAGTATTGATCGTGATTTGTTATAAATAAAATGCCCTTATATCCATGTTTTGCGTTAAGTGATAAATCTGTGGTGTCAAGGAAAAAGGAGATGAGTCCAAAAATATTAAAATTAGATTTTTGCACCTATTAGTTCAAAACATTCATACGCGTCGATGCAATAAGGAGATGAGTCTATACACTGTACAGTTTATTTTACACCCCATAATATAACATAAAGGGGCTAGTCGTAACAATTACTTTACCGCCAATAATTCAGTTATGCATAGTGAGATGAGTGGACTCGTACCTAAAGTATGATGAAATTTTACATTTACTAATTACAATTTTCTAATTATAAAAATGAGTTGTTTTCTTAATTTGCCTCTAGTGAAAAGTTCAAGTTATGTACTTATCCCCTTTTTCCTTGACACCAAAGAAATAAAGATTACCTTTTAGTCCCATTAAACTTTTGGAAAATAACAAATCACTCTGGCTGCTAAATCCTCGATGATCTACGAAGTGATCGAAGTTCTTGATGCAAATATCTCGTAGCAAATCTGGATCACGTATAAATATTGACGGGCTTGTCATTAAGTAGGAGCCTATAAACCTAAAATCAGACAATAACATTTTAAAATATTTAAAATACACTCAGCTTATTGGGAGATGTGTTTTTGCGCCGTTTGGAGTTGAAACTCTCGGGCCGTGGGGACCAAGTGCACATGAAATTTTCAAGGCGTTGTCAAAACAGCTCGTCAACACCTCGGGAGACAAAAGGGCTGGGCAATATTTGGGCCAAAGGATCAGCATTGCCATTCAACGTGGCAATGCTGCCAGTATCCTTGGCACTTTGCCCTTTGGCAGCGATTTGAAGCAATTTTTTATTTATAAAAAGAAAATATTTAGTTTTTTCTTCATTTTAGTTTTTAGTTGTATTTTTATTTATTAATTAGGTTTATTTTTATTAATAGTCATTTATACTTAAATATACATAATAATAATTTACATAGTACTACACAAATACTTGTGTCAAACTTAAAACATCTTTTTATTCCAAGTAAATTAATATTCATTAAATATTAATTAAAAACTACCTAAATAATAAAATTCTAAGTAGATACAAATACAAAAGATTAAAAAACTATTTATAAATATATATATATATATTTTTAATTAATTATATTATTTAATTATATAATTTAACCTTGAAATCCTCGGAACATTGGGTTCATCTTCTCCTGGATTCGATGACATGTAGATTATAATCAAGATATTTGTAAGTATTTAGTTTTTATATTAATTAGGTTTATCTTTTAGTTTATTTAATTTAAGGTTTTGTTTAGTTTATTTTTAACTTTATTGTTTAGGTAGCTTTAATTTATATTTGTTGTTTGTATTTGTGTATCTTACTTATAATTAATAATTAAAAATTCTTTTATTGAGTAAAAAAAAAAAAGTACCTTGAAATAAAATAACTAATAAATAAAAATAATTACGACGGTCATCCGCTGAGATCCTGCAGGGGAAAACGGGGGAATGTACCCATCCCCAACCCAGGACCATTAGCCATCCGGGCCTGAGCCCCGAATCTCGCGCTTTCGACATGCATGTCGATTTGATTAGTTCGTATGACCCTGACATTTTTCTATGTAGATATAGTTTCTGTCTGACTTTTCACTCGAATATTTTGAACCGACGCATAAATTGAAAGAACCAGAATTAGCTCCCAGGAAAGGCTCTTAAAAAATATAAATTCAAGTCCATACCACCTCAAACAGCGCAAATACGCCAACAGTACAGATTACGAATTTGCGCCGTTTGGGGTCGAGACGATGGACCCATAGGGACACTCAGCTATACGTCTGGCCAAGGAGTTGTCTAAACGCCTAACGGAAAAGTCTGGAGACAAGAAGGCTGGCAGTTATTTCTGCAAACGTATTAGCCTCGCTATACAGAGGGGAAATGTTGCCAGCCTCCTTGGGACTATCACTGAAGGGTTGTCTCTAGAGGACATTTTTTACTTATAGTTTATTTTTTATTAGGTTTAGTTTATATTTAATTTTTACTCTTTAATTATATTTATTCGAATAAATATATTTATTTGTTCCATACTAACCTGTCATTAGGGAAGGCATGATACGCCATATCTAGGCCTGTGGTCATATGTTGTAGTGCCAGCATGGTTTTTCCAGCATTCCCTATGAATGGTAAGGTCGGCGAGTGGTTGACTCCTCTCTCGCTGAAATAAGCCAGCTTCTTCCTTTGCCACAACCATAGCACCGCAAATATCACCACACCCCATATTAAAAATATCATCTGAAAATCAACACGCAATTCGGTTAAATATTATTTAAATCTGCCTCTGTGGTCTAGCGGTTAAGTCCGTGGATTTAGACTCGGAGGTACCGGGTTCGATTCCTGGTCGGGACACAAAAATATTTAATAATGTAAATAAATACATTTAATTAATATTTTATTTATTTGTGATATTTCTCGAGTTTGGTACGCTGGAGACATCGACGAGCTTGCTACTTGTCATGATTGGCCTATAGTAAAGTTGGCTAAATGTGAATCCGCTTATTTATAAGCGTGGTTTCTGACCAACCCGAAAGGGAAACGGTCGTGATGATACTTAACCTTTTTTTTGCGTAAAAAAATAACTTTAATTATAACTCAAAAGAAAAAACAAGCCCAAGAGATTTTTCTACAAAAAGTTTGAAATGAGTAATTACACCATTGAAATAATTTAATATATTTTATTACATAGTGGCTTTAACAGTCGAAACCCATTGTTGGGAAGATTTTTAATGGGTCCCTACTCCCAATCAATATCTATTGACAGCTTCCGTGGTCTGGCTTCGATACCTGCAGCCCTATTCTGTTACTTAAGCGCAAACGTTATATAAAGGAACCCGTTAACAATTAATTTATCACGCTATTAAAGTTGATATTTGCAAGGCCGCTGTCAAGATGAGTGCTTATAGAGTTGAGAATTGAATAATATTTTATAATTAAGCGCAGACTCTGACGTAAATAACGAAAACCACTAATAACGTTTGCGACGTCATCTATACTAATATTATAAAGAGGAAAGATTTGTATTTTTGTATGTTTGTAATGAATAAACTCAAAAACTACTGGACCGATTGCAATAATTTTTTCACCATTAGAAAGCTGCATTATTCAGAAGTAACATAGGCTATATAATATCACGCTAGGTCCTATAGTTGTGGAGCAGTAACCAAAAATGTTTTAAAAACGGGGGAAAAGTATCGTTTCTGAGGCCTTCCGTGGCGTGCGCTGAGCATATAGTTAAAGTTATACAAAAATGCTCTATGGATGAATTGTTCATCTTAACATTATTTTTAAAAAAGTCCGCGAGAGCATATGTCTACCTTTTATAGTTTACCCATAACAATATTTAAATAACTTTGAAACATAAATTGGTAGAGTTTTGTCTTTCAAATGGCATATAACTCTTTTCAACTAAAGTACCTATATAGTCTTTATGTCATTTGCCACATCTACCAAATCGATGGCACATGATGACCAGATTACTACACGAGCGAAGCCGGGTCAAACAGCTAGTTAAAAATATAACAAGACGGGGCGAGAAGCCAAGTGGTATAAGAATTAAAGTTATGTTAATTATAGTATCCCTGCGTAGACAAGACAGTTAGGTATTACTATGTAGATTGTACTGCGATCGGCATACACCTGCTATTATTATTTATTAATTATTTTTCTTCTATTTTTTATTATGTAGTTACGAGATCACCACATGTCTGGCAGTGCCGAGTGTGGGGATCACTGTAATATGTTTCGCTTGTAAATTAGTTTTTTTCACTGTCAATAAATATAGTTTTCTTTTATTTTGTTCTTTTTAAAGCTAGGAAAATAATCTCGGTGGTGAATAGGCGAGATGGAGACTCGGTTGTAAAAACGCTTTCGTTAAAATCCTTCAAAAGTCTGTTCAAACCTCGGGGGGTTGTACCAATGAGAAATACTCTTTTCTTACGTACATTAGTCATTTTACAACACCACCGTTCTCGTGACTCGGCTGTTCCACTAATACAAACTTGTGGAATCGTTAATAAATTGTCATAAAAAATTGACAACAGATTCGGCTCAAATTGTCGTAATGCCCAGTCAAGCATTGTGTTAGGGACTGATGTCAGTCATGAGTGTCTGATTCCAATTGATAACATTCATGGACTTCGCGCGCCACTTACCTTTAGGCTGGCGCAAGGTGAAATAAAATCAAAAAAAATTTTTGCCGGTTATGTTAATTTTGTTGTTTCATAAACAATATGCCGACCTGCATTGTTCGGGAGTGTAAAACACAATCATCTTCTATAAGAGAAGAAGCCCAAATGTATCAAACATTTTGAATGCAATAACTACCAATGCCCGCTCTATTTAATTTTAGATCTCTTTGGTTTTAAAACCAGCGACAAAAAAAATACAACAAAAACCAAAATACTAACATTAGCATTTTTCGGATTGTAAACTCAATTTGTCTAATAAGTAGCTATGTTTTATACACAATAGTCAGTTTTTTTGCTTCAATAAAAAAAGTAAAGTTTCATAACGACCTTATCCCGTCCGAGGTGGTAAGAAACCGCGCTCAATAAAAAAAAAAACTGTTTTAGCCAACTTTACTATAAGTCCATCATTATAAGTGGCTAGCTCGTCGATGTCTCTAGCATACCAAACTTGAGAAATATCACAAATATATTATTGCGACCAGGAATCGAACTCGATACCACCACGTCTAAATCCACGGACTTAGTTCTCACAAAGTTTAGCATTTTTTTTATACTTGCACGTCATGTGACCTTGCTCCCACCTGATAGTAAGTGGCGCGCAAGGTCCATGAATGTTATCAACTGGAATTAGACACTCATGACTGAAAACAGTCCCCAACACTATGCCGGCTTGATGGCAATTTGAGACTGATCCCGAAACGTGTCGATACACTTTACTAGGTTTATCGGCACGAACAGTGGATACTCCCCTGCCCCGGCAGACTGGGAAAATTACCACCAATCAGTCCGCCTACCACCTATTTATGGCTGGTTGAAAATATAAAAAACATGTAATTCAAAATCGTAGGTTAATCGTTAGCCAAACAAAATTTAAATTTTCAAAGCTCAAATTACATATTTGTTAAGTTATGATAAGTATTGTGAAATAAAAATTGGCATTTGACAGCATTGCAAATGGCACATACTTTGCAACGACAACAACAAATAGGTAAGCGGACTGATGGTAGTAATTTGCCCAGTCTGCCGGGGCGGGGAAGTATCCACCGTTTAAGCCGATAAACCCAGTAAAGTGTCACACGTTTCGGGATCAGACTCGAATTGCCGTCATGCCCAGTCAAGCCGGCATAGTGTTAGGGACTGATCAGTCATGAGTGTCTGATTCCAGTTGCTAACATTTATGGAACTGGCGCGCCACTTACCATCAGGTGGTTCTACCACATGTATAAAAGAAAATAATTTGTTATGTCAATAAAATCGCACTACACTACACTACAAAATAATAACAAAAACTTACACTGATATTTTGTTTACGACTACGTCGGTATAAGGATAAAATAGAACGATACGACCGTCCGTTTCTCAGTTTGTAAACCACTGGATGTTTGGATATATTGTGTGATGTAAACATTGTGCAAGGTCTAATGACGTCATTTTTATCTATGAGATAATCCTCTCGTTCCGAAACAAGCTCAGAGCGCTTAGAATGAATATGATACTAGCAGTCGTTCCGAATCAAATATCACCATTTGGATGCTCAGACCGTGATATCAATTCGGAACGGTCTAAATCACATTTTCATTCACAACATGATAGTTTTATATGGAAGATAAATTGCGGATTCCGCATCTTTGAGTATGAATACTAACAAACATACATCTCTCGGTTTATTCATCTTTATACGAGTATGAGTAAAGTTTAATATTATTAACTTATTTTGGTCTTTTAAAATTATATCTATTATTTATTTAATATTATATTAATTATAGATTTGTTTTAGAAGTATTATACAAACATAAACGAATTACAATAATTTGTGACGTGACGTGTAATTTGAAAAATATAAAATAATAATTACAAACTACTTTAATAAAATTAAATAACTATAAACTAAGCCTAATAAAAAAAAAATAAAAAAAATATAAAAAAAAAACGGCTTAACTGACGCTGGTGGTGTTTGACTAATACACGTAAGAAAAGTGTATTTCTCATTGGTACATGCCGGGGGTTTGAATCTACCTTTGTATGATTTTAAGGAAGCGTTCTTACAACCTAGTTACCACCGCTCTTAAAAAAATATATAATTTATATTTGGTAAAAAAAAATTTCGAATACATTATCTGTAGGTATGTAAATTTAATTAAATAAATAAATTGTGATTTACTTCTGTCTGTAAAAAGTTAATAATTAGAAATTGATCAGGTTTTTTTCTTTATAGTATTATTGTTGCGGTGGTGGCTCGGTTGCAGGAATTAATTGAATAAAAATTGACATCAGATCCTCGCCAACCCGTCTGGCCATCGTGGCAAGTGAAGGCCAAATTCTCCAGACATGTGTTCTGGAAGGCCCATCTCCAACAGTGGAGGTTTAGGGGGTGTAATGATAAATGATAATTGTTCAGTTTTGTGTTGTTATTATGATTTGCTTTATTGCATAAAATGGTAAAAAAAAAGTATCATCACGACCGTATCCCATAGGTCAGAAACCACGCTTCTTAGAGAAGTGGATTCACATTTAGTCAACTTTTCTATAGGTCCATCCAAGTGGCAAGCTCGTCAATGAATATCACAAATAAATTATTGTATCTAGGCCAGGTAGCTCTGCGTCTAAATCCACGGACTTAACCGTTATAGGTATACTATGATATAAAAAAGGTATAGGCATTAAATTAAAACAAAACTATATCATCAAACATTTAATTAGATTTACACAATACTATTATATATGTTATTGTTAATTACTTGACCTAATTAATTAATAAAGACCTTACATGTAATGTAACTCTGTTCGCCGAGAGTTGATAAATCCTATTATTAAATAAATTATTAAAACGTCTTCCAATAGCGACTATCGCTTAATTATCGCAAACTGTATGATGGGTGTCGCTTATCGCCGCGCGTACTAAGTATGTTGTACGAGGCACGCAGTTGTTGACAAGCGCGGGGCCGGGCGCTCGCCCGTTATCGATAAAATAATTAGCGTGCCACAATTTGTAAATAGTTAGGAACCCCTGATTTTTATTAACTATTGACGAACAGACTATTGACAATTATACAAATAATAAAGACGTGCAAGACCTTGATGGTCGGTCGTCCGTCATTGCACTAAATCTAGCCTAATCGTTATTATTGGGAATAAAACAAATAATTGCTTATATTACTGTAAACTTTTAATTTTTGTAGTTTCTGCTCTTAAACCGCAATGTATGTCCTCCCTCCAGCCTCATGGCGAATGACTTTGGATCCAGTTTGGCGGGAATCACAGTTTCTGGTGCAGGAGAGACTTCTAACCTTCGCAGTAGTTCGTAGACAAACATCTTGATTTCCATCAATGCAAAGCGTGAACCTGGTGACATAGTTTTTTTATTAATTTCCAAAGTTTCTAGGGAAGGCGAAAAAACGGTCATCAACACAAAGTATTATGTTTGCATCGAAATAAACGAAACGTATAGCTCTATACATTTATTCATTGCTTAGTCTTTGTATCGCATTTAGTGGTAGCCATGCGCTCAATAAGGATAACAAACCACTTCTTTTGATACTAATTATGATCTTAAGAAGATGATTATGATAAAATAAATGATTACCACAAAAAATGTTTGTAATGCCTGCGGTACGCGCAAAGGTCAATGTCCATTATTCCGCGTTCAAAAGGTAGGTTATACTCGTATCTATATACGAATATAGGAATAGTATAATATTAGAATTTCGATACTGTAAGTATTGGGTTCATGGAATACGGATTCGTCTCAACTGCGATATATGAGCCCGCAACCAATTAACTATGCGTTAAATAAAAAAATATTGTGTATTATCTAATTATTTAAGATAGGTGTTAGATTTCGCATAACACAAAAGTGACGCTCACTTTTTGGCGAGAGTTGCCATTTTTAGCTCAATTAGTTATTCTTTGGTCCACTTCAATGCATTCGTGGTAAAACCAACAATCGGCGGGAACACACAAGTGCGAATGCATGTTGCGTACGCGCAGTTTTTTTAGTGCGTTCGCGAACTTAAATATATATGGATGTTGCTTATATGTTGTGTTGCAAATAATCTATACCAGGTTTTAAATGTCAGTCAACCATTGCCTTTGGCCTCTAGCGATAACAGCTTTTATGTAATTGTTTATGTTTAATAATTACGACGTTCTGTCTATGTATATGTACTTACCAATACAATTCCTAGGACCAATACCAAAAGGTAAATATGTGAACGGTTTGATGTTATGTTTATTTTCATCAGAAAATCTCTCTGGGTCGAATTTGTCGGGGTTTTCATAGTACTTCGGGTCGCGGTGGAGAGCCCAAAATGGTATCATTACGACCATGTTTTTCTCCAACTAAAAATAATAATAGGAGATTTTTACAGTAGCTGAATCTCAAGATATTAAACTGGTTCTTAATAAAACAATGCAATTGAACATGTTATCTAAGAGTATATTGAAACAATATTGATTTATTTTTGTTGTAAATTATTGTGTGAATAAATCAGCAAGAGCTATGAAATACCAACACCGACACAGTTATTAACAATGTCTTTAACAGTATCAATCACATTTATATCTACTGGAAATGTAAAGGTATTATTGTTTGTTATGTTTGTTAAAATTATTGCATCAGATCAGTGTATACATTTTTTTTCCATTTGTATTGCAATCTGTCTTGTCAAGATATTTGGCAATATGTATATAATAATAATTGGCTCGGTTGTAAGAACGCGTTCCTTAAATCCTACAAAGGTCGGTTCAAACCCACCTAACATGTACCAATGAGAGCAGGTTAAGCCGTCGTCCCGGTTTCACTAATACCAACTTGTGGAATCGTTAATAAATTGTCATAAAATATTGACATCATATCCTCGCCAGGCCGTCTGGCCAGCGTGGCGAGTGTAGGCCAAATTCTCCAGACATATGTCCTGGAAGGCCCATCTCTAGCAGTAGAGGTCTAGAACGCTGTGTTCTAGGGGCTATAATGAAAATGAAAATATAATAATAAGTCTTGAATATGTATTGGAAATTAAATAATTAATTTATGTGGGGATGTTCTTTTCAGTATTTTGAATCTTAATATTCTATTAATAAGGTTGCTTGCTGATTTTGTATGTGTTTGCCATAATTGGTAGCTTGAGCTTTAATTTCTTCTTTGACTGTTGGGATGCCAAGGTCATGGTCATACCAATATGGTCAAGGTATTATAGGCAAAAGAAATATAAATCTAAAATAAACAGCCAGTGCTTATAATGGCACATATAATAAAAATTTAATTATTGGTTAAATATCCACTGTTAAAGATGAGCATTTTAAAACCATAATGATATAATCAGTAGTAATTTATAATGTCCACAACTTACAATTAGGTCGTTTTGAGATGTAGAGTTTTGCTTTCCAAGATTGTATGGTTTATTGCAAACGCGATCAGTTCCAAGTGCTGGCGGCCATTTTCTTAAACTCTCTGAAATTACAAATGAAAGCTGTAGCTGACTCTGAAACTAAGTATAGTTGCAGATGTGAAGTTAGTTATATTTATTGCAAAACTTTATTGTAAAAATACAAAGGCGAACCTAATGCCGCTGGGCCAGGTTTTACTCGTATGTACTCATGCAGATGAATGCCAACGTCATACAATGAAAATGGAAATAGGAAGAAGAAAAGTGTATTGGTTGCTTTGGTTTGTTAAATGATAATAATCCACATTCGTGTAAAATTGCTAGCCTAAAAATATATATTCAGTACAGAAAATACACTAACTGATGAAGATATTGGTACAAATATATTTATACTCGTACCTGATACAACCATGTCCAAATACTTCATGTGTATTATAGTGTCGTACAAAACTTTTTCTTGATTGGATTCGTAATGTTCGTCTATTTCTTGCCTCAGTTTATCTTGAATATCAGGGTTGAGGGCTAACTCATAGAGAAGGAATATTAAAGCTGTAGAAATTGTTTCAAAACCAGCGAAGAAGAATAAGAATGCTTGAGCTATCAAATCGTCATTGTCCCAACCTGTAATTAAAACCAATTTGACAATACCTTTTTTAATGTATCACGTAACAGCTGATAGTCGTATGATATAATAAATAAAACGGCTGATCTAGTGTTAATTTAACAATACATATATGTACCTAATACAAATATAATTGATATGATAAAATATTATTAAGCATTAATTCATTTTACCTTGTTTAATAGCGCTCTTTCCAATGATGGATTCTTCGACAGTAGCAAATCCTGCGTCCTTTTCTTCGTTTACATTTTCATGCGTTAGGGTTCCTGCAGAAAATATGAAATGTTAATTAGGGGTCGGTTTGTATTAATGTATATTGTATAAAATATTAATTTGGAGGTTAAAGTTATCGTTACATCCATATGCGTCAGTAATGGCGTAATATTTGGAAAGTTTAAGCTGACGTATTATGAATCAACTTAAATTATTACTATTAACAAAACTATGTTGAAAAAATCATACAATATTGATTGTGATTTTGTACCTTTTCTGGCTTCAAGCAATAACTGAATCAAATCAGGTCTGTAAAGCTTTTTCTCTTCTCTATCATTCAAAGTAGTGAGTACAATATGTTGAAAGAAGTCTACAGCATCTTTGGGCATTATTTGTAGCTTTTTAACCTGCAATTATAAGATTTAAAACTAGGTACACGATTAAACAACTTTACATATCGGTAATATTGGGAGAATTATTTTACCTTAGATATAAATGGCATCAGCAATAAAGCCATCATCTTTATAAGCTGTCTGATTTTGAATACTGTTAACTTTCGTCCCATTGCATAGAACTGATTGTCTCTATCTTTGACCGAGTTTGTTTTGATACCAAATGCACAACTAGCTATGACGTCATTTGTGTAACGACTAAACAAATCTAAAGTGTCCAAGTCCAGATGTTGATCTGAAATACAAGATTCGTTATTAATTCTGTCTTCTATTCTTGAAAGCATAATTAAATTATCGCATGTACACAGAATACATATTTCATATATTTTATTCTTTTATTTAGACCAGTTTATTTGTTGTGATCGTTAATCAATTTAGCTTTATAGACTTCATTTGAAAAATGAATATCAGATCTCTAAAAGCTGAATTTCTATACCTGTTGATTCTTTTATCTGCTCTTGAATATTATCTAAAATATCTTTACTGCATTCTGTAATGAGCGGCACCATGTTTTTTAGTTTAGAGCCGGTAAAAGCTGGACTCAGTGTAGCTCTCATATCCCGCCATTGTTGATCTGTAAACATTTAGATTTTTAACTGGCGATATAAATTTAATTACTTGTTATTTTTTAATGACCATGATCAAACTACTATAAATACCAAATTAAGATTAAGGTTATAAATTAAAATAAGAATAGTTTAAGTTGTCCCCATTATAAATATATTCAAAATCTTTATTTTGTTAAAATATGGTAAAATGTAGTAGATGATCATTAAGATTAGCATGTTTTTAAAACTCCCAAAGGTTAGCTGGTGGATAATGCCTTACAGCATAAACCTCGCCTGTCACAATAATTTTATTTAAAGTTATTTTAGTTTTTGTGCAACAAAGCATTTTTATTATTATTATTATAAGCACATTTTTACTGTCTCCAGCTTGCAAATTTTACAAATGTATATAAATAAAAACAGTGATAAATAAATTGTCTACCTTCTTACATTATATAAAATTATGTTTAGGTGAGAAATTACCACTAAGCGTGGCAATGTTATCAGCATCTTTGGCACTCTTTTCAATAGCAGCGCGCTTTGGAGCAAACTTTTCATTTATATTTTTATTGTTTTACTTTAACTTACATGATTTTTTAAATGTTGTGATATTTATTGTTAATGAGCTATAATTTAGTGTACCTTTTAAAGCTATGAGGCTTTTCGAAAACCAATCGTCTTGGTTCTTTATACTGCGATGGTTGGTGAAGTGTTCGAAATCTTTTACTCCCACTTGTTTTATCAACTCTGGGTCTCGTATTGTCACCATCGGTGTAGCAAATTCAAAGTTACCGACGAACCTAAAATAAAAATATGATTGGTAGTTATTAATTTGATAAATTTTATAACTGTATCTAAAGTAATATACATATATATGATTCTAAGATCTAAAATTAATAACACTTTTAACGTATTAAATAAATCGTGTTAAATCGATATAATTGAAATGTTTTTAAAAGACATAACACCGCGTCTTGTCGTCTCCTCCGGTGACAAAAGGGCTGGCTCTTTCTTCGCCCAAAGAATCAGTATTGCAACTCAGCGGGGAAATGCAGCTAGCGTTCTTGCCACCATTCCACGTGGACGGGACTTGTTCCTATACTTAGTATTAATATTAATTTTATTTTATATTTTGTAAATATTTTTTTCCAATAAATGTTTAATTTATATTTAAATTATTTGTGATATTTCTCGAGTTTGGTACGCTTGAGACATCGACGAGCTTGCCACTTGTAATGATTGGCCTATAGTAAAGTTGGCTATATGTGAATCAGCTTATTTATAAGCTTGGTTTCTGACCACCCCGAAAGGGAAACGGTCGTGATGATACTTTATTTTACCTAGTATCTCAATATAACGCATGTAATTAGATTTGACTTACCTTTCATCAGGATAAAAATCATATGCTAGCTTAAATCCTTCCACCATATGTTCCTTTTGTGTAAAAGTTTTGTATGTTATCTTCAAAACCTCCGCGTAGGGAATGGAATTAATTCCTTTTTCCTTGAAGTATGAGATCTTGTTCTTTAGCCATAGGAACACCACACTACATCCTACTGCTATCCAAATCCAGAGGAACATCTACAATTATAAATATACATAATCGTTTAGTCGAATAAAATATTTACATAGTATACAATTAACACTACATTATAAATAAAATAAACTACACTACAAATAAAAGAAACGCAGCGAGTGTCCTACCAACCAAACAAAACCAAACCAAACCAAACCAACCGAAACGAAACGAAACCAAACCAAACCAAAGTGGCAATAATGGTTGGACCGTAACAGGTAATAATCCATATTTATGTATGTTAGGCACAACATTATAGCTATAAGCAAGTAAAACTAACTCAGAAACTACTTCAATAACATCGTGGCTGCAAAGATAGCCCAAGATCGATTATGTCAAATGTAAAATTAAATCTGTTTTTAAAATTGTGCGCAGGCAACTGTTTATCTTTTCAATACTATAAAATAATTTCATCTTTCTAGGGTTAAGAAAAATGTTTACGGTGATGTTTTTGCTATAATTATTTAATTGATTAAACAAATGTTGTATTTTTTACAAAAGGTAATACTTTTTCATTGTCATCAAATACAACACAACATAGCATTATGTAATTGCAATATGTCATAATATTATTCAATAGTTCATAAGTAAAAATAATAGATAATGAAAGCGATGGTGGCTCGGTTGTAAGAACGCCTTCGTTAACATCGTAAAGAGACTCGACCCACGCATGTACCAATAAGAAATACACTTTACCTATGTACATTTCTCATAGCTTTACAACACCACCGTTCCCGTTTGGAGAGCACGTTAAGCCGTCAGTTCACCTAATACCAACTTGTAGAATCGTTAATACCCAATCGCCAACCCTGCCTGTCTGGCCAGCGCGAGCGGGGCGAGTGTAGGCCACATTCTCCAGAAAATTCTGGAATGCCCATTTCCAATAGTGAAGGTCTAGGACTCTGTGTTTTAGGGGCTGTGATGATAATGATAATGAATAGATAATATAAGTTAGGGTAAATGTAGATATGGGAAATGTGTATACATTGCTTATAACTGTTTTTTTTTTATAATATAGACAAAATTTATTAATAGTGAACCTAAATGGCTCTCTCAAAAACAATTGTCTACTTTGTAAAATACATTTGATTTTATGTTCCATCCTATAACCACTATTTATGGCATTTATGGATATTCTGCGTTATCGTTATCTGCATAAAATACCACAAAATCACTCATTACAATAAGTAACAAGAGTTTGCATCATTTTAAGTTTATCTCTGTATTTAATCGTACGAGTATATGCCACCTTACCCGACTCACGTTAATTATTTATCTTCATAAAATAAAATCACAGTTTTCTACTATTAAGATATTTAATATTGGTAAATAAATACTTACGATAACACAGAAAACATCAAAACTGTACTTTAACTACGCGTCCGATTCGCTCAGTGTTTAACCTTGTACTGGCGAAATGAGGCAACGACTAAATAAAATAATCAATAGCTATACATATTTGATATTTTTATATCATGATAATGTTAAAATAGATTCATTATGACTCACGGCCAGTTGCAGAAAGGATGATTAAAATAATCAATATTTTGATATATTATTATTATTATTATTAAATACTTTATTGCACTTTACTTAAAAGTATGTACAAAGGCGAACTTAAAGCCATTTCGGCTTTTTCTACCAGCTAACCTTTGGGAGAGTGAGACAGTATAAATATGTGGGGTGCAATTCTAACCAATAAACTACATAAATAGTATGAATACATAGACTACATAAATACTCATCTATATATAAGTATTATAGAAGATATACATATATGAGGATAATATATTATTAGGAAGTAGAAATTTATGGAGTTAAAATATATTGTTCTGCTTGTTTAAAAAGAAAGTATTAAGTAGTTTTTTAAAGATGTGAATGGAAGGAGCTTGTCTGATGGTCAGTGGAAGTTTGTTCATATAAGCAATGTGATTGGTAGTTAGCCTATCAGTTTTATATTTTGGCAAATGACGTACCTCATAAGCATACGTAAAACATGTCACAAGATAATCTGCCTTTCTGCAACTGGCCGTAATGTGCCTAATATCATATTTTAGGAAGCAACGTTATTCTAGTTATGCAGTCAAAGCACACTTCATAAATACAGAATGGTGAGAGGATGGAAATTTTTCAAGAAATATGCAGGAAACACCTGCATCGAATGCATTAAGCACCATATTTTACAACTTCATGTACGTAAGGACATTTCAAACGTCACATACCTAATTAATATTTAATAAGCTTCCAGTTACTATAAGGGAGCTGCCACTAAAACTGTTCAAATTAAGAGTCAAACAAATGCTGGTTAATAAATGTTTTTATTCGACAAAAGAATACCTAGACACTAAGCTCGACAAAGTCATGTGACTAAATAAATATTTGTATGCTAGAAATAGCGAATCATGTGATATAATTACATATAATAATTTACATCCCTGTACCTACCATGTTTCTGACAAATAAATTATTTCATTTCATTTCATAAAATTCTAAATGGGCGGGTGGATTCCTCAGAACTTCTTAGTAGAATCGATTAGAAGACTACCACCGGCCTACGAACTAGAGCGCGTATGTCTAATATGTTCACAAGCGCATAACCAACTATAATGTTGATACTTTTGGAGGCCATGCAACTCTTTATGAGTCACTGTTCAGAGCTTGATTTATTTACCGTGAAGCCGTCGACTGTTTGCAGCTAATTGACCAGTAATAACCATATGTTACATACATATGCTTTAGCATTGTATCTATATACTTGCAGGCACTTGTTTTTTTGTTTTATATTATATGACGATAGACATAATAGATATAGGAAACGCTACTCTCGAAGTCTCATTCAATTAGGCGTAGCCAACTTTAGCAAAGAAGCTGACAGACGTAATTAGGTATAATGGGAACATTCAGGAAATAACGTCAAATCTTCCTATTGAACATACCACGGTGTTTGAAGACAAAAGTTTTCAACCAGTGCGTTCTTCCAGTAATGACGTATGCAGTAAAGTCGTGGACCCTGACGATGGCTTTGATCTACAAGTTCAAGGTCAATCAGCGAGATATGGAGAGGGCTATTCAACTATACGCAGCGAGCATACAGCGCCCTACGAGTCCAGTATAATAATGGTTTCAGGGTATTGTTGGGGCTGCCACGTTATTGCAGTGCGTCCGGAATGTTTGCAGAGAATCGTGTTGATAGTTTTTCTGCTATCATGCGTAAACGCACTGCATCTCTAGTCAATAGAACTAGAGGCAGCACCAACAATATGCTTAAGGTCATATCGGATAAAGTGGACTGTCCAATACAGTATCACTTTATTAAGATTCACACAAATTGACACGTGTACAAATAAGTATTAATAAGGTACTAACATAAAATTTTAGTTTACTAACTTTAATGTAAGCCATTGTTACTAACATAGTGATAGGTATACTAACAAAAATGGATTGTAATTATCTGTTAAATTGAATATATTATTATTATTATTCTCTGGATTTCTCTAAAGGATAAAGGCCGTTTACATCCTTCAGACAACCAAAGTTACCGACATAGCTTTCAAAATTAGCAAGCTCAAGTGGCAATGCGTTTCTGTCGCCGAACCGATAAACAATGGAGTAGACGGGTTCTGGAGTGAAGACCACGTAGTGGAAGACGCAAAGTGGTACGACCCCCTGCCAGATGGACAGATGGATCGCAGGAGATCGTGTGAAATGGCGAGCCTTAGTGGAGGCCTGTATACAGCAGTGGAGAGACACAGGCTGATGATGATGAGAGTATAAGGGAAGTAGAGACATAATCAATAAAACAACCAGGTAAATTGTGTGAATTTAATAATGAAACTATTGTATACTGAGTTGTACATAATCCATAAAGATTATGTGCAGTTTAATAAACTACTATATTTAGTCTCATAATTTTTGCCGTTCTATGGAGATGTTTAAGCAAAGTTAGCTTTGAACTTAAGTTACACATTTAAATCTAAACCAATGCCCTCCCTCCAATTTTGGCTGAAGGCTTTTCTTGTCGAATCGCGGAGGCAATAATGTCTGTGGTGCTGGAGACACCTCGAAATTCCGTATCAAATCATATATCATTATCTTGACTTCGAGCAAGGCAAAACGGGAAGCTGAAATTTATAAAACAGATTAATAAACCAACGTAAAACAATCATATTGATTATATGATGATAATATTGTTAAACGTAAGTACCAACTATAACTTAGCTCTACCACGCAAATACTCCGTTACGTAAAGTTTTAATTCTCTGCTATCAACCAGTAAATATTTATAGTTCGACGCGTGGCGAGTGTAGACCAAATTCTCCAGAAATCCGATCACCAGCAGTAGAAGTCTAGGACATTTTAGTGGCTGTGATGATGAATGGGATAAATAGCAGAATGGGAAAGTAATAAAATAGCAGTCAAATTTCATACAAATCGCCAAATAAGCTATTGTTGGAAGTGCACTACTATTAAAAGTGGTAGAGTTATTCCAATTACTTAATTATATACTAATACGTCAGCTTTCTTAGTTATTAAAACAGATATATTTTTGCGAGGGAGTCAAACATTTTCTAGAAGTAGACAAATTTCTTAGCATTACATGGATGCACCATGCGGACTCCAAGTCCACCGTATGTGGAAAAGCGAGACGAGAAGAATGGTATCTTAGGCTAGCGACCGACTATAGGCTGGTTTACTAAAAGAGGAGGATTCCTCTTTAGTGCGCAACAAGTCATTTCACCATTCTGATGCTTTCCCTACCTAACATATGAACTACCGTTCATGCCGTCTTGGAAGCTCGTTCCATAATTGTATTGACAGCAGACCTGCTTAGACCTAATTCTATTAGTAAGTGGTGGAAAGACTTTGCTGGAACTCCTCCTGCACCAACTACCACAGCGTAAAGCTGAGTCTTGAATCCGTTTCTGATCATTTCATCTGTGAGATCATAACATATGTTTGACTTTATGTTGTGGTCTATTGGGACATTTGATACTATAATTCTTTTTCTATATATATATTTTTTTTCAAGTCCCAAGTTAACATGTCTGGCCTAGAGGCCATGATACAGGTAATACGTCTGGGTTCATATAATGATGTTCTTAGGTATAAAACGTAAAACGAAGAACAATCAAATATCATCAACAGCTTGTTGCCACTGCTGGATATAGGCCTTTATGTCTCCTGCCATCCTTATTCATCCCCTACCAGCAACATTCTTCAGGTGATCTGGGTTTTGGAGTACGTGGTCTTCACTCTAGAGCCCGTCTACTCCGGCCCATCGCCACTTCAGCTAAATCATTTTGACGGCTACTTTGGTTCTCTGATATCCACGTTCCGGACTTTATCCATCAAATCAAATATGTTTATAAAATATTTTAAAATTAGCCTAACTCCAGATTGCATACTAAAAACTTTAATAATTACCAATACAATTTCTTGGACCAAGTCCAAAAGGCAAGTACGTGAACGGAGTTATATTCTTCTTGTTTTCATCTGAAAACCGCTCAGGATCAAACCTTTCAGGGTAAGGATAGTACTGAGGATCGTGGTGAATTGCGAACACACCGACACCCAATGACATTCCTTTATGAACCTATAAACCGAAATTTACACTAATATTTTAATATGAAAAAATATTTGTCTGTGTTTCTGTACGTAATTCGCCTGGTTAGAGCGAAAACCAACAAAAAATTTTTTTTCTTAGTAAATTTACTTTTTTACCTCTGCGTTAAAAAAACTCTTTAATTTATATTAATACACTTAAAGTTCATAAAATTAGCTACACAACTACCCGCTCTTACATCTCTAAATGTGACAAATATGTGGGAAAAGACCACAAATTTTCAAAAGGCATATGCTCAAAATATTACTTGTGCAAAAATGGCTAACTTAGTTGGTTTTTATTCTAATACGGCGGTAGGTTTGTCTCTTCTTCTCACCTATGTTACTCAATCGAATTTAATAAAATTTAGCAGAATTGTTCTTTGAAACTGACCACGAGTTGTTATCCCACTGTCATTCTGTCTTGACCAATTATGATTAAATTTGGCAGAGATAATCTCTGGCACAAAATGACAAACATGGGGTATTTAAAGTCAAAATCAAAATATCTTTATTTATAAAGGTCTATAAATATTATGGTCTTATAAAGAATTTCCGATGCATTCTACCGCTCTAGCGGGATGAAAGTATTAAACATTTATGGTATAAACTTCATATACATATATATCAATAACAACTTCCCTTCCTTAGAAGGTCATTGCAGTGGTGGTGTAGGGGACCCTCACCTTAAGTCCGCACCTTAAGGGCCTGGTTGACCGGGGGATGGCTGAGTTATGTCCGATATCGGGTGCTGCTGTTGGGGCCTGGGACCTCTAACGAACATGTTCAATTTATTGTTCTTAAATTAGCAGAGGTTTTGTGTTTTGTCAGCTTTCAACCCGAAAGGGGCAAAAAGCCTATCTTAATTCTGACATACCTGGTAGGGCACCACTGTACCAGGTATTGTAATCTCATAGGTACTCATAGGTGAATTTGAAACATATATATTTATTTATTGTTGTTGTGTAATTCTGTATTTGTTTCATTTGTAAATCTACTATAGCTGAGTTCCTTTATCAGTCAGATTAAACATTAACAAGTCACTGGAATTTGCTAAGCTGCTCGCCTTCTGCTAACAGGAGTAGAATTATTCAAAATAATTTAAATTATGACTTGTCACAAATGCCTGTAATAGGTTTACGTGAATAAAGATATTTTGACTTGATTGTACTTTATTATAATGTTAATGTTTCAAATTAATTAGTCAATTGTTATTTTAATAATTTAAAATTACAATTTCAATATCAAACAATAAGTATTGGGTTCAAAAATGTACCAGAAGTTTAAATAACCTTCTTTCTAATTAATTGTTTCTTAACTGTGTTAATTCATAGGGCAAATGGTTATAAATCCGTATTACCATGCAGTACCTAACTATTCCTAGAATGTAGTTAGTAAATTACTACTTACAATAAAATCATCTTTGGCTTTGTCGTTAGGTTTGCCTAAATTGTATGGCTTAACACACACTCTTTCAATGTTTACTGCTGGAGGCCATTTTCGTAAGTTTTCTAAAAGTTTATTAGGTTATTTAAATTTTTTATAGTTCAGCCTAAAATCTATAAAGCGTGCTTGTACTATACCTAACATATTCTTAGGTTAAATTACTTATTTAAAATGATGTATATAAAATGATTTAAAATGATATATAGCATTTTCAATACAAAAACGAGTGTCGCCTGCTACATACGTACCAATTAATATTGGTAGGCGTAGTACGATTCGACCAATCAGGTGCGACTACGAACTATTACACTTGCAATTTAGATTAGTTTCGTAGGAACGTTTTTATATCAGTAAGGGCCTATCTATAATAGATACTTATTAAAACGGTTACCTAACCAACTCGTCTGGCTCGCAAGGCGAGTGTAGGCCAAATTCTATAGAAATTTCTTCTGGAAGACCCATTTTCAGCAGTGGAGGTCTAGGACTCTGTATTTTAAGGGCTGTAATAATAATTTAAGACGAAAAAGAGCTAAATGTTTGTGAACTCATTGATTTTCTTACGGCCAGTTGCAGAAAGGATGACTAAAATAATTTACGATCAGTACGTTAATATACGCCTCGTGGTGGGTAGTTAGCATGTCACTGTGGTGATTTTAGGCATATGTTAAATATGTCAAAAGATAATCAACCTATCTGCAATCAATCTGTCCGTTGTATAATTAATTTTAAGATCGCTTTAAATTTTTTAAAATTTAGATTTTGGCTTAGATATTACTTATGATTAGTCATTAAATTACCTGAAAGTACCATGTCCAAATACTTCATTTGGTTGATCTTATCATAATCAATTTTTCCATCATATTTGTGGTGATATTCATTGATTTCCTGTCTGAGTTTGTCTTGAATGTCAGGGTTTATTGCTAATTCTAATATAAGAAACTTCATACACGTGGAGACTGTGTCGTAACCAGCGAAGAAGAATAAAAATGCTTGAGAAACTAAATAATCATCTTCCCATCCTATAAAAGAACGACGTACAGAACGGTTACATGTTTATCCTCCTATGTTGTTATATTTGTGGCACTATGGAGATTTGTGGGCAGATTTTGAAGATTGTTACTTCTATTGATTTATCTTGCAAATGTCACTAAAGACATGACCTGAAGTAGAGTATTATCGCAACTGTATCCCTTAGTCAAAAACCATGCTTTTTTAATAAAGCGGATTCACATTTAGCGAACTTTACTGTAGGCCCATGACAAGTGACAATCTCGTCGATGTCTCTACCAAACTCGAGAAATATTACATTCAATAAATAATTGTGTCCTGACCAGGAATCGAATCCGGTAGCTCAGTGTCTAAATCCAAATCAACGGACTTAACCGTTAGACCACGGAGTTAAAGTTAATAAAAATTCAGAAAGGTGATAACCAGAAATATTGTAAAAGAACAACGAACTAAGTGTTCTATTGTATATAACATTGCTTTTTAATTTTGTACCAGGTTTAAAATTTGAAATCCGATAAACCTCATTATTTTTTTACCTGCGATAGATCCTTTTCCAATTTCTGATTCTCCAACTGTTGCGAATCCTGCATCTTTTTCATCACTGTTGTTTTCATGTCGCAATGTTCCTAAAAATACAATTTATATAGCTTTTTTGTTGTTTTTCAATAAGTTTTATAAATGTATTCAAAAAAAATTAGTAATTACATTAAGTACCTTTTTTAGCTTCTACCAACAACTGTATGACATCTGGCCTTATAACATTGTTTTCAACCCTATTCTTCATGGTATCAAGTACAGTATGGCGAAGAAATGCGATTGAGTCTTTGTCAAATATGTTTATTTCGATTACCTTAAAAACAATTTAGTACGTACATACATATAGTCAATGATACCTAGAAGAGCGACCATCACCGATCTGCTATCCGAAGGAAACCCACATTTAATATCATATCATCATCGGCCTGTGTAGGCATGTGGGCATCGCCCAAAGCTCGCGGCTCTTCCCACTCTGCGTCGTCCTCTACGTGGTCTCAACCCTAGAACCCGTTTGTCCCCTTGGTCGTCGGTTCCGCGGCAGATGAGTCCGGCCCACTGCCACTTCAGCTTGCTAACTTTGAATGCTATGTCACGAATGCTATGGCTCTCTGACGAATATCAACGTTGCGTATTCTATTCATCACAGAAATACTAAAATCTCTCCATAGCTCGCTGAGCGACCTTGAATTTGTTAACCAGACCCACTGTCAGTGTCCACGTCACTTTTAATATATTTATTGTATTATTATATATTCCTTCCTTTTACAATAGAAAGATTAAGTTCTTGGTGTTTAGAATCAAAACTTTTCAATGAGAAGGAAAAAATATGTGAAATGAGAAAGGTAGGAAAAAAAATGGTAGAATTTTCTGGAGATAGTCGGTCAAAAAAATATTTAAAATTATCTATTATAAATATTTTTGTGTATGGTATAATATGAGATTTCACATACCTTTTTAATAAGTGGTAGAGATGAAACCATACCCTTTAACATTTCCTTTACACCAAACATTGTTAATTTGGAGGCCATTTTATAGAAATGATTATCTCTTTCTGTGATAGAATTAGCTTTAAGTCCAAAAGCACAGGTAGCGATTACATCAGTGGTGTAACGAGTTAGTAAATCATGAGTGTCTATATCAATATGATTTTCTGTAACAATAAAATTATAATTCATATCAAGTAATAAAATGGTAACTTTTAATATGTCACTAAATAACACCAAGAAAAGTAGTTTTTATTTGTAATGGAAAATCATCGTCGGTTAATCATAATTAGTAACTAATTCATCATTACTATCTGGGAGGTGTTGGCAGTTAGATAATATCACAGCTCTTTAGTACTAAGAAAGAAATAGCTAATAGCATAACCCCAAAGATTGCAGCAGCCACTTGTATAAATTATTCTTTGCTCGTGACGGCGGATAGTCAGAAATTCTAAACGTCTTCTTAATTTTATTATTGATATATGAACCCGCAAACGTAGGGTTACTCCGAGCAAACTCGCACCGAAAAAGTGAGATCGTTTGTGAAGATGTGCGATCGTTGCCTAAATTATTTTGCCACATTTGTTTTGTAATGTACATTTTTATATATAATGAATATGGGGAGCAGAGTTCTGTATCTCTTGCTTGCTTACTTGATTTGTTTTTTTACTGTACCTAATTTTGTAACTCAATTTACTTTTGCTTCAATAAATGATTTTTACTTTACTTTACCTTAACTACTCACCTGAGCTTCTTTCGATTTCATCGCATACAAACTTCTCCAAGTCCTTGTTACATTCGAAAATCAACGGCACCATTCCTTTAATTTTTGATCCTGTAAATGCTGGGCTTAATGTTGCTCTCATATCTCGCCATTTCTGGCCTGAAAAAATAATACAATTTAGACTGCGTTCCAGAGTGGTTATTCTAGAGCTGTAGAGATAATGGCGTATTCGATTCGGTTCAAGTTAAACCGTATTTTTATATGAATTTCGGCAAATATTTCAATAATGTTTTTTTTATAATTTTAACTGGTATTTACGCGATTTACCTACATACCTACTTCTCCCGACTTTTCGGCCAAGTTGCAGTCACCGTGGTGACGGAACGACTGAAGCAACTTCGTACATAATGGGCGGTAGATGTAAACCTACTCAATTATCACTATGAAAGTTTTTATAAATCGCGACACACAACATTTACAATATCCTTGGTCACATCGCGGGATTTATCTTGGCGTCGAAACCGATTAATTACTGGATTCCACAATGAAGATAGCTTATAATTCCCCTCCCGATTAAAATTTTAGTGTGTCTTTATTTCGATCGCTTCACGTTAGTGACGATTGGTGGAGATATCTTCGGGTAATTCAACTCAATTGAATGGTTTTTTTTACTTATAGTTTATTTTTTATTAGGTTTAGTTTAAATTTATTTTAATTTTTACTTTTAAGTAGTTTTAATTTATATTGTAATTATTTTATAATGTTACTTATAATTAATTATATGTATTAATATTAAATTTATTTATTGAATGGTTTGTGCTACTGTTCTGCTATTGCTGACTTCTTTATTTGGTAGTGTTTTACAACTGCCTGACTCTCTCGGCTATCGCGCGCAATTTGAATAATGTATGGGAGTTCATACAGCTGCAGTCCACTTGATATACGCCAGGCGTTTGGAAAGGAATTGCATCTTTCGGGGTGTTTCGCTATTTTGGAAAACGAGGTGTACACACAGCATTGATGGAAAACTTTGCAAATGCTGTACAAATTTTATCCGTTACTAAAGAAGTAATTCAGCAAAAACGCTCTTATCTTATTTTACAGCTGCAGCAACCAGTCGCTTAAAGACCCGTTAAAATTATAAAAAATCTATTATGTTTATGCACAAAAGTTTAATTTCGATAAATGTCAAATGTTATAATTATTCTACCTCGAGAATTAGGTATAATTCAAGCGCTTGTAAGGAATTTTGACAATTTTGTTTAATATTAGTGGATTTAAATGTTTAGGTAATATTTTGAGGCAATATTACACTAGTACAGGGGTTCCCAAACTTTGTCAGTTTGCCGCGCATGTACAGGTTTAGTATTTTGTCTCGGCGCTCTAGCAACTTAATAATAATAAAATTTTATTGACATAAGTGTCGCGACGCACACTTTGGAAAACTTTGCACTTGTGTATTATTAATAGTGTTTAATATATGATCGATGAAAAAGCGATAGTGAAAACTAATTGGTCGGCGCATCCTTTCATAATTTACATTTAACTCATACTAGCCAACCTTTTAAACCGATGAGACTCTTAGAAAAGATAGGATCGTCATCGCCAAGAAAATTGCGATGATCTGAGAAATAGTCGAAATCCTTAACACCAATCTTTCTCAGTAAATCCGGGTCGTTAACAAATAACGAAGGTGTAAGGAATTCATAAGTGCCAATGAATCTGAAAATAAACAAATTATCTATATTAACAGTGTTATGATGTGATGTGGATAGTGTAAATTTGTAAATCCAGACATATATTTTATTTCAAACACAACCTTAAATTAAATAAACTATATTACAATAAAAACTAAGTTTAACCTAAAAAATAATAAATAAAAAATTAAAATTAAATATTTATAAAAAAAAATTGCTCCTCCAAATCGCTGTCTTGTGGCATGGTGCCCAATACACTAGCAGCATTTCCCCTTTGAATTAAGATACCTACTTAATTTTTGTTGGAAAAAATTGCCAGCCCTATTGTCACCAGATATTTCAATAAGCCTTGAAACAATTTCTTTATAGAAAGCTGTCAGTTCCGATCCCATCGACATATATTAAGGCCGCGTTCGTGTTATAGCATTTCCAACATTTCGTAGCAACTTCATAAACCAGCGCGAAATGTCGTTTTTGTTAAGAAATACCACTTTTTTTAACAATGCTAACATTTCTTAAATAAAACGAGCGGTGATGCTACTTTTTGACAAGTGTTTTCGTTCATGTTTTATCATACCATGGCATCCAATACACGTGATATTATTATGGTCTATGAATTTATTACATAAAATACCTTTTTAACAAATATAATAGAAAACTATAAAGTATATAAAAATGGTAAACGATCAATTTGACATCTGTCAAAAAGTAACATCAATAACCCTCCTTTCAACACGGTACTGACATACGGAAATTAGCATCAAATGTTAGAATTTTCATTAAACGAACTACTTGTGCTAAAAAAAGTGGTATTTTCATGCTAACATTTCTTAAAACGAACGCGGCCTATATATATATTATATGTATTACCTAGTATAGGTAATAAACAACCAAAAAAAATGTCTCGTTCGACATATAGTTTCTTAGGACTACTGGCTGGGTTAAAATAAATATTATTTTTTACCTGTCATTCGGAAACGCTTTGTAAATGTTGTTTATGCTTTCGCTGAAGTGCTCTTTTCCCATCATAAACTTAAACAGATTGCCATACGACTGTATTATTGAAATATTATTTATTCCTCTCTCATCGAAAAACGAATATTTCTTCCTTACCCAAAAGCACCCCACAATAATTATTACGACAACCCATATTGTTATAATCATCTGAAAACATTCCAATGAAATGAAATATAGTTTATCGCAAATCTTTCATCATCATCACAGACCCTTAAACACAAGAGTCCTGGACATCCACTGTTGAAAACTTCCAGAAATTAAATTTTGTCTTACTTACGAATATTATAATCACAACAATATTGCAAACGCAAAACAATATTAATTAAGAGGTTTTAACAACGGTTAAATTAGACCTACTTGCTAGTCCGAGTGACCTGAGATACAGGTATCTTCTAGGTACCAGCTCTAATGCTTCGCAAGTTAATTGTATAAATTTATTTTTTGGGTACTATATCTAATAGCATATTGTAACTAATAATGTATTTCATGTACCTACATATGTATCGTCATGATCGTAGAATAGTGACGGATCTGCTATATTTAAAATTTTCATGGCGGCCATTTAACTGTCATTTCGACTGTTTTTTTGTCACTTTTTAAGTCTCATAATAAGTGCAAACCGTCTAGATTTATTTTGGAACCCTTTCTAATATTTGCACTATAAATTACAGACCACAAACAATATAAAACTATATATAAATATATATGCAAAATTATGGGTATTTTTTTTAATCCGACACTGTTCTACGATCATGACGGTATGTATGTATGTACGCACCCACATACCGTAGTCACCATATCTTGGCGTACGTATAAATTTGGGGACTCATACATCTGTCGCACAACAAAGACGTGGAATGCTCTTCCAGCCTCTGTGTTTCCACTTTCCTATAATTTGGAGTCCTTCCAGCGAAGTGTAAAAAAACATCTAGTCAAGCCGTGTTCATCAGTCATGAGTGTCTGTTTTCAGTTACTAACATTCATGGATTTTGCACGCTACTTACATATGGCATAAATTAAAATCACAACTGGCAAAGTGGCTACTGGGTATTTTATAGTGTAACAGAGTTATCGCTTTTTAATGATCTTTTAAGTCCTTTTGAAATGTAGTCTATTAACTTACTAGGGAATTAAATTAGGAATATTTAGAAGTTCCTTTTTTTAATCATATATCTATTAGTAGTAGTTAAATTATTGAAAAATCATTAATGTATTTTTGCAATTTTTCTGTCTAAAATTAGGTGTGAAGAAGATAAATTTCTCAGCATTTCATGGATTCACCGTGTGGGTGAAGAGATGAGAAGAGTAGGGTCTCGGGCTTGCAACCGACAATAAACTGGTTTGAAAAGGACGCTCCTTTTTTATTTTATAGCGCGATAATACGCTCACCATCCACTATTCCATTGCTCTCCCTACCAAACCAAATACTGTATGATTCCGTTAATGCCGTCATGAAAGCTCTTTCCATAAATGTATTGACGGATTAGTACACTCACACAATAGACGTTTTCTTAACGGATCCTCCACTCATTTATTCCTTCCAGCTGTCAAATGGAAGGACCCCTCGGCACGTCTCTGCGCTCGAGGAATACAACTGTCAAACTCAAGGTACATCGCAAAGTACCTTTAAACCTCCTTGAAGCGTGTTTATGTATATTTGTTCATAAATAACTATATTATTACTTGTATTTTAAATATGCTTAATAGTACATTTAATATAAATTAAAAGCTACCTAAATAATAAAATTAAAAATAAATTAAACTATAAATTAAAAATGTCCTCTAGAGACGTCCCATCCGAGATAGTCCCAAGGAGACTGGCAACATTTCCCCTCTGTATAGCGAGGCTAATACGTTGGCAGAAATAATTGCCAGCCTTCCTGTCTCCAGACCTTTCTGTCAGCCGCTTTGACAACTCCTTGGCCAAGCGCCTCGCTGACGGTCCCCATGGGCCCATCGTCTCGACCCCAAACGGCGCAAATTCGTAACCGATACCAAGGTTAGCGTATTTGCGCAATTTGAGGTTCTCCGCAGAAAAAGCCGCACTTCCCGCGCCTGACGAGGTCGCCTGTATGTGAGATGGAGCTAATGCTAATTGTCTAGCTAGAACATTGAACTTGAAACTATATTATTTAAATTGTATTTCTTATATTCTTCCCTTGACCCTTGTCGTTAGACAGCTGGAAGGAATTGTTGAGTAAAGGAGCTCTTGAGAAAACGTCTTAGAACACGGGTGTCAGATTTGAAAAAACTTTGAAAATTTTGGAGGGATGCAAACCTATAAATCTTAAAGTAGCGGAATAATATTCTAATAAAAACGACCTTACCATTGTCTAGCTAGAACATTGAACTTGAAACTATAATAAAATTAAACAAAATTTAATGTTGAAGCACTGGCCACACTGGCGTGTATGATAACACAAAAAATACTAATAACAAGCCTTGAAGGTCAATTGCGCAGGCCCGACGCAGAGAAAATGTGTTTAGTTTAAAATTACGCATGCGCTGATACCAGCATATTGTAATTCATAGAACTTATGTATGTAGTTTGTATGTTTGTATTAGTATGTAAATAAGTAATTATTAATATCTAATATTCTCTATTAGTTTTGATCGATTTAATAGGTGGTAGGCGGTGACACTGATAGTGGTAATTTGTTCAGTCTGCCGGGGCGGGGAAGTATCCACCGTTCGTGCTGATAAACCTAGTAAAGTGTATCCACACGTTTCGGGACCAGGCTCGAATTGCCGTCATGTTCAGTCAAACCGGCATAGCGTTAGGGACTGATGTCAGTCATAAGTGTCTGATTTCAGTTGCTAACATTAATGGACCTCGCGCGCCATTTACCATCAGGTGGGCATAGTTTTACATGCCGTGCTAGATAAAAAAAAAATCGCACCTGCCTTATCTTGTCTTAACTGCCCCTATAGATTGTCTAGCAGCATTAGGTCTGCCCTTGTACTTTGTATAATAAGGTTTATAATGAATAAATAAATTAGAAGTGAAGTATAATTCGGGGTGGTCAGAAACCACGTACTCGTAGGTACTATTTTTTTTCTATTTATATATGTAAATATTATTGATTTTATTATGCTTAATTTTTAAAGTGTCTTTGCTTTTGATAAATACAAACTGTGGATATTGGTGTAAAATATTTAATAATTATATATTACATTTTACCAAGAAATCCTAGTTCCTAATGACATGACCAAATAATCTTGACATTTTGTCATAAGGTTAGTAAGAGTTGACGTTAGTAACAATGATGACATGAGTTAGTTCAATTTTTATAATTTTAACGGGTCTTTACGCGATTTACCTTAGAGACATATTTCTCCCGACGTTTCAGCCAAGTTGCATTGGCCGTGGTCACGGGTCGACTGAAGCTATGCGGTGTAGTCTCGTACATACTTATAGGGTTATAAGCTATCTTCATCGTGGAATCCAGTAATCAATAGGTTTCGACGCCGGGAAAAATCGCCCTGTGTCGCCAAGGATATTGTAAGTGTCGTGTGTCGTGATTTCTAAAAACTTTTAAAGTGATAAGTGGGTAGGTTTACATCTACCGCCCAGTATGTACGAGACTACACCGCATAGCTTCAGTCGACCCGTGACCACTGCCAATGCAACTTGGCTGAAACGTCGGGAGAAACATGTCTCTAAGGTAAATCGCGTAAAGACCGGTTAAAATTATAAAAATCTATTATGAGAGTGCGCGAAAGTTTAAAAAGTTTAGTTAGTTCAATGTTTAGTCGTATTGGAGTGAACGTACCCGCGCGCGAGCTATAAATGCAAATGATGAATATTTATTTATTTTCAGTAGCTCAATGTACGAATCTCGAGTAGCGAACAAGTATTCAACTGAAGTATCGTCTCTTACAAGTATTGTAATGTAAAAAGGGTCTAAGTAAGACTATTAACAAACGTAAATTTGATTAAACCACGAATAGGGAATCAAGGGGGTCGATAATAGGTGACGTTACGTTAATAAGGTTGTGAGATCTAATTCTATCTAAAATTAATTCTATTAATTCAACGTATTTGATGACAGTTTTGTTTAAAAGATATTTACAACTAAATACAATTCAATAATCGTAACAATATATTGTGTTTTTTTTTATCTAATTACAAAATCTCTTTTACCCCAGCATTAAAATATTATTTAATTAAATAGTCAATTGGTTAAAATTTATGTATGAAATAGTTACAAAGCACTATTTATACGATTAGGTTATTTATTATGACCAGGTACTTTATTGTAAATAAAACTCTGGATTTCAAATCGGCGGGATCGAAACTATGTAATTATTAACGTAAAAAAAAGTTTTTGACAATTGTCGTTATGCTAGGGTGAAGTAAATAAAATTAATTACAGATTATGAAAACACAATATTAACCATCAAATAAAAAATAAATCATTTTTTAAAGTAGACAATAAATTGCGCGAATACCAAAATTGTTACATTATTGTTATTAAACTTAAGTAGAGATGATTGCAGAAGATTATATGAAGTGTAAAGTCATCGGTTAATCAAGCTGTTATCAGTTGTATTTACTATTAGATAATTTCCTTTGTTGTTTTCTATAAATATTGTTACAAGGAAAACATCGTTTTATTTCTATTATATAAAACATTTATTACTGCAGTGTAGTGTTGCCCAAAGCAAGACCAAGACTTAGCTAGTCTTGGTCTCGGTCTCGGTCTTGGTCTCGGTCTTGGTCTCGGTCTTGGTCTCGGTCTTGGTCTCGGTCTTGGTCTCGGTCTTGGTCTCGGTCTTGGTCTCGGTCTTGGTCTCGGTCTTGGTCTCGGTCTTGGTCTCGGTCTTGGTCTCGGTCTTGGTCTCGGTCTCGGTCACGGTCTTGGTCTTGCATCAGAATAGGTGGTCTTGGTCTTGGTCTTGCGCAAGAGTCTCGCAAGACTCTTACTCTGACTCAATATATATTTTATTTTCCAATTGTACTAAGGAAATCTCTCTCCGCGATGTCTTTAGTGTACCAAACTTGAGAAATATCACAAATAAATTAAATAATTTATTGTGTCCCGACCAGGAATCAAACCCTCTACCTCCAAGTTTAAATCCACGGAATTAACCGCTAGACCTCAGAGGCAATAGGTATAGGTAAGATTTAGGTATACTAAAATAAAATAATTTTCAAACGAGCTCTCCTAAGTTCCAAATACCTAAAAATTATTTTTTTCCTTAGGAACAAAAAAAATTTCAAAATTACGGACCCGAGACGCAATTAAAATTTATTGAAAACGTAACCCCAAAAAAATCTGTGCAAGAGTCTTGCAACCATATCAGTAGTCTTGCATTTTTGCAAGACCAAGACCAAGATGGTCAACACTACTGCAGTATGCGTTAGTATATAGGTACTTTCTCCATGGGAAAATTTAAACTGCTAATCTTATGGAATATTTTAGAGACTTCAAATTATAATGACGTTTAGAGCATGCAATATTCTCTAAAAAGAGACCATAATTCGTAATCAAGTGGATAGAGATCAGGGCTAGGAGACGGCCAGTCTTTAGCTTCTCACTGAAAGGACCACTGGTTATAAAACATGGTGCATGATCCAGAACGTTAGAAAACCCATCTAAACAAGATTTTGTTAAAGTAAAGCGAATACTGCGCTATATTAAACGAACAATAGATCTTGGAATTATTAATAAAAAGGATTTTAATACAGGAATTTTAAAAAGCTACACTGTACTGCTACATTTATTAAAGGTTAGCTGGTGGATAATAAATGCCTCACGGCATAAAGCTCGCCTGTGCACATTAATTTTAAGCTATTTTAGTTTTTGTGCATTAAAGCATTTTTATTATTATTATTATTATTTATAGTATGTTTAAGTATTTACTATATTTGTTTAGAGCCGATTTGTTTGGAATAAACTATAGTGGTTAAATACGACTTTTGTAAACAGTTGTAGGGTCTGACAAATATATTAAATAAAACAACATTCAAATTCAAAATCGTTTATTGCCCAGAATACAGGTAGGTATAGGATAATACAATTTTACAGTTCAGCTGTATCCTACCATCATCATCATCATCATCATCAGCCTGTATCTCTCCACTGCTGGATGTAGGCCTCCCCTAAGGCTCGCCACTTAACGCGATCTTTCGCTACCCTCATCCAACCCCCACCAGCGACCTTCTTTAGGTCATCTGTCCATCTGGCGGGGGGTCGTCCCACTCTGCGTCTTCCCGTACGTGGTCTCCACTCCAGAACCCGTTTGCCCCATCGATCGTCGGTTCTGCGGCAGATGTGTCCGGCCCATTGCTACTTCAGCTTGCTAATTTTAAAAGCTATGTCTGTAACTTTCGTTCTCTGACGAATATCAACGTTTCGAATTCTATCCATCAGAGATACACCAAGCATAGCTCTCTCCATGGCTCGCTGAGCGACCTTGAATCCTACCATAATGGTATGCAAATAATAGTACATGTCAAATTACAACTAAAATTTTATTTGTCATCACTTATAATGTAAAATTCTTGGATACTATAAAAACATTGTTCTTTTAACCATTTAATTAACAGCTTCTTAAATTTAATTATTGATGTCAATTGTTTTAATTCTATAGGCAAACCGTTAAATATTTTAATACACATTTGGTTACTATTATTACAATATAATGTACCTATTTGTTTATTAAATTATATCAAAAATACAACATGTATATTATGGGGTGTATCAGGCAAAGCTTTTTGTAGATGTCGCTAGCGGCAATGGTACCTTGTTTTACACCTATACCGGTATAACCAAGATCCTGTGCTGTGGAGGACCATCAAGAACTAATGTTGTAATGTAATGTAATGTTGCACATTCGTTAACATCCCGAATGTGCAACACCTATAGTAGTCTCAAGTCAGTGCCAATAATGATATAGACATATTTCATGACCGTTACAATGTATTCAGAAAAATTGTTCTCGAACATTTCAAACCATCAATATAAGAGTAGCTTATAATTTATTTAACATGTGTTTTGTTTTCATTTTTAAGGTACCAAATTTATGCAATTTTTATGTTTCCTTTGTAGATCTTTTAAAAAAAAAAAAATGTATAATTTTATTTTAGAAGTCATATTTTTATGTTATATTTTGTAAATTTGTTAGTTTTTGTTATTTTTTTTTGTTTTAACAGTAATAAGTTTTTAATTTCTTCTTCTATTCTATTCTATATAAAAATATTGGTGAATACTGTGACACCTAATTGGTACATATATTAGATAAGTTATAATTATACTATATTATGTGTGTGATAATATATGTACTGCTGTGTGTACTATATAAATAAATAAATAAATACAACTGATTAACTTATTAAAAAAAAAAGCTTTATTTAATGTTTTTAAAATTGAGCCAATGCCCTCCCTCTAGTTTGGCTTGGACACTGTTTTTGTCGTAACGTGGTGGTATGAGGGTCTGTGGTGCTGGAGACACTTCGAAATGACGCAGCAGTTCGTATGCCATCAATTTTACTTCGATCAAGGCAAAACGAGAACCTGGAACACATTATAGCTATTAATTGACATATTTGATCTTCCCAATTTATTTGACTTTTACAAGCTATGCGTTCCAGTTAAAAGCCGCGCTAATATCATAAACCAGCGCCATGAAACGATTTATATAATAATGGAACAAGTTTGGTTATTTTGACATTGACAAGTAAAATTGCGCAAATTAGATTTGCCACTGTTAAAAATTTAATTATAAATAATTCCTTTTTTTTTTGCAATGGAACGCTTGATGTAAACGAACTTCAAATGTTAGTTTTTTGGTATTGGAACACATCATGTTAAGAATGCTGCGCGCTGGCAATTTCTATAACCGGAACGCGTCAAAGTTACAATTGAATGTTTCGTAATTCATATTTAATAATCATCATTAAGAGCGATGGTGGCTTTCATTAAAACCCATAAAAGATCGCAGTTCGAACCCCGGCATGTACCAATGAGAAATAACACTTGTCTTACGTGCATTTCACGTACGTCACGTCATAGGTTTACAACACCGTTCTCGTGCATGCGGTTCCACTAATGGTATTTGTTAAGTTTTTGGTCAAATATTCGTCACAATGATGGCCTTGTGCGAAAGCGCATTA
The DNA here is from genome assembly GCA_910589645.1 of Tinea semifulvella. Classification (NCBI taxonomy): domain Eukaryota; kingdom Metazoa; phylum Arthropoda; class Insecta; order Lepidoptera; family Tineidae; genus Tinea; species Tinea semifulvella. The sequence goes on along the minus strand of OU342595.1, from coordinate 6,009,176 downwards.
TCGTGGTGCAAAATCCAAGAACTTTCTATCTTAAACGCCGCATAACGCTCAAATAATATTCTTTATATGGTATTTAATCTAAATAACAGATGCAACTCAAACGCCGCGCCAAAATGGGAAACAGTTGTGCAAGAAATAAAATAAAAGTGAATTTGGAACCATAAACAAATCATCCATTGCCGATACTTTTTTGACTAATTATATTACTAGGATAATACAACTTATTTAAAACTTTTTTGAACTATGTAAAAGGGCGGGCTTAATGCCACTAGGCATTCTCTAGCAGTCAAACTTTGGGACAATACAGAACATTACAGTCATGAGGCTAGGTGCAAACAAATTTTAGGAACGTTGCAAAAATATTTTATTTATTCTACTGCAATACATATTAATATAAATACTTACAAATATGTACATTACAGTCCCTAGAACACAGCGTCCTAGACCTCCACTGCTGGAGATGGGCCTTCCAGAACATATATCTGGAGAATTTGGCCGATACTCGCCACGCTGGCCAGACGGCTTGGCGAGGATATGATGTCATTTTTTATTACAATTTATTAACGATTTATTTATTTATTTATTTATTTAAAAACTTTATTGCACTATGTACAAGAGGCGGGCTTAATGCCGCTAGGCATTCTCTAGCAACCAACCTTTGGGACAATAAAACGATTTGTGTTGTGAGGTAGGTGCAACCATTAAATAGATTAAAAGGTAATTCAAATTAAATCTAAGTATTATATCTATATAGACAAATACATACTAATATGTACACAATACTACATATACTACATACTATATATATATATATATATATATATATTATACACTACATATAATACCTACTTACACTGTGAGGAACTGTTTAAATAATGAGAGTATACCATCTTTTTGAAAAGTGATCTGTTCGGCACTTGACGAATTTCTACCGGCAAATTGTTCCACAGATTTGCGGCCACTACTGCAAAAGAGTTAGACTGAAAACCAGAGTGATGAGAAGGGATAGATAGAACAGAATTATGGGACGAACGGAGAGATCTGTTATGAAATGAGGAAAGATAGCTAAATTTGTCCTTGAGGTATTTTGGTGTCGCAGGTTCATTGAGAATAGAAAAGAGTATACAGAGGATTCTTAGATTCCTGCGACAGCGAATAGGTAGCCACCTTAACTTGGCGCGATATTCAGAGATGTGATCATATTTGCACAAGTGGAACCAGAACCAACGGCTTAACGTTCTCTCCGAGGGCCGGGAACGGTGGTGTTGTAAATCTATGACAAATGTACGAGTACTTAAGAAAAGTGTATTTCTCATTGGTACATGCCGGGTGGGTTTGAACTGACCTTTGTAGGATTTAAGGAACGCGTTCGTACAACCGAGCCACCACCGCGCATTAATATCACAATTATACATTTTATATTCCTTACTATATAATACATACATTAGTCTGAAAGCTAGAGTGATGAGAGGGGATATCTATCCCTTCTAGTCAGTTCTATCTAGAACAGAATTGTGTGACGAACGAAGAGATCTCTTAGGAGAGATAGGTAAATTTGTCCAGACTGCGAGGACTCTTCCAGAGGTCTGCAGGAACGTAACGGGTCTCCTGGCCTTCCTGGAGGAGATCGGATGGCTCCGCTGAAGGAGTAAAGGTGGACAATGGTCCAATGGAGACTAAGTGCGGAAAAGCCACCGAAATCACAATCACACATATACCCTCTTAACTGATAGACGACGGACCTAAAATACCTACCAATACAGTTCCTAGGTCCAAGTCCAAAAGGAAAGTATGCAAAAGGTTTGATCTTATGTTTGTTCTCATCTGAAAATCTTTCTGGGTCAAATTTCTCTGGATTGTCATAATATTTGGGATCCCTTTGTATTGCCATAATTGGAATTTGCAAAACTCCACCTTTCTGTATCTGTAAATTGTATTAAAACATGGTTAGTTGCTATAGGTTTATTTAGATCGCTTAGGCTGGGTTGTACCAAAATGATTAAAGTTAAAATTGGAGCCAATTTTACCAGCTGACGCCATTTAATCGTTACATTTACAGATACATTTTATCGAAGTTAGGCACTATCATAATCGCAATATATTAAGATGGACAGAAACTAAGATTTTTCTTGTCCTGATTTTGATTTAGCCTGTCTTAACATTTTTTTTTTATAAATAAAGTATTGTGAATTCACGATCGTTTCTGATCCGGGATGGTCAGAAACCACGCTTATAAAGAAGCGAATTCACATTTAGCCAACTTGACTATAGGCCAATCATGACAAGTGGCAAGCTCGTCGATGTCTCTAGCGTACCAAACTCAAGAAATATCACAAATAAATTGAATATTATTTAAATTTATTTATTTAAACTATTAAATATTATTGTGTCCCGACCAGGAATCGAACCAGGTACCTCCGAGTCTAAATCCACGGATCTAACTTAACGGAGGCAGTGCACAGATTATGGTGCAACCCAGGTTAAATAAGACATCCGAGCTGGCAAGCTGTAGTTATGTACTCAGTCCTCAATTCGATAACTGAGTTTATTTGTGCTAGAGCCACATTACTCAGCTGTCAAAGTGTAAATGTTCATACATCCGAGCTGTCAATTTCTTATTCCACTACGTCGCACATCATGGCGCTGCACTGCCATACTATTCATACTAAAAACTACCAGTCAACTATGACGAGGAATATTCGAATACTTACAATATAGTCTTCTGTTGCTTTTTTGTTAGGTTTACCCAAATTATACTCCTTTACACACAACCTATCAGTTACTGGGGCTGGAGGCCATTTTCTTAGTACTTCTGCAAATTCCAATTTTTACAATTATTTAAAATAACATTACGCAAAGATAACAAAGATAAATAAAATTCATTACAGCCCCTAGAACACAGATTACTAGACCCTGCTGGAGATGGGCCTACTGGAGAATTTAGCGTACACTCACCACGTTGACAGGTGTACTGCTGATGTATTTATTTATTCGAAGAGAAAGGACAGAGACAGGCAACATAAGAACATAGAAAATAACAACAGAGTAGAAGCCATTAAAATTATACCCGCCACCAGAATAATAAACATTGTGAACAATAGTGCACTCTTTGTGCTATACAAAATTCGTAAAATATCACCTTGGCCAGGTATAAAGAAAACTAGGCAGGTCTCTGGGGTGGGATGCGACGTGCGTGGTGTGCGACCTCGTCAGGCGCGGGAAGTGCGGCGTGTTTATACAGAGAACCTCAAGTTGCGCAAATACAACCTAACGTACAGGTTACGAATTTGCGCAGTTCGGGGTCGAGTGGGGACCCTCAGCCACGCGCCTGGCCAAGGAGTTATCAAATCGGATGACGGAAAGGTCTGAAGACAGGATGGCTGGCAATTATTTCTGCCAACGAACGTCTCGTCTTGGATGGGACATCTCTAGAGGATTTTTTTTTTTTATAATTTAGTTTATTGTATTAAATTTTATTTTTATGATTTAATTTAATTTTTATTTATTTAAGTAGCTATTTTATTGCATATATTTAGAGATTACAGCTTCTAAGCAAAAACGGTTACCTATTTAAAAGGAGTTCCTTAGAGGACATCGTGATTTACTACGCAGAAAATACGTATGCTTTGACTTCTAAATCATGTACTTAATAATTCTTCAAAATACACATGTCTTCAGCGCCAAAAAATGAGGTTAAAATCTATATCCATAGTTATTATTGATTTTATATAAACACTCTTACCTGAAATAACCATATCCATATACTTCATTTGATTAATTTTATCGTAATCTATTTTTCCATCATACTTCTGGTGATATTCTTCAATTTCGGTTCTTAGTTTATTTTGAGCTTCAGTGTTGATGGCCAGTTCTAAAAGAAGCAGCTTCATACACGTGGATACTGTGTCGAAACCAGCAAAGAAAAACAGAAACGCTTGGGCTACGAGATCATCGTCATTCCATACTAAAAACAAAATGTATTTTTTACAATTAATATTTGTTCTAATTTAATCTAGTTTTTCTTACTGGAAGATTACACCTATGCACCTGCCACTCTGTAGACCACAATCAATGCAACTTGTACGACTTAAATATGTGGAATGCCTCTCCAGCTACGTTATATCCATTCTATAGCATATCTTAAGCATAGTTTAAAAGAGTATATCGTAAAGTTGGTATAGTGGTAGAGCTAATGCCTGACGTCGATTGTTCCAATTATAGGACATTGATAATGATTTCATTCACTATTTGTCAAAACAATTGATTTATTAGTAAACTCATATCCCCTATTAAATATTACATTTTGATTTTATCGTACCTTGTTTAATAATATTTTTTCCAATCTGAGACTCTTCTACTGTAGCGAATCCAGCATCTTTTTTATCATTTATGTTTTCATGTTGTAGAGTACCTGAAATTAAAACGTTTTTGATAATATTCTCTTAATACAATTTCTTGTTTAGCAGAACTATTTAATCATCATTTTGTTATGAATGATATTGTTATATGTATTATAATAAATTATTAAATACTAATATATCAAGTTATTAAATTAAATTAGATGGTGTTTCTATCAGTGTTGAACCGTATATGTTTCTGAAAGAATAATTGATAGAGAAGAAAAATAACCCAATAATAAACTTGTTCAAAGTAGCTGTTTTAAAATTTGTAAGATTGACAGATTTGCAACTTGTTAGAGAAATAAATATTGATAATAAGAAAGAGGCATATATCTGCCTGGTTAAGCGAGCAGTAATTCAGATGGAAATCAATATTTTAAACCAAGCCTAACCTAGTTGGCTAAACGTGAGCTATATTGTTAACTCCATATTTAAATACCTTGTTTAGCTTCCATTAATAGTTGTATAACATCTGGTCTCACGATGTTATTTTCATTACGATTCTTCATAGTGTCGAGGACTACGTTGCGAAGAAACGCAGTTGCATCTTCAGGGAATATATTAATTTGGACAACCTAAAGAGCAAATTCAATAATGTATGTATGACGGAATACTTTTTTTAGGCATTCTCGAATGCAGAGATGTATGGTAAACTGCAGAGTGGGACGAACCCCGCCAGATGAACAGATGAACAGATGACCTAAAGAAGTTCGCTGGTGGGTACAGGATGATTTTGGTTGGCTGTCTTGCGTGTGATGGCGAGCATAATAGGAGGAGGCTGGTAATGAATATAAACAGGATGGAAACGTTAAGAGATGTCATTCTATATTTTCTAAAGTAAACATTGATAAAGGGTCACGAAATGTAAAAGTCGGTAGTAATAATCTTCCTGAGAAAGAAACTCCCAAGCACACCCATATCTTTACTGTGGCAAACCAAAAAAATAGTTTTTTGTATATTATTTGTAACGAATATTAATGTTCTGCTTTGTTGACGCCATGTGCAATTAGGTTCGAAGTAACATTTGCTAAATTTTGTGGTACTAGTACTTACACTAGTTTTATTTTAAAATTATTACAAGAATACGGTTTTGAAATAATAACTAAACTACAGCGAATAGTAGAATACGGATTTGTCAAAGGTTCTATTTTATTTAAACTTATGGAAATTGAATCGGTAGTTGAATACCAAAACATGTTTTGACAGCATTATCAAAATAAATTGGAATGGAAGTAAATTTATTAGTAGAATTGGGCTGCTGGGTTCCAAGAAGCATATCCGGCTTTCAAGACAAACATACACACACAGAGAGCTCTTTCACTTTCATGCTTTATAATATTAGTATACAGATGACTTACTTTATGTATAATAGGAATACAAGCTGCAATGAAGAGTTTAAAAAATTGATACACGTTGAAGGAAGTGATTTTTGAGGTCATCTTGTAGAAATGGTTGTCTTTTTCCTTGATTGAGTTAGATTTGACTCCAAAAGCGCAGGTGGCAATCACGTCGTTTGTGTACCTTGTAAGCAAATCTTGAGTGTCAACGTTCAGTGATTCACCTATAAATTATTGATTTATGTGTTACTTAATAATCACGAGATGGTGATGGGTTGCCTAAAGAAATATGTTCAAGACTGTAGGCAGGGTGAAATTTTCAACTGGACATGAACTAAAACTAAACTACGAGGAATATCGAATAATGCTGAAAGGAGTCTCCAGGCCGATTTTGATAAAAAAATACAATTGGACAGTAATTTGATTAAAAAATATATAGTTTTTATTGAGAACAAAAAACACGATTTAAATAAAAATATATTATCATTACAGCCCCTAGAACACAGCGTCCTAGACCTCCACTGCTGGAGATGGGCCTTCCAGAACATATATCTGGAGAATTTGGCCTACACTAGCCATGCTGGCCAGAAGGCTTGAAAAATATATTAACTAAAATAAAAATAAAACTTAACTATACCCATAACAGCTCGTCAACACCTCGGGAGACAAAAGAGCTGGGTAATATTTGGGCCAAAGGATCAGCATTGCCATTCAACGTGGCAAAGCTGCCAGTATCCTTTGACACTTTGCCCATTGGCAGCGATTCAAAATCAAAATCAAAATCAAAAAATCAAAATCAAAATCAAAACATTTATTTTCTAGAATACGGTACATAATGTGGCTAGTAGTAGTAGTTTTCCGGCGTATCCTGCCGTCATGCAGCGTCAAAATATTTACATTTATATAGTATTTAACACACCTATACATAAAAGTAAAAACAAATTAAATTAAATGGAACAATAAATTATATGTCAATTAAGTACCTACTTATATTATGTCAAAGATTTATTATGATATTATTATCCTACTCAAGTACATCACTGAGAAAATCCTTATTTGAATAGTATACCTTTAGTACCAATAGCTTAAATAACTTTTTTTGAAAATCCCTTACATTTAATGCTTTTAGATCAGATGGCAAATGATTAAATATTTTAATTGCCATACAGTAACAATTTTTCGAGTAAATCTCCAAGCGTTGAGATGGGGTACATAGTTTGTCTTTGTATCTTTGACCTCGGTAACCCATTTCTCCGTTCGTTTTAAAAAGGCTTGGGTACTTTCGGACGAATACTGCTATTTCATAGATATATAAACACGGAGTAGTCAGAATACCGAGTTTTCTAAATAACGGTTTACAGCTATCCATTTGGTGTGCATTGCATAAAGCCCTAATACATTTTTTCTGTGTTATTAGGACTCTATTTACCTCTACAGAATTTCCCCATATAATTACGCCGTATCTCAATAATGACGATACATACCCATGATAGGCTGACAACCCTGCATCTAAAGAGCTTACATTTGTTATTCTTTTAAGTGCGTAAACAAATCTGTCCAACTTTGTACATAATTTGTCAATATGAGCTTTCCAGTTACAGATTTTGTCAATTGTTATACCAAGAAATGTTGTGTTATCAACCTCCTCTACCTTAATTGTATCATATAGAATGCAATTTATTTATTTATATATTTATAGATTTGGAGCAATTTATTTATTTATATATATATATATTCATTTTAGTTTTTAGTTGTATTTAATTAGGTTTATTTTTTATTAATAGTCATTTATGTTTTAAAATGTAAGCTTTTAGTTTTTTTTTTTTTTTTTTTTTAATAAAACCATGTAAATAAATAAATATAAAATACTAATTATTAACTATACCCATATAAAAATATTCACCAATGTCTTGATCATGTGGCAGTGTGCGAAGAATACTTTCAGCTTTCCTAAAGGGGCTAAAACTCTTTTTACACAAATGACATTTCTCTCAAAACTAATAATTCATGTAATAGTTCCGACCGCGCGTGGCTACGCAGCAGACACTGCTGCAGAACCGTTAAATAAGCACACGTGGTGTGACGTCACCGAACTGGCTTTAACATTAATAATGGCGTCTATTGTACCAGTTAACTGTTGACTTTCAACAGAAAACTAATACATTCGACGTCACATTAACAGAGACTCTATTTTAGTGAAACTCATGCTTAGACAGACATATCTTAGACTACTAGTCATACCAGATACAAAATATTTATCTTGATGACGATTATTTTCATAGTCATGCAAAATACTCATACATTAAGGTATTTATCTATTTATTTAAAACTTTATTGCACTATGTACAAAGGGCGGGCTTAATGCCGCTAGGCATTCTCTAGCAGCCAACCTTTGGGACAATACAGAACATTACAGTCATGAGGCTAGGTGCAAACGATTGTAAGAACGATTGTTGCCAAATAAATTCATTTAATCTTACATACACTAGATATTAAAATAAATACACATACATACAAATATGTACACAATAATACATATACTACACACTATATTGGCTAATATATACTACATACAATACATACTTATATACGTTGTGAGGAGCTCTTTAGGTAATGAAAGTAAACCAGCTTTTTAAACAGCGGTTTGCTGGGTGCTTGGCGAATTTCAACAGGTAAACTGTTCCAGAGATTTGCGGTAGTGATCATTTATAAAGTTATATACAATTTACCTGATTGTTTGACTTTTTCGTGCAAGTAGCTGACTAGATCATTGTTACATTCGTGCATTAGGGGGACCATGTTCCTCAATTTCGATCCAGTGAATGCTGGACTTAATGTGGATCTCATATCGCGCCATTTTTGACCTGAAAATAACAATCATGATCATTGCCGGCTCATTTGTTTATACAATTTAGAGTATTATCACGACGTATTCTAAGAGCGGGTCGGTACGAACCCCGGCATGTACCAATGAGAAATAGACTTTTCTTGCGTACACTTGTTATTTATTTACAACACCACCGTTCCCGTGCCTCGAAGAGCACGGTAAGCCGTCAGTCCCGGTGCCACTTATACCAATTCGTGGAATCGTTAATAAAAGCTACCTAAATAATAAAATTAAAAATAAACTAAACTACAAATAAAAAATGTCTTCTAGAGACGTCCCATCCGAGATAGTCCCAATAAGACTGGCAACATTTCCCCTGTAGCTTTTAAATTTGTTAAATAAATCCTAAAATTTCATTAGAATCTTAAAAAACACTAACGTTAATGTTAACGTTGGCCCCATTTAAAGTTAAAAGTATTGCTAGTGGACTTTAGATGACGTTAAAATAATGCAACTTTAAAAAAAAAAAATGGCGACCAATGTCTGCTCTACGAGGTATCATCTAATAATCAAATTAGGTACCTTTCAGACCAATTAAACTTTTAGAGAAGAATGGATCATTTTCGTTGTTCATGGATCTGTGGTCATGGAAGTGATCAAAATCCTTGATGCAGATCGACCGAAGTAACTCTGGATCTCTTATCATCAGGTTCGGACTTATTAACTCAAATGTACCGACGAATCTAGAAACAAAACAATTTTTATTATGAATAAGTAGTCTGTTTTTTGTATTGTAATGTTGTGAAAAATCTGATGGTTAATACAGGGCAAATAATAATAATAAAATGATTTATTGTCAGACAAAGTATTCAGATGTAAAAGAGATCAACAAGGGTGATGTGTTTGTGATACCTTCACCGGGTTGCTAAGTATATAAAATAAGTGATGCGCGCCCATGCTCGTCACAGCTTCCTATCATGGCCGCCCGCTCTCTCGCTAGTTCAAGTCAGTCGAGGTGAAGATGTTCCAGTAGTTTATCTGTGGGAGCGCTTTATGAAACAGTTCTTTCACGAACTAACCATTCAGTAAGTCTTGTTTCAAGCGGGTTTAAATACTTGCTATGTCGATATTTCTATAAAAATAACGCTGTAAGCGGTATTAGTTCTCCTTGAAAGTTAACATTGGGTCAAATGGCACATACTTTCATCGAGAACAACAAATAGGTGGTAGGCGGACTGATGGTGGTTAATTGTCCAGTCTGCCGGGGCGGGAAAGTATCCACCGTTCGTGCCGATAAACCCAAGTGTATCCACACGTTTCGGGATTAGGATCGAATTGCCGTCATGCTCAAGCCAGTTGCTAACATTCATGGACCACTTACCATCAAGTGGGCGCAAGGTCACATGTTATGTTAATATAAAACCTTAACATCATTCATCATCATTACAGCCCCTAGAACACAGCGTCCTAGACCTCCACTGCTGGAGATGGGCCTTCCAGAACTTGAGAATTTGGCCTACACTCGCCACGCTGGCCAGACGGCTTGGCGAGGATAGGATGTCATTTTTTTTATGACAATTTATTAACGATTCCACAAGTTGGTATTAGTGGAACCGGGACTGACGGCTTAACGTGCTCTCCGAGGCACGAGAACAGTGGTATTGTAAATCTATGACAAATGTACGTAAGAAAAGTGTATTTCTCATTAGTACATGCCGGGTGGGTTTGAACCGACCTTTGTAGGATTTAAGGTACGCGTTCTTACAACCGAGCCACCACCGCTCCTTAACAAATGGCGCTCAATTATTTCAGTCTATCCATTGTACCCACTCACCTGTCATTTGGGAAGCTTTGGTAAATTCTGTTAATGACTGAACTCATATGTTCTTGTTTTGTCAGCTGAGGGTACATGTTACCGAACAAGGGTACCACAGGAGGGTTGTTTACACCCCTTTGTTTGAAGTACAAGTATCTATTCTTCAGCCAGAGGTAAACGGCTCCCAATGCCACCCCGGCCCATATTAAAATTAACATCTAAAAAAAAATACAGATATTACAATGTTCTTAGCATTCCATGGATTCACCGTACCGGTCCATCGTGTGTGAAGAAGAAAAAAAATTAGTATCTCGGGCTTGCAACCAACTATAGGCTGTTTTATAAAGGTGTGTGTAAAACATTAAATTTAATTTTAAACTTAATTAAACAGTAAAAACTCTCATATGATGTACATACTCGTAGGATAATTTGTAAAAAACTTATCTCTAGATTTTTCCGTCGGCTGTTTGGCCAACTCCTTAGGTTTGGTCCAATGGTCTCAACCCCAAACTGTGTCAACTACTAAGGTATATACTAAATTTCTAGTTGCAAAAATCAATGTAAATAAAATGAACGAGTTAACAAAAAATACTACTTACACACGTTTTTTACCCGATAATAATTTATTTGTACCAAGCACGTTTTACCTATAGGTTTAAGCCTACGAAAATATTTAAATATATTATATTTTGATTTTGATTTGAAATACACTTTTCATAACATTAAGCCGTCGGTCCCGGTTCCACTAATACCAACTTGTGGAATCGTTAATAAATTGTCATTAAAAATTGACATCAGGTCCTCGCCAACCCGTCTGGCCAGCGTGGCGAGTGTAGGCCGAATCCTCCATATATATGGGGGGCCCATCACCAACAGTGGAGGTCTAGGGGCTGTAATGAAAAATGAAATGGAGTTTCCTGGTTTTAATGTCACCTTGCGTCATGGAGACCAGTTGATTTTTAACAATCCAAGTAATAGGTACTTACATTGTTTATTTATTTACTAATAAAACACTAAACTGTACTGTACAACAATTAAAATATTGAATAATAATGTCTAAGAAACTAATTCATACACCAACACAACCAAACAGTGTGTTGTGCACACAAATTAATACTTTTTTTTTATTCCAACCTACTTGTTTTGTACATGATATCTCTAGACATTGACTGTCATGTAAGGACGAATATTTATCGACATCTTCATTGGCTTTGGCCCTATAGAGGTAGGCTGGCCAAATGCCCGTTTAACCCCGTTATTCCGGTTAAATGCCGACGGCTTTGAATAAAAACGTATAGAAAGATAGTATTATACAAAAAAAAACACATTTTTATTTTTCCGATGCAATGTGACTACAAATAATTGCACAATAAACAAATAAAAGTCCAGAGATCTGTTAACATAATGATTTGACCTTGACTTATTGTACGCAAACTTTGTTTTTAGGCGTTATTATTAAGTATTTTTTTGATTTAGTAGTAGGTAACATTTTAACACAACACAACTGCCTCCGTGGTCTAGCGGTCAAGTCCGTGAATTTAGACTTGGAGGTACCGGGTTCGATTCCTGGTCGGGACACAAAAATATTTATTAATGTAAATAAAAATACATTTAATTAATATTTAATTTATTTGTGATATATCTCGAGTTTGGTACGCCTGGAGACATCGACAAGCTTGCCACTTGTCATGATTGGCCTATAGTAAAGTTGGCTAAATGTGAATCGGCTTATTAATAAGCGTGATTTCTGACTCCCCTGAAAGGGAAACGGACGTGATGATACTTTAGTATTTTAAGTTTCAGTTAATAAATAATCAGGTCTTATAAAAAAATGGCGACGGCCAACCACGACCACTCTCGTAGCGTCGCATTAATAATCGAATCGATTGACCGGTTTTTACATATAAATCAATTGATCATGATATACTCGTAGATGTTTAAAGATAAGTAATTCAATATATTTTCCTTAAAACTACACAAGTAGGTTAATATGTACCAAGGTTGTTATATTCAATTGAATCCAATTAAATTTATTTATTTCCATATGATTCACATTGTAACTCCTGTAGCCCTATTCTGTTACTTAAGCGCCAACGTTATATAGTGGAATCACTTAAACACACACAAAACTGTCAGTGAATATTAGGGAACGAAATTATTTAAAATTAGGGTTAAAAATTTACTAGTCCAGAAATGTTTTTACGCGACCAAGGACTAATAACGATTTCACAAGTTGGTATTAGTGAAACCGGGACCGACGGCTTAACGTGCTCTCCGAGGCACGGGAACAGTGGTGTTGTAAATCTATGACAAATGTACGTAAGAAAAGTTTATTTCTTATTCGTACATGCCGGGTGGGTTTGAACCGACCTTTGTAGGATTTAAGGTACGCGCTTATACAACTAAACCACCAACGCCCTTTTTCATTGATTACTAATGTATAAATAAAATATTAATGTGTGTTATGAAACTATATTTAATGTAAATATAGTATATAATTATAATCATATAAATTAATATAAATGTTGTTAACTTTATTATAAATTCGCGGCGGACAATATAAGTATTTAATTCAGTTTTCCCAATGATTTTTAAGTTGCAACCCCACGACTGCTGGATATTGTCAGATACATTTTTCAGTTTACGAATAAACTAGATTCATAGCGGTTAATTTCGTAGGTTTAGACTCGGGGGTACCGGGTTCGATTCCTGGTCGGGACACAAAAATATTTATTCATTTAAATGAATATTTAATTTTTTAAATTTAATTAATATTTAATTTATTTGTGATATTTCCCGAGTTTGGTACGCTGGAGACATCGACGAGCTTGCCACTTGTCATGATTGGCCCATAGTAAAGTTGGCTAAATGTGAATCCGCTTATTTATAAGTGTGGTTTTTGACCAACCCGGAAGGGAAATGGTCGTTAAGATACTTTACTTTTTTTAATAAATTCCACGTATTATATTTCTTCTAACCTCTAAAGAGTTGTAGTGGAGTAGTACATAGGTACAATGAAGTTGGATATATTGTTGTATTTGGTACTTAGGGCTAATTAAACCGTTCAAAGTAAACCAAGTTTATGCGTCTAACCTGTTATTTATGATAGTAAATAAAACATTATTTATTTTATATTGAGTCCATTTTATCATCGATGTATATAGATAGGCCCTCACCGATATAAAAACGTTCCCGTAAAACCAATCGAAGTCATGTAGCTGCACCAACAGTCGCGAGATAGCAAGCGTCGAGAGCGCCTAATATTAATATTTATATCGAGTAAAACTAGTCTTTTTGTATGCATTGTGATATAATTTCCGATGAATAAAGCATGTGGCATTATCCTTGCTTGAGAATTGCCCCCCAAAGTTTGTAGGTACACAAAGCAAGCGGCACGTTTTTAAGAGTGCGTTTTGTATTGAATAGGCTTATCTATATACATCGATGCATTTTATTAACTGACGTCTATCAAAGATGACAGTAGTATTCTATTAAAAACATAGACATAGGATCGTCGCGTCGTCTCTTAAAGACGAACGAAGCGTGCGAGTGAGACCTCGAGGATAACCACAATAGCGTGTGCTTGAAAGAGTGAGCATGAAAACAACCGATACGCCAAATTATTTTTTGACGTCAGCGCTTATCAACCGGTTCACTTTAGCGTTCCGCATATTTTTCGCGATTATTAAGTATTTTCCAGTAATAAAGTGAATATATTGTGAAATACGAGTATGGTGTCGTGTTCCTTTACTAACTGTGAAGTGTACTTTTCACAGGTAATTCTTCAATACTATACCAATGTTTTTTTAGCATATTTTTGGATGTTTAACGCTCTATGTGACAAAAAAATCAGTTGAGATTGTGAAATACATGTGGTATTATCTTTTTAAATGACAATAACTAAATTTTCAACAGTAAATAAAGATATTTTGTGTACGTGAAAAAATGATACACCTACACTAGTGCTTGACTATAACTGACATTTTTTATTGATAGTTATCGACATTTTGTAGTCGCATGATGAAATATTAATTAATAACAACATGAGAATGGTTGGAAAAGGAAGGAAATATGTCGCAACTCACTGAAATAATATATTAAAGTCGATCTGAGTCACGAGAGTAAAATGGGGTTAACTTTTAAGGGTAAATGGTTTTTTTACAATTTTAAATTAAACCAGACCTTTTATCAAAAAATGTTTAATGTAAAAGTTGTAGGTAATAAAAAAGTCTATAAGTTTTGTATAAACAATTTTATCACATAACCAAATTTTTTTTTTTATATGGGAATTTTCAAATGTTATACTCGTATATGCAAAAAGTGGTTTGGATACTAGCATCCGTCCTTAAGTTAGGCAGCACGGTGGTGGCGCGAAATTAAAATATTTTTAGCTAAAGCTGGCAAAAAAGCTGAATTTCTTTAGAAAATTTCTATAGAAACCGAGTACTAAATGGAAACGAAAAAATAAATAAAACATGAATATTTACTATTTAATTCTTTAATAACTTCCCTTAAAGTTAAAAGGCGCTTTGTAGTCCTTTTGAACTTAGCTCTTAAATTTCTTATGAGCTTATTTTTTTCCAAAATCTTTCTTTTAAGATGTGTATTACAGTGCAGAAGTTTCTGTTTTCTCGGAGTCAATACTTCAGTTGAAGGACATTGGGTCTTCTGATGTTGGTGGTTTGCTCTCTCTAGATGGAAACGTAATGTCCTTATCCACATAGGAAGACCCCTTTTCTTAGCGTAATGCTAGTAGTATGTCTTATGGATATTATTAGTCAAAAGTGGTGTTGTTTTGTTTAATAATGTGCTACAATCATCGATGTCTATAGATAGGCCTATCCAATACAAAACACAGTCCAAAAACGTGCCGCTTGCGACGTGTACCTACCAGCTTTGGGGATAAATTCTCAAGCTATGATAATGTCACATGCAATATTTATCGGAAATTCTTTCGCAATGCATACTAAAAGACTAGTTTCACTCAATATTATTATTAGGTAAGCGCGCTCTACGCTTGCTAGCTCGCGACTGTTGGTGCAGCTACATGACTTTGATTGGTTTTGTAGGAACGTTTTTATATCAGTGATGGCCTATCTATATACATCGATGGCTACAATGTGAATTATTATGGAAAACGATAAATTTGACACGGTATATGGGGCTAAAGTGACAGTTATTTTTTGCGGTTTTCCCGCGCTGTCAACTCCCATATATCCGACGTATTTGCGCGATAAAGTCGCGAGTGACTCCGAAGAGCATCAAATTCTGCAACATCTGGAATTTGATGACGACCTCATAAAGTTATTTTTATTGAAATATGTTTTGTTTAAGCCTAAAATATGAAAGCAAATGACGAGGAGTGATTATTTAAATATAGAAAAGTAATGTAAAGTATCATCACGACCGTTTCCCTTTCGGGGTGGTCAGAAACCACGCCTATAAATAAGCGGATTCACATATAGCCAACTTTACTATAGGCCAATCATGACAAGTGGCAAGCTCGTCGATGTCTCCAGCGTACCAAACTCGAGAAATATCACAAATAAATTACTATAATAAATATCACAATAAATGTATTTATTTACATTAATAAATATTTTTGTGTCTCGACCAGGAATCGAACCCGGTACCTCCGAGTCTATATCCACGGACTTAACCGCTAGACCACGGAGGCATTATTTAAATATATTGCTGCAAAATGTATCGATATTACTATGGAACATCTCTAAATTTTACTCACACTAGAATAATTACGCACACTAAAATAATTAACTTTTTGGCGTGTTTTGCAATTTGCTTTGTTGATCTTGTTAGTATTCTATATCTATGAGTAAAAATCATATGTAACATAACCAAGTTAAGAGACATCGACGATCTTGTCGTAATGGGCCTATAGTAAAGTTAATCCAAACGTGAATCCGCTTCGGGATACGGTCGTAATGATGGATAATGTAGAAATTTGTCCACAAACTAGTAGGTATATTTCGTTAATTTAAAATTAATTATTTTAACTAAATATTACTGTATTTTTTCCATGTTTCATCATCACAGAGTTTCTGACCTCCACTGTTGAAAATGGGACTTCCAGAAATTTCGCCACGCTGGCCAGACGAGTTGGCGAGAGTTTCGTGTCAATTTTTAATGACAATTTATTAACGGTTCTACAAGTAGGTATTAATGGAACCGGGACCGACGGCTTAACGTGCTCTCCGAGGCACGGGAACGGTGATGTTGTAAATCTATAAACAAATGTACGTAAGAAAAATGTATTTCTTATTGGTACATGCCGGGGGTTTGAACCGGCATTTGTTGAATTTTAAGGAAAGCATTCTTACAACCGTACATGTTAACCCTCAATGTTTACATTTAACTTTATATTTTATAATGTCAAAGTCAAAATCAAAATATCTTTATTCACGTAAATCTATTACAGGCATTTATGAAACGTCATTAATTTAATTTGAATGATTCTACTCCTGCTAGTAGAAGACTAAGCAGCTAAGTGGTCCAATAAGTAAGCTGTTAGCAGAAGACCAGCAGCTTAGCAAATTCCAGTGACCTGTTAATATTTAATCTGACTGAGAAAGGAATCCTAATTTAATGTTTTTAGCAAAATCTAAACGATACATAGACATGCTTCATCTACCTCTATCTTATTTTAATCTAGGGCTCTACCTCCTTTTTATGGTAGGCAAGATACAGTGTGCTTAGTGTAACATGCAAGTTTCGGAAAACGTAACTGGTGTAGTTACGTTTTTTTATTTTACATTGCGTGTTATTGCAAGTTTGGCTATAATAACAGGCAATGAACATCGAAAATTCAGTAAAAAAAACTCTACTACTATAGTTGCGTTTACGAAACTTCACTGTCACACTAGGCATACAGATAATAATAAATAAAACAATAATACTGTTAATAAAAAAAATATTTATTTATATACAACTTACATCTACTTATAATACATATCTACGCAGTTAATAAATTCTGGGAATTAAAAACATTTGTCACCTCAGTGCTAAAATGATTTAATACAAAATAAAGCTATTTATTAATAACAAAAATATAAAACTTACGACTAAAACTAAAACTTCTCAAAACAATCAACTATCAATTCCTCTATACACTTCCAGCAGATATTCAGATTCTCTCACTATCTCGACTGCTCGCCAGTGGAATAAACTGCCACTGGTGATCAGACAAGCTTCTTCTATCTACAAAACTTTGTCTACAGTCAGTTTCTTAAAAGCAAAATGACTCAATCACGCTCTGACATAGTTACTATTTTATATATGTATATTGTAAATACTGCTGATATAGTAGTATATTCATAAGTATTTATTATTTAATTGTTATATGTATCTATTTAAAACATATATTTTAAATAAAACTAATTAATAAAACTGCCTCCGTGGTCTAGCGGTTAGGTCCGTGGATTTAGACTCGGAGGTACCGGGTTCGATTCCTGGTCGGAACACAAAAATATTTATAAATGTAAATAAACACATTTAATATTTAATTTAATTGTGAGATTTCTCGAGTTTGGTACGCTGGAGACATCGACGAGCTTGCCACTTGTCATGATTGGCCTATAATAAAGTTGGCTAAATGTGAATCCGCTTATTTATAAGTGTGGTTTCTGACCACTCCGAAAGGGAAACGGTCGCGATGATACCTTTTTTTTTTTTTTTAAATAGTTAAGGTGTGTAAAATGTTTTAAACATGTACATCTGGCGGGGGTAGTCGTCCCACTCGCGTCGTCCCGTACATGGTCTACACCAGGGTTGCACAGACTTATTAATACTAGGGGCCACTCGGCCAAATCATGAACTGATAGCGGGCCGGCCGCCAGAAGTAGGTATAGGTAGTTAAAGACAATAAAGAATTGATAAAAATTTATTAAAATTAAAAAAGAAATTATTAATTTGAAGCGTGGCACTGCATAGTGCTTACAATCTTTTTTATATTTGGCTCAAATTTACTTGTAGCAACACGTAAAACTGCTTCCAAACTTTCATTTGCAAGGCGGTTTCGATTTTTTGTTTTATTATTATTTAGTATTGAAAAAGTTTGTTCACATATATAGGTAGAACCAAATAAGCTGGCACATTTCAGAGCGTTTATGCGCAACTCTTCGTACATATTTTTATCAATGCAGCGGTAAAAGTTCAGCAAGTCTCCTTCGTTGAATTTGTTGCGTAAATCTTGGTCATTTTGAATGTCGATAATTTCTAACTGCATTGACTCTGGCGCATTTTCAACTGAAATAGTGAAAGGATTGCTGAATATGTCCAACAGAGGTTTCACTTTTTTAAACTCCGAAAATCTGTCTTCAAAAGATTGAATCAAAATATCTAGCTTTTCTACATAACTGAAATTAATCGCAGTTTTGTTGAATTTTTCAGCCATTTTCTTATAATTCGGAAAATGATTATAATTTCCAGAATTCAATTGTGATCTGAAAAGTGTCAGCTTGCATTGAAAGGATGTTACATGAGCATAGAGCTGGGATATCAGTTGATTTTTGCCTTGAAGCCGTGTGTTCAAGACATTCAAATGATTTGTAATGTCAACTAAATAAGCTAAATCACACAACCAATCAGGATTCTTAAGTTCCGGGACATCCCTTTGCTTTTCCGCCAGAAATATTCCAATTTCTTCTATTAAATTTAGAAATCGTTCCAGTGTCAATCCACGACTTAGCCACCTTACTTCTGTACAATACAGTAAATCTCCGTATTCGCTTTCGATGTCATCAAGGAATTGTTTGAATTGTCTGTGATTGAGTCCTCGTGATTTTATGAAATTTACAGTCGAAACTACTACTTTCATTACATTTTGAAATTCATTTTTTTTAGAACAGAGGGCTTCCTGGTGTATAATGCAGTGAAACTGCATGAGATCTTCAGTGTTTATGTTTTTTTCTTGCAGGTGCTTTTTCAGCAAAGTAACTAGCCCGGAATTGATACCAACCATGGAAGGAGCACCGTCAGTCGCAACTCCCGATAACTTAGATAAGTCCAAATCAGTTTTTGAACACTCGTCCAAAAGTCCATTGAGTATATCAACTCCTTTGGTTTGACCTTTCAATGAACACATTCCTAATAACTCTTCGAAGACTTCAAAATCTTGAGTAACACCTCGTATGAATATGAGAAGTTGAGCTGTGGAACTAATATCAGTCGATTCGTCGAGTGCTAATGAAAAAAATTCCATGATCTTAGTTTTTTCAATTAATTGTTCCGCAATATTACCTGACAAGGACATAATTCGTCTTTGGATAGTCATACGATTCAGTTGAATTTTCTCAAACTTTTTTGCTGCTTCTGGACACATTTTCTTAGCGGCAATTTCCATGCATTCTTTTACAAAATCGCCATCATTGAAGGGGCGACTTCGCTTTGCTATCATTCGAGAAATTTCATAACTAACTTCTGTAGCCGTTTCTGAATCTTGAATGTGTTTTGTAAACATAGCTTGCTGACCAATAAGCTCCCGTTTTAAAGACAACATTTTTTGCTTTCTTAATTCGCCTGTAAACTTGGTAAAAGAAGGATGCTGCGTTTCATAGTGCCTTTTTACATTATAATCCTTTGCAATCGCAACAGAATTCTTGCAAATTAAACAAACGACTTTGTTATGCGACCATACAAAAAAGTATTTCTCAGTCCAAATTTCTTGAAACTGCC
This sequence comes from Tinea semifulvella, assembly GCA_910589645.1. Lineage (NCBI taxonomy): Eukaryota > Metazoa > Arthropoda > Insecta > Lepidoptera > Tineidae > Tinea > Tinea semifulvella. The sequence goes on along the minus strand of OU342595.1, from coordinate 5,989,106 downwards.
GATTTTCATCTTTAACCTTACGTTTTTTACTAGGTCCTGGCTTCTCCATGTTGCGTTCTAATCCTGGCTAGGATTAACACAGCAACTAAAAACAATTACAGTACCCACTTAAATTACCTATCCTTTTTTAAATTATCAAAAATAATTGATTAAATATTATTTCTCAGAAATTTTAAGATTTTTATACAGATTTTATCTGAAATAATGACGTAATTATTACAGTTAGAGAAATTCTTATAAAAATAGTAATTTCTTTGTTTATTTTAATATTTAGCCAACATTAAAGCTAAATTTGATTAAAATTGATTAAATAGGTAGGGAAACACTTATTAATAACAGAGTTTTACTTACGTTTTCACAACACAATTATACACGGCACTTGACGGGTTAACACTGCAACAGGAAATCTACGTTGAATGTGGATCAAAATATATGACACCGGCTAGTCGAGTTAAAATCTACACTAGAACTATTGCCTCCCAAAAACACTAATAAACTGCACTTATTCTCAATCACTTATTACTTCGCTTTGTATTTTCGCGCTTATTTCTTTCTGTTGTTGACACTTCACTCAAATGAAAAGCGAACTGTTCGGCCGCTGCGGTTAACGTGATTTTTATACCGCGCAAACGACTCTGGAAGCTTCGTGTAGATACGCGAGCAATCGGGAATACGGGACTATATCTATCTCGCTTGCTCACCGCGCTAGAAAATTCTTGATTTCTATAGCGAGCGATGTTACTTGACTTAGCAATTTTGGGCGCTAGATTCAAATTGCGCGCGCGCGAGTTTCACATTACTTTTCGAACATATTTTTTTTTTTGTTTTATTCTGGAATAGAATTCAATATTTTTCGAATGCACGAGAGTATTATTTTTGCTGTCGGCGGGCCACCAGTATTCGACCCACGGGCCGCATGCGGCCCGCGGGCCGCGGTCTGTGCATCCATGGTCTACACTCTAGAACTCGCTTTCCCGGCAGATATGTCGGCCCATTGCCACTTCAGCTTGCTAATTTTGAATGCTATGTCAGTAACTTTGGTTCTCTGACGAATGTCAACGTTTCGAATTCTATCCATCAGAGAAATATCAAGCATAGCTATGGAGAGTCCATAACTTGCTGAGCGACCTTGAATTTGTAGGCCAGACCCACTGTCAGTGTCCACGTCTCTGCTCCGTACGACAATATTGAAGACTTTTGTCTTTTGTGTAAGGTTCAATATCGTATAGCAAACTGTCACCATAGAGCTAGCATAACGAACTTTCTTTGCCACGAACTAGTATTAAGATTTGTTATTATTGTAAGCTGACTCGGCCCGTTTACAGCCATGAATTTATATTTATTTATTTAAAAGCTTTTTGCACTATGTACAAAGACCAATGCTGCTAGACATTCTTACTCGGTCAACCTTAGGGACATTACGAACATGGTATGTGGGAGGTCGGTACAAATATTTAAACAGGAAAAGAATTAATTAAAATTCAACCAAATCTAAATCTAATACTAATATAAAACATAAATATGTATAAAAATACTAAATACAAATAAATAATAATACATAGGCCGCGTTCGTTTTAAGAAATGTTAACATGAAAATACCACTTTTTTAGCACAAGTCGTTCGTTTAATGAAAATTCTAACATTTGATGCTAATTTCGTATGTCAGTACCGTATTGAAAGGTGGGTTATTGATGTTACTTTTGAAAGATGTCATTTAACATAAGAAAGGTTTGTTTACATTGTTGTATACTTTATAGTTTATATTATATTTGTTTAAAATGTATTTTAAACGATTTTATGTAATAAATTCAAAGACCATAATACATTGTCAATTGATTTGTTATTTTTTCTTACTTGTCATACTTGTCAAAAAGTAGCCTCACCGCTCGTTTTTTTTAAGAAATGTTAGCATTGTTAAAAAAAGTGGTATTTCTTAACAAAAACGACATTTCACGCTGGTTTATGAAGTTGCTACGAAATGTTGGAAATGCGAACGCGGCCATACATACATAAATATATACAATATTACTTACAGTTGTTAGGAACTATTCAAGAAATGTGTGAAGACCATTCTTTTAAAGAGCATTCTGTTTACAGCTACAATATTATAATAAGTAGTTATTAAGCTGCTTATGTCAATAATGCTATTATAACACACATAATTCTGGATGATTTCCTGTTACGGTCCAACAAAGATTACCTAACTTGTGTTTGTTTATATTTTTTATGTATTCCTCTTTATTTTAGTGCTGACAATATCCAAGTTGTTCAATCAATCAAATCAAATAATTTATTATATTACACGTCATAATAGTTATTACATTTTATATTTATCATTCTATATAATTTACATAATGTATACATTAAAATATCTACTAGTGATTAAAACAAACATAATATCAGCTGAACAACTCAATAATAGGTAATGGATTAACTGGTCAGAAACAGTAGATACCGATACCTCGTCAAATTATAAGTATTCTATTTATTGAAATTATAATAAATATCAGCTGTAAATTGGCATTGTCATACTTAATACTAAATTATAATTTAATAATACCAAATACCTTACAGTAGTAATGATAAAAAATAAACAAATGTCAAAAACATTTCATTGTCAAGATAACCAAAGTAAATAAATGATTTGATTTGATATTTTGACCTTAATGCATTGCGAATGTCTAGCGATATTTTAACGAAATGGATAGGGAATTAAATTCCTTAACCGTACATAGGATTTTTATTAGGATAATAATTATTATTATAGCTTCGGCTATATATTGGGCAAGAGAATACAAAGTCCGTATATAAATTGTGCTTCGTGCCTTAATTCCTGAGTCTATATCTGAGCCAAGCTCCACCTTCAAGTCTTGGTATAAATCCAGCCTTCAAATCAAATCGTGGAGGTAATATGGTTTGAGGTGCGGGAGACAAATCGAACCTTCGGATCAGCTCAAAGATCATCACCTTCACTTCTGTTAGAGCAAAACGAGAGCCTGGAAATAAATTTACGTAATACATTTTCTGTGCTAGATAAATAGATATTTTATTTGTCAGAAAATCTAACGAAATACAACAAATTTAAGGACTCTTTATTACATAAAACAGTTAAAACTTCCAAAAGCGAATGATGTTATTGATATAAGAATGCCGAAATATGTAACATCTATGTTAATATCTTCCCTGTGTTTTGGCTTTTTTAAGCGCTCATTCAATTTAAGCCAAGTTCGGTAAAAAAAGCGTGCTTTGCTTTCTAGTGGAACACAGCACTTAAAGAACATATATATATATCATATAAGAACATATATTTATACTATCACGACATGTGACCTTGCCACTACCTGATGGTTCATGAATTTCAGCAACTGAAACTGAAATCAGACACTTATGATGGCAATTCAAGCTTGATACCGAATCGTGAGGGTACACTATACTAGGTTTATCGGCATGAACAGTGGATACTTCGCCGCCCCGGCAGACTGGGCAATTGACCTACTAAATAATACTGTACAGTATTTGCCTCTGAAATCTAGCGGTTAAGTTCATGGATTTAGACGCAGAGGTACCCGGTTTGATTTCTGGTCAGGACACAATAATTTATTTAAAATATTTGTGATATTTTTCGACTTTGGTAAACTAGAGACATTGACGAGCTTGCCACTTGTCATGATGGGCCTATAGTAAAGTTGGCTAAATGTGAACCTGCCTTAAAAAGTGTGGTTTCAGACTACCCCGAAAGGGATACAGTGGTGATGATACTTCTATATATTAATAATAACAAATATAAGAATAAATTTTAAAAGTTTTACATCAATCAATAGCAGAATTGTTTTTATATTTTTTATTTGTACATTTGTGACTATTAAATTATTATTAAATATTAAATTTAACAGTTTGTATGGAGAGGCAAAAAAATGTGACTTCCGACATATAAGTTGTTTGTTTCTATCAATAGAATAACATATTGGTATAGAGTAATGGTCTAAAAAGACACCCCGTATATCGATAAAGTATATTTATATTGTAATTATCGCTGCCGTCTAGTGGTCCGTGGTCTAGTGGTAACAAACGTTGCGTGAACTCGGGAGGTCGTGGGTTTGATTCCCACCGGGGGCAAGTTGTACATTGTATAATTTGTCTCGGTCTGGGTGTTTATATGTATAATATGTATATATTTAAAAAAAATAATAATATGTAGTTTATCAACCATCTAGTTTCCGTAACACAAGCCTCGTAGCTTACCACGGAAATTAGATGACGCTGTGTGACCTGTCTAGAAATATTTATTATTATTATTATTATTTTGCCTGCATCAAATTATTTTCCTTACCAATGCAATTCCTGGGTCCGACACCAAAAGGTAGGTATGTGAAGTTTTTGATGTTATGTTTGTTTTCATCAGAAAACCTCTCTGGATCGAATTTCTCGGGATTCGGGTAGTATTTCGGGTCACGATGGAGGGAGAAAATTGGAATGTTCATTGTCATTCCCTTTTCCATCTAAAAAATATGCATATTTGTTACAAATAAAAGTAGTAATGTAGCACGCTCAATTTTTAGATAGTTAGATAAATTATTTATTGCACTATAAATAAATAAATTTCTTTTTATTTGAAGGAAGTAAGGTACAATGATTTAAAAATATATATATATATTAATTAAATTAAAAACTTACGTTTAAAACATAAATTACTATAAATAAAAATAAACCTACTTAATAAATAAAAATACAACTAAAAACTAAAATGAAGAAAAAACAAAATAAAAATTATTATAAATAAAAAAATTGCTCCAAATCTCTGCCAATGGGCAAAGTGCGAAGGATACTTGTTGAATGGCAATGCCGATCCTTTGACCCAAATATTGCGCAGCACTTTTGTCTCCCGAGGTGTTCTGCTTGTAATGCAGCGGCGCCTGGGTCTTTAGAGGTCAAGGACAAGTGGGAAGGCGCCAGGGTGTCCACACAGGTGGCATCCCACACTAAATGCAAACCTACCCTACCATGGAACCAACGTCATTCCATCGGGCCAGTTGCCATAAATAAATTAGTATTACTTACAATAAAATCTTCCTTTGCTTTCGGATTTGATTTTCCCAAATTATAATTCTTTAGACACAACCGGTCCAAGTTTTGTGCTGGTGGCCATTTTCTCAATGACTCTATAAATAAACAAACAAAATAAATCATCATAGTCTAGCGGTGATGACTATAGATTTAGACACGGAGTTACTGGCTTCGATTCCTGGTCGATCAAATATGTTAATCCTGACATTTCTCGAGTCTGGTACGCTAGAGACAGATTAGAGATTACCACTTGTCATGTAAATTTTAACCAAATTATAAAAAGCGATACGTTAAAAAAATGACATTACGACCGAATTCTATTCAACATCCTGTTTCTCTACACTGCTGGATGTAGGCCGCCCCCAACGAGGAGTTATTCGTTAGTATTGCGAGTTCTTCGAGAACAGGTTTTCCACCTGCTCTGCCGTAACTCTGTCATCACCAGGCGCTTTGTTGTTTTTGAGTCGTCCAAGAGTTATATGTTTATCACCCAGATTGACATCCGGGATATCCTCAGTATTGTGGCGAGTTATGTTTTAATCGGTCTTCGTCGTCTCTCGAGCTCTAGGGCGAGTTGCGTGTAAGGCATATATGTTTCCATAAAAGCTTTCAACTTTGGCAAGGAGCTCAGGTCTCGAGGTAACGGTTCTACCATCTTCTGTTTTAAGCTTCGTCAGATGGCTGCGTTCAAGGGACTGACATGATCTTTTTGATCCTTTATCGTTTATACCGTATCCCTTGCGGGGTCAGAAATCAGGCTTTTAAAGAAGCGTGACAAGCCTTGTCGATGTCTCTTGCGTACCATACTTGAAATTTATTAAATATTGATTGTGATCTCTACCAGGAATATAACCTCGTAACTCTGCGTCTGGATTTATGGTTTTAACCGCAAGATCACGGAGGCAGTTAACACTTAACTTTATTTAAATGTCATCGGAAGCACATAAATTGTCTGGTAAGTGGCGCGCGAGGTCTATGATTTTTAGCACTTGGAATCAGACACTCATGACTTACATCGGTCCCTAACACTATGCCGGCTTGACTGGGCAAGCCTGATCCCGAAATGTGTGGATTTACTATGGGTTTATCTGCACGAACGGTGGATGCTTCCCTGCCCTGGCAGACTGGGAAATCAAACATCAGTCCGCCTACCACCTATTTATTGTTCTCGTTGAAAGTATATTTACATTTTAGGAGAATTATTATTGTAAGCTTGCCATGGTGATAATTATATGAAATTTAAAACCGCCTTAAACAAGACTTACTGCTAAATACTTTTTAAAATATGTTCTAGAACATTGATCTTCAGTAGTGGCACTATCTAATACTGTAATAGCATAATATAAATATGTAATTACCCGTAACAACCATATCCAGATACTTTAATTCGTTAATCTTCTCATAGTCTAGAACTTGTTCATTCATCTGAAAGTGTTCCTCTATTTCTTCTCTCAGCTTCTCTTGAACATCTGTGTTGATCGCTAGTTCTATCAGGAGGAATGTCATGCAAGTTGATACTGTTTCGAAACCGGCGAAAAAGAATAGGAGCGCCTGAGCAGCCAGAATGTCTTCGCCCCATGCTGTATAAAAAGATAACGATAAATTTCCGGCAGCTTGTACGCATGTTACACGGTTAAGTGAACTGCATCTTAGCATTGCGGTTTTTAAGTTAGATTCATAGATGATATGAATGTATCGAAGTTGCAATACACGACCGCCTCCGTGGTCTAGTGGTAACAAATGTTGCCGTGAACTCGGGAGGTCGTGGGTTCGATTCCCACCTGGGGCAAGTTGTACAGTTGTATAATTTGTCTCAGTCTGGGTGTTTATATGTATAATATATATTTACAAAAAAAAAAGTATTACATGTAGTTTATCAACCATGTAGTTTCCGTAACACAAGCCTCGTAGCTTACCACGGAAACTAGATGGCGCTGTGTGACCTGTCTGGAAATATTTATTATTTTATTATTTATAAGATTCATAGATGATATGAATGTATCGAAGTTGCAATGATCTTTATGCTTCAGTCCCTGAGATTGATATATTTAATTGTATCTAATCAAATTAACTACCAGCAGATATTTTTAGGCAGCAGATATGTTTAATGTTTTATAAGTAATTTATACATTTTACTTTTTAGTTTGTTCTTATTAATTTTATTATTAGGTTTAATATTTTGTATTTCAGTGTTACTTTCTTATTACCACTTTTACCATTAAAAACAAAAAATCTTGTTTTTTTTCAATGTTTTTTATGTATAACAATATTTTAGGCCAACATGATTCTGTCTATTACTTCATCAAATTTTATTTGTTAACTATTTAAGTACCTTATTCTCAAAATAAATAAAAATTATATAATAATCTATAATCAGTGCGATCAACAGACAAGAAGAGGTAACTGGTAAAGGAACTCAAATGATGTCCTCGGTGTGCTGGTGATTTGCAATATTGTTCTTTACTCTTCTTATTCAACGACTTACTTCTATGACCACCCTTTTTCCACTGTCCTCAGGAACATAATACTAAAGCACACCAGTGCTACGCAGCCAGTTATATGGACGCTGCTCCTGTCATTACTCAAGCGTCGCCTTTAGACTAGCGTGAGCGGAGTGGGTAATGTAAAAATGAGGCAGTGAAAAGAGACAGAACAAGGTATAGGGGTAACAAATTAGAAATGTTTGTTTATGCACTGACGAATTATAATCGCCTAACCTTTCAAAATTGGTCGAATAACCGTGAATGACGTAATCACATTGTCAGTTAAAGCTTTACAGATGAAATAAAAAAATATAAGTAACTTACCATGTTTATTTCCGTTTTTGCCAATAGCTGATTCTTCTACAGTAGCAAAGCCAGCGTCATCTTTGTCGCTTGCATTCTCATGTTTTAACGTGCCTTAAATGAATTATTAAAATTTGTAACATTTTAAGGTGTCTGAATATTTTTCGCGCATGTACTTATAGTAACACAATTGTAATTTCTTCGAATTTACACGCATTTAATGTAAAATATGTTTCTAGGACAGATACCTATATCTCTCTATACATTATTGCGTACGCGTTGTACCGCGTTTAGTGGAACAGGGTGGAGAGCTATGCGGGCAATCAGAGATAACAAACCAATTAATTTGAGGTTGATTATGACCATATTATTAGGAATCACACCAAAAAAAAGTTTGTAATCTCTGCGGTACGTGCAAAGGTCATTGTTCGTTTTTCCACGTGCCCTGGAAACATACTATATTCGTTTTTTATAAATATATATACTCTTCTTTAAGCAATTTATCTTAGAAGTACTAAATATAGTATTATTATTATTATTATATTATTTATATACATGTATATCATTCAAGAACGTTTTCTTCAATATCCTACAACGGTCGTCAAAACCATGCTGGGGGGCCCCCGGCATGTACCAATAAGAAATACACTTTTCATACGTACATTTGTCATAGATTTACAAGACCACTGTTTCCCTGCCTCGAAGATCATGTTAAGCCATCGGTCCCGGTTCCACTCATACCAACTTGTGGAATCGTTAATAAATTGTCATTAGTACTTGACATCAGATCCTCGCCAACCGCGAGCGTGGCGAGTGTAGGCCAAATTCTCCAGATATATGTTCTGGTACATAACAGTGCAGGTCTAGAACTCTGTGTTCCAGGGGCTGTAATGATGATATTATGTTAGTCGCTCTCGTGATCACGGACGATGCAACAGAAATGATGTTTCCATGGTAATTCGCTCATTTGCCCATGTTTTGGTAGGTGAGTGTGATAGGTGATGGAATGTGGCAAAGACGAAAATATTTTAAATTATTCGGAAGGCTCAATTTTGGCTCTGTGTTCTATCACAGACGATGATAAATGATTATTTACGTAAGTCTTGATTCAATCTGTGTTCTTTTTATATAAATATCGCTAATAATTGGCAATCTTAAGATATTAGTTCACCTTGAAAGTAAAAATTTGCATTTTACATCATTGCAAATGGCAAAAACAAATAGGTGGTAGACAGACGGATGTTGGTAATTTGCCCCAGTAATGTGTATTCTCACGTTTCTGGATCATACTCGAATTGCTGTCATGTCCAGTCAAGCCGGCATAGTGTTAGGGACTGATATCAGTCATGAGTGTCTGATTCTGATGATTAACATTTATGGACCTTGCGCTCTACTTACCATCAGGTGGGCGCAAGTTTTTGCTGGCTTTAGTTTTTTTTATTATATAATTATAATCTTACCTTTTTGTACTTCCATTAGTATCTGCACCATGTCGGGTCTGAATGTGTTGTTCTTTTTCCTCATGTTCATGGTACTGAGAACTATGTCTTGTAGAGTATTCACGGCTTTTATGTTTAAGATAGAGACATTAACAAACTGAAAAAACATTAAAATCGATTATTAAAAATGTTAAAATTAAATATATTTTTTAAAAATATATTTTAGGCACCCAGTTTGTCACAAAAAAAACCTCACAAAAGTCACTCCTTTGGCTTTTAAAAGGCCTTATAAAGGTTCATCATCATCATCATCACAGCGTCCTAGAGTATTGGAGATGGGCTTTCCAGAAAGTGTGAAGAGGCATCTAGTCAAGCCGGCATAGTGTTAGTGACTGATCTCAGTCATGAATGTCTGATTCTAGTCGCTATCATTCATGGAAAGCAAGGGCGCGCCACTTACCATCAGGTGGGCGTAAGGTCACAAATCGTGCCAGTAAAAAAAAAAAAAAGAGTTTCAACTCTAAATGGCGCAAAAACACTTCTTCCAATAATTATAATATTAAATTAGAATGCTTACTTTTCGAATTATAGGGAATGTCGATCCAAGCAAGAGTTTGAACAGTTGGATATTTGAAAACGATGACGTAAGTGACTTTCCAACTTTATAAAATTCGTTGTCTTTATCCTTGATAGAGTTTGTCTTCAAGCCGAAAGCACAGGTTGCGATGACGTCATTTGTATACCGCGTTAATAGGTCCCGCGTATCCAGGTCCATATATTTATCTGAAAAAAAAAAAAAAACTATATACATACATATACCGCGTGATATTGTCTTACTCTAGAAGTCTAGACTAATTTGTTAATGATCTTCAAAATCTATAAGTAAGTTTTTGCTCGATAACCGCAACACTGCTGTCTTCGTCACGCAGAAGTCTCCGGCAGAGATAGTGTATGGCCATTATCTGAGCTCACGTTTAAATCTGCTCGACCCTCTCACGGCGACCAATCAATCAAAAAATATATTTCATTACAGCCCCTAGAACATAGCGTTCTAGACCACCACTGCTAAAGGTGGGCCTTCCAGAACATATATCTGGAGAATTTGGCCTACACTCGCCACGCTTTTCAAATCCACAAGTTGGTATTAGTGGAACCGGGACCGACGGCTTAACGTGCTCTTCGAGGCACGGAAACGATGGTGTTGTAAATTTAGGACAAATGTACGTAAGAAAAATTTATTTCTCATTGGTACCGGGTGGGTTTGAACCGACCTTTGTAGGATTTAATGAACGCGTTCTTACAACCGAGCCACCACCGCGTGATATATAAATAATATTTACATATCAATAAATACCAATTCGACATATAAATACATACATACTCGTATAACAGTTATTATTTTTAAGAGATGGTAGTTTACTCGCGCAGCAAATCAGCAGTACTGTTCAGCGGGAGAATAAATAATAAATAAATAAATAATAAATATTTCCAGACAGGTCACACAGTGCCATCTGATTTCCGTGGTAAGCTACGAGGCTTGTGTTACGGAAACTAGATGGTTGATAAACTACATATTATACATATAAACACCCAGACTGAGACAAATTATACAATGTAAAACTTGCCCCCGGTGGGAATCGAACCCACGACCTCCCGAGTTCACGGCAACGTTTGTTACCACTAGACCACGGAGGCGAATGCTTCAAGTGTTATTGACACGCTGCCATATAAACATATCTTGGGTAATATTTTTCTTTATTTTTTATTTAATTTAATATTGTTTCTTAATAATTCGTATTTTCAAATTGTTAAACTTTTCTCCCGATTGAATATTTATTTCCACTTACTTACAATACAATTTGTATAAACATACATGTTTCCTGTAGCTCTAGAAGGTATTAATTCCGTTATGAGCTGTCAAACTGAAATGATCCATAAGCTACCAATTTGTAGTTCCGTGACGTCACACCTCATAATTTATAATCTCATACTTCATGTTCTCGATTTAATAACTGAGTTTTATAGAATTTAATAACTCAGTTATTAAATTATTATTAATTATTAACTGAGTTTTTATGGAATTCAGCTTTAGCCTAATAATAAAAAACATTTTACCTGCATTTTTAATTTGAGCTTCCAAAGAATTAAACATGTCGTTGTTGCTTTCCATGATCAGAGGCACCATTTTCTTTAATTTAGACGCGGTGAAAGCTGGGCTCAAAGTTGAACGCATATCACGCCAACGGTCACCTGAAAGTAATTAACAATCCTATACAAAACATATAAAAATATACTATTCTTCTTAGTCGCTACACTCTTGGCAGAGTGGTCGTGGTCGCCATTGGAGTGCTAGTGGCACGCTTAACAAGCCGTCGCCACTCCTCTCGGACCCCGGCTTTCCTAGTGCACTCATGTAGGGGATGATCCATTGCAACCTTCACCTGATCGGTCCATCTCATCGGAGACCTACCACGCATCCTCTTGCCATCGGCTTTCCCCTGGACTACCAAGCGCTCGATTGATGTTTCTCCACGCCGTGACACGTGTCCGAAGAAAGTGAGAATGCGTAATTATACAGTCGAGAAAAGGCGCTGTCTGATCCCCAATTCCTCCAGTATGGATTTGTTTGTTCGGAACTCCGTCCATGATACGCCCAACATTCTCCGCCAACACCACATCTCTAGAGCATTAATTCGTTTTTTTTCTGTTTCGCGTAGGGTCCTCGTCTCCGTAGCATACAGTAAATAAAAATATACTATACGTCAGCGGAAAGGTTAAAAGTCTTAAAGCGCCATCGAAAATGCGTTATGAAAAGACGGGGCAAGAAGCCAAACGGTATGAGACTTAAATTTAGGATAATTTATTTAAATACTTTATTGCACTTAAAAACCTAGTACACGGCGAGCCATAACGCCATGAGGCATTCTTCACCAGCTAACCTTGGGGATCATGTAAGGTGATGGGCAGGATGAATAAAAATATTAAAATAGCTTAAATTTGTAAATAAACATAATTACGCATTTATAGCACTAAAAAATACATATACGTACACAATATAAAAAAAACAATACAAATACATACTATATAACACATACATACATAAACATACACTATAAATAAATAGATATATATATAAATAAAATGTCAAACAACTTTGTTAATTCGAGAGATATACATTCTGTTTCTCAAGAAAATCGTCTCGAAATTAAATATTAGTCTATGACAGTGCATGCCGGCTATGATTGTGTTCGAAATGCTAGAAAATCAATATTTTTTTTCTTTACTGACAATATGCAAACGTCCATGATACGGAAGTGTAAAACACGTTCTTCTTCGAAAAAGAAAAAAAAGTAAATACCATAAAAAATTATGTAACAAATATTTTGTATGAAAAAAGAACCGATATCCACTCTTTCTAATACTTGTTTTCTTTGAGTCTATATGGATATATCTATATTTTTTTTAATTTTCATAATGAGGCTGAGCTATAGAAATAGACCCGTATTCTTAGAAGTTGCCTCCACTCAATTATTCCTCTCAACTGTCAAACTGGTTCCCTAAAGGGATTCTGTATACATACATCTTAGTTAGTAGTAGTTGTAAACATAACTCTAAATACTAATTAATGTTACCATTTTCAATATTTCCAGTAATATAAGTTTTTTTTTCTGGCAACATTGAAGATTGCGTTCGCGTATTCTAAATATTAATTTTGACAGAATTACTACACGCCCTAGCACTTTATTTTTATTATATTTTTTTATATTACGATATTTCCAATTTCAGGAAGTTTACCTACCTCTTCTAAAAGTGGTGGTGGCTAAGTTGTAAGAATGCTTTCATAAAAAAATCTTAATAGGTCGGTTCAAACCCCGGCATGTACCAATGAGAGATACACTTTTCTTACATCCATTTGTCATTTATTTACAACACCACAGCTTCCGTGCTTCGGAGAGCACGTTAAGCCGTCGGTTCCGATTTCACTTATAACCAACTTGTCGTTGGTAAATCGTTAATAAATAGTCATTAGTAAAGTGACATCAGGTCCTCGCCAATCCGCCAACCCGTCTGGCCAGCGTGGCGAGTATGTAGGCCAAATTATCCACAATTTTCTAAAAGGCCCATCACCAACACTGGAGGTCTAGGACTCGGCATTCTAGGGGCGGTGATGATGACATACCTCTTAAACCAAGAAGACTTTTGGAGAAGAATGGATCATCATCGTTGGCGATTGTGCTGTGATCAGCGAAGTAGTCGAAATCTTTAACTCCGATCTGTCTGATCAGCTCTGGATCCCGAGCGTAAATTACTGGCTTCAGGAATTCAAAACTACCAAAGAATCTGAAAAATATATATATTATTTTAAAAGCCTATACATATATTAAAAATGTGAAAGGCTTTGTTTGTGTGTCTGCATGTATGTTTTTTTTTAAACATTTTATTGCACATATTACAATGGCGGACTTAATACCCGCAGAAATTAAAGGCGCATTGAAAAAAAATTTAATAGTAGGATAAATTAAACAAAATAACTATAAATACTTACATAAAAAACTTTTATATATACTGTAATATCAATATACTAAATACTAATACATAAATATACACATACTGCGTGGAATTTAACAAAGAGCAAATATTTTTATATTGTAATCTAGATACAATAAAAAAAAAAAAAAAAAAATTCTTTAAATACAAGTTTAGATAGTACATTTTCTGGATCCCCCTTTAAGTTTAGTTAGACCTGTAGGTCCCCCCTTAAAGTTAAACATAATAATATTGTACAAGAATGTGTTGTATAAAAATGTGTCTTTTTTACATTACATTACAGCCCCTAGAACACAGCGTCCTAGACCTCCACTGCTGGAGATGGGCCTTCCAGAACATATATCTGGGGAATTTGGCCTACACTCGCCACGCTGGCCAGACGGCTTGGCGAGGATATAATGTCAATTTTTAATGTCATTTTTTTTTATTTTTTTTTTTATTACTTATTTGAAAATGTGTCTTAATTAATATTAATTATTAACGGATAGTTTGAATGTTATAAGGGTTAACTAGTTTTTTTTTAGTGTATTAGTGTATATAAATTATTATTAGTGGTTATTTAGTTTTATATGTAGTAATGTAGTAATTTTTATATGTAGTAATCTTTTTTATCGTATGTAAATATTTTCTTATTTATTTATTTAATTTAATATAATTTATATGTTTAGTTTATTATATAAAGAACTACGTATTTTTTATTTGAATTATTCAGTAATATTTTTTTTTGTTATGGTGCGGATAAGTATTCCTAAAAATATCACCACTCATCTTAATAGTCTGTGACACTACAGAGCCTAATCACGAAGGTAGCTAGAGGTCGACGATCAGAGATCGCGATGGATATCGCGAGTTTTAGACTCGGCCTTATCCATCATGTAGTAGTGTTTTGTTTTTCGGATAATGATTTTTGCTTGAAAAAAGTCACCTTTTTATCGAATAATAATAATAATAAAATAAATATTTCCAGACAGCTCACACAGCGCCATCTAATTTCCGTGGTAAGCTACGAGGCTTGTGTTACGGAAACTAGATGGTTGATTATTATACATATAAACACCCAGACCGAGACAAATTATACAATGTACAACTTGCCCCGGTGGGAATCAAACCCACGACCTCCCGAGTTCATGGCAACGTTTGTTACCACTAGACCACGGAGGTGGTCAAGAAGGTCAAATAGAAGTTCTACCATTGATACCTTAAGCCTAAAAAAATATTTGTCAAACTTTTGAATCTATAATACTGTAAGTTTATGTACTAATTATAAGCTTTTATTTTTCTGAAAATAAATAGATAAAATATATACATTTATTAACATTATTGGGAGCTATTTAGAAGGTGTAGGTTGTACGAGTTTTTTGGACGAATATCTTATAAGTAAAGTGCAATATATTTTTTTTAATTTTGGACAAAAAGTTAGTATGGTAAGTGGGAATTAAAAGCGTATCATTGGAAGAAGAGTGAAGAGTATTTTCATGTGTACCAAGAACGTAAAATATGTTCATAATGAGTCTTACCGATCTTGAGGAAAAGCTCTGTACTGTTTATCGATATTTTCACTGAAATGTTCCTTGCTGAGGAATGTTTGAGTGCGGTTGCCGACAAAAGGCGTGGGCGGAAGATTATTGACCCCTTTCTCACTGAAGTAAGCATATTTCTTTTTCTGCCACATCCATGCTGCCAACACCACGATCAAGGACCATAATATCCAAATAAACATCTAGAAAAAAAAACGTAGATTATATTTACATAAAAAAACCGCCTCCGTAGATTTAGACTCGGAGGTACCCGGGTTCGATTCCTGGTCGGGACACAAAAATATTTATTAATGTAAATAAATACATTTAATTAATATTTTATTTATTTGTGATATTTCTCTGAAGACATCGGCGAGCTTGCCACTTGTCATGATTGGCCTATAGTTAAGTTGGCTAAATTTTAATCCGCTTCTTTATAAACGTGGTTCCCGACCACCCCGGAAGGGAAACGGTCGTGATGATACTTTACTGTTTTATAAATTGGAAAATGAGCCTCTCGTTAAAGTCTATATAAAACTAACGATATATTTTTTCTTTATTTACTCATATAGCAAACCAAATTTAAAAAATATCACAAATAAATCAAATATTGTGTTTCAGACCAGGAATCCAACCTTCGCATTTAAATCTACGGTCTTAATCGCTAGACCACGGAGGCAGTAGACATAGATCATTTATTTATTAAGAAACCAAGAACGTAACAATATTTCCCAATAATAGTATGGTACAATTCATAGAGCAAAGTCAATTATAGGTTACGCTATATAAATGAAATGAAATAAATTATTTGACAGAAACATGGTAGGTACAGGGATGTAAATCATTATATGTAATTATATCACATGCTTCGCTATATCTATATATATATATATAATATTTATTTAGTCACATGACTTTGTCGAGCTTAGTGTCTAGGTATTCTTTTGTCGAATAAAAACATTTATTAATCAGCATTTGTTTGACTCTTAATTTGAACAGTTTTAGTGGCAGCTCACTTATAGTAACTGGAAGCTAATTAAATATCTTTGTTGGCATTGAATAACAATTTCGGCTATATTGAGTACTTTTATGCGCTGGAATAATTATTCTACTAGGATAACGCGTTTTAAAATTGCAATTATCCCCAAGAGTTTTAAAAAGTTCCGGGTGGCTTTTTACAAATAAACAGCATTCAAGTATATAGATAGAAGGAACAGTTAGTAATTTTAGTTTTATAAATAAAGGACGTCAGGAAGTCATAGGAGGTGTGTTACAAATAGCACGAATGCATTGTTTTTGTCCAATAAAGATTCTATTCATTTCCACTGCATTGCCCCACAATAATATGCCGTACCTTATATTTGACGCAACATATCCATGGTATGCCTGAAGGGCGGTTTTTTCGTTAGCTACTTTAGTTAATCGCCACAAAGCGTAGACAAATCTTTTTATTTTAGTTGTTATATTACTTATATGTTGTGTAGAAGAACAAAATTGGTCATTCCTTATGCCTAAAAATTTCATTTCATTGGATTGATTTCTTATAAACCTAGTTTAACTACTTACTATACAAGATAAACTAAAAAAAAGGTATATAATTGATTCAATAATTATTATAACATAATTTCATTAGGCACGGCAAATGTCCATAAAATAATTTAAAAAAAATATATTAGAAGTATAATAATAATAAAACATACCATTAATAATACCTATAATTTGGTAACTAACAACAATAAATGTGCATATGAGAAAGTCAAAAACAATATTAATCAACATTAGTAGTGATTTATCATGGAACTTACACGTTACGGAAATTAGTAAAAAGATCTTTGGATCTATGCACTCCCTGAAGCGCTTACAGAACTTCGTTCCGCGCTCAGCAAAGCTAACATTAGTTACCTCCTTATTACTCCCTATTATTGATTATGCAGATATCTGTTATTCCGATCTCACCGAGGAGCTACTGAATAAACTAGATCGTCTTCTCAACTTATGCATACGCTATGTATTTGGCCTGCGTAAGTATGATCACATCTCTCAATTTCGCATTCAATTAAAGTGGCTTAATATCCGTTTTCGCAGATCCTTACATATTCTTACTTTCTTGTACGGCATTTTAAATAATCCTAATATACCCTCCTACTTGAGCGATCGTTTCGAATATCTGTGCGACTCTCATACTCGTCCTCTTCGTTCTTCACACAACAACCAACTTTCAATCCCTCCTTACTCCTCTAGCAGATATTCAGATTCTCTCACCGTGTATGCAGCTCGTCAATGGAACAGGCTGCCATTAACTATCCGACAGGCACAATCTCTAAATACACACATCAAAAAAGTCTAGGGATCAAGCATGTTTATGCGGATTTCTTGTGATTGAGATGTGGCTTTGTAATAAATTTATGATTTTATAAATTTATATGGATCCTTTTTGGTGCATTTCATAATTTAAAACAGGAACTGTCAATCAAATTCGAGTAAAAGATGAAAATCAGCTGTCAATATTTTCCCTATAAAAACATAAGACGCATTGAAGACATTATTAGTGCTACTGTTTCCCTACTACTGATTAAAACCAACGTTATTATGGAGCGGCGACGTCATTTAAGCAGGGAAGAAATGATCAGAGCCGTGGGAATGATAGAAGCTGGTTCCCGGCAACGTACTGTGGCTTTAGCTCTGAATACAAGTCAGAGTGTTATCAGTCGACTTTGGACACGTTACCGAACCACTGGTACCGTGGCTGAGCGCCATGGAGGACGGTATCGCTGCACCACACGGAGACAAGACCGATACATTCAAATCACAGCTCGAAGAACTCCAACAATAACCGCCATGATGTTAGCCGTGAGCCTTCATCGCTCTTCAGGGAACTTAATTAGCGACCAAACAGTCAGAAACCGCTTGCATGAAGTGAACCTTCATTCCCGAAGACCGCTACGGGTACCACCTATAGCAATGCACAATCGTAGGACTCGATATCAATGGGCTCTTGAACACAGAAATTGGACAGAAGAACAATGGCGTTTCGTGTGCTTTTCTGATGAGTCTCGTTTTGGTATGAGGCCGGATACAAGACGTATACGACACTGGAGAACCCCTGGACGCCAACAGCGATTAAAATCCTGCCAGGAAGTCCATCCTTATAGTGGTGGAACCATCATGGTATGGGCGGGTATTTCGATCGGCGGAAGAACTGAGTTGATTTGGATCAGAGGCAACCTCAACGCTCAAATTTATGCTGAGACGGTTGTATCAGACGTCATCGTTCCTCTACAAGTGCATATCGGTCCCTTATTTCAGTTAATGCATGATAATGCACGACCGCACACCGCAAGAGTTGTAAGACAGACTCTCGCCGCAGCTAACATCAATGTCCTGCCCTGGCCTGCTCAGTCGCCAGACTTGAACCCGATTGAGCATGCATGGGATATTCTTCAGAGAAGAGCTCTGCCGAATATGGAGGGTATCCAGTCGCAAGAAGACCTTTTTTTGTTGTTGCAACGAACATGGGCGGCCATTCCACAGCGTGATTTGGATGAACTCATTTTGAGTATGCCAAACCGATGTTCTTGTGTTGTTAGTGTTCGCGGTAGAAACACGGATTATTAATTGTTTAAGTTACCCAATAAAATTAAAAAAAAAACTGTTATTTCAGTCTTTTTTTCGAACTTTAATGTTAGTGGTTCAAATGTCAAAAATCCCTTTATTAGGAAAATGGCAATTTTTTTTACTAATGCAAAGGTGACTTGGTTTATCGTTACTGTAGACAAACGAAAACATTTTATTTGATCAATCCTTAAAGAAAATTTTAATGAATATCAATCAGGAGAAAAGTTATTGCAAAAATATATGTTGATCCCTAGACACTTTTGATGTGTGTATATTCAAAAAACTTCTATTTTCTCACCTTCTTGAAAAACAAAATTTAACTTAATCTCCTCTCCTTGGCATATATTATTTTATTAGTATTATATAATATGTATTTTATTGTATTTATTATTCGTATTTATTACATAAGTTCATTATGATCCTATTTATCCCATAGTTTATTAATTATTTTATTATTATTTTTCTCTTATTTTTATTTTTTTTATATATCATTTTATTTTTCTGACTGCACCCATAATATTCATTCTATTACTCTCCCAAAGGTTAGCTGGTAGAGAATACCTTTATGGTATTAAGCTCGCCTATGTACATCTTTTTATATTTTATATTTTGTGTGCAATAAAGGATTTTATTATTATTATTATTATTAATCCATTCACTCAATTTGCGAAACAAATCCAACCAGGAACGCGCAGGTGTCTTCTGTCACCTGTCTATTCATATAAACAATCAAGAAACGAAGACAACACACAAACACACCCAAGCTATTTTCAAACCACAGATGTAATGTGCATGTCCTTTCATTAATGATAGATAAATAGTTACTTACGTTTGTATTTTTTATATAATGTATAACACGTGTCTTTTGCAGAATATCACTTTTTAAACTGAAGCCGTAAAGCAATCACAAATTCTTTTATAATAATTGTGTTTTTTTTTGTTTATACACAAAATGATGATATCAGATGATATTGACATAAAACTAGTTATCGCATAAGATTATGTGTAGGAAGATAAACAAATCGTTAGTCCTGTAACCATTACATAGCACTATTTTTAAGCATCTTATTATGGAAATAATGATTAATATAATATAGTGATATAATGATGATAATAGAATTAAAACATACTATACCATAGATGATACTTTAAAAGACTACATTATGTGAAATTCTAAATAATTTATTTTGTATGTATTAGAACATTTAGGTAATTTTAAGTGACAACGAAAACAAAATTTGTCATAGATTTCCCGTGCCTCGGAGAGCACGTTAAGCCGTCGGTCCCGGTTCCACCAATACCAACTAGTGGAATCGTTAATAAGTTGACAACAAAAATTGAAATCATATCTGTTGTGGAACAAGTAGATGAATTACTATATTTATATTTAAATCTGAAGTCTCTATGATATAAGGTTGTCATAGAGACGAGATTGTCAATATGAAGCTTTCGGAAAATATGTCCTAATTTGTGTTGTGTATTTTATTATATTTATTTACCACAGTCATAATATTTATTTTGGCCTTTATTTCTCCACAATATCCTCGCCAAGCTGTCTGGCCAGCGTGGCGAGTGTAGGCCAAATTCTCCAGATATAAGTTCTGGAAGGCCCATCTCCAGCAGTGGAGGTCTAGGACGCTGTGTTCTAGGGGCTGTAATGAATGAATGAATGAAACCCTTAGGATGCAGACCAGTAACCGACACACGTTTTCGAAACCTTGTGTAACATACCTTGGTACTAGGTACTCAGCCATTTTGAAGGGGGTTGGTAGTAGGTGCCGTTAGAGGATTGTAGATAATTCTTAATTAAATGCAAAGTTTAGTTTTAATGTTTATTGCAAATATGTAAAACGTCTTATCTTCATTAATCTTGATTTCAAGTACTCGTACATAAAATGCTTTGATTTTCATATTCACGATGAAACTTCTTTTTTCCTTTTAAAATGTGTTGTTGTTGGGCATTGCTATCTTAAGATTTCGGTAAAAGGAATGCAAGAAATCCGCAAACTAAAAAAAAAAGGTTACATATAACACTTTTAATGCACATAGTATACAAATAATAAATACGTAAATAGGTTTGATCTTAAAAAGTATCATCACGATCGTTTCCCTTTCGGGGTGGTCATAAACCACGCTTATAAATAAGCGGATTCACATTTAGCCAACTTTACTATAGGCCAATCATGACAAATGCCAAGCTCGTCGATGTCTCCAGCGTACCAAACTCGAGAAATAGGTATCACAAATAAATTAAATGTATTCATTTACATTAATAAATATTTTTGTGTCCCGACCAGGAATCGAACCCGGTACCTCCTAGTCTAAATCCACGGACTTAACCGCTCGACCACAAAGGCAGTGATCTTAAAAATGTAAGTATTATCACGACCTTGCGGTGTGTTCAGAAACCACGCTTTTTAATGAAGCGGGTTCATTATTAGCCAACAACTATAGGACAACATGATAAGTGGCAAGCTCGTCGATGTCTCTGGCGTACCAGGCTCGAGAAATATCACAAATAAATTATTGTGTCCTGACCAGGAATCAAACCCGATACCTTTACTTGTAAATCTACGGTATTAACCGCTGGACGATAGAGGCAGTGCAAGTGGGTACATCCATCGATCGGCGGAGGGTACGTCGTTTCATCACCACTATTACGATTGTATTGGCCTACATACGATGTAAAAAATCCCGTCATTAATAAATAGGAACACATGATGCTCTGCGACGTCGTGGCAGTTTAGTTCAGTTGCGGCCATAACCCGCCTTCTGTTGATAGTGTGTGTATAGGAAATGTCATAAATAGGTACCCGTAAATTACATTTTTTTTGTTTTCGACCAGGAATCTAACCCGGTATCCCGATGGAGGCAGTCATGTCAGAGTGTTTTTTTTTACATTACGTAAAATAAATACTTCTATATAACTAATTCTAAAAAATTAAAATTATGACGTGTCACAAATGCCTGTAATAGGTTTACGTGATTAAAAATATTTTGACTTTGACTTTGACTTTCCGTCGCCAAAATAAAATAGTCGGGACCCATTAAAAACGGAGACAGGCTCACATCTTTCCAACGACTCACGACTGTTAAAGGCGCTATAAAATATATAAGTTAAAACCGTTTTAAAAACCTAGATACATCATAGTTTAATTTATTTTATTAAATAAGCCTAAACTTACCCAAAAGCAATCCTCCAAATAAATAGAAGGCAGCTTCACACACACTGTTGATTAGGATTCCAGCCACATTGGTTGCTATAACTGATCCTATGCGACCAAACATTAGTCCAAGACCGACAGCCATGCCTCTGCAAACACAAACATATTCGAATTATCAATAATCTGAGTTATATATAGTCTACACAGTTTCGTATGAAAATGTTGATGAATGGTCGACGAAGCAACAGTGGGAAGTGGTGACCGTGACACTGGCAATCAGTTATCTCTGCCTACCCAGTAAGGGAGCTGGCGTAAGGATATACAAGTTGAGTTTTTCAAGTCGTCGTGGATACCATCCAAGTAGCCACTTGAAGTATTTGACCCTTATAGGCGACTCTATAACAGTTCAATAACACAGGTTTTCTTAAACTGTGCATTTGGCATTTAATTTCGAAATTGCTTATAAATCAGCTAGGATATTATGCTTTTTTCAAAATTTAAATTGCTGGGGTAGCTAGTGATTAGCGGCTATTTTTCAAGAATTCTGGTTCACGTGTGGTGGTGGCTCGGTTGTTAGAACGCTTTTCAATCCAAAAAGATTCGCGGTTAGAACCCCGGCATGTACCAACGAGAAATATCACGATAGAATAGGCTTACATTTGTACATTTAGATTTATTCCTTGCATATATATATATATATATTTTTTCACTGTATTAAGACTTTATTTCATTTAGCAAATTTATAAAAAATATTAATTACAATAGAATTTAACGTGACACGTCTGTCCGTAGCGGGCTCGAGCCGAGGAAAAAAGCCAACATAATAAAAAAAAAGCCAAAATAATAGTTCTAACATATTTGTCACATTGAGATTTGTAAGTGTATTTTATTTATATATATATATAATACAATTAAAGTTCATAAAATTTGCTACAAAACTACCAGCTCTTACAAATCTAAATGTGACAAATATGTTAGAACTTCATAGTTCTTAAAATTAAAAAAATGTTTTCGTTCTAACCCGGATATAATATATATAGAAACTAAACTTATAAAAAACTGAACATTCTCATTTCCAACGTCTTTACATAAAAAATATAATAAAAATGGTTTGGGAACATCTGCCGAACATGTTCCTTTTTAATGACTTTATTAGAAAGCGGAGAAATAATGATATCTTCATTTATGTAGTATATTAATTTGAGTTTTTCCGTCGTTGGGCAACGTCGCGTCGTTCTCTATATAGTTCTATTTTTTAGATCTACCTACACGTACTATAAATTGAAGTTTTTTATTCTTAAAATTAACTCTTTAATTTTCTTAGTAACCTACAAAATAATGCATAATTATTTTACTTGTGTACTGCGATGTTAGATTGTTTGGATGCGAAGAATATTCGGAATTTTCAATTAAACTTCTAATACTATAATAAATTCTTCTGTGGCCCTTTTTGATAATAATTATTTAAAAATCTAATTGTTTAACGAAGTAAGATTTTTTTAGTCTCTTTTTAGGACGCCTAAAATTTTATCAGGAAATATCTTAATATTGTTCTTTTATCGAAATAATAACATATGTATGTGAAGGCGATAATACATACCGTATGAAAAAGTGTATTTCTCATTTGTAATATTTGTATGGATAACTGCGTAGGTATAACCGAAATTTAAACATCAAATACCAACAAACGTTCCATTAATTTTCCAAATCTTTTTGATTCCGAGAGCAAAGGCGTTCTAAATTTGAAAACCACAAACGTAACCGTAAAGTTGGAAAAAATCTTTGTGATCGATTCCCAAGTGGTTCGCACGTCACAACGAAAGCTTTCTGAATTACTGATTGATTATGCATTCCCGTCACAGTCGGTGGGGAGGAACAATAATCCCGGCTCCTGTTTTGATAGATGTTGGCATAAAACTACATATAAGGACCCGGGCTTAACCGCTATTGCAGAGGTTTTTAAAACCAGATAATTTGTATCGTAAAACACGCGGTTTCAATTTGTGAGTTCACAATATATATTTCAATATATATTTGTTTTAATTGTTGCGATAAATAAAGTATTTTCTTTCTTTCTTTCTTTAAATACTCGGAAAGCACGTAAGGCCGACGGTTCCGTTTCCACTGATACCAGGTTGTGGGATTGTTAATAAATTGTCATTAAAATTAACACCAGACCCTTGCCAACCCGCCACGCCAAAGTGGCAAGTGTGGGTCAAATTCTCCAGATAAATGTTTTGGAAAGCCCATCTCCGACATTTTAATGGAATTTGGCTATATGACGTCACCATCTGACCACGACATGTGACTATATTCATCTACCGGCGATATTGGCCTATATTCCCATACTATTTGACCGATTTTAATAAAATTTGGTAGAGATGTTCCCTGGAACCGAGGATTAGACATAACGTCCACATCTAAACATGACCAGTAACCTAACAACCACCCCAGGGGTTTTTTGACTGACCATTATACTGCACGGGCGTCGCCAATCAAACACCTAGTAACCTAAACTAAAATGAACAAAACACTAGAAGTAACAATTTTTTTAATTTGCGAGTAGATGAACATCGTCGAAGCAAAAGAGGTTCATGATACACTAACAAAAGGTGACGATGATGTTGAAAATGGAATGTCATTCTAGTTTACTGAATAATTAAATTCGACAACGCTTACCTTAATTCTGTAGGAAACATTTGAACAGCATAAGCGTTAATAGGTCCGATACCTAACGCTGGTATTTGAAGCGAAGACAATAGAGTTGCGAACACAAATTGCTGCCTAGCGAAGTTTATTGCTATGCAAAAACTGCCCATAATAAAAAACATGAAAATCAAGAGCACCTTTTTTCCCACAACTTTCAACAATCCAATGGCAAGTAATGTTACTAAACTAGTTGCAAAGTTAGCTATAGAATTTATTTTAAATGTTATAGGATCGATTGTGTCGTCGCAAATCGTTACTTCTGAAGTGGACTGAAAAAAACAAAATAAAATTTATAATAAAATAAATATACGAATAATATAATTTAAAGTTATTGTATAATCAGTGTTAGTTTTTCAACAACAACTTGAATAAATCGTGCACCTAAAGATAAATACAATGTTTTACGGTCTAAAATAATTAACATAAATAATACCGTAACGTAAGCAATGCTAGATAAAAAGGAGAGTAGACTAAAGACAATGTACGGGAAGACGCAAAGTGAAATGAGACGACCCTCGTTGATGGACGGATAGCCTGAACAAAATCGCTGGTGGTCGTCGGTGAAGCTGGGAAGGGATCGCTGTATCAATGATCGGGATCATTGATACAGCGGGGTGAGCGTTCTAGTAGTAGCGACACACAGGCTGATAATAATAAATGCCAAACACAAGTCTAAACACGCTTTTATAGATGTAAAGATCTCGAATATCATGAAGTGACTTTACTTACCTGGTTGAATCTCTGTCCAATAACTTCACAAGCAGTCATTCCTTCAACTGCACCTGTCAGTACTCTATTTAGGACATCTGGTACCCACATGAATAATCCATTTAGCCTGAAATCAAGGAAAAACAAGATTCATTACAGACCTACTGTCTCATTAATCATCACAGCCCCTACACATCCCCTGTTGAAGATGGGGTATTAGTCGTGAAAAATGTGTAAGTATCTAAAGTAAAACTGATGATCTGTGTGGGTTTACAAACATGCTTGGAATAGAAGTTAGAACTTTATTATCATCATAACATCATCAACAGCAAACATCTTCAAGCCCTTTGTCTCCTTTTCTTTTTTTTGTCTTGAATGAGCCTGCGACACCGAAATACCTCAAAGACAATTTCGCCTATCTCTCTTCTTTTTATGACAAATCCCTTTGCTCTTCGCACAACTCTCTTCTATCTGTCCCTTATCATCACTCTTCATTTGTGTCTAACTCTAACTTGTGGAATAATCTACCTGTCAACATACGGCAAGCAACAACCAGAACATTATTAAAAAAACTGGTGTTTTTACACTTTCTAAATATGTAGTTCCACACAGCGTTTGTAAGTAGTATGTAGTAAATAGTATATGTATGTATTAGTATTTAGTTTATCGATATAATAATATTTATTCCATATAAAGTATATATTAATTAGCAGTTAATTTAAATAGTTATTTATTTCTCGTATTATTATTATTATCTTTATGATTGCACCTATATTTAATAAAATTTGTCCCCAAAGGTTTGGCTGTCAGAGAATGTCTTCGGGCATTAAGTCCGCCTTTGTACTTTGTGCAATAAAGTTTATAAATAAATAAACAGCCTGTGTCTGTCCACTACTGGATATAAGCCTCCCCCAAGGAAAACTCGATTTTCCGCCTCGTACATGGTCTCACTATAAAACCCGTCTATTCCAACGGCCCGGTGCAACTTCAGCATACTAATTTTGAGGGCTATATCGGTAAATTGGGTTCACTGACGGATGACCACGTTTCGGACTTTATCCATCAAAGAAGTACCGAGCATAACTCTCTATAGCTCGCAGCAACCTTAAACTTGTGGACCAGGCACACTGTCAGTGTCCACGTCTCTGCACCATACGACAATGCATTAAGTTAATACTTACGTAGAGCATATTCCGAATAGTAGGAATCCATTCAAAACCATCCATTTAAGGTACGGTGGCCTCATTAGTGGTAGAGTCTGGGATAATATTGAAGCAAAGAAAGTTTTGCTTCGTCTCCCTTTGGCTTCTGCTTCGACTTTTGGATCTATTAATAATCCTGATGCCTAGAAATATACAAATATTAAATTATTCATTTTGTAGGTCATGATTTGTTTTGTACAAAGTTCTTGACCAGATTTTCTTTTATAACCATACTACTAATTTTAATGTCCTCTTTTACTTAATTTTTTAGAGAGTATTGACAGTATAGTCAGTGGGTCTCCTCAACAAATTTAAGGTCGCTCAACTGGCTATGGAAAGAGCTATGCTATTGCCGATGGCTTGTACTAATGATCTTTATTTTGCTATTCTGCCATGATTGATACACTGCAGATTTGTATAACTGACAAAAGTAAGTGTATTTAATGTATAATGTAGTAATAATGCAATGTAAAGCACATCACGAGGTCCAATAGTGGTCCAACTGATATAGGTTCGCCAGCTTGATGAGGTTAATGGGATAGGTAATTTCCGTATCATCCTGATAATCTAACTACTAAAAAAACTGGGAAACTTACCTCCACGGTTATTATTAATTTAACAGGAAATTTATCCGATTTATCCCGATGGTTGCCATAATACATATCTTCTAGAACTTTCAGTGCTTCGTCGTGACGACCCTGAGCTACCAGATATTTAGGACTTTCCGGTCCAAATGACATCAATAGTCCACAAATAAAGAAAATACTGGAATATAACATGGTCAACAGACGCCATGGTCTGAAGTAATATGCACCAAAATTTACATTAAAATGTAACGGTAAAACTGCCCATGCAAGCACTGAAACAAAAAAAAAAGAACTGACGACTGGTGACATGGTCAATTTCAATTTATTTTTTCTGTAAGTTGGCATAGGAATAAAACTAATGTATTCTGCGGTTTTACATGTTAAAAAAATAATTAATATAACGAAAAGCTTATTTTCTGGGAAATAGCTTGTATTTGGAGCAGCACATTACAACCCAAATATACATAATTATTAATATTGAAATTATAGCTGCTGTAAATAGGCATTGTCATATTACAAACTAAGACATATACAATTATAAAATAAATACACTAAGGATCAAAGCTGCTGTAATGAGGCATTGTAATACTACAAGCTAAGACGAAAACAATTATTAGGATGCCACTAAGATTATAGCTGTTCTAAAGTGGCATTGTCATACTATAAACTAAAACAATTATTAAAATGTCACATAAATTATAGCTGTAAAAAGGCATTGTCATACTATAGCTAAAACAAAAACAATTTAAGGTGTAACTTAAATTATAGCTGCTGTAAATAGGCATTGTCATACTATAAAGTAAGACAACACAAATAACATTTGAAATAAATTAGGTTATCTGAGTTGTCCTTGCTGATTCAGACATCTCAGTCAGATTAAACATTAACAGGTCATTTGAATCTGCTAAGCTGATGCTCCTCAATATTCAAATCACATCTACGCAATCACCTGTTTGGATTATTGTAAATAAAATACTCGACTATGTTAACGTTTTAGCCATCTCTTATTCTGGTGCATCTCAAGACAACTCTTATCACTGACTGACTGTGCATGTCCACTTTGCTGACTAATCTACAATTACTACTATGTTAATATGATTGTAAACAAAGTCCCGCCTCTTATCCATTAAATTTTATGTAAATTATTATTAACCTATTGGTTTTTACCTTTTTGCTAGTCACTGTTTAACACCCACTGTTAATTTAAATTAGATTAATAATTTGAATTTCTTTAGATTGTGTTCTATTCCCTATTTTGTTTATATATTTAAAATAATAAAGGTGATTTAAAAAAAAACTGATTTTTATTCTTTGATAGCAAAGTTCTGACCTTGCAAGGATTGTGGTTGTAATGATACTTTACTTTCACTGTATCCGTAACCTAAAGGCCACGATAAGACCATGTAAAAATCGTTAGGAGTATATGCGAATAAACCTTCTACAACTCGTCTGGCACGAGTATGTATAATATCTAGTGTATTGTAAGATTTAATGAATTTATTTGGCAACATTTCTTACAATCGTTTGCATCTAGCATCATGACTGTAATTTTCTGTATTGTCCCAAAGGTTGGCTGCTAGAGAATGCCTAGCGGCATTAAGCCCGCCCTTTGTACATAGTGCAATAAAGTTTTAAATAAATAATTATTTGTAGTTTCGTTTTTACAGTAATATATAATTTAACCAAGGTTTAGGTACTTACGTGGTACAACGGTAGAGCCAAGTGCTAAGCAAGCATTACTGACAAACAATGCGAGGTCCCGATGTTTAAGAGGCAGGATCTCTCCTATAAATGTATACGGGACAGCCGCACAACAAGCTAAACTGACGAAAAGAATAATGTAAATTTTGGATCGGAGTTTTGTAATTTATTTACCTACTTAGGTCTATATGTTCGCCGAAAGTTAATAAATAGGAGGTCATTTTGAAATTAGTCAAGTCCAAGTTTTTTGTTTTGTAAATTAGTTTACTGTGGATATTGTTAGTGGAAAGTGGTATTGTTTTGTTTAATAATGTGAATAATAATGGAAAATGATAAATTTGTAACGATTTAAAAACGCCTGATTTTTCATTATCTCTCGGTGGCTCAATGGTGATATTAGTTGATTTTATACTTCGACTTCGCGTGTCGTAAAAATAGGTACCAATAAAAAATATAAGAAAACACTTTTCCAAAACAGTTATTTTACTATGACGTATTAAAACCATACTTAAGCTATACCACGGTGAGTGTTTTGAAGAGCTCCATAACCTTATCCCTTCATCTCTATTCCGCAACCTAACCACATGCACAGGCAAAAATATGCATCACCATATCGTAGCCACTATTCCTACGCGTACCCATAAATTTGGAGACTCTTACATTTGTCGTACGCTGAAGGTGTGGAATGAACCTGGTGTCTTTCAAACATAGTGAAAAAAGCATCTTGTAAGGCCAGCATAGTGGTGGAGACTGATGTCGGTCGTTAGTGGCTGGCGTCAGCTCCCATTCTTAAAGTACAGCCTAACATCAGGTTGGCGCGATGTCACTTGTCGTACAAACATATCTTCACGGGCGGGGTTGACAGAGACAATTGATCGCCATTTGTTACGATTAATCCATCATTTTGTTTCATACGCTCTTTACTGCACCTTCAGCCAGTGTTTTATTTATTTGGTTCGTCACTCAATCATTCATCATCTTACTTAAATACATCAGTGTTGGTACCAACATGTACAAAGATAATACCTTAGTACCTACTGCCAGTTCTGTTCGTTGCTCAAATATAACACTCTCCAGGCACGATATATATATGTATTAAATTATATAACATAACACTCGTACCGAATAAAATTATGTACTTAATCATAGATTAAACCAAATTCCGGTGGGATCGTACGGTGACAAAATTTATTTATTTATCTTTAAGGAAAACTTACAGCTTCTAACAAATGATTACTTATATAAAAAACTAGATGCCAATTACAAGTTTCCACAAATATCTTATACAACTAAATAACTTACAAATAGAAGAAACATATAAATGATAATTTTAAACCACAATAATTTAGAAAAACAAAAATAATATAATATAAATAATATAATGTGTGTTATACTGTAAAAAATAAAGAATAAAAACCGGCTCGCCATCCACATATTATGTACAGGATAATTAAAAAAGCTAATCGGAACTCTGCATACCCACATAATCTTTTGTATTTAAATAATACTTAAATCTTAAGGAAGCATTAAATTTCCGGTTCAATAAATGCGTAACTAAGAGTATGTTTATGTAAAAATAAACAAAAGCGTTCAAAAATGAAAAAAAAAATATAACTTACATTTTTTTTTTATACTGGACACGACATGTGACATCGCGCCCACCTGATGGTAAGCAGTACGCGAGGTCCAAAAATGGGAGCAACTGACGCCGGTCACTACGACCGACATCAGTCTCTACTACTATGCCGGCCTAACAAGATGCTCTTTCACACTTCGCTAGAAGGACTCCAGGTTATAAGAGTGGGGAAACACACTGGCTGGGAGAGCATTCCACATCGTCAGCGTGCGACAGATGTAAGTCTCCAAATTTATGAGTACGCGTAGGGATAGTGGGTAAGGTATGTGGATGCATATTTTGGCCTGTGCGTGTGGTTCGGTTGCGGAATAGAGAAGAAGGGATAAGGTTATGGAGCTCCTCAGAACACTTGCCGTGGTATAGCTTGTAGAACACGCTCAGAGAGGCAACGTCACGGCGAAGCTGCAGTGATTCGAGAGATTTAGAGACTGTGGTTTCGTCCATTATCTAAAAGATAAAACTTTTATTGTTATAACTGCCTCCGTGGTCTAGCGGTTAAGTCCATGTATTTAGATTCGGAAGTACCAATTTCTGGTCGGGATACAAAAAAATATTAATGTAAATAAATACATTTAATTAATATTTAATTTATTTGTGATATTTCTCGAGTTTGGTACGCTGTAGACATCGACGAGCTTGCCACTTGACATGATTGGCCTATAGTAAAGTTGTCTAAATTTGAATCCGCTTATTTATAAGCGTGGTTTCTGACCACCCAGAAAGGGAAACGGTCGGGACGATACTTTTTGTTATAACACGGAAATGAAATTTTCTTACCACATCGACGCAATTAACTTGCATATGACGAATGATATCATATTTGGCATAAAAGCTGATAGTACGCACCATAGATCCTGCACCAAATGCACTAACGATGATCATCGAGCGACGACCTTTGGTGTCCACCAAGTAACCCCAAGGAAATGACGTCGCCACCACAGCTAGGAAGAAAAAGTTTTTATTAACAGTTTAGGGATTTATGGTGCGGGGTTCAAGTATATTGTTGTTGTGTGAGGGACAGAGGAAAATAATATTGTCTCAGGCATAACCTGGTTATTTTTCGCATTGACATTCCCATCACTTGGCTAATGAAAAACAGCGTCGTGCAGGTGTACACATTGTGTGTGTGTCACATTTTGTTCAAATAAATTTTTTTTTTTTGGTTCTCTTCTCCCGAATGGATGATGAATGAGATGATAGGGAAGGCAAAGGGTCTAGCCCATACAGCCAAGTCTGACGTAATATATCTTTCTTTTTCATGAATTAATGAGGTCATCATCAAATTCCAGATGCTGCAGAATTTGATGCTTTTCTTGGAGTCACTCGCGGAACCATCCACTGCTCAAACACGTCGGGTAAAATATGAGAGTTGACAGCGCGGGAAAACCGCAAAAAATTAACTGCAACTTGTGCCCCATATTTAAAGTCCAATTTATCGTTTTTCATAATTATTCACATTGTAGCACATTATTAAACAAAACAACACCACTTTTGACCAATAATATCCACAGTAAATTAATTTACAAAACAAAAACTTGCACTTGACATGTCCATGCAAAATGGCGCGAAGAACTCCCTTGTTCAAATTAATAAAAATGTGATGTTAATATGTGACTTTTTTTTTTGTTATGGTTTGCTTATGGACTTACCAATATACGGCATAGATGCAATAAGTCCTCTTTGAGAATCATCCATATTAAGGTCACATTTTGCAGATGGAAGGATAAAGGAATAACCCAAGACTTCAACTATGGCAGATATGAGAAATACAGCAAGTAGTAGACAATATTTTATGTTATACCATCCTATACCTGTAAAAAATAGTTTAAATTAAATGAAAATATCCTATAGTTTTATTTTCCCATCAAATATAGCACCTCGCCAAGCCGTCTGGCCAGCGTGGCGAACGTATAAAAAAAAAAATGTATGGATTGCTTATTCTAGTTACAGTTGTATGTACATCTCATGATGATGCAATCTGCCCATATTACAATACGTTTATGTCAATAGATATTTATTCACAATTATAGTTAACATTTAATATGGTTCTTGTCAATTTATTGGAATACAATTTTAATGTCAAAATTTGCATGCTAAAAATTCTTTTATTGAGTAAAAACAGTTGTCAATAAGAATTTTCTTTAACTCAATAGTAAAACGTTTTATAGGTAACTCTCGTATCTCTCTAGGAGTTTTTTTATATACTTTAATGCACATAATGTGGCAGTTTCTGCTGTAATATTCACTTGCACATCTTGGGTAGATTAGTCGGGTATAATCTCTAGGTACAATTTGTTACAAATGTAGGCCAAATTCTCCACAGATATATATTTTGGAAGTCCCATCTCCAACAGTGGAGGTCTAGGACGCTGAATTCTAGGCGCTGTGATAAATGATTGAATAAATATCGCACCTTTAGATCAAAACTTATTCAACACAAAATCCCGATTTCCAAGATAACCTCGTTATTAAAATTGAAAACTACCTCCGTGGTCTAGCGGTTAAATCCGTGGACTTAGACTCGGAGCTACCGGGTTCATGACACAATAATATTGAATAATTTAAATAAATAAAATGTAATTATTATTTAATTTATTTGTGATATTTCGCGAGTTTGGTAGTACGCTAGAGACATCGACGTTCTTGCCACTTATCATTATTGGCCTATAGTAAAGTTGGCTAAATGTGAATCCGCTTCTTTATAAACGTGGTTTCTGACCACCCCGAAAGGGATACGGTCGTGTTGATGGCTTCCTTTTACTTTTTACCTATATCATTAGTCAGTTTCTCCCATTCTTGGAACGTTCCGTTTACTATCAAGTCATTGTCATGGCGGCATTAACATGTTTTGGTCATTTTTTTACTATTTTCTCTTACCAAGTTAACAGATACAATATTCTTACCAACTATGTCCACTGCTTGATCGAGATCAAAACCTTTTTTTTCAATATCAACATTTTCAGATAGTGTCGGTTTATTATTATCATATCCCATTGCACTAACTTCTGGATTCTTTTCACTGAAATTAACTATCTTATAATTTTAAATTTTTACATACAACATTTTATTAATAACGGGTCCTTACGCGATTTACCGTATTTAGTTAAATTTTCTTTCCCTAAAATCCGATTAAGGTCGGTCGGTTCAAACCCTGGTTCATAATTGACATCACCCTTTCCTAACGTCTGGCTAGCGAGCAAGTGTAGGGCAAATTCTCCGGATTTTTTTGGAAGGCCCATCTCAAACATTGGTGATCTAGGTGATTGATCTATGATTTTATAAGTCTGAGGTCTTCGAAGGCATTGCTTATAGTATTCATACAAGGGGGGACTTGAAAGTTATTGTTACGGTTTAGCCGAAAACAACGTATATGAATCGATAGGTAGAAAATTCGACGAAGCAAAGATATACGATGTTTTCTGTGATTCTCTCTGAAGCCAGGTTTTATTTTGTAATTTTTATTTAAGGACATCTTACAAAATACATAAGTCCTAACCCCAGTAGAAATAGTCAAATGCAAGAAATCATTCGCGGCAATATCGCTATTGGACTATGCAGCGCGGTAAACCCACAATAAATAAACCAATTTTGCCCCATAATCGTATACAGTGTCAAATTTGCAGTTTCTCCATAATTATTCACATTGTAGCACATTATTAAACAAAATAACATCACTTTTAACTAACGATATCCGAGTAATTTAAACAAAAAAATTGCACTTGACATACTAGTGCAAAAGCGCGGGAATTTCCTACAAATTCCGTTATCGATACGTGAACATGAAGATTTTAGACAAATTACTAATTGGCAGCTTAGATGTTTGGAACATTTACAATATGACAGCGAGGAAGTGAAACTATACGTAACAAAGCTTTTGCGTGCTAAAGTAGCTATTTTAAATTAACAATTTAATGTTCCGCTTGGAAACACGGTTTAAGCCTAAGGTAAATCACTTAAAGACCTGTTAATTGACGATGATTATTCTCTACACGACTGCCTTGATTAAATATGTTTTATGATCTGCAAACTGTTATTTGATTATAGGCCTAAAGAAGTAGGCAATAAAGCGAAGACTTGTATCTAATAAAAATAAAAGAAGAGTATTCTATAACGTTTTGGTAAAGGTATTGTAGGTAAAAGTAAAGTATCATCACGACCGTTTCCCTTTCGGGGTGGTCGGAAACTACGCTTATAAATAAGCGGATTCGCATTTACTATAGGCCAATTATGATAAGTGGCAATCTCGTCGATGGCTCCAGCGTACAAAACTCGAGATATATAAATAAAATAAATATAAATAAATATTTCCAGACAGGTCACACAGCGCCATCTAATTTCCGTTGTAAGCTACGAGGCTTGTGCTACGGAAACTAGATGGTTGATAAACTACATATTATATATATATATTTTTTGTATATATATACATATAAACACCCAGACCGAGACAAATTATACAATGTACAACTTGCCCCCGGTGGGAGTCGAACCCACGACCTCCCGAGTTCACGGCAACGTTTGTTACCACTAGACCACGGAGGCGGTCAAAAATGTCCCGACCAGGAATCGAACCCGGTACGTCCGAGTCTTAAATCTATGGACTTGATCGCTAGACAACGCGGGCAGCTTGTAACGTAACATATACTAATTTTTTTTTTTTTAGAACCGTAAATTAGTGTAAAATACATAAGGCATTAGATCTAAGTCTATAAATAGAGTGTATGCAAAATGATTACTTTTTTATTATCTGTTTACCAGAGTGACATACCTAATTGTAACATAGTTTTATGAATACACAAACATCATAAAGATTTTAAAAAATACTATAATAATACGGAAGTAAAATCTCTTACATACTCGTATAAAAAATGTCTTAAATCAGTTACTAATATACTTTATACAGAAAAGGCGGGAACAATTACTTATATAACAACCAAAAAAGGGTGACCGCCTCCGTGGTCTAGTGGTAACAAACGTTGCCGTGAACTCGGGAGATCGTGGGTTCGATTCCCACCGGGGGCAAGTTGTACATTGTATAATTTGTCTCGGTCTGGGTGTTTATATGTATAATATGTATATATTTACAAAAAAAAAAGTATAGTATGTAGTTTATCAACCATCTAGTTTCCGTAACACAAGCCTCGTAGCTTACTACGGAAATTAGATGGCGCTGTGTGACCTGTCTAGAAATATTATTATTATTATTAAATATAATATTGTTTAAAAAGATGGTTTTCACACACTTCTTAAATAGATCCCAACAACTGTAAGTATGTATACATTGTAATTATGTATATATTAAGTATTATATCTATATTTGTGTTTAGTTAAAAATATTTTTCAATTTAAATAAATATAAATAATTTATATGTGACATTTCTCGAGTTTGGTACGCTGACATCGACATCGACGAGCTTGCCACTTGTTGTTGGGTTGATTGGCCTATAGTAAAATTGGCTAAATGTGAATCTGCTTATTTATATCTATTTATATCTAACGGTCGTGATGATACTTTACTGATATTAAATATTTGTCTTCTATTCTTATTCGCAAGAAACCAAAATATACAAAATAATCAAAATAATTAAATTAATGACGTTTCATAAATGCCTGTAATAGGTTTACGTGAATAAAGATATTTTGACTTTGACTTTGACCTCCAAAATACATGCTTCTAGGTTCAGTAGTTTGTGCTATTATGCGACAGTCAGCAGTAATACACACTATTAAATAACAAACTTACCAATTTATAACCCGTAATATCACTTATATTTCACATCCCCTCAAATTATTTAACGAAATTTTTGTTTATGTAGTAAACTTTGACATTAATCTCCGAATAGATGAATAAACTGTAACAATAACAGTTTTAAAGGAGTATTTTTAGTAAGTCATGCTTGTAGGAATGATAACAATGTAATAGACACTAGGCGCGATAACCTACTGTTAGTAGAGGTCAGCTCTTACGAGAGATATATTTAATGATCAGTAGACCCAGTCTGTTTCTGTAACCGTAATTGTCAAAATAGATTTATTTATTTATTTCATACTTTAATGCAAAAGACAAAGTTTTTTTTTAACACTAGCACGACATGTGAACTTGCGCCCACCTGATGGTAAGTGGCATGCGGGGTCCATGAATGTTAGCAATTAGAATCAGTGACTCATGACTGACATCAGTCCCTAACACTATGTCGGGCTTTATTGACGCAAGACATTAAGATAAGAACATATGAACTACCACGACATGTGGTCTTGCGCCCACCTGATGGTAAGTAACGCGGTAACGTTCATAAATGTTAGCAACTGGAATCAGACACATATGACTGATATCAGCCCCTAACACCATGCCGGCTTGACTGGGCATGACGGTAATTTGAGCCTGAACCCGAAACGTGTGGATACACTTTATTGGGTTTATCGGTACAAACGATGGATACTTATTGAATATAAAAAATTATATTTAGATACTAACTTAATGTATAAATATTTAATATACTGCATACTAATACATACCTATACAATATTATACATACTTACATATTAATATATACTTACTAAGTTTTAGCAAAAGTATCATCACGACCTTATCCCTTCCATTTGTCCATCATGACAAATGGCAAGTTCGTCGATGTCTCTAGCGTTATAGAATCGAAAAATGTCACAAATAAATTAAATATTTATTTTTGTGAACTTGGCCAGAAATCGAACCTAGCACCTCCGCGTTTCAATCTACGGCCGGCAGTCTTTTACGGTTTACTATTTAATGCTAGTTTAATCCTTCGATATCGTTAGCCAAGCTTCGAGTTTTCAATTAGGGATTTGATAACTTCGAATTGTCCCAGTGAATCCACCCTTAAACCAATCACCGAACTGGCAGTATCAAACTATTCAGTAAAGACAACATTTTCATCATGGTAAAGCACAGGAACGAACGACGTTCACAAATTATTAAAATAAAAATCCGAGTTGCTGACTTCAACTTTAGAGTGTTAACGCCAATTGAGAACGCCCATTTTTCTTAGAGAAATGGGCCCAATAAAATGTTCTCGTGTCATAATGATTTCTTTATTATTTGATAGTTAATATATTGTGTTTTCTGTAATTAATTTTATATATTTTACCCTAGCATAACGGCAATTGACAAAAACTTTTTTTTACGTTAATAATTACATTTTTTTTTTTTTTTTTTTTAATACTAGCACGACATGTGACCCTGCGCCCACCTGATGGTAAGTGGGGAGCGAGATCCATGAATGTTAGCAACTGTAATCAGACACTCATGACTGACATCAGTCCCTAACACTATGCCGGCTTGACTGGATATGACGGCAATTCGAGCCTGATCCCGAAATGTGTGGATACACTTTACTGGGTTTATCGGCACGAACGGTGGATACTTCCCCGCCCGGGCAGACTGGACAAATTACCACTATCAGTCTGCCTACCACCTAATACTACATATAATAGTTTTGATCCCGCCGATTTGAAATCCAGTGTTTTATCTATAATTAAGTACCTGGTTATAATAAAGAACCTAATCGTATAAATAGTGCTTTGTAACTATTTCATACATAAATTTTATCTAATTGACTATTTAATTTAATAATATTTTAATGCTGGGGTAAAAAAAATGTTGTAATTAAATTTAAAAAAAACACATTTAATTGTTATGTTTATTGAATTGTATTTAGTTGAGGCATGCTGCAAAAAAGGTGAGGCCTGGTTTGGTCTCTTTCATTGTCGTAATTGTCGACATGCAATCAACAAACAGAATATGCGTTATTGATCAGGTAAAACTCATGTACTAGGTTATCTACAAAAAATAACTGTTCGGTTTCATGCCGGTAGTGTCATTGGGTCGTTTTCGTTGTGGTGTGGTCGAGTCATCGAAAATTGGGATTAACGAATAGAAAGCTGTAAACGTGCTCGTGGTGTTCAAACCAATAATAAAATAAGATATCTTAATTAATTTGCGTATTATATAAATAAATGTTAAATGGAAACCCCGATATTGAAATCACAAAATAAAGTAACATCGAATTTAATAGCGGCTGAAACAAGAATTGCTGTTTTCACTTAATAGAACGGTTTGGCTAAAGTATAAAATGTATAGATGAACTTTTAAGCAACACTATCATATTTTTCGCAATTTCATATTTTCCTTTTGCACTAGTCTAATATACTCGTATACTACCATCTAGTATTTAAAACATATTGAAAAGAAGAATGCGACCTATTTTTGCCACTCTGTGTTTACTGAAACTTCAACGTTTAAAAACGAATAAACTTACTTGTAGAACCCAGTAGAAGATCCATAGGCTTTATTTATCTTCTTTTGATACAAAGACATTTTCTCGAATTAAATTTGATTGGTTTGACTTTTTTAAACTGATTTAGTGTTTGTTTAAGCATTTTCTGTTGTTCAACTAGAATATTAATTTGTCCACGTAATTCCCTTATAGTGTTCCTTAATGGAAGCATTTCCAGTTCGTATATTAAATTCAGCTTGTTATTTATATAATCATTGATTTGTTTCTCATATTTTGGATTGGCAACATCGTAAGTTTTAACATCTGCAGAAAAACGTTATATTAGTACACTAGCTTATATTATAGTAAACATTTTTTCGTTGACTTTACCTATTTTCATCCCCAAATTAGCTTCTCAAGAATGCCTAATAGCCTATGTACTAGTAGTACTTATGCTTAATAAGGAATTTCATTAAATAACTTACCATTATCAATTCTTTCTGTACATTCATAAGCACTGGCTTCTTCATTTATAATCTTTAAACAGTCATTGTCTGGATAATATTTATCGTACATGGGTATTGTGGTATCGAATATACTATCATGATTTTTTAACAACAGTTTGTGTTCTACTGTACTAAGTTGTTTGTCAATACCTAAATTGGTTATGTGATTATCTTCCAAAGATATTGTTGTTAATGGCTTGTGAGTAAACATTTGTTGAGTACTTCTATTAGCATTTGTATTATGGTGATTAATTATATCTCGATTTTCTATATATTTTTGATTATGTATAAATGTCATTATTGGCAATTCTTTTATTAATAAATTGTTTTCAGATTTCACCATTATTATCGATTGCAAGTTTTCAAGCTTATTACTTAAGTCATCAATAATGTTTGACATTGATATAGATTTTCTAGGGCTTTCGATTCGTTCTTCTGTTTTAGTATTCTTGTCTTGCGGCATAATGATTTCTTCTGTTGCCATTTTCATTAGATGCACATTTTGAAATTCTTGATTATCTCTACTAGTATTATTGTTAATATTGATATCATCATTGGACAGTGTATTATTACTACGAGTATTTACGGCTTCTGATTTCAGTATATCTGAGCCTTGTAAAGAACTTTCATTAATATGTTGTATATTTTCAGAAAGGAGTTTATTTTTGCCATTTTTAACCATATGTGTACCACCAATACTGTTGTTGCTTTGCAAATTTGTATTTTCATCAATTAAGATATCTCTTGGGATTTTTTCAGAAAGATTTGAATTACTTTGTTTTTTAGATATGTTAAGTAATTTTATGTTCTGTGAAACATCAGATAATTGATCAAATTTTTGCATTGCATTTACAATAGTAATTTTTTCTATTGATGCATTCATTATTGAAGGACTATCACTGATTTTGGAACTGTTATTTGATGCTGATACATCTGTAAGTGTATTTATAAAAAATCTCAAGTCACTTTGACTTCGAGATATGGTCTTTTTTTCCAGCTCTTGAGAATTAGATAATTTCCCTGCTGTCTGCATAGAATTAATGTATTCTGGCAACTTGAGATTTTTGAATTGGTAAGTGTCATCATGAATTTCAGGTGAACTTTGAACTAAATCAATATCATCTTTAATAATATTCAATAATTCATTATCATTATTAGACATATTTTCATTATTTGATGATATAAATGCAATATTCGAAAAACTTTCATCGATGTGTTTTTCAGATTTGTTAATTATTTCCGAATGATAAGAGAGATTAGATATTTCTGGTGACAATTGTTTATTATTTGAATTTAATAAAGTATTATTATTTAATATAATATCTTTAGATTCATTATAATAGTTTTCAAAAACATTATTGCTAACTGTTGCTGTGCTTGTGTTGTCCATCTCTGCATTTGTAAAAGATGCTATATAAAGTTTATTTTCAGAAGTTTTATTTATTTTTAACTTATCGGATAAAGAAGACATTTCCCTCGATCTTATGATTGAATTTCTAATTTTATTTAAAATATTTTTAATTGGTTCGGTATTGGATTTTATTTTATGGTCAGTTGTATTACTATCTTTTACAATAATGTCATTAATTTCAAGCTTGTGCGAGG
The DNA here is from genome assembly GCA_910589645.1 of Tinea semifulvella. Lineage (NCBI taxonomy): Eukaryota > Metazoa > Arthropoda > Insecta > Lepidoptera > Tineidae > Tinea > Tinea semifulvella. The sequence continues at coordinate 5,948,070 of OU342595.1, read as the reverse complement.
TTAAACGTGATCGTTGCCCTAAACTCTGTTCATTGTGTGAAATATGTTTAGATGATTTACGTTTATCGACTTCCTTTATCACTTCTTTGTTTTCTTTCTTACTATCCAAATCATGTGATGAATTTATATGTGTTATATTTTCTTTTCCTGTGTTGTTGGTAAAGGATTTTCCATCATTATTTATAATTTTAATATTTTGTAAGGTTGGTTTATCATTATTGCTCGTAGCGAAAATAACATTCTGATCTATACTATCATTCTTACCTTCGCTTATTCGTTTCTTATCATTTGATATACTTCCTGGTCTTTTAAAACTTTGTAATGATTTTTCTTTAAGGTGGGTCTTAATATTTTTTTCGTGATTGTTTAACTCTTTAGTCGTATTAGATATTTTGAAAGATGAATCTAATTTATGTTCAATATGATTTTCTAAAACAATACCATGATTAGAGCTGTTTATTTTTAACTTAGCAGTTGGATCCAAACTTGGTACCATTTTGGTATCCAATTCAGGTATATTGGAATTTGTATTCTCTTCATTGTGATAAGAATTTTTACTTTCTCTTTTAGGACGAATAATAGTTGTTGCTATATCAACAATGCCAGTTTTATTATTTGTGAATTGATCCACTTTATTTTGAGCGATGGTTATTTCCTTTTTATTTATGCTATCTTTTGAAAGGTTTGAAATAATCATTGATGTTCTAATATTACCAACTCTTGGAATAGACCTTAAATCGTTATTATTGATTGTTTCTTTTGTATTTCCTTTCATTAAATCCTTAGGATTTATTATCTCTTTATTTATTTTAAGATTGCTACTGTCCTTATTTTTAGATATGCGTATTTTATTATTAGTATCATTTAAATTATTTAAAGAATGCACAATTTCTTTTGAAGTTAGTTCTGGTTTAGTATTGTTATCAGTCTGATTAAAGCTTAGTTTTAAAGAGTCGTTGCTTTCTGACATTTGTAGAGAATTGTTAAAAAACATTATATTAGTTTTTGATGTCTCTACTCTTATATCATTGGTACTAACAAAAACTTTTTTAAAGTCGTGATCGCTAATTTTATCATTATTGTGTATTTTGATAAAATCATTTATATTTAAATTTACATTTTCATATTGGCTAGTTTCTGCTGGATCGCCAATTTTTATTTGTGATGCCTTCATAATCTCTTTAGATCTTTTTACAAATTCATTATTTGTTTTCTCGTATTTATCTTGTTTATTTATGCTATCTTTCAATTCTCTTGATGTTTTAGGAAAGTCCTTTCGTTGTAATGATTTATATCCATTACTATTTTTAGGCATAGTCTCTATATTTTCTGAAAGCTCCAAAGAATTATCATCTTTACGAGATCTGCCATCGATTGATCGAGATAAGCTAAATGATTTTGGACTATAATATCCGTAGATTTCAATGTTTTTAATGCTGCCTGAAAGATGTCTATCTGGAAAATCTCTATTCTTAATTTTTATATCGTTTTTCTTGGCTTTACTTTTAGTATTTTTATCAGTTGGTGGATATGTTATTATTATGGGAGATTTGTCATCTTTTAAAGGTATTATAGTCGGACTTGGTGTACCTAATACAACGGCGCTACTTAGGCCATTATTTTCATCAACGACCATCTTTGGTAAGTTACTTTTAATTTTACTCTTCTTAAAAAAGCTATAATGTTTACTGGGTTTATAAACTTCGCTATTTAGACTATCTTGTTTTTTTGCATGGGTTAAAATTTCTTCGACGTAAGAAGGATCCAAACATCCTCCTGGGAATAAACATAAATTGGGTTAAGTGAACAGTGACAAATTACTAATGGCTTTATATAGGTAAAAAAATATGAACCTGGTTTACTACTTCCGAAAATTCGTTGTCGGCTATTGACTAATTGTTGTAGAGCTTGTTGATTATCGTGGCTAGAAGTCCTATTATTATTTAAAACTTGCACTTGCCCTTGTGTCGGCGCGTAAGCGTAAAAATCATCTTTGTCGCTGGGTGGGTCTAAGCAACCACCTGTGAAATGTCATATATTTACAAAGTAACTTTTACAAACAAAAAACTTGAAATAAATTCATAAACTTTATATAATTAATACCTGGTTTTGAGTCACTAAATAATCGTGGGCTCCTTACAGAGGTTCTTTTCTTTGCATATGTTTTTATTGTCATGATTCTTTTGGTTTTATGGAAATAATTACTTATAATTGTATGTAATTCTGCTTCTCTCTCTCTCTCTGCTCTTCTGTTAATGCTATAAATTTAAATAATACATTAACTAGATATTAAATAACAACATAATCAATATTGCTTTTTATTAAAAACAATATAAGATAATTACTTTTCATCTAACCGATTACGGTTTCATTCAGTGTCCTATTTTCATAATATAAGTAGTCTATGTTAAAAGTAGCATCTTATTAATATAATATCATTGAGCATGTCTTTTAATGGTTCTATTTCAGTTTCAATAGTTTCAAAAGTAATTTTATTATTAATTGGCAAAATAATACTATCTGTTAGTGACTTGTATGAGTTAAGATCTTGTTTTTTTGTTTCATATTAATATTGGTATTGTGAAATACGTTTGTTTTATAAAAACTGTTTTTGCATTCATTAGTTTTGTTAATTTATTTACGTTTTCTAAACAAGAAATTGTTTTGGTGTTATTTTTAACATTAGATGCATTATTAGAAATATTATTAACGCTATTTTTTCATGGTGTAAAATGGTCTTCGTCTGATATTTTGGAAGACTATGTTGTATAATTTATTAATTACTAGCGATTCTTTCCTAACTTTATAGCTATTGTTATTAGTATGTAATTCTACTAATGGCGTATTTCGATTGAATAAACTGTTTATAGATTCAGTTACGTGTTGAATTTGATCAATACAGAAATACATATTCTTGCAAGTTTTTTTAAGCAAAATATTATAATTTACAAATGTAACTTGTCAGCAGTTCTTAAGTTCATTAAATTCAAGTAGTTTTAATTGTTATTCAAATCACTTCAAAGGATTTTTTTAAATTATCATCTGACTACTCGTTTTAGAACTAAAGTAAATTTTACACTTATTGCAGATCACAAAATTTCATTCTAAAAAAAAACATTGAAAATACAATCGAATCGATAAACCAAGATAAATAAAATAAAACATTGTACTCCACACGTTTTACAAGCTAAAATAAATAATAAAATAAATAAAAAACAAGTTTTTCAAGTTCGAGGGATTGGTGAGAAAGACCTGTAACCTGATCCAACAACACTATTTCTACGATTTTCATATATAGGTACTAACATTTATCATGGCTGGTTTCGTAATGCTTACACTAATAATTTAGAGATTTTACTTTTATTATATTTACATTATTTGTTTGGTTTTTAAAATCATAGTTTTGTAAATAAACAAATTAAATAAGTCAAATTCTAGCGCATTGTCATTTTTTTTTATCTGTTACAAATGGTACTTTTTGGTTATTCCTCTTCCGTTTACCAGCGGCGCTAGCATAAAATGTTCCATGCCCAAAAAAAACTGCATTTAAAATCTTGTAAATCCGCACCTTTAATCTGGGCGCCAAACTGAAGTTACATGGCTCGAGCCTTCGCCTCGTCGTCGTAGACACGTCGCAGGCCATTTCACCCATTGTTAACGTACTGTTAATGCAGGTAAATGAAACAAGTCATACTTGATTGAATATCGGATAGGTAGTAAGATCGATTTATTAATAGGTGTGGAGCAAACAAATAAAACAACATTTTTATTCACATGGTGTATTGAAAAGCTGATTCTAATCTTTTCTTACATCGTAATTTTGTATTCCTTTTTTTAAATTACACAACAAACTTTTTACAAATACTTGTATATTTAAAATTTATTAGCAAATCTATCGATATGCGCGTTCGACTTATTGCTCCTACGTTTTATTTTACATCTACAAGATATAAAATATATCAAATACCTACGTTATCAGAATATCTATACTAATTTTATTCATTAACCCTCCGCATCTTTAGTCGCTGATTAAAGTTTAACGCTATTGATTAGTGGCGATTTAATATCTTTAAAACATAAAACTATTGTCGAGGTTTTTCATTTACCTACATACTTGTATACAATACATGTGCAATCGTCTACCACACTCCCAAAGGTTAGCTAGTATAAAATGCCGAGAGGCATTAAGTTCGCCCTTGTACTCAACTGTTAAGTTTTTAAGTGCATTAAAGAATTTAAAAATAAATTAATTAAAAAAAGACCAGATGGGCTAACCCTCGTGCCTTATAAACATGGTAAGTCTTTGGTTTGGGATGCGACGTGTACTGACACCCTTTGTGCTAGTCGTGTTGGCGCGACACGAAAACGAGCAGGTGCAGCGGTTAAATTGGCCGCAAACGGCAAACGTAATAAGTACATAGAGTTGGCAAATCGTTACCATTTTCTGCCGTTTGCCGTAGAGACGATGGGCCCTTGGTCTAAGGACGCTAAATCGTTAATACGCGACATAAGCGTTGTCATCCGAGCGTCAACAGGTGATCCTTTGAGTAGGGAATATCTTATTCAGAGGATCAGTGTTGCCATCCAACGAAGTAACGTCGCCGGAGTCCTCGGAACATTGGGTTCATCTTCTCCTGGATTCGATGACATGTAGATTATAATCAAGATATTTGTACGTATTTAGTTTTTATATTAATTAGGTTTATCTTTTAGTTTATTTAATTTAAGGTTTTGTTTAGATTATTTTTAATTTTATTATTTAGGTAGCTTTTAATTTATATTTTTTGTGTGTAATTATGTTATTTTGATTGATAATTTCACAGACAATTAATAAATAAATACGTACAGTGTAAACTCCTTGTAACGTTACTCGATTTAACGATAAACTCCCTAAAGCGTCGAAATCAATTGGCTTTGGTTGGTTTAGCTTGTGTTCATAATTCTGATTTTTCTTCTCTCCATTTAACAACTCTCTATATCGCCATAAAATGAATAGTCCCTTCAGTGTCATTATGTAGAGTTTGTACTGTATCTACTAATCGGTCGTAGTTCCGCAAAAACAACACAATCCACATTAGGTAAACTTTGAGTTATATGCCATAGAAGTTGGAACTTAGATAAGTCATTTGAATCAAATCAAATGATTGGCATTAATAATGAAATTTCCGATAAAAATAGAATTACATTTGGAACTCAAGTCCTACGGCTAAAACTGGAACTAAAAGTTACAGCACAGTTAAGTATATTTTATGTATTCAATATTTAGTACAACTCAGTTAATTATTTATTTATTTAAAATAATTAGGACCCACGCGGCCACGTCTTAATTTGTTTTGAAAAAAAAATTGTTTTTTTTTCCACTTTTACATTCATTTATTACAGCCCCTAGAACATTGGAGATGGGCCTCCCAAAACATATATCTGGAGAATTTGGTCGACACTTGCCACGCTGCTGGCTTTATGGCACGGAATGATGGTGTTGTAAATTTATGATAAATATACGTAAGACGCTCTGTTCTAGGGGCTGTAGGTAATAGGTTAAATAAAATTCCCCTATATCTATATTTATCCCAGCTCACCTTAGCTTATTATAGTCATCTTATAATGTTATTTAACATGAATTACCTAAATAGCGTTTCTAATCAAAATCAATTTAATCTTTAATCAACTACTCAAGTTACGGTATCTAAAATACCCATTTATGAAGAAGAAGAGAAGACAAATTTCTAAGCATTCCATGGATTCACCGTGCGGGTGCCGGGTCCATCGTGTGTGGGTAAGAGATGAGAAGAATAATTATAATTAATTCAAATCCGTATTTTTTAACAGTTTAAATGCTATACTAATTGTACATTAGGTACCCAATACATGTAATATACTCGTTTTAATTTACAGGGTTAGCACGAGCTCAGATAAAACTTTTTGTCTATATTTTAACAATTTTTATAAAGCTTCTTTATAAAGCTTATTGAAAGAAAGAAAACTTTGTCACTAGCGCATGTTAGCCCTGCAAGATTTTATAAATTATTTATTTATAACATGTCATATCATTTTAGAATTGCGTTCCAGTATTTAAAATATACAACCTGTCAGAATTCCTAATTGCTTTAGCACTTTTGACAACCATAATTCTGTTTCTTTTTTGGAAAATATTCATCTGTCAGGAAGAATATTTATAATTTTGGAACGAATCTAAGTACATAAGTTGCATCCCTATAAGGGACTCATACCTTAGGTAACTACGTATATTTATTTAATTATACCTCAACCCTTATTTTATTTATTTTATTTATTCGTTTAATTATTTTCCAGTAATATTATTTTAATAAATAGACGAGCACAGTTTGCCTATTTCTGTAAAATATTTTTAATTTTTTTTTTATTAAAATTATTTAGTTTATTTTTTAAATTTATTTGCCATATGTATATTTATATTAAAAAACGGGAAGAGCTTTGTGGCCAGTGGGGTGAGGTGGAGTGCACAACCGTCCGAAAACATATCGTCTAAGGTCGATTACGTCTGTCAGAAATGTCAAAATCTTGGGCATTCCGCCTGCACTTAGACGATATGTTTTCGGACGATTGTGCACTCCGCCTGAACCTGCAAATATTTGCGTTAATACAGTAGTTTAAAAAATAACATTTTCTTTTATAAAACCAGTACATCGACGAGCTTGCCACTTGTCATTATTGGCTTATAGTAAAGTTGGCTAAATGTGAATCCGCTTATCTATAAGCGTGGTTTCTGACCACTCCGAAAGGGAAACGGTCGTGATGATACTATACTATACTATTTTATTTTCCCCAAAATATAATCAGATCTAAATTATTGTAATATGTATCATTAACATTTTCATAACCAAAAATTACAATATAAATATTGTAAATACTATAAATATAAATACTATATTGTAAATACGAGTATGGTCGGCACGATGAGACTGTTACAATTTTTTATTTTATTTAATATTTATGGAATATACGAGGGGCGTTCAAAATATTCTCGGTATTGATACGTTACAACCTCTTTTATATATATATTTGTTACTGGCCGCTAAGATTCATCCATTGACATTAAAAAAAAGTAAAATTGGAACCGAGATGTTCTTTTGTTTTTCTGCAATTGCCGAACAAACATGAACACCATGAGCGAATTAACAATTTTAACGAAATTAGAGCACCGATCCGTCATAAAATTCTTGACAAAACAGGGTAAAAATCAAAAAACCATAAAAGAGGAAATGGATTGTGTTTACCGTGAGTCTGCTCCTTCTTTATCTACTATTCAAAAATGGTCAAGCGAATTTAAGCGTGGAAGGGAGAGTATTGAAGATGACCCTAGACCTGGCCGGCCTGTAGTGGCTACCTCACAAGAAAATATTGATAAAGTGGAAAAACTTATATTGGAAGACGGCCGAGTGAAGGTAAAATCTATAGCTCAAGTAACCAATCTCTCTATTGGTACCGTACATGACATTATACATGACCATCTTAATATGTCAAAAGTAAGTGCAAGATGGGTTCCGCGAATGCTGACGCTTCTTCAAAAGGATATGCGTGTGGCTTGCTGTTCAGATTTTATCGACCTGTGTGGTGAAAATCCCGATGAGGTGCTGCAAAAAATAGTTACTGGAGATGAAACCTGGGTTCATCATTATGACCCAGAGAGCAAACAGGAGTCCATGCAGTGGCACATTAAGGGTTCAGCTCATCCCAAGAAGTTCAAGGTAATCCCGTCAGCTGGCAAGGTCATGGCCACAATATTTTGGGATTGTGAAGGAGTTTTGCTTATCGATTATAAAGAAAAAGGTGTAAATATCACAGGGCAGTACTACGCTAACGTTATACGTCAATTAAGAGATGCGATCAAAGAAAAGAGGCGAGGAAAGTTAACCAAAGGTGTTCTGCTTCTGCATGACAACGCCCCTGTCCATACTGCTCATATTGCCAAGGCAGCTATTGTTGAATGTGGGTTTGAAACTGTTACTCATCCACCCTATAGTCCGGACTTAGCCCCAAGCGACTTCTTTTTGTTTCCCAATCTTAAAAAGGATCTGCGTGGAAATAAATTTTCTGACGATGAAGCGTTGAAGACGGCCGTGGAGGAGCATTTTTACACCAAAGATAAAAAATATTTTTATGAAGGATTAAAAAAAATAATTGATCGATCTTATAAGTGTATGAACATAGGGGGGGAGTATATTGAAAAATAAAAATATCAAACTTTTCGTACTTGTTTGTTTTTATCCACATACCGAGAATATTTTGAACGCCCCTCGTATTGTTTTTGATAAGTAGTTTTTTTTTTACACAAAATGCCTTAAAATGCACAGTTCCTTATAAGTGTCGCTATACAGAAAGGATTTTGAGACGGGTCAGTAAGGGCAAGTACCTTAACAGGAAAACGTTCCTAGCAAAAACCATCCATAACTTTTTAAGACATATCTAAATGTATTAAACATAGAACATTGTCTGTCTACGGTATTAAATATTGAACTAATCTAAGTTCCAAATTGAATGGCCTCTAACTTCAAATTAACTTAACGTGAATTGGATCGTTTTTGCGTAACTACGTTTAATTAGGAAACAAAGAATATTCTGAGTAGATTTTTAGTTTTTCCGTGCAAAATGCATGTTTTTTTTTGGCTATTTCTAAACGAAACAATTCGATTGACAATTAAAAAAAAATTTGGTAATTAATTTTCTTGCTGACTGTACATTTTTTTCCAAAATCGGTGAATGCGGTTCAGAATATCTCAAAAAATTAAGGATCGTTTCCATGGAACGTTGTCCTTAACTATAATGGCTTAGTTACCTGCACTTACAGCCCTGTCTCAAAAATCCTACATATTTCTCATTAAACATCATCTTGAGCGCAGTTGGTGAGAAGCCAGATTGCCCTATCATGGGACACTGGGTACATACTCACATGTATGTGCCCAGTGCCTCAGGAGGGCAAGGCAAATATAAAGAGTAAATGTCCTCTTTTTTACAAATATAGAATAAGCAAACACTATGTTACTAACCCCTATTTATACTATTCCGAAATAAACGCATTTTATTTTATTTAATATAGAGTTCACATTTTAAATATATACCTATTTGTAAATAAAAAGAGAGAAAAAATATTGTCGACTAGTGAAAGTTAAGGTAAACTTACGTCTATATACTATATATATATATATATTTACTACTCAAAATAAAGCCAGAGATGCCACTATCTCGACAGGTTTTCTTAATATCTAAACTTATAAATACTTTATACCAAAAAGATCATTATTCCAGCCTAAACTTAACAATAGATTAAATATCGCCTTTTAATAAATTATTATTTACACTTTCGATTATATTCGGCTCTTTAGTCCAATCGTTCCTTAAAAATACATATATCAATCTATTTATTTTACTTATCAACCTAAATATTAACATATAAGACACAAATATTTTTTTTTACTAAATAAAGTTCGATAAAAACTTTTTGTACTTAACATTTGAGATCATTTGAAAGCTTACTTTGAATATTATTATTTTTTCATAGAAAAATGTATGTATATAAAATAATAATTAGTGTAGGTAAAACAATTACCTATTGTTTTTTATTACCAGAGATTTATTAAATTTTATTTTTTATATATATTATTCCTCTTCTCATTGCGTCGTTTTCCTCAATGCTGAGGGTCGTGACCCCCTCCACGGATCACTTTGTCCCGGACGATGCTGCGCCATCCAGGTCTGCTCACGGCGGCGTGCAGGGCCTCGTGGACTTGGGTGTGAAGTGTGGTGTGGATCTGGTCTGACCAGCGTATCGGGCTCTGGCGACGGGGTGTCTTGCCTTAAATTTTTCTCGTGATACCAATATGCATATAATATCTAGAAGTATTGTGCCGGCACATAGCCTGTACCTTTACCACAAGGGTCACGGGTTCGATATTTACCCCCTATTTCGAGAATTACCCCCCTGGCCTATCACATATATGGGATACCCTGTATACATATATCTTTAGGCATAATATTTTTATTAATTGACTTTATAATTAGGTAACTACATGTATGACTTTTTTTCAGTTTGTAGTGTTGCTATGCTAAAATTAATGAATGATATTCGTAACATAATATATTGTAAAAAGCTTGTGAATTCGTCTATATCTAAACTATTATTTACTTTAATGTTTTTTTTTAATGGTATTCTGTTACTTAAGTGCAAATATTATATAGTGGAATTCGTTAACTATATATCACGCTATTAAAGTTGATATTTGCACGGCCGCTGTCAAGGTCGAGCGCTATTGAATAATATTTTGTATTTTAATAAGTAAATAACGAAATCCACTAATAACGTTTGCGACTAAGTCACAGAATAGGGCTGCAGGTCATGCTAAAAATGTTAGCAGTTTATGCTTGCGCTGGTAATTTCTATAACTGGAGCTCGGGTATTGTTTGTTGTAAGTTAAATTGTAAATAATACCTATTTACAGAAATAAACGAACGCACACACGAATATAGACTTTCCATAATATGATGACGCTTGGTCAAGCACTAAACCGATCTAATAAATTAAATTTAAAAATAGAATAAAATAAGATTAACTTAAGGGATACCTTAAATATAGTTATACCTACTACTCTGTATTGCAATATGTCCCACCTACGATACTGATTCAGCATCCAACCACAAACCTATTCTATAATTTTGTAACTTTATCGTGCTCTGAACCTACTTACTTTCTTGTAAGCATTACCTATATCTTTGGTCAATTTATACGCAATTATTCTGTATGTTTTGCTTATATGTATTGTATTGGGCCTAAGCAGGTCTGCCGTCAATACATTTTTGGAACGAGCTTCCAAGACGGCATTAACGGAATCATACAGTATTTGGTTGGGTAGGGAGAGAAGTAGAATGGTGGATGGTGAGCGTATTATCGCGCAATAGAAAAAAAGGAGGCCTCCTTTTCTTAAACCAGCCTATTGTCGGTCGCAAGCCCGAGACACCATTCTTCTCATCTCTTACCCACACACGATGGACCCGGCACCCGCACGGTGAATCGATCGAATGCTTAGAAAATTGACTAAGAGCTGCTTGATTTTACGTCGAAACGGCAGATTTATCGTTGGTCGGCTTTGTCCATATATGGCAACATAAAGGGTCAATTCTAAGGGACATAAGAATATATTGGTCACGGTCTTGTGCTAGAAGTGCCAGACGCATTCCTTGTTACGCAGTTCTCAACGACATTATCCGAAGATCTCTTGTCACTGCTGGAGTACCCCATATCCTGGAACTCTCTGGGAAGGCATGACCGTTGGGCCGTGGAAACTTGGTACGTCTCTGGTGTGAGATGCGACATGTGTAGACACATTACCCCATCTCACATCCAGGCAATTGGTTATAAATTTTATACAAATATATTTGTTACATTATCTTCGCCCTCCATTTTTAAACGAGTCCTTCGTAAGTATTTCCGTATAAATTAACCAAGGAAAATCCTTATTCCCTATCTTCCAATTACAATCGATGTCACAATTCGCTTAATAAAATTAAATACAAATTTAAAATTAATTACCTATTTTAATAGCAAATAACTAATTAATGCTGATTTATGTTTGCAATATTATAAAATGATTTAAAAAAATACATAACCAAGATACTTGTTATTTGATTTACCCTACTACTGGGTATCTACTGTTTTAACATTTAATAATTTGATATTATAAAATAGTAGTCGAAAATCTACTACCTACACTAAAATTACAAAAGGGATTGCCCAAAATTTGTTGCAGCCTCAACTAAATATAATTCAATATAATCAATGCCTATTATTTGTGTTTTTTTTTTTAAATTAATATTAATATTTCTTTTACCCCAGCATAAAAATATAATTTAATTAAATAGTCAATTGATTAAAATTAATGTTATAAATAAAAGAAAATAAAATAGAGCACCATACGTTTAGGTACTTTATTATAGATAAAGCACAGAATTCAAAGTGTAAGTAATTATCTGATTATATGGATGGAATCGAAACTATAATAATTATTAATGTAAATAAAAGTTTTTGTCAATTATCGTTATGCTACAGTAAAATAAATATAATTAATTACAGATTATAAAAACACCTTAACTAATAAATAAAAAAGAAACCATTATGGTACGAGAACATTATTTTGTGCCTATTTCTCGAACTAAAATGGGCATTCTCTTTTATCATTTAATTGGTAATGCGTATAATATTTTTTTTTTTATAAATCAAAGACTTGGTAAACTGTTTGTTTAAGTTCTAAAATATTAAAAATATTTTTTAAATAATATTTTAGATAAATGATATTTAATATGTAAAATTTTGTACAAATCGAAATGTAACATCGAAAGTAATTGTCACACACACGAATAACACTTTACAATTCCAAACATTTCAAAAATCCATTCCTCGGACATTATGCCAATCAAAGTAGGTAAAAATAAGGCCTACAACGTCAAAAAATGTACTGAAAACAAATATAATAATCTATATATATACACTAACTAAACAGTAAAAAACTACGCGACTTGACGTGGATGTAGTGTATACTATTTATGTGATATCTATACGAAGTGGCGTACTAGACTCACTGACTACTGTAGTACAGTTGACACACCAGTACAAAGTTATTATGACGGGTGTCCCAACAAGTGCGCCGGATTTAAATTTGCCGCCATTTTGTTAATACGAGTTGTACGGTGATATTTTTTTGACAGTTGCCTCGTACAGACCACCAACCAACAACGTTTAATGATCGTAAAAACACGTTACAAAATTGGTAAAAGTCTTGCGAAAACAATTCGCCAGTTACGTGTAGTCGTTTAATTACAAATTTTGATTCCAAATTTACATCGTTTTGCTCGTTGTTGAATTGATCTTCGCCGTCCTTGTCGGTCACAGTAGGGGAATCTGTGGTCGAGAACCCAGGAATTGTCATTCATTCATGACAATCATTTGGCACGTGGTCATTAATTAAAAGGTCTGTATTTGCCGCGTGCAAGGTTAGGTACAAGATTCAACTGGTGCAAAAAATCAAGCCAATTTATCTTTAAAATCAAATCCGGCGCTCCTGTCGGGATATGCTTTACGTGTTATTTTATATTATACAGAGAATTAAAGTTTTAAACCAAAATGAATTAAAGTGAGAACAGATTGTATGATAACAATAATAAACATAAAAAACATGGCCATACGACATTGACCTAGAGATGAAGACGAACCTGGGCAAATGAAACAGACAGAAGGCAAAATCCAAACAATAAATACATGAAAACAATAATTAAATACCTAAATATACAGGGTGAAATTTTGAGATGGGTCAGTAAGGTTATAGTTACAGAAAACGTTCTTAGGAGAACATCCGTTACTTTTTAAGATATATTAAACCACAATTACAGATTTTGGAAAAAATGTACAGTGATCAAGAAAATGGTAATTTAACCAAAAAACTTTTTTTTGATGCCAAACGATCCTGTCTGAGGTTAGGGTACTTGAAAAATCAGAAATCGCAAAAATAACTTTTCCCATACATTGTTTCCAAACGATCCTATTTCTTACTGTCATCAAGACTCTTTGAAGTTTAAGTTCAGAAACTATCACTAAACCAGGTTTACATGCAGGCACCTTAAGCAGGGCATAAGATAAATTTTATAGTTTTTGTAAAAAGGCCTCGAAACAAAAGTACCTAATAAAATTACTCATAAAATACCTAATAATTTATGAGTTAAAGTTATGAATGGTGTCCTAGGTACGTTTAACTGTAACTATAACAGTTAAGATACCTGCAGCCCTATTCTGTTACTTGGTCGCAAACGTTATTAGAGGATTTTGTTATTTACGTCAGAGCTTGCGTCATAATTACTAAATATTATTGAATTCTCAACTCTATTAACGCTCGACCTTAACAGCGTCCGTGCAAATATCAAATTTATTAGCGTGACATGTATATAATTAACGGATTCCATTATATAACGTTTGCGCTTAAGTAACAGAATAGGGCTACTGCCCTCACTGACCCGTTTTAAAAACTCAGCAATATAGAGTTGACTAGACATTCTATTAAGAATTATTATTCTTTATTTATATAATAGATATACAAATCTTATTGACTAGATTTTAAATACGTTATAAATTTATTATAAATATTTACCTAATATTATACTTAAATACCTAATACTTAATTATACCGTATAAAACGGTAATTTCTAAGACTAGACAATTGACTAGATTGACTCTGCGTTGACCGACTTCTTTCTATTCCGACTAAGAAGTCTAAAAAGTACCTACTCCTAAATATACTATAATTTACTTAAACTCGTCGTAATTTCATTATGGTAACAGTAATATTAAGCCTAGTTCTGACTTTGCTGAATAACCTTCTTAATGATACTTTATTTTAAATAGTATTAGTACCTAAATAATTTAAATTATTATTATTTTAAGATGGTCTGCATTCGGGTAGTTGTGCCACATCTTCTTAGCAAACATACCCCAGTGTTTGAAGATGTGAGTTTTCAATCAGTGGGTTCTTCCAGTGCTTTATTTGCTGTAAGTACCTACATTATATCCAATATTCTCCGTCTTTGCAAATGACGTCACTGATTTTACTGCGAATGTTTTTTATTTTCAGGTAGTGCAATCAAAGCAAATTGTCCGTGGTCAAAATTGTTGTCAAATTTTGTAGCATTCATTTATTTTCTATTTTATCGTAATGATTTTTAATTGTACAGATATCTTATATCGGTTATATTAATTATTATATTATATTTAATACTGTTTGGGGTTTTGTGAATGATAATTTTGTTAATTACTTTCCAAAGAGAAGGTAGAAGCTGTAAGCCCTTTACTTTGTTTTATGCAAGTCGAACTACTTTTTGGATTGTATTTTTTTTTTTTCAATTTAAACACGCCATTATAATTTATTTAGACTAATATTATGTTACTTATATATGTTTTCAATACATACCCTAATAATATGGCAATACAACACAGTTCCTTGAAGACATCCACGGGTTTAATATATTTACAAAACCACATTTATCTTTAAACTAACAATGCTACGCTTTTTTACATCATAAGAGGGTTTATGCCTTTGCATCCCTCTCGCTCGCACAATCCACAATCCAACATTTTAAAAGATTTTTCAAGCTGAAGTGTACTTTTAGGAAATGTCTTATTTTAGCTTGACAGAGAAAAATGGCAAAATAATTTATAACAATTTTCGTCTATTCTATCAAAACGCATATATTATATTACTTCCCTTACAAGATATGAAGGTTTTTATGGATTTTAAATAAACTCTCATGGAGTTGCGAGCTACCCTGAAAATTTAAAAATAGCTAATCAGGAAGTGCTCTAATTGTGAGTTGCAATATTCCACACGAAACGACAGACAGACTACGAAGTGATCTAATAAAAACGTAATTTTAAAATAACTTCATTTTTAAAACTTTTGAGCCCTTATTTGTTTTACTGTGCCTACCTACTACTAGTGTTAATCTACCTATTATATTGTTTGTTATTAATCATAAATAATAATATTTTTTCTCTCTTTTTCACAATTAAAAAACTCGTGTATTCTGTAAATAAATAAGTACCAAGTTATTAAAGTCATTAACTAAATAATATTCCAGCAGCCGTATTCCATTATTTTCTGCCCAAACTTTATTAATTATTCATTAATTTCATATATCTCAATTCTATAAACCTTTACAATATCCGTGTAAATAATAACTTTAATAACGTTTTTATTATTATTTATTTAGTAATGGATTCCATTATGTAACGTTTGCGGTTAGGCAATAAAATACGGCTTATAATCTATTACTTGCAGAACTACGATTCGCTAAACTTTTTTCGGTATGTTAAGTCACGTCAATAATATGACAAATCACATTACCCAGTCTAATTCTTTCGCGCAAACGTTATATAAAGGAATCCATTAACTAAGGGAAACTGTCAACTGCTAATAGAGTTGGTATTATAAAACTCTAACGGCCAGTAAAAGCTGATTATCTTTTGACATGTTTAACGTATGCCTATGTTGGCTGAAATAATCGATACTGATCGTAGATTATTTTAATCATCCATTCTGCAACTGGCCGTTAGTACATAAAGAAATCCACTAATTCGAGAATCCAACGTTTACGCTGAAAATAGTAGACTGTCGCCGCAAATTTAGCGAAACGTTTCAATATAACAATTACTTAAGTTAGTCTCAACCTCCAATAATTTTAGTATTTTTGGGAAAAATAAAATATATATTTCTATTGTGAATGCATTCCAATATGACTTTAGGGACATTTAACTTAAGAATT
Organism: Tinea semifulvella; assembly: GCA_910589645.1. Classification (NCBI taxonomy): domain Eukaryota; kingdom Metazoa; phylum Arthropoda; class Insecta; order Lepidoptera; family Tineidae; genus Tinea; species Tinea semifulvella. The sequence goes on along the minus strand of OU342595.1, from coordinate 5,931,735 downwards.
AATTTAACTTTGAGTTGCTACGAGTATATCACCACGTGTTCGTCGCGTATTCAAAATAAATATAAGACTATATTATTTCGTTGAAACTAAACTTCAAAGTTGTTTCCGTGCAACATTCTCACTCGCACTCGTGAGACCTATTAATTTCACTCGTACCTAAAGCAATGCTTCGCAGTCTGACCGCTACGAGATGCCCACCAATCTCTACAAAAATTTTAGTTATGATAAGTAGATAGTTTTATTTCGCTAGAAAACGAGCAATAGTTGTAACAGCGTTGTCCAGGATAAATTTATTAATATTAAATTTATTTGTGATACTTTCTGGTATGCTAGAGACATCCACAGTTTTCATGAATGGCCTATAGTAAAGTTCGCTAAATGTGAATCCGCTTATTTATAAATGGATCGCCAATGGGCCTTAGTTGGGGACATTCGCCCGTTATCCTCGGCAAGATTTTAGCGGTAATTCATGCACTTTTGGTGCTGGGCGCCATTACTGGCGTAACAGCAACCGTGTGGCTCACGAACCTAGAGGGTTTAGGTTCGACTACTTCAGCACTTCTCTAGGAAGAACACAGCAGTGAAATATTTCACGTCTATTCTATCTAACTCTTTTCAAAAAAGCAAAAAAACTCTATATATCCAATGTCACTGTTATTTTAACTTTTAAAAAGTTCCAAAGTCAAATATCCCATGAGTATAATGAATGCAAATAAAAAAGTCAGTTGAAAAGTTCAACAAACCATTTCACCGTAAATAAATTTAAACAGCACAATGTACGAGTACATTCTACTAATAAATTTAAGAAATAAGTTTTAACTGATTAAAAAAACATCACACGACTCACACGTGCTGTTTACAATTACAAAATAATTATCGGCAATTATTGTACTAGTTCTTTTTATTCATTTATAGTAGGTAAACCCTTCACATTCTCTATTATATTTATAAATTCTGAATGGGCCATCTCCAGCGGTGAATGTACTACTATAATGAGTATAAACAACTGTACTGGCAAATCTATTGATTTAATCTTTTATACATTACTTTCGATGTAAGGTCATAAGCAAATATAGTCTATTTCATAATTAATACCGATTCAATGTTAGTTTTAAAAATATCCGTTGTGTACGACAGTTCAATAAAAAAACAGTAGAAATAACTCTTGGGCAGTGGAACTAGCCTTTCGCCAAACTATCACAGATATAGAAATAAATTTCGTCTATGAACTGGCAAAACTGTTAATTGCATTTTTTTTTTCAGGACAAAGTAAAAATTAATTATTTTTATACAGAAAAAACACGTATATTTTAAATTCCGTTTATGTACGACTTATATTGTTATTGAGTATACCATTTATATTTTTGGTGTACAACTTTTAAAATTAAAAATTTTAAAATTGTCTTTTAAAGTTTTTTATTTGCAAGTTCATAGACGATTCATTAATATTAGTTATTAATATTGTCTAAAAATATGTATTCCTGCTACGTCATTTTTGTATAATATATGTCAATGTATTGCGTTTTTGCAGCGCAAAGTATTGACTGTATAGGAAAGAAGCCCGCAAGTATACAATTTCTACTCGTTTATTTATGTTCTGTGTTTGATTACGATACAACGACGGCAGTGACTACTACTGGGTGGGGCAAAAGTACTGTCACTATAAAAATTACCTATATATTTGGAATTTAAAATTAGGTATTAAATGTTAAATTTTGTGTACATATCAAAAAACCACTTTTATATTTTTTTTATATTAGCACGACATGTGACGTTGCGCCCACCTGATGGTAAGTGGCGCACAATGTCCATGAATGTTAGCAACTGGAATCAGACACTCATGACTGACATCAGTCCCTAGCACTATGCCGGTTTCGACAGAGCATGCCTTTTCTTATTTTTGTCCCCTATTTTTTGTAAATAATATTTTTTGAACACAAATAAAATAAAATAATATTTTTAAATAATAAACAAGTCATTAAATTAAATAAACGTGTAGCCTCGAAAGCGATGCTGACGGTACCGACGATTTTGTATCGAAGTAAAGTCGCTACAACGCCATCCTAAAGCATTTTAATTGGATTATTCATACACACATTACTGGACGAAGCAGCAGTACAGTAGACCAAAAAAGTAGACTAACACCTTACGGTTAAGATTTATTTGCATGTCACTAACATTAAGGTTGATTTTCCCTTGAAACTATAACTAAACTAACTTAATACTCGACCTTAGCAATATTTTGATTTTCAAAGGAATGTTACACCCGTATTCTTGGACGTTTCTCCTCCACTAGATTATTACTTTCAGCTGTCAAAGAGAGGGACGCCACAGCACGTCACTACACTTAAGGATTAGAACTGCCAAGCTCAATGTACAATGTACATGGCAAATCACACATTGGCTAACATCTATATTATTTAAACTTGAATTTATTATTAAAAAAAAAAAAAAACAATTATTTACAAAATATATAATTTATTTATAATATGAGCTAGGACAAGCTAACAGAACTGTTATTAAGTGCACTGGTTTCTGCACTAGATAATTATGTCAAGGCACAGAAACCAGATTGATCAGGGAAGGTGTAGTTTCTTGATCCTAGTTTTGCAACACTCGAATGTGGTTGTTATATCTTATTTGTGTATTTATTTATATTTAGTTACTTATATTTGCTTATTTAACCGGTAATCGTGTTTAATCTCATTTTATGTACTTAATCTTGTTTTTACCATTATATTTTGTTTTTCTTTTTGGTGTTCATTTGCTGTTATTGATTTATTATTGGAGTTATGTTTACTGAGAAAATAGGGATTTCTAAACTATTATATTGTTATTTTAAGTAATTCTTCAGTACTATAGTGTGTTTGTGATGAAGTGTGAAGTGATAAGTTTTATTATAGATAAAGAGTATTTTATTATAAATGTAAGGACCTAGAAAATTAACTATAATAATTTTCGTGACACATGATTATTCCTAATATGAAAAAGCCAGACTTATGGATGTCACAAGTGCTAGAGCGTGTAGTAGTTCTTAACAAAATGAATAGTCGGGTCCCGGTGCGTACCCTAAGGACCTGGTTTAGCGGGGGGATGGCTGGCACATGCGTTGCGTCCTTGATTAGTGGGTTACCGCTGTTACATCTCATAGATACTCATAGCTAAATTTGAAAGGTTATTAATTGATCGTTGTGGTGTAGTTATGTATATGTTTTATTTTGTAAATCTGATATAGCTGAGTTTTGCTTGCTGGTTCCTTTCTCAGTCAGATAAAACATTAACAGTCTTTTACTGACAGCTTACTCTTTGGACCACTTTTCCGCTTAGTCTCTCACTAGCAGGAGTAGAATCATTCAAAATAATTTAATTCATGTCGTTTCATAAATTATAATAAAATATATAATAAAATTAAAATATTTACAAGTAGTAGGATTATTATGATATTAGTGAATGAAAATAATTAATAATTATATTATATAGAAATAATAGGAAACAAAGGGAAAATATGCATAGCTTTAGATCGATGAGATAATTAGGTATACTATTAGGTTAAATTTATATTATTATTTAATGACAGATTGTAATGAAACAAGTCAATTGCCAACAAAGACCATTCACTCGATTTTCGAGTTTACAACTAAGAATACGGATTTTGAGGTTCTTTTGAAGGAACGTGCTTTACAGCTGGAAGGAATGGTTGAGTGGAGGATCCATTAAGGAAATGTCTTAGAATACGGGTGTTAGTTAAAACTCTATTTGTCTACTGTACTCTGGTTGGGGACACATTAGTTTAACTAACAACTTAGAACTTTAACATGATGGTATCGTCCATGCCCTTGGCACACAGGTCGGGGAAGGCGCTTACTTGCGCCGCCGTGCTTCATGTACACAATCCAGAGTTATCCACTAGCGATCTTGCAAGGACATCTGCTGCAGCTATGTCCGTGACTTTACCTTCAAAATGACCACGAACATGGAACATGAACTCAGCTTTTCCCGAAAACTCTTGTCTGCACATTAGGCAGAGATGGTGAGCGTTATTGTGCGAGTGTTGTCTTTCTGGGGCATAATGATTATGACCATGGGTGAAGTAGGTTGCTCCAGCGTTGCCATTATCGTTTACCACGGTGGCGGTAGATACGGCGGCGGTGGCTATGCCGTGGCCGTTGAGAATCTGCTGGTTCTGGTTGTGGTGATGAAGGAGCTGCAGTTTCTCCTGGTTTGTCAAGTGGACCTTATCTTGTTGCTAAAAAAAAGAAGATTAGTTACAAAGGACATCATCCATTTTGATATATTTTTGTACTACTTAAAGTACTACTTAATAAAAAATTGTAAATAGTAGATTCGATACTTTTATTGATAAGACTAATATATTTTTTACTATATATTATTTATTTATTTATTAAAAACTTTATTGTTTAATACAAAAGGCGTATGTAATGCCGCTTGGCATTCTCTTACCATCAACCTTCGGGACAAGGAATCGAAGTTTAGGCATGGCAAAATAAAAAAAAATCAAAAAAAATCAATAAAAATAATTAAATCACTTATTAGTACTAGTTAAATTAAACATACGATAAACATCATAAAAATAATAATACTTAAACTACATTAAATATTTATATATATATTCTTACATACACTACATAGACTAGATAACTAATACTGATAAAAGATACTGTGCAATTAAGTTATTTCACTTAACATTTCCTTAAAGCTCTCAAACGAAAATAACGTCTCTGTATTTTGTTACGATTAGAGTTAAGAATGGACCCGATTGTACCTGTTTTATTTTGAAGGTCAGCCGTAAGCTGGTACAATCGACGTCATTTTTAATTTTTACAGTCGCAATTACTGTGACTGCATTTTCAATCTAACTGTGGAAATCTAAGACTGTGTCTCTAGGGGCTGTAAAGATGAAATATGATTTACCTGATGCTGAGTAACTTGTTGCATTTTATCCTGTATAAGCTTGTTGTCGGGTAGATGTGATTTTGCATGTGCCGACCATTCCTCCCTGGTGGCGAACAGTCGACCGCACAATTCGCAAGACCACGACACCACCATGCCTGCCGTCGTATTCGCTGACGTGCCACTAGTATGGACTAGGTTGGTGTTCTAAAAAAATATTTAGTTATAAAAACAATATTTAAATACTGCTTCCGTTGTGGTTCAATCCTTTAGAACTGGGTTCGATTCCAGGTCGGGACACAATAATTAATTTTACTTATTTGTTATATTTCCTTTTTGCCTAATTCGATCTTGATTCGTTAACGGAGGTTATTCGTGATAGAGCAAAATAATAATTATAAATTACGTTTTAAATTGTTAATTGTTTTTATATACATATGTTTGTGTATATGTACATATATTGCTACAATAAATAATTGTGTATTAATAAATCAATTGAATAGATAATTATTTTAAAAACTTAATTAAAAATAAAACTATTTATAAAAATATTAATTCATGACAGTGTGCCAAGAACTTTGTACTTTGTGCAATAAAGTTTATAATAAATAAATAAAAATAATATAAAAGGGAAATGTTGCTAGCTTCCTTGCAACTACTCGTATCTCGGATGGGACGTCTTCAGAATACATTTTTTATATAAAGTTTATTTTACTAGGGACAAGATGGCTGGCTCTTTCTTCACCCAAAGAATCAGTACTGCAATTCAGCGGGGAAATTGGTTCTTGCCACCATTCCACGCGGACGGGACTTATATCCATATCCGTAGGTAATAATAACTTTATTTTATATTTTGTTACTATATTTTTTACTAGGTTTAGTATATATATAGATACGTACACATACATACATATCTTCACGCCAAATCCCTTGCGGGTTAGGCAGAGACAATTGAGCGCCACTTGTCACGATCACGACATACCTCTTTCGCTTCTACGACATTCACCAACCTCTTCATACATGCCCTTTTGTTTAGATGACATTTTAATGCACCTTCAGCTATTATTTTATTTATTTGATCGTGATAGGTAAGTCTTGATCTGCCAATGCCTCTTTTACCCACAACTTTCGCATTATATATCTAGTTCGTCAATCTCTCTTCACTCATTCTTTTAATATGCCCGAACCATCGGAGCATGCCTTTCCTTATTTTTATCCCTATGCTTTCTTTAATAACTACCCTTTTGCGTATTATAATATAAATATGATTTTCATTATTTTATTTAAGTAGATTTAATTTTAAATTAATTAACTTCGAATGAAAAATTGATTAAATAAATTTAAAAGTAAGAAATTGTGTTAGTTGTATTATTATATTTTTTAAATAACATAGTTACGGCATGATTACCTTCAGGAAGGACATCATCTATCGGGACCGCTAAGATGTTTTTTTTATACTATATATAACTCTCGTATATCACTATTATTGTAAACTGCCTCCGTGGCCTAGAGGGTTCGATTCCTGGTCAGGACACAATAATTTATTTAATTTATTTGTGATGATTATCGAGTTTCGTACGCCAGGGACATCGACAAGCTTGCCACTTGTCTAGATAGGCCTATCTATAGTAAGGCTGGCTAAAAGAGAATTCGCTTCTCTAAAAAAAAGCATGGTTTCTGACTACCGTATCGTGATGATACTTTACTAGTAAACTCTATTAAGCAAGTGTGTGTAATTACCGTGAAGTTGTGCCCGGGTACCTGGCAGACTTGCATAGGCTGGTGAGCGTGTTGCTGCTGGACTGCCGCGATCTCAGCCTGGCTTGGCTTGGTATCCTCTTGCTTTGTCAGTGTTGGCTTAATGTCATCTAGTTTTGGAGAATAATAACCATAGACTTAATTAATTTTAATTAAGATAACTTTACCTCTTCCTCAATAAAGGCCGGCACCTCAAATACAATATCATTAAACAAAAGAAAAGGACAAAAATAACAAAACTTAGATAACAAGAAAAACCAAAGAAAGAGGAAAATACAAATGAAATAAAATTGATTATAATAAAGAGTAGAAACTAATAAAGAGATTAAACGACTCTTTCCTCAACGGAGGACATAAAATAAGGAAATAATTGAACACAATTATAACTTTGTGGCATTTGGTATAGTTACAAATTCGTCAAAGAACTGAGAAAACGAATTTTTCACTAATGTGGCGACCTCAAATACCGTAATAAACTCAATTTAGTATTAGTTTGGTTTAATTTAGTAATATTTTGAATTTATTGTTATTATAAGTATTATGGTAAATACTTTGCTTTAAAATTTAAAATAAATAGCCTTTATTAAATCCACAAGTGTCATTATACAATACAGTATTTTTAAATAAAATAAAATTATAACATGTTTGCACGTCAATGTTTGGTAAAATATGAGAAAGATTTTAAAATATACCGTATTTATATCATCAGTATACCGCGTGTAATTTTGTCAGAGAGCAAAATATTTTTTTAAGCTTCATGTGTCATTAGTAGAATCTCTATTTGAAATAAAAAAGGTCACTTTAAAAAAAACATTATCCGAAAAACAAAACACTACTGCACACATAAAGGCTGGGGAGTGTTATTATTAATTGATGTAGCCCACAGCCGAGAGACGAAATAGAGAGATAAAGAATTATGTAAGTCAACGTTCGCGCGATCGTCAACCTCTCACATATCACATATAATTTAAGGGATATTTCTCTGCACCGTAACTTAAGATTTTATTACTGAATAATTAAAATAATAAATACGTAGTTTTTTATTTTTATTTTAGATTATAATATAAAATTAATTGCTGTTTAATAAATTCCACGTAGTATATATTAAATAATAAGTTATACAAATTATTATTTAAATAGGTTTCGTAATTTTTAAATACAATTATAGTACACACATCAAATGTTGTGTTTTCGTAATGCCTACATAATTTTGTAACACCGACTAAGCTACGATTGTATTCGTAGCAAAAGTAATGTGACAAAGTGTGCGTTTTAATTTAAATCTATTTAAGAAAATATAATTATAATAGAAGGGGGCTGATTATTGGCTTCGTCGACGTCTTCTATTATTTTATTTTATTTTATTATGGACAAACAGTCATTACAAATGAAGTTATATAATTTAAAAAGAAAACATAAAAGAAGACCTTTAGGGCCAATACTTAAATAAATTGTAAGCAGTTAATTATGAAGTTAATAATATTTAAAAGAAATATAAGCAAGTTATACAAGGAATGATATTTATTTATTCGAAGAGAAAGAACAGAGACAGGCAGTATAAGAACAATTAAGAAACGATACAGTAGGAACCATTAGAATTATACCCGCCACTAAAATATTTCCCACTGTGGACAATAGTGCACCATTTATATTTTTAGATACGTTAGTACTACATATGTATACCTTGTATATTATTAGTATTAATTTGTATTATATATAACAATAGGTAGTAAGTTAAACAGTTACAGTTTCCATTTTATTTTGGATTGTGAGTTATTAAATATATTATTTATACATTATATATTATTACGGTATAATATTTATTATATTTAAAAAAAAAAGTATATATAAAAATACACATAAATTTGTAGTTAAAACTAAATTAGATATTATATTATATAAACTAAAAACGCCCACATGATATTACAGGCTTATAAAACATAACAATATCATAAAAATAAAAATAAATGTGTTACTAAAAAATATACAAAATCTAAAACAATTTTAAAAAAATATATGACCAACCTAGCTCGCTTATACTATTGTAATGCGTAAAAAGAAAACAACATTTTTTTGTTGTACAATCAAGACTGATGTCAGTTGCTTTTATTTTCGGAAGTCATGCTTATATGACTTGAAGTTATCACAAACATTCGTATTTGTTTGATAATTACTTACGCGGTATAGTAATGGTCCTTTTACCTAGCGGCGCGATGTTGGACGGAGTGATGTGCTTCAGTTTGTTCATGTGCAGCACCAGCTTGTCTCGGCGGGCGAAGGCCTTGTTACACACCTCGCAAACATACGGCTTTTCACCTACAAAATGATAGAAATAATTGTTGTTGTTTGCGAAGATTCTATGGAATATTCTCTCTTATTTTTATATATTTTTTTTTATTTATAATAGGGTAGCCATCAGTGCTGACATCACACACAAGTTAGATGTTGCACCTATTATAGGCGACCACCACATTACCACAGTAGCCTTTACTGCCTATAAAAAATAACAATATTATAAAATTTTTAATAAGTATACAAAAACTAAATATTATTCGAAAAAATAAAACTGAAACAATTTTAAAATATATACCTATATAGAATAAACAAAAAATTCTTTTAGAAATAAAAAGTAAAAGTAACGAAAATAACGAAAATATTACCTAATTCAAGTAATAAAGTAAAATAAATAAAATTGCGGCGAGAAAACTAAATTAATATTTATGAACTACTCACTGTGGGTATTATATTGTTATTTTTATTTTTAAATATATGTAATAGTTTCATAATTGCATGCTGTGTGCACATACTTTTGGAGATGGTATGGTAAAGATTTGAAATCTAAAAAATGTTTTCTACCCATTTCTGTTGTGTGTACCTTATAATAATAATAATCTAAACGGCAAATAGGTGCCTAGCGCGTTCTTGTATTTTTTTAATGACAATTCACGTAACCCTATTTACAAATGCCTGTACATTTGTAAACAAGTTGGAGATGGGCCTTTAATTGACATTATTGCAAATGGCACATACTCGTACTTTCAACGAGATCAACAAATAGGTGGTAGGCGGACTGATGGTGGTAATTTGCCCAGTCTGCCGGAGCGTCGTTCCAACGTTCGTGCCGATAAACCCAGTAAAGTTTCACACGTTTCGGGATCAGGCTCGAATTGCCATCAGGCCCAGTCAAACCGGGATAGTTATTTAGCATTCGTTACTTTTTTTTTAAATTATTTTTAAAAGGAATTGTATGTTTATTATATATATATATATATTTAAAAATTGTTTCAGCTTTAGTTTTTCGAATAATATTTAGTTTTTGTATACTTATTAAAAATTTTATAATTTTGTTATTTCTTATAGGCAATAAAGGCTACTGTGGTAATGTGGTGGTCGCCCATAATAGGTGCAACATCTAACTTCTGATTTAGTATTAAGTACAAATAAGTGTGTGATGTTAGCACTTTTGGCTACCCTATTATAAATAAATAAATAGTGTTAGAGACTGATGTCAGTTATAAGTGTCTGATTCAAGTTGGTAACATTCATGGACCTTGCGCGCTACTTACCATCAGATAGGAGCAAAGTCACATGTAAAACGTGTAACATGTAGTCACGTATAAAAAAGTCTGATGTAATTTTTTTATGAAAGAGAGGCATGGAAACGGTGGTATACGTGTATCACAATGTACATTACCTGTAATTATATGTAATTACTCTGAAATTATTTAAAATGTGCATTACCTGTATGTATTCTCATATGAATAGTAAGTTTGTCTTTCCGTGCCAAACCCTTTCCGCAGACAGTACATTCAAATGCCTTTGATCCTGCAAAAATACACTTTAATTTAATATCAAAATGTATTGATTAGATTAACCGCGCGTATTATTATTGCTTAAAATATGTAGAAAGAAAATAATATATTATATATAAATAATACATTTAGATATAATAATAAGATAAAAATGAGAACGCCCATTTTTCTTAGAGAAATGGGCCCAATAAAATGTTCTCGTGCCAAAATGATTTCTTTATTATTTGATAGTTAATTTAATCATAATCTGTTATTAATTTTATTTATTTTACCCTAGCATAACGACAATTAACAAAAACTTTTTTTACTGTATTAATTATATAGTTTCGATCCCGCCGATTTGAAATCCAGTGTTTTATCTATAATAAAGTACCTGATCATAATAAAGAACCTAATCTAACATAAAGAAATAAATAGTGGTTTGCAAAGATTTCATACATAAATTTTAACCAATTGACTATTTAATTAAATTATATTTTAATGCTGATATATAAACAGGGATAAATCGAATTAGATTTTTCAATTGTTTACCTTCATTGGTAGAACTTGTAGATTTGATAGCTGGATGTTTCCGAATATTGGATCCTTGAAGCGCCTTTAATCTGGTTCCAGGGTTCATTGAACCTCCCTCTGCGTATGGCTCCGAAAACGGAATCAGGTTTGGCCTGGGTATTGTGGTATTCGTTACTTCAGGCGACCTGGGGAAGAAGGAAGAAAATTTAGAGGCATAGAGGAATAATATATGTATAGACAAACCAGCTTAAAGACTTTTTTGAGTTTATAGTAGTGTACAGTCAACAGTTTATATAAATTATTTTTTTTTTTGCCTTTGCCTGGAGCTTTAAGTACTCATGCCATGAAACCTCAGTTTTAACCCAAAATGATTTAGGGAAATTATATTTCAGTCTGATATTGTATAAACACATAATATACTAATTAGGAACAAATAATAATACTGTGGTAGCGGTAGTGACTCGGTTTCCTTTCCTACGAAGGTCGGTTCAAACTCCCGGCATGTACCAATTAGAAATGCACGTACATTCTTACGTACATTTTAAATCTATGACGCAGACATGTCAAGTGCATCTGACATATGTATATAATTTCTATACATCATAATTATTAAGTATTTAGAATGTAGACTGACACGGCCTCTTTACAGCCACGATCTTATTTAAGTAGTTTCTAAGTTAGTTAGTTTTACTTGCTTATAGCAATAATGTTGTGCATAGCATACATAAATATGAATATTGCCTGTTTACGGTCCAACCATTATTACTACTTTGATTAGTACATATGTTGTGAAAATTGTATTGATTTCATTAGTTCTGACTGTATCCAAGTTGTTTTAAGAGAACCAATGGAAATAAATTATTTTGATTTGATTTGATTTGCAAGTTTTGTTTTGTAAATTAGGTTAATGTGGATATTATTGGTCAAAAATTGGACTTTAAATATGAACACAAGTTATTTTTTTTTATTTTACGGTTTTTCCGCGCTGTGAACTTTAAATCTCATAATTTACCCGACGAGTTTGGGCTATAATGCCGCGAGTGATTCCAATAAAAGCATCAAATTCTGCAACATCTGGAATTTAATGATATTAACTCCTAAAAAAGAATGGGCTAGACCCTTTGCCCTATCATCTCATCCATCGGGAGAAGAGAACACAACAATAAAAAAAATACAATTTTGTTAATATTTTTATGAGAAATAAAATACATTTTAGTAGTAACCGTTCACTGAGTTATTAGTCACAGTATATTTACCAATTCCCAAGACTCTGCAGTACCCTAACACCGCCTTCAAATCCCATGCCGACATCATCAGGCACCGTAAATGTGCTATCAGGACCGCCAGTACTAGAGCTCACTTGCGGAACTTTGATTGGGGAGTTTATCGCTCCATAGTGATGCTGTGTAGAGCTGACGGTAGGTGGTGATGGGTGAGCTGGATGTGTCGCTCCAGTGTTGTTCTGGGCTTGCTGAAATGTTATATTTTCATTTAAAAAAAAATAAGTATCACCAGGAGCGTAATCCCTAGCGGGGTGAGTAATAAACCACGTTTTAAAGGAGCGAGCATTTGCATTTGGCCAACTTTGCTATAGGTTCAATATGAGCTAAGAGCATATCGATGTCTAAGATCATTTCATCATTTATCAGTCTCGATAAATGACACAAACAAATTAAATAATTTTGTATTCTGAGCAAGGAATCGAAACCAGCATTTCCGCGAGTAAATCTACGGCCTTAACAGCTTGAACATGGAGACAGTCAATATAGAGATAGTTTTTTAGTATACCTGCATTTCTTGATGAAGACGACTAGTTGTATTAGTTTGCTGCTGCTGCTGTTGTTGTTGATGCTGTTGTTGTTGTTGTTGCTGCTGCTGCTGCTGTTGTTGTTGTTGCTGCTGCTGCTGCTGTTGTTGTTGTTGCTGCTGCTGTTGTTGTTGTTGTTGCTGTTGCTGCTGTTGTTGTTGTTGCTGCTGCTGCTGTTGTTGTTGCTGTTGTTGCTGCTGCTGTTGTTGTTGCTGCTGTTGCTGCTGTTGTTGTTGCTGTTGCTGTTCTCGTCTTGCAGCTGTCGCAGCTTGTGCCATGTGTTGTTGGACTGCCACATGCGCTTCTAAATAAGCTGTTTTCTGTGCCTCGGTCATCTTATCCATGTTCACTGTGCCGTCCTGTCAAAACCATAGTTAAGTTAAGATTTTTAATTTTATTTTATTGATAATAATATTTAAAAAAAGTTTCATTTATATTTTTATATAGACAATTATTATTTTAATTTAGTTAGTAATTTTAATTAGTTTAGTTATTTTTTGTGTATAAATTTTAGTTTAGATATATATAGTTTTGTAATATTTTACGATAAACGTACAAACAACTCCTTAAATAAAGCGTCCAACATTGTGATGATTATATTGATTGACATTTAAATTGGTATCTGCGACTCCAGTAGGCCACGTGCGATGTTTTAATTTTCACATTTTCTCCAATTTTTCGTCCGAACTAGGCAGCGTCTCGCCGCCTTGGAGAACGTCTTTAGTATGCAACCCTCTAAGGGTCTTGTAGCTAAGGGAGGGTCGAAATCAGAGGGTGGTTCAGGGAGTGCATTCACCCCGTAGAAAAGGTCCCTCTCACCCCGCGACATTCATTCCTATACATTGTTCCCCCTACGATAATTACCAAAATTTTGGTTGATGGGGTCAATGGACTTCTACGCGGAAAATCTATATGTAAGGATTTTAAAAGGATTAAACAATTAATGCTGATCTTAGACGTTATATACTTACAAATAAACTTAAGGTAACCTAATACTGGTAAATAATATATTATGTAGCTAATACGAAACAATTATAATTATAAGTACAGTAATAGACCGCCTCCGTGGTCTAGTGGTAACAAACGTTGCCGTAAACTCGGGAGGTCGTGGGTTCGATTCCCACCGGGGGCAAGTTGTACATTGTATAATTTGTCTCGGTCTGGGTGTTTATATGTATAATATGTATATATTTACAAAAAAAAAAGTATAATAATAATTGGGTAGGGAGAGAAGTAGAATGGTGGATGGTGAGCGTATTATCGCGCAATAGAAAAAAAAGGAGGCCTCCTTTTCTTAAACCAGCCAATTGTCGGTCGCAAGCCCGAGACACCATTCTTCTCATCTCTTACCCACACACGATGGACCCGGCACCCGCACGGTGAATCCATGGAATGCTTAGAAATTTGTCTTCTTCCTTTATCAACCATCTAGTTTCCGTAACACAAGCCTCGCAGCTTACCACGGAAATTAGATGGCGCTGTGTGATTGTCTGGAAATATTTATTTATTTATTATTTATTTATTTATTATTTATTATTATGTAATATAATTAAAAACTACTTATTAAAAAAATAATTAAATATAAACATATAATAATAAATCAAAAGTCCCTAGAGATCCTTCAGTCTCCTAAGGAGACTGGAAAAAAATCCCTTCTGTATAGCGAGGCAAATACGTTGACAGAAATAATTGCATGTCTCCAGACCTCACTCCTTGGCCTTATAAATTTAATTAATCATCACAGAGTCCTAGACATCCACTGTTGGAGATGGGACTTTCAGAATTTTCTGGAGAATTTTGTCTACAATCGCCACGCTGTCCAAACGGGTTGGCGAGGATCTGGTGTCATTTTTTATGTCAATCTATTATTGATTCCACAAAGACCGACCCCTTTGCGTGCTATCCCAGGCACGAGAATGGTTTTGTAAATCGATGACAATCGTACGTAAGAAAAGTGTAATTCTCATTGGTACATGCCGGGGGTTTAAACGGATCTTTGTAGGATTTTCAGAAAAGCGTTTTTACAAAGCGAGCCACCACCGCATTTACAACCGAGCCACCACTGCACTATTCAATTACTTACTCATTGATAAATATTCAATAGATATATTCAAATTCAAAACTATTATAGGCGCCTCCGTGGTCTAGTGGTAACAAACGTTGCCGTGAACTCGGGAGGTCGTGGGTTCGATTCCCACCGGGGGCAAGTTGTACATTGTATAATTTGTCTCGGTCTGGGTGTTTATATGTATTAAATGTATATATTTACAAAAAAAAAAAAAAAGTATAATATGTAGTTTATCAACCATCTAGTTTCCGTAACATAAGCTTACCGCTTACCACGGAAATTAGATGGCGCTGTGTGACCTGTCTGAAATATTTATTATTTTATTATTATTATTTATTTCCATTTGGTTCACAGGTAACACTCGTATATTGTATTTTTTTACAAATAAAATACAATATTATTAAAATTAAATTATGGATGGACCGAAATAAGTAAGTGACATTGCTGCCATAAACAAGTACTGCAGCTAAACCTAAACTTGTGGCTTTATAAAGGCCGTGTCAACTTATAATCTAAAATAATTATAATATAATGTCTAATATAAATAAACAGTCAAGATCTTTCAATTTTAAATAACGAAACGCGACAACTAACTATCTTACGGCGTGTGGCCTCACAGACACCTTGACAGTTTATCTATATTCGACGTTACAGTCTTTCAGACCACGAGTCAGAACACGTATAATATTACGAAGTAACTTCGGTACCAGAGGTTAATATAAGCGCAAAATTGTAAATAAAATATACTCTATACAATAATATTATTATTATATTATTTACTTATATTTATATGTTTTTAAAGTTTAGTTTATTCATTAATTTGGCCGCCTCCGTGGTCTAGTGGTAACAAACGTTGCCGTGAACACGGGAGGTCGTGGGTTCGATTCCCACCGGGGGCAAGTTGTACATTGTATAATATGTTTCGGTCTGGGTGTTTATATGTATAATATGTATCATCATCATCATCAGCCTGTATCTCTCCACTGCTGGATGTAGGCCTCCCCTAAGGCTCGCCACTTAACGCGATCTTTCGCTACCCTCATCCAACCCCCACCAGCGACCTTCTTTAGGTCATCTGTCCATCTGGCGGGGGGTCGTCCCACTCTGCGTCTTCCCGTACGTGGTCTCCACTCTAGAACCCGTTTGCCCCATCGATCGTCGGTTCTGCGGCAGATGTGTCCGGCCCATTGCCACTTCAGCTTGCTAATTTTAAAAGCTATGTCTGTAACTTTCGTTCTCTGACGAATATCAACGTTTCTAATTCTATCCACCAGAGATACACCAAGCATAGCTCTCTCCATGGCTCGCTGAGCGACCTTGAATTTATGGACCAGACCCACTGTTAGTGTCCACGTCTCTGCTCCGTACGACATTACCGGGAGGACGCACTGGTTAAAGACCTTAGTCTTTAAACATTGTGGTATAGACGATGAGAGGATGTGCCGGAGTTTCCCGAATGCCGCCCATCCTAGCTGAATGCGTCTGTCGGCTTCTTTGCTGTAATATGTATATATTTACAAAAAAAAAAGTATAATATGTACTCGTAGTTTATCAACCATCTAGTTTCCGTAACACAAGCCTCGTAGCTTACCACGGAAATTAGATGGCGCTGTACTATTTAATTATTTAATCTATTTAAAATCATCGAATAAAAGTTTTATAATAATATTGGATTGTCTCTAGAGTTATTTTAGTTTATTTTTTATTAAGTTTATATTTAATTTTTACTTTTTAAGTAGTTTTGAATTATATAAAACGAAATGTCATGGAGTCCAATATAAAAATATACGCATTTTGTTGACATCCGAAAAATATGAATATTTAAATAATATTTTTCGTAATCATTGAAGGAAACGTGGGGTTATAAAGTAATGAGGACGAACTGGGGTGTGCGCATGTAGGGGGTTCTTATCGGGTACTGATTAAATGTAAACTTGCGTAAAAGGGGGTGGCATGTCACTATGCACGAAATTTTAAATATTAAAATTAACGAATGTTAAGATCGATCCACCGACCTTGCTTAGTTTTTAACAAAATTTTCAAAATTCAAATTTAAAATTCTTTATTTTTTTTCTTTATAGTTTATTTTTTATTAGGTTTAGTATATATTTATTTTAATTTTTACTTTTAAGTAGTTAGTTTTAATTTATATTGTAATTATTTTATACTGTTTGTTTATAAAAAGTAAAATAATAATAATAATATATAATCTTAACCTAATACGAGTATGTTACAACAGTAATAAATAAATATTATCATTTTTATATATTATATATAGGCTTTGTGATAATGTCTTACTGAGCCTCAGTATGCAATGTAGGTATGACTTGATGTCAGCACCATATACAAGTACATTAACCCTTTGACGACAGCGGGGAAACGGTCGTCCCAAGCCAAAAATAAAAACAAATTAATTATTACCATTTTGAATGTGAATTAATTATTTTCTAGTCTCGGAACAAACCCGCCATGGCCAAGATGGCGCCATTTTATAACTTTAGTCATTGGAATCCATTTGACGATATATATAAAATTTTCTTATACAAGTTTTTAACAAAATGCTTATTTTTACAAAACAAACCTAATAAACACTATAACTAAAGATCTTAAACAAAAAAGTCCCTTGTAACGACCATAGGGACACATATTATGTCCCCAACTCCCATTTCAAACCCATTGTATTTTTTCGAGTTCAGTTATAAAATTTGATACCCCATGACTCATTTTACATGACTAAAATAAATAAGTTTCCATACTCTTTTGGTCCTGAAAGGGTTAAAGGGTATATTATGTCAGAGAATTTATGTAATGTCAGAACTTAAATCTAAATAGCTATACAATGTCAATATTTAATTTTAGTTTTTTATTTAAGAATTAATTTGTAGAATATAAACAAAACTCACACAACCAGACGTCAATTACTTTACGTTACTTTACAATAGTAAAATTAAAGTTATTGAAGTTTTCGAAAAACAGTGGCATAAAATATTTTTGGAAGACAATATTTTTTTTAACACAAGCACACATAGCGCGGTAATGGCTTAGTTGTAACAGCTTTCCTAAAAATCCTAAAAAGGTCGTTTCGAACCCTGAATGAGAAATACACTTTTCTGACGTACATATTTTATAGATTTAAAACATCACCGTCTAATTCCTCTTAGAGCACGTTAAGCATTCGGTCCCGATTCCACTAACAACAACTCGTGGAATCGTCAATAAATTGTCATTAAAAAAAATACATGAGACAATCGCCATCCCGTTTAGACCTAATTTTCCAGAAATGGAAGGCCCATCTCCAACAGTGAAGATCTAGGACTCTGTGTCTAGGATCATTATCCATCCAATTATTTGCACTGTCAATGTTAAGAATTGTGTAATATTTTGTATAGTGTAAAACCGGAATCAACCAATAACTTTAGCGCTTAAATAGGGCTGCAGTAAATTTTGCATAACTTTAGCAACATACATATTTAAAAATTGTACGGTTTAAATTATAATTTATTTATTTATTTAGGAAATCTTACAGCTAATTTATACATATATAGGAGAAAATAGTAATACGATAAAGCCAATAATAAGAGTTCGCTGACAGATACAATAAAAGTAAGCAAAGAAAACAATGATAATAAATTTAAAAATAAAAATGAATACAATAGTACAAGAATTACTAAGGAATAGGCATTACATCAATAACAGAATAACTACAACAGAAATAAACATACATATATACACACACACATACACATAGGCATACATAAACTTGAAAATATAAAACTATTCTAATCCCTAATTATTTATTAATTATTTATAATAACAAAAATATCACATGACCAAATACGTAGAGGAATGCAAAAGCGTTAAATCCTTATAAAACAAACAGTAAGAATTTTTTTAGTCCCAAAAGTTTTTTCTTTTCACTTCACTTGGCAATCCAAATTAGATCTCAACTCTCATTACACGATTTGATAGTGTATATATTATAATTTTAAAAATATTTTTATACACTAACCATATGGAACTGTTAGGGTCGGTAACTAAATATGTTTTATACACTAACCATATGGAACTGTTAGGGCCGGTAACTAAATATTTTTTATATACTAACCATATGGAACTGTTAGGGTCGGTAACTAAATTTGTTTTATACACTAACTATATGAAACTGTTAGGGTCGGTAACTAAATTTGTTTTATACACTAACCATATAGAACTGTTAGGGCCGGTAACTAAATATTTTTTATATACTAACCATGTAGAACTGTTAGGGCCGGTAACTAAATATTTTTTATACACCAAAAATATAGAACTGTTAGGGCCGGTAACTAAATATTTTTATACACTAACCATATAGAACTGTTAGGGCCGCTAACAAACTATTTTCTTAATGGAATTCATTAACTTAAAAATCCGCGTACCCATAGAAATATCTGTATTGAGATAAACAAACGTCACTAAAAAGAGTTTAAGCTTCAGACCTTAGTCTATAAATTATAATAAAATATAATTGATTTATTTTACTGTTAATATAAAAATACACGCACTTTCAAGTCTTCCTGAACACAAGTGACCACGTCAAAGACTTTGTAGAGAGTGCAAGAGTCAAGTCTAGATCGATAGCACTTTCCCTTAGAAACACCTGAGGAAAATGATACGTTACTATGGAAGCTGCTTTTATAATACCTTGAAAAATAACTAAACAAGTAGTTCTGGAGGCTAGATGTTTTTTTACCGCAAATACATTCGTGCAGCCTAGCACCTATTCACTCTGCACCATACCTACGGGGACGCCAGCGCAGTCCACTGAAGCTTTTAGTACTTAATAGGTGGTCATAGTACCTGATGGGTACTTCTAAGACCACAAGAAGATAAAGATACGGAAGCTTAAGAAAATAAAATAAAATTTATTACAATATTATTTAACCTAAAAAATAAAAACTTACAAAAAATTTAACTTCTCTAAATCGCTGTCCTGTGATATGATGCCCAATACACTAGCAGCATTTGCAATGCAATATATGCCAGCCCTAGAGACGCCAAAGTCGTCAATAGTGACGTCAGTGATTTAGATTAATTATGTTAGATGATTAAGCAGATTTATTATTTATATGTATATTAGTTAAAAAGTTTTTATCTATGGGCTATCTGTTGCATCAAAAAAAAGTTTTATTGTTATTAGTTATAAATTATTCTTATTCGTAGCTATGATTGAGATCTATAAAGCGTCATTATGCTTCACTCTAAGTTTACTTACAACGGTAAAATAAATAATAGTTTCTAGGTGGCCAGGGAAATCGCTGAATTGGCAATAATGTACAACAGTTTTTGTAGTTCTTGTTCGCACAAACTCCTTTATCGCATCGAGAACATGAAATATGAGATTGATTGAGTCATGAGTGCGATGTAACAACTACAAATTGGCAGCTCGATATTTGTTTTTACTCGTTCGATATTGTTTTGATAACGGAGTTAGTGGGTGCCAAAGCTACTGGTCAATAAGATAAATGTAACATTCGACAAATTTCAAGCATATCATTTGATTCCGTGCCTATCTACGCTTTTTCATTAAAGATGTGCGATCGAAATGAGCGACGTACGAAGTAAATATCCACTAATAGTATACCTATATGCTTGTTTTTGTTACGTTTGCGTAACAGTAGTGTGGCGTCTGTCATAGAGTTATTCATTTATTTCCATGAAAATGTACATAACAGATTATACGTCTAAACAATACATATTTCATAACAACATTAAAACACGAGTGACTAGATGTGTGAATTAATTTGGCTCCAAGTACTTTAGGACAATGTTTTTACTTTTGGGAACGGGGGACTCAGGAGTAGATGTGTACGAGCACTCTCCTCGGCAAATAGCCGATACAAACAATGAAATTAATTTTAATATAGTAGGTAGATATATTTTACCTCTAAGAATATTTAATATATATAAAACTAGTGCTTTATTGCGTCTAACTTGTAAGGAGTTATAACGCAGCATACCTAATATAAATAATGTGGGGTACAGAAAGGGGTACTAACCATATGTCTTCTTGTACATGGCCCTGAGAAATAGTTTCTGCACCATTTCCACCATTAGTTTTTACTATTTATAGGTATTTCCAATTTTGGTGAAACGAACAAAGTGTCTAGTAGTAGCACATCTACAAAAATCTAAGTGCATCCGTCGTGATCAGAGAACTATTGTCAACGTTTGATTCTTTGTATGGTATCCATGGTATAGAGAACTTTAGCCCCGATAAATGTGTATAAAAGGATGCGGAAATTAATATATATTTCTCCATACAATCTTAGCTAGTCTGCGAAAACCATTTACGCAGATGCGGAACTACAGCTAGACAAAACTGATGTCTAGACTTTGGAAATAAGTCTAGCTCTATAACTATGAAATACCAAAAGCCGATTTGATTTGCGAGTCAGTGAACAATCGATGGGTGTATCCCGTTGTATCTATTGATTTTTACTGATATGTACGCGTACGTACCAGTTATATTAGATAAATAGGTACTAAGGTATTTTATAGTGCAATAGTATGTCTGTAGATAAAATTCTCGAACACGTAAAAACAATTACTGACTTCGTGAGTGGCTACAGACGTTAATTAGGACGCGAAGGTACCGGGTTCGATTCCTGATTCGTAAAAATATTGTAACAAACATTTAGTATGAAAATAACAACCGTAGTGTAATTAAGTACTGTATTAACAAAGTGTATCATTATGAAACTGTTGTACTTATGCATTAAAAATATTATTATTATTAAAAAATATATATTCCTACATTTCAAGTATAATTTCTGCCAATATGCATCAAAATCGGTTCAGTAACAAAGGCGTGAAGGCGAATTAAACGGACAGACGACAGAAAATCACGCGGTATGGCTGTGCGTGACTACATATCGTGGTCAGATAGATGGTAAAAGCCTACGTCCGTCTCAGGGTTTTTATCAAAGAATATCAAATTGTGTCATTAGTTCAGTAATATAGGCGTGAAGGTAAGACAAACATTCATAGCCGCTTCCGTGGTCTAGTGGTAACAAACGTTGCCGTGAACTCGGTAGGTCGTGGGTTCGATTCCCACCGGGGGCAAGTTGTACATTGTATAATTTGTCTCGGTCTGGGTGTTGATATGTATAATATGTATAATATGTATATATTTACAAAAAAAAAAGTATAATATGTAGTTTATCAACCACCTAGTTTCCGTAACACAAGCCTCGTACCACGGAAACTAAATGGCGCTGTGTGACCTGTCTGGAAATATTTATTATTTATTATACTGACTCACAGACAAATCTAGTTTTACATTTTTAATATTTAAATCCGTTTGAAATTTTAATATGAATTTTCCGGCTTCAGACTATAAGCTTCATCATCAGTCGAACGTGTGAAGGTGGCAGACAGGGTGGCGGGTGGATCGTTCACCGCCCGACGCTAGGTCAGGGTTAAAGCGCCCCCAGCTACCACCATGCCTGCCAGGGGGGACACTTGGGACATAGCAGCGTCCCCGGCTCACTCCCACAACACGTGCATTTGTTGACGTTTTATACGCAAAATACATGTAGTACTCATTATGTAGTGATTTGTTATTATTTTTTACGAAGCACGATGTGTGTCGCCGCACTTCTTTGATGGTAAGATCAAAAATAGGTTCTAAGAATCGATACACCAGTTTCTATGGTTGTAACCAATCGCTGCCACTATTACCATTGTTTTTTTTAAAAAACATATCAATAATTACATTTAAAATGCTGTTAATTAAAAATGGTTGAATAAACAATGTTTTTATAGTCCCCCTACACACACGCACACACAAACACACACACGCACATATACATACATCACACCCACATTCACATACTAAATTTGTAAAGTTACAAATTTTACAAGTTTTCCATTCTAAATTGTTGTATGTTCATTATTGGAAGACACTAACTTCAGTTATACATCTCAACTCATGCAGAAGGCAGGGTTCAGCATAACGAATCAATATTCTTTGGTGCTAATAAACGATTTGTATTTGTATAGTATACATGATTTTTTTACATTATAAGTGTTGACATATAAATATAATTTTAGCTGACATTTTGACATATGAATAATTATTTACGAATAGTAGGAAGATACAGCTGAACTGTAAAATTGTATTATCCTATATTTACCTGTATTCTGTGCAATAAACAATTTTGAATTTTAATTATAATTTCCGCCTTAAAGATTATAGGAAGGGAAAACGCTCAGCAGCATTTTGTTACTTAAGCGAAAGCGTAATTAGTGGATTTCTTTATTTACGTCAGTGATTACGTCAGAATTACAAAATATTATTCAATTCTCAACTTTATACGTGATATATATATATATATATATATATATCACGTTAATTGATATTATGTTATTTAACGTTTGCGCTTAAGTAAAATAATAGGACTGCAGGCTAATATATTATTCCATATCTTTTGTGTGCGACAGATATAAGAGTCACCAAATTTATAAAAGTAAAAAGTAAAGTATCATCACGACCGTTTCCCTTTCGGGGTGGTCAGAAACCACGCTTATAAAGAAGCAGATTCACATTTAGCCAACTTTACTATAAGCCAATCATGACAAGTGGCAAGCTCGTCGATGTCTCCAGCGTACCAAACTCGAGAAATATCACAAATAAATTAGATAATAATGAAATGTATTCTTAAATGCATTAATAAATATTTTTGTGTCTCGACCAGGAATCGAACCCGGTACCTCCGGGTCTAAATCCACGGACTTAACCGCTAGACCATGGAGGCACCAAATTTATAGAGTATACACCGATATTAAATACACCGAAAAAAATAACATTAACATTAATATCACATACATAAACGTAATGTCATTTTAGAGTGTAATGCTGCCAGTGTATTGGTCACCATGCCACAGGACAGCGATTTGGAGGTACTAATTATTTGTAAGTATTTAATTTTTATTTTATACCTAAGTGTTTTTGTTTCAGTTTAGTTTTTTATTGTAATGTAGTTTATTTAATTTTACACTTTTTTTATAATTTTGTAATTTTATTATTTGTTTTTACTGTTTAACATATTTCAAAATATATTTTTTTATATATATATATTTTTATACAAAAGTTTAGCAGTGTGTTATAAAAACGAACACCAAGTCCCAAAAAAAAAGTGTACTTATTTTCATAGCATAGATTATTTAGTAGGTTACAACTAAATACATTAAATATATAACAAGATGGGACAAGAAGCCATTTTGTATAAGATTTAAAGCTAGAATCGTCTCAGAATAAATTTGCTTCTATGGCTATTTTCTAAACCTATTGCCGGTTATGATCGTCTCCAACGTGCACTTTCAACTTGTTTTTATTGTTTCATAGATAATATGCCGACCTGAATGCTGCGGAAGTGAAAACACGCAATTCTTTGACAATAAAAGTCTTACAAAGTAGATGGTATCAAAAATAATGTAACAAACATTTAATATGATAAAAAAAGGCCGCTATATCTTATATTTGATCTTTTCGACTACAAGAAAATAAAATTTATTTAAAAATTAAAAAAATACGGCAATTTTTTTTTTTTTTTTTTTTTAAATCACAGCTTATTATATTAAACATATAAACAAAGTAGCAATAGTGGATTTTATATTATGTATTATTTAGTAATTAGATTTAAATTAATAGTGCAATTCAACTGTGATTAGCAAAAGTAAAAAAAAAAACAATAATAACAAATAAGTGAAAACCAATAGGTTAATGATTATTTACCTAAAACAAAATGAATAAATCAAAGGCAAGAGCAAAATTATACTATATATACGAGTATAGCAGTATTCGTATATTAGCATATTAGCTATATTATATTTTTGATAATCTTTAAACAATATTATGACAAATGGGAGTTAATTACTTGTTTGTGTTAAGTTGTTTATTTGCGGAATTAATCAACAATTTATCTAAGAAACATTTACCATAAGGTACATAAAATATTGAAGCGTTTTATGTACGCGTCAGACAATTCCTCGGACATGCGTACCTTCCGCGCCACGCCCCGCCTTGCCCAATTCTATTACTTTGCAGTTAAAGTTTAGAATTCATCATTCGTACGACAAACATTCGTACCGGCCTTGGTCGAATTTTATTTGGTGTTGTAGAAAGCTTAGTCCGAAATGATGCCTTGAGGGGTAGTTCTTAAAGTCGCTTCTGTTGATATTGTTTCGGAAGTCGTCGCTAGGGATACGGTCGAATCAAAAGTATTGAGTGTGAAAGTATCGATATGGGAAGGAAAACGGCCTACTTTGTCATGATCATCAATCATCATCACAGCCATCTCCAACAACATCTTCCTGAAATTTCTGAACAACTTCGCCTAAGCCACGTTGGCCAGACAAAATATATAAAAAAGTGTCTAAGAGGGAAGACATTTTTTTAGTATTAGCAGGTTCATCGTGTGTGGGAAGGGCTTGCGACGGACTATAGGCTAGTTTCCAAATGATTTTTATTGCGCAACAAGACGATCACCCTTCATCATTCTCCCTATCCAACCAAATACTGTATGATTTCTTTAATGCAGTTTTGGAATCTCGTTTCATAAATGTATTGACGGCGGTAGCCCTATTTCATTATTTACGTCAGAGCCTCCGTGGTCTACGGGTTAAGTCCGTGGATTTAGACACGGAGGTACCGGGTTCGATTCCTGGTCCGGACACAAAAATATTTATTAATGTAAATAATTACATTTAATTATTATTCAATTTATTTGTGATATTTCTCGAGTTTGGTACGCTGGAGACATCGATGAGCTTGCCACTTGTCATGATTGGCCTATAGTAAAGTTGGCTAAATGTGAATCCGCTTATTTATAAGCGTGGTTTCTGACCACCCCGAAAGGGAAACGGTCGTGATGATACTTTACTTTTACTTTTTACGTCAGAGCCTGCGTCATAATTGCAAAATATTATTTAATTCTCAACTCTATAGGCGCTCGACCTTGATAGCGGCCGTGCACATATCAACTTTAATAGCGTGATATATATAGTTAACGGATTTTATTATATAACGTTTGCGCTCAAGTAACAGAATAGGGCTGCAGGCTTAGGCCCAACTCTTTCAGCAAGTGGTGCTAAGATTTTGCTGGAATTCCTCTCGCACCAACTTCCACTGCGTAAAGCTTGAACCGTTTCTGATCATTTCTTCTGTGTGATATTATTTGTTCAACTTCCGGTTGTGTTTTGAAATATTTGATTCCCACCGAATGGTGAGTTAATAAAAATATCGATACTACTTTCAAGTCCCTATGAGTCGGTCGGTAGGTTTGGGCGATCAATAGTGGAGACTCCCTCCCCGCACAAAAGCTACCCCGAGTCTGCATCGCCACTTATTGTTGCATACCGATACTTCAGGCAAAATTTCTAAATTGTATTGACTATTCTACATTGATGGTAAATTCCAAAGCCAAATTTCGAATATTTGATCATAATATAATAAATACCAGGAACAACAATGAATTTTGCTTTTCATAGACATATTGTGTAGACAGACAGATAAGAAATTTGAAATTATTTATTAGTAGTTTTATTATTATTTGCAAATTAATATGAAGGTGCAAGAGAGAGAGAGAGAGAGAAATACCCTTAGTGTAATAATTATTTATTAATCAATAAATAAACAATTTCATTCATTAAATATTTTTAAGCGTTACTTAAGACACTTTTCATTGATTTAATTTATCTCTTAATTATTATTAAACTGTTTTACGTTTACTTTATACATTTTTATGTTTATTATTATTATTTTTTTAATAAAAAGTATTTATTCAACGTTAATTAATATACATTAAATATAAATTAAAAGCTACCTAAATATTTTTTGATTTTAATTTAAAAAAGTAAAGTAAAGTATCATCACGACCGTTTCCCTTTCGGGGTGGTCAGAAATATCACGCTTATAAATAAGCGGATTCACATTTAGCCAACTTTACTATAGGCCAATCATGACAAGTGGCAAGCTCGTCGATGTCTCCAGCGTACCAAACTCGAGAAATATCACAAATAAATTAAATGTATTTATTTATATTAATAAATATTTTTGTGTCCCGACCAGGAATCTAACCCGTTACCTCCGAGTCTAAATCCACGGACTTAACCGCTAGACCACGGAGATAGTTGTTTTTAATTTATTTTCATTTAAATAAATTTTTTAAGATGGTGTCTTCTCCATGGTTGTTTTGGGTGGGATAGCAAGGTTAGGGTGGCTAGCTGCGTGCATCCCCCTTCGACTCAAGAACTCATGAATGGGGGACAATCAACCACCACAATAACCAGGCCACCCCGTTACGTTGCCACTAAATTTGTGCGAATTCCGCATAAGCTCAATAGGTCGATGTCTTATCTGAGTTTTTTTAATACTAGTAAGATAAGCAATGGATAAGATTAGATAATTTGTTTTGCTTAAATTAAACTCAATGAATAATGTTTATGGTTTTGTCTACATGATATACACTGAGAAAAAAGGATATTTTATGATATACTAAATAATCCATAAACACTTTGATAACCTTACCTTGGCCTAAACCAGGAAACAAATAAGGTAGTTGACTTATGTAAAAAATTAGGTGTTCGTTTTATTGTAATCTTTATTTTATCAGAGTACCTAAAAATACACTAATATGTGTTATAATTAACAAAATCATTTATATTTTAATTAAATAAATACATTATTTTATATTTTAGAACGTTACCTTAAAAACATTAATCAGCGTGAGTGACAGTTCTTATGCCGTGTACGACTAATATATAGGTATATATGTATATATGTAAATCTTTTATGCAATATTATTATGTACCTATGCATAAAATAAAATTGCACACATACTTTTCACACTCCCAAGGTTGTTTGTCAGAAAATGCTTAGTCATTAAGCCCGCCTATTTACATTTTTAGTCCAATAAAGTATTTTAAATAAATAAATACGGCTTGAAAGCAAAGCAAAGGCGCTTACTTCTTTACTTCTGAGCGATTTTATTTGTAAAAAAAATATTCATTCAATTTATTTTATCTACATTTTTCTATGTCTATTATGTTCTTATATACACTTGACTATATTAGGGTCATAGATATTGGTATTGTGCATAAAAATCATTTAAGCAGAGCAGTAAATACAGAATTTCGTTAGGCACCCCATCACTATTGCTTTGTTAGCATATTTTATTATATAATAAGTGGATTTTATTCGGATAACAGATCGTCTTTTATGTTGAGTGAGGTATCATCGAATAGGTATTTTAAAATCATGTTAAGGTATTTCTTATATTTTTTAAATATTATTATTAACCTTAATCTGAAAAAACAAACAATCAAAGTTTGTTTGTATAAATGTATGGTTTTGAAATTGGGATAGTGCAGGTTACAGAACGGTGTCAATGTGTGGCGGTCAATAAACCTTCCCGGAGCGCTCACCTGCGGTCGTTGACGTTCTGGCATCACAGGGTACGACTACCGCATGTTTATGTAATACTTGATTTTTCCGCAACTTCGTTTGTATTGTATAAATAATAAATAAATTAAAATAATAAATCGCACCTCCGATTTGCGGATGACATAGTCATTATGGCCAGTTCACTCAAGGATCTTAGCGGAATGCTGAACGGCTTAAACGTGGCTTCCCAGCGGGTTGGTCTCGGAATGAACTTGGACAAGACGAAGGTCATGTTCAATGATCATGTCAAGCCGAGGCCAATCTGCATAGGAAACGCTACTCTCGAAGTTGTGCAAAATTACGTATACCTCGAGCAGACTATCCAATTAGGAGCAGCCAACTTCAGCAAAGAAGCCGACAGACGCATTCAGATAGGATGGGCGGCATTCGGGAAACTCCGACACATCCTCTCATCGTCTATAACACAATGTTTGAAGACTAAGGTCTTTAACCAGTGCGTCCTCCCGGTAATGTCGTACGGAGCAGAGACGTGGACACTAACAGTGGGTCTGGTCCATAAATTCAAGGTCGCTCAGCGAGCCATGGAGAGAGCTATGCTTGGTGTATCTCTGATGGATAGAATTCGAAACGTTGATATTCGTCAGATAACGAAAGTTACTGACATAGCTTTTAAAATTAGCAAGCTGAAGTGGCAATGGGCCGGACACATCTGCCGCAGAACCGACGATCGATGGGGCAAACGGGTTCTAGAGTGGAGACCACGTACTGGAAGACGCAGAGTGGGACGACCCCCCGCCAGATGGACAGATGACCTAAAGAAGGTCGGCTGGTGGGGGTTGGATGAGGGTAGCGAAAGATCGCGTTAAGTGGCGAGCCTTAGGGGAGGCCTACATCCAGCAGTGGAGAGATACAGGCTGATGATGATAATGATGAAATAAAAAATAAAAAATAAGAACATTATGTACTGACAAACTTAATTTAAATATAAATCGTGTCCGCGCGGCATGGTGGCAAGAACCGCTATACTGATTCTCTAAGCGAGGAAAGAATCAGGCCTCAGGTCATCAGAGCAAACAAGTGAACGAAGTATGTAATGTTTTTAAAAATGTTTTAGCGCTTATTTGTGCCATTTGGATAAGGATAAGAAGTTCTTTAAACAACTGTCTAAGTGGCTGGTTAACGATGTATGTGACAAGATGGCTGGTAGTATTTTCGCGCAGCAAATCAGCATCGCTGTGCAGCGGGGGAATGCTGCGAGTGGTGTTGGCACACTGCCACATGATCAAGTCATGGGTGAATATTTTTATATATAGCTTTATTTTTAATTTTGTTTGTATATTTTTATTAGCTTAATTTTTATATTATATTAAATATTTAGCGCTTGAACTTCACGAGCCTAGTCTCTACAGCAAACGCCATAAACACGTAATCTTTGATTATAGATACGTTTTTACAAGAGGGTAGAATATAACATAACATATGCTATATATATTTTTAATCGCTCGAAATGAAATCTCATGTTTTTCGGCAACATTCAAGATTCCGTTCTCGTACTCTAATTATTCATTATGTTAGAATTATTACACACTCTAGCACTTTTGACATCCATAAGTCTGTCTCTTTCATATTATAAATATATGTGTCACGATTGTTTTAAATAATTTTAGTACGAAATGATATTTAACTAACTAATGATAATAAGAGAAAGCGGGCGGCGGCGGAAAGTGCGGAGTCCGGCAAGCGGCTCAAGTATGTATATTGAAAGATTACATATTTATGCCGTTTGCTGTAGAAACTCTGGGCCTATCGAGTCCAAGCGAAATAAAAGTTTTTAAAAGACATAACACCGCGCAATGATGTTAATAAACCTCATTGACACCGCGTCTTGTTGTCTCCTCCGAAGACAAGAGGGCTGGTTCTTTCTTCGCCCAAAGAATCAGTATTGCAATTTAGCGGGAAAATGCAGCCAGCGTTCTTGGTATCATTTCACGTGGACGGGACTTATATCCCTACCCTTAGTGTTAGTATTAATTTTATTTTATATTTTGTAATATTTTTTTTATTAACGTTACGATAAGAGAAATACAAGTTTAAATAATATAAATATTAGCTGAAAATGTCATAAACACGCTTCAAGGAGGTTTAAAGGTACGTCGCGATTGTACCAGTTTGACAGTTGTATTCCTCGAGCGTAATGACGTGCGCACGCGTTCCTCCGTTTGACAGCTGGAAGGAATAATTGAGTGTTTTGAAGTAAACTTACTTGAAAATTTATAGTTGAAGTGACAATTCTCATTGACTCTGCATAGTTTCTGAGCACGGCGTCAGTGCCGAGGCAGCTTTGTCTCCACTCGTACAGTTGTTCTAAGCGAGTGACACAGCGCTCACAAATCTTCTTCGGCAAAAAGTCATCTTTTGTTACCTGCTGAAGATTGAAATCATAAATTAATAATTATTTATTAAGCTATTGCATAGCTTTTATCGCGGGCTTTGAGCGCGGCGACCGAATCAAGAAATTCCGTAACAAAAATAAACCTAACACCGACCGGCACAGCGGTGCGGCGTTGAAAGCCGTGCATCGTCTAACTTCGTTTCAGTCCGGCAGACTTCGGCACGGTGTTTGTGTGCGTGCGACTAGACGTATGCGTGTAGATTAGCTTCTAACTGCTTATAACTGATTCTATTTCTTTTAGACACAATGCTAGGTGAGACAGCGTGCTTTTTGGCCGCGTCCACGAGTGAGTTCGAGCCCGCGACTAGTAACTTTAATTAATATCAAAGAAAAAAATTACTGCATAAATAAAATAAATAAATATTTCCAGACAGGTCACACAGCGCCATCTAGTTTCCGTGGTAAGCTACGAGGCTTGTGTTACGGAAACTAGATGGTTGATAAACTACATATTATACTTTTTTTTTTGTAAATATATACATATTATACATATAAACACCCAGACCGAGACAAATTATACAATGTACAACTTGCCCCCGTGGGAATCGAACCCACGGAAACGTTTGTTACCACTAGACCACGGAGGCGGTCATATAAATAAAATAAATGAATAATAATTGCATAAGTTGATAAAAAATGCTATGCAATAGACTTACCGCGGCAGTCCCAGAGTGCCACACGTATTTTTTTAATCTTTATTGCACTATGTACAAGGGACGGATATCATCTGACAGCTAACCTTTGGGACAATGTAGAAAGTTAAGAGTGTAAGGTAGGTGGAAAACATATAATAGTTATGTTAAATATTGAAATTATTAGGTTTTAGATAAACGGATATACAGGTGTCTTGATGAACGTTATGGAACCTAACAAAGGTCGGGCATGGATTCAAGGTGGTGGATACACGTTCGATGGAGCAAAGTCACAAGATTGTACCTAAATGAGGAAGCACGGAAATGTGTCTTGGGTAACGTGTAGGAAATGAGACAAACATCGTAATGTTGCAATCTTGTTTATTAATTTTTTTAGAGTTTCTTAAATACTTAATAAATACAGCTATAGCACACAGCTATAGTAAAATTTGATATCTCATATAATTGTGACAGCTGCGGCCTAGAATCGTGTACACGAGGCATGTTTAGTCAGCTAAACATACATAATATTTATTTTATTTAGTATAGAAAACAGACATACAGTAAAGATTAATAATCAAATATACTTAAGGTTATTAACAGTATATCCAACCACATTATCCACATTTTTTTATGCAATCAACATTTATAAGCGATTAAAAAAAATGGAAAAGCAAAAAAATAATAATAATGCATTTAACAATTGCCCTCAGTATGTCAGATCTAAAGTGTTAAGGAAATCAAATATGTGTCTCTTATATAAACCTGCAGATAGTCCGAAGATGTCTACTCGATTAAGGTGACTATTGTATGCTGACATGAGTCTATATATATATATCTAATAATAATTTATATACTACTAAAATTACATCAATAATATATATACATAATACAATTAATATATTTATATAAATTCTACAAACACATTTGGTTAGACAACCCATTACCACCGCTTTTGTTTGCGTATAATATTTTATAAAAAGTGAAAGTTTTTTTTGATAACCGATCGGTGAAGGTCGCTCTTCTACGAATCTTGTACTAAAATATTAAGGTACTAGTTATAATTACTAGGTATAATAAGCCGTAGTTTTAATAGTGCAGGCTAAAGAAAAAAAACTATTTACGCTACTTTGCAAGAAATCCAACGTATAAAGCTTTCAGCTTTTCTAGAAGGAGTTCAATTACCTCTTACGAGAATGAAGTAATTCGATTTCGATTGATTTGTTATAAAAATAAACTGTCCTCGCATCGTAATAAATTCCCTATTTTCCTACTTATAAAATTGGCCATCATAATAACAAGTTATCTACATATATAATCCACCTATTTATCGTAATGTGACTGCCTCTGTGATCTAGCAGTCAAGTTCCGCGGAGGTTTTTAGACGGGGTTCGATTCCTGGTCGGAATACAATAATTTGTTTTATTTATATGTGACATTTCTCAAATTTGGTAAAGAAGACAAAAATTCTAAGCATTCCATGGATTCACCGTGCGGGTCCATCGTATGTGGCTAAGAGATGAGAAGAATTGTGTCTCGGGCTTGCGGCCGACAATAGGCTGGTTTAAAAAGGAGGCCTCCTTTTTTATTTTATTGCGCGGCAATGCGCTCACCATCCACCATTCCACTCCTCTCCATACCCAACCAAAATATAGTAAAGTAGGCTAAATATAAATCCGCTTCTTTAGAAGCATGTTTTCTGATTTCTGAAGTACTTAAAGCTAAAAACAATTATCATCACGACCGTTTCCCTTTTATATATAAATAAGCGGATTCACATTTAGCCAACTTTACTATAGGCCAATCATCACAAGTGGCAAGCTCGTCGATGTCTCCAGCGTACCAAACTCGAGATACTCGTATATCACAAAGAAATTAAATGTATTTATTTATATTCATATATATTTTTGTGTTCCGACCAGGAATCGAACCCGGTAGCTTTGATTCCAAATCCACAGACTTAACCGCTAGACCACGTAGGCAGTTTATACACACACAGTTTATACACGGTGAGATAATATTCTATACACAAAATTTTACTTATCGGGATACACATAAACGTACTTCTATATATACTTAATACTTCACCATTATCACAGCCCCTAGAACAGAGTCCAAGACCTCCACTGTTGGAGATGGGCCTTCCAGAAAATTCTGAAGAATTTGGCCTACACTCGCCACGCTGACCAGACGGGTTGGCGAGATTCTGATGTCATACGGGTATTTAATGACAATTTAATTTTATTTAATTTCAAGACTCAGCTTTACGCAGTGGAAGTTGGTGCAAGAGGAGTTCCAGCAAAATCTTTGCATCACTTACTGAAAGAATTGGGCCTAAGCAGGTCTGCCGTCAATACATTTATGGAACGAGCTTCCAAGACGGCATTAACGGAATCATACAGTATTTGGTTGGGTAGGGAGAGAAGTAGAATGGTGGATGGTGAGCGTATTATCGCGCAATAGAAAAAAAGGAGGCCTCCTTTTCTTAAACCAGCCTATTGTCGGTCGCAAGCCCGAGACACAATTCTTCTCATCTCTTACCCACACACGATGGACCCGGCACCCGCACGGTGAATCCATGGAATGCTTAGAAATTTGTCTTCTACATTTCCACAAGTTGATATTAGTGGAACCGGGACCGATGCCTAAACGTGCTCTGCGAGGCAGTGTATATCTCAATTGGTGCATGCCACGGTGCTAACCGACCTTTTTAGGTTTTCTTTTATTTCAAGTAATTTCGTTCTTTCAACCGAGCCACCATCGGTCTTAGTACTTACATACACGTATATATAATTACATTCAATATATTTATGTATACTTATCTATATGTATTAGTATTTAGTTTATTGATATTATTATATTTATAACATATAATATAAGTATATGTAATACCATGTAAAGTGTACAAATAAAAAAAAATGGTTAAATATGTCCCCTTTTGGTTTGGCTGTCAGATGATGTCTTCGGGCGTCAAGTCCGTATTTGTACTTTGTGCCATAAAGTTTTTGAATAAATAAACATACACAGTTACATAATAATAATAATATATATATAATAATAAAATAAATGTTTTCGATAATAATTCAACGAGAAAATACGGCGAGCGTTTTAGGTACCCTCCCTGGTGGTAAGCCCTTAGTTTATTTTGTAGAATAGTTTTAATTTCATAGGTATTTTTAGTTTAGTTTTATTTATAATTAGTTTTTTAATCTATTTTATTTTAATATTTTTGTATCTACTTCGAATAAATTTGATATATTTTAAAATAATAAAAATTAAAGATAAGTGATATGTCGCTATTAGTGAGATGTCGCTATGTTTCTATACTTTTCTAATTGTAATTTTTATTCTATTGTCAATTTTCCATAAATAAATGACATAAAAAATATTTGAAAATGTACAAGTTTAATCAACTACTATAGTAATAAACATTTGTATCTCTGTCTGTCTCTTTGTGTCCGTACGACAATAGATGAGGGGACGCTCTGGTCACGTGACTTAAAGCTCGGCTCTTCAATAGCTAAGTGATTATTTGACAATCCCTTGCGATATTTATCGAAGCCCAATATGATACCAATTTATAAACATATTGAAATAATACGGAAAGTATTTTACATAAATTTCCCCTAGATATTTGTTCACTAGTGTTCTGCTAACTATCCCTGCTCAAACAGGAAAACAAATGTTTTACCTTTCGGCACGACAAAAACTATTATGGATATTAAAAGGTGTATTGATAACTTTAAGGTCTAAAATCATAAAAATAGTGAAAAAATCCCTCCCCCAACGAATTCCACAAAACTCCCTCCGTGCGTTGTCGTTTTCTACTGTGCTAGCGTACCATCGTGCGTTGGGTGATATAATGAAAATAAAATCACTTATGCATGTTTTTTTCTTTACTATCCTAACAATTTAATAAAATATAATTACTAATTAGTTAGACGAGTGCACGAACTAGTTTCGAAGCACAAAACAGAATTTGGGGACCTCTAGTTTTTTTTGTAATAATTTATGCTTGGTATTGCCCGTGCTGAAAGGGCTATAACAATAGTGATCGAACTATCCCTGACTTAGCACGCTTATATAAATTATCATCTTAAGCCCCTAGCACAGTCCTAGACCTCCACTGCAAGATAGGCTTTCCAAAATATATTTTTCAACCGAAATTTGAAATTTTAATATTATTCCTTTACGATTCTACAAATTTATATAGGTGGTATTTAGTTTTGGACTGTGGGCTTAATTCGGCAAGCATCTGAAAGAATAATATTTAAAAGATTGGTATACTCACATTACTTGAACAGCTCCCAATGGCGTGTATAAGTGGATAGTGTATGTAGTATAGTTATCGATATATGTAGGTACTATTCGTATGTAGTATATATATTATTAATAAATATAGTGACTATTTAATAATGATCAGTCTTAAATACGTCTTCGCACCTACTCCTCGATTTAAGTTATACTTTTCATTGTCCCAAAGGTTGGCTGTCAGAGAATGTCTAGCGGCATTAAGCCCGCCCCTTGTACTTAGTGCAATAAAGATTTAAATAAATAAATTTGTCATAGATTGACAACACCACTGTTCCCGTGCTCTCCGAGGCAATGTGAGTACACCAATCTTTTGAATATTATTTTTTCAGATGCTTGCCGAATATTGACCGGGAATTTGAACCAAAGATTTACTGCAACAACTGCGAAAGAATCAGACATGAAACCAGAATGATGTGAAGGAATGGAGAGGACAGAGTTGTGTGACGAACGGAGAAAACGATCATGAAGAGAAGAGAGGTAGGTAAATTTGTCCTTGAGGAGAAAATTGAGTAGAGTAAGCAAACGATTCTAAGATTTCTGCGACAACGAATTGGAAGCCACTTAACCTAGCACAAATGTAGGTAAGAAAATTGCATTTCTCATGCTTTTTAAGAAGGTAGATTACTATAGCGTACCAAACTCGAGAAATATCACAAATAAATAAAATAAATTATTGTATTCCGACCAGGAATCAAACCCGGTCTAAAAACCTTCGCGTCTAATCCACGAACCTGACTGCTAGATTACGGAGGCAGTCATATTACGATAAATAGGTGGATTATTCTCCATATTCTCCATATTCTTGTACGGTTCAGAGACGTGGACTATAAAAGCCGCAGATAGGGCAAGAATTGATGCATTTGAGATGTGGTGCTGACGTCGTTTGCTTAATATTCATTGGACCGCACGACGCACTAACGTTTCCGTGCTCGAAGAGCTCAAACTTGCTAAGGTACAGAGACTTTCTGCCGTCTGCTTTACCCGAATTCTGCAATATTTTGGCCACATTGCTAGAAGAGGCGCCGACAATCTGGAAAAACTCTTAGTAACGGGAAAGGTAGACGGTAAAAGAACAAGAGGAAGAAGCCCCAAACAATGGTCCAGTTAGGTGACTGACCACCTAAACATCCCAGTACACCAAGCCATCCACTGCGCCGAGGACCGCAACCACTGGAAACGGCTAGTGGATGGACTGCGACGGAGTCACGATCCCCAACAGTGGGGTACCGACTAAGGAGGAGGAGGTGGATTATATAGATAACTTGTTATTTAGAGGACCAATTTTATAAGTAGGAAAATAGGAAATTTATTACGATGCCAGGACAGTTTATTTTTATACCAAATCAATAGAAAATGAATCACTTCATTCTTGTAAGAGGTAATTGAACTCCTTCTAGAAAAGCTGAAAGCTTTATACGTTCGATTTCTGGCAAATAAGCGTAAATATTTTTTTCTTTAGCCTGCACTATTAAAACTATTAAGCTGCATCGGATGCACGGAAATGGTGGTTTGTAAATCTATTACAAATAGAATTATATAAAATGTAAAAAAGTAAAGTATCATCACGACTGTTTCCCTTTCGGGGTAGTCAGAGACCGATTCATATTTAGCCAACTTTACTATAGGCCAATCATGACAAGTTACAACCTAGTCGATGTCTCTAGCGTACCAAACTTCTTAATAATACAAATAAATTAAATATAAATTTAATTTAAATTATTAAATATTATTGTGACCAGGAATCGAACCCGGTATCTCCATGTCTAATTCCACGGACTTAATACTAATACTAGATCACGGAATAGAAGATAAAAAATATACATCGGTATACAATGATACATAAAATCATTCGTTGTCTTTTACAATGGATTAGTTATCCGATAAACCATATAGATATTAGATAAAGCTGAACATAATAGATCGAATTTTCCGCGTTCCCCCGATTCGTTTCAGGTGCGTAGCAATTCACGCGCAGGCGCTACGAGACCAAGCCGCATCGTAGCGCGTAGTCATTGTAGCACACCTGCCTCCACATCGTGTTTACATTCGACCGACTTCCTTCCTTGTTCCATTTTTTACTATTTATTCATATCTAAAAGGTTGTAAATATGTGCCTAATACAACCCGTAGTGTATATTTGTAAACATTTCATTAAATCAGCTTCAATAATCTGTGTCACTATAACGAAATTGACAAAAGACGTTTGTTTCTTGTTTAAGAATGAGGAAAGAATATATTATATAAAATAAAAAATAATGAGGAAAGAATATATAATATAAAGTTTATGAATACCTCTGAAAAACCATCTTTAGGTCAATCGTCTATCCGGCGGGTGGTCAATATAATGCGTCGCGTCGTCCAGTACTATATTAGAATGGGTGAATGTTAAAATTGTCTTACCATAGACGGCATGACACTCCTAAGTTTAAATATAATCTGCCTCTGCTCGGACTCTTTGTCGAAGATGTGAAGCCTCGGTCCGCTCTTGAGCGAGCAGAGGCGGCAGAGGTCAGTGAAGGCCGTGAAGTTGAGGTCTTCGGGCTCCGTCATGGCGAAGCACCTGATGAGAAGGTCGAGGAGGCACGAGTTGTCCATGTAGGAGGCGGTGCGTGGCGGGTGGAGAGACTAGCGCGGCATTCCGCACGACTCGGGGGGCACCGGGGTACTGGCGGGCTCTCCCCGCCGGGCGGGCCGGGCGCGCGCCTACCTCTCCCCGCCGCCACCCCTCACCCAAAACCCTCGAGGCTGCACATATTAAAAACATATCAGCTAATAGCATTTAAAAAAAGTTGTGAAACACATACGAGTACATTTGAGTACAAAAAAAGGAAGTGAGTTTCGAGTTTTTACAATAAAATTAGTTATTATTTAAATATATATATATATATATATATAAAATAATAATTACAAACTACTTAATTAAAAATAAAATAAATAAAATTAAACCTAATAAAAAAAAAACTAAATGAAAAATGTCCTCAAGAGACGTCCCATCAGAGATAGTCCTAAGAAGACTGGCAACATTTCCCCTCTGTGTAGCGAGGTTTGAGATTGGTCAACGCTTGGCTTAGGGTCCTCAAGGTCCCATCGTTCCGACCCTAAACGGCGCAAACTCGTAACCTTTACCGAGGTTGGCGTATTTGCGCAGGTATAAATATTATCATTAGATATACGAGTATATAGGTACTTAAAATGGTTAGAAAAACAAAATACATTTTATACTTTTCAATTCAAAAATTCATTTAACTTTTGGTCAATTTTGTCATTTGCATTTACTGGGTTTTTAGTTCGTCCAGCCGCCCTCCCCCGGAAAACGCGTGCGAGTTTTCCCACCTCGCTGCGATTGCAAACGTGAAGGTCGCGTCCGAACTGTTCCTTATTAATAGGCTTTTTATAAGCTCATAAACTGTTGTTTTATTGATTTTCACCAATGCTGTTGTTATTCATGCCCTGCAATCTTAAAGTATAATAGGCGGATCATAGGCGACATATTATTCAAATAAAACGAATATCACCTCATCAGTAAACTAGAGTTGCTCAATCTCGGTCTTGATTGCGCAGCTATAAACCTTAAGTGAGACCTCTATTTCTCTTTAAACAATAGTACTTTTAGGCTGAGTAAAAGTAAAAAGTAAAGTATCATCACGACCGTTTCCCTTTCGGGGTGGTCAGAAACCACGCTTATAAATAAGCGGATTCACGTTTAGCCAACTTTACTATAGGCCAACCATGACAAGGGGCAAGCTCGTCGATGTCTCCAGCATACCAAACTCGAGAAATATCACAAATAAATTAAATATTAATTTAATTAATTTACATTAATAAATATTTTTGTGTCCCGACCAGGAATCGAACCCAGTACCAGTGACAAGTGGCAAGCTCGTCGATGTCTCCAGCGTACCAAACTCGAGAGATATCACAAATAAATTTAATAATAATTAAATGTATTTATTTACATTAATAAATATTTTTGTGTCCCGACCAGGAATCGAACCCAGTACCTCCGAGTCTAAATCCACGAACTTTACCGCTAGACTACAAAGGCAGTTCTACAGCAGGCTTTTAGGCTGAGTTCTACGAAATGTATGTGTATATAATTGTTAAAGTTTAAAATGGCGTCGAATGGTCCGAACCCATTGATTGAAGATTTGAGCCTCTCTCAGATTTTAATAGGTTCCGACTGTTAATGTCGCTATGTGATAAAATATATAAAATTATTTCAATTGTGTAGTTAAGCGGTTATCAAACTTTTTGTTGACGAAACCCTCAAGACTGATTTTTTAATTTTAATTTAATTCTTTCAGTTTTATAATTAAAGTTTCTTCATTTTGGTGCAACTCAGCCTTAGTAGGTTTTTACTAGTTTTTTTTGTGAATAGTACTGTGGTTTGGCCGTTCATTCAATCATTCCTTAACATTTAAGCATTACTTGAATTCTGAGAGTATGTTGTGAGGCGGCCTTAAAATTAAGCAAGCCTACTCAGAAAGTAATCTCTTTTTTATATTTTTATTTTATAGAAACAAATTAAAAAAATATATAAAAAAACAATATGCTTAAATTATAAAAAAAGTAATTTAACAATATTGTCAAAAAACCAAACAAACAATTATAATTTTCTAATAAATATATAATTATTTTCATAATGTCCGAAGTTTCGTCAGATTCAGAAGCGGAATATCATTCATATTCCGAGCGTACCTTAGCCTTGATAAAACCAGAAGCCTACGAATTCGCCGAAGATATAGAAAATACAATCAGAGACAATGGTTTTAATATTTTAGCGGTTAGTACCTTATTTCTGTGAAGTGCTTAACAATTCGGCCAAAATGAGCAGGTAATGCGGTGCAATGCAAAATAGTTTTGATACTTTGGTAATCTTCTGTAGTTTATTTATAGGACATGAATAGATCAGTACAATACACGTAATTTAGTCATAATCCTCATGACTCCCTCCGTGATAATCATAACTGCCTCCGTGGTCTAGCGGCTAAGTCCGTGGATTTAGACTCGAAGGTACCGGGTTCGATTCCTGGTCGGGACACAAAAATATTTATTAATGTAAATAAATACATTTAATTATTATTAAATTTATTTGTGATAACTCTCGAGTTTGGTACGCTGGAGACATCGACGAGCTTGCCACTTGTCATGATTGGCCTATAGTAAAGTCGGTTAAATGTGAATCCGCTCATTTATAAGCGTGGTTTCTAACCACCCCGAAAGGGAAACGGTCGTGATGATGATACTAGTCATAATATTTGTTCATAACCGAACGGGGGATTATGAAAATCCAAGTGTTGCAGAATTTAAAGCTTTTGAGGGGCAATTCGAGTTAATATCGTCCAAACACGTCGGGTATATGGGAGTTCAATTGCGGGAAAACCACAAAAAATGACTGCAACTTCTACGTAATATATAATATCGTAAATAAAAAATTACAGTGTATATTAATTTATTTAAAAAAAACAGTAAATTGAAGTACACAAATGCAGATTTTATTTTTTAATAATAATGCCGACTAAATGATGTCCATCGTGTCGTATTTTGTGGAATCTGTCGACTACATTCGGCGCAACACGCTGCAGTAGTAAAGGTAAAATGTAGTTTAATTCTTGAACGATATTGTCCTTTCGTTCTGAAAAAGTGACTGGATCGTTTACATAAACTTTGACGACTAAAAAAACAATACAACCCGACGAACCTAACGCTCCCCTTCTTCGCTCAACGGTTACAAAAATATTATAATCAGAAATCCGAATTCTGCCACCGGACAAACTGTACCAAATTTCCCTAGTCCATAGTCATCAGCCTGTTGCATTAGGGGATGGAAATAGCTAACCACCCCTAGTCGGTGGTCAACCCCGCCGTGAGTATTTTGGGGGGTCTGGAAATTACGCGCTCCTGCCTCCATACCGCCTTTTCTATTTATATAATATTATATCAGTTCTTCCCTATTATAGTAGACGGTGGTGGCTCGGTTGTAAAAACGCGTTCTTAATAATCCTTTGTAGGTCAGTTCGAACCCCGGCATGTATATACCAATAAGAAATACTCTTTTCTTACGTAGATCGTCAAAGGTTTACAATATCACTTGGAGAGCACGTTAAGCCGTCGCGCGTCGGTCCCGGTGTCACTAACACCAACTTGTGAAATCGTTGGATATAAATATAGATATAAATTGTCATTAAAATTGACATCAGACCCTCGCCAACTATCTGTCTGGTCAGAAGCATTACATACATTTTCTACAAAAAAACGATTAATCTATTCCAAATATTCTTTGTTGCCAATCGATCCTATTTCTTACTGTCATCAAAAGACTCTCTGACTACGCTTTTCTCACATTTATAATTTTATTATGGATAAGTATTAATATGGATTATATTAATATGCCATTGTGAGTGATAATGGACTGTAAAGATAAAGAAAGTGTTTTCAAATATTATTATTTTCACCAATTATTAATTCACCCAAAACTAGCTACTTCCTTGTTATAAAAAAAG
This sequence comes from Tinea semifulvella, assembly GCA_910589645.1. NCBI lineage: Eukaryota > Metazoa > Arthropoda > Insecta > Lepidoptera > Tineidae > Tinea > Tinea semifulvella. The sequence continues at coordinate 5,889,521 of OU342595.1, read as the reverse complement.
ACACTCACATTATCAAATTGAGATGGAATCAGGATGTCAGTCACAGCCATTATTTCTTGATTCGACATTTGGTAAAATGCGACAACTTGATATTAATAATAATACCTAGATTTTAAGATATATTAATTAATATGAGCATTATATCCATCTAAATTTATATGCATACTAAAACATACATAACAAAAAAGTCGTATAATGGTCAACATTAAATATGACGGAAGTATTTAAATATTTATGTTGTTAATTTAATTCAGATCTTAGAACATTTATTCGAAGTAATGTACGAATAAGTAACATAAATTAAAAATATATAAACTGAATTAAAAATAAAACTTTATATAAAAATATTCACCCACGACTTGATATTGCGGCAATGTGCTAAGAACACTTGCAGCATTCCCCCGCTGCACAGCGATGCTGATTTGCTGCGCGATAAAATTGTCACATACAGTATTAGACAGTTCTTTAAAGAACTTCTGAGCACTTGGCCCCCATTGTGCCATTGACTCAAGACCAAACGGCACAAACATATAGTCATTAGCAACAGAATCGTATTTGCAATATTTGGCCTTTTCAGCCGAGTCCGCTGCAGCCTTGCTTTTTGCGTATCTCGCAGTGATGGTATAAAAACTCCAGACGGTTCAAGAACCGAAGGGATCTCGTCAGTAACCAAAGCTCGGTGATCACAAAATTTACAAAAACGACGACCGGCACTTTTCTGACAAGACAGGCCGTGGTGATCAAACTGTTTATATTCAATTAATAAAAACGATTTATAGAGTTTTAGATATAAACCAATATTGAAATGATTGAGGACCTTACGTATAGATAAGGGATAGATAGACACAGTCATAAAACACACATGACGGCTTATGAAATCGATAATTTTAGGAGACCGTCCCTCCGTTAAGTTACGCCATTGTTTAATTTGGTAATTTAGTAGAACTGGGGCGAACATCGACTGCTCATAATGGTCAAGTAATAGCCGTATTTTACATAAAAATATTATATATATTACGTATTATTTGGTTGTATAGAGAAAGGAAACAAGTGATGGGAAGTATTTTACGTAAAAATAAAAAAGTTAAGTATTATCACAACCGTTTCCCTTTCGGGGTAGTCAGAAACCACGATTATAAAGAAGCGGTTCACCAACTTTACTATAGGCCAATCATGATAAGTGGCAAGCTCATCGATGTCCCTAGCGTACCAAACTCGGGAAATATAACAAATAAATTAAATAATAATTTTATTTATTTGTTTAAATATGGCAAGGTGGTGGCTCGGTTGTAAGAACGCTTTCCTTAAAATCCTACAAAGGTCGGTTCAAACCCCCGGCATGTACCAATGAGAAATCAAATTTTCTTACGTACATTTGTCATAGATTTACAAGACCACCTCGTTCACGTGCCTCGGAGAGCACGTTAAGCCGTCGGTCCCGGTTCCATTAATACCAACTTCTGGAATCGTTAATAAATTGTCATTAAAAATTGACATTAGATCCTCCCCAACCCGTCTGGCCAGCGTGGCCAGCGTAGGGCAAATTCTCCAGATTTATTTATTTATTTAAAAACTTAATTGCACTATGTACAAAGGTGGACTTAATGCCGCTAGGCATTCTCTGACAGCCAAACCTTTAGGACATAAGGACAGTTTTCATGGTAAGTAGGTGCAATAATAGATATAAAATAACAATTTAGAAAATACAATAATGTGATGAAGGAAGCGGGACAAAAGTAGACGTCGCCAGATATATAAATAATAAATAAATATTTCCAGACAGGTCACACAGCGCCATCTAATTTCCGTGGTAAGCTACGAGGCTTGTGTTACGGAAACTAAATGGTTGATAAACTACATATTATACTTTTTCTTTTGTAAATATATACATATTATACATATAAACACCCAGACCGAGACAAAACTCACGACCTCCCGAGTTCACGGCAACGTTTGTTACCACTAGACCACGGAGGCGGTCAATATGTTCTGGAAGGTCCATCTCCAACAGTGGAGGTCTAGGACCTCTGTTCTAGGGGCTGTAATGAAAATGATTTAAATTAATAAATATTATTGTAACCCAACCAGGAATCGAACCCGATACCTCCAAGTCTAAATCCACGGACTTAACCACTAGACCACGGAGGTAGTTAACTAAAAATAGACCTAAATGAAACATAAATCTAGCTTATTTGGTCTGCCATAGACACTAGTCTTCTCTACCTACATAGAAGGGGGTCCAGCACCCGTATTCACCATCCATGACCTTACTAAGAAAATTAGAATATAAAGTTTTGGGATTCCAGATCACAACAGTAAACAAATTATTGATTTCTTCTACAAGTGACTTTTTAAAAATTCTTATAATAATCGATCAATTAATTTAAGATGGTTTTAAAAATAATGGACACCCTGTCCAGTTTCTCTGGAAGGCCCAACTCCAGCAGTGGAGCTCTAGGGGCTGTAATGATTATTAATATCACCCTACGTGTTCTAGCGGTTAAGACGGTAAATTGTATATTAGTTATACAATTTAGACACTAGAATTTGTAAATTAACTTCATAGCTTATAATGAAATCAACAACCATGTGCGAGCCAGGGATCGAGTATGTGACACTAAATGCTGTAGGGTTGCGTTGGCCCAAAGGCATTATATCACTTTAAGTAGCCGGTTATATAATAGGTTAAATAAAAAGCTTAATATTTATCCCCAAACCTCCAGAAAGTGCAAGGTACTCGTTAGGAACTGGCTTCAGGAACTAACTTATGAGGATACTGAAAACCTGTTTAAAATCGTAAAATAATATTATAAGATATAGGTTGTTGCTAACACATGCATACTTATATACATTCATTCAAACCCACGTACACCAACACACACACACACACCAACACACATACACTAACCATACACACAAACAATTATTTAAGTCTTGCCTACAGCAAATATAAATAAATATTGTCTAGAGTAAAATTAAATGTTGTAAGTACTAATTCCTACAATGACATCTGAAGCACCGTCCACCGACTATTTCAGATGTCACAGCTAAACTGTTTTTGTAACTAACGATTTATTTTATGCCCTAACCTATGTAAAAACTGAATTGTAATGTATTTTTATTTTGCAATAAAGATTTTATTATTATTTTTATTATTATTATAGCTTGTCCGTGCTACGCTTGCTGGTATTTGAATGTGATTTGCGACCGAGATGAAAACAAGACAGATCTCCCCTTCTTGCGTTGTCTCGCGCAGTTATGTCCAGCGAAGGGGTCGATATGCAAAACTCATATCGCCGAGGGCGCATTAATTATTTCGCGTCACAAACAACCCCTCTTAAGATAGGGTTGTCTCCTCATTCACATAATCGTACGTGCTTTGCATGTCAATTTTTGTGCGTTTATTGAGATTTTATCTTGTATTTTAGTTTTTATTTGCTTTAAAATCAAATTCAAATTGTAGTAGGTACATACGAGATGGTCATGCCGTCATACCCAGTCAAGCCGACATAGTGTTAGGGACTGATGTCAGTCATGAGTCTCTGATTCTAGTTGCTTACATTCATGGATCTCGCACGCCACTTACCATCATTATTATTAATTACCAGTGATGGTAAATGGTACGCGAGGTACAAGAATCGAGGAAGAAGAAGAGCAACTGACGCCAGCTTCAGACGACCTACATCCTACCACTATTCCGGCCTTTTAAGATGCTTTTTCACACTTCGCTTGAAGGACTCCAGTTTAGAAAGTATTGCATGCCGAATGGCCGGTTTTTGAGAACATATAAATATATTATATTATAGATATTCAGATTTGTTTACTGTGTCTGCAGCCCACCAGTGGAACAAACTGCCACTGGCTATTAGACACGCACCTTCAGTCCACGTCTTCAAAAGCTTGGTTAATGCATTTTTTTTAGACAAACAAGCAGCGGGCTGAAAATTAATATTTGGCAAATATATATTTTTATAATATATATGTATTTCTTGAGATTTAGTGTATGTATGTCTTAGTATGTAGTGTACGTATTTATTAGTATGTAGTATATTGTTTGTTATCTTATTATTTTCTATCACCACTACCCTTCATCTCAAAGGTTAGATGTTAGAAAATGCCTTGTAGGCATTAATCTTCGCATTTGTACATTTTTTTATCATGCAATATAGAATTTAATAATAATAATATTACTGAAGGCGTATTCCATTAATTTGTCAACCCTAGCTAGTGAAGGGGGAACGGGCACGCGTTGCGTATCGCTCTCGCAGCCACCGCTCGGTCACTACGACTATCTATTGAAACCTTAAAAAAACTAATTATAAATTCCAACCTTGACGTTTCGAATGGGGCACTGATGCAAAGTAAAGAATTTAAAAACTTTTTTATTATTGTTAATGATTTGAACAAAAAGACGAGTATAGCATTTTCTTTTCATTACCCGTACTACATAACATGTGTTCCCTCACTCAAACCTATGAGTAGTGTTGCCCAAAGCAAGACAGTCTTGGTCTTGCATCAGAATAGGTGGTCTTGGTCTGGCACTCCTAATCTTGGTCTTGATCTTGGTCTTCCGCAAGAGTCTCACAAAACTTATGCAAGACTCTTGACTCAATATAAATTTTATGTTCCAACTGTATTGAATAACAAGAAGATACAATAAATTGTTTACAGATATCGACCCCTTCTGTCTGTCTAAACATCAATTCAGAGGAAGGATTCTGAGCAGGATGGAGGTGTAGTTCTATGTAAATAATACATTAGATATGCACAATGCAATGAAATCTACACATTTTCACTCATTCACACTTACAATATACACCTTCACACACCTACACATTCACATATACATACACTTACATAATGATGCGTAGATGAATTTTTTAAATATTGTCTCTTTATTTTTATTCTTATGTTTATTTTTAATAGTTTAAATTGTTAATAATCCGTTTATGCTATATGTTTAGTGAAAATAATGTTATTCCGTAATTGGCTAGGTGTTCGGTAATCATTTGAATGTAAATATTTATTTGTAAAATACAGCTGTGGAATAAGAAAATAATAAATAAATAAATTGTACTAAGGAAATCTCGCGATGTCTTGGTCCCACCAAACATGAGAAATATCACAAATAAATTAAATAATTATTTTTTTTAATTAACCGCTAGACCTCTGAGGCATTAGGTATAGGTAGGTGTTCGCGATATTGTAACCGCGACCGTTTTGCGTGGGCGTGGTAACAAACGTTGCCGTGAACTCGGGAGGTCGTGGGTTCGATTCCCACCGGGGGCAAGTTCTACATTGTATAATTTGTCTCGGTCTGGGTGTTTATATGTATAATATGTATATATTTACAAAAAAAAAAAAAAAAATGTATAATATGTAGTTTATCAACCATCTAGTTTTCGTAACACAAGCCTCGTAGCTTACCACGGAAACTAGATGGCGCTGTGTGACCTGTCTGGAAATATTTATTTATTTATTTATTATGTTCCTTGGTTCGACCAGTCGTCGTTGGGCAGGCGAACACGCCACTACACTCATTCAAATAATAAGCCCTAATAAATCCTACCATACAGTCCGCTCTTATTTAATTTAAAAGTCCACTATAGACCCTTAACAGTAGGATTTAGGTATACTAAAATAAAATTATTTGCAAACGAACTCTCCCAAGTTCCAAATACCTAAACGTTATTTTTTTCCTTAGGAACAAAAATATGAATTACAGACACGACGCAATTAAAATTTATTGAAAACAAAAACCTAACCCCAAAAAAAGTAAACATTAGCAAAATTTGGATAAAATAACTGTGCAAGAGTCTTGCACATGAACCATATCAGTAGTCTTGTTCTTGGTCTTGCAAAAAAGACACTTGCAAGACCAAGACGAAGAAAGTCGTATCATCACGACCGTTTCCCTTCCCCTCACAAAATAAAATAAATAAATTATAATTATTATATGAATTTAAAGGAAAAAAAATGGTTTTGATTATTAGGGCTCCGTGAAATATTTTGCAAAAACTTGTAGGTATCTACATTATTTTAAAATTAGGCAGTAAAGAACTATGGATAAAACACTTTTAAGACACGTGTCATTCATAGCGAAGTCGCGCTATCATAATATGCAAAAATTATAACTAAACGGTTACAGTCAGTTGCAGAAAGGATGATTAAAATAATCTCTGATCAATATTTTGATATACGCCTCGTGATTGGTAGCTTGTCGCTTTGGTTATTTTGCCTCATGATGCCTTTTTTTTAGTAATGAAAAAATGTGTAACTTTGGCAATTTTATTTTACTACAGAAATATACGTATGAGGTAGAGTTTAAAAATAGTCAACATCTTTATTTTCGTAATTGGGGTAAGTATTTATGGTACACTTTGGAATTAATGACCAATTAACGTTCTTAATATTTCACTAAAATGTTTTCACTTGCGTTGACCTTCCGGCGCCTAAAGGCTGGGACGATGAATATAAACTGACCTTCTGCCCACGCTCTAGGCTCAAACAAAGCAGTTGTGATTTTATTTGCACGTAGCCTTGACAATATAACTGCCCAGCGAATTGTTTCATTAAATGTGAAAATTGTTGTGTGTTTTGCTGAACAACGGATCATTAAGGACCAAATAATATTGACGAATATATATTGCACAATTTAATGGGGTGTATCACTAACTTTTTATCGCGATAGATGGTACCTTATATAACTGTCAGTTACATAGAAAACATGTATTTTTATTACAAAATTTATTATTTTCTTGATATTATGTCGAATTGAGCAGCTTTTAAGTGTACAAATCGAGATTCCCAAGCGAAATCAAAGATATGGTGATCTTAAAATTGCCGTTCTATTAATCCAACCTTTTTTCTTTTTAAAGACGGTGTTCGCTTTCTTAATTAGTATTTTAATTTAAAATACATTTTTCTGTTATAAAAATAAAAAAACTACATAACATTTAAAAAATGATGCGTCTAAGGTGTAAACAAGGTACCAGTGCCGCTAGCGACATCTACAAAAAGCTTTGCCTGATACACCCCATTAAGAGCTTGCTCACACTTATGGTATGTTGCAACCTATCAATACTACCATAATACATGGTTATTGGTAATTCGACGTACTCGTATGTATATCCAAAAAAATACTAAGAAATTAACCGTACAGATAACTAAAACAATTTGCCTATTAGATATATAAGCTTTTTAAAAAGCTATAAAATTCAATTTAAATAATAATATGTTATTCGTAGCATGTGTTTAAATTGGCGCAGGAAAAAAGGGGGTTATTTGTATTTAAAATTTTAATATCTTGATAACAATTGACTTTTGGCAATTCAATCAATTTGTTGCATTTTGACAGGGGTATCAGCTCCTGACGGATATACATAGAATTACCAGTAACCCTGTATGTTCAATAGTATTGTGAAGTCATTAAATTTGCAACCGTAGTCTAGTGGTTAAGCTTGTAGATTTGAATCGCGGACGTGCATGATTTTTGGTCTAAAACATAAAAATATTTTATGCCAAAGCACGCCTAATATGTCGACCCAATACGTATAAAATGTGTCTTGAAGGCTCATCTAGGACTTGTGTAGGTACAAGGGGCCTATGCCTAAGTAATTATGTTTCTATTTCAGACTCGCTATGTTAAGTTAACACCGGAGCAAGCAGCAGAGTTGTACAAGGGTCACTATGGACACAACCACTTCCCGCACCTCGTGGCACACATGTCTAGCGGGCCCGTAGTAGCACTGGTCCTAGCTGCGAGGAACTGTATACAGGGATGGAGGAAGCTCATGGGGCCTGCAAGGTTTAGGAGCACTATATATTAGGTTAAACCTACAGCCAAGTTGTGCAAAGGCACACAACAACCACTTTCGCAACTAGTAGCGCACATTTCTAGCAGACCCGTAGACTGGCTAAGAATAACTAAATACAGCGATTAAGGAAGCTCATGAAGCCAACAAGTTTTGTTTGCCACCACTCTATGTCGAGTTAACGCTAGAGCAAGCGTCGGAGTTGTCCATTGTCATTATGGACACAATCACTTTTCGCAATATCGTGGCGCACATGTCTAGCAGACCCGAAGACTTTTCCTAGTTGCGAGGAACCATAAAGCGATAAGGGAAGCTTATGGGGCTTACAAGGTATGTTTAGCACCACTCTATGCGATTTAACCCTAGAGCAGGGAGTCGGAGTTGTACGTACAAGGGTCTTTATGTACACACTTTTCGACTCGTGGCGCACATGTATAGCGTTTTTAGTTACAAGGAATACATTTAGGGATAGGAGGTAGCTCATACAGCCCGCATAAGTTTATTTAGCATCACTATATTTAAAGTTAACCCCAGAGCAAGCGTCGTAGTTGTACAAGGGTCACTATGGATACAACCACTTTCCGCACCTCGTCTGTATAGCGAACCGGTAGACTGGTCCTAGCTGAGAGAAACTGCACTATCACTACGCGTAGGTACATAGAAATTTATTTGGATACTTACTTACAACCACTTTCCGCACTTCGTGGCGCACATGTCTAGCAAACCCGTAAACTGATCCTAGCTAGGTATGCTTAGTACCACTCTATATAAAGTTTACCGGAGATGTACAAAGGCCACTATAGATACAACCACTTTCCGCACCTCGTCTGTATAGCGAACCGGTAGACTGGTCCTAGCTGCGAGAAACTGCACTATCACTACGCGTAGGTATATACATATAAATTTTGACTCTTATATTTGCAGAGGCGACAGATTTCCCACTTGTGAGAAACCTGGCCCCTCTGCACGCCCGTCCGCCGGACGCCAGACAATGCTACGCTCGTCACCTGCTACCAATCACGGAGTCGTAATCGCGGCTCCGCCGCCTGGCTCGTATACTTCAACCTTTAATGGTTACCCCATGCCCTGTCCGTAGTTACGGAAAGCGAACGCAACCTCTGTTAGAAGGCAAATACCTTGACACAGATTCCCCACTCCCCCCTGCGGGGGGTGTGGGAAGACTCTTCTACTACTCTTATATTTATCGCACGCTGAAGATAAAAAAATAAGGAAAGACATGCTACGATGGTTCGGGCATGTTGAAAGGATGAGCGATGAAAGATTGACGAACCAGATATATAATGCGAAAGTTGTGGGCGAAAGAGGCCCTGGCAGACGGAGACTCACATATCACGATCAAATAAATAAAACACTGGCTGAAGGTACATTAAAAAGCTTTCGTAACAAAAGGGCATGTATGAAGAGGTTGATGAATGTCGACGAAGCGGAAGAGGTATGTCGTGATCGTGTCAAGTGGCGCTCAATTGTCTCTGCCTACCCCGCAAGGGATCTGGCGTGAAGATATGTATGTATGAAGATGTGGAATGCTCTCCCAGCCTGTGTGTTTCACCATTCCTATAACCTGGATTCCTTTAAGCTAAGTGTGAAAAAGCAATGTTGATAGGCCGGCTTAATAGTACAGACTAATGCCGGTCGACAGTGGTTAGGTAGTTGCTTCCATTCTTTAACCTTGCGTACCGCTTATAAATTTTTACGAGTAGGTACATGGCTTACTTAAAAAACATAAATGCTTGGTATTCAGGGTTGCTGAAGCTCAAGCGTATTGGCCCGACAGTTTGCGAGCCTGCTATGGGCACCGCACCAGCTACGGGGACTATTTCAACGGCCTCCACGGAAGCCAATCAGAGGGTGACGCCTTAAGAGAAATACATTTCTTCTTTCCGAACAGTTAGTGTCACTTTATCTAATAAAGATCATCACTCCGACTTTGTTAGGTCCATCATCAGACGAGAAAAAAGTCACAAATGTTTTTTGATCATTCCGACCAAATTTAAAATTTTTGACCTGATTTATTTCGCGTGTAAATCTATATGCATGTACCTACACTTTTTTACATGTAATTTGCAGCATGTATTTAAAAAAAAAACAAAAAAAAATGATTACTTTACGTAAATTATCATAAAGATCGCATCCCTTCCAGGGTGGTCACAAACCGCGCTTTTAAAAATCGGATTCACATTTACCCAACCTTACTGCTGACCCATCGCATCGTGGCAAGCTTCACGATATATCTATAGCGTACCAAACTCGAGAAATATCACAAATAAATTTTTGTATCCCGACCAGGAATCAAACCCGGTAAACGCGCCTAAATCCACGGACTTAACCACTAGAGCACGGAGGCAGTCCAAAGGCAATAATGGAGAGTTTTGTGTAAACTTACATTTCGATTAAATATTCCGGTGACTTACTCACGGTGACTCTATGGATATCTAAGGAACTTACTTGAAAAACTTTATTTAAAAAATTCCATGTTTATCCTTCTGATACAACTCCGTGCCTACGTATTTATTTAAAAACAGCTATACTGCATTCATCAGGCCCTGAGACAAATTGTAAACAAAGAAACCAGTGATTCCCAAACTTTTTTATGAGAAAAAAGTTAGATATAAATAAAAATTAACAGATAAACAGTAACAACACAAAATAAAAACAATTATATTTACAAAATAACAACAATTAAACATAATTGTTTGGAAAAAATCGCACTCGCGTCGTTAAGAAGGTCGATCAGAGTAGATAAATAATCGTATATAGCAGATATAACCCTGCTAAATTCAAAACAAATTATTTCTTCTTTAAATGGTTAGGTACTCTTATATCTTTATGTCAGTATTAAAATGCATTCAAAAGTTTAGAAACATTGTCTTTTTTGAGTTGGAAACATTAAAATGAGTCAATTTCTTATTATATTAAAAAATTGCATTATTATAAACAATTCAAAGCTTGTTTTACGGTATACAAAATTATATGTTTTGTTTCTACAAAATGCTATTTGCATTTTTGCATACCTATATATTTAATTCCATAAATAACTTTTTTTTTTTATTTATTCGGAAAATCAACAGCTTTAAATACATTTTTATTTTAAAGTAGGGAGTGATAATGAGTACAGCCAATTAAAGATTTCCACAAAAGATGAATGAATGTAACAAAAAAAAAAACAGAAAAAAATACCTTTATCAACAAATACATAACCCAATAATAAACTCAAAACAAAGCAAAAATACAGTGACTGAATAGACATATTTTAATTTAGTATAATTATTTTAGTGTCGTGTTTACATTTTGTCTCATGGTTCGATGAATACCTTATAGTCTAATTAGACCTAAAGATTATTACTGAATAATTATTTTATCGGCATTTGTTCAATAACAATAATTAATTACAAAAAATCAATGGGAACGCGGCCATTTAAGTAAACGAATGCCACTAAGGAAGAATTCAGTTATCAACCCTTATTCTTATTTCAGTGGTGGCCGGTCCCTTACTCCGAAAGTCTCAACTTTCAAACTACATTCAGCGATACATAACGCCCATTCTACTGCCTGCTCTAACTAAATTAGCCCACGACAAGCCAGCGGATCCCATTCTGTGGTTAGCTGACTATCTCGAGAAGAATAACCCGAATGAACCGGTTATAGATTCTAAAGTTGACGATGATGATGTTAGATGTCAAACGCCGAGGAATTCTGAAGAATCCTTATAAATTGGAAATAAAATTTAGGGTAAAATCATTTAATACCTTAATACCGCGCTTATATTATCTCTGATATATAACTTTAATTAAGAAGCGATTGTTTAGTGTATGTCAATTACAGTCTCCTGGTTTTAGTCCTTGCGTAGACAAGACAGTTAGGTATTAGTATGTAAATTGTACTGTGATCGGCATACACCTGCTAATATTATTTATTTATTTTTCTTCTATTTTTTTATTATGTAGTTTACGAGATCACCACATGTCTGGAAGTGCCGAGTGTGGAGATCACTGTAAGTAATATGTTTCGCTTGTAAATTAGTTTTTTTGTCAATAAATATATTTTTTCTTTTCTTTCTTTTATATGATTTGGTCACCGACTAGGCCGTATCGGTCACGTGACCGTTAATCAATCCTGTTAATGTTATGCCCAAAATGAGACCAAGACTTGGCTAGTCAGATCATCAGAAGAGCCGGTTTTGGCTTGGTCTTTCACTCTTTAATTTAGTTCTTGCGCAAGTCTCCAACTCAAAATATACGGGGTGACTTTGTATGGTCTTACGTTAGACTAATATGTGATTCTATTGACAACGTTGTCTAAGCAACAATATGTCGAAAATCATAAAAAAATGGCTTCTTCACACAAACCTGTTAATTTTAAAATAGCCAATTTGTATGGAGAAGCCAATTTAAAAAAAGTTATGTACTGCCTCCGTGGTCTAGCCGTCAAGTGCGTGGATTTAGACTCGGAGGTACCGGGTTCGATTCCTGGTCGGGACACAAAAATATTAATGTAAATAAATACATTTAATTTATTTGTGATATTTCTTGAGTTTGGTACGCTAGAGACATCGACGAGATTGTCACTTGTCATGATTGGCCTATAGTAAAGTTAGCTAAATGTGAATCCGCTTATAAGCGACCGACCAATACAATAATGTTGAAATATTGAGAACAATATTAAGTATGAATTTTATTGCGCAATATTATTGTAGTGCATGAGGCTGTTTTAAGTTGAGCGCTTGCAAAACTACATGCACCAGCCTCACTTACACAAGATGCTCATAGTTGGATCTTTTTAAAATTTTGTCGACTGTTTATCGTAGTGTATAAAAAATGTATGTTGGGAGACTTCATGAATAAATAAAACTACAATTTAATTTAGTTATTTTTATTATAGATAAACAAGTTGAGCTTACAAATGAATTATCTATCTATCACAGGATTACTAATACCCGTCGTAAGTATCTAGGCACCTTAAATAATGCTTTCCCCACCACGCAGCGCAATAGTAGTGCGGTTCGATTACGATGTGGTGGGGGTACCATACGGGACCTACCCACTATGATGTGGCCTAAGTTGAATGACCTGGGAAGTAGTGGGGATATCACTGGTCTGACCTACTATTTCCCAATCCTAGTTTCTGGCTATATTTACATTTTTGACATTGAATATTTATCAAGCACAACGGTACAGTCGGAGATTATTTTTAAATTTACTTCATCAATAAACGTTCTATTTGATAACTACAAAAAAATAAATATTCATTTTTTTTCTTTACAGCCCCTAGAACACAGCGTCCTAGACCTCCACTGCTGAAGATGGGCCTTCCAGAACATATATCTGGAGAATTTGGCCTACCAGACGGCTTGGTGAAGATATGATGTAAATTTTTAATGACAATTTATTAACGATTAGTTGGTTATTAGTGGAACAGGGACCGACGGCTTAACGTGCTTTTCGAGGCACGGGAACGGTGGTGTTGTAAATCTATGACTGCAGTACGTAAGAAAAGTGTATTTCTCATTGGTACATGCCGGGTGGGTTAGAACCGACCTTTGTGGATTTAAGGAACGCGTTCTTACAACCGAGCCACCACAGCACCTACTAAATATTAAATATAATAAAGTAAAAATAGTTTTTTTTTTTAATACTTAAAAAACTTTTTTTTTTTTTGCCAGAAGTAGCCTCGCATTATCTCGAGGTGCCTAGATATTTCTGACGGGTTATACTAAGAGTTCGTTACAACATAATAGATTTAAAAAAGTGCAAAACATACAATAGCTATTCTCAAACTTTTCGCTAAACCAGTGCTAAGTTAATCGTTCTACTTTTTATCGGTAGGATAGGAACAAGAGTGAGAAAACGCATTTTCAGCTAGTTTAGATAAATAGCTATTTTACGAACTGAGGAAAGTTAGATAGATAAAATTATAAGAGGCGAAATTTACTCGGAAAATATTTGTTTTTAATTTTAAATAATATTTAAGTATAAGTACACTTAAGGCATTTTATATAAAAGCATTTAAAGGAAAAATTAAGAGCAATTAATTTTAATAAACATTACAATTGATAAACAAAAGTAAAACAATTCTACATTGAAATATCTTAAAACTAGCAAAATTTTGGTTAAAAAAATTAAAAACTTAAAAACGATATGGAGATTACTTATTCGTCTCGATTATTATGGACTCGAAATCTGAAATAATAAAAAAAAACACATTAATACCATCAAAATTGTTTTAGATTTTAGTTGTATTTTACAATAGGGTGTATCACTAACTTTTTATCACGATAGATGGCGCATGATAGATGGTACCTAATATAACTGTCAGTTGCATAGTAAACTTGCATTTTTATTACGAAATTTATTATTCTCTGGATATTATGCCGAAGTGAGCAGCTTTTAAGAGTATAAATGGAGATTTCCAAGCAAAATCAAAGATAAGATCTCAAAATTGCCGTTCTATTAATTAAACCTTTTTTCTTTTTAAAGACGGTGCTCGCTTTCTTAATTCGTATTCTTAAATTACATTTTTCAGGTATAAATTTAAAAAACTACAAAACATTTAAAAAATGATGCGACATAAGTGTAAAATAAGGTACCATTGCCGCTAGCGACATCTACAAAAAGCTTTGCCTGATACACCCCATTATACGATTTATATTTAAATACAAACAATTAATTATTATTAATTAATTATAAACAACCAACGTATTAGCCTCGCTATACAGAGGGGAAATGTTGCCAGTCTCCTTGGGACTATCTCGGATGGGACGTCTCTAGAGGACATTTTTTAAATTTATAGTTTAGTTTATTTTTAATTTTATTATTTAGGTAGCTTTTAATTTATATTTTTACTCTTTAAGTAGTTTTAATTATATTCCTTCGAATAAATTCGTTATAATCATAAAAAAAAACAATAATTATGGTATAAAAAAAAACTTAAATCTACTTACAAAACCTAATTTAAATATAAATCGTATCAGCGCGGCATGGTGGCAAGAACGCTAGCCGCATTTCTTCGCCGAATCGCTATGCTGATTCTCTGGGCAAGGAAAGAACCAGTCCTCTTGTGTTATAAAGAAATTTATGAATTTGAATAAATAAGACAATGAACTTACTTAATGTTTTTCTTGGAACATGTTGACGTATGCCCCGGAGTGTGGAGTGCACAACCCTATCTTCTGGCACACGTTCTTGGTGCCAAACTCATCGATCAGGTGAATCACGCTGTCTCCGTATATCTCCATCAAGGTGTGGCACTAAAAAAATGTACATTTATTAACATAATAATAATAAATATTTCCAGACAGGTCACACAGCGCCATCTAGTTTCCGTGGTAAGCTACGAGGCTTGTGTTACGGAAACTAGATGGTTGATAAACTACATATTATACATTTATTGACATGCCTTTGACGGAAAATTCTTTTAAATAGTTGTATAGTTTTGTGGTCTTTGGCCTTCTACTGTATTGTGTTCCTATGCTCCTTTGTCTAAGATGCATGGTGTTAATAGAACTGTTGTTATTATTTAAAATTTGTTAACGGACATACCAAAATATAACGATTGTTATATAGGTAAAATATACAAATATATAATATATATATATATATATATATACTTTTTGTTTTGTAAATATATACATATTATACGTATAAACACCCAGACCGAGACAAATTATACAATGTACAACTTGCCCCCGGTGGGAATCGAACCCACGACTCGGTCGGTTCAATCCTCCCCGGCATGTGCCTCGGTGAGCACGTTAAGCCGTCGGTCCCGGTTACACCAATATCAACTTGTAGAATCGTTAATAAATTGTCATTAAAAATTGACATCAGACTCTCGCCAACCCGTCTGGCCAGCGAGTGCAGGCCAAATTCTCCAGATATATGTTCTGGAAAGCCCATCTCCAACAGTGAAGGTTTAGTACGGTGTGTTCTAATGAATACCATTTTTTTATATTTAATAAAAAAGTCAATAAACGGAATTTAAAAAGTACTTGTTTTATTTTGTTTTTACCTACCATATTATTTTTCTTTATCTTAAAAATTTTGAAATTAAAGTTGGTTTTATAACATGTTTGGTCCTTCGACCCGGATTTATAAAATAATAATAATAAAAGGTTTATTTATTTGCCACATACATTAAATAAGTAAGTTTCAAAATAGATATCGTCACCACGACCGTATACCTTAAGGGGTGGTCAGATTGCACGCTTTTTTAAGAAGCGGAATCGCATTTAATCAACTTTACTATAGGCCCTAATGACAAGTGGTAAGCTCATCGTTCTCTCTAACATAGCAAACTGGACAAATATCACAAATAAATTATAAAAAATATTGTGTCTCGGCAAGAAATCGAACGCGGTGCCTCCAAGTCTAAATCCACGGACTTAACCTTAAAAATAATAATCTATTTTTCTAAAACAAATCTATGATAATATCTCTAAAATGTTAACATTTCTTAAATTTGATAAAACTTGAAAAAAGTTGGATTGTGCGAGCGAGAGGGACGTAAAAACATTAAACCTTCTTAAAGATTATTTTCTACGTAAATATTTTGTTTTTTTTTATTATTTAGATTGTTATTTCAAATATAATAAGTGCAATCAGTGAATGTCGTTTTAGTACTGACCCTGTCGTTGTATTTGGCTGGGAGGAGACCGCAGGATTTCTCCACGACGTGCACGATGTTCCGGTCCACCTTGTCGTTCGTGATCACCTTCTTCACGGCAGACACCACAGTCTCACACACGGCGCAGTTCAGGACATCCTCTATAACGAGTTTTAAAGTTAGCTACTGCAATCGGCAGTATAGGTATATCGTCTATACGTTGCACAGACTATGCAATTAGGCGTAGCCAAGTTCTGTACAGACCAGTATGCCTAGTGTGACAGTGAAGTTTCGTAAACGCAACTATGGTAGTAGAGTTTTTTACTGAATTTTCGATGTTCATTGCCTGTTATTATAGCCAAACTTGCAACAACACGCAATGTAAAATAAAAAAACGTAACTACAGCAGTTACGTTTTCCGAAACTTGCATTTTACACTAAGCACACAGTATCAGACAACAGACCCTGTTCCACAAATTTAAGGTGCATCAGTGGTCTATGTCCGAAACGTGAAAATCCGTCGGAGAACCAAAGTTACCGATATAGCCTTCAAAATTAGTTACATATAATGGCAATGGAGTGGAGACCGCGTACGGAAAGACGGGGAGTAGGACGACCCCCCGCATGATGGATGGATGACCTGAAGAAAGTAGCCGGTGGGGGATGTATGAGCTGGCAGTGCGAAGTAGTAAGCCTTAGGCGAAGCCTATATCCAGCAGGCTGATAATGATTATGATGAAGGATGATATTATTAATTATACATACGTTCAACTTTTTTGGTTGGAGTGTTGATGTTAGATGGGCACAGTTTGAGTTCTCTGCAGACTTCCTGTGGGTCTAGTTCCTGGACCAACATGCTGATGATGAGGTCAGCATATTTCTCCACAAAAGAATCGCACTGACTTCTAATGGACTTGGGCATCTGAAGGCACACACCGTGAACTATCTTCTTGATTTCATCCTAGAAAAACATAAAAGCTGAGTATTCACATACGGTATTACTCAACACACTACTGTTTCGTCCACACATTCAGCATTTATGAGGGTTGTTAGGTTTTGTAACCTTCTCCAGCTGAGGAAGTGAAGCACTCTGTGTTCTAGGCGCTGTTTTTTTTTTTTCGAAGTACAAATAACAGCTAACAAACAAAACAATTATTGAAATCGTAGACCAATGCTGTCGGGTTTGCTAGCCTAAAAAAAAGTAACAACATTATAAAAATACTAAAATATGGTGTAATAATTTAAAAAAATAAAAACCACAAATGATTATTGTAAAGAAATGTGTTCCTAAAATCAAACTGATTTTCGTTTTAATTAACGAAATCATTTTATTTTATTCAAATAAATACATTATTTTAGAGATATTGGAACGTTACCACAAAACATTAGTCAGTGTAAGTGACGTCACTTAATAGTAAATATTGTAAACGGCCACAAAAACTAAATGCTTTCCGAGTAGTTAAAGTAAAAGATAAATTCATAAATTGGAAGCTACTTTTATAAAAACAAATAGTGTCGTAAATTAGTTGTGGCGATTTAGACGCCATAAAAAATCTTTTAAAGTATTTTGAGTGTGATTTTATACTAAATATATGCATCACAGGATCAGATACATAAAGTAATAAAGAATAAAAGGTATTTTTGCATTGTATTTTGGTTAAAAAAAAAAATTACCTCATTAGCCTTATCGTTGATTTGGTCATGAATTTCCTTGAGAACAAACTCGCACATAATGCAGACAGAATTCGGTTTGTCCTTCACAACACCGTTCACAGTGTTGTCCGGAATTTCATTGGTTTCTGAAAAACAAAAACGTACGACTATGTAATGTTATCAGTTATTATGCGCGGTGGTGGGTCTTGTGAGAACGCGTACCT
This sequence comes from Tinea semifulvella, assembly GCA_910589645.1. Lineage (NCBI taxonomy): Eukaryota > Metazoa > Arthropoda > Insecta > Lepidoptera > Tineidae > Tinea > Tinea semifulvella. The sequence goes on along the minus strand of OU342595.1, from coordinate 5,871,211 downwards.
TAAATCCTACAAAGGTCGGTTCAAACCCACCCGGCATGTACCAATGAGAAATGCACTTTTCTTACATACATTTGTCATCAAAGTCAAAGTCAAAATATCTCTATTCACGTAAACCTAATACAGGCATTTATGAAACGTCATTAATTTAATTATTTTGAATGATTCTACTCCTGCTAGTAGAAGACTAAGCAGCAAAGTAGTCCAATAAGTAAGCTGTTAGGAGAAGACCAGCAGCTTAGCAGATTCCAGTGACCTGTTAATGTTTAATCTGACTGCGAAAGGAATCTGCAAGGAAAACTTAGCTATATCAGATTTACAAAATAAAACATATACAGAACAGCACAACAACGATTAATTAATAACTTTTTAAATTTAGTTATCAGTACCTATGAGATTACAATACCTGGTGCAGCAGTAACCCACCAGGCAAGTCAGAATTAAGATAGACTACATGCCTATGTGCAACCCGAAAGTCGACAAAACGCAAAAACCTCTGATCAGTGGCGGATTTACTAGTAAATTCAATACACTAGTTTAGTTCACAATCATATTATATAGGTACATTTATTCTAAAATTGCAACTTTATGATTTGTGTGCTATCTTCATCGGCTTTTTCCCATTATTAGTATGATTGAACTAGGGGATAGTTGTGTCAGTTTCTAGATTATTTTTATGCTAAATATAATCCGTATATTATATGGATTACGGACGTTTTTCAATTGGGCCAAATTTGCCGCCCCCTAAAATCTGCCAATCATCACAGGTGGCAAGCTCGTCGATGTCTCCAGCGTACCAAACTCGAGAAATATCACAAATAAATTAAATGTATTTATTAACATTCATAAATATGTTTGTGTTCCGACCAGGAATCGAACCCGGTTCCTCCGTGTCTAAATCCACGGACTTGACCGCTAAACCACGGAGGCAGTTTATTTATTTAAAGTTATATTTTTACGCAGACGAGATTTTTCTCTCGAGTAATTTTATTGTAAGTTTAGGTAGGACATACCTACTACTACAGTAGGACATACCTACTCGTACATTGAAAGTTTCATTGGGAAATTGGTTTATTCATATAAATTTATAATAATAAAATAATAACTTACCAATATCGCCATCTTTGCTCGTCTGCATATGTTTGGGGATCATGGGATGTTTTCTATTATTCCTGTCGCTCATAAGAATTGGATTATCATGGAACTTATCTATGGAAGAGTGTGTAGTTTTGATCGGGCCAGAGTTATCGATTCCTTTGCAAACACCCAAATACACGCATATTTGTTGCGAGTTCATGTTGGCTACAAGCATCTCTACTAGTTGGTCGGAGTAACCTTCTACGAAGTCGACGCACTGAGTGCGGAGGCGGGTTGATAGGTGATTGCATAGACCGTCCAGTGCAGCGCGAATGCTAGCCTAAAAAATATTTAGATATATAATAATAATAAAATTCTTTATTGCACACAAAATATACAATATAAAGTGTTGTACATAGGCGAGCATAATACCATGAAGGTATTCTCTACCAGCTAACCTTTGGGAGAGTGAGAGATTAATATTATGGGTGCAGAGTGTGAAAATGGAAATAATATAGTATAAACCAGAATTAAAATATGTAAATAAATACAATATATACATTTATAATACTATAATACCTAACAGAAAAATAATAATACATAATTAAGATAAATACATAAATAATTATATATACATATATAGGTACTAATAATATGTCAGGTGATTAGGATTCGTTTTGCTTTTTAAGGAAATAAGAGTATATGGGGAAATTGTTTGAAGAATCTGAGATTATGACACCTGTTTACGTGGGGCAACACAAAATCCATGCTGTTACACGTTCCTCGTATGTCTTCATTGAATTTAAGTTTGTGCACTAGTTACCAAAATTAATTAAAAAGTGATGTGCGGAAGTTGCTTTGACATTTTGCGTTTAACGCGTTTGCTTTCGCATCCCTCTCGCTTGCACAATACAGCATTTTAAAGGATTATTCAAGTCTAAGTGTACAATATCCACAGTAAACTAATTTACTAAACGTAAAAATTGGACTTGACATGTCCGTGCAAAATGGCGCGAAGAACTCTCAATGTCATAGTTCAACAATCTGTCAAATAAAATAGTCCTTTTTTTGGTTCTCTTCTCCCGATGGATGATGAATGAGATGATAGGAAAGGCAAAGGGTCTAGCCCATACAGCCAAGTCTGACGTAATATATCTTTCTTTTTCATGAATTAATGAGATCATCATCAAATTCCAGATGCTGCAGAATTTGATGCTTTTCTTGGAGTCACTCGTGGAACCATCCACTGCTCAAACACATCGGGTAAAATATGGGAGTTGACAGCGCGGGAAAACCGCAAAAAATAAACTGCAACTTGTGCCCCATATTTAAAGTCCAATTTATCGTTTTCCATAATTATTCACATTGTAGCACATAATTAAACAAAACAACACCACTTTTGACCAATAATATCCACAGTAAATAAATTTACACAACAAAAACTTGCACTTGACATGTCCACACAAAATGGCGCGAAGAACTCTCAATGCCATAGTTCAACAATCTGTCAAATAAAATAGTCCTCCAATATTGTCAGTCAAAAAGGAGGTGAGAGTCTGTCAAAAGAGGTCGGACGCTGTCGACTACCATATATCCGACGTGTTTGGACTATATAGCCGCGAGAGACTCCAAGAAAAGCATTAAATTCTGTAATATCTAGAATTTGATAATAATCTCATTAACTCTTACAATATAAATAATATATTACGATAGACGCAAGGCTGCATTGGCTAGATCCCTTTGCCTTCCTCATTTATCATATAGTTACCTCAGTCCGGTTATTTTTAAGTACTGTTTCTAATTGCATGACAGCGAAGAGACAGAGTGGGCAGTTAGATTTGCCGGCATTGATATCCACTTTCCTTACTTCATGTGTTTGTGGGCACATTCCTAATGCTGGACATACCTGAAATTAAATAAATACTGTTTTAAAATGGATAAAAATAATGACTTTTCCAGAAGTGTCATCACGACCGGGTTTTTTATTTATTTATTAAGGTAAACTATTGACATTTAATTCACAAGGTTAGATACAAAAATAGAAAAAGAAAGTCATTTACAAGGTTTCACTAGTAGTGTTAGAATAATACATATTATGAACGATGAAAGCATCTACAAACTATCACTTCATGCAATAAACTAATAACTGTACAATAACAAAAACTATTATCAGTTAACGCTTCGGTATGTTGAATCGGTCAATAGCAGGCATCAATTATAGTTAATTGCTTGTATAATTTCAACAAAATAACAATAATAACTAAAAAAAAAACAGAAAACTAAATATATAAAATCATCTAACATTTATTCCCATTTAATCATTCATTCTTTCCTTCAAACATACCTGCTCCATCCTCACATCCTATCCATCTCACTCGCTTTCTTGTTCCTCTGATCCTTAAGCTTATAGCCCTTATTACTGAAATTTGTATTTTAATTTTTAGCCAGCCTGCAACTTGTGAGAATGGTTTCTGCCATTTTTCAGAAAGCCGTGAAGCGGTCTTTTTGACAAAAGCCGCGCACTCAGCACCTAATGAGCCATCACACGAGATAACCAACGGCGTAAATGAAGCTCTGAGATCTTCTGCTGCCCTGTCGTATTTACGGTGTTTCTCGTGTGAATGGGTTTGGGAGATGCTTCCCCAGGTACGGGTTCCGTACGAGGTTGCGTCAGCATTAACAATGCGAACATCAAAAAACGCTTTCCTCGCTTGTTCCCATACTCCGTGAAGCATTAAGTCTCCCACAAGTGCGGGCTGACTAAAAGTTGCATCTCGGCGACTCAATTGTTCCAGTTCCCCGAGCAATATCCGCCCAACCCTTGCAATCGTCACGATGATGGTCGTGGCCCTGCTTCACCAGTCCGCCTTTTTTGCAGTTTAATGCATGGTTTAGATCAAAATTATGTTCACCACATCCATCACATTTTTCGGGCATTATTAATTCTAGGCATTAATGCTTGTATAATGTTTATTAGTTTAAGTAACTTGTGTTTCACCTATATTGTTATTATTCTTCTGTAGCGATGTTTTCTTCCATTGCTTGTTAATTTTAATAGTAAATTTAATTTTATGCTTATATGTAAAAACCTTTAATAGTTCTTAGGGAATTTACTGTTTAATATCTATATACAATAGTCAACTGTTGGTATTCCAAAATGAAAAAAAAAAAAAAAAAAAAAAAGAACCTTAAGTTAAACGTATTTCTCACCACTATCACCTTGTCATGAAAGATATCAACATCAGTTTCATCAATTAATGCATTAAGAGTATTACAAGCTCTAATTAAAAATGTATTCTGTCTGTCGTTAGTGCTCGCCATTGGTATGCGAAAGGTGGGCTTGTACCGATTCGTCCGTTATTTTTTTACGGATTCATGTTTAGCCAACTTTACTATAGGCTAATCATGACAAGTGGCAAGCCCGTCGATGTCTCCAACCAAACTCGACATATATAACTTTTTTTTTTGACCGAATGTAATTAATCCACGGACTTAGCCGCTAGACCACGAGACTTTATTTAAGCAATATTCTAAACAAATAATTACGCTTCACTTGGTTGTTATTATTTTCACTTATTTTTATTATTAGGTCAGCAAAATCGATTCAGTAATATAGTTGTGAAGGCGAAGTAAACAGACAGACAGACAGATACTCGTATGTGGTGTCCACATATTGATTTATATATTAGATCTCCAACAAGATGTACACCAATTCATTACAACATAATAAGAATAACATAGGGCTAGTTGCCACCTAAATTATAGGAGATTACAGCATTCAAATTACAGTAATAGTGTGGTGACTGTACACCCTTTAAAAAAATATATATTTATTTATTATTACGTTTTTAGGGGAGTAGTGTGGTAACTGTACCACACCCTTTAAAAATATTTTTTTTTCATTTTTTATTACGTTTTTACTGGGAGGGGAGTAGTGTGGTGATTTTTTAATCGGTTGTCATAAATGACTTGTTATGATTTTCTGCAGAATAAAAATATTATTAAATTCAACAAGTTACGTTTTATTAATAAACATTATCTAGCGTCCTAAAATAGTAAAGTATAAAAGTAAAGTATCATCACGACCGTTTCCCTTTCAGGGTGGTCAGAAACCACACCTATAAAGAAGCGGATTCACATTTAGCCAACTTTACTATAGGCCAACCATGACAAGTGGCAAGCTCGTCGATTTCTCCAGCGTACCAAACTTGAGAAATATCACAAATAAATTAAACATTATTTCATTGTATTTATTAATATTTCTGTGTCCCGACCAGGAATCGAACCCGGTACCTCCGAGTCTAAATCCACGGACTTATCCGCTAGACCACGGAGGCAAAATTTGTAGACGTAAAGGCGAGACAAAAAGTCATATAGACAGACAAAATTGTTCTTTAGTTTAATTTTTTCGTCTAATTTACAATGTTTTTAATAGTTATTCTGCTATTCGGGACGAAGACAAATCTAACAAATCAAAAACCATGAAAATCGGTCCAGCCGTTCTCGAGTTATAAGTGTTCTAACAAGCCCGGCTTTATTTTATGTATTAAGATTTCTTACAGTTGTTAGGAACTATTTAAGAAGCACACACTTCTTAGATTATAATATTAGTATAATAATAGTGACTTACACTGGCTGGGTCAATTTCTTGGACGAGTAGAGCGATGACTGCTGGACCGTATGACGACACAAACTGTTTGCATTCCCCGCTAACCGACTGCGGGAGATTGTCGCAAGCCTTCTCCACCGCCTCCTTGATTCTCTCCTAAAATTTGTTATAATAAAATTCCATTCTTTATTTTACTTTTGCCAGCTCTGGTACCAACCAATTAGTGATCTCATAATGCGTTACCGATTTTATTTATATACAATAATCGAATATTTATAAATAAATTTCAATTGGTTATATCATCATTACTACATTACATCATTACTTCGTCGGATTTGCAGTCGAAACGATGGGTCCGTGGTCCTAAGTAGAGAATAATTTTCTCAAAGGGTCAAATAGAAGAGAAATGTCTATGAGAGGACTGAGTGATTAAGTTCTATTCGATTCTGTTTGGAATTACTAACAATAAAAACTACTTAAATATTTCATACTTAATACTTAACAAGAGAATAGATTGTTGTTTTTACTGATTTAATCATTTCTACTAACTAGGTATGAGAACAGAAAATATAAGAGAAATGTCTATGAGAGGACTGGGTGATTAAGTTCTGTTCGATTCTGTTTGGAATTACTAACAATAAAAACTACTTAAATATTTCTTACTTAATACTTAACAAGAAAATAGATTGTTGTTTTTACTGATTTAATCATTTCTACTAACTAGGTAGGAGAACAGAAAATAGAAGAGAAATGTCTTTGAGAGGACTGAGTGATTAAGTTCTGTTATTTTTAGGAATTATTTACAATATAAACTACTTAAATATTTATTAGTGTTTTACTTTTTAAGCATAACACTTGATTTACGAGGGGCGTTCAAAATATTCTCGGTATGTGGATAAAAACAAACAAGTACGAAAAGTTTGATATTTTTATTTTTCAATATACTCCCCCCCTATGTTCATACACTTATAAGATCGATCAATTTTTTTTTTTAATCCCTCATAAAAATATTTTTTATCTTTGGTGTAAAAATGCTCCGGCCGTCTTCAACGCTTCATCGTCAGAAAATTTATTTCCACGCAGATCCTTTGACTATAACGTTAGCGTAGTACTGCCCTGTGATATTTACACCTTTTTCTTTATAATCGATAAGCAAAACTCCTTCACAATCCCAAAATATTGTGGCCATGACCTTGCCAGCTGACCCTTAATGTGCCACTGCATGGACTCCTGTTTGCTCTCTGGGTCATAATGATGAACCCAGGTTTCATCTCCAGTAACTATTTTTTGCAGCACCTCATCGGGATTTTCACCACACAGGTCGATAAAATCTGAACAGCAAGCCACACGCATATCCTTTTGAAGAAGCGTCAGCATTCGCGGAACCCATCTTGCACTTACTTTTGACATATTAAGATGGTCATGTATAATGTCATGTACGGTACCAATAGAGAGATTGGTTACTTGAGCTATAGATTTTACCTTCACTCGGCCGTCTTCCAATATAAGTTTTTCCACTTTATCGATATTTTCTTGTGAGGTAGCCACTACAGGCCGGCCAGGTCTAGGGTCATCTTCAATACTCTCCCTTCCACGCTTAAATTCGCTTGACCATTTTTGAATAGTAGATAAAGAAGGAGCAGACTCACGGTAAACACAATCCATTTCCTCTTTTATGGTTTTTTGATTTTTACCCTGTTTTGTCAAGAATTTTATGACGGATCGGTGCTCTAATTTCGTTAAAATTGTTAATTCGCTCATGGTGTTCATGTTTGTTCGGCAATTGCAGAAAAACAAAAGAACATCTCGGTTCCAATTTTACTTTTTTTTAATGTCAATGGATGAATCTTAGCGGCCAGTAACAAATATATATATAAAAGAGGTTGTAACGTATCAATACCGAGAATATTTTGAACGCCCCTCGTATATATGATAAACAACAAAAAGTACCAAGAACCGAAAATAACGGGAAATACCTATTCCTTTACGAAAAAGTACTGAAATTCCCGGTTCTCAAAACCCTAGTTAGCTTGAAACTTTAGTTATTTCCGCTAATGACGTGCATATGCGCCATACCACTATAAATGGTAGAATGTTAGATTTTTTGAGCAATTAGTTGATTCCTACTCCATCCACTCCGTCCTCAGGCCGGGTCTGAGCATCAGAATAGTTCTGGAATGCAAGAGACCGCAGATTCCCCGGTAGTTGATGTTTTATAATAATAATAATATATTTAATTTAAAATATAATTACAATCCATTTTTGTAAGTATATCTATATTTGTATACGCGTCAATTTAGTGAATATAATAGTGAATCTTAACAAAGTGACACTGTATTGGACAGTCCACTTTATCCGATATGACCTTAAGCATATTAATAATATATACCTACAAAATACAATCTACACTTATTCCAAACAAATATTTATCGAATAGTAAGTATACTGCAACAAAATTTCAAATGTGATTAGTAGTGGACCCACACAAGGCACTTTCATGCCTGACCAACTATGGGACCATGCAGTCGAACTACCAAAAATAGTTTACTAAAAAATTAAAATCTAAGTAAAAAAGCATAAAAAAATTTAAACAAATTGTTGTGTTCTTCAAATCAACGGATGGTTCCTAAAAATTAGTTCTGGCTTGAGGTGGGTGTAGTAGTGCAGTAGGATATTATACTTTAAATATGTCAAAAGTTTATGAGCCTTTCTGCAACCGGCTGTACGTATAGTTTAAAACAAACGCACTTACCTCGGTATTAGTATCGCTAAGTTCAACTTGCAGGTAGTGTAGGAAATATTCGCAGAAAGAGCAAGCGTTTTTCCCTTGTGGTAGGTTGATGAACATACGCTCGATAGGCAGAGGGGCCGGGGCTTCAGTTCCCAGTACACGAACATGTGACTGCTTGCTAGGAACAGTCACGTAGCCGAGCTATAGAACAACAAATACAAATCAGTATTATTTTTACGTCACGTGGCATGTGTTTGACTTTAAACAAAGCACAGCAAAGCGCACTTTTTTTTGCTTATAGTGAATGAAAACGCTACTCGGAATTATAGGGTGTCTTAGAGTGTTTTTCGTTTTTAATATTTAAATAAAATACATCAGAATTAATTCTAATACGGTTTATTTGTTACTAAATAAAATGTTTTTTTAATTAACTTTTTTTTTTTTTTTTTTGTGTAAACCAACATGTGACATCGCGCCCACCTGATGGTAAGCAGTACGCGAGGTCCAAGAATGGGAGCAACTAACGCCGGTCACCACGACCGACATCAGTCTCTACCACTATGCCGGCCTAACAAGATGCTTTTTCACACTTCGTTTGAAGAACTCCAGGTTTATGAAGTTGCTACGAGATGTTGGAAATGCTATAAAACGAACGCGGCCTACGTATCATACTAAGAAAACATATTTAAATTTATTATTTACCCTGGCAGCATTGGCTTCATCGGTACCAATCAATTTGTTTTGAGCTTTGATTACTAATTCTGTTGGCAACAATGGAGCTATAGGGACCTGAAACATAATTATTAAATTATCATCAACACGACCATATCATTTCCGGGGTCGCCAGATACCACGCTTGTGAAGAAACGGATTCACATTTAGCCAACTTTAGTATAGGCCAATAATGACAAGTGTCTCCAGCGTACCAAACTCGAGAAATATCAAATCAAATCTTCAAATCAAATCATTTATTCATCCATTAGTATAGGTTATTATTATTTATTACATATTACAATTGATATTCAGTAGTTAAAATAATGCATTAAAATTAATACGATTAACGAAAAATATTTTTGGTATACAGGCAGAAAAGAAAATATATAATTAGTGTCCTATTTTAAATATTAAAATGTCTGTCAAATGTGAAATCATCGTCAATCAGAAAACCGTCAATTGTATAATAACATTTTCCCTTCCTTTCTTTAGTTCTGACTTAAATAATGGCAGAAGCAAGTATTTGAAACCGTCTGACAGAGTATTGTACAATTTAGGCGCCATACCAAAAATAAATTAAATATTATTAAAATTTATTTAAATTAATAAATATTTTTGTGTCTCGACCAGGAGTCTAAATCCACGGACATAACCGCTAGACACGGAGACAGTTACAAAATGCAAAAGAATAAAACATATATACATATTAATGGTTACATTTTGAATAATACTATTAGATTGCATAATTTAAGTTATGAGTACGATACAATAAAACTATCTTACATCGACAGCTGGTCCGTTTTTGGGGCAAAGACCTCCCAAAGCACATAATTCCTTGGGTTTTAAATCAGACACCAAGTACTGGTAGATGACGGGGTAGTACTGCTCGACGAGACTCAAGCATTCGCTCTTGAAAGCTCCGGTTTGGCTGCAAATACCTAAAAACATATATTATATATTAATTTAATAATAAAATATAGCAAGTAAAACTAAGAAACTAAATGCAGCCACTTTTATGGACAATCCGAAACATGACAAACAAACAGAGCCTGATATCAATTCGGAACGGACAAAATCACATTTTCATTCATTCCACATCTTTCAATTTCAATTTATTCATTAACCGTAAGATACATTAAGTACACTCGGTTTTGTCACTTATACATATTCTTGTTTACCAATCATGGCAGGATAGCAGAAGAATGCCATTAATAGCAAAGAACAGCCATCGTCATTTACCACTGAACACTACAAACAATCAATACCTACATAGATGCTGCTGTACAAAGGCGTTGTCACTTAAAATCTAGAAAATAATCTATATTAAAATTATATAATAAAATAATAATTATTATTTTAATAAAACTAAACTAAAAAACTACAAAATTGTGTATGTCAAAATAAATAATCAAATTAAATTTCAAAAATAATAACAATGATAATTAAGAATAACTAAAAGAAAGCAGCTGTAGATGGGCGTTGTCATTATAAAACAAGAACCTTAAACTCTAAAATATTAATTTATAATATAAAAGTCATAATAATAAAATAAACAATAAGAAAAATAAGTGTTCACATAATGTGTTCGTGTTTTAAGGCATCATCTATGGTATAGTATGATTTGTCAATTAAAATTGTCAATTATTAAAATTGTTTGAGCATGAATACTAACAAACACACCTCTCTCGGCTTTTTCAGCTTTATATGTGTAACGTTTAATATTATTAATTTACAGTTACAGACATTTTTTATTTACTGCCTACTTGAAAATGGCGCGTGACATAGTGACATTAATGACAACCGACTGACAGCGCTCAGAGTGATGCACCTCGATATCGTGAGCAGTCATTTGTGACGTCACAAAGTTTTGGAAAAACAGTTTATGTACGTCTTGGAGCGTGCATAGGTTACTATTATCGTGTCTCGGAACGAGGGGTATATTATGATTTTTAATCTGGCAATTATATCTAAAAACGTATTATATACCGTTCGCGCCAATAAACCTAGTAAAGTCTCTGGATCAGACTCGAATTGCCGTTATTCCCAATCAAGCCGGCATTGTGTTAGGGACTGATGTCAGTCATGAGTGTCTGATTCCAGTTCTATTTCATAGACCTTTTGCGCCGATTACCGTCAGGTTGGCGCAAGGTCACATGTCGTGAAAAATACCTACGATATTTTATTAGTAATAAATTTTGGTCACATACCTTTGAGTACTCTGAAGAACTGTTCTTCTGTTGTGTTTGCAATTAAGACATCACGCAGATGTTGAACCACTTGCTCACAGAACTCGCAGGGAACATCACTAAAAAAAATAATTTTGCTTAAATTGAAATTCTATATATAAATATCGTGCTAAGTTGAAGTGGCTGCCTATTCGTTGTCGCAGAAATCTTCGAGCCCTTTGTCTCCTTTTTTCTGTCTTGAATGAGCATGCGACACCGAAATACCTCAAGGACAATTTCGCCTATCTCTCTTCTTTCCATGACAAATCCCTTCGCTCTGCTAACAACTCTCTTCTATCTGTCCCTTCTCATCATTCTTCATTTGTGTCTAACTCTTTTGCAGTTGTTGCTACTAATTTGTGGAATAATCTACCTGTTAACAACGGCAAGCAACTACCAGAACATTATTCAAAAAACTGGTGCTTTCACACTTTCTAAATAGCTCCACACAGCGTTAGTAAGTAGTATATATGTATGTTTATTTATAATTATATGTATGTATTAGTATTTAGTGTATCGATATTATAATATTTATTCCATATATATTGTAAGTAAGAATATATTAAATTGCTGTTAATTTAAATAGTTATTTATTTCTCTTATTATCTTTATGATTGCACCTACATTTGATCAAATTTGTCCCCAAGGTTTGGCTGTCAGAGAATGTCTTCGGGCATTAAGTCCGCCTTTGTACTTTTTGCAATAAAGTTTGTAAATAAATAAATAAATTCAAATATTTTTGTTGGGGCCTCGCATGGTAGCAGGTTTAATTCCTAGTAAAAATGCATCCAAAACGTTTGCGACTGACGTCACGAGCTACGGGCCAATGACGATCAAGTTGCCATATCAGTTGCAATTTTTCAACCGCACTGACTCATGCCTCGCGTGTTTTTCTTAATTTTAAATCATAATTCGAATGCTTTTGGTGAATATTAGTGATCTAAACTATATGTGCGTGTCGAATAAAGCTTATGGTGCATAAACTATAAAATTGGACAAGACATCTAGTGTTTAATCGACACACGTGGATTGCTTTGAAGTGAGTCCTGTTTTCCATATGAGAAGGTCATTAACTCCTAAACCATCTGATTATGAGTTCTTCATTCATTTCCTAAATTTATTTTATCATTTTTCTACAATTTTTAGCACAATTATCGATAATATCAGCGTAGGCCGTCGCGCAGGTCTGCTCAATTTTATTCCATATCACAAATCAGCATTGCCATTCAACGTGGCAATGCTGCTAGTATTGTAGGCACTTTGCCCATTGGTAGCGATTTGGAGTAACCTTTTTATTAATAATAATTTGTTTTTTCTTTATTTTAGTTTTTAGTTGTATTTTTAATTATTAAGTTAGTCTTATTTTATTTTTATTATTAATTTATGTATTTAAATTTTAGTTTTTAGTTTAATTAATAATTAAGTTTATTTTTAATTATTGTAGGTATCGTAATTTATAATAAATCAACTTTTCGTTTAGTCATATTAATAAGTGTTTTACAAAATAGTACAATTTCATATATGACCCCATATTTCGTCGTAGCAAATTATAATAAATATAAATATTTATTTTTAACACTTTTATAATAAATATACTTAAAAAAATATAATTTTACTGCGAGTGAGTTTGCAGAGTCGTTCAATTAACTAACACCCGTTACTTTGTGACTTCGTTTGGCGAATGTATTGAATAGCTTTTTTTTTTTCAAACTACCTGCATTTGGTGTATTATTTTATATTTGCAGTTGCATTTGTTTGATAGTTATATCTCCGTGTTAGAATTAAAACCAACTATCTTAGCCATTTTGCACAAATGATTTTGCACTTTTGAATTTACGTTTTCGGCTAAAACCGTTAGTTTAATTGCTTTTAAGACTCACTATCTTCTAAACTAACCGTCACAGTGCTTAGTCGATTTTATCACTGGAACACGCAGAAGTTTTTTAAACAACTCTGGTGTAAAAAAAAAAATTGCTAAAAAAAATTAAGATATATACTATTGGGTTTTAATTATTGAGTTTGGTTATAAACGTTATAACGTGTCTTACAAATTGTAGCGAATCAACTGGTCTCCATGACGCAAGTTAACTTAGCCCCATACTTACAGTATATCTGTTTGTACTTAGATATAAGGCCTCTCTATATTGTACTCCTTATTGTACTTAGATTTAAGGCATTTCTATGTTTTACTCTTTATTTGTACTTAGATTTAAGGCCTTTCTATATTGTACTCTTTATTTGTACTTAGATTTAAGGCCTTTCTAAGTTATACTCTTTATGTGTACTTAGATTTAAGGCCTTTCTATATTGTACTATTTATTTTGGTTAATAAATTATTATTATTATAACTTAACTATATAGTATCATCACGACCGTTTCCCTTTCGGGGTGGTCAGAAACCACGCTTATAAAGCGAATTCATATTTAGCCAAACTTTACTATAGGCTAATAACACCTACGACTACAGGTTATAATACTTACTCATTAGCAGTGACAGTGGTAAGATTTTGTTCTTGGAAGTCGAACTGGTCGTGATAGTGAAAGAGGTTGACACACTGTCCTGTGAGATGACAGACTCCGCGCGGTTCCAAATCCTTCTTCACAGCTGCTAGAATGTTCTCGTAGTATTTGAATACCAACATTGAACAAGAATCTGAGAACGATCCGGCTTGACGGCACATCTGGAAACCAAATATAGAAATACTAGCTGTTTTTTAACGCATATACGCCCTTATTTTTTTATATACAACACTGTCTTTTACCGTTTATAGGAAACTGGCGTTTCGATATTTGTCAGTTGCATAATATATAATAATAATAATATCTTTATTCAGTAAAACAGTTACAAGATATGAAAACAATAACATATTTCATTATGCATGCACAGAAAAACAGACATTTGCAGCCGAACTAAGCCTATATGTATAGGTCTGTCCGTCGGCAGTCAACGCCCAGACACCCTTTTAAATATATTATTACTTTTAATTACAAAATAATAAAAGAAACAAAATGTACACAAAAAGAAAAATAAATTAAAAATTAAAAATTGTGTGGTTGAGATCCTCTTTTTGTTTATGATGTAAGTGTGTGAGTGTGTGTAAGAGGGTGTGTAAACTTTACATACTTTGTTATTATCGCATTCCTACTTTACTATTGACAGTAATTCCTCAGTTGTATTATAGTCAAGAGACTGTAGTCATTGTGTGACATTCTTTCTACATATCACTTTAGTGCATTGATATATAGCTATCTCTTTATTAATTTTATTATATAAATATGGACCCAGAAAACAGAAAAATCTGCTAGTAAAGACTTATCGAAAAACTTGAGAGCTTCCACACTCAAGATCATTCCTTCGTTTACTAAAAACTTCTGGACTAAAAATGAGCATAGGATGTTGCTTAATAATAACGTTAAGGATAAATAACTGTCTAACAGTTAACACATCACATCTTTCATATAGGAGAGCAGTTGGATGCCTATACGGACTAAATGTGCGAACCTTTAAAACTGCTCTTTGTGCTCTTTCAAGGCATATAAGATTAGTTTTAGGCATCCCGCCCCAGGAAGTAATGCAATAGGATCATATCTCAATATACAAAAATTTTATACCTGAAGTTCCGGAAACATTTTTTTATTCCCGATAGATTTAAATTTGTGACAACTTACAAATGATGTTTAGTTTGTCCTTAACTATATAAGTAAAGTATCATCACGACCGTTGCCCTTCATGGGTGGTCAGAAACCACGCTTAATTCACATTTAGCCAACTTTACTATATAGGCCAATCATGACAAGTGGCAAGCTCGTCGATGTCTCCAGCGTACCAAACTCGGGGAATATCACAAATAAATTAACTATTTATTAATTTAAATTAATAAATACTATTGTGTCCCGAACTCCCGACCAGGAATCGAACCCGGTACCAACAGTCTAAATCCACGGACTTAACCGCTAGACCACGGAGGCAGTTAATTATATAAATAGTACCCAACCCACCCGCTTCCGAAGTAATCTTTTATTTAAATATGCATATAATTAAAACCTATAAAATACTGTATAAATAATTTATTTATTTTATTTTTAATCTAATTGTATAAATAAATCGTCATGATCGTAGAACAGTGACAGATCTGCTATATTTAAAATTTTCATGGCGGCCATTCAAAGTTCTTTCAACTGTTTTTATGTCTCTTTTTTTTAAAGTCAATACTAGTCTCAAAATAAGTGCAAACCTTCTAGATTTCATTTTGGAACCCTTTCTAACATTTGCACTATAAATTACAAACCACAAACAATATAAAACTATATATAAAATCAGATTTTGTTAACCAAGTTATAATAATTCCTATTATTTGCTATCGAAATAAAACTAAAACTATGGGTATTTTTTTAAATCCGACACTGTTCTACGATCATGACGAAATTATTGTTTAGATGTAATTTGTTAGATTTTAGAGAGATATTGTTAGTTTTTATTATTATTTTTTACCTTGTTTAAAATTTTAAATAAATCTAGCATACTTATATTATTCTTTGCTGTATGATCACATTTTAAGCTGGGGTCCCAAATAATAGCAGCATGAAAATAAATAAATAAAAATGTTCATACCGTAAGCAGGTTAACTAGGAAATCTTCATAGCTGGTAGCATCGAACTTCTTCCTGGCAACTGCGACGGTCTTCTGGCAGTTATTGCAGTCTTGTCTAAGCCCTGCTTGCTCGTTCTAGAAGAAAAAAAAGGAACTATTATGAACTATTTCTTAGAGAAATGGGCCCAATAAAATGGTCTAGTACCAAAATGATTTCTTTTTTAATATTGTATTTTTATGATGATGACAAATGACAAAAACTTTTTTTTACGTTAATAATTACATAGTTTCGATCCCGCCGATTTGAAATCCAATGTTTTATCTATAATAAAGTACCTGATCATAATAAGGAACCTAATCGTATAAATAGTGCTTTGTAACTATTTTATACATAATTTTTTACCAATTGAATATTTAATTAAATTATATTTTAATGCTGGGGTAAAAGTGATATTGTAATTAAATTTAAAAAAATACAATTAATTGTTATGATTATTGAATTGTATTTAGTTGAGGCACGCTGCAAAAAAGTTGGGGCCTGGTTTTGGGCAATCTATTTTTATTACTTGTTTTTCCAACTCAAACTCAAAATATATGTTATATGTGAACCGTTGCAGAAAGGATGTTTAAGCTTTGTATCCCTCTCTCTCGCACGTTCCAACATTTTTAAAAAGTTTTAAGTATAGTATCAAGGCCAAGATTAGGAGTGCAAGAACAAGACTAAGCCTAGCTGTTCTCATGCAAGACCAAGACCAAAACTTTGCTCGGCAACACTAGTCACAAAGCTTAGGCCAAAACAGTTTATGCACGTCTCGGAACGGCTTTAAGCATGCTTAGGTTACTATTATCGTGTCTTGACTCGACGTGATTCGACATTTTTTTTACATACTAGCACGAAATGTGACCCTGCGCCCACCTGATGGTAAGTGGCGCGCAGGGTCCATGAATGTTAGCAACTGGAATCAGACCCTTATGTCCGAAATCAGTCCCTAACACTATGCCGGCTTGACTAAATGCCTTTTCACACTTCGCTTGAAGGACTCCAGGTTATAGGAAAGTGGATACACAGAGGCTGAAATAGCATTCCACATCTTTATTTGGTACGCGAAGGGATAGTGACTACGGTATGTGGGTGCATATTTTGACCTGTGCGTGTGGTTCGGTTGTGGAATGGAGAGGAAGGAATTAGGTTATATCTGGCTCCCTCTTAAAAGAAACAATAATAACAAACAAACAAATCAAATCAAATCAAAATCAAAATAATTTATTTCCGTATGGTTAGCACGTAACACTTGGATATTGTCAATACATACAAGCCAATAAATAAAAAAATATAAAAAATATTACCATTGACCATGGCTGGACCGAACCCAACATCAATACAATAATTATAACTAAATCATTGTTGCTATAAGCGAGGAATTTGTTATTACTTACAGCTAGATACTTAATATTAAATTCGTGGCTGTATAAAGGCCATGTCAGCGTACAATCTAATAATAATTATGTCCATAAATATAAATATTAATTCGTGGCTGTAAAAGCCGTGTCAGCTTACAACTACACAAGTATAATATTAATGTCATTAATCGTGATAAAAACGTCAAACAATTGTGATAAATCCAAATGTCCTAAAAATAATAATAACTATGGGAGAACACTTACATATAAATATAGAAGATTGTCGATACGTGCAGAGTTACATAGTCCGGCGACCGAGCACACTACTTGCGGGTTCATCTGAGAGGCCAAAGTCTCCACCAGTTCGGGAACAAATTCGTCGGCCAACTTAAGACATTCGCTGCGAACCACCTTGATGGGAATTAACTTGCACGACCCTTCGAATACTTCTTTTAATTCCTCCTGAAAATATATATTCCAATTAAACTAAAAACATTAATGTTAACCATAAATACGAACAACAACAAACAT
This sequence comes from Tinea semifulvella, assembly GCA_910589645.1. Lineage (NCBI taxonomy): Eukaryota > Metazoa > Arthropoda > Insecta > Lepidoptera > Tineidae > Tinea > Tinea semifulvella. The sequence goes on along the minus strand of OU342595.1, from coordinate 5,853,335 downwards.
AGTAACTTAGATCCATGAAATGAAATGAACGAAATGAATGAAATAAATGAAACGAATGAAATGAATGAAATGAATGAAATGAATGAAATGAATGAAATGAATGAAATGAATGAAATGAATGAAATGAATGAAATGAATGAAATGAATGAAATGAATGAAATGAATGAAATGAATGAAATGAATGAAATGAATGAAATGAATGAAATGAATGAAATGAATGAAATGAATGAAATGAATGAAATGAATGAAATGAATGAAATGAATGAAATGAATGAAATGAATGAAATGAATGAAATGAATGAAATGAATGAAATGAATGAAATGAATGAAATGAATGAAATGAATGAAATGAATGAAATGAATGAAATGAATGAAATGAATGAAATGAGTGAAATGAGTGAAATGAATGAAATGAATGAAATGAAATATTTTATTTGCTAAAAAACACATGGTTACAGATTCGAGTATGGTCTCAGTTTTATAGACAACTCACATGTTTCGCCAGTGACGGCATGCAAAATTTTATACAACTATTATAAAAAATAAATTACAAATTTAGAAACATTGGCACAGTCTTATAAATTATAAATAATAATGGGGTGTATCACTAACTTTTTATCACGATAGATGGCGCATGATAGTTGGTACCTTATATAACTGTCAGTTGCATAGAAAACTTGTATTTTTATTACGAAAATTATTATTTTCTGGATATTATGTCGAAGTGATCAGCTTTTAAGTGTACAAATCCAGATTTCCAAGCGAAATCAAAGATATGGTGATCTCAAAATTGCCGTTCTATTAATTCAACCTTTTTTTTCTTTTTAAAGACGGTGTGCGCTTTCTTAATTCGTGTTTTAAGGTAGGTAACGTTAATTTAAAATTCATTTTTCTGTTATAAAAATAAAAAACTCCAAAAACATTTAAAAAATGATGCGTCAAAGTGTAAACAAGGTACCATTGCCGCTAGCGACATCTACAAAAAGCTTTGCCTGATACACCCCATTATTGGTCCAATAGGTTTCAATGTCAAATATAATTCAATAAATAATTATTCTAGATGTCAATTGTATTGCGTAACTAATAGTCAGGTACATAATTTTCTTTTCTATTATTTAAGAAGTCATTTACGGAGTAATAACACCATTCATTTAACCACTATCGGAGTATTTTTTTAAATATTTTAGCTGTTTAATATTTTCCGGAATGTGATTGTAGACCATTGAAGGACTAGCACGTAATACCTAATCGTACAAGACAATTTCTAAAATTTAAATTTATCTACATTCATCAATATTTTCAAATATATTAATATATAACTGCCTCTGTGGTCTAGCGGTTAAGTCCGTGGATTAAGACTCGGAGATACCGGGTTCGATTCCTAGTCGGGACACAAAAATATTTATTAATGTAAATTTATAACATTTAATTTATTTGTGATATTTCTCGAGTTTGGTACGCTGGAGACATCGACGAGCTTGCCACTTGTCATGATTGGCCTATAGTAAAGTTGGCTAAATGTGAATCCGCTTATTTATAAGCGTGGTTTCTGACCACCCCGAAAGGGAAACGGTCGTGATGATACTTTACATTGTAATTCTAAAATTAATAATATAACATATGTGTACGGCTAGCCTTGTTTAACATACATACATAGATATCTTTACGCCAGGTTCCTTGCGGGCATCATTTGTGACCATACATCGCTATGTCAACATTCATCAACATTTTCAAATATATTAATATATAGCACTATTTTAATTTACCTGCGTCTCATTGCTTTCTAGCTGATCCCTGGCCTGTGTGACCATGTCGGTACAAAGTTTACAAATGCTATCAGAATCGTGGGGCACCTTCATCTGAGTCCACACAGTTTTAATGCAATGATGAGTCGCCCTGCATTCGCGTCCAGTACTGGTAACAAATTTATAAATCATATTAAATAATCCTAAGTGAAAATCGATCGCATAATCCCAAGAAGGTTAGATAGATAGATAGATAAATTCTTTATTGCACAGAAAATAAATACATTTTACAGTACATAGGCGAGCTTAATGTCTAAAAACATTTTCTAACATCTAACCTTTGGGAGATGTGAGCAGGGATTGTAAGGTGCATGCGCTAATATTTGAGATAAAGAGATTTATTGAGTTAAAATCTTATAACTAAAAAAAATAACTATATTAAATCTATAATATAAATACATAGATAACACATACATATACTGGTTACAAACTATATTTATATATATATATACATACAATAATATACCGATTTAGTCAAGTTATGTAGACTGTAAGTACTGTAAGGTTGGTTCGAACCAATGAGACATATACTTTTCTTACGTACATTTGTCATAGATTTACAACACTGTTCCCGTATCTCGGAAAGCAAGTTATGCCGTCGGTCCCGGTTCCATTAATACCAAATTGTTGAATCGTTAATAATATCATTGTAATTTGACATCACACCCTCGCCAACCCTTCTGGCCAGCGTGGCGAATGTAGGCCAAATTTTCCAGAAGTAACGGGTTCGATTCCTAGTCGGGCAAATTATTTATTTGTGATATTTCTCGACCCACTCGCATGGGCTAAAATATGCATCCACATACCGTAGCCACTATCCCTGCGCGTACATATATAAATTTGAAGACGCCAGTGTATCCGTATTCATATCACCTGGAGTCCTTCAAACGTGTGAAAAAGTATCTTTATATGTCGGCATAGTGGTAGGGACTGATGTCGGTCGTCTGAGGATGGCGTCAGTTGCTCCCATTCTTGGACCCTTACCAACATGTGGGCGCGGTGTCACAAGTCGTGCTAAGTATTAAAAAAAAAAAAAAAAACTGTTCCACTAGTGAAATTGACTTAAAAATTAATTGTAAAATTGGTTAAATGTGAATTTGCTTTCATTATAATTTATTTAGCAGTTGAATGGCGTAAAAATTCAATTAGTGTCTATTGTCACGACGTAACCGAAGCGGGCAGTTTCCAAAACATCAAGTTGCGTTTTGTTGTTTCAACACGAACAATGGTTTACGCAATATCCTCCAATAACACTTCGCCAATCCTGCTATTTATACAATTGTTCGCGCATTTGATGATAACCTCATTTAATAAAAGAAATATGTATTACGTCAGACATGGCTGCATGGACTAGTCTATTTGCCTAATCTTGAGAAAAAAAACAAAAAAAAAACACACCACAGTTCTCCGCGCCATTTTTCACGGACATGTCAAGTGCAAGTTTTTGTTTTGTAAATTACTTTTCTGTGGATATTGTTAGTCAAAAGTGGTGTTGTTTTCTTTAATAATGTGCTACAATGTCAATAATTATGGAAAACGATAAATTGGACTTTAAATAACGGCACAAGTTGCAGTTCATATTTTTCGGTTTTCCCGCGCTATATTATATCCGACGTGTTTGAGCTATAATGCTAGAAAAGTATCAAATTCTGCAACATGTGGAATTTATTGCTAACCTCATTAACTCATAAGAAAGAAATATATATTACGTTAGACTTGGCTGTATGGGCTAGAACCCTTTGCCTTCCCTATCACCTCATTCATCATCCATCGGGAGAAGAGAATAAAAAATAAAAAAGTAGTAGCTTACCTAAAGTTAGAACACCAATAAGACGGTCCCCAGGTACAACGTTTGGCTCCAAGAAGTGTATCTAAAAATTAAATAATGTATAAACAACCGATTCAAACAAAAATATTTTTTAACCTCAAATATATAGTTAGTATTTTGATCTATTTGAATTTTCATTGGAATATTTATTTATTATATATAAGCCTATTCAATATAAAACGTTGTCTTAAAACCTGCCGCTAGCCACGTACTAACATTGTACACAGTATGAATCGACCAATTAGATGGAGGTGCTGTGCGAATCGACCAATCCGGTGGAGGTGAGGGACGAATCGACCAATCAGATGCGACTACAAACTTATATTTTTTTTAGATTTGCAATAAGTTTCGTGGAAACGTTTTTATATCAGTTAAGGACTTGCCTGTATAATAAAAAAAAAATATTATTATTATTATTTTTTTTAATGAAACTGGTTTCTGACATTTAGATTAACTTCGTTTGGGGACCAGTGGCAATTTTCTAACAAACGTAGTTCTAGTTTTTTAAGTAAACAAACATTTTTTTTTTTTTTAAACCCGCCAGAACTCTATCTAGCACTTTACCTATTGTGTTCTTAGAATCTGTAAATTTTTTTCTCTTTTTTTGAACGCAGTATAATTGAATAAACATACCTTTGGGTTTAGTAGTCTCTGCAGGCTTCTTTTTCTGGAATAAAAATAATACATCCTATAAGAAAAATTCTGCATACAAAATAAAAATAATCCATTTATGCATAAAACAATAAAATTCCAATCTCCATGTTTATCAGACGGCATGTGACCTCATTATCCGTGTAAGCAACCTTCAATTTATGCGAAGAATCGCAATATTAATGCCGATATGTTTTTAAGTTTTAAGTAATAAACAAGTCAGTAATTTTCTGTTTTGAGATTTATTAGAACACTATTAATCACCATTATATATATAATTGGTTACAAAAGTTTAGTATCACCAGGTCTGTAATCTCCTGCGAGGTAGTTAGACAATTACAATCCGACTTCGGTGAATCTATCTAGAATTACGTTGTCAATGAACCAGGGTTGTTATTGTTGAACTGTTTTTAAAAGCATTTTTTATTTATTTGTATTTTTACATTATCTGTTGGCATTATTTAATTTTAGTTTATTCGAAGGAAATAAGGTACAATAAATTATTTAAAAAAAAAAAAAAACTAAAAGCTTACATTTTAAAACAAAAATGACAATTAATAAAAATAAACCTAATTAATAAATAAAAATATAACTAAAATGAAGAAAAAACAAAATAAAAAATATTATAAATAAAAAATTTGCTCCAAATCGCTGCCAATGGGCAAAGTGCCAAGGATACTGGCAGCATTGCCACGTTGAATGGCAATACTGATCCTTTGGCCCAAATATTGCCCAGCCCTTTTGTCTCCCGAGGTGTTGACAAGCTGTTTTGACAACGCCTTGAAAATTTCGTGTGCACTTGGTCCCCACGGCCCGAGAGTTTCAACTCCAAACGGCGCAAAAACACATCTTAAATAAGCAATAAGCTGAGTGTATTTCCGCCGCTTGAGGTTCTCTTCTATTTAATTTTTAATTTAATTTGAATTTATGTAAATTTTAGATTTAGTGTAATTGAGACCCCACAATACCGGCCTTCCTAGTGTGGGTCTCCAATAGAAAAACATGCACTTAGGATTTTATTGGAAATAAACGATTATTATTATTATTTTCTAAGTATGTATTATGTGTATATATGAGTATAAATGTAAACCTTTACTTGGGTTTTCTTTTGTCGTGCCTCCCCGGATTATAAATAACATTATCATGCCCACCTTATTTTTTTTTATTACTAAAACGCATATTATTATTATTACCTTCATGTTGCACATGCGGCAGATAGTTTCAGGGGTGATGTCCGACCACAGTACGTGGGTGATGTATTTTTCCTAATGTTTAGTGTTATCTAAAAACAACTTCATGTTACTCACGCTGAGAGACATGATGTTATCCAACTTCATGTTGTTGCACATGCCGATGATGCGGCAGATAGTTTCAGGGGTGATGTCCGACCACAGTACGTGGGTGATGTATTTTTCCTAATGTTTAGTGTTATCTAAAAACAACTTCATGTTATACTCACGCTGAGAGACATGATGTTATCCAACTTCATGTTGTTGCACATGCCGACGATGCGGCAGATAGTTTCGGGGGTGATGTCTGACGACAGTACGTGGGTGATGTATTTCTCCAGATGCTCAGTGTTTTCAGTACAAAGGGCCGCTGCCTCTGGGTAACGGATGCCGCTGCATGCTGACTTTACACGCTGTGCTAGGTAACCCTAATAAAAAACATATATCATCAACAATCTGGTTCCTATTTAGCCAACTTTATTGGGTATATCAAGTCAAGTAGTAAGCTTGACGATGTCTCTAGCGTACCAAAGAGAAATAATAATTATTAGGTACAACAAAAATGGGTACAAAACATTTTTTAAATTTCAAATCTTTACAATACAGTTCAGTACCATCTCCAAAAGCATATACACACAGCATGGAATTATGAAACATTTACATATATTTAAAAATAAGAATAACAATACACTACCCACAGTGAGTAGTTCATAAATATTAATTTAGTTTGATCGCCGTCCACAGCAAATTACTCCTTGCCAAAGGCCAAAAACAATCCACTATTTGGGACACCCTATTTAGGATAATTCATTTTTTTTTTACTAATTCGTCTTTTAAGGTAGGTAACGTTAAGTCAAAACCCATTTTTCTGTTATAAAAATTAAAAAACTACAAAAACATTTAAATGCGTTATAGGTGTAAACAAGGTACCAGTGCCGCTAGCGACATCTATAAAATGCGTGTTTTTTTGCTGACTGTAGTTAGATAAAGATGACTAGTGAGTAAGACAGAGCGTGTTACTCGTACCTCATTAATAAGATCCTTTAGTTCTTTGAGTTCTTTGAAGAGATTAATGAACTTGTCGGAGACTTCGTTTCCGTGCACCTCCACGGCGTGTGTGGTCCACACGGTGGCGGTGCAATGTCCCACCGAGCCGCAAGCCGCCGCGCTCCTGATAACAATAGTAAACATTACCACACCTAAACTTTTATATTCGCTTGGGAAAAAACATTAATTCAATATCACGCCTACTGATGATGTGCCTTCCAAAATACCTATATTTTTGGAAATTTGGACCTAGTCATATCACGGTAGTCAGGCGTTCATTTATTTATTTTCAGAAAAATCACAGCTTATAAACAACATAAAATTACAGTATTATAGATTATTAGATCTTAAGCCAAAAAGATTTTATATAACTTATACAGTTCATTTCTCCAAAGCAGTGTGTTAAATATAAACACTAAATAATAAAAATATATATATATTAAACATTAGTAAAGAAATAGCGGTGGTGGCTCGGTTGTAAGAACGCGTTTCTTAAATTCTACACAAGGTCGGTTCAAACCCACCCGGCATATACAATGAGAAATACACTTTTCTTACGTACATTTGTCATAGAATTACAACACCACCGTTCCCGTGACTCGAAAGGCACGTTAAGCCGTGTCGGTCCCTGTTCCACTAATACCAACTTGTGGAAACGTTAATAAATTGTCATAAAAAGATATGATATTCTCGCCAATCCGTCTGGCCAGCGCGGCAGCGTGGCAAGTGTAGGCCAAATACTCCAAATATATGTTCTGGAAAGCCCATCTCCAGCAGTGGAGGTCTATGACGCTGTGTTCTAGGGGTTGTAATGATGAAAGAAATAACAATGAACAGCTTACTGCTTATATTGGTCTTCTCTAAACTTTTGCTAAATAAAAAATATAAAAACTAAAATTAAATATTTATAAATTAAATTAAGCAGCTGTAAAATAGTCTTGTCAAGTTTTTTAAACTTCTGCTGAAACTGCGGGGTGAGGCGGAGTGCACAATCGTCCGAAAACGAATTTACGAACTACCCACAGCAAATTCCTCGCCAAAGGCCAGAAACAATCCACATAGAGAGCGAATATTTAGGATATTTTTTTTTTAATTCTTAAATCTTGCACAAGTTAATTTTATAAATACTGACGGATTGAAATAAATCAGAACAAATAATTGCATTGCCTATCAAGGTGTATATTATAAATTGTGCACAACAATAACTATTGACTTCCGGTAACGAATTCCGGTGGGAATGTATGGTTGTAACAGAGAATAAAAAAAAACTATTTCTTTAATAATTTAGAAAAACCAGTAGTACAAAAACAGTAGGATTAAAAGTTATCTGAAATTGATACGCAATATACAGCGCGCTGTATATTATACTTTTAGATATCCACCAACTGACCGGTTGTGTTATCAGTTGTTGCTACAGTAATTACGAACATATTGTAATTATTTTTTACAACCATAACGAGTGTAAATGATAATATTCATGTGGCTGATATATATCACGTGATTTTGTACGCTTTTACTAATAAGTTATTCTATTGATAGAAACATACAACTTTTCCTAAGAAACCATATGTCTGAAGTTACTTTTTTTTTTGTTATTTAGAATTTAAGATGACACGGCCCTTTTAAAGCAACTAATATATGTTTCAATTCAATTCAATTCGTTTATTTTGCAAGTAGGCATAGGACAAAAAGAAATGTATTCTGCACTTTTACACGTCAATTTTTACAATATTGATATAAAACGATATAATTTTATAGTACATATTGGTGAATCTGGAGCAGTACATGATAACCATCATTTGAAAAGAGAAACAATAAAATAACAAAATTATAAATATAGAATAACGCTTAACATTATAGGTGCTGTAGATAGGCATTGTCACACTATAAGCTAAGACAGACACAATTATAAGAATATAAATGTCAATGTCAGTTAAGATAATAGCTGCTGTATATAGGCATTGTCATACTATAAGCTAAGACAGACATAATTATAAAAATAAAAATAAAAATGTAAATGTCAGTTAAGATAATAGCTGCTGTAAAGAGGCATTGTCATACTATAAGCTAGAACAAAAAATTATTAATAAAAAAAAAAAAAAAGAAGGTAACTTAAAATTATAGCTGCTGTATAAAGGCATTGTCATACTTAACTAGACTATAACTAAATACAAATTGTGTAATAAATGAATTATAATACTTATTAGCTGCCGTACAGAGGCATTGTCAAACTACGAGACGTAAACTACGTTTAATCAACATATTATTATTATTTACATTATAAGGTAATACGGCCCGCTTACAGACACGAAATAGTATAAAGATTTGACTTTCATTATTATCGTTAGAATGTAAAGCTGACTCGGCCTTTTTACAGCCACGAATTTATATTTAGTTGACACGGCCTATTTACAGCCACGATCTTATATAAAATAGTTACAATTAAATTGCTTATGGCAATAAAAATCTGGATTATTACCGGTTACGGTCCAATCATGATTATCGAACTTGTGTTTGTTTATATATATTTTTTATTCGTCACTATTATAGTGCTGTCAATATCCTAGTTGTTACTAGATAACCAAAGGAAATAAATGATTTGATTTAATACAGTATTTGGTTGAGTAGAATGGTGGATGGTGAGCGTCTTGTTGCTCAATAAAATACAAAAAAAGAAGGCCTCTTTTGTAAAACAGCCTATTGTCGGTCGCAAGCCCGAGACACCAGCCGTCTGGCCAGCGTGGCGAGTGTAGGCCAAATTCTCCAGATATATGTTCTGGAAGGCCTATCTTCAGCAGTGGAGGTCTAGGACGTTGTGTTTAGGGGCTGTAATGAATGATCATTCATATATTTGTTTTAGAAAATAGTTTAAAATGATTATGCATTTTTCTTTAGTCTAAAATTAGGTATGAAAAATCTTTCACCCTCTTAAGCCTAGCTATTCATATATGTCAATGAAGAAAATAGAAGAAAATAGGTACCTAACAAAATTAATATATTGGTTTAATTATTGTTACCTTAGGCTTTGACACCAATACGAAGGCCCCTTTGCACATTCTTTTGGTACTTGTCGCGCTAACGACAAATCTGGGGACAAAAAAATAATACAAATAAGTTTAGGTAATTTCTTAATATATATACATAAAAATGAATGTCTGTGTGTATGTGTGTTCCTTATGCATTTCAAAACTCCTTGACCGGTCTGGATTTAACTTAGGGAATATGTTGGGTGACATCGGCGAAGGTTTCCGACATAGTAGTACTGTTGTCCGATAGGTGGCGTCCATCAGCGCTAATTTGTGTTGCATACCGACCGAGGGTAAATTCATTGACTCTCAGGCGGTACGAAGTTCGCCGGGTCAGATATTTAAATATAATTGTAAGACATAAAAATTGAAATTGTTTCCTATCCTCAATACAATAGAAATAAATGTTAACGCATGTTCCATAAATGTCATACAATGGTACAATTAGCATTAAGATTTGAAATATTTTCAGTGCTGATTGAGTTTTGAAACCGAGGCCAATCTGTGTGGGAAATGCCACTCTCGAAGTTGTGCAGGAATACGTCTACCTTGGACAGACTATTCAGCTAGACCCGCCCAGCATTCGGAAAACTTCGACACATCCTCTCATCGTACATACCACAGTGTTTGAAGACAAAAGTCTTCAACCAGTGCGTCCTCCCGGTAATGTCGTGGGGCTGGTTCACAAATTCAAGGTCGCTCAGCGAGCTATGGAGAGAGCTATGCTTGGTATTTCTCTGATGGATAGAATTCGAAACGTTGATATTCGTCAGAGAACCAAAGTTAATGACATAGCAATCAAAATTAGCAAGCTGAAGTGGCAGTGGGCCGGATACATCTGCTGCAGAACCGACGACCGATGGGGCGAATGCGTTCTAGAGTAAAGACCACGTATGGGACGACACAGAATAACCTAAGGAAGGTCGCTGGTGGGGGTTGGATGAGAGTTGCAAAAGACCGCGTGCGGTGGCGAACCTCGGGGGAGGCCTACATCCAGCAGTGGAGAGACACAGGCTGATGATGATGATGAGATTTTTTACGATTTAATTACGAGTAGTATAAATTCATTAATTCGTCACACGGCTCTCAACGACACCATCCTAAGGGCTCTTGCCATGTAAAACCGCTTACAGCGACAAGTGGGTATTTGCCGAGCCATTTAGACGGCAACCGTATGTATGTGAAAAGGCCCTTAGCCTCGGATACAAAAATTTAAGATAATTAAAATGTTAATGAACTTATCATTAACATTTGTAACCTTTGGATTTATCTCAAGTCCTGATTATTAGATAAAATGAGTTCAAATATTTGCTATTTTCGTCATTATGTCATTCAACTTTGCATGTCATACGATTGTGTTTACGGTGCAGTCGACTAGAATCACCTTCGTCGATTTATTTAAATTTACACGAAATAACTAATTTGTTTATTTTGCTAGAACCAGTCAATGTTTATTTTCAAAATCAAAAATTGTGTTTTACTAAATATCAATCGCCAATAGTGGAAAAAGTGCAGAAAATGTTTTTAAGAGTTATACAATAAGGTTTATGGCTACTATCCCTTTTTGTACCCTACGTCATTCATCCTAGGTATGCTTCACTATAACTCCTTAGAGGTTAGAAGAAATAGGACATTGGTTTTATATATATTAAAAATCCTTAAAGGTAAAATGTACCTTAAGTTTTAAAACTTATTTCTCTGTTTGTACCTGACAAGTACCTGCGTGCGCGCGGCTATCGACTATTCGCAGAGGAAAGTGCTCGCTCGTACGCACTTACTCCAGAGTGCTTCCGTCCCCCGTGCAATCGTTTTATTGAACAAGATCGCGCAGTCTAATGAGAGCTTTGACGTTTTCGCATCATCAGACTAGGTTGTTTTAAAGTACTCCACCATTAAAATTTATCCATAACTTGTCAATGGGGTGTATCAGGCAAAGCTTTTTGTAGATGTCGCTAGCGGCACTGGTACCTTGTTTACACCTAAGACGGATCCTTTTTTAAATTTATTTGTAGTTTTTTATTTTTATAACAGAACTATGAATTTTAACTTAACGTTACCTATCTTAAAAGACGAATTAAGTAAGCGAAAACCGTCTTTAAAATAAAAAAAAGGTTGAATTAATAGAACAGCAATTTTGAGATTCCATATCTTTGCTTTCGCTTAGAAATCTCGATTTGTACACTTAAAAGCTGTTCACTTCTGCATAATATCCAGAAAATAATAAATTTCGTAATAAAAATACAAGTTTTCTATGCAACTGACAGTTCTATTAGGTACCATCTATCATGCGCCATCTGTTGTGATAAAAAGTTAGTAATACACCCCATTAAAATATGTATGTGTGTTATGTAGCTACATAAGATTTTGTAAATAAATATATAAACAAAAATCTTTTATTTGATCTCTTTGTTTTTATTCTACGTTTATATTCAATATAAGGCCACAAAAGATTAATGAGTTCTTTTCAAACAAAACATATTGAAAAAAAAAAATTGTATATCGTTGATGAATAATTGTTTAATCAAGTATGTTCCACATTACTCAGAAATACAAACATAGGACAAAGGTTATTTTGCTATGTATTAATAAAGAAAATATACCGCATGTATTATAAAAGATTAATTCAGCAAAATTTAATTATTTATTGCAGTCATACTGAAGGGTTAACTATGGCATTTAGTGATATCAACGGCCGCACCTTACGTAAAGTTAGTCCATATCCTAGAATACAATATACTAAATCTTGTCAAAAATATTGTTATAAGAAAACATTGTTTTTTTTTGGGATGGATGGAATATTTAGAGACTTCAAATTATCATGACATTTAGAGCATGCCATACTCTCGAAAAGAGAACATAATTCATAATCAAGTGGATTAAGATCCCTCAACCAGGAATTGAACCTAATTAGTGTAAGTTGTGGCTAGGTATTTATCCGCATTCAATATCTTTCAGATCATTATGCGTGACCTGGGCCCCATTAATGGAGCCAACTTATCTCCCCCAGGAAAGCCAGGACAGCCGTCACATTCCTGCAAACTTCCAGAAGAGAATGGAACCTAGTACCTCAGAGTCTAACATCTGGTTTTACTCGCTAGGCCATGAATTATATGTATGTCTACAAAGTATAGGTGTATACTTTTATTCTTGTTTGTGTTTTGCGGATTCAATCTCTTAGAGACCATTATGCAGGACCTGGGCCCCATTAATGGAGCCAACTTATCTCCCCCAGGAAAGCCAGGACTCGTGTCACATTCCTGCAAACTTGCAGAAGAGAATGGAACCTAGTACCTCAGAGTCTAACATCTGGTTTTACTCGCTAGGCCATGATTTATATGTATGTCTACAAAGTATAGGTGTATTCTTGTTTGTGTTTTGCGGATTACAAAAGAAATGGCATATAAAAAAGTGTGCTGTGATAAATTGAAAATAACAAGCAATATGATTACTAAATTATCACTCAATTTGATTCCCTGCAATTTATTTAATGGAGGAAACATTGTGGTAGCAAATTGAAACAGATATGACTAACTATTTGAATGATTCAACAGTGCCACTTCTTTTAAACAAGACTTAGTTACAGTAGTTTGATGTTTAAATTTAATAATAAAACTACACATTAGTCATAATTTTCATTGAAAACTTAATTTCAAAGAGAAATAAATATCTTATTTCAGCTGGCAAAATTTAAATATATGATAACAATAAAATAACTTTATTTAAATAAAAGAAATATTTAATGCAGATTAGAGTGACATGAACTATTCTCCAGTATTAGTAAACCCTGCAACCCGAACAAAGAGTACTTGTATTCGAGGAAGTATTCATTATGTGCAGAACAAGTATGATTTAGTATACATAATTGTATGTTATGTTTTAACATATCTTCATGCCATTTCCTTTGTGGGGGTAGACAGAGCGAATTGAGCACTGGTCTGAGCGGTGGAATGGTCGCATTTCGTGTGCCAGTAAGGTTAATAAAATATTTATACACATATCATCACAACCGCAATCACTGTTAAGCTGAGCTAAGTCACATTTCAGCCAACTTATATGTCCAAGCTCATCCTGTCAAGTGGTAAGCTCCTTGATGTCTATTATTATTATTATTAAATTCTTTATTGCACAAAATAAGTGTACAAAGGCGAAGATTAATGCCTACAAGGCATTTTCTAACATCGAACCTTTGGGAGAGTGCGTACCTATAGAGAGTGTATATCTATAGCGTAGTATCAAACCCAGTACCTCCGCATTTAAACTTAACCGCTAGACAACAGCCTTTAAAGTCAGTTTATTATTAAAATATTTATATGCCATAATTATTAATGTTAATATCAGAACACAACCATAATATGGAATTAATGGTTATACTGATAAGGACATGCAAAAACCAATTACTTTGTGAAATAATAAAAACAATGATAACAACTATCTATGTAGGTATAAAGCTATTTAAACCATATCTAATAATAATAGACTTTATAAAAAGTCAAATAGGTATTTAATGTATTTATTTTAAATAAAATTTTAATTCCTTTGTTATAATTATTTATAACACACATTCCTAATCCCCAGGTATTAATTATTATTTTTTTATGAATCTTCGCCATTGATATGATTTTGACCCTTAATCCCTAGGGTAAACCATACAATAATTGGCACCTAAAGCATAGTAATTGGCACCACAAGTTAGGTATATTCATTGTCAGTGCTATTGACATGATTAACATTTGTAATAAATTGGTAGTAAAGAAAAAAATATATGGGGATTCTTCGCTCTTTTTTTTTCATGGACATGTCAAGTGCAAGTTTTTGTCTTGTAAATTCTGTGAATATTGTTAGTTAAAAGTGGTGTTGGTTTGTTTAATAATGTGCATAATTATGGAAAACAATAAATTGGACTTTATATATCACACGGAGTCACAAGGAGTTTAATTTTTGCACCCAATTATATATTATACACAATGTGTTTCGGATATAATGCCATGAGTAACTCGAAGAAAAGCATCAAATTCTGCAACATCAAACTTGGCTGTAAGGGCTAGACCCTTTGCCTTCCCTATCACCTTATGCATCATCTATCCGGAGAAGCAAACACAAACAAAATAAATATTATATCATAATTTGTGTTATTACCAAAACAAAATAATCTTCAATAATACTATGGTTTACCTTTTTTGGTTTAGAAAAATATCTAGGCACAGCATTTGTTTCATGTATTTATGTAATTTTGCACGATCCTGATGATTAATAAGGGCAGAAAACATTAAACATAGAACAACATTAATAAATAAAGTAAATGAACTAAAAAAATAATGTAGGTAGGTAGTTAGGAACATATGGGATAAACAACTAATTATTTGATATAATTAGAAAAGATAATAATTAACTGATTAATATGTGTAGTTATAAACAAATAGTGAAATATTAATAATAAATAGCAAATAGTTTAAAATTACATGACTACACAAAACAAAAAAAAGATGATTCAATAACAAATTTAATTACTGTGAAGGATTTGTTGGATGTAATTATTTAAAAACACGTCTATCGAAAGTTTTGCAAGGACAACAAAAATATTAGTAATACTTACTCGGACTACAAAAGAATGTCGCAAATAAGAGACAAACAGCTAAAGTGTTTGTCATTTTTCCCTAAAAATTCGCCACTATTATTTACCGGAAACCCAACCTTTCTCAAACTAACGCGAAAACACACTAATGAAATAATACTTAACGATTTCTGTTTATTTCCTTCAAAAGTTATTGCGTCGTCGATCGATTGCGAAGTGAACGATTGATTCACAGATTCATAATATTTTGATAAAATGACAAGTCACCGCATCATTTCTGTCACCCTGACTAAATAAATTCTATCCACTGCCTCAATAAAATAAGACTGTCGATAAAGTTTTAATAGTTTTGCTACTCACTAACAGATGGCGGTAGAAGGAAATAGTTCACAAGATTAAAAAAATTAATCAATGCCATAATAATACTTTTAAATAAATTTGTTATAGTAACTCTTTTCCAACTATATTGTTAATAGTTTTCCATTAATAAATAATAATTTTTAAATTACTCTTATCTATGATATATATATTTTTCATTTTTATATTTATTTAAGGACATGGTACAGCATACATAAGTCCTAAACAATATTCTTGTCTATGACGATTTATTAGGTTTGCTAGTCACTAACAGATGGCGCTTGTTACATAGTTATATGTTTAATAGGGATGTTGTCTTTGTACCTAATGCTTTAATAATAATGCATAGGTCATATCTTCTAAGGGGTATATCTAAAAATCATTATGTGTAACAAATGGTGACACAAGTATTTTTTATAAAGAGGATTAAATTTTTTATCCCATTCCTCAATATGAAAAATAATATTTAAAAATAACTTGTCTATGACAATTTTATTTAGTTTATTATTTATTTATAATTTTTATTAGTTTTGCTAGTTAGTAACTGATGGCGCCGGTTGTATTTTTTTTAATGAATGCAGCATTTCATCCCATGCCTCAATATAATAAAAAAAATACCTTGTCTATGAGGGTTTATTAGTTTTGCTATTCACTAACAGATGACGCATGTAGCATTTTTAGCTTTAAACGCTTTTTTTTTCACTTTAAAGTCGTTCGTTATGGAGCGAAGAAGATTTGTATATAATATAGATGTATATATATATATATAATATATATAAAAAAAAAAAAAAAAAAAAAAATATATATATAGATGTATATAATAAGATTTCTATATAAAATATAAAATGGCTTTCGTGAGCCATACGAGCGCTGTTAGACCAGTAACGTCGCCCAGCACCAAAAGTGAATGAATTACCAGCGGGTGGTTACCAGGGAAAACGGGGAAATGTCCCCATTAGGCATCCGGGCCTGGACGACCCCACTGTCAGTCTAAAAAAATTGTTTATTTGGATCCGCGGTTTTTTTCGTTACATTACGAAAACTACTAAAATCCTTTTGTGTTTCCTATTTTCCTGTATGCTGCAGAGTCGTAGACCCTACGCGAAACAGAAATAAAACGGATCTCTAGAGATGTGGTGTTGACGGAGAATGTTAGGCATATCATAGATAGAGTTCAGAACCAATAGTCCGTCCTGGAGGATATGGGAATAAGACAGCGCCTTTCCTCAATCGTACAATCACGCATTCTTCGAAAACGTGTCGCGGCGTGGAGATACATTCATTGAACGCCTGGTAGTTCAGGGAAAAGTCGATGGCAAGGGAATCCGTGGTATAGGATGAGGTGGACTGACCAGGTTCAAGTAGCAATGGATCAACTCCTACATGAGTGCGCCAGGAAGGCAGCAGTTCGAGAGGAGTGGCGACGGCTTGTTAAGCGTGCTGACACTCAAGTGACGACCACGAAAGCTTCAAGAGTGTAGCGACTAAGAACTAGTGTTGCCCAAAGCAGGACTCTTGCAATGCCTAAAAAAAATTATATTTTTATTCGCTGTCGCAGGAATCGTAGAATACTCTGCCTACTCTATTCTATACTAAATGAGCCTGCCACACCGAAATACCTCAAGGACAAATTTACCTATCTCTCCTTAATTCATGATAGATCTCTTCGGTCTTCGTTCGTCACACAATTCTGTTCTATCTATCCCTTCTCATCACTCTAGCTTTCAGTCTAACTCATTCGCAGTAGTGGCCGCAAATCTCTGGAACAGTTTACCTGTTGAAATTCGCCAAGCACCCAGCAAACCGCTGTTTTTAAAAGCTGGTTTTCTTTTATTACCTAAAGAGCTCCTTACAACGTATATAAGTATTTATTGTATGTAGTATATAGTAGCCAATATAGTGTGTAGTATATGTATTATTGTGTACCTACATATTTGTATGTATGTGTATTTATTTTAATATTTAGTGTATGTAAGATTAAATGAATTTATTTGGCAACGTTTCTTACAATCGTCTGCACCTAGCCTCATGACTGTAATGTTCTGTATTGTCCCAAAGGTTGGCTGCTAGAGAATGCCTAGCATTAAGCCCGCCCTTTGTACATAGTGCAATAAAGTTTTAAATACTTAAATAAATATTTGTTTCTATTTGTAAGTAGTAAGGAAACCTAGTGCGACTTTAGTGTCAGTCCGCAAATTAGTATCTCGAGAACTACTGGTCAATTTTGACCAACATTTATCCAAAAATATATACAGAGGTTAGTAACAAAAACTCTGAATACTATAAAACTCAACATGATGTTTTATTCATTAATACATAAATCATTGTCAGAGAAAAAAAATCGTCTGGGCCACATCGAAACAGTAGGTAGATATTTTAAGTCATCTACTATAAGTAAAAGTTTGATATGTTTACCTCTGACCTCTAAAAAGACAGACACGAAACTGTTATAGAAAAAAATGATTCTAAAAAAATATATAACCATTTATAGGATTTTTTTTCAAAAATGTCTGAGCTAGAGCCTTGAGCAAGACTAACAACAAGACTAGGGTTAGTCTTGCATGGTGTTGGTTTTGCTAACATTAGGGTGCTCTTGGTACAGACCTAGTTAGGCATCGCTACTAACAAGAATAATCTCGCGCATTTCTAGTCATAAATTTGACAGTAAATGAAGGAATCCAAAAGACAATTTAATGTTTGCGTATAAAGAAACAGACTAGGTACAAGAGATTTTGTAGACACAATTAGGATAGTTTCCTCAGGGACACGCCAGGTCGATGGCGGAGGTAGGTAATAAAATTAAGAAGAAGCCCCGGACCAGCGCTCTCGGTAAGTCGCCGTCTACGGTGGACATAAAACAAATCCATATAGAGCCGGCCCGCAGAGGGTATGGAATAGAGACATGATTGGAAACGACAGTATTTAAATATATCAATAAAAGCACACTCACATCACCTACACACAACTGATATAGGCACATTAATAACACACATGCATGTGGTTGCACCAATGAAAAAAAAATATATGTAGGCAAAATTCTCCAGGTACCTCGTATATGTTATGGGGGCAAGTTGTACATTGTATAATTTGTCTCGGTCTGGGTGTTTATATGTATATATTTACAAAAAAAAAAGTTTATCAACCATCTAGTTTCCGTAACACAAGCCTCGTAGCCTTGAACGATCCCAGAGAGCATTACTAAAAGTTATGTACTTTAAACCATACAGATATCCCACTGTAAACTTATATACCGACACCAAGGTACTTTCTGTGAGGAAACTATATATTCAAAAACTTATACTTAAACAACACACATCAACTCTAAAAAGAACTGATAACAGTAACAAAAGAAGATACTATGAGGTATTTACTAATCACTACTACAGAACCAGAAGGGCGCAGTGTACAAATTTATTTCAAGGACCTTATATCTATAATCATTTAAATAAAATATTGGACATAAACTTAACTACAAATACAAGACTTAAAAATATTCTTTACTATTACCTAATGACTCTGACATATATAGAAACTGAGAATTTATTTGACATCACAAAATAAATCTAATACTTATAGAATCTTTCATCAAGTGCATACCTACCGTCTTTCATAATTTACATTCTTGAGATTTCATTTATATGTCTAATTATTTATTTATTTACTATATTTATTCTTTATATTATATATAGTGTATTTATTAACCTTTCATGAATATCTTCAATGTTTTATATATATATATATATATATATATATTTAATTTTTAATTTAATTTTAATTTAATTTATAATTTAATTATGATTTAATTTTTGATTTAATTTGAAGTTATATAAATTATAGATTTAGTGCAATTGAGACCCCACAATAGCGGCCTTCCTAGTGTGGGTCTCCAATAGAAAACATGTACATAGGATTTTATTGGAAATAAACGATTTATTATTATTATTATTACCACGGAAATTAGATGGCGCTGTGTGACCTGTCTGTAAATATTTATTATTTATTAATTATATTTATTATTTATGTTGTGGAATGCCCATGTGCAACAGTGGAAGTAGAGGACGCTGTGTTCGAGGGGCTGTAACTGTAACACACATGCTCATTCATCATTATTTATTTTGTCCCCTTACGACTGACTTTATTGTGTTGTATACACGCATATTATTATTATTTTATATTAATCTTTTTATTTATATTTATATATAATTCTTCTAAAATTCTGTAATCTTTATTTTATTGCACCTAGATGTAGGTACAATTTATATTAAGTAAAGCCATATGGCCAATGTGTTCCTTGTAATGAGCAATGGTTATTGCAATAAATAAATTTAAAATATGTTTTTTGATCACAACGTCCATTTCATCGTTGAATATTGACTAATATTATGTGAGATTGATATTAAAAGCGAGAAAGTATTGAAACCATTTCATTAGTCATAATTAGCGCACAATAAGGCCTTTAAATTAATTGCAATGTAGAGCAGCACAATTTGCTCTTTCGCAACTAAACTAAATAAATAAATATGTATATAGGTATATGAAATAATAATACTAATAGTAAGTAATATCACCTTTTTATTTACATACCTACTTGTATAGCATACATATAAATAATAATAGGACGTCTCTAGATGACATTTTAAATTTATTTTGTATTATTTAAGTTGTTTTTAATTTATATTTTACATAAATATAATTATGTAGGTATCTAAAGATACGAGTATGGTGGGAAGTACGAGGTTTTAGGTGTCACAGCATTTACAATAAAAAAATATTTCTTATAAAGAATAATTAAAATTAACTTAATATATATATATCGTTATATTACATTACCTCTTGAATTTTGACATTTTTATATATACTAAATAGATCGGTTCGAACCCCCCGGCATATATACCAATGAGAAATGCACTTTTCTTACGTACATTTGTCATAGATTTACAACACCACCGTTCCCGTGTCTCGGAGATCACGTTAAGCCCCGGTTCCCCTAATACCAACTTGTGGAATCGTTAATAAATTGTCATTAAAAATTTACATCATAATCTCGCCAACCCGTTTCGCGTGGCGACTGTAGGCCAAATTGTCCAGATATACGTTCTGGAAGGTCCCATCTCCAGGACACATCTAGGACGCTGTGTTCTAGAGGTTGTAATGGTCTATACTATTACTTTAGTTAGGCTCTCCTAGGTCCGGCAACGAAGGTGTTGTAAATCTTGATATGACAAATAGACTAAACTAAAATTTAAATTCGTGGCTGTAAAAGGAACGTGTCAATTAAAAATAAATATAAAATTAAATAAATTAAATTTAAATATTAAGAATTATTATTAATTTATCTATTTTATCTTATTTTTATTTTATCTACGTAATTATTATTATCTTCGTGAGAAATGTATATTTCTCATTGGATTGAACAGTGAAGTAGTACTAGATAGGTACGTAGTACTGATATCTCAATGGTGGTCGGTAATTTAACCCTTCCTTACATTTTAAGACTTTCCTGTGCAGAAATTAGTATACCGGGGCCTTAAAAAGTCAAAGATGTCACTAATAAACTGGTATTTACCGATCCTGAAAAAATAGAAGAAAATCGACTCCATGCCTGCGAGCACGTGCGTGTAATTCACATATTCTGAATAACACACTTCAATACCTTCTCACTCCTAACCACTTTTACAACACTACTTTGTATTATAGCAATGACTTATACCAATTCTTATCTATTTACTCATCTAACCTAGAAATTGACTTCGTGATCTGGCGGCTAAGACCTTAAGGCTAAGATCTTAGTGACATCCTCATAATTGTTTTCGTCTTAGCTTGTAGTATGACAATGCCTATTTACAGCAGCTATAATTTTAAGATTATAATTATGTATATTTGGGTTGTAATGTGCTGCTCCAAATACAAGCTATTTCCGAGAAAATAAGCTTTTCGTTATATTAATATTTTTTTTGACATGTAAAAGCGCAGAATACATTATATGTATTGTCCTATGGCTACTTACAAAATAAATAAATAGAATTGAAAATTATTTTGATACAGATTCTTAGCAGAAAACACAATAAATATTAATTAAATTGAGGTATATTTCTTGAGTAAACGCTAGAGATATCGATATGCTTGCCACTTATCATCAATCGTAAAGTTCATTGTAGTTCTCCAGCAGCCGAATTCCCGTTCTTTCGCCACAGACATTATACCTCTATAGGGATGTTCGAATAGTCGTTTTAAGCGCTTTTAATTTCATTTTAGTACGCTTGGAAAGGCGTTCGACTTGGCGTTTGTCTATGGTTTTCATACAAAATTCGGTAAAAAGCAAGCTGTACATTATTTTCTTTAAAGTCGAACATAGCATAATGGAATTCTAAACGGAAAACGGCACCTAACCTAAACCTAAAATCGCTCTGATACGTATCTTAAGCTATAATTTAACTTTGAATATTAGCGTTCAACTTTAAAAAAATATTGTGCAATATTATTGCAGGTGTATAGGCGCGGAGAATGTTGGGCATACTGGAGGAACAGGGTCAGACAACAAAGCACTTTCACTTTCTTCGGACACACGTCAGGAACATCCATCGAGCGCCTGGGGGTCCAGGTATAGTCGATGGCAAGAGACTAAGACTTAGCCAGTCTCGCAAAACTTTGCTCTGTCTTCAGAAATCTTGTGAGTATCTGTCCGCAAACTACTATTTCGACAACTACTGATCTGATTTACTTGAAATTAGAAATAGATATTTATTTATATTATAAGTTATTACCCGTGCCTCTAATCGTGGTTTAGCGGTTAAGTCGGTGAATTTAAACCAAACTTATACTTACCTAATTAATTTATACCTAACTAAACCCATAACGATATTTAGTTTTCCTGGGGTTCTGTATGACTTTGTATCTAAATACCTAATATTCCAAATACCTAAGCGTTGTTTTTTCCATTCGGAACGGACTCGATAAAATTACAATTTATGGAAAACAAAAACATTAATCCCAAAAACATACATTGCAGTGGTGGAGGGAAAAAATATGAAACCAAATAAAATGACTAGGCAACTACTAAAGTTACAAAGACTACAAAATGAGATCCAAATTAGTCGGGTCAATCGGCTCAGCGTAATCGAATGAGGCTGGTCTCCCGGGAGCGGCTGACGAATTGCCGCGCGATTGCCGGTGACATGCACAGTATTGCTTCGATTGTCACGTGCCACGCCAACTCTGCCTTTCACGATAAAACTTTTTGATGTGCTATGAATAAAATAGATCAACAAAACATTTATATTTTTCTTTACGGTAGCTACTCGCCTTTTTTTTTCCTTTTGTACCGCTATTTTTTTTTTGTTTCCCAATAAACAGGAACTAAATTAATTTCTGAAGCTTGCGATTTACACCACACACACACAACACAGAGTCCTAGACCAACAACAGCTTATATCTCTCCACTGCTGGAGATAGAACTTCCAGAAATAATTATATTGACAATCCATTTTTAATTAAAATGTATGTATTAATTATAAGATTGACTGCATGGTAAATTTGGCTTTACTGTTAAGCCATGTAATGTTTTTATTAATAAATAAATAAAAATAAATAAAATATTAAGATCTAGAGAATTGAGCCTACACTCGTCACGGTGGCGATCAGACGAATTAATTTTAATGACAATTTAGGTAATGATCTGTGAAAAAATGTACGTAAGCTACTACTTTTTTTAACATTTATTTAGGTACGTAATTTTATACAGTGAAAAATTGCTAAAACATTTCCAACGATGTTTCTCTATTTTACACTATAACAAATATGTATGTAATTAAAGTTGATAGAATATATGTATTTCTCAAAAGTACCTACACTTTGTGTTGGTAACTGTCTCCGTGGCCTAGCGGTTAAGTCCGTGGATTTAGACTCGGAGGTACCGGGTTCGATTCCTGGTCGGGACACAAAAATATTTATTAATATAAATAAATACATTTAATTAATATATAATTTATTTGTGATATTTCTCGAGTTTGGTACGCTGGAGACATCGACGAGCTTGCCACTTGTCATGATTGGCCTATAGTAAAGTCAGCTAAATGTGAATCCGCTAATTTATAAGTGTGGTTTCTGACCACCCCGAAAGGGAAACGGGCGTGATGATACTTTACTTTACTTTACCTACACTTAAATTTTAAGAATCTTTGAAAATATTTGATTGTGCGAGCGGGAGAGATGCAAAATCTTTTTTTAAAATTATGCATTAAAGGGTTAATATTGTCATTTGAGAGCGGTGGTGGTTCGTTCGGTTGTTAGAACGCTTTCCTTAAAATCCTACAAAGGTCGGTTAAACCCCCCCCCCCCCGGCATGTACCTACCAATGAGAAATGTACTTTTCTTACGTACATTTGTCATAGATTTACAACACCACCGTCCCCGTGCTTTGGAGAGCACGTTAAGCCGTCGGTCTCGGTTCCACTAATACCAACTTGTGGAATCATTATCATATATCAAAATTCACATCAGACCCTCGCCAACCCGTCTGGCCAGCGTGGCGAGTGTAGGCCTAATTCTCCATATATATGTTCTGGAAGGCCCATCTCCAACAGTGCAATGGGGGTTTAGCACTCTAAAATCTCAAACTATAATGATTGGCCAAAGATTTTGCTCTTACATAACTTTGCTATCATATAATACCTGACTTATATGTCAGTGACCAGACTTCAGTAACACATCCACATGTTGTGTGCTGTCAAAGTTAATGCATGGCGGATATTTTTAGACTGGTCGACATGACGGACTTACATGACATCATCAGGTAGCTAGCGATTAGTTGCGCAAACCACTCTGATAACTTACATGTGACTCATCAATCTCAACCTGAGATATATAAAGCGCGTTTGGATTTTGCCTATAGTCTGTTCACTAAGATTTGATAAAATAATTTAAATATAGTAGAGTCACATTTAGCCAACTTTACTATAGGCCCATCATGACAAGTAGCAAGCTCTAGCGCACTAAATTCGAAAATATTACAAATAAATATAAATAATTTATTGTGTCCTGCCCAGGAATCAAACCCGGTAACTCCCGAGTCTAAATCCACGGACTTAACCACTAGACTACGGAAGCAGTTGCCGATTATCGTCAGTGTGGCGTTTTTTTTTTTATATTCTGGGCAGGACATGTGATATCGCGCCCACCTTATGGCAAGACGACCACAGACGACGGAAATCAGTCCCTATCACTATACCGGCCTATCAAGATGACACTTCGCTTGAAGGACTCAAGGTTATAGGAATGGGGAAACACAGCTGGGAGAGCATTCCTCATCTTCAGCATACGACAGATGTAAGAGTCTCTAAACGTATATTACGTACGCGTAGGGATAGTGGCTACGGTATGTGGGTGCATATTTTGGCCTGTGCGTGTATTAAAAAACAAAATCTATTATTCATAATAACTCACATGTCAGGTGTATGCATGTACCTACGCCAGTTCAATTCCCATTTTAAAATAAATGTTTCTGTTAAAATGACATTAGTAGGATTAAAACCACAACGTCATCGCTCCTAGCTTAATATAATTAGCATAAAAAGCGCATGCATCGTGTGGGTCCGCCCACAGACAGATGTAACTCTCATTCGACTTTAATACCAGCTCCGTATGCTAATTTAATGATTTTTTCTTTTCACTTCTGGGGACGAAAGCGACTTGTATAATTGTAAAAAAAATGTGGGCACGCGCGTTTAAACTCAAATAAAAAATTGTGAGCCATTAATTGTGATTTTTTTATTAATGCTTTTTTCACTGTAGCTATTTATTTGCGAGTAATTTCCTTTTGGTACGCACGTTTATTTGTAATGGGCAAATTTGGTAATCCTAATCATATTGTTGTTGTGTTGTTGCTTGTCCTATCTACCTACGAAAGATGGTACAGTCGACAAAAAAATGGTCTACCACCTACGGTTAAGATTTATTTGCACGTCATCTAGCAATATACTCGTAGTGTAGATTTAAATTTTGATAAGGAATTGGAATCATGTAAGAATCGTAGACGTAATTATAAATACTTATAAAATAAATATACAAGATTTCAATAAAAAATATAAATCGTACATTTTTATAAATAAAATAAAAATAAAACTATATATTGCCTCCGTGGTCTAGTGGTAACAAACGTTGCCGTGAACTCGGGAGGTCGTGGGATCGATTCCCACCGGGGGCAAGTTCTACATTGTATAATTTGTCTCGGGCTGGGTGTTTATATATGTATATATTTACAAAAAAAAAAGTATAATATGTAGTTTATCAACCATCTAGTTTCCGTAACACAAGCCTCGTAGCTTACCACGGAAACTAGATGGCGCTGTGTGACCTGTCTGGAAATATATTAACAAAAATAATATATAATTATATATACACTACACTACATTACACTATAGATAAGGTTGATTTCCCCTTGAAACTATAACTAAACTTACCTACTCGTATTACTCGACCTTAGCGATATTTTAATTTCAAATGACACTTTGTTAAATCTGATAGACAACTTTCTTGGTTCACTGTACCTACTGGCTACAGTCCCTAAAACCACTGTTGAAGACAGGTAGGTATATATTGCAGAACATTTTTATGAAGATTTGGCTTAGGTACTCTTGCCATGCTGGCTAGCCTGGTTGTCAAGGGTTCAATAGATTTTTTCGACAAAGTCTTAACGATTGCAAGGTTGCAAGTAATGGAACCGGGACTTGATGCGCGATGTGACGAACGATGCTTTAACGTGCTTTCCGACAAATGCAGATACGTACAAAATTTATATGGGTATTCATCATTCTCATCGATCCTGCGACCTTCGCATTTAATATCAGCTTTTTTTTTACCTCTGCGCTAAAATAGTCTTTTAAAACTTTAATTTTCATGTTTTATTCATTATTACAGAACACAGGGACCTGACGTCCACTGCTGGAGATGGGTCTTCTAAAACATATTTCGGGGGAATTTAGCCTACACTCTCCTCACTGGTCAGACGGGATGATGAAGATCTGATGTCAATTCAAACGATTTCATAACTTGATTAGTGAAACCGCGACTGACGGCTTAACGTACTCTCCGAGGCAAAGGAACGGTGGTGAGGTTAATCTGTGACAAATTTACGTAAGAAAAGCGTATACAACCGTGCCACCACGACTCTTAATTTTCTATTATTAAATAGTATTTTTAGTGATTAAATTAACCATCGTAAATAATAAAACATAGTTGAGTTGTGATTGGTTAGAGATGGAGGTAATTCGTTCACCACCCGTGTCGTGTGGGGGCCCCTAACATCTTCCGGCAGCGTGATTAATTACTCTCTGAATATGCATGATCGCTATGAGCGTGTCAGGTGCCCCTAAACGTACCAACTCCTTTAAATAATATTAAATTTTAAAGCCATAGATATACACATAGACATACATACAAACAATATATTATTTCGTAAAAATACAACAATACCTACACTAAAAAAAAAAATACGAGTACTATGTAATGGTTAATCATCGGTTAATCGATAAGCTTTAAGATATACGCTGAAAGATCGGTCTTTACGATGACAGTTATTGGCCCTAAATCTTTCTTTTAGCAGTGATGTAGCTGATAGTTTTTTTTCTATCTTATAACTTTTAATATTTCTTTCATTGCACCTACGAGAATAGTTTTAATTTGTCCCCACTTTTTACTCATTGCAACAAAGTTTCTAAATAATTATCCTAGACCTCCACTGTTTGCGATTGGCCTTTTAGAGCATTTATCTAGTGAATTCTGCCTACACTCGCTACGTTGGCCAGACGAGTTTGCGAGGGTCTGTTCAATTTAATTACAATTTATTTACGATTCCAGAAGTTGGTATTGAACCGGGACTGAACGGTTTAACGTGGTCACCGATGCACGAGAACGGTGGTGTTGGTAATCTATGATAAATGTAGGTACGTAAGAAATGAATTTCTTATTCATACATGCCAGGGCAAAAGCCGCGATTATTTTTTTTTGAATGGAAAGCATTCTTATAAATAAACCCCTACGCTCTTAATAATAAATTAATCTCATTACTTATATAATAGTGACATCACATAGACACGGAACAAAAGTAAAAACTACTAGTGGATCTAAGTTTATACATCTAGACAAGTTTTAAAACGTCTCAAACATAGCTCCATAGATCTAGATCCCACATACTTCTTTACCAAATCGAGAGAACATGAAGTATGGAAGTTTAGACAGCGAAAACAGGTGCGACGTAACAGAACTACTAATTGGCAGATCGGATATAGTATAAAGATTTTTTTTATATTTTAATTGCGGGAAATATGAAAAAGTTTTTAAATCTAGAATTAGATATTCCAAAACACAACATGAGGTGGATATTATTATCTCATTGAAGAAATTATCAGGAATGGATTCAAGATTCAGCTTTCCGCAGTGGAATTTCCAACTTAGCGAGAGAAATGCTAGTATCTTTGCACCACTTAGAGAAAGAATTGAGCCTCACCAGGTCTGCCTAATATATTTATGGAACGTGGTTTCAAGCATTAACGAAATCATACAGTATTTTGTTGGGTAGGAAGAGGAGCAGAATGGTGGATAGTGAGCGTCTTATTCCCACACAGTTCCATGCTTTGAAATTTGTATTCTAATGTAAATAAGGCATGTTTTTATAATAGTACAATGCTGACATTTCACGTTAGTATAGAGGTTTAATTTTAGGGCCACAGCTTCGCTAGACATTATTAGTGCGGTCCATAATAATTATGTCTCTGTTCACATACTTATTATAAACAAACACCCACATAGGGGTGAAATATAGTTACCTATGTAATTTGTTATGTAAATTTTGCACCTATTTTACATGTGAAAGATTTATTAAAGACGCCCTGTGCGGAAAATTTCCTTTCATAATTTGTTAATGTTATTTAAGTTGTTTTCCATTACTACATACTAGACTTTTAACCCGGTGTTGCCCGTGTAATATAGTAAAAAACCTTCACGTGGCCGTGATAATGACAATGAATAAAAAACGTGAATGTCAATTATGCAGACAGGTATGGTTTTGAGGATACTTAAGTGATCAGATAATGACGTCATATAGTCTATGTACATTCAAAGGAACATTTCTGCTAAATTATATCAAAGAGCGATAGTGACTCGGTTGTAAGTAAAAGAGATTGCCCAAAACCAGGCCCCAACTTTTTTGCAGCATGCCTCAACTAAATACAATTCAATAATCATAACAATTAGCAGTGTTTTTTTTTTAATTTAATTACAACATCTCTTTTACGCCAGCATTAAAATATAATTTAATTAAATAGTCAATTGGTTAATATTTATGTATTAAATAGTTACAAAGCACTATTTATACGATTAGGTTCTTTATTATGACCAGGTACTTTATTATAGATAAAACTCTGGATTCCAAATCGGCGGGATCGAAACTATGTAATTATTAACGTAAAAAAAAGTTTTTGACAATTGTCGTTATGCTAGAATGAAATTAATAAAATTAAATACAGATTATCAAAACACAATATATTAACTATCAAATAAAAAAGAAATCATTATGGTACGAGAACATTTTATTGTACCCATTTCTCTTAGAAAAATGGGCATTCTCATTTTCTTTAAACAAAAAATGAGAAATACACTTTTCTTACGTACATTTGTAATTTATTTACAACGCCACCGGTCCCGGTTCCACTTATACCAACTTGTGGAATCGTTAATAAATTGTCATTTGAACCTGGCCAACCCGTCTGGCCAGCGTGGCGAGTGTAGACTAAATTCGCCAGAATTTTCTGGAAGGCCCATCTCCAACAGTGGAGTTCTAGGACTTTGTGTTCTAGGGGCTGTGAAAATGCTATCAAAATCGGTCCAGTAATGCGTAAAAACGGACATGTTTTACACCTATTTGTTTTATTTATAGAATACCTATAGAAACATACAGATATTACGATTAGGCAGAAAGAGGAGCCAAACAAAGGGGCCCAGTTTTTTGGCCTGCAATCCCAAAACATGATCCTTGCTAGATTTTTTTGCCTTCTCAATCAAAATTCCTTATTTCATTGCACGATAATCTATACATACATAGGTACCTATTATCATCGCGAACCTTGCAAGGCGATAAGGAATCAAGAATTAAAATTATTACCTTCGCGTTTAAATTTAGGTACGATTACATACATATATACCTAGCTGTCATTACTTGGACTATCACTCATTCCCGGTTTTACGTTGACTTATAGGACATCTTTGTAGGTATGGGAAAATTACCTAAACCTATATGAAAAGTACCTACTAGTATGAATTTTTATTTTTTATAATAAATCTCGATTTTAAATTAATGATTTAATGCACCCACAATCATTGCTCACTATCCCAAAGGTTAGCTGGTAGAAAATGTCACTAGACATTAAGTTCGCCTATGTACATTTAAATGTGTTTTTGTTTATTGTGCAATTAAGAATTTATCTGTCTATCTATCTATGTAATACTAGTTATTTTCATATCTAGTTTATATAGAATAGGTAGTTCCGGTTTCAGGTAGGTACCTATACATTGACCCCCATGTAATAGTACCTATATTTAATCAC
This sequence comes from Tinea semifulvella, assembly GCA_910589645.1. Classification (NCBI taxonomy): domain Eukaryota; kingdom Metazoa; phylum Arthropoda; class Insecta; order Lepidoptera; family Tineidae; genus Tinea; species Tinea semifulvella. The sequence goes on along the minus strand of OU342595.1, from coordinate 5,823,223 downwards.
GAAGGTTTGGCTTCCAATTCGCAGTCGCAGGAATCGTAGAATCCTCTGCCTACTCTATTCTATACTAAACGAGCCTCATTGTTCATCATTAAAGACCCTAGAACACAGCGTCCACTGCTGGAGATGGACCTTCCAGAACATATATCTGGAGAATTTGGCCTACACTCACCACACTGGCCAGACGACTTGGCGAGGATATGATGTCAATTTTAATAACAATTCATTAACGATTCCACAAGTTGGTATTAGTCGAACCGGGACCGACGGCTTAAGGTGCTCTCCGAGGCACGGGATCGGTGGTGTTGTAAATCTATGACAAATATACGTAAGAAAAGTGTTTGTAGGATTTAGGGAACGCGTTCTTACAACCGAGCAACCACCGTGCCTATATATGCCGTGATGATAGTAGGTATCTATGTATGTATAGATCACCGTACAATAAAATAAGGAATTATCTTTGAGAAGTCAAAAAATCTAGCACTTTAGTGTCTATACAACATTTGACAGAATAGGTATGTGGTGTCTGTTATTTTATAATTTATCTACTTATTGGTAGGTGTTCCCAGATAAAATTAAGAAGGATGTTGTTTGTGATAAGGTTTTCACTGCAGCGAGATACCGCCTACGTAGAATTGTGTTACGCAATCAACTTAAAAAAACAACTTAAGTAGTTAGTAAGCAAAATGTTTATTAATCAGTAAACCCATTTTGTTGAAATTTAAACTCCATTACTTTGTTCGACAATAAACCCTCGAGTGTGTTTATTAAAATAATGTAACAGGAATCTTAGAGTCCTCTGTCTCCTTTACTCTGTTTTAAACAATGAGATTTATATATGTATTAACATCATTGGTTTTAAATGAGCCTGCGACACCGAAATACCTCAAGGACAAATTCGCTTATCTCTCTTCTTTTCATGATAAATCTCTCCGATCTTCTTACAACTCACTTCTTTCCGTTCCATCTCATCATCCGGATTTACAAATTAGTGGAACAATCTACCTATTATCATAAGGCAGGCATCTACCAGATCATCATTTAAAAAAACTGGTCTACTCACATTTTCTAAATAGCTCCTAACAAAATTTGTAAGTTGTATATGTATGTTTATTATTGTGTATGTATCTAGTATATTTATATTTATAAGTAGATTATATATAAGTAAGTTTATTATATAAGTATATAATAAACTTACTTATATATTTCATTGCACCTACAGTTGTTCTAATTAGTCCCAAAGGTTTGGCTCTCAGAGAATGTCTACGGGCATTAAGTCCGCCTTTTGTACTTTGTGCATTAAAGTTTTGAAATAAATAAATAACAGAGGTTTTAATAACCTAAAATAATGAATAAAATAATAAATTGTTTGGATCTATGTACATTTCCTCTGTCTGTTTTAAAACTTTTCCACTTCTCTTCTTAAATTATTCAGAGAAGATTTTCTAAACCATGATCAAACTGTGTTTTCTTTAATTATTTATAAATTATTTATTGCATTTAAAATTCTCCAGTTTTGGAAGGTCCATCTCCAGCAGTGAAGGTCTAGGACGCTGTGTTCTAGGGGCTGTAATGAATAAAATACTTTTACCACTTTTTTTTTGATGTCATAATATAACGTGAATTACAAAGAGAGATTTAAGTTAGATATTTAGCAAAACATTTCTATAGTAATAACTCTACTGTCATCAGCTAACTTCGATACGTGAAGGATATATCTGGAACAATAAATCGTGCTACGTAATGACATTAATACAAAAGCATTGCGCAATCGTCTCTCGTCCACTCCAATTCGGCCACGATCAGAATAAACAAAGCTAAATTACGCCACGAACCATTATTATTGTAGGCGAGTAGAATTATCATCTAAATCGCATCGCGCCACCATTTACGGTGTTTAGGTATTTGCACACTATTGTTAGTGGCGTTGTGTATAAAATAAACATTTGTTATGGGGACGGGACCAAACAATATCGGGCGCTCGGAGCATTACCATTAGAATGGTGCTGCCTGATGTATGGCCCACACCCGCTTACCAAGCTCGCTTCTCCAAGACTCTTTTAATAATAAATTGTTTAATATCAAAACCAGGTTAAAAAAAATACAAGCATTTATTCGAAAAAAATATTTACAAAATATAAAATAAAATTATTAATACTAAGGATAGGGATATAAGTCCCGTCCGCGTGGAATGGTGGCAAGAACGCTGGCTGCATTTCCCCGCTGAATTGCAATACTGATTCTTTGGGCGAAGAAAGAGCCAGCCCTCTTGTCACCGGAGGAGACGACAAGACGCGGTGTTATGTCTTTTAAAAACTTTTTTGCACTTGGACTCCATGGGCGTTTAAAGTAGATAAAAAAGAAAAGTATCATCACGACAGTTTCCCTTCCGGGGTGGACAGACACTATGCTTATAAAGAAGCGGATTCACATTTACTATACTATAGGCCAATCATGACAAGTGGCAAGCTCGTCGATGTCTCTAGCGTACCAAACTCGAGAAATATCACAAATAAATTTAATTAAATTAAAAGATAATAAAATATGTGATGCTAGTATGTGATGATTACAGCATTAGTATCTGGAACGCACAGTATGCACCTTGCAGAAGCAATTTGAACAATAGTTAGAATAATGACTAAATTATTAAGGTTAAAATTGCACCCTACATACTGTCTCACTCTCCCAAAGGTTAGCTGGTAGAAAAAGCCGAAATGGCTTTAAGTTCGCCTTTGTACATACTTTTAAGTTAAAGTGCAATAAGTATTTTAATAATAATAATGTCGGACAGCTACTATTCGCTTTATTTAGTTGTCTGATGAAGCAATGGCTTCTGCCTTCTACCAGATACATATTACGGCCACCGGAGTCTTTAAAAAATCGTTGTACGTAGGTAGGTACATTTGCTCTTATTAGGTACCTATTAGATGCTTATTATCAGATGGGCAGAGGTAATGTTCTGCTCAGTATTTATTTATTTTTAATTTTTTTTTGACAGCATTTTGTTATAACAAGAAAAGCACATAGAATAATTAGATCTGTTTTTTAACAAACTCCTACGCAACTTAAAAAAAAGGTTATTTATTTAGCTTAACAATGCAGAAACAAGAAGGGTAACTGATTAAATCTAAACTGGATTTGTGGAGGCGTGATGTCGCGCCCTCTGTTGCACGAGTTTCTAATATGAAGATACTAGTTAAATAAATACAAGAGAAGAACAATAGTGGCTCAGGGCGAGCGGCGGCGCACGCGCCTGTCACGTGACGTCACGTGCCGCTCAACAGGATCACACCACACTCTTCCGCATTTACATTGAATTAGAGATTTGACAATATTTTGGCGGGAAAAGAGGGCTAATATCATTACAGTAGGGAATATTACACGCTAATTTTGGCCCCGTTTGTGGAATTGATTGATATTTTAGATGGCGTGCAATTGCAATAATAAAAATGTTTGACTTTAATAATTGAAAACAATTTATTATAGTATAGTTGTGTGTGTCATTTAAAAATCAGAACCTTTATGTTTTAGGTATGTAGGTGCATAGTATAGGTAAGATATTGTTTTTATTGCATCGAATAATGGTTAAAAGAAGTATGTATATTAGGCCTAAAGCTGTGATCAATGAAGAGTGATTGGATTTCGCCTAGCGAGCAGAACGTTAATGAATTATTAGACACCAGCAAATGTTTAAGTTTTTGGGAGATAGTCGTTTTTATTTATTTACCTTTTAAAGTATCATCACGACCGTTTCCCTTTCGGGGTGGTCAGAAACCACGCTTATAAATAAGCTGATTCACATTTAGCCAACTTTACTATAGGCCAATCAAGACAAGTGGCAAGCTCGTCGATGTCTCCAGCGTACCAAACTCGAGAAATATCACAAATAAATTAAATATTAATTAAATGTATTTATTAACTTTTAATAAATATTTTTGTGTCCCGACCAGGAATCGAACCCGGTACCTCCGAGTCTTAACCGCTAGACCACGGAGGCATCATTTACCTTTTAGTTAAAACTTATTATACAGTGATTACCTATTTACTACCTATAGTAAAAAAGAAGCTTGGGCAAAGCACAAGCAGCCCGATTATGACTTTTAATCATCATCATTACAGTCCCTAAAACACAGCGTCCTAGACCTCCACTGCTGGAGATGGGCCTTCCAGAACATATATCTGAAGAATTTGGCCTACACTCGTTACGCTGGCCAGACGGCTTGGCGAGGATATAATGTCAATTTTTATGACAATTGATTAAGGATTCACAAGTTGGTATTAGTGGAACCGGGACCGACGGCTTAACGTGTTCTCCGAGGTACGGGAACAGTGGTGTTGTAAATCTATGACAAATGTACTTAAGAAAAGTGTATTTCTCATCGGTACATGCTGGGGGGTTTGAACCGACCTCTGTAGGATTTAAGGAACGCGTTCTTACAACTGAGCCACCACCGCGCCTGATACTGATTATGACTTTAAATACTCGTATCTATTAGCATGTCTTAAGGAGAGTTACTACACTTCGACGAGAGCCTAGGGATCATTCGCACAAAATTTGAAAAACCTTTAAAGATGTTAGAGTGTGCGAGCGAGAGGGATGCAAAGCATAACAACCCCTTTAATTTTAAATGGGTTATTTGTCATTTTTTAGTTGGCACACTTTTAATATTCCCCCCGTTTCCGCTTTCCGTTAGCAGTGCACACCGCTCTTCAGTCTGCGTTTCGGTGTCTCCGCCAACGCGTGTCACCGCACCGCCGTTATATTTAAATTTCGTTATAAAACCGCAAAATACTTTGAGTGTGTACTTTTACCATCAGGACTATAATTTCTCGTGAAATTTGTGATAGTGTTTTTATGGATCCACATCAGCCGAGAAGACGCCTGAAGGTTAGTGCATGCTTTCTTTTCCTGGAGACAGATCATTTCTCTAATTTCTCCGCACTGTCTCCACTTTCTTTTTTCCTACACCTTATTATTAGTGTGTCCCGCAGGTCCTTCGAGTTTTTATATATTTAAAAATTACCGCTAAATTAAATTCGCACCAACCCAAAAGTTTCCGCACGCCACATGGGCATGGCCACTTTGGCCACCCCAATTTTCTAACAACTGACCTTTGGGAAAGATTGGGAAATCATGGGCAAATAAATATATTACAAGATACTCTTTTAACTAAGGCACATATCTGCACACTATAAACTAATTATATAGGTACACATACACAAATATATATTATGCCTTATATCTATATTATTTAGAAAAAAAATAATAACGTTTCCCTTCATATGTTAAAAAGTTTATAAGAGTGCGGGGTCGCCATTTCGGAATTCAGGCCATTGGCGCTCTTAAATTATAGACTCTTAAGAGTCTATAATTCACCACTTCCTTAACTCTAAGGTTACCTCACCCATACAATTTTTGCATTTAAAAGAATACGTTAATTTTAAGAAAATAATGAATTACCGACCCTAAAACTGCATAATAATTACTCCTATGTCCTAGAGTTAGTTACTCAGTAAATACATAAGTAATTAAGTATATGTAGTGGAAGTAAGGTTGAAAACTATCAGGGAGTTTACGAGGCGTGTGATTGAGTTCCTACGGAACCCCCTGACTCTGTCATTAAGAGCCAGTAGCATGAAAAATGTTTAGAACTGTCAAATGTTTTTCATAATTTGGAAAAATAAGAATCACAAATACTTGTTGATAAATTCAATGCATTTGTGCTAAGATCATGCCTAAATTACAATGAAAATTTCAGTGATATTGATTTGTTCAGTGTTAGTGTTGCTAGGTTAAGAAAAGAAATTAATATAAGATTATGCTTGTAGAACTTTTAAATAATTTCTTTTTGATTACTATTTTTTTTTTCTCATTTTCCATTATTTTACTATATACTTATATGTATATTATTTAGTTGTATTTGTTCTATAGGTATTGTTTTTAAGCTTATCCCTATTATTATAATATTTTTTTGCAAAATCTGTTTAATATTTAAGTGGAAACTTTGCTGGATTATGTAACTTTTAGAATTGTTGTAATTATGATTTAAGATCTGTTTCCTGAATAAATAAAAATAAAATAAAAATAAATAACATATTTCAAAGTCGAAATCTTTTAAAAAAACTCTTGTTTCCCGTAATCTGTCAAATGTTTGTGGACTCTTTATATTGTATGGTTAGGCCATGGAACATTTAGAGATTAGATTATATTATAGTATAGAAATTCTATGTTAACTAACTGTTACTTACATAAATAAAAGATTTTGCGCAGTCCTATAAGCATTATAACCAGAACATTTTGTCTGTTTCGGCTACGCGTGTAGACTTATAGGTAACTCGGGTGGGCTAAACTATAAAATGGAATAGTTTTTATCTGATTCTAATAATTTATTCTTGTTAATCTGTTGTACATATATACAACAGATTATTGTATATGTATCATCACGACCGTATCCCTTGCGGAGTGGTTACAAAGCCAACTTCACTATATGCCAATCATGACAAGTGGCAAGCTCATAGATGTTTCTAGCGTACCAAACTTGAGAAAAATCGCAAATAAATTTAATAGAAAATTAATAAATACTTTGTGTCCCGACGAGGAATTGAACCCGGTATCTCCGCTTTGTTTGTAGTGTAGTTTTTTTTTTTTATTTATTTAGTTTTTACTTAGTCATCAAAAGTCATAATAATAGGTGTTCTTGTGTATTCATAAAATTTACCCGGATGTATTCTCTATTCATCAATAATATGTCTTCATTCATTATAAAAAAAATGAACAATTCTGTTGCACGTTTGACACGCCAGAGACTTGAGCGTCCAAGGTCTGAATTCCGAAATGGCGACCCCGCACGCCCGCACTCTTATAAACTCTTTAACATATGAAGTTCCCTTATGTTATTATTATTTTTTCTAAATAATATAGATATTAGGCATAATATATATTTGTGTATGTGTACCTATATAATTAGTTTATAGTGTGCAGATATGTGCCTTAGTTAAAAGAGTATCTTGTAATATATTTATTTGCCCATGATTTCCCAATCTTTCCCAAAGGTCAGTTGTTAGAAAATTATATATGTATATATTGAACTCCTATATACATTAATTAAAGTGTTTTGTGCATATATTTTGTATTTAAATAAATAAGGCCGCTTTTTCAAAACTTAGCTCGATTTCACAGTTTTATTATTGTCCTATGCTACTGGCTCTTAATTTACAAACGAAGGAACACCAGCAATGGTTTTATTGAATTAACTTTACGGATCAATTAGTGAATGGGAGTTTTTTATTGCTTCGAAATTAATACGTCATTAGATTTTACGACTTTACTGAGCGTTGTATCTAAATTAAAAATTTAATAGGATTTTATTAATGGAAATGAAAATTTACTTATTTTTATTAGAATATTTACAGATACGTTTTTTTAAAACTTTAACCAAAAATTGGAATAGTTTTTTAGTTAGTGATACTTTTAGTTGTTATATTAAATATTTACATGAATTTTACATTAATTGTTTACACGGTGGTCCAGTTTTTTTTTTTTTTTTTAATCGAAAAAATCCGACTTCTACCAATAAAAAATACATTTTCTCACGTTGAATAGTTTTACAACACCACCGATCATCGTGCCTCGGGGTTATACCGTCTCGGTCCCGTTCCACTAACACCAACTTGTGGAATCATAAAAAAAAATTGTTCAAATTCACATCAGACCCTCGGCAATCCGTCTGGCCCGCAGTGTGGGGTGTGTGGCTAAAGTCTCCAGAAATATGTTCTGGAAGGTCCATCGTTAGGAGTGGAGGTCTACGAATCTATGTTTTACGAGTTGTAACAAAGTTACAAATTCTCACTATCGTGTTTTTGGCGTAGGATCGAGAATGTCAGATGACAGATTACACTAGCCAAGGTTGAACTTTTACAAATAGGCTAAAAGACCTGTTTATCTTTTTATCCCAAGTCTAAGCCTAGAACGAATAAAGTCATCGGTAACAGCGGAACAGTGCTAAATTAATTTAACTAAGACGCGCTCAGCAAATCCTTGGAGGTAAGTAAGGACTTTCCTACGAGTTCACAAATTGCGATCTTATCTTTGAATACTTCTCCCGTTCATTTAAAACACAATTTGGTCAAGATTATTTCTAAAATAAACCTTTAATAATGCGTAGAAAATACATGTTTAATGTTTTGTAGGGACCAATAATTGAGAGAGAATTTCCAATTGCGGTAACTTTAAATTGACCTTTTATATTTAGATAGATAAATTCTTTATTGAAAAGAAAATAATACATTTTACAGTACATAGGCGAGCTTAATGTCTAAAAACATTTTCTAACAGCTAACCTTTGGGAGATGGGAGCATGATTGTAAGGTGCATGACCGCTAATATTCGAGGTAAAGAGATTTATTGAGTTAAAAACTTATAACTAAAAAATAATAATAATAATAATAAATATGTGGTAAGCTACGAGGCTTGTGTTACGGAAACTAGATGGTTGATAAACTACATATTATACTTGTAAATATATACATATTATACATATAAACACCCAGACCGAGACAAATTATACAATGTACAACTTGCACGGGGGTGGGAATAGAACCCACGACCTCCCGAGTTCACGGCAACGTTTGTTACCACTAGACCACGGAGGCGGTCAAAACTATATAAAACTAAACTATCTAAAAGTTAATAAGCATTTACTTTTTTCCAATTTTATTATTAGTCGTTTAGTTATCCTTTAATAAATAACTTAATAACTGCGGTGGTGGCTCGGTTGTAAGAACGCTTTCCTTAAAATCCTACAAAGGTCGGTTCAAACGCGGCCCGGCATGTACCAATGAGAAATGCACTTTTCTTACGCACATTTGTCATGGATTTACGACACCACTGTTCCTGTGCCTCGGAGAGTACGTTAAGCCGTCAATCCCGGTTCTTATACTAACTTGCAAAATCGTTAATAAATTGTCATTTAAAAAATGTCATCAAATCCTCGCCAACCATTGTAGAGCGAGTGTAGGCCAAATTCTCCAGATATATGTTCAGGAAGGCCCATCTCCTACAGTAGAGGTCTAGACTGATGTGTTCTGGGGGCTATAATGATGATATCTTTAACCCCAGTATTATAATATAATAAAATTAAATAGTCAATTGGTTAAGAGTTGTGTATGAAATTGTTACAAAGCCATATAATTATGTCTCATTTAATTATGTGGTCATTAGTGGAGGTCTAGGATGATGTATACTGTTTTAATAATCATCATCATCATAGGACCTAGAACACAGAGTTCCAGAACTCCACTGTTGGAGATGGGCCTTCCAGTAAATTCTGGAGAATTAGGCCTATACTCTACACTGTGGCTGTTTTAATAATAATATAATAAAAATAAACAACAAAAAGATTAAAAGAGAATAATTGGATTGTGTTCAAATATATTTTTTATCGACCACAAACAAGGGTTTTCTTCTCATCTTTCACACACAATAGGCCCGATATTGTCATTATTGTAAGAGCCTAATTATATTTTTGCCTAGCATGGTGAAAAATAGATATTAATTGTAAAAAAATATATTTTTCAATCTGAACACGATATTTACAACGCTTCAACGTGATAATAAACGGTACACTACGTTCAAGAATGGGAGAAACTGACGCCAGCCACTAACGACCGACATCAGTCTCTACCACTATGCTGGCCTAATAGACGTTTTTTTACAGTTCTCTCTGGGGAGAGCATTTCACATCTTCACTGTGCGAAAGATGTAAGAGTCTCAAAATTTGTAGGTACGCGTAGGGAAGAGAAGTGCTAAGGTTATTGGAGCTCTTTAGACCACTCACCATGGTTGTTGTGAAACAAGTAGATGACTTACGTTCTTATATTCAAATCTTGTTCTCTATGACACAAGGTTGTCATAGAGACAGAATACAAGAGTCAATATCAAGCTTTCGGCTTAATGTAATTACCTAACGAAACATTTATTAGAAAAAAAAATTTACAAAATATAAAATTAAATTAAATTAATATTAACACTAAGGATAGGGATATAAGTCCCGTCCGAGTGGAATGGTGGCAAGAACGCTAGCTGCATTTTCCCGCTGAATTGCAACACTGATTCTTTGGGCGAAGAAAGAGCCAGCCCTCTTGTCACCGGAGGAGACGACAAGACGCGGTGTTATGTCTTTTAATATTTTTTTTGTACTTGGACTCCATGGGCCCAGTGTTTTTACAGCAAACGGCATAATGTAATTGTTGTTAATTTAATTATATTTATTTTACCACAGTCGTAGTGTTTATTTCGGCCTTTATTTCTCCACAATGGTATAGTTTGTAGAACACACGCTCAGAGAGGCTGCCCTGAATTTGCAGTCATGATAACGTATTATCTATTTATTTAGTAGCTACATTGTTTGGTTGAGTAATGTACCAACCCGTTTAAAGCATTTCTCTCGAGTTTTAGAATTAGTGAAAAGCCGTTATCTTTTGGCAGGATCCTTTGTAAAGATCGCCTCCATTGTGATCACAGTAACTTGGAATCTGCATAATTTCGCTTCATTAAAGCACTGAAATGATTAATAATAGGGATCTGTGAGCCTACGGCCGAGTCTTGTGACCATCATTTCTGAAAACTTTAGGATAATTTTTGGAACTGCTCTACTTACAGTTCTCCCAAAGTGATAATGCGCATAGAAATCTTCGTCACTGTTCGGCAACGGTCGTATTCCCCGAGCGTCGGAAGACGATATGTATATAGAGTGGTTAAGTGCATTTTCTTCATGCATAATTTAGTAGAATTATGTGTTTTGTGCTAAAAGAGATAAATATTGATTTATCAGTAACGAAACTTGATTCGATAATTTCATGTAAGTAAATAGGGAGGAAAACCACACGATTGCGAATATGCTACAATATTTGTTGGATTGATTTACTTCGAAAATTTTCTAGTACTTAATATGTATTTAATGTAGGTATTTTTAATTTTTTAATATTAAAAAAACGTGAAAAATGTTAGTACGTTTTCCTATTTTACAAAATAAACTATTTAAAGTTGAATAAGATAATTAAAGTTGAAATTAAATTCACCTTTGAAAACAAAACCAAGAACGGTGTGTAATATCAGCTCTATATAATTCCACTCAGAGAGAACACATGCAGTCACCGACCGCCCGAATTGTTTTCGATTGTGTACACATGATATTGACTTCTATTTCTTTCGAACAAGGTGCAAAATGCAAGTGCAATGTTTAGGCTCTTACGATTCAATGATTCGGGTGTTTCCGGGAATACGACAATTAGCGAAGATCTGTATGTGCATTATTAATTTGGGAATATGTACATTATGTTACCGGAAACCACGTCACGCGTATAAAAAAATGTATGGGCCCTCTTTAGGCCAGGCTTCAGCCCTTTGTCGCTCGCAAGTTTGACATACTATTATTCTCCACTACCCCACAAACGACATAATCCCGGCACCCGCACATTAAAACCATTAAATGATTGTCTTCTTCTGCTCTTAAAAAATATTGCCAAAACGACCTCAACATTGTTGCAGCGTGCCTCAACTAAATACGAGTATACTGCAATAATCATACCTGTTCATTGTGTTTTTATTAAATTTAATATATATTTTACAAACTGTAGGAACCTACCTACATACGAGTAACTCAAATAACAATTTCTTAGAATATAAATGTTCAGAACTATATTCAAAGTCGTCGAAGAGCGCTTACTGTTCCGATTATCGTGACTTCGGTCGTCACTGTATGGTTGAGTCGTTTCAAGCTATTCCCATTTTCCGTGTCATTGGACGTTATTTATGGTTGGACGATGCCATGTTAACGGTTCTTATTTACTTGACAGATACAAATAATTGTATCTCTGTCTCTTAAATATTATAAATATTAATGTGTTTTCAATTTATTTATAATTTTAGAACGAAATTAAATTTGAATGAGTTTGACAATTTGATTTGGTTTCAAATGTGTTATACCTATATTTAAAATAAATGTAACTAATTATTCATAAAAAAATATAAATACAAGTTTAATTCTGGCCAAGTAGTTGTCCAAACGGCTAATAGAAAAGTCTGGAGACAGGAAGGCTCGCAATTATTTCTGCGTATTAGCCTCGCTATAAAGAGGGCAAATGTTGCCAGTCTTCTAGGGACTATCACTGAAGGGTCGTCTTTAGAGTACATGTTTTACTCATAGTTTTTAATTAGGTTTAGTTTATATTTATAAGTAGATTCAATTATATAAAATTAGTAAACATAATATAATTTAGTTTAAGTAATATTATTATTACCCACTAATAACATTGTTGAGGTGGTTATTGTAGTTAAAGTAAAAGTCACAATACCAAGTTGAGAGATAATTTATTGCCTACAAATGATTAAATATATATTGAAATAAACTCCGAACATAGATAGTCATAACCAGTGTGTCAGTGGGTGGGGTACTGTGTGATAGAGATGCGGGATGCACGCCGTCTCTGTCACACTTCAAGGAACCGTTTATTTTGCGGGTTAGAACACCTGTGACTTGTCAGCTACAACATAAATACGCTTCAATGTACGTCGCGATGTACCTTGAGTTTGAAAGTTCTATTCCTGACAGCTGGAAGGAATAATTGAGTGGATGAAACGTTGAGGAAACGTCCAAGAATACGAGTCTTAGAATCTGCTGAAAAGGTCATATTTGTTCTCTATATCTATGATTAAAAAGAGCTTGCAGATTTACTCGAAAAATTATTACTGTATGGCAATTAAAATATTTAACCATTTGCCATCTGATTTAAAAGCATAAAATTTAAGGGATTTTGAAATAAACATATTTAAGCTATTGGTACTAAAGGTATACTATTCAAATAAGGGATTTCTTAGTGATGTACTTAAGTAGGAAAATTAAATTATTATCATTACCTATCCTTTGACATAATATAAATAATTGACATGTAATTTATATTTCCATTTTTTTTTTTTTTATATATTTAGGTGTGTTGAAACTATTGTCTAATATCTATATAACTGTAAATATTTTCATGCTGCATGACGGCAGGATACGCCGGAAAACTGTACTACTACTAGCCACAATATGTACCGTATTCTAGAAAATAAATGTTTTGATTTTGATTAGAAGTAGAAAATAATATTTCCTTGAAAGTTTAGTCACCCTCCTGTAAGACGTTATAATTGTTCACGATTTCTACAAAATATTATCTTACCGTACCTATATTAGAAAATTAAATGAGTATTGGAGGAGTTAACGTTGTGAATATTCAAAAGGAATAAATTAGGGAAGTAGGGCGCATTGAAGTTGATATAAAATGGCGAAGACAAATTAGTTATGCTATTTTGTGTTGGCATACCTTAATAATATACCCAGATGTACGGACCTATAGCAAAGGAAGGTACCCAGCGGCAGTAGTCTATTAGGCTTTAAGCGTAAATGATATATTGCCAAAATTGCGGATTTCTTTGATTATACGTTAGCGTATAGCGCGAGTTTAGCCGAGCTTACAATAGCAGATTACAAAATATTACATCACTGAAACATAAAATTTAAATTAAAACTATCCAACTTTTATTTTACTCTCAAAAAAATGTATGGTAATAATTGGTGGTATGTCAACAATTGCGTATAATAATAATATTTTTTATTGCATAAGTACAACAACAGTTTCATAATGATACACTTTGTTAATACAGTACTTAAGGCTATTTGTTAGTTGTACAAAGAGTGTATTAAAGTAGACTTTCTAACTCCACACCAAGCTACTTGTGTTATGGAAGTTAGCCTATTATTCTAGGTTATAAATTACAATTAAAAATATTAGTGTTTACAAATAATAATTAAATAAATAAATAAAAATATATAAGTATTATATGTATAAATATTTTATGTACTTCTAGACTCAGTTATGATACCAACATAAAAAGTAGGTAAAGGTATGTATAGTTAGACGACCAGATCAAGATACTATAATACTAGTCCATAACGGACAGAAGAATCTCAGTCTGGTCACAGCTAAGATTTTGTAACCAGCTTGATATTTTCTTTTTAACCTCGTATTTATTTAATAGGTATATGGAGTTTATTTTATTGACTTCGTTGGTATCATACCCTTTGATGAAGATTTCCATTGAATGACTTCCTTATTATTTTGCCTACCGAGTTACTCAATGACTTGTTATTGTCATTATCTATATTTACTTTTTTAATGAGATCAAAACATGACGTCATAATTATGTACCTACCTACTTAACTTCTTATTTTATTATTTATGACATTTTGTGGTAACTGTGGTCTGGGTATTTTTATAAAAATCATAACCGAACGTACGTCTTTTTTTTCTTGTAACTTTTATGCATATACGAGTAGATACAGCATCCCGGCTGGTAGACGAAATTATTTTATTTTTAAATTCAATGTCAAAATAGATATCTTTATTCACGTAAATATGTTACATACATTTGTGACACGTCATTATTTATATTATTTTGAAAGATTCTACTCCGGCTAGTGGGTCCTCCACTAAGCAGCAAAGCTGTCCAAAGAGGAAGCTGTAAGCAAAAGACCATCAGGTTAGTAGATTCCAATGATCTGTTCTTTGCAAGGAAAACTAACCTATATCAGATTTCCAAAATGAAACAAAACACAGAACTGAACAAGAACACAATAATATATATACATCTCAAAATTTACCTATGAGTACCTAACACAAAACCAGGTACAGTGGTACCCTACCATATAAGTTAGAAATTTGATAAATTATTATCACGTAAGCAACCTAATAGCCAATAAATCGCAAAACCTCTGCTATTTAAAAAAAAAACCTACATTTATTTTTATTTGCGCTATTCTACGCTACGCGTTCAGAGCGGTTTCACATGAAGCCAACTTTAATATAGGCCCATCATGAAGTAGCAAGCTCGTCGATGTCTATAGCGTACCAAACTCCAGAAATACCACAAATAAATCATTGGGACCAGTAATTGAACCCGGCTAAATACACAGACGCAGTTAACTTTAAGCTTTTAAACTTAAAATTACGTCGTAGATGCTACGAATTGTCGTAGCACTTAAAACAATACCATAATCGGAATTCCTGTTCTTTAGCCGCAAACGTTATAGAAAATCACGACCGTGTCAGTGTGGTCAGAAACCGCGCTTTTGTAAGGAGAGAGTTCGCAATTAGCCAACTTACTATAGGCCTATCATGACAAGTAGCAAGTCTCGAACGTCTAGAAATATTACGAATAACCTATATACTCGTACATATATGCTTTGTGTTCTCGACCAAGATTCAAACCCAACACCTACACGTTTAAATCTACAGCCTTAACTGCTAGACCATGGAGGCAATCAAATCAAATCAAATCAAAATATTTATTTCTATAGGTTATCTTGTAACAACTTGGATATTGTCAGCACTAAAATAATATAAAACAAAAACATAAAAAAGTATAAATAAACATAAGTTAGATAATCATGGTTGGACCGTAACAGGTAAACAATCCAGATTTATGTTTGTTATAATAGCATTATTGTCATAAGCAAGGTAATTATAATAATAAGGTAACTTAATAACTACTTAATATAAAATCGTGGCTGTAAAAGGGCCGAGTCAGCTTATTATATACCTATATGTATATATAAATCCTTTAACTAACGAAATATGTCTATGTGAAACGCTATTAGAATTCATTTTAACACAGATACTGACAGTGTTTAGATAAACTAAAAATTCATGTCAAACGTCGACTTATAGGCAAGGCCTATTATAAGATAAATGATTTTATTAGTGACAAAAATGCCTGGTAGATGTGCAAATGTATATTATTAATATATTTTGGACACCTGTTACTGTTGGTGTATGTTTATATTTAGGTCAATTCAATTGTATTGTAATAAATTTAATATAATTTATTTAAATAATTATAACAATGTGATGTGACAATACAAAAGAGCCCGAGAAGGCCAAATTGTAATAAATGATTTGACTTTGACTTTGACTTTAGTATTAAATTAAAAGGTGATATTCAAATAATATTTTGCAACATAGTAATAAGAAAAAAATGTAATTTAAGAGGGATGTGCAGAAAAAGAACTACGTTTGAATGCGAGAAAAAGCAAGGTACTAGTGTCTGAAAGAAGAAGGATGACAGTTGTGACAATAAAGATTGATGATGAAACACTAGAACAAGTAAATTAAATTATAATATATATCTGGGCAGTGTTTTCACTACGGATGATGTTGAATGAAGAGTGAACGCGGGAAATAGTGTTAATGGTGAACTGGGGTCACTGATCGCCAGTCGAAATGTCAGTGACAAAACTCGACTCGCCATACACAATGCCATGCCGGTACCAACAAGTAGGTATGTATGGAAGAGAGACGTGGATATGTCAGAATACGCATGAGGGTAGAGTTAATGCAGTAGAAATATTTGCGTCGGATATGCGGCGTAACTTTGACAGGCGAAAGAGGTCATTCGTATATTATTATATATCGTATTAATCGTATATCATTCGTCAATTTATAACACCACCGTTCTCGTGCCTCAGAAATCACGTTAAGTCGTGGGGGTTCCGGTTACTCCAATATCAACTTATAGAAATGTTAAAAAATTGATGAAAAGAAACATCTAATCAGCGTTCCAAGATCATACGAATTTCTCGGAAAAAATAATCTGCAGGGCTCATCTTGCAGTGGAGGTAATGGCCTCTTAGTTCAAGGCGACGAATGACGATGAATGGTTGTATGATTATTGAAGTTTAAAGCTTTTGAAATGTGGATATACAGGAGAATGTTGAAGGACACAGAGTAAGAATCGAAATCAGAGGATGAAAAAAGGTGTGGAACTACTTAAAATACTAAAGCTACTACAATACTACTTAAAATATATTGCAATGTGCTCAATAAAAAGTATAGCATGGAAAGACACAAGGCTCCAGAAGACTGGGAAAAAGACGCACTTCCTCGCTCTAAAACCTCAGGGAGTTTTGGGATGAGCACTCGATCCTTGTACCGGACTGCAACCAATAAAATTTTAATCACAATAATGATAGGGGATGGCAAGTTAACAAGAAGGATGCAGTATAAATAAATTATATAAATAGGATTTAAAATGAAACGAGTTGTAGTTGGTGATATTACGTTTGGAAAGCGGTCAAGTTCGCTTGGTTAGCAGACGGCGCGGCGGCGGCAGCGGGCGACGGGTGGCGTGCGCTCTCCGGATTACAGGATTACTTCTAATCTGCTCCAGCCTACAAACATCTCGTATGCGTTATTTTATGTTTATTTCTTTTAGTTTATATGGCTTCTCCTCATTGTGTAGTAAATACTTACCTAATAATAAAATATAACTTTTACAGCGCCAGTCTTGGTTTAAACCAAGAAACAAATATAATTGTATTTTTGTTTCATGTCAATTCAGATTACCAAAACTAACACTGGTTTAGTAAAACGTTTATGAATAGATCTCAGTATTACTGTTTTGCATCGACTATGTTGCAAATGTATTCAACGCCCGATAAATTACTTTATTAAAAGGTAATTAAGTACGTCGATCTTTACGCGTACATTAAACTAGCTCATGACATTTCTATCACGATACTACAAGATGCTGGCAGTGAGAAAATATGACAAGTTTTTATTACTAAAAAGGAATACGGATGAATTATTGAAATTAATTGGTTCGGATGCCTACTCAGTTTTTAAAAGGTGTATGTCTCGCAGGCTCTTAATTTACATTAATAACCTGGTTTTTTTTTTTCTATTAAAATCATACCTATTCCATTCAGTGTTCATTTTCGAATTACATTTTAGAGGTTAGACTTTAAAACTACTTCCCATGTACTTAGCATGTATCCATGATAAATATAAAAAAGGTAAATCTAAAAAACTTCTAGACAACACTAAAACTTAAGATAATCAAGATGATCCCAATGTACATAACAATATATGTACCTGATTGTCGTATTTTTATTACTAGTAAAGAAAAATCATCTTAGTCGCTACACTCTTGGCAGAGTGATGGTGGTCGCCATTTGAGTGCTAGTGGCACAGTTAACAAGCTGTCGCCACTACTCTCGAGACGCAACTTTCCTAGTGCACTCATGTAGGGGATGATCCATTGCAACCTTCATCTGATCGATCCATCTCATCGGAGATCTACCACACATCCTCTTGCCATCGACTTTCCCTAAGATCCGGCTTGTTAGAGCTCTTGTGTTCCCTATTTTTCTGTATGCTGCAGAGACGTGGGCCCTACGCCAAACAGAAAAAAAACGAAATATAAAGCAATAAAAACAAAACAACAAATTGATCATTAATGTCGCAAAACAAATTTAAATTTAATGCAAATCCGTGCCTCTATAATAAAAAGGGCATAAACACTATCCATTACAGTCGAGTTCGACTGGCAGAGCGGTATTCTTGCTTAAGAAATAATTTTAATTCGATTGACATTTGTATGTTTTGTGACAAGTTACGATATCGATAAATTTTTATTTAGCATTATTCAAGCGTTTTAGTGGCAACAGATGTGTAGGTATTAAATTAGGAAAAAAGGCATCTGCAGACGTTGTATTTAATCTATTTTATTATTTCTACCAAACTTTGGACTTAACAACAAACTTAAATTGTATTTACGTTTCTCGAATAAAAGTAAATATAATAATAATTTAGTTGATCACCCAGAAAATGAGATCATAACATATGAATAAAATTAAAGAAGAGAACAAGGAACAGAAGCTATGCTTAAAAAAATAACTTTTCACCTACGTATTGTACCTATCTTAAATCGGCTTATTACAAAATATAAACTTATCGATTTGTAGGTACACCTGGGACTAGAAAAGTTATAAACCTCACATACATAAATTATCCCTAAGCAATAGGTAACTAAATAATAATAATAACCTATATTAATTTATTAGATAATTAGAATCTATGTTTTTGTTAATATACCTATCACTATGTTAGTAACAATAGCTTACACTAATGTTAGAGGACTAAAGTGTATATCATTCATCATTACAGCCCCTAGAACACAGTGTCCTAGACCTCCACTACTGGAGATGGGCCTTCCAGAACATATATCTGGAGAATTTGGCCTACACTCGCCACGCTGGCCAGACGGCTTGGCGAGGATAAGACGCCAATTTTTTATGACAATTTATCAACAATTCCACAAGTTGGTATGAGTGGAACCGGGACCGACGGCTTAACGTGCTCTCCGAGGCACGGGAACGGTTGTGTTATTAATCTACGTAAGAAAAGTGCATTTTTCATTGGTACATGCCGGGTGGGTTTAAACCGACCTTTGTAGGATTCAAGGAACGCGTTCTTACAACCGAGCCACCACCGCACCACAGAATAATCATAATATAATAATAATAATAGTATATAATATATCTAAATAAAACATGTACATAACTCAACGAAATTTGAGCTTTTTAATATAGTATTACAATCGGTAAAACCAGAATAAGGCCCCGGGTTAGGTCGGGACGATGCCCTTTCTCGATCATTCCCAGTTTTATCGACCCTAAATAGTGTTTTATTTTTACCCAGACATCTGCGACGGACGATTAATCAGGGACAAATTGTTGTGGGATGCATTGGAAAATAGCTTTGACGATTTGGCAAACTTGTTGGAGAATTAATCGGTTCCGCGGCGCTGTGTTTTTATTTATTGAGATTATTTGTTTTGTGTGTTCAAGTTTTGTTGGTTCGGAAAATTAAATTATTAGACATCCACATTGCTTTTTTGACTGTCAGTTTCTTTTAAATTACCCAATGGGAAATAAATTTGATTTTCGAACCCGGCTTTAGTTTTTCTTTTGAATTACAGAGCCTTCGTTTTGGTGCAACCCAGGCTAAGGAAGGATCCAGTAACCAGTTAAGTCAATAATAATAATAATAAAATTCTTTATTGCAGACGAAATATACAAAATAAAAATATGTACATAGGCGAGCATAATACCATGAAGGTATTCTCTACCAGCTAACCTTTGGGAGAGTGATAGATTTCTATGATGGGTGTCTGAGATTTTTTAAGTTAATGTAAATATATTAGAATTAAATAATTAAATACATAAAAATATAAATACTTTATTTAATACATATTATGTAATATTCGACCTACACAGATACTTATATACCTAAATACAATCTATATAATACTTATATAAATAAATACTAATATGTCAAGATGTCGAGATTAGGGTTCATTTTGTTTTTTTAAGGAAGTGTGAAAAAAATAGTTTTATAAATATATTTAAAGACGGAGCCTGTCTGATAAATATATAGAGGTAGTCTGTGCCATTGACGAGCTGCAGACACGGTAAGAGAATCTGAATATCTGCTCAATGTTATGTGTCATACAATTTCTGTATTTACGTGAACAATTGCCAATGAGAAATGATTTAGTTACCGGTTCCAAGTACCTGTGCTATTCTTTATTTTGTCACCGTACGTTCCCACCGAAATTTGGTTAAGTCCATGATTAAGTTTGTGTGTAGTTGAATAATAATGTGTATTTTGGAATGAGTAAATAGCCATAGTTTTATTGTAATAATAGTATATTGGCAAATATATTAGGTCTGGATAAAAGCATTTATGTTCAAATTCATGGAAGACACTGACTCCTGAAACACACACAAATAGTTCGGGAGTCAGAAGATGCTAAAATTGTATACAAAGCATTGATCAATTTAACTGTTCCAAATGTATATTGTATAGTTTTTTTAAAACTTTATTATTATTATTATTGTACATAATTTTATTCGGTACGAGTGTTATGTTATACCTATAATTTACTACATACATATATCGATCGTGCCTGGAAAGTGTATATTGGAGCAAAGAACTGGCAGTATCTCAGTACCTTATGATGAAGGGGCTCAGGAGCCATGGATGCTTGGTATATCTCTAATGGATAGAATTCGAAACGTTAATATTCGTCAGAGAACGAAAGTTACTGACATAGCTTTTAAAATTAGCAAGCTGAAGTGGCAATGGGCCGGACACATCTGCCGCAGAACCGACGAACGATGGGGCAAACCGGTTCTAGAGTGGAGACCACGACGGGAAGACGCAGAGTGGAACGGCCCCCTGCCAGATGGACAGATGACCTAAAGAAGGTCGCTGGTGGGGGTTGGATGAGGGTAGCGAAAGATCGCGTTAAGTGGCGAGCCTTGGGGGAGGCCTACATCCAGCAGTGGAGAGATACAGGCTGATGATGATGATGATGATGACTGACATCAGTACGTAACACTATGCCGGGCATGGCGGCAAATTGAGCCTGATCCCGAAATGTGTGGATACACTTTACTGGGTTTATCGGCACGAACGGCGGATACCTACTTCCCTGCCCCGGCAGACTGGACAAATTACCACGATCAGTCTGCCTACCACCTATTAGTACCTATTTATATATAACTTATAGTTATTTAGTCGCGTAGTACCTATAGATACGTAAAGGTACTTAGTACAGCAAAGTTTACTTAGTAACCTGCGTTCTGTCTATAGAAAAGTTAGCACGAATTGCTGTTATATTTGAAGTAAGCCAATCCATTACAAAAAAAATAATGTAACTGTCACAGTTTGAGCTAAAATTATTGCAGCGTGTAATATTAGCGCGACTTATAACTGGAACGCGAGTCTATATTAGAGAGGTGGTAATCGGTGGTGGCTCGGTTGCAAGAACGCGTACCTTAAATCCTTTAAAGGTCGGTTCAAGCCCACCCAGCATGTACCAATGAGAAATACACTTTTCTTACGTACATTTGTCATAGATTTACAACACCACCGTTCCCGTGCCTCGGAGAGCAAGTTAAGCCGTCGGTCCGTTCCACTGATGCCAACTTGTGGAATCGTTAGTGGAATTGTCATAAAAAATTGGCATCATATCCTCGCCAAGCCGTCTTGCCAGCACGGCGAGTGTAGGCCAAATTCTCCAGTTCTGGAAGGCCTATCTGCAGCAGTGGAGGTCTAGGACGCTGTGTTCTAGGGACTGTAATGAAATTGAACCTTTTCTTTGATTTAAGTCTAGCATAGTTACAACAGTCTAAATCTAAACTTTAGTTTTATTAAAGTATCAAACTTATTGTGTTTTAATAATTTACCAGATACTCACTTTTAGCTTTTAATTCAATGGTAGGTATCTCAGCATAAACTTATCTTATTCCTTATCTTGGTAGGTACTTAGGTATTTGTTCAGAAGCGATCTTATCTACCTGGTAATGTCGAAAATGTAACTAAGATAAAACTAATATTTGATTAATTAATTTTAATTTGTCATTGATTTATGTAAGTACCTACCTAATTGATAACGAGAACATATTACAGCTCGTCACGCGGAAAATAATTTTAGTAGAATATTGATAGGGCAAATATAAATTTAATTATAAAAGTATTTATTGATATTTGATAAGTTATCCAATGAATACTGTAGCCGAAAAAGCCGACGGGATCCCTAGGCTTGAGAACACTGGGACATTATACCTTGTATTGAGATATAAAAAGCACATGCCTAGCTAGAACACACCTCTAAGCACTAATGAGTTAAATCAAAGCGTAATAATTAATTTTGCACTTAATATATAGGAAGAAACACAAGATATGTGCGCACAACGAAGCGACGGGAAACCACGGCTGAAGGAAGGTTCCCGCGGAGCCGCCGCCATGTTGTGCCGCGCCCCGCCCCCAGACCGAGACCGACATACAATTGGCCGACAATCACGGCCGGGGCGTACCAAGTTTCACCAAAATGTTGCCAGCTTTTTGAATAAATAATTTCAGTAATTTAAGTAATGAAGGCAATTATGGCGTTGTTTAGCTAAGTTCGCGCGGAAGCGAGTGGGAACTTATATTTATATCGGTCTCTTTATGTACGCCGACGCGCGGGTAATGCGCTCATCTGTTTACGTTGCCAGCCGAGAGACTATTTATTACAGGCGACCGTCCTGCATGGGAAGCGATTTAAACTGCAATTTCGTTTAATACAATAAGGAAAGAGATAAAGTGGATGCTAAATTAATTTTATTACCCTCTCATTTATAAAATTAAAAACATATTCAAATAACTGCAATATTTTTAAAGTTATAATAATTTTGGTCAAAAGGAGTAGATAATTATTATTACAAATAATAATTATTGTCAGCGCGACGTTATCTTTCCAAAGGCGTAACTTGCGTGTTCTCAATAGCAAGTTAGCACATTTGATTGATTCTGGTAACTGAAGATAATGAAAGATAACACAGGTAGGCGTTCTTTCTATTTCTCGAGACCTAGTAGATGACAGTATTTGTAGAAGTCGGTAGCGGGAAGTGACGTCACGTCGGGCCAGCTGACCGGGCGGGGCGGCGCGGGGCGGCAGAGCGGGACGGCGCACGGTGGGCGGCGCGCGGGATGATGTATAGAGTGGTGGAGTTAGGTTCAAATTGCGCCGGGAAGTGGCCGAGATTAGAGCCAGCGCGGGCCGCATCGCGCCGCGAACGTAAGCCCACTTAAGACTGTTTTTAATACTAGTATTTTTTACGCGATCCCGACAGGATTTAGCGGATAAACGACGTCGTCGCGATCGTGCGCTTTGATTTATCGCTTTCGGATTCTGATTCGGTTTGTTTTTTGGTGTTTACGTTAGTGGGTGACGGCCGGCCGCCGCTAATCCTTCGGCCCGCGCCAGCTTGTGACGGCCGCTCTGGATTGCGGGACATTCCCAGGAATTAAACTATTTATTGCAAACGAATTGATCTCCAGTGTCACCTATAATCCAGGATCACGTGAGTACTAACAGTCCAGACCAACTAAATACATATGATGTGCTATGTGATAGTTTTCCTTTGTGATTTATGTTCTTTATAATTTAGCATTGTTTTTATATGAAACGTTAAACCTTAAATAGAGGTGTAATTTAGCAACCTATAGCTATTTACATAGAAGTGAACTAATCATGAAAAATCATAGCTGTAAATAATGAATGCTTGTCACTCTAATATGATATAGGAAAGCTAAATACTTTAGGGGCTCAACTGGAATAGGCTGTTTCTGTCACAGCAAATAGTATTTTATTCTTTATTATTGAGTAGAATATTGTGTGAAATAAATACTGTTTTAACGTTTAAAATCTACCTACCCACTGTTATTTCTTTACTTAATTGCAGCAGTCTTAAAAGTAGGTAGGTCGTGCTAGAATCTAATAGGTAAAACGGCCAAAATAGGTAAATATTTATTTTATCATAGATTTAAAATTATATTTATACAAAAAAATCCTTAGAGAGGTATGTGAATGTGAAATGACAAAGAGTGATTTTCTCAGTAGTGATTAAATTACTTACCTATTTACAATACATATATTTCTATTTCAAATGTTAAACACCTTTGTCAATCAATCTTGTTAAAAAGTAACAATAATATTTCTGAATTATACAGGGAATCCGAAGTTATTGCTTTGTGGAAGATAAAATACATACTCACAGATTTACCCACAGTCTGTACTCAGCATGAACTCGACAAACCCATAGTAAATACATATATAGAATAAAAAATATAAAATTTGTTTTGTTTGCGCCCTGTTGGGCTTTGTTTGGAGTATCTTTCTCTTTCTGTAGCTCTTATTATAAATACTCTCTCATACTCATAATCAGCTTGATAATTCAAGCGATTTATTAAAAAAGTATTACATTAAACTGCCTCCGTGGTCCAGCGGTTAAGTCCGTGGGTTTAGGCTCGATACCTGGTCGGGACACAAAAATATTTATTAATGTAAATAAATACATTTAATATATTTGTGATATTTTTCGAGTTTGGTACGCTGGAGACATCGACCTTGCCACTTGTTATAATTGGCCTATAGTAAAGTTGGCTAAATGTGAATTAGCTTATTTATAAGGATGGTTTCTGACTACCCCGAAAGGGAAACGGTCGTGATGAATTTTACTTTATTTATGGTACAAAAATTAAATAAATTATAAAAAACTAAATTATAAATAAAAATATTTACCGGTGCATGATTTGATCATATAGCAGTAGGTAGGTATGGCAAGAAAACTAGTAGCATTCCCGCGCTGCACAGCATGATGATTTGCTGCGCGAGAAAACTCCCAGTCACATATAGTATCAGTATGTTTATTTTTTTTTACTTTTGACTTAAAATATTATTTATATCTAAAATCATAATCTACATAATGTTGGCCACTAGGCCAAAACTATAGAAATTATTTTTAAAAATAAGATCCATGGTCTCAGTAGGAAACGATTAGCGCGACTCAAGCGACGGACAGTAAGATGCGCCGGCGCCGCGACTCCAAATTTAGTTGGCCTAACGCCTTAAATAGCTCTTGTAACATTAAAAAATAATATATATGAAGATGTTCTAAGTTAGTAGCAAAATTAATTTAAACACAAATTAAATTAGTTTTTTAAAGAACTGTCTAAGCGTCTGGTTAATGCTGTATGTGTCCAGAGGGCTGGCAGTATTTTTCCGTAGAAAATCAGCATAGCTCTGCATGGGGGAATGCAGCAAGTGTTCTTGGCACACTGCCACATGATCAAGTTAGGTTTTTTTTTTTTTTAAATTTAGTTTATATATTATTATTATTATTTCATATACTGTTCCTTGTCTTCACATTGCACTCTCCAGGCAAGACAGATATTTTAACGTTAAATATATATTGTGTACAATTTAGTTTAAATTATATTGACTTAACCAAATTCCGGTGGAAATGTACGGTGATACACTAAGAATAAAGAATAAATAAATTCCTATTCAATTAAATTACAGTTATATTAAAACTCTATACTTTCTTAGTGATTTATAACTTTTATACGGTGTCAATGTAATAGCGATAAGAATAGAGATTTGACTAGCCCTGGATTAGCAAAACGATTCTGAATAGACATTTGAGTAGTTAACACAGATAGAGATTGCATAAAAACAACTGGCATCAATGCCTAATAAAAATATTAAATACCTAACTAGGAATATTGATATGAAGAATAATTTAAGGTACTGGCAGAAATAATAGAATAAAATAAATTAAAGCATTGACTTAGATGACGCCTCGGGCATCCTTATTGAATTGGCAATTAACCGGATAAATTTATATTTTGCAATAATACAATACGTAGATTGGCGATTAGACCTACTTACTTAGCAAATATATTATATTAATTAACATAATTAAATTTGTAACAAAAAGCAAACTTCGAACTACAAATGCAAAGATTTTTAATAATTCCACATACGAGGAAAATTAAGAAATGAAATATTTTTATTTGCTATAGAATACATGGTTATATAGATATAGGTCTTAATTTTATTTATTTATTTGTAATAGGGTAGCCAACAGTGCTAACATCACACACTTATTTGTACTTAACACTAAATCAGAAGTTATATGTTGCACCTATTATAGGCGACCACCACATTACCACAGTAGCCTTTATTGCTTATAAAAAATAACAATATTATACAATTTTCAATAAGTATACAAAAACTAAATATTATTCGAAAAACTAAAGCTGAAACAATTTTTAAAAATATATATATAATAATAATAACTTTTAGAAATAAAAAACTACTAATTATATTAATATATAATTATATTACATAACTAACATGTTTGGCCAGTGACGGCATGCAAAATTTATTTTTACAATTATAAACTATTATTTACACATTTAGAAATATTGGCACAGTCTTATAAGTCATAAATAATATTAAGTCCAATAAATTTCTATGTTAAGTTTCTAGATGTCATAATTGTTGCTTAATTAATAAAAGTCAGTTACATAATTTTCTTTTTTATCACTTAGGATTGAGTAGTAACACCTTTCATTTAGCCACTTTCGCACCATTTTTTTTAAACCGTCGTATTGGTAACTATTTAATATATATATATATATATGATTGTAGACTTTTATTGCCATGCTATATGAGTTATTTTAGTATACTCTACTTTTTGGAATGGTTAGTTGAATCAGCATATTTACATTCCGTGTAGTTCTTGGTATTAGTTCTTTGGCTGTGCTAAAGTATGAGTAGTGAACTTTAACGAACATGGCTATTTCATATATATACATACATGGAAGTGTAAGAATTTTTAGTTTAATAAATAATGGCTTGCATGTGTCAAAGGGAGACACCACATAAAGCTCTAATACACTTCTTCTGTGTTATAGAGACTCTGTTAATGTCTACTTAGTTTCACCAAAGTATTAAGCCATATCTAAGGACTGAGCATGCATATCCGTAATATGCATATATAATTAATTATTACTATAGTAACTATATAATTAACTATCTTGTCGAACTCACCGTGAAAGTACTCGAGCTTCTTAATCATACGTTTGCGTACTGAGTGGAGATTGACACCGATATTAAACAGGCGGTGTATAGTGTAGACACATAACAATAACATTTCGGTGCTAGAAGAGCTTAAGCTGACCAGGAGCAAAGACTCTCTACCGTCTGCTTTGCCCGAATTCTGCAATACTTTGGCCACATTGCAAGAAGAGAAGACGATAATCTAGAAAAACTTCTAATCACGGGCAAGGTAGACGGTAAAAGAACAAGAGGAAGAAGCCCCAAGCGATGGTTCAGTCAGATGACTGACCGCCTGAACATCCCTGTACACCAGGCCATCTACTACGCCGAGGACCGAAACGGAGGCGGCTGCTGGATGAGCTGCGACTGCGTCGGAGTCACGATCCCAATCAGTGGGGTACCGACTAAGGAGGAGGAGGTATAGTGTAGAAGGAAGTATCTCACTGTTCCTAATTACCCGCTGTTCTCAGTTACCCCACTTTCCCCTACCTATAGAATCCCGGATCATGTCTTTCCAAATATATAAAGGTCATTGTTTATAAAGTTTTTTAGCTTAACATTTTAAGTAAAAAGCGATAAATTGCCGTTGCCTAATGTCGGTGCTCTGATTATTATTGGCGATGGTAACATATCTACTGATAACCTTATCTATAGAACTCTTGTACCACTCTGTTACGACTGATTTGACATGCTTATTTAGTACTAAATATAATTTTAACCTGTAGAAAATTTATTGTAGTATATGGAATCAAAATATTCGATAGTCACTTAATTATAAGGGTATTTGATACCCCCAATTTTATACTCCTTCTGAAACCTAGGTACTATAATTTTATAACACAATTCTTTATATATGAAAGAAAGCTACTGACAGTTTCTACCACAACTGAACAAATATAATAAAAAAATATAATAAAATGATAAAAAAAAAAAAATAAGAAAAGACAGTAAGGTGGATTATAGCGCTGTAAATCCCGAGTTAGATACTTTATACAAAAAAATAACTGGGTAACTGGATTGAGGGTATTCATCATCAGGATTCCCTGTACCCTGGCTGGAGTTGTATTATTAATTACTTGAACTCTGGTTTGATATACAGAAGTAAAGTATCATCACGACCGTTTCGCCTTCGGAGTGGTCAGAAACCACGCTCATAAATAAGCGGATTCACATTTAGCCAACTTTACCATAGGCCAATCATGACAAGTGGCAAACTCGTCGATGTCTCCAGCGTACCAAACTCGAGAAATTTCACAAATAAATTAAATATTAATTAAATGTATTTATTTACATTAATAAATATTTTTGTGTCTCGACCAGGAGACGAACCCGGTACCTCCGAATTTAAAAATCCACGAACTTAACCGCTAGACCACGGAGGCAGTAATAACCGGTACAAATAATATATTTATGCTTAAAACTATAATCCGACCGCGAAGAGGTTCTTCTCCGTGGTCGGTTAACTGATGTTAGGACATAGAGTCTTAACTTAGGGACACAATACTCTATATCAAGTAAAGTACAATAGTAGTGTTTTTTTTTCTACCCCCTACTTACGGTACAATCCAATTTTTTTTATTTGATATACCTAATAAAGTTCAATACATCACTATAATATTTGGCATGGTTGGCCTGTAGGCCAGGTAAAAATTCAAAAATCGACAGGTTAACTTGCAATGGAGTCAAGCGAGCTGTGAGGCCGTGGTTGGGGAGGATGACGTACGAGGCAAGCGAATTTCTTCTTACTAATCAATATACGCCACAGTAGTTATTTATTTATATTAATATACTAATTAGACCATATTATTTATTTATTTTATTCTATATAGGTACCTATAGGTATTATTTATTGATATATATATATATATATATATATATATATGCATTTATAGTCGACCCCAATTAAGAGCGCCACAACCCGGCCTCCGTGATACTGGCTCGCCTACAGCGGAGGTCGGGACGTCACCGTCTACAGCCTCTTCATCATTTTTAAATAACACATTGTATAATGTGAAATTGTCAACCTCGGCTGCTTGTATAAACATAAATAAATATTTTTACCATTTTTCATTTTCTAAGATATCTATTGGACTTGCGAATTAGTTCTGAGAATGCCTCACTGATGTGCCAGATCCAAAGAATCGGGTAATACTTGCTAGTTTGTTAAAAAAACTTAAAATAATAGCTCCTGGAAACAAAGTACGCTGACGATAAGTTAGGCAAGTTTTACTGAGCCATAACGGCTCGGTTACTGAAGAAGCCGTCTCAGTCTGAAAGTGAAATCATTGCGCTATAAGCTTAAGGGATTTTTATTTCATAACAACGGTTTTCGTGCAATTATTGCGTGTCTTAGAATAATAACTCTTAGAAAGATAGTTCTATACAAAATACTGTTTACTTTTAGCCCTTAATTATTTATATGCGTGCGTAAGCTACTATGTTATCTACTCTACTATATATATCATTACATATCATTACAGCCAATAGAAAACAGGGTCCTAGACGTCAACTGTTGGAGATGCCTTCGAGAAAATATATATAGGGGAATTTGGCCTGCCCTTGCAATGCTGCTGACCAGACAGGTTGTCGCGGGTCTGATGATAATTTATTAATTACACACGTTAGTATTAGTGGAACCGGGACCGAGAAACGGTTTTTCGAGGCACAGGAACGGTGGTGTTGTTAATCTAAAATCTAATAAATCCAATCCTACGTATAAAAATACTTTATTGGTATATGCCTGGGTTTAAACCGCAACCCTTTTTAGATTGGAAAGCCTTCTAACAACCTATTTACCATGTTATATAAAAACTTTTTTTTGTTTTTCCGAATGAAATATGACTCCCATTAGTTTCACAAAAACCATCATTATCAAATAAAAATCTCGAGAGCTGTTAGAACGATGATTTGATCTTGAGACTGACTTAGCCGTTTTGGCTAAGTTTTACTGGGCTCACTTATCATACGTATACTTCATTTCTATGTATTATTAATCTATGCCTACAAGTAAATTAACTAATAATTATAAATAATTCCTAAAAAACGATAATACTCTTTAAAATTCGATTCCCACGTATTGTTATAGGGACAATCTTGAACATTTTCATTACATTATCTGGATGTCAGTGGTGACAGAAACATGAATTCGTCATTGCCAGCTCAGAGACATATTAAAAACAATCACTTAACAAAGCCATTCTCGCCTAATCACTGGCCCTAAAATCTAAGCTTTGGACCAATGTCCAATTAGTTACAATAACTTAAGTATCATCACGACCGTATCCTTTCCGGGGTGACCAGATAACACTATTTTATGTAATTTGTGATATTTCTCGAATTTGATACGCTGGAGACATCGACGAGCTTGCCACTTGGCATGATTGGCCTATAGTAAAGTTGGCTAAATGTGAATCCGCTTATTTATAAGCGTGGTTTCTGACCACCCCGAAAAGGAAATAGTCGTAATGATACTTTACTTTAAAAAAAACTTATTTTGTGTTCTCTATTTATTTAATCGAAACGTGTAAATTGTCAAAATTGTATATTACTTTATTTACTGTTAGCTTTATCCTTAGCGAAATAATAATGCGCTTTAAGAAACAGACTAGGGCCACTGGTAGTAAAAAAAAACTTCATTGGGCAGGTACTGACATATTATGTCCAGGTTGCAGCTAAAGTTATCACACCAACATCAAGACATATAAATATTTATAGATGCAGGCTGTCAATATGTCGCTGCTGTGTGCTTAAACGAGATAGTTTTTATACTTGACTTTGTATCTTTCATGTAATAGATAATATGAGATAATAATAAACTCTTGTTCCTGCACTATTAATAGATTTAATGCACCTTGTCATTCCGGCATAGTGGTAGAGTCACATGTAATGTATTCCAACGTTATTTGCCTATATAACACGACAGATATATTTTTCTATAAATTTTATATATATATTAGAGATGGAACGGATATCCTGTAACTATCCGATATCCGGCATATCCGGCCTTGTTTTTACTATCCGGCCGGATACCGGATAGTAACTCAGTATCCGGTCGGATGCCGGATAGTTATATTCAAAACATTCTCATTATTTTATAAGAGGAAAATAATACCACACTACGTTATGGACACAGTTTATTTTAATAATCACTCGACAAAAATGTTTATTTTATTAATTAGCTTAATACTCAAAATTAACAAGTGGCAAATTATGGTGAATGAATACCAAATTTTCTGCATTTGTTGGTAATAGGCGACTCCGTTTTTCAGATTTCCGATCTCTTTCACCGCGCCTATTCCGAATCAAACTGGATAAAGGGCCGGATATCCGGCACTCCGGCCTCGTAGCTTGCTGAATACTCGGTAACCGGTATCCGGCCAAACCACTATCCGTTTCATTTCTAAAATATATATTTATAATATGCATATAGAACTAGCTGACCCGGCGAACTTCGTACCGCCTAACAGTCATTGAATGTTTGTAAACCTTAGTTAGCACGTAGAAATCCACAATGTCAAATGCTTATACGCAATGCTAATTCCTGATTGGATCTTCTCAATAAACTTTACATAGAAGGCCTATGTGATGGCTGGCCAGCTCTACTCTTCCAGAATTAGTAAATGTAAAACTCTCTTCCAGTAAATATAAAACAGAATTACGGAAGAATAAAAAAATATGGACATAATTATTACTTATTATTATTAGATTGTAAGCTGACACGGCCTTTTTACAGCCACGAATTGAATATTAAGTATGTAGTTGTAAGTAAAAACAAATTCCTCGATTATGGCAACAATGTTTTAGTTATAATTATTGTATTGATGTTGAGTTCGGTCCAGCCATGCTCAATGGTAATATTTTTTATTTGTTTTTTTTAATTCTTAGCTTGTATGTATGTAATTCCCGCAAACCAGTAACGTTTACTCTTGGCATGTATGCAAATAACACGTCCCACTTTAACCCTATTGTGAGGATGTGTAGATATTACAATGAACTGACAAGCAAACACAACATCGACATTTTTGACAGGAGACTTTCGACACTGAAGTCGAGTTTGAAGGATATAATCTAACACCTGCTTTATTTTATTTTTTATTTTTTTGAACTGATCTTCATTGATTTTACTTTTGGTCTCTTTTCTTTGTTATTTTTTGAAATAGTTTAATTCTCTTTTTTTTATTTGTAACACTTATTTACTTATAACTAAAAAAAAAGTGATTGTTTATAATACATGGCTGATATTGTGTACACATGCTTTGAGTTTTAGCAATGTCTATACACTATATCCATTATTTTTAGAAACTGTAATGCTAAAATTTGTTTTGTGTGCCTACTTAATAAATAAATTGACAATATCCAAGTGTTACGTACTAACCATACGGAAATAAATTATTTTGATTTGATTTGAATGGTTTGACTTTTCTTTATTTCTGTATTCGACGACAGTCAAGCGCAGAGTGGGCTCGTCGAGTCTTAGGCCGGCCGCATACACACGTTTTCCGTATTCGATTTCCTAATGCGAAATTTTGATTTAAAATTATGTGCGACTAGCGCAAACGTTCGTTTTTCTTCATTTGGAATGTATACAGTCAGTACGAATAGTGATAGCGTGGTGAACGCACGACGATGGAGGACGACGATTTATTAGCTGTTGTGGTAGTCGTTGTCATGAATATTCCACAGGCAGGGGTATTTTTCAACAGCCAATAATAATGTTTCTGCCTCACACATAATTATCGTGTTGCGATTCTATATACCAAACACGAGAATATGTCCGATGCGCGAGGCGCGGGCGCGATACTGAATAGAAATTTCCGAACGTGTGCGCCGGCACAAACAAAATGTATGCAAGCGCAAAAAAAACGAACATGTGCGTCCGTAAATGTATTTTATATTGATTCCATGCATTCGGATGTAAACTGATTCGGAAATCGAATACGGAAAACGTGTGTATGCGGCCGGCCTTAGGAGCAACGAATGAGATATCATTTCATTTTCATTACAGCCCCTAGAACACAGCGTCCTAGATCTCCACTGCTGGAGATGGGCCTTCCAGAACTGGAGAATTTGGCCTACACTCGCCACGATATGAAGTCATTATTTTTTTATGACAATTTATAACGATTCCACAAGTTAGCATTAGTGGAACCGGGACCGACGGCTTAACGTGCTCGAGACACCGGCACGGTGGTGTTGTAAATCTATGACAAATGTACGTAAGGAAAGTGCATTTCTCATTGGTACATGCCGGGGGATTTGAACCGACCTTGGTAGGATTTAAGATACGCGTATATATATTTTAGGCTCCCGCTCGGTCGGTATGGTGTACATTTCTCGAGTCTCAAACCACATCGACGAGCTTGCTACTTGCCATGACGGGCCTACTCGTATATTAAAGTTAAATAAATGTGAATTGCTTCTGAAAAAAAGAGATGTTTCTGAGCATCCTGGTAGGAATTCCGGTCGTCATGATACTTTTTTTGATTGAAAAAGAAAAATGTTTTAAGTTGAATCGATCGTACAGTGGCTATAATTCCAATGAAATGGCGTTTTAATAGAGAGCGCCACTTTCGCCAACTTAAATCTTTGGGCTTAAAAAAGGCTTTGGCTTGGTTTAAAGGGATGAGAGAGGCTCAAGCGGCCCGATTGCTGCGTTGCTTTTGGCCAATTACTCACCTAAGAGTCAAGATTAGTGTTTACAGTTGGAGATTTTATTTCTTTACGACTTTATTCACGGTCACTAGGTCATTTTAGTTTTAAATTTAACATAGCCTTGTATCTACGTATGTGTTTTATTACCGCAATACATTTAATAGGTGGTAGGCGGACTGATGGTGGTAATTTCCCCAGTCTGCCGGGGCGGGGAAGTAAAGTGTATTCACACGTTTCGGGATCAGGTACGAGTTGCCGTCATGCCCAGTCAAGCCGGCATAGTATTAGATCTCATTCTAGTTGCTAACGTTCATAGACCTCGCGCGCCACTTACCATCAGGTGGGCGCAAGGTTACATGTCATCAGCATAGTGTTAGGTCTCATTCCAGTTACTAGTATTTATGAACCTCGTCGCCACTTACCATCAGGTGGTCGCAATGTCACATGTCGTACTAGTATATAAAAATTAGAAAAAAAAAATAAAAAATATGTAAAATTTGATATGAATCAGGTTCGATTCCTGTTCGAGAAAATAACATGAAATATTAGTTTTTTAAAATAATTTTAACGGGTCTTTACGCGATTTACCTTAGAGACATATTTCTCCCGACGTTTCAGCCAACCAAGCTTGTCGATGTCTCCAGCGTACTAAACTCTGAAAATATCACAAATAAATTAAATATTGATATCAATGTGTTGCGACCGCTAGACTACGGAGGCAGTTATATATGTATGTATATATTCGGAACACATTGATATTTATATTTAAAATATTTGTGATATTTCCCGAGTTTTATATGCTAGACATCGACGAGCATTGTTACAAGGTGCATGCATATACAAGGTCTGATTAAGTTTTATTTTTTTTGTATGATATTATACTGGGTACGACAAGTGACATAGCGCCCATCTAGTAATAAGAGGTAGTGAAGTCAAAATTATTAAATTATCAATATATATTAATATAACCTATTACATTTAAAATGGCTATAAAACTCTTTTGTTCAACAATCATACCAGTTGAAAAGTTTCGAATAGTTATTTAAATCACCGGTGAAAAATAAAACGGATAAAAAGATTTTGTAATGGCCGCGATAGGCTGCGGAAGTACCTGAAAGGAAAAAAAAACATTCACAGCCTGAATAGCGGCAGGTTTTTTTCAGAATATTGAATTTTCCACGGCGCTGCAGTTATGTAAAAGAGACGATTAAACGAATAAATCATACGGAAAACGTTTTTCACTTTTTTAAACGACACCGTTTCATATCTATGGCGGTTTCATAATTAGGCCCGGCGCCCACTTACGGAAAGCTAGTATTTTATAAATAAAATGTTTTATCATGACCGTAATCCATAGAGAAGCTACGTTTTTTTTCTATTGTACAAAATATGTGTTTTTTGTTTTATTATAATCTTTTTTTTTTGAGTACCTAAACTCAAACTGAAATTCGATTTAATTAACGAAATCATTTATATTTTAATAAAATAAATACATATACACATTTTAGATTTTTTTTTACATTTTTTTTACCTTTAAAATATTAGTAACAATGCGGTGTATGACTAACTTTTATCACGATAGATGACGCATGATAGATGGTACCTAATAGAACTGTCAGTTGCATAGAAAACTTGTATTTTTATTACGAAATTTATTATTTCCTGGATATATTACCGAAGTCAGCAGCTTTTTTAAGTGTACAAATATAGATTTTGATATGGTGATCTCAAAATTGCCGTTCTATTAATTAAACCTTTTTTCTTTTTAAAGACGGTGTTCGCTTTCCTAGCTTGTCTTTTAAGGTAGGTAAAGGTTAAGTTAAAATTCGTATATCTGTTATAAAAATAAAAAACTACAAAAACATTTAAAAAATGATCCGACATAGGTGTAAACAAGGTACCAGTGCCGCTAGCGACATCTATAAAAAAGCTTTGCCTGGTACACCCCATTAGTAAGTAGACGTCACTTAATAATTCTATGACCGTGTTCGACTCGAAATCGAAGCAAAGCGTTCTTCTTTCTACCTGAATTTTGCTTAAAGTAAATGAAAACGCAACTCGAAAGACTTTTAAGGCGATATAAAGTAAGCGCTTATAGCGCCAAGTAGAACATACATCCGTGACATCATCGGGCAGCCATTTGCAACTGGAGTGTTCCCGATCGAAAATACAAACACAATATTTTAAAACAGGTTTAGGGCGATTTAGAACCCATAAAAAATATAAAGTATTTTTCCAAAAATCTGCGTATAAACAATTTAAAAATTGAGCGGCCATTGTCATTGACATATAAAATATATTTTTTTAATGCCATCTACTTTAATTTTCTTTTGTCGAAGAATAACGTGTTTTACACTTTTGTAGCAAGCAGGACTGGGGTAATTAAATTTTAAATGATTATAGTAATGATGTGTCATTAATGACTGTAAAGTATGTGAAGAAAAATATTGTTGCAGAAAGGATGATTAAAATAATCTATGATAAATACTTTTTATATACGTCCCGTGATTGGTAGTTTAGTGATAGCTGTCACATTGGTAATTTTAGACAATGACGTGCCTCATAGGCAATAAACATGTCAAAAGAAAATTAATCAGCCTTTCTGCAACTGACCGTTAGACTTTAAAATTACACAATCCATAACACCGTAACACGTTACCACGTCAGTGGGCGGCAAGCCTAACAGTGACGTATATTTATTTGAATCATGAAAGCTATATTTCTTTCCCATTACGTGATTTTATGGCGGCGATAACTTTTATTGTCCAAACACAATGCTGTGTACTCGCCATAAATTGTCTGTATGGCTCTATGTCTTTTCTCCTCTACTAATTTATCTCTTGTCCTGAAAGCTTAACATTTCTCATATTAATTACTATCTAGGTATACCTTATTCAAGATAGCAAAAAAATAATGTAAACAAGAAAATAAGTGATTCAAAAAAAAATATTTTTGTTATATTAATCAAATTACTACTAAGGTTACTAAAGTATTAAAAATTTATTTTAATGTAATTTTAATAATATTCGTATATGAGAATAAGGTCTCAACGGCAAAAATCACACCTATTTTATAGCAATAATTCCATTTGATCCATTTGGAGTTACCATATTTTTTTCTACAATTAGGTTATATAAGATAGTGAAATTACATTGTAATTACTATTTGAGTTAGCTAATTGCCATGCTTTAGATGTGTAGGAGAAGGTATTTTATAATCCCTGCCTGCTTCATTATAAATACATGAAATACATATTAAATAAAATAGGTTTTATAATAAGATCAAATATACTTAATTATAATAGAACATAACATTACTCAGTTCACCGCAAATTGTTTTTTTTTTTTTTTTTATTGTCTTTAAAGGACATTGTACAGAATACATCAGTCCTAAACACGTAATTTATTTGCATAATATATGTTTATAACAAAGTTCATAACCGAGTTGGGGATCATCAAATTCCAGATGCTGCAGAATTTGATGCTTTACTTGGAGTCACTCGCAGCATTATAGCCCAAACACGTCGTGTAAAATATGAGAGTTGACAGCGCGGGAAAACCGCAAAAAATAAACTGCAACTTATGCCCCATATTTGAAGTCCAATTTATCGTTTTTCACAATTATTCACATTGCAGCACATTATTAAACAAAACAACACCACTTTTGAACAATAATATCCACAGCAAATTAATTTTACAAAACAAAAACTTGCACTTGACATGTCCACGCAAAATGGCGCGAAAAACCCCGCAAATTGTTATCATAACAACAAAATTAAAAGTTAAAACAAAGCAAAGAAAAAGCATTGTTTTTTTACAAGCAAGTGCTTTTTACTATTGACATTTTTATTACAAATATTAAAAAAAACTTTAATTAACATCCATCGTATTAATTATTATTTAGCTTATTTATAACTTATATAAATATACTACGTGTAATTTCTTAAATAGCAAATACTTTTATATTATAATCTTGAATAAAAATAAAGAAATACTTTTTTTTTATTATTCAATAATAAAATTTTAAGTTACGTTGCAGAGAAGTTTCATAAAAATATCGACACTCATACCTATCCTAATCAAGTAAGGTCCACAATAGCACAAATATATCCCCAGCCTCTTTAACCAGTAATACAGTAGTGTTTTGTTTTTCGGATAATGATTTTTATCTTTAAAATAAAAAAAAGTTTTTTATTTCTAAAAGGTTCTACAAATGACACCTAAAGCCTAAAAAAAATTTAGTTATTTTGACAATTACACGTGGTATATTTTATACATTCGAATAATTAAGGAGTT
This sequence comes from Tinea semifulvella, assembly GCA_910589645.1. NCBI lineage: Eukaryota > Metazoa > Arthropoda > Insecta > Lepidoptera > Tineidae > Tinea > Tinea semifulvella. The sequence continues at coordinate 5,784,946 of OU342595.1, read as the reverse complement.
CTTCGCGCCATTTTGCGTGGACATGTCAAGTGCAAGTTTTTGTTTTGTAAATTAATTTGCTGTGGATATTATTGGTCAAAAGTGGTGTTGTTTTGTTTAGTAATGTGCTACAATGTGAATAATTATTGAAAACGATAAATTGGACTTTATGGGGCACAAGTTGCAGTTTATTTTATGCGGTTTTCCCGCGCTGTGAACTTCCATATTTTACCCGACGTGTTTGGGCTATAATGCCGCGAGTGACTCCAAGTAAAGCATCAAATTCTGCAGCATCTGGAATTTGATGATCCCCAACTCGGTTATGAACTCTGTTATGAACATATATTATGCAAATAAATTACGTGTTTAGGGCTGATGTATTCTGTACAATGAATGTCCTTCAAAAAAATTTAAAAAAAAAAACATTCCATAAATTATTATTTAATCAATTTACGAGTAATACACTGAAATGTTTTTTTTTTTTGACGCATTTTGTGTTTTCATCACGTTAAAAACGTATTTTTTTTATCACAGCTATTTGTTTACATATTTTTTTTGCTATTTCAAATATAGAGTAGTTAACACCATTGACTTTGGTGTGTTAAAATGATCATACATTATTAATGTTATTGTTATCTGTGACATCTTTGGTGCTTTGTCTTTGTGACAAGAGTTAAGAAACGGTGTCAAAATACATTAATAAGAATTAATAGGTACCTACTACCTTTCAAGAGAGTATGATAACAAAATCCCTTACTGTAAATATTAATCTATGTCATTGGTCAAGATTGAGCTATGGTTTACTTAAACTATAATAAATAATAATAAAAAGTTAATTGAACCAAAGAAAGAAATTAGCGTACAGGTAATGTTGGTGGTCCCACACTAGGCCTTTTAGGCTCGACATATGGGAGCCATGACAGTTTTGCGTTAAAAATTAAGCCAAGTTACCTTAGAAACTTAACTCATGTATATAATCTGTAGTAAATGATAATACAACGTAAATAAATAATAAGGATATATAGGATAGGTAATTAAAATAAATGAAATAGTGTAAATATTAATTCAACAAAATTAAAAACTGTATTTAAGTAGTCATTATAATATATAAGTGTGATTTAATTATCATCAGACATTAGTATTTATTCATTTCACTTAAAATATTCCTTGTTACAGGTAAAGCATGCAGTAGTGTCTTCTAACTAGACTCACTAAAAGCGCGCAACCGCGTTAGTTTCACCCAGCCAGTACAGAAAGGCTTCACCATTCATCTTCGAGTGTATAAGGACGCGCTGGCGGCCGGGATGGAGCCGCTAAGCGAGAGCACCCTCTGTCTATCAGAGCTGGACCTGCATGGGAACACGCACTTGCACGAGTCCGTGGCAGCGTCCGTGGGCTCGGCCATATCCAGTCTCATGGCACCGCTGCACCACGAACCGCAGCACACGCCGCTGCACGCACACGCCCCACCCTTACATCACGAACCGCTGGAAAAATTAAAATGTAAGTAGAATTCAGAATATTATTTATTACCGAATTAGAAGGCAAAGTCCCTGATCTCCACTGCTTAACTGTCTTGCAGAAAATGAGAAAATGTGGTGTTTAAAATGTATGACAAAATGTACGTAAACATCCGAGTATTTATCATTGGTACATACCATCCCTCGAATCTACAGCCCTTGATTTAGAGGTCGGCATTTTTTTTTTAATACTAGCACGACATGTGACCTTGGATCCACCTGATGGTAAGTGGCGCGAAAGGTCCATGAATGTTCGCAACTAAAGTCAGATACTCATAACTGCCATTAGTCCCTAACACTATGCCGGCTTGACTAAATGCTTTTTCACACTTCGCTTGAAGGACTCCAAGTTATAGGAAAGTGGAAACACAGAGGCTGGAAGAGCATTCCACTTCTTTATCGTACGACAGATGTATAAGTCCCCAAATTTATACGTACGCGAGGGATGGTGACTACAGTAGGTGGGTGCATATTCTGACCTGTGCGTGTGGTTCGGTTGCGAAATGGAGAGGGAGGGATTAGGTTATAGAGTTCTTCGGAGCACTCACTATAGTATAGCCGGTAGAACACGCTCAGAGAAGCCACATCTCGTACGAGAATTCCAGACATAGTGGCATCGTCCACAATTCAAACAGCTAGCCTCTGTAGGACATTGAGAGCATCTGTGAGGTACTTGGCGGAACCTTTGGGATCTAACCCTGAGAAATACGCTTTTCTTACGTATTGTCACAGTTTTACAACACTACCGACCCCATGCCTTGTAGAGCACGTTAAGCTGTTGGTCCTGGTTTCACTTATACATGTGAAATCATTAGTAAATTGTAATTAAAATTGACATCACACCCTCGCCAACCCGTCTGGTCAGCGTGGCGAGAGTAGGCCAAATTCTTTAGAAATTTCTGTAAGGCCCATCTGCAACAGTGGAGGTCTAGGACTCTTGTGATCTATATATAGTGGCTGTGATTATGATGATTCTAACCAGTTGCTATTATAAATAATAATAATATTGCTATTATAAATAACCTACAAGTATAATCACAGCTGAACCAGGATATCTTCTTTAACAGAGTACCTAAGCTATTGCAGTTTAGTGCGTAACCCCGACTGGGGATTTTCTCGCGACTTTTTCATCAAGGTAAATAATGTTTTGTTCCTGTGCGGATTTTATATAAGGACTTTACAAAAATTACATCCTTTTTTGATCAGAGCGGGTTTTCGCTTTATTAGGAATCTTGTGATTGTTTAGTAAATGACGTGACCTTTTTTGGGCTCTATCATTACCTGGTATGGGAAAAAAAGTAAGTAACACATTTTACCCTGCCTTAACCCGATGGAGACCGTTTTTCGTTAAATAAATATCAGTTTTTTATGAGATACAGTGCACTATACAAATGTATAGAAAGGTGTGAGTGGGTTTTACCATCCATCACCATAAAATATCCCGCCGATACTACCCTATGATAATATTTACTTTTGTAATAACAATCTGTCTGTACGTTTTATTATGGTTTTGATATCAACTTTTTAAAACTAACTTTAGTATGTTTGTACTTACCAAGCTTTTTTCCATAAAATATATATATATATACCTATATATTTATATTTTACATATACTTAAATAATAAAATACTAAGATTGGATCAAGGAAACCTGTAGCCCTTTCTGTTACTTAAGCGCAAAGTTATATAATGGAATCCGTTAACTATCTAGTTATCACGGTGTTAAAGTTGATATTTGTACGGCCGCTTAAGTCGAGCGCGTATAGAGTTGAGAATTGACGTCAGATGATGCGTCATAATTACAAAATATTTATATATATAATAGGGCTACTGATGAGATTTGGACATTTGAGAAGTTTTCTTGCAAATTCCGTATATTAAATATATTTTTGATGGTTAATTTATTATTGATTATATTTTATTTTCTTATTATTTTATTTATTTTCTTCTTTTACTTATCTGTATGTTATAATTTTGACATTTTCTATATTGAGTTTTGCCTAATATTAAATTAATTTTTACAAAAATTGCAATAATTATGGATAAATGTAACGTCAAACAAGCGTGACGGAGATGAGGGCAATCAATTGTTGAGGCTACCTATAGAAAATTAGGGATATGTGCCCTCCCTAACATATGCAATTTCACGTTTTATTCTAACAATGAAGTGTCATCGCCCCTTGAACAAAAACATGTAATTTTATACCCATTGTATGACGCTACAAGTGTTTGTTGTAATAAGCAGTAATTCAAAAAATATATATATTCCATCACTCTAACTTTGTCTCAAAGTTTTTCGTAGTCGCAGCGTCATCCCTTTGGAACAGCCTTCCAGTCAGTATTCGTCAAGCACCGAATAGAGCCACCTTTAAGAGGCTAGTGTTTACACATTTAATTAAGTCCCAATAAATAATCCTATTTTAATGTGTGTTTTTAGTTTATTCTAATTATTATGTAGTTATATGTGTATGTATGTATTATGTATATATGAGTATATGTAGGTTTATATATGATGTATATTAAGTATTAGTTATAGCAAAAACTGTCTCTTTAAACTCTTATTTTTGCACCGTCTCATATTTCTATTTGATATCTCCTTTGTCCCCAAGGTCGACTGTCAGAGAATGCCTAACGGCATTAAGCTTCGCCTTTTGTACATTGTGCAATAAAGTTTTTAAATAAAATAAATATATTATGTCAAGCATTTCAAATAGACTGATTTCCGAATGAATCAATGTTTAACAAGAAAGCTATTTTCACAGAGTCTAGAACTTTAATGACAATTTATTAATGATTCCATTAGTTGGTAATAGTGGAACCAGGACCGACAGTACGGAAACGGTGGTGTTGTAAATCTATGACACATGTATATAAGAAAAGTGTATTTCTGATTGGTACATGCCGGGGGGGGGTTTGAACCGACCTTTGTGGGATTTTAAGAAGAGCGTTCTTGCAACCGAGCCACCACCGCTCCCTATAAGAAAGCTATAGTTTAGCTTAAATCTAAATATTAAACTTGCGTTAATTTAATAGCTTTCCTTCAGAAACCGGCGCGTAAAGATCCATTAATATACAGGTTGGATTTTTTAGACCGAGCAGTAAATTGCTTTGGCTGAAAACGCTCTGGAGATCGTCCTGTCTCCGTAAACTAGCGGTTAAATCCGTGGATTTAGGCTAGGAGGTAAGATTCCTGGCCAAGACACAATAATATTTATTAATTTAATTAAAAATACAACTAAAAACTAAAATAAAGAAAATAAAATTATTATAAATAAAAAAAATGCTACAAGTCGCTGTCAATGGGCAAAGTGCCAAGGATATTGGCAGCATTGCCATGTTCAATGGAAATGCTGATCCTTTGGCCCAAATATTGCCCAGCTCTTTTGTCCCCCGAGGTAATAGTATAATATTAATATAATTAATATTTAATTTATTTGTGACATTTCTCGAGTTTGGTACGCCAGCGACATCGACAAGCTTGCCACTTATCATGATTAGCCTATAATAAAGTTGGCTAAATGTGAATCCGCTTATTAATAAACGTAGTTTCTGACCACCCCGAAATGGAAACGGTCGTGATGATACTCTAGATCTCAACTTTTGGAAATATACTGATTTGCAGATTTTAGATAAAATGTACAATAGCCAAAAACTTAATACATTTGGCATTACGAGTACATGACTTAACCCAGGGGTGGAAACTTAGAACAAGCAATTGACAAATTACATAGAAAGTTGCGCCGCCTAGTAGACGGTAGATGGTACTAAATGTATTGTTCATTCATTAATTCAATCAATTCGTTCGACATGTCGGTCATTGCTGTCAACAAGCGAACTATACAATCTTAGTAAAAAAAATAATTAAATGTATTACTAACTTTAATTAATTGTGTAACTTTTAGTACCTGTCTATGTATCGTATGGTTAACTACATAGTAACAAAATACACAATATTTATAAATTTTCGCGCGCAGTTAATTAGTTGCGGGCCCAATAATCGAATTTCGGATATTCCTATATAGAAGCTATACCTACGAGTATAATAGGTAAGTATGGCGCTTTAATTTACCTACCATCCACCTGGCTACGCTAGTGTTTAGGTGAACGAGAGTTTTTTGCGTGAGTAACCACTCTTTTTCCAATTAGATACTATACTCTTTGACTTAACCTAGCTTGACTGCAAATAAGACTGGAATCAAAAAACAATAAAAGTGTAGTCAATAATTAAAGTTTAAAAGTAGGTATAACCTATAGAATGTTAGCTAATAATCTAAATAATCTTTAATCTACCAAATTGCATTACAAGGGTCGCTGGGGGAGGTGTAATCTGTTAGTTTTTACAAACACATCAGTATCAGATTACGTCATCGCCCGGTCTCTCCCTGTTTAGTTTGCCAATTAGTCATGCTCGAGGGACATTGCGTAAGGGTGGTCGGTGCACAGCTTCTGTGCCAAACTAGAACTTTAACTTTATCAGTGTGATTATGTTATGTTATGATTATGTTATGAAAAATCACATTTATTTAAAAAGTAAGTAAAATCACAGCCTTTATTATTACAAATATTGATTATATAATATTTATAGAACTTAGGTCAATAAGATTTTGTATTATATAGACACAGGTGACAGACACAAAAAAAGGTAAAGTATCATCACGATCGTTTCCCTTTCGGGGTGGTCAAAAACCACGCTTATTCACATTTAGCCAACTTTACTATAGGCCAATCATGACAAGTGGCAAGCTCGTCGATGTCTCTAGCGTACCAAACTCGAGAAATGTCACAAATTAATTAAATTTTAATAATTTAAATAAATAAATATTATTGTGTCCCAATCGAACCTGGTACTTCCGAGTCTAAATCCACGGACTTAACCGTGAGACCACGGAGGCAGTTTCAACTAAACAACAAAAAAATACAAACTAATTCACAATAAAAAAAAACTACCTATTAAATAGGAAACTAAAATCTAAATAAATAAAAATAATAAAAGTAATAAAAGTATCATAACGAACGTAAATAAAAAAATAATTAAGAAACAACGCTGTTAAAGAAGCTAGTTTACGTTCATCCAAAGAACAATGGCGACAAAAATTGCTATTTGTGTGAACCTCTAAAGGCAAATTGTTACCATTCTGCCAATTATAATGTTAAGTGCTGTATGGTTTACCTAATAATATAAAATAAAATAAATTACCTGATAAAATTTCAAGCCTCTTAAAAAGAGACTTTAAATATAGGGTTACATTTTTTCATAATATTAATATTATCTAAAAGAGTCCAAAAAATATTATATTATTAGAAATTAAACGGAAGCATGATGGCGCGGTGGTGGCTCGGTTGTAAGAACGCGTTCCTTAAATCCTACAAAGGTCAGTTCAAACTCACCCGGCATGTACCAATGAGAAATACACTTTTCTTACGTACATTTGTCATTTGTCATGTCAGGTTGTAAACACCACCGTTCCCGTGCCTCGGAGAGCACGTTAAGCCGTCGGTTTCGGTTCTACTAATGCCAACTTGTGGAATCGTTAATACTCGTAAATTGTCATAAAAAATTGACATCATATTCTCGCCAAGCCGTCTGGCCAGCGTGGCGATTATAGGCCAAAATTCTCCAGTTCTTGAAGGCCCATCTCCAGCAGTGGAGGTCTAGGACGCTGTGTTCTAGGGGCTGTAATGAATGAATAAAATATAATAAAGAGCTAAAATATGAAATATAATACTTAAGATCAGGTACTAAATAAATTATTTATAACTATTAAACTTGAGCGTTTGAACTTGGGCTAGTCTAAAACTTCCTTACGTCTGACAATCCCACAAGATCGTTATGATAATTTAAATAAAATATTTAATGTAAAAACCAAAAGTGGCATACTGTGGCAAGATTATTGTCTATATCAGATCTAGTATCTATCTCTGTAGTAGAGACAATGATTTGCAATCCATCACGAACGTATAAAAAAAGGGAAACTCCTGCAATCATTTAAAGTCGATTTGAATAAATCGCATACAATATTTTGTCTCGTTCTCACTTCACTAGAAACACAAGAATGCAGTAGTTTCTTCTCCCTCACGCAATAAAAAACAACCCTCGGCGGCAACGAAGCATTATATTGCGATGATTAGCTCTGCACTTGCAGCTTTTGTCATTGAATTTAAATGGGGGATTAAAACGCGTTATAGAGTTTTATTTATTAAAGAGCTATTGTTGTGTTTTGAATGTTCATTTTGTATTAGCTGTCGTCGATGTTGATTAAATACACTGATTTCTAATTGTATATGTTTTAATCCTAAAATTTATTTATTTTAATACAGAACCTTAAATTAAATAAACTATATTACAACAAAATCTAAATTTAACCTAAAAATAATAATAATACAAAGAAAATAAAAATTAAATACTTAGAAAAAAAAAATGTTCCTCCAAATCGCTGTCTTGTGGCATGGTGCCCAATACACTAGCAGCATTTTCCCTTTGAATTATGATACTTAATTTTTGGGAGAAAAAACTGCCAGCCCTATATTGTATATGTTATCATTAGTGCAAACTACTAATGATAAAAATATCTATGGGAATTTTAAGATCACGAGTAAAAGTTTATAAGTATACAATTTATATTTCTTTTCGAATTATATTTTTATCAATTTCATATTCAAACATTTTTATAGGTAATCTAGCTAATATTCTTTGGATTAAATATTTTTTTGAAATTTCCTTTCCTGCTTTTCCACCCAATCATTTTGCCACACATTGGCTTAGCCATCAAAGATTGCTCGCATATCCCCAGATTTTTATAAAATATGCGAAAAACACGTTTCGTGGCTTTAATTTTAAATTGAGAAGGTTTAACGGAATCTTTTCAAAGCCTTCCCTTTCGATGGTTTTATCAACGTAGAAGCATTTTTCATATTCCGTGTTTTTTTTTACTTTAACAGAATCATGGAAGAATTAATGAGAAAATGAGAAAGAAAACATGTGAGTGTTGATACAATACGTCATCTGATATGAATAAAAGCCGTTGATTATTCACGATTTTGGAATTTAATCTTTTTAATTACATGACTTACTTTGATTATTAAGTGCAATCCTATTAACAAATTAAATAAATATCAATAAAATTGTAAGTTCGTGTGTAAATAAAAACTTAATCTTAGTCTTAGATAAATAGTTATGTTAGTCTTAGTTTGGATTACTACCTCTAGAGATATCAAAACAATAATTAAACTTAATGTTGCTATACACATTAGACTATTAAAAGCTCCATCATATAAAAGTGAGTCTATGAAACGCTCTTGGACTTTGCATAGATCCTTGCGATAAATTAATTATTGACAAAAAAATCACGTAGCTTTTGCCAACTCATCCATTCTCCTGGCGATTAATTTACGTTGTGCGTACGAGTAGGTAGGTCAAACACGCACGTTTCTCTTGCATTTACACTTAGCTACAAACTTAGCTAAAAAAAAGAGCATTATATGTAAAGTTAATATTTTTTGTTTTTTTTTTTTTTGTAATTGTATCTTGATGTATTTTTTTATTTATAGTTAGTTTACATTTATTAATTATTTTATATTTTTAATATTTTTTTAATAAACTAATTTAATATGGAGTCCAAGTGCCAAAACGTTTTTAAAAGACATACTGGTAACACCGCGTCTTGTCGTCTCCTCCGCTGATACTGGGTTCTTTCTTCACCCAAAGCAATTCAGCGGGGAAATGCAGCCAGCGTTCTTGCTATCTTTCCACGCGGACAGGACTTATATCCTCATCCTATATATATAATAATACTTATATATATAGGATGAGGATATAACTATATATATATATTCGAATTAAGATAAATAAATGTATTTTATTTATTCGAAAACAAAAAAAAATCAATATATAAAATTATTCACTAAATTATTAGTAAAATAAACTTAACTAAAAGTTAATATACTTCACAGGGAAGTTTTCTGTTGGAGATTAGGGAGATCATACATAACCTAAATGGTACCTACCTACTAAAAAGTTCCAGAAAGCGTTTTGAATATTATATAGTTTTAAAGGAATGAAGTTTAGTAGATTAATATTTTAGGTACCAAATGTTAGTGGTTTTCGGAGGGAAGTTTTCTGTTGGAGATTAGGAAAAGCGCACGTAATAGACTATTTGTGATATAAAGGATTATAAGTTGATCGAGACGACAAGCTGCGGTAAGCCGACGAATATAACGAAACTGTTTGTTTGATGTTTCCCTTCCATTATACCGCGTGTTAATCTTAAAAGACAAATATTTTTTTAGGCTTCAGGTGCAATTAGTAAAACCTCTTTTTGAAATAAAAAAACAGTCACTAATTGTAAAGATGAAAATCATTATCTGAAAAACAAAACACTGCTGCACGGTAAATAAGGCCGCGTTTGAAAATCGCGATATCCATCGTGCTAAATATCTAAAGGCTAAGTGTTATTATTAATTGATATCGCCCACAGCAGAGAGAAGAAATGGAGAGGGAAATAATTAAGTAAGTCACGCGTTCGCGCGGTATTCGACCTTCTTTTTTATTAGGCTCTGTATGAATGGTGATATTTTTAGGATAACTTCTCTGCACCGTAACTTACGATTTTATTACTGTATAATTTAAATAAAAAATACGTAGTTATTTATTTTTATTCTAGATTATAATATAAACATATTTGCTCTTTAATAAATTCCACGCAGTTTATTAGAATTACGATTTGTTAAGTTGAACACTAGTATTGACAGCTCAGCTTTACTTGTAGATGCTAAAATTATAGACATGATACATTATTATAATTTATAAAACATTTCTCGCAATTTTAATATGGTTGGTGTGATAATAATTTAAGTAGGTAACTTGCTAATAAGGTGATTTGTCATGCTGACAATTAAAATAACATATATTAATTGTAAAAAGTACCATTTTTTTCATAAGATATAGAATCCATTAGCAATTATTATTATTAATACCACAGCGTCCTAGATCTCCATTGTTGAAGATGTGCCCTCCAAAACATATATTTGAAGAATTTGGCCTACACTCGCCAGGCGTGTTGGCGAGGGTCTGATGTCAATTTTAATGACATCACAAGTTGGTATTATATAGAACCGGGACCGACGGCTTAACGTGCTATCCAAAGCACGGGTACATGCCTAGGTTTGAAATGCGAACCCTTTTTTTCATATTGGTAAGCGTTCTTAATACCGAGTTACACCACCGTCCTCGAAGTTATATCTACTTCCCAAAATACTAAATAGTCTATCTCAAGAAATAAGAATAAAAAAACTTTCCAAATTGACATATAAAAATAAAAAAAATAAGAAAGAACTACTCGAACAACTGAGTAGCAAAATCGATAGATTATTTGTGTATAAATAGTGTGCGATTGGAAAGATACAAGCTATATTATTTTTTATTTAACTGCTACCGAATCTATTATAGTTGTATTTTATTTTATTTAATCTTTTATAAACTAAACTGTGCTAATATATCATTATTGTAATGAGAGCTATCTGCCGATAAACTATTTTATAGTTTGGCAAAATAATGTTGTATTTAAATGTTATGATATAAGGAAAAAAAAGGTGCGAGGAGTTCTTCGCGCCATTTTGCGTGGACATGTCAAGTGCAAGTTTTTGTTTTGTAAATTAATTTACTGTGGATATTATTGGTCAAAAGTGGTGTTGTTTTGTTTAATAATGTGCTACAATCTGAATAATTATGGAAAACGATAAATTGGACTTTAAATATGGGGCACAAGTTGCAGTTTATTTTTTTCGGTTTTCCCGCGCTGTCAACTCCCATATTTTACCCGACGTGTTTGAGCAGTGGATGGTTCCGCGAGTGACTCCAAGAAAAGCATCAAATTCTGCAGCATCTGGAATTTGATGATGACCTCATTAATTCATGAAAAACAAAGATATATTACGGCTGTATGGGCTAGACCCTTTGCCTTCCCTATCATCTCATTCATCATCCATCGGGAGAAGAGAACCAAAAAAATAAAATAAAAAATTTCTCTATATGACATGTAAAACTTTGAAGATTGCAACGTACAAACCTCCGTGAATTGACTGCCTTCGTGGGCTGGCAGTTAATAAAAACTTAGATTAAGGTACCATGTTTGATTCCTGGACGAGAACACAAAATAACTATTTAATTTATTTTTGACATTTCTCGGGTCTGTTACACTAGACAGACATCGACCAGCTTGCCTACGAGTATAGTAAAGTTAAAACAGTTAAAAGTTACTTTAAAACATTATAGCGCGGTCTCTGATCCCGGGATTACGGTCGTGATGATACTAAAAACTAAAAAAACATCATTATTTTTTCATTACATTCCCTAGAACTCAGCGTGTTGGAGATGGGCCTTCCAGAACATATATCTGGAGAATTTGGCCTACACTCGCCACGCTGGCCAGACGGCTTGGCGAGGATATGATGTCAATTTTTTATGACAGAAGTTGGTATTAGTGGAACCGGGACCGACGGCCCAACGTGCTCTGCGAGGCACGGGAACGGTGGTGTTGTAAATCTATGACAAATGTAGAAAAGTGTATTTCACATTGGTACATGCCGTGTGGGTTTGAACCGACCTTTGTAGAATTTAAGGAACGCTTTCTTACAACCGAGACACCACCGCGCGCAAAACTAACAATAACATGCAGTAAATATTAAAATCTCTATAAGCTTTAATTAAAATTTATAAATACAATTTTATCTTTTTAATGTAAACGTATGAAATCTTCTAGGATTAGGTTACTATCAGGCAGCCGTGTAAATATCTTGAATCCATTCACAGACGCACACCTCTCAGATTTCTAGAGGCTGTGCCATAATCCAACACAAATATTTGATACGTTAGTTCATCTCGAGATAATCGTATCTTGATGTGGAGCTGACGGTGTGAACCCCGGCCACGTGCGGTCAGGGATGTCTACACCATCTTAACTTATCACTCTCGAAATTAACTACATCCAACCTAGACCTATATGTTTAAGAACCGGCTCTCGATGTATCTATCCACGCCGCGCAGTCTGCGGTGGTTTAGGGCCAACGATAAATTAGAGTTAAGTATTATCACGACCATATCCCTTACTCAGAAACCAAGCTTTTTTATATGGAGTGTAAATATTAAATAAAAAAATATATGAGCCATTTAGCCAACTTTTATGTAGGCCTATTGACAAGTAGCATGCCCGTCGATGACTTTAGCGTAACTCGATTAATGCCTTTTTTTTACTTGTCTACGAATAAAATTTAGCACCTTCGCGTTAAAATCTATATACGGCTGGACTACTGAGGGGTTCAATCACGTGGAAACTATCTCAAATAGCTTTTTATATTATTTACGTGTAGGAAGAAAGGATAATTTTTATTAATACCGGTCTTCACACGGGATAGGATATTCTAACACAAACTTATTTCTCCATGACGCAATTATGGAACGTTTTATACATTGGTAAGTACTGCTCGTTTCCAACATAGACGCACTTTGTACCTAGGTAAGGTTAAGGGCTATAGATGCCAATAAAAATAATGGAAATTTATTTTATTAACCCTCTGCAGCTGATATGATAGTCTTCTAGACACCGCGTTTCCGTTTTTCATTTCCTTTTATTGTTTGTGTTTTTGTCAAATTCAAAACATTTCAACAACCAATACTTATATACTATATAAAGTTACGAAGTATAAAGTGGATTTTTTTTACTTGCTTAAATAATAATTGTCCATGTATAATAATTTAGTGCATGTTTTGTACATGTAAAACGTCAGTTTTGGTTAATGCAAGTAAACAAAATAGCCATATATTGTACTCGTATAATTGGTTTTTATTACAAAGTTAAAATATACGAGTATAACTACGTTGTTCCCATGTTTTTTTTTTCACTCATTTCAGCCCCTAGAACACAGCGTCCTAGACCTCCACTGTTGGAGATGGGCCTTCCAGATCATATATCTGGAGAATTTGGCCTACACTCGCCACGCCGGATAGACGGCTTGGCGAGGATATGATGTCAATTTTTAATGACATTTTATTAACGATTCCACAAGTTGGTATTAGTGGAACCGGGACCGACGGCTTAACGTGCTCTCCGAGGCACGGGAACGGTGGTGTTGTAAATCTGAGACAAATGTACGTAAGAAAAGTGTATTTCTCATTGGTACATGCCGGGAGGGTTTGAACCGACCTTTGTAGGATTTAAGGAACGCGATCTTACATCCGAGCCACCACTGCGCCTCGATTTTTATGTATAATCACTACACTACTTGTAAAGGAGGTACCAGTCTACGCGTCAGATAAATTGTTAACATTAGGACACGTCAGTTGCAGAGGGTTAACGCAAACTTAGAGATTTGATTAGGCACTGATTATGGTAAAATTTAATGTTCGTTTAACGATTCTACAATTTGATATGAGTATTAGTGAACCGGGATCGTGTGTACGACAAATGTACATAAGTATTTTTTTTTTTAAGCCGGTGATGCGCAAATTCGCCTTACGATACGTCCCCAGCCTGAACCGCGGGAGGTCGCATGCCCGAATCACCGTGAGGCATCCTAAGGAGACCCCAAGGCGCCTACGGACTAAAACCCTATAAACCGTCTCTCTTTCACTGTTGGCCCTGCGTGCCTTAACAGCTAAGTCTGAGTCGTGGCTACGGAGTGAAGGCACTCGTTCGCCGCGGGAAAGAAAAGTGTATGTCTCATTGTTATATGACAAGGTTCGAACCGTTATCTTTTTGGATGTACTTAACGTTTAACTTCAATCGAGCTTAAATAGTTTCAATTTGCATAATGTAAGTTTTATTGTAGATATTGTATCGACTAAACTAAACGTAAAAACTAGAACAAAAAACATAATTCCTATAAAACTGATGTAAAAAAGCTTGTTTAACAAAAAAGGTGGCTTTCGCACAAAAAAAGCGGTGCCATGCAGTCTGTCGCTTGTTTTGAAATTTGAACATTTTGTGTGTTTTTTGCAAATAGTAGCGGCGCGTCGCCTTTGTATCGACAGTGACGTATTGGGATACTGTTTCACATCTTATTTTCATTTGATTTATTGGTAACACATTTTATACGATTAGCTAGCCTATTTTTTCATATGAATTTAGTATTCCTCAATGATTCTGAGGCTTTAGGTAATTCTGTAGGTTATGTAGTACCACGCATTTAATTTTAAACGCGTGTTCTCTATTGATTCTACCAGCAGCCATATTATTACATATTTTATTATGCGCCACTTACCATCAGGTGGGGACAAGGTCGCATGTAGTGTAAGTAATATAAAAAGTGTAAGTAATACAGCTAGTTTTATTATAGTAATATAAAAATATATCTGTATAGTTTTTAGCGCATAATAAAATATGTAGTTTTTTGTATAAATCAAGTCCTTTAGTACTAGAGCTGTCATGATGACATTTTGCACACTTAAACTATATAAAATAAAGGGTTCTACCTAAATTGTGATCTTACTAGAATAATTAATCTAAAAATGCATAAAAGTAAAAAAAAAGTCAAATCATTTATTACCATTTGGCCTTCTCGGGCTCTTTTGTATTGTCACATCACATTGTTATAATTATTTAAATAAATTATATTAAATTTATTACAATACAATTGAATTGACCTAAATATAAACATACACCAACAGTAAAAGGTGTCCAAAATATATTAATAATATACATTTGCACATCTACCAGGCATTTTTGTCACTAATAAAATCATTTATCTTATAATAGGCCTTGCCTATAAGTCGACGTTTGACATGTGTTATGTAGTTTTTAATTTATATTTAATGTATATTAATTTACATCGAATATTGGATTACTGAAATTGATTTATTTAGGTACTAATACGTTTTATTAACGCAAACAACAAATTTAGTAATCAAAATAGTGGATTACATTATTCTACTATCTGTTTTAGCAAAATAATATATGAATATTATAGTATATTCCGTCAGTTAAGGCATTTCTTTATAATAACGTTTGCGCTTCGGACGCAGTAGCCATATTATTATTATTATTATTTTACAACGCAATGCGACGTAACAAATTTTTAGCTTCCGATTATATTGTTGCTTTATAGAAGTTAAATTAAAAATATTTCAAATAAATTGATGACAAATATTCGTTTTTCATTACGTCTAACAATAAAACATATGGGTGAATTTATAGTTGGATATCTTAGGAGGGCGTGATCGTGTGTTTTGTACGACAGATGTCACGGCTGCCGCCCTCGAAAGAGCAAAAAACCGTGAGGAAGGCGTGGTTGTAATAAATTTTGTCAAAATAAGCTTGACACAAACACTTCCCATACCTTTTCTGTTGTCGATCCCTGTTAGAATAACAGAATGAATAGCTTTAATTTGTTAACAAGCGTTTAGAATGGATGTCAGATGTCGCGGAGATGCGCAGGCGGATCCACGAATATTTACTTATGCTGTTACTAATTGACGATGACTAAATTTTATAGCTCGTGCATATGGTAATTTACTTTTTACAAACGTTAAGGATTCACCTAAAAATTTCAACAGGAATTTAAGTATGGATTATGAAATTACCGTTAACATTTACCTTATCTTAAAGAAATCATTCCACTATACTTGATAGTCAATCCATAACATCCTAAATTGTATGGATCTTCTAAAATATATTTAGACGATAAATATGTATATTTTTATTAGAAATATAATACAAAAATATTAAAATAAAATAGATTTTAAACTCATTATAAATAAAACAAAACAAGAATATTTATGAAATTTAATTTATTATACAAAATAAATGAATTTTTATTTAATTTAGATTATTTTATAATGCTTTAACAACTAGGTAGTTGTCGTATTCGTAGTATCTAGGTATTAAATAAGACTAAAAACTAATCATAAATTGATTAATTTACAAAAATGTAGAAAGATTAATGTATAATATATAATGTACAAAAACAAATAGAAGAATTTATTTAATTGAAAATATTATATTTATATTTATTTAATTAAATTAACTAATTTAAATAATATAGCAATGCTTGGCAGAAATAATTGACACCCTTCCTGTTTCCAGTTTTGTCCGTCAGTCGTTTGGCAACACCTTGGGTAGGACTTGGCTACATTCAATCATTATATAAATTTTAATAAACAATTTAACCTAACACATTTTAAATTCTAACCCAAAGAGTTGTGATATCGATTTAAATTTAAATAATAAATCAATTTCTTAACTTCACAACATCCATCATTATCCATTAGCAACCATTAGAAGGTACTACTTCCTCATTAGAGCCAACAAAAGTCAAATAACGACAGTTCGCAGCATGAAATCGGCTGTGTTGACAAACAATGCCTTACTGGTACAAAATATTGCAATATTTACTACGAACGTGATTGATAGTAGAAGCCAGATGGACTGCGACTAACCCTTGCTTGCTGCATCTGTCAGTGGATTACAGATAGCTCTTTGTGGCATCGCAGGACAGATTTGACCATTCCAAGTAATGAGTTTTGCAGTGGGACATATCGTCGTCATTAATATGAATTAGATTAGTTTTGTCAGCATTCAGACTGTCGGTTGTTGCTTTGTTTTGCTCATAGTAAAGTTATAGTTACAGGAAATGATATTTGTTGCTTAAGACTTATTTATTTATTTTTGGGAATAATTACATATTACATATACTTAAATATTACAATAGTAGGTATATACATATATTGATAGTAATAAATATTAGTAAACACACTAAAAAAAAACATAGACATAAAAAAAAAAAACTTTAAGAAATAAAAACAAGGTAACAAATAAAAATAAAATTTATTCAGTAGTTGATTTTGGAGTACTTAAAGTCGACCAAAAAATTGGTCTAACCTTACGTTTAAGATTGATTTGCACATTGCATCTAACAAAGAAAACTGATGTCAGTCATGAGTGTGTGTTCACATTCATCGACCTTGCGCGCCACTTACCATCAGGTGGGCGCAAGGTCAAAGTCGTGCTAGTATATTTAAAAAATACTCTATTTTCAAGTAAAGTTATGTGGTTTCATGGCGTTCTATTATGGTGTGAAATTATCTTATTGTCTTGTCTTGTATTGTCTAAATTACTCGACCTTAGTTAAATTTTATTTTATTTATTTATTGTTTATTTATTTAATCGTGGGAAAAAATACAGCCTTTACAATATTATGTATACAAAAAATATATGTCATCTTAAAGTCTTACAAATTTTCACTGTTAGCTATAATAAAAAAAAAAAGAACCAACAAAATCAGTACAATAACAATGAGATATGAAATAACAATTGCATTTGTATACTGATCCCGTTTTACACCTTAAGAATTATACAATATAATAAAAGTAATTTATATTTCCATTATAATTCAACGAGGAAATGCGGCGAGCGTTTTAGGTACCCTCCCTGGTGGTAAGCCCTTAGTTTATTTTGTAGAATAGTTTTAATTTCATAGGTATTTTTAGTTTAGTTTTATTTATAATTAGTTTTTTATTTATTTATTTATTTATTTTATTTATTTAAAAACTTTATTGCACTATGTACAAGAGGCGGGCTTAATGCCGCTAGGCATTCTCTAGCAACCAACCTTTGGGACAATGAAACGATTTGTGTTGTGAGGTAGGTGCAACCATTAAATAGATTAAAAGGTAATTCAAATTAAATCTAAGTATTATATCTATATAGACAGATACATACTAATATGTACACAATACTACATATACTACATACTATATATATATATATATTATACACTACATATAATACCTACTTACACTGTGAGGAACTGTTTAAATAATGAGAGTATACCATCTTTTTGAAAAGTGATCTGTTCGGCACTTGACGAATTTCTACCGGCAAATTGTTCCACAGATTTGCGGCCACTACTGCAAAAGAGTTAGACTGAAAACCAGAGTGATGAGAAGGGATAGATAGAACAGAATTATGGGACGAACGGAGAGATCTGTTATGAAATGAGGAAAGATAGCTGAATTTGTCCTTGAGGTATTTCGGTGTCGCAGGTTCATTGAGAATAGAAAAGAGTAAACAGAGGATTCTTAGATTCCTGCGACAACGAATAGGTAGCCACCTTAACTTGGCGCGATATTCAGAGATGTGATCATATTTGCGCAGACAAAAGATGAACCGAATACATGTGTTAAGTAACCGGTCCATCTTATTGAGCAACATCTCTGAAAGGTCGACGCTACACACATCACCATAGTCGAGAAGAGGAAGGAGAAGACTTTGGGCAAGGGTTATTTTAGCTTTTAATGGCAGAAAATTTTTAAGTTTATTGAGAGAGTGCAGAGAAGCAAATATTTTTCGACTAGTATTGTTAACTTGGATGGCCCAGTTAAGATTAGAATCCAGGTGTACACCTAGATTCTTTACCTCACTACTATACGCAATCGGAACGCTGTCAAACCGAACAGGGTCTATACTGTTTAGATTTACTTTACTTAAAAGTCTGGAACTGCCTACTATGATTGCTTGACACTTGCCCGGATTGACAGCGACCCCGAAGCGTGTCGACCATGAGTGTATATTAGTTAAATCTGAATTAAGCCAAGCTATTGCACTATTTATAGTGGTGATATCTGTCTGCACATAGAGTTGCAAATCATCTGCATACAGGTGGTAGCTGCAGTGAAGTGAACGTGTTATGCCATTTATAAATAACGAGAACAGCAGCGGTGAAAGGATGCCCCCCTGCGGGACGCCCGTAACCAGATCACACCACTCCGATGACACCCGATCAACTCGAACTTGTTGCTGGCGACTATGCAAGTAATTAGAAAACCACTGCAAGCATCTGATGTGATCCTTAGACGAGACAAAATGGCGATTAGTAAATCAGGATCAACTGTGTTAAAGGCATTTGAGAAATCTATTAGTACAAGTACTGTGACTTTGGTTTCTTCCATGCCACCTCGAATGTCTTCAGTTACTTTGAGTAAAGCTGAAGTTGTGCTATGACCAGGACGGAAGCCGGACTGGAATGGGTTTAGGAGGTTATTGGAATTTAGAAAACAGGACAACTGCTTGTGTACAACCGACTCCAGGACCTTAGATAAGAATGGAAGTATAGATATAGGACGAAAATGAGACGGAAGTGTCGGTGATGAGATTTTGGGAAGTGGGATGACGAAGGCCTTACGCCATTGAGTTGGAAATTGACCAGATGTGAGGGAAAAGTTTATGATATGGGTGATAATAGGAAGGAGAAGGTCGATAATTGTCACAATCATAACACGACTGATATCATCACATCCTATTGATTTAGAAGTTATTGAACAAATCGTCTTGAGGACCACATCATTAGACACAGCAGCCAGAGCGAAAGGTTCGATTCCGTCAGGCATAGGGTACTCGGCTATTTCGTCTAAAGTACTTAGTTTTATGAGACTGTTGAGAACTGGAGCGGAAGTAAAGTGACCGTTGAGCTGATCAGGTGTCACGGATCCAAGATTAACCTGAGCACGACAGCGACCCAAACCCTGCGAATTAAAAAATTGCCAGATTTTGGCGGGAGACTTGTTATTTATGTTGTCGAAGAAGTGGTGACGCTTAGCAATTCGACATACCTGATTGCAGCGATTTCTGGCAACCCTATATGCAGCCCAGCTATCATCACTACGGGAACGTCTATATTTCAGATACGCGCGATCTCGCTTTCTCATCGCCATCCGCACCTCTTCGGATATCCATGGAGCTGGTGCACGTTTGAGTTTAGTGGCTCGAAGCGGAGCGTGAACGTCGTATAGCTTAAGCAGCTTCTGATTAAAAGCGTCAACCATTTCTTCTATATTAGTAGTGGTTAATAGGACGCTCCAATCAATGACAGCTGCATCTTCCCGCAATTTTTCCACGTTCATCCGGCAATAATGGCGCATCACAACTGTGGGAGGGCGATATCTCGGTGGTTTTACTTTGTACGATGCGAAAACGAGATCGTGGTGGGAGAAGGGAGCAGGAATCTGACCGTGTCTGGCAACAATATCAGGGCGTGAGGTGAAGATAAGATCCAGGAGAGTATCAGTTGCAGAAAGATGGTGTGTGGGGCCAGATGGCAGCCTAGATAAATTGACTGAGGAGGTCAGATTTATGAGTTTAGACGCCCTGCTCTTGCCAGTATCACGATCATTAAGGAGGCAAGTGTTAAAATCGCCCATGATGACGTGATGATTATAAAGCGGCACCACCTCCTCAAGGACGGCTTCGAGGTGAGAAAAGTAATTTATGGAGGGAGGACAGTATACGACACCGACCAATACATGTGATCCTGAGAAATTTACTTCGATGAATAGATACGAGTACTCCGCGGATGCAGAGTACATATTAGGCGAACACTTTATTATCTTATATGGTAGGTCGGCGCGTAAGTAAATGGCGACACCACCTCCGTTCGATCCTGTGCGATCATTACGAACAAGAATAAATCCTGGCAGAGAGTAAAAAGTGGAAGGCAGAGAAGGTTTAAGCCAGGATTCTGAAATAAGAACGGCATCAATAGTATCAGGAGAAGAGAAGGTAGCAAGAAGATCCGAATAATGGGCTGGCACACTCTGCGCATTGATATGACACATATTGAGGTTTTTTTTGCACGTAGAAAATTCATTATTTATTAAATCGTCCAAATCAACAACATCATAGTATGATGAGTCACTAGATCCACTGCTGATTATTGAACGAAACGAATGATCATCATCACTTATACAGTCCATTTGTGCTTCAATGTAAGTATAAAATAAAATATTACAATATATAAATACTCAAGAATTATATAATAAATTATATAAATATAATAAATTATGTTAAAATATAATATGCTAAAATATATGCTATTTATTAACTACTGCATGTCCTGCTGGCTAAATCGCTTCACAAAATCACTAGTTACATTTAAGTATTAAAAAATAATAATAGTAATTAAAAGATGTAATAGTAGAAAAATGTTTGACAGCTGTTCTCATTTAAATCCTGAGGACGTTAAACCCTTTTATCAACAGACAAAAAAATAATAAAAAATATAAAAATATCAGCCACACGTTCAGTTTATAGAAATGTTAACACAAAACGCTTTTTATAGACATAAACAAAACAAAAAAGAGAGAAATTAATCTATTTTATTTTAATATTTTTGTATCTACTTCGAATATATATATTCTTTAATCATTTTATTAATTACTTTTATATTATATATATAATATAAAAGTAATTAATAAAATGTTTAAAGAAAGGTTAGTCGAAACTGATACTCGTAGATCACAATTTATGACCCGTTGTACCTGTCCAAACTTAAAGTTAGAAGTAAACTGATACATAAAGAAATGTTATATTTTAAAAAGTAAAAACGTAAAGTATCATCAGGATCGTATCCCTTGCGGGGTGGTCAGAAACCACGCTTTTTAGCCAACTTTACTACAGGCCAATCATGACAAGTGGCAAGCTCGTCGATGTCTATAGCGTACCAAACTCGAGAAATATCACAGATAAATTAATATAAATATAAATATTTATTTACTTTAATAAATATTATTGTGTCCCGACCAGGAATCGAACCAAGTAACTCCGAGTCAAAATTCACGGACTTAACCGCTAGACCATGGAGGCAGTTTATTTTGCAGTTAGTTTATTCAGTATGTTTTAACTGATAATAAATCTTAGAATTTATAAGTAGTTAATTACCGTTGGATTTTCCTAAGATTTAGGACACGAATTTATTAAACTATCGGAACTTAAAGCCTTTTATAAGGAAATTGTTCCAAGGCTCATTGACGTCTCTGGTGACAATAGGGCTGGCAGTTTTTTCTCCCAAAAATTAAGTCTGATCATTCAAAGGGGAAATGCTGCTAGTAGTAGGGCACCATGCCACAAGACAGCGATTTGGAGGAGCTATTTTTTTTGTAAGTATTTTATTTTTATTTTCTATGTATTATTATTACTTTTTTAGGTTAGACTTTGTTGTAATATAGTCTATTTAATATTGTTATTCTTTTATATTGTTTGTATATTACTTGGAATAAAAACATTTATTAAATGTTATTAGCTAAAATTTCACAACGTAATTGTTATTGTTTGTTTTTATAATATCATAACAAAGCATATAACGGTCGATACAAAAAGGGCAGCAGTTGCCGAACAAATTCACTACCTTCCGTGGAGATAGGGCAATAAATCTTTTTATTTTATGACAAATTGTTGTCGGACTGCGTATTGCTATTACTCGCCCTCGCCGGTACCACAAAAGAGCTAGAACAAACACTGATATAATAGACCATGATGCCAACATGTGTAAACATACACATTGTATGGCCGATGACTTTGCCCTAATATTTCTTCATACAACAACCATTGTGACAATTTTTATTGCCTAATCGTAAGGCATAAATTAATAACGGTTTTCTTTACATGTTTCCCAAATGTTGGTCAAAGTATGATTTACAGAATTGAATTGGGAGTAGGTATATTTCACACAATAAAACGGAAGTCAAATCAAATCAATTATTCATCCTTAAGTATAGGTACATACATATTACAATTAGTATTCAGTAGTTTGTTCATTCAGCTATACTTTACCCTTAAGGGCATACAGATATATGTATTTAAATGCCAAAGTCAAAATTATTGTCATAAATTCATATTAAAAAATAAAATTTAAAAAAATATATATAATTAGTGTCCTATTTTTAATATTATAATCTATGTCAAATGTGAGATCATCGTCAGTCAGAAAATCGTCAATTGTATAATAACATTTTCCCAGTAAAGCTTTCTTTAGTTTTGACTTAAATAATGGCAGAGGCAAGTATATGTATAGTTAGAAAATATGTAAGATTATTAAGCGCATATACAGCAAGTAATAAAATCGTAGGTAATTTTGAGAAAGCTAGACCTCAACTATATGAAATTGATGGACGTTCTTTTGAGCTGGATAGTTACTATTTTTTACCAGAGGAATTGCAAAACACGTTCATATTTTTTTGAAATTTAATTCTGTCACATAATTTTCAAATATGACAATTAATTTACTTAAAATAATAATAAAAAACTATAATAAAAAAAGGTTTGTACTTATAGCATTCTCTCTCCAAAGTCTAGGTATAGGTCTAGCGGTTAAGTCCGTGGATTTAGACCTGGAACCGATTCCTGGCACAATAATATTTATTAATTAAAATAAATAAATAAAAATATTATTTATTTTATTTGTGATATTTCACAAGTTTGGTACGCTAGAGACATCGACGAGCTTGCCACTTGTCATGATTGGCCTATAGTAAAGTTGGCTAAATGTGAATCCACTTCTTTAAAAGCGTGGTTTCTGACCACGTGATGATACTTTACTTTATTTTTTTATTTTATTTACGTAGGTAATATATTTTTTTAGATTATATTTGTCTGTTTCGTGCGCTATGTCGTTACAATAAAGCTTTTTAGGCAGCGCTTAGTTTCTGAAAATAAAATGAATTTTATATTTTAATATAATATAAATTAGTTTTTTTTATTAGGTTTAGATTATATGTATTTAATTTAATTTATTTTATTTAAGTAGTTTGTAATTATTATTTTATATTTTGTTCGATTAAATATGTTTATAATTAATAAACTAATTTAAATAAAAAAACAACATTCTAGATACATATATTGTAATAAAAAAAATGCATAATATATACAAAACTAGATGTTATATTCTATATACATGCATTAGAATTTTTCATAATCACAAAACAAGTTAAATTATTTTGTCATTTTGTTCCGACAAATCTATTAATTTACTTTTAAAAAAATAAGAAACTAAGATAATAATAAATTTGTATTTCAACACCAACTATTCGCAAATTGTTTTTTTTTTTTTTATAATAAAATTGTATTAAATTCCCATTGAATAAAGCTAAAGAAGTATTTAAACAAAGTCTGGCTAAAATATAATTACACATTTATTTTTATCATTTTGATGCAAAGATATAAAGAAGAATGATGTATGAATGAGAGACACAATGGCGGATGACGCGCGGTCGGTTTATGACGCCTCGCGGGGCTCTACCACGTAATTATAATATTATGACTTCACATTATTTTCAAAATATATTGTCCTTTCATAGCCCTAACCCCCACATGTATGAGAAAGTCTTTTATATCGACATATTGTTCGCCTGTCTTCATTTTGCGCGCACCCTCGCGGTATTTGCACGTTCAATGTCGTAAACTAAAATCATTATTATACCTACGTTATAAAATTGTGAATCTACTTTCACGTAACGACCATCTATTAGTAGTATTATTTTTAAATAAAATTTGATGGTTTGCTTAATAATAAAACTTTGAGTGAATACTCGTACAATATATAATCTAACAACTGATTTATTTTTATTTTTAAATTGATCTTCATTGATTATACTTTTGGTCTCTTTTCATTATTATTTTTTTGAAATAGTTTAATCCTCTCTCTTTTATTTGTAACACTTATGTACTTGTAACATAAAAAAAAAACACGTCATACATGATTGTTTATAATACATCGCTGATATTGTGTACACATGCTTTGAGTTTTAGCAATGTCAAATCCATTATTTATGTAGGCAAGGATGTCAAATATATAACAATAAAATGAAACCAAATGGTTTGAGAATCAAATCTAGGCCTATCGTCACAAAATAATTAGTCTCTTTTATTTTTTGATACTAGCACGATATGTGACCTTGCGCCCACCTGATGTTAAGTGGTGCACGAGGTCCATGAATATTAGCAACTGGAATCAGACACTATGCCGGCTTGACTGGGTATGACGGCAATTCGAGCCTGATCCCGATACGTGTGGATACACTTTACTGGGTTTATCGGCACGAACGGTGGATACTTCCCCGCCCCGGCAGACTGGGCAAATTACCACCATCAGTCCGCCTACCACCTCTATAACAAAGCATTGTTGGTTATTGTCATATTTGACGTGTGCTTTGATACTGATTATATTAATTTGTTGTTGCATTGGATAATATGCCGACACATGTGCTACGGATGTGTAAAAAACGTTCTCGTTTGACATGCTACCCTCGAGTCAGTTTAAAAAATTATGTAACAAACTTTTTGCATTAAAATGGCAACCAATACCCGCTCTATCTTATTTGATCTCTTTGTACGAGTGTATAATCGATTTATTTATTACTCTTTTATTTATTTGTTATATTTTTAATTATTCGTTGTAGTAAGTGTATTGTAGTTCACAAATTATTGTGTGTATACGTATATATTTCCCGTTTACGTAGTGTATGTATATAATTAGTTATATAGCCTATATAAGAATATAATTATTTATGTAGTTTAAGTATTATTATTTTTATGATGTTTATCGTATATTTAATTTAACTATTACTAATAGTAAAGTAAAGTAAAGTATCATCACGACCGTTTCCCTTTCGGGGTGGTCAGAAACCACGCTTATAAATAAGCGGATTCACATTTAGCCAACTTTACTATAGGCCAATCATGACAAGTGGCGAGGTCGTCGATGTCTCCAGCGTACCAAACTCGAGAAATATCACAAATAAATTAAATATTAATTAAATGTACATATTTATATACATTAATAAATATTTTTGTGTTTCAACCAGGAATCGAACCCGGTACCTCCGTGTCTAAATCCACAGACTTAACCGTTAGACCACGGAGGCAGTCTGTATTGTAGTTCGCAAATTATTGTGTTTATACATATATATTTCCCGTTTACGTAGTGTATGTATATAATTAGTTATGTAGTCTATGTAGTGTATGTAAATATATAATTATTTATATAGTTTAAGTATTATTATTTTTATGATTTTTATCGTATATTTAATTTAACAAGTACTAATAAGTGATTTAATTTAATTTTATTTTTTTATTTTTGTGTTTCTTATTTTGCCATGCCTAAACTTCGATTTTTTGTCCCGAAGGTTGATGGTAAGAGAATGCCAAGGCATTACATACATACGCCTTTTGTATTAAACAATAAAGTTTATAATAAATAATTTTTTTTTTTTTAGGTTTCTGTGTAACTAATAACCAGGTTAGTCAAACTTAAAAGATATTGTATTACAATCCATTTAGAAACCCTTAATTAATTTAGAAACTTGGAATTATTAGGTATCTATTATTATTATTAAAATTAAAATACTCTATTGCACTTTAACTTAAAAGTATGTACAAAGGCGAACTTAAAGCCATTTCGGCTTTTTCTACCAGCTAACCTTTGGAAGAGTGAGACAGTATAATATGTGGGGTGCAATTTTAACCTTATTTTAAATTTGAATAAACTACATAATTTTTTAATAATTAAAATTAATATTATTTTTTTTTATTTATTTACTAATAGGTAAATCTATTTCGACATGAATTCATTGTATGAGATTCAATGCAGCATATTTTTCTAAAGCTGTACGTTTTTAGTTTATTTGGTCTCCCCTTCGAGTCACCCTCGCAGCATCCCTGGCGACATGTATAATTTTCTAATCACCATAAAATCTGTATCACCACACTAATATATTTATAACATTACGGCACCCACTAATATTTATGCAAATTGAAAACGAACGAAATGGCATCGTTTACGCCAGCCCTAATCCAGTGTTCGTATGCTCGCAATAAACCATAAGGACGGATTTTCTTGTTATTTCATTGTTACATCTTTTATAGTTTATACAACTGTCGTGCTATTGTTTTACAGGGCACGACTTTTTTTAAATAGGTTGTTTCAAACTATAATTTTGTTTTGTTAACTTAATTCGATTTTTTTTTCTGTATTAAGCATAGGACAAAAAAATGTATTTTGCTCTTTTACATGTAAAATAAAGTATCATCACGACCGTTTCCCTTTTATATTATAAATAAGCGGATTCACATTTAGCCAACTTTACTATAGGCCAATCATGACAAGTGGCAAGCTCGTCGATGTCTCCAGCGTACCAAACTCGAGAAATGCCACAAATAAATTAAATATTAATTGTATGTATTTATTTACATTAATAAATATTTTTGTGTACCAACCAGGAATCGAATCCTATACCTCCGAGTCTAAATCCACGGACTTAACCGCTAGACCACGGAGGCAGTTGTACATGTCAAATTTAAATTAATTATAGGTACTACAATAATAAGCAATATAATTACATAACATTCTACCAGGTATAACGCCATGAAATAACTTTACTTGAATGTAGAGTAGTATTTTTATATACTAGTACGACATGTGACCTTGCGCCCACCTGATGGTAAGTGGCGAGCAAGGTTGGCAACTGCAATCAGACACTCATGACTGATATCAGTCCCTAACACTATGCCGGCTTGACTAGGCATGACGGCAATTCCAGCCTGATCCGGAAACGTGTAGATACACTTTACTGGGTTTATCGGCATGAACGGATATCATCCATATCACCATTTTTAATGACAATTTATTAACGATTCCACAAGTTGGTATTAGTGGAACCGGCGGCGCCGTAGTTAAAATATTATTATAGACATAAATATATAAAAAAAAAATTGAGGGTTGTATCGACTGAATAAACATACAGTCCTTTGTCTCCTTTTCTCAGTTTTAAACGAGCCTGCGACACCGAAATACCTCAAGGATAATTTTGCCTATCTCTCTTCCTTCCACGATAAATCTTTACGTTCTTCTCATAACTCTCTTCTTTCTGTCCCTTCACATAATTCTGGTTTTGTCTCCAACTCCTTTGTAGTCACTGCCACAAATTTATGGAACGATCTTCCGGTGAACATAAGGCAGGCAACTAATAGATTGTCATTTAAAAAATTGGTCTATGCACACTTTATAAATAGGCCAAAACCACGTTAGTAAGTTGTATTTATGTATGTCTATGTATAATATTGTGTATGTATTAGTATTTAGTATATTGATAATATATTACATATATAAAACTATATAAGTACGTATATAATATATGTTAAGTCATTATTTAATTGTATATTTTACCATTGCTTTCATTGGACCTATATTTGTTCAAATTTATCCTTAAGGTTTGGCTGTCAGAGAATGTCTACGGGCATTAAGTCCGCCTTTGTACTTTGTGCAATAAAGTTTTTAAATAAATAAATGAATAAATATTGAAAAAGCGCAGTTTCATGGAGACTTGAATACTTTGTTTTGTTATAAAGCATTTTTTATATTATTTCGGTAAATGCTATTTGTATTTGTTTATTTAGGGGTTGGTCGGCAAATCCATAGCGTACGGTGCATCTCCGTTCCCCTTTTTACTTGTCATGTATAAAGCTTGGTCCACATATGTATCATTTCTCTCCTTCACCGTATTTGTATCACCAACGCGTATCATAATCAATAAATTGTAAAGATACGATCGGGCATGCAATACGGCACAGTGATATTATGTGGACCCAGCTTAAACAGTGGATCTGTGGACCAAATAGAAAAAGTAATTTCTGGCCATATGGGACCTGCGATTGCCTTCTCAACACCCTTAAGTTGCTCCTAGTTTAGGCATTTGCGGCCAATTTATGTCCCCTCAAATCATCTCAGTTATGTCTCGTTTTACAACGTGGTTTTGATTATTTAGAAGCGGGGAATACTTACTTATTGCTCTCGTTGTTTTGAAGGTTTGACCGTCTTTGTATTTAGTGCAATTAAAAAATGTATATTTATTTAACATTAAAAATAAATTGGTAAAAGAGAGTAATCTATTTATAATCTTAGTGTAAAATATATTTGTCAGTAAGTTTAGTTTTAGGTATATTTCATTCACATCCAGAGCTAGTATAGCAAGTTCTTTGAAACCAGAGTAAACACATTCGATGCTATTATGAGACTAATAAGAGTTGCGTCATTCCTTGGCCATCATTATTATTATAGGAAATATGTCAATTGTCATTATTACCTACATTGGTAACGAAGAAAAATGACAAAACGCGGAAGTTCAGCGAATTACAGTTAGTTACCCTATCCAGCAACCGCATTCCATTGCTTAAGCGCAATTTTGTATTTTTTTTTGTAAATGGAGAATAACAAAATTGCGCAGTTTAATTTTGACATTTACCCATCTGTCAAAAAGCAAACCACCTACCTGAGCACTGTTAAAAATGATAATTTTCGATGTCAACGATTCGGTTTTTTTTTTGTAACGGAACGCTTCATTTTAATATCAAATGACAGATTATTTTTGGTAATAGTACTCGTATTAGTAGCTAGCATCGCTGGTAATGGAACGCCATTAAAATTTAAATAAAATCAGTATTAGATACCGTGTGACTTTGTATGGTCTTACATTAGACTAATACGTCATTCTATTGATAGAAACAAACAAATTTCCTACGAAACCATATGGAAACAACAAAGAAAAAATGGCTTCTTCGAACAAACCGTTAATTTTAAAATAGCCAATTTTCTCCATTCCGACATATACATAATATATGGTTACGTAGACCATACAAAGTCACCCCGTATACAAAAGGCTACGTAGAAAATAATATTTGACAGCTATCAATGGAACGTTCTTATCACACTATAGTTAATGTTTTTTTTGCTGATTTCTATGGTTAACACCTTTGCACCTTATGGACGTCACCTATAAATAAATAAAGTCGAATAAAAACACTAGGAAATACTGTGGTAATAAAATATAACAATAAAAACACAACTGGAGCATGTACGAGTATGTACTTTAATCACTTACATTAGACAAACAGTGTGTGTAATAAATAAAATAAAAATAAATAAATATTTCCAGACAGGTCACACAGCGCCATCTAGTTACCGTGGTAAGCTTGTAGGCTTGTGTTACGGAAACTAGATGGTTGATAAACTACATATTATACTTTTTTTTTTTGTAAATATATACATATTATACATATAAACACCCAGACCGAGACAAATTATACAATGTACAACTTGCCCCCGGTGGGAATCGAACCCACGACCTCCCGAGTTCACGGCAACGTTTGTTACCACTAGACCACGGAGGCGGTCGTAATATATATAAGAATCTATCTACTTAGTTAGTAAGTAGTATATATGTATGTTTATGTATAATAATGTGTATTATTAGTATTTAGTATACTGCCTCCGTGGTCTAGCGGTTAAGTCCGTGGATTAAGACTCGGAGATACCAGGTTCGATTCCTGGTCGGGACACAAAAATATTTATTAATATAAATAAATACATTTAATTAATATTTAATTTATTTGTGATATTTCTCGAGTTTGGTACGCTGGAGATATCGACGAGCTTGCCACTTGTCATGATTGGCCTATAGTAAGGTTGGCTAAATGTGAATCCGCTTAATTATAAGCGTGGTTTCTGACCACCCCGAAAGGGAAATGGTCGTGATACTTTTTTTTTTAGTATAATGATATTATGATATATATGAAGATATATGATGTATTATTAATTTAATTTATATATATTAATCCTATTAAATTAACTTTTATAATTATAGTATTATTATTTCTATGATTGTACCTATAATTGTTCAAATTTGTCTCAAAGGTTTGGCTGTCAGAAATGTCTTCGGGCATTAAGTCCGTATTTGTACTTTGTGCAATAAAGTTTTTTAAATAAATACTTATTCACAACACCACCGCTAAGCAAATAGTCGCTAATTTTACTTGGGGTATTGTATAATCATTTTCGTGGTGTTTTTACAAGTCTCAGGTGGCCTGTAATTTGCTTCGTTCGGGGGAAGGGTTAACTTGATTTATCTCAATGGTAACCAGTAACGTTCGCCGGGGGACAAACTATTTCACGTTAGTGTTGCTCCAACCCTAGCCTAGACTCATTTATCTTACTACCTAAATACTACCTAATTGGTACAATTAAAGTCTGTAATTGCAATATGGTACAATGCTTACAGCTATTTTAAGAAAAAAAGTTCAAATGTAAAACACTTGTCACGACCTTGAAGACACAGAGATATGACCAATAAACAAGGTGAGGAATCTTCACGGCGAACGTGTCACGACGCCCGGTACAATAACGAAACATGAAAAATTTCCAGACGCCCGCATCAGACTGATAAATGGCTTCCGAAAATCCAAAAGGAAGTTACAGCTTACTCGGGATTTGGTCTAGAACCTCTCACGTCCCATAACTGCTGCACTCCGCTTTATTACAATTACCATAAGCCTCAAAGTCCCACACTCCACGCCGGAAGCCGACGAGTCCATCACTTTGAACCTACTTACAAGAACGGTAAGATGGTTATTGCTTGGGTGAAATAGAAACCGAGTCTGGCTCTAAGATTTGGAACACTCGCAGACAACTTTGATACTTAGTATCTACATGCAAGATTGAAGTTTGTACTGTCCGATTTGGAAGTACTAAGTTATGCGATGTTCGTGCTCGAGGATCGGTGCACTCGTTACGTTTATGTATGTACGTGTACGAGATATGTCCAGGACTACCCGGCATACTAATTAGTATGGTTATACGATTGAGTATATAAATAGTTGGATCTAATGAGATTGCCATTTAACAACATACCGCTTCAGGATTGTAGCTGTTCATTTGTCAGCATTACGAGATTAGCGATTGAAGTAATGAATTTGCAAAGTGATTTAAAGTAAGATATTGTATTGTATATTGCAATTAATTATACTGTACACAAATCTTTAATCATGTGGAAACAATAGATATTAACTGTATATTATTTATAGTTATTATAAACCACTTGAAAAACATAATGATTTTGTAATTACTGTAAATGTTTACTTAAATAATAATAGTATACCTGATATCTTTTCCTACATAAATCCTTCTTCGAATTTGGGTCTCCGCGTGCCGTCAATGTTGCGACGTGAATAGAAAAGCAGCCTACCGCGAAATGATGATGAATCGCGCGCGAGAAAAGGGTCCCACGAACGGGATGAACCTACAAATTTTCAACACAACAGACAAGGATAGCAATCTTGGAAAATTAACTGATGCTCCCGTGAATTTGTGTACGTTTTCAATGAAGGTACTTTGCGTTAGGTAAAATAGGAATAAAATGGATTGGCCCTAATCCGCCGACCATTTATAACTTACACGCCATTAATTTGAGTGATAAATTGATAATACACCGTCGTCGGCTCCCGGAGTAGGCCATTATGTTGCGGTATTTCTTAAATTTTAATTTTATTTTTCGTTAATCCTTGCTTGATGAATTAATGCCGCGTTTGCTTTTTATAAAAGTTACAAGACTTTAGGTGGTCATTTATATTTATCTATATAGTCTATAAGTCCACGATACAGGCAGCTTCCTGTACACATTTAGAGACAAAGATTACTCCACATTGTGGACTAATTACAAACCAAACAGTACCACCGGATACCGGTACTCGTGTCTGACTCTTCCGGTCTCCTTATCACGAGCTTATGGTATTAAGCAGACGTCAACCAAGATGTGCTGGTGGTCTGGTTAATAAGCTTACATTAAATGTTTAGTATACATTTCGTAATGTGTCTTTAGATATTGTATTACGAATAAGTACCAACGATTCTTGTGTTATCTGATACTACTACTCGTAAGTAAATACCGGTTTGTCTTGATTTCTGTTATTCAATTTATTATGGTGCATTTTGCTAACAGAAGTTACCTGTCACATATCAATACGATTAAACATTTCACTGTAGAGCTAAAATAGTCTAAACCTCTAGCAACTTTTTTAAAACTAAATAATCAGTACGGCTTGTTTCAAGCGGTGTTATTTTTATATAAATATCACCATAGCAAGCTTATAATATTAGTTTTAATATACTTTCAATGAGAACAACAAATACGTGGTAGGCTGACTGATGGTGGTAATTTTCCCAGACTGCCGGGGCGGGGAAGTATTCATGTTTAAGGGTCAGGCTTGAATTGCCGTCATGCCCAATAAAGCCGGCATAGTGTTAGAGGCTGGTGTCATCAGGTAAGTGGCGCAAGGTCACATGTCATGTTAGTATTAAAAAAAAGTACAGTGCATTGAATTTACACGTCCTGAGGTGGAATTGTGTATGAGGGCGTATGGAAATAAAAATGTAGAGTGCCTAATATTTTGTCCCCTTTGGAGAGCAGTCTATAAAGAACACCGTACTGGCATGTTGGAGAAGCATAAATTATACGCACTTATCTTTATTTACGCTTCTACGACTATCTGTTTCAATGTAAATACCAGGTTTTTATGTTTATTTACACGTTTTTGGATGCGGCTTGTACGTCACACACGTACTTACATCTTTTTTATATATTATTTAATATAGCAACGAGTAACTGTGTTGGTGGTCGTTTAAAGGTGATTTAATTCTTAACTCACAATGTTTCGGTTTGTTGATTATGTGTCATAATATTGATTATTATAATACTTATATGATTTGCCTGCTGGGTAATAAGGTTTTTCACCAAACCGTATGGCCGGCTAGGTTAAACTCTCTAGAAATATAATCTGCAAGACCTATCTTAAACAGTGTCTAGAACTGTGTTCTAGAGGCTGTGATAACTTTAGTTAGATCGCTTCTATACTCTAGCAGTTGTTCTTGGTGATTGATCTGGTGGTCAGACCAAAAAGTTACGTTCGTTGACTAAATTCATTCATTACTACAGCCACTAGAATACGGAGTCCACCACTGTTGGATATGGGCCTTCCAGAATAATAATAAATAATATATCTGGAGAATTTGGCTTACGCTCGCCACGCCTGGCCAGACGGGTTGGCGAGGGTCTGATATCAATTTTTATTGATAATTTATTAACGGTTTCACATGTCGGACAACTTAACGTGCTCTCCAAAGCAAGGGAAAGGTGTTGAAGAGAAGACAATTTTCTAAGCATTCCATGGATTCACCGTGCAGGTGCCGGGTCCATCGTGTGTGGGTAAGAGATGAGAAGAATGGTGTGTCGGGCTTGCGACCGACAATAGGCTGGTTTAAGAAAAGGAGGCCTCCTTTTTTTATTATTGCGTGATTATACGCTCACCATCCACCATTCTACTTCTCTCCCTACCCAACCGAATACTGTATGATTCCGTTAATGCCGTCTTGGAAGCTCGTTCCATAAATGTATTGACGGCAGACCTGCTTAGGCCCAATTCTTTCAGTAAGTGATGCAAAGATTTTGCTGGAACTCCTCTCGCACCCACTGCGTACAGTCTTGAACCCGTTCCTGCTCATTTCTTCTGTGAGATCATAAATCTATGACAAATGTACGTAAGAAAAGTGTATTACTCTCGGGGCTATTTAGGATTTTAAGGAAAGCATTCTTACAACCTATCCACCACCGCTTTTGACTAAATTACTTTTATAAATAGTGGTGGCTCGGTTGTAAAAAACACTTTCCTTAAAATAAATACCAATGAGGTCGGTTCGAACTCTGGCATGAGAAAGAAACACCACTGTTTCCCATGCCTCATTAGAGCACGTTAAGCCATCGGTCCCGGTTAAACAACTTGTGGAAAACATCAGAACTTCGCCAAGCCGTCTGGCCAGCGTGGCAAGTGTAGGCTAAATTTTCTGGAAGGCCCTTCTCCAACAGTGGAGGTCTAGGACTCAGTGTTCTAGGGGCTGTGATGACTTTTATAAATTTGCAGTCCAATATTTGAAAATAAATAAACAACCTATCAGGATTATTCGCTCTCGCACTTTTGAGTGTATTCACTCTATCTCTTTCTAATGATGAATATTCATCTGGTAAGAAGAATAATTTGAATTTAAAAACTCTATTTTATAAACTATTATTATTAGTATAATCAGAAGCGCGTTATATTATCGTGTTAATATTGATATTATGTATAGGTAACTATAATTTATATGTAGGTATAGATAAAGATCTATACTTGGTGAATGTTCGCTTTATCTCGACGAGTTGTATTTGTTTTTGAAACAGAACTGTATAATGTGTCGTCGTAAAGGTTATTACATGTCGTATAATAGCGGTAACACAATTAATATGACAACACTGTACAGTCGAACACATTATATTATAATGACTTTTTATTTATTTATTATTATAAACTTTATTGCACAAAGTACAAAGGCTAATGCCGCTTGACATTCTATACTGGTCAAACCTTTGGGATAACTAAAGCAGTTACAACAAGAAAAGGCAGATGTCAACAAAACTAATAGAGACTATTAGACGTCAATAATGTTATCATTATAATTTTATAATAAAATAAATAAATAAATATATATTATGATTAAGTAGTATATACCTATATATGACCGCCTCCGTGGTCTAGTGGTAACAAACGTTGCCGTGAACTCGAGAGGTAGTGGGTTCGATTCCCACCGAGGGCAAGTTGTACATTGTATAATTTGTCTCGGTCTGGGTGTTTATATGTATAATATGTATATATTTACAAAAAAAAAGTATAATATGTAGTTTATCAACCATCTAGTTTCCGTAACACAAGCCTCGTAGCTTACCACGGAAATTAGATGGCGCTGTGTGACCTGTCTGGAAAAATATATTTATATTTATATGATTTATTATGCTCACTATTGATTGGTGAGAGCGGTGGTGGCTTTTAATCCAAAAGGTAGAGGTCAAACCCCGGCATGTACCAATGAGAAAAACACTTTTACTACGTACATTTGTCATAGATTTACAACAACACTGTTCTCATGCCTCGGAAAGCACGTTAAGCCATCGGTCCCGGATCCACTAATACCAACTTGTGAAATCATTATTAAATTGTAATTAATAATTGCCCATTTCCAACAGTGGACGTCTAGGACACTGTATTATAGGGGATGTAATGAATGAATAAACGTAATTTTTTGGTGGGTCCTGGTCCTGGTTCCAACAATACCAACTTGTGGAATTGTTAATAAATTGTCATCAGATTCTCCAGTTCTGGAAGTGCCATCTCCAGTAGTGGAGGTCTAGGACTTCGTGTTCTACGGGCTGATATAACAATGACCATTGAGTGAGATCTCTCAATATTTATTTATTTATTAAGGAAAACTATTGACATTTAATCCACAAGTAAATAATAATAATAAATAAATATTTCCAGACAGGTCACACAGC
Organism: Tinea semifulvella; assembly: GCA_910589645.1. Classification (NCBI taxonomy): domain Eukaryota; kingdom Metazoa; phylum Arthropoda; class Insecta; order Lepidoptera; family Tineidae; genus Tinea; species Tinea semifulvella. The sequence goes on along the minus strand of OU342595.1, from coordinate 5,748,443 downwards.
GTCATCTAGTTTCCGTGGTAAGCTACGAGGCTTGTGTTACGGAAACTAGATGGTTGATAAACTATATATTATACTTTTTTTTTTTGTAAATATATACATATTATACATATAAACACCCAGACCGAGACAAATTATACAATGTACAATCTATACAATGGGAATCGAACCCACGATCTCTCGAGTTCACGGCAACGTTTGTTACCACTAGACCACGGAGGCGGTTAAAAGTATAGATACAAAAATAGAAACAGAAAGATAATAGTATATAAACTAAAGACCTGCAAAGTCGCTGGTGCGGTCCGGATGAGGGAGCCACATACGAGTATGTATATATAGTATGTATACCCAGCAATAGAGTGACACAGGCTGGTGATGATAATGATTTATTATAATAACCAAAAGGCAAATAAATGTAAATAATTAAAACATTAAAAATAATCTATATAATCTAGCTGCAGAGCTTAGAGTTTACAATGCGTTGTAATTTTAATACGAAAAGTAAATCAGTTGTTTTTATTACTTGAATGGAATAACTAGTCCTTGTAAGTGGAAAGCAGTTTTATCGCGGAGTGTCCGGCTTGTAGTTAACATGTCGTGGATAGTGGTAAAGTTTTACAACCCCAATAAAACAATGCGCGTCCTCTTATCACGGCTTATCAAAGTGGCAAACACAAAAATTTATTTGAGCGCGTATAGTTTGTTTTGTATGTTTGTATACACATACGTTTGCTCGAGCCAAAGAAATTAAATATATAACAAGATGATACAAGATGTCAAACGGTATGAAAATCAAAGCTAGGACAATACATTACCGAATTTAGTCGTCTTCGATGTGCACTTTCAACTAGATTTAGTTGCCATAGTTACACAGACAATATGCCGACCTGCATGCTACGGAAGAGTAACACACGTTCTTTTTCGACAATAGAAAAATACAAAAGTAGATGACGCATAAAATAAAAATAATGTGACAATATTTGAAAAAAAAAAATGTATGAATATAATATTATAATAAAATATTTAACAATGTAAATAAATACATTTTATTAATATTTAATTTATTTGTGATATTTCTCGAGTTTGGTACGCTGGAGACATCGACGAGCTTGCCACTTGTCATGATTGGCATATAGTAAAGTTGGCTAAATGTGAATCCGCTTATTTATAAGCGTGGTTTCTGACCACCCCGAAAGGGAAACGGTCGTGATGATACTTTACTTTACTATTACTATGAATATAACAACCAATGCCCGCTCTATTTTATATTTGATCTCTTTGGCTCGAGCTATTACACCATTCTCTATTAACTTGATCTACATGGTCCGTGGTCTAGCGGTTAAGACCGTGGATTTAGACTCGGAGGTTCCGGGTTCGATTCCTGGTCGGGACACAAAAATATTTATTAATGTAAATAAATACATTTAATTAATATTTAATTTATTTGTGATATTTCTCGAGCTTGCCACTTGTCATGATTGGCCTATAGTAAAGTTGGCTAAATGTGAATCCGCTTATTTATAAGCGTGGTTTCTGACCACCCCGAAAGGGAAACGGTCGTGTAGATACTTTACTTTTTACATAAATTTAGTTCACAATGCTAAATTGAAAGAACGATGCACCATGGTTTAAGAAAAGCTACTATCTACGCACGTATTATAAAACATTAATAAAAAAGGTAATTCTTGTTTTCACATAAAAGTCTCCTTAACTATAAAAAAACGTATTTGTTACTTTAAGTAATATTATTGATCATTCAATAACACATCTCAAGTGCTAGTGTGCTTAGTCCTCTAAGTATATTTGTATATATTTTATTTATTTACTGTATTTATTGGTTACGTCCAAATTTAAATGTGGGTATAGAATTGATATTTTAATTTTAAAATTTTAATGATTCATTATTGCATGCTATGGTACACTTGTTTTTAGAGATAGTACTAGTACTGGATTGATAGTTATGGATATAATATTTTACTTTCCTCTAATTTAATTTATTTTTATGTAAACAATCATTAACCTCTTGGTTTTCACATATTTATTATTATTATTTATTTTACTTTGCAGACGCTCAATTGCCATTAATAATTTAAATCTAATTTAAAGATATTTTTCTATTACTTCTGTTTTTATTGCATTGTCTAAATAATATAAAACCTCTTAGCTTGTGTTCCACTATGTTTAATAATCTTTCTTAGTTCTACGATAGATCTCTACAATTCAACATTCCTCTCACAACTCTCTTCCTTCTATCCCTTTGCATAATTCCAGTTTCATTTCAAACTCGGTTTGTCGTTGTCACCACAAATTTGTGAAACAATTTCCCTCCTAGCATCAGCCAAGTAACTATCAATCGCTAAAAAAAAAAAAATGTCAATTTATTTATTAGACGATTGTGCACTTCGCCTCACCCTACTGATTCTTTGGGAAAATAAAGAGCCAGCCTTCTTGTCACTGGAGAAGACAAGACACGGTGTTGTCTTTTGAAAACTTATAATAAAATACTATTAAAGTATTTTAGAAGTTTAATTTGCTATATGCTAACCACCAGGACTAAGGTATTATTAGGTTGAACGCAATAATTATTTATTAATGTATTTAGGTATATCAATATTATAATAAAGTAAATTACTTAAATTAGTCCGGACATGAGCATATATTTGAGATGAGTGTAAAAGTTGAAGGGTGTTATCTGCTTGAGATGTTGGCATGCCAGACGAAGACATACATATATATATTCCTTAGAGCTGGCCAATAAGAAATATATATGTGCGTACTCGGCACCATCAATCAATAAGAGCATTAGGTACCAGTAGTTCGACCAACTAAAATTACGATTGTTAGAATTCACCTTATAAACTGAATTTCTTAAGACGAAAATAATACTCCTTTAAGAATAGTGGCCTTGTCTGTACTGGAAAAAAATGAAATTATCTATGACTATTAGGATGGTAAATGAATGTTAGCATTGGAAGCAGCAACTAGAGTCAGACAGTCATCACTGAAATCAATCCCTAACATGACTGGGTATGACGGCAATTCGAGCGTGATCCTGAAACGTATAGATACACTGTACTGGGTTTATCGGCACGAACGGTAAATACTGCCTCGCCCCAGCAGTAGTAGTGTGTTTCAATATAAATAAAAAATATATACAATAACGATTACTTGTTCAATAAAACTTACATATTATTAAATAAACTATATTAAAACAAAATCTAAATTTAACTTAAAAAATAATAATAATAATACATAGAAAACAAAAATACATACTTACAAAAAAAATAGCTCTTCCAAATAGCTGTCTTGTGTCATGGTGCCCAATACACTACAATCAAATTGATTTTGAAGAAACTCTGATATACAAAGGAGTTCTGTAGCATTCTCTACGTAATAAAAGCAATTACTTATACATAGTATCATTAAAATTCTTTAAATAATATAGTATGTCCTCCAGAGACGTTCCATCAGAAATAGTCTGAAGGAGACTGGCGACATTTTCTGGATAGCGAGGCGAGGAATACGTCGGCAGAAATGATAGCCAGCCTTTCTGTCTTAAGACTTTTCCGTCAAACGTTTTGTCAACAGAGGTTCCCATGAGCCTTTCCTCTCGGCCCAAAGTTGGAAAATATTAAGTTAACAATGTACATGAGAATTGCGGGTCATTCAAGACCACGTGCAGTAAGTTAATTTTTTTATCAATACAGGTTTAAAAACGTTTTATTTAGCTGATCCGTATATGTCTATGATACCAGGTAGTTTCTTGCTGGGTCTCTCGGCCACGCGCCGTGAATATTTGTCAAACAAAAACACCTGCCTGACACCTTTACTTCGAGCCTTTGCTTTGAACACAAGGAAATTGACCGTGAGTTAAGAAAGTTATACTTAATAAGCTGCAGTGTTAGCATCTCTAAGTGCCTAATAAGAAAAGACAAAAATATACTATAAAAACTATACAATAATATAACAATATATATTCGTTTAAAATATTTTGTAAATAGAAATAATTCATGTGTATTAAAAAAGTCTGGAGACAGGAAGCTGGCTATTATTTATGCCAAAGTATTAGTCTCACTATACAGAGGGGAAATGTTGCCTTGAGACTATCTCTAAAGAATCGTCTCTAGAGGACATTTTTTCTTATAGTATTTTTTTTATTAGGTTTAGTTTATATTATAATTTTACTATTTACGTAGTTTTTAATTATAAAGTAAAGTAAAGTATCATCACGACCGTTTCCCTTTCGGGGTGGTCAGAAACCACGCTTTTAAATAAGCGGATTCACATTTAGCCAACTTTACTATAGGCCAATCATGACAAGTGGCAAGCTCGTCGATGTCTCCAGCGTACCAAACTCGAGAAATATCACAATTAAATAAAATAATAATTAAATGTATTTATTTACATTTGTGTCCCGACCAGGAATCGAACCCGGTACCTCCGAGCCTAAATCCACGGACTTAACCGCTAGACCACGGAGGCAGTTTTTAATTATATAAATTTAAATTTACATATTCTGTGTAGTATACGTTTTCGCACATTAAAGCATTTAAAATAAAACCGCAATAGTGGTAATGGCATCGTTTGCTCAGTCACTTGAATCATAGGTAACCCTTGTTTGTATTAGTTTATGGTACTTTATGATTTATAGACATTGAGATATAAGTAATATAGAGAGGCTAATAAAAAAAAAACGTGTCGTACTTGATGACACCATGAATTATTATGACGTCCAACCAAACTACTATTGTATATTAAAACATGTAGCGCAGTTGATTGATATTAACACGTTTTTTAACCGCAAGTCGTGACATTTTTTAATTGCTGTTTAGTCATAATGACCATTTTGCCGCGGCATCAAAGCATGGCTTCTGGTTCGCGGTGTCGGCTCTATGAATATCAATATTAGTTCACTGGTTATAGACAATAATTTTGCACAGAAAATATGTATGTTACTAAAGCTCTTCCAGCAAATTGTGGTGAGAAGAACGTCATTTTGTCTGATATCAGTTTTTACTATTCTTGTAATTGACTCATTAACATACATAACATAGATTAACGTCGTGCTAAGTATAAAAATCTTTGCATTCTTTCAGACTACACTTTATAGGAATCGATGATGTGAAATAAATGTACGCATCTTTCGCATGCTTTTGTATCTCGCTGTTAACATCATTCGTGTCAATCAATCTCGCAGTCCGTGACTTTTCTCAAAACAATAGGATCACTGGCTGACACAATCAAGACATGCCTGTTAAACAAATATTAAAACAAGAAATCAAAAAGAAAAATTCTTCGGGAAAATACAAATGCAATGAAAGACGGCGTAAATGACAATTTTAACTTCATTTATATTTTGTCTGCGCTACCAACTATACGCGTCTATTCTATTGTTTCAGCTTACTTTGTGTTAGCAATTTTAAAATGGATACAATATCACATTTTCATTTCTGGAATACTCCTTATCTAAGTAGGTATGTTTGTTTTTATAAAATTTTGTGCTTTAGTATTATAATAAAAATAATAATAAAATTCTTTATTGCACATTAAAATATACAAAATAAAATGAAGTACATAGGCGAGCTTAATACCTTGTAGGTATTCTCTAACAGCTAACCTTTGGGAGAACGACATAAGAAATTGTGAGGTGCAGAGTTAGTAAATATTAGACTAAATGCAAAGGTTGCTATACCTTTCACTGGGTATATCATACGAGTATGTCATATTAAAATGTAATAAAAATAAATAAATTAACATGCCAGTTACATACATAAAATACATTTATAAACATACATAAATAATAATCTAAATATAAATACATACACTAATAATAATAATAATCCATGTCATGTGTATAAATTAAATATCATTTTGCTTTTTAAGAAAGTAAGAAGATAGATGATGTTTAAGTATGTTTAATATTACCTACTTTTATATCTACGTTATCATCATTACAGACTTAAGTAGATCTGCAGCACTAGTAGATCTTCTCCGGCCTTTAATCAAATATTTCTGAAGAAAAACACATACTCACTCTTGCCGCGGATTTTTTTTGGATTTGTTTTTTCGTTTCCACCAATCAATTACCAACGCAATAACTACCCGAAGCACGAAAACGGTAGTGTTGTAAATGTATGACAAATGAACACAAATAATAATAATAAAAAATAAAAATGCTTTATTGCACAAAAACTAAAATAACTTAAAATGAAAGTGCACAGGCGGGCTTTATGCCGTGAGGCATTATCCACCAGTTAACCTTTGGTAGTTATGAAAACATGTAACAGGCAGAGTGCCAAGTAAATATTAAATAAACAATACATACTGATACTACATATACAATACATATAATTAAATATATACAGGATTCATGAAATAAATAAATAAAATAAAACACATACTAAAGATATTAGAGTGAAAGTTGCAACGAGAGTAAAAACAATAAATGTTGCACTAAGAAAAATATACACTGTTTTTTATTGTGAATTCTGTGCCCACTAGGAGTATTCCTCTTAAAAAACGACTAGGCATCCGAACCAATAAATTATCCGTATTCTTTAAGGAGTTGTGCTGTTTTGTCACTGCCACCACTTCGTGGTATTGTTATAGTAACAACATGAGTTAGTTTAACGGCATTGTATTCGTAAAAGCCTTTCCTCGACTGTACAATCACGCATTCTCACTTTCTTCGGTCACGTGTCACTGCGTGGAGAAACATCTATCGAGCGCCTCGGTAGTCGGTATATGGCAAGTGGATATATATTTGTCTATGTAGAATATAATAAGTTATATTTTTATAGTATGTAGTATATGTATGTAGTTCGCTCATACATATATATATATATATATTAATTTAAGAAAGTATCTTTAAATATATTTTTTTACACCCTGAACATGATTTCTCACTTTCCTAAAGATCAGTTGTTAGAAAATGCCGGCCGGCATTAAACTCGCCTATGTACACTAATTTAAATTTCTGTGCAATATTTTTTTTATTAGGTATGATTTATAGTTAATTAATTTTATTTAAGTACTTAGTTTGCAATTATTATTTTGTATTTTGTAAATATATATTTTTTTAATATATTAAATTTATGTATTAAAAAAATTTCAGTGTGAATTTAAGCCGCGTATTAAATAAATATCTCAAGAACGAAAGAGTTGAAAGAGTCAACTTATCTCAAGTTTAATACCGATCATGAAATCTATTTATCAATATAAATCGTTTACGCTATTAAATAAAAAGATAAATCTTTGAAATTTCTGTAAAACGATGCCGTGTCTCGCTCATCTGGCATCTCATAAATAATGGCGCCCTTACACGACTTGAATGACTAATTTGTTAACAAGTGTACGGGCCACTTAATTATCGTGTAAGCTGCAGGGCGTCACCGTTCGTTAACTAATACGTTCGCTGTCATTTCAAATTTCGAATGTGCATATTTATGCTTTCCGTGTGGCTATACCTACAAATACTTTAAATTGTGACACAGAACGCTCGTGATGGGTGTTCTAAAGTGTACTAGATACTTTTAATTATTGTAAAATTTGGAACTATTTTTTGAGCTGATACAAACAATACAAAAAATATTATTAAAAATTATGGTAGAAATAAAAAAAAACGTACTTTTTTATTGTTTTGTTTTTTGGCCTATTTCATTTTATTATTCTAGATCTAAAGAGAGTTAACTGTTTAAATAACATTTTTAAGTTATGCACACCATCGATTTTCTTATCTATATACACCACAGGGTGCACTAACTTTTTATCACGATAGATGGCGCATGATAGATGGTACCTAATATAACTTGTATTTTTATTACTAAATTTATTATTTTCTGGATATTATGCAAAAGTGAGCAGCTTTTAACTACAAATAAATTTAAACAAATGATCCGTCATAGGTGTTAACAAGGTACCAGGTACCAGTGCCGCTAGCGACATCTATAAAAAGCTTTGCCTGATACACCCCATTTAAAGAGATTTAAAAATATTTCCGCTACTCAGCAATCAGTATTACAATCAAAGTAAACAAATTGGAGATAAAATAAAAGATCGATACAAAAAACTTTTGCTGTACACAGGGATACAGTAAACACTTTCGCCTTTTCCCAGAATAGTGCTGTTTAGATCCAGGTGTGCGATTTGTATAATAATATATAATAAGCTTCCTGACGAAATAAAATTATTGCAGGGCCCTAAACTAAAATTACAACTGACGAAATGGCTATTGGACCATAGATTTTATTGTGTAAAAGAGTATCTTGAGTGCAAAACAGGTTAATTAATATTGTTTTTTGTTTTAATGTAGTTGTGATTATGATATTAGTATGTAATATTTGCACGCCTACTTGCAGGTAGAATATATGTGAGGACTAAAGTTTTGTGACCACTGTACTGTATTTATTGCAAATAAACGATATTTCATTTCATTTCATTTCACCTATTTCACTCCTAGTTTGATACAATTTTATTCGAAGTAAATTAATATACATTAAATATAAATGAAAGGCTACCTAAATAATAAAATTAAAATAAACTAAACTATAAATAAAAAATGTCCTCTAGAGACGTCTCATCCGAGATAAACCACGCTTATAAATAAGCAGATTCACATTTAGCCAACTTACAGACCAATCATGATAAGTGGCAAGCTTGTCGATGTCTCCAGCGTACCAAACTCGAGAATTATCACAAATAAGTTAAACATTATTTAAATGTATATTTACATTAATAAATATTTTTGTATCCCGACCAAGTATCGGACCCGGTACCTCCGAGTCTAAATCCATGCACTTAACCGCTAGACCACGGAGGCAGAAAATTAAGTAATCGACAAAAATAGCTTTTCTTCTTTTTCCATATAATAAAAAAAAAAAAAAAAAAAAAATGGTCATACTTTTTTGATTTACTCTCGAAGTTGTGCAGGAATACGTCTACCTTGGACAGATTATTCAGCTAGGCGCTGCAAACTTTAGCAAAAATGCCGACAGACGCATTCAGCTAGGATGGGCGGCATTCGGGAAACTTCGGCACATTCTCTCATCGTCCATACCACAGTGTTTAAAGACAAAAGTCTTCAAGCAGTGCGTCCTCCCCGTAATGTCGTACGGAGCAGAGACATGGACATTGACAGTGGGGTTAATATTCTTCAGGGAACCAAAGTTACTTACCTTACTGTGACCGCCTCCGTGGTCTAGTGGTAACAAACGTTGCCGTGAACTCGGGAGGTCGTGGGTTCGATTCCCACCGGGGGCAATTGTACATCACAAATAAATTAAATATTATTTAAATGTATTTATTTATAGGTAGCATTCTTGCTTGACAGACGCATATACATTGGATTCTTTAATGTTGGCAATTACCCACTACAAACCTAATCTAGCGGAAGATGCTCAAACGCAATGCTCACACTAATATAAAAAAGAAGTTACAAAAAAAAAAACAGTTTTATGTTTCCCTCATAATAAAAAAATAACTACATAATTGTGTACTGAACTATGTTGTTTCATTTGAGATTTCAAGAAGCAATTGGTAGATCACACAGGATTTTGTCAGTAAACAGTAGATCTTGGGTCTACGTTAGGTCGCATGCCCGAATCACTGTGAGACCTCAAGGCGCCTACGGACTAAAACCCTATAAACCGTCTCTCTTTCACTGTTGGCCCGAGTCGTGGCTACGGAGTGAAGGCACTGTCCCTGTTTTATACAATAATGATGATAATTCTTTGTTTCAGTGTGGGCAGAAACTGGCGAGTTTCGGGACAGCGGTCACTCGTCGTTAGCCTCGGGCGGGTCTGGAGTAGAACAATCTTCCCTGTATGCACCACCACGACCGAGGCGGGATCGAAAACATACTGATGACAGTAAGTCTATACCATGATTTTATTGAACAAAAACTGTAGTCAAAATCTATTTCTTAATGCCTAAACTAAAGAATTATTTAATTGTTTAAATCTTTTCACAAAGATAAAGGCCACCATTCGGACAACTTTAAGCACTTAATAGAAAGATAGTTTCAATATTGTATTAAATTCTTCAGTTACAAGGGTTTAACACGTTTGTATATCTCTCACTCGCACAATCCAATATTTTAAAAGAATTTTCAAGTCTGTTTGTACTTTTGAGTAATATTTTTTTTTTTTATGCTAGCACGACATGTGACCCTGCCCCCACCTGATGGTAAGTGTAGATGGTAAGTGGCGCGCAGGGTCCATGAATGTTAGCAACTGGAATCAGACCCTTATATCCGACATCAGTTCCTAACACTATGCCGGCTTGACTAGATGCCTTTTCACACTTCGCTTGAAGGACTCCAGGTTATAGGAAAGTGGAAACACAGAGGCTGGAAGAGCATTCCACATCTTATAGTCTATTAGCTTACTAGGAAATAAAATTAAGGACTTTTTCGAGATATATTTTTATTTTATTTTGTTTAATAGAGGTAAGTTTGTAAATCTGATATAGCTGAGTTTTCCTTGCAGATTCCTTTCTCAGTCAGATTAAACATTAATAGGTCACTGGAATCTGCTAAGTTGCTGGGCTTCTGCTAACAGCTTACTTATTGGACCACTTTGCTGCTTAGTCTTCTACTAGCAGGAGTAGAATCATTCAAATTAATTAAATTATTGTCGTTTCATAAATGCCTGTAATAGGTTTACGTGAATAAAGATATTTGACTTTTTGACTTGAAGTCGTAATTAATGTTTTTGCTTTTATCTCTGTCTAAAATTCGTTAAATAAAAGTGAAAATATGTCCAATATGTCTGAAATATTGGATTGTGCGAGCGAGAGAGCTTCCCTATGCCTAATATATATTAGACATTAACCTATATATATATATATATCAGGAAATTATATTATTATTCAATGAGGAAATGTGGCGAGCGTTTTAAGTACACTCCCAGGTGATTAGTTTATTTTGTAGAATAGTTTTAATAATTATATTTTTAGCAGTTTGGTTTTATTTATAATTAGTTTTTAATTTATATTATTTTAATATTTTTGTATCTTTTTTCGAATATAAATTTATTAAATTATATTCTACCAGATAGATTAGATAAGTTACAATTATTTATTAGAAGGAAGTAATGTACAATGATTTTATAAAACTAAATTATTAAATAAAATTACAAAAAATAAATGGATAAACAAACTAAAATAAAAATATTATAAATAAAAAAAATCTTCGAATTGCCACGTTGAATGGCAATGCTGATCCTTTGGCCGAAATATCGCCCAAGCCTCTTGTCCACCGAGGTGTTGATGAGCTGTTTTGACAACAACGCCTTGAAAATTATTTCCTTTGCACTTGGTCCCCACGGCCTGTGAGTTATAATTATATTATATTGTGTGTGTGATAATATATGTACTGGTGTGTGTACTATATACGCATGTGAACTATATAGCATTTAACCAGAAGAAGAACTGACAACGGAATCCTTGTCTCATTTTTATGTACAAAGTATAGTTTGAAGCACAATAAGGTTTTTTTTTATTAAAATCTCTTACTTTATCAATTGCTTAAACAGCGAACCAGGTCTGTTTTTTTTTTTAATCATATTTTATTAGGGGTTTTACCAAAATTGAGCAAGTCAGCCCCATCGTAATTTAACTTACAAACAACTATCAGTTTTCCGTCTGCCTATTCTTATTATAAATAATTAAAAGATATTTTTATAAAACCCCTTCTGTTAAGGGCAACATTATTTAAAAGTCTATAATTTCTAAAAGTGTTTCATCTCTAATTAATCAAAAGATTAAATCAGTAATTAATTATAACTTCTGTTGCTTAAACAAGGATTAAATTTCACTATGGAAAAGTTCATTGTATTTTTTTTTTTCAAAGGAAGGTACAATGAAATATATATAAACTAAATTAAATAACTTGATCATGTGGCAGTGTGCCAAAAACACTGCAGCATTCCTCCGTTGCACAGCTATGCTGTTTAGGTGTGCGATAACTGCCAGCTCTCTGGTCACATACCAGCCTCTTAAACAGTTATTTTTTGTATTTTTAGAAAACCAATTTTTCGTATATTATCTAGTTGGTTTATGTCAACGACATATTAATCCCAAGCTGGCATAGCAGTGTGACGGATGTCAGTAGCACCTATTATAGGACCTCTATTATTACCATGTGAACTCAAATATTTAAGATTACCTATATCATTTAGCCTAAATAAAAACTAAGCAACTGTATACTTACCTAGACACTCAGCAAAATATAACAATGTTTTCTATAAGATTCTTTATTTATTTATAGTCCACGCAGCAGTGCATATATTATCACACACTTAACATAATACGTAACTAATATATGTACCAATTAGTACTGTGACAGCTTCTGCCGTGACGCCGTCCTTTTAATAAAAGCTGGCTTAGCCCCTAATAAGTCATCCCACGAGATTATCAACCGCGTAAAAGGAACTCTGAGATCTTCTGCTGCCCTGTCGTGTTTCTCGTGTGAATGAGTTTGGGAGCTGCTTCCCCAGTTACGGTCCGTTCCAGGTTTCGCCAGCATTACCAATGCAAATATCAAAAAAGATTTGCTCGCTGGCTCACATACTTCGTGAAACATCAAGTCTTCCACAAGTGCGGGCTGACTAAAAGTAGTATCACGCATAATTGGCTCAATTATTTCAATTACCCCAGCAATATTGTCTATTGTATTTATTTATTTATTTATTTATTATTAAGGAAAACTATTGACATTAAATTCACAAGTATAGATACAAAAATAGAAACAGAAAGTCATTTACAAGTTTTCACTAGTAGTGTTAGAATAATACATATTGTGAACGATGAAATCATCTACAAACTATCACTTCATGCAATAAACTAATAACTGTACATTAACAAAAAAAAAAAAAAAAAACTTTTATCGTTTAAAGAACATTAAATTAAACGCATTTCTCACTGCCATCACTTTGTCATGAAAGATATCAACATCAGTTTGCATGCACTTTGATATGAATGCATTAAGAGTATTACAAGCTCTAATTAAAAATGTATTTTGTCTGTAGTTAGTGCTTGCCATTGGTATGCGAAAAGTGGGCTTGTACCGATTGGTCCGCACTGGTGTATTTATGTCCAGCCGGGACAGCAACGAAGGGCAGTCTACTACTCCCCCGATCAGTTTGACCAGGAATACCAAGTCAGCAACCTCACGACGCTTATATAATGGTAGCAGATGTAAACGTTGACACGAATGAATGTAGTCACGAGTCTGTGATTTAATACGGAAATTGATATAGGCAACAAAACGTTTCTGAATTTGTTCGATGCGGTTAATGTGAACCATGTAGTTTGGACTCCACACCTGTGAAGCGTAATCCAAATGACTTCTAACATATGTGCAATACAAAATCTTTATGGTTTTGATGTTTTTAAATTCTTTAGAGGCACGCATAACAAAACCTAAAGCTTTGGACGCTTTGCTAATAATACTATCAACATGCTGATCGAAAAGCAATTTTTTATCATGGATAACCCCAAGGTCTCTGACACTATCCATCGTTCCCAGATTCAAGCCTTTAAGTGAGTATGAAAATTGTATAAGATTTCTTTTTCTGCTGAAGGTTGTGTGTAAGCACTTTGATACATTTAGATCCAACAAATTTTGTTTACAGTATATGTCAAGACGATGCAAGTCATCTTGAAGTGCTTCAGCATCATTAACACTTTCAATGTGTCTAAATATTTTCATGTCGTCTGCAAAACAGAGGACATTTGAGTTTAGGAAACATTTATCAATGTCAGAGACGAACATAACAAACAGTAAGGGGCCCAGGAGAGATCCCTGGGGAACTCCACTAGGCACCTGAGTCCAACCTGAAATATAATTGCTTATCACCACAGCCTGCGTCCTATTATCCAAGTATGATGTAAACCACCTGAGTAGGTCACCTCTGATACCTAAATGAAGCAGCTTTTGAAGTAAGATTCTGTGATCGACTCTATCAAAGGCCTTACTGTAATCTGTATAGATAATATCAGTTTGAAGGCCTCTGTCCATATTGGCTGTTAACTGCTCGTTCAGTAGCACTAGATTTGATACAGTTGAACGGTTTTTTAGGAAGCCATGCTGTGTAGGCGAAAATGAATTCTTTAAAGCATCATAGACCTGTTCATGAACGATTTTCTCAAGCACTTTTGCAATAATACACAATTTGGATATCGGCCTGTAGTTTTCAACCAATGATTTATTGCCTTTTTTATGTATAGGTGTAACAAATGCTGACTTCCACAGGTTTGGTACAGCACCCACAGTCAGAGACTTTTGAAAGAGTAACGATAATGGTGTTGCCAGCTCATCTGCACAGGTTTTTAGAAAAATAGCAGGTATGAGGTCCGGACCAGTATGTCTAAAAGACCTGCAGATGACAACTGTTACAACTTCATACAGGTTGTATTATATTTATTATGGCATTGTTCATCTGTGGGTAATCAATGTAAGCACTTGTTATATTTTTATATTCTCTCTACTTTTTTCACAATAATGGTAATGCGTTGCGTAACGTTTTCTTCTCTTGCTCTTTATTGCTTAACTTTAAATTTATATGTGAAAACCTTTAATAGTTGTTAGTGAATTTACTGTATAATATTGATTTTAATATTGTCAACTGTTGGTTTTCCAAAATGAATAAAAAAAAAAATATCCGCCCAACTCTTGTAATCGTCGCGCTGATGATGTCGTGGCCCTGCAATACCAGTCTGCCTTTATTGCAGTTTATTAAATGGTTAAAATCGAAATTCTTTTTACCACATAAAAAATAATTATAAAAAAAACGTTTTATAAAAACTAATTATACATGAAAAAAAAATATGGCACAGGCCACACAAAGTGAGGAATTTAAAACTGATGCAAACTCCAGTAATCATTTGAGAGCCACAGCAAATACAGAGGCACGCTGTTCTAATTCGTCTGCAAACACGAGCTTTTGTGGGTTCCCGCGCATTTCATGATTCAGGCGAGCCACTAACCTTACCTAACCGTTTTATAAAAATGAATCTCAACTTTGTCACTTTTATACATAAACAATTAATAAATACGCACGTATTGTTTATATTTACTATCAAAGATGATACTTGTTTATTTATTTATTTTATAATATAGATTATTGCACTAATGGCAAGTGCCAAGCATGCAAGCTGCCAGAATACAATTAATAATAAGTTTAAAATATAAACTAATTACACTTATAACAAATATACAATTAGGAAAGTAGAAGAATAATCAAGATTATAGAAGCATTGAAATACAGAATAAATAATGCGATTAAACAATATGTCGGTCAATAATACTAAGCACCGTAATCCGGGCAACCATCAGTTACAAATGTCTACCAGCACATGCTAGGAATCTCGGTTCGGAGTATGGAAATATACTGACTGTTCACCGTAAGATGTTTTTGTTAGATGGGCATGGGTTTTCTGTAGTTATTTAATATTTTTACAGAGGGGAAATGTTGCCAGTCTTCTTGGGACTATCTCTAATGGAACGTCTCTTGAGGACATTTTTTTATTTATATATATAAATATATTATTAGGCTTAATTTATAAATAAATAAATTTATTAACTTTATTTAAGTAGTTTGCAATTATTATATTAAATTTTTTTTAAATATTAAAATAATTTATTTATTTTTAAATGCTACATATATTGTTGGTAACACCATAGCCAATGCTGTGAATTCCCAACTCTGTACTTACGTTCATGTTTAATATTTTAATCATCAGTTTTCAGTACCACTTACAACTATTTTGTTTATTTTATCTACGTACTTAGCAGAAGATGTATCCACTTAAGCGTCTATGTGACTAGGCCTCTGTTTCACAGTGTTCCCTACTACAGGATTTGGTTCCCTAAATTTAGTATGTGATAGTTCTATTTAGGAGGAAACACAAACAGCAGTTACATTGGTTTAGTAGTTTTGTTAAGTAAATATATTAAAGGAAATATACACGATTTTTATCGCATCGAGTGTTCGATGAAGAGGCACCGTGTAGAGATATCGAAAACACATGTTAACTGCGCTATTTACATGTAACTAGTCGGCAGTTTAAAAGGCGACAGTCGACGTGGCTTGATGGATGTGGCGGCATGGCCACAAAGCGTATCGACGATAACCGCTATCGGTCCCTATCGATGCGTGCGAGGCCACAAACGGTAGTGCTGTACCTAAACTCGCCTATCCTAATCCTTTAGATTCATTACAGAGTATCATAAGCCAACGATTTGATGAGATTGATGACACTAATAATGTTGGCAACAACCAAATGACAATCGGATGCATTCCAATTGGCATTGCTTTGTTGTACAAACTTCACCTAGTATGTAAATATTCTTTATATAGTGTGATAATAATTTTTGTTCCTACGCTGCATATTTTACAAAGATAAAAGTTATTTAGATTGATTCTTATCAAAGAAATGCAAATAGTAAGTAGGTACATATATTTGAGCAAGATAATGATGCCAAAAAAGTAAAAGTGAATCATGGTTACAGAACTAACGTGGTAATTATTAACTTTTTATACTAGCACGACATGTAACCTTGCTCCCACCTGATGGTTAGTGGGGCGTGAGGTCCATGAATGTTAGCAACTGGAATCAGAAACTCATGGCTAACATCAGTTCCTAACACTATGCCGGCTTGACAGGGAATGACGGCAATTCGAGCCTGATCCCGAAATATGTGGATACACTTTACTGGGTTATCGGCACGAACTGTGGATACTTCCTCACCCCAGCAGACTGGACATATTACCACCATCAGTCCACCACATCATTTGCAATATCAAATGTCAATGTTTACTTTCAAGGAGAACTAATATTGTAAGCTAGCCATGGTGATATTTACATAAAAATAACACCGCTTGAAACAAGACTTACTGGTTGTTGTTTATATCTAAACGTGCAGCTCCTTAAATGTCCAAGAAATGTTTAATAAAGAACCTGCAATAAATTAAAAAATACCATGTCTTTTGAGAATATCAACAAAATGGATGGTTTTCCCAACAACACTCGATGATGATAACAAGGGAGATTAAAACAAAAATAATTTTCTACCTATAGGTACCTTAATTATCACTGTTTCAGTGTTCAATCAAGATAAAGACAATAAAAATGTAAAAAATAATCCGATAAATAGATATTACGAAGAGATATGTGATGTTTATTTACTACATATGCGCCCAATTGTTAATCCTTTAAGATCGAAAAAACGTAAATATTACATACTAATTTACAACTCTGTTATAAGTATCATAAAACAATTACAATAATGTCAGTAGAACTTAAGGTTCCGGTTGCAGAATTTCATTTGTTAAAAACTGTAGAGATGTGCTGATTTCATGACAATAAACATGTAATATTCCTTGGAATCCATGGATTGATCCAAGGAGACAGATAACGGTCGCTAGTGGTGGATAATAGATAACAAATTAAATCAATTTTTTTTTTCTGTACTCGGATATTGTCTACACTTTTTGTTTTAGGTATACACTACAAAAAAAAATATATACTATCTATATTTTCTGGTTTTTAATCATTCAATTAATTTTGTAATTTATTTTTAGTTACCTAAAAAGTCTCTCTGCACTCATCATATAAATCTATCACGTAAACAAAGATTAGATTAGGCTCTGTATGAGTGACGATATTTTTGGGAAAACTTCTCTGCACCGTAACTTAACATTTTATTACTAAATAATTAAAAAAAAAATACCTAGTTCTTTATTTTTACTCTAGATTATAATATAAATATATTTGCTTTTTTAGCAAATTCCACGCTATATATGGAATTGCTACTACAAGCGTCTTGTAAGCGTGGCGAGAGTAGGTACACTAATTTCTTCAAATATGCAAGAATATCCCCTTTACTTCATAAACCATTAATCAAAAATCTACATTATTACCAAATATATTTAACATGAGTACCTCTAAGAGTTGTAAGTTCATTTAAAGGCTGGCTCTTTCTTCGCCAAAACTTTCTTCATCAGTATTGCAATAATTCAGCGGGAAAATCCAGACGGGACTAATATCTGTATCCGTAGTATTAATATTAATTTATTTTATAGGTCGGTATTTAAAAGTATTTTTTAAAGATAAAATCACTTTTGTGGTTTCTCATTTTCTGTTTGAAATTAGATTTAAGTATAGAACTATGCTTTATTGATTTTCTAGTTTCAAATTTATACTAAGTTCAATCCACAATAAACGACACGTTTTTTTTTCAATCGAAATGTACCTATAGATAAACATTATCATATTTATGTCTAACACCTGTCTTAGGAACTCGTCTGCGATAAGGCATTAGATTTAAGAATCCTAAACATAGATTTCAAGTGGCTATGGATATCTTTGACCTATGCATTGGAATTCAATTACAGATCTGGTGGACTGGATAGCTGGCTTCCTGCATGAGCGCAGCATTCGTGTCCTTGTGGACGGGAATGCGTCTGATCTCATGTCAGTGAACGCTGGCGTACCGCAGGGCTCTGTGTTATCACCAACACTCTTTCTTCTGCATATCAATGATATGTTGTCTCTGGGCAACATTCATTGTTATGCAGACGACAGCACGGCCCACGGGAGGTATCTAAGTCCCCGAGCTTTGGGAGGTAGCCAACTAGAGGAATCACGGCGTATTATGACGGCAGAACTGGACGACACCCTTCACAAAATAAATTTTTGAGGTGTCCAAAATCTTGTCCAGTTCAATGCCAACAAGACCCAGGCATGCGCGCTGACGGCCAAGAAGTCCCCCTTCTCTCCTCCCCCCACTCTTCAGGGCACCACGCTGGATCTACAGCCCAGCTTCAGCATCCTCGGGGTGGAAATACGCTCAGACCTTAACCACCGGAACTACATAGAGAGCATCACCAAAACAGCGTCAAAAAAGCTCGGAATACTGAACAAGGTGAAGCGGTTTTTCCCGCCATCGATCAGACTGTTGCTGTACAAAGCACAGATCAGATCATGCGTGGAATACTGTTCACACCTTTGGGATGGTTCAGCCAAGTACTTCACAGATGCTCTCAATGTCCTACAAAGGCGAGCTGTTCGAATTGTGGACGATGCCACTATATCTGGAACTCTCGAATCCCTGCAGCTTCGCCGAGATGTAGCTTCTCTGAGCGTGTTCTACCGGCTATACTATAGTGAGTGCTCTGAAGAGCTCTATAACCTAATTCCTTCCTCCCCATTCCGCAACCGAACCACACGCACAGGTCAGAATATGCACCCACATACCGTAGTCACTATCCCTTCGCGTACCTATAAATTTGGTGACTCATACATCTGTCGCACAATAAAGATGTGGAATGCTCTTCCAGCCTCTGTGTTTCCACTTTCCTATAACCTGGAGTCCTTCAAGCGAAGTGTGAAAAGGCATCTAGTCAAGCCGGCATAGTGTTAGGGACTGATGTCGGATATAAGGGTCTGATTCCAGTTGCTAACATTCATGGACCCTGCGCGCCACTTACCATCAGGTGGGCGCAGGGTCACATGTCGTGCTAGTATAATAATAAAAATAATAAAAAAAAATCTACTTAGACATTATTTCTCTAAACTTGTTTTGACTTGAACCAGTATCTAAGAGCGCTTGTACTGAAGAAAAAACTAGCCCGTTTAGTGATGTTTTATAGCTCTGATAGTGTTAATCATTTAATTATGTATTTATTTCCTCGGACTCGTATCACGGCGCGTGGAAAATTATCCATCGATCGCCTGGTAGTTCAGGTGAAAGTCGATAGCAAGAGGATGCGTGGACCGATCAAGTGAAGGTTGCAATGGATCATCCCCTACATGTGTGCACTAGGAAAGCTACGGTCCGAAAGGAGTGGCGACGGCTTGCTAAGCGTTCCACTAGCACTCAAATGGCGACCACGACCAAGAGTGTAGCGACTAAAAAGAAGAATGTATTTCTAATTACGAATGCATCTTATTCTACGACATTGTCATTACTGTATTATTATCTAAATGCATCTAGGGATTCATTATATTTTATCTTCTCTGTTTTATCAGACTAGTCCAGGAGACAGAGCACATTTATATACAGGTAAAAGAAAAAAATGTGTCAATAAAGTTTTTTATTATTGTATTATATATTATTAATCCCTGTCATGGCCCAGGCTAACGTTTTGTTTATTATTTTTTTTACTGTTTCTATTTGTGAAAACTTATAAATTACACTCTGCGGGGTGAGGCAGAGTGCAGAATCGTATTAAAACGTTGCTAAGTTTAGTTCTTTTCGTTGTTGGATATTATCAATAGTTTTCCTTAATTAAATAAATATCATTTAACAAATTGTATTGATCTACCAAAAGGTACCTAGGCGTCAAGGCGAAACAAACAAACAATACCACATTAAACATTAAAGATATAAACAGATGGGGCAAGGAGCCAAGCGATACCGCTTGAATTACAGCTAGGACAATCGTCTGAGAATTGATTAGTCTATGATAGAGGATTGCCGGTTATGGACGTGTTCGAATTGCACTTTCAAATTGATTTTATTGTTTTACTGACATATATGCTACAGAAGTATAAAACACGTGTTTTTTTATAAGAGAAGAAGAATAATATAAATAATTAATTGACATTAAAACATATTGAAGAAGATTTTTCCAGTATTGTACATGCTTAATGTAATAAAAGACCACTGCCCCCTATACTAAGGTTGCCTCGGTCATATAGCGGACAGCTAGTTGACACAGAGTAATGAAAGCCATACATAATTATTTATTAAGTTGAGGGCAAGATTGAGCGGACAGATCGGCACACACTAATAACTTTTTTATTTTATTATAAACTTATTATTTATACAGTTAATTTTATTTAACGAAAAAAAAAACAATGAAATCAAATTAGAACTTTCGAATAATTTTAATAGTTCTTTACAAGGTTAGTATGTTAGTCATATAGCCCGCTCTATGTTATATTTGATATCTTTGCCACATAGCCAATATTTTTTCGCATAAAAAATTTTGTGTGTTTTATGGTTTATGTAGGTCGTATTGTCTTTTTTTCTAGGTCAAAAGTTATTGATATCATTGATGTACGAGTATAAGCACAAAGTTGTTCAAAAAGTAATATCGAACACAATCAATGATAACAACATTTATAATTAACCGGGAGGCAATCGTTCGGGTGACACGGGGATTTCGGCCAAAGCCAATATGCGCGCCTTGATTGTCATCGCTGCCTTATCACTACGATTGATGTAATAAACATACGATATCGAAACCTCAACGCAGCATTGACGCTACGTAATTTAGTTTCATGGAATTGGTGACCTGTTACTCAAAATGGTACATATTTTTCGTTCTTCTGTACGGACCCTGACAAACACAATGTCAAAGAAGTTTAATGACTTATGGAAGGACAAAGTAAGAAACGAAACCGTCTTGCAGAGAATGAACAAAGTCATGGAACTCTTTAAAATAGTAAAGCGAAGGAAGTTAGAGTATTAAGAACACATCATGAACAATAAAAAGTATAGCTTGCTGCAGCTCGTCATGCAAGGAAAGATACATACAAGGCTAGGAAGACCGGGGAGAAGACGCACGTCCTGGCTCAAGAATCTCAGGGAGTGGTTCGGGATGAGCACGATCGATTCGATCTTTCTTCCGAACAGCGGCCAACAAAATTGAAATCGCCTTAATGATAGCCGGCCTTCGATAAGGATTGGCATCTTAAGAAGAAGCTAACCACTATACCTCCGTGGTCTAGCGGTTAATACCGTAGATTTAGACGCCAAGGTACCGGGTTTGATTCCTGTTTAAGAGACAATAATTTATTTGTAATATTTCTTGAGTTAAGTACGCTAGAGATGTCGACAAGTGTACACATATACTAAAAAGAAGCCATTATTTTCTCTGCTGGTGCTGGACAATATGATTATTTATTTCTTAAGAAGGCTCCAGTGAACACGTGCTTAACATATACCTTTAGTGAGTTTAACCTAAAGGCGGCAAGCGTGTGCTGTTTCTTCCGGTTTATCTGGTGATATTTTAAAATAATTTGAAAGCTAAGAGTAAAATTATAGGTACCTACCGAAGAAATCTAAGATAGACCGGATAATGGTTGTTATATACAATATAATGAATAATTTTAACTATCTATTTTCTTCGTAACATTCTGTACCCGCTTATTACATATCTTAGTCACAAAGGTTAGTTGGTAGAAAATGCATTTACGGCATTAAGCTCGCCTATCTGTACTCGTTTTGGTTTTGTACAATAAATATATAATATTATTATTATTCTTTTCTTGTTGAACAATCACCGAACCACACAAACAGGCCAAACTATGTATCACAATACCGTAGCCACTATCTTTGCGCGTACTCATAAATTTATAGATTCCTACATCTGTCGCATGCTGACGATGTGGAATGCTCTCCCAACCTGTTTCCCTATTTCGACAACCTGCAGCCCGTTTTACTTAGTGGCAAACGTTATTAGTGGATTTCGTAATTTACGTCAAAGCTTGCGTCATAATTACTAATGACGTTTGCGATTAAGTAACAGAATGTGCTACAGAATGTGCTACTGGAGTCATTCAAGCGAAGTCCGCAAAGCTTCAAGACGACATAGTGTTAGAGGTTGATGTCGGTAGTTAGTGGCTGGCGTCAGTTGCTCCCACTCTCTTTCGCGCACTGATTTCAGGTGGATGCGACGCCTTAAAGTCGTGTTCAGTATAAAACAAAATATAACGTGTTTTACAATTCCGTAGCATGCAGGTCAGTCAATTTGAAAGTGCACGTCGAATACGACCATAACGGCCAATGCACTATCAGACCTATTAATTCTGAGACGATTGTGCTAGCCTTAATTCTCATACAGTTTGATTTCTTGTCCCATCTTGTTATATATTTAATGTCTTTAATAGCTACATATCAATAAATATTATTTCCTTTCCAAATAAAAAAACCGAGAACCTGATAGTGAACTAATAGATTTATTTTTTCCTATATAATAAAATGAATTGACTTTATCATTGATATAATTTACGACAGGCCTGACGTAGACTATATATATATTTACAGCACGGCCATAAAAATGTATTAGGTTGGACTACAAGGTAATCCAGTGCTTTAGGCTCAAGCTACTGGTTTCTATGATTATAGCTTTCATATACATTTAAATTTAGCCGTTTTTTACATATCGGTCATGTATCTGTGAGTAATGTTTACAATTTTTTTAAATAAATACTCATATCGAGCTTGTTGAGTTTATTACGGGATTTTAGATCTCTTAGTACCGTGTCAATATTAGATGTTTTATAAATTATCTCTATTACAGATATCTTAAACTCTGATTTATGATTTGGATAATATTTATTATATAACGTCTTTACTTTACTTATATGACTACCGTTTTCATACGAATGTTGTTCTATCATTGCTTATTGGGATTTTATTGTAATCAGATATTTCTTCAACAGACAATCGACCGCTAACATCAGAGCCGACGATAAAAACTGAATCCACTACTCCTGGAGTTGGACCTGATGACCCGATAGACGACAAAGGGGATAAAAAGAACAAGCGCCAGAGAAGACAAAGGACACACTTCACGAGCCAACAGCTCCAGGAATTAGAAGCAACTTTCGCTAGAAATCGATATCCAGACATGTCGACAAGAGAAGAGATTGCTATGTGGACCAATTTAACTGAAGCGCGTGTTAGGGTAAGTTCAGATAATCAATTATATTTACAGAAATTATCAGGTCAGTTTTGGAATTCTAATAACAGGTTCCAAGAATAATCGATTCAGTAGATATTAACGTCGTAATGTATAATATTATACACGCTTCTAATTATAACGTGAAAGAGAGACAAACAAACACATCGCCACGAGGTCACGTGTTTAATGATGACGTCATATGTTTGAGTTCCAAAGAACTTTAAAATTTCAAATGTAAAATAGGCCTAAAGCTGGGACAAACAGACAGGGCAAAGTGTCGTTTGAGTTTTTAGTACTACTATGGGTATAGATAGGGGTTTAGTAAAACAGAAAGCTAACTACTAATCAATTATTCATCATCATCACTATCTTATTCCTTGCGGGGTGGTCAGAAACCACGCTTTATTAAAGAAGCAGATTCACATTTAGCCAACTTTACTATAGACAAGTGGCAACTCGTCGATGTCTCTAGCGTACCAGGCTCAATACAAATACAACAAATAATATATTTTATCCCGACCAGGAATCGAATCAATGCAGTCAATGATTATTATGACTTCAAAAGTAAACAAAGACAAGGAATATTTTAGCTAGAGGCAATTTAACTTCTTGAGAGTAATTTTATTGTTCATAAATAGACGTATGCAAGTTACCTCGTGTCTTGTCGGTAATAAATAACCCAGTTAATCCAGATCAATAAATTTGGCAGATGTATGAAACTCACATCACTACTATGGTTCTTGTAGATACCTAATCACCGCATCCGGCGAGTCGATGGTATTTTTGTGCCCCGTCGGACGGAACACAAAATCCCTTAATCCAATAGCATTTGAAATGTCTATTTTGGTCGCTTCATAATCCTTAGCTTAAGTTTGATTGCACCCACACTCTCTGTCAATAGTTTTGGAAGACTCCTGTTAAAGATTCTGTGGTTTCTTTGGAGTTTTCTTTACATTCTAGAAGCTTTTGTTGGTTATCTTGCTTCCCTTTCCGGATATATTGATACTTGATGGTTGGTAAAGAATGTTGCATTTATCTATTATGTCTTCTCTAAAAATAACTATATTACCTACTCTTTCTCATTAGACTTATATTTTTTTAAGTGTTCTACATGTAAGTTTCACTAGTATTGGTTGTTGCATTAACATCACCATTACAGCCCCTTACAAAGACGCTGATAATGGGCTTTCTAAAACATGTTTCCGGATAATTTGGCCACCGACGGGTTTCTGATTTAGGCCGATGTAGCGAACTGTTTTATTGAGTATGATTATGAGCACCAAGTACATTCGTCACTGTTATTGGGTTCGTTTTCTGATTGGAACACAATAATTTAAATGTGATATTTCTCGAGTTACTTGGCGTACCAAGCCAAAGACATCGACGAGCTTCCCACGTGTCATGATGGGCCGGTAGTAAAGTTGGCTAAATGTGAACTCGCTCCTTATAAAAGCGTGATTTCTGACGACCTTGTAAGGGATACGGTCGTAATGATACTTTAATTTACTAATTTTTTTTTAATGTTGAGCTAAGGTGCTTTGCGTATAGCATTATATAGTCTGTTCCATTAGTGATCTGCAGATACTGTAAAAGAATCTGATCTAGAAGAATGTGGTGGCTATTTTAATAGATTGTTGTGTGACGAGCGAAGAGAACAGCTATTTATAGATTTGGAACAAAATATTGGTGTTATCAAATTATTTCACAACCGTTACAATTACCTATATGGCCTTAATCTAAATCATGACTAACTTCTTTAATTAAATTGATAATTTTATGGAATATTTTATTTGCACGATTTTAGGAAGTGAACAGACTTGTGAAGTAAGTATGTCTCTAAATGTTAATCGTGTAAAGACCCTATAAAAACTTTTTTTATTTTTTTATTGGAAAACAAACAGTACAACTAATTACAAAATCAAGCATATATCTACCGACCATTAATATGTTTTCACATATAGGAAATTTTATTTATTTATATTTATTTTAAACAATAAAGAGAGTAAGTAGTAAGGAAATAAATTAAGTATGAATAACAGTTTAGGTAGTTTCGGAAACACTCAAAGAAACTCTGTCAAACTAATGTTTTGACAGAGTATTCTTAAAAGTAGCTGTAGTTGAATTAAATAGATTCAACTCGGAAAAGTCAACCAGTTTAATAAATTCATTAGTTGCACGGCAGCAAAACGAATTACCTCTATACCTAGTTGCACTAGATGGCACTGTTAAGCATGTTGGCTTTCTTAAGGGTTTAACTGGAGCACACAAATTAATTCTAGATAGAAGCTGCGGAGGATCAATCCTAGTGTGAGATATATTTACTAGAAGTAGTGTGTCTGGCTATCTTACGTCTCTCAAACAGCGGCAAAATATGATGTCTTTTACACCTTGCTTCGTAGTTGCTATCGTATCGTTTACACTTATATTGCAGAAACCTCATGAATCTACGTTGAATGGCTTCAATACGATTAATATAAATAGACTATAGACTTGACTTTGTCATTTTAAGGTGGGTTTAGATCAAACTAACATGTAATCATAAATAAAGAGATCAAATATAAGATAGGGCAGGCATTGGTTGATATTAGTTTCATACAAAATATATGTTACAATTTTTTTACTCCATCTACGTTGTATCTACCTCGTCTCTTGTGATATTGTCAGTAAAATAACAACTCATTTAGTTTATTTATTATATTATTATATGTAGTGTATGTATTAATGTTATGTAATGTATGTACCTAATGTATTATTAAAACGTTATGTGTATGTATTATTAGTATTTAGTGTATTATAGTATTTATTATTGTAGTTTAGATAATATTGCATATTTATTACGTAATCATATTTCTCTAATTGCACCTACCTTACGTCTTTAATATTCTACAATGTCCCTAAGATTGGCTGTCAGAGAATGTCTAGCGACATTAAGTCCGCCCCTTGTATATATTGTGCAATAAAGTTTTAATAAATAAATAAAAATAAATAAAATCAATTACAAATTACACGTTAAACACGACTATAAACGGCAATGCACTGTCATAGACTAATCAATTCTGAGCCGATTGTCGTAGCTTTAAATGTATACTGTTTGACTTCGTTATATTTCTTTATTTATAAATTCTTTATTTCACTCAAAAACTTAACAGTTGAGTCTCGGCATTTTATACTAGCTAACCTTTGGGAGTGTGGTACACAATTATACATTTAATGTCTCTGAATCATTAATTTATGGTGCAAAGGAAGTTACTATGCATCGCACATCTAAAATTTTTTGCATAATCATTATTATGCAGCCCCTAAAACACAGAGTTCTATACTTCCACTGTTGAAGATGGGCCTTTCAGAAATTTCTTTAAAATTTGGCCTACACACACCACGCTGGTCAGAAGGGTTGGCAAGGTATTATTTCTGGAAAGGCCATCTCCATCAATGGAGGTCTAAGATGTGTTCTAGGGATTGTGATCATCTCCTATCTTTCACTAAATGTATCCAATAATAAAGACAATTGTATTTTTGTAACCCCAAGCAAGATATGTTCTTTAAATTATTTTGAACGTGTGAGTTAGAAAAAACAATACTGTTTTAATACATAATATCAATTTGCGTGTTGCAATTAGTAGGGTTGTCACTTAGCTATACAGTTGTAACTACATGAACCAACTGAAAGTATAAAATTAAGTATGAATCTCAGTTGACATATTAAACAAAAATATAAAAGTAAAAGTATAAAATTAAATATGAATCTCAGTTGACATATTAAACAAAACAATAAAACTAAAAGTATAAAATTAAATATGAATTTCAGTTGACATATTAAACAAAACTATAAAACTGAAAGTATAAAATTTAAAATGAATCTCAGTTGACATATTAAACAAAACTATAAAACTGAAAGTATAAAATTAAATATGAATCTCAGTTGACATATTAAACAAAACTATAAAACTGAAAGTATAAAATTAAATATGAATCTCAGTTGACATATTAAAAACAAAACCATAAAACTGAAAGTATAAAATTAAATATGAATCTCAGTTGACATATTAAACAAAACTATAAAACTGAAAGTATAAAATTAAATATGAATCTCAGTTGACATATTAAACAAAACTATAAAACTGAAAGTATAAAATTAAATATGAATCTCAGTTGACATATTAAACAAAACTATAAAACTGAAAGTATAAAATTAAATATGAATCTCAGTTGACATATTAAACAAAACTATAAAACTGAAAGTATAAAATTAAATATGAATCTCAATTGACATATTAAACAAAACTATAAAACTGAAAGTATAAAATTAAATATGAACCTCAGTTGACATATTAAACAAAACTATAAAACTGAAAGTATAAAATTAAATATGAACCTCAGTTGACATATTAAACAAAAATATAAAACTAAAAGTATAAAATTAAATATATATAAATCTATATTTACAAGATCTAACTTGCACTATTACCGAAAATGTATTAGTTTACGAATGAACAATAAAATAATAAATATATCCCATGGTTAGTTATTTTTAATTTTATTATTTAGGTAGCTTTTAATTTATATTTAATGTACTTGTAATGTTATTAACTTCGAATAAAACCATTTATGGAGACAAAAAAATCCCATGGTATACAAGACTGCATTATTTGACAAGAGCGTTTATGGAATGGCACCAAAGATCTATAATAAGTTGCCAGACCAAATAATAAATGTTGACCATATGAATGACTTTAAATCTAAATTGAAAAAACTTCTCATTGACAAGACATATTATAGTACAAATTAATACTTAAATGACATTTCATAAAACTTGTGACATGTCTATTCCCTTATATATTTAAATTTTGTTTTGTTAAGTATTGAAATGATTATATAACTTAGGATTATAAAATATTATAATATCACAATGCTGGTTTGTGCAAAACTACTGTTCTAGTTATTAAATATTATTATGTGACAATTAATAGGTTTTATTTATACTTTAAATATATTTTGAAAAAACTTTTTTGTATTTTTGGCAACCCTAGAAAGGAGGGATTAACGTAGAGATGCGTCTGCGCAGCCTGACACGCCGTCCAATAAATCTGTACGCGCGCGCGCCGATAAATCGTTAAACATTATTTTTGTTACAAGCACTCATTAGGGTCATTGCCTGCTTATGACTCAATTAGCGCGTTTAATATATGAGATGTTTATTAAAGCGTTAAATTGTCTAAGTTTTATATAAACTAGTGATAACAGCGGTGTTAGTCTAGTTGTTAGAACGTTGGCCTTAAATCTTACAACGCCACCGTACTAGTTATTCCCAAAGAGCACGTTATACAGTGGGTCTCCTTTCCATGTATAATCACGAACTTAAAAAAAACTTTTTCTGTATAAAAAAACATGACTACGTCCTGTTTGGTCAGCATGGCAAAAGAAGGCTGAATTATCCAGAAAATATTCATTACTCTGATTGAAGCAACTTTGATTATAAAGTCAGATTATAAATTACCTAGGAAGCAGCGAGGTGGAAAATTCGATATTTACGCCTACTTTTCTTATGTTAAAATTATTTTAAATCAATGTAAAATAACATGGTCTAGCTGTTAAGTCCGTGGATTTAGACTCGAAGTTACGGGGTTCGATTCCTGATCGGGACACAAAAATATTTATTAATGTAAATAAATACATTTAATTATTATTTAATTTATTTGTGATATCTCTCGAGTTTGGTACGCTGGAGATATCGACGAGCTTGCCACTTGTCATGATTGGCCTATAGTAAAGTTGGCTAAATGTGAATCCGCTTATTTATAAGCGTGGTTTCTGGCCACCCCGAAAGGGAAACGGTCGTGATGATATTTTATACTTTACTTACGCCTACTTTTCTTATGTTGAAATTATTTTAAATCGATGTAAAATAACATGATAAAACAAACCTAATTACAAGATTGCGTTTCGAAGTTGCAAATATTATTTTTGAGAGATAAATATTCATCTTAAAGGAGAATGCCAGATAGATGCGTCTTTACCATTTGTATACTAAAAATATTAGTCTGAATAAAACTAGGGATATTTTTTTGCATTATAGGAATGGGGGTTTAAAAATGAAATTAATACAGAACGTCATTTAAATTGTTTCGCCGGCCAACCAAACGAAAGTTGTCAAGTGTGGTGATTGAAAATCGATAAGAAAAAAAAATCATACGATTTGTTGTCACATCATCGACTCTATTATATTTTTTAGTCACTGATTAGAAACTTTATATTTAAATTGATATAAAACGTTATTTTGCTTTTATTTAGCACCCTTTCCATCCAAATGGGATAAGCTAGGTTTATACAGATATGGCAGATAGAACTGGCCGCATAGTGTACTGCTATGTGGGTTGCTGCTGCTGTATATCTATATAGCAGCAGCGATCTATTTGGCGCTGCACTGTGCAGTCGTTATGATAGGCTTTGACGCTGTGTATATACATATATTACAGTTAAATTTAAGCACCTTTATCTGTAAGTTATAATATTTTTTAATATGAATCCTAGTGTTTTTTTTTTATTTTTTTATTTAGTACATACAGCAGTACATATATTATCACACACATAACATAGTATAATTATAACTTATCTAATATATGTACCAATTAACAGCATTCACCAATATAAAAAGAAGAAGAAATTAAAAACTTATTACTGTTAAAACAAAAAAATAAATAACAAAAACTATCAAGTTTACAAAATAAAAATATGACTTCTAAAATAAAATTATTCATTTTTCTCTTTTTTACTAGAACTAATAAGGAAACATAAAAATTGCACAAATTTGGTACCTTAAAAAAACGAAAACAAAACACTTGTTAAATAAATTATAAGCTACTCAAATATTGATGGTTTGAAATGTTCGAGAACATTTTTTCTGAATACATTGTAACGGTCATGAAATATGTCTATATCATTATTGGCACTGCAGAGACTACTGTAGGTGTTGCACATTCGGGATGTTGATGAATGTGAACCTACAATAGTTCTTGAGGGAGGACAGCACAGGATCTTGGTTATAGGACGACGTGGAATATTATAGGGTACTGTCAGGAAAATGTGTTGCAAGAGTTCGATACATCCAGTCTGGTTTGAAATAAACGAATTTATTATTATTATTATAGACATTAAGTTGTGGTCGTAAGGCCAGTTGCAGAAAGTCTGATTATCATTTGACTTGGATTTAACGTATGAGTATGGATATAACGGCTGAAATAACCAAAGCTAACTACTATTTACGTGACGTACGAATATATAAAAATATTCATCATAGATTATTTTAATCATCCTTACTGCAACTGGACGTTAGTCGTCTTTTGATAGACTTACAATGGGGTTAGTGCTAGTCTTAAACGTAAAACCAAACCTACAGTCAGTGGAGTCGTCCAGGCCCTGATGGCTAATGGGCTTGGGTTGGGGATGGGGAAATTCCCCCGTTTTCCCCGACAGGATCTCAGCGGGTAACCACCCGCTGGTAATTCATGCACTTTCGGTGCTGGGCGCCGTTACTAGTGTAACAGCGCCCGTGTGGCTCACGAACCCAGGGGGTCTAGGTTCGACTACTTCAGCTCTCCTCCAGAAGCACTTCTCTAGGAAGCGGTCTCCCGTTGGGGGGCCGAGCGCAAGATGGAGCGATATTCTGGAGATGCTTGAAGTGTCCGTTGTCGGCCCGATAGAACATACGTCTAGTCAGGCCGACAACAAACTCCTCAATAGTAGGCATTTCCAGATCTCGAGCTATGACGGAATTACGCACGAACCACGGCGCTCGGGAGACAACTCTGAGCGATATGTTCTGCTGACTTTGGAGCAACCAAACCTAACTTTTTAAATAACTTTAATTAATTTTCTATTGAATATAATATAAATGATCGTTTCCTTTTTTATAAAAATGTTTTGTCCATTTCCTTTCTTTTGTTGATAATTTGGTTCAGACGCAAGTTCAGCCTAACTTCCATAGACTTTTGTCTCTCACATCAAGTCTACAGGGTTTTATGAACTTGCACACGCACAGCCACGCGACTTATTTCGTCTTGCGCGTGTTTCATTTCTTTATTTAATAGAATATTCTTACAAAGTGCACCTGGCCCTAAAAAGCACGGTTTTTGACCAACTTGACAGGGACTACAGCCGTAATGATACTTATTTTTACTTTTTCTATTCCGTCCACAACAAGAGAAAATTATACTAAATCTTAATCAGAGGGGATGTTAGTTCCAAGAAGACCAGTGTGTGACAGCCAATGGTGCGTGAAACAGTTTGTGACATGTTTCATTTTGATCACCGCCCCCGGGTGTCGAACACCGTAACGGGGATTAGCTGATCGATTCCACGAAACAAAATTATTGCGGACAAAAAAATGTTTTGGAATGTAATTCCAAGTATTCGTCGTTGTTGTTTGTTATGTTGGGTTTTAATATTATGTACTAACATTTTTAATATTTATTAAAATTTCATTTGTATAATTAATAATAACAGCAAATTTAAGTTAAAGAGGCTGTAAAAGGCCTTTGTCAAATATATAAAATTATTGTCAAAATAATGATTTTCGTTAATGGTCATTCAATTGATCGGAGACTACAACGCTATTCGATGGGGTTTGGGAACGTTACTACGACGGCTGTCACTTTGCCTGTTTTTGCGCTTAGATTTAAGGTGTAAAGTATTTTGTTAAATCAATCCACTTATTATATTCATAAACCTGTTTTAATTATCAGTATGTATATTATTCTGTGGTATTCTCATTTAATTTCCAGTGTACTGTATATGGCAAATAGTATTCTAAGCATTCTATGAATTCACCGTGCGGGTGCCGGGTCTTACGTGTGAGAATAGTGGTGTCTTGGGCTTGTGATACTAGTTTTAATTATTATTTTTTAAATTGCCTACCAAAATCTGTGTAGGATTCTTCTACTGTGAAACCCTAGTTATAATTATGTTTGATTAATGAACAATTTGAATTAAATAATAATAGTTATACTTAATAAAATTGTAATAAGTAACTAATGTTTATTTAGAAAAATGTACAACTAAACAATGTTTGTATAGAATCTGTGCAGGGTAAATTGTGTAAGCAAAAAGCTCTTGGGTATATCGTCAACATTGCGGACGGCGCGAGGCACGTTACATTATTTATTTTACGTGAAAAATATCCCTGCACTCGGCTCGCATGTTGTTTTAAAACTCCCTGTCACTGCAAACCTATATCTTCTCCCACCATGTACAGTCGCTGCACTGTAAACGTTTTTCGATCGCAAACAGTTTATGTAGATTCAACAAACATTTGCCTTTTAAAATTGTTAGAAATAATCAATAAAAAAAAATAGGAAAAATATAAACGAAAAAAAATATAAGAGCAGTGATGGCTCGGTTGTAATAACGCATTACTTAAAATCTTAAAAAGGTCGGTTCGAGCCCGGCATAGACTAATTACAAATACACTTTTCTTACGTAAATTTGTCATATAGATTTACGGTGAGTTCCCGTGTATCAGAGAGCTCGTTAAGCCGTCGGTCCCGATTCCACTAATACCAACTTGTGTAATCATTAATAAATTGTCATTAAAATAGACGTTAGACCCTAGCCAACCCGTCTGGCCAGCGTGGCGAGTGTAGGCCAAATTCTCCAGATATATGTTCTGGAAGGCCCATCTCCAACAGTTAAGATGATATGTTCTAGACGCCGTGATGATGAAGATGATAAAACGTAAAAGGTGTAATTTGCAAGTGGTAGTCAAAAGCATGTTTTAAAAAAGCGCCTTATTCACCATCCATCTTGCTGTACAGCCCGCCGAGGGTGCTGGACAATAGCATATACACTGCCGGGCGTGCATCCAGCAAAGGCTATCACTTTATAAAAATTGAATCGTTCAATTCCAACAAGCAAATAATAATAATTATCGACGTACGTCAAGCTTATTTACTGTCCTTTTGCATCGTGTATGACTTCGGCGGTATGTAAAGCAAGATGGTTGGAGGCGCTTTCCTTTTTGCTGAAACTATTTATTAGAAGTTAAAAAGAAAGAGGTTAGGCTAGAATGTTTGCATACTACTTCCAATGCAATGACCAGGAGTATTTGTAAAAAAATATTACAATCCTTTAAAAACCTGCAGTTAAAAGCTAAAATTACCTCGACTATGGTGATGTACATATGTAGCATTGATCTTTCAGAGATGTTGCTCAACAAGATGTACCGATCGCTTAACGCGTGTATCGGGTTCATCTTCTGTTTACGTAAATACGATCATATCTCTGAATATCGTGCTAAGTTAAACTGGCTACTGTTAGTTGTCTTTGTCTACTTTTTTCAGTTTTAAATGAGCCTGTGACACCAATATACCTCAAGGATAATTTTGCCTATCCCTCTTATTTCCACGACAAATTCCTTTGCTTCTCTCATAACTCACTTCTTTCAGTCCCCTCTCATCATTCTGTATTTGTTTCAAATTATTTTGTCGTTGCCGCTACAAATTTATGAAATGATCTTCCTGTAAACATAAGACAAGCAACTACTAGTTTTTTGTTTAAAAAACTCGTGTATCAACACTACCTGAAAAACTTCTCACAATGTTAGTAAGTGTACGAGTATATGTATATATATAGTACTGTGTATGTGTTAGAATAAGAATATTATAGTGTATATAACAGTAATAAGTAAGTGTGTAATTAACCTGTATTTTTTTTTTCGTAATTAATATTTCTTTCATTGCACCTATTGTTTGGCTGTCAGAAAATGTCTACGGGCATTAAGCCGCCTTTGTACTGCATTAAAAAAATATATAAACGCCAAGAATATGTTCGTAAAGCTATAAATATAGGACGATAATGTGATACATTTAAATGAACATGTCGAGTACCTAAGCCCATATTCAAGTAGGATTTCTTAGTGACGTCTATAAATCCAGTTCTCGGAAATTCAGCACTATTTCTACTAACTTCTGCAACATTTCCTGAAAGTACCTTACACCTGCTTCATAGCACGTCAGTTTGTCTTGTATTTAAAAACGTATTACGCAACTGTCTTTCAAGGAGATCTTATCTGACCAATATTCGACGTCGTCTGCCACGTTTTGGCTTTAAATCAACAAGCTTCTCCAAACAAACTACCTAGTACATCTTCAATTATCAATTATATCACTCTACAAATATCTTCGTGTCGAAAATTCGACTCTATTATCTCAGCTGTAGAAAGGAAGTTACGATCTACTATAGCGATGTAGGAAGCTTCGTGTTTGATATGATGTGCTATTCGGCAAATGTTTTGATAGGATCAGAGTCTTGTGTTTTGATCGTGCGGATATTGTAACGACTTAGAGCGGAATTTATTTCATTACTGAATGATACACAAGCTTCTTGTCTGCACGTATTTACATTGGAGCAAGCCAACTTGTCTGTTATAAGCACTATTTATTAGCTTTATAATGGAGGAAATATTCGACGAATGCATTTGTTTTTGAACATTTTCTGAACTGACAAAGATTCAAACTGTATCTCACTTTCTTCATTGCGAATGTCAAAAGAGATACTTCGATCGTAAAATGAAAGGAAATATTGTTGTTGATTTCTCTTACTATTGTGGCTCGGATTTCGGGATTTACACTGATCCCTATTATTCACGATATAAGAAGCGAGTTCACTGTGCGATTTTATTAACATAAAACCAATGTATTTACGTTCAAGGCCAAAGAAAACATTTATTTTATTTATTTATTTATCTTCAAGGGAAACTTATAGCTTCTTCTAAAAGGCCCAATTAATGGATACTGTAATAGCATGTGGTGGTTGCCTGTAATTGGTGCAGCATCTGTTTTCTGTTTTAGTTGTAAGTAAAAATCAATGTATGTTTTGCTGCCGGCGACCCTAATAAATAAATAAATAACAAATGATTACTTATATAAAAAACTAGATGCCAATTAAAAGTTTCCATAAATATCTTATACAACTAAAAATTAAATTAAACAGAAATATATAAATAATAATAATAAACCACAATAATTAAAAAAAAAAAGTAGGAAACCAAATCTATAAATCAGATAGATGTAAATCCTGCAATGTACACCATTAGAATACGTCTGCTGTGTTATACTGTAAAAAATGCTCTAGACATCGCCCGACCAACTAATTTAGGCGATAAATAAATAATAAATATAAATAAATAATAAATAAATATTTCCAGACAGGTCTAACAGCGCCATCTAGTTTCCGTGGTAAGCTACGAGGCTTGTGTTACGGAAACTAGATGGTTGATAAACTACATATTATACTTTTTTTTTGTAAATATATACATATTATACATATAAACACCCAGACCGAGACAAATTATACAATGTACAACTTGCCCCCGGTGGGAATCGAACCCACGACCTCCCGAGTTCACGGCAACGTTTGTTACCACTAGACCACGGAGGCGGTCACAGAACATGTGAATATCCATGTCCTCAGCTAGTCGGCTGAGTCCTCTTGATACTCTCGTTAAAAGTGAGTTTTGACGGTAGTTGGTGCGGCCATATCCGGCTAGGTATACGAAATCCGAGTAATCCTATCAGTTCACTGGAATCTATTTTCGAATGCACAATTTTAAAGAGGTAAGTAATATCCGCTATGCTTCTACGTAGCTCCAAGGGGAGTATGTGATGTCTTCTACATCTACTGACGTAGTCAGGGTCAAACGTTTTGCATCTAAAGAAAAGATGACGGATAAAACGGCATTGAATTGATTGAATTCTAGCTGTAGAGTGCCTCGGGTTCCAGATCTGAGAGCCATTATCATTATCAGCTTTGTAGGATTTTTTAGTAATAAAGTATTATATTAGGTAAACTGCCTCCGTGGTCTAGCGGTTAATGAATTTAGACGCAGAGGTACCGGGTTCAATTCGGGGACACAATAATTTATTTGTGATATTTCTCGAGTTTGCTACGCCAGAGACATCGACGAGCTTGCCACTTGTCATGATTGGCCTTTAGTAAAGTTGGCTAAATGTGAATCTGCTTCTTTAAAAAGCGTGTTTTTTGACTACCCCGAAATTGATATGGATCCGGGATCTTAGTTTTTAGATTAGTGAAATCGGGACCGACGGCTTACCGTGCTCTATGAAGCACGGGAACGGTGGTTTTATCTACGACAAATGTACGTTTAGAAAAGTGTATTTCTCATTGGAACACGCCGGTGGTTTGAACCGACCTTTAAAGTTTAATTCATTTCAGATCTCTTACTCCTAGAACATCGAATTTAATGAATAAAAATCAGGCACTGCTTTGTTTTATAAGCAAAAAAATAAGTAATTCTTCCTTTCTTAATATTTTTCTCAGTTTAGTTATCATGACTAATGTATCCGTATTTCGGGAATGTTGATCTTTCATCAGCCGGGGTTTGGGTTGGTGTCGGTGTTGATAAAGGAAGCAGGACCGCACAGCACTATCGCAGCGGGAAGCATTTAATAATCCACCCTCTGCATTTAGGGTTGCTCTGTAATTCATCCACCGTTATAGGTTTTTTTTACGGAAGTAACTTATTGCTTTAATTTAGTGCAACATATTTCTAAAATACGAAATTATTTATCTATTTATTTAAAGGCATTCTCTGACATCCAAACCTTTAGGACATTTAGACAGTATAGATGGTAGGTGCAATATACAATCCAAAAATATATTGAATTTCAAAACACACATTCGAACAATTAATATATATTACACTATAGTTAATTTATGTATTATATCTTATGTATATTACTATAATAATACATATTCTATTTATTACATACTTTTCATTCATATTATATTACATACTTTATTAGTTTATACATAATATTTATCCTATATTAATTATATTATTGCTTTACTTGATTTAAATTAACAGCTATTTTTTTTTTTATTATCTCCAACACAGTTGAAACATGCATATAATTTAAAATAGTACGCTCGGACAGCTAGTCTTTTGCTTTTGGATCCCGCATGACTGGATAACCCAGTGCGGGAACCAATGAAAACCTTGTTAATGTACAAAAAGTAATTTATAAGTTGGAACATTGTTTAAGTAATGTTTTGCATGTAATATAATTGTAACATGTTGCATTGTGCATCGCCTGCAGAAAATGTCTAAAAGCTTTGTATGTAACTGTACACTATTATTCAATAAATTACCAGAAGACATTAGAAACTTAGAATACAATAATTTTAAGCCTCAAGTTAAAAAAATATTAATTCTCAAAGCCTACTACTCTGTGGATGAAGCTCTAAAGGAAGACCAGATTTGTTAATTGACTTATAGTACCAGTATGACATAATAATAATAATAATTTTTAATTTTTGACAACGCGTCTTTACAGCTGCTAAATATGACATACCTGTTCAATTAATTAATTTTACACATGTTAATGTTATAGACAATGTACTATGTTTTATTATACTAAAATAATAAGATATGTATTTTATATTATTTAGTATATATATATATATAAATTGACATATAATAATAATTAGTATTGGTTTTAATTTTAGTTCATAAGTGACAACACCCATTTACAGCTGCTATAATTATATTTGACATTAAAATTATT
The DNA here is from genome assembly GCA_910589645.1 of Tinea semifulvella. NCBI lineage: Eukaryota > Metazoa > Arthropoda > Insecta > Lepidoptera > Tineidae > Tinea > Tinea semifulvella. Next base: position 5,710,171 of record OU342595.1, on the reverse strand, counting down.
GAATAATTATTATACATCATTATTATTATTTGACATAAGACAATGTTTTTGATAAGTACAATGCCCCTTTACAGCTGCATCCAACCTTAGTTTATATAATCAATGTAGTAGCAGACTGTTCCTTGCTTTCTCGTATCCGGCTATTTTTCTGTGTCATTGTATTAATTACATTGCATATAAAAAATGGCAAACTTTGACAAATCCAAGTGTTCCCAGAAACAAGGTTCCTACGGATAATTAATAAACAATAAACAATAACCTTTGTATTTTTTAACTTATGGTTATAAACGAATTATATTATATTATTATATATTAAGTAAGTCCATATACATATTAATATATAATTACTGTTGTTTCTAGAAATATCATGTCAGGCGGCACCCGAAGACACAATTTGGCGAACCATATTGTCGCACCGGGCGATTAGTACGTTTAAAGACGTAATTGTAATAATAATAATAATATTTTATTTATTTGCGTAAATGTTATATTTACAAATTTACAGGTCTTAAAGTAAACTTAAGAGTAGGTACATTTGCCAAGTTTTGGCGAGCAAATATTTTATACAGTTCTGCTAATGCATTACATTTAAAAAAAGATAAACAATACTAAGATCACAAATAGTAAACCATGTCATTTTTTGTAATAGTAAAGAATTCTTGATATTATAATAACATTTTTCTATTAACCACGGTTAAGGTTGTGGCGTTTTAATATATGTATATTTTTTTATACTAGCACGATATGTGGTACCCACCTGATGGTAACTGGCGCGCGATGTCTATCAATGTTAGCGAGTGGCATCATACACTCATGACTGACATTAGTCCTTAACACTATGCCGACTTGACTGGGCATGGCCCTGATCGACACGGACGGTGGACACCTCCCCGACCCGGCAGACTGGACAAATTACCACCATCAGTCCGCCTACCACCTATTCGTTGTTCTCGTTAAAAGTATGTGCCATTTGCAATGTGTCATATGTAAATTTTTACTTTAATGGAGAACTGATATTTGTAAGCTTGCCTGGTGATATGTATATAAAAATAACACAGCTTGAAACAAGACTTACTGAATACTATATATGTATATTTGGTGAGCTGCGGGACTAACTTTTTTATTAAGAACCAACGATATAAAAAAGTTAAGTAAAGTAAAGTCAAATATATATAGTATGCAGTAAGTCTTGTTTCAAGCAGTGTTATTTTTATATAATAATAATATCTTTATTCACTAAAAAAGTTACAAGATATGAAAACAATAACATATTTCATTTTGCATGCACAGAAAAACAGACATTTGCAGCCGAACTAAGCCTATATGTATAGGTCTGTCCGTCGGCAGACAACGCCCAGACACCCTTTTAAATATATTATTACTTTTAATTACAAAATAATAAAATAAACAAAATGTACACAAAAAGAAAAATAAATAAAAAATTGTGTGGTTGAGATCCTCTTTTTGTTTATGATGTAAGTGTGTGAGTGTGTGTAAGAGGGTGTGTAAACTTTACATACTTTGTTATTATCGCATTCCTACTTTACTATTGACAGTAATTCCTCAGTTATATTATAGTCAAGAGACTGTAGCGATTGTGTGACATTCTTTCTACATATCACTTTAGTGCATTTTATTATATAAATATCACCATGGCAAGTATTTACGACTTAATTAAGAAATCACTTAAAATGTCATTATAGTTATTATTAAAAATGTATATATGCCAATGTTTGACAAAAATAAAAAAGTTAAAGCTAAACATTGAGTTGTTCAAGTTATTGATAATAGGTGAACGTTGATATTTGATCCGAGACCTAACAGTAATAAAAAAGTGGTGACCCTAACCGAACGCGTGTCAATATAAAGTTTATTTTCTTGATATCCATTTATATGACCTACGTGTTTATTTGACTTTATAATGCTGGCTACTTTATCCTAGTTTTACAGAACTAAACCTTATCACTATAATAGTAAAGTTGAGTTCAGTTTGGTAGAAATGGACAGCCTCCCGTTCGGATAGAGCGTGGTTTGATTGATGACACTAATAAAACTTTGATTCCAGTTTAATTTGAATTTAAGGCAATTTAGCACCCCTACCGTTGTAGTGGCTATCCCTAGCTACTTTTACGTGCTTCTAATAGTCTAATAAAGTTGAGGTTATTTAGTTAAGGCATTTGGTTATTTTTTTATTAGATACTGTATATCGTCACTCTAGACTTTTTTTTTTGTTTTTTATGTATACTGAAATTTTCGCACAGAGTTTGTGAAGTACAAAATTTTATCTGTTTATTCATAATATAAAGTATATTTTTTTAAATTATAATCACAAAATATATGTATATTTTATAATATACAAGCAAACCAGTTTTTTATCTCTCCTGGAAAATAGATAGGTTTGTTGCATACACTTTCAGGTGTAATGTGAACAGGAATATAACTGACATTAATATCTCAAACCTACTCTAAATATTTACTCATTCTTTATTATAAATATAAAATAATATGAACATATTCGCACTGACACCTATACATATCTCGTAAATGCGGACAATACGTTCACTCGTGCGGTACAATCGATGTCATAAATGTTAAAATTTCTAACCCTCTTCGTGGTACGAGAACAGACAGCGGGGGTGACCGTCACCATCCAACAATAATATATTTAAAGGATTAACTGAACGTCGCAATAACGGGACCCTCCGCGACCTCTCCCGCTGACCCCCTGCACCCCGCCGACTGCTATTCAAATAATGGAAATTATTTTCACATATGTGCACCTAAACAAATACAATTCATACATCATTATTGTGGGTGCTTAGCTTCCCATGTAGAGGAATTTCGCCGCCAAATAATGTAAGGGTTGAGTTTAGTAGCACATGTATAACTTCCACTCGAAATTTGAATAGGTAACTGTAAAAATACTATAAACAACGCAATGAAAACAGGTAAGGATAACGTGAACTTTGAGAATTTATGATTGTTCCAAAACGTTTGTATATGGGGTGGAAACGAGCGTTTATGTTCACTTAACCGAGGAAAGAGGGTATTATTTAGTGTTTCGCCTCGGTGAACCTGCCGTTGTGAGTGAGACAAATACCGCTGCCAGCGCGGTATTTATTGCAGTCGCTACGAGGATTGCGCAATATATCGTCGAGGTGTCGTCGGAGCGAATCGATCTCGCTGTGATGGACACGGCCGTACATCAGCGCGGGCGTTATCTGTGTTCCCGGCCACTTGTCACGGGTAGTCTGGTGCCATCTCAACAACACACACCTCGCCGTAACTCACGCTCCGTCTCGTCATCGTCGCTCATTTGTTCTCCCCTGGTGCGGCTCGCCGCCGACCGTCCCGGCCAATCGCGACGGTCGTTTATCTTCATTTCGCGGTCGCAATTAGACGGGTCGTTGGCTACGGTGGCCGAGAGGGATCGCGGGCACTACTACGTGGCCGGAATACACAACTGTTCTGTCAACTTGTAATGAGTTAACTTCATCCGAGTGGGCGTGCCGACTTTTAAACTCATTAACGATATTCCTAATAACATAGATAAAATTAATGTAAGCAAATGGGGTAGGCCTGTGTCTGGTTTTAATAACATGTTTTCTTTTTTCCCAGGTTTGGTTCAAAAACCGAAGAGCAAAGTGGCGGAAACGAGAAAGAAATGCCATGAATGCGGCGGCCGCGGCAGCGGCGGACTTTAAGAACGGTTTCGGGACACAATTCAATGGACTGATGCAACCCTTCCCGGACACAGAAGCGCTTTATTCTTCATATCCATACCAGAACTGGGCGGCAAAGGTACCCAGCCCTCTGGGCGCGAAAACCTTTCCGTGGCCGGTGAATCCCCTCGGTCCGGTCGTGCCTTCCAGTCATCACCAAGGGTCCGTCAACTGCTTCAACACGGCGACATCCATGGGTGGCGTCGGCGGAGTGACCGGGGGCGGCATGTCCGGCGTGGGCGGCGGCGGCGGAGTGGGGAGCGGAGTGGCGCCCTGTCCGTACACGACCCCTCCGAACCCGTACAGCATGTACCACCGCGCCGCGGAGCCGTGTCCCGCTGTGATGTCGTCCAGTATAGCCAGTCTGCGGCTAAAGGCGAAGCAGCACTCGTCGGGGTACGGCGGCGGGTACGGGTCGGTGTCACCGGTGTCGCGCGCCGGGTCCGCGCCGCTGTCGGCCTGCCAGTACGCCGGGGTGTCAGACCGCGTGCTCTGAGACGAGGCGCGCGGGCGCGAGGACGTGCGCACCTCGCCGGCCGCCGCGCGCGCCTCCTAGTCCCCGCCCGCCTACCACTGCGACCATCTCTACAGACACTTCTGGGAGTGGTTCGAGTGAATAGGTGCCAATTTTCGGGACGATTGTGACGTAGCCGCCTGATCGCGATCCCCGCTGACTTTCATGAATTCGGTGAATTACGAAACTTGAGGCAATAAATTTATCGAGTAAATAAATAGTAATTTAATGTAAATATGTACGTACGTATACCAAAGCGAAGAGTGCAATTCCTACAGATACTTTAGATAAATAAGTATGGTTGTAACTAAGAGTGATTTTGAATATTAAGTATGAGAATGTGGATATTTAGTTATAATTATTTTTATCATCATCGCACAATGTGGCAAATCATTAGTAAATTTGTATTATAAAGTATATCTAATTACTACGATACGAATTCAGGGGTGCCATGCGATAGTTGCTGTGTATACTAAGACCCGAAGTACCTGTTTACCCAAAATAGAAAGTCATTGTGTTTCTTAATCGTTCAAAATAGCTAGTAAAATATTATTATATCAATATTATTATATCTGTAGCTCTAACATGTACAAACTCTGTTATCTAATCGGGAGCATGAAGTATGGGATTTATGACAGCACCACGGGGTGCGGCGTAACGGAACTACTAATTATTTAATTGTATTATGGTAACAATCACATTACAATTTAGAAGTATATAACAAACAATATAAATATTAAATATTTTTAGGAATAACATCGTAAGCGCCATTCTGGTTCGTTTACAGATGTTCTTTTTTTCATTACTATTAAAATTCTAATAGTATTTTTTTAAAAATTGTTATTAAATATAATGTTATATTATTATATAGAACTAGCTGTAATATATGATCCGCTGAAAAATACCTTCAATTGGCCGTAGGGATACATTTCATTTTTAGATTTTGATTCCATGTACCCTTTGTCGATACCGGGTTTCCAAGTAACATCTCTACCAAATTTAATCAAAACGCGTTCAGTACTTTAGGCGTGAATGCGAATCATACAAACTGACAGATAATTGAAAATCGTTTTAGTAGTTATTGCGTGAAAAAGCAACAAACACCTAGACGTGGATGTCCTCACAAACTTTCGCATTTACAATATTAGTAACATTTGAACTCAGGAGTTCGTACCATAAGGTACAATATAAAATAATTTGTCGGTTACAATAAAACTATTTTTTTTTTTTTTTGAGCTGACGATGTTTTTTTTAAAAAGAATAGATATATGCAGTACCAAAACTATGAACAATTTTTTAAATCAATTACATTTAGGGCCTTTTCCATGCAAACCGTCATCGTGCCGGGTAAATTAGTTACATAGACGGCATTCACAAGAAACCGTGCGTATATCGTGTACACGTGATAGAGCTAGCACGGCACGACACCGAGCCATTTGGGCGGTAACCGTATACATTTGAAACAACCCCTAATTACAGCCATTATATTATATTATTATTAGATACTAGAAAATTATATAACATTTTTTTTACTCGATCGATCTCGATTCGATAACGGTGTTTGTGCAACAGTTAATTTACCTAAACATGGAATGACTTGGGTACTTCGCGGGGCCTGTCGTGGGTATTTAAATTCCTAAATTGTAAATATTTATATGAAATAGATAATGTAAAGTAATTAGGTATGAATAATTTTATTATTTTGTATTGGAGAACTTGTAATTTTAGTTTGTAAGTTGATGTTGACTGTAATATACCTATTTATCTATAATTAACTTGTATCGTGAGAACAGTTTTATAACTGGGGCCATTTTAAAGACCAGATTTGACAATTAAAACTTTTTTTTTGTAAATTATAAGGGACGCAGACGATTAAAGTGTAAGTGACACTAAAATTTGCTCGCAATTTAGGTAGAGTAGCATATGCTTAAAAAATAATAATATAGTAAAAGTTCTACCAACTTATCCGTGAACTGAAGCGCGTCGCTAGCGTCATCGTTTCAAAAATCAATCAAAATCAAATCCATTAATTCATTATAGATACACAATGGCGCGAAGGACTTTCAAAATTTTTCTCTTCCATGTAATAATTCGATGGAATTAAGAATATAAACGAGTTTTTTCTGAACTTAAATAAAAACATCAAGTGAACCGAATTTTACTTTTTTTTTGTGTTAATAACTTTATTCGAAGTTAATTAATATATGTACATTAAATATAAATTAAAAGCTACCTAAATAATAAAATTAAAAATAAACTAAACTATGAATAAAAAATGTTCTCTAGAGACGTCCCTTCCGAGATAGTCCCAAGGAGACTGGCTACATTTCCCCTCTGTATAGCGAGGCTAATACGTGTCTTCCTGTCTCCAGACCTTTCTGTTAGCCGCTTTGACACAACTCCCAAGCGCCTCGCTGACGGTCCCCATGGCGCATTTTCCTTATTTAAATATTAATTATTTGAAAATTAATTATTATATTGGGGAATGTCAACTATTAAAACTGACAACCCTAATCTGTGGCGGCCAGTTCCTATTTTCGCGGTTTCACAGATAACTTGGTAGCACTATGAATCTTTGTATTTGCACTTGGTGTCAAACATGGTCTTTTAAAATGTCCTACTGTAGGCACAAAATGTATACTAAAGCGTAATGAGAAATATACCTTGTTTTTACATGTTGGCAGAAAATTTATGAATGTCGCTTGCAAAATGAGATTAAACTACTTAATAAGATCTCAATATTTATTTAATGAACTATAGGTACCTATTTATTGAGTTCCTTTTATTGTAAATATAATTATTTGTCCAAACATTTATAACTCACTCATTAAATTACCAAAAAAATAAAACTACGAGAGTTTTAGCTAGATTATACAATAAAAAAATATTATTTTGTTTATGGTCATTTTCTATGCCATAAAAATTAACTCCCCCTATATCATCAGATACCTATACAATATTTAATGGAAATTATTATAATATTAAGTAGAATAAAATACCTTAATTCTTTCCTAAAACTTACAAAATCCATTTTAAAAAGAACTTATTATTCTATTTAAAATCTGTTTTTAAAAATTCTAATGTAACGGAAATGTGCCTATTTCTAACAATATCTGTCCGAAATTGTAAATAATCCATATCTATAGTAAGAACTCGAGGTTTTACGTTTTGACATATCAAAAGGACTTTTTACAAAATATTAGTTGTATTAAGAGTTTGTTGATTTATTTTTAAGTACACATTGTTAGGTCCCAAACAGATCGTTTTGTAATTTAAAGAAGACCTCTAGTCATAATAAAAAATATCAATGAATATTTGTGTTGTTTTATTATAGTACTCAGACTTAACCCAGGTTTAGAAGGTGATACTGACCAGCGGCAAGTTCCCAATGATATCGCGCCTGATAACTGCCTCCATGGTCTAGCGGTTAAGTCCGTGAATTCAGACTCGTAGGTACCGGGTTTGAATCCTGGCCTTGACACAATAATATAAATAAAGAAATTTATTTTATATTTAATTTATTTGGGATATTTCTCGAGTTTGGTACGCTAGAGACATCAACTAGCTTGCCACTTGTTATGATTGGCCTATAGTACAATTGGCTAAATGTGAATCCGCTTCTTTATAAATAATATTCGCGGATTTTATTTTCAATGTTATATATTTATTCGGAGTAAAGTACCAAGATTAAAAAATAAAATAAATTAAGAACTAAATTATAAAAACTAAAAATTAATAAATAAAATAAAATATATAATTAATAGTCGTATTCGATGGGCGTAGTGTGCCGAGGACACTCGCTGCGTCCCCCGCTGAACAGCGAGGCTGACCCTTTGAACAAGATATTCTCTACTCAAAGGGTCACCCGTCGCCAAGTGGAGTTTCTTACCAAGCTCGCGGGAGAACACAAGAGCCTCCTCGAGCCTTTTCAATGTTTGATTTATTATATTTTATAAAATTTGCATATCTATATATATTAATTAGAACTAGGAAGTGAAAATCCGCAAATAACGTAAAATTTTTAGCATTAAAACCATTGGTTACGACAAATGACATTAGAAGCAGACACCGCCCCATTCCGTTCGTAATATACGGAATGTCTTTAAAAAGAGACGAGAATAAAATAAGCGTTGTAAACCAAATGAACAGCTATTCGAACGCATCTAAAATGGGTAAATGCGACGACAAGCGATACAACCACAGAGCTTGTTACCACACTGCATCTGTCGCCGGCGCAGAGCCCATCGTTGTTAGAAGTATAAAAAAAAACAAAGCTAAATTGATATATTTTAAATTAATAACATCCACATTTTTTCCTATAAATACATGTAAATTTAATTTTAAACAAATTAGTGCTTATTGATGTGTAAGTATTTTTAAATTAAAACGTCATTATATTATTATTATTATTTTCAATGTTAATTAATATATTAGATAATAAGTTATAGGGCTAAATAAACCATGAAAACAGGGTTTTTGGTGCGCTTTAGGAATTCATTACCTTAAGCGAAAACGTTATATAGTATCCGTTAACTCATTACTATGCCGGTTGAACGATTTTTTTATTATTTTATATGGTAAGTGACGAAATTGTGGGTTCTCCTGAGTTAGGTAATAAGATATCCTTGAAAATACCCTTACTCAAGCTCTCTCAAGCAAGCAGTGTCCACTCTTACATGTTCCTCGCTGCAACACCAATTAGAGACGTAACGCGTTAGTCGCGACACAGCGACATCATTGCCGCTCGGCCAGTACCACCGTTGGATCATTGTCATTATTCTAAGGTTGGATCGTAGGTCGCGCTCCGAGCGGCACTCTTAAGAGTTGAATAATCCTCATAATCAATTCATAAAAAGTAAATTCGCTCATGTAATTATTTGTAAATTTTACTACTTCAACTATTGAACCATCGAAGACCCGCAGCAGTATCCCTACGTGGTTAACAGCACATAATAGGGCCTGACGACTTTACATGCGTTCTGCAATAAAGCAAGTGAGTTCTTGATGTTTCATTGGAAAAAGGACTTGAGGTAGGTGTGTGCCGCTTGTCCGTGTTTTTTTAGTTGTTTATTTTTTTTTTTAACACCATTCATTCCTACTGGAATTCGGTTAAGTCATACTCGTATTTTTTTTATACATTTATCACTATAGATAGGTGTGACCGATATCTACAGTTGGGGATAGACAATAGGTAATCTTCTATGAAAATGCACAATCACGACTTTTTCTCGCTTGTATTTTCAGACCAATCTCAAAATGTAAATATATCAAATATATGTCATATAAAAGTCAAAATAATATCATAATTAAAAAGTACAAAAACGTGTGGCAAAGGATGCTAAATCGACGGCCACAATAGGTACATGACAAATAACAGAACCGGAGGTTAAATCATTTACAACAAACACTTTAATAAATAGAGGTTATTATTGCGGCTGTAAAGAGGCTTTATCAATAACTTATAAGTACCTAATAAATAAATGATTAAAAATATGTCAATTAACTTAACTAAATAATACTAATTATTACTAATTATTGTAGCAGCTGTAAAGAGGCCTTGTCAATAAAAAGGACTTTGCTATACACTTCTTCTAATATATTTCAATTTCAATTTATTTATTAACCATAAGATACATTAAGTACACTCGGTTTTGTCACTTATACATATTTTTGTTTACCAATCATGGCAGGATAGCAGAAGTATGCCATTAATAGCAAAGAACAGCCATCGTCATTTACACTTAACACTACAAACAATCAATACCTACATAGATGCTGCTGTACAAGGGCGTTGTCACTTAAAATCTAGAAAATAAACTATATTAAAATTATATAATAAAATAATAATTATTATTTTAATAAAAATAAAAATAAACTACAAAATTGTGTATGTCAAAAAAAATAATCAAATTAAATTTCAAAAATAATAACAATGATAATAAAGAATAACTTAATAATAATTGTGTTTACCTATAAATGAAAACTTGTCATTAGCTTGATTGTGTTTAATCTTTAATTTTTTACATATATGTCTCGTAGCTGTAAGTTTTCCTAACATCATAAATAACGTAGAATAAGAAAGGTAGCTACGCTATGCTACGCTGTCAACTTTAAAGCAGTCGTAGCGCCGCGTAGCATTTAATTGGAGGCTCTAATAGCACAAGTACATCACGAGTACACCTCCACTGGTAAAAGTGCGCCTTAATTTTTTAAATATTGATTAAATGTATTTGTTTACGTTATATTAAATATTTTTGTGTCCCGACCAGAAATCGAACCCGGTACCTCCGAGTCTAAATCCACGCATTTAACCGCTAGACCACAGAGGCAGTTTTGTACATTGTGCAATAAAGTTTTTAAATAAATAAATAAATGTTTCGGAAACACTATTTAATTATTTTTAATCATTGTATGAGTACACAGCACAAGCACTACAATAATAGCCCAAAATAGATGGATGACATTTGATAAAGGAAAGTTAATAAAACATTTGTGAATACTGACGATTTGTTTAAATCCAAAATTAACCGAAATGGTAATCAAAGAATTAAAGGATAATCTACTGAGATAAAACTCAAACACTCAAAATCAAGTGAAAATTCAACGCGACAATAAATTGTAAACAATTGATCCTTCCAAATTATGATATTAAGCGGAAAGTATGCAATAATCCAGCAAATGATTATCAAGTGGTCGGCGGCAGCAAAACACCCAGTTTCCAGGTGCTTCAATCCAGAAGCTTTAAGGATTTAGCTGGAGGATTTGCTTTCAATATTAGGTGGCTCGCCGACCGCTGAGGGCAAGCCCATCCCGCTCGTTCCTTTTTTATTATTTTGTCGCATCGTTTTGGTTCTAAATGGAATCATTCCGCCATCTACATTTTTATTTTTCAATTGCGCTTCGATTAGTGGGATTAGTCGCTATCGCTTTTCGATTCTTCGCTTCTTTTTCTGACCGCTTTAGCGGACTTGCTATCCGGAGCCGGATTCTAATTGCTTTTAAAATGCATAGAGGTTTTATCTCCGTCTCAATTGTAGTTTTAAAATACTGAAGATTTTCGACCCTAGCACTTGTATATCTATTATATAATATAATAAAAACGTTTATTGACTTAAAAACCTAGATACATCAATGTGTTGCATGCTCTGATTAGGTATGAATTACATCTGTATAGGGTGCTGGACGCTGGAATACGGAATATAATGAATGAAAGAATGAATATAAACTAATGTAATGTAATGTTTGACCGCCTCCGTGGTCTAGTGGTAACAAACGTTGCCGTGAACTCGGGAGGTCGTGGGTTCGATTCCCACCGGGGGCAAGTTGTACATTGTATAATTTGTCTCGGTTTGGGTGTTTATATGTATAATATGTATATATTTACAAAAAAAAGTATAATATGTAGTTTATCAACCATATAGTTTCCGTAACACAAGCCTCGTAGCTTACCACGGAAATTAGATGGCGCTGTGTGACCTGTCTGGAAATATTTATTTATTTATAGAATATAGGTATATATAAAAAAAAACACAATATAAAATCAAAAAACTACAGTAGGAAAAATAATAAAAAACTGTATTTAAAAAACTCATTATTGCATAAATCAAGTATAAATAAACAAATAAAATACATAAAAAATAAATAAACACAAACAACATATGATAAAAATACAATAGATAAAATATAATATAATATGATATATAAATATGATACCTATATTAACGACTGTAGTGACAAAATGCACTTGATTAAAGCTATAAAATTAAAATACATTTATATATAGTTTTTTTTTTATTTTTACAAAAAATGAAAATGCCATTGGTGTTAAAATATTATCACGGTCTGAAATAAGTTGAAGAACACTTTCCTTAAAAATCATAAAATGGTCGGTTCGAACCCCGGCATGTAACAAATAAGAAATACACTTTTCTTACGTAAATTTTGTCATAAATTTACAACACCACTGTTGCCGTAACTCGCCATCTCCATCATTCCCGGTTCCACTAACACCAACTTGTGGAATCGTTAATAAATTGTCGGTTTAAATTTATGTCAGACTCTCGCCTCCGCCGAATCTCCAAAAAAAATCTGTAAAGCCCATCTCCAACAGTAGATGTTTAGGGGCTGTGATTGTGATTATCACGATCGTAATCGACTTCCTTTGCCTTGCATTTATTTAAGACGTCACCTGTGTAGACTGAAGTGGCGGTGGATTTGGAGATGGAACGTAACGCGTGTTCCCCGTGCGTTCCAGGGTTCTATGTCTGGACTTTAGAGCTGGGACCCAGCTTGAGAAGATAACCCCGCTGCCCAGGATCCCCGTGACGCCTCGTTGTGCGCTTGGGATCGGCAGCACTCTCCGGGTCCCCATCTTCAGGCTCTCCGAGGGAAGGTACCCCTACGTACGGTGCATAAAGAGTGATAGGGCTAAGTTTTGGCTTACGACCCTCCCTTTATATAATTGTAGATTCTCTTGCTCTGTTAACTTCATTTTACTTAATATATTAACTTCATTTGCTTAAATTCCTAGTTTTATTTGAATGTCCCGCTTAACGTGACAAGAAGAATAATACTTTTTAGGAAGTAAACTCATATTAAATTAACTTTAGGTACGTCTTCGGCATACGGACGCGCAACGAGTTTTGAGCGCTCGGCGAAAGTGGTGGGGTTGATTGCACATGTATCTAGGTAGTACGAGACGAAGCGCAATCAACCTCACCACTTTCTCCAAGCGCTTAAAACTTGTTGGGCGACCTGTAAAAGACTTAATATTTGTGTTTTTATGTGTTGTCGACCAGGGACACGGAAGCAGTAACAAGGAATCTATCTTATAACCTAACCTTCAAAAAGAAATTCTAAATGAAAGTTGTTAGCAAATCCGTGGGCAAATAACGTGTTATTTTATGCCAGTTCATTACGTGCGTCAATTGTAAAGGACCACGCGCTTCTGGTGCTATTTATCTCCCTTATCAGAACTGAGTCAATGCCGGCTTTTTTATTATTTGTTGTATAATTAGAACGTGTAGTATTTGCTCGTGTTTCTCACACATAGAGAGACCATGATGGAACAATTTATTAGACTTTTAATGAGGTTGTATAGTTTATTATAAATAACATTAATGTCGCGGTGGTGGCTCGATAGTAAGAACGCGTACCTTAAATCCTACAAAGGCCGGTTCAAACCCACCCGACATGTACCAATGAGAAATATACTTTTCTTACATACATTTGTCATAGATTTACAACAACCACCGTTCCCGTGCCTCGGAGAGCACGTTAAGCCGTCGGTCCCAGTTCCACTAATACCAACTTGTGGAATCGTTAATAAATTGACATACAAAAAAAATGACATCATATCCTCGCCAAGCCGTCTAGCCAGCATGGCGAGTGTAGGGCAAATTCTCCAGTTTTGGAAGGCCCATCTCCAGCAGTGGAGGTCTAGGACGCTGTGTTCTAGGGGCTGTAATGTAATGAAATGAACATTAATGTCGCGGTCTGTAATAACTACGTTGTTGGCGGTGATGATGAAGGCCAAAAGCTCAGCATAGCGCAGTTCCAGGCCATGACCAAGCTTGAAGACCGAGATCGTAGCTAAGCTAAGCTGCAGGCCTATTCTGTTACTTAAGCGCAAACTTTATATAATGGAATCCGTTAACTATATATATATCACGCTATTAAAGTTGATATTTGCACGGCCGCTGTCAAGGTCGAGCGCTTTTAGAGTTGAGAGAGAATTGAATAATATTTTGTAATTATGACGCAAGCTCTGACGTCAATAACGAAATCCACTAATATACGTTTACGACAAAGTAACAGAATAGGGTTGCTGAAGGTCATCATATTATGGCCAGCAATGCAGTATTGCGGAACAAGTCTTGTATAGTATTTTACTTAAATAAAGTTAGAAATTATTTTTGTACCTAAATATTTTTTAAACAAAACTCGACAATAATAGTAACTAAATAGCAAAGAAATTCTATACAACTTTGCTGGGGACTATTTGGGTAGTAATTGTGAGTAAATTAACATTATTCATAACATCGTTTGTAATTTATTTATTTATTTATTTATTCGAAGTAAGGTACAAATAACAGCTAACAAACAAAACAATTATTGAAATCATAGACAAATAATCTGGTCGGGTTTGCCAGCCTAAAAAAAAAATGTACACAACATTGAATAATATAAAATAAAAGTTATTAGTAAAAAAATATATAAAAAAGTAAAACCTATAAAAACTAAAAGTAATAACTAATAAGATTATAAAAGTAAACATAATAATAACAAAATGAGATAATAACATGAAACAAAATCACTTTTTCCTTCCTAACCCGTTCCACAATTTATTGTGCATACCTACCGACAAACAATTTAGTGAGGTTAATTTTAAATGAGTGTTTTTTTCATATTAAATGTCAGAAACATGTCTTAAATACGTTATGCCTTCAAATTTACTTGTTAATGCCTAATAAATAATATTGTTGTACTTGTTCTACCTAAGCCAAGATGAAAAGGAGTTCGCTAGACAGAAAAGTAAAAAAAGTATCATCACGACCGTTTCCCTACCGGGGTGGTCAGAAACCACAGTAATAAAAAAGCAGATTTACATTTGGCCAATTTTACTATAGGCCAATGCAAACAAATCGTCATGATCGTAGAATAGTGACGGATCTGCTACGTATATTTAAAATTTTCATGGCGGCCATTCAAAGTTATTTCAACTGTTTTTTTGTCACTTCTTTTTTAAGTTAATACTAGTCTCATAATAAGTGCAAACCTTCTAGATTTCATTTTGGAACCCTTTCTAACATTTGCACTATAAATGACAGACCACAAACAATATAAAACTATATATAAAATCAGTTTTAAACACTGTTCTACGATCATGACGAAATGACAAGCTCGTTATTTGATAATTATAGGATTGCTTCTAAATTATATGCTCATTATCTACTATGCCAGTCTAGTGCTAATAGCCGTAGGACTGCGGTTTTTCTCATGAAGTGAGTGGAATCATACAGTATTTGGTTAAGTAGGGAGAGAAGTAGAATGGTGGATGGTGAGCTTATTTTTTAAACCAGGCTATTTTCGGTCGCAAGCCCGAGACACCCATCATTCGAATCATCTCTTACCCACACACGATGGACCCGGCACCCGCATGGTGAATCCATGGAATGCTTAGAAATTTTTCTTCTGTCTTCTCTACGATTTTTTTAAAAAATAATATGTACCTACTTGTCTTTGTACTTAAGTGACAAGGCCTAATACTAATGTACTAAAGTAAAGTAAAGTATCATCACGACCGTTTCCCTTTCGGGGTGGTCAGAAACCACGCTTATAAATAAGCGGATTCTCATTTAGCCAACTTTACTATAGGCCAATCATGACAAGTGGCAAGCTCGTCGGCGTACCAAACTCGAGAAATATCACAAATAAATTAAATATATTTATTTACATTATTAAATATTTTTGTGTCCCGACCAGACAATCGAACCCGGTACCTCCGAGTCTAAATCCACAGACATAACCGCTAGACCACGGAGGCAGTTACTAATGTACTAAACTATTGCAAACCGGTTATTCGGTTACGTCAACTACTAATTCGTTTGTCAAAAATATATATTTAAGTTATAAAGTGTGGACACCCCATACGAGTGCCTAGTTACGTAAGCACGTGCGTTTTGGGAGAGCCGGCTCGACTGCGGTGGCCGCGACACCCCGCATCACCGCGCTTCGCCCCGCATCGCCCCGCAAGACCCTGCCTCATCCGTCACTTCTTATCTTTATGGCCGAAGCAAACAACACAATTTTTTACTCTTTCATCTTTCCTAAACTTCGCTATGTGCATTAGAAAGCAACGACGTGATTGTTTAAAGATTTGAATTTAAATTTATTGCTCAAGGTGGCATGAGTAGTCCAAGTCCAAGTTACGTATAAGAAAGACGTTAACAGATCGCGTATCCGATTAAAATCCACTTTTTATGTAATAAAATAAGCTAACAACAGCAACGGTGATGGGTTGAAAATCCAAATAAGTTGAAGTTTAAATTTATATTTTTTTTTTCAAAACAACCTTTACCGTAACTGATAGCTTATAAGGATCAAATATTGGGAAGTTTTGTGTCAAAAAATTATTTTCAGATTTTCGCTTAGTTTTTTTTTTATATTGAGGTATTTTAAGTTTTTCTCAAATTTATTTAATCAATGTTTTTATCTTGTAGCATTTTTCAATTGTTCTCGTAGTTTAGAAAATACACTTGAAAAAGCAGCCTGTATATATATTTATAGATTTCGTTGGTTCATCACCGCCAATTTACGCTTTTAAAAATTTAACTGGATCATAACATGTCAAGCACATCAATGTTATATCGATCAATTAGGTTTTTTTTTATTATTATTTATTTAAGGTCGCTATTAACAACATGGTTATAAGCGATTGCTCAATTAGTTTTATTTTATTCAACTATTTTCATAATTAACTGTGACATTGGATAATCATAAAACTAACGTTTATAAATAAAAATAAAATAAATAAATAAAAAAGGCATTTATTTTCTCCCACAAAGCTTAAAATTAGTAACAATATTTTAGACACAATTATGTAGGAGACTGGAGGCAAGGTGTAGTGTAGTGTATTGTAGTTAAATCAACTATGCTCCTCCTTGCGCCGTATTTCCTCATTACAAGGTCGTGACTATCCGATGAGTTGATGTGCGTCTTGGCTGCACCACGTTGCTATCTTCGGCAGCCTGCACACTGCACATGCATAATGGACGCTAGTGTTGGTAGTGGAGCCGATTTAGACGGACCCCTACACCTGGCTTTAGCCTCTTGGTCTCTTCATTCCACCTTTCCGCAGTTTATCTATTTCATCTCCTCACTTTCTGGCAATGTGTCCCACTACTAATGAACTATTATACAGACAAATAATTTAGTAAACTAAAATGCATTTAATATTGTTGCTTCTAAAACTCTGATTTAAAAATAATAATAATGTGGAGTTCAATTTAAATGGAAAACAAACAGAAAACTCTTACAATGCTCCACCATGTAAATAGTTAACTGAGGACCACCGAAAAGGGCTAGGTTTGGGTGGAAAGGATCAAAACGGGATTAAAGGAACGACAACCAATCAAGGGTAACTGGACTGTTATACCTACAAGATATAACTGCGCCACATAAAACTACAATTTACCTGAACAACTTTCGACTGTCTGTTGGGAAATGTAGAGTTCATTCTTGTTTGGTTTGGGAATTATTGATGTTTTGTTTTGAAGGGAGGGTTTGGAAGTCGAGGGTGAGTGAGGGTAGAAGTGCAGCCTCCAGACAATCTTACAGTTAATTGTGTTCCGGAGGCGGCACATTCACCGTCTAATATTTGAGCACTGTAATAAACATATACCTAGCTGTATACCTACTCACGAATTTTATTGCCAATACACTTAAGTGCCAGACAGTCATTTACTGAAATATTTACTGCCTTAGAATACATCTGTCACTATTTCTTTAGCTTTATGGTTATGTAGCACTCGGACGATTAAACTCCGTTATCAAATCGAGAACATGAAGTACCTATGGGATTTTAGACTGTGACATGAGGTGAGAACTACAAATTGATTAAGCTTGGATGCATGATAAATTTTTTTCCACGTATTCGATCTCGATTTGATAACGGAGTTTTATCGTAGGCTTTCTATGACTCTATCAACTTGCTGGATATATATAGTACACGCCGCTCTTTTAATAATAATCTGTATGTACAAATAAAAGATCATTTTACGTAAGTTACTACTTAAATAATAGAAATAAAATAATATTTATTCGAAGGAAGTAAAGTACAATGAATAAAAATATATATGTATATATAAACCTAATTATAAATAAAACTAAACTATAAATAAAAATATTCAGCATTGCAGCATTCCCCCGCTGCACAGCTTTACTAATTTGCCGCGCGTAAAAATGCCATCCCTCTTATCACACACAGTATTAACCAGCCGCTTAGACAGTTCTATAAGGAACTCCTTAGCACTTGGCCCCCACGGTCCCATTGTCTCAAGACTAAAAGGCACAAACCGTAGTCGTTGCTAACAGACTTGTATGATAATAATTTAAGTAACAAAATTATAATTTTACTAAAACCAACATAAGTGTTATCTCTGACCTGAAATCGAATCCGTTCTGCCTCTATAGTATACTGTATCGCTATGCCACGGTCTACAAATATCGCAGTTAAGACAACTATACTTAGATAATGGTTTTCTAAGTAGTGAAACTTTGCGACAAACCAAGTTTAAAATAAATTTAAATTCATACATGAACGAAGACAGTGCTTTTATATAAACTGGATATATTTAAACGGCATATAAAATAGACAATCTCAACACAAAATGGCAAAACGCAGTATCTTTTTAACATATATTATATTATTATTATTTTTTGATCCAATAGCCGATAGCCTATGAATGTATGAAATACAATACTTACATCCTTCTGAAACGTTTTTAACTTCGGCTAATAAAATATTGGTTCTATCTTTTTAGAAAAGATAATCGACAAATATTTTTATTCGTCTTACAAGTTTTCTTTTTGTTTTAATTAAATAAGTAGATAGATTATCCCAGTATAAAGGAATCCTTAACTATTTAGGTCACATGACCGGTGACAACTTAAAAAGGCTTGTGATTACGGGCAAGGGTAAAATTCCTCCCCACACATCTAGCAGATATACAGATTCGTTCACCCTATCTGACGCTGCAGCGCTGGTCAGTGGCCAAACTGCCTGACTATTAGACAGGCTGCTTCCGTTCTTGTAATTCTTCTTTCATTCTTATAATATTTATAAATACCTACTTACCTTCAGATTGTAAAAAGCTAATATTTATTAAAATAATAATAACAAACTACTTACCTACTAATACCTTAATCATGTGAAAATTTGTTAAGGCATATTGTATTTTATTTTTGTTTTGTACAAGTTAGCAATAAGTTATGCTTAGTTATAGCCTCACTGGTGTGTGTAGGCCAAATTCTTCTTCAACTCACAGTGGAGGTCTAGGACATTGTCTTCTAGGAGCTGTAATGATAAGTTATCCTTAACCAATAAATATTTCTACTTCTTAATATTATCTTCATATATGTCTATTTACTATAATACGTATTTATGTAGTCTATGTATACATACCATTTATATAGTCTATTGGTTAGAATTGCACCTCTCATATTTATACTATCTCACTCTCGCAAAGGTTAGCTGGTAGAAAAAGTCGAAATGGTTTTAAGTTCGCCTTTGTTCATACTTTTAAGTAAACTGCAATAAAGTATTTAATAATAATAACATGTAGGAAAATAAATAAACAACATTTTGCCATTAGTGTGTTTGCTTCATGTTGCGACCACGACTTGGGCGGCAGGCGTGGGGTGCAGAGGGGGTGCCGGGCGAGGAGGAGGGGTGCGGTAAATAAATAGACTGGGACATGGATTTATTGCAAACACTACTCCACTCACGCAGATATATTTCCTTCAAGTTGCGACGTCTACAGAATCCAGCACAGACTGCTGGTACTTAAAACTTGCACGCTCCGTCTTTTAGGTTGCTTCTTGTAGTTACGTATACGACTCTCGTGTACTGTTTAGTTTGTATTATGTTTATATAGTTTACAGTTCTCTAGCGCACTTATTGCTTGTTAAATAAATATTTTTACCTAGTCAACCCGTCATATCGCACTGCTGAACAATGTATTGAGAAAATATACCCAGGGTGTTACTATGAATTCAGCGCCCGCTAGGAGTATTTAAATATAAAGATACGATAATGATAATAAATATTGTATGCAGATTGCATGATCATGACTAATATTCAACTCTGATTTTATTAGAATAAGCAAACAACAATAAATAATTTGGAATATTTCTAAAAAATCTAATTAAAATTTATTGCAAGGAACTAAGATAATATACAATTAAAAACTACTTAATATAATTAAAATTAAATAGTAACTAAACCTAATAAAAATACTACATATAAATAAAAAATGTTCTCTGTATACCGCGTGTAATTGTAATAACAGCATTTTTTTTTTTCATTTTTGGTTCTCTTCTCCCGATGGATGATGAATGAGATGATAGGGAAGGCAAAGGGTCTAGCCCATACAGCCAAGTCTGACGTAATATATCTTTCTTTTTTTATAAGTTAATGAGCTCATCATCAAATTTCAGATGCTGCAGAATTTGATGCTTTTCTTGGAGTCACTCGCGGCATTATAGCTCAAACACGTCGGATAAAATATGGGAGTTGACAGCGCGGTAAAATCGCAAAAAATAAAATGCAACTTGTTCATAGTCAAATTTATCGTTTTCCATAATTATTCACATTGTAGCACATTATTAAACAAAACAATACCACTTTTGACCAATAATATCCACAGTAAATTAATTTACAAAACAAAAACTTGCACTTGACATGTCCACGCAAAATGGCGCGAAGAACTCTTTTTTTTTTCTTACTTCAGGTGTCATTAGTAGAACATCAATTTGAAATTTAAAATTTAATTTTTTTTAAAGATAAAAATCATTATCCTAAAAACAAGAGACTACTGCATGATAAATAAGGCCGCGTCTGAAAACCATGATTTCCATCGTGATAAATACCTAAAGGCTGGGGAGTTATATTATTAATTGATCTCGTCTACAGCCGAGAGACTAAATTAGAAAGAGAAAGAATTATGTAAATCAATGTTCGCGCGATCGTCGACCGCTCGCTAGCGACTTGATTAGGCTCAGTATGAGTGGCTAAATTTTTAGGACAACTTCTCTGAACCGTAACTTAAAATTTTATTACTAAATTATTAAAATAAAAATTACTTGATTCTTTATTTTTATTCTAGATTATAATATAAAAATATTTGCTCTTTAACAATTCCACGCTGCAGATCTTTGACATTACTCCCTTAAAATTGATCCTTATAAGCGACACAATCAGCTTGTTATTAATACAAGAATATTTTTTTAAATATAAATACAAATTTAGCCTTTACTTGTAAAATATTTTGTCAGAAAACCTATCACCATTGCAAATATTAGCGTATTTCATTTTTTCTTCTCCCGATAAATGGTGAATATTGTCATATTGATAGAGAAGTTTGTCATTAAATTACTGATTTTGCAGCGTTTGATGCTTTTCTTGGAGTCACTCACGACATTATCACCCTAACACGTGACACGATATGCAAGTTTATAGCGCTGGATAAAAAACTACAACTTGTGCCCAAATTATAATATTCCGTAATCATTCATATTGCAGCACATTATTAAACAAAACAACAACACTTTTGATTGACAATATCCACAGTTTAGAAAACAAAAAATTGCACATGACATTGCACGTGCAAAATGGCGCGAAGGACTCCTATTGCGACCGAATTCATTAAATATCGCTAAAAATTAGCTCTGCCGATTCTTGTACCTTAAATCAAGCATTTTGAATGGTCCTTTATTGGAATACGGTTTTGGTTATGAGTTTTAGGTTTCCCTAAGTTTCGAGAGGGAAACTACCTTAATGCGAAATCAAGAAAGGGGCGATAGGGGGCCGGGGTTAGACCGGGCACGAAAATGAAGATTTACGATCCCCCATAACGAGCGCTAGATGAGGCGTAAAGAACCAGACTCCTACAACATAGGCTTTTATATAATGATATATCTACTCAATATCTCGTTTACTTTCAAATATCTTTGATAGGCAATTGTTTAGTAGAATTAAGTCTTGTTTCAAGTGGTGTTATTTTTAAATAAATAACACTATGGCAAGCTTACAATATTAGTTCTCATTCAAAGTAATAATTGGCATTTGACATCATTGCAAATGCCAATTATTAAAGTAGGCGGACTTATGGTGGTAATTTACCCAGTCTGCCGGGTGCATCCACCGTTCGTGCCGATAAACGGAAGTATCCACACACTATTCAGAATCCGACTATTAAGATGCTTTTTCACACTTCGTTTGAAGGACTCAAGGTTATAGGAATGGGGAAACACACTGGCAGGGAGTGCATTCCACATCTTCAGTCGTATGTACGCGTAGGGATAGTGGCTATATGGGTGCATATTATTGCCCGTGCGTGCGGTTCGGTTGCGAAATAGAGAAGAAGAGAGAAGGTTGTGGAGCTCTTCAGAATACTCACCGCTTGTAGAACACACTCAGGGAGGCCATATCTCGGCGAAGCTGCAAAGATTCGAGAGTTTTAGGCACTGTAGTGTCGTCCACTATTCAAATTGCCCGCCTCTCCAGAGATCATCTGTAAGGTACTTAACGGTACCATTCCAGATGCAGAGGTGAGAACAGTATTCCACGCATGACCTTGAGTGTGCTTTATAAAGCATAAGTCTGAGTGAGGGCGAAAAAAAACCGTTTTACCTTGTTCAGTATTTCCAGTTTTTTGGACGCTGTTTGTCTTTTGATAATTACCAACTCGAACAAGGTTAGCGACTTAGCGTGTACGATTATTATTACATCGCCTGCTATTCCTTGCCTATATTACGAGTATAAGTAAGGATTTTATTAAATTACTAATTACTATAAGCTGCCAAAGGCATATACAAAACGTCCAATCTAATAATACAAGTTTAGTGTTGGTCCGAAAGTGTTGGTTGTTTGCAAAGTTCGATAAGAACCTAATCTGCGTCATTAATAATAAATTGTTTATTGTACAAAATAAAAACAAGAATAAATGTATTTTGTATCAATTAAACTTAGTGACATTAAATAGCGAACTTTAATACCGCAAAACATTTTATCATAGCCAATCATTGGGACAACTTTAAAAACTTAACTGAAAATTGTGCTAAAGTATATACATACACATATTATATATAATATACTATACACATACGTAATAATATACATACAAATTTTGTCGGAAAAGGACATGTCTTTTTTTTTAAATCCCAATCTGGGGTTATTGGTACGCTAGAGACATCAATGGAGAATTCATCTCACACCTCCGATTTGCGGATGACATAGTCATTATGGCCAGTTCACTCAAGGATCTTAGCGGAATGCTGAACGGCTTAAACGTAGCATCCCAGCGGGTTGGTCTCGAAATGAACTTAGACAAGACGAAAGTCATGTTCAATGATCATGTCAAGCCGAGGCCAATCTGCATAGGAAACGACACTCTCGAAGTTGTGCAAAATTACGTATACCTCGGGCAGACTATCCAATTAGGAGCAGCCAACTTCAGCAAAGAAGCCGACAGACGCATTCAGCTAGGATGGGCGGCATTCGGGAAACTCCGGCACATCCTCTCATCGTCTATACCACAATGTTTAAAGACTAAGGTCTTTAACCAGTGCGTCCTCCCGGTAATGTCGTACGGAGCAGAGACGTGGACACTAACAATGGGTCTGGTCCATAAATTCAAGGTCGCTCAGCGAGCCATGGAGAGAGCTATGCTTGGTGTATCTCTGGTGGATAGAATTCGAAACGTTGATATTCGTCAGAGAACGAAAGTTACAGACATAGCTTTTAAAATTAGCAAGCTGAAGTGGCAATGGGCCGGACACATCTGCCGCAGAACCGACGATCGATGGGGCAAACGGGTTCTAGAGTGGAGACCACGTACGGGAAGACGCAGAGTGGGACGACCCCCCGCCAGATGGACAGATGACCTAAAGAAGGTCGCTGGTGGGGGTTGGATGAGGGTAGCGAAAGATCGCGTTAAGTGGCGAGCCTTAGGGGAGGCCTACATCCAGCAGTGGAGAGATACAGGCTGATGATGATGATGATGATGAGAGACATCGACGAGCTTGCCACTTGTCATGATTGGCCTATAGTAAAGTTGGCTAAATGTGAATCCGCTTCTTTATTAAGCGTAGTTTCTGACCACTCCGGAAAGGAAACGGTCGTGAAAATACTTTTTTTTATATATTATACTAGTCCACAATTCGAACAGCTCGCCTCTGTAGGACATTGAGAGCATCTGTGTACTTGGCGGAACCATCACAAAGGTAAGAACAGTATTCCACGTATGATCTGATCTATGCTTTGTACAGCAACACAGTCTGATTGAAGACGCGAAAAACCGCTTCACCTTGTTTAGTATTCCGAGCTTTTTTGACGCTATTTTGGTGATGCTCTCAATGTCTACATACGTTTTTTGACTGCCTCCGTGGTCTAGTGGTAACAAACGTTGCCGTGAACTCGGGAGGTCGTGGGTTCGATTCCCACCGGGGGGCAAGTTGTACATTGTATAATTTGTCTCGGTCTGGGTGTTTATATGTATAATATGTATATATTTACAAAAAAAAAGTATAATATGTAGTTTATCAACCATCTAGTTTCCGTAACACAAGCCTAGTAGCTTACCACTGAAACTAGATGGCGCTGTGTGAGCTGTCTGGAAATATTTAAAAAAAAAAATTTTTTTTTTTTTTAAATTTATTTAAATGTAGTTATGAAATGAAAGTAGAATTGTGCTAGGGATAGAAGATTTATGAATATTTGATTACACAACTAAGCATAATTTAATTTAAGGACCAACGCGTCAGCTTAAGTAAACTTGTATATTGTCCGGTCCTTAAAATAAAAATATTATATGTATATGTACTGAAGGTTGTTTTTAAATTAACCCGTTCGTTTATGGAGGGTGGTGGGAAGGAGCAGGGGCACGTAACTAATTTGGAGATTATACAAATTTGCAATGTAATTTGTATTCATTAAAAGTGTACAAAACGTGTAGGTATCTATCGAACGGGGTGTTTTAAATATAGTTATTTCATAACTTCCTCTTCATACTCGTACATGTCCTTTTGTTTCGATTGCTTTTAATTCACCTTCATCTATTGTTTTATTTATTTGATCGTAATAGGTGAGGTCTCTTTTACCCACAACTTTCGCATTATATATCTGGTTCGTCAATCTTTCTTCGCTCATCATTTTAACTTGCCCAAAGAATCGTAGCATGCCTTTCCTTATTTTTGTCCCTATGCTTTCTTTTATACCTACCCTTTTGCGTATTTCGTCATTACGTATGCGGTCCGTCAAAGTTACGCCGCATATCCGACGCAACAATCTCATTTCTACTGTATTAACTCTACTCTCATGCCTATTCTTACATATCCACGTATCGCTTACATTTCCAACAACAAAAAATATAAAACCTAATTACAGTTATCAATTAAATATATATAATAAGTAAAAAAATATGATCATTTATAGCAAAATTAGGAAAAAAATGTCTGTCTTGCGAGACTCTTGGTCTTGACCAATACCAAGATTGACAGTAGTTGGCGAGGGTAGGAATACAATTCAAATAACTAGCTTTCTTTGTAATCTTTTGCTAATGATTTCACCTTCTTAAAAAATAAAATGCATTTTTAATCACCTTTCTTTGACATATAGGTATTAATATTTATCCTCGCCAAGCCGTCTGGCCAGCGTGGCGAGTGTAGGCCAAATTCTCTAGATATATGTTCTGGAAGGCCCATCTCCAGCAGTGGAGGTCTAGGACGCTGTGTTCTAGGGGCTGTAATGGTTTATTTAAAATTATAAAAATATATATGTATTTTATTTTTTATTATAGATCTTAGATGTTTAAACCATATACTTACTCTGCACCCATAATATACTTCTGTCACTCTCCCAAAGGTTAGCTGGTAGAGAATACCTTCATAGTATTATGCTCGCCTATGTATGTACATGTTTTTATATTTTATATTTTGTGTACAATTAAGATTTTTATTATTATTAATAATTTTATAATTATATTAACTGCCTCAGTGGTCTAGCGGTTAAGTCCGTGGATTTAGACTCGATTAGTGGTCGGGGCACAATAATATTTATTAATTTAAATAAATATATTAAAATTATTTGTGACATTTCTCGAGTTTGGTACGCTGGAGACATCGACGAGCTTGCCACTTGTCATGATTGGTCTATAGTAAAGTTGGCTAAATGTGAATCCTCTTATTCATAAGCGTGGTTTCTGACCATCCCGGAAGGGAAACGGTCGTGATGATACTTTACTTTTTTTTCTATTATTATTAATGATAAGCCCATAGTAAAGTTGGATAAATGTGAATCCGCTTCTTTAAGAAAAAGCGTGCCATGGTTACTACAGTCTTTACCCGATTACTTTCCTTTTGAACTTTAATATTACAATAAACGTGAAAATTCTCACTTCAGTAAGCAAAACAAAAGATAGATACAATAATAGGTTTGGTAAAATAAAGATAACATCAAGAACAATAAGTATATAGAAATAATAAACCCGGCATGTTATCTGCGCGACCAAATCCACAATCACCTCGTTGTCATTGCGGCGAAGAAGCCTTGTCTAAAGTAACTATTCGAGAGGGTTACTCCGAACAACTCAAACAACTTTATTGGGCTGTCGCGATCGTTGGAAAGCGACAGAACATAATGGAATTAAATTCGAAATTGAAACAGTGTCTGGAAAACGATAATGCTTAGCCTCATCACAACCCCTAGAACACAGTGTCCTAGACCTCCACTGCTGGAGATGGGCCTTCCAGAACATATATCTAGAGAATTTGGCCTACACTCGCCACGCTGGCCAGACGCTAACGTTTAATTTAGATCACGTTTAATTGTATATGGATGAGCGTCGCCCCCTGGAGATTAAAAATATACCGCGTTTAATTGTCAAAAGAGAAAAAAAAATAGGCTTAATGTGTTATTTAGTAGATTTAAGGTAAAAATCATTATCCGAAAAACAAAACACTACTGCATGGTAAATAAGTTTGCGTCTGAAAATCGCGATATCCATCGTGATAAATACCTAAAAGCTGGGGATTGTTATTATTAATTGATTTCGCCAACAGCCGAGAGACGAAATAGAGAGAGAAAGAATTACGTAAGTCAACGTTCGCGCGATTGTCGACCTCTCATTTGTTGATCTTGATTAGGCTCTGTTTGAATAGCGATATTTTTAGGAAAACTTCTCTGCACCGTTACTTAATATATTATTAGTGAATAATTAAAATATAAAAAATGTAGTTACTTATTTTTATTCTCGATTATAATATAAAAATATTTGCTCTTTGATAAATACCACGCTGTATAGATAAATGCAAAGCGACCAATCAAACAATCCATTGTGAACGAAGAAGCAGATCACAGTACTGAAATAAAATGCCGAATAGAACAAGCTAGAAGCTCCTTTGTTAAAATGGGCCACCTTCTCTGCAATCGCAATCCCAAACTTCCTACAAGATGCCGACTCGTCCGATGCTACATATTTTCCATTCTCCTGTATGGTGTCGAATCATGGACCCTGACAAAGACAATGTCGAAGAAGTTAGAAGGTTTTGAAATGTGGATATACAGGAGAATGTTGAAGATATCATGGAAGGACAGAGTAAGAAACGAAACTGTCTTGCAGAGGATGAACAAAGGCGTTGAACTACTTTAAATGGTAAAGCGAAGGAAGTTGGAGTACTTGGGACACATCATGCGCAATCAAAAGCATAGCTTGCTGCAGCTCGTTATGCAAGGCAAGATACAAGGCTCCAGAAGACCGGGGAGAAGACGCACTTCCTGGCTTCCAGGCAGCACCAGATCCTTGTTCCGGACAGCGGCCAACAAAATCAAAATCGCCTTAATGATAGCCGACCTGCGATAGGAGATGGCACCGTAAGAAGAAGAAGAAGAAGAAAGCAACCAAAGTCCTAATCTCATCATAGCCAGACAATGTAAAGCAATTTTTCTAATAAATACCTATAGTATTTTTTTTACAAATTATATTCATTCTATATAGTCTAGCAAAAGAGGTGTAGATCTCTTTAGATATTATAGAATTGAACCGTTCTTATTACATTTGCTTTAGGTATTATTATTATTATTATTTATATTTTTTTATATTGTAATTCTTTTATACCTATTTTATTTATTTGGAATAACAAACAATTCGTTATGATCGTAGAACAGTGTTGGATTTAAAAAAATCAGATTTTATATAAGTATAGTTTTATATTGTTTGTGGTCTGTAATTTATAGTGCAAATGTTAGAAAGGGCTCCAAAATGAAATCTAGAAGATTTGCACTTATTATGAGACTAGTATTAACTTAAAAAAGAAGTGACAAAAAAACAGTTATTTAACTTTGAATGGCCGTCATGAAAATTTTAAATATAGCAGATCCGTCACTGTTCTACGATCATGACGAATTGTACAATAAGGATACAATACAAATATAGATTAAATAGTACAGGTAATTATACAATTAACACCTATATAAAGAGATAACTATTAATATTCTATTAGACAAAAATGTATTTTTGTTATAATCTTTATTTTATTATAAATGTTCTCGTTATCCCGAAGGTCTGACAGGCAGAGAATGTCAAGCGACATTATAATTATGTTTAGCCTTTGTATATTTTGTGCAATAAAGTTTAAATAGATAAATAAAAATAATTCTTGAGAATTTGGCCTACACTCGCCACGCTGGCCACACGGGTTGGCAAGGATCTGATGTTTTTAATGACAATTTATTAACGATTCCACAAGTTGGTATAAATAAATGGAACCGGGACCGACCCGGACGGCTTAACTTGTTTTTCGAAAGCGCAGAGCAAGTTAAGTCGAACGGTGGTGTTGTTAGGTAATCTATGACAAATGTACGTAAGAAAAGTTCATGATACCATCAGCTACAATACAAATTTTAATAATAAATGACTATACTACTTATATAATGTGATAACAAAACACAATATGTAGCAGCACAGGAACGAATCAAACAACTTAGTTTTGTTGAGGATCTAGACCTAGTCAGAACACTTTCATCATACTCAGAGAGACTAAATAAATTTAAAATTACTCCATTACATGTTCGTCGAAAGCAACAAGACCTAATATATCTATACAAGATGCTACATTCCAGACTAGACCCATCGGTTTTGTTATCACTTATTAAGTTGAACACCAGAATAAATCTTAGACATCATACCGACACTTTTGTATTGAACACTTACCGAAATAACACATCATACTATAACCCGCTCGTACGAATGTGTCGCCTATATAATGACATTTCCAAAAACAATCCTGACGTTGACATATTTAATAACAGAGGACGTAAATATAAGAAACAAGTTTTAAATATAACAATCCTAGAAGCGTTAAAGTTTAACACAAATTTTATCACATATTATTTTAACTATATTTATTTTTATTTATTGTTAATTACAGTATTGATTTTTATTATTAAAATCTTACAGTTATTTTAAATAAATGGTTTAATCTAGGATAATTTTATTTTTTATATTGTAATTTATTTTAATTTATATAGGTAAGTTATTTTTAGTTAGATTATACTGTTTTTAATGACTTGGTATATTTAAGTTATATTTTATAATAAGTTAATATATAATTTGATTTATATTATTAATGTATTGTCTTGTAGTGTACACTGCTGTGGATTGCAATCCAGAACAGCTGTCAAACAGTGTGTATATATCGTGTAACGGCTGTAATCTGTTTGTTGTACCTTGAATAAATAAATAAATAAATAAAATTAATTATGCTGTCGTTGAAAAGCGACAGAACGTAATAGAATTAAATTGGAAGCAGTGTCTGCTCCGTTATGTGGAAAATAATAACACCGAGTGGCTGGTATCTAGCGTTTTCACGCGCCGGTGGCAGGGGTCGGCTACTAATGGAAATCCTGCCAATGATAATCTGTTTTCTGCACCATTAATCCTAAACTAAGTCTGAGTACAATCTGCGGCGTCTTGGGAGACTTCAGTTTTATGTGATCGTTAAGGTCGGCAGTTCGTAGAGTCAGGCTCACTCTGAATCTACCAAATACGATTTTTTTAACCAAAATCATGAAAATTTGCTATTTTAAAACCGCAAACGTTAGAAAAAAGTAAAGTTTCATTACGACCGCAATTCTTTGCGGGTGGTTAGAAGTCACGAGTATTTTTTCTCTTTTTTAAGGAGCGGTTTGACATTGACAATCTCCGTTCGTTAAAGGGTTCCGTTTGCGATTAAAGAAACATAATTTGATTTCTGAATTGTTTTTATAAAATAAAAAACTTACTTTTAAATGTGAACTCGTCCTTCCGATGTTGAGGTTATGTTCTGGGTTCCAGAGGATATCTCTGCCACATTTTATTAAAGTTGGTCAGGTAGTCTAAACTAAGCGTTAAGGCAAAATAAACTATATCCTTGTTCATTCGAAATAATATTATTACAAAATATAAAATAAAAATTACAAACAACTTAAATAAAATTAAACACCTTTATACTAAACCTAATAAAAAATGTTTTTTATTAGGTTGAGTATCATCAGAGATAGTCCCAAAAAGATTGGGAACTCCTGTATAGCGAGGCTAATAATTTAGCAAAAATAATTGCCAGCGTCCTGTTTCTAGATTTCTCCATCAGCCGGTTGGACTTACTCCTTGACGAGACGCTTGGCTGAGGGTATTTATTAACTATTTATTTATTGCAAATAAATAAAATAAATCCTCCCGATATCTCCGAGTCTATATCTGTGGTTGTAACCACTAGACCACGGAGGCAAAGTAGTCAGATGATGACGTCATACTCGTATGTATCATATGATGTCTGACCGGGTTTTAAATAAAATAGCCGTAAACTAACATATAGAAATACATACATTTATAGAGACAGATAAATTAATAATAATAATAAAAAGTAAAGTATCATTTCCCTTCCGGGGTGGTCGAAAACCACGCTTATGAATAAGCGGATTCACATTTAGCCAACTTTACTATAGGCCAATCATGACAAGTGGCAAGTTCGTTGATGTCTCCAGCGTACCAAACTCGAGAAATATCACAAATAAATTAAATATTAATTAATTAATTAATTAATATTTTTGTGCCCCGACCAGGAATCGAACCCGGTAAGTACCTCTGAGTCTAAATCCACGGACTTAACCGCTAGACCACGGAGGCAGTTTTTAATATTAATAATATAAAAAATATAGATAAGTAGGTAGCCCAACCCCGAAACGAAGGTACGTTTCTTGCCGACTAAAGTTTAAATAATTGTATTTTCGGAGTAGACATCCAGACGCCGGTCTCATCCACAGAAAGCCTAATTCCGCGGACTGTCTTAATCTCACGATACGGAGAAAGGTAATTGTTTCAAAAAGCTCACCGTAAATTTAGGACGTTTAAAGCTAATTGCGGTAGTTCAGGATAAATGCATTTCATAATGTTACAATGAAAGTTAATGTTTAAATGGGGTTGAAATCACTGCCACGGTGCTGGGTTACGAAACAAAAATGTTTATTTATTGGCTTTATAAAAACATAGCAACAATTTTAAGATTAGGTCGTCCATTTATTGTAGATATCGACTGTAAAATGTTCAGTGTGCTTAGTGTAAAATGCAAGTATGCTGTAGTTACGTTTTTTTTATTTTACATTGCGTGTTATTGCAAGTTTGGCTATAATAACAGGCAATGAACATCGAAAATACAGTAAAAAAAACTCTACTACTATATTTTATTTTATTTATTTAAAAACTTTATTGCACTATGTACTAAGGCGGTAAGGTGTAAATTTATTCATATAAGAATTTATTTATATATGTATTTAATATAATATATTTATTATAATACATATATAAATAAATTCTTATATGAATAAATTTACTACATGTCAAGAAATGGAGATTAGGTTTCATCATGACATATTTCTGTATGCCTAGTGTGAGTGAAGTTTCGTAAACGTAACTAGCATTAAGTCCGCCTTAGTACATAGTGCAATAAAGTTTTTAAATAAATAAAATAAAATATAGTAGTAGAGTTTTATATATATATATATATATATATATATGTATCCTTGACAAATATACAAAATAAAAAGATGTACATAGGCGAGCATAATGCCATGATGCCATGAAGATATTCTCTACCAGCTAACCTTTGGAAGAGTGAGAGATTTATAAGATGGGTGCAGAGTCAGAGATTTTTATGTAAAAGTAATAATTTACAAAAATATATGCCTAAATACAATACAAAAATAATATATATATACTAAGTTGTAGTAGGAACAGCGTCCAGCACCAAAGGAGAGTTGAAAAAAGGCTTGGATGACTCCGCTGTCTGTCTGTCTGTTGATGATTATCCTGTATATGATAGTATTACATTTACGTATTTTTATTCTTATTGTTTATATATATAGTATTAGTATGTAAATACTTACACTATTTTATATATGTCATTCTATTGTCTAATTAAAACCTATCACTGTAACTGCTTTTGTTGTCTCGAAGATTTCACTATCACAGAACGCCTAGCGGCATGCAAAACTCGTAAAGATTTAAATACATGATTTTGTTGACTATATAACACCCATATTACTAACGTCATCACTATTAACTCGTGCCTAAATCTGTAAGAGGTAGAGAATGGCAAGTCAACAACAACGTATCTGTAAGTCAGGAGAAAATGGTTAAAAATTGTCTGCGATTTTGTAGACTATCACGGCCGCTAGTCTAAAGCTATCGCTCTTAACTTGTGCCCAAATCTGTATAAGTGGTAGAGAATAGCCCGGAGTCTGTGGGGGCCGGATTAGGTCGCTCATCCATTGTGGTCATTAAGACACATGCCCCGCCCTGCAGCCCGTTTTTTAATTCAACTTTCCTCCTCGGTTAGCCAATTTGCATGATTACTTTGTTTTTTATTATGTTCCCGGGTGGCGAGTCTCCACGAGACGCTCTATTTGCTTAAGTATATTGAGTTTGAAATAGGCTCGGTTTTGCTATACTTCTGTATTATCTTATGGTTATTTAAGTCTGAGAGCACTATTGAAATTTTAAATAAGATTACGGACATTTTAGACATAATTTCACTTTTATATACCTAAATTTAGACACACAAAAATAGCAAAAACATATATAACGTGGGCCGCGTTTGTTTTAAGAAATGTTAGCATGAACATACCACTTTTAGCACAAGTCGTTCGTTTAATAAAAATTCTAACATTTGATGCTAATTTCGTATGTCAGTACCGCGTGTTGAAAGGATGATGTTACTTTTTGCCGTTTGGAGTTGAAACTCTCGGGCCGTGGGGACCAATTGCACACGAAATTTTCAAGGCGTTGTCAAAACAGCTCGTCAACACCTCGGGAGACAAAAGGGCTGGGCAATATTTGGGCCAAAGAATCAGTATTGCCATTCAAAGTGGCAATGCTGCCAGTATCCTTGGCACTTTCCCCATTGGCAGCGATTTGAAGCAAATTTTTCATTTATAATAATTTTTATTTTGTGTTTTCTTCATTTTAGTTTTTAGTTATATTTTTATTTATTAATTAGGTTTATTTTTATTAATAGTAATTTATGTTTTAAGATGTAAGTTTTTAGTTTAATTAATATTTTATTATTTTTTTAAATCTTTGTACCTTATTTCCTTCGAATAAAGGTTTTAACTTTTTGGCAGATGTCATTAACATAAGAAATGGTTTGTTTACATTGTTGTATACTTTATAGTTTATATTATATTTCTTTAAATATTGTGTAACAATTTCATTTTTTTATATTATAAGGTTTGTATATTTTTTTTTTTTTTTTTTATTATATTTAATTTGTTATTTAGATTTAGTTTATTTTTTTAGGTTAATTATTATATTGTAATTCTTTTATATTGTTTGTATATTACTTCGAATAAATATATTCCGACTTTACTGTAAAAGATCAAAGAATTGATTTGTTATT
Organism: Tinea semifulvella; assembly: GCA_910589645.1. Lineage (NCBI taxonomy): Eukaryota > Metazoa > Arthropoda > Insecta > Lepidoptera > Tineidae > Tinea > Tinea semifulvella. The sequence goes on along the minus strand of OU342595.1, from coordinate 5,676,226 downwards.
ATTTGTTACATGTCATAGTTGTCAAAAAGTAGCCTCACCGCTCGTTTTATTTTAGGAAATGTTAGCATTGTTAAAAAAAAGTGGTATTTCTTAACAAAAACGACATTTCGTGCTAGTTTATGAAGTTGCTACGAGATGTTGAAAATGCTATAAAACGAACGCGGGGTAAGTTTATTAAAAACCCTTTACCAAGGTTTATCTGGAGAATTATTTATTATAATTGACATTTGTACACGACAAAATCTAGTTATTTGTTGAAGAATAATTATTAAGTAGACCATAGCAGTGACTTGCAGAGGCGGCGGTATTAAAGGCTCTACTTGGAAGCCACAACATCGCTCCTTGGCCGCCGTCTCACAGGCTAATGAATCATCCGCCTCGTCAAATTTAATTTATTTATTCAAACAAATTTCGCTCTCGCTTTAATTAACAAAAGCTAAGGAAGTTTAATTGAGTCTCGCTGTCACTATAGCGATCCACTATAGCAGTTCATCTGCGCAACATATAGCCACTGATATATATTCAAATCAGCTCTCATACCAATAAAAGCCATTGGCCCTATTCTATAACCATTTAATCCAATGGCACCCCCTTACCTAAAAGATCGTTTCCAATTTCTGTGCGATACTTATACAACAAACTATCTGAAGACACAAAAAACCTAGACTATAACATGTACAAACCTAAAATTAAGACAATTTTAATTGACAAATCATACTATACCATAGATGATGCCTTAAAAGACGAACACATTATGTGAACACTTATTTTTCTTTTTGTTTATTTTATTATTATGACTTTTATATTATAAATTAATATTTTAGAGTTTAAGGTTCTTATTTTATAATGACAACGCCCATCTACAGCTGCTTTCTTTTAGTTATTCTTTATTATCATTGTTATTATTTTTGAAATTTAATTTGATTACTTATTTATTTTGACATACATAATTTTGTACTTTTTTTTTATTAAAATAATAATTATTATTTTATTATATAATTTTAATATAGTTTATTTTCTAGATTTTAAGTGACAACGCCTTTGTACAGCAGCATCTATGTAGGTATTGATTGTTTGTAGTGTTAAGTATAAATGGCGATGGCTGTTCTTTGCTATCAATGGCATACTTCTGCTATCCTGCCATGATTGGTAAACAATAATATAAGTGACAAAACCGAGTGTACTTAATGTATCTTATGGTTAATAAATAAATTGAAATTGAAATACACACAGTTGTTCTCTTTGTTCTTCCTCTAATAATCAATTAAAAATCCCGCCACAGTCGTCCAGCAGATGTTCAGATTCTTATACAGTTTCAGCAGCTCGCCAGTGGAACCGACTCCCTCTTTATATTCGTAAAGCACCATCCCTTATATGTTATAAAAATTTGCTCACTAAACACTTTCACAAAAAGCAAGACGAGTCTACATAACTTGACTAAATCGGTATATTATTGTATGTGTATATATATATATATACATACAATAATATACCGTATATAATGTAGATTTATATTATAGATTTAATATCGTTCTTTTTTTTAGTTCTTAACTCAATAAATCTCTTTATCTCAAATATTAGCGGTCATGCACCTTACAATCCCTGCTCACATCTACCAAAGGTTAGAAAATGTTTTTGGACATTAGGCTCGCCTACGTACTGTAAAATGTATTATTTTCTGTGCAATAAAGAATTTTTCTATCTATCTATCTATAACTCATACCGGTCGAGTGATTTTCATGTAATCGATACAAAGTTGGTGGTCTAATTGTTAGGACGCTGTCCTCCAATTCAAGGTCGCAGGTTCGAACCACAGCATATATCAATGACAAACACACTTTTCTTACGCACATGTCATATTATAAACATATTTTGCAATAATACCTTCTTCTACAAGCCCTTAATATGCATATATATAATGATGCCACTAAGGACTGCTCCGACCTTGATATATTTAACCCTGATCGACATAAATTCGGAAATTAATTTTGAATGTTCTGAGTTTAAATGAAATATAGTGTTTAATATTAATATTAATCTCATCATTATCAGTCTCATTAATATTAATACTTTGTTTTATTTTTTTTATTCAATTTAAATTATTTTTATCATTTTAATTTTCTTCATCATCATCATCATCACGGCCATATCCCTTGCGGGGTGGTCAGAAACCAGGGCCTATAAAGAAGCAGATTCACATTTAGCCAACTTTACTATAGGCCTAGCCTTATTATGACAAGCTCGTCGATGTCTCTAGCGTACCAAACTTAAAAAATATCACTAATAAATTTATTTATTTTAATTTGAATTTTATTCCTGTAAATACATTTTATGGGGAGGTGGTTGCTCGGTTGCAAGGAGTTTGTATTCTAGGGGCTGTAGAAACAATTTTTGTAATGTAAGTAATCTTCTTGCCACCCGTACAATACATCCAGCTCTATGGCAGCAGCAACTAACATGGCCATCACATCAACGCTCCCAGCAATAAACCTCAGGTCCGGGCAATAACAGTGCGATACACCGAGCGACAGAGCGCGGCGACATCATCAAATCAACATTTGCAGATTCGCGAAGCTTTCCTGCGAGATTTAGAGGTGGAAGGAAAATAAAAAAGTTCCTAGAGGAATCCCGCTTGATCCCGGTTGCCTTTATGGTAATGCCGGGATGCGTGTATTCGACTATTCAATTTATATTTTTTCCCTCTATCTTATTTCTTTCTTTTCGAAATTATCTATCCTTTGAATTTCGTTTCGCACTGTATTGTATATAGGGTTCGATGTTTGCGAATAAGGTACGAGTTTGGTTGAAAATTTCTCGGATAACCGCGGGGGATTGCCATTGTTCGCGACTTCAAACAAGTTTTCTTCTTCACCATTAAGTATGTACACGCCCGCTCTGTAAAACTAACAGCCAATAGGAAATAATACTTTTTTGTATTACAATCGAACAAGTAGATACATACAGTTACTAAAGATAACTTACTTTTAGGGCCAATTTTATACATACATACATATCTTCACGCCAAATCCCTTGCGGGGTAGGCAGAGACAATTGAGCGCCACTTGACACGATCCGATCACATTCATCAACCTCTTGATACATGCCCTTTTATTTTGATGGCTTTTTAATGCACCTTCAGCTATTGTTTTATTTATTTGATCGTGATAGGTAAGTCTTGGTCTGCCAGGGCCTCTTTTACCCACTATTATATTATATATCTGGTTCGTCAATCTCTCTTCACTCATTCTTTCAACATGTCTGAACCATCGGAGCATACCTTTTCTTATTTTTGTCCCTATGCTTTCTTTATTACCTACCCTTTTGCGTATTTCGTCATTACGTATGCGGTCCGTCAAAGTGACGCCGCATATCCGACGCAACGACCTCATTTCTACTGCATTAACTCTACTCTCATGCGTATTCTGACATATCGCCTATTTTATAAGACAGACTAAGTGTGTAAAGTGACAAAACATAGCCACTATTCGACAATTACTTTATTTTATTTTTATTTATTGTATTTTAGTACAGATAGTCTTATACAACGTAGGGTCCTAACCACTAGACGATGACGGCCAAGAACGGTGGTGGCTCGGTGGTAAGAACGCGTTCCTTAAAATCCTTTAAAGGTCGGTTCAAACCCCACAGCATTTGTTATAGATGGTGTTGTAAACCACCGTTCCCGTGCCTCGGAGAACACGTTAAGCCGTCTGTCCTGCTTCCACTTTTACCAACTTGTGGAATCGTTAATAAATTGTCATTAAAAATTGACATCAGATCCTCGCCAACCGGCCAGTGTGGCGTATGTAAGCCAAATTCTCCAGATACATGTTCTGGAATATCCATCTCCAACAGTCTAGGAGGTCTATGACGCTGTGTTCTAGGGGCTATAATGAATGATAAAAAAAAACATTTATGTCTAAGTTATAGTTACAATTAGACCTATAGCTGGTTTAACCCAGCCTATGTCAGCCACAATTAGTAATCCTTTAGCGAACAGATACGATGTTGATATTTGTAAGCTGAGGTTGCACATTACTAGCGATAGAACTAGTGTTGCAAAAATTGGAAAAAAGTCTAGGCAAGACTTGCGAGAAAAATACCAAGACTATGGTTAGTGAAGAAGATTGGGCAACACTAGATAAAACTATCAGTAAAATGACTAATTAATTTTTTTGACAATTAAATGTTTCGTGCTTAAAAAAACAAAAAAAATAGACTAGAGTTGCTGGTCAACCAATTTGAAACAACCAGTGTTCATATACGTAACCTAAAACATACATTGAGACAAGAGTAGCTCTGGTATGTTCAAATTTAGCATACTTATTCCCTCATGAATAAATCATAAGAAGTAAGGGAGGGTTCCTCGCCTTTATAATTCTACATAATACATTAAAACGGTGTACAGATTGCTTGCAACTTTAATATCTACCTAATGGGTATTACAAACCCAAACAAAATATGTTTACAATATTCTCAACACAATTTGACGCTTATCATCATAGTCCTAGTCCACTGTTAAAGATGGGCCTTCCAGAACATATATCTGAAGAATTTGGCCTAAACTCGCCACGCTGGCCAGGCCGGTTGACGTTAGTTTGAGGTTATCTAATTCATTCTGAAGCTTATACATTAAACATTTTTGGTTATAAATATTATCAATGCAAGGTTTAGCCAATAAACAACGTAAATAAATAGACCAGTAGCGGGATTCTGTTTGTTCAAAATGGCGGATTCCTTTAGATTTACGTCAAAATTACACAATAAAGTAAAAGAAAAGTATCACGATGGTATTTTTTCCGGGCTGATCAGAAACCACGCTGTAAAAAAGCGGATTCACATTTAACAAGTCGCAAACTCGTCGATGTCTCTAGCGTACCAAACTTGAGAAATATCACAAATAATTAAAATAAATTTTATTGACCAGGAATCGAATCCCAAATTACAAAATATTATACAAATATCACAGTGGTTGACACTGACAGTTCCCGACGAATTGACAGTTTCAATTAGTTAAAGTATACGCTTGATGAAATAGAATTCCGCTGCAGAAGATTTGCCCAGGTTAAAAAATTAATGACGTAAACGTAAGCATAAATTATGATTATTTTTATGATGTTTATCATATATTTAATTAAACTAGTTATAAGTAGTTCTAATAAGTTGATACATCATCATCATCACCACCGTTTCCTCTTCGGAGTGATCAGAAACCACGCTTATAAAGAAGCGGATTCACATTTTGCCAACTTTACTATAGGCCAATCATGACAAGTGGCAAGCTCGTCGATGTCTTCAGCGTACCAAACTCGAGAAATGTCACAAATAAATTAAATATTAATTAAATGTATTAATTTACATTAATAAATATTTTTGTGTCCCGACCAGGAATCGAACCCGGTACCTCTGAGTCTAAATCCACGGACTTAACCGATAGACCACGGAGGCAGTCTAATAAGTGTTTTGAATTATATGTTTTTTTTTTAATTTTGCCATGCTTAAACTACGATTTCTTGTCCTGAAGGTTGGTGGTAAGAAAATGTCAAACGGCATTACATATTACCTTTGTATTAAACAATAAAGTTTTAAATAAATAAAAAATACGCTGCATATATCTTATATTACATTTAATCATATTTTTAATTCCTAATGTAAAATCTAATCCAATCCAATTTCAGTGCATTTAAAATTATTCAGGAATAATTAAATTGAGAAACGGCTAAGGCACGCAGGTGAACATAATCTAGAATAATGAGCTCCATTTATATGGCTGTTTCCAACTTATTTTCAGGAAAAACACCTTAAAAATTCTAATTAACAAAACTTCATTATTTACACGGGTAAATCTTCCGCGGTCGAAGCCCTACAGTCGGTGGTCTGACCGCATCACACTCAACAGTTCCAGCATGTCGTCGTATGCAGACCCGGATGGCGCAGCATCGTCCGGAACAAGTGATCCGTGGAGAGGGGAGTCACGACCCTCAGCATCACCGCCTCCGTGGTCTAGTGGTAACAAACGTTGCCGTGAACTCGGGAGGTCGTGGGTTCGATTCCCACCGGGGGCAAGTTGTACATTGTATAATTTGTCTCGGTCTGGGTGTTTATGTGTATAATAAGTATATATTTACAAAAAAAAAAGTATAATATGTAGTTTATCAACCATCTAGGTACCGTAACACAAGCCTCGTAGCTTACCACGGAAACTAGATGGCGCTGTGTGACCTGTCTGGAAATATTTATTTATTATTTATTTATTGAGGAAAACGAAGCAAAGAGGAGGCGGGCAAATCTAGTCTATCATCAGTTTTGCGTAGTGTGGTGTTATTTCTTTTGAATTCCTTTTTTTTCAGTTTAATGGTCGAGCTTAGCCGCTTATATAAAAAATATGAAATATTTTAAATATATCAACTACTTAAAAAAACATAATACGAGTAATGATACCTGGTTTAGTACATCTGTAGCTCTATCACACATCAAAGTATATGGGATTTTAGACAGCACAGCTCCATGTAATGTCACTCATTTTGATATCCTGTCATGATAGTTAACAAGCCATGTCACGGCCTGTTATGAATTCCAGGTTGCCGCTCAGGTTGAAAGTCCAGATCTACAAGATGTTCATCCGTTGCCTTCTTACTTATGCTGAGTATCGAGATCTGGAGATACCTACTATTGAGAAGTTTGTCGTCGGCCTGACTAGACGTATGTTCTATAGGGCTAATAACGGACACTTCAAGACCGGAAGAAAGCAGACCTCCGGTGTTTATAAGCCAGTAACGGCACCCAGCTCCAAAAGTGCATGAATTACCGGCGGGTTGTTGCGTTCTGAAATCCTGTCGGGAAAACGGGGGAATGTCCCTATCCCCAACCCTGGCCCATCAGCCATTCGGGCCTGGACAACCCCATTGTCTGCCTGTTAAGATATATATGAGTACGTAGGAACTTAAAACTGATCAAACCTAATGTAGGTAAAACTAATTATTATGGTCAATAAATGAATTGGATTAAATTACGGTCGTGATGATGTCAAAATTCCTGTACCTATTAGAATAATCTGTTCCCTTGTAGGGCTATCTAATCATAACTTCAAGATTTACGATAGGTAAATGTCCAGATATCATGTCATAGTTATATTTTACTTTTCCCTAAAAATATAGAAAACTACTGTTTAACTACTACGGCAGATAAATTTATCAAGTGTGTCCAAATTAGGAGTTATTTATTGAATAATTTATGGCATCTTATCATGGACTTATTGCACAAGTTTGGGAATTTTATTTAAGTATTTGTGATACTCATACAGATTAAAATCCCTACACGTTATATTAAGCATCGGTACAACAGGTTTTGGGCAAGACTAACAATCAGGGATTGGATTGGGCCGTTGAAATTTGGTTGGTCACTAGTGTGGGATGCGACATGTAGACACATTAGTCCTATCACATCCACGAAACCTCGTACAGCGCGTAAAAAAAATTACCTATGCACTGGTCAACTAACTGTAAAAATGGTGTCCTGCGGCTTCCTAAAGCGACTTGGTCAGCGGTTAGTACCTGAGGCGAAAATCGAACCATGTAAATTAACCATTAGTGTGAGATGCATTTTTTTTGCAATCGTCGATTTATCTCTAAAAACTACGATATCGACATCCTATGTCTAAATATCGCGGCTGCGCTAGGACATGTTATCTGAAGGTGTTCAATTGTACCGAGGGTAGAAGTGAGATTCTGTCACTGCTATCGACAAGCTTGCCCATTAGGATGACACCAGATTCAAGTCCTTTGGGATTTGTGTGCGGTCAGAGCACCTTAAAATGCTGGCCGCTCGGTGATGTGTACAGAAAATACATTCGTGGATTTGGTTCATGCAGCACCAACGATGTTCCCGGCAATACGGCGCCGTCCACTAAACCTTCTCGTATGGGTACTTCTATGACCACAATAAGATGAAGATACGATAGCTTTAGATTTATTAATATCGGATTATTAATTAAATTTTTATATGTTAGTTGTAAGGTTGTCTATAGGGCATTAGTTGCCTGAAAAGCGATGTATTATTAGTGAACATATCGTGCGATTATCGCGGTTCTAACAGAATATCCTAGACAATAGCGGTGGAGGTTTGAAGAATATAGTAGATAGCTAACAACACTTTCCTTGAAATCCTAATAAGGTCGGTTCGTACCCCGGCATGTACCAGTGAGAAATTCATTTTTCTTACTTAATTTGTCATAGATTTACAACACCACTATTCCAGTGCCTCGGAGAGCACGTTAAGTCGGTTCAGGTTCCTCTAATACAAACTTATGGAATCGTAAATAAATTATCATCTGACCCTCGCCTACCTTTTTGGCCAGCGCGGCAAGTGTAGGCTTAATTTTCCAAAAAAAATCTGGAAGTCCTATATCTTCAACAGTGGAGGTCTAAAAGTGATGATGTGATGAAGTCTCTAAAATACTTTATAGATCTCAGTTTTAAGAATTTATTGACACTTAACCTAAAATGAGTGATACCTGGTCATTTCATAATAAATCAATGCAGTAGACAGTTTGTGTTACTACGTCGTTTGACTTAACTGCCATGTTCTTCTGTTTGTTTAGTTTTATCAAATAGTTGGAATCAACTAGGTACTCTATAATATGGCATACGTGTTTAAATGCATGTAGGTAGTTTACAGACAAAAAGATCAAATATAAGATATATATAGGGGACATTTGTTACCATTCATTGTTACATTTATTTTGCCAACGATATCAAATATAAGATATAAAGCGGGCATCAAGCAAATTTGAATAAAAAACTATATATATTTTTTACGTTACCTAATTCATTGTGAACCGAATGGTTTAGCTTTGATTTTCATACTGTTTTAGCGTCTACTAAAATATATAACTTTATAGATAACATATAACACGAGCAGAACATATTATATTAAGATATTGCTTGTAAAACAAATAATTTTACGTCTGGCCAGCGTGGCGAGTGTAGGCCAAATTCTCCAGATATATGTTCTGGAAGGCCCATCTCCAACTTTTATTAGTTATAAAATTTAGGTATTAGTTATGTTTAAAACTGAGAAGATGAAGAATTATTTTTAGTTAAATTATTCGCTTAAACATACCACAGTGTTTGAAAACAAAAGTTTTCAACCAATGCGTTCTTTCAGTATTGTTGTACGGAGCAGAAACGTGGACACTGACAGTGGGTCTGGTCTACAAATTTAAGGTCGCTCAGCGAGCTATGGAGAGAGCTATGCTCGGTATTTCTCTGATGGATAGAGTCCGAAACGTAGACATCCGTCAGAAAACCAAAGTTACCGACATAGCCTTCAAAATTAGTAAGTTGAAGTGGCACTGGGCCGGACACGTCTGTCGCAGAACCGATGACCGATGGAGTAGACGAGTTCAGAAGTGGAAACCACGTACAGGAAAACGCAGACTGGGAAGATCCCCCGCCAGATGGACGGATGACCTGAAAAAGGTCGCTGGTGGGGGCTGGATGAGGGTGGCAAAATATCGTGTGTAATGTCGAGCCTTGGGGGAGGCCTACATCCAGCAGTGGAGAGACATAGGTTAATGATAATGATGATGAAATTATTCGATGTATTTGACTTACGAGAGCGCTGGCGGAGTAGCTAGGTTGTGAGGACGCTTGTATGTACCAATGAGAAGTACACTTTTCTTACGTACATTCACATCAAAGATTTACAACACTACCGACCCCGTGCCTCGAAGAAGAAGGTGCTTTTAGAAAGTCTATTTTGGACATTCTAAAACCTAAATGTGTTATTAATTACCTATCATTGTTGTTGTTTACTTTTTTTCTTTTTCTTTACTAATATTTTTTTTTACTAATTGTTGTTTTCTTTTTTTAACTTCACTATCTGACGTTACCTATTTATATAATCTGTGGTTTACGTCTCGTTGGTAACATACTTAACAATTTGTTTAATTGTTTAGGACTTATGTATTCTGTACCATGTCATTAAATAAATTAAAAAAAAAAAAAAAAATATTTTGTTTATTTAAATGTAAGTATATTTATATTTTGTAAACCCAAGTAAATAAAAATAAAAAAACAGTGGAGGTCTAGAACTCTGTGTTCTAGGGGCTGTAATGACTTACATCAAAACATAAATTGTTGTTATCTAATAAAGTGAAAAACGCATAATAGTTAAAACATAATATTGGAAAAATCTTTTCAGAAAATTACGTAAGTCAAGTTTCTATAATGATATTAAGCTTGCCGTTGTTGGTTTCAGTGCAACTTCTGTACAGGGTTGTTTACAGCGAGGGGGAAACTTGGTTGGGGTGGGAAAGATGGCGGGGTTTCTATGGAAACGGTGCAGTCGCTTCCTTAATCGACCGTGCCAGCCTTCGAGACCCCTCCAGCCCGTACAATTCATTTTCTATATTGTACTGCATTTAGAATTAAAACAATGTACCTACTAGTGTACTTATTGCTTTATCCAGGCTTTTGCCGCCAAAAAGGCAGCTAAATTAAAACACAATAAATGTTTTAAGTCTTTCTAAAGAATATTCCTTCCTTTCATAATAGAAACATTAGGTCCTTGGTGTTTAGAATCATTAACTGTAATTTATTAACTGAAATTAAAAAAAAAAAAAAGTTTCTAGAATTAGTTCTAAAAAAATCTATGCGCAACGTGGAAATGCAGCCAGTCTACTTTGTAAAGTTAATCGTTATATAGCTGTTAGTTTTTTATTTTATTGTTATTAGAATTTATTTGAAGGAAGTAAGGTAATTAAATAAAACATTTTAAAAAAATAAAAAAAAAATTAATTAAAATTTTAAAACTTAAATTACTATTAATTAAAAATAACTACTTATTATTGTTATTAACGTTTTGTACTACTTTTAATAATAAATAATAATATTATGATAATAATTACGATCGTTTTAGAAATATATTTATTATTCACAAATATGTTTCAGTAAAATTAAGGAAATCATCTTGCAAATGCGGCCACTATAACAATTTTTATTTTTATATATTATTATTATTTTCTCTATTTATTTATTTAAGATCGCTAATAATACATGGATAATATACAGTGGGTTCAAACCTTGTCGAACATATTAAATGTGCAGTTCAGATATTAATAATACATATATATATATATGATTGAGTTAAGAAATTAATTTACTGTTTATTCAGTAGTAACATACAAACAATATAAAAGAATTAAATTATGAAATAAAAATTTAAACTAAATTAGAAAACTAATTATAAATAAAAATACTCACCCATGATTTGTTCCTGTGGCAGTGTGCCAAGAACACTTGCAGCGTTCCCCCGCTGCACAGCAATGCTAATTTGCTGCGCGAGAAAACTGCCAGCCCTCTTGTCACATACAGCATTAACCAGGCGCTTAGACAACTCTTTAATAAGAAATTATATATTGGTCATATTGTTCTATTTATTTTCTTTTTTTTCGTCTTGTTTTATTGTATTGTGCTTATTGAATATACCCAATAAATTTATTTTTAAATTGACATAGAGACTGACGTCATATACTCCCATTTGTACGGATAGTAAATTATCGTGTTTTCATCATCATAGCAACACAGAACCCAGAACACAGAGCACAAGACCTTTACTGTTAAAAATAGGCCTTCCAGAATTATATGGAGAATTTGGACCACGCTCGCCATGCTGGCCAGTTGGTAGTTTAGTTGGTATTTAATAATAGTAGTGGGTAATAAAAATACAATCACGATTTCGACCGCCATAAAAATAGAAAGAAGGTTTCTTAAAAAACCGTAATGCGATCCGAAAGAAAGGTTCTCACTAAACCAGTCTTAAATCTCAAACCGAGCGCCTTAAAAATAATCAGTGGGCGCCTTCAGAAGTGTTTCAGCAGGCGATACGTTAGGTCAGTACCGTAATCCAGTGGCTACCGTCGCTGCAGCGCCGAGCACGGCAATAAAAAAGAGTTATAGTTCTCAAAGAAAAGGAAAGTTCTACGTCTCGAGGCGCGGCCCGCTCTCGACCGTTAGTTGGGGATCAAGAGCTCAGGCCCGTGGGCGATAATCATAATTTTTACTTACAAGAGCACAAGTACGAAGGCATTAGTCGCGGGACCGACGCGACAAATCTTCGCAAACTGCACACCAACTTTGCGACTACACTGAGATTGTATTTTGAGAAAATGGACCTCTTTTCTCGCTGGCCAGGTAAAGTAATGGAGGACTGCTACATTTAGGTTTGAATGTTGGAATAAATGTTCTGGTATACTTATATTCTAGAAAGTCTACGGGAACATTATGGTTTGTTATATCTTTGCAAACTGCACACCAATTTTGCAGCGACACTGAGATTGCATTATGAGAAAGTGAATAGATGACTTCTACATTTAGATTTGAATGTTCGAATAAATGTTTTTGTCTTACTTAATTTCATGACGTAACGTCGGCTACGTTAAGATTATGGTTTGTTATATCTTGCAAACTGCACACCAACTTTGCAGCTACACAGAGATTGTATTATAAGGCAATTAACCTCTTAACCGATGGCCAAGTGCCGTGGAAACAGACGCATTCCAGTCCAGCGCGAGGCGTTCGGCGGATTTTGCTCAAAAGCTCAAGCTGCGCAAATACGCCAACCTCAGTACATGTTACACGTTTACGCCATTTGGGATTTGACCATGGACGTCTGGCCAAGGAATTGTCCAAAAGTCTGACGGAGAAATCTGGAGAAGGAAGGCTACATTTTATTTCTGCCAACGTATTACCCTTGCTAGCAAAGTTCCCCCTGTTTCCAGACTCTTTAGGACTATCTCTGATGGGAGTTCTCTAGACGATATTTTTTATTTATAGATAGTTTATTCATGTTATGAGGTTTAATTTATATGTATTTAATTTGTTTCTTTTATTTAAGTGGTTTGTTATTATTATTTGAATAAATGTATCATCATTACAGCCCCTAGAACACAGCGTCCTAGACCTCCACTTTCGCCTTCCAGAACATATATCTTGAGAATTTAGCCTACACTCGCCACGTTGGCAGACGGCTTGGCGAGTATATGATGTCAATTTATAATGACAATTTATTAACGATTCCACAGGTTGGTATTAGTGAAACCGGGCTTAACGTGCTCTCCGAGGCACGGAAACGGTGGTGTTGTAAATCTATGACAAATGTAATAGTTTATCTCATTTTTACATGTTTGAACCGACCTTTGTAGGATTTAAGGAACGCGTACTTACAACCGAGCCACCACCGCGCACAATAAATCTTTAATAAATATGTTTATGGCTTGAAAGAGCAACAAACATGTCACAAACTTTAGCGTATTTAATAATTAGTTGGACAGCATTTTGCAAGTACACATTTACAACACCAAGCGAGCTACACCAATCAATAAACGACACTCGTCAATCTTCGAAAAATTAAGAGAAAATATAAAATTGAAGTTTATCTTATATTGGCATTGTTGACGAACATTTTTATAGTGTACTGACATCCAACAACATAGGATTAAAAAGTTATTTTAGCAACGTTCAGGGAGAGTAAAAAAAGCGCCGATTTTTCCACCACGTCGAATGAACACGCGCTATTCATCGATGCAATGAAAATATTGCCCATTTATCTATCTTTCTTTTATTTTCACAACGTTCAATAGGTACCTACTCGTGGAATGCATCCGTGGTCAGTGGTTAAAAACGTAGATTAACAGCTACCGGGTTCAATACACAAAAATCTATTCAAGACATCGACTAGCTTGGCACTTGACATGATGGGCCTATAATAAAGATGTTAAGCCGTCGGTCCCGGTTCCACTAATACCAACTTGTGGAATCGTTAATAAATTGTCGTAAAAAAATGACATCATATCCTCGCCAAGCCGTCTGGCCAACGTGGCGAGTGTAGGCCAAATTCTCCAGTTTTGGAAGGCCCATCTCCAGCAGTGGAGGTCTAGGACGCTGTGTTCTAGGAGCTGTAATCAAATATGAACTCGGTTCTTCAAAACCATAGTTACTTATAATTTTTATGATTAAACAGCTAACGTTACTTGACGGAAACGTCGGGAGACATATGTCTCTAAACAAGCGATGTTAACGGTTTTATGGCTCGTCGGTAAAGCTCGCCGGTGTATCATGGCAAAACCGCGACTTTAAAAACTGACTCGTCATAATGTATTTTTTTTTACTTGAAACGTCATTAAAAAACGCGTGTCCATCACGGCTGGCGAGCCAAGTTGGCATTATAGTACAAGATCCGTCCTATAAAAGTGATCGGTTATCCCAATGAAATCCATTTTTTTATAGTACTTTTTTTTATAATAAAAAGAGCAGAGGCGAGCTGTCTTAATTGTGGACGATACAATCTCTGAAGAGTTTCCCAATCTTGGTCTTACTTTTTTATAAGACTAACCCTAGTCTTGCGCAAAAGTCTCGCAAGACTCTTGCTCAGACTTTTTTTTCCTAATTTTGCAAAAAAAAAAAATTTTTTTGGGATTAGGTTTTTTTTTAATTTCATTGAATTTCACATTTGTCTTCTCCATATTTCTGTACGGTTCGGAGACACGGACCATAAAAGCCGCGGATAGAGCGAAGATTGATGCGTTTGAGATGTGGTGCTGGCGTCGTTTGCTCAGAATCCCTTGAACCGCACGACGTACTAACATTTCTATGCTCGAAGAGCTTAAGCTGACCAGGGAGCAAAGACTCTCTACCGTCTGTTTTGTCCGAATTCTGCAATACTTTGGCCACATTGCAAGAAGAGAAGACGATAATCTAGAAAACTTCTAATCACGGGCAAGGTAGACGGTAAAAGAACAAGAGGAAGAAGCCCCAAGCGATGGTCCAGTCAGGTGACTGACCACCTGAACATCCCTGTATACCAGGCCATCCACTACGCCGAGGACCGAAACTGTTGGAGACATCAGTGGGGTACCGACTAAGGAGGAGGAGGAGGAGGAGAAGGTTTTTTATCACTTTATTTTCTTTAGAACTGTTTTGATGGGACAATTGTTTTTTTTTTTTCGAGAAAATCAAATGAGAATGCTCATTTTTCTTAGAGAAATGGGCCCAAAAAAATGTTCTCGTGTCATAATGATATATTTTTTATTTCATAGTTAATATATTGTGATTTCATAATCTGTAATTAATTTTATTTATTTTACCCTAGCATAACGGCAATTGACAACAACTTTTTTTACCTTAATAATTACATAGTTTCTATCCCGCCTATTCGAAATTCAGTGTTTTATCTGTAATAAAGTACCTGATCATAATAAATAACCTAATCGTATGAATAGTGTTTTGTAACTATTTCATACATAAATGTTAACCAATTCACTGTTAAATTAAACTTATATTTTAATGCTGGGGTAAACCAGATGTTGAAATTAAATTAAAAAAAAAACACTTTGAAAAGATTTGATTATTGAATTATATTTTGTTGAGGCACGCTCCAACAAAGTTAGGGCCTGGTTTTGGGCAATCTCTTCTGCTGTGACAATGTTGTTGTTATTGATGAATACTCATAAATAATTAAATGTAAAGGTTTTTGTTACAACCTTTTTTGGGTAAATCAGAGGAGTAGTTCTTAAGATAGTAGTTTGCGGACTCACACTAGTGATCAATGCCAAGACGAAGATTATGACTGCAAGACCTTGACTTGGCCAGTCTTGGTCAACACTAAATATCTGAAACTCTCGAATCCTTACAGCTTTCTCGAGATGTCTTCTCTAAGCGTGTTCAATCAAGCGTGTTCATGATGAATGCTCTGAACAACTCTATATAACCTTATCCCTTTCTTCGTATTCCCACCAATATAGGTAACTACGGTAGTCACCATTTCAACGAGTACCTACATATACCTTAATTTTGAAACTCATCTGTCGCACGATAAAGATGTGTAGGTACCTCTTTTAACTTCAGCTTTCCTTCAAGCGAAGTACGAAAAAGCATATTGTCAAGCCGACATAGTGTTAAGGAATGATCAGTCGTCAGTGGTTTCTGACCACACAAGGGATTACGGTCGTAATGATACTTCACTTTAGTCGTGAAAGTGACAAAATTTATTTTTTGTTCAAAAAACGAGGATTTGCACTCGCTGATATGTGAAATTACTATTTTGTTTGATATCGTTTTCCAATTTTATTTTCGCTGCATGTCAGTAGATAGGCAAATCGAATCGTCCCCGGTGGAGTGCTTTTGATCAAAAAGCTTTTGTTCCCATCGCGCCAGTAAGTGGGTTTACTGCCAAGGATTATTGAAATAAATTACTCACCTATCCATCCAATAATTTACAAGAAGCTGTGTGGTCCGTTTATTACACGGCTTTCCTTTAAGGGGGTGTTAAACCCTTTTGCATCCCTCTCGCACAATCCAATATAAAAAAAACAAGTCTGAGTGTAGGTACTTTTAAGAAATGTAGTCTATCAACTTACTAAGAAATAAAATTACGGACATATATACATAAGCAATGTCAAAAAGGCTTGGATATATGACAACTACTTAGCATCTCGCCTCACTTGGCCTTTCCTAGTATATGATTTCAACAAAAGCCTACTATCAAGTCTGGACGCGGACGTCATAAGAACATTGAAGTCTTGGCTTGGATTAGCCCAGGGTGCTAACTCCTCAACATTCTTCAGAGGACGGACAAACTTCGCAATGGATCTGAAAAGACCATCTGAATTATACAAACATCTACGTATAAGCAAATTCTAACCAGCTCCCAGGATAATACAATTTCATCCCTTCCAAAAGACCCTCTGGTCTCAGATATGGAACCGAGAGTACTATTCTTGACAGGTGCCCAGACTGACAAAAGAGGCATTGGCTGGAAGAAAAAAAGTGACAAAGAGGTTATAAAATCCTTCCTCAGGAAAGATGAAGAGCATGAATACAGAGTGCACGCGATGACTCTAGAAGTTCAAAATGACTGGCTAACTTTGGACGATTTTTGCATCCCTCCAGCCCTAAAGTGGCGCACACTAATGTACGATTGGTCTCCGGCGTTGCTAAAGTTACCTATACCTAAACGCTTTTAAAATTTCCCTCCCGGATCTTGGTGTTATCCGTGAAGCAGTAAGTCTTTCTATTGCAAGAGCCAGAAAGGGACTGACTACAAATAAAACTTTGACCACATTTGTAAAGGAAGGGCAAAGCACGAAAACTAAATGCAAGCCCACCTCGATTCTTGGCGCCGCATCAGACTGGAAAATTCTCATGGATACATTTGAACACCATTATAGGATCCCAGATGAGCTAGCTGTATCAGTCTATAGGCCAGACATCTTAGTGTTTTCTCGGAACTTGAAAAAAGTTATCCTTATTGAACTTACCGTTCCGTGGGAATCAAATATTCCAAAAGACCACAACATGAAGTTGAATGAATATTACGATCTCAGAGAAGAAATGATCAGGAACGGGTTCAAGACTCAGCTTTACGCAATAGAAGTTGATGCGAGAGGAGTTCCAGAAAAATCTTTGCATCACTTACTGTAAGAATTGGGCCTAAGCAGGTCTGCCGTCAATACATTTATGGAACGAGCTTCCAAGACGGCATTAACGGAATCATACAGTATTTGGTTGGGTAGGGAGAGGAGTAGAATGGTGGATGGTGAGCGTATTATCGCGCAATAAAATAAAAAGGGAGGCCTCCTTTTCTTAAACCAGCCTATTGTCGGTCGCAAGCCCGAGACACCATTCTTCTCATATTTTACCCACACACGATGGACCCGGCACCCGCACGGTAAATCCATGGAATGCTTAGAAATTAAGACTAAGCTAAAACAAAAGGAGGAACATGGAAAATTACGAACCTCGGTTTTGCATGTAGTGAGCATACACTAGTTTTTTTTAAATACGTATATTCAGACGTGTGATAGTGAGAGGCATGCAAGAGTTAAACCCCCTTTATCCGCAAAGATCACGACTTGAACCAAATGTAGGTATGCATGGTTCGCATGTTCTTCTCTTGTCAAAGAAGAATGTGTAGGTATTACTTTTCCATAGCATGCAGCTCGGCATTTTGTCCATGAAACAACAAAATCAATTTTAAAATGCAGGTCAAAAACGATTAATAAAAAATAAAGATAACAGACAATGCACTGTCATAGACCAATTCATCCTGAGACGATTGTCGTAGCTTTAATAATTCTCATACCGTTTGGCTTCTTGCCCATCTGGATATACCTATATTTAATGTCTTTGCAAAATTCACTTTTCTTTCGTAGGTATATTTTTCATAGATTTAGAAGACCATCGTTCCCGTGACATAAAGAGCAGCGACAGTCCCTGTTTCACTAATATTAACTTGTGAAATTGTAAATAAATTGTCCCTCGCCCAATCGTCTGGTCAGACATGTGGCGGGGGTCTGAATTCTGCAGAATTAAGTGAAGGTCTAGTCTCTGCGTTCTACATTTATGTCTTACTGTTTGTTATCCACAACGAATAAAATTAATCAATGCACTGACTAGGTTTGGCTGTCAGAGAATGCCTATAAAGCAGCATTTAATATGCCTTTGTAGGACTATAATAGAGGTACAGTTAAGTTTTTTTTAAGTTTTTTAATTATTTAAAGAATATTATTAGAAGCGTACATCTTTATAGATGTACATGGAAGTTAAGCTATTATTCATCTTATTAGCGTCCGTAGCACTGATAAAAAAAATACATTACTTGTTATTTAAAATCGAATATTCTAGAGAAAATTACTCAGACAATCGGTACTAGGACGGCTCATGGTTGAATATTGGCTAATCCACCCTGTCATAAATGCAAAACATTACAGTCAGTGGGAACATTTTATCCCCATTTTGTCATCTCTAAGATCTCAGCGTGCAACCACCCGCAGTTAATTCATTCTGCACTTTTTCTTGGCATTTAAAGAAAAAACTTCTCTAGCGCCATCTAGTATCCACTAGTAAAACTAAATATATATTATACTATCACTTTACGCCATCTAGGGGTGAGTAGAAAATTAACTTTTATTTTATAACATCTACATTTCTAATAGTAAATATTTATGTCAACAGATGGCGCTGTCTGGTGCCATAAAACTGTACGACCCCACTTCAACAGGGACAAGATCCAAAGTCAGCAGAACATATCGCTCAGAGTGGTTTCCCGAGCGCCATGGTTCGTGCGTAATTCCGTCTTAGCTCGAGATTTGGAGATGCCTACTATTGAGGAGTTTATCGTTGGCCTGACTAGACGTGTGTTCTCTCGGGCCGACAACGGACACTTCAAGCATCTCCAGAACATCGCTCCGTCTTGTGCACGGCCCCCCAACGGGAGACCACTTCCTAGAAAAGTACTCCTGGAGGAGAGCTGAAGCAGTCGAACTTAGCCCCCTGGGTTCGTGAGCCACACGAGCGCTGTTATACTAGTAACGGCGCCCAGCGTTAAACGTGCATGAATTACCGGCGGGTGGTTACCCGCTGAGATCCTGCCGGGGAAAACGGGGGACTGTCCCCATCCCCAACCCACGCCCATTAGGCATCCGGGCCTGGACGACCCCACTGTCTGTCTGTACGACCCCACTGTCACAAGCAAAGCCACATAAGCGCTGATAAACCAGTAACGGTGCCCAGCACCAAAAGTACATGAATTACCACCCGGTAACCGGAGCAGAAAAGAGACAGTCAGTTCGACGACCAAAAAATATTAGCAGCATAAAGTTTTTGCATTAATACCCAATGTCGTCAATACCCTTTGTATTGGGGGAGCTATTTTTTTTTTGTAAGTATTGAATTTTTATTTCTAAAGTTTTTTTAGTAGTAATTTAGTTTTTTAGGTAATATAGTTTATTTAATTTTAGATTTTCTTTTAAATAATTTAATATTGTAGTTAATTCTTTTATGCTGTTATATTATATTTTAAAAATAAATCAGCTAGCTTAGATAATAATATTAAATGAAAAACAAAATATTGGGTATTTATGTATTTATTACTATAACCTTATCCACTTAAAACATATATAACTAATTTATTATTGTGACGGTTTATAACAATATCACAATTATAGTTGTCACATTTAACTAATAGCACTTGTATTGGGGTAAATAATTAGATTGTGTAATCATAACTACCTATGTAAGGCCCAGTAATTCACCACTTCTATAAGATTTAAGTTTTGCTTAATCCTCTAAAAACATAAATTTGTATGGGTATGACGGCCAATGGCGGCTAACCTGTCTGCACAGCATGGCGGATGGCGATTGAAGATTGAATTCTCCAAAATATGTACTGGTATGCCCATAACTAACAGTGGTCTAGAACTCTGTTCTGAAAGGGGCTAAAGCTGCTGCTGACGATGACGGCCAATTAAGTAAACGAAGCCACTAAAAAAGAGGTAAATTGCTGACCCTAAATCCACCGAGAGGTGTTTGCATAAGTATTTCTTTAAATAAATATTTATGTTGTATTGGTTTGTTTGTTGTTTGTTATTTTATTTTTGCGATAGAGATGAGATAGATAGATAGGGAAGGCAAAGGCATCTAGTCCATACAGCCATGTCTTTCGTAATATATTTAATGATTATAAATATATTTAATGAGGTTATCACCAAATTCCAGCTGTGCAGAATTTGATGCTTTTGGAGTCTGTCGCGGCATTATTCGTCAAACACGTCGGGTATATGGGAATTTATAGCGTAGGAAAATTCCAAAAAAAAAACTACAACTTGTCCACCATATATAGTGTCAAATTTACCGTTTTCATTATCATTCATATTATTAAACAAAATAACACCACTTTTGATTAACAATATCCACAGTAAAGCAATTTACAAAACAATAACTTACACTTGACATGTTCGTGTAAAAAGGCGCGAACGACTTCTCTTATATTGTATTAGATTCTAGTACCTTCCTACTTTAGCCGTGTTTACATAAGCCAAAGTAAATAGTTTTTTCTTATAGTTATTCAGGCATTGGAAAGGTCCTTCAGCCGTTACGATAAATAGCAATGCCTACGATTTTTAACGTGCCTAAGCCACTACAATTTATGTATAATCATAATATAATTAATTTCCTATTTTATATTTATCACATTAATCATTTTTTAAAATGTAGTGAGAAACCATTTGTCATGATAATTGATTGCAAATTGAGCATTTTTTTGTGTATAAAATATATAAAATCTTAAAATAATTGTAAACAATATGTACCACGTAACATATAATATATCTTTTAGTAAAAACATAAATAATAACAATAGCGTATAATTTAAGGAATGTTAATTTTCCAAATAAAATGCTTAATATTCATTACCTAATACAATCTTGAGCACAATACTAATTAAGTAAATTGATTAAAGTTCAACAAAGTTTTTTTTTTTAATTTTTGTTAACGACATAGTACATAAGTCACATAATAGGTGCAATATTTTTTTTTTTTTTTTTAATATAATGGCATTTGTTACAATTTGCCAGTGTCAAAGTTAGGGAAAGACGGGTGCAATATTTGTCATTAAAATTCTGCACAACACTTTTTTTTTGCCTATATCGGAAAGGCAACGAAATTACTGCCATAAAGCCATAGCAAAGTGATCGTGAATAATATTTACCGTATCGTATATTTAAACGTACCGGTACGAACTGGTTGTTATTTCTCAAGCAAGAGATAATATCGAGTGCTATCTTTACTGAAAGTATTAATAAATACGTATATAATAAATGGGTTTATCTAGTATCTGCCCATTTTATTTTAAATATCGAATAATACATGGTGAAAATCAATCAATGGAGAATCCATCTCAATGAAAAGTCAATGGAGAATACATCTCACACCTCCGATTCGCGGATGACATAGTCATCATGGCCAGCTCGCTCAAGGATCTTAGCAGAATGTTAAACGGCTTAAACGTGGCTTCTCAGCAGGTTGGCCTCGGAATGAACCTGGATAAGACTAAGGTTATGTTCAATGACCATGTCAAGCCGAGGCCAATCTATGTGGGAAATGCTACTCTTGAAGTTGTGCAGGAATACGTCTACCTTGGACAGACTATTCAGCTAGGCGCTGCTAACTTCAGCAAAGAAGCCGACAGACGCATTCAGCTAGGATGGGCGGCATTCGGGAAACTTCGACATATCTTCTCATCGTCCATACCACAGTGTTTGAAGACAAAAGTCTTCAACCAGTGCGTCCTCCCCGTAATGTCGTACGGAGCAGAGACGTGGACACTGACAGTGGGTCTGGTTCACAAATTCAAGGTCGCTCAGCGAGCTATGGAGAGAGCTATGCTTGGTATTCCTCTGATGGATAGAATTCGAAACGTTGAAATTCGTCAGAGAACCAAAGTTACTGACATAGCATTCAAAATTAGCAAGCTGAAGTGGCAATGGGCCGGACACATCTGCCGCAGAACCGACGACCGATGGGGCAAACGGGTTCTGGAGTGGAGACCACGTACGGGACGACGCAGAGTGGGACGACCCCCAGCCAGATGGACGGATGACCTGAGGAGGGTCGCTGGTGGGGGTTGGATGAGGATTGCAAAAGACCGCGTGCAGTGGCAAGCCTTGGGGGAGGCCTATATCCAGCAGTGGAGAGACACAGGCTGATGATGACATGGTGAAAATCCAAGTTCCCGGAATATTCTCATGGTGTTGGCGCAGGCTCCTGCGTTTATGTACTGCACGTGCGCGGGTTTATTAAATATTAGAGTTTATTTAACAATAATAATAATAATAATAAAAATTCTTTATTGCACAAAGTTAAATAACTTAAAACTAAGCGCATAGGCGAGCTTTATGCCTTAAGGCATCTTCTACCAGCTAACCTTTGTGAAAAGTAACCAATTACAGGCAGAGTGCCAAAAAATATATAAATGATAGATAATGAGAGATACTATAAAATATTAATTTATACTAATACTTACAAATATTATTATAATACTGGTATAATAAACTACATAAACAACAATACATACTATACATACATAATACACACATACAATACACTACACATAACAATATATGAGAGACTACGATATTCATCGAGCCCTGAGACAAAATGTAAACAAACCGCCAAAAATGTATTTTATAGCATCTTAATTATAAAAATAACAAAGTAAAAAAACGGAAACAGGATTTTATAGAAAAAACACAAGTATAGTTTACCCTAAAATATAGTTTTTATATACGTATATAATGCTTATTATTTTATTATTAATCCAGTATTTAATTTAATTAACTTTTAATTAATGTTTTTATAACTAAAAGACCGAAAATAATAATTGTTTCAAACTGTTGAATGCATTTTAATACACAAATAAAGATGTACCGCTGTGTAACCATTTCAGGTAGAAATATATTGTTTTGTATTTAGCAGGGTTCTATCAGCATTCTTTACCTACTCTCCATCTCTCGATCTAAGTTTTTACTATTTGTCTGTTGTAAACCTTTTTGTTTCTTTGGACTTATTCTTATAAAAAAAATGAGCGTAAAACCAAGCAGTACCTGTACATTTTCTTCGTTTGTTAAAGCTTGGGACCCACTGATTTCTTTGTTGACATTTTTTCTCGGAGCCCGATGAATAACGTATAAACACGTTACAGCTTACGTTCTACATTTTGGCGAAAATTTCATATCCAATGTGGTACCTAGGAATATCCCTAATATGGTGATGGTGCAGCGGTGGTTGATGTGCGCGTGTACATGTGAGGCCAGAAGCAATGATGATTAATCTTTATTAATAACAATATTACAAAAAAGAACAAATTACAGGCTGTATTTAAAGACATTTAAACCAGCCAATTGTCGGTCGCAAGCCCGAGACACCATTCTTCTCATCTCTTACCCACACACGATGGACCCGGCACCCGCACGGTGAATCCATGGAATGCTTAGAAATTTGTCTTCTCTAGTGTGTGGTTTCTAAAATATCCTCATGGTGTTCGCGCAGGCGTGGTTCATGCGATACTGCACGTAGAGCATCCCGGAGTGGTGCCAGTAGTAGAGTGCACCCAATACTAACACGTGCCACCACTGATGAGAGTGACCGATGTAGTCCACTCGACCAGGAAACCAACGCTCTGGGATCTATAAACACAATAAATATAGTAATCAATACCTTTACCGATTTATTTATTTATTTAATACTTTATTGGACTAAGACAAAGAAATGCTTGAATTTTCGCTCGGAAACGCTACAGTTGCAAATGGCTGCCGGATGACGTCACGTAATAATAAATAAACAAATAATTTACGACACTAACCCATTTATAAAACTGTAACAATTAAATGCTTACATTTTCGTTTTAACTTAGCAAAATTCGGCTGAATAGAAATCAATGATCGTTAGGAAAATTGGAACTACAGTGTAAACTCCAAGTAACGTCACTCGATTTAACAACAAACTCCCTAAAGCGTCGAAATCAATTGCCTTTGGTTAGTTAGTTTGTCTTCCATACAATGATACATCTCTCCATTTAACGACAACTCTCTATAACGCCATAAAATGCACAGTCCCTTCAGTGTCGTTATATAGAGTTTACACTGTATTTGCTTTTATAAAAGTTCCAATTTATTCTCCTTTTTTTAGTTTGTGCTAAAATACTCGGAAAGAAAAACTTAATTAAGCAGATTTACAATAGTTACTATTAAGTGACGTCACTCACGCTTTTTTCCAATATCTAAAATAATGTATTTATTTTAATAAAATATAAATGATTTCGTAAATTAAAAAAGAAAAATCAGTGTGATTTTTCTATGATAAAATAAAGATTATAATAATAAAAAATCACATTTTTCAGCTACCCTTTTTACATAAAAAAAACATTCAAAACTCCACCTTATCCTGGATGATATTAAAAATAATATAATAATTTAATCTTACATTATCAACATTTATTTTGCTCTTAGCAACACTACTCACACATAGTGTCAGTTGGTGTAGTGTCAACAATTGGGTATCTTACCCTACTACTGAGAAATATGGTTGGTATGTCTCTAATGAAGCTAGAACACAGCGTCCTAGACCTCCACTGCTGAAGATGGGCCTTCCAGAACATATATCTGGAGAGTTTGGCCTACACTCGCCACGCTGGCCAGACGGCTTGGCGAGGATATGATGTCAATTTTTAATGACAATTTATTAACGATTCCAGAAGTTAGTATTAGTGGAACCAGGGCACGGGAACGGTGGTTTTGTAATTCTATGACAAATGTGTGTAAGAAAAGTGTATTTTTCATTGGTACATGCCGGGGGGATTTGAACCGACCTTTGTAGGATTTAAGGAACGTGTTCTTACAACCGAGCCACCACCGCGCCATAAAAGAAAAAAAAGTTCAAGTGGCAGTGGGCCGGACACGTCTGCCGCAGAACCAAACTGGTTCTAGAGTGGAGACCACGTACGGGAAGACGCAGAGTGGACAGTTGACCTAAAGAAGGTCGCTCACGGGTTGGATGAGGGTAGCGAAAGATCGCGTTAAGTGGCGAGTCTTCGGGGAGGCCTACATCCAGCAGTGGAGAGATACAGGCTGATGATGATGATGACAATGCAATTCCAGTACTATCTCCAAAAACATGTGCACACAGCATGCAATTATGAAACATTTACATATATTTAGAAATAAAAATAACAATAATAATAAATAACAATAGTTTGCTCGCCGTCCACACTAAATTACTCCTCGCCAAAGGCAAGAAACAATCCACAATAAAGAGCGAAACCCCCTTTTTTTTTTTTTTTTTTTTTAATTGTAAATGTCTTGCACAAATTAATTTAGTCTAAAATAAATTAGTTGTAAATACCTTGAGAGCGTAAATTATAAATGCCGACCCGCTGATTACATACATTCCCATCACACGAGGGAAAAACATCTGAAAGCAACAAAAATACTTTAAACCTTTACAGCGCCATATCTTGCTGCCTTGATATTCAATTCGATTCAATGGGGTGTGTCACCAACTTTTTATCACGATAGATGGCGCATGATAGATGGTACCTTATATACCTGTCAGTTGCATAGATAACTTGTATTTTTATTACGAAATTTATTATTTTCTGGATATTATGCAGAAATGAGCAGCTTTAAAGTACAAATCGAGATTTCCAAGCGAAAGCAAAGATATGGTGATCTCAAAATTGCCGTTCTATTAATTCAACCTTTTTTTTGTTTTAAAGACGGTGTTCGCTTACTTAATTCGTCTTTTAAGGTAGGTAACGTTAAGTTAAAATACAATTTTCTGTTATAAAAATGTAAAACTACAAATAAATTTAAAAAATGATAAAAAAAAATGGTGTAAGCAAGGTACCAGTGCCGCTAGCGACATCTACAAAAAGCTTTGCCTGATACACCCCATTCGTTTATTTTGCAAGTAGGCATAGGACAAAAAGAGATGTATTCTGCACTTTTACACGTCAATTTTTACAATATCATTTTATAGTACATATTGGTGTATCTGGAGCAGTACATGATAACCATCATTTGGAAAGAGAAACATTAAAATAATAAAAATAACAAAATTATAAATACAGAATAACGCTTAACATTATAGCTATATTAGTGTTAAATATATAACAATTCTTTCTATAAATATGTCTACAACTAAAAATGTAGCTACTCGTATGTGTTGTGTTCTTGCTAGTAGTAAAAAAAAACTGGTGTTAATTCGTTTTTAATTTGTATATCTAGTTTTCTCACATTACCAGCGTATTGTCTTGCTAGTTACAAAAATAAACTATTTTTTTGTTAATTATTTCTTTAACAAATAACTATACAGGAAGATTTTTTTAAGTGTGCCTTCAAGGCCAATTCCTTAACTATTTACAATAGCGACAAATGCTCACCGAATCGAACCGGTTAATTTAAAATAAAAACCCACTCAATTTGGGTGCATCTTATTAGCTAGGTTTGATAAATTGTATTTTTTTTTAAAGTGTTATTTGACTAAAAATAAGTAATTAAAATATTTATTAATAACAATATAAGAAATACAATTTAAATAATATAATCATCATTAAGGAGATTTCAAGGTACGTTGCGATGTACCTTGAGTTTGACAGTTGGAAGGAATAATTAAGGGGCCGTCCATTAATCACGTGATTAGGCTCGAAAGGGGAAGGAGGAAATATCACGTGTATTTTTTTTTATGATGGTGCTTAATTTAAGATTTTTTGTAGGTACTAACAAAAATACACGTTTTTTTTGGGTAAGGGAGGGATTAGCTACTTATTACCAAGAGGGAAGAAAGGGTTAAAAAAAAAAACAAAAAAAAACGTGATTAATGGACGGCCCCATACGAGTGTTAGTTTGATACCTGAACCATAGGGTTGTCGAAACCACCCATGACGGAAGTCCAGTGCAGTGTGGGCACGACCCCGTACGCCGCCCAACCGATGAAAACCGACATCTTCACCACGTACGGCACCTTCAGGGACGGAACTTGAAGAACCATGGCGATAATAAATATCATAGTCACTGATATCATATAGAATGATTTAAGTTCCTGAAAAAAAAAAAAGAAGCAATGGCAATTCGTACGTATACTAAATGCATATTTAACCTATAGGTATGACAATCGTTACATTTTGGTATGTCAGTTTCATAATTATCATTACAGCCCCCCTCGACTGTTGGAGATGAGTCTTTCAGAACATATATGCCGAAGCGAGGAAGTATCCACCATTCGTGCCGATAAACCCAGTAAAGTGTATCCACGCATTTTGGGTTTAGGCTCGAATTGCCATTATGCCCAGTCTAACCGGCATAGTGTTAGGGGACTGATGTCAGTCATGAGTGTCCGATGTTGCTAGCATTCATGAACCTCACGCGCCACTTACCATCAGGTGGACGAAAGGTCATATGTCGGGAAGTATAAGAAAAAAAAACTGGAAATTTGGTCTCTGGCCAGACGGGTTGGCGAGGATCTGATGTCAGTTTTTAATGACAATTTATTAACGATTCCACAAGTTAGTATTAGTGGAACCGGGACTGAAGGCTTAACGAGCTCTCCGAGGCACACACTAGTAGGTACATAAGAAAAATTAATTTTATTTATTTATTATAAACTTAATTGCACTATGCACAAAGGCGGACTTAATGCCTGTAGGCATTCTCTGACAGCCAAACCTTTAGGACATTTAGACAGTATAGATGGTAGTGTATGGTATGAAAATGTAAAGCTCGACTCGCCATACACAATGCCATGCTAATACCAACACTTATGTATGGAAGCGAGACGTGGATATGTCAGAATACGCATGAGAGTAGAGTTAATGCAGTAGAAATGAGGTCTTTACGTCGGATATGCGGCGTAACTTTGATGGACCGTATACGTAATAACGAAATACGCAAAAGGGTAGGTATAAAAGAAAGCATAGGTACAAAAATAAAGAAAGGCATGCTCCGATGGTTCGGGCATGTCGAAAGGATGAGCGAAGAGAGATTGACGAACCAGATATATAATGCGAAAGTTGTGGGTAAAAGAGGCCCTGGCAGACCAAGACTTGCCTATCATGATCAAATAAATAAAACATTAGCTGAAGGTGAATTAAAAAGCCATCGAAACAAGAGGGCATGTATGAAGAGGTTGATGAATGTCGAAGAAGCGAAAGAGGTATGTCGTGATCGTGACAAGTGGCGCTCAATTGTCTCTGCCTACCCCGTAAGGGATTTGGCGTGAAGATATGTATGTATGTATGGTATGACAAAAGAATACCTAGACACTAAGCTCGACAAAGTCATGTGACTAAATAAATATTTGTATGCTAGAAATAGCGAAGCATATGATATAATTACATATAATAATTTACATCCTTGTACATACCATGTTTCTGACAAATTAATTATTTCATTTTATTTAGGTGCGATTTATCAATTAAGTTAATTATTCTTAACAGTATTAATACATACATAACAATATTACATACAAATACATAAGTACGCATATATATATATAAAAATAAAATGTACATCATTAATACACAATAATATAAACCTACTTACATGAGGGAAGTGGAACAGGATGTTGCTGCAATTGAGGATAGTGAAGAAAATGGAAAAGATATTTTTTTTAGGACAGTTTAGTTAGAAAGGAAGTGTTTGTAAACCATATATTTAAAGATGGCTCCATTTGGAGCTTGTCTTATACCTATAGACAGGTTATTCCAAAGATTTGCAGCAACAATACGAATTAGAGATAAAAGAGGTATGATGGGTATGAATGGAAAAGATGGAGTTCGATCGAATAGTTCGATCATGAATTGAGCCTAGAAAAGTCATTTAATAGTTTAAGCCAACCTTTATTAGGATTTTAAGAAAATCGTTATTAAAAATAAATACATTATAAAACACCCCTCGTTCCAAATCACGCTCAGAGCGCTTAGAATGAATATGATACTGACAGTCGTTCCGAATCAAATATCATGATTTGAATGCTCAGAACGTGAATTCAATTCGGAACGGTCAAAATCACATTTTTATTCATAACATAATAGTTTTTTTTTTAAATGTATAGATGATAAATTGCGGAATCCACATCTTTGAGTATAAATACTAACAAACACACTTCTCTCGGTTTATTCATCTTTATATGTGTAACGTTTACCATTATTAACTAATTTTGGTTAACTTAAATATTAATTATAGATGTGTTTTAGAAGTAATATACAAACAGTATAAACGAATTACAATATTAAATAATTAAATAAATATTATTAAGTAAATTTGAAAATGGCGCGCGATATGATGACAAACAACTGACAGCGCTCAGAGCGATCTACCTCGATATCGTGAGCAGTTCAAGCGCGAGGAATGATGTCATTTTTGACATGACATAGCTTTGGCAAAATAGTTTATGCACGTCTCGGAACACCTTTAAGCGTGCTTAGGTTACTATTTATTATCGTGTCGTGTCAAACATATGAATAAGATAATTTATAACAGCCCACCACGGATAGATAATTAACAATTAGCGCGAAGGTTAATGACGTAGCGGTAGCACCTAGCCATCATTTCTTCACTCGCCTAGACAATTGGTGCATAAATAAATAGTAAATAATTACAATTTACGAACAAGTTAGTGAATTAAATTAACTATTAGAGCATAAAATATAGAGGTGCATATGGCATTGTCATAAAACAACTAGACTAATAGTACAAGATACGTAGAAGAGCGACCTTCACCGATCTGTTATCGGAATGAAATCCACTTTTGATATAATGAAATTCTCTAACTAAAGCAATGGTTATCTAACGAAATATGGTCAAGCCTATACTAACCCTTCGGTCCGAGACACGATAGTAGTAACCTAAGCACGCTTAAAGGTGTTCCGAGACCCGCTTAAACTGTTTTGCCAAAACTATGTGCGTCACAAATGACATCATTTCTCGCGCTTAGACTGCTCGCGATATCGAGGTAGATCGCTCTGAGCGCTGTCAGTTGTTTGTCATAATGTCCCGCGCCATTTTCAAGTTAATTTAATATTAGGTTTTCTTTTAAATTATTTAATATCGTAATTCGTTTATACTGTTTCTATATTACTTCTTAAACAAATCTACAATTAATATTTAAGTAGGAAGTGAAAAAAAAATGTCTGTAACACGGCAAGTTATTATAATTACCAAAATAAGTTAATAATATTAAACTTTACACATATAAAGATAAATAAACCGAGAGATGTATATTTGTTAGTATTCATACTTAAAGATGTGGAATCCGCAATTTATCTTCCATACATTAAAAAAAAAACAAACATTTTATGAATGAAAATGTGATTTAGACTGTTCCGAATTTATATCACGCTTTGAGCATCCAAATCGCGATATTTGATTCGGAACGACGCGGCGACGGTCAGTGTCATATTCGTTCTAAGCGCTCTGAGCACGATTCGAAATGAGGGGAGAGTGAATTTATAAAGTGGGCGTTGATGGCTACTGTCTAAACTACATGACGTCACTGGCGAAACATATAAATTACGTAATATAATTAAGATATATTATATTTTTAACCATACATTCTGACAAATTTCATTTCACTTCCTTTCATTTCACTTTACTTTATTTCACTTCACTTCACTTCACTTCACTTCCCTTTATTTCACTTCACTTTACTTTACTTCATTTCATTTCAAGAAAGCTGTTGTAAGAACGCTTAACAAAAAAAGATTCGCGGAAAGGCTTGTACTTGTATTATTAAGATATACTTTACTTACGTTAATTTATCATAGATTACCAACACCACAGTTTCCGTGCCTCGGAGAGTACGTTAAGCCGTTACTTCCACTAATACTACCTTTTGGAATTATTGATAAGTTGTCATTAAAAAGAACATCAGACCCTCACGAACCTGTTTAATTGTTCTTAAAAGCCCATCTCCAACTGTGAAGGCCTAGGACCTTATAACCTTATAATATAGACCCAAACTATACGTAATCAAACAATCACAAAAGTCCAAAACTCTCTATTCTCGCATCTGAGCCATCATTGCATAACATACAAAAACTGTTTAACTTACGTAATGACACCAAAAAGCATAGTAAATGCCCGAAGTGTAGATGGCCAGCAATGACAGCGCTATGCCAAACAAATCGTACATTAGAAATGTAGTGTATGACTCCTCGGATTGGCACAAAAATGTATGGTATAAGGCTGACAAAGCCATACACACCTGAAATAAGTGAAAATAAACATTGAAATGAAGGACATCATTATTATTGTACGGGGATGTCGGCCAAATTTATATATGCATTTTTAAATAAATTATTTTAATTCTCCGTGTCTAGCGGTTAAGTCCGTGGATTAAGACTCGGAGGTACCGGGTTCGATTCCTGGTCGGGACACAAAAATATTTATTAATGTTAATAAATACATTTAATTTATTTGTGATATTTTTCGAGTTTGGTACGCTGGAGACATCGACAAGCTTGCCACTTGTCATGATTGGCCTATAGTAAAGTTGGCTAATAATAAATTTATTAAAAATTAAAAAACAAACAACAAAAGAATTTGAAACAAATCCAGAATGATGAGAAGGGACCGAAAGAAGTGTGTTGTTTGAGGAAGCCCTTATTTGTCGTGGAAAAAAGACAGTATATCTGGTTCGTCATTCTATCTTCATTCATCCTTTCAACATGCCGACCATTATTTATTCCTTATTTTTGTACCTATGCTTTTTTTTTTTATTTCTTTCCTTTCCCTTTTTTTGTCCCTATGCTTTTTTATACCTACCCTTATGCGTATTTTGTGGTTAATGCGGTCCGCCAAAGTGACGCCGCATATCCGACGCAACGACCTCATTTCTACTACATAATACATAATATATATCCACATCTCGCTTCCATACATCAGTGTTGGTAGCAACATGGCATTGTGTACGGCGATCCGAGATTTGTCACTGACATTTAGACTCCTGATCAGTGACCTTGAGGCACCGTTAATACTATTTCCCGCGTTCACTCTTCTTTCTACATCTATATCATACTTGGGTATATTAAGTTAGATATGAGTTCAACTTGACACCAAAAATGAGAAAGTGACAAAAAATATTTGCAATAGCGTACGAGAACATAACATCGTACGATTATAAAAAGTGAAAGCAATGATAATAATCGTAAATATTTGCAACTAGCTGACCCAGCGAATTCCGTACCGCCTGAAAGTCAATGAATGCACCCTCGGTAGGTGTTCCCCACAAATCAGCGTTGATGCGCGCCACCTATCGGACAACAGTAGTCATCATCATCATCATCAGCCTGTGTCTCTCCACTGCTGGATATAGGCCTCCCCCAAGGCTCGCCACTGCACGCGGTCTTTTGCAACCCTCATCCAACCCCCACCAGCGACCCTCCTTAGGTCTTCCGTCCATCTGGCTGGGGGTCGTCCCACTCTGCGTCGTCCCATACGTGGTCTCCACTCCAGAGCCCGTTTGCCCCATCGGTCGTCGGTTCTGCGGCAGATGTGTCCGGCCCATTGCCACTTCAGCTTGCTAATTTTGAATGCTATGTCAGTAACTTTGGTTCTCTGACGAATTTCAACGTTTCGAATTCTATCCATCAGAGAAATACCAATAGTTCTCTCCATAGCTCGCTGAGCGACCTTAGTACTATGCAACAGCAACTAGACAACAGTAGTACTATATCAGAAACCTTCGCCGATGTTCACACAACATATTCCCAAAGTGTCATCCCGATCGCTCAAGTAGGTTTGAAATGCATAGGGAACATACATACACACAGACATTCATTTTTCTATATATAGATATTAAACCTTTTTTTTTTTTTTAATATAGCCGGTTTTATTAAATACATTTATATCCAGTGTTGCCCATTCTTGGTCTTTCAGTCGTGTTTTTTTTTTTGCACGAGCACGACCAATATGTTAGACCTAGTCATGGTACTGATCTTGCGCAAGAGTCTCGCAAAACTCTTTTTATAGTAAAAAAAATATATAATCAAGCCAGTTTCTCTTCTGTCCACTTCTGGGGTGGTCAGAAACCACGCTTATAAAGCGGATTCACATTCATCGATCTCTTTTTTTATCGTAATATTGTTTTTTTATTATTTCTTCAAAAAAATATCTCTAAAACTGTTTCTAACTGAAAAAATATATGACATTTTGCTCTGAAAACAAATTTTGTTCGTATTGATGAATAAAACATATATTATATGAATCAATCAATATCTTCAACCAGTTCCGTTGAGAGTCAACATATTATATCATGAGCATATTATTGCCGTATTGGGTTTATGTCTTTAAAACAATTTTGAGATGATTTTTAAGTAAAAAAAATACAAAGTTTATTACAGTAAAAAAACATCACACGCACTGCATTTGTGACTTGTTATTATTTAAATTATTTTTAACGACTCTACTTCTTTGACACTGGTAAATTGTAACAAATACCATATTATAAAAATAAAATAAATAAAAAACGACTCTACTTCTTTATAGTGGCCAGTTGCAGAAAGGTTGCTATAAATAATCTATGATCAACTTTCCTTTAACCTTTTTTTATTTTAAAGACGGTGTTTGCTTACTTAATTCGCCTTTTAAGTTAGGTAACGTTTGGTCAAAATACATTTTACTGTTATAAAAATTAAAAAAAAACTACACATAAATTAAAGAAGGATCCGTCATAGCTGAAAAACAAGGTACCAGTGCCGATAGCGACATCTAGAAAAAGCTT
This sequence comes from Tinea semifulvella, assembly GCA_910589645.1. Taxonomy (NCBI): domain Eukaryota; kingdom Metazoa; phylum Arthropoda; class Insecta; order Lepidoptera; family Tineidae; genus Tinea; species Tinea semifulvella. The sequence goes on along the minus strand of OU342595.1, from coordinate 5,642,114 downwards.
TGCCTGATACACCCCATTCCTCGCCCCGGCAGACTAGGCAAATGACCACCATCAGTCCGCCTACCACATATTTAAACATGTCAAAAGATGATCAGCATTTCTGCAACTGGCCATAAGCAGTCCACAGAGTAAGCTGTTAAGAGAAGACCAGCAGCTTCTTAGTGTAGTACTCACTTATTTATGTTTCCATATTATAAACTCTATGTAAGTAAAATGCATGTCAAAACATTAATACTACTTAATTGTTTAAAAGCCGTACTGACGTAAAGATTTAGACTTACGAGTATAGAAGTAATTCCCAAATGAGAACGCCCATTTTTCTTAGAGAAATGGGCCCAATAAAATGTTCTCGTGCAATAATGATTTCTTTTTTAATTGATAGTTAATATATTGTGTTTTCATAATCTGTAATTAATTTAACGACAAATGACAAAAACTTTTTTTTACGTTAATAATTATATAAATTCGATCCAGCCGATTTGAAATCCAGTGTTTTATCTATAATAAAGTACCTGGTCATAATTAACACAATTAATTATAATGATTATTGAATTGTATTTAGTTGAGTCACGCTGCAAAAAAGTTGGGGCCTGGTTCTGGGCAATCTCTTTTGTTATCTTAATTCATAGAACGTTTATTTTTAGATATTTATTTATGATCAAACTAACGAATGAGAATGGCACTTGATTTAAAACAACTTTTCACGTCCATTGATCTTGTTGAACTTTAGAAAGTTATGTCTTAGGCTGGGTAGCACCAAAATTAAAACTCACTATTTTTTTAAATGGCGTTGAATGTAAGTAAGTACCTATTTTATTTTGAAGTGCAGCTTTTGCATTCGACGCCATTTTAAACTTTAATAGTTACAATTTAACACGTTTATTTGTTCTGTTTTAAATTACAGTCTTCGCTTTGGTACAATCTGATTTTTCTACCGCCATAAGATCATAATTAAGAATTCATAATTTGTAAGCTGAAGTGGTCCGGAAATGTCTGTCGCAGAACTGATGAACGATGGAGTGGGACAGATGAAAGAATGAACTGAAGGTCGCAGGTAGGGGTTGGATTATGATTATGCAGATAGCGTGTGAAAATCGGATGTGAATTTTTTGGATGGTCGTACATTTTTTTTTTACTAAAAACGGAATTCACTGAAAATATCGTGCCAAAAAAAAAGTTTCCGCTTGCCAAAAGCAATATCATTACACAGTAAAAAGTTTATAGGTTGATTCAATAATAATTTAAAAAATGAAAAAACGTGATTTTTAACTGTTTTTTTTTTTGCGTTTTTCACCATATAATTATTCTAATTAATATATGTATATAATAATAACTTTTACATTTAACTTTTGTGATTCGAGCTTAACTTATTGATTTCTTAGTCAACATGTTTTTTTCGCTTATTTTTTTTTTTTAGGTTAGGTTCGACATAGAAATTCTGAAAAAAAAAAACCACTATCTATCTTAAAATTAATTCTTTTATATTTGCATATATTTTTTGCCTTTAATTGTCTGGAGTATTTTCGTAGATTAATTGGACTATACATACAAGGGACGTAGTTACGCAAAAAAATCCAATCCACGTTAAGTTAATTTTAAGTTATAGGCCATTGAAGTTGGAACTTATATTAGTCCAACATTTAATACATTTAGCATATGTCAAAAACGGTATTATAATCTGGATCGTTTTTGATATTAAAGATTAGGATCATAATTCTAAGGACCTGATTGACATACATATTTAAATTTCTGAAAATTTGTGGGATTTGCAACCCATAGTTGATTAGTTTTTTAATGCAGGATAGAAAATTTTAATGTATACTTGTCAGTCATATCATTATGGCTAGTGGTTTAGCCATAGATACTTTCACTGGAGCCTGCGCTAAGAAAAGGGGGTCGCCGTTCATCTCGAACGACTGTTTTCATCATCAAAACGACATAAGCGACAAACTCTTAAAAGGAAATAAACCCACTATGTTAAGGAGCTAAAGCTTATATTCGTATGCAAAATATAGGATATAAGATTTTTCGTGATCTTAGTAAACCAACTTTCGCATAACATATCGACTCAGACGTTATTTCGTAATTCTATGGAGAGTTTGGCGCATACCTTATGACAAGTTACGTTTTCTTCATGGTGACACTGCCATAAGTATGATCCAATTAATATGCTATTAGGATCGCGTTGAAGCTACTTTTCTATTAGTGTTTGACTTGTCGCTTTTTTTTTGTGTTTTTTTTCACTTTATATCGTTTAGTAAGTCGTTTCATTTCAAGTTGAACATAGCATAGGTAGCGTCGGTACTGTCAGATTCGCTTTCGAGACTACACGTTTATTTGATTCTATGATTTGGTAATTATTTTGCAAGATAACATGCCCGAAAATGTATCATAATAATACTATTTCAAAATACTATGTAACTAAAACTATGTTCTTACATCTAAATTATAAATTTAATGTTTATTTATATGTGGCATATACCTTTATAATAGTATAATTATTTTAGGATAATAAATAAAGAAAATAGTAACTTACCAAAAAGCAAGACAGTAAAACGGCAGCAACAATCTTGTCAAGCGCCGTCGCATGGATGTTAATAATGATGAGATCATTAATAGTAAGACCCAAAATTAGGAAGAATCCAAACAGATGGGTCCAAATGTTCATAGTTTCATTCGTCCACCAAAATATACTGAAATAGATATAGTTTAAAATACCTGACTATTTCTAACGACGCTTACCTTGGCTAAGGAAAAATACACCTTTCTAACGTTCATTTGTCATAGATTCGATCTCACAGAAGAAATGATCAAGAACGGATTTAAAGGCTTAATGCTCTCAAAAGCCAAATTATCCAGATATGGGTCTGGAAGACCATGGTGATCTAGAAGTCTGTGTTCTAGGGGCTATAATAATGTAGTAACCTCCTTTAAATTTCAAATCTCTGCCTACGTCAGAGAGACAATCAATTGTCATTATGTAAATAGATACTTCATTGATTCAATAATAAATAATCTTACAAGGCGTATCTGAACAATCTTTTATTATACAGAACAAAAATGATGATGTAGTTTTTCTTAGCTTTGGCGTCGACCCGATGTCTTTTGTGTTGTAAAAGTAAAGTATCATCACGACCGTTTCCCTTTCAAGGTGGTCAGAAACCACGCTATAAAAGCGGATTGACATTTAGTCAACTTTACTATAGGCAATTAGGTTTTTAGGGATGACACCGGTAGATGGCAGGACTATTGGTACTATTGTGACGTGGCGCATGTGCCACATGCGGGACATTTCATCTTGAAGATCGGTATATTTCTTATTTTTTCTGCTATTGTACTTTGCAAGTTATGTGTATTTGGGTTATTATTATTATTACCTTTCCCAACATAGTTTAGTTGGCAATAATTTCCTATAACCTTCCCTAATAAAAGGGTTATGTTGTATGTAAGCCGGTGCTTTATCATAATTTAATAGTTCTCTAAAGTTGAGGTATTCCTCTTCTTCTTTGGTGAGATTGTTATTGTTCTCTATAGCATTGCCTCTTCTTAGAAGGGTACAGGCAGAACTGCAGTCTTGAATATCATTGTCTAATTCTGTCACCTGAAACAATATGAAAATTTTAAACATTTCAAGGGTATGTAAAAGAGTTTGTCCAAAACCAGGTCCCAAACTTTGTTGCAGCATGCCTCAAAAAAATGTGTTTTTTTAACATCTGTTTTGCCCCAGCATTAAAATATAATTTAATTGAAAATTAAATAGTCAATTGGTGGTTGGAGATTTAGGTATGTAAAACCGTAGACAGAGTTGTTCTAAGAGTAAATTATATGATTAGGCACTTTATTATAAATTACAAAAAAGAAAAATGGGCATGTTCATTTGTAAAGATAGTTTATTAATGATTCCACAAGAACTGGGACCGACTTCATGATGTGGTCTCCGAGGCACGTTGTAAATCTATGACAAATGTATGTAAGAAAAGTTACTCTCATTGTTACATGTTCAGTCCCACCCAGTGTTTGAACCCACCTTTTTAGGATTTTAACAAATGTATTCTTACAACCTAGCCACAACCGCTAACAATTTAAAAGTATTATTTATTTATTTATTTAAGGAGTAGAAAACAATATTAGGCCTAAAAACATATTATTACAGTGATCAATATTTATAAAATACAACCTAATACCTTAAGGATCACCCACTTAGATTACGATTAAGTACAATGATTTAACAGGTTGAATGACATGCTAGTGTACTTATAGTAAACACATTATATAGCAAGTAGAAGTATTACATACATACACAAAGGGCGATAGTATTGTATATTGAATGTCTTGAGAATGCAATGAAATGGAGAAATATATATATATATATATAGCTAGTAATAAGTTCTATACCTTTGTGCATAATATAGTTAATAATAAACATTGTGTACTTAACTCAATTAAAAGAAAAGTACATAAGTACCTTCCATCAAGATCAATATGTGAAATATCAAAATTGTTAAGTGCTGTTGAGAATGAAAAAATCATACAGTGAAACCATGGATTTATATTCTGATGATATTATCATATAGAAATGATCCTATAGGTAAATAAGTCCCCAATCATGGTATATAATGTAATCATCCAACAGACAATATGGTATGATTCTGGACTTACATGCGTCATTACATTACCTTTTGTTTGTCATAAAATAATAGAAACACCAATAAAATGTAACACAAAATTTACAATTTAAATAAGGTTGAATTCTATTAAGTACTAGTGGTTTTATTATGAATTCCTTAACATTTTAAGTAGAGTTTGGGAAACTAATTTTAAATATTAGCAACAGTATTTAGTTGAGTAGCGAAAGGAGGCGAATAGTGGATGGAGAGTGTGTCATTGTGCAATGAAAAAAGGGCGTCCTCAACTCAGCCTATTCGTCACAAGCCTGAGACTTTATTTTTTCTTATCTTTTCTACATACAATGGGCCCAACACCTCCATGGTGTATTTATTGATTGCTAAGAGAAAGATTGATAAAAAGTCTATGGAAGTTATCCTAAACTTGCATCTGAACCAAATTGTCGACAGCAGAATGGAAATGTAAATAGAATTATTATAGGAAATATGTGGATACATTTTACTGGGTTTATCGGCACAAACAGCAGAATTTACCACCATCAGTCCGCTTACCACCTATTGAAATTGTATTAAACATTGATTTTAAATCTTATTTCACCACTAGTAATAACAAAATTTGTGGTCGGCTCGAGAAACATTTAAATGGAGTTTGTCTCAGGTTTTCTTAATAGAAATTACTCATCAGTTGTTCTATTACCACAAAAACAAATGAATTGAACAGTTTAAGCTAAAAATGATGAAGCATGTGATGTTAGCGTTGCTTATAAATGGTACTTGATTTTTAAACTCCTATAATAAATATTGTGGCCTACACCTTAAAGTCTTTAAGCCACAATATGGCTAAAGCAGTTTATTCCAGCTCCTGATTTTATTTTAATTTAATGTTGTGTTAAGCGCTAAGGGGAATAACCATAGTGTGGCCTTAGACATAGGCCAACATTAAGGGCCAGTAATCCAATCATTTCATGGTGTCTTCCTTAACGATAAGAATACTACTTACAATTTTTACATCTGAAGCAATTTTAAATTTTAAAGAAAAATTTTAATGAACGGCCCTTAATATGAAAGTACAGTACAAATTGATACCTACTACCAATTTTGTAAGCAGATAAATACTTTATAATACCAAATTAAGTATTTTATTTTTACTAACCTTTTTCGTCATAGTTAAAGTCATAATGTTATCGATTACTATTTAACCACCTCCTTATACCTACCTATACAATTTATAATATAACATCTATAAAATCATTTTTTTGCCTAAAAGTTTATTTTACTGTATTTATCAGAAATAAGAAAATACCACCAGTTAAAGATTAATGTATACACTATTTAAAAAACACAAACAGCAGAGGTATATAACAGAACTAAACGTATTTTCATGTATACACGACATAATATTTTGAGGACAGCAGACACCAAACACACCACCTCAAGCGCAAAATTCAACTGACAAATATTTGTGTGCGAAACTGTATGCCGTTCTTTTTTTCTGGGTTTTAAACCTTAGTTGCTTTATTTACAATGTACATTACGTGTTCTTTTGTATCAAGCGATTAAGAACACGCAGAAAATATACCTATTCTATCTATTATTTGTACATTTCGTGTTATTAATAAACGTGACATTAGCTTGGTTTGTAACAAAACTCAATGTACAACAATAAAATAAAATTAGTTATCGATACGGAAAGCGGTATATAACTTTTGATGTACATTGCGTGTTTCATTTACCAATCGCTTACCCTGTTTCACTTGTGCATCAAGGAACATGTCGCATTAGGCGCTTTCTAAACCTAATAAAAAATAAACTATAAGTAAAAAATGTCCTCTAGAGACGACCCTTCAGTGATAGGCCCAAGAAGACTGGCAACATTTCCCCTCTGTATAGCTAAGCTAATACGTTGGCAGAAATAATTGCCAGCCTTCCTGTCTCTAGACTTTTCCGTTAGCCGTTTGGACAACTCCTAGGCCAGACGCTTAGCTGAGTGTCCCCATAGGCCCATCGTCTCGACCCCAAACGGCGCAAATTCGTAACCTGAACTGAGGTTGGCGTATTTGCGCAGCTTGAGGTTCTCAGCAGAAACAGCCGCGCTTGACGAGGTCGCCTGGATGTGTGATGGGGCTAATGTGTCTACACATGTCGCATCCCACACCAGAGACCTGCCAAGTTTCCACGGCCCAACGGTCATGCCGTCGGGTCTTTTGCCATCGCTCCGCGCAATCCCAGAGGGTTCTAGGATCGCGGGTACTCCAGCAGTGACAAAAGCCCTTCGAATGATGTCGTTCAAAGCAGCGTGACGAGGAATGCGGCCAGCACTTCTAGCGCAAGAAAGCCCATGGTGTCCGAGATGTTCCACGGGCTTTCCACACCGACACTGGTGTGGGTGGACAGTCCGGGCTCTGAGACGAAGGCACACCACCATGGACAGTGTATTTCGATCAAGGAGTGTGCCAACCGATGCTGAGGGAAAAGCCTGCAACCAGAGACCCAACTCCCTAATGGAAACGGCCATGAGGCGAGCCCGCTCCCTCGTGTTACTGGAAGATAAAATATCGTCCAGTACCAGTTTGCAGAGCGGCTCGTCCCATAGTCGTTGAAATTTTGATAAATTTGGAACAGATTTATTGGGGCATGTTACTGACCAGGCATCTCTGGCATCTGACAAGTACGACGGCTCAACGGAACCCAAGTTCGACTCTGTACAGACGACAGAAACGCTGGCAGTGCTACACTAGAAATTTTGCGAGTTCCCAGACCTCCGAACCGAATCGGTAGTGAAGCCTGGGCCCAAGTACGGTCATTCTTTCTTTCTTCACTTTATTTCGCTTTGAAAGGCGTTGTTCTATGGTTATTATGACTGCCTCCGCTAGTTCGTTGATTTAGACTCGGAGGTACCGGGTTCGATTCCTGGTCGGAACACAATAATATTTATTAATTTAAATATATATTATTATATATATATATATATATATATATATATATATATATATATATATATATGTTATCGACGAGCTTGCCACTTGCCATCATTGGCCTGTAGGAAAGTCGGCTAAATGTGAATGCGCTTCTTTTTAAGCTTAGCTTCCGACCACAATTTAAGCAAAAAACCTGGTTCAATTCGGCAAAAATTTAGGTACCTTGTTGGACAACAATAATATTAGAATGGCCATGTCTCTCCGATTAGAGGAAAATATTTGTATTGAACATATTTGTTTATGTGGCAGCATCGTCAGCCTGGTGACTACGGCCTGTCTTGTCCTGTGGTCTTGTGCCGGTCGTCGTTTCCGCTACGGTTATGTCAATAATGTGATCCACCGGCCTTTGGTTACTGCTGGTATGCATGGATTATCCGCACCCGATGGATTATCTTTGGTGCCGTGGTCCATGGGTTGCGGCTGCGGACATGGCTAAAAAGGCCAAATCTCCCTATTGCTAATGACTACGTGTTTGTGCCTTTTGGTCTTGAGACAATGGGACCGTGGGGCCAAGTGCTAAAAAGTTCTTTAAAGAACTGTTTAAGCGGCTGGTTAATGGAATGACGTCACTGATTTTAAATACTTTTTATTTTCGGATAGGGCAAATAAAACAAATTGTTCATAGTGAAAATATTGTCGAATTTTGCAGCATTCCTTTCTTTTCTATTTTATATTTATTACCATCGTCGCATCTTATTTTTCTATTGAAAATATTTATTATATTGTTTAATTAAATTGTTATATATAAAATATAAAAAAATAAAATAAAATGCGTTTATTTCGGAATAGTATCCATAGGGGTTAGTAACATAGTGTTTGCTTATTCTATATTAGTAAAAAAGAGGACATTTACTTTTTATATTTGCCTTGCCCTCCTGAGGCACTGGGCACATACATGTGAGTATGTACCCAGTGCCCCATGATAGGGCAATCTGGCTTCTCACTAACTGCCTTTAAGATGATGTTGCCGCTCCCTCGTACTCTGTACATCAACGACGCGACTCGTTTGTAATATATTAATACATATAATATATAAATATAATACATTTTCTTATTTTTATTACATACCTTCGTGGTGTTTTTTTTGTTTTTTAATTGTACAAATATCTTATATCCGTTATATTTAATACTTTTATTTATTTTTTAATGATAATTTATTAATAATAAAATAATTTACAAAATTAAAGATAAAATAGAAGAAAGATAATATCGCTGGAGTGGCGTTGCAACTATAAAATTACCTACTCTATATATATAGTTTAGTTTTATTTTTAATTTAGTTTATATTTTTTATTAGCTTAATTTTTATTTAATATATTGTATATTATATAATAAATACTTCCATATTTATACGAATCTGTGGGTTATGAATGTATTAGACGACATGTGACACCGCGCTTACCTGGGCCACAATTCTCGGGTCCAATAATGGAAGAAACTGGCAGCAACCCTAAAACCGATGATATTTTTTTTTATATTTTTTTATTTATTTAAGGACATGGTACAGAATACATAAGTCCTAAACAATATACAAAATTAAAGCTAAATTAAAATTAAAGTATATAGGTAGGTATTAAAAGTTACAGAAAACATTTTTTGAAATAATATTAAAAATAATACAAGTAAGAACTAGCCTAACTAACTTAAGTAGATAACTAAACTTAAAACTAAATTTAAATAATAAAACACAAATACAAAGTTATGTACAAAAGTAAATCAACATGAATAAAAGCTAACTTACCACAACTTAAAACAAACTTTGAAACCGATGATGACCGACATCATTCCTTGTAATGTCAGTTAAGCTAAAAAAAATAGAAAGGGCACTGGTACACATGGAGGTCCTACGTATTTTTAAAAATTTTATAGCTAAGACACAGTTTTTTTTTTAAATATAATAGCTTTAAACAAAGTTATAACTTTGTGGCATTTGGGGTTGAAACAATGGGTATGGGTATATTTTCTTAATACCTACAAATTCGTAAAAGAGCAGGGTAAACGAATTTTGCAAGAGTGTGGCGACCCCAAATGCCATAACTACCTAAAACAGAATATTTCCCTTATAATTCAACGAGGAAATGCGGCGAGAGTTATAGTTTATTTTGTAGAATAGTTTTAAATTCATTGGTATTTTTTATAATTAGTTTTTTAATCTATTTTATTAAATATTTTTGTATTTACTTGGAATTTTATTATTTAGGTAGCTTTTGACTTATATTTAATGTATATTAATTTACTTCAAATAAAAAAAACTCTTTTTTTTGTTTATTTATTATAAATAATATAACATACCTACTCCGGACATATATTTATATTTTACAAATAAAAATACTTATTACAACCGTTACTATCAAAATCGAAACTTATGGTTAGTAATTTTACCTTGTTAGTACTTGTATCCAAATCCCTTTAATATTTCAGTCAATTTACCTTTACTATTGACAATAGTACGCACCTTCCATATCACCTGGCAAAAGTTTCAAATTGCAAAAAAGTGTTTGAAAATAGCTGTATTATCCAAAAATAGCGCCGACAGAAACTTGTGAAAAGGCTGATGACGTCACTTCCTATTATGTGTTGCCAGTGTAATTTGAAATAAAGTATAATTACGAATTATTATTTTCTTTTTTAACTTTTAGTTGATCATTAACAAGGCTTTTAGTTGTATTCAATATAATAATCCTAAATACGCATTTTATTATAAGTTTTCATCAAAAAGGGTCTTAAAATATTTCTTATAATAATACTTTTGAAAAACATAGATATTATATTTAATGAACGCAGTTACAAATGGTCGATTTTCCTGTTTGCTGTTCTCCGCTAGCCGAGACTGCATAAAATTCTGTATAATATTTTTGTGCAAACTGGAATTTGTAGTAATACCTGTTGTGTATAATTGTAATTAATAATATAAGGAAATTATTAAAAAGTACAACGCCAATAATTGTTGCAATAATCGACAAGTGGTGGTTATAGTTGTACGCTTAGACGGGAGCCATCTTGCAATCTCTAATCAAAGGACCTCGGCTCACTGTTTCGTTGTCCAGTTGAGAGTCGGTTATTCCATTATAAAATAATCAAATGGCGTTAAAACGAATTAATAGGGTACGTATTAATGAATATAGTATGTATTTAAAGTTTTAAGTGCGAGAAGGACCAAATTAACTAAAAAGCGAAGTCAAACGACGGTGAATGTTTCGTCATTGTGAACACCTTTTATCAAATTTCATTCTGGATTTTCAGTGTGTGCTACATGATATAAAAAGCAATTAATATTTGGTCGAAAAGTGATAATTTGAGCTCATAACTGTAGTTTATGACGAGTATTCGGCCGACAAAAATTGCACACGGCGTACATAAAATGTCGGAATAATGTGCCAATTCGAAGATTTTAATTCGTGTCAAAGCCCTTTTAGTGAAATATCTAAGTATTTAGTTCGCTATTGGCGTTTATCAGTGTGAATAATGTGACGTTAATTTTAGTGTTGTGTTCGAAATCTAATTTGGTGATGATGTGACAAATAATTCAGTATATGTTTACGGGTAGGTAATTCCCTGATTGTTATCGTTTCAGGAATTACAAGATCTGGGTAGAGATCCACCAGCACAATGTTCTGCAGGCCCACACGGAGAAGACTGTAAGTACCACACATGACTCATTGTAGAGATAGCTATTATACCTACTATTGTTTCCTACTGATGACTATATACAAAAAAAAATCAATATTTATAGGTTATATTATCAAATGTGTGAAATTTAATCTTTGTTTTTCACTCTTATTAGTTTTCTATAGAAAAATTGTTGAAGTTATTTTGCATTGCTATTTATGATGGTTTTACATGTTTATTAGACAAAAAGCAGCAATGCACAACAAAGTATGAAATTACAATGTTGTACTGTTGTGGTAAACTGTCTGTAGTCATTCTTGTTTTTCTACATGACTTTGTGGTAATATTTTTATCATTTTATTTTCAGTATTCCATTGGCAAGCCACAATAATGGGACCAGTGAGTATTATTTATTTATTGTATAATTACTTGTTAAATCGAGAAAGTTAACTTGGCATTATTCTTTGCTTTGGCTTTCATTATTTGAGTAAACAGTAAACATATGGTTTTAAGATAAATTTTAGTTAAATTTTAAGATAACAAGTGTTATGTTTCCATATCAAGGTCGTTTACCTCTGCATAGTTTTTGGTGATCAACAAAATTTGGAATATGAGCTAAAATGGCATCAAAAACAACTTGAATATTTAAGTGCTTCATGTCATTTTCTGATAATACTAAACTATTGATGATGAGTTGTCATTATAACTATGTATACTTAGCATTAAATAAAAAAAAAAAAATATACCAAACCATAATTCACCATGATCAGTGTTAAAAAAACCCAGGAATATTGGATAATGTTATAAAATTTAAATGCCATAAGTTTTATTAATTACTAGACTTATAAATCATTGAAATGGAGAAATTTTTGTTTTATGCAAGACAGAGCTCTAAACACAGAAATTGCTCTCTAAATATTGAGATTAAGCTGGTTTTACACATTCATACAATGGTAATAGGCTATACTACTACTGACAAACTCCTGCAAACTAGTTGAGAGTTATGCCGCAGCCAATGTGTCTGATGGAACATTTCTGATCAATTTCTATCAAAATCGATCCAGTAATATAGTAGCTTTTTAGACTTATCTCATACATATAGTACAAGATCTCTCTAAAAACCTGTCTTGCCAGAGTGGTGAGTGTATGCTACATTGACCAGAAATGTGTTCTAGAAGGCCTCATCTCCAGCCGTGGAGGTCTAGGACTGTGTTTTAGAGGTTGTAATAGATGAAGTCTAGGCCTGAGTTATACAAAAATGAAGTCTCCATAATCATAACAATTAAAGTTCAAAATGACATTGAATGTCTCAGTATATATTTTGATTTTTAAAATTTAATTCTTTATGCAACTTTTTAAATTTATTTTTTTATATACTAGTACGAAATGTGACCTTGCTCCCACTTGATGGTAAGTGGCGCGCGAGGTCCATGAATCTTAGCAACTGTAATCAGACAATCATGACTGACATCAGTCCCTAACACTATGCCAGCTGGGCATGATGGCTATTTGATCCTGATATCATACCGTATGGATACACTTTACACATGTTTATCGGCACAAACGGTGGGTACTTCCCCTCCCTGGCAGACTAGGCAATTTACCACCATTAGTCCACCTACCTCCTATTATGACCGCCTCCGTGGTCTAGTGGTAACAAACGTTGCCGTGAACTCGGGAGGTCGTGGGTTCGATTCCCACTGGTTGTACATTGTATAATTTGTCTTGGTCTAGGTGTTTATATGTATAATATGTATATATTTACAAAAAAAAAAAGTATAATGTGTAGTTTATCAACCATCTAGTTTCCGTAACACAAGCCTCGTAGCTTACCACGGAAATTAGATGGCGCTGTGTGACCTGTTTGGAAATATTTATTATTTATTTATTAACTCAAGCTAAGTTCAATAATTTCCAATCAAGTGGCCAAATGAAATCTACTTTATATGAAAGGATCAAAAGCAGTGGTGATTTAGACTTGTGAGGTACTGGGTTCGATTCCTGGTCAGGACACAATAATTTATTTAATTTGTGATATTTCTCGAGTTTGGTACGCTTGAAGAGCTTGCTATTTCTCATAGTAAAGTTGGCTAAATGTGAACTTGCTCCTTATAAAAGTGTGGTTTCTGATCACCCGTAAGGGATACAGTTGTTACTTTACTTTTATAATACTGATATGTTGTCGCCATTGTTGTGATGATATGCTGAAAGATAGTTGGCATATTCAGGTCATTAAGAAACTATTAAAATTTTAATTTGTTATATTTTCAGGTTGACAGTCCGTACCAGGGAGGCGTGTTCTTTCTCACCATTCACTTTCCTACAGACTACCCCTTCAAACCACCAAAAGTTGCATTCACAACACGCATCTACCACCCCAATATAAACAGTAATGGCTCCATTTGCCTCGACATTCTACGTGCACAGTGGTCACCTGCACTCACTATATCTAAAGGTAACATTAGTTAATACTTATTTAAATTTTGCGTTTTTATTGACAGGCTACCAATGGCAAGTGCAATGGGATTTGCAAGAATGGAAGCAACTGATTTTATTTATACATCATTCTTACAGCCCCTAGGACAGTGTCCTAGACCTCCACTGTTGGAGATGAGCCTTCCAGAACATATATTAAGAGAATTTGGTCTACACTGACCAGATTGATGTCAATTTTAATAATTTATTAACAATTCCACAATTTGGTATTAGTGGAACCAGGACCGATGAGATAACATGCTCTCAAGGTACGGGAACAGTGGTTTTATGTGGGGGGTGTTAATTGTATTGACATTGTCGCCTTCACTACTGGGAACTTTAACACATTTTTTTAAAGGTATTTAAGGCATGTATCACAATACCACCCAACACTTTCGGCAGATATTCAGATTCATTTACCGTATCGGCTGCTTGCCAGTACAACAAGCTTCCACTGACCACCAGACAAACTTCTTCAATATTTATAAAAATACTTAATACATTATTTTTAATTATTTTAACTCGAAAATAAATAGACTATTTCTGACCAGTTGGCAAAAGAAGGCCAAATTCTAAATAAATATTCCTGAAGGCCCATTTACACCAGTGGAGTCAGACTAGGTCTAATGCTAGGGACTGCGATAATGACGAAATGTGACCTCGCGCCAACCTATTGGTAATCAGCAAAGTTCAGGAATATTAGCAACTGAAACTCATTCAAGTGTGTGTTAAAATAACTATGCATGCTTAAAAGATGTTTTTTTAAACTTAGCTTATAGCAAAGTGGAAGAGCACTCCAAATCTTCAGCACGCTTGAACACACTTGATTTTAAAAAAAAATAGACTTTAGTGTTTACACCCAGTTAGAGCTACCCATAGTGATAAACTAAGGCTGTGTACCAAAACGAAGTCTGTGATTGTAACTATTAAAGTAAAAAATGGCGTTGATTGTACCAGCTGACGACTGACCTTCAAACTAAAACTGAGCCTAACAAAATAGCAAAATCCGAACACTTCTCTTTGCGGATATAATTCTCGGCTTACACCAAATACAAACTCGGTACACCAAATGTAAAAAACTGTCGGATATTTTGGTCTTGGAGTAAGAGTATAAAATCCGATCCACTTTAATTACATCTACTATTATATAGCAAAGGGTATTGTTATAATGATGATAGAGAGAGAAAAGCTGCAGTTACCTCTATGGTTTTACTTTAGAAAAAGCAAAAAAAAAATAGTATTCCTATGTATTTTTTTGTGCCGCCATGACCTTCTAGAAATATGCTATGTGAATTTATTTTTATTTAGAAGAAATTACAAACATTAAGGTTGATAGTAAATTAATAAGCTTAACCTAATTACATTTACATATAAAAAAATATATGTAACTATCCCTGTGTTTGATATTTTTTACATTAATATTTGTGCGTTAAGCAAAATTCAGTGAAAAAAGGCGCGATTTGCTTTCAAGTCAAACACGGAATATGTGCGTGGGTCAGTTGTCAGAATACTTTCTTTATTGTCCAAAAAGGATATAGTTCTAAGCCTGGCAGATACCAATGAGAAATACAGTTTTCTTGCAGAGATGTAAGCCATATGTCACGGTTCCATGAATACCAACTTGATATAAATTGTGATTAAAATTTACTTAAGACCTTCGCTAACCTGTATAAGATGTAGTGGAATTCATATCTCCAGCAGTAGAGTTCAAGGAATTTGTGTTGTAGAGGTTGTGATGATAAAATTTTATAGGTTGTAGGCGTAATGATGGTGGTATTTTGCCCAGTCTGCTGGGGCGGGGAAGTATCCACCGTTCGTGCTGATAAACTTAGTAAAGTGTATCCACAAGTTTCGGAATCAGGCTTGAATGCCCAGTCAAGCCGGCATAGTGTTAGGGACTGATGCCAGTCATGAGTGTCTGATGCCAGTCATGAGTGTCTGATTCCAGTTCTTTGTCTGATTCAGATCTGGGCGCAAGGTCACATGTGCTGGTATTGAAAAAAAAAAAACATACATAAAGTTGATCAGATTACTGTGTAATGCAGGTCTAACACTGAGAACACAAAAATATTTAATTTCTGATATCCTTGAGACATTGACTACCTTGCCACTTAATATCATGGAGCTATGAGCTGAAATGCAGATTCAAGAATGGGAGCAACAGACATCACTTTATCCTTGCTGGATATGAGCCTCCCCCAAGACGTGCAATACACAATGTTCTGCTACACCTTTTCAGGTGATCCACTCATCTGGCAGGGTTTGTCCCATACATGGTATTTACTCTTGAACCTGTTCGCTCCTCGTTCATCAGTTTTGCGTCAATTGTGTTCTGCCCATTGCCACTTCAGATGACTAATTTCGAAATCTATGTCGATATACCAAGCATAGCTTTTTCCATAGATTTGTGAGCACTTGTTCAGTGACATTAGAGAGGAATCAGACAGAGGTATAAAATGTGCTTGACAAAGGTCTAGCACATGCTCACAACTCATTATATTGGGTCGGAATAAGTGTTTGTTTAAGCTTATTTATGGCTCATCATAGCAACCTTGAATGTTTGGGCACTTGATTCAGCGACATTGCAGATCAGAAAGAGGTCTATACAATGTACTTGGCAAGGGCCTAGCATATGCTCACATTAAATTCATAATATTTAATCAAAATAAATTTTAACAAAAAGTTACATGGCTAATCATAGCAACTTTGAATTTTTGGGCACTTAATTCAGTGACATTACAGGGAAAATGCAGAAGGAGGCCTAGCATAAATTTATATTATATTAACGGTCAGTTGCAGAAAGGATGATCAAAATAGTCTATGATTAATATTTTGGTATACTCGTATGCCTCGTGATTGGTAGATAGCTTGTCACTTTGGATATTTTTTCAGCCAATGGCGTGCCTCTTATGCTATGTTCGACTTGAAAGCAAATAAAGCAAAGCCTGGTTTTTTACATAATTTTGTATGAAAACCATAAAGAATCGCCAAGTCGAAGGACTTTTCAGAGAAAAAAAAGTCAAACATAGGGATAGACATACGTTAAACATGTCAAAGTATAATCAGCCTTTCTGCAACTGGCCGTTAGTCAGAATATGTTTTGAAGTTTTTGCAAAGGTATCTTTTTTTTTTATTAACGTTGCTTTTGCTTCAACTGATCTTTAATTTTCCTATTCTAATAAATGGGAACTACATTGGCCTAAAAAAATATGTATGTCAGCGGGCTTTAGAAGGATGTATTTGTTTCAGTTTTGCTGTCGATCTGTTCGCTGCTGTGCGATCCAAACCCCGACGACCCTCTGGTGCCCGAGATTGCTAGGATCTATAAAACTGACAGAGAAAAGTACAATGAATTAGCGCGCGAGTGGACGAGGAAGTACGCCATGTGATGAGTCTGCCGCCGCCGCCTCCCGTCTCCCAACAAATAAACATTCTCCATACAAACCTTCTCTTTATTTAACCCGTGTCGGAGCCGTGCGCAAGGGACTCTATCCCCCATCTTGTTTTTTGACAATATACAAATCCGAAAACATCGAGCCAATCTGTGTTTTATTCTTAATTATATCTATTAATAGATGTAGAATAAGGTCCGTTACGTCGTATCTAGCAAGTATTTTTTATAATAACACAAGCAATCATCGCATTTTGATGTAATTTTACCACGTTTTTTCAATTGACTTGATAATTCAGTTGGTATAATTACGTGATACGTGCGTGTTATTAACGCCCATTAAATATGACGTAAGATATTTATTTTGCATCTATTGATAAGTCTTGAATGCATCATGGATTGGTTTAGTATTTTTGGGTTATATTTTTGACAGAAAACAAGCTGGCGGCATTTCCGAAGTGCACATTTGCTATTTGTTCTTCAATGTTTCATGCCAGTATCGAGTATGTTGATTTTGTAATTATTGTCATTGATAAAAATATGTCTGTAGATGCCCCTTTTGTAATGCATCTTAGTTGTGGTTAAGTTTAGTTAAATTTTTCACATATTGAATAAAAATGTATTGATTATATTATTTGTACTTTAACTAGACATTGCAATGTGAGAGTGTAGAATAGTCGGGTGGGCCACACTCGCCAGTCCTTGAACTCGTGGCTTGCCGAAGGAGCTAAAAGTGTTTTTTTTTATTATTTAGAAAACTAATAAGTTTCATAGTATTTGTTTAGTGAATATTGTGTGGGTTCTGACTGAATTACCCAGAACAGCAAGGAGTTTCTTTGATCCGCAATGTCTTCACTCGGCTCACCGCTACAGTAGCTATTTACAGTTAAATTACAGTGTATTTTTTAAGATATTAATATCAATAAGTTACATTTAATATAGATTTTTCAGTATGACATTCTTTCTAATTTTTGTCTATAATTATATAGTAAGGATGCCTCAGTTGTCCGGCGCTGACTGACGACGAGACCATGACTTGACAGATCTCTCAATTCAAGTCACTTTTTAGTTGCAATGAGCTTTCTATAATTCAGCCTGAAAAACGATTTCAATCGTCCTTTTTAAATTTGTACTCGTAACATCTTGTATTTAGCTTTCACTAAGTTGTAAGAAACAATAAATTATTGTGTATGTAAATATATTTTGATCTTTATTTAGGCCAATTTCACCCGCTGATCTGCGTTCGTTTTTGTGACACAGCGTAAAGTTCTGACGTGTAAGTCACTCGACACCGACGTTTACGAACTATTTCGTGTTGCGAAACGTCAAACAATGTTGCAATATAAATTAATATTCAATTAAATAATGGATAGTTGACAATGACGTCGAATGCTATAAAACTAACCCCTCGTTCCAAGACACGATAATAGTAACCTAAGCACGCTTAAAGCCGTTCCGAGACGTGCATAAACTGGTATGCCAAAGCTTTGTGAAAAAATGACATCATTTATTGCTCACGATATCGAGTTGGATCGCTCTGAGCGCTGTCAGTTTGTCATTATGTCGCGCGCCATTTTCAAGTTTATTCAATAAGAGGTTTTTTAAATTATTTAATATTGTAATTGGTTTATACTGTTTGTATATTACTTCTAAAACAAATCTATAATTAAGTTATTTTAAAAGACCCAAATAAGTTAATAATATTACACGTTATACATATAAAGCTAAAAAAGCCGAGAGAGGTGTGTTTGTTGGTATTCATACTCGACGATGTGAAATCCGCAATTTATCTTTTATACATTAAAAAAAATAACTGCTGTTTTTAAAAATGTAATTTAGACCGTTCCGGATTGAAATCACACTCAGCATCCAAATCGTGATATTTGATTCGGAACGACTCATTCATTCTAAGCGCTATAAGCGTGATTCAGAACTATGGGTAATAAAACAATATATACGAATTACCACACACACTACCACTGGACAGACATTACATATATTTCGACTTCTAATCTTTTCTAATCCAATTTCGTGAAATAATCTCCACTGTTTTTCCAAAACATGCTTTCGTTCTCCGGTTTTAGATAAATTATTGTATGTCAGTTTAACATTGACACGAATCCTACTTGGAGCTGATGTTATTTGAGTTAACACCGGTGTCGCGACTCGGGTGTTAAAAACCTTACGCAGTGTTCGTTACCGAACGCAACTCTGCAGTCATTAAGGGCGTTGCATTTGTCAAAACATGTACTGCAAAAATATCGCTTGAAATTGATCTTATAGTGATGCTCGCATTTGTTCATATCAGACGTAATTAAAGATAACCACGGCATAATAAAATGGCATTCTTAATGTCTCTCTAGATTAGTTCCTCCAATTTGCCGATAGGTGGAGTCGTAAAATTAACGGATAATTAATATTTGCAGCATTCGGGAAACTTCGGCACATACTCTCGTCCATACAGAAAGCCTTTAACCAGTGCTACCTCCCCGTAATGTACGGAGCAGAGACGTGGACACCGGCAGTGGGTCTGGTTCACAAATTCAAGGTCGCTCAGCGAGCTATGGAAAGAGCTAGCTTGGTATTTCTCTGATGGATAGAATTAGAAACGTTGATATTCGTCAGAGAACTAAAGTTACAGACAGCATTCAAAATTAGCAAGCTGAAGTGGCGTGGGCCGGACACAGCCGCAGACTCAACGACCGATAGATATGGACCCGCGTGCAGTTGCGAGCCTTGGGGGAGGCCTATATCTAACAGTGGAGAGGCACAGGCTGATGATGAATATTATTTATATTGCGAAGACAGCTCACCTCAAAAAGGTCTACAATTCTACATGTACGATGTTTTCAACGCACCCAAAAGACGAAAATAAATTTTATATTCATGAATTCGTTTTCTCATTTTGGGCCCTAGCATATTTAGTTTACTATGGCAGCTATGGACAACTGGTAACTAAACTCTTCCTTAGTGGCATTTGGTCCCTTAAATAGATCCAAAAATTTGTATGGAAATGCAGCCAATGAAAGTGAACGAATGCCACTAAGGAAGGATTCAGTAGGCAGGTCATGCTCGTAGTTCTATTAGGGCTGGGACACCAAATACATTTAGACCAGTGGCCTTATCCGACTCCCAATTATCCTTTATTGACTGATTCTGAACTGTCTCCCGTGTATTTAGACGCAGAGGTACCGGGTTCGATTCCTGGTCGGGACACAATAATTTGTGATATTTCTCGAGTTTGGTAGGTTCATCGATGAGCTTGCCACTTATGAAGAGCCTATAGTAGAGTTGGCCAAATATATACCTATAGAAAAGTAGGTACGTACGTTATCAGCGTCTAGCCAGTGTCTTACACAACAATAAATAATTAAATTCGCACCTTGATCAAAACTGTTTTAACTTAAAAAAACATTCACTAATCAAGAAACACTTTTTTTAAACTACCTACGAATGTAGGTACTTTTGAGAAATGTAGTAATCAACTTTCTAGAAAATAAAATTACTGTCAGAACACGCACGTGAGTAGAGTTAATGCAGTGGAAATGAGGTCGTTGCGTCGGATATGCGGTGTTACTTTAACGGACCGCATACGTAATGACGAAATACGCAAAAAGGTGGGTATGAAAGAAAGCATAGGGACAAAAATAAGGAAAGGCATGCTCCGATGGTTCGGGCATGTTGAAAGGATGACTGAAGAGAGATTGACGAACCAGATATATAATGCGAAAGTTGTGGGTGAAAGAGGCCCTGGCAGACCAAGACTCACTTATCACGATCAAATAAATAAAACAATAACTGACGGTGCAATAAAAAGCCATCGAAACAAAAGGGCTTGTATGAAGAGGTTGATGAATGTCGAAGAAGCGAAAGAGGTATGTCGAGATCGTGACAAATGGCGCTCAATTGTCTCTGCCTACCCCGCAAGGGACCTGGCGTGAAGATATGTATGTATGTATGTAAAATTACTGTCGGGACATATTATTACTTTCATAGATACCTAATTTTAAGCAAGGAAAAATAGCAAAATATAATACTCATGGCATCTAAAAAGTTAGTGAAAGCACAGTTACTAAAGTTTTCTTATTAATATTTATTGGTAATTAAATTTAGGATACAAATATATATACCATTAGTTATGTGGTGTGGTTGGGAGGGGCGTGTTGCTGGCGGATGGCCCGGGCTTATATGGGTTTAAGAGTACCTATATATTTATGGGTTTGGGTTGTGCGTTTCTCTTTATGTTCGCTACATAATTGTACAAAAACTAAATGCATGCTACTTGTGTGAACCTCTAAAGGCAAATTGTTACCATTCTGTCAATAATAATGTTAAGTGTAGTATGGTTTACCTAATAATATAAAATAAAATAGGTTTTCGAATCAGTAATCTAATAATATCTCAAAAGTGCGATTTTTGAGTTGAAACAGTTTAGATCTCGGGGTACGGTAGGTATCAGAAATAATTTACATTATCTAGTCTCGCTGGCTTTATATGGTGGACAAAAAAATCGTTACGTACGGTATGCGACGCGCGTGGGCGCCATCTATGGTGTGCAGTCAGAACTAAAGGGATGGTAGGTATTTGTAAGTATGTATATTATACATATAATAATAAAAATAACTTTGCTTAGGCTTTTATTTACTAGGTAAGCTGATCGACCCCAATCAGGTAGGAAGAGTGGTCCATGAATAGAGCAACCAAAATTTATTCATAAACCGGATTTGACAAATCGTTGGTACGTCTGACAAGTTCCATAGGTACCGTCGCTTAGCAAACAATACCGCGTAATAGAATTTGACTTACAGGGGAGTGGAAAAATGGGCTTTATAATTAATTGAATTTTAAAATCCTTATGATCTAATTAGTAATAATAGGCTTGGTATTGTGTTCTGTGGTAATAGGGACTGTATATAGTAGTAAAACATCTCAAACTAATTAGATTGTAAAGTTTAAATTTATAAAAAAAATAGTTTTTTTTTTAATGCTTCTGCGGTGTAAGCGACGATATGTAAGGTTTTGGGAAACAACAAAAAACGTATTATTAAAAAAACTAATAGATTTTTAAAAATATAATTGAAAATTATAGTTCGAATATCACTAAAATAACTTGATTAACATAGAGGATAAAACGGAGATTTAGTGCAAAAATACGGCAGGCTTTACGTCGGAATGTTTTTTACACTCGTAACTTTATGCTTAAAAGGTAATGCTTATTATTAGGTGAGGTTATTGAATTGGTTAGCATAATACAAAACAAAACAAAAAAAAATGTAAAAAGATTATGTGAAAAATACTTTGCCTACCAGGACATGTATAGCGACACAAAGGCGATCAGCTCGGCGTCCGCTACACCTAGGGATAGGCCATAGCGAACGATCAAGAAACATAGGCGCCGATTGTCAGCCGCTGCGCGCCGCCTTACGGATGGAAAGCACGTCACGGACAGATGTACTAAATACAACCCATTTAACACATACATATGCATACATACACAGTCACTCACATGTTCACATGAGAAGCAGTGACTATTGATTAAACCGGAAGCGAAATTTGTCGATGTGTTTGTCAATCTGTTTCAAGTTACGGAGATTATTTTCCCGGTAATGTCCCGCTTTTATTGTTCCCTTCTCAACTAAATACAATTGGCAGGTCATAAGTTATGAATCCATATTCCATTAAAATTTATTTTTCAGTGACCGCATACCACGTGTTTACATTGTCATGTAACCTCATTTCCCTCTACAATAAGTCCGGCTGGCGAATACAAAAATAGATCATGATACTATTTTGTCTGTCATTAGTAAAGGTGCGTTCGAATTCCTTAGAGATTACTGTGCCAGTAATTTGATATCGTATATAATCTTGCGGCAGATACCTATGTGGGATGCGGACGTTATTTAGTGATATAGTAAAAAATATATAGTATGGTAGAGCTTGCTCAGGGATGAATGATAGACGATTAAGTTCAATACCAAACTATTTTAATGAGTTTCACAACTTCACAATTACAACAAATAAACAAAAATAATATTAAACGTTACGAATGGCGCGCGCGCGTGCTGTCGTCGGCGATGTAGCCGTGGTGTGTCTCAAATAGGCTACTCTTGGCGTCTCACATTGCCTACGGCGGTGAGAGCGAGAGCGACAACACGCATGCGCAGTAAATCTACAAGTCGACGATGTACCGCGCCGGAAGTCGACCACGCACAACTCTTGGCGGCAATATACGATTTACTACATACTCCCCCTCTAGTTCAGGAGAACGCCCTCGCTCCTGGACTAGATCCTGCCCCTTAGCTCCAACAGTGCGGGTAGGGCGGCCGCGATTTCTCTTGGGTATGACGGGTCTAGGTGGGGTATCATGGCTACCGATATAGGGTGTAAGATCTTGTACGTGATACTTACCGAGAAGATTGCCAGGCTGTTCGATGTCTGAAATCTCGTAAGTTGTGGGACTGACCTTTTTAGCCACACGATAAGGACCATCGCGTCGTGACACAAACTTAGAGGTTAGTTCCTTAGAACTTTTGCTAAGAACGTGGGATTTAAGGAGTACTAAATCATTTACCTGAAATGATACTGCCGGACGGCGCGAAATATCTGCGTACTCCTTGTTCTTATCCTGCTGGAGCTCCACGCGCTCGCGAACAGCTGACAAGGAATTTAAAAACTTCCCAAGGTAAGGAGTTATTTGTGGTACAAAATTTTCTTTTAATTGTATGGCACGAAGGTCATGTGTGACCTCTGTGGGAGATCTCATCTCTCTGGCGAAAGTTAAGTAAGCTGGTGACATACCTGTTGTGCGACATTTTGCACTATTTAATGCGAAACGAATCACCGAAAGCTTCTTTGGCCATGAGGTGTGATCTTCTTCCACGAGTTGTGCGAGTAAAGCTTTGACATCGCGGTTCTTTCGCTCCGCAGGGTTAGCTTGTGGGTGGTAAAGAGGAACAAAATTTTGCTTTACCTTTAAAATGGACATACACTGCCGCATAACTGCCGACACAAACTGTACCCCATTGTCCGATACAATCCTGCGGGGTAAACCGTAACGCATAAAATATTCCTCAATGAGAATATGGGCACAAGCTTCTGCAGTCGCTTCTTTAAGCGCGTATAGCTCTATCCACCTGGTAGCAGTGTCTTCGACAAGGAAAATCCAACGCTCCCCCTGGTCTCCCTCTGGTAATGGACCGAAGAGGTCTATAGCTAGCACCTCATTTCGCTGATTCATCACCGGTGTTTGGAGAAGACCTGGTGGCTTAGCGTTTGTGGCCTTGTAGCGTTGGCAGTGGATGCAGGCTTTTACATAGTCAGCGACTATCCTCCGCATCCCCGTGAAATAATATAGCTGACTAACCTTTTGGTATGTTCTATCAACTCCTGGATGACCTGCTGTAGGAGAGTCATGGAGTTCCTTTAAAATTTCTGGTACTAGAGCAGCAGGTATAACTAGTTGAGGAGATTCACTTTCAGAATCTGGGTTATACCTGAATATGACTCCCTGGTCCATAACGTAACCGCGCTCTAACCATCTTTGAGCAGCGAGTTCATCAGGACATTCAAGTTCTTTTATGATTTTGGCCACTTCCGGGTCAGAGATTTGATCCTGACGTACCTGAGTAGGTGATTTTCTTGGCAGGTCGCAGATGACTGAGCAAACGCCGCAGGAGCCGCGGTCGTCACTCGAACATATAGGTCTGCTGAGCGTATCTGCTACAACATTTGCCTTCCCGGTGTGTATTGGAACTGAATGTCAAACTCTTGAAGTTTGAGAGCCCAACGAACTAACCTGCCTGCTGGTGATTTTAATGATAGCAACCAGCGGAGGGGTTGATGGTCACTGCCGATAACAACTGGCTGGCCGTCTAGGTAGGGTCGAAACCGCTCAACCGCCCACACCACAGCAAGAGCTTCCCTCTCTGTGGTGGAATAGTTCCGCTCTGCTGCGTTGAGGAGACGACTGGCATATTCGATTGGCCTTTCCTGATTGCCCTCCCCCTGTAATAAAACTGCGCCAAGGGCGTAGTTGCTTGCGTCTGTACGCAGAATAAAGGGTAGGCCAAAATCAGCCTGAACCAGTACTGGAGCCGTTGTTAATAAATGTTTTAGCTCCGTAAAAGCATTTCTTTGCTCTGATGTCCAAATCCAGATTTGGCTTTTCTTAGTCAAACGTGTCAATGGCTCGGCAATTTTGGAAAAGTTTGGTATAAACTTTCTGAACCATGAGCACGTTTGTAAGAAAGTTCTGAGATGTTTTAAATTACTCGGCTCTTTCATTTCTACCACAGCACTTACCTTTTCAGGGTCAGTGGAAATACCGTCTTGAGTTATGACGTGGCCAAGGTACCTTACATTGTCCCTGGCAAAAACACATTTCTCCCTATTTATGTGGAGATTGTACTCGTCCAGCCGCGAGAATACTGCTTCTAGGTCTTGCAGGTGCTGCTGAAATCCCTCAGATATAATCAGGAGATCATCTAGATAAGCAAGTATAGTTACATTTTGTAAAGCGGAGCATGAACGGAGACGGTCGATTAGGCGTTGAAAGGTCGCCGGCGCGTTCTTTAATCCGAACGGCATTCTTTTAAAGCGGTAGGTTCCCAAAGGACAAACGAAGGCGGTTTTATCCCTATCCTCATCTTTGACACCTACCTGCCAATAAGAAGAACGAAGGTCCAGAGAACTCATATAACAGTTCTTCTTGGTACCTTGGAGCAGATCATCGATGCGAGGCATCGGATAGGAATCTGACTTCGTGATCGAGTTAAGACGCCTGTAGTCTACACAAAAGCGAATACCACCCTTGGCCTTGGGCACCAGCAGAGCAGGAGAGCTCCAAGCAGATTCGCATTCTTCGATCACGCCATCTTGTAACATTTTATCAATTTCATTTTTCATCAGCTGTTTCTTCGAGGGGTTTAGACGATAAGGAGGTACCGATATAGGAGAGTGCTCACCTGTTTCAATCCTATGCTCAGCATAGGGTGTGGGGCCTCCCCCTGCTTTAAAACTGCGGTCATGCCTAACGAGGGTTGCAGCTAGTGCTTGGCGCTGAGCTGGACTTAAATG
This sequence comes from Tinea semifulvella, assembly GCA_910589645.1. Classification (NCBI taxonomy): domain Eukaryota; kingdom Metazoa; phylum Arthropoda; class Insecta; order Lepidoptera; family Tineidae; genus Tinea; species Tinea semifulvella. Next base: position 5,615,961 of record OU342595.1, on the reverse strand, counting down.
CGCGCCCTCGTCGTCTCGAAGAACGTCTGTAGTAGCGCAAACAGCAGAACACGAGGCACGTTCAAAACACAATTCGTATGTAATAGAATTATCATTACCAAAGAACCATGATTTCTTATTAAAATCAATAACAACACCAGCTTTAGTAATGAAATCGATGCCCAATAATGTTTCATTGTTTGTAGAATCAGGAAAAATTAAGAAAGGAATGGATATTACCTTGTGTATCAGCTTGACTTTTAAGTCAGTAGTAAAGACCGCCATCTCCCGGACGATGCCGTCGGCGAGTTTGATATCTCTTGTTGACGGAGTAAGGGGGTGGCCTTTACGTAGAAGGAGAGCATATAGAGTATGACCAGCAATACAATGCCTAGCTGCCGTGTCAATAAGCGCGGTACCGTTAACACCTAAAATCTCAATTTTAAAAATTGGACGTAAGTCGATGTGTATGACGGGCTTAACATGATGACTAACGCGCGGTACATCGTCTCCACTACAAATACACAAGTTATTTAATACATTTTTATCATTTATATACTTATTCTCAATTTTCGGAAAATTACAGCTACTACATTTTGAAAAAGTTTCATTTTGCTGAATTTTCAGAAAATTAGGGTTACTATAATTTGCAAAGTTATCGTAAGAGTTTAAATTACGTAAATTATAATCGTTAAAATATAAATTCTCGTAATACTTATTATTAGTACCTAAGCACCTATGTGATAAAGAAGAAAAATGATTCATGCAACGTGCATTAACATTCTCTACACATTTTGTGTTAAAAGAAAGATCGATATTATCACGTAAACATGCGTCCTTATGAGGAAAGCACTGCCTTAAGCACACAGTTTTGTTAGGCATGTTGCATGTATCTGTACTACAAACTATCTTATTACTAACACAAGGTATATATTTACATTTATTACTATCGTTCAAATTATAATTTGACAAAAAACTTTGATTTAAATTGTTAAGGTCAATGTCCTTTTGAGCTGGCAAAACACTGTAAAAACTTTCTTTATAGTTATCACTATCACACACGTACGCAGGAGAGTTAGTAAAAACACGGGATTCACCTCGATTTGCTAACTTACGACACTGGTCTCTGAGATGTCCATAACTCTTGCAGTACGAGCACACGGGACGCTGCTTCTTGCTGAAGTCTCGCTGATGCGACGGCATCGCTGGCGGCCTAGCCGCGGCGTCGGAGTCCCGTAGCGTGGTGGTAATCGGGCGTGCGAGCGCAGAGGCCGGCGGCGGAGGCGCCGGTCGAGGCTGCGCGACGGTGGAAGCGCGACCTTGAGTTACCGTCAACTGGTCGCGACGTGCACGTTCCGGCAAAGTGACCTTGTCGCCTTCACCGATCGAGTCCTCGATGTTACGAGCTCGACGAAGTAATTCTGTGAACGTGATGAACTCTTCTCTGCGTAGTCGTTTCTTGATTCTTATATTGAGAAGGGCATAAGCCATGTCTAATTGCGCCCTGTCGGATACATCATCCCGGGGAATTTTTGCCATCATGGCACGAAAACGGGCCAAAAATACGTCCGTGTTTTCTGCACCCTGGGGTGAGGAGAAGATATCGAGGTAAACGCGATGAGGCGGTCGTCGATCACCAAAGGCACTTATTAGGTTATCCTTGACCTGGTGCCAGGAAGAGAAGGTGTGCTTTAGACCTTGCCACCACGTGGCTGCTTCATCTGTAACTAGCATTGCTAGACCGCGAATGATATTTGCGTCTGATACAGCGACGCAGTCGCAGTAGCTCTCCACTGCGTCGATGAAAGCTTCGACCGATTCGGTCGAGCGGCCGCTGAATGTTGCTTTGCAGCGAGCCAGGGTACCTTGACCAGGATCTAAAAATGTCGAGGACCGGGGTGATGGCCTCTCCCGCTGGCTCATCAGCGTCTCCATCAACTCCTTGAGGGCGCTGGTCTGCGAATTCTGCAGGGAAGCCATGAGTGAGGCAACATGCTCCTGTGTGTATGTTCTATCACCCGGTGATGAGGCGACATCTGCGTAACGGTCTTGATGAACGGGGGGAAAGTTTGGAAGGTGGTCACCCCCGTCGTCGTCACGAATTGTGCTCCTAGTATTAGGCATTTTAATGTTAATCACTGAACAGTTAGGTACGAGTTTATTTTTGCACACGACGTTTTTCGGTTTTATGGCGCGAACTCCCGAGTAGACGCCATTATGCACGGAGTCGAAAAAAACCACAAAACCAAAAGTTAAAAAGCGCGAAAATGTTGTGAGCGTCCTTGACACACGTTGTACACCGATTTATTTATTGTAAACGTCCTTAAAATTACACTTAACACTTTGGGACGCCGTTTTATTGTAAGCGTCCTTGAAACCCCATTAACACGTTGGGACGCCAATTTATGGTAGAGCTTGCTCAGGGATGAATGATAGACGATTAAGTTCAATACCAAACTATTTTAATGAGTTTCACAACTTCACAATTACAACAAATAAACAAAAATAATATTAAACGTTACGAATGGCGCGCGCGCGTGCTGTCGTCGGCGATGTAGCCGTGGTGTGTCTCAAATAGGCTACTCTTGGCGTCTCACATTGCCTACGGCGGTGAGAGCGAGAGCGACAACACGCATGCGCAGTAAATCTACAAGTCGACGATGTACCGCGCCGGAAGTCGACCACGCGCAACTCTTGGCGGCAATATACGATTTACTACAATAGTTAAATTGTATTATATATATTTATTAATATCTATGTAGTAGTATGTAAGTCATTATATATATATATATATTAAAAGCTACCTAAATAATAAAATTAAAAATAAACTAAACTATAAATAAAAAAGGTCCTCTAGAGACGTCCCATCCGAGATAGCCCTCGCCAAGCCGTCTGGCCAGAGTGGCGAGTGTAGGCCAAATTCTCCAGATATATGTTCTGGAAGGCCCATCTCCCGCAGTGTAGGTCTAGGATGCTGTGTTCTAAGGGAAGTAATGAATGTAATGATACACACACGCCCAAAGGCTAGCTAGTATCTATAAACTCACTTTTCAAAGTGAAAAGAAGAAAGGCAATTGGGTTTTTTTGATTTCTAAAACTGACTTACGGCCGGTTGCATAAAGGTTGATTATCTTTTGGCATGTTTAACGTATGCCTATGAGATAAGTCATTGGTTAAAATAATAAAAAGAACATTCAAATATTTTAATTAATAAAAATATAAATAATTATTATTACTAGCGGAAGAACAGCGTCGCGGATCCAACTATGTGATTCGCGACACATGCTGAGCTTAGGGCCCGTTCATCGAAGCAGGAATTCCGGTGTTAATTGAAGTGCAGCGCGCCTCAATTGCTGCCTATTCCGTTACTTAAGCGCAAACGTTATATAATGGAATCCATTAACTATATACGTTATTAAAGTTCATATTTGCACGGACGATGTCAAGGTCGAGCGCATATAGAGTTGAGAATTAAATAATATTTTGTTATTATGACGCAATCTTTGAAGTAAATAACGAAATCCACTATAACGTTTGCAAGTAAGTATCAGAATAAGGCTGCTGGTGGTGCTCGGGATGTGACTGACGAAATATGGAAATATTGCAATATCAGTTCATGGTCCGTGCCACCCCATATTCTATCCTATGTGCGGCTATATCCTGGAGTACAGTTGGGTGCCTGTCGGGGCGCGTTGTGCTGCATATTTTAATTGTGTAAGTTGTGTCTGTTTTGTGCGATGAATAATCTTTTTCATTATTTAATAAAAAAAATCTCTCTCCCGCAAAGTCCAATATTTAAAAATATTTTGAGAAATGTAGTCTTTCTTAAAAAAATAACTGTAATTTTGGACATATTTTTATTTTCATATAAATGGCCACCTTAAGGTTTGATATCCCTTTTTTTTTTAAACATTAATTTTAAATATTTTTTTTTTATATTCTTAATGTTTAAGTATTTGCTTTTTTTTTTAAATTGATTGTGTAAATTTACATTAAGTTTGATTTGTTTTGAATTTTTTGCATGTCTTAAGTAGCTTTCTCGCTTATATATTTTTTAATGTTGTAGATTGCATTGTTTAGGACTTATGTATTCTGTACCGTGGCCTTAATAAATTTAAAAAAATAAGTAGATTGCTAGAGAATTACAGTCTGGTCGGTCAATTGTCAAGGTCTTTCGCGCCATTTTGCGCGGAGATGTCAAGTGCAAGTTATTGCTTTGTAAATTAATTTACTGTGGATATTATTGGTCAAAAGTGGTGTTGTTTTGTTTAATAATGTGCTACAATGTGAATAATTATGGAAAACTATAAATTGGACTTTAAATATGGGGCACAAGTTGCAGTTTATTTTATGCGGTTTTCCCGCGCTGTCAACTCCCATATTTTACCCGACGTGTTTGAGCAGTGGATGGTTCCGCGAGTGACTCCAAGAAAAGCATCAAATTCTGCAGCATCTGGAATTTGATGATGACCTCATTAATTCATGAAAAACAAAGATATATTACGTCAGACTTGGCTGTATGGGCTAGACCCTTTGCCTTCCCTATCATCTCATTCATCATCCATTGGGAGAAGAGAACCAAAAAAAAAAATTACAGTCTGGTCATTTAATGTAATCTTCAATGATTGTAATTTGTTAGCACCATAGTAAATAAATAAATAAATAAAGCTAACACAACAAGTTTTAGCACTTATTCATGAAGAGTGGTTTATCTTTACAACGGGTTATTTTTTTTTAATTTTGTATATTTATTTAGACGAGAACAATGTGCGAAAACATTTTTCTTGTATGTTACTAAAAATATACATATAATTAATGTCATCATTACGATTACTAAGCTGCCTCCGTGGTCTAGTGGTTAAGTCCGTGAATTTAGACTGGGAGGTACCGGGTTCGATTCCTGGTTGGGACACAAAAATATTGATTTATTTGTGATATTTCTTTAGTTTTGTACGCTGGAGACATCGACGAGCTTGCCACTTGTCATGATTGGCCTATAGTAATGTTGGCTAAATGTGAATTCGCTTATTTATAAGCGTGGTTTCTGACCACCCCGAAAGGGACACGGTCGTGATGATACTTTACGATTACATTACGATACGGTTTGGTAATAAACCCAGAAAATAAAACATTGTTATAAAATCATTTATTTATTAGTTAGAAAATTTACAATTCTGTGGTTTCCATATTTTTGGTGTTTTTCATCTGTTCCATTTGCTGGTAGAAATCGTATTTGGCTTGGTTGGTTTGAGTGTCGCTTGGATTCGATCTTATTGAAGGGAACGCTGCAGTTGTAATGAAGTAAGGTTTTTCTGCGGATAGATCCTGATCCACTGCGTTTTCGTCGAGCGAGTCTCTTTCGGATCGACTCTGCTCGTCCGCCTTGTACCAGTCGTTTTCATACGCGTGTAGCCAAATGGGATTCGATCTGAAACAGTAAATCCATTAACACCTCCACTCAATTATTCCTTCCAGCTGTCAAACGGAGGGAACGCCTCGGCACTTCACTACGCTCGAGAAATATAACTGTTATTGTGATATTGTTTAGGACTTATGTATTCTGTACCATGTCCTTAAATAAATTAAAAAATAGAACTGTCAAGAAGTTCTTCGCGCCATTTTGCACGGACATGTCAACTCCAAGTTTACTACTCCAATACCTAATTATCTCATCGATCTAAAGCTATGCATATTTACATATACATATGCATACGTACATATAACTTGGAGTACTCGGAAATTGACATTTTTAATATATCTAAATATAAATTAAAGAAGGAGATAATTGCAAATAAACATTAAACATTAAATAAATAAACATACTAAAACACACACGCACACACACACACACTCATTTAAACAAACACATGCACTCACTCTCATACTTACACAAACATGCATGAACCATAATTAAAAAAAAAATATATATATATATGTGTAGGAGTAATTAATACATTACATTATTATATCTGTTCAACTGAAATTTAGGATTTAGTTTTTATTTTTTTAAATTTTATGCAATCAATTTTACATCTTAAATTCTTAAATATGTATTTTTAACTTTTGAATTTTTACTTCTTTTATTTTGTATCACTTATCACAGTTTTTAATATTATATGTGGAATCCTGTTAGTGGCCTAAACTTGTTAATTTGTAAGTATTTAATTTATTAAAGTTGAAACGCTGTTAATTCTCAATAAATAAATAATATCTTCCCTTTGTTTCCTATTATTTCTATATATTATGATTAACTACTTTTCACTCACTAATATCATAATAATCCTATGCTACTTGTAAATATTTTAATTTTATTATAATTTTAATTATACTAATGTTTAAGATTTTTAGGTTTTGATTTGTATTTTTTTTATAGTATTTAACCCACTGTTTTGGAGTAATGAACTGTACAAATGATATAAAATCTTTCTAGTTTAAGATCTAATAATTTATAATATTGTAATTTTTATGTACTAGTTATAAGCTGTGATTTTTCTGAAAATAAATAAATAAATTGACTTTTTCGTTTTGTAAATTAGTTTACTGTAGATATTGTTAGTCAAAAGTGGTGTTATTTTGTTTAATAATGTGCTACATTGTGAATAATTATAGAAAACGATAAATTTGACTCTATACAAGTATATGGGGCAGAAGTTACACTTTATTTTTTGCGGTTTTCCCGCGCTGTGAACTCCCGTATACCCTTCGTGTTTGGGCGATAATGACGTGAATTACTCCATGAAAAGCATCAAATACTGCAACGCTTGAAATTTGATGATCCCCAACTCTGTTATGAACATATATTATGTAAATAAATTACGTGTAACTAAAATTATTATTTAGTATTTCTTATTTTCCTATTTTAGTTAAAGAACATTATTAAACAAAACAAATCATCCAACACAGATTTTGTAACAAAATTATAAATAGTTTTTATGAAAGAGACAGACTTATGGATGTCATAAGTGCTAGAGCGTGAAGTAATTCTGACAATATGGATATTCAGAATATGAGAACGAAATGTTAAATGTTGCCAGAAAAAAGAAATATCACCGGAATATTTAAAATGGCAAGATTTATGCCTTTCGAGGTTAGCAGAGTTTACAATTAAGAGAAAAATATAAAATCAGAATTTTCAGGAACCCTTTAAGCGTGTTTATGCTATGTTCGGCTAACATTTATTTTATTTTATTTTTTATTTCTTATTTTCTTACTAGTTTAGTTTAAAGAAAACAAATATTGTGTTATGTTGGTATATCGTATAATCATGTCAGACTAAATGATTGTGATATGTTGGTACAATAGTTGGTACATACCCTTTAGTGCTGTGTTTATTGGTGTTGGGTACGCGACCGGCCGTGCTTCGTATAGTCATGTCCGACTCTCCCGGACTGGGTGATGCTAAAATTAAATATAAAAATATATATAGTTATTATATGTAATTCATTTATAGCTTTTAATAGCATAGAGGCTGTGATTTACAAACGGTACCGTAAAATGGAGGGAATCAGATGAATTTTTAAGTTCAACATTACTTAATTTTTTTATATTCGCCTTTGATTTACTTTGAAGTGAATCGGATCATGTATAAGATTAATAATAGTTTTTAGGTAGGGCTGGACTGTTCTTGTAATTATTGTTAATAAATCTCCGCTACCCTTGGAGCCACCTGCGCTCTTGGAGCCACCGGCCATCTTGAAGCCACCTTCGCTCTTGGAGCCACCTACGCTCTTGAAGTCACCGCTGATCTCGGAACCACCGCCGCTCTTAGAGCCACCGCCGATTTTAGAGCCACCTCCGCTCTGAAAGCCACCTCCGCTCTTGGAGCCACCTTTGCTCTTGGAGTCACCTCCGCCTTTAGAGCCACCTCCGCTCTGAAAGCCACCTCCGCTCTTGGAGCCACCTTTGCTCTTGGAGTCACCTCCGCCTTTAGAGCCACCTTCGCTCTGAAAGCCACCTCCGCTCTTGGAGCCACCTTTGCTCTTGGAGTCACCTCCGCCTTTAGAGCCACCTTCGCTCTTGGAGCTACCTTCGCTCTTGTAGCCACCTTTGCTCTTGGAGTCACCTCCGCTCTTGGAGCCACCGCCGATCTTGAAGCCATCGCCGCTTTTTATAAATAATAAAAAAATATAAATGTGACGAAACAAATAAAATGAAAGCTGTAACCTCACCATATGCTGGGGCAGTGGCTGCCTTAAGTTTCCTGGCATAGTGGGACCTCTGAGTGATGCAGAGTACCACGGTGGCGGCCAGGCCGGCGGCCAGCAGCAGCGCGGTCCAGGCCAGCCAGTACGCGGCCTGACCGCCCGACAGACTGGCCGACAGCGGGGGCGAATACGAGACCGCCTCAGTATCCAGGACGTTAAACTCCTAATAAAAAAAAAACTATTCTATAAAACCAAAAAAGTTATTAAATGATTAGCTATGAATAGATTTGCCCTGCGTTCCAGATACTAATGCGTTTAGCATCACGTACTAACATAAAAACCTAGCGCCATATTTCACTGTTTTTTTTATACAACTATATATTTAGCTGGAATTAAAATAATAAATCAATCAATCTAAGAAGCATGAAAATATTCATCAATTTTTATTGTTTAACATTGTTGAAATTCGAAATTAACCATGTGGAATTATAGGGAGTGGCGGATTACCAGGGGTCCACTGTAATTATTATGATTATGTATTTAGTTGAGGCACGCTGCAAAAAAGTGGGGGCCTGGTTTTGGGCAAATTCTTTTACAATAAAAAGTTTTAAATAATTTTTCATATTTAGTATGGATCGGCTTTTTGTATGAAAATACTATGAGTACTAACCTTGAATAGTTCATCCAACTCTTCTATATTCCTATCAACGAGTTGAAGCACCTCATTCACTTCCAGAACTGAATGATCATCCCCGTTCACCAAATGCATGTATAAATCACTTTTAGTATTATCTACTGATCCATCTTTATTTTCGTGTACTCTTAGATCGTCAATATTCACCACGGCGCCGACGACTAGAGCTAGGTTCTCCCGGAAAATGCCCACTTTCTCCCGGATTTGGGAGGGGTGCGAGCGAAGAATGAAACGAACTCGTTGGTCTTCTCGTAATAAGTATATGAAAACATGTGCGGAATCTGTTAGACCTCCAGTATCATTTGCTGTTACCTAGTCAAATAAAAATAACATTTATTTATTGTCATAAAAATATTTTATTTATTATTATAGTATTATTATTACGACCATATCCCTTTCAGGGTGGTCAGAAATCACGCTTTTAAAGAAGTGGATTCACATTTAGCTAAATTTACTATAGGCTGCCTCCGTAATCTAGCGGTTAAGTCCGTGGATTTAGACTCGGAGGTACCGGGTTCGATTCCTGGTCGGGACACAAAACTATTTATTAATGTAAATAAATACATTTAATTAATATTTAATTTATTTGTGATATTTCTCGAGTTTGGTACGCTGGACTGGAGACATCGACGAGCTTGCCACTTGTCATGATTGGCCTATAGTAAAGTTGGCTAAATGTGAATCGGTTTATTTATAAGCGTGGTTTCTGGCCACCCCGAAAGGGAAACGGTCGTGATGATACTTTTTTATTTTTACCATAGGCCCATTATGAGAAGTAGCTAGATCGTCGATGACTGGCGTACCAAACTCAAGAAATATCACAAATTATTTTGTCCCGACCGGGAATCAAATCCCTAGAACACAGAGTTCTAGACCTACACTGTTGGAGATGGCCTTCCAGAACATATATCTAAAAAAATTGGCCTATACTCGCCACGCTGGCCAGATGGGCTGGCGAGTCCCAAAGGCTTGACCAGTATAGAATGTAATGCAATATAAAGTTTATATATATATATTCAATAAATGTATTCAACTTACCGTTACCTACCTTAAAAGACGAATTAGGAAAGGATTTTTTAAAAAAGGCAATTTTGTGATCACTATATTTCGGAAATATATCCAGAAAATAATATTTTTTGTAATAAAAATACAAGTTTTCTATGCAACTGACAATTCTACTGAGTACCGTCTATCATGCGCCATCTATCTTGATAAAAAGTTAGTGATATCATCATCATCATTAGCCTATGTCTCTCCACTGCTGGATGTAGGCCTCCCCCAAGGCTCGCCATTTCACACGATCTTTTGCCACCCTCATCCAGCCCCAACCAGCAACTGTTTTTCAGGTCATCCGTCCACCTGGCGGGGGGTCGTCCCACTCGTTTTCCTGTACGTGGTCTCCACTCCAGAACTCGTTTACTCCATCGGTCATCGGTTCTGCGACAGACGTGTCCGGCCCATTGCCACTTCAACTTACGAATCTTGAAGGCTATGTCGGTAACTTTAGTTTTCTGACGGATGTCCACGTTTCGGACTCTATCCATCAGAGAAATACCGAGCGACCTTAAACTTGTGGACCAGACCCACTGTCAGTGTCCACATTTCTGCTCCGAACGACAATACTGGAAGAACGCATTGGTTGAATCGTTTTCAAACACTGTGGTATGTTTGATAACAGGATGTGGCGTAACTTCCCGAATGCAGCCCATCCTAGTTGAATGCGCCTGTCAGATTCCTTGCTGAAGTTGGCTAAGCCTAGTTGGATAGTCTGGCCAAGGTAGACCGCCTCCGTGGTCTAGTGGTAACAAACATTGCCGTGAACTCGGGAGGTCGTGGGTTCGATTCCCACCGGGGGCAAGTTGTACATTGTATAATTTGTCTCGGTCTGGGTGTTTATATGTATAATATGTATATATTTACAAAAAAAAAGAATAATATGTAGTTTATCAACCATCTAGTTTCCGTAACACAAGCCTTGTAGCTTACCACGGAAACTAGATGGCGCTGTGTGATCTGTCTTGAAATATTTATATTATTATTATAGACATATTTATTTATTTATTTAGGAATTATTACAGCTAATTTAAACATATATAGGAGAAAATAGTAATACGATAAAGCCAATAATAAGAGTTCGCTGACAGATACAATAAAAATAAGCAAAGAAAACAATAATAATAAATTTAAAAATAAAAATGAATGCAATAGTACAAGAATCACGAAGGAATAGGCATTACATCAATAACAGAATAACTACAACATAAATAGACATACATATATACACACATACACATAAACTTGAAAATATAAAAATATTCTAATGCCTCGAAGTACTCACCTGCCATCACCCGCCTAATAAATATAACCCATTACATACTCACTTTAAAATCAAAATATCCTTTCATTCCCTTTTGTGGGTCGAAGTTCAGTGCCACAGACCCTGTGCTAGGGTCTACTAGGAAAGGGGGCACGGAGAGGTTTTCTAGGCCTTCTGTTAAGGTCTTCTTTACATCTCCGTCCAAGTAATATGAAATCCTAGCGTTATCACCTTCATCTGGATCTACAGCCTAAAAATATATATTTATTAATCATCATAACAGCCCCTAGAACACAGAGTAGACCTCCACTGTTGGAGATGGGCCTTTCAGAAATGTCACTGTATAAATCGAGTGCTATAATCACGGACACTGTACAAATCGAGCGCTATTATCACGGACACTGTACAAATTGAGCGCTATTATCACGGACACTGTACAAATTGAGCGCTATTATCACGGACACTGTACAAATCGAGCGCTATTATCACGGATATTGTACAAATTGAGCGCTATTATCACGGACACTGTACAAATCGAGCGCTACTATCACTGACATTGTAAAAATTGAGCGCTATTATCACGGACACTGTACAAATCGAGCGCTATTATCACGGACATTGTAAAAATTGAGCGCTATTATCACGGACATTGTACAAATCGAGCGCTATTATCACGGACATTGTACAAATTGAGCGCTATTATCACGGACACTGTACAAATCAAGCGCTATTATCACGTACATTGTAAAAATTGAGCGCTATTATCACGGACACTGTACAAATCGAGCGCTATTAGATTTGATAGTGTAAAAAGTAAAGTATCATCACGACCGTTTCCCTTTCAGTGTGGTTCGAAACCACGCTTATAAATAAGCGGATTCACATTTAGCCAACTTTACTATAGGCCAATCATGACAAGTGGCAAGCTCGTCGATGTCTCCAGCGTACCAATCTCGAGAAGTATCACAAATAAATTAAATAATAATTAAATGTATTTATTTACATTATTAAATATTTTTGTGTCCCGACCAGGAATCGACCCCGTTACCTCCGAGTCTAAATCCACGGACTTAACCGCTACACCACGGAGTCAGAGATTTGATAATTGTATAAAATTTTGTATGTTGTATAATTTTGACGCAAACTGAAAAATGATAAGTGGCGCCCAATATCCATTAATGTTAGAAACTGGAATCCGACACTCATGACTGACATCAGTCTCTAACACTATGCCGGCTTGACAGACAAAAATAACCGAATCAACTTTGTTAAAGTCGGTTAAAAATAATCATTACTCTTACCTTAACATGCATGAATTCGACACCAAAATCTGCTTCCGTTGTAATTCCACCAGTGAATATTTTTCTTAGAAATTTTGGAGGATTGTCATTGACGTCTCTGACAAATATTGACACTGTCAGAGAGCTGACAGCGTCATCACTGTCGCGGTATTTGGGAAATGTCACACAATCTTCAGTAGCTAGGACTGTCAAGTTGTATGAAGATACCAACTCTCGATCCAAAGGTTGTAGGGTTGTCAATCTAGAAATAATCATGTAAATTATACTTAAATTTATTTGAGGGTATGTGTATTATTTTTTTCTTTAAAAAGGTTGTTAATTGCCTAGCTCGTCAATGTACGTATTCTCGAATTTATTTTATATAAATACTATATTTTATTTATTTAATATAAAAAAAATATTATTATCATTCCCTAAAGTTCATTTAATATCTATTTATTCCATCATAGTTTCTTAGGTGTATAATAAATAAATAAAATAAAATAAATAATTATTTCCAGACAGGTCACACAGCGCCATCTAGTTTCAGTGGTAAGCTACGAGGCTTGTGTTACGGAAACTAGATGGTTGATATTTTTTTTTTGTAAATATATACATATTATACATATAAAAACCCAGACTGAGACAAATTATACAATGTACAACTTGCCCCCGGTGGGAATCGAACCCACGACCTCCCGAGTTCACGGCAACGTTTGTTACCACTAGACCACGGAGGCGGTCAAATATATCGAATCATACTCTTTCCGCACACAATGAATACTGCTTCCCGGAACACTACCTGTGTTCTTCGTTCGGGTTGCAGGGTTTTACTAATACTGGAGGATAGTTTATAATATATATATATATTATATACACATATCAACACTGTCTAGGGATATTTTATATATAACATTTATTCTAAATTAACCAATAACTTGTTATAAAACTTAAATTTAACACAAAAAATAGCCAAAGACAACTGTAGGTAAATGAAACCTTCGGACTTTGCTACCATTATGCCGCGTTAATCTTTTGTTTTTAATTTATTTTTTCAAATTAAAACTTAGAATCGTTCAAAAAGGTTTACAAAATAAGCTTTCTTCAAAATAATTTAAAACTGGCCAGTATTTTTTGAGATTAAGATATTTATACAAAATATCCCTAGATAGTGTTGATGTGTGTATATATATTAGGTATTTATGTATATATTTATTCAGTACATGTAATATTAGTATGTAAGTCTATTATAATAAATTGCACCCTTCGTTGTAACCTCTCCACACTCCCAAAGGTTGGTTGTTAAAAATGCTTAGTCATTAAACCCGCCTATGTACATTTTTTTAGTGCAATAAAGAATTTTTGAATTGAATTGGCTGGGGTGTATCAGGCAAAGCTTTTTAATAGATGTCGCTAGCGGCACTGGTACCTTGTTTACACCCATGTAGGATCATTTTTTAAATGTTTTTGTAGTTTTTAATTTTTATAACAGAAATACGAATTTTAAAAGACGAATTAGGAAAGCGAACACCGTCTTTAAAAAGAAAAAAAGTTTAATTAATAGAACGGCAATTTTGAGATCACCATATATCTTTGATTTAAATTGGAAATCTCGATTTGTACACTTAAAAGCTGCTGACTTCAGTAATATCTAGAAAATAATAAATTTCGTAATAAAAATACAAGTTTTCTATGCAACAGGTTTTATTAGGTACCATCTATCATGCGCCATCTATCGTGATAAAAAGTTAGTGATACACCCCATTGTTTATGTCACTCTATGATCTGCGTTAAATATTTGTTTATACTTATAAAATTTAAACTTGAATTTTTCGACTTCTAATAAAATATTTTTATTTATTATTTTTATTTGATGGTTCTATAGTAAGTCTCTGCACTCTTTCTTGCGTATTACTTACCTGTGCGTATCTCTTTGCAATTCGAATACTCCATCTTCATTTCCAGCTACAATATAATAGCAGACTGGCAACACTGGCTCATCACCTCGGTCTATCGCATCTTTTTCAATGACGCTTGGCAAGTACACACTCGACTCCTCTTTTTTGTTCTCAGTAAAGTTGATTGCAATATGTTTGTGAGGAAATCTGGGACGGTAACTGTCCACGTTCTGGATGTATATTGTCAAGTCCAGGTCTGAGCTTAGCGGAGTCGGTATACCCAAGTCGTATGCTTCGATTCTTAGCTGCGGAATAGATAACGTATTTAGTGAATAGTAAATGATTTGTATGCTTAGAGGGTACCTTTTTGTTCCAATCATAATATTTTTTTATAATTTAAAAAAGTTACATTACCGATTTCAACAATACGATACAATATTTTTTTATGTATTTATATTAATATTTTACGATTTTTTATAACATTTTTTAATTAAAATTTAAGGTTAGGTTAAGTGAATTTGATTTATATCTGGAACCCACTGGATTAGTCCGTGATGATGGCAAGAGACCTGACTCAATAAATAAATCAATATTATTATTATGTAGGGTTCAATTTAACATATATGTAACTATATTTAACATATATGTAAATCGTTGATTACATTAATCATAATTTACCTGATATGTGGTTTGTTTATCCCTGTCTAAAGTGGCAGTGTTTCTGACGGCCCCGCTGGTGGCGTGTACCGTGAAGACCCGGTGTCCGCCCGCCACGTCCCGCCGCATGCGATATCGTACCGCACCGTTAGCTCCGATATCCGCGTCTATCGCTCGTACTTCCACTATCGTTGTACCGATAGTTGCGTTCTAGGAAAATTCAAATCTCTTAAATAAAATCTGGGTTCGAGCTCCGGCATGATAAAGATGTGGAATGCTCTTCCAGCCTCTGTGTTTCCACTTTCCTATAACTTGGAGTCCTTCAAGCGAAGTGTGAAAAAGCATCTAGTCAAGCCGGTATAGTGTTGGGGACTGATGTCGGTTATGAGTGTCTGACTTCAGTTGCTAACATTCATGGACCTTGCGCGCTACTTACCATCAGGTGGGCCCAAGGTCACATGTCGTGCTAGTATATAAAAAAAAATGTACCAATGAGTAGTGTTGCCCAAAGCAAGACCAAGATTGGCCAGGCCTGGGTCGGAAAATCTGGAGAATTTGGCCTACACTCGCCATGCAGGCCAGACGGGTTGGCTAGGTAAGAAAATATATATTTGTTACTAATTGCTGCCACTAAAACTGTTCAAATTAAGAGTCAAACAAATGCTGGTTAATAAATGTTTATATTCGACAAAAGAATACATAGACACTAAGCTCGACAAAGTCATGTGACTAAATAAATATTTGTATGCTAGAAATAGCGAAGCATGTGATATAATTACATATAATAATTTACATCCCTGTACATACCATGTTTTTGACAATTAAATTATTTCATTTCTAAAGACATCGCGGAGAGAGATTTCTTTAGTACAATTGAAAATAAAATATATATTGAGTAAGAGTCTTGCGTCCTCCCCGTAATGTCGTACGGAGCAGAGACGTGGACACTGACAGTGGGTCTGGTTCACAAATTCAAGGTCGCTCAGCGAGCTATGGAGAGAGCTATGCTTGGTATTTCTCTGATGGATAGAATTCGACACGTTGAAATTCGTCAGAGAACCAAAGTTACTGACATAGCATTCAAAATTAGCAAGCTGAAGTGGCAATGGGCCGGGCACATCTGCCGCAGAACCGACGACCGATGGGGCAAACGGGTTCTAGAGTGGAGACCACGTACGGGACGACGGTGACGGTGGGGGTTGGATGAGGGTTGCAAAAGACCGCGTGCAGTGCCGAGCCTTGGGGGAGGCCTATATTCAACAGTGGAGAGA
Source organism: Tinea semifulvella (assembly GCA_910589645.1). NCBI lineage: Eukaryota > Metazoa > Arthropoda > Insecta > Lepidoptera > Tineidae > Tinea > Tinea semifulvella. The sequence continues at coordinate 5,599,721 of OU342595.1, read as the reverse complement.
CACAGGCTGATGATGATGATGAAGAGTCTTGCAGAAGTCTTGCGAGACTCTTACGCAAGACCAAGATTAGGAGTGCAAGACCAAGACCGAGACCAAGACCACCTATTCTGATGCAAGGCCAAAACCAAGACTAGCTAGGTCTTGCTTTGGGCAACACTATCTGGAACGCCCATCTCTAATAGCAGGACGCTTTGTTCCAGGAGCTGGTAGCCCCTGACTATCTGTCAGGTAACAGAATTTATGTAAAATATATATAGTTGTATGTAAGAATTAGTTAATTTTTCAACGTTTCGTTTAGTTTTTTGCACTAGAAATATTCTGAATTGTCTCAAAGGTTGTCAGCTAGATAATGCCTAGCGTAAATAAGCCCGTCCTTTATACATGTATGGAATAGTACATAAAATAGAAAGAACTATCGCTGTTTCGTAGATTTCACTAGCTGTGGATAATAGGGATAATATATAATTCACGGAGCACTGGATTAGAACAGCTTATTTCTTGTTTTACCTATTTTAAATTGATAAAATAAGCACGCGGCTAATTCTTCATATTTTTTGAAGTGTCACTTTTTAGTTCCGGGCGACACCGTTAGATGGCGTTGCCGCGTTATCGTGGTTTTGGTTGGATTGGATAATGGAAAATGAATAGGACTCAGCTAGTTTCTGCATTAATAGTAAATTATCATCACGACCGTTTCCCTTTCGGGTGGTCAGAAACCACGCTTATAAATAAGCGGATTCACATTTAGCCAACTTTACTATAGGCCAATCATGATAAGTGGCAAGCTCGTCGATGTCTCTAGATTACCAAACTCGAGAAATATCACAAATAAATAAAATAATATGTAAATCAATACATTTACATTAATAAATATTTTTGTGTCCCGACCAGGAATCGCACCCGGTACCTCCGAGTCTAATCCACGGAATAAACCGCTAGAACACGGAGGCAGCTATTCTTATATTACTGCAATAAATTTAAAAATTATAATAATTTCATTTCATTTCATTTGTTTATTCATACATTTGGTACAATCGGTTTCGTCAGATAACAAATTAATTATTCATGTTAGCGAATGGATATCAGCAAAGAACAGCCTTCGTCGTTACCAGATAAGTACTACCGACACCAATAGATGCTGCTGTAAAAGGGCGTTGTCATGGTAATAACTCTCTTCTATCTGTCCCCTCTCATCACTCTTCATTTGTGTCTAACTCTTTTGTAGTTGTTGCTACTAATTTGTGGAATAATCTACCTGTTAACATACGGCAAGCAACTACCAGAACATTATTCAAAAAACTGGTGTTTTCACACTTTCTAAATAGCTCCACACAGTGTTAGTAAGTAGTATATATGTATGTTTATGTATAATAATATGTATATATTATAACATTTATTCCATATATATTGTAAGTAAGAATATATTTAATTGCTGTTAATTTAAATAGTTATTTATTTCTCTTATTATCTTTATGATTGCACCTACATTTGATCAAATTTGTCCCCAAGGTTTGGCTGTCAGAGAATGTCTTCGGACTTAATGCCTTTGTACTTTGTGCAATAAAGTTTATAAACAAATAAATAAATAATAATAATATGGTATAATTATGTCAAAACAAAATAATATTTTCTACTACTAAACTAAAATATATATAAAGCCGCGTTCGTTTTATAGCATTTCCAACATTTCGTAGCAACTTCATAAACCAGCACGAAATGTCGTTTTTGTTAAGAAATACTACTTTTTTTAACAATGCTAACATTTCTTAAATAAAACGAGCGGTGAGGCTACTTTTTGACAAGTGTTTTCGTTCATGTTTTATCATACCATGGCATCCAATACACGTGATATTATTATGGTCTTTGAATTTATTACATAAAATCGTTTAAAATACCTTTTTAACAAATATAATAGAAAACTATAAAGTATATAAAAATGGTAAACAAACCATTTGACATCTGTCAAAAAGTAACATCAATAACCCTCCTTTCAACACGGTACAGACATACGAAATTAGCATCAAATGTTAGAATTTTCATTAAACGAACGACTTGTACTAAAAAAAGTGGTATTTTCATGCTAACATTTCTTAAAACGAACGCGGCCTAAGTATATAACGAATTAGGCTCACCTCGGGAACTTTGATAGTAACATTTTGCGGTGGATGCACAAAAACAGGTGCATGATCATTGTAATCGCTGACACACACACGTAGCTCTTCCTTCACTATGTTAGCGGGAACACCCAAGTCTTTGGCTTCGATAATCAAACTATAGTTGCCAAATCTGTCTTTCAGAGACTGTTTAGCAAATAGACGACCTGTATTTGCATCCCCACCCACTTGTTCGAAGCGAAATAAGTCTGAAATAGAAAAAAAAACTGAAAGAATTGGATGTAGTCACGCTAAAAGGATCCAATCCAAATTAACCCCGCGTTAATAATAATAATATAATTCTTTATTGCACACAAAATATAACATATAAAATAATGTACATAGGCGAGCAATATACCGTATGGTATTCTCTACCAGCTAACCTTTGGGAGAGTGAGAAAGTATTATAATGGGTGCATACGAAATAAGAATAATAATAATAGTTAAAATCAATCATAAATATACCATAGTAAGTATAAATAACATACCAATATATAAATATGTCATACGATATAATACATACTTAAATTAAAAAAATACTAATATAATAATTATCTATGTCAAGATGTGGAAATTAGATGTCATTTTATAGCGTTCGTTTTATAGCATTTCCAACATCTCGTAGGAACTTCATAAACCAGCGCGAAATGTCGTTTTTGTTAAGAAATACCACTTTTTTAACAATGCTAACATTTCTTAAATAAAACGAGCGGTGAGGCTACTTTTTGACAAGTATTTTTGTTCAAATTTTATCATACCATGGCATCCAACACACATGATATTTTTTTTTTTAACAAATATATTAGAATACTATAAAGTATATAACAATGTAAACAAACCATTTTATATTTTAATGACATCTGTCAAAAAGTAACATCAATAACCCTCCTTTCAACACGGTACTGACATACGAAATTAGCATCAAATGTTAGAATTTTCATTAAACGAACGACTTGTGCTAAAAAAAGTGGTATTTTCAACGCTAACATTTCTTAAAGTTCCAATTTCGATTAGTCTATCGATACATCGACATGACAAAATGTAAATTAGCGAAAAAAAAGGAAAATATATATATACGAGTTAATCAACACATCTTACACTCCCTCTCCACCATTCCCCAGTCCCCTCACCTTTTTCTACACACACACACACACACACACTTATATACTGTACTTAACTTCCTATTTGTGTAACCACTTTTTCGATTTTTTTTGTGTAATCATTATTGGAAGGCACTGTCTCCTGTTATACAGTACAGCTAGTCTAGCGGTTAAGTTCGTGGATTTAGACTCGGAGGTACCGGGTTCGATTCCTGGTCGGGACACAAAAATATTTATTAATGTAAATAAATACATTTAATTAATTTGTGATATTTCTCGAGTTTGGTACGCTAGAGACATCGACGAGCTTGCCACTCATCATGATTAGTAAAGTTGGCTAAATGTGAATCCGCTTATTTATAAGCGTGGTTTATGACCACTCCGAAAGGGAAACGGTCGTGATGATACTAGTAAGACCATATAAAATCAAGCGATATAATTAATACCCGTTGTCGGCAGTTGCAACTGTATTTAAAATATCCAAAACATGCTGAACGAGAGTGACGAACTGGATGAACCTATTACATTTGGATGAAGATAATATACGACCTCTTACCATGTCCCTTTCCTCCTACTACGTGGAATTGAACCCGTCCATTAGGTGAGCTGGTGTCATCTCTGTCGGTGGCTAAAATGGAGGTTATAGGCTCGCGGTGGTTGTGGAATTCTGTGATGGTGGTGCAATCCTCAGGGAGCTGGAGGATTGGTGGATTGTCATTCACATCCTCGATTGTTACACTATAATAGATTAGAATATCAGTGTGCAAAGTTGATCATAGAAGAAAACGAGGACAAATATACTATAGAGCGGGCATTGGTGCTATTTTCATACAAAATATTTGTAACTTAATTTTTGACGCAACCTATCGTCCATTAGCAACCTCTAATTTTAATAGATAACAATATAAAAAAAAAAAAAAAGTATCCAACTTTACTATAGGCCCATCATGACAAGTGGCAAGCTCGTCGATGTCTCCAGCGTACAAAACTCGAGAAATATCACAAATAAATTAAATAATAATTAAATGTATTTATTTACATTAATAAATATTTTTTTGTGTCCCGACCAGGAATCGAACCCCTTTATAGATAAATTTTTTTTAAAAACGTGTCTGAGCTATGGATAGAACTAATTTCAACACTATGATTAGTGCTTTCAAGATAAATAATAACAATAAAAATCTTTATTGGACACAAAATATACAAAATAAAAAGATTTACATAGGCGAGCATAATACCATGAAGGTATTCACTACCAGCTAACCTTTGGGAGAGTGATAGATTTATATGATGGGTGCAGAGTCTGAGATTTTTTAAGTAAATGTAAATATATTAGAATTAAATAATTAAGTACATAAAATATAAATACTTTTTTAATACATATTACATAAATTATAAAAAGTAAAGTAAAGTATCATCACGACCGTTTCCCTTTCGGGGTGGTCAGAAACCACGCTTATGAATAAGCAGATTCACATTTAGCCAACTTTACTATAGGCCAATCATGACAAGTGGCAAGCTCGTCGATGTCCCCAGCGTACCAAACTCGAGAAATATCACAAATAAATTAAATGTTTATTAAATGTATTCATTTACATTAATAAATATTTTTGTGTCCCGACCAGGAATCGAACCCGGTACCTCTGAGTCTAAATCCACGGACCTAACCGCTAGACCATTATTAGCGCCATCTATGATCGACTAAAGGAACTTTTTTGTCTAATGGTCCAATGAGCAAAAATTTGAGCCTATGATAACCTTATCATTAGTGTTTTTAATGTTATAATAGTGTGCATCTATAATAGCGCCATCTATAATCAGGTAACGGAACTATTTCTTAATGACACATTATCGTTTTGTATATTGTTTACACATTATCATAAAATTTTGACTTAAACAAATGTTCCGATAAGATCCTTACAAAAAATAAACATAATAAGGCATTATCAACCTAAACTGGGTGCAATAAGAGCTATTTTACGATTACGAATGTGTTAATAATAATAATTAGGTTAACTTACACAATTTGTTTAAAAGCGTTTCTGCTTTCTCCACTTAGATATCCAAACTGGTAGTTGTCCCAGGCCTCCAGCACCAAATTGTATGTGGCCTGTGTTTCTCGATCCAGATCATCTGATACAGTCAGCGATCCAGTATCAGCGTTGATTAGGAACTTACCCTAAATAATACCCCATTATTATTTAATGCACATTTATAAAGGTGAGGTGGTGGCTCGGTTGTAAGAACGCTTTTTTTTAAATCCTACAAAGGTCGTTCAAACATTGTCATAGATTTACAACACCACCGTTCCCCGAGAGCTCGTTAAGCCGTCGGTCCCGGTTCCACTAATACCAACTTGTAGAATCGTTAATAATATGTCATTAAAAAATTATATAAGATCCTCGCCAATCCGTCTTGCCAGCGCGGGCGAGTGTAGGCCAAATTCTCCAGATATATGTTCTGACTAAACTCAGAAATATACCTCAGACTAAAATTGATTATCCGCAGCTTCTATCTAAAATTATTTTTATTTTTTTGGTTCTATTCTCCCGATGGATGATGAATAAGATGATAGGGAAGGCAAAGGGTCTAGCCCATACAGCCAAGTCTGACGTAATATATCTTTCTTTTCTATGAGATAATGAGGTCATCATCAAATTCCAGATGCTGCAGAATTTGATGCTTTTCTTGGAGTCACTCGCGGCACCATAGCTCAAACACGTCGGGTAAAATATGGGAGTTGACAGCGCGGAAAAACCGCAAAAAATAAACTGCAACTTGTGCCCCATATTTAAAGTCCAATTTATTGATTTCCATAATTATTCACATTGTAGCACATTATTAAACAAAACAACACCACTTTTGACCAATAATATCCACAGTAAATTCATTTACAAAACAAAAACTTGCACTTGACATGTCCACGCAAAATGGCGCGAAGACCTCCCTATCTAGAATTAATTTGTGTGCTCAAATTAAACCCTTAAGAAGGCGAACATGCTTATCAGTGCCATCTAGTGCATCTAGGTATAGAGGTAATTCGTTTTGCTGCCGTGCAGCTAATGAATTTAATAAACTGGTTGACTTTTCCGAGTTGGATCTATTTAATTCAACTACAGCTTTTTTACTGCTTGTCAAAACATTGGTGTGACAGAGTTTCTTTGACTGTTTCCGAAACTACCTAAACTGTTATCTTAATTTATTTCCTTACTACTTACTTTTTTAAATATTTAAATGTTATATTAATGGTCTGTAGATATATGCTCGATTTTGTAATTAGTTATTAAAGTCGAGTTCGTTTTAAGAAATGTTAGCATGAAAATACCACATTTTTATATACTTTATAGTTTTTTTATTATATTTGTTAAAAAGGTATTTTAAACGATTTTATGTAATAAATTCAAAGACCATAATAATATCATGTGTGTTGGATGCCATGGTATAATAAAACAAGAACGAAAATACTTGTCAAAAAGTAGCCTCACCGCTCGTTTTATTTAAGAAATGTTAGCATTGTTAAAAAAAGTGTTATTTCTTAACAAAAACGACATTTCGCGCTGGTTTATGAAGTTGCTACGTAATGCTATAAAACGAACGCGGCCTAAGTACTGTTTGTTTTCCAATAAAAAAAATAATAAAAAAAAAAACTAACCTGGGTAGATATTCTGTCGAGTAAATAAGTAATTTTCCCATATTCGCCAGAATCCGCGTCTTTGGCTACTATAGTAGCTATGGTGGTCCCGGGTTTGACATCCTCTTTCACCCTAAATTCGTGAACATTCGACTCAAAATACGGATTATTGTCGTTTTCATCTAATACCTGTAATTATTGTGATTTTAATATTTATTACAATATCAAAACTTCCTTCTGTAAAAGAGTATAAGAATGCCCATTTTCTTAAAGAAATGGGCCAATAAAATGATCTCGTGCCATAATGATTTCTTTTTTATTTCATAGTTAATATATTGTGTTTTCATAATCTGTAATTAATTTTATACCCTTGCATAACGACAATTGAAAAAACTTTTTTTTAAGTTAATGATTACATAGTTTCGATCCCGCCGATTTGAAATCCAGTGTTTTATCTATAATAAAGTACCTGATCATAATAAAGAACCTAATTGTATAAATAGTGCATTGCAACGATTTCATACATAAATTTTAACCAATTGACTATTTAATTCAATTATATTTTAATGCTGGTGTAAAAGAGATGTTGTAATTAAATTTAAAAAAACAACACAATTATTTGTTATGATTATTGAATTGTATTTAGTTGAGACACGCTGCAAAAAAGTTGGGGCCTGGTTTTGGGCAATCTCTTATATGTATTTTTTTTTTCTAGTTCTATATAAAAAATATATATATATATTTTACAAGTCATATTTATGTTATGTTTTGTTAATTTTAGTTATCAAAAGTAATAGGTTTTTAAATTTCTTCTTTTTTTATTTGGTGAATGCTGTAACACCTAATTGGTACATATACAGTGTAAACTCCATGTAAAGTCACTCGATTTAACGACAAACTCCCTAAAGCGTCGAAATCAATTAGCTTTGGTTGGTTAAGCTTGTCTTCCAATTCTGATTTTTCTTCTCGCCATTTAACGACAACTCTCTATAACCCCGGGGTTATATATATACATATATATATACAAATATAGGTGCTAATAATATGTCAGGTGATTAGGATTCGTTTTGCTTTTTGAGGAAGTAAAAGAGAAGAAGTTTTTTGAATATATTTAAAGACGGTGCCTGTCTGATAAACAATGGTAGCCTGTTCCATTGACGAGCTGCTGACACCGTGAGAGAATCTGAATATCTAATCTGAGGTATAAAAAAAACTTACCTGTATAAACAAATCTACGACAGAATGCCTTGGAGGTACTCCGCTATCTACAGCTTTAACTGTAAGATTAATCCACGAATATATTTCGTGGTCTATTTTACTAGCCACAACCACTTCTCCCGTATGTTTATCTATATGAACCAGACTCGTAAATTCCTCACGATCTGTTGGGATTGAAATTAAGTTTGAATATTTTGTATAAAATAAAAAATAATATATTTATTGACACCTATTTTCAACATCCTATATACATAAATTACAAACTAGGAAATTAAATGATTTATTTATTTATAATACATTGAGCTAGGACAGGCTAACAGAACTGTTAGTAAGTGCACTGGTTTCTGCACTAGATAATTCTGTCAAGGCACAGAAAACAGATTGATCAGGGAAGGTGTAGTTTCTTGATCCTAGTTTTGTAACACTCGAATGTGGTTGTTATATCTTATTTGTGTATTTATTTATATTTAGAGGTGGTAGGCAGACTGATGGTGGTAATTTGCACAGCCTGCCGGGGCGGGGAAGTATCCACCGTTCGTGACGATAAACCTAATAAAGTGTATCCACGTTTCGGGATCAGGCTCGAATTGCCGTCATGCCCAGTCCGGCATAGTGTTGGGGACTGATGTCAGTCATGAGTGTCTAATTCCAGTTGCTAACATTCATGGTCCTCGCGCGCCATTTAACATCAGGAGGGCGCAAGGTCATATGTCGTGCTAGTATAAAAAAAAAAAACAAAAAAAATGTTACTTATATTTGCTTTTTTTATCCTGTGATTGTGTTTAATCTAATTTAATGTACTTAATTTTTTTTAATGTTTTTACCATTATATTTTGTTTTTCTATTTGGTGTTTTCTATTTGATGAATTAATTTGCATTAACAAATGAATTAAAATAAAAAGCTATCCAGCGTATTTTTTTACGTTACATCCAGTACAGAGCCAAAACGTACGATGCTGACTACCCCCGCCGTTGTATTCGCTTGCATTTGCTTCCACTTAAAACACGTCGAAACATTGCTGACATCTCATATCTTTTTAAAGTGGCCAACGGTTCGGTGGATTATTTATAAATTCTTTATTGCACTTAAAAACTTCACAGTTGAGTACAAGGGCGAAATTAATGCCTCTCGGCATTACGTTACGTGTGTCAGTTACCTTTACCATCAAGTTTGGATAGGTACCTACTCCACTACTGATTGTGTTTCGTTGGTTTTGTTGCCTTGTTGTTTTGGCTTCTTCAGGAGTTATACAATCATATTTTTAATAATATTTATATGTATAGAGAAATATATAAATAAAAAGAGTTTAAAATTAATGAGGAACGGCTCAATTTGACATATTACGTACCGTCCCTGAGCGTTCTGTTTCTCCGAGTTAATGATGTAACGCATTAATGCGTTTCTATTATAAATAAATATAACTGCCATGTTACAATATATATATATTTCGATAGAATTGTTTGTTATTGTTTAATAGTTGTACTAGCTTGTTCTCTAATTTGTGTTGGTGGTGGCTTTGTTTGTATTTGAATTGTATTGTTTTAACAGGTTTTTTCTGCTGAATTTACTACTAACTCTATACTATCAGTGTATATTCTATTGTATTATTGTAAAGGCTGTAAATCAGAATGCCCATTTTTCTTAGAGAAAAATAAGTATAATATGTAGTTTATCAACCATCTAGTTTCCGTAACACACGTAGCTTACCACGGAAACAAGATGGCGTTGAAAAAAAAAAATTGTCCCAACAAAATGTTCTCGTGCCATAATGACTTCTATTTTATTTGATAGGTAATATATTGTTTTCATAATATGTTATTAATTTTATTTATTTTACCCTAGCATAACGACAAACGACAAAAACTTTTTTTACGTTCATAATTATATAGTATTGATTCCGCCGATATATTTGGAGAATTATGAACAATTTTAAATCCAGTGTTTTATCTATAATAAAGTACCTGATCACAATAAAGAACCTAATCGTATAAATAGTGGTTTGTAACTATTTCATACATAAATTTTAACCAAATGACTATTTAATTAACTATTTTAATGGTGTGGTAAAACAGATGTTGTTAGAAAATTTTAAAATATCACAATGTATTGTTAAGATTATTGAATTATATTTAGTTGAGGCACGCTGCAAAAATATTGGGGCCTGGTTTTGGGCAATCTCTTTTTCCCAAAGTAAATAAATAAACATTTTGATTAAGGCCCTTCTTACTTGAGGCAACTCAAAAGGCAAAAATGTTACCATGTAAAATATTTTCCGTTCAAATGGTATTTTTTCTTAGCAACATCGAAGATAACTTTAACGTATTCCAAAAATATTTTTGTCTTTACTACACGCTCTAGCACACACGATGGACCCGGCACCCGCGCGGCGAATGCATACATTGTTAAGGAATGTGTATTTTTCCAACCTAACATACCTTCTATATAATAAGTCATTGATCGATTTTTGTCGGCGTCATCTGCAATAAGACTGGCGATGTTGACGCCATTCTTAGAATTCTCAGTTATAGAATGCTTGTAGAATGGTTTGCGGAATTTAGGATTGTTGTCGTTCTCATCATCCACCAGTATTGTTAGTGTTGCTGTTGGAAAAAAAACATAGATTATTTCATTAAATTTTATGTCATTTATTTTTCTTTTTACAATACTATAAACATTAATTTAATTATATTTAAAAGCAGATATTTGTATGCTAAGCACGAAATGTGAGCTACCACTATGCTGGCTTTGCGAGATGAATGGGTATCTTCTTCTTAGTCGCATGCTTAACAAGCCGTCGCCACTCGTCTCGAACTGTAGCCTTCCTGGAGCACTCATGTAGGGGGTGGTCCATTGCTGTTTTAACCTGGTCAGTCCATCTCATCGGAGACCTACCACGCATCGATGGCTAGAGGATTCTTGCCATCGATTTTTTTCCTGAACTACAAGGCGCTTAATGGATATATCTCCACACGCTGTAGCGTTAAAAAAAACAACAATCAACAAATGTGTTGCACTTCACTTAACGGCTACGTTTCATTCGGTCTCAGTCAAAGTATTGAATGGCTGCGCACGAGTTTGTGGCCGAATCGACTTACTGGCTCACGTCATTGATCGGCAGATCGTCCCCGAAGACAGCCGCGCCCTACTCCACGCTGCTGTTACCCCTCTATTTGGGGTTCAACATTTAACTTTCAACACTTCGATATACTACCCGCCTGGACCGCCTCCGTGGTCTAGTGGTAACAAACGTTGCCGTGAACTCGGGAGGTCGTGGGTTCGATTCCCACCGGGGGCAAGTTGTACATTGTATAATTTGTCTCGGTCTGGGTGTTTATATGTATAATATGTATATATTTACAAAAAAAAAGTATAATATGTAGTTTATCAACCATCTAGTTTCCGTAACACAAGCCTCGTAGCTTACCACGGAAATTAGATGGCGCTGTGTGACCTGTCTGGAAATATTTATTTAAAAAAAAAAAAAAATTCTTAGTACCATTTTTTTTTAATTTAAAATCAATAAATAGTTTATAGTATATTTATTCTTGTAGTTTTTTTCTTTATTTTCTTTGTTACCACTTTCCCTGTAACAACGCCACGACACGTGTCCAAATAAAGTAAGAATGCGTGATTGTACGATGGAGGAAAGGCGCTGTTACTATCTCCAGAATGGGTATACTTAATGGTTCCGAAAAGAGACCTTCTAATTGATCAGCTAAGTAAAAAGAAAATTGAAAAAAAAAACGATTTATTATTGTAAAAAATGTTTATGGATAAATCCTGAAAGAAAGCAACATGGCGATATTTTTATTATTATTAATTCCTACCTGAAGCAGTTTGTCTCGGTCCCCCATCAATGGCAGCCATATCTTCAACGCTCAAAACTAATTTTACCATCTCAACCTTTTCTCTATCAACCAATCTAAAAAACAACAAAAAAATGTTATATTATTAAAATACTCCAAAATAGTGTGGAATGTAGCGGTTCTCAAACTTTTTTAAATATGCACTTTGGGAAAATATTTTTTTTCGAAGAAGCTCTAAAATAATCAGTGTCAACATCACGACCGTATTCCTTCCGGGGTGGTCAGAAACCACGCTTATAAATAAGCAGATTTACATTTAGCCAACTTTACTATCATGTAATCATGACAAGTAGCAAGCTTAAAATAAATAAACTTTACTACATTAAAAACTAAAATGAACCGAAAAAAAAAATCGGAAACTGGTGGTGGTCTAGCAGTTAAGCCCGTGGATTTAGACTCGGGGGTACCGGTTTCGATTCCTGGTCGAGACACAAAAATGTTTATTAATGTAAATAAATACATTTAATTATTATTTATTTGGGATATTTCTCGAGTTTGGTACGCTGGAGACATCGACGAGCTTGCCACTTGTCATGATTGGCCTTTAGTAAAGTTGGCTGAATGTGAATCCGCTTATTCATAAGCGTGGTTTCTGACCACTGATACTTAAATTTAAGTTGTTTCCCTTGCTTGTTTGATTACTTACCGAATAACCCGTAAACTCCCATCGACAGTATTAAGGTCCCATAATGACAGGTAGTCGTATTCTGTCAATTTGACAGAAATTCCTTCTTCATTGCGAGCGATACTGTTTTGTTTGTCAATATGGTACCGCAGGACTGGTTGCTCGTCAGGATCGTAAGCTTCAGCTTTAAAAATTAATGTTCCTACCTGGAGTTAAAGAAAAAATGTTTTTTAAAGCAAACTATTGATCATATCCATGTTCCATCGTACATAGAGAGGAAAGGCGAATAATAGTGGCTTTAGCTATTGCGAAATAACACTCCGCACTTACAATTTGGCACCTTGGCATATATTATTTAACTAGTATTATATAATATGTATGTATTTTATTATATTTATTATTCGTATTTAATACATTCGAAGGAAGATCTTAGCAGAATGCTGAACGGCTTAAATGTGGCATCTCAGCGGGTTGGTCTCGGTATGAACTTGGATAAGACAAAAATCATGTTCAACAGACATGTCATACCGAGACCAATCTACGTGGGAAATGCCACTATCGAAGTTGTACAAAAATACGTTTACCTTGGACAGACCATCCAATTAGGAACAGCCAATTTCAGTAAAGAAGCCGACAGACGCATTCAGCTAGGATGGACAGCATTCGGGAAGTTACGACACATCTTCCTATCTAACCGTTCTTCCAGTAATGTCGTATGGAGCAGAGACGTGGACACTGACGGTGGGTCTGATACATAAGTTCAAGGTCGCTCAGCGAGCTATGGAGAGAGCTATGCTCGGGATTTCTCTAAAGGATAAAGTCAGAAACGTTGACATCCGTTAAAGAACCAAAGTTACCGACATAGCTTTCAAAATTAGCAAGTTGAAGTGGCAATGGGCTGGACACGTCTGTCGCAGAACCGATGAACGATGGAGTAAACGGGTCCTGCAGTGGAGACCACGTACTGGAAGACGCAGAGTGGGACGACCCCCCGCCAGATGGACAGATGACCTGAGGAAGGTCGCTGGTGGGGGATGGAAGAGGGTGGCAGAAGATCGTGTGAAGTGGCGAGCCTTGGGGGAGGCCTACATCCAGCAGTGGAGAGACACAGGCTGATGATGATGATGATGATTTAATACATTTGTATATTATGAACCTATTTACATATAGTTTTTTTAAATATATCATTTTATTTTTCTGACTCTGAACCCATAATATTCTTCTCTCACTCTCCCAAAGGTTAGCTGGTAGAGAATACCTTTATGGTAATATGCTTGCCTATGTACATCTTTTTATATTTTATATTTTGTGTGCAATAAAGGATTTTATTATTATTATTATGGCTAAAAATCTCATGTCGCATTGAGTGGCCATTAAGGCAAGATTCAAGAAAGCAGAGAGGAGAATGCTACCCGCGCTGTTATTGTCTTACCTGTGTATTTTCGTGTATGTGTGTAATTCCCGGTTCTGTGAATACAGGAGGTTTATTGTTAACATCAACTATTGTAATATTAACTATGACAGCAGCACTTAGTTGATGTTCACCTATGCCGCCATCTAATGCTACCTAAAAAAAAAACAAATAAAACAATGTTCATTAGCATTTTGAAATTTCGATATGTTCCATATTTTTCGATATTTAATAAAAAGTTAAATATCATCACGACCTTTCGGGGTGGTCAGAAACCACGCTTATAAATAAGCGGATTCACATTTAGCCAACTTTACTATAGGCCAATCATGACAAGTGGCAAGCTCGTCGATGTCTCCAGCCGTACCAAACTCGAGAATTATCACAAATAAATTAAATAATAATTAAATGTATTTATTTAAATTAAGGGGCGGTGGTGGCGCGGACGTAAGAACGCGTACCTTAAATCCTACAAAGGACGGTTCAAACCCACCCGGCATGTACCAATGAAAAATACACTTTTCTTATGTACATTTGTCATAAATTTACAACACAACCGATCCTGTGACTCGGAGAGCACGTTAAGCCGTCGCTCTCGGTTCCACTAATACCAACTTGTGAAATCATAAATAAAATGTCATTAAATGATTGATGAGATCCTCGCCAAGCCGTCTGGCCAACGTGGTCAGTGTAGGCCAAATTCTCCAGATATATGTTCTGGAAGACACATCTCAAACAGTGGAGGCCTAGGACGCTGTGTTCTAGGGGCTGTAAAGAATGAGTGATTTGAAACACGTTTTTTTTATCCTTTTTTTTTTAGATAACTTTTTCTTAACGCTTGTAAGCTGGAGTTACGTGGCTCATAGTATACATAAATATTCATTACAGCCCCTATAGACTTCCACTGCTGGAGATAGTCCTTCCAGAACATATATCTGGAGAATTTGGCCTACTCTCGCCACGCTGGCCAGACGGCTTGGCGAGGATATAATCTCATTTTTTTATGACAATTCATTAACGAATCCACAAGTTGGTATTAGTGAAACGGGGACCGACGGCTTAACTTGCTCTCCGAGGCACGGGAACAGTGGTGTTGTAAATCTATGACTGCAGTGCGTAAGAAAAGTGTGTTTCTCATTGGTACATGCCGGGAGGGTTTGAACCGACCTTTGTAGGATTTAAGGAACGCGTTCTTACAACCGACCCACCACCGCACTAAATATAATTACTTACAACAGTAAGTGTATATCGGATGCTCTTAGGGTTAGTTTTGTCAGGATCAAGACTGGATCCTCTGGCGACAGAAATGACCCCACTCGTGGAGTCTATGACGAATTTGTCACTGGCACCTTTTTGTATGCGATAAACTATACGGT
Organism: Tinea semifulvella; assembly: GCA_910589645.1. Lineage (NCBI taxonomy): Eukaryota > Metazoa > Arthropoda > Insecta > Lepidoptera > Tineidae > Tinea > Tinea semifulvella. The sequence continues at coordinate 5,584,340 of OU342595.1, read as the reverse complement.
TGTTAGGCGAAGACCCATCAGTATCACGAGCTTTTACCTGTTAAATAATAATAAAAAAAGAATTAGGAAAAAAAAAAGAGATTCGTGCGCTTTTGCATGATCACGGAATATATAAGAAAAGTGGAAGTGCGATGTGGGCGTGGCACGCATGCCAGTAAATTCCACTTAATTAAGCAGATTTTAATCGGTTTAAAATATTTACTATTAAATGACGTCACTCACGCTACAACGCTAAACTAATGTTTTGTTGTGACAACGTTCATAAACTCTAAAACATAAATAAAGGGCATCATCCAATTCATGTTATTTTTGTACTACCTGTGTACAATGATTAAAAAAAGGGAGTCCTTCGCGACATTTTGCGCGGACATGTCAAGTGCAAGTTTTTGTTTTGTAAATTAATATACTGTGAATATTGTTGGTCAAAAGTGGTGTTGTTTTGTTTAATAATGTGCTACAATGTGAATAATTATGAAAACGATAAATTGGACTTTGAATATGGGGCACAAGTTGCAGTTTATTTTTTGCGGTTTTCCCGCGCTGTGAACTCCCATATTTTACCCGACGTGTTTGGGCTATAGTGCCGCGAGTGACTCCAAGAAAAGCATCAAATTATGCAGCATCTGGAATTTGATGATGACCTCATTAACTCATAAAAAATAAAGATACATATATTACGTCAGACTTGGCTGTATGGGCTAGACCCTTTGCCTTTTTATTTATTCCGTGCTTACTTCCAAGACACTTGTTCCTCCCGGCATGTCTTCTGGTATGGATCTCTTGTACAGCATCTGCTGGAAGAGCGGAGCATGGTCATTGACATCCTGTACGTAGATAGTGACGGGCACGGTCGATGATAACGATGGAGTGCCAAAATCTCTAGCACGGACCTGTTAAGTTTTAAACACAATCAATATAGTTTTTTTAAATAAATTGTCATTTCGAAAGCATTGTTTATTTTACACTAGCTGTTTTACCCGGCTTTGCCCGTGAAAACAGCAACACGAAATGAAAAAAAATAATTGCGCATTATTTTAATTTTGCTATATCTCCTAAGGCAGCTATACTCTAAGTGTGTTCCGCGGAATTCTAGGGTTCCACGATACCCCTGTAGGGGTTCCGCAAGAATTTAGAAAAAAAAAAAACAAAACACCTCTCTTTGGTGTAATTAATAATTAGTAACTGTTACATTGTACTTTTATCATGCTTATTAATAAAGAATACACTTTTAAAAACTATTGTTTTATTGTAGGGTTCCATCAAGTATTTTGCTTTCCAAAAGGGTTCCGTCACCAGAAAAGTTTGAGAACAGCTGTCCTAAGGTATTCATTTAATTTGCACGGTGTAGAGGGAAAAAATATTTTCATAAAATGCTCAACCCATATTTAAAATGATGATTTGAATGATTTTTATAGTATCAAAATGTGTATAGTATGTTATCCGTAAGAGATAGACATAATGCCATCACGGACTTTTCTGTAGACTTATATAAGATATATAATTCCACCATACATTATTTTGTTATATCTCAAAGGGTTTAGGCAGCGTTTTCGTTGAAAGCTCCCAGACGGCTTATTTATTTCCGACACCTCCAACACATATCGTTAATGCATACAAAAACCTAACAAATTATATACTAAAACCTTCCTCGAGAACCACTCTATTTATTGGTATATATATATATATATATAATATAATAGAATAGAAAAAAAAAAGGAATAGAATAAAAAAAAATTAAAATATAAAAATAAAAATATATATATATATAATATAATAAAAGGTAAGTAATAATTGTATATATATTACCTAAAAAAAAAAGGTAGTTTTTATTATTAGTTCCTATTTTTTTTATCTATAATAAAAATATATAAATTAAAGTAAATTTCTCACAGTTAAATGTATGGGTCGTATATTGGTGTTGTCTCCCGGTATTTGTTCAAAGTCAAATTCACCCGCGGGTGTTATAATACCAAGGTTTGGATCTATAGTGAAGTTTTTCTTATAATCCCCACCCACTATCGAATATTCTATATAACTGTTTTTTGTACCTGCAAAGAAATAATTTTATTTTATTATAATATAAAAATAATAAATATATTCGAAGTAAAAAGAACATAACATGCATCATGACCGCCTCCGTGGTCTAGCGGTAACAAACGTTGCCGTGAACTCGGGAGGTCGTGGGTTCGATTTCCACCGGGGGCAAGTTGTACATTGTATAATTCGTCTCGGTCTGGGTGTTTATATGTATAATATGTAATTTATCAACCATCTAGTTTCCGTAACACAAGCCTCGTAGCTTACCACGGAAACTAGATGGCGCTGTGTGACCTGTCTGGAAATATTTATTATTATTATTTATTTTATTGCGCTCTGAATCCCGAGTAAGATGTTTTATAAAAAACACCTGCGTTACGGGATTCAGGGTCTTCCAGAGGTACAATATAACAAAATTTATTAAACAAATCATATACATAGAATTTTGGCCTGCAAATTAACACAATTAAGAATTAATAATTAATTAAAGTAAGCACATATTATTAGATTTCTAAAGAAGTACATCATATCATCATCAGCCTGTGTCTGTCCACTGTAGTAGGCCTCCCTTAAGGCTCACCACCGCACATTGTATAATTTGTCTCGGTCTGGGTGTTTATATGTATAATATGTATATATTAAAAAAAAGTATAATATGTAGTTTATCAACCATCTAGTTTCCGTAACACAAGCCTCGTAGCTTACCACGGAAATTAGATGGCGCTGTGTGACCTTTTGCAACCCTCATCCAAGCCACCAACGACCTTAGGTCATCCGTCCATCTGGCGGGGGGTCGTCCCACTCTGTGTCGTCCCGTACGTGTTCTCCACTCCAGAACCCGTTTGCCCCATCGGTCGTCGGTTCTGCGGCAGATGTGTCCGGCCCATTGCCACTTCAGCTTGCTAATTTTGATTGCTATGTCAGTAACTTTGGTTCTCTGACGAATTTCAACGGTTCGAATTCTATCCATCAGAGAAATACCAAGCATAGCTCTCTCCATAGCTAGCTGAGCGACCTTGAATTTGTGAACCAGTGCACTCGTGCCATAATGATCACTTTTATATTTGATAGTTAATATATTGTGTTTTCATAACCTGTAATTATTATTTTTTATTTTACCCTAGCATAACGACAATAGAAAAAAAATATTTTTTACGTTATACATTAAATAGTTTCTATCCATCCGATATAAAAAACAAAGGATTATTTACATTTTTAAATCCTGTGATTTATCTATAATAAAGTACCTAATCGTATAAATAGCGCTATGTTTTATTTTACTTATGTCATAATAAGTTTTTATTCCATAAATAAAATAGATTGCCCAAAACCAGGCCCCAAAATTTTTGCAGCGTGCCTCAACAAAAAACAATTCAATAATAACAATTAATTGTGTTTTTTTAAATTTAATTACAACATCTCTTTTCCCCCAGCATTAAAATATTATTTAATTAAATAGTCAATTGGTTAAAATTTATGTATGAAATATTTACAAAGCACTATTTATACGATTAGGTTCTTTATTATGACCAGGTACTTTATTATAGATAAAACATTGGATTTCAAATCGGCGGGATCGAAACTAAGTATGTAATTATTAACGTCAAAAAAAGTTTTTATCAATTGTCGTTATTCTAGGGTAAAATAAATAAAATTAATTACAGATTATGAAAACACAATATATTAACTATCAAATAAAAAAAAGAAATCATTATGTCACGAGAACATTTTATTGGGCCCATTTCTCTAAGAAAAATGGGCGTTCCCATTTTAAGCAATATACTGTTTAATTAAATTGTACTTTAATGCTGGGGTAATACAGATCTAAATATACAATTTTAAAAAAACATACAAAATAATTATGATTATTTAATTATATTTAGTTGGGCCCTAGTTTTGGGCAATCTCTTTTGTCTCTCTGACAAATGTAGGTAAGAAAGATATTTATCATTGGAATATGCTGGGGTTTGAACCAATAAAAAATATTTCAGTATCATATCTGTTTGAATAAAATTGCATAAAAAGACAAACAAATTCTTTAACATTTTTATTATTAGTATGAATATACTTTACCATTCAAATCAATATCTCTAGCTTCCAAAACGAGAGGATTTTCAAATTGCTTTTCGTTCTCAAGCAATCTTGCTTCATATTTATTTGCTAAGAAAATCGGCGCATTATCGTTGACATCTTCAATATGTATAATCAATTGGGCAGTATTGCGATTCCCTTTGCCCAAATCATCACGAGCTTCGACTGTCAAAAAATGACTTGACACTAATTCCCTGTCAAAATTCTCACCTCCGGGCTGTTTTACAGTTATTACACCTGATACTGGGTGTAGATTTAATCTGTTAATTAAAACACATACTTTAGCATTTAGTCAACGAGATCATATATGTATAAGATAGTGGGCGTCCAGCACATTTTTATACTAAATGGCCGCGTTCGTTTTAAGAAATGTTAGATTGAAAATACCACTTTTTTTAGCACAAGTCGTTCGTTTACCCCTCATTCCGAATCGCGCTCAGAGCGCTTAGAACGAATATGACACTGACCGTCGTCGTTCCGAATGAAATATCGCGATTTGGATGCTCAGATCGTGGTATCAATTCGGAACGGTCTAAATCACATTTTCATTCATAAAATGTTAGGTTTTTTTTAAAAAAGGTATAGAAAATAAATTGCGGATTCCACATCTTTGAGTATAAATACTAACAAAACTACATCTCTCGGTTTATTCATCTTTATATGTGTAAAGTTTAATATTATTAAATTATTTTGGTCTTTTAAAATAACTTGCCGTGTTACAGACATTTTTTTTTTCACTTCCTACTTCAATATTAATTATAAATTTGTTTTAGAAGTAATATAGAAACAATATAAACGAATTACAATATTAAATAATTTAAAAGAAAACCTAATATTAAATTAACTTGAAAATGGCGCGGGACATTATGACAAACAAGTGACAGCGCTCTGAGCGATCTACCTCGATATCGTGAGCAGTCTAAGCGCGAGAAATGATGTCATTTGTGACGTCACACAGCTTTGGCAAAACAGTTTAAGCGCATATCGGAACACCTTTAAGCGTGCTTAGGTTACTATTATCGTATCAGAACGAAGGGTTAATGAAAATTCTAACATTTGATGCTAATTTCGTATGTCAGTACCGTGTTGAAAGGAGGGTTATTGATGTTACTTTTTGACAGATATCATTAACATATAAAATGGTTTATTTACCATTTTATATACTTTATAGTTTTCTATTATATTTGTTAAAAAGGTATTTAAACGATTTTGTGTAATAAATTCAAAGACCATAATAATATCATGTGTGTTGGATGCCATGGTATGATAAAACATGAACGAAAATACTTGTCAAAAAGTAGCCTCACCGCTCGTTTTATTTAAAAAAAATGTTAGCATCGTTAAAAAAAATGGTATTTCTTAACAAAACCGATATTTCGCGCTGGTTTATGAAGTTGCTACGAGATGTTGGAAATGCTGTAAAACGAACGCGAGGTAAATGTTTGTCATATTTTTAATGTAAATAAAAGTTTAAAAAAACACATGTCACTGAGAAATGCATGGAGCTAATGTCAACCTTATCGTTAGTGTTTTTAAGATTATAACAACAACAATCGGGGTCCTCCATGCCCGAATGATGAATGGGCCTAGGTTGGGGATATTCCCCCGTTTTTCCCGGCAGGCAACCACCCGCCGGCAACTCAATATAGACGTAGTGCAGGGCGCCGTTACTATTTATTTATTTAATTATTAAAGGATAACTAACGACTAATAACAAATTTGGAAAAAATAAATGGAAACATAAAGGGTCAATTAGAAGTTACCGCAAATGGACTACAAACATAAAATAAAATAAAGAAAACTTACAAAAAATAAACAACAACAATTAATAAAAGCAGTTGTGGGTACACAGCTAAGGCATATGGGTTGTACAATACAATCTGGTCAAGTAGCTGCGAGCAAACGTTGGCTTCGTATTAAACAAATCAAGTTCCGAACAGTTACAATTAAAATAGTTGCATGACCTCCAGAAGAACGAGCTTTGTCTGTAATTGGTAAAGCACATAGGGGCATGCAGAACGAAAGTGCTCCTAGTTCGTAGGCCGGTAGTTTTTAGACCAATTTTACCTAGAGTAACAGTGCCCGTGTGGCTCACGAACCTAGGGGGTTTAGGTTCGACAACTTTAGCTCCCCTCCAGCAGCCCTATTCTATAACTAAGTCGCAAACGTTAGATTGTCAAAATAGTTAATTCTGTTATTTACTACCACTTTTAGCCCGAGTTTCTCCGATCATAGCCGGCCTTACGTCAATATAACGTTTTCCACTATGTTAAAGGTCGCCCATGTCGCTTCAAAATCATTGAAAAAACGTGAATTTAATACTTAAACTGTCCGCTGCGAATTTATAAGAATATTGACAACATTTATATTAATTAAACTAAGATTATATATTTAAATTATGTAATAAATAAAAAAATATAGCAAATACTAAAAGAAATATATAATAACTTTTTTTTAAATGAACGCATCGTAACGATATTTTGCTGACATCTGTAGTGGAAACCTTTATATGAGAATACCAATTTTCGTAAAAGTATCAGTAAAGTATCATCACGACCGTTTCCCTTTCGGGGTGGTCAGAAACCACGCTTATAAATAAGCGGATTCAAATTTAGCCAACTTTACTATAGGCCAATCATGACAAGTGGCAAGCTCGTCGATGTCTCCAGCGTACCAAACTCGAGAAATATCACAAATAAATTAAATATTAATTAAATGTAATTATATACATTAATAAATATTTTTGTGTCCCGACCAGGAATTGAACCCGGTACCTCCGAGTCTAAATCCACGGACTTAACCGCTAGACCACGGAGGCAGTTCTCTTATAATTGTATATAATGATGTATTTTTCTATTAATTCTCCATTTTTGTATTTACTCTTTTGATCCTGTTACAAATTTTTCGTATCCTATTTTTTATTTATTGTGTCAAACTTTGACACTTACAAATTGTAACAAATGCCATAAAAAAAAAAAAAACAACACCGATTATATTACAGATATCTCTTTTTACTTTGCACCCATCGAAATTATTATTAAAACTTACAATGCAGCAATACTTCCTCCCAAATTAGTGTACCGAATGCCTCTAGTACCATAATTATCGGAATCCTGATCATAAGCTTGCACCCACGCTACAGTAGTACCAACCCCACAATTTTCTGGTATGGAAACTTTATAGATTGGCTCGGTGAATTCGGGAAAATTATCATTTTCATCCTTTATGTGCACCATTATTGGGACAATACTAAAAAGTAAACACACATATTAACATAATATAATTTTTAATTCCAAAAGACCTTAAATTTATAAATAAATAAAATAACTTAATTCAAAGTCAAAAAGTTCATGTTTACATTTGTCATAGATTTCAAAACGGAACTTGAAAAAAGTTATCCTTATTGAACTTACCGTTCCGTGGGAATCAAATATTCCAAAAGATCACAACATGAAGTTGAATAAATATTATCTCATAGAAGAAATGATCAGGAACGGGTTCAAGACTCAGCTTTACGCAGTGGAAGTTGGTGCGAGACGAGTTCCAGCAAAATCTTTGCATCACTTACTGAAAGAATTGGGCCTAAGCAGGTCTGCCGTCAATACATTTATGGAACGAGCTTCCAAGACGGCATTAACAGAATCATACAGTATTTGGTTGGGTAGGGAGATAAGTAGAATGGTGGATGGTGAGCGTATTATCGCACAATAAAAAAAAAGGAGGCCTCCTTTTCTTAAACCAGCCTATTGTCGGTCGCAAGCCCGAGACACCATTCTTCTCATCTCCTACCCACACGATGGACCCGGCACCCGGACGGTGAATCCATGGAATGTTTAGAAATTTGTCTTCTTTCTTCACCGATGAACGATCAGGAATGTTAAGTTATTGGTTTCATGACTCAACTTTATGCAGTGCAAGTTGGCGCAAGAGTAATTCAAGCAAAATCTTTGCACCACTTAGGCCTAGGCAGGTTAATTATTATAATACATTATGTTTTATATGTAGATGTGGGTACTTAATTGGTTTTTATTTATAAAATGTAAATACAAGTAGGTGGTTTAATACTGAATGTAAATTTGCTACAGATCTCAATAAAGTTATGATTACCTAATCTCGTATTTTAAACATAATACATTAAAACACATACCTCATTTTAGGATCTTTGGCAACTGTTTCTTTAGCGACTAGAGTGAAATTCAGTACTGTAACTTTTTCATAATCCAAGGACCCTGGATCACTGACTCGGATCAGAAATGACGCTTCATTTATACCACGGAATGGTGTTACATCAAACACACCATTGTCACCATCCAGGTATAGCTCAAAAGTGCCATTTTTACCCTGAAACAAAATAACCCTGTTTATTAAGAAGCAAGAGGAATTTTAGCAAAATCTTTTCATCATTGACCAAAATAATTTGACCTAAAAACCTTCAGCTTGAAAAGTGTATTTCTCATTGGTGCATGCCTGGTTTTATTTATTTTAAGGAAAGCATTCTTACAACCGAGCCCCCACTGTACACGTACATGTACATTCTTTTAGGTAAAGTGCAATAAAGTATTTTTAATTAAATTAAATTAATTATCTTTATTAGTTTTCCTTACTTGATCATAATCAAAGACTTCTGGAATGGCATCTTGTAGAAAAGTGATGGGAGTGTTTTGCTGAGCATTTTCTATAATCTCTCCAATGTACCTGTCGCTCCTGAACCTCGGGGTCTCATCATTTATGTCAGTAACAATGATTGTCACTTCAGTACTGGTACTGGGGAGGGGTGATACCATTCTAGATTCTTCCGTTGCCTATAAAAAAAAACATATGTTTAAAAATAATTGAGACACATAAAAATCACTGTTCTTACATATAAAAGATTAGTGTTTTTATATTTTTTTTACAATATTGATATAACACAATATCATTTTATAGTACCTACATATTGGTGTATCTGGAGCAGTACATACATGATACTCATCATTTGGGAAGAGAAACAATAAAAAATCAAAATTCTAAATACAAAATAATGCTTAAAATCATAGCTGCTGTAAAGAGGCATTGTCATACTATAAACTAAAACATACAATTATAAAAAAAGGTCACTTAGGATTATAGCTGCTGTATAAAGGCATTATGTCACTGCATCATACTATAAGTTAAGACGTACAATTGAAAAAAAAAAAAAACATTACAAAGCCTATAAAAGTACTGAATATGGTTTATTTTATTTTTTAGATTATTTAATTATTGCTAACTGTGAAAATTTGTAAAGCTTTGAGTTACTATTTTTTTTTTCTCACCAATATTTCCAATATATAAGCTCCATTACTGTTGTGTGGGTCTTCCCTGTCAAGTGGATTGACAGTGTATACAATTCCGGAGCCACTGTCAATGTCAAAGTGTTCATCTCCACCAGATATAATGCTGTATGAGATGTGGTTGTTAATACCGCGGTCACCATCCAATGCTCGGACTAGAATTATTGGACAAATATTTTAATAACTTTTATGGAATGTAGAAAAGTTCTCTACCACAACAATAAGTTGACTAATAATTACAATATCACAGAATAAATGATCAGGAACCAATTCAAGACTCAGCTTAATGCAGTGAAAGTTGGTGCAAGAGGAATCACAGCAAAATGTTTGTACCACTTACTAAAAGAATTGGGCCTGCCATTCTCAAGCTATAATGTTATCTACAAAATCAGTATCTAGAAGAACAGGATATATTGAAAAAATTAAGCTGTAGACTAGGAAGAAAAGGGTCAAATAATTAGATAGATTTTTTCTAATTGAGATGGCATTATAAAGTCAACATCAGTCTCATGTAGGATTAGCATTATAGCTTGCGGACATCGTTCTTCTCCATACTATGTAACTAGCACCTGCATATTGACATTATATCCATGACATTTATATTATTAAATTTCTAATAAATTTGTTTTCTCAACTGCTGAGGATAAGTCCATATTTATGGCGAATCTAGCCAACTCTTGCCATGCTGGCCAAACAAAGATGGTTGTATTTTTTTTCTAATTCTTAGTGGTTTAACATACAATCCGCAGCTGAACTATGTCAATAAAATAATAGTTTATTAGTTTACAAACTACCTATTCTAATTCAGCTACAAATCACAATAATAGCATGTTACATTGGTTAAAAGTGAGAAGTCAATCAATATTGTGTGCCTTTTGCTAGTTTTTATATCGTTTGGTCAATTAGGCAGTAAAATACCAAATTAGCATACAAACAATATTATTTTTAGGCTTGAAATAAGTACCTTGTAAGACAGAAGTTCCTACATCAGCATCCTCACTAATTCTTGTGACAGGGCTTACAACAACAAATTCAGGAGGTTGGTCTTCTACGTCCTGCACCTTCACCAATATTGCAGCGGTACCAGTGTTGATTCTTCCTTGATTTGCCCGGTCTACAGCCAAAATCCTAAGTTGATACAAAGATTTTCTCTCGTAATCCAAAGCCCCTGTCAATCGTACTACACCTTTACCATTCACTGTTTGAACGGAAAAGTTTTCCACGTCTTCATCTAACTCTTGTAAATGATATAAAACCTAGAAATGTGAAAATAATCTATTTACTTTAGCGAAACCGTCCCGAAAAGAAAACATAAATTTTTTTTTTTTTTTTTGGTTCTCTTCTCCCGATGGATGATGAATGAGATGATAGGGAAGGCAAAGGGTCTAGCCCATACAGCCAAGTCTGACGTAATAAATCTTTCTTTTTAATGAGTTAATGAGGTCATCATCAAATTCCAGATGCTGCAGAATTTGATGCTTTTCTTGGAGTCACTCGCGGCACCATAGCTCAAACACGTCGGATAAAATATGGGAGTTGCCAGCGCGGGAAAACCGCAAAAAATTAACTTCAACTTGTGCCCCATATTTAAAGTCCAATTTATCGTTTTCCATAATTATTCACATTGTAGCACATTATTAAACAAAACAACACCACTTTTGACCAATAATATCCACAGTAAATTAATTTACAAAACAAAAACTTGCACTTGACATGTCCACGCAAAATGGCGCGAAGATCTCCAGAAAACATAAATAAACACGAAATTATTATCTGTCAATGTCATAAAAAAAAAATCCCAAAAGTGTTCGACTACTGCTTAAGAATCATATTATATACTACTGCACGAAGCGTACAATTTTTTTTACTAAAATGCAGTAGTCAAACACTGCTATTGTCAACGTGATTATTTAACAAAATTAAAGACGCATTGCAATGTATGGTGGGATCTAATTGAGTAAGATTATAAAATATTTGATATGGGATGATGATTGACCCCTGAGATGTACAAAAGAACATTAACTTTCAAAATTGGTTTTGTATGTACCTACTAGAGTTAACTAGAGTAATTAAATACGAGTAATTTAAGCACAAATAAATATCAAAATAGAGTAAAAAAATACTTACTTGACCATAAGCACCTTCGTCAAGGTCAGTGGCTTCTACCGTTGCGAGTATTCCAGGAGAAGCATTTTCTTTTACAGAAATAGCTGAAGGATAGGGTCTAAATATAGGTTCGTTGTCATTCACATCTTCCACTAATAATAAAAAACTTTGATAAATATAATTTCCATCTCCTAAATGCCCATCGGTTAACGTTAGTACGAACGAATATTCGTCTCGAATCTGTAATAGAAACAGTCAGTTTTGAAAGCAAATTATACCTACCTTTAGTTATGTACTTTAAAATCTACTCTAAAGTACCTATGGAAGGTTTAGTGCTTTTAAAGGAACATAGTTTTGTTAGGTAAAAAGAACCTAAATTACGTTCCAGTAGCATTTATGATAGGCATATGTCTGTTTCTTTCTTAAAGGTACCTACTATAGAACAACCATCTGTCTGCTATGTTTTAGCCTTAGATATTTTATACAAATAATGCTTACCTCTCTATCTAATTCCTTAACTAAATAAATATTAGCTTCGTTGGATGAAATGGCTTCCAATCTTAAAATATCACTAGCGACTTGGTCCCTAATGCCAAAGCTTAACGAATCACCGTCGGGGTCAACGCCTCGCAGACGGTAAATTAAGCTACCTGTAAAAAAATACTGTTAGTTTTATTTACTTAAAATATTGTAGAATTTAACCCGTAACCATAAAGATCAATAAGATCATAACTGCCTCCGTGGTCTATCGCTTAAGTGTTATGGATTTACAAAATGAAGTGTTTGTAAAAGTTACAATTAAAGTTAAAAATAGAGCCGAGCCGACAGTTAAATTTTTAAGATCAGCTGGTACATTAGACGCAATTTTTAAATTTAATCATCTCAATTACAGAACAACACTTAATTTTCGTTTAACAGCTGGAAGGAAATGTTGAGTGGAGGAGCCGTTGAGGAAAGGTCTTGGAATACGGGACCCAGAGGTACCTGGTTCGATTCCTGGTCGGGACACAAACTTTTTTATTAATGTAAATGTATTTATTTACATAATATTTAATTTATTTGTGATATTTCTCGAGTTTGCTGGAGACATCGACGAGAAGTCCACGGACTTAACGGCCGACTAGACCACAGACCACAAAGGGATAAAAAAAGGGATAAAAGTTGGTTGTTATTTTCATACAAAATGTTTGTTACATTATTTTTAACGCCATCCATTGCTCTTTTGTCACATAAGAACATGTTTTACACATTCGTAGCACGCAGGTCATCATATTGTCAGTGGTAAACAACAAAATTAATTTGAAAGTGCACGTCGAATACGACCATAATTGGCAATGCACTGTATTAGACCAATTCATTCTGAAACGATTGTCCTCGCTTTAATTCTCATACCGTTTGGCTCTTGACCCGTTTGGGTTGTACCAATACGAAGTCTCTGAAATTGTAATGATTGCCCTTGTACAGCAGCATCTATGTAGGTATTGATGTGGTAATTACGACGGCTGTTCTTTGCTATTAATGGCATACTTCTGCTATCCTGCCATGATTGGTAAACAATAATATGTATAACTGACAAAACCGAGTGTACTTAATGTATCTTATGGTTAATAAATGTTTTTTTTTTGCTGACAAATAAATTTTATTCGAAGTTAATTAGTACATTAAATATAAATTAAAAGCTACCTAAATAATAAAATTAAAAATAAACTAAACTATAAATAAAAAATGTCCTCTAGAGACGTCCCATCCGAGATAGTCCCAAGGAGACTGGCAACATTTCCCCTCTGTATAGCGAGGCTAATACGTTGGCAGAAATTGCCAGCCTTCCTGTCTCCAGACCTTTCTGTCTGCCGCTTTGACAACTCACACCAGAGACCTGCCAAGTTTCCACGGCCCAACAGTCATTCCGTCGGGTCTCTTGCCATCGCTCCGTACAATCCCAGATGGTTCTAATATTGCGGGTACCCCAGCAGTGACAAGAGCCCTTCGGATGATGTCGTTGATAATAAATAAATGAATTGAATTGAATTGAAGTTAAAAAGTCGTACTTTTTGTTGACTGTACTTATTAGGTAGGTACATATTTTCCCTACCAATAGACTATATGTACACCTATATACTTGTATACTCATCGAAGTTTCGGAAACATTGGTTGATGACTAATCGCATTAAGTTAAGACGGTGCATGTAGGGTTTCGTTGTTGGGTGTCGGTTGACATGACAACGCTATTCCACGCCAGACCTCCCGTTGATACTGACACGACAATCCAATTTCCGGTATGGTTGTAACTTGTTTCTTTGCAGTTTTGGCTACGCGTTACGATTTTTTAAGTCATGAGAAACGTGCACTGAGACTTGAATCAATAAAACGTTCTTCAAAAACAACGTAGAAAAAGACAAATTTATAAGTATTCCATGGGTTGATGAATGGTGTCTCGGGTTTGCTACCAACAATAGGCTAGATTACAAAAAACAGGCCTCCTTGTTCAATTTATTGCGCAACAAGATGCACACCATCCACCATTCTTCTTCGCTGACTACCCTACCAAATACTGTATGATTCCGTTAATGCCGTCTTGGAAGCTCGTTCCATAAATGTATTGACGACAGACATGCTTAGGCCCAAGTTTTTAAAAGACATAACACAACGACTTATCGTCTTTTCCGGTGACAAGGGCTGGCTCTTTCTTTGCTCAAAGAATCAGTATTGCAATTCAACGATAAAATGCAGACAGCATACGCATAAATGCAGATAGCATTTATATATACGAGTATATCCAGATAAACTGCCTCCGTAGTCTAGCGGTTAAGTCCGTGGATTTAGACTCGAAGGTACCGGGTTCGATTTCTGGTCGGGACACAAATTATATTTATTAATGTAAATAAATACATTTAATTAATTTAATGTAATAATTTGTGATATTTCTCGAGTTTGGTACGCTGGAGACATCGACGAGCTTGCCACTTGTCATGATTGGCTTGTAGTAAAGTTGGCTAAATGTGAATCCGCTTATTTATAAGCGTGGTTACTGACCACCCCGAAAGGGAAACGTCCGTGATGATACAATATATATATATATATCCAGATAAGTAAAAAAGCGACCTTCACCGATCCGAATGAAATTAACTTTTTTTATAATAAAATGCGCTAGCAAAAGCGGCGATGATGGGTTACCTAATGAAATAAGTACAAGACTATATAGGTTGTTTTTTTAAGTGGCGTGGGTGGCTACTGTGAACTGTCTAAACTACGACGAAAAATGATGAATGGACTTTTCGGACCGATTTTGATACAGAATAAAACTGTAACATTAAGTATGTTATAATAATTTTTCAAATAACTAATATGGTAGAAAATTTTCGTGTCCGAATCGCGGGTTTGATGCCTGGAGTTTCCTTAAATTTTACGTTTGACATTACTTAAATTTTATCCTCTATCCTCTAGAGACTAACCTTCAGGGATAGTCCCAAAAATACTGGCAACATTTTCCCTCTGTAAATCGAGGCTAATACGTTGGCAGAAATAATTGCCAGCTTTTCTGTCTCCAGACTTTTGCGTTAGCCGTTTGGACGACTCCGTAGTGGAAACGGCCATGAGGCGAGCCAGCTTTCTCATGTTACTGGAAGATAAAATATCTTAACGGAACCCAAGAATGGGTTTGTGATATTCCCGTAGAGCTCGACAGTACTATGTACAGAACGACAGAAACGCTGGCAGTGCTACACTAGAAATTTTGACCTCCGAACCGAATCGGTAGCCTGTGGCCAAGTACGGTCATTCATGGGACAATTTAGAATTTTAATTAGTGAATTTTGCAACAGTTTATATAGTAAAAGAAGTTCGTCAGGAAATTTCCAAAGTTGAGAACAACAGAGTACATAAGTAAATTTGGGGGCAAACAAACAAAATTGGATGATAAAGAGTGCCATGTAATGATAAAAAAAAAATGTCTTGAACATATTTTGTTAGGCAAGCCATCACCGTTGGATTTGTTAGAGAATCGGTGAAGGTTGTACGTGTCTTAAAAAGCGTGGATTTTGACCACCCCGCAAGGGAGACGGTCGTGAAGATACTTATAATTACTTTTCTGTTAAAATACCAATGTTACATACCTACTGGAGTTTCAGGACTCTCTTTGAGCCTGACAACAATTTCTGACTGGCCATCAATAAGAAATCGTGGCGGTCTGTTAGCGCTTGCAAAATTCACCAACACTATAAAAAACCACCAATACGTCCATATCGCTTTTAAGCGCACCCGGAGCGCTCCCCGCGGTTTTAAACGCACCCCCCAGTGCATGGCGCGCAGTCATCTAATGACACTTTTCGAACGTGTATGGCCAAAGCGCATTTTCCCGCGCTTTTCCGTCGCACGGTTTCACTCGGCTCCACTGCGCAGTGTTCGAGGCCAATTCTTGAATTAAGCAAAGCTGAGACGTTTTAAAACTATTATAACTTTAGTTTCTTTATTAGATTCCAACTTTATCAGCGTCAAGAATTGGCTCCCTGGAGAAAGTGTAAGATTCACCACCTCACGGTATAACCTCCTTGAATGGTTTAATTGCTTCTACGTGTCGTGTTTGTTTTCACACCTGGAAGGCAAAAGTAAAAGACATTATCGTGACAAGTAATTAACAAAATTATAAGTATGGCGACAGCAATTAGGCTTATGGTATTCTACAAATAAAACTACTCGTAAAACTATGCCTTGTGGACAATTTTGTTAATGTTATTATCATAATTGTCATTCTCGTATCAAAATTAAATCTAAATGGATTGCGTCCAAAAATAAAAAATATTATCATAAACTACTAAAATGAAGAAATAATATTAAAAGAAAAGACATTATAGTCTGTGGAAATTTAAAAAGTATAGTAAAAGTATCATCACGAACGTTTTCCTTTCAATGTTTTCCAAATTGTAATAAATAATTTCAACAAGGCGCGGTAGTGGCTCGGTTGTAAGAACGCGTTGCATAAATCTTACTAAGGTCGGTTCAAACCCACCTGGCATGTACCAAAAAGAAATGCACTTTTCTTACGTACATTTGTCATAGATTTACAACACCACCGTTCCCGTGCCTCGGAGAGCACGTTAAGCCGAACGGTCCCGGTTCCACTAATACCAACTTGTGAAATCGTTAATAAATTGTCGATACAAATTTACATCATATCCTCGCCAGCGTGGCGAGTGTAGGCTAAATTCTCCAGATATATGTTCTGGAAGGCCCATCTCTAACAGTGGAGGTCTAGGACGCTGTGTCCTAGGGGCTGTAATGATAATTTCAACTATCTATTTTCTTCGTAACCTTCTACACCCGCTTATTACAGATCTCAGTCATAAAGGTAAGTTGGTAGAAATGCATTTACGGCATTAAGCTCGCCTATGTACCTGTACTTGTTTTGGTTTTGTACAATAAATAATTTATTATTATTGGAGTATCATCACGCCCGTATCCCTTTCGGGGTGGTCAGAAACCACGCTTATAAATAAGCGGATTCACATTTAGCCAACTTTACTATAGGCCAATCATGACAAGTGGCAACCTCGTCGATGTCTCCAGCGTACCAAACTCGAGAAATATAACAAATAAATTAAATGTATTTATATACATCAATAAATATTTTTGTGTCCCGACCAGGAATCGAACCCGGTACCTCCGAGTCTAAATCCACGGACTTAACCGCTAGACCACGGGGGCAATTATTATTATTATATATATAGTATATTTATGATTGATTTAAACTATTATTTTTTACTCTGTACGCATTATGATAATCTCTCACTCTCCCAAAGGTCAGCTGGTAAAGAATACCATACAGTATTATGCTTGCCTATGTAGGTACATTATTTCATATTTTGTGTGCAATAAAGAATTGTATTATTATTGTTATTACATATACGTTTTGGTACAAGCTAGCCTTAAATTGTCTCATGTTAAGTTGTTTAGTAATATTTCGTCTTATTAAGCCAACTTAAACTTAGATACGCGTAGTATCAGATTTATGTATACACTTTTTCTTGGTCTTTACGCGTTTTACCTTAGAGACATATTGCTCCCGACGTTTCAGCCAAGTTGCATTGGCCGTGGTCATCGAGAGGGGGGTTATAAGCTATCTTCATCGTGGAATCCAGTAATCAATAGGTTTCGACGCCACAAAAAATCGCCCGGTGTCGCCAAGGATATTGTAAGTGTCGTGTGTCGTGATTTCTAAAAACTTTTAAAGTGATAAGTGGGTAGGTTTACATCTACCGCCCAGTATGTACGAGACTACACCGCACAGCTCCAGTCGACCCGTAACCATGGCCAATGCAACTTGGCTGAAACGTCGGGAGAAATATGTCTCTAAGGTAAATCGCGTAAAGACCCGTTAAAATTATAAAAACTATGAAAGTGAGCGAAAGTTTAATTTAAATATTTGGCTAAATGGATTTATTCACAGCTTCCTGCTTTACCCTAGCAAAAATGCTTAATTTAAAAACAAAATACCGCATGATGTGTCACCTCCTAGTATTCGCTTCAGAAGGTTTCTACGTATAATTTTCAACGTCATTTACGAAAAATTGCACATTATAATGTAACAATTTGTTGGTAGTCGCGATAGTGAACTAAATTAATGTTAATAGCTAGGGAGCTATGCTGCCATCACAGACATTTAATGTACCACAAGACGGGGCAAGCAAACCAGTATTCATAACAGCACATAGAACACAGCGTCCTAGACCTCCACTGCTGGAGATGGGCCTCCCAGAACTGGAGAATTTGGCCTACACTCGCCACGCTGGCCAAACGGCGAGTAATTTGTAATTACCATTTTACAAAAAAAATATTTTTTTGAAAAAACATTACGAGTATTACCTACTTATAATTACAGGTAAAACAAATTAAGCTAAGGAAGTTATTTAAAATAATGATTACGAAAAACGAATGATAAACCTAAGTTACCGTAGCTCCCTAGCTATAAGGCTGATGTAGGGTATCTAGATTTAGGAACTAGCGCGTGTCAGCTGCGAGCATTTGTTAACTTGCCGCGTCTCTTATTGTTTTGTAATGACATGTATGAGATTGAGCGTACGAAATACATCATTATTTTATGGACCTATTAACTTTTTTAACGTGTGAGTTCATATTAAGGCCCACCAAGACAAGTGGCAAGCTCGTCGATGCCACAAATAAGTTAAATGATTTTCGTATTCTCGACTAGGTTTTGAAAAGTCCTTAAAAATGCTCGTTTTTAAATCTACGGCCTTAACCGCTAGATCACAGAAGCCAGGTTTTATGGAGTCAGGCACATTAAAGAGCGTGCTAACGCAAAACGGAAGTTTAAGAAATGGTTTTTTTTTTTTTTCACTTCTATATTTATAAAAAATATTTATTTTGATTGTAAAATAGGGTGGGACTACTCGTCACTAAGTCACTGCGACCAGTAGTGATCTATTGTGACCTTCGTAGATTATAGTTCGTTCGCTAGTCCTACGGCTTCAAGGAACCTTAGTATGGGCTTAGGAGCGAGGCGTCGCACCTCCTAGGGGCTTAAACTGTGAGCACCCAAGATGGTGCTACGCTTGTGATGCGGGGCATAACAGTCGCAAAGGAGATGGACAGGTGTCTCAGACACCTCGCGACAGAATTTGCACTTATCTGTTTCTACCAAGCCCATGGTAAACATGTGCTTGTTTAATTTACAGTGACCAGTTAGGGCTCTAGTGACATAAAAACTAACTAATAAAAATTGCTATTAATTTATTACGTAAGTTGATTTTTGAAAATGTCCGAAATTTTATTTCCTAGAAAGGTAATAGGGCCTTAACCGCTAGATCACGGAGCCTAGGTTATAAAATAGATATTGAATTTTGGTTTTACTTTTATATTGATAAAATTTATTTATTTTTGATTAAAAACAGCTTAACAAAGTGTTGTATCCTAAGCCTAAACAATTAAAAAGTAAACTGTCAAATATTGTCGTCGTCGAGTCGCCGTGCCGATAGTTCGGGTTCGCTATAAAATTATCATTTAAAGTCTGTATCACAACTTAAAAGTATTAAATTAAAGTGTACCAAATTTGCCGCTGTTTTATTCCACCGAATACAAAGAAGTTACGTACCTACCTAATAAAATAAAATATTGCCATTCATTTATTACGTATGTAAGTTGATTTTTGTCAGTTTTTGAAAATAATAATAATAAATCTTTAAATATGTTGTATTGTGAGAGCGAAAGGTATTCTTGTATTCTAGTGGCTGTAATAATGTTTATGATGAGGCATTTTATGAAATTAAACTTAAATTTGCTTATAGTGTGACAATGCCTATATACAGCAGCTATTATCTTAACTGACATTTATATTTTTATAATATTGTCTGTCTTAGGTTATAGTGTGACAATGCCTAGCTACAGCAGCTATAATGTTAAGCGATATTCTGTATTTATAATTTTGTTATTTTTATTATTTTATTGTTTCTCTTCCCAAATGATGGTTATCATGTACTGCTCCAGATACACCAATATGTACGAGTACTATAAAATGATATTGTTTTATATTAATATTGTAAAAATTGACGTGTAAAAGTGCTGAATGCATCTCTTTTTGTCCTATGCCTACTTTCAAAATAATCGAATTGAAATTGGTCAAATAACTATACCGATTTTTTTTTTTTTTTTTTTCATTTTGGAAAACCAACAGTTGACTATTGTATATAGATATTAAACAGTAAATTCCCTAAGAACCATTAAAGGTTTTCACATATAACATTTGCAGGCGTAATTTATCCCTAGGATTAACGATTTAATTATACTAGTACAGAACAAAGCAACAATTCGATACCAACAAACAAAAGCTCTAATATAACGAAGACATGTAACATGTTCATTCCATCTACATACAACAATTCCAAACAATCGTCAATTATATAAAACAATTAAACCTGACCTCGCGCCTCCGGATGTGTGTCATAATTCGCTAACCCTGATGTCGTTGACGTTTTACCGGCATTTTTTTGGGGACAGATGCCCAAATATTAGAGTATACATTGTTAACATAAAATAAAATAAAAGTAAAGTATCGTCACTACCATACGGTACCTTTCCGGGTGGTCAGAAACCACGCTTTTATATATATAAATATAGGCTATAGACCCATCATGAAGTTCGAGAAATAACAAAAAAAAAAATTCCGTGTTTCGACCAGGTATCGAACCCGGTACCTCCACCTCTAAAACCACGGACTTAGCCTCAAGACCAAAACGCAGTCAATTTTATGTAATTAAAAGTAATGTCAATTATTAATGGCTATTCTTTAACGAATCCACAAGTCCTCTTCTCTCTCTCTTCTCTTCGGTCTCCGAGGCACGGGAACGGAGGTGTTGTAAATCTATTACAAATGTACGTAAGAAAAGTGTATTTCTCATTGGTACTGTTAGAATATTATTTGCGAAGTCATCGATAATGGTCATTCAATTGATTTGAGACTACAACGCTACTCGTTGGGGTTTGGGAACGTCACTACGACGGCGGTCACTTTGCCCGTTTTCCGCTTTGATTTAAGTTGTAAAGGGGGTCTTTCGCGCCATTTTGCGCGGACATGTCAAGTGCAAGTTTTTGTTTTGTAAATTAATTTTCTGTGGATATTATTGGTCAAAAGTGGTGTTGTTTTATTTAATATAATAATGTGCAACAATGTGAATAATTATGGAAAACGATAAATTGGACTTTAAATATGGGGCACAAGTTGCAGTTTATTTTTTGCGGTTTTCCCGCGCTGTCAACTCCCATATTATACCCGACGTGTTTGAGCAGTGGATGGTTCCGCGAGTGACTCCAAGAAAAGCATCAAATTCTGCAGCATCTGGAATTTGATGATGACCTCATTAATTCATGAAAAATAATATATATATTACGTCAGACTTGGCTGTATGGGCTAGACCCTTTGCCTTCCCTATCATCGTTCTAACAACCGAGCTACCAGGAGAAGACAAATTTCTAAGCATTCTATGGATTCACCGTGCGGGTGCCGGGTCCATCGTGTGTGAGTAAGAGATGAGAAGAATGGTGTCTCGGGCTTGCGACCGACAATAGGCTGGTTTAAGAAAAGGAGGCCTCCTTTTTTTTTCTATTGCGCGATAATACGCTCACCATCCACCATTCTACTTCTCTCCCTACCCAACCAAATACTGTATGATTCCGTTAATGCCGTCTTGGAAGCTCGTTCCATAAATGTATTGACGGCAGACCTGCTTAGGCCCAATTCTTGCAGTAAGTGATGCAAAGATTTTGATGGAACTCCTCTTGCACCAACTTCCACTGCGTAAAGCTGAATCTTGAACTCGTTCCTGATCATTTCTTCTGTGAGATCATAATATTTATTCGACTTCATGTTGTGGTCTTTTGGAATATTTGATTCCCACGGAACGGTAAGTTCAATAAGGATAACTTTTTTCAAGTTCCGAGAACACACTAAGATGTCTGGCCTATAGGCTGATACAGCTAGTTCATCTGGGATCCTATAATATATAATACTGATAGTCAAAACTGTATGTATTGTGTGTATATGTATGTCCAATGTATTGAAATCCTTTAAAATATTATTAAAAATACAATAGCTCGCTTTCTTATGTTCTGAATTTCATCACCAAACGTTTCGGCAACTTCTTAGCACCAAGCTAAATTAGGAATTAAAATGTATAGCAAAGTGTGACCAAGTATTTCACGTCCTGTTAGGTTGACGTGCGCCAAGTTGAAACAATAGGGGCACCTAGCGAAACGGGTGCGAAGGCCGGAATTCAATGCATCGTCATTGCGACCATCAACCACGAGAATGTTGACCTTTTTAGTCAAATTATTAAACCCTAAAAACAACATGAGATCGCATCACAACGTCCGTTGTTTAATCAGGGAACCGAATCTTGAAGGTCATAATCATAGCTCATAGAACACAGATTGCTAGACCTTATAATAATATCATCTTAGAGATTTTGATCAGTCCAGGGACTCAAGACCCACTCGGAAAGTGGATCTGTTCAATTCAATTCAATTCGTTTATTTTGCAAGTAGGCATAGGACAAAATGATATGTATTCTGCACTTTTACACGTCAATTTTTACAATATTGATATAAAACGATATCATTTTATAGTACATATTGGTGAATCTGGAGCAGTACATGATAACCATCATTTGCGAAGAGAAACAATAAAATAATAAAATAACAAAATTATAAATACATTATAACGCTTAACATTATAGCACACAGGAACATCTCTTATAGGTGTCGCTTCTACTTTGTCATTCCAGATTGTGACTGATCGATGTGCACCTATTCAACGACAGCCCTGATGCGGCACAAAACTTCTTAGATCCTTAAATATATGGCCAAAGCGTTAATTTTTTTTTCATTATAGTCCCTACCGCGCTGGCCAGACGGGTTGGCAAGGCCAAAGCTTATTATTTTTCAATATTTAAAATAAAAGCGGATGCTAAAAACAAAATTTAACTTAATCTCCTTAGCTTGACATATATTATTAATTAGTATTATATAAGTATGTATATTATTATGTTTATTATTCGTATTTATTACATAAATATATTATGATCCTATTTACATTTTATTTATTTATTTAATCCTATAGTTTATTTTTTTCTCTTATTTAGATTTTTATATATTTCATATTATTTTTCTGACTCTGCACCCATAATATTAGAGAATACCTTCATGGTAATATTTTGTGTGCAATAAAGGATTTTATTATTATTATTATTATGCCCGCACTTTTTTAAGTACTCGTATAATGCTTGCACTATTAACTATTATGTGGTATAATCTTAATGTAAAAACTACCTATCGAGACCCTCCCCCCCTTAAAAAAAAAAAAATCACATTGTCAACTAATAAATTGTCTTACGTAATAAATTATATTCTAATAGTTCTTACGAGTAAGTCGGGTTAATGATAACCAGAGATAGGCGCTATGTAACATATATAGTTACAACTATCTACTGAGGTTCACAACAATTTCTCGTTTTCTAGTGAAATAAAACTATCTACTTTTTATAACACATTAGTTGAAATAGTTTTTGGTAGCGATCACGCAACGAACAGACTGCAAAGCTTTGCGTTGCGTACGAATGAAATGAATAGGTTTAGTGCCACATTCGCCAGAGTGGAAGTCAGAATGTCGCACAGAACTGACCTAATCGTTTAGTTTGTGTTGTATGCATAAGTTCGTTAACGAAATAAAATAGTCTAGTATTTGTTTCGAACCCGTGACGTCCTTGAAGTAGATAGTTATTAAATTAAAGTTAGTTATTCCAATGCTGCGCATGCATAGGCTACACACGGTGACTTAGCTTCGCACGGCAACTATACTCGTTATTAGTTAAATCAACACATTGATAAGTCAATTTACCAATCACGTCCCTTAAACATTCACTAATCTAATCATCTTTTGGAGTAATTAATTAATTAATAACGCCTTCAGGATGATGCTGGGGCTCCCTCGTTGGTGCAGTGCATCAGCGATGTTTGCGTGCGCGCACACAGATGATTTCTACTCAATATTGCGAAAACGAGTCGCGTCGTTGATGCACAGAGTAAGAGGGAGCGGCAACATCATCTTGAGGGCAGTTAGTGAGAAGCCAGATTGCCCTATCATGGGGCACTGGGTACATACTCACATGTATGTGCCCAGTGCCTCAGGAGGGCAAGGCAAATATAAAAAGTAAATGTCCTCTTTTTACTAATATAGAATAAGCAAACACTATGTTACTAACCCCTATGGATACTATTCCGAAATAAACGCATTTTATTTTATTTTTTTTATTTATTTAAGACTTAGAAATAGTTTTTGAATTGTATGAATAAAAACACAATTTCTGCACAGAAACTTATTACTACGTCGATTCGTAACCAAACCACGGCTCAATGTTCATATTGTCCTTTAAATTCATCGATGTATATAGATAGACCCTCACTGATATAAAAACGTTCCCGTAAAACCAATCGAAGTCATGTAGCTGCACCAACAGTCGCGAGATAGCAAGCGTCGAGAGCGCCTAATATTAATATTTATTTCGAGTAAAACTAGTCTTTTTGTATGCATTGTGATATAATTTCCGATGAATAAAGCATGTGGCATTATCCTTGCCTGAGAATTGCCCCCCAAAGTTGGTAGGTACACAAAGCAAGCAGCACGTTTTTAAGAGTGCGTTTTGTATTGAATAGGCTTATCTTAAATTACTTATAAGGAGTATTTAGCTAAATGTTATTAATATTTGATTGTAACGGTGTCACTTGCTAGGACGACGAAAACCGAACTCTGCTCGACTCCTCCCGTTCACACCAGAGGGCGTAAGCACCACTACTACACCACACCACATGGTTTTACCGTTGCAGTATACGCTCACGAGTTTTATTAAAAAAAATAAGTTTGATCATGGATATAATGGTTGTGACGGAAATCAAAAGAAGAGGATGTTACCAAGGTACAGTCTCAAGAATCCGCCCCAATTGGCCGCTAAATTACTTTAGTTTAATGTTCAAAATATATCATAAAATGTGCTAAATCATTGAATCTAATATTTTAATGCCTATTTTTTATAAGGTTAAGTGAAAAGTGGAATAAACCATAAGAAAAGCGGTTGTTGCCGAAATTAAGAGAAAGCAGTGGCCTATGCTTCCGTCTGCTAACAACTTGCAATAATTACACTTTTGGCTCGTTTTATAAAATTATTCATGTAATTTAGGTATGTCTTCCTTGCTTGGCTGAGCAATGGACGCTGGGAGTTTTTGTAATTATGCTATATAAACAGTTGTATATATACTATATAACTGTATAAAAACAGTAAAAACAAAATATTAACGGTTAATAATTAATTTAATTTGTAAAAAAGTATCTTCACTACCGTTTCCCTTCTGGAGTGATCTGAAACCATACTTATAAAAAAGCGGATTCACATTTAGCTAACATTACAATAGGCCAATCATGTCAAGTTGCAAGTCTCTAGCGTACCAAACTCACAAATACCTAAATTAAATATTATTTTTATTTATTTTTTTATTTTTTTAACCTCAAGTTGCGCAAGTGCCGGTTACGAATTTGCGCCGTTTGGGGTCGAGACGATGGGAGACCTTCAGCAAGGGGCCTGGCCAAGGAGTTGTTAAAGTGGCTGACGAAAAGGTCTGGAGACAGGAAGGCTGGCAATTATTTCTGCCAACGTATTAGCCTCGCTATACAGAGGGAAAATGTTGCCAGTCTCCTTGGGAATATTTCGGATGGGACGTCTCTATAGGACATTTTTATTTATAGTTTAGTTTATTTTTAATTTTATTATTTAGGTAGCTTTTGTAATGTATTACAAAATTTATTTTAATTCGAATAAAATAATTAATAAATATTATTGTGTCCTGACTAGGAATCGAACCCTGTTCCTTCGAGTCTAAATCCATGGGTTTGACAGCTAGACCACGGATGCAGTTAATTTAATTTGAGATATTAATATATTTTTTTGGGTTACTCAGGGACAAGTAATCTATCTTTATTCTGACTTACTACTGTGCCAGGTATTTTGTTTTCGTAGGTACTCAGAGGTACATTTTGATATGAAAGATATTTATAATATTAAATATTTGTTTTATTCCCTTCTCAATTAGATTAAACATTAACATCTCATTGGCCTTCTGCTAACAGCTTGCTCTTTGCACAGCTTCGATTCTACAACTAGCTATTATTAAAAATAATTTTAATAATGACGTTTCATACGCATGTAATAATAGGTTTACTTAAATAAGTATATTGTGGATTTAACTTGGCTAGGTTTAGGCACGATGTACTAGCTACCAATACCTTTTATTAGCCATTTATTATTGTAATATAATAAAAAGACAAAGCTTCCCATAACTCGTGAACCATCTAAAGTTTATGACCTCATAACAATAAAAATACCATAAATATTTGAACTAGAAATAAAGTATCTAATACAGTGAAAGCTTACAAAATTATAACTGCCGAAAGAGTAGTTTGTTTTTTAAAACTGTAATTAACACTTTGATATTTAGCAAATGTACACTTAATATTTACAGAATAACCTTATAAAATTTTACTATTATTACTGTCTTTTGCCACACAATGTAATTTTTTACGGGTATTAAGTAATTGATTTTGAGCTTTACCAGTAGAAGTATTTTCCCATGAATAGATTTAGAGACCTCCTCCTTGCGTCGTTTTCCTCAATGCTGAGGGTCGTGACCCCCTCCTCGGATCACTTTGTCCCGGACTATGCTGCGCCATCCGGGTCTGCTCACGGCGGCGTGCAGGGCCTCGTGGACTTGGGTGTGAAGTGTGGTGCGGATCTGGTCTGACCAGCGTGTCGGGCTCCGGCCACGGGGTCTCTTGCCTTCAATTTTCCCCGTGATTACTAGCCTTTCCAGATTGCCAGAGCTTTTACGGGCTATATGACCAAAATACTCAAGGACTCGTTGCAGGCAGATGGAAGAGAGCCTGGTAGTGACTTTGAGCTCCTTGAGTATTGATAAGTTTGTTCTGCGCGCTGTCCACGGGATGCGCAGCATACGCCTCCAGCACCACATTTCGAAGGCGTCGACGCGGCTTCGGTCATTGGCTCTAAGAGTCCAGGTTTCGGCAGCATACAGGAATATGGAGAAAACGAGACTGCGAACAAGTCTTATTTTGGTCCTGATAGTGATGTTTAGAGACACATCACGTAAATTTCACCACTAATAAATAACACATTTTTTATTTAAGAAACATAATGTATCTCTGTCGACGTAAGAGAGTTGAGGCGAAGGCGGCCCGAGGATACGATTTATACTTAAATTAGGTTTGGTAAATAAGTTTTATTTGTTTTTGTTTTAGTTAATTTTTTATTAAAATAATATTTGCTTATGTTAATAAATAAATATAAATAATAAATTTTAGTAATTTAATAAAATAAAAAAAAAATAATTTGGCTCTACATTTTTACCTTTATGGTTACGGCTGTGGCTTATACTCGTACCTAAAACACTTTTTATTCATCCGCAAACCATAAAATAAACAAAGTATTCTTCAGTTTTTATTGTAAATTGTGGTAAAGTCACAAAAACCAACACGGTGATGACTTTTGCCTTTTTATCAAATTTAACACCCGTTATGTTCGCTTACTAAACTAAACTAAAGAATGTAAAATTCTCCACAAATATATTTGAAAAAGCTCATTGTGTAGAGACCTGGGATTCGTATTCTAGGGGCTGTTTTATATAGGTATTTATCGTCAGAAATACCTACTATTTTTTTCTAATAATATATAATAATAGTTTGATTTATCTAAAAACGAAACTATTTATTTAACAGCTGTTAAATATTCCTTGCCAGCATTATGATTATATACTGCGTGGAATTTATTAAAGATAAAATATTTTTAAATTATAATCTAGAATGAAAATAAAGAACTACGTAATTTTTATTTTTATTATTCAGTAACAAAATGTTAAGTTACGGTGCAGATAAGTTTTCCTAAAAATATCGCCACTCATACTGAGCCTAATTTCCTAATCCCTAATTCTTTTTCTTTTTATATTAGTTATAAATTTAAGTAGAAGCAACCTTAGTTTTATATGTAGTTATGTTTTGTTAGTTTTAGTGGAAACTTTGTTGGTTAATGAGATAAACAATTTTGTTTTTACTAGGTGTATGAATAACTGTTTGTTTCCCAAATAATAAATATATAAATCAATAATCAAGTAGGTAGCGAAAGGTCGACGATCGCGCGAATGTTAAATTACGTAATTGTTTCTCTATGTATTTCGTCCTTCGGCTGTGAGTGAGATCCATTAATAATATCACTTACGGCCGGTTGCAGAAAGCATGCTTAAAATAATCTATGATTAACATTTTGATATATTCCACGTGATTGGTAGTTATTTTGTCACGGGTATTTAAGGCAATGACGTGCTTCATAGGCATACGTTAAACATTAAACAAGAATAATCATCTTTTCTGCAACCGAACCGTTTAACTCCCTAGCCTTTAGGTCAGGGTTGCACAGACTTATTAATACTAGGGGCCACTCGGCCAAATCATGAACTGATAGCGGGCCGGCCGCCAGAAGTAGGTATAGGTAGTTAAAGACAATAAAGAATTGATAAAAATTTATTAAAATTAAAAAAGAAATTATTAATTTGAAGCGTGGCACTGCATAGTGCTTACAATCTTTTTTATATTTGGCTCAAATTTACTTGTAGCAACACGTAAAACTGCTTCCAAACTTTCATTTGCAAGGCGGTTTCGATTTTTTGTTTTATTATTATTTAGTATTGAAAAAGTTTGTTCACATATATAGGTAGAACCAAATAAGCTGGCACATTTCAGAGCGTTTATGCGCAACTCTTCGTACATATTTTTATCAATGCAGCGGTAAAAGTTCAGCAAGTCTCCTTCGTTGAATTTGTTGCGTAAATCTTGGTCATTTTGAATGTCGATAATTTCTAACTGCATTGACTCTGGCGCATTTTCAACTGAAATAGTGAAAGGATTGCTGAATATGTCCAACAGAGGTTTCACTTTTTTAAACTCCAAAAATCTGTCTTCAAAAGATTGAATCAAAATATCTAGCTTTTCTACATAACTGAAATTAATCGCAGTTTTGTTGAATTTTTCAGCCATTTTCTTATAATTCGGAAAATGATTATAATTTCCAGAATTCAATTGTGATCTGAAAAGTGTCAGCTTGCATTGAAAGGATGTTACATGAGCATAGAGCTGGGATATCAGTTGATTTTTGCCTTGAAGCCGTGTGTTCAAGACATTCAAATGATTTGTAATGTCAACTAAATAAGCTAAATCACACAACCAATCAGGATTTTTAAGTTCCGGGACATCCCTTTGCTTTTCCGCCAGAAATATTCCAATTTCTTCTATTAAATTTAGAAATCGTTCCAGTGTCAATCCACGACTTAGCCACCTTACTTCTGTATAATACAGTAAATCTCCGTATTCGCTTTCGATGTCATCAAGGAATTGTTTGAATTGTCTGTGATTGAGTCCTCGTGATTTTATGAAATTTACAGTCGAAACTACTACTTTCATTACATTTTGAAATTCATTTTTTTTAGAACAGAGGGCTTCCTGGTGTATAATGCAGTGAAACTGCATGAGATCTTCAGTGTTTATGTTTTTTTCTTGCAGGTGCTTTTTCAGCAAAGTAACTAGCCCGGAATTGATACCAATCATGGAAGGAGCACCGTCAGTCGCAACTCCCGATAACTTAGATAAGTCCAAATCAGTTTTTGAACACTCGTCCAAAAGTCCATTGAGTATATCAACTCCTTTGGTTTGACCTTTCAATGAACACATTCCTAATAACTCTTCGAAGACTTCAAAATCTTGAGTAACACCTCGTATGAATATGAGAAGTTGAGCTGTGGAACTAATATCAGTCGATTCGTCGAGTGCTAATGAAAAAAATTCCATGATCTTAGTTTTTTCAATTAATTGTTCCGCAATATTACCTGACAAGGACATAATTCGTCTTTGGATAGTCATACGATTCAGTTGAATTTTCTCAAACTTTTTTGCTGCTTCTGGACACATTTTCTTAGCGGCAATTTCCATGCATTCTTTTACAAAATCGCCATCATTGAAGGGGCGACTTCGCTTTGCTATCATTCGAGAAATTTCATAACTAACTTCTGTAGCCGTTTCTGAATCTTGAATGTGTTTTGTAAACATAGCTTGCTGACCAATAAGCTCCCGTTTTAAAGACAACATTTTTTGCTTTCTTAATTCGCCTGTAAACTTGGTAAAAGAAGGATGCTGCGTTTCATAGTGCCTTTTTACATTATAATCCTTTGCAATCGCAACAGAATTCTTGCAAATTAAACAAACGACTTTGTTATGCGACCATACAAAAAAGTATTTCTCAGTCCAAATTTCTTGAAACTGCCGATTTTCATCTTTAACCTTACGTTTTTTACTAGGTCCTGGCTTCTCCATGTTGCGTTCTAATCCTGGCTAGGATTAACACAGCACCTAAAAACAATTACAGTACCCACTTAAATTACCTATCCTTTTTTAAATTATCAAAAATAATTGATTAAATATTATTTCTCAGAAATTTTAAGATTTTTATACAGATTTTATCTGAAATAATGACGTAATTATTACAGTTAGAGAAATTCTTATAAAAATAGTAATTTCTTTGTTTATTTTAATATTTAGCCAACATTAAAGCTAAATTTGATTAAAATTGATTAAATAGGTAGGGAAACACTTATTAATAACAGAGTTTTACTTACGTTTTCACAACACAATTATACACGGCACTTGACGGGTTAACACTGCAACAGGAAATCTACGTTGAATGTGGATCAAAATATATGACACCGGCTAGTCGAGTTAAAATCTACACTAGAACTATTGCCTCCCAAAAACACTAATAAACTGCACTTATTCTCAATCACTTATTACTTCGCTTTGTATTTTCGCGCTTATTTCTTTCTGTTGTTGACACTTCACTCAAATGAAAAGCGAACTGTTCGGCCGCTGCGGTTAACGTGATTTTTATACCGCGCAAACGACTCTGGAAGCTTCGTGTAGATACGCGAGCAATCGGGAATACGGGACTATATCTATCTCGCTTGCTCACCGCGCTAGAAAATTCTTGATTTCTATAGCGAGCGATGTTACTTGACTTAGCAATTTTGGGCGCTAGATTCAAATTGCGCGCGCGCGAGTTTCACATTACTTTTCGAACATATTTTTTTTTTTTTATTCTGGAATAGAATTCAATATTTTTCGAATGCACGAGAGTATTATTTTTGCTGTCGGCGGGCCACCAGTATTCGACCCACGGGCCGCATGCGGCCCGCGGGCCGCGGTCTGTGCATCCATGCTTTAGGTATTACGATAGATACCTTGATTTTCAGAAGCGACCTTATTGACCATACAGTAGTGTTTTGTTTTTCGGATAAAAAAAATATCTTTAGAAAAAAAGTTGCCTTTTTTATTTCAAATACTAATGACACCTGAAGCCTAAAATTATTATTGCTCTTTTGACAATTCACGCAAATTTGTTTTTTTAGTTTTTCGTAGATTTCGCTTTTTCCTTACACTAAGTAAATCAATAAGATATTGGCGGTTTCTGCTGACAACCTCAAACTGCGCAAATACGCCAACCCCGGTACAGGTTACGAGTTTGCGCCGTTTGGGGTCGAGACGATAAGACCATGGGCTCTTTAGTTGTCCGAACGGCTGACAGAGAAATCTGGAGATAGGAAGGCTGGCAATTATTTCTGCCAATGAGTGAAAATGTTGCCTGTCCTTTAGAGACCATCTCTGTCAAGTCAAAGTCAAGTCAAAGTCAAAATATCTTTATTCACGTAAACCTATTACAGGCATTTATGAAACGTCATTAATTTAATTATTTTGAATGATTCTACTCCTGCTAGTAGAAGACTAAGCAGCAAAGTGGTCCAATAAGTAAGCTGTTAGCAGAAGACCAGCAGCTTAGCAAATTCCAGTGACCTGTTAATGTTTAATCTGACTGAGAAAGGAATCTGCAAGGAAAACTCAGCTATATGTTATGTATTTTATCCTTATCATTATTATTATTCTAAATCAACTGTTACTTTAACCATGTGTGTACTAATTTAACTTAATTATAATATATATAGATATGTAGGTATTTATGTATATATTTATTCAGTATATGTAATATTAGTATGTAAGTCTATTATAATAAATTGCACCCTTCGTTGTTACCTCTCCACACTCCCAAAGGTTGGTTGTTAGAAAATGCTTAGTCATTAAGCCCGCCTATGTACAATATTTTTTAGTGCAATAAAGAATTTTTGAATTGAATATATCAGATTTACAAAATAAAACATATACAGAACTGAACCACAACGATCAATTAATAACCTTTTAAATTTAGCTATGAGAATACAATACCTGGTATAGCAGTAACCCACCAGGCAAGTCAGAATTAAGGTAGACTACATGCCTATGTGCAACCCGAAAGTCGACCAAACGTCTGATGGGACATCTTTTGAGGATATTTTATTTATAGTTTAATTAAAGTTCATAGTTATTTAATTTTATTTGAGTAGTTTGTAATTATTATTTTATGTTTTGTATTTTTTTAAATAATATTTGAAGATGAGATATCGGAAGTTTATTTTTTTTATTAAAACTAATTATAGAGGATTTCGTTTAATGTACGATGCATGTGCGTTTCGATTACTGTTGCTCTAAATATAATATTATCTATAAAAATAACGATTTCACTAGCAAACAGTAAATAATAACATATTGTGCAGATTTAACGAGCCCTCGCTACTTGTTGCCATGGACATATATTTTAAACAAATATACAAGCCGACCATAACCTGAGAGAAAAATTTAACCTGAGAACTTCAGCTATGCCCACGATTTGTTAAGGCCGGCTGCCAAGAAAAACGTAGCCCCCGTCACAGATAAAGTATAGCCCCCGTAGCGGAAAATAAATATATCCACTTTGCAGAAGTTTTTAAGACCGTGAAGAAGCGCAAGAAGCGCCACACCGATATCTTATCAACCATCTATCTACGTGTCACGGCTTAGCAAAAGTTTATCACACCAGGACGTCCTTGACCACATAAGCGGACACATAGGAGGAAATCACTTGTCTGGTCTCAAAATGGGACACAACTTTTAAGACCTATCGCAATACTGTGCGGTCGGACAAGTTAAAAATATTCTTGTAAAAAGATTTCTACAGTGTGTTGTATTTCGTCAGTACATAGGTTCATTTGGGCCTACGAAATGCACCACGGAAGAGGACTCCGGCGCCGACCACCACTGTAGCAGTCAGCTATCATCAGAAGGTGGTCGCTGTTCCCAAAGACTACAATAAGATAACAATGCAGAAACTGTATTGTAATGTAGTTAAACCTATATACATACTTTACGTCTATTTATTATTATAAAAAGTAAAGTAAAGTATCATCAGCCGTTTCCTTTCCAGGATTGTCAGAGGAACCACGCTTATAAAGAAGCTGATTCACATTTACCCAACTTTACTATAGGCTAATCATGACAAGTGGCAAGCTCGTCGATGTAATTAAATATTATTTATATGTATTTATTTACATTAATAAATATAAAAATAAAAAAAAATAAAAAAAGTTATTTATTTTCTCCCACAAAACTTAAAATTAGTAACAATATTTATTAAAACATTTATGTAGGAGACTGGAGGCAAAACTAAACTAAGCGAAAGCATAGTCTGTGTGAAAGCACTCCAGGTTTCTCTGACTCAAACTTAATAATAAATACATCTATAGTGTAGTGTAATGTAGTATAGTGTAATGTAGTGTAGTGTAGTGTATATATAATTAGGTGTATATATTTAAATATTTTTATTTTTATTTTTTTGATCATATTTTATAATATATATTTATTTATATCTTGTATATTTATTTTATAAGTATTTATAGATTGGTCTATACATATATAATATTTTTGTGTCCCGACCAGGAATCGAATCCGGTACCTCCGAGTCTAAATCCACGGACTTAACCGCTAGACCACAGAGGCAGTTATATACGAGTATATTTAATGTTAAAAATAATATTTATTATAAATAAATAAGATAAAAAAAACATTAGGGCCGCGGTGCTATTGATTTATCTTAATACTAGTACATGTCTATGGCGCTGCCACAATGAAAGTAATAACTCGTCGAATGCTTTGTTTTTATTTTAACGATTTCCTCTCATGGGGTTTCGAGTCCATCGCACAAATCTCTTTGTAATGATAACCTGTTCAATGCGTTAGTACAAACGAAATATTTCACTGCTTATAGGATGTAATCAGTTTTGGAGAAATGAGCTTAAGAGCGTTTAATGACTATTCAAGTCTGTGTCTATAAACTTTTTAGGATATAAAATTATGATCATTTTAAACTTTTATATACCTAATTTTAGAGAGAGAAAAATAGCAAATATTTTTATAACGATGATGCCATTCTTGGGACGTCTTTAGAGGACCTTTTTTGTTTACGATATTTTACGTTTTACAAAATTAATTTTTTATCATTTTAAAGTTATTTTTTATTATTATATTGTACTATTTACCGAAGTAATTATACAAATAGAGGTTTTTTTGTACTAGTGGCTTTTTTTTTACTGTTTTATTAAATTATTTTATATCTAGTGGAAAAATAACAGCCGGTCCCAGAAAAAAAAATCTTTTGGCATGTTGAACGTTTGCTTAAGTTCAGTAGTGATAATTATTGAATTTCTAGAATACTGATATATTACTGCCTCCGTGGTCTAGCGGTTAAGTCCGTGGATTTAGACTCGGAGGTACCGGGTTCGATTCCTGGTCGGGACACAAAAATATTTATTAATATAAATAAATACATTTAATTATAATTTAATTTATTTGTGATATTTCTCGTGTTTGGTACGCTGGAGACATCGACGAGCTTGCCACTTGTCATAATTGGCCTATAGTAAAGTTGGCTAAATGTAAATCCGCTTATTTATAAGCGTGGTTTCTGACCACCCCGAAAGGAAAGCGGTCGTGATGATACTTTATTTTTACTGATATATTACATTTTAAAAAAGTTTGATATTCTTTAAAAATCTTGGGAGTGAGAGCGATGAATTACCGGCCCTTAAAGTATCCAAACTCATTTTGGAGAAATTCACTTGCCGTCTTCACTGCACGTGTCGTTACGCACGCATCATTATAACATTTCTATGTACCCGTATTATCTACTTAAAATTATCGCCATTGTTAGTACCTAATCACGATTACGACATTCACGACTAAATTACAATTATAAATTCTACAAACTTAAGTATAGAAGGGAATAATTATATGAGCGCTGACCTCAGGGTATCATTTCAAATATATTTTATTATTTGTGAAATAGGGAGGGACTATTCGTCTCCAAGTCACTGCGACCAGTAGTGATCTATTGTGACCTCCCTAGATTATAGTTCGTTCGCTAGACCTACGGCTTCAAGGAACCTTAGTATGGGCTTAGGAGCGAGGCGTCGCACCTCCTAGGGGCTTAGACTGTGAGCACCCAAGATGGTGCTACGCTTGTGATGCAGGGCATGACAGTCGCAAAGGAGATGGACAGGTGTCTCAGACACCTCGCGACAGAATTTGCACTTATCTGTTTCTACCAAGCCCATGGTAAACATGTGCTTGTTTAATTTACAGTGACCAGTTAGGGTCTTTCAAATATAAGAATCAGCTTTACTTGGTAGAAGTTAGTGCAAGAGGAATTCCAGCAAAATCTTTGCATCATTTAGATACTAAAACAATTGGGCCTAAGCAGGTCTGCAATTGCACATTTTTTGAACCAAGGTGCAAGACGGTAGTTAAAGTAATGCGTAATTTCACCTAGAAATAAATTTTTGTGATTATATTATTTTACTTCACCTAGAAATTGTATTATTTATGAAAAAAGCGAGTAAAAATCGTTAATTTTATATTATTATAGTATCATTACGACCGTTTCCCTTTCGGGGTGGTCAGAAACCACGCTTCCAAAGAAGCGGATTCACATTTAGCCAACTTTACTATAGGCCAACATGACAAGTGGCAAGCTCGTCGATGTCTCTAGCGTACCAAACTCGAGCAATATTACAAATAAATAATAATTAAAAGTATTTATTAAAATTCATAAATATTATTGTATCCCGACCAATCGAACCCTGAGTCTAAATCCACGGACTTAACCGCTAGACCATGGAGGCAATTCTTAGGTATAGTATAATAACGCTTAACATGATGTTTTATTCATAACTACGTACAACTTTGTTAGAGCAAATAAATTCGCCAGGGCCACATCGGAACACTAGGTAGTTTTGGATTTCAAGTCATCTACTATAAGGGTTCGACATTTTTACCTTTGAACCCTAAAAAAGACAAACACGAAAAAGTTTCCAAATGAAAAAAAAAAACGTTAGCCCAAACAATATGACCATTTTTAGCAAAATTAGGAATAATATGTCTAAGCAAGAGTCTTGCGAGACTCTTGCGCAAGACCAATACCAAGACTAACCCTAGTCTTGGTTTTACGAAATTAATTAGTTATTTTTTTTTTAATTTAACATTAAATTATAATTATTTAGATTGTAAGTTGACACGGCCTTTATACAGCCACGAAATTAATTTAAATTTATACATTATGTTATAATTATTTAGATTATAAGTTGACACGGCTATAATGCCTCGAATTTAGGTTAAGCTACAGTACTTGCTTATGGCAGCAATATCACTTACTTATTTCGGTCTATCCATAATTTAATTTAATCTTTTTATTTATTATTTTAATAATATTGTAAAAAATTGACAATATCCGAGTGTTTATTTAAATATTTTGAATTTGAATTAGTAAAAAGCAAAAGATTGGGCAATACTACAATTAACTTAAATAAAAAAAACTACAATATACAATAAAAAAGTAAGATTACATCATATAAAAACATAGAATATTATATTTAAAAAGTTCTTACTATGAGGTCCTGGTAGTAAGAGATTATAAATATTTATTCGAAGTAGGTAATTCGATACGAAAATATTAAAATAAAATTGACTTAAAACTAATTATAAAGAAAACTAAAACTAAAAATACCTATGAAATTAAAGCTATTCTACAAAATAAACTAAGGGCTTACCACCAGGGAGGGTACCTAAAACGCTCGCCGCATTTCCTCGTTGAATTATTATGGACATATTCTGTTTTAGGTAGTTATGGCATTTGGGATCGCCACACTCTAGGAAAATTCGTTTACCCAGCTCTTTTATGAATTTGTGGGTATCAAGAGAATATACCCCCATTGTTTCAACCCCAAATGCCACAAAGTTATAATTTTGTTTAATGCTAAAAGAGATTATTACAAAGAAAAATGGATATTTTTCTTAATGTACATATATACATATATTGTATAAGTACTACTAACGATTGACTGATGTACAAGATGAAATAGCTTTGGACTAGACCGACGGATAACTTCCGATTAAGGAAACTTAGCGACTTATGTTAAGCGGGTGAACTTCTTTTTACACACAACTATCTAGGTCTAAGTCATTACGCTCAATTATAATCGTAGCCACTAAGATAAAAGTGCCGACTAGAGGTAGCCAAGTTCCGGATGGTTGGAAAATATTGTTTGGAATTCGTAGAATACATATATTAATAGTATACTTATTTATTAGTATTAGTATAGGCTTGGCGCGGTGGGAACTCCGTTGTAAGAACGCGTTCCTTAAATCCTACAAAGGTTGGTTTAAACCCCCCCGGCATGACCAATGAGAAATACAGTTTTCTTACGTACATTTGTCATAGATTTATAACACCACCGCTTGTGAAATCGTTAATAAATTGTCATTAAAAATTGACATCATATCCTCGCCAAGCCGTCTGGCCAGCGTGACGAGTGTATGCCAAATTCTCCCGATATACGAGTATGTTCTGGAAGGCCAACAGTGGAGGTCTAGGACGCTGTGTTCTAGGGGTTGTCATGATGATTATGATACTTAGTAAGTAGGGACCTATTTCAGAAACTAACACCAATGGGGCAAACGGGTTCTAGAGTGGAGACCACGTACAGGAAGATGTAGAGTGGGACGAGCCCCCGCCAGATGATAAAGATGATCCCTGGCGGGGGTTGGATGAGGGTTGCAACAAACAATGCAATGGCGAGGCTTGGGGAGGCCTACATTCAGCAGTGGAGAGGCACAGGCCGATGATATTCATGAAAAAATTAAGTAATTAAAAAATCGCATTCCTTTATGGGGTCAACCACACTTTTTAAATGATTCACATTTAGCCAACATTACTATAGGCCGCCAATCATGACAAGCTCGTTGATGTCTCTAGCCTACCAAACTCGAAAAATATAACAAATAAATTAAATACATATAGTGCAGTAAAGTATCATCACGACCGTTACCCTTTCGGGGTGGTCAGAACCCACGCTCATAAAGAAGCGGATTCACATTTAGCCTACTTTACTATTGGCCAATCACAACGAGTGGCAAGCTCGTCGATGTCTCTAGCGTACCAAACTCGAGAAATAACTCAAATAAATTAAATATTAATTAAGTTTATTTAAAATAATAAATATTATTGTGCTCTGACCAGGAATCGAACCCGGTATCTCCGAGTCTAAATCCACGGATTTATCCGCTAGACCACGGAGGCAGTTAAAGTAAATTGTAAAAAGTTGTATATAGTGTAGTTCTGGCTACTATTTTAGGAGCCAAAAACGAACCCGGCAAGTAATACAAGAGTGAATTATTGATTAGGTTCAATGGCACAGTGTGGCACGATATAGTACGATCGCAGGTGCACGAGTGGCGGGAGTCGCAGACCGTGACGGTCGACCGAGCGTGGATCCCTCTTTTGGTAAGGGAATAAATATGGGGGATATATATTAATATTATGAACAAACCGACTCTGTTGCCCGTGTATATATTTAGTATGTATATTTGTTATTATGATCTTAGTGCGCTAAAAACATCAAAGAGATTAACCACTTCTAACGTTTCTCGAGTCTGGCGCTCTAAATACATTGAAGAATTTGCCAATTGTGATATTTCTCGAGCCTGACGCGCTAAAGACATCGAAGAATTTACCACTTATGACATCTCTAGAGTCTGGTTCGCTACAGACATCGAAAAACTTTACCACTTGTGACATTTCTCAAGTCTGGTGCGCTAAAGACATCAAATAACTTTTCACTTGTGACATTCCTCGAGTCTGGTACGCTAAAGACATAAAAAAAAAATTGCCACTTGTGACATTTCTCGAAGTCACCAAAGACATAGAAGAACTCGCCACTTATCATGATCGCCTATAAAACAATTGACTAAATGTCTTTCTGTCCACTTTGCTAGGGAAACGGTCGTGATGATACTTTACTTAGCGTAGGGGTGAGAGAAGAGAAATTTCTAAGCATTCCATGGATTCACCATGCGGGTGCCGGGTCCATCGTGTGTGGGTAAGAGATGAGAAGAATGGTTTCTCGTGCTTGCGACCGACAATAGGCTGGTTTAAGAAAAGAAGGCCTCCTTTTTTTTCTATTGCGCGATAATACGCTCACCATCCACCATATACATGACAATAAATTACGTAATAATTTAATTACTTATTCAGTTTATAAACTTAAAAAAAAACAATAATATGAGTTGAATTAAGACGTATTATTGTTACCGTAATAACACTAGCCAATATTACATCTTTAAATAGGTAGGTACTTTCTATTTCATTACGTAATCGGAAAATCAAACGAAAACGAATCTTAGAAGTTTTTTTTTGTTATTTTGTTCCCACTGTAGTTGGATTATACGATTAGTAAAAAAACTGAATCCGCCGAATTGAGTTGTCATGCTGAGTTCAAGATGATTACTGGTGTTGAAACGTAACTTTTTTTTTCTAAACAAAGATAAAGTTATTTTCAATACTAAAATTAGATATTAGTAAACTAAAAACTATACTTTTAAAACATATAAATTATGATTTATAAAAAACAAACTACTTAATAATTTAAAATTATTATAATTGAAAATTTCAAGTCGTTGTCAAAACAGCTCGCCAACACCTCGGGAGACAAAAGGGCTATATTTGGGCCAAAGGATCAGCATTGCCATTCAACATGGCAATGCTGCCAGTATCCTTGACACTTCGCCCATTGGCAGCGATTTGGAGCATTTTTTTTATTTATAATAATTTTTATTAAATTTATCATTATTTTAGATTTTAGTTGTATTTTTATTTATTAAGTAGGTTTATTTATATTAATAGTAATTTATGTTTCGTTATTTATGTTAAATGTAAGTTTTTAGTTTAATTTATCAATTTAATTAATATTTTTTTGTACAGTAAAATAATCACCAATTATACGATTAAAAATACAACTTAAAACAAAAAAATGTTCCAAATTGCAAAGTGCCAAGAATACTGGCAACATTGCCACGTTGAATGGCAATACTGCCAGTATCTCTTCCTTTGGCCCAGATATTGCCCAGCCCTCTTGTCTCCGAGGTATTGACGGCCTGACAGTTTCAACTCATATACTATTTTAAAGTTTTAAATTTCTAACATTTATTTTTAAATTATGTCACTTTTATTCTAAGTGTACGATATGCCATGTTTTTTTTTCATTAATTACAGCCCCTAAAACACAGCGTCCTAGACCTCCACTGTTGAAGATGGGCCTTCCAGAACATATATCTGGAGAAATTGGCCTACACTCGCCACGATGGCCAGACGGGTTGGCGAGGATCTAATGACAATTTATTAACGTTTCCACAAGTTGGTATTAGTGGAACCGGGACCGACGGCTTAACGTGCTCTTCGTGGCACGGGAACGATTGCGGTGGTGTTGTAAATTTATGACAAATGTACGTAAGAAAAGAGTATTTCTCATTTTTGGGGTGTGAACCGACCTTTGTCGGATATAAACCGAGTCACCATCTCGCCTTATGCCATCTTTATTGAATAACAATATTATAATAATTACTTTCACCTTTAAAATTTCAATAACACCTTAACGTAGGTCATGCGTATATTGTACGTGCGTTTAAATCGTAACATTTCCGCAACCAATCAATTGTTACTATTCAATTGGTACAAAACATTATTTTCTGGGTCATTCCCAACTGTCCACGTCGGCGATGACCCGACGTTAAAAAATGATTTTTTATTTTAATAAAAAAGGCCTATAATATTTATTTAGTCTTAATAAATATACCTATAATAGATCCATCCCCCTCGTAGATCCCCCTAGCCTGACGTGATTTGTTCGATTGTATGGTTAACTATCTCATTAGTCGGCGCCTAAATTGCCCTTTCAGACAGGTATTCCCGTGGTGTTATGTAGTGTGTGTAGTATATTCTATATTGTTAAACTTGATATCGGCACTACCCTTAATCTCACACTCTCCCAAAGGTTAGATGTTAGAAAATGCCTTGTAGGCATTAATCTTCGCCTTTGTACACTTATTTTGTGCAATAAAGAATTTAATAATAATAATAATTGCCCATAATTGTTTGAAGATCAGAATAGACATATTTTTTTAGGTCATCTGTGTTATCGACATATTATATACGAGTATTACGTTCGTTTATATAGTATTTTTTTACAAACTTTGCGTATTTATTTATCTGATCATAAGCCTAAAAAAAAATATTCATACAAACTTTCAACTCCTTACAGACCTTTTTCGCATTAAAAAGTAGCGTATGTCCTTTATCAGGCTCTAAACTATCTCTGTGCCTTATTTCATTTAAAATTGTTCGGTAGTTTAGGCGTGATTGTGATTTTTGGGCCCCTTACCGCCCCCCTCTAGGCGTCCACTTTGAGAAATACTGCTTTAAGTACTCGTAAGTACCAATAATTGTCTTTTAAGGTTTGCTAGGCAATATCTAATGGTAAGTACGTTCATTGTTCACTATTATACCAATATTTTAGCGTCATACATATCACAGTTAACTATGTTACGAGTTTATTATAATTACGAATTTTGTTCAGCTCTTACGCATGACTTGGCCGGAGCCATTGTAGTTTTTTTTACAGAAACATTTATTACCTACATTTGGGACTCACTTGAAGATCGAACAGGGAATAACCCTATTTTCTTCTTATTAGAAATTAATAAAGCTCATCTATTGTTATTAAGGTCACACCATTGACACCGTAGTACAATTTTCTATGAACTTTGATATTGATCTTATCTATTGTGTTATTCTCTCACAGTTTCTCATTTAACAAGAAAAGCGTGCGTATGCCAGTGTACACAATGGACCAGTGTACACGATAGACCAAACAATCACAGGAACCTAGTAAGTAAAGTTAGGTTAAGATAAATGTTTTTACTATACATTACTATGCAATAGGTGAAATAAACGTTTATTTGTATATAATTAAAACTACTTAAAAGTAAAAAATAACCTAACCTAATAAAAAATAAACTTTAAGTAAAAAACGACCCTTCAGTGATAGTCTCAAGAAGACTGGCAAGCATTTCCCCTCTATATAGCAAGGCTAATACGTTGACAGAAATAAATACCAGCTTTCCAGTCTCCAGACTTTTCCGTTAGCCGTTTGGACAACTCACAAAGTAATATAGATATACATATATAATATATTGCATTTTTTAAATTAATGACTTATTTACAAAATAGAAAAGTAAATTAATATGAATACTAAGGATAAGGATAAAAGACCCGTCCGTGTCGAATGGTTGAAATGAAAAAGAACACTGGCTGCATTTCCCTGCTGAATTGCAATACTGATTCTTTGGGCGAAGAAAGAGCCAGCCCTGTTGTCAGGAGACGACAAGACGCGGTGTATTTCAAAACTTTTTTTGCGCTTGGACTCCATGGGCCTAGAGTTAATACAGCAAACGATTACTTTTGTTGGATATAAAATTGAATATCTCAGGATTTTAAAAAATATGTTTTTTATAGTACCTAGCTGCTTTTTTTAATTTCTCTATGAACAAGTAATTTATTCATAATATTAGTTAATTGCAAATTTGGGGTCATTCTAATTCCAAGTGTTGCAGAATTAGATGTTTTTCAGTAAATTTATACTACTGATCCCCCCTGGCTCTTTATTTTATAATATATATATATAAATAGAAGGTTATAGGAAAGTGGAACCACAGAGGCTGTAAGAGCATTCCACATCTATATTGTGCGACAGATGTATGAGTCACCAAATTTATAGGTACGCGAAGGGATAGTGACTACGGTATGTGGGTGCATATTCTGACCTGTGCGTGTGGTTCGGTTGCGGAATGGAGAGGAAGAAATTAGGTTATAGAGCTCTTCAGAGCACTCACCATAGTATAGCCGGTAGAACACGCTCAGAGAAGCTACATCTCGGCGAAGCTGCAGGGATTCGAGAGTTCCAGATATAGTGGCATCGTCCACAATTCGAACAGCTCGCCTCTGTAGGACATTGAGAGCATCTGTGAGGTACTTGGCTGAACCATCCCAAAAACATATAGAACACTATCGATTTTAGCCTAAGTAGCAAAAATGAAAAGTCATTTTTTTTATG
Organism: Tinea semifulvella; assembly: GCA_910589645.1. Taxonomy (NCBI): domain Eukaryota; kingdom Metazoa; phylum Arthropoda; class Insecta; order Lepidoptera; family Tineidae; genus Tinea; species Tinea semifulvella. The sequence goes on along the minus strand of OU342595.1, from coordinate 5,540,730 downwards.
CGAAATTTACTCGTTACTTAAAGTCCGTGTAAAATGTTCATAAAGATTGTTAGATAGTGAATTATTTTACAATAAAATTGTGGGAACGTCGGTAACAAGATCTGAGGATTACCTTTTTGTTTAATTGCATGGAGTTATTTTCGTCATAACTTTTGTTTTGTAATTAACAGAAGTTGGTTAGGTCATAAGAACTTAGTTATCTCTTTGTTGGCAAAGATTTAGTTATAACATTCACTAACGCGTTTACCTGCCAGCATGCTGGATTTTAGTCCGACTCCTTTCATGATTATGGTTTATTATGGGATATGGGATGGAAAAACTGCCTCCGTCTAGCGGTTAAGTCCATGGATTAAGACTCGGTGGTACCGGGTTCGATTCCTGGTCGGGACACAACAATATTTATTAATGTATATAAATACATTTAATTAATACTTATTTAATTTATTTGTGATATTTCTTCGAGTTTGGTACGCTGGAGACATCGACGAGCTTGCCACTTGTCATGATTGGCCTAAAGTAAAGTTGGCTAAATATGAATCTGCTTATTTATAAGTGTGGTTTCTGACCACCCCGAAAGGGAAACGGTCGTGATGATACTTTACTTTTTATGGGTTACAGTGGAATGTTATGGTTTGACGATGGTGATCCAACAAGGCTGGTCCAAATAAATTTAAAGAAAAAGAAGAAATATCTATTTGTCGCCAAAAATACACATAGAAAATTATATAAGTATAACCTAATATAAAAATTAAATAAATGTAATCAAAGGACTTGCATACCAGCACATGTAAAGTGACAAAAAGCTAGGTATAGGCCATAGCGCCTAATTTTAGCCTTACGAATGGAAAAACACGTCACGAACATGGAACATTTATTTATATAGTACACACAGCAGTACATATATTATCACACACATAACATAGTATAATTATAACTTATCTAATATATGTACCAATTAGGTGTCACAGCTTTTACCAATATAAAAAGAAGAAGAAATTAAAAACTTATTACTGTTAAAACAAAAAAAATAAATACAAAAACTACATTTTTTCTTTTTTAATATAATTTTTTTAATAGAAACATAAAAATTGCATAAATTTGGTACCTTAAAAAACGAAAACAAAACACTTGTTAAATAAATTATAAGCTACCCATATATTGATGGTTTGAAATGTTCGAGAACATTTTTTCTGAATACATTGTAACGGTCATGAAATATGTCTATATCATTATCGGTACTGCAGAGACTACTGTAGGTGTTGCACATTCGGGATGTTGACGAATGTGAACCTACATTAGTTCTTGAGGGAGGACAGGATCTTGGTTATAGGACGACGTGGAATATTATAGGGTACTGTCAAGGAAATGTGTTGCAAAAGTTCGATACATCCAGTCTGGCCAACATTCGGCGGCATTTATTATTATTTTGCTCTGGACAAGAGCTCATGGAGCGGTTTGACCGTTTCAAAACTCACGAGACCGCAAAAAACAAACTTTGAAAAACAGTTTGCATAGCGCGGTACAGATTTACCTTTAGGTAGGTTGACCTGGACCCCAATTCTATTAACGCGAAGATATCTAAATTGAGTTTTGTCGGATTTTTGATATTCTTCTTTGCTATAACTTGGAATTCTTCGAGCGAAGTGTGAAAAAGGATCTAGTCAAGCCGGCATAGTGTTAGGGATTGATGTCAGTCAGACTTCAGTTGCTAACATTCATGGACCTTGCGCGCCACTTACCATCAGGTGGGGACAAGGTCACATGTCGTGCTAGTATTTAAAAAAAAAACTGCTAATTATATACTCGTAAATAACTTAATGCTCAAATAATTTGGTATTTTATTAATCTAATGCCATTCCAATAAATAAATATAAATAAATATTTCCAGACAGGTCACACAGCGCCATCTAGTTTCCGTGGTAAGCTACGAGGCTTGTGTTACGGAAACTAGATGGTTGATAAACTACATATTATACTTTTTTTTTTTAAATATATACATATTATACATATAAACACCCAGACCGAGACAAATTATACAATGTACAACTTGCCCCCGGTGGGAATCGAACCCACGACCTCCCGAGTTCACGGCAACGTTTGTTACCACTAGACCACGGAGGCGGTCAATATTAGGAAGTAGAAATTTCAGAATTTTATGAGATCAACCGTGGAATCATTTTTGCTGCCTCATCCTCCTAAATTGGAATAGGATCCATATTAATATATGTGAACACAGCTGGCCCTTTGCAATGGATTGATGATGAAAAAAAATCAATATTCTTTAGTAAACAACTGAGTTAATGAATTGGATTCGGAAAAGTTGGTATAATTTCCCAAAAATATTTGTTTCGACCTACAAATATAAATCCGTTACGACCTAGTTCCTTTAGTAATTTGGTTAGCCGGAGGAAATAACCAAAACTAAACTAAGCAGAGAAATGCAATGAGATTGTTTTAAGAGGCAGTAGCATGTTTAGAACTGTATTTTTAAAATATGATTGTGAAGATTTTAAGTTTTTGGTTTTAGAGTTAAGTCAAATCAAATCAAATTCAAATTAATTTATTCATCGAAAGGGTTAGTAAGTACAAAGTAAAAAAAAAATAACATGATTAAGGTAAGTAAAAGGTGTTAGTAACAACAATAAATCTCTGGTCTGCACACTAGGACATCCTGTCATGTGAGGACTAGCTTTAGTAGGGGTGATTTTTAGTATTAATTATTAAACAACAAAAACATGTTGGAAGTAAGAATACAAACCGGTTATTCAATAAATAATAATAATAAAAAAAAAAAAATGGGTTTGATATGCTTGTGTTTTTATGCGTATGGGTGTGTGATGTAAGTATGTCTATGAGTAATATGTATGTGAACACAGATTCCTAGAACTTCACAGCTGGAGATTTATCTAATGAAAATTATATTTCACATTATTTTCACAAAAGTTTGTCAAAAACATTAAATACTCATGAAGTACGAGTAGCTATGGGAGGCAGGAAAAAGTTAAGGTACAAAATTTAAATAAATCCGCTTGAATATAAAGTAAAGTATCATAAACCAAGTATTATAAACCAAGCTTATGAATAAGCGGATTCACATTTAGCCAACTTTACTATAGGCCAATCATGACAAGTGGCAAGCAATTTGCTTGAATATATTTTATAGGCTTACTGCCTCCGTGGTCTAGAGGTTAAGTTCGTCAATTTAGACTCGGAGGCCAGGTTCAATTCCTGGTCGGGACACAAAAATATTTATTCATGTAAATAAATACATGTAATTAATATTTAATTTCTTTGTGATATTTCCCGAGTTTGGTACGCTGGAGACCTCGACAAGCTTGCCACTTGTCATGATTCGCCTATAGTAAAGTTAGCTAAATGTAAATCCGCTTATTTATGTGCGTGGTTTCTGACTACCCGAAAGTGAAACGGTCGTTATGATAATTTACTTTTTTTTAAAATATATAAATCGTAAATGTGTTATTTGTTCCATGTCAAAATTATGATAGAAGAGATTTTACTAGCCTACGCCACGTTATTGTTACTTTAGTTATTTCAGCCAATGTCGTGCCTCATAATCATACGCTAAACACGTTAAAAGATAATCAGCCTTTCTGCAACTGGCCGTGAATTTATTTTGAATATCTTTATAAATAACCTCAAAATTTTCACCATGACCTATGGTACTGTCTGTTAAATATGCTAACTTGTCATGCACCAAGCAATAAGTAGTCTAACAACCGCAGTACTTAAAAATTTCGTATAGTTTTAATTATGTGCGAATATTTATCGTCTAATTACTTAAACATAACTGTTTTCTTTTTTTAGAAGTTTTTTCTTAATGTGATTAACTTTTTGTTAAATATAATTCAATGCCGATTAAACTCTAAAAAAATATAAATGTATGTACGATTAGCGGTTAAGCCTGTGGATTTAGGCGCGGTGGTGGCGAAATAATATATAAAAAAAAAAAAATACAAATAGAACAAAAAAAATATATAAACTAAAATTATAACCGTCCGATGGGCGGCGTAGTATGCCGAGGACAGTTTTTTAAATATTATTTTCGAATAAATATAAATATGAAGATTTAAAAAATAAATTTAGTTAAGTTTTGTTATCTTTTATTACATAATTTTCGTTTATAATAAGTGTCATAAAGTAATTTTTTAGGTGAATATTTTAGATAAGTTATTATTATATTAAGTGTGTGAGCACATTATGTATATATTTACTGCTGCGTGTACTATATCTACTAATAAATAAATAAATCAACTAATTAAGTAATTTTACAAGAAACATCAAATAATAAATAACAAACAAATAATAAAAAAACAACTCTAACAATATATAGTATATTCAGAAATTAAAAAAAAACTCACCAAATCCTTAGCTTTCCTTTGAAATGTAAGTAATAACTTCTGTATTAATTATTACAGTCACTCACTACACATTCCCGCGTAAATATAAACTTTACACTAAAAGCACGGTGAATGCGTCCGTAGAGAATGCGGAGTCGGACTACTATGGTCTACCGATTCGATGACAGGTTATAGCGGGTATATCGCCTGCCCTATGCTATCCTACATACCTCTCTCCACAGCACACGATACGACTCCGACGCGATGCTAATCTTAAAGACAATGCTAACCTATATCTGGAACATATTTCGGTATATTATTTTATTTAATGCGAAATGCGAATTTTATTTAAATAAAATTTGAAATGTAATGCGAAAGTTGTGGGTAAAAGAGGCCCTGGCAGACCTAGACTCACATATTACGACCAAATTAATAAAACAATAGCTGAAGGTGCGTTGAAAAGCGATAGAAACAAAAGGGCATGTATGAAGAGGTTGATGAATGTCGAAGAAGCGAAAGAGGTTGTCGTGACCGTGACAAGTGGCGCTCAATTGTCTCTGCCTACCCCGCAAGGGATTTGGCGTGAAGATATGTATGTATGTATTATTTTATTTTATTGGAAAACAAACAGTACTTAATAACTAATTACAAAATCAAGCATATATCTACAGACCATTAATATGTTTTCACATATAGGAAACTATGAAAGCAAGCTAAAATTTAGATAATAAAGAAAGTAAGGAAATAATTAATCAGACCGCCTCTGTGGTCTAGTGGTAACAAACGTTGCCGTGATCTCGGCAGGTCGTGGGTTCGATTCCCACCGGGGGCAAGTTGTACATTGTATAATTTGTCTCGGTCTGGGTGTTTATATGTATAATATGTAGTTTATCAACCATCTAGTTTCCGTAACACAAGCCTCGTAGCTTACCACGGAAATTTGATGGCGCTGCGTGACCTGTCTGGAAATATTTATTTATTTAATTTAAGTATGGGTTTAGGTAGTTTCGGAAACACTCAAAGAAACTCTGTATGTATAAACTAATTCCTCAACCAGATACACTTTCCTTTTTTTAGCCATTAGACGTGCACCGTCTATCAGCGTCTTTAAACGTTTGATAACCACATCGTTCCTGCAGCCCTATTCTGTTACTTACGCGCAAACGTTATTAGTGAATTTCGTTATGTACGCCAGAGCTTGCGTCATAATTACAAAATATTATTCAATTCTCTAAGCGCTCTCTCTACCTTGACAGCGGCCGTGCAAATATCAACTTTAATAACGTGTTATATATAGTTATCGGATTCCATTATATAACGTTTGCGCTTAAGAACCAAATAGGGCTGCTGGAGAAACAGAATAAAACACTATTTAAATAACTGTCTATTTATTTAAGTTATAATGTAGGTATATGATGTACTTGCATATATAGTTTATGTATCTTTATGTGTGTAGGTATAATGTGTAGTATATTCAAATTAATTAAGTAACTTATTAATTGTATCATTAAAATTTAGATCTCGATCTCCAAGGTTATCTGGTAAAGAATGCCTAATATACTGTACTGTTTTAAAGTGCATTAAAGAATTTAAATAAATAATTATAAAGGAATAATTGGGTTGCAAACCAGTTGAGGAAACGTCTAAGAATACGGGTACAGATGTACCCAGAAAAAATCTGGAGAATTTGGCCTACAATTGCCCCGCTGAACAATTTTTAATGACAATTTAATAACGATTCCACAAGTTGATATAATTAATATCAATCAGGACCGAGCGACGACGGCTTGACGTGCACTCCGAGGCACGGGAATACTGATGTTGTAAATCTATGACAAATGCACGTAAGAAAAGTGTATTTTTTATTGGTATTAGGGGTATGTATGTGTATATTCTATTTTTATTGATTTGGACATTTTAATTGTATGTATATTATTTTCTTACTCTACTTTTTATTTTTTATTACTCAAACTTTAGATTATATTTTAAATTTTTGTTATCACCCCATGTTTTTAATTTCCAAACTTACAAGTACATATTTTAAATAGTTATCAAAAGCAACCAAGTATGAATTTTTAGGATAATTTAGAAAAAGTTGTAAATCTGTACCCAGATTTTGAGTCAAGGGCAAATTCGATTTTTTATTAAACTTAAATCAAATAGGTATTTTTTTTACACAAATTCTTTAATTATATTGCGTTGCTAAAGTTCTACCTAAACGCTTTTCAAATATCCCTCCCGGACCAGAGTAATCTGGTGAGGTGGGGAAAAGCTACGGAAAAGAACTGTACATTGTGTGGTGCTGCCATAGGAACTGCTAGACACACACTTGTAGGGTGCGTTACTCTTCGAGAAAAGGGCTATTACTCACGCCGACATGACAAAGTCCTAGGTGTTATCCGTGAAGCAGTAAGTCTTTCTATTGCAAGAGCCAGAAAGGGACTGACTACAAATAAAACTTTGACCACATTTGTAAAGGAAGGGCAAAGCACGAAAACTAAATGCAAGCCCACCTCGATCCTTGGCGCCGCATCAGACTGGAAAATTCTCATGGATACATTTGAACACCATTATAGGATCCCAGATGAACTAGCTGTATCAGCCTATAGGCCAGACATCTTAGTGTTTTCTCGGAACTTGAAAAACTTACCGTTCCGTGGGAATCAAATATTCCAAAAGACCACAACATGAAGTCGAATAAATATTATGATCTCACAGAAGAAATGATCAGGAACGGGTTCAAGACTCAGCTTTACGCAGTGGAAGTTGGTGCAAGAGGAGTTCCAGCAAAATCTTTGCATCACTAACTGAAAGGATTGGGCCTAAGCAGGTCTGCCGTCAATACATTTATGGAACGAGCTTCCAAGACGGCATTAACGGAATCATACAGTATTTGGTTGGGTAGGGAGAGAAGTAGAATGGTGGATGGTGAGCGTATTATCGCGCAATAGAAAAAAAGGAGGCCTCCTTTTCTTAAACCAGCCTATTGTCGGTCGCAAGCCCGAGACACCATTCTTCTCATCTCTTACCCACACACGAAAGACCCGGCACCCGCACAGTGAATCCATGGAATGCTTAGAAATTTGTCTTCATTGCGTTTTTTGAAAAGTAACTTTCGATGGACTTCAGCAAAACAGTTTAGGTCGTGGCAAAAAGTTTATTTAAAAACTTTTATCGACCAAAGTAGATATTAGTAGTGACGTAAACATAATCCAGGTGGGGGAGGGGGGCAGCCGGCAAAACATGGTATAACGTAAACCTTATTTTATTATGATTTTCAGATTTTTAGGGTTGTGTGAATTAAGTGATCAAGAAGTTGAGCCGACACCCTTTAAAACAATAATAATTATCAATATTTTCACATTTTCATGCATTGTCATCTACTTCTGAACTATGGTCCAAATTTTAAGTCTCTAGTTCATCGGGAAGTTAGTTATAATTACGTAATTCCACCGGGATAGACATACAGAAAGCTAAAATATTTTAAATCTTAACAAGGGTGGATCGGATCGGTCGCTGTGTTAATGGCTTAGGATGAGTTTTGATCGTTGCGTGGGTACCGAAGCGCGCCCCTTGCCGGACTGTCCGCTGACCGTGACGCGTGAATATGGTTGGCCGTTCGAAACAATTACACACTATGTCGTTAGCTTGCGAATTTACCGTTGATTATTATAGAGCTAAAGAATTGAAGAAATTAAGTAGGTATTACCTTACGAGTCTTAAAAAAAGTAGGTACGGTCAAGGAATTTAATTTCCTACCCATTTCGTTGAAATTTTGTTAGACATTCGCAATGCATTAGGGTCTGAAATTTAACAATGCATACGATATGTCAAAATAACGTCGTGCTCTAGCTAGCTCTTATGGTAACAGTTTGCTATACGATATATGTATATTACCCACCTTAGGTGGGTTGGCAAATAAATTCCTTGACTGTGCCTACTGGAAATTTGGATACACCACTACCGTTTGTACCATAGAAACTGCTTAATTTTTAAGTTAAAACTTTCCGAAGTTATTCTTATTGTCGTATCTTATAAATTTAACAGTACAATGTTAAATGTCAATTATGACATACTATGTCAAAGTTTTAGTTGAATAAATTGTTATAAATAAGACAAAACCATATTAGACAACTGGTACCTATAAGACTATACACCTAAGAAGATATATACCTAAGAAGCTTTTGTAGAGGTTTTACCGGAACGACCACCCACATCAAACATCTCTGTAGATCCAGAGCCACGTTCTTCCAGAGACAGACGCATTCCAATTCGTCATAATGATTATTATTTATATTAAATCTCAAAGGAAGATCAAAATCAACAAGAGGGGTGAATGTCGTATCTTATAAATTTAAAAGTATAATGTCAATTATGACATACTATGTCAAAGTTTTAGTTGAATATAGCTAATTATTTTCTAATATGGTTTTGTCTTATTTATAACAATTATTGAACAGTGAAAATCAAGAAACAAGATGAAACGAACAAATTTAATGATCTCACAGTATAGATGATTCTAGACTTAGCTTTACGCAGTGGAATTGCTGCGAGAGGAATTCCAGCAAAATCTTTGCACCACTTACTGAAAAAATTGGGCCTAAGCAGGTCTGCCGTCAATACATTTATGGAACAAGCTTCCAAGGCGGCATTAACGGAATCATACAGTATTTGGTTGGGTAGGGAGAGGGAGCAGAATGATGGGTGGTGAGAGTCTTGTTGCGTAATAAAATGAAAAAGAGGCCTCCTCTGTAAACTAGCCTAGTCGGTCACAAGCCCGAGACACCATTCTTTTCATCGCTCTTTTCCACACACTATAGACTCGGTACCCGCACGGTGAATTCATGGAAAAGATAGAAATTTGGCCTTTCTCAAAGGCCTCCAACAGTGGAGGTCTAGGATTATGTTAGGCTGTGATGATGGAAAATCTAAGAGGTAAGTACGGTTTAGTGCGTTATTGTAACAATAAAGTTGCATATTAAATATACCTATATTCATGCTTGCTTTCCCCTAAATTTTGAATAACATTACACTAACAAGCTAAACCGTGCTAGACCCATAAATTTAATTGAAATTATGACTAGATTTGGGTTATTAGACAAAAATAAAACACAAATATTATTCGTATTTTCTTTAATTCAGATTATCTTTATAATATTATAATTTATAATTACACCATTTTGACTATGACTGCATTTCCATTCATGCATAATTATAAGGACAAGAAAATGTAGGTCTTGTGCACACCGGATGCCCACAGAATATCGTAGATGTAAATATCCGTATATCTATAGCATTCGGTGTGTCCAGGACTTAAAGAATTTCTGGGATGGATGCTTAAACGATCACTAAATATGTTTTTAAATAATGCGGGGTAACTAAAATCGAGCGTGTAAATGGTCAGTTTCGACCTCATAACGAAAATTAGTCATAAAAATTCTTAGTGGTTTGCTATTTCAGTCAACTGTGTAGATTAGAGTTGTGCATAGAAGTTGCTGAATAGTTCCGCTTAGTCTTAAGGTTCTGTGGTTCAAGGCACGTAACGAATTTCAAAGTCCAAGTCCAAATATCTTTATTCAAATAAACCTCTTTATTACAGGCATTTATGAAACGTCAATAATTCAATTATTTTTAATTGTTCTAATTCTGCTAGTGGAAGACTAAGCATCAAAGTGGTCCAAAGTAAGCTGTTAGCAGAAGACCAGCAGCTTAGTAATGATCCGCGAGTGAGTGTTAGTGTATCATGAAAAGCTCCGCTCATCGCTCCCGTTCGCTGCTCTTGCTCTCTTTCCAGATCTCTTGCTATTACAGCGGGAGATCTGGGAAAGTTGGAACTAGTTTCGGTAGTTCCTCGGTAGGAGCGCTTTATGGAACTAGTTCGATCGCGAACTATACAAGCCTAGTGTCGATTTGGTCAGCGACTAGCCGCACGGCAAAAAAATTGTCATGTACAAGAGATGTGGTGTTGGTGGCAGACAATGTTGGGAGTGTCTTGGACAGATTTCAGAATCATAACGTTTTTAGTGGATTTCTTTATTTACGTCGGAAGTTACGTCATAATTAAAACATATTATTCAATTCTCAACTCTACTAGCGCTCGACCTTGACAGCAGCCGTGCAAATATCAACTTTAATAGCGTGATATATATTTAGTTAATGGATTCCATTATATAGGGCTACATGTCTGCTTAAAATATATTTAAGACTATAATATGGCTACTATCTAAATTACGAATGCTCGCGTATATGGAGAGGGGCTATAAAGTTTTTTTAATTTTCTAATGATCGTGTAAGCCGTCCCGTTGAATGATAAGTTAATTCGAAGATCCATCACATAACAATACCAAGCAGGACTAGAGCAATAAAATACCGATTAATAAAACAATTGAGCACCGACCGTAAAGAACAAAATTACAATAACATATAAGAAGGCCCTTACTGTCTCACCATACAAATTAAAATTAATTATATACCAATATTTACCTGGTAATTATTATTATTTGGGTGATGCGCGTGTTTATTACACTTATTGTTGTTTACAAAAAAAAAAAAAAAAATATTACATGTGACCTTGCACCCATCTGATCGTAAGTGGGGTGCGAGATCCATGAATGTTAGGCCGCGTTCGTTTTAAGAAATGTTAGCATGAAAATACCCCTTTTTTAGCACAACTGGTTCGTTTAATAAAAATTCTAACATTTGATGCTAATTTCGTATGTCAGTACCGTGTTGAAAGGAGGGTTGTTGATGTTACTTTTTGACAGATGTCATTTAACATAAGAAATGGTTTGTTTACATTGTTGTATACTTTATAGTTTATATTATATTTGTTTACAATGTATTTTAAACGATTTTATGTAATAAATTCAAAGACCATAATTTCGTGCTAGTTTATGAAGTTGCTACAAGATGATTACTACACCAAAATATTGCCGGACTTTTGAATAAATGTGACTTATTGACCACTTGCCTAGAAGATTACCTTAAGAATAAAACTGAAATAGATATCGTATGCATTACAGAGCACTTTATATTAGATAACGAAAAGCAACACCTCTCCCTATTGAATTACAAGCTGGCAGCAATATTCTCTAGGTCATCCACCAGAAGGGGTGGCTCTTGTATTTTAGTGAGACACGGACATGAATACCAAGAACTCGCGTGGATAAAAAAGGTTTCTATAGAAAACTGTGTAGAATATTGTGCTATAGAATTAACAAATATAAAACTCTTAATAGTATGCATTTATCGAGTACCAAACTCAAATTTTGAAATATTTTTGACAAAAACCGAGGAAATACTTCAAAAGTTATACCTTACAAAGAAGAAAATTATTTTGTGCGGTGATTTTAATATTGACAAATTTAAAAGAAATAGATTATCACTGGATTTCGAATGTCTCCTATCCAATTTTAATCTAAAACTAAAAATTAATGAACCAACCAGATTGTGTAGTAAGACCTGTATTGACAATTTTGCAGTTAATATTCGGGGATCCAAAGGATTTGTTAAGGAGTATGCATTATCAGATCATACATCTCAATTATTAGTATGTCCAGTTAAAAAACACTCTTTGCTTAACTCTTGGACTATAATGAGAAGAGACTACAGTGACTGTAATATGGACAAATTCAGGGATTGTTTAAATAGCCTAAGTTTCTCGGACGTTTATGAAAGTGAGAACCCAAATGAGGCACTTGAACTATTCATGAATACTTACTCCCTGTTTTATAGTTTGTGCTTTCCGCTCATTAAAAAAACAATTAAATTAAAAAAAAGACCAAAGTGGCTTTCCAGGGGCATAGTAGAATGTTGTAAAAGAAAAAGACATCTTTTATACCTTTACAGATCTAAACCGTCATTTGCAAATAAAATTACATTTAAAACATACTCCAGCAAGCTTAAGAAAATAATAAAATTAACCCAGCGGTCTCAAAATGATTTTTACATTAAAAATTCGCAAAATAAATCTAAGGCAACATGGCACGTCATAAATAATAATAAACTAAATTTTCCTCGAGAATCAATTAGGAAAATAAAACACAATGACATTATATATACTAAACCATTTGACATAGCAAACTGTATTAATAATTATTTTATAGACGAGGTTGAATCAGTCTCAAAAACTCTGGACACTTCAAATAGCAATAATAGGACATTTAGTAATAAGCAATCTATATTTTTAAGCCCAGTGATACCCCCTGACATAATAAAATACTCAAAACAAATTAAGTCTACCAACAGCGTAGGGTATGATGGACTATCAGTAAAAATAATAAAACATAATATAACAACCCTCGCTAAACCATTATCACATTTAATAAACTTAGCAATTTTAAATGGTACTTTCCCAGATACTTTAAAAATATCAATTATTAAACCTGTGCATAAAAAGGACGACCGTGAGGACTGTAAAAATTATAGACCTATTGCTCTATGCAATAATATTACTAAAATATATGAAAAAGCTATATATGATAAACTTTATAATTTCTTTGAATCTTTTAATGTATTTTGTAATGAACAAAAAGGTTTCCGTAAGGGACAAACAATAAATTTGGCTGTACACGACTTACTGAGTAAAGTTATGTCTAATATGGATAATAGAATACCGATTTGCGGTATCTTTATGGATATGACGAAGGCTTTCGACTTTGTCAATCATCAAATACTTCTTGATAAATTATTTAAGTATGGTATTAGGGGTACTGCTTTAAGCCTTATCGAATCATATCTAACAAACAGAAAACAGCTAGTTCAAATCAATCATATATGCCCGAAAACAAAACGTGAATTAACAACTTCATCGAATGCAAGAAATGTATCATATGGGATTCCACAGGGGAGTATATTGGGCCCTCTGCTGTTTCTTATCTATATTAATGACTTGCCCAAGGCAGTGAACCACCCAATGATACTATTTGCAGATGATAGTACTGTAATTGTAAAAAAAGGCACAAACAGCTCGGAAGACTATCTCTCAGAAATAAATAACACAATTAATTTAATTAATAAGTGGTTAACAAAAAACAACCTTATATTAAACATAAACAAAACCAAAATAATACATTTTCACCAAAGACAACCACAATTGGATCTCACAGTAAAACTAAACAACAGAATAATTGAATCAGTGGATGATATAACCTTTTTGGGTCTAAAATTGGATAGAGGCTTAGGATGGAAAGCACATACTGAATATGTGTGTCTAAAAATCAATAGATTTACGTACGCTTTGAGATCCCTTTCAAAAATATCTAACATAAACACTGTAAAATCTGCCTATCATGCTTACATATCTTCTGCTTTGCGGTTTGGGGTACTGTTTTGGGGTAACTCAACAAATAGAGATATTGTATTTCGGGCACAGAAGAGGTGCATAAGGGCTATGAGTGCAATACCATCTACTGAAAGCTGTTTACCAAAATTTAAATCTTTAAAAATCTTGACATTGCCTTCTTTATATTTATACGAAGTGCTAATTTTTGTAAAAAGCCACATAAACCTGTTTGCTGAGGTAAAAGTCCACCCGATAAATAAACGTCTGCGACCACGTCCACGTAATCAAATACGTAGGATTAAAAGTAATACAGCATTATTGCATAAAAGTTTTTTTGGTTGGGCTCCAAGAATATATAATAAACTGCCAGATACACTTAAGGATTTGCCATTACATAGGTTTAAAATACATTTAAAAAAGATATTATTGGATAAATGTTACTACACGATCGAAGAATTCCTAAATGACAAGGCAATTACATAAAAAATTGGTTGGACATTAATTTTTTAATGTATATTATGTAGGTATTCTAGTACATATTTTTATTTTGTTTTTTTTTTGTCTGTTTATTAATAAAATGTGTTGACCTATATTAAATTATATAATGATGACTAGACTTATTATATTGGAATGTATTTTAAATAAAAACAATTTTTGCATGCCACAACAATGGCTAAATGTGCAGAGCCAACTTACTAACCATATTACCGTATGTACCACATTTAAAGCAAATAAACGATTTTGAATTTGAATTTGAATTTGATGTTGAAAATGCTATAAAACGAACGCGGCCTTAGCAACTGGAATCAGAAACTCATGACTGACATCAGTCCCTAACACTATACCGGCATGACTGGATTTGACAGCAATTCGAGCCTCATCCCAAAATCACTTTACTTGGTCTATCGGGTTTATTTCTCATAGATTTACGACACCACAGTTCCCGTGCCTCGGAGAGCATGTTAAGCCGTCGGTCCCGGTTCCACTAATGCCAACTTGTGGAATCGTTAATTGTCATAAAAAAATGACATATCCTCGCCAAGCCGTCTGGCCAGCGTGGCGAGTGTAAGGCAAATTCTCCAGTTCTGGAAGGCCCATCTCCAGCAGTGGAGGTCTAGAACGCTGTGTTGTAGGGGCTGTAATGAAATGATGAGGTAGAATTTAGATTATACTGTAAATATGGGGAGGCTTGAGCAAATAACAATAAAGCTTTATGGCCTTGGCCAAGACTTGAAAGTTGTGTCTGCCAGTTTTAGCCGAAAATACTGTAAATAAATCATAGTCTAGGCAAAATGTTTTGCTCGAAAATAATTCAGACAAGTAATTCTGCATTGCATAATATTGCATCATAGATTTCAGTAGTACGAGTACTCAAAATTAGAATTTATAAATTTGGAATATTACCTATATTTCTTATAACTAGTCGTTGCACATCTAGCAATATTTGTGTAACTATTTTATAAATATTTACTTATTACATAAAAACTCAAGGCAAGATTTGTTTCGAATTTTTCATTCAGGCAACTTTTGCTATCAATTATAATTGATTTAGCCCAAAGAGATCAAATATAAGATAGAGCGGTCATTGATTGTTTTTTTTTTAAATGTTTGTTACATATTTTTTACGCCACTTGTTGTCTTGGACTTACTTTTTTGAAAGTTATTCATTCAACATGTCGACTATTGTTATCTACAAGCGAACTATGCAACCTTAGCCTTATTTAATAAAATTTCCGAGACGATGGCAAGAGACCCGATGGTATGACGTTGGTCCCCTGGGAACGGGGACGTGCTCTGGTGTGGGACGCCACGTGCGTCGACACCCTCGCCGCGTCGCATCTCAGGGGGACAGCGCATAAAGCTGGAGCCGCGGCGGAAAATGCGGAGTCCAGTAAGCGGCGCAAGTATATTAAAATGATTACATATTTGTGCCGTTTGCTATAGAAACTCTGGGCCAATGGAGTCCAAGTGCAAAAAAGTTTTTAAAAGACATAACACCGCGTCTTGTCGTCTACTCCGGTGACAAGAGGGCTGGCTCTTTCTTCGCTCTATGGATAGCAAATTGCATAACCATAAAGAAAGATTTATTTGTTATTCAATTAATGTATATAATATTGTGGTATATATAATTAATGGTAGGTGTATATTCTTTTATTTATTTTTTCTTACACACCCTCTCTTTCTCATACCCATTGACATAACACACAGAGAGGTTACACGAAATTCCAAAAATACCTACCAATAGTACTGTTTTTTTTTTTGCTCTCTTCTCCCGATGGATGATGAATGCGGTGGTAGGGAAGGCAAAGGGTCTACTCTAGGGCCCATACAGCCAAGTCTGACGTAATATATCTTTTTTATGAGTTAATGAGGTCATCTTCAAATTCCAGATGCTGCAGAATTTGATGCTTTTCTTGGAGTCACGCGCGGCATTATAGCCCCAAAACGTCGGGTAAAATATGGGAGTCAACAGCGCGGGAAAACCGCAAAAAATAAACTGCAACTTGTGCCCCATGTTCAACGTCCAATTTATCGTTTTCCATAACTATTCACATTGTAGAACATTATTAAACAAAACAACACCACTTTTGACCAACAATATTAACTGTAAATTAATTTACAAAACAAAAACTTGCACTTGACATGTCCACGCAAAATGGCGTGAACGACTCCGCATTCTCATTTAATGTGTAAAAAAAGTATTTGTTAAATAGTGTCAAAAAAAGGTTTTTTTTTTAAATTTCTTTATTAATTAAAAAGGATAAAGCTGTATTTGTTACAAACTTTTGGATTTAGCTGTGTTTGATTTTATACGCCTCATATAATACCATTCTTATATAAAAGCCTTACCTATAATAGGTATTCAATTCAATTCAAAACATCTTTATTGCACTAAAAAATATTGTACATAGGCGGGCTTAATGACTAAGCATTTTCTAACAACCAACCTTTGGGAGTGTGGAGAGGTAACAACGAAGGGTGCAATTTATTATAATAGACTTACATACTAATATTACATATACTGAATAAATATATACATAAATACCTACCTATCTATATATATTATAATTAAGTTAAATTAGTACACACATGGTTAAAGTGACAGTTGATTTAGAATAATAATAATGATAAGCATAAAATACGTAACATAAGTGATTAATGTAATGAGCTAGGAGACACTATTCTGCTTATTTAGAAAAAAGGTGGTGAGTAATTGTTTAAAGATGTGACCGGAGGGAGCTTGTCTGATGGTCAGTGGGAGCTTGTTCCACTGGCGAGCAGCAGATACGGTGAAAGAATCCGAATACCTGCTAGAAGTGTGGGGTGGGATTTTAAGTTGATTGTTATGAGAGGAACGGAGAGGGCGGTCGTGCGAGTCGCATAGAAATTCAAATTGTGTTTTTAAATACGAAGGTGTTTTTGAGTTATAAAGGACGGAGTATAGCAAGACAAGAAGATGAGTAGACTGCGAAATCGGAAGTATGTTGTATAATGGAATTTTAGGTGAACGAGTTTTTTTGCGCGCGTAGCCATCTTTTCCCAATTAGTTACTACTCTTTGTGCATTAAACTGTCATAGACTAATTAATTGTGAGATGATATTCCTAGCTTTAATTCTCATACCGTTTGGCTTCTTGCCTCATTTTGTTATATATTTAATGTCTTTGGTTTAGCGTAACTTTTAGGAAAAATGCTAGGTCTCTGATCAACATGAAAACGATAGTCGTGAGATAATTTATTCAAAGACACCTATTCTGCCGCGCTATTGAAAAATGCATTATAAGTAACATTTGAATAATTTTGAGAAAATCAAGAGTATAGGTATGAAAACAATAATGTCTTTACGTTTTGGTGTAAATTAGCTAACCACTTGTTGACTTGTTTAATTTATCAAAATAAATATACTATCATATATACTGGGTGACTATGTATGCTCTCACTCTAGAGTTATATGTTATTCTAATGTTAGAAATAAACAATGTTTCACAAGAAACCATTTATTTATTATTTATTTAAATACATGTACTAAACCTAGTACATAGGCGAGCTATAACGCTATAAGGCATTCTTCACCAGCTAACCTTGGGGATTACGAAAGGTGATGGGCAGGATGAAAAAACATATTAAAATAATAAATAACTAAAATAAACATAATTACGCATTTAGCACTCAAAAAGTAACCAAAGGGCATGTATGAAGAGGTTAATTAATGTCGACGAAGCGAAAGAAGTATGTCGTGATCGTGTCAAATGGCGCTCAATTGTCTCTGCCTACCCCGCAAGGGATCTGGCGTGAAGATATGTATGTAGCACTCAAAAATACGTACACAGTATAAAAAAACAATGCACATACATACATAAACATACACTATAAATAAATAGATATATATATATAAATAAAATGTCAAACAACTTCGTTAATTTGAAACCATATGTCGGAAGTGTCATTTTTTTCATGTGTATTGTAATATTTCTAACAATATTAGTCATAGAGCATACAAAATCACGCGTTAATTACAATTTATAGAAAAAATATTTAGGTACCTAAATTTTAATGTAGCTAGTTTACGTTTAGTAGGTTAAGCATTCACAGATATTATAAAATCGACCAAAACAATACCTACTGCATTTTTGTAAAGCGCGGCAGAATTTTAAAATGGGCTTTATACTAAGGTATGTTTAAATATTTGTTTTTTTGGGCTAAAACACAAAGATCAATTAAAATGTATTAAATGTTAAAAATTAAACAACATAATAGATGGTATTTAATTTATTTTTCAATTAAACTCATTGCATTCAAACATACCTCGATTTTAGGTGCCCATTTAAGGGGGTCGATAATATGTGACGTTATGTGACTTTGTTTTATCTACAATCTATGACAAATGTACTTAAGAAAAGTGTATTTCTCATTGGTACATGCCGGGTGGGTTTGAACCGACAAAGATTTAAGGAACGCATTCTTACAACCGAGCCACCACCAAAATACAGTAAGATCTTATAAATATCTTCGCACTTTTTTCTGTCTAAAATTATGCATATGAAAGTGGAAATATGTTAATAAGATCTTTGTAAAATTTGGATTGAGCATTGATATAACAGGGATGCAAAAGCGTAAATTGAAATGGCGGTAGAACTCGTCAACGTTAACAACGTTAACGTTAACAACGTCAACGTTAACAAACTCGTCAACGTTACTAAATACAAACATAACCAACTATTTTTTTGCTAATATTAAATAATAATTATTGTTATTTGCTTTCAGACTAGGCTTTCTACAAACAACATTGCATTATTTACAATTACAATTTTCTAATTATTTAAATTCACTTAAAATTTATCTACGGTATTTATAACTAACACAAATCCATCACATTTTTTTTAGAATATAAGTTATTTTGATTCGATTTTTTGCTTGCTCCTTAAAATTATTCACTCATTACCTAGGTATTACTATCTTAAAACCAAATACATGACATACAGTAACAGGTAGGTCGGCTATCAAAGAACAATGGTAAGATACTATGGTATGGCTAATGAAAGTAGATAAAGAAAAAGCGCGGCAAATTCAAAAAATATTAGCATGGCAACCCTCAAAGTTTGATAAAATATGTCCTATCAAACAATTGATTGACGTTCGGGTTATTACACTTATTGCTTTCATTGAAAAGATTTTTGTTACAAGTATGAAAATACTAACCTAAGGAATTCAACACCACAAATAAACAATATTAATAATTCAACAACAGAGGAACAAGAAAGCAAATGGATAGGATAGGATGTGAGGATGGAGCAGGTATGTTTGAAGGAACGAATGAATGATTAAATGTGAATGAATGTTAGATGATTTTATATATTTAGTTTTCTGTATTTTTTAGTTATTATTGTTATTTTAATAAAATTGTTTACTGCCGAGATCTACTGAATGGAAATAAATGTAAAAAATATATATATTGTTTTTGGTTAAATTCAGCTTTATATTCGGAATTCAACACCACAAATAAACAATATTAATAATTCAACAACAGAGGAACAAGAAAGCAAATGGATAGGATAGGATGTGAGGATGGAGCAGGTATGTTTGAAGGAACGAATGAATGATTAAATGTGAATGAATGTTAGATGATTTTATATATTTAGTTTTCTGTATTTTTTAGTTATTATTGTTATTTTAATAAAATTGTTTACTGCCGAGATCTACTGAATGGAAATAAATGTAAAAAAAATATATATTGTTTTTGGTTAAATTCAGCTTTATATTTCTTGTCGTTTTTCTTGGAATTTGGACATCGTGTAAAACAATATCTTTCGGACTTCACTTTTAATAGTTTTATTCATATTTTACAACGCAAGTAAGAAATTAACAACGAAACAATTCAAAGCAAAAGTTTGATAACAGCCATATTGAAAAATTTGAAAGTGTTAGCTTTTATTAGCCAGACTCTAGCTGATAAAATTTCAAGTGTCTTAAAAATAGACTAGAAGAATTTATTAAATTAGTTAATAAGTTCAATAGTATATTCCGCATACTTGCCACATGGACCTGTTAAAAAGCAAACTGTAGTGTTGCCACTGTTAAAATAAATTTTGAATTACTACAGTACCAGACGTGAAATAACAATGCTATAGATACTAAGATCAAAAAGAATCACTTTGAGAATAAAAAGCTTCAATTTATAGGTAAAAAAATAATAACTATTTAAATGAAGATATCTTGATTTCTCGAGTTTCTATTCAAATAATTCAGGTACCATGTATAAGCGCTCACCATTGTTCTTTATTCGTTTATAAGTTAGCCTATCAAAATTTTAAAGACAGAACTTCATTAAATTTTTGAATTTTGAAATAAGTGCACGTTTTTTTAAGCAAGCTTGTAAAATGACAAAAGCAGCAGCAGTTACGCTTTTCGAGACTTGTATTCCTCACTTTGGACACAACGTGTGGTTACAAAATATGCAATTCATTACATCTACATCAGCTTGGATATAGTCCCGCCACCAGCGACCTTCCTCTGGTCATCCGTTTATCTAGCTAGGGGTTGTCCCACTCAGGGGGTGGCCACTGACGTGATCTCCACTCAACAAACCGTCTACGCCATCTTTAATTGGCTCTGCGACAGACGTGTCGACATTGCATCTTCAACTTGCTAATTTTAAAACCTATGTTTTGGTTAAATATTGGTATAAATTTGGTTCTCTGACGGTTGAACTTCTGTACAGACCCACTATTGGTGTCCACGATTATTCTGTATACGACATGGAAGAACGCACTGGTTACAACCATTTGCCAACAAACAATTACTATTGGATAGGAAGATGCGACGTGATTTTGCAATGCCGCCGGATATTAACTTTGATAGCGATTGACATTAGTTATAAGTCAGGTAAAAACAAGATAGAAACAGATAGTGGTATGATCTTGGTAAAAAGACGTGCGCAAATTGGTTGGTTTAAAACTAGGCGGCAGTTTTAAACCACGCAAACAGTGTCTCTACCAAGTCTGTGATTTCATTATTCTAGCACAGTTTTTAAAATAAAAAAGATATTTTGTTATTGATCTTTTCAGAAACTTAGCTAACAGCCAGTTGCTCGAACGTATTTTGGGTACTTAATTATTTCTTAAATAAAAATTAACTAGGTTTTGCAAGAAATGCGTTTCACAAACATATATTAGAAAATACTTAAGAAATAATTAAGTTTTACAATTTGTTTTTTGTACCATAAAAAATGTGTGTATTTTTTACTAAATAAACTTAAGTATTGTGAAATTTGTTTGTGAAACCCGATTTGACTTAAGAAAAACTTAAAGATAATGATTCTTAAGCTAAGAAATAATTAAGTAGAGTTTTGAGAAACCGACTGATAGACGTTTACAAGCTTGCCATTTATCATGATTAAAATAAAAATGTGTATTTAGATTTAAAGCGTGATTTTAGACCAGTATTAAGGTCGTGATGATACATTAAAGAGCAAAGAGCATGATTACGAATTTACTTAAACATTAACTATTTTCTAAACAACTTTGCTAAACTTTTACGAAGAATACGTAGTTGTAATATAATATAGTAAAATAGGTATATTTTTAAATAGATTTGCTGATAAAATCTTTCGAGTTAGTAACAGTATTAGTTCTATAATAACTACTAAATTATATATAACAAGGACAGCATATATATATTTAGATAAATTTAATGGTTATATATTTTAATATTAATATAGTATTCACTTCATTCCGTACAAATTTCAGTTAGGCAAATGACACAGATTGTTATTTAAGTCTATTAAGATATATTGTTAACCGGAAAATATAGTTTATTTCAAGTACATGAAACATTTATTACTTCAGAGTGAGTTAGTTTATACATTAATATAATAATATCTAAATAAAATAAGTTTATTCAAAGTTATCACCATTGGCCAGTATAGATTAAAACAAGCACTTAATTTATGGGAAAATTCGCCAATACCAAACTTAAGGAATGTTATAGTGACTAAAAGTTATCATGGCGTTTAGAGCATACGTTGCTGTAGCACCATATGTTATAATCAAGTGGATTAAGATCAGGATTGGATGAAAGCCAGTCTACAGCTCTTCCACAAGCTTTCAGTTACTATAAGGGAGCTGCCACTAAAACTGTTTAAATTAAGAGTCAAACAAATACTGATTAATAAATGTTTCTGACAGATTAATTATTTCATTTAATTTCATTCTACTTAAGTCAGAGTTTTTTCTTTCAAGCCACGCTTGTGTTGATTTGAGATTCACAAAATTATTATTTACCAGGTCTCTGGTGTGGGAAGCGACATGTGTAGACATATTAGCCTTATCTCACATTCAAACAACATCGTCCAGTGCGGGAAGGGCAGCGGTTTCTGCTGAGAACCTCAAGCTGCGCAAATACGCCAACCTCAGTACAGACTGGCCAAGAAGTTGTCCAAACGGCTGACGGAGAAATCTAGAGACAGGAAGGCTGGCAATTATTTTTGCCAACGTATTAGCCTCGCTATACAAATGTTTCCAGTCTTCTAGTGACTATCTCTAACGGGACGTCACTTGAGGACATTTTTTATTATTATTTGGTTTAATTTGTAGTTATTTAGTTTTATTTAAGTAGTTATTTAGTTTTATTTAAGTAGTTATTATTTTTATTTTGTATATATCTTTGTTGAATAAATATGATATTATTAAAGTTTACTGCGTGCAATTGCTTGTCTAAAATTTGTATAGAATGAAACCTTCACCTAAACGTAAATATTATATCGTGCATACATAGTATTGCAGTTATTCTAAAATCACCCAATTCGAATACTAACAGGTACCATCATGAAAAATATTTGATAAATTTCGGTACTTTAGACACCCCGTGATATCATTTAGCATTTGAACAAGATGAGCGATGCAAATATCTACTTAATATTAAAAATTCTTTCATTAACTATTTAAATCCAGTTTCAACTCCATATGACTAGAATTTACATTAATTTGTGAGTAAGTTGTCAACTCGACACATTAAAATGGTCACACCTATGTTCAGTTGTAAAATTTTTATTCTTTATTATTTTTAATTGAACACAAACTATTTATTTAACATTAGAATTACAGTCATCCTACACCCACAGTAAGTGTGTTTTAGAATTCACATTATTATCACATTATGATAGTTCCAAACTTATCAAGACAAAGTTAAAAGGAATTATTGCTATAGTTTTAGGTAAAATAAAATAAAAATAATTCCAAAAATTGACTTATTATTTAATTGAGGATACAATTATTATTATTTTTTGGCGAATCCACGACGACAGACTTGCCTCGGTGTAATATAATAATATTTTTTACCTAAAAGTTAAGATAGGACTATTTTCCGGTTCACAGCAGAATCACAGTCCTGTCAATTAGATTTTAAAATAAATTGTTATTAATTATTTATTGAACGTTTCTGATTGTACTTAATATTATCCAATATATTGAATGTATATTAATAGTTGCCTTGTATTTTATATTTTATATTGGCAACACTTATAACGTGACATTGCATTGGCGATGAGTGTAATGACCTCCTCACGTTTACGATTCATTCCCGCGCTGACTTTTGAGCTAAAACTTAATAAAATCCAAAGTTAGCCAATTAGCTAAAATTTATATTCGTATTTCTACTGGGCATACGTGTGCCCATTTCTGTGTGTCCAGTTGACGACTTACGCCCTAATTTGTTAACGAGATTTTTAGGTAAGAGTATCTTATATATTAGTATTTATTATTTACGTGGTTTCTTTTCATAAGAATAAAGTTTACAAAAAATAGGATATATTCGAGAAAAATACATATTTGCTTTAAGGTTAAAATGTTGGCCATCTCTTTATATAAATTTTAATAATCATAATATATTATTATTTATTTTTTATATACCTACTCGTAAATTTAATTATTTATGTAATATACATTTAATACAATAAAGTTAATTCATAATCTTGAATTAAGTCATACTGTGATTTAGTTATTTATTGTGTATAAACGTTTATAGGTCATATAAAATTGATTTCTTCCTTAGTCGGTACCCCATGATTGATACCCGGTGAGGTTCTCGCCGCAGCTAACATCAATGTCCTGCCCTGGCCTGCTCAGTCGCCAGACTTGAACCCGATTGAGCATGCATGGGATATTCTTCAGAGAAGAGCTCTGCCGAATATGGAGGGTATCCAGTCGCAAGAAGACCTTTTTTTGTTGTTGCAACGAACATGGGCGGCCATTCCACAGCGTGATTTGGATGAACTCATTTTGAGTATGCCAAACCGATGTTCTTGTGTTGTTAGTGTTCGCGGTAGAAACACGGATTATTAATTGTTTAAGTTACCCAATAAAATTAAAAAAAAAACTGTTATTTCAGTCTTTTTTTCGAACTTTAATGTTAGTGGTTCAAATGTCAAAAATCCCTTTATTAGGAAAATGGCAATTTTTTTTACTAATGCAAAGGTGACTTGGTTTATCGTTACTGTAGACAAACGAAAACATTTTATTTGATCAATCCTTAAAGAAAATTTTAATGAATATCAATCAGGAGAAAAGTTATTGCAAAAATATATGTTGATCCCTAGACACTTTTGATGTGTGTATATACATATTATACATATAAACACCCAGACCGAGACAAATTATACAATGTACAACTTGCCCCCGGTGGGAATCGAACCCACGACCTCCCGAGTTCACGGCAACGTTTGTTACCACTAGACCACGGAGGCGGTCCCTTGGCAAGTTGAAGTTCTTCGAGCAACGAAACGTTATTGCGTCGTGCGGTCCAATGGATTCTGAGCAAATTGAACTAGATATTTTAGTCAAATATAATTTCGTTTTTTTTTAAACTACACGACATGTGACTTTGAACCTTGGAATCAGAAACTCATGACTGAAACCAGTCCCCAACACTATGCTGGCTTGACTGAGCTGACGGCAATTCGAGCCTGATCCCGAAACCTGTGGATACACTTTAATTGAACGGTGGAACATCAGCCCGCCTACCATCTATTTTTTTTTTATTGTTTTAAAATTGTATATAAAGAGATGTCAAACAAGGATTATTATACTCGTAGATGGTCTATTTAAATTCACCAAGGACAGAAAAATCTTAAGTCTATGATGTATTTTTACATTATTTACACCGAAAGAATTGGAATGGTAAATTTATGATAATTACATAGCGCATTAAAAAATAATGTTTATGTAAGCACTATGGTGCTTTTATATTAATATTAAAATTCCTTTCAATGTGCTTAGCGATAAAATTAAAAGCTACATTATCTACGTGTTTAAATTTGGCACCTATTATCGAGGCATGGCAATGTAATACTGCGTGGAATTTATTAAAGAGCACGTATTTTTATATTATGATGTAAAATAAAAACAAATAACTATGTGTTTTTTATTTTATTTCTTTAGTAGTAAAATATTAAGCTACAGTACAGAGAATATTTCCTAAAAATTTCGCAACTCATACTGAGCCGTAGGCAGCGAGAGGTCGACGATCGCGCGAACGTTGACTTACGTAATTCTTTCTCTCTCTATTTCGTCTCTCGTTTGTTTACGAGATCAATTAATTATAAGGAGATAGCATGGTTAAAATAATCTATTATATTATATCTATAAATAATCCACGTGATTGTCACTTTGGGTGTTTAAGGCAATGGGGTGTATCAGGCAAAGCTCTTTGTAGATGTCGCTAGCGGCAATGGTACCTTGTTTTACATCGATGTCGCATCATTTATTTTAGTTTTTTATTTTTATAAAAACTTAACGTTACCTACCTTAAAAGACAAATTAAGTAAGCGAACACCGTCTTTAAAAGGAAAAAAGGTTGAATTAATCGAACGGCAATTTTGAGATCATCATATCTTTGATTTCGCTTAAAAATCTCGATTTGTACACTTAAAAGCTGCTTACTTCGGCATAATATCCAGAAAATAATAAATTTCGTAATAAAAATACAAGTTTTCTATACAACTGAGAGTTCTATTAGGTACCATCTGTCATGCGCCATCTACCGTGATAAAAAGTTAGTGATACACCCCATGACGTGCTTTATAGGCAAACGTTAAACATATCAAAAGATAATCATATGTTTTTCCAAAACAGGCCGTATAACTCTCCAGTCATTAAGTATTTATCACGATAGATATCCAGACGCGGGCTTATTTACCATGCAGTAGTGTTTTGTATTTCGAAAAATGTTTTTTTTTTTATGTATTTTTTTTTATTTCAAAAAGACACACTTGAAGCTAAAAAAAAATATTTGCTCTTTTGACAATTACAAGCATGTTTTGCACTTTATTAGCTATTAATAAAACATGAATTTTAATATACCTCGGTAATAGGTGATTTTCTTAATGGGGCCGTTACCTTTTATGCAATGTGTTAAGCTAACTTTTAAAGTTTCTGTATATATTTTATATTTCGTTGCGAATCGATTGGTCATTATTTTCTGTTTTTTTTATTTAGAAACAATTTGTAGAAATAAGTAAAAATCAATAATTATATTTTTCCAATAATAAATGTTTTCTTTTTTCCAAAATAATATTTTTTATTTATTGACATGCCTTTAACGGAAAATTCATTGGAATAGTTGCAAAGTTTTGTGTTGCTAATGTTCCTTTGTCAACGATGGTGGATGCATGGTATTAATTAAAAAAAAAAATTAACTGACATACAAAAATATAACGGTTTTTATATAGTATGTGAAATATACAAATAATTCCGCTATTCAGTTATCGATTCATACAAAATCAAGTCAACTAATATCAACTTTTCGGAATTATTCGATAATAAGTTAATATAATTGGTGATACGTTGTACGATTTAATTTTTAAGTCAGTAAGGCAACGGAATTATTATCGGCCGTAACAAAACCGGCACCTATTACTAAGGTATTTTTTTTATTTGGAATAATATGTGAAAACGCAATTAAATAATAATTCATAAACATTATAAAATAATCGTTTAATATTTTTTGCGTATATTTCGGATACCTCGATAATAGGTGCTGATTTTGAAATAAACGATATTAGGTGTTGTTATTATTAGACAAGGAATTTAAATAAAAGTGTTAAATTATGTGTGACTAAACTTTGTCTGGAATTTTCCGTTTTTATTTATAATTGCTAATTCCTTAGGAACTGTTACCATTAACGATTAATTTTTTTTAAAATACACACATCAAAAAAGTCTAGGGATCAAGCATGTTTATGCGGATTTCTTGTGATTGAGATGTGGCTTTGTAATAAATTTATGATTTTATAAATTTATATGGATCCTTTTTGGAGCATTTCATAATTTAAAACAGGAACTGTCAATCAAATTCGAGTAAAAGATGAAAATCAGCTGTCAATATTTTCCCTATAAAAACATAAGACGCATTGAAGACATTATTAGTGCTACTGTTTCCCTACTACTGATTAAAACCAACGTTATTATGGAGCGGCGACGTCATTTAAGCAGGGAAGAAATGATCAGAGCCGTGGGAATGATAGAAGCTGGTTCCCGGCAACGTACTGTGGCTTTAGCTCTGAATACAAGTCAGAGTGTTATCAGTCGACTTTGGACACGTTACCGAACCACTGGTACCGTGGCTGAGCGCCATGGAGGACGGTATCGCTGAGCGCCATGGAGGACGGTATCGCTGCACCACACGGAGACAAGACCGATACATTCAAATCACAGCTCGAAGAACTCCAACAATAACCGCCATGATGTTAGCCGTGAGCCTTCATCGCTCTTCAGGGAACTTAATTAGCGACCAAACAGTCAGAAACCGCTTGCATGAAGTGAACCTTCATTCCCGAAGACCGCTACGGGTACCACCTATAGCAATGCACAATCGTAGGACTCGATATCAATGGGCTCTTGAACACAGAAATTGGACAGAAGAACAATGGCGTTTCGTGTGCTTTTCTGATGAGTCTCGTTTTGGTATGAGGCCGGATACAAGACGTATACGACACTGGAGAACCCCTGGACGCCAACAGCGATTAAAATCCTGCCAGGAAGTCCATCCTTATAGTGGTGGAACCATCATGGTATGGGCGGGTATTTCGATCGGCGGAAGAACTGAGTTGATTTGGATCAGAGGCAACCTCAACGCTCAAATTTATGGTGAGACGGTTGTATCAGACGTCATCGTTCCTCTACAAGTGCATATCGGTCCCTTATTTCAGTTAATGCATGATAATGCACGACCGCACACCGCAAGAGTTGTAAGACAGACTCTCGCCGCAGCTAACATCAATGTCCTGCCCTGGCCTGCTCAGTCGCCAGACTTGAACCCGATTGAGCATGCATGGGATATTCTTCAGAGAAGAGCTCTGCCGAATATGGAGGGTATCCAGTCGCAAGAAGACCTTTTTTTGTTGTTGCAACGAACATGGGCGGCCATTCCACAGCGTGATTTGGATGAACTCATTTTGAGTATGCCAAACCGATGTTCTTGTGTTGTTAGTGTTCGCGGTAGAAACACGGATTATTAATTGTTTAAGTTACCCAATAAAATTAAAAAAAAAACTGTTATTTCAGTCTTTTTTTCGAACTTTAATGTTAGTGGTTCAAATGTCAAAAATCCCTTTATTAGGAAAATGGCAATTTTTTTTACTAATGCAAAGGTGACTTGGTTTATCGTTACTGTAGACAAACGAAAACATTTTATTTGATCAATCCTTAAAGAAAATTTTAATGAATATCAATCAGGAGAAAAGTTATTGCAAAAATATATGTTGATCCCTAGACACTTTTGATGTGTGTAATTACTAAAAAATACAGATAAAATGTTTTGCTGAATTATAAATTGTATGTCGACTTAAAAATATATACTTTAAATAATTAATAATTTTGATTAATTGCGTTCCAAAATTTTAAAAGCCATCGAAATAAAAGGGCATGTATGAAGACGTTGATGCATGTCGAAGAAGCGAAAGAGATATATCGTGACCGAGAGAAAAGGCGCTCAATTGTGGCTACCTAACTCGCAAGGGATTTAGCGTGAACATTTGTATGTATGTAATAATACTACTTTTGACCAGTGGCAATTCGTAGGTTATTGCCACATCGGGCAATGGCAATTTTTATTTTTTTTGTAATGGTACCAAATATGCCAGGAAGGCTATTTAAAAAATGAAATTAACTTTTATGCCTAGAGATTTTAGAAAATACAATCAAAGATGGATCTCGCTGCCCCTAAAAGCCCTCACACTCTCGTCTCTTCTATAATAACTCTGTTTTTTTCTTAAGATAATGTCAGAATGAAGTATTTAAAATTTTGGAACGCAATCCTAAAAACTTTTCTATATTAATATAAAATATAATAAATCCTTTAAATATATTTCGGAACTCAAATTGGTTACTTATATTGTTTTATTTTGTATTCGGTGGTCGTAGAACGGTTATGCAAATAGATCCTCGAAGAATGCGTAGTAAGTCAATGACTTCTGGTGCACTCATTGATGTTACGTTTTCATCGTTCACCTGAAAACAGAAGAAACTTTAGTATGAAAATAATATTTTTAGGGATTTTTTATACTTAAATTGTAATCTATAAAAATAAGCTTAAACTAATTCTATTTACATTTCTTCATCGTCATCATCATTATCATCATTACAGCCCCTAGAGCACAGCGTCCTGGACCTCCACTGCTGAAGATGGGCCTTCCAGAACATATATCTGGAGTATTTGGCCTACACTAGCCACGCTGGCCAGACGGCTTGGCGAGGAAGAACAAACAGTCTTTTTACTAAGATATAATACACAAAAATATAGAATAAATTATAAAGAGAAAAAAAAAAAAAAATCTATGTAATCTATGAAAGAAAGCATAGGGACAATAATAAGAAAAGTCATGCTCCGATAGTTCGGACATGTTGAAAGGATGAGCGAAAAGATTGACGAACCAGATATATAATGCGAAAGTTGTAGGGTAAAAGAGGCCCTGGTAGACCAAGACTCAACTATCACGATCAGATAAATAAAACAATAAAAAACCTGAACGTACATCGAAACAATAGGGCATGTATGAAGAGGTTGATGAATGTTGAAGAAGCGAAAGAGGTATGTCGTGATCGTGACAAATGGCGCTCAATTGTCTCTGCCTACCCCGCAAGGGATTTGGCGGGAATGTATTATTTATTATTTACTAATGTAAATAAATACATTTATGCAACTGGAATCAGACACTCATGACTGACATCAGTCGCCAACACTATGCCGGCTTGACTGGACATGACGGCAATTCGAGCCTGATCCCGAAACGTGTGGATACACTTTACTGGGCTTATCAGCACGAACGGTGGATACTTCCCCGCTCCGGCAGACTGGGCAATATTATTATTATACTTAAGAAAAGTTTATTTCTCATTGGTACATGCCGGGGGGGTTTGAACCGACCTTTGTAGGATTTAGGTTCGCGTTCTTACATCCATTTCGTTTAAAAGAAGATTTACCTGCAAGATGACATCTCCTCTCTGCAGCCGGCCGTCCCTGGCAGCCACACTGTCGTCATACACCGCGGAAATATAGCTCTGCCCGGAGTCTGGGTGCGACTGGACACTGAACCCCAGACGACTGTTCCAACCTCGGTTTAGCTCCACTGTCATGATCTGTAACATAACAATATATTATTAATTAATATATATATATATATTAATATAAAAATTGGTCTACAGTCATTTCCTTAAATTGCAAAATGACCCAATTCACGCTTTGACATAGTAAATTTTGTAACGTTTATTTATGTACTTATTGTATTATATTATTATTATTATTTTATATAAGTATTTGTTTGCATTATTATTAAGAGTTTTTTTTTTTTTTTTTTCACACAGCGCCATCAAATTTCCGTGGTAAGCTACGAGGCTTGTGTTACGGAAACTAGATGGTTCATACTTTCACATATAATTTTATATTTAATCTCATAAGTATTTATTTATATCTTTATTCACGTTGTATCTATACTATTATTATTTCCAATCTCAATTACCCTATTACCTCACTTTTTACCACAAAGGTTAACTGGTAGAGAATGCCTCCGGCATTAAGTTCGCCCATGTCAATCAATCAATCAATCAATCAAATCATTTATTTCCTTTGGTTGTCCCAAACAACACTTGGATATTGTCAATACATTTTTTCACCATAGTTTATTATCATGTAGAATATAAAATAAAATAACCAGCAGCTACTATGGGTGGACCCATCATATCAGCTATACCATCATCTTTGACTAAAACACTGTTGCCATAAATAAGTTTTTGCTTAAAACTAGGTAGTTAATATTAATTCGTGGCTGTAAAAAGGCCGTGTCAGCTTATAGACTAAAATAAATTACACATGTCAGCTTAATAAATTAATTCGTAGCTCTAAAGAGGCTGTGTCAGCTTACAATCTAAAAATACATAAAAATTGTACTCTACATTTGTAAATTATGTGCAATAAATAATATTATTATTATTATATTGTTAATATTGACATTATGCAGTTTATCAACCATTTAGTTTCCGTAACACAAGCCCCGTAGCTTACCACGGAAATTATATGGCGCTGTGTGACCTATCTGGAAATATTTATTTATTATTAATAAGTAATTTAAGTACTATATAATTTAGATTTTTTAAATAATAATGACTTTATTTTATTTACTTTACCGCCATCAGTCAATAAAATCCATAGCTTTGTGACGGCCTCCGTGGTCTAGCGGTTAAGTTCGTTGATTTAGACTCGGTGGTACCGGGTTCGATTCTTGGTCGGGACACAAACATATTTATTAATGTAAATAAATACATTTAATTTATTTGTGATATTTCTCGAGTTTGGTATGCTAGAGACATCGACGAGCTTGCCACTTGTCATGATTGGTCTATAGTAAAGTTTAGCCAATTTTATAAAAATATTTATAAAAGTTTAGCCAATGTGAATCCGCTTATTTATAAGCGTGGTTTCTGACCACCCCGAAAGAAAAACCGTCGTGTTGATGATACTTTGTGACTAGAAAATTCAAATATGTATTTACAAAGATAAGATTTATTATATAGATTGAAATAACTCACCGTAGGTTCATTGTTAGATTCAACCTTACGAGATTCAGGTTTGATATTCTCCTTCTGTTCGATTTTGTCGACAATCTTCGGTGGCTCTATCTTCATTAGTGGTATTTTAGCTTTGCGTTCATTATCGGGAGACAAGGTAACTGCTTTCCACTTCTTTAGATTCTTTGCTGTAATAATATCATATTTGTGAGAATTGCATAAAATATAATTAATCACCAAAATTTGAGTACAGGCATCGGCAGATAAAAGGAGTGTTGGATGGCTGTGGGCAAAGCAAACTAGCGCATCGCATCGGCAATTTTTTTTATATATATTTGGCTAGCTGGACTGGCAACATTTACGCTCTGTATACCTAAATAATTGCCAGCCTTCCTGTCTCCAGATTTATACGTCAGCCGCTTAGACATCTTCGTGGCCAGACTTGGCTGAGGGTCTCCATGGTCCCATCGTCTTGACCCCAAACGGCGCAAACTCGTAACTGTACCGAGGTTGGCGTTCTCAGCTGAAACGGCCGCACTTCCCGCCCTAGACGAGGATGCCTGAATGTGTGATGGGGCTAATGTGTCTACACATGTCGCATCCCACACCGTCCGCCCAAGTTTCGACAGCCCACCGGTCATGCCATCGGGTCTCTTGCCATCGCTCCGCGCAATCCCAGATGATTCTAGGATAGCGAGTACTCCAGCAGTGACAAGAGCCCTACGAACAAATATTTGAGAAATATATACTTGTATAATATGTATGTATTTCTTAGGATGTAGTGTATGTATTACTTAGGATGTAGTGAATGTATTACTTAGGATGTAGTGAATGTATTACTTAGGATGTAGTGAATGTATTACTTAGGATGTAGTGTATGTATTTCTTAGGATGTCGTATATGTATTTATTTAGAATGTTGTGTATGTATTTTTTAGGATGTTGTGTATGTATTTCTTAAGATATAGTGTATTTCTTAGGATGTAGTGTATGTATTTCTTAGGTTGTAGTGTATGTATTTCTTAGTATATAGTATATTGTTTATTATTTTATATCAGAACTACCCTTTAAGGGTAGATGTTAGAAAATGCCTAGTGGACATTAATCTTCACCAATGTCCATTTTTTTTCGTAAAATAAAAAAAAATTAAAATGATGTCGTTGAGAGCAGCGTGACGAGGAATGCCGGCACTTCTACCACAAGAAATATAGATACATTTATTTGTGATGTTTCTTTTGTATATTTATTACTAGTATGAATATTGTTACCTTCATCACTTCCACTAGCACCATCGCTGGTACATATAACTGCACTCTGATAGGTCGGATTGCTGTGACAGAACCTCACTTCATCACAGCAAAGGTCCAAAGGCATAGATACTGGTTCTTCAGAATCTAGAGGGAATACCGGAGCAGCCAATCGGCGGGGGTCCTCTTGGTACACATTGGGGGCATCTAGTGTATCATTGTCTAAGTTATTTAGCTCATAACCATGCGGTGGAACTGGAAAATTTACGGGTTAGGTTGAAATACAATGTCCAAAAACGGCGTTTTTCATACTACTTAACGTTAGTGTTTACTGTATGCATTAAATAAAAAATTTATTTACATTTATAGAGTCAAGGAAATAAATAGATTATGATAGAGA
This sequence comes from Tinea semifulvella, assembly GCA_910589645.1. Classification (NCBI taxonomy): domain Eukaryota; kingdom Metazoa; phylum Arthropoda; class Insecta; order Lepidoptera; family Tineidae; genus Tinea; species Tinea semifulvella. The sequence goes on along the minus strand of OU342595.1, from coordinate 5,506,890 downwards.
TATTTAGCTACTATAATTATTTTTAGGCGCGGTGGTGGCTCAGTTGTAAGAACGCGTTCCTTAAATCCTACATAGGTCGGTCGGTTCAAACCCACCCGGCATGTACAAATGAGAAATACACTTTTCTTACGTACATTTGTCAAAGATTTGTAAACCACCGTTCCCGTGCCTCGGAGAGCACGTTAAGCCGTCGGTCCAGGTTCCATTAATACCAACTTGTGGTAATAAATAATATAATCCTTAATAAATTATCATAAAAATTGACATCAAATCCTCGCCAAGCCGTCTGGCCAGCATGGCGAGTGTAGGCCAAATTCTCCAGATATATGTTCTGGAAGGCCTATCTCCAGCAGTGGAGGTATAGGACGCTGTGTTCTATGGGCTGTAATGAATTATTTTTTTAAGTCTGACACCTGTATCTAAGATATTTTCTTAAAAGCTCCTCCACTCAACATTTCCTTCCAGCTGTCAAACGAAAATGAAGTTACGGTTAAAGTTAAAAATAGAGCCGAAACGATAGTTTTATTTTGTAGGTCAGTCGTAAGCTGCTACATTAGGTGCTATTTTTAATTTTAATCGTCTTAATTCCAGAGTGCTCCAAAGAACTCCATAACCTAATCCCTCCCTCTCCATTCCGCAACCGAACCATATGCACAGGTCAGAATATGCACCCAGCTTTTGTGAAGCCGTAATTTTATTTCCTAGATATTTACATACATACATACATATCTTCACGCCAGATCCCTTGCGGGGTAGGCAGAGACAATTGAACGCCACTTGACACGATCACGACATACCTCTTTCGCTTCGTCGACATTCATCATCCTCTTTATACATGCCCTTTTGTTACGAAAGCTTTGTATGTACCTTCAGCCATTGTTTTATTTATTTGATCGTGATATGTGAGTCTCGGTCTGCCAGGGCCTCTTTCACCCACAACTTTCGCATTATATATCTGGTTCGTCAATCTTTCATCGCTGATCCTTTCAACATGCCCGAACCATCGTAGCATGCCTTTCCTTATTTTTGTCCCTATGCTTTCTTTTATACCCACCATTTTCCGTATTTCGACGTTACGTATGCGGTCCGCCAAAGTGACGCCGCATATCCGACGCAACGACCTCATTTCTACGGCATTAACCCTACTCTCATGCGTATTTTGACATATCCACGTCTCACTTCCATACATCAGTGTTGGTACCAACATGGCATTGTGTATGGCGAGCCGAGCTTTGTCACTGACATTTCGACTGCCGATCAGTGACCCCAGGGCACTGTTAACACTATTTCCCGCGTTCACTCTTCTTTCAACATCCCTATCATACTTACCATCTGCAGTGAAAACACTGCCCAGATATATAATTTAATTTACTTGTTCTAGAATTTCATCATCAATCTTTATCGCCAAGTTTGTCATCCATCTTTTTTCAAACATTAGCACCTTAGTTTTTCTCGCATTCAATTTCCTAGATATTTATTAGACTAAATTACTTTAAAGTATACTGTATACTGTATATACCTACCCGTTACCAACACTAACACGTGGTATATAACGTCATAAGATATGAATTAATTAGTTCGACTAAATTTTTCAAGTGGGCCTAGAAGGCCAAATCCTAAACTACAGATTTTTTTTAAATAATGGCTTTCATTACGAATAATTTATTAAAGCTTAGAGACATTAAACATTAGTCTGCGGTTTGAAGTTACTTTTCACTGTTGATCCTTGCGAGCTGGTGGAATTATACAGGTTAAGTTTTTGTCAAAATCAACTGGTGCGATTTGCGGATAGGAGATTTTTTTGTGGGTGATTAGTTTTAGTTTTTTATCAAAATCAAACACGAGACGAGACTCCTTTCAGAATTTCTCGCTATTTCTTGTAGAATAGGATTTGGTCACTTGTAAAATACATTCTGTAAAGCGTTTTCTCTACAAAGAAGTGACTAAAAAAGTAGATTCACCATTACAATAGCAGTTATAGTATAACATACTTATATCTGCCTCCGTAGTCTAGCTGTTAACAGGTTCGATTCCAGGTCACAATAATTAATTTGTGATACTTTTCGAGTTTAGTACGCTAGAGACTTGCTACTTGTCATGATAGACCTATAATTAAGCTGCCTATATAAGAATTCATTTTTTTTTTTAAAACGTGTGGTTTTTGACCACGTAATGATGATGATGACACTTATATCACAGTGCAAGTTTATGTCAGTCATCATATATTTTTTTAAAGATTCGGATTCGCAATAAGCTAACTTTACTATTGGCCCATCATGACAAGTGGCAAACTCGAAAAGTATAACAGATAAATTAAATAAATTATTGTGTCCCGACCAGGAATCAAGCCCGGTACTTCCCGAGTCTAAATCCGAGATTTAACCGCTAGACTACGGACGCAGAGAAAAATAAACACTCGTACATAGGTAAGCATTGTTTGACAGTGTGTTCTTTTCGTTATAGTTGAAAGAGTGTGTAAGTACATAGTCATATTATATGGTTTTGGGGCCTGCAATGGGTCATAGAGGCAGGTACTTATGGGAAAGCTGTCAAGCGAAGAATACCTTTCGTTCAACTGTTCGTTTGGGTTTCATGTATTTGGTTTCATCGATATAAATTATTTTTAAGTTTAGTTATTTATTGCTATTAGTTCTAATCATTGGTATTGCCTGCATTTCATTGCAAGGCAAACCAGGTTGAGAAAAACGTTTAAACAAGGTTTGCCGTTGAAAATTACATTATACAATAAACTACCTGAGATTATAACTAGACCACAACCGAGTGAATTTAAAACAAAATTGAAATTCTTTTTACAAAATAATGCTTTTTATAACCTGTCAGAATTCATTGACATGCCTTTGACGGCAAATTCGTTTAAATAGTTGTATAGTTTTGTGGTCTTATGTCTTCTACTGTATTGTGTTCCTAATGCTCCTTTGTCTACGATGCATGGTATTAATAGCATTATTGTTATTATTTTATAACATGACATACCAAAATATAACGATTGTTATATAGGTGAAATAAAAAATAAAATAAAATAAATATACCACTCTCGTTCCAAGACATAATAGTAGTAATCTAAGCACGCTGAAAGCCGTTCTGAGACGTACACAAACTGTATTGCCAAAGCTATGTGACGTCACAAATGACATCATTCCTCGCGCTTAGACTGCTCACGATATCAACGTAGATCGCTCTGAGCGCTGTCAGTTGTTTGTCATATGTCGAGCATCATTTTTAAGTTTATTTAATATTAGGTTTTCTTTTAAATTATTTAATATTGTAATTCGTTTATATTGTTTCTATATTACTTCTAATACATATCTATAATTAATATTTAAGTAGGAAGTAAATAATAAATGTCTGAAACACGGCAAGTTATTTTAGAAGACCAAAATAGGTTAATAATAGTAAACGTTACACCTATAAAGATGAATAAACCAAGAGTTATGAGTTACAAATTATACTCAAAGATGTGGAATCCGCAATTTATCTTCCAATAAAAATGTGATTTAGACTGTTCTGAATTGATATCACGCTCTGAGCATCCAAATCGTGATATTTGATTCGGAAGGACTGTCAGTATCATATTTATTCTAAGCGCTCTGAGCATGATTCGGAACGAGGAAAACATGTCTAATAAGCGTCTGATTCGGGAGCGCAAGTCACGTGTAGCAAGCGCAAACTGGTTTATTCCGGTTTTAGTATATTTATTACACTACTAACGCAAAATAAAGTCTCCAATCGAATTTATCTGTACAATACTAAGTTTGGCAACGATCTGAAAAAAAAACGCGACAAAACTAATTTATGATTTTAAGCGCAATGTATTGTCACTGCAGCGGATCCTGGCCGGGACTGTAAACTGAACTGCTGTTTAATCAAATTTGATCCTTGGAATGTTGCTTGATTGTGGATGCATCATGTTATATTGTGTTGTAATTTTTGTTTAGATTTATTTAGTTATTATTGCTATTGTAATTGTATTGTGTAATTAATGGATACTGTAATAACATGTGGTGGTTGCCTGTAATTGGTGCAGCATCGGTTTTCTGTCTTAGTTGTATCCATGTATGTTTTGTTGCTGTCACTGTTTGCGACGCTAATAAATAAATCAATGATACCAAATAACATGAAACTTAGAGAACGAAAGGGACTGAAATAGGTTTGGAGATTCTACTCATACGAGTGCGAGTGAGAAAAGAGAGTCGACAGTTCTCACCTGTCAAACTCAACTTTTGTGTCCTACTAGTGGGGGAGTCTTGATTCAGCGAGTGGCGTCGCTTTTCGTCCAACTGTGGCGTATTCGAGCAGTGCTTCGACTCATCTGAGCGAAAAATATGCGAATCTGTAGCGTGTTATGTTGTTGTGTATTAAACAATAGCTTTTCAGTTTTTAATAGGGATGTTATGGATCCATATGAAATTTCGGATCTTGGTACGGATAATGTTTTTTTTTAGTTTCAGATACGGTTACGGATACGAAGTTATTTCGGATTATCCGTTAGTTTCGGATAGTTTTAGTAAACCTTGTGACACGTTATTATTTAAATTATTTTGAATGATTCTACGCCTGCTAGTTGAAGACTAAGCAGTTAAGCGGTCCAAATAAATAAATATATTTCCAGACAGGTCACACAGCGCCATCTAGTTTCCGTGGTAAGCTACGAGGCTTGTGTTACGGAAACTAGATGGTTGATAAACTACATATTATACTCTTTTTTTTTGTTGTAAATATATACATATTATACATATAAACACCCAGACCGAGACAAATTATACAATGTACAACTCCCACCGGGGGGGTGGGAATCGAACCCACGACCTCCCGAGTTCACGGCAACGTTTGTTACCACTAGACCACGGAGGCGGTCAAATAGGTATGCTGTATAAAAGACCAGCAGCTTAGCAGATTCCGGTAACCTGTTAATGTTTAATCTGACTGAGAAAGGAAAACTTAGCTATATCAGATTTAAAAAATAAAACTAATAAAGAAAAAAGTAAAGTATCATCACGACCGTTTCCCTTTCGGGGTGGTCAGAAACCACTCTAATAAAGAAGCGGATTCGAAATTTAGCCAACTTTACTATAAGACAAGTGGCAAGCTCGGCGATGTCTCCAGCGTACCAAACTCGAGAAATATCACAAATAAATTAAATATTAATTAAATGTATTTCTTTACATTAATCAATATTTTGTGTCCCGACCAGGAATCGAACCCGGTACCTCCGAGTCTAAATCCACGGATTTAACCGCTAGACCATGGAGTTACTCAATAACAAAAAATAAATAAATATTTTTCACCTCAAAATTCACCTATGAGAGAATACCGTACCTGGTACCCAACCATATATATATTAATATATAATATTGGATTTTTAAGGAATTGTAATAGTAAAATATAAAAAAAACATATCATATCATGTTTCATTTAGACTTCGTACCTATCCGAAATTATTCGAATCTTTTATATGGGATTCGGTTACGGTTACCAATTGATCTTAATTTCGGATATCCGAAAGTTTCGGTAAGTATTTTATTTTGGATATCCGATATATTCGGTTACGTATACGGAGCTCCATAACATCCCTAGTATTTAAGAGCCGTTATCATTAACGTTTCGCTAAATCTCGGCTAGTTTATTCTGTAATTTGTCACTATTACTTGTATCACACTAAATTGGACAAGAGTAACAATTGTGTACTGGTTTAGGCCAAGAAAAGTTTAGCAAACCATTTATGAATAACTCTGTAAATGTTTACGTTGAGCTTAGAAGAACTATCGACATATTTTTTTAATATGCTGGCAAAGAGATCAAAATAAGATAGAATAAAACTAATTTTAAATGTCCGATAGCTTTTAATATTTACAGACAACAGTATTAAAAAAAAACAACTACCAAGATATGGAGCCAATGTAAATATTATTGGTGTTTTTTTTCCCAAGAAGACTGGTAACATTTCCCCTCTGTATAGCGATGCTAATACGTTGGCAATAATTGCCAACTTTCCTGTCTCTAGACTTTTTCATTAGCCGTTTGGGCAACTCCTTGGCCAGACGCTTGGCTGAGTGTCCCCATGGGCCGGCCCATCATCTAGACCACTATTTAACCCCTAGGCGTATTTGCGTAGCTTAAGCTTGACGAGGTCGCCTGGATGTGTGATGGGGCTAATGTGTAATGTCGCATTCCACACGCCAAGTTTCCACGGCCCAACGACCGTGCAGTCGGGAGGGTTCTAGGATCACAGGTACTCCAGCAGTGACAAAAGCCCTTCGAATGATGTCGTTCAAAGCAGCGTGACGAGGAATGCGGCCAGCACTTCTAGCGTAAGAAAGCCCATGGTGTTCGAGATGTTATGTGCAACTATAACATCAAACAAGACCATAGCCGGCAATGCTCTGTTATGGACTAATTCATTTTGTGACGATTGCCCTAGCTTTCCTTTGGCTTCTTGCCCCGTCCTGTTATATATTTAATGTCTTTGTATACTGATCACGCCATGTGAAAAAACACCGTTCTGAAGGATCACGGTATGCGAGGTCCAATTTTGGGAGCAACTGACGGTTCGACGTTAGTCCCTATCATGATACCGGCTTACCAATGCTTTTTAGAGTCGATTAATTATTATTTTTTTCCAAGCTCATGGTAAACGCGTCCTAATTATCGATGTATATAGATAAGCCTATTCAATACAAAACGCAGTCTAAAAACTTGCCACGTTTCAAGATTGGTGGCGCAATACGAATCGACCAATCAGGTGCGACGACGAACTAATATACTATTGCCAATTAGATTAGTATTGTGGTTTTATATCAGTTAGGCCTATCTATACACATATTACTATGGTGCTAATGATTATTATCCCCAATCTTACCGGGTTGTTCGTAATGATTAGATTCCTTGGTGAATTTCCTGAATTTTCTCGGAGACAGACATGGCGACCTGGAACCTTCAAGAGACGTGTCCGGAGTCAAACGACGAGCTGCTAAATCACACAGCATCGATACTGCTTCAGGCCTGGAAACAAAATTATAAAAATGTTAAGTAAAATAGTGGAGACCACTTCCTAGAGAAGTACTCTTGGAGGAGAACTGAAGTATTCGAACCTAGTCCCCCACGGGCTCTGTTATACTAGTAACGGCGCCCAAAGTACATGAATTACCAGCGACTGTTTACCGGCTGAGATCCTGCTGGGAAAAATGGAGAAATGTGCCCAACCCAGGCACATTAGTCATCCGTGCCTGGAGCCCCTACGATCTGTCTGTCAGAATAACAATAATAATAAAAAAATGCTTTATTACATAAAAACTAATGTAATAGTATCATCACGACCGTTTCCCTTTCGGGGTGGTCAGAAACCACGCTTATAAAGAAGCGGATTCACATTTAGCCAACTTAACTATAAGCCAATCATGAAAAGTGGCAAGCTCGTCGATGTCTCCAGCGTACAAATCTAAAGAAATATCACAAATAAATCAATATTTTTGTGTCCCGACCAGGAATCGAACCCGGTACCTCCGAGTCTAAATCCACGGACTTAACCGCTAGACCACGGAGGCAGCAAATAATAAATTAATTATATAAAATAAACTAGTTTTTATAGTATAAGCTGTATCGCTATTTATTAAATAGCGATACAGCTTATACTATAATATTATATTATAATATAATATTTATTAAATAATTAGCAGCCAGTTTATTGAATGTATTTTTGGTACCTAAATGCGTTCTACAAACATATCTTGGGAAATACTTAAAAAATAATTAAGAAGGGCACTGTCATTTACACAAAAAAAAATGGGCAGTTATCAATTGTGCGTTTCACAAAGCAATAAGAAATAATTAAGTAGAGATTTGACAGCTGTTTTCTTAAGTAGCCAAAGAAGGTTTATCAACTTTAATTATTTATTATTACCTACAATAATATGAACGTAAGCTAAGATGCTTTAAAATATGTTTTTAGTAATTTGTTTACACTTTGTCTCAGGGCTGGATAAATGCCGTATAAGTTAATACTTGGTCATTAAATATAGGTCAACAAATCCAATACACTAAAGTCTCACAACGTCGTAAACCGGCCCACACAGCTCTTTAAAAATCAAGAGTTATTGTTATGCGTAATAGGTTTCCTAAAATACCATTGACATTAGAAATCACCTGAACCGTCTGTAACTACCTATACCTAATACACTTTGGAGCAAAGAGCAAAGGGTCACTAAAATTAAAGTCAAAATATCTTTATTCACGTAAACCTTTTACAGGCATTTATGAAACGTAATTATTTTAAATGATTCTACTCCTGCTAGTTGAAGACTAAGCAGCAAAGTGGTCCAAAGAGTAAGCTGTTAGAAGAAGACCAGCAGCTTAGTAGATAAAGAGACAGCAGAGATACTAACACTAATAATTCTAAAACTTATCAGTAGCTGTCCCACTAGCATGGTCTGTGATAAAAAAGTCGAAATTGTGTACTATGGTTTAGGCAAAAAAATAGCGAGCATGGAATAGATCGTCGAAATACGAAAAAGGAAATAAAATGAAATAAAAAGGAATAAGAAAAGACATGCTACGATGGTTCGGATATATTAAAAGGATGAGCGTAGAAAGATTGACGAAGATTGCGAAAGTTGTGGGTAAAAGAGTCCCTGCCAGACTGAGACTCACTTATCACGATCAAATAAATAAAACACTGGCTGAAGGTGAATTAAAAAGCCTTCGTAACAAAAGGGCATGTATGAAGAGGTTGATGAATGTCGACGAAGCGAAAGAGGCATGTCGTGATCGTGTCAAGTGGCGCTTAATGGTCTCTGCCTACGTCGCAATGGATCTGGTGTGAAGAAATGTATTTATGGAATAGCGATTAGTGACAAATTATTTTTGTTGCGAACATGGTGACTTATATCTTGGACTTTTGGAAAACCCATCAAAGAATGGTATATCGTGCTCAGCTGCAGGTACTGACATAAAAAAATGTTGTTGTGTGGCAAACATCGATGGCGCTTTATGTAATAAATGATTTAAGTTTTTTATAAGAATTTCATTGGAACGCACTAAAATCTAAGTAAATCACGTGGATCTATCTATTAAAAAAACAGTGTTGAATAAAAATAAAATCTCTTAGAATAGAATTTATAGAATTTAAAGGTAAAATTAAAGATATTTTGATTAAAAAAAGTTATTACGATTATCGGGATGCACTAGCAGATGACTTTGCATAGAAAACTTTATAGTCGTAGTTATAATTTTTAGATTATAAGTTGACACAGCCCCTTTACAGCCACGAATTTAAGTTTAATTTTAATATTTTATAATATTTAACATTATTGACATTTATTTAATTTCATATTATTACGATTTTAATTTGACTCGGCCACTGTACAGCCACGAAATTAATTAAATTTCATTATAATTAGACATTATAATATTATTATTTTAGATTATAAGTTGACACAGCCTTTATACAGCCACGAAATATTTTTTTTTTTTTATAATTTGACATTAAATTATAATTATTTAGATTGTAAGTTGACACGGCCTTTATACAGCCACGAAATTAATTTAAATTTATTATAATTATACATTATGTTATAATTATTTAGATTATAAGTTGACACGGCTATAATGCCTCGGATTTAGGTTAAGCTACAGTACTTGCTTATGGCAGCAATGTCACTTCCTTATTTCGGTCTATCCATAATTTAATTTAATCTTTTTATTTATTATTTTAATAATATTGTAAAAAATTGACGATATCCGAGTGTTACATGTGAACCATATGGAAATAAATATTTTGAATTTGAATTTGAATATATTAATAATTAAAATTTATATAAAAAATTTTCAAATTTAAATTAAATAAAACTAATTACTATGGCCAAAAATCTCATGTTGCCGCGAGATAATAATCTTGTCGGGTTCGCCGGGGCTCGCAATTTTGATAGCTCATTGCGTTAAAACTAGATTTGAGAGCCCGTCAAGCCAAGATTCAAGAAAGCCCATGCTAGACGGGCTAATGTCAGTAATTTCCAATCTTACAAGATTGATTAAGATTCCGATAAAGCCTACACTTTCCCATACAACCGTTAAATTAAAAGTTATTAGTTTAAAGACATGAGATCGACACCTGTGACAGAGACAGAACACAGATTTTGCTACATTTTATATAGATTGAAACAAAATACAACTTGACAAAAAACTCCGTGCATGGGCCGAATAACCTATAAATAAAAAGGCTAATCCAGTGACCAGATTTCACTGCTTTTGAGTGTAAACGATCAAATGTGTCATAAAAATGTCAATACAGTCGTAAAAAGTGATATAAAAACATGACACTGATAAAATACGAGTAGGTGTGCTTTAAAATATGACACAAATTAAATGGATAGAAAAATTTCACCCATTTGAAGTTCTCAACTCTACTAAACGGATTGTTCCAAGTTTTAGTTTCACCATAGACGTATACCTAACGACCTGCTCATTAGTTAAGTAAAAAAAGTCAAGTATCATCATGACCGCATCGTTTACAAGGTGGTCAGAAACCACGGTCAGGAGTGAGTTCACATTTAGCCAACTTTACTATAGGCCAATCATGACAAGTGGCAAGCTCGTCGATGTCTCCAGCGTACCAAACTCGATAAATTTCACAAATATATTAAATATTAATTAAATGTATTTATATACATTACAAGCTAGAAACGCCTTTGTTAAAATGCCACCTTCTCTGCAATCGCAATCTTAAACTTCCTACAAGATGCCGACTCGTCCGATGCTACATATTTTCCATTCTCCTGTATGGTGTCGAATCATGGACCCTGACAAACACAATGTCGAAGAAGTTAGAAGCTTTTGAAATGTGGATATACAGGAGAATGTTGAAGATATATGGAAGGACAGAGTAAGAAACGAAACTGTCTTGCAGAGGATGAACAAAGGCGTTGAACTATTGAAAATGGTAAAGCGAAGGAAGTTGGAGTATTTGGGACACATCATGCGTAATAAAAAGTATAGCTTGCTGCAGCTCGTCATGCAAGGCAAGATACAAGGCCCCAGAAGACCGGGGAGAAGACGCACTTCCTGGCTCAAGAACCTCAGGGAGTGGTTCGGGATGAGCACCAGATCCTTGTTCCGGACAGCGGCCAACAAAATCAAAACCGCCTTAATGATAGCCGACCTCCGATAGGAGATGGCACCGTAAGAAGAAGAATATACATTAACTAATATTTTTGTATCCCAACCAGGAATCGAACCCGGTACCTCCGAGTCTAAATCCACGAGCTTTACCGCTAGACTACGGAGGCAGTTGAAATAAAATTAAAATCATGTTGTCTCTTTAATTCTTCATAGAATTGACATTTGGTAAAAAGAGACAACTTGATGTCAAATTTGAAATCGACTTTCAACATCTATTTTTTAATACGGGCCTATGAATCATTATTCTAGAGTCTAGGGGCTGCAATAATGCCGGCTTATAAATAGGTCTATGACTAAGACGAAATGATCAAACAGCCGTGAGCTGACTGAATCGTATTATTATAATCACGGCCATTTATTCGAGATGCTGCGGGTGTGAAGAAACAAAATCGTATTCTAATAACCATAAAACTACGTTAAAGCAAATATTTGCGTTAACCGAAGACCTAATGAAAACATTTATTTTATTTATAAACTTTTTAATGCACAATAAACTTAAAAGTAATGTATAATAATAATACATTATTAATAATAAATTATTTATTGTACAAAACCAAAACAAGTGCAGGTACATAGGCGAGCTTAATGCCGTAAATGCATTTTCTACCAACTAACCTAAAATTTATAGTTAAAATTATTTATTACTATTAAAACACATATTAATTACAAACATATATATAGAAGTAAATGTCCTACATAAGCAAATAAATATATAACTAAATATAAAATACATACATATACGCATATTATAATTGTATATTTATAATAATGCACCTTGCAATCCTCTACCAAACTACCAAAGGTTAGCTATTATAAAATTCCGAATGCCATTAAGTTCGCCCTTATACATTATACACAGTGTATATATATATAAATAAAAGACTTACCGAATTAAAGAATGTTAGAGTCCATTGCAAGAGCCAATATATTTTTACCTAAATATTACTTAAGCAGAGGTTTAGCCCTAGACGAAGGTGTATCGGAGTCCGTGGATGCTTCATTTCGGGGTGACAAAGGGGAAAATGGGGTAACTGAGTCTTACTTCACACCCGCAAGATCGGAATCGCTTTCTCCACCATTGCAACCGATTCATTGCCTCTTACGCACCAGCTAGATAGTCTGATGATGCTAACGCAAGACGCAATGGATTCGCAGTTTGTGATAACCTGTTGAAATAAGGTTCTTAGTAATCCTCAAGTATCCGTCGTAAAAAAGATCGCGAATGTCATTCTGACAATCGGATCTTGTTGATTTCCAAAAGTCAATATCAAAAGATGTATTTTTATTTTAATATAATTTTATTTACATTTTAACAAGTTATTTTGATGTTGAGAAGCCCCTATCTCCAATAGGTTATGGGCCGATGCTATTCTGCATAATATTTCAGGAAAATATTTCATGATTTCTACAATTTTTACAAATATTGTTTGAAATGGCAGAAACACCCAATTCAGGTTTGTCCGTTCCTTCTCCTTATGTTATTAACAATTCTCATGCTAATATTGAGAAATTGGAGGGTGCCAAAAAGTATAGTACTTGGAAATTTCAAATGAAGATAGTACTATTAGACAGCGGCTTATGGGAATACATCGATCTGTCATATGGCGATTTATTTGATGTTACGGGAGACCAAAGAACCTACGCAAAGATTTGTTTGTGCGTTCATAAGGTGTGTTACCCTCATGTGAGGAATTGTAAAACTGCACATGAAGCCTGGATAAATTTACAAAAAGCCTATGAAAGTCCTGGTTTAAGCCGGCGTTTGCATTTAAGGAAACGACTTTCACATATCCAATATAATGAATTTAATTCCATGGATTTATATTTAGGGGCAATTTTATCTTTATGTCAAGAACTTGCCGACATTGACTGTATCATCGATGATGAGGAAATGGCTGAGTATATGCTCATTGGTTTGCCTGATGAATTTGATGCTTTAGTAATGGCGATTGAAGGATCTCAAACAAAGTTGACGAGTGAATTTGTTAAGTCGCGACTATTACAAAATGATGTTAGAAGACATGATTGTATTGAACGAGACGATGGAAAAGCACTGAATGCAAATAATGCTAATAAGTTTGTTCCTATCTGTCACCATTGTAACAGGGAAGGTCATATTAAACCTTTATGCCCAGAGTTAAAAGTGGATAAAAATAAGTTCAAGAAGAATAAGCATAGACGACATTCTTCACCTCTTCCTTCTACATCTAAGCAAAATTCAGGTGCTCATTCTAAAAAGAAAGGTAGCAATTTAAATTATACAACCCACAATAGTTTGGTTAGTACTCTTGGTAATAATAGTTCTTGGTTAATAGACTCTGGTTGTACGACTCATATGTCATATCGTAATGATTGGTTTAATATTTTTTCTAGTGTTCATAATAAAGCCGAAATAACTGTAGCTAATAATAATAAGTTATATAGTCAAGGTATAGGCGATATTAAAGTCACACTTAAGAACAATGTTTCTAAAACCATTTCTGACGTTTTATATGTACCGGATTTAACCGCTAATTTACTATCTGTTAATAAAATGACTAAACTAGGTTATATTTTAGTTTTTGATGACAAGAAATGTAGCGTTTATGATAAGTCAGATGTAAATGTAATTGGGGCTTGTCAGTTCACAGCCTCTAACTCTGGTGGCGTTTACAAATTAGATCTCAAAAACGTTTTAAAATCGAGCGTACTGGAGCAACCCACAGCACATTGTAGCAGTGACAGTGATAATACTGGTTTGGTATCTTCAGATCTCGAACTATGGCACCGACGATTAGGACATTTAAGCATGAAAGGTATGTTAATGCTACGAGACAGTTTATGTACTGGTATTTCGTTTCCTAACGGTTCGTTGTCTCCTTGTGTTTCCTGTATTGAAGGAAAACAACAAAATAAGGTATTTCCCAAAGGCAAAGCCAAACGTGCAACTGAAATGTTACAATTAATCCACTCGGATTTATGTGGACCTATGTCCGAAACCAGTTGGGGAAATATGCGTTATTTTATTACTTTTACTGACGATTTTTCTAGAAAAACATTTGTTTATTTTCTTAATAGGAAAGATCAGGTTAGTGTATTAAAATGTTTTATTAATTTTAAAAATTTGGTTGAAAATCAAACTAATTTAAAAATTAAATGCATCAGAAGCGATAACGGTACAGAGTATTGCAATAAAAGTTTCAGTAACTTTCTTAAGAAGTATGGTATAATCCATGAAACAACTGTACCACACACGCCTCAGCAAAATGGTGTTGCTGAACGTCTGAATAGGACAATTATGGAAAAGGCGCGTTGTATGCTTCAAGATGCTGGTTTAGGTAAAAAGTATTGGGCGGAAGCTGTTTCTACCGCCGTGTATCTAAAAAATATTTCACCTACTGCTGCTATCGTGGATTCTATTCCAGAGGAAGTCTGGACTGGATCAAAAATTGACTTGAGTCATTTAAAAGTTTTTGGTTCAAAAGCATATGCTTTGACTCCACGACAACAACGTAAGAAGTTAGATCCTAAATCTAAACTGTATATAATGGTAGGTTATTGTAAAAATACTAAAGGTTATCGATTAACTGATCCTTCAGATGGCAGTTTAATTAAAGCTAGATCTGTTATTTTCATAGAAAATAAAAGGGATGTTGAACCTGTACATATTAATGATAATGATGTTATTACTGATAGTATTTCTATTAATGTAAATACTAATGTAAATAATAATTCTAATCGTGCAGTAATTCCATCTTCTTCTTTAGTTAATCCTGACCATGATACACAAAATAATGAAACTAATAATAATGATAATGTACAAATTATTGATAGCGATAATGTACAAAATAATGAGGATGATATTTTACAGATGAATGAATCAGTTGATGAAGGTGACATGCAGAGCAATGACCTTACATCTCCTGTCAACGATGAGCAATCATCATCATCAAATCTACCCCAGAGACCACAGAGGGAACGACGTTTACCCACATGGCTAAAGGATTATGAACTTAATTTCTATTCCGATAACTTACCTAGAAATTATAAAGAGGTAACCACTTCAATTAATAGTGAAGGATGGATGGAAGCCATGAAGGTCGAGTTCGATTCTCTGATAACTCATAAGGTTTGGGAATTAGTAGATCGTCCGAAAAATACTAATATTGTGAAATGCAAATGGGTTTTCAAAGAGAAAACTGATGCAGATGGTAATTTTTGCAAATATAAAGCTCGTCTTGTTGCCAGAGGTTATTCACAAAAATATGGTATCGACTACGATGAAACATTTGCACCTGTAGTTCGACATTCTACTTTACGCACATTGTTTGCACTAGGAGTAGAACATGACATGGATATTGAACATGTTGATGTTAGTACCGCCTTCCTAAATGGTGATTTATGTGAAACCATTTATATGGAGCAACCTACCGGTTTTGAGGTTGAGGGGAAGCATAAAGTTTGTTTACTCAAAAAGAGTATCTATGGCCTTAAGCAAGCCAGTCGTGCTTGGAATATAAAGGTACATAATGTTTTGATAAATATTGATTTTAAACAATCACAATGTGAGAAATGTGTTTATTACAAAAATGTTAATGATAAGAAAATTATTATAGCTTTATATGTTGATGATTTCTTTATTTTTTGTAATGACATTTTATTAAAAACTGAATTAATCAATATTTTGAAAAGGAATTTTAAAATTCAACTTCTTGGGCCTGTTAAACATTGTTTAGGTATTAAAGTGGATAGAAATGTTGAAACTGGTGTTTTAAAGCTTTCACAAACTGAATATATTAGGAATTTATTAAATAAGTTTGAGATGGCGCAATGTAATCCAGTATCCACTCCAATGCAAGTTAATCTTCAATTAAATAAAGCGTCACAATGTGACCACACATATCCGTATAGGGAATTAATAGGCAGTTTAATGTACTTAGCTGTTTGTACCAGACCGGATATATTATATCTTTTGCTTGTAGCAAATTAAGCCAGTTTAATTCGTGTTTTGATAAAACACACTGGGTAGCTGCAAAACATGTGCTAAGATATTTAGCTGGGACCATGAATTATGGTTTATTGTTTAAAAAGGGAGATAGTCATTTTGATATATTTGCTGATGCTGATTGGGCCGGCGATATTGTTGACAGAGAATCGTATTCAGGTATTGTTGTTAAATACGGCGATTGTACTATTAATTGGGAATCACGTAAACAAGGCGTTGTGGCTTGTTCCAGTACCGAAGCTGAATATTATTGTTTAGGTAATGCGGTTAAGGAAGCTAAATTTATTATTAATTTACTTTCTGAGATTTCTGTTCTACAAACTCCAATTACAATTTACAATGACAATCAGAGTGCCCATAAAATAATTAAAAACTCACAAACGCATAGACGTACTAAACATATTGATATTTGCCATCACTTTGTAAGAGATGCTGTAAATGAAGGTTTAGTTAATATTCAATATAAAGCAAGTCAAGAATTAGTTGCTGATGTCTTAACTAAAGCTTTACCTAAAGTTAAACATATTTATTTTGTTAACGAATTAGGATTATCTGATACCATAGTGTAATTATATTTTATATTGTTTTATAGGTAATCTTAATTTAATTTAATGTTAATAATTTTATTGTAGTATGTTTTGTTTAATTTAGGTTTAGTTCTTGTATTCTTTATATTTTGTTTTATTACACAGGTACTTGAGTAAGGGGAAGTGTTGAAATAAGGTTCTTAGTAATCCTCAAGTATCCGTCGTAAAAAAGATCGCGAATGTCATTCTGACAATCGGATCTTGTTGATTTCCAAAAGTCAATATCTAAAGATGTATTTTTATTTTAATATAATTTTATTTACATTTTAACAAGTTATTTTGATGTTGAGAAGCCCCCATCTCCAATATAACCCCGTACAGTCGCATTCAAGGCTCAGAGAAACGTCTAATACTGTCAACTTTTCAACCATGCACCGTTTCATTGCGTCTTGCGCATCACATAAAGATTGTTAAAGTTTATTCGCAACACGTAATGAATTGGAACTTTACCTTAGTGGAGGTTTAGGCCTAGAAGCAGGTGTATCAGAGTCAGTGGGTCCTTCCTCTCGAGGAGACATAGGTGAGAGTGGGGTGGCTGCGTTGTCCCGGTACAGTCGCAGTCTTACTTCAGATCCGCAAGATCGAAGGAACGCAACAGCATCAGTGTGGGACATGTTAGACATCGGTGTATCGTTTACCTGGAATTTTGGGAGCAATTGTGAATTTTATTAAGAAAAAGTATTGTCACGAAATTATGCATGCTTTATAGAGTTGTATTCGTCAACTAGGTTCATCATGGTAAATTTATGGCCAGTAGTAGAACTACGAAGCCGGTCGTGAGACACATTCTTGCTCTTGAATTTCGTGCATATATTTTTCCGCTGTGATTGTGTTCCCGATTTCTGCTTGATCCTCGTCGGCTATTAAAACCAAAAAAAAAACGCTCGACATTTGAGACCCGAAACAAAAGGCCAACTAGCTGCTAATATCACTTCTTTCGCTCAATTTGGTAGTATTTTTAGTATCCCTTCTCATCACTCTGGCTTTCAGTCTAACTCTTTTGCAGTAGTGGCCGCAAATCTGTGGAACAATTTGCCGGTAGAAATTCGTCAAGTGCCAAACAGATCACTGTTCAAAAAGATGGTATATTCACATTATTTAAACAGTTCCTCACAGTGTAAGTAGGTATTATATATAGTGTATAATATATATAGTATGTAGTATATGTAGTATTGTGTACATATCAGTATTTATATTGTGTATATATTAGATTTAACTTAAATTACCTTTTAATCTATTTAATGGTTGCACCTACCTCACAACACAATCGTTTCATTGTCCCAAAGGTTGGTTGCTAGAGAATGCCTAGCGGCATTAAGCCCGCCTCTTGTACATAGTGCAATAAAGTTTTTAAATAAAAATAAATAAATATTTTTACCAGCGCCTATTCCTTTCCCGTTCATTACTTGTATGGGCTAATTCGAGAAAATTGAAGTAGGTTTTTGCACAAGCTTACAGTTAAATACGCTATAGTTACTTTAACGCTATAGTTAGCTGGTAAAACTCTTACAATAAGATAGTGAATAGAGTTGAAGTTTTGAAAAAATATATTGTACTAACTGCTACTATCCTGTCTCCTGGTTGAATTCTTCCATCACTGAGCGCCGGTTCCCGTACGAGAGCTCGCACGTAGTGGCCCAAGGCACTATGATCTTCCTTGCGAAGAGTAAACCCGAGAGATCCATTCACTTTGCTCATCACTATGTCGAACTCCTGAAAGACATTTGAAATAAGGAATAGTGGACCAACATTGGCCAAGCTAGTTTTATATTATCCACAGCATCTTGCGTATCAGTTAGATGCTTTCAGAATTTATTTGTAAGGCGCAATGCATCGGTTGAAAGGATTTCATAATAAGCGGGACGCGGGATTTGTCATGTTATACGAGAATTACAATGCTCGCTACTGAGAGTGATTGGAGAGTTGGAATGACGTCACGCAGCAGTCGAGTCTGCTAGCGAGACTCGAAATAATCAGGATTTAAAAAAAACATTTATGGTTGTGTAAAACTCATCATCATTATCTCTCCACTGCTGGATATAGGCCTCTCCCAAGACTTGACACTTTACCCGGTCTCCTTCGAAACTCAGCGACCTTCTTAAGGTTATCAGCCCATTTAGCGAGTCGTCGTCCCACTCTGCGTCTTCCCGCACGTAGTTATATTCACGCTAGAACCCGTCTACTCTGTCGTTCATCATCATTTCAGCTTACTAATTTTAAAGGCTATATCGGTAACTTTGGTTTTCTGACGGATTTCCAAGTTTTAGACTTTATCTATCAGAAAAATACTCTCTCTAAATATTCATAGCCTGCTGAGCGACCTTAAATTTGTGGACCAGATTCATTGTTAGTGCTCACGTTTCCGCTTTATACGACTATACTGGAAGAACGCAATGATTGTAAACTTTTATCTTCAAACACTGGGGTATGTTTGATAAAATCATGTGGCGCAGCTTACCAAATACCGCCTATCCTAGCTGAATGCGTCTGTCGGCTAATTTGCTGAAGTTCGCTACGCCTAATTGTATAGTCTGTCCAAGATTAAAATCATAACTACTTGGTCCTTTTGAATAAAATTAAAACTAGTGTATTTCTATACGTATGTACTAGCTCTACAGTGACAAAGTTTTGCGAATCTATTAACATTCTACTTTCAAAGCTTACAATAGCAGTCTTTTGTACTGATGATACGGCACGCTTTGTTAGGTTATTAAATCTAATTTTTGTACATAAAAACAGAAAACAACTCACCACGGACCCATCATCCTGTTATAGCGTGAAAAGTAATCAAAAGTTCAGTGTTTTACTGTTGGATTCGTAAAAATACTCTTAAATCATAGACATACATCCGTACAGACCAGCAGCCGTATATGGAATACTTAGATGCAAACGTTAGATTGTCAAAATAGTACATTATATTATTTACTGTCACTTTTATCCCGAGTTTTGCCGATCATAGCCGACCTCAAGTCAAAATAACATGTTCCACTATTTAAAAAGTCACAAAGTCACAAATATAGTCCAACGCTCGTTTATAATAATTTTAACAACATTTATATTTATTAAAATAAGATTATACGAGTAAACTAGCATTATATTAAACATAGTTTTATAACACATTAAGTAATAAGGCAAAGAAATGGTTACAACATAAATTATAGACATTTTATATAGTGAACGCATGAAAAACGTTTTTGCTGTCGTCTGTAGTGAAAAATACCAATTATAATAACGTTTTACAACAACAGTGTCCGTTATTTAAGGATTCCATTATTTCCGTGCTTGACCACAAAGCAAAACGTTCAAAAAAAATTTCTTACCGAATTTTGTTTAAATTATATGAAACACACAGACCTACGCCAAATTGAACGAATTTGAAGGTAAAATAAAGTGAAAATAAGTGCTTAAAGCGACTTTTGCCTACATTTTGTGTTACATAGGTATTTTAGTTTTATATAAATTGTAAAATGCATGTTTAACTTGTTATTATATTTGTTAATGTAATGAATTCGTACACCACATGTGGTAGGTTTTTTGCATGCTCACCCTAACCTAAGAACTATGTACCGAAAAACCACGAATAAATGATTTTGATTTGATTTGAATTATCCTGTAAGTAATAGGGCTGTAGCATACCAGATATGGTATATAGCTGATATATTTATGGTCTTGCTAGTCAAATCATTCACCGTTTTAACTTTCACTATTTTAAATTGGTAAGCATACAGTAAGATTTCTTAAACAAAATAAACATTTAGGTAAGGTTAGTTGAGTGGCATTAAATACGAGAAATAAACTTTAAATAATAACCACTCATTGGTAATTATTATAACGAGTTGTAATTTCCATGTCATTTTGTCGTAAATTTATGCAGATTACGATAGCGCATTCGAGTTGTAGGTGTTGCTTTAGAATATTGATAAATTTTAAATATAGTGGTTATACCTCGCCTAGTCACACTTTCCCCGTAGTAGAAATAACAGAATAAAACATATATTTTACAGAGTCACTATTTATCGGTTGATAGGTATATGTATGTCTATGGTCGAGTGTGATAAAATTGCAAACATCCGTGACCATGTCCGGAGTTATAGGCGTCAATAAATACAAGGTAGTTACTTCGCTTACTGGTATAGTCAGTAAAGATACACTCACTGGGTCATTTATAAAAACATGAAGTGCAGCGACAAGTCAAAGAGTGAGTGATTTAACTAATGAACACTGCATGTAATTGTGACCTAGTGTGAACCGCTATTAGAGTTTATATCCGTACGGATAAGGTTTATAATGTCACGTGATCAAATATTTTTATTAAAAACAAAATTAACGCTGTTGCATCCGTCTCGCTCGCACAATAAAATATTTTCAAAAGGTTAAAATCTTGGAGATATATTCAACAGGGCCTAAGCAGGTCTGCCGTCAATACATTTATGGAAAGAGCTTCCAAGACGACATTAACGGAATCATACAGTATTTGGTTGGGTAGGGAGAGGACAACAATGGTGGATGCTGAGCGTTTTATCGCATAATAAAAAAGGAGGGCTCCTTTTCAAACCAGCCTATTGTCGGTCGCAAGCACGAGACACCATACTCCTCATCTCTTACCCACACACGATGGACCCGGCAACCGCACGGTGAATCCTTAGAATGCTTAGAAATTTGTCTTCCTCATTGTCTTCTCAATATATAGAAGAAAATCGTTATAAATCTTTTGCTATTTTTCTCTGTCTAAAATTAGGTATATAGTAAAGTATCATCACGACCATATCCCTTGCCATTTAGCCAACTTTACTATAGGCCAATCATGACAAGTGGCAAGCTCGTCGATGTCTCCAGCGTACCAAACTCGAGAAACATCAAAAATAAATTAAATATTAATCAAATTTATTTCAATAGATATTATTGTGTCCCGACCAGGAATCGAACCCGGTACCTCCGAGTCTAAATTCACGGACTTAACCGCTAGACCACAGAGGCAGTAATATTAGGTATATGAAAGAAGAGAAGACAAATTTCTAAGCATTCCATGGATTCATGGTGCGGGTGCCGGGTCCAACGTGTGTGGGTAAGAGATGAGAAGAATGGTGCCTCGGGCTTGCGACCGACAATAGGCTGGTTTAAGAAAAGGAGGCCTTACTTTTTTATTTTATTGCGCGATAATACGCTCACCATCCACCATTCTACTTCTCTCCCTACCCAACCAAATACTGTATGATTCCGTTAATGCCGTCTTGGAAGCTCGTTCCATAAATGTATTGACGGCAGACCTGCTTAGGCCCAATTCTTTCAGTAAGTGATGCAAAGATTTTGCTGGAACTCCTCTCGCACCAACTTCCACTGCGTAAAGCTGAGTCTTGAACCCGTTCCTGATCATTTCATCATCAGAAAATATGTCCGGAATATCCGTAATTTTATATCCTAGATCGTTGATTGACTCTACCTACCTACGCTCGCCAACCCGTCTGGCCAGCAGCGTGGCGAGAGTAGGGCAAATTTTTCAGAAATTTCTATAAGGCCTATCTCCAACAATGGAGGTCTAAGACTGTGTTTTGGGGGCTATGATGAAAGTACACTCAGAGTTCGAAAAACTAAGAAAATATTGGAATGTGCAAGCGAGAGAAATTCAAAACCGTTAAAACTTCTCAACCAGAAACAAGTAAAGTGTAAAGTTTGCACGTTTGTAACAACAAAGTTACGATCCTCTAATGAGCACAGCATCGTACAAGTTTCGACCGAATCTAAAGGTGGCCATACACGCAAAGTTTTTCCTGACAGGTATACCAAAGCTCCCTATAGCTCACACACGTAACGATAAACCAGTTATCATGGTGTCGGTGAAGCACCTAGCTAATCGCTAGCCCTACGGCTTCAAGGAAACTAAGGAGAATGGGCTTAGGCAGGCGTGTATTGCGGTGGTGGCTCGGTTGTAAGAACCCACATGCCGGGTTGGCTTAACCAATGATAAATACACTTTTCTTAAGTTTAGTTTAGTTTATTTTTTTTTGTAAGTAGGCATAGGACAATAAATATAATGTTTTCTGCGCTTTTACATGTCAAAAAATTTATTAATATAACGAAAAGCTTATTTTCTGGGAAATAGCTTGTATTTGGAGCAGCACATTACAACCCAAATATACATAATTATAATCTAAAAATTATAGCTGCTATTAATAGGCATTGTCATATTATAAACTAAGACATACACAATTATAAAATGAATACACCAAGGATTATAGTTGCTGTAATGAGGCATTGTCATACTACAAGTACATTTGTTAGATTTACAACACCACCGTTCCCGTGCCTCGGAGAGCACGTTAAGCCGTCGGTCCCGGTTCCACTAATAGCGACTTGTGGAATCGTTAATAAATTGTCATAAAACATTGACATCATACCCTTGCCAAGCCGTCTGGCCAGCGTGGCGAGTTTAGGCCAAATTCTCCAGATATATGTTCTGGAAGACCTATCTCCAGTAATGGAGGTCTAGGACGCTGTGTTCTAGGGGCTGTAATGATGTAATGAGGGACGCGTCGTTCCTTCTTAGGGCTTAATATGAGAGCAAGAAAAAACGAAAGTGTATAGCCGAAATCGATCGATGACTAAGGTATGCCTGTTCAAGAAAACGTCACAGGTACAGGTCGAGCAACGAGTTTGAGCGCTTTGCGAAAGAGGTGGCTTTACATCGAAATGAATTTTCGATCCATTTGTTCTTTCATTTTATATTAGATAATGTGACCCAAAACAAAAAGTAATTCAATTTAACGTACTTAAAAACAACAGACAGGCAAATATTATTGACTATCTATCTATTTGAATGTTAGTTTATCTCACCCCGTAGTGAACTTCGTAGACCGGAAAGTTTCTGTCAAAGTCCGGAAGCCGGAGGTCCGGTCGATCATGTTCCGGACTGGGCTCACGTCGTCCGCGTGTGTCCGACGACGACGTTGTCGCACTGCTTGTCGTTTGAGATAACCTGAAATAGTTATTGGAATAGTTATGTAAGAAATTTGTTTATTCGAACGAATTAAGGCACAATCAACAATGTCAAATATAAGGTAGAGCAGGCATGTTAGTATTATATTCCTTGAGCAGGCATCAAGCCAAGGAGCATAAAGCATATTTTCATACAAAATGTTTTGTTAGATAGGTATTTTTTTAATTTTATCTGTAGGCACAGATTTACACTGCGCTGCCAATTATTTGGTAATCTGTTTCAAACACCTGACGATCAAAATCTAATTCCCTACCTATGACGAAGCGGTACCGCTGATGAAAGAAACACGGAAGAACATCATTAAGAGTGAGCCGAGCCGATTCCTGTATCCTACATGTTTGGTACATTATATCTTACATAAAAAAAAAAACATGTCTACTGAGCAATGCATGGAGCTAATGTCAACCTTATGGCTAGTGTTTTTAAGATCCTGTACAACTTTAATACGAGACTTAAAAAAATAAACTGACTCGAGGTTCTCTTGTCGAAAAATCACGTGTTTCACACTTTCGTAGTACTAAGGTGTCCTGCAGCTGCGCCGAGATGTAGCTTCTCTGAGCGTGATCTACCGGCTATACTATCGTGAGAGATCGGAAGAGCTACCGAACCGAACTACAGGCACAAATCAGAATTTGTTTATAGAAGTCCCATCTCCAAGCTGTGCAGGTATACCTACCTAGCATGCATGGGGTGACAGTTGAGCGGGTCCAGCGGGGGGAGAGGCGGTGGGTGCGGAGTGCGAGCTGGCGGGGTTGGCGGGTCCGGCGGGGTCACGCTCTCTAGCACGTCGGGCGGGGGTCGGCACACACGAAGCTCGACGCGCGGGGTCGCTGTGCGGAGTACTTCCAGGGCTTCCTGAAAATACAATATATAATTAAAGAAGCGAAGTAAAATTATCATCACGTGATATTTCTCGAGTTTGGTACGCTAAAGACATCGATGAGCTTGCCACTTGTCATGATGGGCTTATAGTAAAGTTGGCTAAATGTGAATCCGCTTCATTAAAACAATATATAATAATAATAAATAATAAATATTTCCAGACAAGTCACACAGCGCAATCTAATTTCCGTGGTAAGCTACGAGGCTTGTGTTACGGAAACTAGATGGTTGATAAACTACATATTATACTTTTTTTTTGTAAATATATACATATTATACATATAAACACCCAGACCGAGACAAATTATACAATATACAACTTGCCCCCGGTGGGAATCGAACCCACGACCTCCCGAGTTCATGGCACGTTTGTTACCACTAGACCACGGGGGCGGCCAATATTTTGTAATTTTGACGTAAGCTCTTCAATATGCGTGTACTACTAAAAACAGTAGTCAAAATATATTATAATCAAAGACTACGTGTTTGTGCCGTTTGCTGTAGAGACTCTAAGCTCGGGGGGTCCAAGCGCTAAAACATTTTTAAAAAACATCACCCCGCGTCTAATGGTCTGCTCTGCGTAGCGATTCAGCGAGGAAATGCGGCCAGCGTTCTTGCCACCATGCCGCGCGGATACGATTTATATTTAAATTAGGTTTTGTAAATATTTTTAATTTTAAATAAAAATAAAACTATAACTGTGCAAATTGTTTTATTCCAAGCACAATATTACATACGAGCACATGTTAAATTTACCTAAAGTCCTTTCACAGCACATATCACATTCCTTATACAAACCGCTTTGTGCCTCCCGCGTTTAAAGTGACATGCGGTTTAGCTGGTTAGCCACAATTAAGTTGGATAATTCAGTCAAGTTCACAGAAACTGCTGAGTAACTTATAACAACTTTACGTGTAGCATAATAACTTAATAGTTTGAGCTAATAGGGACTTAAAGCTGTGATTACATTGCTTGTAGAGTTTGTTTACGACGCCGCGTTCGCAAACATTTTTGTTGCAACTTGTAACGCTTACTAGACTTAAGTTCAGTCTACTATTATTTTTTTGGTGTAGGATTTCTCAGTATTACCCTTTGACAGATGGTACCTAACTGACAGATATATTCGTATTAGCGCACTTTGTTTTAAAGCCAGATTCCAGATGCTACTAAATTTATTTATTTATGAACTCCTTATTGCACAATATAACTTTAAAAGTAATGTACAAGGGCAAACTTAATGCCGTCGGCATTTTATAACTAGCTAACCTTTAGGAGTGTGGTAAAGAATTGTGGCTGGATTAAGGTAAATACAATTTGTATAAAAGTAAATGTATAAATGGGCTGAACATATAGATGGGATTGTAAAGCGAGCCAACTCAGTCCTTTATGTAATTAGGAGATCCTTCCAGCAAGTCAACCCCAACACTTTTATAAAATTATATAAAACATACATAAAAACATTGTTGAAATGTGGTTTTCAAGTATGGAATCCATACTTCATAGAAATTATACAATACAAGACATAGAAATTCTTGAAGGCGTACAAAGGCGAGCAACTAAACTTCCACACTGCTTGAGGAAGAAAGCCTATGACCAGAGACTTAGATATCAAAAGCTGACAAATCTCAGAGATCGCAGAATGAGAGGAGATATAATTAGGACATTTAAAATTCTAACAGGAAGGTATAACTGCCCTCACCTAGCCAAAATGTTCAAGTTGAACACAATGATATTTCCCCGTCGTGATCACGAAATGAA
The DNA here is from genome assembly GCA_910589645.1 of Tinea semifulvella. Taxonomy (NCBI): domain Eukaryota; kingdom Metazoa; phylum Arthropoda; class Insecta; order Lepidoptera; family Tineidae; genus Tinea; species Tinea semifulvella. The sequence continues at coordinate 5,480,495 of OU342595.1, read as the reverse complement.
ATTGATGAGAAAATACAGCAATAAAAATGTGAAATATCACTTTATGAACAACAGAGTTGTAAATATGTGGAACAAAATACCAGAAGACATATTGAAGTCCCCAACTGTAAACACTTTTAAAAACAAACTGGACAAGTGGCTAGTGACAATTGACATAGACTATGGTGATAACCGACTATTTTATGAACTTTACACCAGTGCTTGATATAGGCATATCAGCAATGCGCTGCTCGCCTATTAATCAATAATAATAATAATAAATTGCATATGAAACTGGAATTTTAAAGCAAATGCGTCTGTTTTAGCGTTAAATATATTTGCAACTTAAATTCTTAATGTCAGTCTCATTTGTATCATTTCAATAACTACTAGGTAAATAATGACCACACAGTGCTATTCAGTGTGTGAGTAAATTGATTTAGTAATAGAGTAGCCAACAGCGGTAACACCACATATGTATTTGTACTTAAAACTAAATTGGAAGTTAGATGTTGCACCTATTATATGCGACCACCACACGGTATTACAATAACCATTTCGGCATATAAAAAAAAAATCTAATTAAAATTTTATAAATACTAATAGTGAGTTGCAAAATGAAGTCGACGACCTTAAAATATAAACTAATAAAAAAACAAACATAATGTTGTGGAACAAGTAGATGAATATATTTCATATTTAAATCTTGAAGTCTCTATGACATAAGGTTGTCATAAAAAGATTGTCAATATGTAGCTTTCGGCAAAATGTCTTAATTTGTGTTGGGTAATTTAATTATATTTATTTTACTACAGTTCAGTGTTTATTTCGGCCTCTATTTCTCCACAAATAATATAATCGTTATCTGTAGTCAAAAATTATTTGTTCTAAAATAAAATATAGTTGAAAGTCATGCAATGTTGCAGTAACGCTAACGCTGCTCAATGTAAATACACCTTTGTAGTTACTGCTAACAGAACCATAACAATCCCTTATTGAGTTTCGAAACACAACACCCACATTGTTCGCTCGAAGGATTTGATTCCAGACATCATAAACTTACTCAGAGAAGGTCAACTTTTAGTGCTTAGATTAGGTTACAAACTTTAATTGCAGTAGAATTATCGCTGTAGAATTTAGCGTAATAGCTTTTTTTTCTGGTGAATTCGGAAATATCAAAGAATCAAAGTTACAGATCTTTTAACCTTCTCAGGTCCACTAGCTTATTTTTAATATAAAAAAAATATATTTTTATACCCAACATCGTAACAGACATACATAGTATAACTAATCGCCCTTATATGACCGCCTCCGTGGTCTAGTGGTAACAAACGTTGCCGCGAACTCGGGAGGTCGTGGGTTCGATTCCCACCGGGGGCAAGTTGTACATTGTATAATTTGTCTCGGTCTGGGTGTTTATATATATAATATGTATATATTACAAAAAAAAAAAAGTATAATATGTAGTTTATCAACCATCTAGTTTCCATAACACAAGCCTAGTAGCTTACCACGGAAATTAGATGGCGCTGTGTGACCTGTCTGGAAATATTTATTTATTTATTTATACTTTCATTCTACCCAAAACTGAAATTTTTGTACTTTTTACATAGCAAATTTGATCTATATCGTCCCTCGTATACAAGAAAAGAAAAGTATCATCACGACCGTTTTCCTTCCGGGGTGGTCAGAAACTACGCTTCTAAATAAGCGGATTTCCATTTAGCCAACTTTACTATAGGCCAATCATGATAAGTGGCAAGCTCGTCGATGTCTCCAGCGTACCAAACTCGAAAAATATCACAAATAAATTAAATATGAATTAAATTAAATTTATTTAATAAATTAAAGCATCTTGTTAGGCCGGCATAGTGGTAGAGACTGATGTCGGTCGTGGTGACCGGCGTCAGTTGGACCTCGCGTACTGCTTACCATCAGGTGGGCGTGATGTCACATGTCGTGTTCAGTAATATTAAAAAAAAAATGAATTTATTTACATTAATAAACATTTTTGTGACCCAACCAGGAATCGAACCCGGTACCTCCGAGTCTAAATCCACGGACTTAACCGCTAGACCACGGAGGCAGTGGCAGAGGATACACGATAAATAGGAACTTATTTTTTATTTATTTAAAATATTTATTCTTTTGAATAAGTATAAGTTTAGTAAAATTTTGAATAAAATAGTGTGTTATTTAGAAAGGACAACTTCGGAGGTTAAATGCTAAAGAGGCAGTGAGCCCGATACATCTGCCGTACATCCGATAATTTGAAATGGAATAAACAAGTTTTAGAGACGACACAGAATGAGATGACCACTCGCTAAATAGATGACCTAAAGAAGGTCGGTGCTGGGGTTGGAAAAGGGTAGCAAAAGATCGAGCAAGATGACGAGCATTGGAAGACGATTATATCTAGCATCAGAGAGACTCAGGATAGTACTTGTAATCAAAAAACAACACCACCAGTATCAATCAAATCAAATCAAATCATTTATTTCCTTAGGTTAGTACACAACACTTGGATATTGTCAATACATATATTTTAATACAATATAAGCTTGGCTGGACCGAATCTAACAGCAATACAATTTATAACAAATAAAACATTGTTGCCATAAGCGAGGATATTGTACTTATTTATAACTAGATACTTAAAATTTAATTCGTGGCTGTAAAAAGGCCGTGTCAGTTTATGATCTAATAACATTTACGTCCTTAAATATAAATTCGTGGCTGTAAAATGGCCGTGTCAGCTTACAATCTAGTAATAACAATATTTATCTCCATAAATAACAAATCGTGACTGTAAAAGGGCCGTGTCAGCTTATAATCTAATAACATTTATGTCCTTAAATATAAATTCGTGGCTGTAAAATGACCGTGTCAGCTTACAATCTAGTAATAACAATATTTATCTCCATAAATAACAAATCGTGACTGTAAAAGGGCCGTGTCAGCTTATAATCTAAAACAATGCGGAAAGCCAATCAATCATCTCGGATACCACGGGCTTTCTTGTGCTAGAAGTGCTGGCCGCATTCCTCGTCACGTTACGGTTCTCAGCGACATCATCCGACGGGCTCTTGACACTCCTGGAGAACCCTCAATCTTAGAACCCTCTGGGATTGTGCGGAGCGATGTCAATAGACCCGATGGAATAACTGTTGGGCCGTGAGAACTTGGCAGGTCTCTGGTGTGGGATGCGACGTGTGTAGACACATTGGCTCCATCTCACATCAAGGCGACCTCGTCAGGAAGTGCGGCAATGTCTGCTGAGAGTTGCGTACCTTAGTACAAGTTACGAATATGAGCCGTTTGAGGTCGAGACGATGGGCCAAGGAGTTGTCATGGTAGTTTGGAGAAAGGAAGGCTGGCAAATATTTCTGCCAAGTCAGTTGCCAGAGAACATTTTTTATTTATAGTTTAGTTTATATTTTAATAGGTAGCTTTAAATTTATATAAATTTACTTCTAATAAAACATTATTTTAAAAACAACATTATTATACAAAATATTGAAAGGATTAATTCAAGTAATATTCCGATTAATAATACCTGTAAAGTGAATAAATATAAATTATTTATTTTTGCAATAAATATCCTTGAATGACTATAAATTTCGTCACATATCCACATATCACAAAGTGTTTAAATACGCTTTTATTCGGTTTCAATTCATTTGTAAAAAGCGGGTAGGCAACAAATTTTCGAAGTGACAACGGTAAGCGACAGCTGTTTGGCAGTCGAATTCCACATACGCTGGATTGAATTATTTACACATACCTACTACGTTTATGTGATTTAGGATATAAATTGTTATGGACAGAACCTAACATAAAATTTGCTATACTCGTATTAAAAACAGTTTTTATTTAAAATAAATTAAGGTTATATTATTAAAGATAATATTATATTATATTATTCAAAAGAAAATATGTACCTACATGTATATAGACAAGCTTATTTAATACACAACGTAGTCTATAAAAACAGCCACTTGCCACGTACCAACACCGGAGGCGCAGTACGAATCGATTAATGAGGTCGAGGTGCAGCACAAAGCGACCAATCAAATAGAGGCGCTGTTCGAATCGACCAATCAGATGCGACTACGAGCTAATAAACTATTGCGATTTTATGAAAATGTTTTTTATCAGTTATGGCCTCTATCTTTTATATCTATATCGATGACCTACATAAATTAATTATTTGCATTAAATAATTATATTGGCTTCGCGGTCTAGAGGTTAAGTCTGTGGATTTAGACGCCAAGGTACCAGATTCGATATCTGGTCGTGCAAAAATAATTTATTTGTGTCATTTTTCGAGTTTGTTACGCTAGAAACATCGACGAGCTAGCCAGTTGGGCCTATAATCATGGCTAAATGTAAAAGCGCGTGGTTTCTGACCACCCCGAAAGTGATACGGTCGTGATGATGCTTTTCTTTACAAAATTATTTTAATTAAATTAAATATATTTTATTTCAGGCATTTAAAAACCCATAATTAATTTAAACAATAATTCTAATTCTAATTTCAATCTAAACTATAATCTAAATAAATTTATATTTTACAAGGTCAAACGACCTTATGTCAAAAATAGCCTTAATTATGTCGTTATCAGATTGTCTCAGTCGGTTCACAAAAGATGCGTGCCGCTTGCGGAGTATGGCAAAAAAGTCGTCGACTCTGTTCTCAGCAAACATACCAGACGCACTACACCTCCAGGGCAACTTTAGAATACATCTAAATGCATTATTATAGCGTGTTAAAGGCACGCTTCGTGTACAATTTCCAGAGATGACTGGTGAGAACGCCTGGCAGTACGCAACAAACAGAGTGATTTTAACTTTTAATCTTAATTAATTTAATATGTTAAAATAAATTTGAAGAGTAACATTTTCGTATCATATTTTATTAAACCAATGTGAAATAAAATATCACAGAATGTCATGCAGCAGGCGTGAATAAGTAAAAACCAATAATCTATCTGATAACATGGAAAATGAAACTGCAATACTATGTGACGACACGAGATATTGGAACACTCCAATGACGTCATTCACCACAAGTTTTATCGAAAAAATAACGTATTTATTTTAAATAGGAATGTACTGTTCCTGATGGGGTTATGGCTTTTTAGAATACCGGCTTAATAATAATAATAATAAAATTCTTTATTGCACATAATTTACAAACGTAGTGTACATGGGCGAACTTAAGGGCTGACAACGCATCCTACAAGCATCTTCAGGATATCGCTCTCACTTTCTGCCCCCGGAGGGAAATCTAGGAAACTAGATTCATGATTCACATGGCGGTGTTGTACTAGGAATGCAACCAAAGGTGCGTTGAATCACCGGCGGGTAGTTACCCATCGAGATCCTGCCGGGGATGACGGGAGGTTATCCCATCCCCAACTTGGGCCTATTGAATATCCGGGCCTGGATGACTCCGTTGTCTGTGTTGACATTAGTTGTTGTTGTGTTCTCTTCTCCCGATGTATGATGAAAGATAGAGAAGGCAAATGGTCTAGCCCATACAGCCAAGTCTGACGTAATACATCTTTCTTGTGAGTTAATGAGGTTTCCAATTCTAGATGTTGCAGAATTTAATGCTTCTTTTGGGTTGGATGGGAGTTCATAGCGCGGGATAATCGTAAACTGCAACATGTGCCCTATACTTACAGTCCAATTTATCGTTTTCTATAATATTTACCTTGTAGCTCATTATTAAACAAAACAACATCACTTTTGACTAATAATATTCATAGCACAGTAGTTTACAAAACAACTTGGCATGTCCGTGCAAAATGGCGCGAAGAACATTAGTTAAATAAATGATACACAGTAGTATTAACATTTATTTGCAAAGAGATTTAAAGTAATTAAATTAATTAAGTAAAGTAAAGTATCATCACGACTGTTATTACTACCAGGGTTGGGAATTGTGCGAATTGTCTTTTTTTTAGATTTTAGCGTAGCGGGGTGGGCAGAAAAAAGAAGCCAGTTCATATTAGCCAACTTTATTATAAGCTCATCATGACAAGTGACAAGCTCGTCGATATCTCTAGCGTACCAGCCTCAGGAAATATCACAAATAAAAAAAAGTGTTCTCGAACAGGAATAAAGATAGAAATATTTATTTGTCGCCAAACAATAAAATAAACAAATAAAAAAAAAACTGAACATACAAATGTGAATGAAAATTCAGAAAAGGCAGAAGAATCAATCAGCACGTTACAAAAGTTATCGGAACTTTTTTAACAAACTTCTAAAATTATTTTGAATACTGGAAAATAAATCTTAGATTATTAATAGATGAGGCTATCGTTGATTGTGAACGTGAAGCTTTTGCGATGGGTCCACGTTGACCATTCTTCTTTACGTCCTTAACCCCTAGACCACGGGGGCAGTACAAAAAAGCGCGTGCTACGAAAGCTTCGTCTATAAAAAATCTAATATCAGTATTTATACACTTTAAAGTGAATAACATTTTGTCAACACAAACTAAATGTATTTTAATTAGCGGTTGTATACCAAGTTAAAAGATCCCGTTTTATAAAATAAACATTTTTTTTAAAGCCACCGACTAATGCTCGTAGTGGTTGGCACACACTTTAGCGACGCGGCCATTTACAGTTTATTACATAAACATATACCAAGATAGACCATGCATACAAAAATAAAGAATATTGGCCCTAAAATACAATATACTTTTAAATGTATTGGTTAAATATTTTAAAATTAAAGTTGTAACTATATAAAACCAAATACCTACTAAACAAACTAAACATTATGAAAATATAATTAAGTTAAGACATGGGCATGTGCATGTTTGGGCCAAGGTAGTTCATTGGTAGTGATTTGGAGGAAGTTTTTTATTTATATTGTATTATTAATATTATGTAGTTTATATTAATAGTAATTTATGTTGTTTGTAATGTTCCTTCGAGGAAATACAAAAACAAAAGTCCTCTAGACATGTTTTATGTATCCCAAAGTTATTTATAGTCTTTTTTACAATATTTATTAACTTTTTTGAATAATAACGGTACAAAGACTAATGTGTAAAGCCCCACGAGCTATTGAGTTTACCTCTAATAAAGAACACTGGTCGAGTTAAAAAAATAAATGGCTGGCAAACGGCGTAACTCAAGCCGTTCTAGATTTAAAAAAAAATCGCTGAATTTTTTAAACACACATTGGGAAATTAAAAATTATTATGGGGCGAGAGGTTATTGTTTAATTTCTTAAGTACTAATCAGAAAGTACAAATACTTGAAAACAAAGTTAGCATTCCATGGATTCACTGTACAGGTGCCGGGTCCAACGTCTGTGGGAAAGAATGGTGTCTCGGGCTTACTAAGGAACCTTTATTTTTTTATTTTATTTACCAAGGTAGGTAGATATTTATATTTAATATAGGCTATATTTTTGGTTATTTTTTGTTATTGTGTTGATGTTCCTATGACACTACCAGTTCTGTTCCTTGACTTCACATTGCATTCTTCAGGCAAGATATGTTAACGTTAAATATATATTGTGTACAATATTGTTTAAATTATATTGACTTAACCAAATTCCGGTGGGAATGTACGGTGATACACTAAGAATAAGAATTGCGCAACAAGACGCAACCAGATTAGAAAAGATTATTAGAGAAAGTAAAATGTGCAAATTATTAGACATAAAAGTCAAATGAATGTACTTTGAACTCTGGTTGTTTTTAGCTGCCCCTTCCTACCCTACCTTGGTGACGCTCATATACATACGTATTGGACATGACCCAATATACGAGTACGTCCGCGGTTTATTACGTTTTGTCCCGCGGCTTCAATGTAACTCGAGTTAGAGTTTTCATAAAGTTTTTATGTTGCCATGCCGAGGAAAACGTTCTGACGGCAAATTACACTTCTTAAATGATGCATTGTTTATTTTGCCTTATCTTTATTTACATTTTTATGTTCCGCCGAGATTGCAAGACTAGCTGCTAAGCCCGGCCACGCCATTGGCTGATATTTACCTGCTATTTACACTATATTTGTGCATTTTACGCGTTTTAAACATCATGTTGCAGCTTTTTGCAACCTCTTTGGACGGACTTTGACCTCCTTTCTGACTGACAACTTTAGACGACATTATTGTATGACAGAATGACTTTGAATTTAGAACACAGGCGGATATTGTTGGTCTAAAGTGGTGATGTTTTGTTTAATAATGTGCTACAATGTAATTAGTTATGGAAAACGATAAATTGGACTTTGAATATGTGGCACAAGTTGCAGTTTATTTTTAACTACCATATTTTACCCGACGTGTTTGAGCTATGGTGCCGCGAGGAACTCCAAGAAAAGCATCAAATTCTGCAGCATCTGGAATTCGATGATGACCTCATTAACTCATTAAAACGAAAGATATATTACGTCAGACTTGGCTGTATGGGCTAGATCCTTTGCCTTCCCTATCATCTCATTCATCATCCATCGGGAGAAGAGAACCAAAAAAAAATATTTGAATACAGACGATGACAACGAATGAAGACGCAATAAATGCAAATTAAAGACAAAATCTGTGATTTTTATTTAAAATCAAGAAATAAAGTTATCATTTTAGGATTAAAGTGTTCCTTTCTGCAAGGACCACTTTATTACAACAAACACAAATTTATTACAGAAATTTGGGGAGTTATAGGTGCAATAAAAGAAATATTAAAAGTTAGGAAGAAAATTAACAGTTTAATTATTGGGAACACCTAACTTTACTATAAAATAAGCCGATCATGATAAGTGGAAAAGCTCGTCGATGCCTCTAGTACTTAATCCTTCTACACCTACTATACTGCCGCCGTAGTCCAGTGGTTAAGTCCGTTGATTTAGACTCGAAGGTAGCGGGTTCTATTCCTGGTCGGGAAATAATAACTTATTTGATTTATTTGTGATATTTATTGCCACTTGTCATGACGGGCCTATAGTAAAGTTGGCTAAATGTGAATCCGCTCCTATAAAAATAAAAAAAAGAAGTGTGGTTTCTGACCATCCCGGGAGGTCGTGATGATACTCTACCCACTAAACCTTCGCGGAATTCTACTATACTACGGTGAGTGATCCGATGAGCTCCATGCCGCTTTGACAACTCCTTGGCCAACCGCCTCGCCGACGGTCTCCATGGGCCCATCGTCTCGACCCCAAACGGGGCAAATTCGTAACCGGCACCAAGGTTGGCATATTTGCGCAATTTGAGGTTCTCCGCAGAAAACGCCGCTCTCCCCGCGCCTGACGAGGTCGCCTGGATGTGAGATGGAGCTAATGTGTCTACACACGTCGCATCCCACACCAGAGACCTGCCAAGTTTCCACGGCCCAACAGTCATTCCGTCGGGTCTCTTGCCATCGCTCCGCACAATCCCAGATGGTTCTAAGATTGCGGGTACACCAGCAGTGACAAGAGCCCTTCGAATGATGTCGTTGAGAGCCGCGTGTCGAGGAATGTGGCCAGCACTTCTAGCATAAGAAAGCTAGAAGTGCTGGCTACAATACTTACCCAGAATACCTAAATATTACGAAATATATACAAGTATCTTTCAAGACAAGCTCGACCAATCAGTTTTAGACATGGCATAAAATACCTTGTTAATCTATTACATACGTATTTCAATTTGAGTGAAATATTTTAGCGCGCCATATTTGGTACATTTTCGGAACATCCGCAGAGATATGCTCATTTAATTATTTCCATTTCAAAAGCTGTTAAATACAACACTCTCATCCTAAATGTTTCATGTCAAATATATGTTTTACTGTCCTAATTCTGCCATTACAGTTTAATGTGGATTTTTTTCTCTAAGGGATAGAATTGGAAACGTTGATATTCGTCAGAGAACGAAAGTTACTGACAAAGCTTTTAAAATTAGCAAGCTGAAGTGTCAATGAGCTGGACACATCTGCCGCAGAAGCGACGAGCGATGGGGCAAACGGGTTCCAGAGTGGAGACCACGTACGGGAAGACGCAAAGTCGAAAGTCGAAAGAAGACGGGAAGGCTGATGATGATGTGTAAATTTGGATTTATTTATTTAAAAACTTAATTGCACTACGTACAAAGGCGGACTTAATGCCGCTAGGAATTCTCTGTCAGTCAAACCTTTAGGACACTAAGACAGTATCAATGGTAAGTAGGTGCAATATTATCAAGTGACAATTTGTAAACAATAACAAATATAAATAAAAATAATACTTGTAAATATATACATATTATACATATAAACACCCAGACCGAGACAAATTATACAATGTACAACTTGCCCCCGGTGGGAATCGAACCCACGACCTCCCGAGTTCACGGCAACGTTTGTTACCACTAGACCACGGAGGCGGTCAATACAATATTTATATAACATTATTATTATAATACAATACTTATTGTATTTGCAGTACTTATCGTTATTAGCATGTGACTCTCCACGCCATTGCACGCAATCTTTTGCCAATTTAATCCCACTAGATATCTTTTTCAGGTTATCCGTCCATTATTTGACACCCAAACCTAGAGTCGCATATTCTTCCGACAAGTAGGAATTGAAAGAAAGAAAATAACTTAATTGTCATCACAAAATTAGATTTTATAGTGTAGGTTAGTAGCATGTGTTAATTAATTTAGTGCTAATAGCTGAGTCTATGGAGCTACATTCAATAAAAATTACTTGCTGGCGACAAATAGAAAGTCAGCTAAGTATAAGCTGCAGCTTTGGCTTATCTTCAGCTGCAGCACAAATTTTCAGCTGACGCCTTTCTTAAATAGAAGGTAATCTTATGTTGAAAAATTAAAAAGCTAACAGCAAAAACTAAAAAACAATAAAGTTTTTTGAAAACTTGTAAATAAAAAAATAAATAGGTATAAATATATAATAAAAATAATATGTATTATAATAATAATAATAATAATATTTAGAGAAAGTGTTTTATTTATAATAATTTTATATTGTTTTATCTTTATTTTAGTTTTAAATTGTATTTTTAATTTTAAGTAGTTTAATTTATTTTTATTTTTAATTAATTGAAAATCCTATTAAGGCATGCGGCTGGGATGCCTTTGGAATTAAGATCATGTGTTTCATTAAAATAAATTTGATACCAACTGATAAGCGCATATCACGAATTGACTGTGGTAAATTGGAACTACTTTTATGCCCATCTGTTGTAATTTTACAACACTACTGTTGCGTAAGCCTCGAAGAACACGTTAAACCCTCGATCACGTTTCTATTAATATCTTGTGATATCGTTTAAAATTCACTATAATCGCCAAATCATCACCATCGCTGAATTCTTCGATATGTTTCGAAATCTCATTTTCAGTGGACTAGATTACCACTTTGAATTCTATGGGCTTCAATGAAAGCTATGGTTGTCTAGATTACTTACATAAGTGCTAAGTCCGGCTAATGGCACTCCATTGGCAGCGAGCAGCAGATCTCTGGATGCGAGCCGCCCAGTTCTCCAAGCCGGCTGGGGAGGATACAGCCTTCGGATCTTCACCAGTCCTCCACCCCCACACACGGACATCCCAAGTCCTCGCCCGTCCTTCTCCACCACCACGGTAAATGTGTTATCTGTTGACAAGCAGAAACATTTGGTCAATTGATTTTTTTATTCTGCACTAGCTAAAACTGTTTTCCTGACCTAGACCTTTACTGCCTTTTTAAGCCTTTTAGAATGGATTTCTAGAATTATTATTTTTTTAATTGGGGCCATAGTTAATATACAGCAGGGCCTTGATAATCCGAAAACCCAAAATTTATACCCTGCTTAAATGTAGCGTTTGGATCTTAGAATAATGACAATTTTATTATTGGCTTTATCGTATTACTATTTTCTCCTATATATGTATTGGAGTCCTTCGCCCCATTTTGCGCGGACTTGTCAAGTGCAAGTTTTTGTTTTGTAAATTAATTTACTGTAAATATTGTTGGTCAAAAGTGGTGTTGTTTTGTTTAATAATGTTCTACAATGTGAATAGTTATGGAAAACGATAAATTGTACTTTAAATATGGGGCACTAATTTATTTTTTGCCGTTTTACCGCGCTGTGGACTCCCATATTTTACCTGACGTGTTTGGGCTATAATGCGGCGAGTGACTCCAAGAAAAGCATAAAATTTTACGGCATTTGGAATTTCATGATGACCTCATTAACTCATAAAAAATAAAGATATATTACGTCAGACTTGGCTGTATGGGCTAGACCGTTTGACTTCCCTATCACCTCATTCATCAACCATCAGGAGAAGAGAACAAACAACCTACATATATATGTATGTATAAATAAGCTGTAAGAATACGTAAATAAATAAATAAATATATAGTATGTAGATTTAAAAAAAAAAAAGGTTTGAGAATATGTTTTTATTCCTAATTCTTATAAAAAAAACATTAGTGACTATTATGAACTCACAGAAAAAAATGTCAAGAACGAATTTAAGACTCAGCTTTACGCAGTGGAAGTTGGTGCGAGTGGAATACTAAGATACGTATTATTATTATTTTTATTTAAAGAACAATAACATGTCGTCACATTACAGGCGATGCAAATTAGATCCGAACAAAATCAGCAATCAGAGTCTTATTTCAGACAGAAAACAACGCAAAAAATCTAAAACGGTCTATTTTGTCGAATTAAAAAAAAAAAACGAAAAACGCATAGCTTTTCTATTGTAAAATGTATCCGTTGAAAAGGCAAAGGGAACAACGCCCACACAGCCGTAAACCTAGATTGTTTTTAAAAATCTTACTTGTAGTTGAATTATTTTAGTTTCTTTGCTTTGGGTGTAAAAATAAGTGCAAACAGGAAGTGTGGTGGCCGCATCGTAATTCTCAAGGGACGGCACATAATTCTAGAGCCGGTATTGTAAACCATACTGTGGTGTCGTCCGTGTTGTCGCTGAATCCACAAACTAAAGGCTATGGACATACTTGGAGTAAAAACCCCAAAGAATTTCTGGAAATTACCTGCTAACATTTGTTAAAAAAACTAACTTTAAAATAATTTTCTTGGTCGCTACATTATTGGCAAATTTGTTGTGGTCTTCATGCTTAACAACCCAATCAAAAATTTTAGTTTTTTTTTTAAATGTAAGACTCAGCTTAACGCAGTGAACGTTTGTTGGTGCGATTCCAGTAAAATATTTGCAACACTTACTGAAATAATTGCCGTAAATATATTTATAGAACAAGAAAGCAATTATACAGTATTTGGTTGGGTAGGGAGAGGAGCAGAATGGTGGATGGTGAACGTCTTGTTTTGCAATAAAAACATGGAGGCCCCCTTTGTAAAGCAGCTCTTCTGCTCTCTCTTTCCCACACACGATGAACCCGGCACCCGCACCGTGAATTCATTGAATGAATCAGGAATTCTGCCGCGATCTTTATGCTAAATTTGTCCCTAGCCCAAATTTTCGGGTAATGTTTGCAGTTATGACTGAGTCACACGAAAAGCAGCTGCTAAGTAGACAGTACACTAGCAGCTTTATTGCTAAGAGGAAACCTGCTTGCTAAAACATTGTAATACTTGTTACAAGGTGTACACTTGTGTTTATCACGTTTTTAATTAACGGTGAAGCACACCATTTTCTACCAGCTAACCTTTGAGACGGACTTTATGTGGAGGACAATTCTAACCAAATAAACTACATGGATAGTTTGTCTACTTCCTATTACAAGTACAGTTATTAACATCATCTACGCTTACCATCCACCATTCTGCTCCTCTCCCCACCTAACCAATTACTGTATTATTCCTATAATGAACGTCTTGGAAGCTCGTTTAATAAATGTACCTATTGAGTTCTAGTCTTTATAGTGGAATTTATTAAAAAGCAAATAATTTTGTAGTATATATATATATATAATAATAATAATAATAATAAAAACGTTTATTTCAAACACAAGTTCATAACATAATATAGAGCTTGATTAGTGGTTAGTAACAATGTATTATTAAAACTATGTTACTGTTGTTAGTACCTTATAACTATTTACTGTGTTTATTACAACTGATGACTGTCTCCATCCAGTGTTCTTGGATGGGACAGTCAAACCGTGCAGCAATTGTTTTCAGAACACTGCTGTGACTACTTCTCAGGCGCTGCAGCAGTGAGGCCATTTTCTTGCGGCGGATCGCGTAGAAGTCATCTGTCCGCGCCTCTGCGAACATACCCGACGCACTGCAGCGCCTCGGCAGTCCCAGCAGCATTCTGAATGCATTGTTGTATTGCACGCGCAGGACGTTGTAGGCTAAATACTACAAAATTATTTGCTTTTTAATATATATACATTTATTTAAAAGAAAATATATTTTCGAATTATTTAAAAAGCAAATTATTTTGTATTATATATATATAATATATATACATACATACATACATACATATCTTCACGCCAAATCCCTTGCGGGGTAGGCAGAGACAATTGAGCGCCACTTGTCACGGTCACGACATACCTCTTTCGCTTCTTCGACATTCATCAACCTCTTCATACATGCCCTTTTGTTTCGATGGCTTTTCAACGCACCTTCAGCTATTGTTTTATTAATTTGGTCGTAATATGTGAGTCTATATACTACAAAATTATTTGCTTTTTAATAAATTCTACGTAGTAAAGTTAGCTAAATGTGCATAAGACTAAGAACTCGATAGGTACATTTATTACACGAGCTTCCAAGACGGCTGTAACAGAATAATACAGTGATTAGGTGGGGAGAGGAGCAGAATGGTGGATGGTAAGCTTCTTGTTGCGCAATAAAAAAGGAGGCCTTCTTTTTAAACCAGCCTATAGTCTGGCACTATTCTTTTCTTCTCTCTATCCAAGATGGAGTATACTCGATTAACCTCAGTTCATTGGTAGTTAGCTTGTTAGCTTGGTATTTGAGCCAATCGCGTAACTTATAATAAAAATATGAACATTCGATATCTTTTTGGTCTTTACAGAACCGAGGTCAAGGGCTTTGCCAAAACCGAGTAAAAGAAATAACATGTCAAGCCGGAATAATGTTACTGACAGAGTTGTAAGTGACTGACGCCAGTTCCTCCCATTCTGCGTGTTCTGCTGTGTAAAAAAACTTTACGAACGAGTCTCTCGAGGAAAAATGTATATAATTTGCCTCATTATAATGCTCAAAGGGTTAAAGAAGGGGGAATTCAGGCCTGAATTTGACCTTTAAATTCCGGCCTCGTCCAACAAACAGACAAATACATAGTCCATTAACGATCCTCCAGTCCGCCATTTTGTTTCGAGTCCAAAATTTGTTTTTCGACAAAACGTCAAGTATAGTGGTTATGTTTTTATTATTGACCAGATGATTAAAGATCAATTATCCCTGATGAAGTATTAAAGCATTCATATTTGGAGTAAACATTGTTGTTTGCACAACTGGCAAACAATATCGAATTAACGAATAACAATTGGATTATTATTCTGAAATAATTCATGAATGTATGAATTAATTGAATTACTCTGTTGAATTTAATTAAACACAAATTACGAGATACATTTTGAGAGCGAAACTGAATCAGAAATGTAAGTAATTAGAGCGGATAAACTGCGGAATAGTTTCGCAGAACGCAAATAATATCGCAACGTAAATAAGGAAATCATTCACTTATATGTAAAGACCAAATCGCACCGTTAGTAATGCAAGGCCGAAAGTTTTCAAGATAACTCGACCAATTTGAAAAGTTCTAATCCATCCCCTCCCAGCGACCTTTCTCAGGTCATGTGTCTATCTGGCAGAGGGTTTTCCCACTCTGCGTCTTCCAGTACAGGGTCTCCACTTCAGAACTCGTCTACTCCATCGTTCATCGGATCTGCGACAGACGTGTCCGGCCCACTTCAGCTTGTTAATTTTGACTTGCTTTGATGGTAACTTAAGTTCTAGTTCTACTTAGTTCTCTGACGGATTCTCCACGTTTCGGACCTTATTTATTAATTCACCACCGACTTTTAAAGGGTTTTAAGGAAAGCTTTTTTACAACAGAGCCACCACCGCTCTCGGACCTTATCTGTAGAGAAATTCCAAACATCATTGAGCGACCTTGAACTTGAACCAGACTCACTATCAATTTCCACGTTTCTCCTCCATACGACATAACTGGAAGAACAAATGATTAGTTTCATTACAGCCCCTAGAACATAGCGTCCTAGACCTCCACTGCTGGAGATGGGCCTTCCAGAACTGGAGAATTTGGCCTACACTCGCCACGATGGCCAGACGGCTTGGCGAGGATAAGATGTCAATTGTTTTTTATGACAATTTATTAACGATTCCACAAGTTGGCATTAGTGGACCGAGACGGCTTAACGTGCTCTCCGAGCCACGGTAATGGTGGTGTTGTAAATCTATGACAAATGTACGTAAGAAAAATGTATTTCTCATTGGTACATGCCGGGTGAGTTTGAACTGACCTCTGTAGGATTTAAGATACGCGTCCTTACAACCGAGCTCCCACCGCATTATTTTAATCAATTATTACTTAGGATTAAATGACCGGTTTTTACATTAGTCAATGAGAAAAGCTTTTGTCATAATCTCTCAACTCGACAATACAAATTGTGTGATCAGCACTATTCAGCCAAGAGTTCTGCAATGGAACAATGGAAATAATCGATCATATCTTTAATATCAACTTGTTTCATTGATTAATTCGCCTTTTATCGTAACGGAAGCTTTTAGCTATAATGGAACGTCGTTTTTCTAATCTGGTTAATTATATTAATCAGAAACAGATTCAGGCATTACATTCTGAAAATGTCTTAGTATGCTGGTTCAATTTTTTTTTTTTTTTTTTTATTTCATATTGCACCAAAACTTAAAATTAGGTACATAGGCAAGGAATCTGAATATCTGCTAGAATAGTGGGATGGGATTTTGAGTTGATTGTTGAAAGCAAAACGAAGAGGGAGGTTGTGCGTATCGCACAAGAACTCAAATCAAGAAAAAAAATGATATTATGATTTATATTGATAATTTAATGCTAATACTGAGTCTATAAGACGTGCGATAACCGACAATCACTTCAGGCAAATATAGGGTGTTTAGGTAGTATTTCAGTATTGTTTTGTACTATTATATATATATTATATATATATATACCATATATATATATTTTAAGTTTTTACTTTACTTAGTAAGCGGTTAAGTTCGTGGATTTAGACTCGGAGGTACCGCGTTCGATTCCTGGTCGGGACACAAAAATATTCATTAATGTAAATCAATCGATGCCATCGTAAAAATAACACCACCGGAACGTCCCCATACACGCTATCGACATCTAGTTGACCAGCACAGGCAAGGTAACTTCTCCAGTAGACCATAGCGTGTATGGCCTACATTATATACGGCCTACTCGTATATTATTTTGTGAATAAAAACTAGTAAGTTTTCGCGATAAAAGGCAAAGATATAGAGAAAAATAGGTATCTTAATAACTAAAAAGTTCCAAGAACGAATCGATGTGAACAAAACGATCAATCATGTGCCACGAACGAAAATGACCAGAAGGCTTTTAACATACATAAAAAACGAGGCCTTTATAGAATATTTTTTTTGCCTATTACTGAAAAAGCTTAGTAGAATTTTCCAATTCTTTTTCAATAATAGAGACAATGTTTAAATCTCGCCAACTTTTTTAGTGAGCGTGGCGAGAGTGGGTCAAGTTCTATTAAAAATCCCTAGTGGTCTAGCGGTTAAGACCGTTAAAATATTATTATTATTAAGATCCGCTTCTAGGATGTACCAGGTCAAACAATTATTTATTCTTTTATTTGTGATTTTTCTCGAGTCTGGTTCGCTAGAAGGTACGCATGCGTTACTTGTTTGCAATTTTTTTGCCTATTACTGAAAAAGCTTAGTAGAATTTTCCAATTCTTTTTCAATAATAGAGACAATGTTCAAATCTCGCCAACTACTTTGGTGAGCGTGGCGAGAGTGGGTCAAGTTCTATTAAAAATCCCTAGTGGTCTAGCGGTTAAGACCGTTAAAATATTATTATTATTAAGATGTGGCTGATGGGTAGGAATGAATACATATTTTCTTCCGTCTTGTTGTATGTTATTGTTTTCTTTGCGTTTTTGTTGTATTTTGTAAATTTCCTTAATTTTATGCACTATTTGTTTTTGTTGATTTCTTAATCTGTCTTCACAGTGGATTTATATTTTTGTGTATAATTTCATGGCCTTATTTATTGTGTAAAATTTGATAATATTGTTTTTTTGGTTATGCTGTTGGAGTTCCAGATAAATAAATAAATAAATAAATAAAGATCCGCTTCTAGGATGTACCAGGTCAAACAATAATTTATTCTTTTATTTGTGATTTTTCTCGAGTCTGGTACGCTAGAAGGTACGCATGCGTTACTTGTCATGACAGGCCTATACTAAAAATAATGCACGACAAGACAATGTCCTTGTTCCCACAAAATATTATAGCGTTTTTTGCCGTCTTTATCCAAAGCCCATCAGTGACCTTCTTAAGATTATCCTGAGTATTCTAAAGAGTTCTACAACCGTATTCCTTTATCTCTATTCCGCAACTGAACCTCACGCACTGACCAAAATCACCCCCATACCGTAGCCAATATCCCTACGCGTACTGATAACATATGTCGCATGCTGAAGATGTGGAATGTGTGTTTCCTCATTTCTATAACCTGGAGTCCATCAAGCGTAGTGTGAATAAGGATCTTAATAGGCCGGCTTAATGGTGGGGACTGATGTCGGCCCTCAGTGGTTGGCGTCAGTTACTCCTCTTATTGGACGTCGCGTACCGCTTACCATTAGGTACGCGCGATATCACATACAAAAAATCCATCCATTTGGCGCGGAGGACAATGCGTAATCTCAGCTCAAGCCATCGTTTGTCGGTTTTACGTTGATTCGCATTTCAGTTTGCTAATTTTGAAATTTAGGTTACATAGGCAAATTTTAGGCAATTTCGAGAATAGCATTTGTTAAGGTCGTTCCCCAGACCACCCTTTAGGTGTAAGGGACCGAAATGGGCGTATTATTGGACCACATGACTTTAGATAACTTTGTTAATAGGAAAAGCGCGCCGGAAGTGGTGCGCGCAGCTGTTGCCATACACAGCCAGGCGTAGACATAGTGTTATTGAACCAGTCAAACTATTAATTTTAATTTCATTCGTGCAAGATTGTACTCTCCAAATCTCTGGCGGTTCTGGTACCACTTACACCAACTTGGAGGATCGTTAATAAATTGACATAACAAAAGTGGCCAAGGTGGCGAGTGGGGCTTAATTCTATAGTGTTGTTAAAAAACTAAAAATAGTAAACAACCCACTTTATTTACATAATTACAGTGAAACTGCCTCCGTAGTCTAGGGGTTAAGTTCGTGGATTTAGACTCGGAGGTTCCGGGTTCGATTCCTAGTCGGGGACACAAACATTTAATTCATAAATAATAATAATTAGACTAATACCAATTGTGGAATCGTTAATAAATTGTCATAAAAAAAGCTGTCTGGCCAGCGTGGCGAGTGTAGGCCAAATTCTCCAGATATATGATCTGGAAGGCCCATCTCCATGGAGGCCTAGGACGCTGTGTTCTAGGGGATGTAATGAATGAATGAAAAAATCTGGTGGATCATGAGAAACTATTTTGATTTTATTTATATAACATACTATGTACCATGTATCCTACTAAATAAACGATTTCATTTCATTTCATTTATATTTATATTGTTGGACTGGTTTATGTATATACGTCTAAAGAGTCGGGTTTTCATAATACATACCCTCAACCCTTATTTCCTTGCGTGTACTCGTAAATAGGTTTTCATTGCAAGTTTTAATGATATAAAAGCTTTATGGAAACCTTCCCTTTTTAATGACGGCGGTAAAGTTTTCTAATTATAATTATACAGTGTCATACATTTTTTAAAGCTTGTAAACTTTAGTTATAAGTACATAGTTAAAACTAATGTTACTATTATTTTACTGTTTGGCTTTTTTTTGTTTCCTATTTTTATAAACCTACCATAACTATACAATGTCCTGAAAGTTGATGGTAAGAGAATGCCAATCGGCATTGCGTGGCCTTTTCTTTTTAAAACCAGAAAGTTTTGGAATATATAAAAAAATAATTTCATTATTTTAACGCAAACGATATTAATGGATTACATTTTATTATAAATTATATTCACATCATCACAGTCCTAGACCTCCAATGTTGGAGATGGGTCTTACAGAAATTTCTGGAGAATTTGGCCTACAAATCAGACCAAAAAAATCAGACCAAAACAACTGCTAGTCTTAAACTTAAAGACAAAGCAAATAGGAGTAAAAATAAATAGTAAAATAAAATAAAGTGAAGTAAAAATAAAATAAATTATATAAATTAAATTTTATAAATAAAATAAAATAAAATTTATAAATAAATGATTATAGCAAAATTAGAAAAAATACTACTATTTCTAAATTTAAACATATATTTAATAATACGGAGTACTGTGAAGTACAGTTCGAAAGGTGTTTAATTTGATATATGATAAAATAATACACAATTTATTTAATGCTAAACAGGTTGTAATACATAAGATAAAACAAATACGCACAATATTAAAGTATATCACACTTACACAACACATAGGTACACTAAGATAACACACATGCACTCGCTATAACTATTTACTGTATTTTGTCCTCTTACGAGTGACTTTATTGTTGTGTACACGCATATTATTATTATTATGAATATTGGCTTATGTTTTTGTTTGTATTCTTTATATTATTATTATTATTTATAGTTTTACTTTAGTTTCATTTCCACCAATAACTACTATGTATATAAAGTAAAGCCATGTATGGCCAATACATTTGCCACGCTGGCCAGACGGGTTGGCGAGGGTCTGATATTATTATTATTATTTTTAATGATATGATTAACGATTCCACAAGTTGGTATTAGTGGAACCGGGACGGTGTGCATGCCATGTACCTACATCTCTACAGAGCTTGCGTAAAATTACAAAAATACAAGGTTAGTAAATAAATATACTCGTATGTACATTTGATTCAAAATAATATATCGATTTAGTCAAATCTTGTTTTTTTTAGACATAAACTATAGTATCTTGTTTCATGTCCCGTGTAATAATTGTGTCATCACGACCGTATCTCTTCCACCACCCTGGAAGACACCACACTTATTGTTAAGACGTAGATTCACATACTACACAAGCCAACTGTACTATAAGCCAATCATGACTAGTGGCAAGCTCGTCGGTGTCTTCAGAGTAGCAAACTTGAGAAAAATCAAAATCAAAAATCAAAATAAAAAAAATAGTGTTGCGACATTAAACGCGGTAACTTATAGTCTACATCCACGGATTAACTGCTAGACCACGAAGGCAGTAATAAAATTAAAGACTTTTAAATTGAATAACTTGTTTGTCGATTATAATAATTTGTTTTTGAGTTAAGTTAGAAGTTATGCTAGTGGAGTTTAGGTGGCGTTGGCAACAATCTTCACACTGCATTTAGTACATTTAAGGGATTCTTTTAAAAAACTATTAGTCGCCTTACTAGGATATTGTGGGCGAAAAATCGAGCGATTTCCGACAAAGGCTGGTAATGCATAATTCATGTTATATCCTTCTGACGACTGGCAGGGCTTCGGGAAACAACTTAATTGACCGTTCACATAATCCACATGCCGCCTGTATGGAAATTACGCTTCCTACATACTAGAATGTTCTTGAGTAATTTGCAGCTATTTAGATAAAAGCATACCTTACTTAGGCTAAGATCACATTTGGTGCATGGAAGCACGTTGTATTTTTTTCTTAAAATATACGGATAATATAAAAAGATATACAGGTGCCCAGACAAAAGAGGCATTGGCTGGAAGAAAAAAGAAAGTGACAAAGAGGTTATAAAATCCTTCCTCAGGAAAGATGAAGAGCATGAATACAAAGTGCATGCGATGACTCTAGAAGTTCAAAATGACTGGCAAACTTTGGGCGATTTTTGCATCCTTCCAGCCCTAAAGTGGCGCACACTAATGTACGATTGGTCTCCGGCGTTGCTAAAGTTCTACCTAAACGCTTTTCAAATGTCCCTCCCGGACCAGAGTAATCTGGTAAGGTGGGGAAAAGCTACGGAAAAGAACTGTACATTGTGTGGTGCTGCCATAGGAACTGCTAGACACACACTTGTAGGGTGCGTTACTCTTCTAGAAAAGGGCTATTACTCACGCCGACATGACAAAGTCCTTGGTGTTATCCGTGAAGCAGTAAGTCTTTCTATTGCAAGAGCCAGAAAGGGACTGACTACAAATAAAACTTTGACCACATTTGTAAAGGAAGGGCAAAGCACGAAAACTAAATGCAAGCCCACCTCGATCCTTGGCGCCGCATCAGACTAGAAAATTCTCATGGATACATCACCATTATAGGATCCCAGATGAACTAGCTGTATCAGCCTATAGGCCAGACATCTTAGTGTTTTCTCGGAACTTGAAAAAAGTTATCCTTATTGAACTTACCGTTCCGTGGGAATCAAATATTCCAAAAGACCACAACATGAAGCCGAATAAATATTATTATCTCACAGAAGAAATGATCAGGAACGGGTTCAAGACTCAGCTTTACGCAGTGGAAGTTGGTGCGAGAGGAGTTCCAGCAACATCTTTACATCACTTACTGAAAGAATTGGGCCTAAGCAGGTCTGCCGTCAATACATTTATGAAACGAGCTTTCAAGACGGCATTAACGAAATCATACAGTATTTGGTTGGGTAGGGAGAGGAGTAGAATGGTGGATGGTGAGCGTATTATCGCGCAATAAAATAAATAAAGGAAGGCCTCCTTTTTTTAAACCAGCCTATTGTCGGTCGCAAGTCCGAGACACCTTTCTCCTCATCTCTTACCCACACACGATGTACCCGGCACCCGCACGGTGGATCTATGGAATGATTAGAAATTTATCTTCTCTCTCTAACAATATCCATGGCAAATATTTGATTTTTAATAATTTCCACGCGGTATATCAGTAAGACTTTAAATATAAATCAAATTATAAACTTTTTTGAGTAAGAGTTTTTCTATTTAATTTTATTATATGAACATATTGTTTTCCGTTTGTTTGCTCATGAATAGGGGAGAGCGTTGGAAAAATTGTTTTAGAAAATGGAATTTATATTGTTCGTTCTATCGTAAAAGTTTGCATGTGTTTTAGTATAAAATTTAGTGTTATTCTACCAGCTATTGATAAGTTTTTTTATTACAAAATAAAAATACTACGGCACTAACATTTTGTTAGCGTTGGTAAACATACTAAATATAGGAGAATGCCTAGTGCTAGGAATCTCATGGACATAGCTCAAACCAAACGTGTCGATTTTAAAACAACTCAAAATATCGACTAAGCAATATACCATGTCTTCGTAGAATACTCCAGTACTTTGGACACACGAGGATATAATCTAAAAACTTCTTGTTACTGGCAAGGTAGAAGGAAAGAGGCCGAGAGGCCGAAGCCCGGTAAGGTGGTCCGACCAAATTAGTCCCACCAACAACACTAGCGTCTATGATGCTGTGGAATATAGGAACGGGTGGCGCAGTATGATCATGACGCACACCACTTAATGTCACGATTTCATTCGATCACGACGCAAGGAGGATGGGCATGAAAAAATCATAATGTGACCAAATTTTTATTTCTTCACATCAGTATCACAGACCCTAGAACACAGTCCTGGACCTCCACTGTTAAAAATGGGCCTTCCAGATATTTCTGGAGTTTGCTCTACACTCACTTGCCACGCTGGCTGGCTAAGCAGGTTGGCGAGGTTCTGAATGACAATTGGATCGCATTTTTTTTAAACCCCGTTTTTTTATAGGTGGTATTTTTTATTTACTGATGGTGTTAATTTGCCCAATCGTTCTTGCCGATAAACCCAGTAAAGTGTATCCATACGTTTCGGGATCAGGCTCGAATTGCATTCTTTCCCAGTCAATCCGGCATAGTGTTAGAGACTGATGTCAGTCATTGAGTCTGATTCCAGTTCCTAACATTCATGGACCTCGCGCTAAAAAACCCAGCATGATTAGTGACCGGGCCCACCTGATGGTAAGCGGCGCGTAGGTCCAACAAGAATGTTAGAAACTGGGATCAGCCACCTGATAACTGATAACTTCCTGGCTTGACAAGATGCTTTTTTTTCGTTATTAGAACGTAGAAACACAGAGGCTGGAAGAGCATTCCACATATCAGTAACTTTGGTTCTCTAACATAATTCTATCAGAGATCCAGTCTGGAATGATTTAGAAAATGTCTAATTCCATTAAAAGCGTGACAATATTGTAATGTAATAGCTGTTATAAATATCGTATTACCTTACCAGTTTGGAGTGGGTTGCTTTTCTTGTAATAATACGCAATTTAATAATACAACCGCAAGAAGTTTACATAATTTAGTACAGTAACAAATTCTGTTCCATTAAGCGAAAACGTTATACTTGTATAAAATAATCCGTTAACAAACGGACAGTAGTCATTTTATTATTGTTAATATACGGGGTGACTTTGTATGGTCTTTTATGATGTATCTGATAACAAGATCATACAAAATCTGTATGACATGTTGCTCCCGACGGCAATGTACAGCGATCTATTTTGCGCTGCGCTGTGCGGTCGATATGATAGGCTTTGACACTGTGTATATACATATACTATAGGTAAATTTAAGCACCTTTATCTGTAAGTTTTTTTTTTTTTAATATGAATTAGAACCACTATTGATAGAAACAAACAACTTATTCTAAGAAAACATGTTTTTTTTTAATTCTCCATACAATTTGGCTATTTTAAAATATTGTTTTTGTCATAATTCGTTTCTCTTTAGTTTCACTGCATCTTAATATATAAAAGAGCTATAATGCCAGTAGACATTCTTTACCAGCTAACCTTGGGGATCGAGTAGGGTGATAGGCAGGATTAAAAAAATTACATATTTTAATGATACAGTTAATAAGTAACTTAACTAATTTTAATATACTACATATTATACCTAGACACTTATCAGATCAGTGTATCTGGTTGAGGAATGAGAAGGAATCTTAAGTTGGTTGTTGTAAGAGGAGCGAAGGGCACAGTTGTGCGTATTACAAAGGAATTCGAAGCGGGATTTAAGATATGAGGATTTATGTGTCCCGACCAGGAATCGTACCCGGTACCTCCGAGTCTAAATCCACGGACTTAACCGCTAGACCACGGAGGCAGTTAACAATAATAAAATAACATTCTAGTAGGTAGGATAATTATAAGCATAATTTCCAAACGGCAATTATGTGAACAGTCAATTATCTTACAACTCAGTGTACGAGTACTAGGGGCTTTGATGATAATATTATGTGAGCTCGGCTAAGCTCGAGCATTTCTTACTATCAAACTGACAAGTATATCTTGACATCCGTTAAATAACCAAAGTTCATGGCGTTCAAAATTAGCAAGTTGAAGTGGCAATGGGCTGGACACGTCTGTCGCAGAAGCGAGGAACCATGGAGCAAACGGGTCCTGCAGTGGGACGATCCCCCGCCAGATGGACGGATGACTTGAGGAAGGTCGCTGGTCGGGGATGGGTGGCAGAAGATCGTGTGAAATGACGAGCCTTGGGGGAGACCTATATCCAGCAGTGGAGACAGTCCGATAATGAGGAAATGTAGAATGCAATAATTTAAAAAATTACCGATTCCGGTTAAAGAAACAGACTACTGCAGTACCCAAACTGTAAGCCGCTTAGACCCAAAAACATAAGACGGTATGCATCACATGTTAATATATTAACACACCTGGCACAGATTAGTTCTCCATGTTTATGAAAATACGTCTTAAACACAATAGGACTGACGGATTGTAGGCGTTTAAACATTATATTGTTTAATAAATACTTAAGTGTAAATATTAGCAGGTACTGTTCATAATGGTATGAAAGATTACGTGACATTCCAGGCGCTATTCCATATACATATATATATGGTTTTCCAAAATGAATTTAAATATATATACATATATTTAAATTTATTTTGGAAAACCAATAGTTGACAATATTATAGTAAATAATATACAGTAAATTCACTAAGAACTATTAAAGATTTTCACATATAAATTTAAAGTTAGTAATAAAGAGCAAGTGAAACATAAGTGAGTTGATAATGAAAAAAATAAATCACTCATTAGGGATTGCTGCCGATGATCGATTCAACGTAATGAAGCGTCATTAGACGTCTTATATATGTTGCTTTGGAGTTAAACATGTCTATGTCCAAATCTTCCGCAAGAATATTATAGTTGTTACATGTTCTTAATAAATAACATTTATTAATTTATACTACTTTCTGCACTAAAACTTCAAATTTGGTACATAGGCGACTTCGTCCGTGGTCTAGCGGTTAAGTCCGTGGATTTAGCAACGATTCCTGACCGGGACACAATAACTTATTTAATTGATTTGTGATATTTCTCGAGTTTGGTACGCTAGAGACATCGACGAGCATGCCACTTGGCATGATGGTAAAGTTGTATAGTAAAGTTGGCTTAAAGTAAATCCGCAACATTTAAAAAAGCGTGGTAAAGCGTGGTAAAGCGTTGCAGTACTTCGGAAGGGATATACCTTCGTTAATAGTAACCTAAGCACGCTTCAGGTGTTCCGAGACGCACTTAAACTGTTTTGCCGAAGCTATGTGACGTCACAAATGACATTTCTCGCGCTTAGACTGCTCACGATATCGAGGTAGATCGATCTGAGCGCTGTCAGTTTTTTGTCATAATGTCCCGCGCCAATTTCAAGTTAATTTAATATTAGGTTTTCTTTTAAATTATTTAATATTGTTATTTGTTTATACTGTTGCTATATTACTTCTTAAACAAATCTATAATTAATATTTAAGTAGGAAGTGAAAAAAAATGTCTGTAACACGGCAAGTTATTTTAAATTACCAAAATAAGTTAATAATATTAAACTTTACACATATAAAGATGAATAAACCGAGAGATGTATGTTTGTTATTATTCATACTCAAAGATGTGGAATCCACAATTTATGTTTTATACATTTAAAAAAAAAACTAACATTTTATGAATGAAAATGTTATTTCGACCGTTCCAAATTGATATCACGGTCTGAGCATCCAAATCGCGATATTTAATTTGGAACGACGACGGTCAGTGTCATATTCGTTCTAAGCGCTCTGAGCGCGATTCGGAATGAAGAGACAGTCGTGATAATACTTTACTGTAACATTATAACATGGAAGAGCCCCCTGTACTGAAGTACAGGCAACCTCGTGTATCACAACCACATCACCCTTTTTTTTACTTTTAGGCAAGTTTAATGTTAGGTATTTTATGACAACTAACCATTGGGCTGGTGAGAAATTATGTAATACCAAGCAATTACATAAACTACACGCAAGCATTACAAACAAACATACATAAATAAATCAAATATTTGATGCGTACTAGATGCAGTGTGCTCCTGTTTATCAAGAAACAATTTGGTAACTAATTGTTTATCAAAGTTGACAGACACAATATCTTTTAGAGCTGAAATATCTATTATTAAGAATAAATTACCTATAGCTGATTTAAACACAATATCGAGGGAGCATTGTGCCACATTTTGAGGTCAATTTGGACACGGTGTCAATCAATTTCGAACCGCACTGTTTAATTATTCGCTGATCAGGTTAATTATGTGGTGTTGCGGTCTATAAAAATCAATATGTTTTTGTTTAAAAAATAATATTATTTTTGTTGTAACATTATACTGACTGTCTCGGTGTCTTAGCGGTTAAGTGGATTTAGACCCGAGTCTAAAATCTCCTAAGATACCGGGTTCGATTCCTGGTCGGGACACAATAATATATTAAAGTAAAGTATCATCACGACCGTATTCCTTGCGGGGTAGTCAGAAACCACGCCTTTGTAAGAAGTTAGTTCACATTTAGCCAACTATAGTGAGACAGTATGAATATGTGGGGTGCAATTCTAACCAATAAACTACATAAATAGCTCCTTCTCTACCATATCTTGTTGTTAATCTTCATCTCTTCTCTACTATGTGCATAAACTAAACTTCTAAACAGAAAATTCTGTAAATTTTGAATAAAGAGAATATTGGTGATTTTTTAAATATTAGATCCTGCAATTTACCATTGAATGGTGTAAAAAAACGTAGTTTTCTTATAAATGCATGGGAATTTATCGGGCCTTGAGACAACATTAAAAACAAAGAAACCACTGGTTCCTAGACTTTAACAAGCAAAGAAAATTACAAGCAATACTTGATCCAGGTTCGTTAAGGAGAAAATAACAAAAACAAAACAATGCACAAACAGTAAAACTGAATATATTAAAAACTTCATTTTCAATTTTAAAAAAATATATCTAATTACTTTAATTTAACAAAACTGCCTCCGTGGTCTAGCGGTTAAGTCCGTGGATTTAGACTCGGAGGTACCGGGTTCGATTCCTGGTCGGGACACAAAAGTATTTATTAATGTAAATAAATACATTTAATTAATATTTAATTTATTTGTGATATTTCTCGAGTTTGGTACGCTGGAGACATCGACGAGCTTGCCACTTGTCATGATTGGCCGGCAGTAAAGTTGGCTAAATGTGAATCCGCTTATTGATAAGCGTGGTTTCTGACCACCCCGAAAGGGAAAACGGTCGTGATGATACTTTTTTTTTTTTTTTTTTTTTTTAGCCAACTATAGGAGCTTGTCAATTTGTTTATTTTAGTTTATGACGTGTCTCATAGACATACGTGTCAAACATGTCAAAAGATATTTCTGCGACTGGGCGTAACTGTTCTATTCATCAGCTATTTCTTATTTTAACTGCATTTTTCATTTCTTCGTCTTTCAAAGCAATTAACTGTAACTTGAATACATTTTCTGTCAAAAATAATAAAATACTACAAAAGCACAGAACATGAGAGACGTAATAGGCGTAAACAAAGTATCATTGCCGCAAGGGACATAATCAAAAGTTTTGGGTGATACACCATTCTGAGGTTGAATAGTTGTTTTTTTTTGTGTTGTGTTCTCTTCTCCCGATTGAAGGTAAATGAAGTCTGACGTAATATATCTTTCTTTTTTATGAGTTAATGAGGTCATCATCAAATTCCAGATGCTGCAGAATTTGATGCTTTTCTTGGAGTCACTCGCAGCATTATAGCTCAAACACGTCGGGTAAAATATGAGAGTTCACAGCGCGGGAAAACTGAAAAAAATTAACTGCAACTTGTGCGCCATATTCAAAGTCCAATTTATCGTTTTCCATAATTATTCACATTGCAGCACATTATCAAACAAGACAACACCACCTTTGACTAACAATACCCACAGTTAATTAAGATACAAAACAAAAACTTGCACTTGACATCTCCGCGTAAATGGCGTGAAATACTCCCTTTTTTTTAAATTAACATGTAGCAACTACTCATGAAACAAAAAAGTTACGGGCGTGGCGCGTAGTACAATTCATGTATAGTACTTGTACACATATACATTATAAGTTTAATTCTAGGAATTGTATTAGTAGGTAAGTAACCTTTCTATTATTAGATTTGCTTCTGGGAAATATAATAAACTAATGCAAACAGAATCGCTGTTGTACCTACTCGTACACGGCAAAATGGAGCACTAAATGGGACCTTTAAAGATCGTCACACACGGAGCGAGCTATAATATTTATGACTACAAAATATACCGTGCGTTCTTTATAAATTTTAAACAAAAAGTTAAAATATTTTTTCATTTCATTAAAGCCCTAGAACAAATATCTGAAGATATTTTTTTATACTATCACGACATGTGACCATGCGCCCACCTAAAGTAAAGTGGTGCGCGAGGTCCATGAATGTTAGCAACTGGAATCAGACACTCATGACTGACATCAGTTTCTAACACTATGCCGGCTTGACTGGGCATGACAGCAGCCAGCAGCAGCCCTTTGGCCAACACTCACCACCAGACGGGTTGGCGAGGATCTGATGTCAATTTTAACGACAATTTATTAACGATTCGACAAGTTGATATTAGTGAAAACTTAACTAACGGCTTAACGTGCTCTTCGAGGCACAGTAACGGTGGTGTTGTAACTCTATGACAAATGTACGTAAGAAAATGTATTTCTTATTACACGTTTCGGGATCAAGCTCGAATTTCCGTCATGCCCAGTAAAGCCAACACAGTGTTAGGGACTGATGTCAGTCACGAGTGTCTGATTGCAGTTGCTAACATTCATGGACCTTGCGCGCAAAATTGTAACCAGTACCAATGTTGGCGTATTTGCGCAACTTGAGGTTCTTAGCAGAAGACGCCGCACTTCCCGCGCCTGGATGTGCGATGGAGCTAATGATGATCTACACACGTCGCATTCCACACCAGAGACCTGCCAAGTTTCCACGGCCCAACAGTCATTCCATCGGGTCGCTTGCCATCGCTCCGCACAATGTACTATATTATTATATACGTGTGTGACTGGCTTAAATGATAAATAGATTTTTATTCTCAGATAGATTCCCATCATGTTTGAACTTTGCTTTGTGTTTTGATTAGGTTTTTCTTTCGTTAGTATCTTATGTACGTTAGTATAGTATGTTAGTTTTTTTTTAATAACATGAGTAAATAAAAACAACAATTTCAAGAATTTGTGTTGTCCAAAGCAAAACCAAGTCTTGACTAGTCTTGCATTAGAACAGCTGGTCTCGGCCTTGGTATTGCACTCTTCTTGGTGTTGCGCAAAACTCTCTCTCTAACAGTGGAGGTCTAGGACACTGGATGCTAGGGCTATGATGAAAATAATTGTGGAAGTAAAAAAAGAAGCGGATTCACATTTATCCAACTTTACTATAGGCCTATCATGACAAGTGACAAGCTTGTCGATGTCTCTACCAAACTTGAGAAACAGTACAAATAAATTACATAAATTATTGTGTGTCGACCAGGAATCGAACCCAGTCCCTCCGCTCTTAAACCCACAGACTTAACCGCTAGACCATGGAAGCAGTTTTGTAGGCAGTTGACAATTTTGTAGGTACATAATCGCCCATGACGAGTTTAATCCAACTTAACTACAGGCCTACTGTGCCCGACAGCCCGATTTACTCGTAAATACTTATAAAGATAAGTAGTACTAATATCTAGTTTCGTATTTATTTATTTAAATACTTTATTGCACTTAAAAACTTAGTACATAGGCGAGCTATAACACCATAAGTTATTCTTCACCAGCTAACCTTCGGGATCATGATAGGTGATGCGCAGGATGAAGAAAAATATTAAAATAACTTTAATTACTAAAATAAACATAATTACGCATTTAGTACTCAAAAATACATATACGTACACAATAAAAAAAACAATACACATACATACCTACTATATAATACATACATACATAAACATACACTTTAAATAAATAGATATATATGTATATATAAATAAAATGTCAAACAACTTCGTTAATTCGGGAGACATACATTCTGTTTCTCAAGAAATAATGTGGTTAGAAGGTTTTGAAATACATTGACGGAGGATGCGCGCCTTATAGCTAGGGTTAGCTTGTTCCACTGACGAGCGGCAGCAACAGTGAAGGAATCTGAATATCTGCTAGAGGAATGCGAAGGAATATTTAGCTGATTGTTGTGAGAAAAGCGAAGGGCAGATGCATGTTTTTATAAGTATATATTTTTTTTTCTTTGCATTTTTTTTTTCTTTTTTTACTGCATAGTTGTATGTTTCCGGAATTGTGACTTATAAAAACATATATGTCAAATTAGACATTAATTTGTACTAATTCTATATAAGTATATAAATCGTCCTGTCGCGTACCAGACTTAAAATGTTCTTTGTGCTTTCAATTAGGAATTGTAAAATAATTCCTAGCCCCTTCGCTTTTAAATCTGCAGCCTTAACCGGTATGACCACAAGTGCAGACAAAAAGTGATCGCTCATAACTTGTGCCTATCTGTAAATCACAACAGAATTATTACTGCTTAATGAACCTTGTACGTTATTGTATTTTACCATTACAATGCATTTTGTTTGTCCATTGGCGTATGGGTTCAATGATCGGGTCCCCTCTTTGTTATTCACTTGTATAAAAAGCCATAACAAGAAAATTACCTATGCTTGGTTTACGAATCACGACATGAGACTCCGCAAGTGAGGCCTTTTTTATGCTTTGCTCACAAGCTTTAGGTTGGCTTCAGCTGCAGCACTGATTTTCAGCTGATGCCTTTTCTGACATGGTCTCGGTCGCTGAGGCAATTATATGTTGAATACGAGTAATTGAAGAGATAGATAGCTTTTACTTAAGAATATATAATACAATAAAAATAGATAAGGTAATTATATATAGATAATATAGTATTATATGGATATTTGGAGATGCTCTTACCAGTACTCTCAACTGTTATATCCCCAGACGCCCTGAACGCATTAACCGTCTATTTCCTTAGCAACGGACAATGTATCATTTAGCGCCCCTATCACTCGTATGTGTCGCAGTTTCAATGCCCTGTCTCTTAAACATAACGAATAAGATCTGTTTGGCCCTAAAGCATTTGGGGGCCAGGTTAAAAAAAACTCGTCTATCCACACTTTCTTCATAGCTCCCAACAATGTTAATAAGTGTATATTTATGTATGTAATGTATTTAGT
Source organism: Tinea semifulvella (assembly GCA_910589645.1). NCBI lineage: Eukaryota > Metazoa > Arthropoda > Insecta > Lepidoptera > Tineidae > Tinea > Tinea semifulvella. The sequence goes on along the minus strand of OU342595.1, from coordinate 5,447,777 downwards.
ATATTGATATTACAGTATATATAAAAATATATTATGTAAGTATATATAATTATGTTAAATTTATCCTAATAATAATATTGATTTCATTGCACCTATAAATGTTATAATTTGTCCCCAAGGTTTGGCTGTCAGAAAATGTCTACGGGCATTAAGTCCGCCTTTGTACTTTGTGCAATAAAGTTATTAAATAAATAAATAAATAACCAAACTATTTATAGGGAAATAATTTATTGATTTGTAATTAGGTGTAAATTAAAAGTGAATTTTAAAATTGTTATTATATTTTTTATATACTAATTTGGCACGTTTATTATTGTTATTTTTTGTGTAGTTTACTTTGGTTTTAGTTATTATTATCATCCATTTAATTTTTAGTTCATGCATACACTGTGCAATAGTTTTAGGTTAAATTTAACTTGTTTCCCTTTATATTTTTCCGTGGTCTAGCGGTTAAGTCCGTGGATTTAGACTCGGTGGTACCGTGTTCTATTCCTGGTCGGGACACAAAAATATTTAATATTGTAAATAAATACATTTAATTAATATTTAATGTATTTGTGATATTTCTCGAGTTTGGTACGCTGAAGACATCGATGAGCTTGCCACTTGTCATGATTGGCGTATAGGAAAGTTGGCTTAATTTCTGACCACCCGAAAGGAAAACGGTCGTGATGATACTACTTTTACATTTTTTCAAAACAATGACCTTATACCAAAAAAAGTAAAAATAATTAGTCATATTAGGAAAAAATATATTTGAAAGAGTCTTGCGACTCTTCCGTAAGACCAAGACTTGGTATTGGTCATGTTAACATATCGGTGGAGACTGCAAGACCAAGATCAATATTGGGTTACACTTTTAATGATGACGATTGTGAATCAGTTTAGTAGCGTAGTCGTTAAAACAGACAAAAAAACCACGAATTATTGCTCAAATAAATGCGAAAACACAAACAAGGTTTACTTTTCTTAGAAAGAGCGAGCAAGTAGGTAGTTACCGTAAATGCGTAGTGATCGATTGGATTATTGGATTACTGAAAAGCCGAACTAACTCTCGCGGGATGGCTTCCTTGATTTCTTTCAGCAGAAACTATCAAAAAGTTAGGTATCTTCACGAGCGGAATCCCTAAACATAACCTAAATACCCTAACTAAATTTAAATTCACATACTTAAAATAATTAAGAAAAAGCAGTATCATCACGAACGTTTCCCTTTCATAGTTCTATAGCATTTCCAACATCTAGTAGCAACTTTATAAACCAGCGCGAAATGTCGTTTTTGTTAAGAAATACCACTTTTTTAACCATTTCTTAAATAAAATAAGCGGTGAGGCTACTTTTAGACAAGTATTTTCGTTCATGTTTTATCATTCCATAGCATCCGACACACATGATATTATTATGGTCTTTGAATTTATTACATAAAATCGTTTAAAATACCTTTTTAACAAATATAATAGAAAACTATAAAGTATATAAAAATGGTAATCAAACCATTTCATATGTTAATGACATCTGTCAAAAAGTAACATCAATATCCTTTCAACACGGTACTGATATACGAAATTAGCATCAAATGTTAGAATTTTCATTATTATTACATTACATTATTAAAACGAACGCGCCCTTATTAAAAAAATTTGATCTCTCACGACCCGTAACTGGTTCATCAGCCATTCTTCAGCACATGCACAAATCAAAATAATGAGCATCAATTATTACGTTGAATGCTATTGTTTCAGATAATGAACGAAAAGTAAGTTTTTTAATCATAGCTTTATTGTCATTGCATTAAAGCCTAAATGTTAGTTGCCATTGTTAAGCTGATATATTCATAATTTTTGAATTTTCTCGAGTTTGGTACGCTAGTGACTTTGATGTGCTTGCCACTTGTCATGATTGGCTTACAGTAAAGTTGGCTAAATGTGAATCCGCTTCTTTATTTATAAGCGTGGTTTCTGAAGATACTTTTTACTTATAAAGCATAAGTCTGAGTGAGGGCGGGAAAAACCGTTTCCCCTACATGTTCGACTTGTTGCTGTATGCGCTTTATTTCGCTTTAAAAAAAAAGTAAAATACATTATCATCACGACCGTTTCCCTTTCGGGGTGGTCAGTAACCACGCTTATAAATAAGCAGATTTACATTTAGCCAACTTTAATATAGGCAAGCAAGCTCGTCGATGTCTCCAGCGTGTCAAACTCGAGAAATATCACAAATAAATTAAATATTAATTAAATGTATTTATTTACATTAATATTTTTGCGTCCCGACCAGGAATCGAACCCGTTCGTTTTAAAAGTTGTTCATAATTTCACTTTAAGCGAAATTCAGTATAAAATGCGCTTTGTTTTGTTTTTAAGTCGAACACGACAATAGGGTCCAATTTGAACAATAAAACAAATCTTTTAAAGAAATATAATCCCGCTACAGGACAACGTTCTTATAAATCAACCACCACTATCTTTATAAAATATAGCCAAGTATTATTTTGAGCGAATTGAGAAGAGTTTTGTTGAAGTTAGAAAGTTATTTTTGGGTGAAGCCGGGCCGAGTGCTCTTGATGAAGTTTCCTCTCTCTGGGGCCGAAAGATAACTCGAAACATTGCTACTCGCCCAAATTGTAGTATGAGTTACGTTTCAGCAATAACCACAAAGATTTAAACTCAGATTTTTTTAACAATACCTACTGTTTTGTTAACACTAAACTCTTTTAGTTTACTTTCTTTGGCAACAAATTATAGATTTAATTAAGGATGACAACATTGAAATGTATTTAATTGATTCCTAATATAGGTTGTGACTTTTTCTTTAATTTTTATGTATGTTTGTAAATAATATTAAGTGTTTCTGACTCCTCCTGGCATGGTGTATTGGAGTATATACTGTAATAGGTACCATGTAAAGTGTATAAAAATAAATAAATAAATATTTTATTTATGTGTGATAACTTTCTCAATATACGTTTTTTTATTCGAAGTAAATATAAATAAAATAATAAATAAATATTTCCAGATAGGTCACACAGCGCCATCTAGTTTCCGTGGTAAGCTACGAGGCTTGTGTTACGGAAACTAGATGGTTGATAAACTACATATTATACTTTTTTTTTTTAATATATACATATTATACATATAAACACCCATACCGAGACAAATTATACAATGTACAACTTGCCCCCGGTGGGAATCGAACCCACGACCTCCCGAGTTCACGGCAACGTTTGTTACCACTAGTCTACGGAGGTGGTCATGAAGTAATATACAAACAGTATAAAAGAATAACAATAATAAATAATCACAAACAAATCCTAACATTAAATAAACAAAAAAAAATCAAATACTTACTACATTACAAATAAAACTAAAAAATTATAACCGTCCGATGGGCGACAGACGCTGCGAGGCTGACCCTTTGAGCAAAATTATCCCTACTTAAAGGGTCACCCGTCGCCAAGCGGAGTTTTTCCCCAAGCTTACCAGAGAACGCCAGAGCCTCCTCGAACCACGGACCCATCGTTTTTAATGATAACTTTTAATTAGCTCGTACTCATTAACATATTATTTATTTTTTGTAGGTGATAAAATAAATAATGGCATGTACCAATGAAATACACTTTTATTACGTACTTTTGTCATATATTTATATTTGTTTATTTTAAGCACGAAAACTAAATGCAAGCCCACCTCGATCCTTGGCGCCGCATCAGACTGGAAAATTCTCATGGATACATTTGAACACCATTATAGGATCCCAGATGAACTAGCTGTATCAGCCTATAGGCCAGACATCTTAGTGTTTTCTCGGAACTTGAAAAAGTTATCCTTATTGAACTTACCGTTCCGTGGAAATCAAATATTCCAAAAGACCACAACATGAAGTCGAATAAATATTATGATCTCACAGAAGAAATGATCAGGAACGGGTTCAAGACTCAGCTTTACGCAGTGGAAGTTGGTGCAAGAGGAGTTCCAGCAAAATCTTTGCATCACTTACTGAAAGAATTGGGCCTAAGCAGGTCTGCCGTCAATACATTTACAGAACGAGCTTCCAAGACGGCATTAACGGAATCATACAGTATTTGGTTGGGTAGGGAGAGAAGTAGAATGGTGGATGGTGAGCGTATTATCGCGCAATAAAAAAAAAAGGAGGCCTCCTTTTCTTAAACCAGCCTATTGTCGGTCGCAAGCCCGAGACACCATTCTTCTCATCTCCTACCCACACACGATGGACCCGGCACCCGCACGGTGAATCTGCTTAGAAATTTGTCTTCTTTGTCTTCTTCTTCAGCCTTGGAGAGCAACTTAAGCCGTGCTTCTTCCCGGTTCTACTTATCAGTGGAGTTTAATCGTTAATAAATTATTATCATAACAATCCCTAAAACACAAAGTCCTAGAACTCCCTGAACTAAAACTAGTAAAAAATAAATAATAATATTAAAATTACATCAGACCTTCGCCAACCTGTCTGGCCAGCCAGCGCCGTAACGAGTTTATTTTTAATTTTATTATTTAGGTAGCTTTTAATTTATATTTAATGTATATTAATTTACTTCGAATAATTTTTATTTTTTTATTTTATTAAGTTGTGATTAAATATCTTTAGTTTTAACCTTATATCGATTGTAAAGTATCATCACGATCGTATCGCTTTCGGAGTGGTCAGAAACCACGCTTTAAAAGTAGTGAATTCACTTTTTCCCACTTTACTATAGGCCCATTATGATAATGTGTCCCGACTCGGAATCGAACTTGGAACCTCCGCGTCTAAATTCACGGATTTAATTTAGACAAGCTTTATATCGATATTTCACTAATATTGGTAAATATCGCCCATCCCTAGTAACTACCTACCTACCTACTAGGGTTTGTAACTTTCCCCTGAGTAATCTATATATACGATAGATACGTAACTTAAATAAAGCTAATTATGCAACGTCTAAGTTTCAGAGAGGAGAATCATGTTGAGCTAGGTAAGCTTATAAGTCCATGGGGGTTTTATTGTGTAACACGCGACCGCCTCGACTCGATGGCGCGGCGACTTGGCGCCTCCGAGCCTCGCACTACGAACGATTTACAACCATGTCGGAAAATTGCATTCAACAATAGCCACTGGGCTACAAAGGAATGGCATTAACGCGCCACGTTACATTGATAATGGCATGGACATATAACTACCAGTAAGGAGACATGGCCATTTTACAGCCACAAATTAAAAACATATTATTGTTATTCAATTTAACTTAATTGCATCCGTGGTCTAGCGGTTAGGTCCGTGGATTTGGACTCTGAGGTACGGGGTTTGATTCCTAGTCAGGACACAAATTTATTAAACTTATTTGTGATATTTTTCGTGTTTGGTACGCTAGTGACATCGACAAGCCTGCCACTTGTCATAATGGTATTAGTCAATCATACATAATTAAAAAAAAAGAAATATATGGTTTTTAATCACCCCGAAAGGGATACGGTTGTGATGATACTGTACTGGTACAGTATATAATACTTTTCCTAATAAAATAAAATAAAATACTGAAGTCAATTCACGTAAAATATTACAGACATTTGTGACACGTCAATAATTAAATTATTTTGTAGGAAGTCTTGCTAGTGGAAGACTAAGCAGCAAAGTGGTCCAGAAGCTTAGTAAGAAACTAGTGACCTGTTAATGTTTAATCTGACTTAGAAAGAAACCTGCAACGAATATAATAATAATATCTATAATATAACATATCTATATTATTACTAAAATAATAAATTAAACTAAAACTAAAAACCTACTTACAACATCTAATTTAAATATACATCGTGTCCGCGCGGCATAGTGGCAAGAACGCATTTTTTCGCTGAATCGCTATGCTGATTCTCTAAACAAGGAAAGAACCAGCCCTCTTGTCACCAGAGCAGACAATTAGACGACGGGTGATGTTTTTTAACAAACTGCACAAACACGTGGACTTTGATTATAGGTACGTATATGCGCCGCTTGCCAGACTCTACTCCATCAGCTACGGCTCCTGCTTTTAGCGCTGTTCAAAAAGACGACACGGGTGGCATCTCACACTAAGGCCCGTCCCCGCTCACAGAGGATCAGCGTCACACCATCAGGAATCTTGCCATTATCGCGGACTATTCACACACCCGGTACATACACTTTTCTTACGTACATTTGTCATAGATTTACAATACCACCGTTCTCGTGCCTCGGAGAGCACGTTAAGCCGTCGGTCCCGTTTCCACTAATGCTAACTTGTGGAATCGTTACTAAATTGACGTAAAAAAATGACATATTCTAGCCAAGCCGTCTGGCCAGCGTGGCGAGTGTAGGCCAAATTCTCCAGTTCTAGAAGGCCCATCTCCAGCAGTGGAGGTCTAGGACGCTGTGTTCTAAGGGCTGTAATGAATATTTATGGCAAGACTATTTAATGTGTCTGTGATAAACCTATGTATGTCTATGATTAATGCACTATAAAGATAGGGAGACGCGTGACATGGCCGGGTTAGACGTATTTTACTGCCATTAATCTATGTCTACAGTTTGAAGTAAAAAGAATTACACTGAAACTTACTTGCTTACTCTAACGAGAATCGAGGACAAGTCGTAAAAGTAGTAGGTATCTAGACACTAGATAGGTATATAGGTATAGGTACCGTGTTGTTATTGCAGCGAGCACCACCTAATTATGTAATTTTGGCTATCGGTGGCAACTTGTCAATAGCCATACACTACCCATATGTTACAGTACATATTTATATTTGATGTATCTAGCTGTAAGTTGTCCTTAAACATTAAATAAAAAATAAAAAAATATCATAATTTATTGTCGTCAATGCATAATATTTAACTAATCAGCTAGGATATTATATATTGTCAGTATAGTCTAAGAGCGACCTTTACAGATCGTTTCATCATCATCATCATCAGCACTATTTCCACTGCTGAATAGGGATCTTCTTGATTTCCTTACTCTCTTTCATTTCCCACCAGCGACCTTCTTTAGGTCATACGTCCATCTGGCACCGTAACACTCTGCGTTGTCCCGTACGTGGTCTCCACTCTAGAAACCGCTTGCCCCATCGGTCGTCGGTTCTGCGACAGATGTGTCCGGCCCACAGTCACTAACTCAGCAACTTCGCTTCTCTCACAACAATCAGCTAAATATTCCTTCGCATTCCTCTAGCAGATATTCAGATGTTGCTGCCACTCGTCAGTGGAACAAGCTAGTGCACCCTCCGTCAACGTATTTAAAAACCTTTTAACCACATTATTTCTTGAGAAACAGAATGTATGTCTCTCGAATTAACGAAGTTGTTTGACATTCTATTTATTTATAATGTATGTTTATATATGTATGTATTATATAGTATGTATGTGTATTGTTTTTTTACGTATATATATTTTTCAGTGCTATAAATGCGTAATTATGTTTATTTTACTAATTTAAGATATTTTTCTTCATCCTGCCCATCACCTTACATGATTCCCAAGGTTAGCTGGTGAAGAATGCCTTATGGCGTTATAGCTCGCCTATGTACTACGTTTTTAAGTGCAATAAAGTATTTAAATAAATAAATAAATAAACTTTGGGTCTCTGACGAATATCAATGTTTCGAATTTTATACATCTGGGAAATATCAAGAATAGCTCTCCTTATAGCTCGTCGAGCGACCTATTATGAGAAGAACGCATTGGTTGAAGACATCTTCAGACATTGTGGTTTGGACGATGAGAGGATGTACGGAGTTTCCAGAATGACGCGCATCCTAGCTGAAAGCGTCTGTCGGCTATTTTGCTGAAGCTGGCTGCGCCTAACTGAATGGTCTACCGTAGGTATTCTCGCACAACTTCGAGAGTGCCATTTCCCACGAGAATTGGTCTCGACTTGACATGGTCGACTGACTTGTCCAAGTTCATTCCGAGACCAACCCGCTGGGAAGACACATTTAGGGCGTATAGCATTCCGCTAAGATCCTTGAGCCACCGATCTATTATCCAACTGAAATTCACTTTTTATAATTGTATTTTAGTTTAACACTTAAGTTTAGGTATTAAATTTACCGCTAATTTCCTTATGTATATATATATGTGTATATATGGAGAAACATGTTAATTTTAGTTTAGTAGTAGAAAATATTCTTTTGTTTTGACATTTTTTAAAAAGATTGTATCTTCCAATAAATAACTAAAATTTTACTATATTTTTAAGCATCTCCCCATACATACTGTTAAATTTATAAAACTAGAATTGCTCACCTTGCTCACTTCTCCTATTGGTTAGTTGTTAGACAATGTTTTTAGACTTTAAGCTCGCCTATGTACTGTAAAATGTTTAAATTTATGTGCAATAAAAAATGTATCTATCTATAAGTAAAATAAAAATATTTAGATACCTACTATTATAGATTACTACATATTATACCGTCTCACTCTCCCAAAGGTAAGCTGGTAGAAAAAGCCGAATTAGCTTTAAGTTCGCCTTTGTACATACTTTAAAGTTAAGTGCAATAAAGTATTTTAATAATTTGATAATAGAAACAAAATTGTACTTAATTATTACGTACACCGCGGTGGCTCGGTTGTAAGAACGCGTACCTTAAATCCTACAAAGGCCGGTTCAAACCCACCCGGCATGTACCAATGCGAAATACACTTTTCTTACGTACATTTGTCATAGATTTACAACACCAAGGTTCCCGTGCCTCGGAGAGCACGTTAAGCCGTCGGTCCCGGTTCCAATAATACCAACTTGTGGAATAGTTATTAAACTGTCATATAAAAAAAATGATCATATCCTCGCGAAGCCGTCTGGCCAGCGTGGCGAGTGTAGGCCAAATTCTCCAGTTCTGGAAGGCCCATCTCCAGCAGTGGAGGTCTAGGACGCTGTGTACTAGGGGCAGTAATGAAAAAAATGTAATGAATTGTACAGTAAATACCTATAGGTATTTTGCCATAAAATAAATGGGGGCCAAAGACTGCCGTTAATGAAGCTATAAATTCTCTTAAGGATCACTAAAACGTAAATCTTTTAAATACCTTGTAATTTTCTGGCTCTAAGGGAGAAAAGTGTAAATTTCATTTCGACAAAATACTAAAGCATAAAAAGGTCATGAATAAACAACAGGTTCTGTAACTGCTTCCGTGGTCTACCGGTTAAGACCGTGGATTTAGAGGATTTGGTACCTCGCTTTCTGGTTGAAACACAATAATAATAATAAATTCTTTATTGTACAGAACCAAAAATAGTGTACATATTTCTGACAAGATGGGCCGTGGTGACCAATATTAATTAAATGTATTTATAAATATTTTTGTGTCCCGACCAGGAATTGGACCCGGTACTTCCACGTCTAAGTCCACGGACTTAATTATTTGTTTAAAAAATGGCGCTAGTTAAAAGTCGCTACGTGCTTTTCTTTATTGTTAAATTACGTTCAAAGTCAAAAAACCTATTTTATTTTCACATTAAATATTTCGTGGAAATAAAAATGAGGCTCAAATTAACCAACTAATGACATTTAACTAATGTCAATATATAAAGTTTTAATTTCATAGGTATTTTTAGTTGGGTTTTATTTATAAAGATATAAAAAAAAAACTTACAAAACATAATTTAAATATAAATCGTATCCGTGTAAGAACGCTGGCCGCATTTCCTCGCTGAATCGCTATGCTGATTCTCTGGGCGCGGAAAGAACCAGCCCTCTTATCCCCAGAGCAGACAATTAGACGAGGGGTGATGTTTTTTCATTTAAAATTAGTATTTTAATCTATTTTATTTTAATATTTTTGTATCTACTTCGAATAAATTATAATACCAATTTAAGGCAAAAAAAGTGCTGTGATTTTTTGCGAGATATGTTTTAAACTTAACGAATAATAATAATAATAACAAAATATTTCCAGACAGGTCACACAGCGTCATCTAGTTTCCGTGGTAAGCTACGAGGCTTGTGTTACGGAAACTAGATGGTTGATAAACTACATATTATACTTTTTTTTTTGTAAATATATACGTATTATACATATAAACACCCAGACCGAGACAAATTATACAATGTACACCTGAATTTGATTAGCGATCGCGTTTTTACCAAACATTCAACCGAATTTAACTATAAACAAAAGCACATAGCAACTTTTAACAAAAAAACAACCCCTAACAACTCACTGTGGATTTTTTTGACCATTTTACAGAAAATAAAATAGCTTCGTAACTAAAAAAAAAGGTCATATAGCTTCCTTAACTGAGCTATGTCTATAACCCCGCCCGTGTCCGAAATTATTCGAAGGTTCAAATTGCACCCCACATATAACGAGTATACTATCACTCTGCCAAAGGTTGGCTGGTAGATAAAGCCGAAGTGGCTTTAAGTTCGGCTTTGTACATACTTTAAAAAAAGTACATACATACATGTCTTCACGCCAGGTCCCTTGCGGGGTAGGCAATGGAGCGCCATTTGACACGATCACGACATACCTCTTTCGCTTCGTCGACATTCATTAACCTCTTCATACATGCCCTTTTGTTACGAAGGCTTTTTAATTCACCTTCAGTCAGTGTTTTGTTTATTTGATCGTGATATGTGAGTCTTGGTCTGCCAGGGCCTCTTTTACCCACAACTTTCGCATTATATATCTGGTTCGTCAATCTTTCTTCGTTCATCCTTTCAACATGCCCGAACCATCGTAGCATGCCTTTCCTTATTTTTGTCCCTATACTTTCCTTTATACCAACCTTTTTTCGTATTTCGACGTTACGTATGCGGTCCGCCAAAGTGACGCCGCATATCCGACGCAACGACCTCATTTCTTTCTGCATTAACCCTACTCTCATGCGTATTCTGACGTATCCACGTCTCGCTTTCATACATCAGTGTTGGTACCAACATGGCATTGTGTATGGCGATCCGAGCTTTATCACTGAGATTCGACTGCCGATAAGTGACCCCAGGGCACCGTTAACACTATTTCCCGCGTTCACTCTTCTTTCGACATCCGTATCGTACTTCCCATCCGCAGTGAAAACATTGCCCAGATCCAGGCGCGGTGGTGGCTCGGTTGCAAAAACGCGTACCTTAAATCCTACAAAGGCCGGTTCAAACCCCCCCGGCATGTGCCAATGAGAAATACACTTTTCTTACGTACATTTGTCATAGATTTACAACACCACCGTTCCCGTGCCTCGGAGAGCACGTTAAGCCGTCGGTCCCGGTTTCACTAATACCAACTTGTGGAATCGTTAATAAAGTGTCATACAAAAAAAAATATGACATCATATCCTAGCCAAGCCGTCTAGCCAGCGTGTCGAGTGTAGGCCAAATTCTCCAGTTCCGGAAGGCCCATCTCCAGCAGTGGAGTTCTGAGACGCTGTGTTCTAGGCGCTGTAATGAAAAAAATGTTCTAGAGTTTCATCATCAATCTTTATCGTCGCGTTTGTCATCCTTCTTCTTTCAAACACTAGTACCTTAGTTTTTCTCGCATTCAAACGGAGTCTTTTTTCTGCACATCCCTCTTTCATTCCTGTGAGTAGTGACTAGTGCAATAAAGTATTTCTTATTAATTAATCAAAAAAGCTTTAAATAGGATTCGGTTACGGTTTACGCTCCATAACATCCCTGTTCTGGACTAGAAGCTAAATTTAGCGAAGTGACAGAAAAAGGAAGAAAAACAGGCACATGATAAATGAGGAACAGAACGTTGGAAAGCCGTGAAAATTCTCAACTTGGCACATTTAATTGCTAACAAGTATTTAATTAAGAAACCCTGACCTAACCAGTACAAGTAGCTCCACTAAGTAACTTAAGAAGTATCAAGGAGCAAAAAATTCAACTACTAATTTAGCAAAGAAGAACCACTTAGAAAAAGTTCAACTTTTTTTTCTGTATTTAGCTTTAGTTGTTTGACACCGTGGTCTAGCGGTAAAGACCGAGTTGCACTAAAATTAAGTATCTGTCCATACTTAAGGGACCTTTTGTCTTAAGTAATTACGTAGTAACTGCCTCCGTGGTCTAGCGGTTAAGTCCGCGGATTCAAACTTGGAGGTACTGAGTTCGTTTCCTGGTCGTGACACAAAAATATTTATTAATGTGTATTTAATTAATATTTAATTTATTTGTAATATTTCTCGAGTTTGGTACGCTGGAGACATCGACGAGCTTGCCACTTGTCATGATTGGCCTATAGTAAATTTGGCTAAATGTGAATCCGCTTATTTATAAGCGTGGTTTCTGACCACCCCGAAAGGGGAACGGTCGTGATGATACTCTAATTACGTAGATTGTTTAGTGCGATTGCCAAGTCAATCTATTTATTTAAAATATAAAAGCCTAGGCCTATTAGCCATCTGGGCTTGGTCGACCTCACTGTCTGTCTGTCTGTCTGTTCGTGTTCTCAAATTTGATTTATATTCGATACGTGCTAGAGCTATCTGGTTTATCAAAACGTTTCTGCTAATACTCGTAGATACACAGATGATAAAGGTTTTCAAGTAAGACCCTTAAGACAAAACGAAATGGCATTTGTCATCGATCGGAGTTGCAAAAACGACGCAAAAGGTCTTTTGAATAATTCATAAAGGAAATTCTATATAACGTCATTTAGGCAAATTTCAAGGACATAAGGCTGATTTTCCACCACAATTATTCGAGGAAGCTAAACAGCGCGAACTTAACCCAAATAAATCTACACTATTAGGAGTTACGAGCCTATATAATCTGTGTGTAAAATTTTGCTGTAACTTAAAGTTATCTTATATCTTAAATGCATAATGATTCATTTATAGTTGCTAAAAATATCCTTTACACTTTATTAATTTATCGATTATTATTATAATTTACAACGAATTGGTAGCCATTTTAACTTTACTCGATACACGGAGATGTGATCATATTTGCGAAGGGAATAGATCAACCGGATACAACAGTTGAGTAATCGATCCATCTAGTTGAGCAATACCTCCGAGAGATCGACACTACACACGTCACCATAGTCGAGAAGGGAAAATGGAAAATAAAGCTAATAAAATAAAATAAGAAAATAAAATTGGTTGGTAGATATTTTACTCGCAAACTTTTGGTGGTAAAGCAGCCTGAAGATAATGTCAACTATTGTGATGGCTGGAGGAATATTTATTCTATCGTAGACTCAGGTAAGTTACTTTGTCCCTAAAAGGTTTTAGTTTGGTATGAAATAAATTTTCATTGAAGTTCGGGATAAAAATAATACCCACCTAGGAGATCTTCTCAGAAAATGTGACTTATTTTTACAATAATGTAATATTATTTTTAAAAAAGCAGTAGAAAAAAAAAAACTAATAATGAATCTTAAGTACTCGTAAACCTAATTTAATATAATTTTGTGTAATAAACTTATTATTGTAGCGCGGGCGGAAGTTCATTCCTTTAAATTAATGTCACTATCAAACGTTATTATAGAAATACTCGACACACCGACAACCCTGGATTGCTAAGTTTCTATTCTCTTAACAGTACCTCCGAATCTAAATCCTCGGACTTAACCGCTAGACCACGGAGGCAGTTGTTGTGTAAAATTATAATTTTCTTGCTGACTGTACATTTTTTTCCAAAACCTGTGAATGCAATTTAGTATAGTAAAAAAAAAATATGGATGGTCTCCTATAGAAACATTTTCCTATAACGATAACGGTTAATGTACCTACTGTCTGTCCGTCTGAAAAATCCACCCTGTATAATAATTTAAAAAAAAGTCTATTATGTCTTAGATATGTTTTTAGTAATAACATAGGCACAGTTAAACATGTTCAAACTTTACAGAGAAAAACATGTTTATATATAACAGAGATTTGAATGTCAGTATTATAAATATTTGAACGCCCAACATAGATAAAAAAGGTAACCTGAAAAATCTATTATCTAAGCGAATTTCAAGGTCCAAGTACTAAGCGACAAGTGCCAGGGGAACTGTAGGCAGTGCATACAAATTGAACGTGTAAATGAGATAACAGCAAAGACATACACTCAGAGGACAATCTCAACAAAATAATTCTGAAATTGCGAAGGGTTTATTACCCAGATTTCTTCTTTCCAAGCCCATCCAGCCTCTGTATCAACATACGACAAAATAGCTTATAATTAACGTTTGAAAAATAAAAGAAAAAAGTGAGTATGGGTAACTAAATTTCGAGCCAGGATCGATTAATATAGATAAAAATAACAGATCCGGGGAGGCTCTGACGGTTTAACCCAAGGTTGTTAAAAAGCTCTGCTTGGCGACGTACTTGGCCCCTTGAGTAGGGTTAATTTTGATCTAAGAGTCAGCCTCGCCATTTATTTATTTTATTCCTAATAAAATAAAATAAACTTATGGTTACAAAATTTTAATTAGACATAAATATAAATACTTAAACCACTAAAAAGTTTCCACAGATAGAAACAACAGACACGGCACTAAAGTATTTTCTTTAAGAAACAGTCTATAGTATAGAAACACATTGACAATTTTTTTATAAAACAATAAACAGAACAATAAAGCAATCATTCACAGTCGTGTAGTTACAGCAAAATGATAATAATAGAAAGTCAAGGTAGCGACATATTAAAGTACTTTGAACTGATTGCTCGTCTAGCCGCCTTGTAGCTTGTACAAAACAGGTCAAAATCAAAATCACGTGAGAACTATCCACTAAATGACAATTTATTCTGCTATATTCTATTAAAAAATATATATTTATTCGAAAAAATATTTACAACATATAAAATAAAATTAATATTAAGGATAAGTCCCGTCCGCGTGGAATGGTGGCAAGAACGCTGGCTGCATATCCCCGCTGAATTGCAATACTGATTCTCTGGACGAAGAAAGAGCCAGCCGGAGGAGACAACAAGACGCGGTGTTATGTCTTTTAAAAACTTTTTTGCGCTTGGACTCCATGGGCCCAGAGTTTCTACAGCAAACGGCACAAATATGTAATCATTTAATATACTCCCGCATTTTCCGCCGCGGCTCCCGCTTTATGCACTGTCCCCGTGAGATGCGACGCGGCGAGGGTGTCGACATCCTTTGTTATACTCGTATTTATGCATTTTAAAGTTTAAATCTATCTGCAAACTGTATTATTATTCCCGTAACATTTAAATAATTGTAACTGGTATATGTCTATGACAGTAACCCACTTTCCTATGGATAGGTAGGCAGTAGGTACTTGGTAAAGAAATACGAACAAACAAATTAACTGAAACATTTTCAGTAGAATTTTATTTACCTACAGAACAACGAGTTCAAATACAAGATAGAACAGGCTTCGAGCACATTTTCATACAAATACAGATTATTTACTTATTATTATTATTAAGTTAATTAAAAAAAAGCTTCTAAATGACCGGTGAAAACAAATATTTTTTGACGACTTTTCCCATCGCATCGTCCAATAACCGATTATGTGGGCTTCGCAATATCAGTAAAAGCCAAATAACAATTAAAAGTGACGATTTATTAAAAAAACATGGTTTTCAAGAGCCTTACGAGTAACATTGTGATGTTGTCGATTTGGCATGTAGTCGGAGGTCCACAAACGTATTCATTTCGCGGCGCACTCACAGGTTTAATACAATACAGGTTTTTATATTATTAATAACACAATAGAATACATCTCACCCTCTCTACGGCACACTTTGGAAACCCCTGGCTTAGGCTGCATAATATTAAAATTATTTATGGCACATTTTTTTATTCATTACAGCCCCTAGAACACAGCGTTATTACGTCAATACCATCTTGTGGAATCGTTAATATTTTTTTTATTAAAAATGGACCTTGTATATAATAATAGACGGGTATGTCTGGCCTACGTGACGAGTGTAGGCTAAATTCTTCAGATATATGTTCTGGAAGGCCATCTCTGACAGTGGAGGTCTAGGACGGTGTAATAAATTAGTAAAAGTAAAGTATCATCACGACCGTTTCCCTTTCGGGGTGGTCAGAAACCACGCTTATAAATAAGCGAATTCACATTTAGCCAACTTTGCTATAGGCCAATCATGGCAAGTGGCAAGCTCGTCGATGTCTCCAGCGTACCAAACTCGAGAAATATCACAAATAAATTAAATATTAATTAAATGTATTTATTTACAATAATAATTATTTTTGTGTCCCGACCAGGAATCGAACCCGGTACCTCCGAGTCTAAATCCACGGACTTAACCGCTAGACCACGGAGGCAGTTGTAGTAGTGTAATAAATTAATGAAAAAAATAATAATGTGTAAATTGTATGTAAGGTAGGTACCTTCATATTGGTATGTATATATTTATATTATATATTGTTGTTTTATTTAAATTTTACCCGTAGGTATCTCTTTATGGGCTCCGCGCGCACATTAGTTACACGTCTAACCTCCACTGCGTCGGGGAACGACTGCCAACCTCCCACCCCGCGCCCTTCGCTACATTGCGCCTGAGACGACAGAGTGCATGCCTATTACCAATATACAGGCATAAACTACATCACCTATATGCTAATTGCACCCACCACCTATCCTGACTGAATGTTCTAAAGGTTTGGCTGTCAGAAAATGCCGTACATAAGTCCGTCTTTGTGGACACATGAGTGGATATTTTGTCAGTTTTAGACCGAGCATAGCCTAGCTTAAGTTTAAATTACAGAATAATATACGAATTTTGACTCTTAACTTTTAACTTTCCGTTTTCGTTAGGTTGATATGCCTTTACTTAAATTTGCACCTAAATAAAGGGAATTCTAAAACATAGCTAGTTCAATCAAACGAGCAGTTTTTAGGTAAAAACAACTTCCATAGTGAGGTGAGCGTGAAAAGGGGAGATAAAGGAACGAGGCCGCTGACGAATGGCAAAATGCTATTTCAAAAAATATCATTTGTAAATTACATTAACCTCATAGGTTTTAAGGGATTCAATGGTTTTGAATTTACATTTCTGGCGAAATATATAACGTATGTTTTATTAATAACATATATTTTTTTTATTATTACAGATGTATTATCATATAAAAGTCGCTGGGGTTGAATGGGGATTGTAATAGCGAGCCGTGTGATGTCTGATGATAATGACAGACAGGTATGTAAATAATGACATCAAATGATACACAAATGAAACATAAAGTTAGGTATTATACTTATTGCGTATTCAATTTGACATGGCTATGGCCAAAGTTCGCCGTTGACAAATCTTCCAACAGGCCAAATGCCGTGGCTACATTTCAGAATTTAATCATAAATATAAAAAAGGTACATTGTTTTTCAATTATATTATTATTATTTTTTGTAAACGGTTTGAAATCCAGCACACCACTCCATTTTTACGTATAAGCGTGGCGTCTTTTAATTGCATCCATTCAAAATCGTCCTCCACGCCATTTAGACGCATTTGAAAACGCATTGTAAACGTGAACATATATTTAGATTTTGATATTTTAAACGGTAGATACATCGGTCATCAGTGTGCTAAATAATTGGACGCCCCCGTTCATTCGGATGCTTCGATTAAACAGCGTCCGTTGCGATGTATGGTCTGTGTCTATGTTGAGGTCAGCCCAAAAGTTTAGTTAGAATGTATAGTCGATCATCAGTGTGCTAAATAATTAGATGTCCGTCCATTCTCATGCTGTTTTAGTTGAAGCATCCGAATAGACGGGCGTCCGAATATTAAGCACACTCATGACCGACATACATGCAAACATGGCGCTATTTTAATAGCATAAATAATCGATCGCCCGTCCACTCATATGTTTAAACTAAAACGGCCTCCGTTTGTGCTAAACAATTGGACGCCCGAACATATAGAGGCTTTTACTATTAGCTATATAGTCTATGGCTTCGATTAAAACAGAGCTCGTTTGGATATTACGTTCAGTGTCTACGTTAAGATCGGCCTAAAAGCAATTACAGTGTAAACTCTATATAACGACACTGAAGGGACTGTGTATTTTATGGCGTTATAGAGGGTTGTCGTTAAATGGAGAGAAGAAAAATCATGTATGGAAGACAAGCTAAACCAACCAAAGACAATTGATTTCGACGCTTTAGGGAGTTTGTCGTTAAATCGAGTGACGTTACATGGTTTACACTGTAATTGCTCTGTGGTGACAAATGTCACCAAAGCTCAGCGTTTTATCATCTGTCAGCGGGTTGCGTGAGGATATATCGTCATGATCGTAGAACAGTGTCGGATTTAAAATAATACCCATAATTTTGCATATATATTTATATATAGTTTTATATTGTTTGTGGTCTGTAATTTATAGTGCAAATATTAGAAAGGGTTCCAAAATGAAATCTAGAAGGTTTGCACTTATTATGAGACTTAAAAAGTGACAAAAAAACAGTCGAAATGACAGTTGAATGGCCGCCATGAAAATTTTAAATATAGCAGATCCGTCACTGTTCTACGATCATGACGATATGTCAATTACTTATCTACACGCACTCTTTCAGATTGCCTACAGACAACTTGTAGTATCTGGAAAGCCATATTGAAATGTTAGCTTAATTGTGTTACCTGTGTTGTGGGATCAAAGGATATGCAAAGACGTATAGTCATTTAAAGAAACACTAAGATTATTATAATAATTCAGAAAATCTAAATTGCTGAACGTGAGAAAAAGAACGAGGAAAAATACAAAAAAAAATGGTAAACTAGTATTTTAATATTTCAAGTCTAATAATAAATAATAATAAAATACTTTATTGAGAAAAACATTTTACAAAACTTATTTTAAAATACAATAGTAACTTAAGCAAAAAATTTAAATAAAAATGTTTTACAAATAAAAATTAACATTTGCTTTGAACCTTATCTCCCGAAAAAGTAGTCTGTGTATCAGGAGATATGTCTGACTGATTAAAGTTAAAAATGAAGCCAATTGTACCAGTTATATTTTGAAGGTCACCCGTAAGCTTGTTCATTCAACGCTATTTATAAACGCACAATGGGGTGTATCAGTCAAAGCTTTTTTATAGATGTCGCTAGCGGCACTGGTACCTTGTTTACACCCGTGTCGGTTCTTTTTTTAAATGTTTTTGTAGTTTTTTTAGTTTTATAACAGAAATACGAATTTTAACTTAACGCTACCTTAAAAGACGAATTAGGAAAGCGAACACCATCTTTAAAAAGAAAAAAGGTTTAATTAATAGAACGGCAATTTTGATATTACCATATGTTTGATTTCGCTTGGAAATCTCGATTTGTACACTTAAAAACTGCTGACTTCGGTAATATATCCAGAAAATTATAAATTTCGTAATAAAAATACAAGTTTTCTATGCAACTGACAGTTCTATTAGGTACCATCTATCATGCGCCATCTATCGTGATAAAAAGTTAGTGATACACCCTATTACAAAGATCATTTTGGTTTGACAACTGGAAGTTGAGTGGAGGAGCTTTTAAAATATCTTAGAATACGGGTGTGATGTAGTCTATCAGCTTTCTAAGAAATATAATTATTGTCATTTTAGATATATTTTCACTTTCATATACCTAATGTTAGACAGAGAAAATGAGCAAATCAATTCATAACGATTTTCTTCTATTTTACTAAAAATGCTCGCCCAGCCAGTGTGTTTCCCTATTCCTATAACCTGGAGTCCTTCAAACGAAGTGCAAAAAAGCATCTTTATAGGCCGGCATAGTGGTCGGTCGTCTGAGGCTGGCGTCAGTTGCTCCCATTCTTGGACCTAGCGTACAGCTTACCATCAGGTGGACGCGGTGTCACATGTCGTGAAAAAAAAAAAAAAAAAAAAAAAAAAAAAAAAACTAAAATGTCTGAAATTTCGTTTACTAGGAAGCTGATGGACTACATTTTTTAATAGACACTTAGATTTAAAAAAACTTAAAATGTTGTAGTGTGCGATCGAAAGAGATGCAAAGTGTACCATGCCTCTTAAGTTAGGGTAAAAAATAGAACATTTAGATCGAAACTTCAATACACGTCCAAGTTAACATCCTTTTTCTTACCGCAAATAAAATGTAGATTCTATTTCCGAGTTGGGATGTGTAGTTGCGGCTTCGATACGTGTAGACGTAGACGTATTTATTATTCAGAGGCTGTGTACGTTTTATAAGCAATTTATAACTCGATGTCTCTGGTTATTGCGCCAACAATTGAGAAATAGTGTTTATATGTAATAAAATCCTTACTATGCTTTCCTTTAAATCTTTAGTACTTCGATACAATATATTCGATAAAAATGCTTGCCGCTCAGGTTAAAGGTTCAGATTTTCATCGATTTCCATCTTACCTATGGTGCGCCACCCTGTAATTTTTTTTTATATACTAGCACGACAAGTGACCTTGCGCCCACCTGATGGTAAGTGGGGAGCGAGATCCATGAATGTTAGCAACTGGAATCAGACACTCATGACTGACATCAGTCTTTAACACTATGCCGGCTTGACTGGACATGACGGCAATTCGAGCCTGATCCCGACACGTGTGGATACACTTTACTGGGTTTATCAGCACGAACGGTGGATACTTCCCCGCCCCGGCAGACTGGACAAATTACCACTATCAGTCTGCCTACCACCTATACATATGACGTAACCCGATGGCGAGGACCAACAGAGACAAGATCCAAAGTCAGCAGAACCTATGCGCTCAGAGTGGTCTTTTCGTGCGTAATTCCATCATAGCTCAAGATTTTGAGATGCCTACCGCTGAGGAGTTTGTCGTTGGCCTGACTAGACGTATGTTTATTCTATCTGGACCACCTCCTTGAGAAGTGCTCTTGGAGGAGAGCTGAAGTAGTTGAACATAGACCCCCTGGGTTCGTAAAGCCTCACGGGTGCTTTTACCAGTAACGGCGACCAGCACCAAATGCGCATGACGTACCGGCGGGTATAGGCCCAATGAGATCCTGCTTATTAGATATTCGGTGTTGGAAAAGCCCAGTAGTAAAAAAAAGAAGAAACATTTCCAGCGCTGCAGCAGAAATGTTGCAGCCTATGCTGACCTGAGTGCCTGTTTGTCGCAGCAGCTCACTCATTTATTTTTTATGTTTATCTTGTCTATTTTTTAATGTAATTTTTTACGTCTTTTATTATTGTAAAGAAAGAAAGAAAGAAAGAAATACGTTTATTCATCGCAAAACAAATAGAACTTACACAATTAAGATATGCAGCACAACGCGCCCCGACAGGCACCCAAGTACTCCAGGATATAGCCGTGCATAGGATATGGGGTAACACGGACCATGAATTGATATTAAAATATGGAATTGACCGCCCCCACACCCACTACCACATCATGAGCACCACCAGGTAGCCATCGAGGAGCGCTGCACTACAATTTACACCGTAATTCCTGCAGCGATGAACGGGCCCTAAGCTCAGCATGTGTCGCGAATTACATAGTTGGATCCGCGACGCTGTTCTTCCGCTAGTAGCCAATATTGTATTAGCTGTTGTGTGCAAATAAATATTTTCTTTCTTTTTTCAATAAGCTAACGCAGTAGACTAGGTTCGAGTAGATTGCGACCTGGTGCTTTTTGTGTTATTAATTACAGGACAACGCAGAGTGCGTCAACTCCTCGCAAGATAACTTGTAAAGTAAAGTATCATCACGACCGTTTCCCTTTCGGGGTGGTCAGAAACCACGCTTATAAATAAGCGGATTCACATTTAGCCAACTTTACTATAGACCAATCATGACAAGTGGCAAGCTCGTAGATGTCTCCAGCGTACCAAACTCGAGAAATATCACAAATAAATTAAATATTAATTAAATGTAATTTATATACATTATTCAATATTTTAACCGCTAGACCACGAAGGCAGACGTTGTGGTGTTTTGGAATATTTGATTTCCACAAGTTCAATAAGAATAACAAATGATCGTCACTCGGATATCGTTAATCGTCAAAGCGACAAATGTCACGACCGCGTTGTTGAAACCGACAAACCTTACATTTCAGCATTAACCTAGCCTGACCTAAATATGTATTTCAATGACCTATTTCCCAAGACGAAGGTCGACACCCCATCATCCTAAATCTTAAAACAAAACAATTCCTTAATCGTATTAACTAACGCGGTGGTGGCTCGGTTGTAAGAACGCGTTCCTTAAATCCTACAAAGATCGGTTCAAACCCCCTCAGCATGTACCAATGAGAAATACACTTTTCTTACGTACATTTGTCATTGATTTACAACACCACCGTTCCCGTGCCTCGGAGAGCACGTTAATAATAATAATAATAATAATAACGTTTATTTCCCAGATCGATTTTACACAGTTAAATACAATCCAATCAATACAATAATAGAAAAAGGTAAAAACTAAGTATATATTTGTAAAATAAAATAAAAAATAAATAAAATCAAAATCAAGCATCCATACTGGGAGTATGATAGTCTCTCCATAGTTGGTGCAGTGGACTACCCGGCCAGTCACGTACAGCTGACACTATTTTTGTTAAGCCGTCGGTCTCGGTTCCACTAATACCAACTTGTGGAATCGTTAATAAATTGTCATTCAAAATTGACATCATATCCTCGCCAAGCCGTCTGGCCAGCGTGGCGAGTGTAGGCCAAATTCTCGAGATATATGTTCTGGAAGGCCCATCTCCAGCAGTGGAGGTCTAGGACGCTGTGTTCTAGGGGCTGTAATGATGATGATTAACTATTTCTCTGTTACTGCTTCAATTATGTAAAGAGGAATTTTCGATATAGTTTTCTTTGATTTCAACCATATTATCTGACAAATCTATAGATAACTAGTAATCATAGACATTTAATTATAACAAGACGGGGGAAAAACCCAAATGGTATAAGATTTCAAGCGAAGACAATCGTCTTAGAATAAATTAGTCTATGACAGTTATGGTCGTGTCGTACACGCTCAAATTGATTTTATTGTTTCACGGACAATATGCCGACATGAGTAAACACATTAAAAGTGCAACGAATATTTAGTGTCGAATGTTGACGCAATAATTTTGAAAATAAAAGTTAAATATCATTGCTTGTGAAAAAAAGAGAGCAAATGACTAGGTTGATACTAGTTGTGTTTAGTTTCAACATACGTTGCGCGCTTCCGAACGTTATTAAACTGACGTTTCCCCCGCGCCCTGTCTATTATACATATACTATATAATTCAATTTAGCCTGTCTTTTCTTCGGTGGACGTTTTCCTGAGTAGATGTGCTCGTCTATGTAAAAGTGAATCTTATACTTTAATCATCCATCCATATAGGAAAACCCACTGCAGGAAATTTAATATCATATTGGCATTCAACCTGGCAATGCTGCTAGTGTCCTTGGCACTTTGCCCATGGGTAGCAATTTGGAACAATATTTTTGTTTTATTTTGTTTTTCCTTTATTTTATTTTGGTTTTTAGTTGTATTTTTAACTAATATTAATTAATATGTTTTAAAAGATTGTTTTTTAAATCATTGCATTTTGCTTCCTTCAGATAAAAAAGAAGATATCATATAATCCTTAATCTTGTATATGTTCCTTGATTCTAATCATTCCTTGATTCCAATATACGTCGCGATGGACGAAGCGAATGTACGTTTTTGGCATTTATGAGTATGACAGACTAATCGTTCTTGAAAGATTGTGCACCCCACTTCACCCGCAGATATTTTGGTCACAACCACGAGTCAGTAGACATTATTTTAGTGAAAACGACAATTTAAACGAAGGTAGTTACCAAATAATATTGTATGTTCGTGGCACGAATAAATATTAGCTGAAAGTCAGATTTAAAAAAATATTACCATTAAATCCGTTCTAAAAGTTGGACGTTTGGAAAAGAGCCAATATATTTTGAAAAGTGGGCAAGTTTTACTATTACCTGCCGTCGCGTGCTAGAGTTCCTAATAGTATTAGTTGGTAGGTATATAGCAGAGACATTAAATATAACAACACAGGGCATGAAGCCAAACGCTATGGGGAATTAAAGCTTGGTCAATCGTCTCATTAATTAATTAGTCTATGACATGTAGCTTCTCTGAGCGTGTTCTACCGGCTATACTATGGTGAGTGCTCTGAAGAGTGAGTGCATCTAGTCAAGCCGGCATAGTGTTAGGGACTGATGTCGGATATAAGGGTCTGATTCCAGTTGCTAACATTCATGGACCCTGCGCGCCACTTACCATCAGGTGGGCGCAGGGTCACATGTCGTGCTAGTATTAAAAAAAAAAAAAAAAAAAAAAAAAAAGACATTGCCGGTTATGGTTGTGTTTAACTTGCACTCTCAAATTATGCCTCCGTGGTCTAGCGATTAAGTCCGTGGATTCAAAAGCGGAGGTGCCGGGTTCGATTCCTAGCCGGGACACATTTTTTATTTTATTCGTGGCATTTCTCGAGTTTGGTACGCTAGAGACATCGATGAGCTAGATATTTAGTAAAGTTGGCTAATAATAATAAATTATTTATTGTACAAAACCAAAAGGTACATAGGCGAGCTTAATGCCGTAAATGCTTTTTCAACCAACTAGCCTTTGTGACTGAGATATGTATGTAATAAGCGGGTGCAGAATGTTACGAAGAAAATAGATAGTTGAAATTATATAAAACACAAATTAATTACATACTCGTACATACAAGAACTATACTTATACATAACTAAATGGAATCCGCTTCATTCATTCGCCGCAAAAAAAACCTGGTGTGACGCACCGAAAGGGAGGACCCTGCGCGCCACTTACCATCAGGTGGGCGCAGGGTCTCATGTCGTGCTAGTATATAAAATAAAAAAAAAGACAGTACATTGCCGGTTATGGTCGTGTTTAACTTGCACTCTCAAATTATGCCTCCGTGGTCTAGCGATTAAGTTTGTGGATTTAAAAGCGGAGGTGCCGGGTTCGATTCCTAGCCGGGACACAATATTTTATTTTATTCGTGGCATTTCTCGAGTTTGGTACGCTAGAGACATCGATGAGCTAGATATTTAGTAAAGTTGGCTAATAAATGATTTATTGTACAAAACCAAAAGGTACATAGGCGAGCTTAATGCCGTAAATGCTTTTTCAACCAACTAGCCTTTGTGACTGAGATATGTATGTAATAAGCGGGTGCAGAATGTTACGATGAAAATAGATAGTTGAAATTATATAAAACACAAATTAATTACATACTCGTACATACAAGAACTATACTTATACATAACTAAATGGAATCCGCTTCATTCATTCGCCGCAAAAAAAACCTGGTGTGACGCACCGAAAGGGATACGGTCGAGATGATACTTTTTTTTACTTTACTGACAATATTGGCGTGTATGTAGATTAGACCTAGTTATAGTTGACTGCCTCTGTGCTCTAGAGGTTAAGACCGTAGTGGCGGTGCTAGAGGTTCGATTCCTGGTCGAGAATCCAAATATATATATATGACTTTTTTCGAGTACGGTAGAAACATCGACAAGCTTGCCACTCGTCATGATGGGCTTACAAAATTGGCTTCTGACTACTTCTCAAGGGACACGTTCGTGATGATACATTACAACTGGCTCCACTTATGGCCAGTTGCAGAAAGGCTGAACTATCTTTTGACATGTTTAGCGTATGCCGATGAGTATTGTAACTACGAATCACGTGGCGTATTAAAAAATATTGATTATAGAACTTTTTTTTTTTTCTGTAACTGGCCGTTATAATAGAATTCGTGGTCTAGCGGTTAAGTCCGTGGATTCAGACTTGGAGGTAACGGGTTCGATTCCTGGTCGGGACGCAAAAATATTTATTAATGTAAATAAATACATTTAATTTATTTGTCATATTTCTCGAGTTTGGTACGCTGGAGACATCGACGAGCTTGCCACTTGTCATGATTGGCCTATAGTAAAGTTGGCTAAATGTGAATCCGCTTATTTATAAGCGTGGTTTCTGACCACCCCGAAAGGGAAACGGTCGTGATGATACTTTACTTTTTACCTTAGTTTATCCAACTGTTACCGGCCGCATCAAGTTGTAGCCAGCTAGAACTAGTAACATTTATTGGGATTTTAGATGTAACCTTATTATATAGATATTACATACCATCATTGATGAAAGGATAGACGACTCTTAGTTGTGCCTCGTACTCTTCCAGGGATATGGTCGGTTGAAGAGGGGGAGCGAAGTCTTCTTCAGGAGATCTTTCAGAGCCGTATCCCTGGTCGCAGCCGGGGTCCTGGAGCTTCCACACCGGCTCCAGTTCTGAACCTAAAACAAATAGAGAAAAAATAAGACAGGATCACTTAAATTAAACCACACGTTTATTAAATATTAGACCCATTATGACAAGCAACTGAACCACACGCACAGGCCAACATATGCACCCTTATACCGTAGGCACTATTCCTAAGCGTACATATAAATTTGGAGACGCTTATATCTGTCGCACGCTGAAGATGTGGTGGAATGCTCTCCCAGCCAGTGTGTTTCCCCATTTATAGGGTGTCCAGAATGTTTTTTGTTTTTGATATTTAAATTAAAGACATCACTATTAATTCCAATTAGTTTATTTGATAATAAATAAAAGATCAGTTAGTAAATTTTATGTGTAAGAAACAAAACTTCTTGACTGTTTTATTACTTTAAAAATTTCGTTTAACCTAGAACTAAAATACTTAATCAAACGCTGGAGCATCGACCTAGGAATAACTTAAATTTCGTCTGTGATTTTTTGTAGCATCCAAATTGGGTGGTTAAGGGTTATAATATAAACACATAACCCTTATTTGCGTTCGGGTAAAAAAAGTTGCAAAAAGCAAGACTAAAAAAATGTTGTGCAATTCTGATTCAACGAAATCCTACGATTTAGGGAGTATAACATACTCATATCAAGGATTCAGGGTACGCGAGCGAATCTAAGCAAAATATCACATAAATTGGGCACTTGGTACGTGGAAACGAATGTTAGGGGAGCGGGTCGTGAAATATTGGCTTGCGTGTTGGTACAATATGAACTGCCAGTTCAACATGCAAGTACTAAATCTATACGGTTTAGGCGTATATGTAAATTACTGTACAGCATTAGCTGTAGTCAAATTCTGTTTTTGTAAGCGTGACCGATGGATATTTTTTGCAAGACCATAACGACCGATATGTTAGCTAAGACTATCCATTGTCTTGTATTGATCCTGAAAAGAGTCTCGCAAGACTCTTGCTCAGACGTTTTTTTCTAAGATTGTCAATTTTTTTTTTTTTTTTTTTCACCCTTATGTATGACTCTGGTGTATATTGTTTATTATTCGTCCATATTATCTTAACAGTGTTACTCTAAAAATATAATTAGGTTAACACTAAATGAAGAATATTGGATGGATTGAGCTGTTGTTGACAAGGAACACTCAGTTAAGCCCAATGCTGGATAGATGCAGCTGTAAAATATATATATTACATATATAAAAAATACCTATTAAAATTAAATTAACACATTAATAGCAATTGTAAAGAGGCGTTGTCATCTATAAACTAAAATTAAATGTATAATATTAAATAATATATATATGTGTGTTCAATTTAAATAATATCATTCTAGCCCGTAGAACACAGCGTCCTAGACCTCCACTGCTGGAGATGGGCCTTTCAGAACATGTATTTGGAGAATTTGGCCTACGCTTCTGGCCAGACGGCTTGGTGATGATCTGATGTTATTTTTTTTATGACAATTTATTAACGATTCCACAAGTTGGTATTAGTGGAACCGGGACCGACGGCTTAACGTGTTTTCCGAGGCACGGGAACGATGGTGTTGTAAATGACAAATGTACGCAATAAAAGTGTATTTCTCATTGGTACATGTCGGGTGGGTTTGAACCGACCTTTGTAGGATTCAAGGAACGCGTTCTTATAACCCAGCCACCACCTATAGTTGTTCTAAAGGCTGTAATAAATAATAATGATCTATTTTTAGTCAGGGCAAGAGGGTTGCGTTTTGCGAGACTCTTGCGCAAGAGCAAAATTAAGAGTTGGCCTGTCTTGGTCTTGACTATGGGCATATATAGTAATAGTATAGTATGTAGTATAAAATTTTATTTTAATAATTTTGTGATTTTTTTTTTTTAAATATTTTTTGGTTTATTTAATGTTTAATTTAATCATTAATTTTATTGTCTTTATGAATTTAAATTGAATATCAGTGTTAGGTTTACTATTAATAAATTGCATTCATTTCATGCTTATGTATATTGTTATTTGTTAATTTTAAGAATGTAACCATATGTAATTTATTTAAAAAAAAAAGTACGGAATGATGCATTGGCAAAAGTTCACTAGGTCACTAGCGGGGGTTGGATAAGGGTTGCAAAAAACCCCGTGCAGAGGCGAGTCTTGGGAGAGGCCTATATCCAGCAGGCTAATGGTAATTATGACTATTTTGACAATCTAATAGTTGCGGTTTAGGAAACAGACTAGGGCCACTAAAGTAATTGTAGGTGACCCAGTTAAATGTTAATAGATTATGCAGTAAATGGCACCCAAGTTAATTGTTGACAAAGGCTGTTAATTGATAGTTTTAATTTATATTTTAAACTAT
Organism: Tinea semifulvella; assembly: GCA_910589645.1. Taxonomy (NCBI): domain Eukaryota; kingdom Metazoa; phylum Arthropoda; class Insecta; order Lepidoptera; family Tineidae; genus Tinea; species Tinea semifulvella. Next base: position 5,419,297 of record OU342595.1, on the reverse strand, counting down.
TAAGTTTTAAAGAATATTAAATATATAACTTGTGGTTGTTCTCGGAGAGTACGTTTAACAATTTTTTCTCGCTCGCACATTCCAATATTTTTTAAACTTTTATTATTTTATGCGACATTTCTAATAATCCCAAAACGCCCCCTTATCTTAGTGATCGTTTCGAGTACCTGCATGACTCGCACTCCCGCTCCCTTCGCTCTACTCACAACAATCAACTCTCAATTCCTCTTCACTCTTCGAGCAGATATTCAGATTCTCTTACTGTTTATGCAACCCGCCAATGAAACACTATTAGACAGGCTCCGTCTTTAAATATATTCAAGCATTTATTATATTACATACTTTCTCAAAAAAACAAAATGACATCTAATTTCCACATCTTGATATAGATAATTATTATATTAGTATTTATTTAATTTAAGTATTTATTACATCGTATGACATATGTATATATTGGTATGTTATATATACTTAATATGGTATATTTATGATTGATTTTAACTATTATTATTATTCTTATTTCGTACTCTGCACCCATTATAATAATTTCTCACTCTCCCAAAGGTCAGCTGGTAGAGAATACCATACGGTATCATGCTCGCCTATGTACATTATTTTATATTTTGTGTGCAATAAAGAATTATATTATTATTATTATTAAGAATAATAAAAAGTAAGGAAAAGCATGATACGATGGTTTGGACATGTTGAAAGGATGAGCGAAGAAAGATTGACGAACCAAGTATATAATGCGAAAGTTATGAGTAAAAAAGAGTGGCCCTGGCAGACCGAGACTTACATATCACGATCAAACATTGGCTCAAAGTCAAAGTCAAAATATCTTTATTCACGTAAACCTATTACAGGCATTAGTGACATGTCATTTATTTATTTATTTTCAGAAAAATCACAGCTTATAACTAGGGCATAAAAATTATACATTATTAGATCTTAATCCAAAAAGGTTTTATATTATTTTTACAGTTCATTCCTCCAAAACAGTGGAAAAAAAATACAAATTAAAAATATTAAACATTAGTAAAATAAAAATTATAATAAAATTTAAATATTTACAAATTTACAAATAGCTCCGTGGTCTAGTGGTAACAAACGTTGCCGTGAACACGGGAGGTCGTGGGTTCGATTCCCACCGGGGGCAAGTTGTACATTGTATAATTTGTCTCGGTCTGGGTGTTTATATGTATATATTTACAAAAAAAAAAGTATAATATGTAGTTTATCAACCATCCAGTTTCCGTAACACAAGCCTCGTAGCTTACCACGGAAACTAGATGGCGCTGTGTGACCTGTCTGGAAATATTTATTATTTATTATTATTATTATTATACAAGTAGCATAGGATTATTATGATAATTTAATATTTAAATTATTTAGAATGATTCTACTCCTGTTAGTGAAAGACTAAGCAGCGAAGTGGTCCAAGGAGTAAGCTGTTAGCAGAAGACTGCAGGGAATGCATAGAAATACTGACTTCGTGGATCCCTTGAGCCAACCAGTTTGACAGCTAGAAGGGACTGCAGGAGTCGTTAAGGATACGTCTAAGAAATTGGGTGTAAAAGATGTACCGATTAGGCGGAGAAATCGCAAATTTCATTGAATTTTAAAACACGAATCATATAGCCCCTTTAGCTTTCCCATTGATTTATGCCGACATTCTGAGCACGGTGAATAATGTAGCTTTGTTTCCAGAATAGCGGATATTTACGGAAGCAGCGTTTTTATGAAAACTCAGTGTCTGCCTTTATGATCGGTTTACGGAAACGGTATTTCTTATCACCGAGTTGATATATACGTAGATATATACATACTTTATTTATTTATTCTCTGTTACAACCATACATTCCAACAAGAGATAGACATATGCCATCGCCTACTTTTCTGTAGACCTATATAAGTTACACATACATACATACACACATATCTTTACGCCAAATCCCTTGCGGGGTAGGCAGAGACAATTGAGCGCCACTTGTCACGATCTCGACATACCTCTTTCGCTTCTTCGACACTCATCACCCTCTTCATACATGCCCTTTTGTTTCGATGGCTTTTTATTGCACCTTCGGCTATTGTTTTATTTATTTGATCGTGATAGGTGAGTCTTGGTCTGCCAGGGCATCTTTTATCCACAACTTTCGCATTATCTGGTTCGTCAATCTCTCTTTACTCATCCTTTCGACATGCCCGAACCATCGGAGCATTCCTTTCTTTATTTTTGTCCCCATGCTTTCTTTCATACCTACCCGTTTGCGTATTTCGTTATTACGTATGCGATCCGTCAAGGTGATGCCACATATCCGACGCAACGACCTCATTTCTACTGCATTAACTCTACTCTCATGCGTATTCTGACATACCCACGTCTTACTTCTATACATAAGTGTTGGTACCAGCATGGCATTGTGTATGGCGAGTCGAGCTCTGTCACTGACATTTCCACCGGCGATCAGTGACCCTAGGGCACCGTTAACACTATTTCCCGCGTTCACTCTTCTTTTAATATCCCTATCATGCTTTCCATCCGCAGTGAAAACACTGCCCAGATATATAATTTCATTTACTTGTTCTAGAGTTTCATCATCAATCTTTATCGTCACGGTTGTCACCCTTCTTCTTTCAAACACTAGTACCTTGATTTTTCCCGCATTCAATCGGAGTCCTTTTTCTGCACATCCCTCTTTCATTTCTATAAGTTACACAATTCAACCATATTTTGTTAGACCTCAAAGGGTTTTTGTTGAAAGCTCCCAGATGGCTTATTTTTTCCGAGATCTCCAACAATTATCGTTAATGTATACAAAAACTTAACAAATTATATACGAAAACCTTGCTCGTGAACCACTCTATTCATTGATAAAAGCAGCATGAAAATCGGTGCATTAGTTTTTGAGTTTATCGCAAACAGACAGACAGGCGCTTTTTTGTTTTATAATATGTAGTGATAGTGATCATAATACTGGTATGGGTAGCAAAAGTTATTTTTTACCCTTTTACAGCTGCTTAATTTAATTTAAATTAAACATTTTTAATTTTAATGTTTATAATTTTTACTTATACACTTATTTAAGAATATAATTAATTTAAAGTTTTACAAAATGTTTTTACAGCTGCAACTAGTTTTATTTATATTTTCTAATAATTAAAAAAAAAGTATCCGTGGTCTAGCGGTTAAGTCCGTGGATTAAAACTCGGAGGTACCGGGTTCGATTCCTGGTCGAGACACAAAAATATTTATTAATGTTAATAAATACATTTAATATATTTCTCGAGTTTGGTACACTGGAGACATCGACGAGCTTGCCACTTGTCATGATTGGCCCATAGTAAAGTTTGGCTAAATGTGAATCCGCTTCTTTATAAGCGTGGTTTCTGACCACCTCGAAAGGGAAAACGGTCGTGACGATACTTTACTTTATTAATTTACAAAACAAAAACTTGCACTTGACATGTCCGCGCAAAATGGCCCGAAGGACCTTAATGAGAATACTAAGCGATAGGTCTCATAAATTGTTCAGTTTCATAGTAGTTCCAGTTTTGTAGGTAATATATGCATGCGGTAGTAATTATGTATGCGGTACCATTATTTTGTTTAAAATATTAATCTGTGGTGTCAAGGAAAAAGGGGATAAGTACAAAACTTGAACTTTTCACTAGAGACAAATTAAGAAAAGAACTCATTTTTATAATTAGAAAATTGTAATTTACGTAATGTTCAATTTAATTAGTCGTATACTTTAGGTACGAGTCCACTCATCTCACTATGCATAAATGAATTATTGGCGGTAAAAGCGCGATACTGAAATAACTCGATTGAACTCTTTTTACTTCTTTATACATTTTAATGTTACGACTAACCTCTTTATGTACGTAGGGGTGTAAAATAAACTGTACAGTTTATAGACTCATCTCCTTATTGCATTGACGCATATGAATGTTTTGAACCAATAGGTGCAAAAATCTAATTTTTATTTTTTTCTCCTCATCTCCTTTTTCCTTGACACCACAGAATTTTAATATGAAACGGTAATAAAGCTCGTTACCTCCATTAAAGGCGGGTTTTCCGACTGAAGTTGTACTCGGAAAAAGTTTATCGATTTGGTTCGAAATTAAAAGGTTGCTTACACACGGTGACTGTTAGAATTGGTGAATAAAATTGTCCCAGATTTAGATAAAATCCCGCAGATTTAATGGCGACAGTATTTTATTACGACACTACGCAGTGATATTTTATTACGACACTACGCAGTGATATTTTATTACGACACTACGCAGTGATATTTTATTACGACACTACGCAGTGATATTTTATTACGACACTACGCAGTGATATTTACGGTTTTTTACACCTAGCAAGTGAAGACCAAAACATGAAGTCGAATAAATATTATGATCTCACAGAAGAAATGATCAGGAACGGGTTCAAGACTCAGCTTTACGCAGTGGAAGTTGGTGCGAGAGGAGTTCCAGCAAAATCTTTGCATCACTTACTAAAAGAATTGGGCCTAAGCAGGTCTGCCGTCAATACATTTATGGAACGAGCTTCCAAGACGGCATTAACGGAATCATACAGTATTTGGTTGGGTAGGGAGAGAAGTAGAATAGTGGATGGTGAGCGTATTATCCTCCTCCTCCATCCTAGGCCTTTTTTTCTTAAATCAGCCTATTGTCGGTCGCAAGCCCATGGAATGCTTCGAAATTTGTCTCCCTGTAATTATGCGTCTGTCTGCTGGTAAGATTTTGTCTTAAATAAAAGCTAAAAAGAAAAATCAAGCTAAAGAGTTCCATCTCCAAAAAGTTTGAGGACCGCTGAACTACATTATTGAAATAGCAGTCGGGTTTTGTATTTTTAAATAAACTTTTTATTTACGATTACTACTTGTCGGTTTACACGTGGCATTTTGCGTGAGACAGCTGAGCGTGGGTCTAAGTCAGCCGGTGCAGTCTTTTAAACTGGTGTCAAGGAAAAAGGGGATAAGTACAAAACTTGTCCTTTTCACTAGAGAGAGGCAAATTAAGAAAACAACTCATTTTTATAATAAGAAAATTGTAATTTACGTAATGTTCAATTCCATTAGTCGTATACTTTAGGTACGAGTCGACTCATCTCACTATGCATAACTGAATTATTGGCGGTAAAAGCGCGATACTGAAATAACTCGATTGCACTCTTTTTACTTATTTATACATTTTAATGTTACGACTAACCCCTTTATGTACGTAGGGGTGTAAAATAAACCGTACAGTTTATAGACTCATCTCCTTATTGCATTGACGCATATGAATGTTTTGAACCAATAGGTGCAAAAATCTAATTTTTATTTTTTTTGACTCATCTCCTTTTTCCTTGACACCACAGTACAGTCGCGCAAATGGGTAATAAAGGAATTTGGAATTTTAAATTATTTATCTCGGCTAGCAGTTGTGTTTGTGGTTGCAGTTAAATAACTACACTAGGACTTGTACATAACGACTGAATGGAACGCAAACGTGCTCATATTAAGAATCTTGGATTTGTGCAACAAAATTTGGTTATTACAATTCTCAGAATTCTGCAGTAGATGTCAGGCGATCGCGTGATTATAGGATCGTAAGTTATGCTGTTTGCGTTAAATAATCAGAAGGCACGCGACTTAAATTCATTCGAATTCGCCAATCACATCATAAGAGGCAATAGTATATAATATATATATATATATAATAATAGTGGGGGTTTTTATTTTCATACTTTTTTTTAAGCCATCAACTTTGTTCGTCTCTTGTCGAAGTATCCTTATTTTATTTATTAGTTTAAAAAGTAAATATTTACAAAAAAACACCCACTTGCGACCCAAACAAGACGATGTTCCATAAGAGTGACGGTGAGCGGTAACAACCCCGATAGGCCGAGGCCGGTGCCAGGGTTAATTACATCAATATGTTGAACTAGTCGCCAATGTGGTTAAATTTATTTGTTACCTACAATTTTTTAAATTCTGAACTAAAATCTAAACATCAAAACAATAAAAGTGTTTCAAATATTGTATTAGTATATTATAAATATGTATATATAATTAAAAATATAAATAGGTATTGGTACATATACAATACAATACATAAACAATATATGATTATAACAATAGTATAAAACAATATAAAATTTGTGTGATTTTTTTGTATATATATATATGACTGCCTCCGTGGTCTAGTGGTTAAGTCCGTGGATTTAGACTCGGAGGTATAATCGTTAATAAATTGACATCATATCCTCGCCAAGCTGTCTGGCCAGAGCGTGGCGAGTGTAGGCCAAATTCTCCAGTTTTGGAAGGCCCATCTCCAGCAGTGGAGGTCTAGGACGCTGTGTTCTAGGGGCTGTAATGAATGAAGCTTACAATATTAGTTTTCCTTGAAAGTAATAATTGCCATTTGAACTAAAGTAAAGTATCATCACGATCGTTTGCCTTTCAGGGTGATCAGAAACCACGCTTATAAATAAGCGGATTCACATTTAGCCAACTTTACTATAGGCCAATCATGACAAGTGGCAAGCTCGTCGATGTCTCCAGCGTACCAAACTCGAGAAATATCACAAATAAATTAAATAATAATTAAATTTATTTATTTAAATTAATAAATATTTTTGTGTCCCGACCAGGAATCGAACCCGGTACCTCCAACTCTAAATCCACGGACTTAACCGCTAGACCACGGAGGCAGTCATTGCCATTTGACTTCATAGCACATACTTTTAACGAGGACAATAAATATATAATAGACAGACTGATGGTGGTAATTTTCCCAGTCTGCCGGGGCGGGGAAGTATCCACTGTTCGTGCCGATAAACCCAGTAAAGTGTATCCACACATTTCGGGATCAGGCTTGAATTGTCGTCATGTCAAGTCAAGCCTGCATAGTGTTAGGGACTAATGTCAGTCATGAGTGTCTGGTTACTAAGCACGCCGGATACCTCTTTCCACTCATTTCATATTAATTTAAATTATGAGTTTGATCGATTAGTTAGACGAGGTCGCGCGCTATAGAGATGTGACATCATTCGGTATACCTTATTCAAGATGGCAAAAATATTATATAAACAAGAAAACATTTTTATTTATTATAAAATTATTGAAAAGGCGCGGTGGTGGCTCGGTTGTAAGAACGCGTAACTTAAATTCTACAAAGGTCGGTTCAAACTCACCCGGCATGTACCAATGAGAAATCAATATTCTTACGTACATTTGTCATAGATTTACTTTCTTGTTGCCGTAAACTCGGGAGGTCAGGGTTCGATTCCCACCGGGGACAAGTTGTACATTGTATAATTTGTCTCGGTCTGGGTGTTTATATGTATAATATGTATATATTTACAAAAAAAAAGTATAATATGTAGTTTATCAACCATCTAGTTTCCGTAACACAAGCCTCGTAGCTTACCACGGAAACTAGATGGCGCTGTGTGACCTGTCTTGAAATATTTATTTATTTATTTATAATTTGGCCTACACTCGCCACACTGGACGACTCCTTTTCTTAAACCAGCCAATTGTCGGTCGCAAGCCCGAGACACCATTCTTCTCATCTCTTACCCACACACGATGGACCCGGCACCCGCACGGTGAATCCATGGAATGCTTAGAAATTTGTCTTCTTCACCACCGTTCCCGTGCCTCGGAGAGCACGTTAAGCCGTCGGCCCCGGTTCCACTAATACCAACTTGTGGAATCGTTAATGAATTGTGATAATAATTTTCATCATATCCTCGCCAAGCCGTCTGGCTAGCGTGGCGAGTGTAGGCCAAATTCTCCAGATATATATGTTCTGGAATGCCCATCTCCAGCAGTGGAGGTCTAGGACGCTGTGTTCTAAGGGCTGTAATGATAAAATTATATTTCAATAACACTTACATCAATAAGTTCTGAACTGTAAAAATATTTTTAACTATCACCTATTTTATAGCAATAATTCCATAACAATTTAAAATCAGAGTTGATAGATAAATAAATAGGTGGTAGGCGGAGTGATGGTGGTAATTTGACAGTCTGCTGGGTCGGGAAAGTATCCAATACAAATTCGAGAGTATACATGTATGGCAGAGATACCCGACCGATCTAAAAAACAAATATTGCGACGTAATATTTAAACATTACTCAGTTCACCGCAAATGTTTATCATAACATGTAAAGTAGAAAAAGCATTGCTTTATTTTGTGATTTTTGCTATTGACTTTATTATTTATTTATTTTAAACTTTATTGCACTATGTACAAAGAGAGGGATTAATGCCGCAGGCATTCTCTAGCAGCCAACCTTTGGGACAATACAGAACATTACAGTCATGAGGCTAGGTGCAAACGATTGTAAAAAACGTTACCAAATTTATTTAATCTTACATACAATATATATTAAAATAAATACACATACATACAAATATGTACACAATAATACATATACTATCCACTATATTGGCTGCTATATACTACATACAATACCTACTTGTATACGTTGTGAGGAGCTCTTTAAGTACCTAATTAAAGTACGATCCTTCCGATACTTTTTTTTTATTACAAACATTAAAAAACAATAATAGATATCCATCGTATTTATTATTCAGATGTAGCTAATTTATAACTAATATATATATATATATTTAAATTTTCTCTAAAATCGGGCAGGTTAAAAACCTGTTTTATTTTTAAAAACTGTTTGTTTACATTAAACGTATAGCCATCACAAATATAGAGTAGGTACCTGCTAGAAGACCTAATAACGTTTTAATGATACGATGAAGTTTACTATGTTAGTTTTTTTAATATGTAGGTAGGCGTTATCTAGAGCTGGAAAACGCTTTTCTTTTACCCAAAAACAAAACTGTCTCGTGGTCTAGCGGTTAAGCCTGCGTTGCACCAAAACGAAGTCTATGTAATTGTACCGAAAAAAGTTTAAAATGGCGTCTAATGTACCAGCTTACGGCTGACCTTCAAAATAAACTGTCGGATCGGCTCTATTTTTAACTTAATGGAGTCTGCTCACTACACCGTATCATACCATGACCGTAATAGGAACGTGTTAGGCAAAAAAAATATCTTTGTATAGAAAAGCATGACATCCACTAGACCGTTCCGTCACCGACCCGTACCGTCGCGTGCCATGCGCGGAGCGTTAATGATTGTCGGCGAGATCTTCAACTAAGTGCCTGTACAACGTCCAATATTCTTCTTCAGTTTTTCGTTCTTTTAGAGTATCGTGAATCCAGTAGCGTCGAGTGGTTTTTTGGTTCTCTTCTTCTTCCTCATTCAATATTATGACAATCATTGCCAGTTGTCTAACAGTTAATCTTTTAATAGCCATACCTATTTTATTGTTTTTGATAGCACTCCCCAGACGTCCAGGCATTACCGATACACATGCGAAAATGAAACGGTTTCCTATCAATTTTACGTCATACAAATTACGGGTGGGCAACATACGGACACCATACCGTCATCATACGGGCATTAAACGCAGTCGATTCGTTTCAGTGGGCAAAGCAAGCCGTATCGTATTACCTTCCGTGCTTGATACGTTCATAGCACGGTCATGGTATGATACGGTGTAGTATTACATAAACTTATTTTTTGTTTGACAGCTGGAAGGAAATGTTGAGTGGAGGAGGAGTTGAGGAATCGTCTTAAAATCACCCGTATTGTATAAGTCTGTGGATTTAGACGCGGAGATACCGGGATCAATTCACCGTCACAACAATTTATTTATGATATTAGTCGAGTTTGAGACGCTAGAGACATCGACGAGCTTGTTATTTGTCACGATGGGCCCATAGTAAAATATGAATTATTAAAAAAATGCATATATTCTCACCAAGGATTAGGTCGTGATGATACTTTATATAATTATTAAATATACTTAGTTAATTTAATTTAGTATAAAAATATTATTTATTGCAATTGTGTGGAGAGTAGACATTGTTCTTTGGAAGCTTTGGTTCGTCTTCTGTTGAGGATAATGGTGATGAATATTAGCATTAAGTGATCCCATTTCAAGTCTACAATCAGTGCTCCCAGACAGGTGTCTAAGAAGTCGTAAGATAAACATAGACCTATACTTGTACTACGTGTCATTTATTAAAGAGCAAACAATTTATATTCTAATCTAGAATTAAAGATTTACACAAAAGATGAATGAATGTAACAAAAAAAAAACAGAAAAAGACCTTTATCAACAAATACATAACCCAATAATAAACTCAAAGCAAAGCAAAAAGACAGTGACTGAATGGACATACTTAAATTTAGTATAAATATAAACCATATCCCTATTTATTTATTTTATGATGAACTATTGTAAACGCAGCGATAAGGCGACCGAATTTAATGTTTCAACGATCTCTTTGAACCAACAAAGAGAGATCAATATCAGAAAAGATAAAACTACATACATACGTTCTATGAATATACATAAATATAATATACCTACTATATGATGACTATAATGAGATAAATAAATATAGCAGAGATAAATATTAAACTTCCACTACTACCAACTTGTGGAATCGTTAATAAATTGTCATTCAAAAATGACATCAGATCCTCGCTAACCCGTCTGTCCAGCGTTGCGAGTGTAGGCCAAATTCTCTAGATATCTAGCGACCGTCTCCGTCTAGTGGTAACAAACGTTGCCGTTAACTCGGGAGGTCGTGGGTTCGATTCCCACAGGGGGCAAGTTGTACATTGTATAAATTGTCTCGGTCTGGGTGTTTATATGTATAATATGTATATATTTACAAAAAAAAAAGTATAATATGTAGTTTATCAACCATCTAGTTTCCGTAACACAAGCCTCGTAGCTTACCACGGAAATTAGATGGCGCTGTGTGACCTGTCTTGAAACATTTATTTATTATATATGTTCTGGAAGGCTCATCTCCAACAGTGGAGGTCTAGGACGCTGTGTTGCTATGGATTGTAATAAAAAAAAGAAAATAAAAAATAGTAGTCGCCTGTACTACTCATCCGGCGTACCTAAGAGGCCTTTTACCTGTCTCAAATCAAATGTCCATTGGTGGAACAAACGTTCCTGTCATTTAATGGACAGATAGACGAGACGACATGTCAGTTCCACAAGGCATTATCTTCCTCGTCACGTCGAGGGGAAATGAAATGGTAACAATACGGACTTGCTTTTTGTTTGATGAAATAAATAAAGTTAAATTTTTCATCTCTTTTAATTTTCTTGCGGGCGATATAACTAGTGTCCCCAGACTACCCAAAGAATGGCCATGTCTTGGTCTTGCATCAGAACAGTTGGTTTTTGGTCTTTGTCTTATTCTTGCACTCCTAATCTTGGTCTCTTGCTCTGGCTGCAAATATATATTTGTTTCCAATTGTAGTAAGAAAACCTTGTGAGACCTTAGTGTCTTTTCGCAAACCAGTATCTCGAGAACTACTGATTTACTACTAAATTTGGAATAGTTATAGATCTTGTTGACCAACATGTATCCAAAAATGTATACAAAGGAAGTTTTGGAGATATTTTAAGTCATCTACTATAAAGGTTCGATATTTTTAAGAATAAAGACAAAAACAATTGAAAAAAAAAGTATGCCCAAAAAAATCATATATTTCTTTATAACAATAGGTATTTTATAGGATGGTACAATAGTTATAAATTTGGTACACTATTTATTTTATTCATTTATTTAAATACTTTATTGCACTAAAAAACCTAGTACATAGGCGAGCTATAACGCCATAAGGCATTCTTCACCAGCTAATTTTGGGGATCATGTAAGGTGATGGGCAGGATAAAGAAAAGTATTAATATAGCTAATAAACATAATTACGCATTTATAGCACTTTAATATACATATACCTACATAACCAATATAAAAAAAACAATGCACATACATACTATATAATACATACACTATAAATAAATAGATATATATATATATATATATAAATAAAATGTCAAACAACTAATTCGAGAGACATACATTCTGTTTCTCAAGAAATAATGTGGTTAGAAGGTTTTTAAATACGTTGACGGACGGTGCACGTCTTATAGCCAGGGGTAGCTTGTTCCACTGACGAGCTGTTACACTATGTTTAGCCCATGGGCGTATAAAGATTAAATAATTGAGTATAGTAGACATATATAGTAAACTAAAGAAAGGTATAATAATTTAATTAAAATGACAAATAGGATTAATTAATTAATGTCAAGGTAAGAAATTAATGTTGTTATTCAATCTTCTAGAAAATCTTGCACAGAGTAGTAGCATTTGTCGAATAGCATTTTCGTGAGTGTTTTTTTAAAATCATTGTATAGGTAGTAACTTAATGTCATCATTTATTTTATTGTAGATTTTTGGAGGCATACAGAATACACTTTTTTGCATGAGTGTTGTTTTTTATATAGGAATTACGAGCTTGTTTTTATACCGCACTCTACGGTTCCGATTTTGATCAATAATTGGGAAAAGTTCCCCATTATTTTTAACATAGTAAACATATCGTTGGTCTTCATAAAAGCAAGAATTTTGGGCAAAACTAGATATAACTTAGGGTCTAAGATAATTTCGCAACGCTCAATGAAGACAATCATAAATCTAGTACCTACCTGGGTGTCAGAAACATTTATAATTTGATCAAAATCGGTTGACTGGTAAAAGCATAAAGACGAGATCAAAGAACCTCTTACATTTTAGAAAAAAGCAACATCACCATCAAAGTCAAAGTCAAAGTATCTTTATTCACGTAAACCTATTACAGGCATTTATGAAACGTCATTAATTTAATTATTATGAATGATTCTACTCCTGCTAGTAGAAGACTAAGCAGCAAAGTGGTCCAATAAGTAAGCTGTTAGCAGAAGACCAGCAGCTTAGCATATAGCATCATCCTGTGTCTCTTAACTGCTGGATGTAGGCCTCCTCCAAGGCTTGCTATTGCAGGCGGTCTTTTGCAACCCTTATCCAATCCACACCAGCAACCTTGTTTAAGTCATTGCCCATCCAGGTCAGGGGTCGTCGTCGTCCCGTACGTGGTCTCCACTCTAGAACGCGTTTGCCTTGTTTGTTTTATATTAATTTTCTTTAACGATGCATACGAAAGCTTCAGAAACATGAGAAATTGATGATAAACTTTAAAGAAAACTTGTTAAATTAATAGAAAAGTCGAAAGAAAATTCTCAAGCTTCAAGAGGCGGGTGTAGCGCTGCGTTCAAGACAAGAGCCTAGATTAAAACACGTCTTAGATCTGTAAAGCATTCTCTTACTTTCATATCTGACATCCAAAAAGACTGATTTTGCTGACTTAGATATAAAAAAAACTGACTTTGGTATCATCACGACCGTTTTCCTGTCGGGGTGGTCAGAAACCACGCTTCACATTTAGCTAACTTTACTATAGACCAATCATGACAAGTGGCAAGCTCGTCGATGTCTCCAGCGTACCAAACTCGAGAAATAAATATTTTTGTGTCCCGACAAGGAATCGAACCCGGCACCTTCGAGGTTTAATCCACGGACTTAATCGCTAGGCCAAGGAGGCAAAAAAAATAATGACTTTATCTAACTATTTTAATAGCGTTATAAAATATAGCTATTGTAATGACAGCGCATAAAGCTGCAACAGAAAGCGTAGAGTCTGGCAAGCGCGCACATACTCGTAAGTATCCATACCAAAGACTACGTGTGTGTGCTGTTTGCTGAGACTAGGCCCGTAGAGTTCAAGCGGTAAAATATTTTTTTAATTGACAACACCCCTCGTCTAATTGTCTGCCCTGGTGACAAAAGGGTTGGGTTCATAGCGATTCAGCGAGGAAATGCGGCCAGCGTTCTTGCCACCATACCGCGCGGACACGATCTATATTTTATTATATTTTATTTTTATTTTTTAGTAATAATCCATATTTTTTAAATATAAATGTTTAATTATTATTTAAATAAAATAATTAATATACCTTTTATCTTCGTTTTGATACTTTTTTTACACAAATATATATATGTTTTTTTTATTATTACGTTGTCAAAGAATCATCACAAAATGTATTATAAATATAAATAAATAAATATTTCCAGACAGGTCACACAGCGCCATCTAGTTTCCGTGGTAAGCTACGAGGCTTATGTTACGGAAACTAGATGGTTGATAAACTACATATTATACTTCTTTTTTTTTTTGTAAATATATACATATTATACATATAAACACCCAGACCGAGACAAATTATACGATGTACAACTTGCCTCCGGTGGGAATCGAACCCACGACCTCCCGAGTTCACGGCAACGTTTGTTACTACTAGACCACGGAGGCGGTCATTAATCTATAACAGTGCATGCAGGTTATAGTCGTGCTCGTGCACTTTTAAATTGATTATATTATTGTGTTGTTTCACGGACTATGTCTTGGAAATGTCCAAACACACTTTATAGATGTCAGCCTTAAACACTCAACAAGGTGTTATAAAAAGCTGTGAGTGCGACGACGACGCTGTCGGCGGCAGTTCGATGAAAACTTTATTCTTAAGGAACTTCCAAGTGTTTATTAACAGGAAATTGAAAATTTTGCTGCGAATTTAACTATTTTCTTATTTATTACAGATAAGTATACTTTATTTATTTAAATCTTTATTGCACAAAGACAAAGCCGGGTTTATAATGCCGCTAGACATTCTATCGTAGCCAACCATTGGGACAACTTTGGCACTTAATTGAAAGGTAGGTGCAAAATTGTATTAAATTGTACGGTTTATTATACACTAATACACATATTCATTCGTTTATTTAGCAAGTAGACATATAACAAAAAGAGATGTATTTCGCACTTTAAATGTCAATTTTTTACAATATTATTATATACATATTAGTGTATCTAGAGCAGTACATGATAACCATCATTTGGGAAAAGAAACAATAAATTAATAAAAAAAAAAAACAGAATTCTAAATACAAAATAACGTTTAAAATTATAGCTGCTGTAGATAGGCATTGTCACACTATAAGCTAAGACAGACACAATTACAAGAGCTACTCGTACAACACATACAATTATACAAAAGGGTCACTTAAAATTATAGCTGCTGTAGATAGGCATTGTCACACTATAAGCTAAGACAGACACAATTACAAGAGCTACTCGTACAACACATACAATTATACAAAAGGGTCACTTAAAATTATAGCTGCTGTAGATAGGCATTGTCACACTATAAGCTAAGACAGACACAATTACAAGAGCTACTCGTACAACACATACAATTATACAAAAGGGTCACTTAAAATTATAGCTGCTGTAGATAGGCATTGTCACACTATAAGCTAAGACAGACACAATTACAAGAGCTACTCGTACAACACATACAATTATACAAAAGGGTCACTTAAAATTATAGCTGCTGTAGATAGGCATTGTCACACTATAAGCTAAGACAGACACAATTACAAGAGCTACTCGTACAACACATACAATTATACAAAAGGGTCACTTAAAATTATAGCTGCTGTAGATAGGCATTGTCACACTATAAGCTAAGACAGACACAATTACAAGAGCTACTCGTACAACACATACAATTATACAAAAGGGTCACTTAAAATTATAGCTGCTGTAGATAGGCATTGTCACACTATAAGCTAAGACAGACACAATTACAAGAGCTACTCGTACAACACATACAATTATACAAAAGGGTCACTTAAAATTATAGCTGCTGTAGATAGGCATTGTCACACTATAAGCTAAGACAGACACAATTACAAGAGCTACTCGTACAACACATACAATTATACAAAAGGGTCACTTAAAATTATAGCTGCTGTAGATAGGCATTGTCACACTATAAGCTAAGACAGACACAATTACAAGAGCTACTCGTACAACACATACAATTATACAAAAGGGTCACTTAAAATTATAGCTGCTGTAGATAGGCATTGTCACACTATAAGCTAAGACAGACACAATTACAAGAGCTACTCGTACAACACATACAATTATACAAAAGGGTCACTTAAAATTATAGCTGCTGTAGATAGGCATTGTCACACTATAAGCTAAGACAGACACAATTACAAGAGCTACTCGTACAACACATACAATTATACAAAAGGGTCACTTAAAATTATAGCTGCTGTAGATAGGCATTGTCACACTATAAGCTAAGACAGACACAATTACAAGAGCTACTCGTACAACACATACAATTATACAAAAGGGTCACTTAAAATTATAGCTGCTGTAGATAGGCATTGTCACACTATAAGCTAAGACAGACACAATTACAAGAGCTACTCGTACAACACATACAATTATACAAAAGGGTCACTTAAAATTATAGCTGCTGTAGATAGGCATTGTCACACTATAAGCTAAGACAGACACAATTACAAGAGCTACTCGTACAACACATACAATTATACAAAAGGGTCACTTAAAATTATAGCTGCTGTAGATAGGCATTGTCACACTATAAGCTAAGACAGACACAATTACAAGAGCTACTCGTACAACACATACAATTATACAAAAGGGTCACTTAAAATTATAGCTGCTGTAGATAGGCATTGTCACACTATAAGCTAAGACAGACACAATTACAAGAGCTACTCGTACAACACATACAATTATACAAAAGGGTCACTTAAAATTATAGCTGCTGTAGATAGGCATTGTCACACTATAAGCTAAGACAGACACAATTACAAGAGCTACTCGTACAACACATACAATTATACAAAAGGGTCACTTAAAATTATAGCTGCTGTAGATAGGCATTGTCACACTATAAGCTAAGACAGACACAATTACAAGAGCTACTCGTACAACACATACAATTATACAAAAGGGTCACTTAAAATTATAGCTGCTGTAGATAGGCATTGTCACACTATAAGCTAAGACAGACACAATTACAAGAGCTACTCGTACAACACATACAATTATACAAAAGGGTCACTTAAAATTATAGCTGCTGTAGATAGGCATTGTCACACTATAAGCTAAGACAGACACAATTACAAGAGCTACTCGTACAACACATACAATTATACAAAAGGGTCACTTAAAATTATAGCTGCTGTAGATAGGCATTGTCACACTATAAGCTAAGACAGACACAATTACAAGAGCTACTCGTACAACACATACAATTATACAAAAGGGTCACTTAAAATTATAGCTGCTGTAGATAGGCATTGTCACACTATAAGCTAAGACAGACACAATTACAAGAGCTACTCGTACAACACATACAATTATACAAAAGGGTCACTTAAAATTATAGCTGCTTTAGATAGGCATTGTCACACTATAAGCTAA
Source organism: Tinea semifulvella (assembly GCA_910589645.1). Lineage (NCBI taxonomy): Eukaryota > Metazoa > Arthropoda > Insecta > Lepidoptera > Tineidae > Tinea > Tinea semifulvella. The sequence goes on along the minus strand of OU342595.1, from coordinate 5,401,983 downwards.
GACAGACACAATTACAAGAGCTACAACACATACAATTATACAAAAGGGTTATAATATAAAAAAAATATATAAAAAATTATAGCTACTGTAAAGAGACATTGTCATATTATATATATATTTTATTCATATTATATTTATATAATCTAGTGAATCTAGTATATTGTTATATAATATTTAGCGTATGTAATAATATATATATATATATATATATATAATATTTATATATATATTACAATATTATATATATATATTATTACATACGCTAAATATTATATAACAATAGATTCTAATATATATATTATAGTAACTACATACACATATATAGATAAAATTCTTAAGTACTTTTGTTATGATAGGAAGTGTGAATAGACCATTTTTTTAAATAGAGATCTGGTAGTTACTTGCTTTATGCTAAGAGGCAAATTGTTCCACAGGCATATTTGTTAATTAAAGATTTATTGAGAAATGTAGTCTATTAATTTACTAGGAAATAATATTACCGACATTTTGGTGATACATAATTTATAATGCTCCAAATTTCTTCATGATGTGAATTTAATTAATAATAATATTCCAGTTGTAAAACTGTCTATTAACTATTAGACGTTTTAAATAAAATATAAGTAATTCCATAAAGTTCGACCTAGTATGCTCTTAAGTGGCGTGCGTAGGAAAACGCCTCGGCACGTGTCGGCACTTTTCTCGCTCCTTTTTCAAAGTATTTTAGTAAAGCCGAGTTATGCCGACTGTCTAGACGCCTGTTTCTTAACCCTCTGCAACTCACGTGGTCTAAGTTTAACATATTAAGTGACGCATAGAGTTGTGGACACCTTTATGCTAGTGTTGCCCAAAGCAAGACCAATACCAAGTCTTGGTCTTGCATCAGAACAGCTGGTCTCGGTCTTGGTCTTGTTCTTGCACTTCTAATCTTGGTATTGGTCTTGTGCAAGAGTCTCGCAAGACTCTTAGTGTAACTGAAAATACATATTTGTTTCTAATTCATAGAAGAAGACAAATTTCTAAGCATTCCATGGATTCACCGTGCGGGTGCCGGGTCCATCGTGTATGGGTAAGAGATGAGAAGAATGGTGTCTCGGGCTTGCGACCGACAATAGGCTGGTTTAAGGAGGCCTCCTTTTTTTCTATTGCGCGATAATACGCTCACCATCCACCATTCTACTTCTCTCCCTACCCAACCAAATACTGTATGATTCCGTTAATGCCGTCTTGGAAGCTCGTTCCATAAATGTATTGACAGCAGACCTGCTTAGGCCCAATTTAAATATCTAATTAATAGAAAACCTGTGAGACTTTAGTGTCTGTTCGCAAACTAATATCTCGAGATCTACTAGTCTGAAATTTTGAATGGTTATCAATAATTATCTAGTTGAATTCTTCACCGAAGACCAATAACTATAAAATTTAAATTTTCCGTTGCAGAAGTCTGAGCAAAACTTCAATAAAGTATATAAGAATGTCAAAGACAAAATATATTTATTCACATAAACCTATTACAGGCATTTATAAAACGTCATTAATTTAATTATTTTGAATGATTCTACTCCCGCTAGTAGAAGACTGAGCAGCAAAGTGGTCCAATAAGTAAGCTGTTAGCAGAAGACTAGCAGCTTAGCAGATTCCAGTGACCTGTTAGTATTTAATCTGACTGAGATAGGAATCTGCAAGGAAAACTCAGCTATATCAGATTTACAATATAAAACATATACAGAACTGCACCACAACTATCAATTAATAATCTTTTAAATTTAGTTATCAGTACCCATGAGATTACAATACCTGGTACAGCAGTAACGCACCAGGCAAGTCAGAATTAAGATAGACTACATGCCCATGTGCAACCCGAAACAAGAAAAGAAAGAAACAAAAACCTCTGCTAATTTAATAACAATAAATTGAACGTGTTCTGGAATGCTTTAACGTACTCGGCCTAAGGCTAGAATCTATAACTAAAATGGAAATGGTTTTATTAAATTCCTTCAACAGAGGGCTGAAGATGATGGTGTCATGGAGTTATTTTTTTTTTTTACTTCCTGAGGAAAAAAATAAATTTTAGGTATTTGAAACTTGGAATAATTTTATTTTAGTATACCTAAATCCTACCTATACCTAATGCCTCCGAGGTCTAGCGGTTAATTCCGTGGATTTGGACTTGGAGGTTCTTGGTCGGAACACAATAAATTATTTAATTTATTTGTGATATTTCTCAAGTTTCTCATATATGTTGAGTCAGAGTAAGAGTCTTGCAGAAGTCTTGCGAGACTCTTGCGCAAGACCAACCGAGACCAAGACCACCTACTCTGATGCAAGACCAAGACTGGCTAAGTCTTGGTCTTGGTCTGGCTTTGGGCAACACTATTGGTAAAATATTTTGAAATTTAACAAAAATAAACTTCAGGATATGAAAATGAAACTTAAACCCGGTGTCTAGAAGACTACCACATCAGCTGCAGAGGGTTAAAGGAATTTAATAAAACCATTTCCATTTTAGATATAGATTCTAGCCTTAGGCTTGGAGCGATAAAGCATTCTTATAAACTTTATTGATGTTATGCTCAGACTTCTGCAACGGCAAATTTTTAAGTTATGGTTATTGTTATTTATTTATTTAAAATACAACCAGTATAAAAGAATTACAATATAAAAGCTACCTAAATAATAAAATTAAAAATAAACTAAACTATAAATAAAAAATGTCCTCTAGAGACGTCCCATCCGAGATAGTCCCAAGGAGACTGGCAACATTTCCCCTCTGTATAGCGAGGCTAATACGTTGGCAGAAATAATTGCCAGCCTTCCTGTCTCCAGACCTTTCTGTCAGCCGCTTTGACAACTCCTTGGCCAAGCGCCTCGCTGACGGTCCCCATGGGCCCATCGTCTCGACCCCAAACTTATTTAAAATTTTTATTTAAAATACTTTATCGAACTGCCTCCGTGGTCTAGCAGTTGAGTCCGTGATTTAGACTCGGAGGTACCGGGTTCGATTTCTGGTCGGGACACAAACATATTTATTATTGTAAATAAATACATTTAATTAATATTTAATTTATTTGTGATACCTATTTCTAAAAAGTACATTCTAATTGAGAACCTCGTCCTATTTTATATTTTAAGTCAGTTAAAATCAACAACAAATGCACTCTTTTATTTGATCTCTTTGCAAGCATATTATTTCAAAAAAATATAAATCAAAATATTTATTTTCTAGAATACGGTACATAATGTGGCTAGTAGTAGTAGTTTTCCGGCGTATTCTGCCGTCATGCAGCGTGAAAATATTTACATTTATATATTACTTTACAGTCAATAGTTTTAACACACCTATACATAAAAATAAAAATAAATTAAATTAAATGGAACAATAAATTACATGTCAATTAAGTACCTATTATGTCAAAGATTTATTATGATATTATTTATGATAATAATTTAATTATCCTACTCAAGTACATCACTGAGAAAATCCTTATTTGAATAGTATACCTTTAGTACCAATAGCTTAAATAACTTTTTTTGAAAATCCCTTACATTTAATGCTTTTAGATCAGATGGCAAATGATTAAATATTTTAATTTTTCGAGTAAATCTCCAAGCGTTGAGATGGGGTACATAGTTTGTCTTTGTATCTTTGACCTCGGTAACCCATTTCTCCGTTCGTTTTAAAAATGAAGTAATTCATGAAGTAATTTGAGCTTCCTTCTATGTACCAGTATCTAATATGAAAAGTTTTGCAATACTCAGCAGCCCGCCATCTTGTGAACTAGAAATGAATAAGACAAAACGTTTCTTCATATGATAAGTTATTTTCGTAGCAATATTCCTCAACAACTTTAGCGTATTGCAACACTTTACCAAAAAAGTTTTAGCCAATGGTTCTTGATAATAGCACGCCACCCGTTCATATCTTCGGCGACATGCACAGCATCATGGACGCTAGTGTTGGTAGTAGAGCGAATTACATAGGTCGGACCGGGCTTGAACATACTTCTGTTATTTTATTAAAAGTTAAAAAAGTGTTATTATATATTTATATATTAGTGTAATAGTTTAAATTCAAATTCAAATTCAAAATCATTTATTTGCTTAGACACAGGTTAATATTATAAACAACAGATATAGGTTATAAAGGTGCACCAGTGCTCTGCCCATAGGGCGTACAAATATTAGTAATTGTGGATAGCATTTAAATTTTAATACAGACACGTGAACAAAATTGAGATACAATAAAAAAAATATAAATGACAATATTATTCATGTCTAAAATTTAATATTAATAAATTAAAAGTTAAGCAAAATGTCATGTAATTATATTTTTGTCTGTAAAAAAGTCATTGATTGTGTAGTATGTCTTGTCAATTAGTATACATTTAAGTCTTCTCTTCATTTCTCCTAACTCTAGCTCCTGTAGTCTCAACGGTATTTTATTATATATTTTTGCCGTCATGATTAAAGCACCTTTATGTAACAAAGCTTTCTTGCTAACTAATGGGATTTTAGGAATTTAAGATTTTTATTTTTTATTATTAATCTCGATTTTAAATTAATGATTTAATGCACCCACAATCATTGCTCACTATCCCAAAGGTTAGCTGGTAGAAAATGTCACTAGACATTAAGTTCGCCTATGTACATTTAAATTTTTAAATTTTTAATTTAAATATTTAATAATTTGAAAATAGGAGCGGTGGTAGCTCGGTTGTAAGAACGCTTTCCTCAAAATCATACAAAGGTCGGTTCAAGTAACAATGAGAAATACACTTTTCTTACGTACATTTGTCATAGATTTACAACACCACCGTTCCCGTGTCTCGGAGCGCACGTAAAGCCGTCGGTCCCAGTTTCACTATTACCAAATTGTGAAATTGTCAGTAAATTGTCATTTAAAAATTAAATACAAGACCCTCAACGACCCGTCTGGGTAAGTGGCGGGTGTAGGTCAAGTTTTCCAGAAATTTCTGGAAGGCTCATCTCTAACAGTCGAGATCTAGGACTCTAGCTTTTAGGGGCTATGGAGATGACTTATTTAAAAATATAAAATTTTTCCATAGCTGTTTTTTTTTTCATTACAGCCCCTAGCTAGAACACAGCGTCCTAGACCTTCACTGCTGGAAATGGGCCTTCCAGATCATATATCTGGAGAATTTAGCCTACACTCGCCACGCTGGCCAGACTTGCTTGGCGAGGATATGATGTCATTTTTTTATTACAATTTATTAACGATTCCACAAGTTGGCATTAGTGGAACCGGGACCGACGGCTTAACGTGCTCTCCGAGACACGGGAACGGTGGTGTTGTAAATCTATGACAAATGTACGTAAGAAAAGTGTATTTCTCATTGGTACATGCCGGGTGGGTTTGAACCGACCTTTGTAGGATTTAAGGTACGCGATCTTACAACCGAGCCACCACCGCGCCCTCCATAGCTGTAGTCATGCGCAAATTTGCTCTGCCCACAGCTATCCAGCGCTCTTTTTCTGTCAATACCTGTAGCAACGTACAAACCCAGACAGCAATTTATATAATTCATTAGAAAATCTGTGAAGACATCGTTTGTGATAGAGCTAGACGAGCGGTCGACGAGGTCCATTGTTAACGACTGCCACAGACGTATATAGAAAAATTATCCCAAACAAAAACGACCTGTACAACAGTCGGTTATTGGGTGGATATATTCAGTTACTCTCGCGCCGCCTTTAAAACCACTTTCAGTTTAGCTGTTGTGTGGGCAGTTCGCTTCGGAGTTTACCTAATAGTTTTAATGTATTCAAACTCATACAATGCTGTTGTTTTTTATATAGGTATATACCTAGCCAAGGTGATACTTTACAAAATTTTATATTGCAGAAAGTGTGCACAAATTCAGTGATTTTTTTTTTTGTTGCGGGCATTTCCTATCCCAATAAAGCTAGTAAGTATATTATTATGTATGTATGTATGTTTATACGAGTATATAAGTATGTATTAGTACGTAGTATATTATATATATTTATACATCTAGTTAGTTATTAAATATATTTTTTATTATCCTTTATTTTTGCACCAACTTTTCAGTAAAGTGTTTAAAGTTATCCCAATGGTTGGCTATGATAAAATGTCTTGCGGCATTAAAGCCCGCCTTTGTCTTTGTGCAATAAAGTATTAAATAAATAATTTTAATTGCTTCGTCTCTGTCCTTTCTCTTTGTATAAAAAATAAAACCTAAACACGAAAATATATTATTTACACGGTTAGATAATTAATTAGCAACAATAACCCTTTCACGATACAAACAGTATTTTTTCTCAATTTTAGTATTGGTTATTCTTTAATCGCATACGCTAAATGCAATTAAGTAAACAAGAACGTTTTAATATAAAAAGAACTGTCATATCATTCATTATCATTGCAGCCCCTAGAAAACAGCATTGTGTGCATTATACATTATAGGCCAGGTTTAATATATATGTCTATGGGCCAGAGAGCTTATGCTTTATCGAGGGCTCCTGCTGCTTTTTATAAATGAAAGCCCGACAAGAAAAGGAAATTAGGTTCTATTTTTAGATCAGGTAAGGTCACTTAAGAAAATTCTCTCCGCATTTATGATCATTTTTTACGGACTCTTTATATTTATAACTTTCTAAAATAAAGAAAGAAAAATTGTTTTCATTAATCACAGCCCCTAGAAAACAGCGTCCTAGACCTCCGCTGTTGGAGATAGTCCATATATCTGGAGAATTTGGCCTACAATCGCCATGCTTTTAATGACAATTTATTAACTATTTTTCAAGTTGATATTAGTATACCCGGGACCGACGGCTTAACGTGCACTCCGAGCCACGAGAATGGTGGTGTTGTATATCTATGACAAACGTAAGAAAAGTGGTCTCATTGGTACATGCCAGGGTGGTTTAAATCGACCTTTAAGATGTGTGGTGGATCTGAGTTGATGGAGCATGGAGCTGCGACTCACGGCCACAGCGCTGATTGTTTTTTTCATAATCTCCATTAGAAAGAAGTGCGTAGAGGTGTTAATACTCATCTATAAATAAAATCAATTTATTATTATTACTATATAAACTAACTGAATAAATAAATAAATAGAACGTATACGCCGAGATGTGGCCTCTGTGTGCGTGTTCTATAGGTATATATTGTAGTGACTGCTATAAAGAATGACAAAATAGGTAATATCCTCCAAATAGCCATCAACCGGCTCAACGACTGGTTCAAGTGTTGGAAGATTGAGATGAGCAAGTGTGCTGCCTGCGCTCCTCCCACCATCAGACGGACGGGGTTGCCATCCCATAGGTCAAGCCTAGGCGTCACCCTCGACAGTAAGTTCCTTCAAACCTCATACAACTCAAGTCTATTCCAGAGCCCGATCCACCTCCATCGCCTGTCAAACATTATCGGCAGGAAGAGCAAGATTTCAGCACGCAATAAGTTTGTGTCCACACTTGCGCCAGTCCGGCATTCATAAGTTTCAGGTGATGCAAAACCGATTCCTGCGCTAGGCTGCGGTCGCTACTTGGTTTGTGCGAAAAGTCAACCTCCACCACGACTTCATCATCAATCCCATCAAAGAAGTGCGTCCCAACGCTACTTCAAAAAGGCGAGTTCTCACTCATCATGATCAAAATCATCAGCCTGTGTCTCTCCACTGCTGGATGTAGGCCTCCCCTAAGGGTCGCCACCTTACGCGGTCTGTCCACCTGGCGGGGGGTCATCCCACTCTACGTCGTCCCGTATGTGGTCTCCACTTTTGCCCCATCGGTCGTCGGTTCTGCGGCAGATGTGTCCTGCCCACTGCCACTTCAGTTTGCTAATTTTTAAAGCTATGTCATTACTTTGGTTCTCTGACGATTATCAACGTTTTAAATTCTGAAATATCAAGAGTAGCTCTCTCCATAGCTCGCTGAGCGACCTTAAATTTATGGATCGGACCCACTATCAGTGTCCAAGTCTCTGGTTCGTACGACATTACCAGAAGGACTCATGGGTTAGGATGTGCTGTTCTCACTCAAACCCTCTCATGTAGTAGAGGCTTGCTCCGACGACCTCAAGTCCTATTGGAAGAGGCGTAGATCCAAATGTGTCCTTCAAGACACCGACGACCTCTTCACGATCTTCTAAATCGCCTAAACATAAAATTGTTTGTAGAAATTAAAAAATGGAAAAGGGATTACAATTACCTTTTTTTTAAACTAAAAATAGTAACTAGGGCAAACATAAATATACACGCTTTAAGTACGGTTCAATAGTAAACTTGAAAGGTTGTGTATTTTGAATGCAAAAACATGGAGGTGCTGCAGTGAGTCTACGCAACAAAAGAGAAGTATGAAAAGGCTTACAAATAATAATAAAAAAAATTAACAATAACAAATTTATTTGAAGTAAAAAAGAACATTCATTTTATGGCGCTCTGAATCCCGAGTAAGATGTTTTATAAAAAACACCTGCGTTACGGGATTCAGGGTCTTCCAGAGGTACACATAGAATTTAATCATGCAAATTAACAAATTAAGAATTAATAATTAAAGTAAGCACCACATATTATTACATTTCTAAAAAAGTACATTAAATTTTCTTTATTTATTTTTAGGGGCAATCAAACTATTGAAGGAAAGGATAAGTAAGGACAATAGGTCAAGTAGATATAACATAATGCTAGAATGCATAAGAAGGTTAACTAAATAACATACATGATTATACACTTATATACTTATAAATATATAATTCACACAAATATAGATTATATATATACACATACATACATATATATATATATATATATATATATATATATATATATATATATATATATATATATATATATATATATATATATACATAAATATGTAAAACATAAAACAAATCAAAAAAGGATACATAATTATTATATTATATTAATATTTTACCACCTTTTCCCTTTCAAGTATAAGCAGATTCACATTTAGCCAACTTTTAGTAATAGTAAAGAACAAGTATAGGTAAAAAGTATCATCGTGACGTGATTCCTTATCGAGGTGGTCAGAAACCACGCTGATAATTAAGCTGGTTCGTAATTAGCCAATTTTACTATACGCCCATAATGACAAGTGGCAAGCTCGTTAATGTCTAGTACTTTTTTTAATTTTATTATACTAGCATGACATGTGACCTTGCCTCCACCTGATGGTAAAGGGCGCGAGGTCCATGAATGATAGCAACTGGAATTGGACACTCATGACTGACTATGCCGGCTTGCTTGCTTACGGCAATTCGAGCCTGATCCAGAAATGTGTGGATACACTTTACTGGGTTTATCAGCACGAACGGTGGTGACTTCCCTGCTTCGGCAGACTGGACAAATTACCAATATATATATTAGTATAGGTGGTAGGCGGACTGATGGTGGTAATTTGTCCAGTCTGCCGAAGCAGGGAAGTCACCACCGTTCGTGCTGATAAACATATATATATATATATATATGTACGTATCAAACTCGAGAAACATCACAATTTAATTTTAAAAATCTTGTTTTACTACCAGAAATCGACCTTCGCGTCTAAATCCTTAGACTTCACAGCTAGACGTGTGGTGGAGCAAAAAGTGTTGGAAAATAATGTAGCATTTACAATTTATCAGTGCTTTATGAAAATTTACTGTCTGTATTTTACGATGATGTTAGTTTCACGCAGCGTTGGGCAGCTAGTTCTATTGTTTTGTGCGATGACGTCACGACTCGAATCAAACCCTGGGCGGGTCAAGGGCACTTTGCGAGCTTTGGGGAACGAAAGTTTATAAAATAAAAGCGTAGACATAATACGTAGTGGTCGCGCTTATTGTGTGCGAAATTGTTACTTATTTTAGCTTATTTATCATTAGCATACGCCACATGTTTGAAGACTAAAGTTTAACCTATCCAGTATTGTCGTACAGAGTAGAGACGTGGACACTGACATGATGACAAGAGATCATCATCATCATTCTGTATCGCTTCAGTGATGTATATAGGCCTCCCCCAAGGCTTGCCACCTAACGCGATCTTTCGACACCCTAATTCAATCCCCACCTTCTCCACGTCGTCCCACTCTACGTCTTCCCGTACGTGGTCTCCAATCTTGAACCCGTTTGCCCCATCGTTCGTTGGTTCTGCAGCAGATGTGTCCAGCCCACTGCCACTTCAGCTTGCTAATTTAAAAAGCTATGTCAGTTACTTCCGTTCTCTGACGAATATCAACGTTTCGAATTGAATCCATTAGAGAAATAACAAGCTCTTTCCATAGCTCGCTTAGCGAACTTTAATTTATGGTCCAAACCCACTGCCAACGAGTTTTGGGTTAGAAGATACGCGGGCTTCCGGAGACTCATCTCCGTCGCCCAACTCCCCACCAGCCGAGCGTCACTTCTTCATGCCCGGCTGTTAACCGAGATATGCATTAGCTAGATTACCTACACTCTTAAATGTACGGAAGTGTCCTCAACTGAATATACAATAAATTTACGACCCGTTATTTGTTATTGCTCGCTCGACCCTTTGTCCGTTGAACCTTTAACCGGGGAGTTCGCGACATTGGCCTCAGTGACCACGTCTCTGATCCGTACGACACTACCGGGAGGACGCACTGGTTAAAGACCTTCGGCTTCCAACATTGTGGTATGGACGATGAGAGGATGTGCTATGGAGAAAGCTCGGAATTTCTTTGATGGATAAAGTCCGAAGCGTGAACATCCGTCAGAGTACCAAAGTTACCGACGTAGCCTTCCTTTTAGTAGGCTGACGTGGCAATCAGCCGGACGGGTTCTGGAGTGGAGACCACGTACGGAAAGACGTATGGATGACCTGAAAAAGGTCGCTGGTGGGGGCTGGATGAGGGTGGCGGAAGATCATGTAAGATTGCGAGCCTTGGGGGAGAACTATATACAGCAGTGGACAGACACAGGCTGATGATTAGCATCACCATGTCTCTCCGCTACTAATATAAGCTTAAAGCTTCTTCTGCCATCATCATCCAACCCCCGCCAGCGACCTTCTCTTTAAACTTCTTTCATCTGGCGGAGAGTCGTCCTACTCTACGTACGTTTTATTACGAGCTACCCGCCTCTTCGCACGGGTAACACTAAATATCTAACGGACGCTATTTTTTTATAACGCAAAAAAGATCCAATCCACAATTTTCAGCGATTTAAAAGGATGCTGCTACGCAATAAGAATCCAATCCACATTTTTTTAACAATTTAATTATGAATTTTAATCAGGTCCTTAGGATGATATCTTATATCAAAAACGACCAGTATAAAAAAGTTTTTGACATATTCTAAATGTATTAAATGTTGGACTAATCCATCGATGGACTAATCTACATTCCCACTTTAATGGCCTTTAACTTAAAATTAACTTAATGTGGATTGGTTTTTTTTTGCGTAACTACGTCCAACTATGAATGCCAATCAAGTTCTTAGTTGGTTACGGGTAACAAGTTTGCGACGCTTGGGGTCGAGACGATGGGGCCATGGACGATACGTCTGGCCAAACGGCTGATGGAGAAATTTGGAAGGCTGGCAATTATTTCGGCCAACGTATTAGGCTCGCTGTATATAGCGGAAATGTTGCCAGTCTTCTGAGGACTATCTCTAAAAGGGCGTCTCATGACGTTTTTTTTTTATTAGGTTTAGTTTATAGTTAGTTAATTAGTTTGTAATTATTATTTTATATTTGCTGCCGTTTGCTGTAGAAACTCTGGGGCCATAGAGTCCAAGCGTAAAAAAGTTTTCAAAAGATATAACACCGCGTCTTGTCGTCTCCTCCGGCTCTTTCTTCGCCCAGAGAAACAGTATTGAATTCAGCGGGGAAATGCAGCCATCGTTCTTGCCGCCATTGCACGCGGACGGGACTTATATCCCTATCCTTAGTATTAATATTTATTTTATTTTATATGTTGTAAATATTTTTTTCGAATAAATGTTAATTTAACATATTATATTTTGTAAAAAAAATAAATACAGCAAGTGGAACGCGGATGTTCAAAAATAGGAGAAACTAAAAAAACGAATTAGGTTAGCGTCTGAGATTTCTTGTGGTGATTAGGAAGGAAAACAAATCGATATTGATGGACTTCGACAAATGACTTATAGACTTCTCTTCGGATTATAAATGGACAAGTAAATTAAGCTTAAAGAGTTTCCAGACAGAAACTTTTAATTGATTTCTCTAACTACTTTTAAGTATGGCTTACTCTAGAAATAGGTAAGAATTTTATCAAAACTTATCATCATTATCATTACAGCCCCTAAAACACAGCGTCCTAGACTTGCACTGCTGGAGATGGGCTTTCCAGAATATATATCTGGAGAATTTGGCCTACACTCGCCACGCTGGCCAGACGGCTTGGCGAGGATATGATGTAATTTTTTTTATGACAATTTGTTAACGATTCCACAAGTATTAGTGGAACCGGGACCGACGGCTTAACGTGCTCTCTGAGGCACGGGAACACTGGTGTTGCAAATCTATGACAAATGTACGTAAGAAAAGTGTATTTTTTATTGGGACATGCCGGGTGGGTTTGAGCCGACCCTTGTAGGATTTAAGAACACGGAACAGCCGAGCCACCACCGCGTTTTCAGCAATCAAAACTTATATTTGGATATTTTATATTATCTTGGTGCATCATAAAAATGACTTATTAATATTAAAAAAACTGCCCATGTGGCTATCGGTTTAAGTCCATCGATGTAGACGATTGATTCCTGGTCGACACACATTTTTTTGTATTTAAAAGTATCATCAAGACCGTTTCCCTTTCGGGCTGGTCAGAAACCACGCTTATAAATAAGCGGATTCACATTTAGCCAACTTTACTATAGGCCAATCATGACAAGTGGCAAGCTCGTCGATGTCTCCAGCGTACCAAACTCGAGAATATTTAAAAAAAAAAAATAATATAGTCAATTAAAGAATTAAATTCTATTTGGGGTTCAACTTCAACTATACTACGCGCCTGGATCCAGAGCGGCCTCTTCACCTGCACTACGACCAGCCCCCGCCTGCACTACGCCCAGCGCCCAGATCCTCACTTCGGCGTGGCACAGCGAGTTGGCCAGAGGAGTACCGCTCCGTGGCATGGCGGAAAGCTCTTGTACTGACCACCTCTTTTAATAACCACGACCCCCGGGTAGAATATATATATATATTATTCTTCATTTATATTTTTTTTCCTTACAATTTCAATTCGATAAATAGTTTATAGTATATATTTTCTTGTAGTTTTTTTTATTTTCTTTGTTACCCAACGTGGGGGCCCAATAGTCAGCTTAGGATGACAAGAGATGTCATTAAAAATATATATAAGTAATTTATGTACCTACTGCCATTATACTTTTGCGCCACTAAAAGTTTTAAATTTAATATGCGCAATAGAAAGCAATTCTAAATCCATATAAAGTTTTTAGTTTGGAATAGAATGTGACAAGCAACAACACTCAGAGCTTTGTTGTTGCAAAATACACGGAATATTGGAACACTAATAAAGACTTATATCCAGAAACCGAGACCCATGCACAAAATACAGGTGACTAAGAAGGGTCATGGGAGACTAGCTGTTAAATACGACGCGTTGACCGTGTAATGTAATTAGGGAAAGAACCTTCAGGTGGCCGTAGCGTCAAATAATAACTAGTAAGTATTGTTTCAAGCGGTATTATTTTTATTCAAATATCACCATGGCGACATGTGACACCGCGCCCACCTGATGGTAAGCGGTACGCGAAGTCCAAGAATTGGAGCAACTGACGCCAGCCTCAGACGACCGACATCAGTCCCTACCACTATGTCGGCCTATAAAGATGCTTTTTCACACTTCGTTTGAAGGACTCCAGGTTATAGGAGTGGGGAAACACACTGGCCGGGAGAGCATTCCACATCTTCATCGTGCGACAGATGTAAGAGTCTCCAAATTTGTTGTCCTTGAAAGTAAAAATTGGCATTTGACATCATTGCAAATGGCACATACTTTCAATAAGAACAACAAATAGACGGTAGGCGGACTGATGGTGGTAATTTGCTCAGTCTGCCGGAGCGGTGAAGTATCCACCGTTCGTGCCGATAAACCCAGTAAAGTGTATCCACACAAAGTGTATCGTTTCGGGATCGGGCTCGAATTGCCGTCAAGCCGGCATAGTAATAGGGACTGATGTCAGTCATGAGTCTCATTCCAGTTGCTAACATTCATGGCCTCGCGCGCCATTTATCATCAGGTGGGCGCAAGGTGCACATGTTACTAGTATATATTTTTAAAAAATGTCATCATCATCATCATTATCATCAGCCTGTATGTAGGCCTCCCCTAAGGCTCGCGACTTAACGCGATCTTTCGCTACCCTCATCCAACCCAAAAAAAATGTAATGTTTAGATATTGACGTGATGTCCAAGTCTGGGTTACAAGAAATATGGTGGTCTTGTAAATTAATTGTCTGAGTCAGCTTAAACAATACATTGGAATCTGCTAAGCTGTTGGTCTTCTGCTAATAGCTAATAACTGAGTTTAACTCATGTACCAATAGCAATATGCTTTTATTACGTGCATTTGTTATTGATTTACGATATCATAAGGGGTCTAATTTTGGCGCTCTTGACTTGCGTGTCGGTACGAAATATTCGAATGAAAAGCGACAGATCTTCATAGAAAACTGTCAGTTTCATTCGAGCAAATCGAGCGGTAATGCATGTCGAAGGCGCGAGAATCCGGGCCCTGTAAAGCATGTTAAGCCTACTAGTCGGTCTAAGTATAGGCCAAATATTTACTAGATCTTCAGCAGTAGATGTCCGTGTTCTAGGTGCTGTAATGAAGTGAGTATATTTGGTTATCCCTGATCCCATCCCAGTGGTAATGTTCCGAGTTACCGGGATAGGTCCCTCCGATGAGGACATAGTCGCATATGAGAAAATATTTTATACCAGGTTAATATTAAGTCAACTGACACCACACTCGACTTGTTTATCTTGTTACGATTCTGCTGATCTAACAATTTCGCCTGGACCTAAAAACAAGCACGCAGCTCGTGTTATCAAAATATAAAAATGGGTCAGTAATAACAATATCCAATAAATGTTACTTTATTTTATTTTTCTTATTACATCATATACTTTTTATCATTAACACTAGAGCAGGGGGTGGAAACTTAGAACACGCAATTGATTAATTTTGGTTCACAAAGTGGCGCCGCCTAGTAGACGGTAGGCGGTACTAAATTTAATGCTCATCCATTAATTCAATCAATTTATTCAATTGGATGTATCACTTACTTTTTATCACGATAGATTCACAGTGAGAAATATTGTGGTGGCGGGTATAATTTTAATTGCTTCTACTCTGTTGCTATCTTTTTGTTCTTATGTTGCCTGTCTCTGTCCTTTCTCTTCGAATAAATAAATAAATAAATAAATGATAGATGGTACCTTATATAACTGTCAGTTGCATAGAAAACTTGTATTTTTATTACGAAATTTATTATTTTCTGGATATTATGTCGAAGTGAGCAAATCAAAGCAAAGCTTTTAAGTGTACAAATCGAGATTTCCAAGCGAAATCAAAGATATGGTGATCTCAAAATTGCCGTTCTATTAATTCAACCTTTTTTCTTTTTAAGACAGTGTTCGCTTTCTTAATTCGTGTTTTAAGGTAGGTAACGTTAATTTAAAATACATTTTTCTGTTATAAAAATAAAAAATAACACAAACATTTAAAAAATGATGCGTCAAAGGTGTAAACAAGGTACCAGTGCCGCTAGCGACATCTACAAAAAGCTTTGCCTGATACACCCCATTAATTCAATATGTCGGCCATTGTTGTCAACAAGCGAATTATACAACCTTAATGAAAAAATCAAATTAAAATCTATTGTGTAACTTTTAGTACCTGCCTATGTATGATAAACTAGTAACACAAGAGACAATATTTTTAAATTAACGCACGCAGTTAATTGTTTGCTGGCTCACAAATAGAATTTCGGATATAATACTATTCTTATATAGTAGCTATACCTGCAATAGGTATGTATGGTACTTTAAGTATCCTATCATTCACCTGGCTACGCTAGTGTTCGACTGAACGAATTTTTTTTGCGTGAGTAGACACTCTTCTAATTAGTTACTATTCTACTTTTTCGGTTTTTCTTAATTTTAAGCTACTAAATAACAATGAATAATTAAAATCGATATACCATTTGAAAGTAGACATCACGACGAAAAAAAAAGACCTTGTACAACACCAGAAACCAAAAAAAAATCAATAAAAAGATAAGGGTGTTTTTCCGGAAAAATGGTGAAATCTCGAAAAATATTAATTTTCCATGATTGAAAAAATTCATGCTTATTGTGTGCAAATAATTACGTATTTTTACAAAGTTTCATTTAAATTAAATAATTTCCACGCGAGAAAAAAATAAAAAACAGAAAAATCGGTTTTTCGTCATTTTCTTATTATCTACAACTTTTGTATGAAATACTTTTCTCTAGAAGGTCTCGTTCCGCCACGAATAACGAAAAACGGTTTTCATCCCTTAAATAGCACCCCATTTCACTACTTCCCTTAATCTCAAGTTCGAAAGTTTTTTTTTTCATTGTTTATGAACTCAACTACATATTCCAGCCGGCCGTTGCCTGTTACTAATTTTATTTTATTTTTAGCTATAATAATCCGTAACGGCCCCAGCCTATGAAGAGACATTATGATGTTGATTTTTCAACTTTCAGAAAAGGTGTTCTAAAATCCAGTTTAAGCCAATTCAGGCTATATTTGTGAAACGTGTTGCGTACGTGAAGCGTTAACTAAGCTCTCGGCAAGTGTACCTAACACTGCACAAAATCTACCCTCACAGAGCAATGAAATGTAGACATATAGTTTATGGACATGTCTAACAATTCAAGAAAAACGCAAAAAAATCATAGCTCATTAGTGAGGTATCGGCATCAGACCAGCACCGCCTCAGGTATTGTCTACCAGACCTCGCGTTGACTATCAATCAACCTCACGTGGTCAAAGAGTGATCCTCGCGCGTCAACAATTGGCAACCGTTTGGTCCACGAATTTCCGATTAGTATCTCAGCGATTGGAAATAGTGTGAGTGGAGAGCGCCGCATGCATCGCCTACGCATTGCTCTCGCGTGAATCACTCGGGGGCAGCGCGCTGTCCATTCTGGGCACCTAGACAGCGAGCGAGAGGAGCCGGTGAAGCTAGGAGTTCATGTAGTGAGCACATATCCATAGACACCCATATAGAGAATACTAACCGCTAGAGGCGAGGCGGTGCAAGTCGGTTGCCGTGTGGCTCTACTAACCTTAAAACGTTATCCACAACGTTATTACTTAATTAATTACTATAAATATTAATAAATTAATATTACCAATAATTTAATGACTATAAAATATTACAACTTTAATAATAACTATGATAATACACTAGGTATATCATTTGAAACATCCGTTTTGTTAACTGGTAATGTGAAAGTGACATTTGACCCATGGTTTAGCGAAAATGATATTGCTGGAGAATTTGGTCTAATGTCAATCGTCAATCATTTAATTTATTAACAATTTCACAACCCGGTATTTGTGGGACCAAGACCAAGCGACGCGCGATGGCTTAACGTGCTCTTGTGGTATCATCACCACCGTATCCTTTCGGGGTGGTCAGAATACACGCTTATTTTTCAAGAAGCGGATTCACATTTATCAAATTTTACCATATTATGACAAGTGGCAAGCTTGTATGACAAATGTACGAAAGAAAAGTTTATTCCTCATTGGTACGAGTACTTGCCGTGATTGCACATTTTTTTTTGGAATTAATGGAAAGCGTTCTTACAACCGATCCACCGCCCGGCCTGATATTTGCGATGGCCCTAAACTGCGCAAATAAACCATATTTTTGTGCCAGCTATTTTTTTACGTCTATGAAGTACCTTTACAGAGCCTTGGGTTTGAATATATTATCCTATTGTACTCGGCCGAAGTACTGGGAAGTGTAGAAGAATTTTGTGAAAAGATAAGGTCTTGCCTCGTTCCTAGTTATCTCCGTTGTTAAAAATGTGAACCACTTTGCTAGCAGATAATAAAAACGTTGTTACAAAACCGTACCTGTCCAAAATGGACAAAAATTTTCATCACAACTGTGATCACTTGTATAGTGGTTAACCACGTAAATAATTTATTTATTTAAAATCTATTGCACAAAGTAAAAAGGCGGACCTTCATGCCTGTAGATATTTTCTGACAGCAAAAACATATTATTAATATTAGGATGAATTCAACATAATTATAAATACTTAATTACATAATATACAGTTATATATACTGTGACATGAATATACTAAACCATCATGATCATTCATCATTACAGCCCCTAGAACACAGCGTCCTGTACGTCCATTGTTGGAGATCATATATCTGGAGAATTTGGCCTACACTCGCCACGCTGGCCACACGGATTGGCGACGATCTGATGTCAATTTTTAAAATCAATTCATTAACGATTCCACAAGTTGGTATCAGTAGAACCGGAACCGACAACGTGCTCTCCGAGGCACGGGAACGGTGGTGTTGTAAATCTATGACAAATGTACGTAAGAAAAGTGTATTTGTTATTGTTACATGCCGGGGGGGTTGGAACCGACCTTTGTAGGTTATTACAACCGAGCCACCACCGCGCCATATATACTAAATATTAATAAATAATTCGCTAACAGATAAAATTGTTAGATCTTGCAGACACTATTACAAATAAAATACTAACGGCCGGTTGCAGAAAAGATGCTTAAAATAATCTATGATCAATATTTTGATAAATATCACGTGATCGTTTTGTCTGTAGCTTGTCACTTAGGTTATTCCAGCCAATAACATGCCTTATAGGCAACTTCTGCAACCGGCCGTAAAAGTCCCCACCGATTCCACATCTGCAAAAAAGTTATTCTAGGTCAAAAGGCAAAAAAAAAACCCGTAAACGGTAAGTTTTATGATAAAAATAGTTTTTTTGTAGATCATTAAATTATCTACAAAAAATGTTTTATACTTTTTTTCTAAGAATCACAATTCCTGAGATATTTCGATTCTATGGTTAGCTCGGCTAAACTTGCGCTAAAATTTACAGCAAAACAAAACCCATAATTTATTTATTTTATTTAAATTCTTTAATGCACTTAAACATAGTACAGAGGCGAGCTATAATGCCAGTAGGCATTCTTTACCAGCTAACCTTGGGGATCGAGTAAGGTGATAGGCAGGATGAAAAAAAGTTTGAAATGATAATGATACAGTTAATAAGTTACTTAACTAATCATAATATACTACACATTATACCTACACACATAAACTATACATACAAGTACATCATATACATTATAACTGAAATAAATACACAGTTATTTAAATAGTGTTTTATTACGTTTCTCCAGGAACGATGTGGTTATTAAACGTTTAAAGACGCTGACAGACGGTGCACGTCTAATGGCCAAGGGCAGCTTATTCCATTAATCGCTAATAAAGCGTAATCAGTGGGTCAGTTTTCAGTTGCTTCCATTTCTATACCTCACGTATCTATTAACTTTAGGTAGCCGCGTTTGGCAATGTTTTGTTGTACAGCTTTATGCAATATTATATTTTGGTATCAATTAATTTAAAAAAAATAGGTATATTCATAAAAAGAATTTTGCTTAAGGTGGACAAATACGTTTTTGGAAACAAGTGCTTTAATTATGAAGTTAGCAAAGAGATTATGGCATAAATATTTCTTCCTCTCACAATAACACAACATTCAGAGACATTAATCCAAAGGGACGGACAAAACTTGGCCCTAAAATTTTGCTAAATTGCTTTTTATTTTTAAAGATCTTATTTAATACTGACGGTCATATACACATCACAATTTAATTTAAAAGGTAATTAAAAATAAAAATGTCAATCAATCAGTCTTTTTTTTTCAAGCGGTGGTATTTTTATATAAATATCACCATGGCAAGCTTACAATATTAGTTCTCCTTGAATGTAAAAATTGGCATCATTGCAAATTGCACATGCTTGCAACGAAAACAACAAATAGTAGTATTCGTAGTAGCGGACTGATAGTGATAATTTACCCAGTCTGCTGGGGGAGGATTCGTGCCGATAAACCCAATAAAGTGTATCTACACGTTTCGGGATCAGGCTCGAATTGCCGTCAAGCGGTGGTAGCTCGGTTGTAAGAACGCGTTCCTTATATCCTACAAAGGTCGGTTCAAACCCCCCCGGCATGTACCAATGAGAAATACATTTTTCTTACGTACATTTGTCATAGATTTACAACACCACCGTTCCCGTGCCTCGGAGAGCACGTTAAGCCGTCGGTCCCGGTTCCACTAATACCAACTTGTGGAATCGTTAATAAATTGTCAATAAAAATTGACATCATATCCTCGCCAAGCCGTCTAGCGTGGCGAGTGTAGGCCAAATTCTCCAGATATATGTTCTGGAAGGCGAGGTCTAGGACGCTGTGTTCTAGGGGCTGTAATGATGAATGATGATAATGACACATACTAATATTACATACATATATATATATGATGTATATATGTATGTATTATATAAATAGGGTAAATTTAAATTGTATCTTATGTGTATATTGACTTGTACGAGTATGTTGTTATTGTGTTGCAGTGATGTTTCCTTATTTTTCGCTATTGTACTTAATTTGAATAGCTATATGTGAAAACCTTTAATAGTTCTTTGAATATTTAATGTTACTTATCTATTTAAAATCGTCAACTGTTGGTTTTCCAAATAAATAAATCAATGTGTTGACCGTGACAATAGCGCTCAATTGTCTCTGCCAACCCGCAAGGGAGCTGGCGTGAAGATATGTAGTAATATCTACCTTTCATTGTTTAATTGCTCTTGTTGTCCAGAAGGTTTGACTGTCATAGAATGCCTAGCGGCATTAAGTCCGCCTTTGTACTTTGTACAATAAAGATTTAAATAAATAAATAAATAATATCAAACAAATGTATCCCCGCTAGCTAAACTAAGCCTATCAACTACTGTTAAATATACTAGTAGCTAGCAGAATATAATAAATTATATATGTATTTATTTTACAAAATAGTTTTTTTTTGATAAAAACTTTAGAAAAAATCTTGAAACAAATCTACTAGCAATTGTAAAAAAGTCAGTTTGTGGTTGACAACGATGAACATTATTTTCTTGTGTGCCGTAAAAATTTTTAGGGCCACAACTTTGCCAAGTCCTTAAAACAGATTTAAGTCTATGACATCATTTCTTTACAACGCCTTGCTGAAATTGTTAGCATTAAATCGTTCATTTTCATAAATAAACCTGTCATTTGCAAGGGAACAAACACAAGACAAGGCGAGATGATGGATAGCCGCGCGTCACATTGCGAATTCACTCCTATTAGCCGATTTTTTTGCTACCAATACCGTGTTTATTAAATTAAATAAGCTTCACGCGTAAATGAAATTCTACAGAGATCTGTACAGAATTATACATACTTGATTAAGATGAAGCTACCCCTGGCTATAATAATGCGCGCACCATCCATCAACGTATTTAAAAACCTTCTAACCACATTATTTTTTGATAAACAGAATGTGTCTCTCAAATTAACGAATTTGTTTCGACATTTTATTTATATATATATCATCATAGTAAAAGTATCATCACGACCGTTTCCCTTTCGGGGTGGTCAGAAACCGCGCTTATAAATAAGCGGATTCACATAGGCCAATCATGACAAGTGGCAAGCTCGTCGATGCCTCCAGCGTACCAACCAAACTCGAGAAATATCACAAATAAATTAAATATTAATCAAATGTATTTATTTACATTAATAAATATTTTTGTGTCCCGACCAGGAATCTAACCCGGTACCTCCGAGTCTAAAGCAACGGACTTAACCGCTTTATTTATAGTTTATGTATGTATTATATAGTATGTATGCTTATTGTTTTTTTAATATTGTGTACGTATACTTATGTATTTTTAAGTGTTATAAATGCGTACAGCTCTCCCAAAGTGATAATGCGCATAGAAATCTTCGTCACTGTTCGGCAACGGTCGTATTCCCCGAGCGTCGGAAGACGATATGTATATAGAGTGGTTAAGTGCATTTTCTTTATGCATAATTTAGTAGAATTATGTGTTTTGTGCTAAAAGAGATAAATATTGATTTATCAGTAACGAAATTTGATTCAAAGTAAATAGCGAGGAAAACCATACGATTGAGAATATGCTACAATCTTTGTTGGATTGATTTACTTCAAAAATTTTATAGTACTGTAGTGGCCTCCTTTAAATATAAAATCTCTGCCTGTGTCAGACAGACAAGCAATTGTCAAATAAACTATTTAAATAAGATAATTAAAGTTGAAATTAAATTCACCTTTGAAAACAAAACCAAGAAGGTTGTGTAATAGCAGCTCTATATAATTCCACACAGAGAGAACACGTGCAGTCACCGCCAAAAAAACAAAAACAAAAAAACACTGCCCGAATTGTTTTCGATTGTGTACTCATGATATTGACTTCTATTTCTTTGGAACAAGGTGCAAAATGCAAGTGCATTATTTAGTGCTCTTACGATTCAATGATTCGGGTGTTTCCGGGAATACGACAATTAGCGTAGATCTGCATGCGCATTATTAATTTGGGAGTACTGTAATTATGTTTATTTACTAATTTAAGATTTTTCTTCATCCTGCCAATCACCTTACATGATCCCCAAGGTTAGCTGGTGAAAAATGCCTTATGGCGTTATAGCTCGCCTATGTACTAGGTTTTTAAGTGCAATGAATTATTTAAATAAATAAAATAAAATAAGATGGTTTTAGAACAAAATATTGTCATCACGACTGTTTCCCTTTCGGGGTGGTTAGAAACAACGCTTATAAAGAAGCGGATTCACATTTAGCCAACTTTACTATAGGCCAATCATGACAAGTGGCAAGCTCGTCGATGTCGCCAGCGTACCAAACTCGAGAAATATCACAAATAATTTCAATATTATTTAAATGTATATATTTACATTAATAAATGTTTTTGTGTCCCGACCACGAGGCCACGACAAGACCACGGAGGCAGTCAGGCAAAATAATGTCAGTTGCTTTCTGGAACCTTGCGTCATGTCATGAATTGAATTTATCTTAAAAAAAAGTATTTTTAAATGATTTATCTGAAATGGTAAGTTATAGCCAGAAATAAATTTTCTTAAAACAATCCTTTTGTGAATTTATTCGGACGCTAATCTTCGACATAAAGAGATTTCAATTAAGAAAGGGCACTCACAATTGTTAATTGCCTCGTTCTAAATGTCAGGAATGAAATAACCGTAAAATACGAGAACTGGTGAAATAAGCCGATATTGCCATGGTTTATAAATAACCTGCCTCTGTGGTCTAGCGGTAAGTCTGTGGATTTAGATTTGGAGGTACCAGGTTCGATTCCTGGTACCTCCACAATAATATGTATTAATTATTGTAAATAAATAATATCTAATTTATTCGTGATATTTCTAGAGTTTGGTACGCTATAGACTTTGGCTAAATGTGAATCCGCTTCTTATAAGCGTGGCTTCTGACCACCCCGGAAGGAAAACGGTCGTAATGATACTTTACTTTTTTTATAAATAACCTATTGAACAGAATTTTAGAAAATGTACTTTGACCTGTCTTTATGGACGATGGATTACTGGATTACAGCGAAAGACAATACATATAAATCAAGATAAACACGTATTAAGCGTATAATGTGAGGCAAATAAAACCGAGCCGTTTTGGTTTTTGCACGACCTGTATCTGTTTCAAGGATTTATATTTGATTCCGACGGTTATGTGCAAATAATTGTAATAGCATTTATAAATTATTATATATTTTATTTATTTATTTAAAAATTTATTGCACAAAGTTCAAATGCGGTCTTAATGCCCGTAGAAATTTTTTAAAAACCAAACCAAATTTGAATAAATATAGGTGCACTGAAAGTGAGGGGTTATAATTTATATTATAATATTAATACACAATAATCATAATATTTTTTGCCTCAATGTTGTCAGTTTTTTTGTGAGTAACTGTTGTTCTAGGCGTTTTTATTCTTAGCCTTCTATTTGTGTAACAATTTCTTCATAAGGCTTTAAAGGAAATGAAAAAAAACTCACCCGATTTGGACACCCGATACCGAAGCCCCCGTCCGCCTTTCGGATGACATCTGCTGTAGCTTCCGAGCTCGCCGTAGTTGTTATTGACTCTACTGTAATCCGCCAGGTGTCTGTTCCCATCTAGGTGGTTCGGCAGCGATCTGTTCCATCCCATTACATCTCCAACCACGGAACCGCAGACGGATTCCGTTTGACTTTTTGCGTCGCCATTGCAGAGGTCACCGCTTGAGCGTGCCCTTCGCCCCTTCAGTCCCTTCGGCTGGCTTATGTTAGAGCCCATAGTTACTAGGGCGGGCTGTTTCTCTGCGACATCATGCTCGTCCCCTGACGACGGATTTGGGGATTTTACTTTCCGCTTTCGTGTGTTGAGTCTTTCTGTAAAGAAGAAAAATAAGTTATTATATTTTTACTTTTAAGTTATTATACATGGCCAAGGTATACATATGTAGTACTAACGTATCTAAAAATATAAATGGTGCACTATTGTCCCCAGTGGGATATATTTTAGTGGCGGGTATAATTCTAATGGCTCCTACTGTATCGTTTCTTAATTGTTCTTATACTGCCTGTCTCTGTTCTTTCTCTTCGAATAAATAAATAAATAAAGTTCAGTAACAATAAAGGGCGGGCTTAATGCTGCTATGCATTCTCTAGCAGCCAACCTTTGGGACAATACAGAACATTACAGTCATGAGTATAGGTGCAAACGATTGTAAGAAACGTTGCCAAATGAATTCTATTAATCTTATATACAACCAATATTAAAATAAATACACATACAAACAAATATGTACACAATAATACATATACTACACACTATATTGGCTACTATATAATACATACAATATATACTTATATACGATGTGAGGAGCTCTTTAGGTAATGAGAGTAAACCAGCTTTTTAAACAGCGGTTTGCTGAGTGCTTGGCGAATTTCAACAGGTAAACTGGTACAGTATGAGTGGCGATTATTTTAGGAAAACTTCTCTGAAAATACGTAGCTCTTTATTTTTATTCTAAATTAAGTACTTATTTTATTACAAAATATTAAACATGAGGCAAAATACGAGTAACCCATTGACACATGTAGGGACTGGGCATTCATAATAACATCACCATCATCATTACAGCCCCTGGAATACAGCGTCCTAGACATCCACTGTTGGAGATTAGCCTTCCAGACTATAAGTATATCTGGAGAATTTGGCCTACACTCACCTCGCTGGCCAGACGGGTTGACAAGGATAATATTATAATAACTTATTGATATTTAAATTGTTGGTGTAGATAAGGTTTGGCTGTCAAAAAAAAACCACGGATATCAAGTCCACCTTTATAAATTTAAATTTTAAATATTTATATCCATATGGTTCACAGGTGACACTAGGATATATCGAATATAATTGTAATACAATTATAATATGAAAATTAAAAAAAACATATTACAGACAAAAAAAACTATATTAAGTAATAATTTAATTATGTATGGACCGAAATAAGTAGGAGTAAGTAAGATTGTTGCCATAAACAAGTGCTTAACCTAAATTCGAGACATTATAGCTGTGTCAACTTATGATCTAAATAATAATATTAAAATGTCAAATTATATTAAAATAAATTATTACAAAAGTATATAGTAGTAGTTAGTAGTAGTAGTGTTAGGGACTGATGTCGGACATAAGAGTCTGATTCCAGTTCATGGACCATGCGCGCCACTTACCATCAGGTGGGCGCAAGGTCGCATGTCGTGCTAGTATAAAATAATAAAAAAAACATACTGGGTTTGGGCGTTGGTTAACTTAGGCAAAATGACACAGAGATTTTCGATGATACGAAGTTTTAAATCAATAATTCATTGTAGTAAATGTAAAATTTATTATAAAATTTATAATTAATTCGGATATAAATTAAAACTAAAACAAAAAAAATACCTATATACTCGTACAAAACCTAATTTAATTATAAATCACATCCGCGCGGCATGGTGGCAAGAACGCTGGCCGCATTTCCTTGCTGAATCGCTATGCTGAATTGTGTGATGTTTTTTAAAAATGTTTTTGCGCTTGGACCGCACGGGCCTAAAGTCTCCCTACAGCAAACGGCACAAACACGTAGTCTTTGATTATATAGATCCGTATTTGCCTGACTCTGCGCTTTCGGATGCGGCTCCCGTTTTTAGCGCTGTCAATAA
This sequence comes from Tinea semifulvella, assembly GCA_910589645.1. Taxonomy (NCBI): domain Eukaryota; kingdom Metazoa; phylum Arthropoda; class Insecta; order Lepidoptera; family Tineidae; genus Tinea; species Tinea semifulvella. The sequence goes on along the minus strand of OU342595.1, from coordinate 5,375,610 downwards.
CTAATTATATCCGTTAGTTTTAGAATTAGTTAGTGCTGAAACCTGTTGTAACTAACGAACATATCGAACTAACAGTTCTGTGAGCCTGTCCCTAGCTCAACATATTACAAATTTGGTTTTATCATTTCTTATTCTGTAATTTTATATGTTCCATTTAAAACTGTTTTATTGCTACATATTTTCTATTCTCCTGTATGGTGTCATGAATAAATCATGGACCCTGACAAACACAATGTCGAAGAAGTTAGAAGCTTTTGAAATGTGGATATACATGAGAATGTTGAAGATATCATGGAAGGACAGAGTAAGAAACGAAACTATCTTGCAGAGGATGAACAAAGGCGTTGAACTACTGAAAATGGTAAAGCGAAGGAAGTTGGAGTACTTGGGATACATCATGCGAAATAAAAAGTATAGCTTGCTGCAGTTCGTCATGCAAGGCAAGATACAAGGCTCCAGAAGACCGGGGAGAAGACGCACTTCCTGGCTCAAAACCTCAGGGAGTGGTTCGGGATGAGCACCAGATCCTTGTTCCGGATAGCAGCCAACAAAATCAAAATCGCCTTAATGATAGAAGACGTCCGATAGGAGATGGCACCTTAAGAAGAAGAAGAAAGGTTTTTTATTGAACATTTTTGACAGCTTCGACTTGCGGTCAATGCAAGATGCAATGGGCGCTAAAATTGTCGGGTTTCTTACATACAAGTCAATAGTAATAACTTATCAGACAGTTGAAAATAAGTTAAATTTTGCAAAGTTGAAACATCAAACGAGGTGGCCCTTTGATAAACTTTCTCGGATTGATTACGTCTCTAGATTGCTGCTGATTTTCAAATCAATTTATTTTGTGCGACTTCTAAAGTCAAATTATTTATAATTTTCAATTTGTACTTAACTTTAGTTATTTGATGTATAGATACAAGTCATCAGAAATACGATCAACATTTCCTTATTATTCACAATTGTAAATGTGTTAAATATTTTTTATTCATTTTATTTGGGCCAAAGGATCAGTATTGCCATTCAACGTGGCAATGCTGCCAGTATCCTTGGCACCTTGCCCATTGGCAGCGATTTGGAGCAAATTTATTATTTATAATAATTTTTATTTTGTTTTTTCTTCATTTTAGTTTTCAGTTATATTTTTATTTATTAATTAGGTTTATTTTTATTAATAGTAATTTATGTTTTAAGATGTAAGTTTTTAGTTTAATTAATATTTTATTATTTTTTTTTATTCATCATCAAGAAATATTGAATAAATAGGGCGAAGAGCGTTTCAGTTGTTAGAACATTGTCGTTCAATCTTAAGGTCGCAGTCCAAACCCCGGCATATTAGAATAAGATTTTTTTTTAGCCCACCTGAAACTGGAATCAGACACTCATGACTGACATCAGACCCTAACACTTGTGGATATCCCATAATTATATATGCCCCGTCCCGGCAGACTGGGCAAATTACTGTGTAATGAAATGTCAATAATTTACAACACTACCGTTTCCGCTTCTCAAAGAGCTTAAACTAAGTTGTAAATTCGTAAATTAGAAATTGGGAATTAAATTACATCAAACTCGACGTCTCATACTCCATACCATAATCTTTGAAGAACTTTTTGTTCAAGTGATGTACGGAGCAGAAATGTGGACATTGACAGTAGGTGTGGCCCACAAATTCAAGATTACTCAGCTAGCGAGAGCTATGTTTGGCATTTCTCTGATGGATGGTATTCGTCAGAGAACCAATGTTAGTGACATTTTAAATTGACAAGCTGAAGTAGCAATGGGTCGAACACATCTGCCGCAGAACCGACGATCGATGGAGAAAACGGGTTCTAGAGTGGAGACCACGGAAGGGAAAACGCAGAACCCCAGCCAGATTGATGGATAAAGAAAGAAAGTCGCGGAGGTTGGATGAGGGCTACAAAAGACCGCGTGTAGAGGCAAGTCTTGGGCACAGGCTGATGATGAATGCTTTTTCACACTTCGCTTAAAGGTTATAAAAATAGGAAAACACACTGACTGGGAGATCATCTTCAGCGTGCGACAGTTGTAAAAATCTTTAAATATGTTGTCCTGTGGGCATGGTTCGGTTGCGGAATAGAAAAGAAGGGATAAATTTGTGACGCTCTTCTGAATACTTACCGTAGTATAGCTTGTAGAACAGGTTTAGGGAAATCACATATCGGTTATAGGGGCTGCGATAATAAAAAAATCTGATGAACCAAAGCGATTGAAATTTAAATTAATGCGTCTACGAGTATCAAATAGGCACATTAATTTAGTAACACAGCCTAATTACATGATAATCCATCAGCGAAGTGTGACACTATCAATCAGACTAATTAATTATATCCTTGATTAGTTTACATATACAAACATTAAGTGCTACAACAATACAGCGTCGAAATTTGAATTATATCCCACATCTATCATCACGACGGAAATACATGCAAGTATCAGTATATTATTGAAATGCACTTCCAGAATGGCACAGAATCATGCAATATAAAAAATAAAATGGTTCATAGAGAAGAGCCAAGAATAGTGAATAGAAAAAAAAGTTAATAAGGAAACTATCAATCAGTTTCCAAACTTAACTATGTAATAACATAACCAGTGGCAAGGACGTCAATGTCTCGAGAGTACCACACACGAGAAATATTACAAATAAAGTAATTTGTTGTGTCTCCGACCAAAAATCGAACCCGTTACCTCCGTATCTAAATCCACGACCGCTAGATCACGGAGGCTATGAATGGGAAGTGCCATTTAAAAGCAGATTAAAAAACGGTCCCATCTTAACCCAGCTTATATCCAGTAACAACGGCCAGCACTCAACGTGCACGAATGTTTACTAACCGCTGGTTATCCACTAAGATCCTGTCGGGAAGAAGGGGGTAATGTGTCCATCCTCAACCCAGGCCCATTAGCCATTAGGGCCTGAACAGCATGTCTGTCTGTCGGTCACAGCCCGAAACACTATTCTCCTCTTTCGTTCTTCATACACATGAAGAACCTAGCACCCAGACGGTAAATCCATGGATTACTATTCAGCTAGGCGTTGCCAACTTCAGCAACTAAGACTAAGGTCTTCAACCAGTGCGTTCTCCCTATAATGTCGTAAAGACGTGGACACTGACAGTGGGTCTGATCCACAAAGCTTCGCAGGCTATCCGATGGATAGAATTTAAAACGTTGATATCGGTGAGAGAACCAAAATTACTGACATAGCACTTAAAATTAACAAGATAAAGTGGCAATGGCCTGGAGACATTTGCCGCAGAACTAACGAAGAGTGGAGACCACACAGAAAAGGATAAACCTCCGCCAGATGGACGGACAGGCAACATTGAAAAAAGTCGCTAGCGAGGGTTTTATAAGACCCGTGCAGTGGCAAGCCTTGGGAAGGCCTACAACTTATTGTTGCTGTTCACACAGGCTGATGATGATCAATCTTTCTTTTTTTTTTAACTTAACATTAGCGAAAAGAACTTTGTAAAATTTAACGATCAAAAAGCTACTACAAAAATAAGATTTAAGTAGCTTTTGAAATATTGAAAACTTATAAACTTTATGTAAGATCCGGATCGGCCAAACAATTGATGGATAGTGTAAGTTGCGATATAGGAACATGGACCAATACACCTGAGGATTTTGTGGCTCACATCTATAAAACGTGTTTAGACTTACCTTTGGCACTAAAAAAAAAATGACAATCGATAAGTTACAGAATCGAATTACGAATTTAAACATGAGAAGGCAGGTCATACTCGTTTAAGTTATTAAAACACACGAACGACACTTAAGACTGGTTACAGAGAGGCTAATTATCTTTTGACATGTTTAACGGTCTATGAGGCACATCATTAGCTGAAATATCAAAGTGATGAATTTATCTTTTCTGCAGTAAATAGTCTAAGTAATTTATTCTAATCGAGCGGTAAAGTAAAATAATTTAATTTTGTTTGATTATTACAATAGTTTAATCAGAACTGAACTAGACTAAAGAAAATATGGAGGACAATTCTTGAAGCAATAAGAGAAACGGATATTAGGACCAAGGAGAAGTTGGGTCAGGAAAGAGTGACCGTATACGTACTTTAACTGGCATGTGTAGGTTACGGAATTTTAATTGAGAATAGAGGAGACTGAAATTGTCAGGCGCGGTGGTGGCTCGGTTGTAAGAACACGTTCCTTAAATCCTACAAAGGTCGGTTCAAACCCACCCGGCATGTACCAATGAGAAATAAACTTTTCTTAAGTACATAGATTCACAACACCACCGTTCCCGTGCCTCGGAGAGCACGTTACTCCGTCGGTCCGGGTTTCACTAATAACAACTTTTGGAATCGGTAATAAATTGTCATAAAAAAATTAAATCATGTCCTTGCAAGCCGTCTGGCCAGCGTGGCGAGTGTAGGCCAAATTCTACAGATATATGTTCTGGAAGGCCCATTTCCAGCAGTGGAGGTCTAGGACGCTGTGTTCTAGGGGGTGTAATGATGAAATGAAATGAGATTGTCATGAAAATGGTAGAGGGTTTTTGAAGAAAAAAAGAGATAACCAGGACCGAAAGGTCGACAGAGAGAGTATTTTTAAAAGTATTAGGATTACACACATAATATTTTCCGGAAATAAAAAACCTCATCGAGTAAAAAGACCTTTAAGACACTCCTGAAGTTGTCATATTAAATTATAAATAGATATGACAATAACACTGTCTTTTTGATAGATGATATATCACAAATTATTTTTTGACTAGGAATCAATTAAAAGTACTTTAACCGCTAGACCGCGGAAGCAGTTATTGATAAATATTAGATATTAGAGATCCTTTCATTTCATTACAGCCCCTAGAACAAAGCGTCCTAGACCTCCACTGCTGAAGATGGGCCTTCCAGAACATATAACTGGAGAATTTGGCCTACACTCGCCACGCTGGCCAGACGGCTTGGCGAGGATTTGATGTCAATTTTTATGACAATTTATTAACGATTCCACAAGTTGGTATTAGTGGAACCGGGACCGACGGCTTAACGTGCTCTCCGGGCACGGGAACGGTGGTGTTGTAAATCTATGACAAATGTACGTAAGAAAAGTTTATTTCTCATTGGTACATGCCGGGTGGGTTTGAGGAACGCGTTCTTACAACCGAGCCACCACCGCGCCCCGAGATATATTCTTTATCGTTCAAGAAATAAAATTATACAGTACATGGCGAGCTAAATGTCATAAACATTTACAAACAGTAACCTCAGTACAGTCTATGAATCTCATCCTGAGGTTGGGGCAAATAGCGAATTGCGAGAGAGGATATAGCTGGTTTTACTGAATAACGTTTGGTACGGGAATAGAATATGAAAACGGTAGGGTGTATTATTGAATGCTTTAGTTTATTCTAAAGTTCTCAATATGAATAAGTATTGGCTAGTTAAACGGTGATAAACGGGTGGCCAGCATGGCGAGTGTATTTTATTTATTTATAAAGACTCAAGCAACAGTATATATTCTTGACATTAGATTATTACACAATTTTGAAAACTTATATAGTACATAAACTTTTTGCAGTTGAGCACAGCATTTGTCAACTTGTATTTTTCGAATTAAAGTTCTAATAAGAAAGCAAATAATAAAAAAAAGAAGCAAACAAATTTAATCTAATAAACTTATAACTATATATGTATTTACAATTTAAATTAAAAACCTAACATATACGAGTATACATATATTTTAACATAAATACATTTTAGACTTTCCAGACATATTACAATGCTTACCTATTTATTTGAATTTAATATTATTTTAGTTTACTGTGAGATTTCGGAAATGGTAGCAAGACTTTGCGTTTGAAAGTATTTTTAGAATCGTGGAATACATCCAGATCACACTTGCGCCAGATAACATTAAATGAGTGTAGCATAGCATATTCTTCAGAAATATGTTCTGAAAGGCCCATCTCCAACAGTGGAGGTCTAGAGCTGTGGTCTAGGGGCTGTGACAAATTAGACTATTTGCTGCCTTCGTGGACTAGAGTTAATATCGTAAATTTAGACGCGGAGGTACAGGGGTCGATTCATTGTCGGTACACAATAATTTATTCATATTAATTTATACCTAAAGCGGTATGGGTTTTCCAAAATATTTTTTTTGAGAATTTGGCATTCACTCGCCACGCTGGCCAGTGAATATATACGGGTTGGCGAGGGTATATAAAACTACACGACCGTATTATTTACAAACTTAATGTTATCCAAATTAAAATCAGACCCAAAACATAAATTATGTGAGTGAGTTTGCATGTTCAGATCTATTTCATGAAGGCTCCAGGATATTGTATCATTAACGATTTGATGGATGTCCTACCCGCATTTTGAGGGGATTTACACATGCCGATAGGATATCGTTCACCCGAGTATAGTTGGAATCATCATTATCACATCACCTAGAACACAGAGTCCTAGAAGATAAGCCAAAACATATTTCTGTTTTTATTTAATAAAATCAAATCAAATATATTCATTGTGATATAAATATATACATATTTTATATAACAAACTAAAACAACTTTGAACACTTTTTCTGCACACTTTACGAGACTACTGATGAAGTTGGGCATGATTACCCCATCCTTACTAAACAGTCGTCAGTCGGGTGGGACGCGATCTCTCGCTACCATCGGTAGTAAAATCGATGGTAGCGAGCGAAGCGTCGTGGGACGCTGTGGCCTCCTTCTGTGAGCACGCCGTGCTCCAGAAGGAGGCGGCGGAACGGGAGCGGGAAGACGACCCGAACGCCCCTCCCTTCCGCCAAAGACGAAGGCAGCGCAAGAGGCGGCAGTACGCCGCCCTCCTGCTCACCTGAGGGGCCCGAGTGATGTCGCGGGGGTGACATCGCTCTCATAGGGCCCCACGAGACGGCACGTGCGGATGTTCCCGCGCGCCTCTTCGAAGGCGAGGGAGGAGACTCGCTCTCTCTCTCCCTCCTCGCCAAGAAGGCGCCCGCACACTAGCGGGCGACGCCGGCGGCCGGTGGTCGTTTGCTCCCCGCCGTCCGCCATTCAACACGAGGCGTCTTGAGGAACACCATCAGGTTTTAGTCGGTGCGAGCCCGACATAACCTCCCCCTTGATCCCCGACTCGGGGGAGGTATCCGGTAGGGATTTCGGGATGTAAAAATAAAAAATAAAAAATGTTTAGATTATAAATACTATGTAAATGGCTAAGCATTTTATTATTTTATTTTATTATGGCACAAACAGTCATTATAAATAAAGTTATATAATTAAAAACATAAAAGAAGACCTTTAGGGCCAATAATTAAACAAATTGTAGTTAATTAATAGACAGAAGGAAGACATAATATTTAAAAGAAAGATAAATAAGTTATACAAGGCATTAAGTAATAACAATAGTAATTTAAACGGTTACAGTTTCGAATTTATTTAATTTGTTAAAGACTGGTGAGGTATTAAATATATAATAATAGCAAAGGAATTAGAGACAGTAATATGATATGATAATATATGCTTCCAAATTCATAGATATGTTGCAACTCGCACGCTGAAGATGTGGAATGCTCTTCCACCCAATGTGTTTCCCTATAACTTAGAGTCCTTTAAGCTAAGTGTAAAAAATCATCTTCTTATGCCAGCATAGTGTTAGAGACTGATGTCGGTCGTTAGTAACTAGCGTCAATTGGACCTCTTGGCCCTCGCGTCATATCGTGTTTAATATCAAAAATTTAAATTAATATTTTGTCAGAGACCCAAAGTTACTGACCTAGACTTCAATATTAGCAAAGTGGCAATCTGCAACAGAACCGACATAGGGCGAACCGGTTTTAAAAAACCCGTCGCCAAATAGACAGATGACCTTAGGAGTGAGGAATGGATGAGGGTTGCAAAATATCGCGTTTAGTGGCTAGCCTTATTGGAGGCCTAAATGCAGCAGTAGTGAAACAGCCTGATGAAGCAGCGGCTGAATAAAGCTATAAACCTATACAAAGAGAATCTTGATAGGCAAGCATAATGGTAGGGTCCTCTTACCACCGGGTGACGCGATATCAGTAAATAAAATTAATTACAATGTTTTTCCGTAGATATACGATCTCGTAGATACATAGATACGCTTAAGATTCAAGTCATTTTCGCACATCACTGCATTTCCCCAGTAAACACGTGCTAAGTTATTTGTTTGGTCGCCCGTCCTTAGTCATACTAAGTTAGTTTAAAGTTTAAATGTTTGTTCATCCGTTTTGAATGCATTAGTCATTGGAACTGAACGTGTTTTATGGTTTATTCAATTTGTTATTTGACCAATCTGTTTACACATATTACATGAATATACACCTAATTTTTGGGCTATTACTCGCGACGACATGACAAAGTCCTTGGTGTTATCCGTGAAGCAGTAATTCTTTCTATTGCAAGAGCCAGAAAGGGACTGACTACAAATAAAATTTTGACCACATTTCTAAAGGAATTGCAAAGCACGAAAACTAAATGCAAGCCTCCTCAGCTCCGCATCATAGTGGAAAATTCTTATAGATACATTTGAACATCATTATAGGATCCCAGATGAACAAGCTGTATTAGCCTAAAGACTAATTAATAAGTTATTCTTATTGAAGTTATCGTTCCGTGGCAATCAAATATTCCAAAAGACCACAACATGAAGTCGAACAAATATTATGACCTCACAGAAGAAATGATCAGGAACGGGTTCAAGATTCAGCTTTACGCAGTGGAAGTTGGTGCGAGAGGAGTTCCAGTCAATACATTTATGGAAATAGCTTCGAAGACGACGGAACGGAATCATACAGTATTTGGTTGGGTAGGGAGAGGCGTAGAATGGTGGATGGTGAGCGCAATATAGTAAAGAAGGAGAAAAATACTTTTTTTTTCATAGCGACCGGCTATTTTAACGCGCAAGACCGTCTTTTTTATTTTTAGAGATGGCAACTCTAATCGGTAAAATAATCAAAAACTGGAAATGCATATTGTTTACTAATATTCATGTTTTTATTTTACTCTGCAAACTATTTTTGGCCAGTATTTTAGATTGTGGCGAGTATTTATGCAGAGCCTGGAGTTTTTGTGGACACCAGAATAAAGAATAGGAACAACTGACATCACTATGCCGGCTTGACAAAATTTATAGCATCTATACTCGAAAATAAACTAAATAAATTATCGAGTCACGGCCAAAACTCAAACGCGTCTAATCTACGATCTTAACCGCTAGATCACGGAGGCATTAATTTAATTCAAGATCAACTAACATTTTGGGAGCAAATGTAGTTTGCTGAACAATGGGCGAATACAAAGGATGACTGCGAGAGGCCTCAATCATGCAATAATAACAATAACTGAAACTAGGTGATCTAATTGTTTGGCTGGAATTAACTACATACTATTGTTTGGCAACATTAACGTGTGGCCATTGTTCAGTAGCTAGATAGTAACTTCATATTATTTACATAGTATAAACATTATTTAACATTTATAAACATCCAAAACTCCACTTTATCCTTCATAAAACATGAAATGGAAAATAAACCTTATCAACTTTTGTTCTTAGCAAGACTACATTAATATCAGGTTTATCTTCGGCCTTCGCAAATACGACCACATCTCTGAGTATTGAAAAAAGGTAAAGTTGCTACCAATTCGCTGTCGAAGGAGTCTTCGAATTCTCTGCTTACTATTTTCTATACTCAACGATCCTGTGACAACGAAATACCTCAATAGTAAATTTGCCTAAAGTAAAGTATCATCACGACCGTTTCCCTTTCGGGGTGGTCAGAAACCATTTAGCCAACTTTACTATAGGCCAATCATGACAAGTGGCAAGCTCGTCGATGTCTCCAGCGGACCAAACTCGAGAAATATCACAAATATATTAAATATTATTTAAATGTATTTATTTACATTAATAAATATTTTTGTGTCCCGACCAGGAATCGAACCCGGTACCTCCGAGTCTAAATCCACGGACTTAACCGCTAGACCACAGAGGCAGCCGAATTTACCTATCTCACTTCATTCCATGATAAGTCTCTCCGCTCTTACAACTCTGTTTTTATTTTTTTCACAGTAAATTGTTGTCAATAATTGATAGTGGGTGAACAATTGGCTATCTTACCCTATTTAAAGTTTCTAAAAGAAAACATTTATATTTTTTTCATTACAGCCCCTAGAACACAGCGTCCTAGACCTCCACTGTTGGAGATGGGTCTTCCAGAACATATATCTGGAGAATTTGGCCTACATTCGCCACGCCGACCAGACGGGTTGGCGAGGATCTGATGTCAATTTTTAATGATTATTATTATTATTACCGATTCCACTGGTTGTTATTAGTGGAACCAGGACCGACGGCTTAACGTACTCTTCGAGGCACGGGAATGGTAGTGTTGTAAATCTATGACAAATGTACGTAAGAAAAGTGTATTTCTCATTGGCACATGCCGTGGGAGGTTTGAACCGATCTTTGTAGGATATTATGGAAAGCGTTCTTACAACCGAGCCACCACCTTCACTAACTAAAACAAAGGAAGGAAAATCACACAGTCTTGTGAAACCAATTTGAACAGTTGTGGGTGGTTTAACCTAACCTGACCTGGCCTTAGTGGCTGTTCATCACGGAGGTTAAAGGCCAAACGTGTGTCGTTCAACAGTATCCTTTCTACAAACTGTTTACATTGTAACCTCACTTAATGTTGTCGTTAAAAATAATAGACTATTATCTTAAAAAATCGCATATTTATATTTATTTTATTATTTCAATAAACTTTTTATGAAATTACATTTCATTCTAGTAGATATAAAGTATCATCACGACCGTTTTCCTTTTGGCCATAATATAATAATATAACATAAGGGCAATCATGACAAGTGGCAAGCTCATCGAGCGTACCAAACTTAAGCGTACAAAATATCACAAATAAATTAAATATTAATTTTTGTGTCCCGACCAGGAATCGAACCCGGTACCTCTGAGTCTAAATTCACGGACTTATCCGCTAGACCACGGGGGCAATCAGCTATTAGCAAATAAGTATTTGTTTTGTTTATATCAAAGTTTATTTATGTAAGTTGATAAGACAAGTTTAGTACTTTAAGCTGCGTCATTAGTTTCTTATTCTAAATTCTAATACTTTTTTTTTAAATGAACACTATGTAACGATCGTATTACATGCGGCCAGGAAATAGATATTGTTGGCTGCAATCGACATCCTTCGCCTTGCACATACACACATCAAAAAAGTCTAGGGATCAAGCATGTTTATGCGGATTTCTTGTGATTGAGATGTGGCTTTGTAATAAATTTATGATTTTATAAATTTATATGGATCCTTTTTGGTGCATTTCATAATTTAAAACAGGAACTGTCAATCAAATTCGAGTAAAAGATGAAAATCAGCTGTCAATATTTTCCCTATAAAAACATAAGACGCATTGAAGACATTATTAGTGCTACTGTTTCCCTACTACTGATTAAAACCAACGTTATTATGGAGCGGCGACGTCATTTAAGCAGGGAAGAAATGATCAGAGCCGTGGGAATGATAGAAGCTGGTTCCCGGCAACGTACTGTGGCTTTAGCTCTGAATACAAGTCAGAGTGTTATCAGTCGACTTTGGACACGTTACCGAACCACTGGTACCGTGGCTGAGCGCCATGGAGGACGGTATCGCTGCACCACACGGAGACAAGACCGATACATTCAAATCACAGCTCGAAGAACTCCAACAATAACCGCCATGATGTTAGCCGTGAGCCTTCATCGCTCTTCAGGGAACTTAATTAGCGACCAAACAGTCAGAAACCGCTTGCATGAAGTGAACCTTCATTCCCGAAGACCGCTACGGGTACCACCTATAGCAATGCACAATCGTAGGACTCGATATCAATGGGCTCTTGAACACAGAAATTGGACAGAAGAACAATGGCGTTTCGTGTGCTTTTCTGATGAGTCTCGTTTTGGTATGAGGCCGGATACAAGACGTATACGACACTGGAGAACCCCTGGACGCCAACAGCGATTAAAATCCTGCCAGGAAGTCCATCCTTATAGTGGTGGAACCATCATGGTATGGGCGGGTATTTCGATCGGCGGAAGAACTGAGTTGATTTGGATCAGAGGCAACCTCAACGCTCAAATTTATGCTGAGACGGTTGTATCAGACGTCATCGTTCCTCTACAAGTGCATATCGGTCCCTTATTTCAGTTAATGCATGATAATGCACGACCGCACACCGCAAGAGTTGTAAGACAGACTCTCGCCGCAGCTAACATCAATGTCCTGCCCTGGCCTGCTCAGTCGCCAGACTTGAACCCGATTGAGCATGCATGGGATATTCTTCAGAGAAGAGCTCTGCCGAATATGGAGGGTATCCAGTCGCAAGAAGACCTTTTTTTGTTGTTGCAACGAACATGGGCGGCCATTCCACAGCGTGATTTGGATGAACTCATTTTGAGTATGCCAAACCGATGTTCTTGTGTTGTTAGTGTTCGCGGTAGAAACACGGATTATTAATTGTTTAAGTTACCCAATAAAATTTAAAAAAAAACTTATTTCAGTCTTTTTTTCGAACTTTAATGTTAGTGGTTCAAATGTCAAAAATCCCTTTATTAGGAAAATGGCAATTTTTTTTACTAATGCAAAGGTGACTTGGTTTATCGTTACTGTAGACAAACGAAAACATTTTATTTGATCAATCCTTAAAGAAAATTTTAATGAATATCAATCAGGAGAAAAGTTATTGCAAAAATATATGTTGATCCCTAGACACTTTTGATGTGTGTATTTAAGACGTCACCTGTCAGTGTAGATTTTGACACACTCGACTTTTTAAAAACTAACTGCGAGCAATGTGCTGCTTAATAAATTAATTTATTTTAACAACCAAACTCAATATTAAACTTAATTATTTATATATAAATTCATCCTACTGAATATTGTCGCCCCCGTAGCTTGGGGTTCTATGTCTGGACTTTAGAGCTGGGACCTCTCTTAAGAAGATAACCCCGCTGCCCAGGATCCCCGTGACGCCTAGTTGTCCGCTTGGGATCGGCAGCGCTCTCCGGGTCCCCATCTTCAGGCTCTCCGAGGGAAGGTGCCCCTACGTACGGTCAACGGATGCATAAAGAGTGATAGGGCTAAATTTTGGCTTACGACCCTCCCTTTATATAATTGTAGATTCTCATTGCTCTCTGTTAACTTCATTTTTCGTAATATATTAACTTTCTTGCTTAAATTCCTAGTTTTATTTGAATGTCCCGCATAACGTATAAGAAGTAAACAGAAAGACCTGCATGCTAAAACTTATAAATAATAATAATTACTAATACTAATGTTACTATTCCGTCCATAACATAAGTAAAAGTAATCAATTCTGTAATAATTTGTGATATTCATTATGATTAACGTGAATTCGCCTCTATTAAATATTTTATTCGAAGGAAGTAAGGTACAAAGATTTTTAAAAAAAACTAAATTAATAATTAAACTAAAAACTTACATTTAACATAAATCACAAAACATAAATTAACATTAATAAAAATAAACCTACTTAATAAATAAAAATACAACTAAAATCTAAAATAAAGAAAAAACAAAATAACAATAAATACGCTTCTTATAAAGTATGTTTTCTATGACACCTTGAAAGAGATATGGTCGTTATGATGATGATACTTAAAGTGTATCATTTAAACGCAAAATATTACTAGCAAGTTCTTGCCAAATGTATAAAGCTGAAAATTCACTAATAATATTGCAGCAAACTTTAATTGGATGTTATCGTTCATTAAGATTATTAAAAGCTAAAAAAAATAGCGAAGGCCTCGAGTAATTTAGGTCGCAATAAAATCTCGTGCAAACAATTAAGTCTGAAGTCAAATGAGCTGGAAGGAGTTACCAACTCAAATGACCAAGCCATTTTGATTTTAGTCTGTAGGCGCTTTTGGGTTTAAGAGTACATCCAAAGTGAGTCGAGCATGCAGCTATAAAATAGCTGATCTGTATGGTTGTAATAATAATAATAATATATTTCTTTATTGCACATAAAATATAAAATAATGTTCATACTACCAGCTGACCTTTGAGATAGTGATAAATTATTATGGATGCGTGAGAAATAATAATAGTTTAAATCAATTATAAATATATCATAAGTATAAATAACATACCAATATAAATACTAATATAATAATCACTTATAAGTATATTAGCTGTTTTAAAAATGGTTTAATAATTCCTTAAAATATTTTGTAAATGAAAAATTTTAAAAACCTTTAAAACATTTAAATTACTTTTAATAAAAAAAACTACTTAATAATTAAAAATACAACTAAAAATAAAATAAAAATATGATAAATAAAAAAATTGGTCCAAATCGTACATTGCTATATCGTACCTATATAGCAAAATCAAAATAATGCACAACAAAATTAATTTCGTGTCGCCGTTTACACGAGGAAGACCGGGTAAAACAGCTAGTTTTTAAATAAAAAATAACACTAAACTAAAGTTAATTTTTAATTTAACGTAAGACTCTTTCAGTTTGTCAATTTTTCCCAACAAAAGCTCCCTAATATTGGAAACTCGGTCGCCTGTGAAGCGGTTTAACGTGAATTGTAATCCTATTTCCCACATAAAACATCGACTTTGTCGTTCAAATTGTTTTCGCAGTTTGTTTCTTTTCGGCAGTTACTTTACTGTTTTTTTATGTAATTAAGTTTATATTCGGCTCACATTCACGTTTTTGTTAATAAAATAATATATTTCATTCGATGAATCATCATTATCATCAGCCTGTCATTGTCATCACACCACTACTGGACGTAGCTGCTTTCGCGATCTCTTGACACCTGTCGCGTCGTCGCTTGCCGTCGCGCGCTTCGTCCCGTCTGCGTCTTCACGTAAGTTCGATAAATTATAATAAAATATTTAGGCTTCGTATTATTTTCTTCTTAGTCGCTACACTCTTGGCAGTGGTCGTGGTCGCCATTTGAGTGCTAGAGTCACGCTTAACAAGCCGTCGATACTCCCCATGATAAGATGTTATGCGATGTTAAATAAATACATGTTTCTTGGTCTTCTAAAAACTGTATAAATAAAAGTAGCCAACGTCGATTAGTCTTTATAACTGTATGTAGATATACCTATACCTACTACAATTTATAATATACCTACTAAAAAGACAAAATAATGTAGGGATTCCCAGTCAACGAAGGCAGTTTATATGAACAAATAAATAATATAATATAGAAAATGGCGTGTTTAATGAAGGGTTGAGCAAACGTATCTCAATTAATAGAACAAACGTCATTATTCCTACATATTCTTAAGCTATGTTCACACGAAAACACAATGTACGATTTTTTTAATCCATACAAATAAGGTCATTGAAGATTTTTTTATATATACATATTTATTGCTAGACGGATGTTCAAATAATAATAAAAGTTTATGTAAATAATGTAGTGTAATATCTATATTATGTATGTATATGTAATGTACGAGTATATGTATATCCGAAACTTTAATTGTAAGTTAATATTTGTTATTTATTTTTGCTAAACTCACCTCTTGTTTCATTGTTCCGAAGGTTGACTGAAAGAAAGTGCATATAGGCATTAATCCGCCTTTAGTTAATTTAACAAATTCTCATTCGTAGGACGCTTTCAGTAGTCTCAATCTCATCAATTTTAGAACCAATCGAGACGATGCCAAGCGTCCAGACGGAATGACATTACCTTGGAGATTAGGCCAATCCATGGTGTGGGATTTTACCTGTTGGGATTCCCTAGCCCCTTCCCACCTCAAGGCACTTCTGTTAGAGCTGATGCTGCAGCAGAACAAGCGCAGATTAGCAAGCGTCGAAAATACGGAACGATTTGCAATAGTTATTCGTTTTCGACGTTTGTTGTATTTCGGTGTGGCACTATTTATAATATTATAAGGTCTATATAATATATATATATATATGTAGTATTTTGTACAAATTAGTATGTATTTGTCTAAATATATACCTCCTATATATATATATATGGTAATTAATGGCTGCACCTACCTCACAACGCAAATGGTTTTATTGGTCCCAAAGATTGGTTGCTAGAAAATGCTTGACGTCATTGTTCCCGTCTCTTGTACATAGTACAATACAGTTTTTAAATATATGAATACTTATTCTGCATAAAACCATACAGTGTATTGCCGTGTAAACCCAGCCTTTAGGTTGTTTGATCCGCTAATTGCTAACTAAACAGCTGAACAAAGGCACGTAACTAACCATTATTGCTACGAACAGATTCCGATCGGAGAATATTGTCTGTTTCTATAATTACGATTCCGTTTACAGGTTTAAAATAGTACTTTCTAGAAAATCTAATAAAACAATTCTTGCTGAACTTAGCGTTTCGTGGGAAATTTCCAAAAGATCACAACATGAAGTTAAACAAAAAATATGATAGCCCTGATGAAATGATCTTTGGGCAGTGGCAGTTGGTGCGAGAGTAATTCCAGCAAAATGCACTACTTATTAAGAATTGGGCCTAAGCAGGTCTGCCGTCAATGCAATTATGGAACGAGCTTTAAAGACGGCATTAGCGGAATCATACAGTATTTGGTTAGGTAGGGAGCAGAATGGTGGATTGTGAGCTTGTTGCGCTAAAGCTCTTTTGTAAACCAACCTATAGTCGGTTGCAAGACCGAGATACCATTCTTCTCCTTTCTCTTTTCCAAACACTATGTACCCGACAGCCGCGACTAAATCCATGGACTGTTATTAACGATAGTATTAAAAACACATAAAAGGAACAAATATGATTTTTTTTCTACGAGTATACATTTTTATTATCACACTGTGTGATCGATCAAGTTTCTGTGTACCTCTAGTTTGAATCAAAATTCATAATTTGTTTTGAACTATAAGCGGATTGCCACTCCGCTGAACATTGGCTTTGATGCGTCCTATATTCAGTAAGTGAACATTCTGCTACAGGTATTGCATAAAAACAAACGAATATTCGTTCGTAAACCAATTCTTCGGTTTTCTGTCGCATTCTCTAACGCGACCTCATCTATGAAGTACACACATCAAAAAAGTCTAGGGATCAAGCATGTTTATGCGGATTTCTTGTGATTGAGATGTGGCTTTGTAATAAATTTATGATTTTATAAATTTATATGGATCCTTTTTGGTGCATTTCATAATTTAAAACAGGAACTGTCAATCAAATTCGAGTAAAAGATGAAAATCAGCTGTCAATATTTTCCCTATAAAAACATAAGACGCATTGAAGACATTATTAGTGCTACTGTTTCCCTACTACTGATTAAAACCAACGTTATTATGGAGCGGCGACGTCATTTAAGCAGGGAAGAAATGATCAGAGCCGTGGGAATGATAGAAGCTGGTTCCCGGCAACGTACTGTGGCTTTAGCTCTGAATACAAGTCAGAGTGTTATCAGTCGACTTTGGACACGTTACCGAACCACTGGTACCGTGGCTGAGCGCCATGGAGGACGGTATCGCTGCACCACACGGAGACAAGACCGATACATTCAAATCACAGCTCGAAGAACTCCAACAATAACCGCCATGATGTTAGCCGTGAGCCTTCATCGCTCTTCAGGGAACTTAATTAGCGACCAAACAGTCAGAAACCGCTTGCATGAAGTGAACCTTCATTCCCGAAGACCGCTACGGGTACCACCTATAGCAATGCACAATCGTAGGACTCGATATCAATGGGCTCTTGAACACAGAAATTGGACAGAAGAACAATGGCGTTTCGTGTGCTTTTCTGATGAGTCTCGTTTTGGTATGAGGCCGGATACAAGACGTATACGACACTGGAGAACCCCTGGACGCCAACAGCGATTAAAATCCTGCCAGGAAGTCCATCCTTATAGTGGTGGAACCATCATGGTATGGGCGGGTATTTCGATCGGCGGAAGAACTGAGTTGATTTGGATCAGAGGCAACCTCAACGCTCAAATTTATGCTGAGACGGTTGTATCAGACGTCATCGTTCCTCTACAAGTGCATATCGGTCCCTTATTTCAGTTAATGCATGATAATGCACGACCGCACACCGCAAGAGTTGTAAGACAGACTCTCGCCGCAGCTAACATCAATGTCCTGCCCTGGCCTGCTCAGTCGCCAGACTTGAACCCGATTGAGCATGCATGGGATATTCTTCAGAGAAGAGCTCTGCCGAATATGGAGGGTATCCAGTCGCAAGAAGACCTTTTTTTGTTGTTGCAACGAACATGGGCGGCCATTCCACAGCGTGATTTGGATGAACTCATTTTGAGTATGCCAAACCGATGTTCTTGTGTTGTTAGTGTTCGCGGTAGAAACACGGATTATTAATTGTTTAAGTTACCCAATAAAATTAAAAAAAAAACTGTTATTTCAGTCTTTTTTTCGAACTTTAATGTTAGTGGTTCAAATGTCAAAAATCCCTTTATTAGGAAAATGGCAATTTTTTTTACTAATGCAAAGGTGACTTGGTTTATCGTTACTGTAGACAAACGAAAACATTTTATTTGATCAATCCTTAAAGAAAATTTTAATGAATATCAATCAGGAGAAAAATTAATGCAAAAATATATGTTGATCCCTAGACACTTTTGATGTGTGTATTAAAAGTATTTTATATTTTTGTATGAAATATATCCTTCAAGTTCTGGCACGGTGGTGGTTTAGTTGTAAAAAACTTTTCCTTGATGAATTGATAAAGGTCGGTTCAAACCCACCCGGCATGTACCAATGAGAAATACACTTTCCTTACGTACATGTGTCATAGATTTACAACACCACCGTTCCCGTGCTTCGGAGAGCACGTTAAGCCGCCGGTCCCGGTTTCACTAATACCGACTTGTGAAATCGGTAAAAAATCTCGCCAACCCAGCGTCTCGCCAACGTGGCGAGTGTAGGCAAAATTCTCCAGACATATGTTCTGGAAGACCCATCTCCAACAGTGGAGGTCTAGGACGCTGTGTTCTAGGGGCTGTAATGATGAAAAATTATGATAATATCATAAAAATCCTAAAAAGGTCAGTTCTAACCCTGGTATGTACCAATATAAAATACACTTTTTTAACATCATCACCGTTGGTCCCGGTTCCACTAATACCAACTTGTGGAATCGTTTATAAAATGTCATTAAATTGACATAAGACCATTGCCAACCTGTCTGGTCTGCAGCGTGGCGAATGTAGGCTAAATGTCAGATGGAAAATGGCCTTTATAACACCTATTCACAAAAAAGGCCCCAAGGACTGTGTCTCTAATTATCGGCCAATTTCTAAATTGTGTCTGCTTGCCAAAGTTTTGGAGCGCTTGGTCTATATTCAACTGTATGATAGCCTTAGGCTATATTTCAGCCCTTGTCAACATGGCTTCCTTAGAAATCGCTCCACAGTAACCAACCTCACTGTCTTTAATGATTATGTAACTGATCAGATGCATATGGGCAACCAAATTGACACAATATACACCGACTATACGAAAGCATTTGACCGCATTGATCACATGTTATTGCTCCGGAAACTTCTGGCAGTTGGCATTAGGGGTGACTTATTTAGATGGTTTTCGTCTTATGTCAAAAATAGATCGCAGGCAGTTGTCCTGAACGGCTATACATCAGCATGGGCGGTAATCCCTTCTGGCGTTCCACAAGGGTCTTTATTAGGCCCATTATTATTCATTCTCTTCATTCATGACATCGATTCATGTTTTGTTAATTCCAGGTTTCTTATTTTTGCAGATGATATAAAAATTTTTAGAGTCTGTAACGATTCAACTGATGAAGCCAAACTTCAGGATGATCTCTCTAGGTTGAGTGATTATTGTCTCTCCAACAAATTAAATTTAAATCCTTCAAAATGCTTCTCAATCAGTTTCTCTCGCAAAATTAATGGGTACAATTCTACATATAAAATCAATGGAGAAATTATTTCAACAGTCGTGGAAGCTAAAGACCTAGGCGTAGTACATGACAGTAAATTAAATTTTGATAGTCATGTATATTCCATAATTATGAAAGCTAACAAAGCACTAGGCTTTATTATGCGTATGTCTAAGTCATTTACGAAAATGAAAACTGTCAAGGTGTTGTACTGCGCGTATGTCCGAAGCCACCTGGAGTATGCTTGTCAGGTATGGAACCCACGCTATAATATTTACATAAGTAAGATTGAACAAATCCAGAGAAAATTTACTCGATTTCTCAGTTATAAATTTAAATTACCTGGTCTTACTTATGAACAGCGTTGTATAAAATATCACGTCCTCCCTCTTTCGATCAGACGCGATGTAGCTGACCTGACTTTTCTCATTAAGATTGCCAGATGTATCATTGACTGTCCAGAATTATTAGATATGATTGGTCTTAGGACATCAGTCCGTTGCTTGCGTGCTTCAGACCTACTATGTGTACCTCATGCTCATAGCAATTATAGGCAGAATAGTTATATACCTAGAGCAGTATCGTTGTTTAACTTACTAAGTCACAATTTAGACATTGACTTATTTTGTGACAGCATTTATTCCGTGAGGAGCAAAATAATTTCCAATTTCGTAACTCTTAAATGAATGAGTAACTATTTTCGGTTTAGTTTTTATTACTTTTGGTTTTCTTTTTTGCTTGTATTTTTGTTATGTGTGGTAACTCTTAATTAGCTTGTAGTCATTATCATAGTATTTAATCTATTGTATTAGCTGTGAGTTACCCAAATAAAATAAAATAAAATAAAATAATAAATTATCCTGAAATTTCTGAAAACAACTGTGGAGGTCTAGGACTCTGCGTGATAAATGACTATAGGACGACGACCGCTCATCCAAAAATAAGTCTACGTTTTCCTAAATACACTAATATAAGTGAGTTTATACATTGGCCAAATTAGGAAACATATTTTATTACTGATACTTAGGTGTCAAGATTAAGAAGCAATTATGACAGCTTAAATAAATGTGAAGGGAAAATAAAAAAACTAAAAGTTTAAAAGGTTAAGCTTTGCATCTCTCTTGCTCGCACTCTACAACATTATATAAGATTTTTCAAGTCTGACTGTACTCTGAGAAATGTAAGCCAAATTGATTGATAAAATAGTCGGTAAAGACATTTTTTTTTTAAAATACATTCATACTTAAAAAGTCTTTTAAAATGTTACGAAGTGTAAAAACCATCCAACGCCACCAAGAAAGTGATGAATTAAATTCACTGACAATGAAACTTGTAGGACATCAATACAATATCGTAGTAAGTAAATAATATAAATGTATTCATGCAAGTCCTGTACGAGGAATTCGCTCACATTATATGTGTAGTTCAGCGAATTGCTTAGGTAATCCTATTAATATAGATGTAAACTATATAGGTACCTATAGTTTTATGACTTTGTACTAAATCGAATATGGTTCTTCGTTCAAGATCGCAATAAATTTTATATACTTCGTATTTTATGAGCATTATTATTTTAAGTGATATGGACTGATGTCAGTATGCCTCATGATGTTGGTAAAAGGGTTTCACGCTTTTGAATCCCTCTCGCTCGCACAATCCAATATTTTAAAATTATGTAAAAAATTACAATATAATTAATATATAAGATGTCATAAATTCCTAAAAAAACCTATAAATTTAATCCGCTGTAAATGCTTCGTCAATCACATAATTTAAACTTAAAAACTAAAAATATTAACAATGTCATAGGTACTTATCTAAAATAAGATTTTGTGTACTATAATATATTTTATCGCTGTACAGGGAAGTCGTCTTTTCTAGTAAAAAATACGTCAATAATAAATATGAATTTATGTCGTAAATGTTATGTCTGAATTGAAAAATTACTAATAATTTTGAAAGGTTTGGCCTAAAATCTATTAAACAGTGGTTCTCTGAATGAGTGAGCGTAAAACGGCCGACCTGAAACCTACCCCCTTTTATAGCAGTCGTAAAGAAAAGCCAGGCACGGGAATTAGGTCGAGGGAATGGGTTGAAATTTTTAGACATATATCTGCGCACACAGACAGCAGTTGACAAACGAAACGTTGCGTACTGGGATTAGTTTGGCAGTAACGGCAGGATTTCCGGACCGAATCAGCGTTGAGAAATAAGGTTTACAATCGTAAATTAAAGAAGTAGATACTACATTTTTTACTATTATAATGATTTAAAATTATTTTAATAAATAATATCCACCTCTTTTTAGTAACAAATAATTTTATTCGGTATATTATGATTTTGCTGCCTCCGTGGTCTAGCGGTTAAGTCCGTGGATTTAGAGTCGGAGGTACCGGGTTCGATTCCTGGTTGGGACACAACAATATTTATTAATGTAAATAAATACATTTAATTATTATTTAATTTATATATATATATATTTCTCGAGTTTGGTACGCTGAAGACATCGACGAGCTTGCCACTTGATTGGCCTATGCTGAATTTGGCTAAATGTGAATCAGCTTATTTATAAGTTTCTGACGACCCCGAAAGGGCAACGGTCGTAATGATACTTTACTTTTTTCTATATAATCATTTGGGAAGAGAAAGAATAAAATAACAAAAAAAATACAATATTATTGTTATGTGACAAAAAAGTGATGACCTACTATTTGCTGTCGGCAATAAGTCTGCCTTATTACATAGTGCAATTTAGATTTTAGATATAAATAAACATACACATTTAGATATAAAAGCGATTATATCCTTAAATATATCACTTTATATGTCTTTGGTCGTATAAGTCGAGATGAAGAGCTTGGTGACAACTTTACCATTGAGAATTTCGCGATTCTGGCGGTCGATAGATGTGACGCTTTAGGGCAGCAAATGAAATACTATTGCTTCTACCGCGGTTCTCTTGAAACGATTTCTATTATTATTAAAGTAGGTAACATTTACTAGACAGTTTTTGAATTTTTAGTATTGTAAACTGACGGTGGGTCTGATACATAAGTTCATAAGTTGAAGGATAAAGTCAGGAACGTTGACATCCGTCAAAGAACCAAAGTTACCGACATAGCTTTCAAAATTAGCAACTTGAAGTGGCAATGGGCTGGACACGTCTGTCGCAGAAGCGATGAACGATGGAGTAAACGGGTCCTGCAGTGGAGACCACGTACTGGAAGACGCAGTGTGGGACGACCCCCCTTTAGATGGACAGATGACCTGAGGAAGGTCGCTGGTGGGGGATGGATGAGGGTGGCAGAAGATCGTGTAAAATGGCGAGCCTTGGGCGAGGCCTATATCCAGCAGTGGAGAGACACAGGCTGATGATGATGATGATGAAACTGCCTTCATGATAACGTGAGCGTCTAGGTACGATTATTGGTCGTAAAGGTAATAATAATAGTAATAAAAATGGTTTATTGCACAAAAACTAAAATAACTTAAAATTAATGTGCACAGGCGAGCTTTATGCCGTGAGGCATTATCCACCAGCTAACCTTTGGGAGTTTTGAAAACATGTGACAGGCAGAGTGCCAAGTAAATACTAAATAAACACTACATGTTACATATCTATAATACAATACATATAATTAAATAAATATATACAGGATTCATGAAATAAATAAATAAAACAAAACACATACTAAAGATATTGGAGTGAATGTTGCAACGAGAGTAAAAACAAGGATCAATTTTAACATATAAGTAATCGTCAACTATTTATTATTGTAACAAACTCATCAATAAAATATTTTAATTATTTAAAAGTTTTATTGCATCCAGGTCCTAAATTCGGCTGCTGGTCATATCTTTATACGTGCAGGCGGTTCTGATAGCTTTCACTTTCAGTTCCCAGAGACCCAACCAGTTTCTTGAACTCACTTTGCACGGCATCAGGAATAGGAGTGTACGGCGTCCTACCTTATACTTGCCAAACATGCTTGAAGATCTACAGTTATACAAATATGATGTGAAAACAAAAGAAGACCGCTCCCTCCTTCTATATTGTTCTCTGTTCAAATGCGGAACCGATAGTGACGACAACAGCGTTAACGAATGAGACAAAAAAGTAATCGTCAAGGGACGCGAGCGAGACAGCTTGCATAGGATTAGCGAATGTGACGTCCTGGCGACTTGATAGCTAGCTTGCTACTGATTCAAGTGCTTCAGTTAGACGTAGTTTGATAATTCCACGTTTAATGTCTTCGTGCCGTATCTTCTCCTTTTTTAATCTAAGTTATCTTCATTAAGATCCAAAAGACTATTAAATTACAAATAAAGAGTTCAACTGATTTTTAACAGATGACAAAACGATGGCACATAGTTAGAAGTGTTACCAGGTTTTCTAGTTTGCCCTTAAAATTGGGAAAACTACAGTAAAGAGTGAAGAACTTCATTGCCCAAAATATACAAAGGCGTGACAAAATGTCGCTTGATATTCTCTACCTGTCAGATTTTCGGAACAACTAGAATATTTATGTTA
The DNA here is from genome assembly GCA_910589645.1 of Tinea semifulvella. NCBI lineage: Eukaryota > Metazoa > Arthropoda > Insecta > Lepidoptera > Tineidae > Tinea > Tinea semifulvella. The sequence goes on along the minus strand of OU342595.1, from coordinate 5,351,151 downwards.
GAACATTATTTATATAGTAACACTAAAGAAAGAGATATTTTTTTTGTGGGTACTTAACAGAGCAAAGATATGTTTTTAGATACGAGGAAATTACAATTTTATGTTCATTTTATCGGATATTTTCACTGATTCAAACGCAGATATGACAAATGAAGTTTTAACCGGCTGAACGTAGGAAATAATAACTTTTCTGATAATAAAATTATTCTCTCCGCAAAAGTTTTTTACGATTCTCTTTTATATAACATTTTTTTATAATGCGCACGACATGTGCCACCAAGCCTTACATATCTGATGTGGAACACGACCGTAACCGGCATTGCACTGTCATATTATTCTGAGACGATTGTCCTAGCTTTAATTCTCATACCGTTATGCTTCTTGCCCTGTCTAGTTATAAGACATTAAATGTATGTATTTAAATTATGGATTAAATGTATGGATTCTATTCTGAGCTATGGGTTGGGTGTATATGGACGCACTTTTAAGACCTATCTAGATAATGTGAAACACCTTCAAATTAGACTTATTAAGTATTTGGTAAACAAAAAAACAAAAAATGATTGTAACAGAGAATATTATAAATTGTATGGTATATGTAACATTATGGAAGTACACAAAAAAGTTAATTATATGATAGCACTTGACAGTTATTACTCAGAAAATTATAAGCATAAAGCCCGAAGTAATCATAACACTAGATCTGTAGCTCAGGGTAGATTGTTGCAACCCACAGCTGTTAACTACTATGGAGAGAGAACATCACAATACATGATTCCTAAACTCTGGAATGATGATGGAATGAGGAATATATTTCTCGAGTTTGGTATGCTATAGACATCGACGAACTTGCCACTTGTCATGATTGGCCTATAGCCATCATCATCATCATCAGCCTGTATCTCTCCACTGCTGGATGTAAGGCCTCACCCAAGGCTCGCCACTTAACGCGATCTTTCGCTGCTAGGTTCACATTCGTCAATATCCCGAATGTGCAACACCTCTCTCTCTAGTCTCTGCAGTGCCAATATTGATATGTTTCATAACCGTTATGGTGTTTTCAGAAAAGTTGTTCGGGCTTTTTCAAACAGATCAATATTTAATTATTTTATAATCAAAGACTTTCGGCCCGTGGGGTCCAAACGCTAAAACATTTTTAAAAAACATCATCCTTCGTCTAATTGTCTGCTCTGGAGACGAATAGGCTGGTTCTTTCCTCGCCCAGAGAATCAGCATAGCGAGGAAATGTAGGTTTTTTTTTTTTTTTTTTTTTATATTTCCTTATAATTATATTAAGTTTGTAATAAATATATGTAATGTTGTGTGTACTACATAAGTAGATAAATTATTTTATTTATTTTAAAAACTTTATTGTTATATTAACAAAAGGCGGATATAATGCCTATAGGCACTCTCTTCCAATCAACCTTCGGGACAATGAAAAAGTCAGAGGTAAGGTTAGCAAATAAACAACAAATATAAAACTTTAACTAGAATACTAAATTATATATAAAAATTGGTATATACAATAGAAGTAAAGTATCGTATCATAACGACCGTTTCCCTTTCGGGGTGGTCAGAAACCACGCTTATAAATAAGCGGATTCACAATCACATTTAGCCAAATTTACTATAGGCCAATCATGACAAGCGGCAAGCTTGTCGATGTCTCCAGCGTACCAAACTCGAGAAATATCAGAAATAAATTAAATATTTTTGTGTCTCGACCAGGAATCGAACCCGGTACCTCCGAGTCAAAATCCACGGAATCCGCTAGACCACGGAGGCAGTATATATATTTATACATATGAGTATACGAGGTACATATCATTACATCATCATTACAGCCCCTAGAACACAGCGTTCTAGACCTCCACTGCTGGAGATGGGCCTTCCAGAACACATATCTGGAGAATTTGGCCTACACTCGCCACGCTGGCCAGACGGCTTGGCGCGGATATGATGTCATTTGTTTATGACAATTTTTTACGATTCCACAAGTTGGTATTAGTGGAACCGGGACCGACGGCTTAACGTGCTCTCCGAGGCACGGGAACGGTGGTGTTGTAAATCTATGACAAATGTACTTAAGAAAAATGTATTTCTCATTGGTACATGTCGGATGGAATTGAACCGACCTTTGTAGGATTAAAGGAACGCGTTCTTACAACCGAGCCACCACCGTGCCAGGTACATATACATACATACAAATATAAATTATTATATAAACTACATATACTACCACGGAGGCAGGGGAGTTTATATAAAGGAGTATTAAAAACGATTTTCATACACCTTTAAAAGGAGGGAGTAATTACTGAAACAGCTGTACGTGACTGCGAAAAAGAATCAGTTAATTGGTACTACAGCTGCAAGCTTTGAGACTAAAGGGTATTTAAAAATACAAGTAGTTAAATATACCTTTACAATATATACACAAGGGTTTGCCTAAATTATAAATTTAATAAAAAAATAACTGCCTTCATGGTCTAGCGGTTAACTCCGTGAATGTAGACACGGAGGTACGGGTTCGATCAATTTATTTGAGATATTTCTCGAGTTTGGTACGTTAGAGACATCGACGAGCTTGCCACTTGTCAAGATTGGCCTATAGCAAAAGTTGTCGATGTCAATGTCTCCAGCGTACCAAACAATAGAAATATCACAAATAAATTAAATATTATATAAATAAATATGTACATTCACATTAATAAAAATATTTTTTGTGTCCCGACCAGGAATCGAACCCGGTACCTCCGAGTCTAACGGACTTAACCGCTAGATCACGGAGGCAGTGCATTTTTAGAAAATGCACTAATAAAAAACAATTTAATGCTGGCTAAATTTAAAAAGAGTAGTTTCTGACCACCCAGCAAAGGGATACGGTCGTGATGATACTTTACTTTTACAAAAGCTAAAAAAATATTTTTATAAAATGCACTAATAAAAAACAATTTGATGTTGGTTAAATTTAAAAAGAGTAGTTTCTGACCACCTAGCAAAGGGATACGGTCGTGATGATACTTTACTTTTACAAAAGCTAAAAAAATATTTTTAGAAAATGCACTAATAAAAAACAATTTAATGTTGGCTAAATTTAAATGCTTGGTATTTCTCTGATGGATAAAGTGAGGAACGAGGAAATCCGTCGGAGAACCAAAGTTACCGATATAGCCTTCAAAATTAGTAAGCTGAAGTGGCAATGGGCTGGACATGTATGTCGTAGAACCGATGAACGATGGAGTAGACGAGTTCTGGAGTGGAGACCACGTACGGGAAGACGCAGAGTGGGTCGACCCCCCGCTAGATGGACAGATGACCTAAGGAAGGTCGCTGGTGGGGGTTGGATGAGAGTGGCAGGAGATCGTGTGAAGTGGCGAGCCTTGGGGGAAGCCTATATCCAGCAGTGGAGAGACACAGGCTGATGATGATGATGAAATTTAAAAAGCGTAGTTTCTGACCGCTCAGCAAAGGGATACGGTCGTGATGATACTTTACCTTTACAAAAGGTAAAAAAATATTTTTAGAAAATGCACAAATAAAAAACAATTTAATGTTCGTGCAAATATTTGTTTTGTACTCTGAGCCTTAAGAGATAGCCTAAGCACAATAATTAAAAGCATTACAATGATGTACACAATGGAGCAAGACAGAGTTCCGTTTACGAGACAAACAAACCGCGTCTGCTAGGCGTAATCTTAATCCTGAGATAGATTTATTACTGGTTTTCGTAGACGTATATTATATGAGACCTACCAACAATAAAATTCTTGTCAAAGGTCCAGGACCAACGATACGCATAAGTATGAAATAATTTCTTTACTTTGTATCGCTTGTAGCATCGTGGATATAGTCAGCACTAATAAAATTAATTAAAGTACATTAGTAATAATGGTTGGAGAGTAACATAATTATATATATGCTTATGTTTTGTTTGTATTCTTTGCGACTTGCTTAGTTTAGTTACACTTCTAGTTAGTTTAGTTAAGTGTAGTTTAATTTCCACCAATATGTACAAAGCAATGTATGGCCAATGTGTTACTTATAAGGTATACCTATGTATTTATTTCTATAATGAGCTGTGGTTTTTGTAATAAATAAATTATGTCAGTCAGTCAGTGGGGTCGTCCAGGCCCGGATGGCTAATGGGCCTGGGTTGAAAATGGGGACGTATCCTCGTTTTCCCCGGCTGAATCTCAGCGGGTAACCGGCTGGTAATTCATGCACTTTTGGTGCAGGGCGCCGTTACTGGTGTAAAAGCGCCCGTGTGGCTCACGAACCTAGGGGGTCTAGGTTCGACAACTTCAGCTCTTCTCTATGAGCACTTCTTTAGGAAATGGTCTTCGGTTGGGGGGCCTAGCGCAAGAAGGAGCGATATTCTGGTGATGCTTGAAGTGTATGTTATCGGCTCGATAGAACATACGTCTCGTCAGGCCAACGACAAACTCCTCAATAGTAGGCATCTCCAGATCTCGAGCTATGACGGAATTACGCACAAACCACGGCGCCCACGCAGGGCTAAAATCCAAGAGGTCCGAAGCATTTTTATATTAATGTTTGTTAGGCTTAACATTATAGCCATAAAAAAGTAAATTGTAACTTAGTAATACTTAAATAATCGTGGCTGTAAAGAGACCGTGTCATTTAAGTATAAATTCGTAGCTGTAACTGTAACAAATCTAATATTAATAATAAATGACAATTATTGTTATTGTTAAGTATCGATATTCACATGTAATTCTATTGACTTATCGTTTATAAGCACCCTATAACCTCACTTGTCACTATCACAAAAAAAAAAAGGTTTAGCTGTAAGAGAATGCCTACGGCATTAAGTTCGCCCTTGTACACTACTTTTGTAATTTTGTGCAATAAAGTATTTTATTATTATTATTAAATATAATGCCTTCCAAATATAAGAGCATGTATGAAGAGGTTGATGAATGTCGAAGAAGCGAAAGAGGTATCGTGTCAAGTGGCGCTCAATTGTCTCTGCCTACCCCGCAAGGGATTTGGCGTGAAGATATGTATGTAAATATAATGTCGAAAATAAAAGGCTGTAAAAGGACCGTGTCAGCTTACAATATAAATACCTAATAATTATAATTGGCGAGGATCTAATCTTAATTTTAAATGATTCCACAATATGGTATTAGTGGAACCGGGACCGACGGCTTAAGGTGTTCTCCGAGGTGTTGTAAATCTATGACATGTGTACGTAAGAAAAGTATATTTCTCATTAGTATATGCCGGGGGTTGAACCGGCCTTTGTAAGATTTTAAGGAAAGCGTTCTTACTAGCGCCACTACCGCTCTTATCGAGCCACCACTGCTCTTATCGAGCCACCACTGCTCTTATCGAGCCACCACTGCTCTTATCGAGCCACCACTGCTCTTATCGAGCCACCACTGCTCTTATCGAGCCACCACTGCTCTTATCGAGCCACCACTGCTCTTACCGAGACACCACTGCTCTAACTTACGTATTATCACGATCGTATCCCTTTTATTGATAAGTAACGCCGCATAATCGATTTCACTAAATTTATTAGTAAAATAAGTAACAATCTACTATTTTTTAGCGGTCGTTGCTTTTAGTTGCAGCGATAAATATTGTATGCCTGTTCATATAGTTATGTCTATCCTGTACTTACGTTATTTATATTATTTACCGCATCTCATTTTAAGTAAGAAGGTAAATATCGTTGCTTTCGGTTGCAGCGATAAATATTGTATGCCTGTTCATATAGTTATGTCTATCCTGTACTTACATTATTTATATTATTTACCGCATCTCATTTTAAGTAAGAAGGTAAATATCGTTGCTTTCGGTTGCAGCGATAAATATTGTATGCCTGTTCATATAGTTATGTCTATCCTGTACTTATATTATTTATATTATTTACCGCATCTCATTTTAAGTAAGAAGGTAAATATCGTTGCTTTCGGTTGCAGCGATAAATATTGTATGCCTGTTCATATAGTTATGTCTATCCTGTACTTACATTATTTATATTATTTACCGCATCTCATTTTAAGTAAGAAGGTAAATATCGTTGCTTTCGGTTGCAGCGATAAATATTGTATACCTGTTCATATAGTTATGTCTATCCTGTACTTATATTATTTATATTATTTACCGCATCTCATTTTAAGTAAGAAGGTAAATATCGTTGCTTTCGGTTGCAGCGATAAATATTGTATGCCTGTTCATATAGTTATGTCTATCCTGTACTTATATTATTTATATTATTTACCGCATCTCATTTTAAGTAAGAAGGTAAATATCGTTGCTTTCGGTTGCAGCGATAAATATTGTATGCCTGTTCATATAGTTATGTCTATCCTGTACTTACATTATTTATATTATTTACCGCATCTCATTTTAAGTAAGTAGGTAAATATTTTAAGTTCTTGTAATATTTTACGAGAAAGTTCTAGTTACATAGTATTTATTTTAGGTATAAGTTTTCTTAGGTATTTTACTTTATCTAAACCACGAAGGTAAATATTGTGTTTAAATTATAAATAACTTTTGTATGCCTGTTCGTATAGTTATGTCTATCCTGTACTTACATTATTTACCGCATCTCATTTTAAATAAGTAGGTAAATATTTTATTTTTTACGCTTGTAATGTATAAAGTCACTTACGAAGCTTGTCGTCGTTCAGATAAATTAATTATTTATTTATTTTAAAACTTTAATGCACCAAGTACAAAAGGCGGACTTAATGCCCGTAGACATTCTCTGACAGCCAAACCTTTGGGACTAATTAGAACAACTGTAGGTGCAAGGAAAGTAAAAGTGACACATGAATATAAATACTTCTATAATAAACTTACTTATATATAATCTACTTATAAATATAAATATACTAAATACTAATACATACACAATAATAAACATACATATAAACCTTACAAATTTTGTTAGAAGCTATTTAGAAAATGTGAGTAGACCAGCTTTTTAAATGATGATCTGGTAGATGCCTGCCTTATGGCATGGCTTATATTACTCAAATGTAACAAATTTCAGAAAATACGCATTACCAATTAAGAGGGTAATTAACGGTTTTGCATCCCTCTCACTCGTACAACCCAATATTAAAAAAAAAACAATTTTAAGTTCACTTTTTAGAAATATAGTCTATCAATATTAAATTACGGATATTTTGGAGTTATAAAAATGGAGGCCTCCTTTGTAAACCAGCCTATTGTTGGTCGCAAGCCCGAGACTCGATTCTTTTCATCTCTCTTTCCCACACACTATGGACCCGGCACCCGCACGAATGGAATGCTTATGCTGTCTTCACTTATACATTTTTGTTTTAGTAAAATGAAGGGGTTAGTTGATGATTTTTTTTTTTAAAACCACACTTACACCCGTATTTTTTTAATGTTTCCGCAAAAGCTCCTCCACTCAATTATTCCTTTCAGCTGTCAAACGTACAGATTATATAGGATATAGATGACAGTGTTCATATTAATTACTCGAATGATAACAGACTACTCCATGCATCGCTATAGGCCAAAAATATTTTTTGCATCACCCTCACTTTTGTCACTAAATTAAAATAACGTTCTTTGTTTATTATTTATTTGTGTTTAATATTTTGTTAAAAATGAGTTTTTATTTCTTAAAAAGTGTTTATGTTCTAGTTTTAAAAATGTCCTGAGTGACCTGGGCTTGGTGATACAATTTAATTCCAGGTGCCGGCCCAGGACGATCAACTTTGTTTTATTGTTCTTTCTGCACTATTTTAAAATGTTATATGTAAGTATATTTTTTTACGCCAATAAACGTTATTATTATTATTATTATATGTATGTATATGTTCATAATACTTGCATGTCGTTTATGTATTTATAAATTACACTAATATTATTAGATTGTTGCACCCTGCCCATAATCTCTCACCATCCCAAAGGTTAGTTGTCAGAGAATGCCAAACAGTCATTAAACTCGCCTATGTATTTAATTTTAAGTTTTGGTGCAATAGAAGAATTTTAAAAAAATCATCAAGAAACAATTTAGTGACTAATTGTCTTAAAAAAAATCTTAAATGTTTTGCATTTACGTTAAACAATTGTGGCTTCTTTAAAAAGTAAACTAAGCACTTAAGACGTGTGGGCAAGCTTAATATATATAAAGTTCGGTATTCAGAGGGGAGAAGTGGGTCGGTGACCTATATAGGAGAAGTATTTATAGACCGGTGCATTGAGAGAGCACGGTCGTGTGTCGCCCGGCGGACAGTGTCAAGTTCAATACTCGTTTACTACGTAGATGTAATAAAGAAGGACCAACACATTTTATTTTAGTCCGTGGAATTGTAAAATGCAAAAATAAGATTGAAGTAGCATCAAGGTTGCAGTTTAGATAATTGCCAGACATTAAATTACGTCATAAAAACAGAGTCGTTGTGGTGGGTGTGCGTATGTTGGTGCGGTATAATGTATGTGCCAAACGGCGTACGGTGGATCCTTTCACATAGCGACATCTATACCTGCAGATAAGGGATAGAGAGATTAATGCTATAAACGGACGTACTCGTAAAGATATAATAAAAAGGATCTACAATATAGACTTACTCCATAGATTTAATAAAAAGAGCATCATGTCTAAGAGGCCTAGATAATTGTGGGACACGAAATTACGTAATACAAACAGTGTCTGTGTGGTGGATGTGCGTATATGGGTATCAAGCCTGCGCCAAGCGGCGCAGTGTGGATCCTTTAGCACGGGCGGAAAAGGGATAGAGAGATAAATATACCTACGAGTATATATATACGAGTATACCATATATATGGATGTATAATACATAATCTACACGCCCAGGAGACAGTGTCAAGTTGAATTCTTGCTTACTCCTTTAACACAACGGTTATTCGTCAATGCAGTTGTAAAATGCAAAATGTGATTGAGAGAGCATCAAATTTAAAAGTTTGCGATTTAGATAATTGCCAAACACGAAATTATGTAATAAAAAGGGCGTGAGTATGGTGCGTGTGGGTGGGGTACCAATTCTGCGCCAAATGGCGTAGTGTGGGTCCTTTTGCATAGTGACATCTACACCTACACTACACTGCGAAAAAAGGAGATAAAATTACTAGCTTGGTAGTTAAATAATAACTAACAACTGTGTAGTCATTTAGCTGTTTGCAAAAAAATAAAAAAGTTATGCTGTTTGAGTTCAAGTAAACAAATTATATTCTTTGGACAGTCGTTATTATATATGTATATTTGTCTATGATTTCTCCTCCCAAAGCACAAAAGCTTGTATGGAAATACCCATTTCGGAACCTTCGGTAGATTATTGGTTATCGGAGTTAATTTAACTAGTATAGCTTTGCATCCTGTTCAAGCTATGGTAAAATGTTTACCATACAATAAGTTTTAACATTATTACTAACAAAAATATAGGGTGAATTTGCAAATGTTGGAGTTATCCTAGATGATGGCAAGAGACCCGATGGTATGACGTTGGTCCTCTGGGAACGGGGACGTGCTCTGGTGTGGAGCGCCACGTGCGTCGACACCCTCGCCGCGTCGCATCTCAGGGGGACAGCGCATAAAGCGGGAGCCGCGGCGGAAAATACGGAGTCCAGCAAGCGGCGCAAGATTACATATTTGTGCCGTTTGCTGTAGAAACTCTGGGCCCATGGAGTCCAAGCACAAAAAAGTTTTTAAAAGACATAACACCGCGTCTTGTTGAGAGGGCTGGCTCTTTCTTCGCCCAGAGAATCGGTATTGCAATTCAGCGGGGAAATGCAGCCAGCGTTCTTGCCACCATTCCACGCGGACGGAACTTATATCCTTAATATTAATTTTATTTTATATGTTGTAAATATTTTTTCGAATAAATGTATATTGTAATTCATTTGCAAATACAAGTGAAATACATATATCTAAAAATATAATAATAAAAAAAAATATTTAAATACAAAGGTTAAATAGTACATTTTCCGGATCCCCCTTTAAGTTTTAAATAATAGTTTATACGAAATTTATTTTTTACAAAATATAAAATAAAATTAATACTAATACTATGGATATACGAGTAAGTCCCGTCAGCGTTTATGATGGCAAGAACGCTGGCTGCTTTTCCTTTTCCGCTGAATTGCAATACTGATTCTTTGGGCGAAGAAAGAGCTCTTTTGCTTTTTTTAGGCATTCACCACGCTCGTTAATGCATGCCCAGTATCAAACTAAGACGTTATTCATTGAGCCTCGTAATGTGGCTTGGAGTGTGGCATGAAAAGCTTTGATTAGAGTTGGGGATTAGTAGTTCCTGACCAGGAGCACCTAATTTAATTCGCCGCTCCTAAGGGAACTAAGTCGCTCTTTTAGTTCTTTAACTCCGAGCCCCTGTCTCTAACCAGAGAAAGCGAGCGCTCAGTTCTAGGGTTCTGTGGTTCAAGGCAGTCGCTTTACTAATAATATTAATAAAGGGTTTTAATGTGTACGATTAGCTGTATTGAAAATTAGGATATTGGCATTAGTAATTGACTCTATAACGCATATTTTTGTTGCACTCATAACTCCAATGGTTCAATCAAGACAAATAAGATGGTACAACTATTTTACTATTATCATTTTATTATTATTTTGATTTTTAACTGCCGAACTAAATGAACGAATGTAGCGTATCCGCTACGTGACAAGCTCCGCTCTCTCGCCGGAACGAACTAATAAGTGGGAGATCTGGCAAAGTTAGAACTAGTTCCGGTAGTTCGTCTGTGGAAGTGCCCTATGGATATTTTTGATAATGGATGCTTTACATTCATTCTTGTTACAAGGTTTATAATGAATTAAAATCGAGTTTCATGTGTGTGTTTGAGTTGTTAAACAAAAACATTATTCTATAGGTAAAAACTCGCAAAAGATTACGGTCATGAAGATACCTATGTAGAAAATAGAAGGCCAAGATGGTGCGCAGTAAACCAATCAACCTTGTCTGATCTTAGATACAACGTAATCGTAATAGATACCCACTGACGAGTAAATCAATGGAGTGTTAATTTGTAAAAGATACGAGTAACATTGTATTATTAAGTTCCCCTATTATTTGTATGTTAATCAACTTCTAGCGAGAGCTACAATCAAAGACATCAGATAGAGCGGGTATTGGTTTTCATACAAAACGTTAATTAAATTTATTTTTACGCTCTAACGTCGACTAGCAAATCTTCTATATATTTTATAGATAACATAATAATAGTTCTTATTATAATAATTATTAACATATTGTCCGTGATTGTTTCAAACAACTAACTTAAAAGTGCACGTCGAACACTGAAACTGGCATTGCACTGTAATAGACCAATTTATAATGTGACGATTGGTGTAGCCTTAATTATCATATCATTAGGCTTAGATAACACACATATAACATTACATACTATATTTATAGTACAATAATATACCGATTTAGTAAAGTTATGTAGACTCGTCTTGCTTTTTGTGGAAGTGAGCAATTTTTTTAAATTTAAAACTGTTGCTATCTTAGTTTTATAAATATTATTATTTACATAGATAATAACAATTATGAAAATGTATGTACCTATTAATTGTAAGATTAACTGCATGGTAAATTGGGCTTTATTGTTAAGCCATGTAATGTTTATTTACTTAATAAATAAAATTAATATTAAATTATTAATAAATTATAAATCTTAGAGCATGCATATAATCCAATAGTCCCTAAGAGTTAAGCCTTAAATTCGGCAAGGATTGATATTACATGTTTTTATTATTCTTACAATACTGTATAACTAAAGTCACTGTCAGCCTAATAATCTTACTTGATAAAGTCGATTAGGTACCTATACTTTAAAATGTTTAAGTTATTGTATCCTGCAATACCCGCGTCGTGTCGTGCCAGAATTACCTCTGGCACCGGGCGGCGCGTTCCTGGCACTCGCTGGCACCAAAAGTAAGTGATTTTCAATCTTTTATTTTGTTTATTACACTCTTTATTGCACAATAATCCATAAGGTAGGCTATCGTAGTTAGATTTTATTAAGTACTAGCTGACCCAGCGAACTTTGTAAACCAGTTAGTTATTCTGCTATTCGGGACGGAGACAAATCCAACAAATCGAAAACCGACAAACCCGACCCTGTTTTATATATTAAGATTTACTTATTATGCAATCTAATATGTCAGAATCCTTCCCCGATGTTCACACAACATATTCCCAAAGTTTCATCCCGATCGGTCAAGTAGTTTTGCAAAGCATAGGGAACACACACACAGACATTCACCTTTATATATATATATATATAGACTAGCTGTTTTACCCGGCTTTGCCCATGTAAACGACGACACGAAATTAATTTTGTTGTGATTTATATTGATTTATTTAATTTGCATAGTGTAAAGGTAAAAAAAAATATTCATAAATTGCTCAAGCCAACTAACGTATTTAAAATAATAAAGATTAAAACCGTATTTGTGTAAATGGCTTCCCAATTACCGCTTTATAATTGCACATTTTTTAAGTATTAAAATGGATATAGTATGTTGTCCTTAAGAGATTGACACGCCTGTACTTTCTGACCTATTATAATATTCCACCATACATTATTTTGTTATATCTCAAAGGGGTTTAGACAGCGTTTTCGTTAAAAGCTCCCAGACGGCTTATTTTTTTCCGACACCTTAAACAAATATCGTTAATGTATACTAAAACTTAACAAATTATATTCTAACTATCCTCGAGAAACTCTCTATCCATTGGTGAAAATCGTTGCAGTAGTTTTTCAGTTTATCGCGAACAGACAGACAGACGTTGCGGAGGACTTTGTTTTATAATCCGTAGTGAAGAGATATTGGCAGTTAGTTTTAACAATATAGTGTTATGACAAAAGGTAACAAACATTTTGTACGATAATGGGAACCATAGGCCGGCATAGTGGTAGGGACTGATGTCGGTCGTCTGAGGCTGGCGTCAGTTACTCCCATTCTTGGACCTCGCGTACCGCTTACCATCAGGTGGGCGCAGTGTCACATGTCGTGCTCAGTATTAAAAAAAAAAAAAAAAAAAAAACTATTTTATATTTGATCTCTTTGACCTACTCAAAGTAATATGATAGTATATGTATTATATAACTTATAAGTATGCATTTTTATAAGCATTAACTGTGTGGGTTGATTATTCAGATCAAATTACTTACGGTATGCAAGCAGTTATAAAGTGTCGCATGGTGAATTACGTAGATAATCTAAAATGACTGTGGGTCGAGCACGGTTAAGCCCGTTACTGTAGCGGGCACGAAAGTCGATAATGATTAAAGCATCATCTTCAGCCTGCATCCACAGCTGGATATAGGCCTCCTCCAAGACTCGCCCCTGCAACCCTCATCCAACCCCCACCAGCGACCTTCTTTATGTCATCCATCCATCTGGCAGGGGTCGTCTCACTCTGCGTCGTTCCGTACGTGGCCCCTCTATAGAACCCAATTGTCCCATCGGTCGTCGGTTCTGCGGCAGATGGGGCCGGCCCATTGCCACTTCAGCTAGCTAATTTTGTCAGTTACTTTGGTTTTCTGACGACATACTCGGACGTTTCGAATTATATTTATCTGAGAAATACCAAGAATAGCTCGCTGAGCGACCTCGAATTTGTGGACCAGACCCACTGTCAGTGCCCATGTCTCTGCTCTGTACTACATTACGGAGAGGACGCACTGGTTAAAGACTTTCGTCTTTACTCATTGGGGGTTAATTCGACGTAATCACCACGCTTGACAGGCGGGTTGGTTGTCGCATTAGGAGAGGGTTAGTAACTAGGTATTGGAAGGAGATATAAAGGTTTAGTATGTGTGGGTAGGGATGAGAGGAAATAAATAATAATAATAATAATAAATATTTCCAGACAGGTCACACAGCGCCATCTAGTTTCCGTGGTAAGCTACGAGGCTTGTGTTACGGAAACTAGATGGTTGCTAAACTACATATTATACTTTTTTTTTTGTAAATATATACATATAAACACCCAGACCGAGACAAATTATACAATGTACAACTTGTCCCCGGTGGGAATCGAACCCACGACCTCCCGAGTTTACGGCAACGTTTGTTACCACTAGACCACGGAGGCGGTCAAAAATGAGGATCATAATGACCAAATACACATGAAAAGTACATCCCTAGCTTGTCACCAATGATGACGGGACACTAATAAATAATTTATGTATATTTGTTGTCTTGCACACATTCTTCAAGTGAAGACCACGTACAGGAAAGGTGCAGAATAGGACGAAGAAGAATGTATGGATACCCTGAAAAAGATCGCTGGCAGGGCAGAAGATTGCGGGCTTTTAAAAAAACAAGCTTATAATGATTTAGATCGTAAGCAGACACGGCCCCCTTACAGCCACTAATTTATTTTTATTGACATAAATATTGTAGTTATAATAGATATAGATTGTAAGCTGACTCAGGCTCTTTAGAGCCACGAATTAATTATTAACTTGACATGCGTAATTTATTTTAGTCTATGAGCTGACACGGCCTCTTTACAGCCACGAATTAATTTTAATTATCTAGTTTTAAGCAAAATCTTGTTTATGGCAACAGTGTTTTAGTTAAAAATTATGGTACAGCAGATATGATGGGTCCTATAGTAGCTGCTGGTTATTTTATAGTTATCTTATAATCTAAACAATTGTAGACTATAAAAAAATCTATTGACAATATCCAAGTGTCGTGCTAACCAAAGGAAATAAATGATTTGATTTGATTATCACTTTCCTTATTTATATTTCGAAAATTGTTATATCCATAAATGGTAGCAACAGAAATTAGTCAACTGATAGTTAAGGAAAAAACAATGACTGCTCCAACTGATCCATCGCAAAAGAATAATAAGAATGCGTAATTGTAAAATTCGCTCATATATAGTAGAGCCGCAGTTTTACCACTATGAAGATAGGGTGACTTGACAAGTTATTTTAGCTAGTCTAATCCCAAAAATCTATCTAAGTCAATTTACACGATTTTCGACTACAACGAACGTGTTGAACAATGCTAAACATTGCGCTTATACCTAGTAATTTCATACTGAGAATTTTCAATACATTTCTTTACAAAGTCTTATCGTCAAATATGTAAGTACTACGTGCACAGTTTTCTTTCAAAGAAAAATGTCGACGTTTTATTCTTGAAATTACTCTTTTGCGTGTGTACGTCAACATTCATTAAATTGTTTCGCAAATCGTCGAAACCAGCTATATTTGTCTTATTCTCTGATTATTGCACGGTCATTTCTTTTATTTGTGTAGGTAGGGGAATATTTGTATCATTAGGTCTAACATTTATCATTATTTATTTATTTAAAAACTTTATTGCCCGAAGACATTCTCTGACAGCCAAACTTTGCGGATAAATTTAACCAAATTTTGGTGCAATCATAATGATAAAAATAATATCATTATCGAGAATTAACAGCAAATTTATATAAAACTGAGTAAGTAGATTATAGTGAATATATATACCGCCTCCGTGGTCTAGTGGTAACAAACGTTGTCGTCAACTCGGGAGGTCGTGGGTTCGATTCCCACCGGGGGCAAGTTGTACATTGTATAATTTGTCTCGGTCTGGGTGTTTATATCCACCATCTAGTTTCCGTAACACAAGCCTCGCAGCTTACCACGGAAATTAGATGGCGCTGTGTGACCTGTCTGGAAATATTTATTATTTATTTATATTCGAAATACAAAAAATAAAAATAAAAATATATAAAATAAATTTTAAATAAACTTAAAAAGTAAACTATATGTATATAAAAATATTCACCCTTCACTTGATCATGTGGCGGTATGCTAAGAAAACTTGCAGCATTCCACCGCTGCACAGCAATGCTGATTTGCTGCGCGAAATAACTGCCAGCTCTTTTGTCACACACAGCATTAACCAGCCGCTTAGACAGTTCTTGAAAGAACTTAATAATTATTTATTACATCATATGTATGTAATATATACGTATATAATATATATGTATTTATAAATATAATTAACTATTTTTTTTTTTCATTTATATATTTTAGCCCGCTATACAGAAGCGAAATGTCGCCAGTCTTCATGGGACTATCACTTTAGAACATTTTTTTTATATAGTTTTTTTACTTAAGTACTTGCTGCTAGTACTCGTATGTCAATATAAATTCGTTTTTAAGTTTGTAATTCGCATTTTACGATGAGTAGATAAAGATAATGATTTTGACCACCTCAAATGGGATATCGCGGTGATGATACGATGTTATTTTATATCAACTTTATTACATCATTATTATAGGTAGGTAGGTGAAGATAGGACTTAATATTGAAATTTTAAATTATAATAAATAATGGTTGCTAACCAACTTCTAAATGGTTATTCTACATAAAAAAATATAAGAGAAAACTCAACATGATTTTCAAATAACTATTCGATTACACTCGATATGGTTAGTCGACTTTGTTTTTTTTTATTTTCAACAATATGGCGTCTGGTTGTCGCCTTAATATAATTTGATTATCTTCAGTGACACTCGCGTGATGAAGATGAATCGATTGACGTGAGAATCATCAAAATCGGCCAATGCGTTTGGTCTCCAGTGTGCCACAAATTCAAATTCAAAATTCTTTATTGTATAGATTGCTTATTCTAATTACAGTTGTATGTACATGTCATGATGATGCAATCTGCCCATATTATGGGCATACAATATGTTTATGTCAATAGATATTTATTTACAATATTTATTTGTATATAATTTATATTTAATATTGTTCTTGTCAATTTATTGAAATACAATGTTAATGTCAAAATTTGCATGCTAAAATTCCTTTATTGAGTAAAAACAGTTGTCAATAAAAAAATTCTTTAACTCAATAGTAAAACGTTTTATAGGTAACTCTCGTATCTCTCTAGGAATTTTATTATATACTCTAATGCACATTATGTGGCAGTTTCTGCTCTAATATTCATCTTGGGTATCAACACATCTTGGGTAGATTAGTCGGGTATAATCTCTAGGTTCAAATTTGTTACAAGTAGGTTTTATATTTTTTAAAGAGATTAAAATGTTTATTGACAAATATTCCTATTTCAAGGATATACATTGAAGCCAATGTTAATAATTTTAGCTTTTTAAATGAACAAACATACATACATAGGGTTGATAACACATACCCCATCTTTGCGTCGCGCAGTCGGGTAATAAGGCGTCCCAATCACTGTTAGGCCTTATTTGGCAATTTTTCTTTTTACCCCTAATTCTTGATGGTTGAGTAGCCATGACGTTTTTTATACGTAAATTCGAAGTAGCGTATGAATACAATGATGCGGAACAAATCGTTTCCCGTTCAAAACTTGCTGGTTAGTTAATTAGTTTTCCAGCTAATCAACTTTCTTATGTATTGTTTGAGGCCTGGGCACCGATGCGTAGGTACATGTGCACTACTAAGTCTAGGTTACACCTAAATGAAGTTACAATAATGAGGTGTATCACTAACTTTTTATCACGATAGATGGCGCATGGTAGATGGGTACCCAATATAACTGTCCTAATATAACTGCATAAATACGAAATTTATTATTTTCTGGATATTATGCCGAAGTGAGCAGCTTTTAGGTGTACAAATCGAGATTTCTAAGCGAAATCAAAGATATAGTGATCTTAAAATTGCCGTTCTATTAATAAAACCTTTTTTTCTTTTTAAAGACGGGGTGTGTGCTTTTTAACTCGTCTTTAGGTAACGTTAATTTAAAATATTTTTTTCTGTTATAAACATAAAACTACGAAAACATTTTTAAAAAATATGCGATATAGGTGTAAAATAAGGTATTATTGCCGCTAGCGACATCTACACTTGACCGCCTCCGTGGTCTAGTGGTAACAAACGTTGCCGTGAACTTGGGAGGTCGTGGGTTCGATTCCCACCGGGGGCAAGTTGTACATTGTATAATTTGTCTCGGTCTGGGTGTTTATATGTATAATATGTATTATATTTACAAAAAAAAAGTATAATATGTAGTTTATCAACCATCTAGTTAAACTTTTTAAACTTTCGCGCACACTCATAATAGATTTTTATAATTTTAACGGGTCTTTACGCGATTTACCTTAGAGACATATTTCTCCCGACGTTTCAGCCAAGTTGCATTGGCCGTGGTCACGGGTCGACTGAAGCTATGCGGTGTAGTCTCGTACATACTGGGCGGCAGACGTAAACCTACCCACTTATCACTTTAAAAGTTTTTAGAAATCACGACACACGACACTTACAATATCTTTGGCGACACCGGGCGATTTTTCCCGGCGTCGAAACCTATTGATTACTGGATTCCACGATGAAGATAGCTTATAACCCCCCTCTCGATTGAAATTTTTGTGTTTCTTTATTTCTATCGCTTCACGTACTATTCTAGGGTAATAGTGACGA
Source organism: Tinea semifulvella (assembly GCA_910589645.1). Lineage (NCBI taxonomy): Eukaryota > Metazoa > Arthropoda > Insecta > Lepidoptera > Tineidae > Tinea > Tinea semifulvella. Next base: position 5,332,721 of record OU342595.1, on the reverse strand, counting down.
TCGATGGAAAGTATCTTTGGGTCATGCAGCTCAATCCAATGGGAGTCGGGAGAAACATGTCTCTAAGGTAAATCGCGTAAAGACCCGTTAAAATTATAAAAATCAACCATCTAGTTTCCGTAACACAAGCCTTGTAGCTTACCACGGAAACTAGATGGCGCTGTGTGACCTGTCTGGAAATATTTATATTTATTTATTTATTTTACAAAAAGCTTTGCCTGATACACCCCACTGTAACGATTTAATTTTAAAATGGCGTCAAATGGACCTGATTTGTTTTGTTCAACCGTCACCTGGTACTTTTGACGCTGTTTTTAACTTTAATCGTTACAGAGACTTGTTTTGATGCCAAAGTTGTAATACACCAAGCCGAGCGATATTTATTTTAAAAACATAAACGAGTTTCTGTATACAAAGCACTCAAAAGCTTTTCTTTACAGAATTCTAATTAGATTCCAATGAAAAAAACTCCAAAATACTTACGACGAGTCCGCGAATCGGAATTGTAAATGAAATTACCGTTGAATTTACATTTTCTGTTGTCTCTTTGTCACATAAACATACTATTTTATTTGTCCTACCACTAAGTATTTAGGTTTAAATTAATTTATTTATTTAAAACTTTTTACACTATGTACAAAGGCGGTCTAATTTAAATTTAAAGGACCGCCAGACATTCTTACTCAGTCAATCTTAGGAACATACAGTGGGGTAGTCCAGGCCCGGATGCCTAATTGGCCTGGGTTGGGGATGGGGACACTTCCCCGTTTTCCCCGGCAGGATCTCAGCGGGTAACCACCCGCCGGTAATTCATGCACGTTTAGTGCTGGGCGCCGTTACTAGTATAACAGCGTCCATGTGGCTCACGAATCCAGGGGGCTAAGTTCAACTGCTTCAGCTCTCTTCCAGGAGTACTTCCCTAGGAAGTGGTCTCCCGTTGGGGGGCCATGCACAAGACGGAGCGATATTCTGGAGATGCTTGAAGTGTCCGTTGTCGGCCCGAGAGAACATCTAGTCAGGCTAACGACAAACTCCTCAATAGTAGGGATCTCCAAATCTCGAGCTAAGACGGAATTACGCACGGGAAACCACTCTGAGCGATATGTTCTGCTGACTTTGGATCTTGTCCCAATCTTAGGGACATTACGAACAGGTCAATATCCGCTTACGCAGGTCAGCACATCTTCTTTCACTTTCTATGCAATATTATTTACAACCCTATAGCTCCCTCTTATCTTAAAACACACTTTGAATTTATTTGTGATTCGCACGACCGCCCTCTTCGTTCTTCTCATAACAACTAACTCAATATCCCACCCCACACTTCCAGCAGATTATATTATAATCTAGAATAAAAATAAAGAACTATGTATTTTTTATTTTAATTATTCAGTAATACAATGTTAAGATACGGTGCAGAGAAGATTTCCTAAAAAGATCACCACTCAGAGCCTAATCAAGTAGGTAGTGAGAGGTCGACGATCGCGCGAACGTTGACTTACGTAATTCTTTCGCTTTCTATTTCGTTTCTCGGCTGTGGGCGAGATTAATTAATATGAACACTCTTTAGGTATTTATCACGATGGATATCGCTATTTTTAAACGCGGCCTTATTCACCATGCAGCAGTGTTTTGTTTATCGAATATTTATTTTTATTTTTATTTTAATCTCTTCTCCCGATGGATGATGAATAAGGTGATAGGGAAGGCTAAGGGTCTAGCCCATACAGCCAAGTCTGACGTAATATATCTTTAATTTTTATGGGTTAATGAGGTTATCATCAAATCCTAGATGCTGCACAATTTGATGCTTTTCTTGGAGTCACTCGCGGCATTATAGCTCAAACACGTCGGGTAAAATATTGGAGTTCACAGCGCGGGAAAACCGCATAAAATAAACTGCAACTTGTGACCCATATTCAAAGTCCAATTTATCGTTTTCCATAATTATTCACATTGTAGAACATTATTAAACAAAACAACATTACTTTGACCAACAATATTCACAGTTAATTAATTTACAAAACCAAAACTTGCACTTGACATGTCCGCGCAAAATGGCGCGAAGATGTTCTACTAATGACATCTAAAGCCTAAAAAACATATTTGCCCTTTTGACAATTACACGCGGTATTAATAAATTTATTATGAATGATAAATATAGTCTGTATAATTTTATATATAATTTAAAAGCCTTAAATAGTAGTGGTGGTTAATGCGCCCATAAATAAAAGGGTGTTAATGCCACTGACGTTCTTGTCAAAACTTTGAACTGAACCCAAATCCCCTCAAGTCAGTGCAGATTTAAAAGCTTATGAAATTTATTCGAATACTCTCGACGCATTTGCACTTTAAAACTTTTGCTCTGATATTCATTTTTGTTTCTGCATTTTAGCATTAAAGTTCGTGTTTCCCAAAGCAAGACTCTTACTCAGCGGGGTGAGGCGGAGTGCACTATCGTCCGAAAACGAATCGTCTAAGATCGATTACATCTGTCACAAATGTCAAAAGCTAGGCGTAATGCCCAAGATTTTCACATTTCTGACAGATGTAATCGATCTTAGACGATGAAAATATATATTAGTCTTCTCGTTCCGAATCATGCTCAGAGCTCTTGGAATGAATAAGATACTGACAGTCGTTCCAAATCAAATATCACGATTTGGGTGCTCAGAGAGTGATTTCAATTCAGCACGGTCTAAATCACTTTTTATTTATAACATAATAGTTTTTTTTAATGTATAGAACATAAATTACGGATTTCACATCTTGGAGTATGAATACAAACAAACACACCTCTATCGGTTATTTCATATTTATATGTGTAACGTTTACTATTATAAACTTATTTTGGTCTTCTAAAAAAACTTGCCGTGTTACAGACATTTTTATTTCTTCCTACTTAAATATTAATTGTACATTTGTTTTAGAAGTAATATACAAACAGTATAAACGAATTACAATATTAATTTAAAAGAAAACCTAATAATAAATAAACTTGAAAATAGCGACATAATGACAAACAACTGACAGCGCTCAGAGTGATCTACCTCGATATCGTGAGCAGTCTGAGCGCGAGGAATGATGTCATTTGTGACGTCACAAAGCTTTGGCAATACCGTTTATGAACTGCTTTAAGCGTGCTTAGGTTACTATGATCGTGTCTCGGAACGAGGGGAGTGTCTAATTGTAGTAAGAAAACCTTGTCAGACTTTAGTATCTGTCCGCAAACTAGTGTCAATTTGAATTCAATTCGTTTATTTTCTGTAATTAGGCATAGAACAAAAAAAAAAATGCACTTCTACATGTCAAATTTACAATAAGTATACTATAATATTAGGCTACATAATTTCACAGCATTCTACCAGGTAGAATATGGTATCTCGAGAACTAATGATCTCATTTACTTGAAATTTGGAATTATTATAGATCTTGTTGACTAACATGTATCAAAATGTATACAGAGGTAGTTTTTGAGATATTTTAGGTCTACTATAAGGGTTGTCATTTTTACCTATGAACCACCCTAAAAAGGCAGACACGAAACAGTTACGAATTGAAAAAAAAAATAGTAACCCAAAAAAAAATCCAGCTTTTGTCTTTAATATGTGTTTTATTTTCTAAACTTTTTAACTGTGTATGTCACCATTTCACAACAAATGTAAAACACACATTTGGATCATTGAAGACAACTTATTAGCGATTAAGACTTTAAATCTAGATAACAAAATAAATATTTATTGAAATGCACGAACAAGAATTCAAACCAAAGCCAAAATCCAAAATTGACTGTAGATTCAAAACTAAACGTAGGAAAAAAAAATATAATTTATGTGTCGCCAATGCACACCTAATACAAAACCACTAACAAGTACTACTTCTTTTTTTTTCATTTTGTTGGCCTGTGTTATCACAGCCCCTCAGAGTACTAGACCTCCACTGTTGGAGATGGGCCTTCCACAATACATTTCTCTGAATTTAGCCTACACTCGCCACGCTGGCCAGATGGGTTGGCGTGGGTCTGATGTTAATTTTAATGACAATTTACGATTTCACAAATTGGAATTCGTGAAGCCGGGACCAACGGCTTAGAGTGCTCTCTGAGGTACGGGATCAGTGTTGTAAATTTTCTTAATCCTGCCCATCACCTTACATGATCCCCAAGGTTAGCTGGTGAAGAATGCCTTATGGCGTTATAGCTCGCCTATGTACTAGGTTTTTAAGTGCAATAAAGTATTTAAATAAATAAATAAATAAATCTATGACAATAATGTATGTAGAAAAAGAGTATTTCTCATAGATACTATCGGGGTTTGAACAGCCGATATCAGCCTTAGTTTCATAGCTTTTACGTGCGGTGGATAAGTAGAAAAGTTCCTTAACGCATTGAGAAGGCACTTTATTGCTTAAGTTGTACTGGGTCAGGAACATCGTCAGTTACCAACTTATATGTAATCACACATAATCCAGGGTCTAACGTCTCTCTGTCTTCCACTAGCAGGAGTAGAATAATCACTATCATCACTAAATACATTATAAAACAAATAACTCCACCGCGTCTGTCTGTCTGTTCGCGGTAAACTCAAAAATACTGCACTGACTTTCATGCTGTATAGTATATAATTTGATAAGTTTATGTACACTTTAACGATATTTATTGGAGGTGTCAAAAAAAAAATTGCAGCAAGGAATATGAAGTCTAAACCCTTTGAGATATAATAAAATAATGTATAGGTCTACAGAAAAAAGTCCACGATGGCATATTATGTCTATCTCTTAAGGATAACGTTCTATATCTATTTTAATACTTTAAAAATGGGTAATTATACGTACAGTCAGCAAAAGGCGCTAGCTGTACTGTTTTCGCATTGTACCGTATGAAATTGATAATAATAAGGCCAAGATCTAGATTGCTGTTAGAATTGTGTAGGTACCGAAATGAGAAAGTTGAACCTACCTACCACAGAGCGATAGATTCAGACCATTCGCTCTTTGACTTATATGTGACCGGGCATTTTATTTTTTAATTGTTTTTCCCATAACCGTGAAAATCCGATCAAATACCGGAGTCGTTTTTCTGGAAGAACGAAGGGACGCACGTACTCGTAAATGTAGACAGTTTTTCAGCTAGCAACTCTTCCGCCTGTTTAAGACGCCTCATTCATTCATTACAAATACATGTCGTATTTATTTCATAACTTTAATGCACAAAGTACAAAAGGCGGACTTAATGCCCGTAGACATTCTCTGACAGCCAAACCTTTGGGACTAATTAGAACAACTGTAGGTGCAATGAAAGTATAAGTGACACATCAATTAGATATAAATACTTATATAATAAACTTACTTATATATAATCTACTTATAAATATACTAAATACTAATACATACACAATAATAAACATACATGTAAAACTTACAAATTTTGTTAGGAGCTATTTAGAAAATGTGAGTAGACCAGCTTTTTAAATAATGATCTGGTAGATGCCTACCTTATGGCAATCATTACAATACGAAGAACGTGTGTTTTGTGCGTCCATAAAGTCAGTTGCGCTGGGATTAAATAAATCTTATTGTAAGCCCAGTTACATTACATGTGAGTCAATAGATCGCCCCAAATCAGTCTAAACTAGAATGAATTAGGATCTAGTTGCGGAGGATGTTAAATTGTAGACTATCTACTAGATTACAGCCATTAGGGAAGTTAATTTACACGAATTTACCTTCCCCACATATTGCGAGGTGTTGCCAGACTTGCTTGAGTGTTTTCGGCTAGCAACCACTACAGACTCCTCTTTAAACTTTAAATTGTTTATTTAATATTATAAATTCAATAAAAATGTATCTCGGCTTTAGTAGAAAAATAAAACAAATTGTGACAAGTCACTAAATTGTGGTTAATACCAATAAATAAATATAATACGCATGCTGCAGAACGTCTTAACTTATAGTAAATAAAATCCCATTTTTGTGAATTTCCCTTAGACATACATTATCTAATATTAAAATGGTCCTTCGAGACGGATATTGACCATGGACCTATGGATTTAAATTAAAATTCATTTGTTTTGCAGGTATTTAAAAACAATCGTTAGATGTAGTTACACAAAAACCGGCCCTTATAGGCATGCAAATATATACAAATCAAATAAAAAATATAAAATCTTAATTGACAATATGTACGAGTAATCTATAAAAACAATTTAAAAAACTTCAAAACAATATATTTAAAAAAAATAGTCCAACTTACCTATATCTAACTAAAATAACCCTTGCCCAAAGCCTACTTCTACCCCTACTCGACTATGGTGACGTGTGTAGCGATGGTGACGTGTGTAGCGTTGATCTCTCAGAGGTGTTGCTCAATAAAATGGATCGCTTGCTTAACTCGTCCATACGTTTTACCTACGGTTTGCGCAAATACGATCACATATCTGAGTATCGAGTTAAGTTGAAGTGGACACCAATTCGTTGTTGCAGAAACCTTCGAATCCTTTGTCTGCTTTTGTCTGTATTAAATGAACCTGCGACACCGATATACCTCAAGAACAAATTCTCCTTCCTCTCTTCTTTCCACGTCAGGTCGTTGTGGTCATCGCATAACGCTGTGCTTGCTATATCATCTCACCACTCTAGTTTTATGTCCGACTCATTTGCAGTTGTTGTCGCCAATCTGTGGATCAACCTGCCCTCAGAAATCCGACAAGCGCCCAACAGAATGCTATTTAAAAGAATGGCCTTCACACGCTTCTTGAATAACTCCTAACAACTGTAAGTAATACTCGTATTGTATATATTTATGTATGTATGTATTATTATTTATTGTATTTAGTATTATTATATTATATTTATGTTTTATATTAATTAGTATTAGATTTAGTAGAATTTTCATTATTTCTTTTCGTGTTTAAATTTTTGCACATACCTCCCACATACTATGTTCGTAATGTCCCTAAGATTGAATAAGAATGTCTAGCATTAGGTCCGCCTTTGTACATAGTGCAAAATGTTTTCAAATAAATACTTTTTTTTTATATATTTATCATCATCATTACAGCCCCTAGAAAACAGAGAACTAAACTTCCACTGCTGGAGATTGGCCTTCCAGAACATATTTCTAAAGAATTTGGTCTAATTTATTAACGATTTCACAAGTTGGTATAAGTGGAACCGGGATCAAAGGCTTAACGTGCTCTCTGAGGCACGTAAACGGCGGTGTTGTAAATCCATAACAAATGTAGGTACGTAAAATAAATGTTATTCTTTACTGGTAGGTACATGGCGGGGTTCTTTTTTATTTTAAGAAAAGCGTTATTACAATCGAGCCATGAACCCTTTCCTAAATAATTCCTACTTCAGCTTTGTAGCTTAGTCTAAAAACTGTGATAGCTTAAGTCCCGAAGAAATTCTGGATTCACCAAAAGCACTCCGAGGATTTGGGCTATAACTTAAAGATTTTTATAAAAAAGTGAGAGTGACTAGTGAAAAAAAGAGTGGGCAATAAAAAAGATTTTCGAGAATCGTCCTTCTGACCGAACTGTTTTAAGGTTACCTAATATCACCTGTTTTTTTTATATTGTAAACGACATGTAATACCGTGTCAAAGTGATGGTAAACGCGCATTGGACATTCCAGGAATGTTAACAACTGAAATCAGACAGTGACGACTAAATTCAGTCCGGTTAGACAAGATGCTTTATCACACTTCGCTTGAAGTAGGTAGTACTTCAGGTTATTGCAAATTCCACACGGACTGGAAGAGCACTCCACATCTTTAGCATGCGACAGTCTTCAAATGTACCTATATAAAAAGGACACACATGGACACTGACAGTGGGTCTGGTCCACAAGTTCAAAGTCGTTCAAAGAGCTATGGAGAGAGCTATGCTCGCAATTTTTCTGAAGTATAAGGTCCGGAACGTGGACATCCGTTAGAGAACTAAAGTTACTGACATAGCTTTCAAAATTAGCAACTTGAAGTGACAGTTTGCCGAACGATGGAGTTAACGGGTTCTGGAGTACCACGTACTGGAAGACGGAGAATGAGACGAACCCCGCCAGATGATGACCTGTGGAAGGTCGCTGGTGGAGGATGGATGAGGGCGGCTGAACGTGTCGTTTTTTTTTGTAAAACCAACAGTTAACAATTTCAAATAGGTAGATAAAGAACATTAACAATAAGAACGTTTAGGTATATATATAGGTACCAAAATATATAATTTATTCCTATTATAGTTCCGTCCTTATTTGAGACCTTAAGTTACTTAACTGATAATTTGATTAATCTACTACCTATATACATAGGTAAGTAATTTAATTTATAAGTTGAACCGGTAAAACATTTATCGATAGACACTTATTTAACTAATATGATAAATAAAAAATTTGATTTATTTTTGTAGGGTATGTAAATGTCTCTGCTAAATGACCAAATGAACCGCTTTTAATGAAATTTTGCAGATTTTTTTTGGAAATTGTTGGAACTAAACATACATGACCACCTGAAGATTTTTTTCTACCATTATATTAGACGGGCGAAGCTGTGTGAATCAGCTAGCTAAAATATAAATATTAGAACTAAAATATACGTTAGTAATATTTAAATAAAGAATCTCACCTGAATATTAAAAATTTAAATTTCGAATAAAAGTTGTAGGTAAACAGTCAAAACAAAACAGAACGTCCACAAACTCACAATGCAACAATTACTTTTCACACAAACGGAACTAAATCATAACAATCCAACTAAATACCATAACAGGCGCGAGAAAAACAGTCTATAATTCATATTTTTAAACCAAACTTTCACTATGTCATCTTTTACTTTCACAAGATAATTTTATAAAGTTTTAGAGCGATATTTGTGTAGTAAGCATGATAAAACTCGGAGCAACTTGCCGGTCGCTGGCGTCAACCAATCGGGCCAGGCAAGGCACTGACAGCGAAGCCAGCTGGTCGCTGCGAGACCCGCCGCTCTAGCGGATAAATTCCTAACTACGGCGTCTACGGAAGTCAAAACCGTATAAGGCAATAAAATACACTTCGAAATAAAAATAAATAATTTTTTTTAGCAGTGCAGTTACATTACAACGGTCTACTGCTATAAGTAAATCTAATAAGTAGAATAACAAAATCTGTGTAAATTAGCTTTACAGAATCTATATTTACGTATATAGGTTTATATACGTTTCAAACTAGGTAGGTAGTTCATTTATAATAAATTTTACATTAAAACTGTCTTTGTGATCTAGCGGTTGAGGCAGTGGATTTTGACGCGGAGGTACCAGGTTCGATTTCTACTCCTTATTTAATTAATTTGGTACGAAAATGAAAAAAAAAGATAGACATCGACAAGCTTGCCACTTGTCATAATGGGCCTATAGTAAAGCTCGATAAATGAGAAGAAATTTCTGACGAGAGAAGTTTCTGACGAAAGCCGAAAGGGATACGGCCGTGATAATACTTTACTTTTTTTAGAATCAAATTTAAAATCACACAACTGTTGCTTTAATGATTTATGTTAATAAGCACAAACGAGTAGTAGAAAAATTTTGTATAGACAAAAATATGTTTTACACATCCGTAGCATGCTGTTTGCGTTATTGTCAGTGAAACAACAAAACCAATTTAAAAGTGCACTTAAGTCTAAGACGATTGTCCTAGCTTTAATTATCATACAGTTTAGCTTTTTTGTCCCATATTGTTATTGCCGTCATGCCCACCCAGTCAAGCCGGCATAGTGTTAGGGACTTTTTACGCGCCACTTATTATCAGGTGGGAGCAAGGTCACATGTCGTGCGGTATAAAAAAAAACTTAGTTACCTAATCATGTTTTTTTTTGCCTCTTACGACTTACTTTATATTTTTTTTATACTTATCCTTGTTTGGCATTATAATCCCCGCACGGGCGGTGTCATGGCGGCGGGCGAGTGGGAGGGATATTGACTTGCGGGGCTGTGAGTGCGCATGTACTAAAAACCACGCGTTTCTGTTTTTAAGACCGAATAAAACAAATCGAAAGGAATTTGTCCTGATATCCTTCTTTGACAGCCAAGAATTCATGCTCCCAATTTACTTTTGATACTTTTTGCCCGTTGGGTACGTGAAGTTTACTGTATTTTTCGTGTTTTCTTCGTAATTCTCCCGCTTGTCGCTGTCGTGGCCTTGACCTTCGGATTTTAGCGCAGTGTGCGCCTGCAATGTCACTATTACTGATAAAAATAGACATATAGCTATATCAGTGTTTGGTTTAATTTATTCCTGCCTTGTCTTTTCTATTCCTGTCTCATTTTATTCCTGATACACGTAAATGTTATTTAATGTTTTCGAGTCTGGATGCGTAGGTATACTCCATTACAGCAATCATTACAGCGTCTAGAAAGCCTCAACACTAGCCATGTTGGCCAGACGGGTTGGCGAGGGTCTGATGTCAATTATAATGATAATTTATTAACGATTACACAAGTTGGTATTAGTCAGAAAAATTCAATAAACGGGGTGACTTGGCCCTTACGTGAGACTAATATGTAATTCCATTGATTGAAATAAACAATACAACATACAAATAGGCTATTTTAAAATTAACAGTTTGTATGAAGAAGCCATTTTTTTTGTCATTTTCGACATGCTTGTATGGTTTCTTAGAAAAGTTACATACATATCTTCACGCCAGATCCCTTGCGGGGTAGGCAGAGACAATTAGCGCCATTTGACACGATCACGACGTCCTCTTTCGCTTCGTCGACATTCATTAACCTCTTCATACATGCCCTTTGGTTACGAAGACTTTTTAATGCACCTTCAGTCAGTGTTTTATTTATTCGATCGTGATATGTGAGTCTCGGTCTGCCAGGGCCTCTTTTACTCACAACTTTCGCATTATATATCTGGCTCGTCATTTCATCGCTCATCCTTTCAACATGCCCGAACCATCGTAGCATGCCTTTCCTTATTTTTGTCCCTATGCTTTCCTTCATACCAACCCTTAGAAAAGTTGTTTGTGTCTATTAATAGAATAACATATTGGTCTATCGTAAGACCATACATAATCACACGGTATAACAAGACAGGCCAAAAACGCAAACGGTATGAGAATTAAAGCTAGGCCAATCGTCTCAGAATTAATTAGTCTCAGACAGTATTTACAGGTTATTGTCGTTTTCGACGTGCACATTGAAATTGATTTTGTTGTTTCACTAACAATATGCCGAAATGTAAAACACGTGAGTATTGTTAACAACAAAATCAATTTAAAAGTGCACGACCATAACCGGCGAATGACTGTCACACACTAATTAATTCTGTATTAATTGGTAAAAGTAAAGTATCATCACGACCGTTTCCCTTTCAATGTGGTTTAGAAACCACGCTTATAAATAAGCGGAATCACATTTTATATCACAGCCAACTTTACTATGGGTTAATCATGACAAGTGGGCTCGTCGATGTCTCTAGCGTACCAAACTAAAAATATTAATTTAAATTATTTATTTAAATTTTATTGTGAACCGACCAGTATACCTATTCTGTTACTTAAGCGCAAACGTTATATAGTGGAATCCGTTAACTATATTATGTATATATATAACGTTATTAAAGTTGATAGTTGCACGGCCGCTGTCAAGGTCGAACGCTTACAGAGTTGAGAATTGAGTAATATTTATTATGACGCAATCTCTGACGTAAATTACGAAATCCATATATAACGTTTGCGACTAACAGAATAGGGCTACAGGAATCGCTACTAACCGTTACACCACGGATGCAGTCTGATTTTAACTTTTGATGCCTAGATGAAGACAAAATTTATAGAACAATCTCCCTGTAAACATAAGGCAAGCGTCTACCAGATCTTCGTTCAAAAAACTCGTCTATCTACACTTTCTAAATAGCTCCCAACAATGTTAATATGTGTATATATGTATATTTTTGTGTATGTATTAGTATTTAGTATATTGATATTACAGTATATGTTAAAGTATATTATGTAAGTATATAATATAATTATATTGAATTTATCCTACTATTAATATTTATTTCATTGCACCTATAAATGTTCTAATTTGTCCCTAAGGTTTGGCTGTCAGAAAATGTCTACGGGCATTAAGTCCGCCTTTGTACTTTGTGCAATAAAGTTTTTAATAAATAAATAAAATCGACTTAATATTCCAAAGTTGAATCGCTAGAAATCTAATATTAGTTTAGCGAGTTTACGTTTGCACTTGGTCATGTTGGTCCGATATTAACATACCTAATTGAAATATATCTGGTATACATGACCTGGCACGCCGCCGTATCCAGGGAATAAAAGCGTGACTTTTAACACCTAACTTAAAAGGGCTTAACACTTTTGCAACCCCCTCACCCGCACAATACAGTATTTTTATAGATTATTTAATCTTGAGTGTAGGTACTTCTTAGAAATGTAGTCTATTAACCTTTAAGTACCGACGTGAGGTCTAAGAGACCCCGGCAGGCTACTTTACCCCTTGCCCCGCGCATTACTATTCCTCGCTTTTATGTAGCCCAAGTTGACTTCGGCGTAGGAAGTGGTGGCATCGCGCGCTTTTAATAAGTAGTTACGATTTGAAATTCCGACGCGGCCCATCAGGCCTCATGTCGGTACTTACGTAAGTTTTTTGTTACAGAATATAGGGATTCAGGTAGTAAAAGAAATAGTTCTGCGACAGATTTACAGCATTCAAAGAGATCTCGGTATGTACAAATAATTCGAATCCTAATTATGCGCGAGTGATTGAGAGCTGGCACGCGGAAGAAGATTCCAGCGGATCAGAGGTTGAGATCTGAAGATGAAGCTGAAGAAGTCAAGACTCGAAGGACTTATTATCTTTCATGTCGAACTAAACTCAAAAGAAAATCGACATATTACATATACATTCGTGCAATTTTACGTTTATTTACAGTCCGCGAAACAAGTGTGCACTGACTGTGGTTAGAATTTAAGGTGTAGTTGGAGTGTGGACATAATTTTTTTCAGAAGATTTATGTACCTACCTATACTTTTTTCCTAACAGTTATATTAGTCTTAACTAAGTTTTTTTTTGTTATTTATTATTTTGCCTCACGTCGGTACTAACGTTATAAAAACTCCACGTCGGTACCTACCGCTTATGCAACATATTTTATTCTAGAGTGAATAAAAAAAATGCGGTAATATAGTCTCCGATATCATATCTAGGTAATTGAAATATATCTGGTCTACATGACCTGGCATATGTAGAAGAGGGGGTGCAAGTTATATTTCTCCAGGGTATCGTCGTTTACTTATGTGTTGGCTTTTCGCCAGGATTTGGCAAGTTTTCTTTGAGAATGTCACTTTTTTTCCTTAGCTCTGCCTACGAAGAAAGAGGGGAAAAGAAAACCATTAACGAGATTTATGAAATAGACGGAAAAAAGATCGACGCTCGTCCGTTGACTTATGTTTGTGAGTACTGGGTCTTTAATATAAGTTTATTTATTATTTAAAGGTATATACGAGTATGGTAAGTTGACTCTTGATTGCCTAATACATTTAAAAAATATATATCATCGCTACCGTATCCCTCCCTGTGGTCAGAACCCAAGCATTTTTTTTTCTAAAGAAGCTGATTCACATTTTTCACAACTTCACTTTTTGACAAGTGGAAAGCTCGTCGATGTCTCTAGCATACCAAACTCGAGAAATGTCACAAATAAATTAATAAATTATTGTGTTCCGACCAGGAATCGAACCCGGTATCCCCAAGTGGCTCGGTTGTAAGAACGCGTTCCTTAAATCCTACAAAGGTCGGTTCAAACCCACCCGGCATGTACTAATGAGAAATACACTTTTCTTACGTACATTTGGCATTAACGGAATCATACAGTATTTGGTTGGGTAGGGAGAGGAGTAGAATGGTGGATGGTGACCGTGTTATCGCGCAATAAAATAAAAAAGGGAGGCCTCCTTTTCTTAAACCAGCCTATTGTCGGTCGCAAGCCCGAGACACCATTCTTCTCATCTCCCGGATGGACCCGGCACCCGCACGGTGAATCCATGGAATGCTTAGAAATTTGTCTTCTTCTTCCACAACTGTTCCCGTGCCTCGGAGAGCACGTTAAGCCGTCGGTCCCGGTTTCACTAATACCAACTTGCCTCGCCAAGCCGTCTTGCCAGCGTGGCGAGTGTAGGCCAAATTCTCCAGATATATGTTCTGGAAGGCCCTTCTCCAGCGGTGGAGGTCTAGGACGCTGTGTTCTAGGGGTTGTAATGAAATGAAATCCCCAAGTCTAAATCCGCTGACTTAACCGCTAGACTACGGAGACAGTTAAGTTACTTAAAAATAAATATAAACTAAAGCTAATAAAAGTAAAAAAAAGTAAAGTATCATCACGACCGTTTCCCTTTCAGGGTGGTCAGAAACCACGCTTATAAATAATTCACATTTAGCCAACTTTACTATAGGCCAATTATGACAAGTGGCAAGCTCGTCGATGTCTCCAGTGTACTTATTTTCATCAATAAATATTTTCGTGTCCCGACCAGGAATCGAACCCGGTACCTTCGAGTCTAAATCCACGGACTTAACCTCTAGACCACGGAGGCAAATTAAAATATAAATAAAATATGCCCTCTAGAGACGACCCTTGAGGAATAGTCCCAAGGAGACATTTCCCATCTGTATAGCGACGCAGAAATAAAATGCCAGCTTTCCTCTCTCCAGACATTTTCGTTAGTGTTTGGACAAATCGTTGGGTCCGTCCGTGGAATATAATGTGATTTAAATATGAATTTTAATTTTAAACTTTATCTTGCACCAAAACTTAAATTTAGGTACATAGGCAGGGTGCAACAATTTAATATTCATAAATACACTACATTCCAAGCAATTACATAAACTATGCAAGTGTTATAAACATATATATACATACATACAAATAAACATTTATAAATATAATGTGTGCCAAATATTTAATGTGTACTGGATGACTGCATCCTGCTTATCAAGAAACAAGTTAGTGACTAATTGTTTAAAAACGTTGACAGATGATGCCCGTCTAATGGCTAGTGGTATATTGTTCCACTGGCGGGCTGCAGACACAGTGAAAGAATCTGAATATCTGCTAGAGGAGTGGGATGGGATTTTGAGTTGATGAGGATTGTTCAGGTGATATTGAGTCATTTCAATTTACATGAATATTATGTTGTATTAAAAGTCCGGTTCATACATAAGTCAATGTTCTCGCCTTCACTGCTGCTCTGCTAATAATGTTATTTCAGATTTTTTATACTTGTCAGTAAGCTTAAAACATTTTAGTTTTATTTAATAAAGCTCACTAAAAGCTCTTACATTTTAAAACAATTTCTGATAGCTTCGAAGATCTAAAGCTAATTGCCAATGGATTCTAAAAGTGCCGTATACTGTGGTATAATACCTACGCGAAAAAAAAGGATCACGTGAAAAAATACTGTTTTTTGCCGCAAACTTGTCAATCAACTGCCTGTAGATATCCGACAACCAAACAGGTCACTATTTACGGGAATGGTCTTTACACATTTCCTAAATAGCTTCCGATAACTGCAAGTAGTATACCTACACATATATATATAAGGTAATATCTAATTTAACGTTTAACTGGAAATGCGGCCAGCGTTCTTGCCACGGATACGATTTATATTTAAATTGGGTTTTGTAAGTAGGTTTTATTTTGTTTTAGTTTTTTTTTATATCATAATTAATTAAAAACTTTTTAAATAATATTAATATTATATAAATTAATAATTTAACGTTATATTTTTAATATTATATAATATTATGTTGTTCGGAACCAGTATTTATCATATGAAAGAGCTGCTGCAAAAAACGGAGACTGTCAGTCTTAACTTTGGCAACTCTAGCAAAACAAAGATGATGATGGTAGACCGAGCCAACATTAATAGGCCACAAATTAGAAGGATAGCAAAGTGCGATGTGGTCCAATGTAACATTTATCTTGGAACACTAATAACTAATAACGGTAAGGTCACTGATGATATGGATTGACCAAGTGAAGGCCGCAATGGATCATTCCCTACATAAGTGCACCAGGAAAGCTGCGGTCCGATAGGATTGGCAACGCCTTGATAGGTGTGCCACTAGCGACAGAACGTAAATATTATATTGTGTTATAATATATATATGTATGTATGTTGTGTTCTTTTTTCCCGATGGATGATGAATGAGATGATAGGGAAGATAAAGGGTCTAGCCCATACAGCCAAGTCTGACGTAATATATTTTTCTTTCTTATGAGTTAATGAGGTGATTTAATACTTTTCTTGGAGATACGAGTACATGCGGCATTATAGCCCAAATACGTCGGGTATAATATGAGAGTTAACAGCGCGGGAAAACCGCAAAAAATAAACTGCAACTTGTATAATGTCCAATTTGCGCTTTTTTTTTTTTTTTTTTTTAATTACTGACTCTGACATGTGACACCGCGCCCACCTGATGGTAAGCAGCAACTGACGCCAGCCTCAGACGACCGACATCAGTCCCTACCACTATGCCGGCCTATAAAGATGCTTTTTTCACACTTCGTTTATATGGTTATAGGAATGGGGAAACACACTGGCTGGGAGAGCATTCCACATCTTCAGCGTGCGACAGATGTAAGCAGTAAGCAGATAATTATATTTTCCTATACTTCATGTTCCCGATTTTATGCATGCTAGATCTACTGATTGAGCTCCTAGCTCTCTAAATTACGGTCAGCTACATCCTTGTTCGATGTGTTAAAAACACGAACTAAAACGTACTTGAGGAAGGTCGTGCATTAGTAAAGGAAAGCAACCTAGTAGTACTGACCAATACTGATAGAGGGCGTGGCTAAAGTATAAAGCTAGTATGAGGGTCGAATGGTAGATGGCGCTGGCTGCAAACATTACAATATTTTACGAAGCCGAGTCATGTTACGTCATGTTGTTTATCTGTTCCCGTCTCACCTATACTGCACCAGCCTGGTACCACCTTCTGATCAACAGGGACAAGATTTAATTTCAGCAGAACATATCGCTCAGTGCCGTAGTTCGTTCGCAATTCCGTCATAGCTCGAGATCTGGGGATGCCTACTATTGAGGAGTTTGTCGCCGGCCTGACTAGACGTATCGGGCCTACAAAAGACACTTTAAGAATCTCCAGAATATCGCGTATCGCCCCCAATGGGAGACCACTTCCAGGAAAAGTGCCCCTGGAGGAGAACTAAAGTACCTGGTCGAACCTAGACTTCCTGGGTTCGTGAGCCACACCAAAAGTGCATAAATAGTCTGACATTGAGTACGGTGCAAAAAAAAAAAAGAATTATACTTCTTTTAAATTCTAAAAGATAAAAATTAAGTCAACTTTATCCAATCGCGCTATTAATCTTTTTCTTTTAATTCTTGTAATGTTCCTACAGACAGACAGTTGGATCGTCTAGGCTCGGTTGACTAGTCATACACTTTTGGTGTGGCTCACTAAACAAGGAAGTCTAGGTTTGACTACTTTATAGATTTCTAGATCTTAATAATAATAATAACTTACTACAATAGATTAAAGTCACTTTTATGTTGACTTCTATATATACTATAATAAGTATATATATATTGTTTATTCTTTATTCTTAGTGTATCACCGTACATTCCCTCCGGAATTTGGTTAAGTCAATATAATTTAAACAAAATTGTACACATACTATGTTATTTAACGTTAAATATCTGTCTTGCCTGGAGAGTGCAATGTGAAGACAATGAGCAGAACTGGTCATAGGAACATCATCACAATAACAAAAAATAACCATAAATATAAATATATTATTGATAAGTAGTTTCTGTATGTACATACTATTCATGTATTTTATTGGTTAGAAGTGCACTTCACATATATATACTATCTCACTCTCACAAAGGTTAAATGGTAGAAAAAGCAATATGTAAATTTTAAGTGGAATTTTATTAACATTGTTTGTTAGGATTTTCAACCTTATTGACAATATTGACAATTGACATTGCATTAAATTTTGATATTAGAAAATTGTTTTTTCCTTGCGATATCGTCTTATCCTGATCTGTATCAATAGCAACCGGTAATTTGTTAATTAATAAGTTTTTAAAGTTGCTAGTGACCTAGTTTGCATTGCTCCATTGCCCGAATATAGATTACTTGTAAAAACTAAACATTTTAGCCAACTGCAATAAATTCTTACAATCAGACACTTGAAATATCATCAAAATAATTTATTCCGTCGCTCTTGTTGACTTGTATATAAAGACTGGACTATTTGTACAAATTTTACGCACTTAGATTTAATACACATAATTAATAAGTGTTAATAAAATTTTAGTCGAAGGCTTTGATTTAAAAAAAAAGGAAAAGATTTGACACGTGCTATATTGTTCACTAGTAACTACGAGCAAAGTAACACTCACAGTTGAATCAACGATGTAGTCGTGTTGGATCAAGGATTTAAGGCTTTGCATTCTTCTCGCTCGCACAATTCTACAATTTAAAGTTTTTTCTAGTTTGTACATTTTTACAACTGTCTTGGCAATAAAATTACGGTTATTTTAGACATATATTAAGGGCTATTATTCGCGCCGGTGGTTGCTCGGTTGTAAGAACTTAAATCCTACAAAGGAGGTCGGTTCAAACCCACCCGGCATGTACCAATGCGAAATACACTTTCCTTACGTACATTTATCATAGATTTACAACACCATCGTTCCCGTTCCTCGGAAAGCACGTTAAGCCGTCGGTCCCGGTTCCACTAATGCCAACTTGTGAAATCGTTAATAAATTGTCATGAAATATTGACATCATATCCTCGCCAAGCCGTCTGGCCAGCGTGGCGAGTGTAGGCCAAATTCTCCAGATATATGTTCAGGAAGTCACATCCCCAGCAGTGGATGTCTAGGACGCTGTGTTTTAGGGGTTGTAATGAATGAATAAAAGAAACTTGCGCCGACATGACAAAGTCCTTGGTGTTATCCGCCTTTATATTGCAAGCGTCAGATAGGGGTCGACTACAAATAAAATTTTGACCAAATTTGTAAAGGAAGGGCAAAGTACGAAAACTAATTTGATTTTTTTGAATGGAAGCAAAAATAACAAAGAAAAGTATGTATTGAGTTTTACTTTTTAACTATCGATCAGACCATGAGCTATCAATTCTTTTTTTAGTCGTTACATTCCAGATATAGAAGTAATAAGGAAAGTGTCATCACCACATGCGGGATGGTTAGAAACCACGCTTTTTCCAAGAAGCAGATTCACACTTGGCCAGCTATAGTCCCAGCATCAAGCTCGTCGATGTTTCTAGTGTACTAAACTCGAAAAATATCACAAATTAATTATATCAATTATTGTGTCCTGACCAGGAATCAAACCCGGTACCTCCGCGTCTAAAATCCACATACTTAACCGCTAGACTACGGAGGCGGTTAAATCTTGATATGATCCTAGGTAGAGCAATAGTGGCAATAATAGGTGGTAGGCGAATTGATGGTGGTAATTTGCACAGCCACCACAGAAGTAGCCATCGTTCGAGCAGATAAACCCAGTAAAGTGTATCCACACGTTTAGGGATCAGGCTCGAATTGCCGTCATGCCCAGTCAAGCCGGCATAGTGTCAGGGACATGTCATGAGTGTCTGATTCCAGTTGCTAACATTCATGGACCTTGTTCGCAACTTACCATCTGGTAGGCGCAAGGTCGCATGTCGTGCTAAAATAAAAATAATAAAAAAAAAATTAAGTCATCGCCTTTTTTACAGCTTTACTGTAGCGCTCATATTTGGAGTTGTCCATTGCAGCCTTGATACACAGAATGCCTGGTTTTTACTAAATCAATGGTCGCTTGCCATTGCTTACGCGTTACATGCTTATGTGAAAACTGTGTCTCGGGAATGCCTGTCATAAATCATCAGATAACAGAGAGTAGTCCTACATTAACATAACTTCACCCTTTGCCGAGATTTTCATCCCCAACACAACCCTAACTTTATCAAAATAAGGGTGAATATTGGCAATATCCGTCATACACTATTCACTTATGCGCAACACCTTTTTGAATATAACCAAAGAGCCCCTTAATGGTAAAGGGTAGTTTAGTAGATAATGCTATAAATACACGAATTGAACAGGTGTTCCTGTTTTTAGATCAAATATAAAATAAATCAAAACTAAAATATCAAAATGAAACTTACCGCTAGATTTTCTTTTCGCACGCATCTTGTTTTTCATAATTCTTCTTCGTAGCCTGTTTAGCACTAAATCTGCTTCATCTACACTTTCAGAAGAAGAATTATCCACATCATCGTTAGAAAAGTCACTAACAGAATGTCTCCTATTTCTGTCACACCATTTCGTTTTGCGTAGCTTCGGTTCGATATCCGGCATGCCTCGTCGATAAATTTTTATACGCTTTTTTAACTCTTCCTCTGCTGCCACATCCGTTGGAACGTTAAGACAGTCGTTTTCCGAGTTATCCCAGATTTTGCAAAAGCGCCATGTGTTTTTGGGTAACAATTTAGGCGAGTCACGAAGTTTCACTGTTGGTTCAGGTTTTTGTGTAGGTTGCGAAGGCTGGTTTCGACTGCCTAAGTCAAACCAATCCGGATTAGACGGTGTTCGGCTTGGTAAACTTTTTAAGTAAGTGTTTAGAAAGGATATCCTATTTTGCGGAGGGTTGTACACGATTCCAGACTTTGATCTTGTTAAGTCAAAGGTTTCTCGGAAAGGATTTTGCCATACATCAAACGATTTTGATTTTCGTAATGGCATGGGTTGTGTTTCAGTATTAGTTTGGTCTTCATAGCTGTTTCTTTTATTTTTTTCTTCGCGTACTTTGATATTAGGCTCATCACGTCTTCTTCTTAGCCCAGGGCATACATAATTGTCCTTTCTTATTAGTAAAGTACCTGCCTTACTCGATACTTTCATATATTCATCGTTGCATTCTGGTACACTTTCGTTGTCTGAACTTTTGTAACTACTTATTTCACTATTGACATCCGAAGGTTGTAGCGAAGTGTCTCCCTGTGAAAGGCTATCTTGAAACGTAAGTTGATGTTTAGGAATGTAACACAAGCCATTGCTATTTTTATTATTAATACCATTGTCCGTTTTGTCACTTGTTTCATTGTTTTGTCGAACTTTATACACCCGAGTATAAATTTTATCACCAGATATAGTTTTATGTTTTCGTATATAGTTTTTGGCAATATTGCGTCTGAAGTCTTTTTCTCTCAACGATTGTGTACTCTTTAAACTTCCGCTGTCGGTGCTCTTTATTGATATATTGTCGTCATTTGTTTCAATAAGAAGATTTCCTTCACAATCGAATAGTTGTATAGTTGGAAACTTGAACCCGGGGGAATGGTTCCTTGTTCGAAGTTCCCATCCACGCTGAGAGGGTGTCCTTAGTTCTATACGTATTACATTGTCATCTATAATGGGTCCATCGTCGCTATCGTTCAGCTCCGCCATAGTTATAAAACAATTTGGCACAATATTAGTTAGTTATTTTTAACAAACTGTAGGTTTTTGAGGTATTTGCTCTTGAAAATATGACGGTTTTTAAAGAAGAATTTTGTTTGTTTACCATCAGCTGTTCCGCAAACGTTTTGGCTAATTGCCATGTGTTACTCACGTTGTAATAAAACCAATGTCAGTTTTGTTGTTGTATAAAATCGTAATATTACCTACACAAACGTGATATAATTGTTACACACAAATTAAATTCAAGTATTTTTATTTCACTCACTAAAATTACACATTCACTTTCATATAGCGTAAAATCCCAACTGAACATCGGTTCCACAGTGGTTGATGTCGAAAATGATTGCACAAACTCGCGTGTACTTCAAATCCGCGCTATTGCACTGTCTAATGAGTTTACGTTGATGGGTTTAATTCGCTCTAGTTCTGATCACGACGTCGACAGGTTTTGCTTCTGTTTATGGTCGAATTTTTGTGTTGGGTTGCGTGAGTATTGTATGCGGTGGTCTCGTTCCCGAGCGTTTTTTTGGGGAGCTTTACGTTCCGCAGCGGAGGTTAGATCGTTTCTTACACCGGACATTTCTGCACTGAGCGCTAACAAGAAAATAGTGGCATAGAACTATTAATAGAGAGCGTAAGGCGGACGCGAAGCCGGCCAGATTCCCTTGAACCTAGTAACAGTTGTAACATAGTTATAATACTGGTAATTCTGAGTGACGTAGCTTGCCAACTGTTCGTACTTTATCACGTGTGACACACTTTCAATGCATTCAACTACTTGTATAGACATTTTAATGCTTTAGGATTTGTCAAATCATCTTTCTTCGAAAAAATAAAAAAAAAAATCAACCTCCAACTATCCGTGGATTTAGACTCGGAGGTACCGGGTTCGATTCCCTAGTCGGGTCACAATAATATTTATTAACTTATCACCCCGAAAGGGAAACTATCGCGATGATACTTTACTTGTTGTTAGAAGAAAGACAAATTTCTAAGCATTCCATGGATTCATCGTGCGGGTGCCGGGTCCATCGTATATGGGTAAGAGATGAGAAGAATCTCGGGCTTGCGACCGACAATAGGCTGGTTTGAAAAGGAACCCTCCCTTTTTATTTTATTGCGTGACAATACGCTCACCATCAACAATTCTACTTTTTTTAAGAAGTTAAAATTTTGGCTTATCCATACAAGATGTTAATTATAAAATAACCAATTTTTATGGAGAAGTCAAATATTTCGACATAATATTGTTTCTTAGGAAAAGTGGTTTGTTTCTATTAATAGAATAATATATTAGTAAGTAAGAGCATACAAAATCATTCCGTATGATGGTTTTAAAAAAAATATTTTCCTAGTATAAATTAGCATTTAGTATTAGATGTTTAGATAAATTCATTATCATCATGTTAGAAAATGCCTTGTTGTTATAAATAATTTAATAATAATCATTAAAAGTCCCTAAAACACAGCGTCCTAGACCTCCACTGGTGGAAATGGGCCTTCCAGAACATAGATCTGGAGAATTTGGCTTACACTCGCCACGCTGGCCAGACGGCTTGTCGAGGATATGATGTCAATTTTTATTGACAATTTATTAACGATTCCACAAGTTGGTATTAGTGGAACCGGGACCGACGGCTTAACGTGCTCTCCGAGGCACGGAACGGTGGTGTTGTAAATCTATGACAAATGTACATAAGAAAAGTGCATTTCTCATTGGTACATGCCAGGTGGCTTTGAACCGACCTTTGTAGGATTCAAGGAACGCGTTCTTACAACCAAACCACCGCGCAATTTACATAAATATCAATCGGTAAAAATATAGCAACATCGGTCATTTTTCATGTGTTTTATGTAAATGTGGTTATTAAATTTGCATATTTGATATTACATGATTCGGCCGTCCGTTTTATTTGTTCCGTCACGCAAAAAAGCGAATATTATTCTGCTATGGCACATCCGGCACCGGATTATTCGGATATAAAGACCAATTTGCGTAGGTACGTGTATGAGAACATGCGATGTCTTCATTACCATGATTTTATTACTAGATTTAAGACATTTGGCGAATTTCATAATGGCATGTCGTTTTGAGAATATTACCTTTATTCTTTGTTTGTGTATAGAATGGGCACGACTTATGACCTTGCGCACACCTGGTAGTATGTGTGCGAAGATTAGCGATGCACAAAGGCGCTAAAAAACGTTGTACTTGTACAACAAGGGACATAATACGAGTACAAGAAGAAGCGTAACTCCATACAAGAAAAGTGTTCCAGTTTTAGCAGCGCCACTACGGTTTCCCGAACTAGCATTGGCGGCAAATTTTAAAATTCTTTATTTGATTATTTTCTTCACGCTTCCTTAATAATTGATTAATTTCGATAGTTACTATGAAAAATACAATAAAAGTACAAATTTGTCGAACAAAAATAATAGTAGATCAATTATGAAAAATGGCAGAGACTTAACTAAAATCTTGTAACTACAATAAACAAAAATAATATTTTTAATTTATTTATTTCTTGGAGTTCTCACAAATGTCTTTCACATACCTATTATTCCTGAAATTCTTGATTTATTAAAATTGAAATACTTTTTACACATAAACTCTATCAAAAACAAAAAAAAATATAGACATTTGGAGCACTTTTTATACTATATTCTTTGATCACATATATCACACACGTTTTTCGATTTACGTTGTACAATTTAAAAACATAAATTTATTTTTCAATTCCCGTAAAAAGACAATAAAATAAATAACAAATCGGCTTCGCAAAGAATCAATTTTGTTTCGATTTGGTTTTGACAATTTAGGGTTACCAGTATATTAAAAAAAACTTTATTAGTATAATAAATTATTAAAGCGTGGAGTATAAAACTACATAATAATCTTAATAATTTAAATAAAGATCTAAATATTAATTATTATTGATGAAATAATAAATATAAACAACAAAATTGATTAAATACGCAGATATAAAATTTGTAACCTTAAAAAAAAATTAATGGCAACCCTCGATATTTCCCAATGCGGGAACCAGTGCAATATATGGAAGTGAATAGCCCTTGTTGTACAATGTCAAATTTTAATGCAGCTTTTGACGGTGACTGTATGTAACTGTAAACTAAACATTGTATGCCAAATAGCCGGAGGAAATGATCCATTACGTTAAGTCCTTATTGGCTGTCAAATAAATGGTACCGTTCACCTTGCTATAGCGGACTGTGCCAAATGATTTTATGACATGTCACAGTCATTGCTTGTGACTATTAACTATAATAAAATTATATGCTGCTTCTATTTTCATAGTTAGAGGGACCGACTTGTGTTCATTGCTTTTATAGTTTTAATATTAAAAGAAAAAAAAGTGTCACACAAAGCAAGCGACTGGTCACACAAAGCTACTTCAATCTTTTTTTTTTCGGAGAATTCATTTAAACGCGAAGGCTAAAAGCTTCGAACTATTTTTTTTATTTTTTCAGTAAATATACAAATCTTAAAACATAATTATAACCATTTTAAAAGTTACACGATCCAGCAATGTTTCCATTTAAAAATTGAACTTAGATTTTGCAAAAAAAATAATAATAATAAGAGGGATAAACTTAAGAATAATATCTATATAACAAGTAGAACTAAATAATACAAGTTACACTTTATCATAATAATATTAAAGAAACTAGAAAGAAAAAATAAGTTCTCCAAGCATTCCAATTAGAATTCTTATTTCGATAATTTAATGTTAATTCTTTTTTTTATCCTAGCAACACTAACTTTGGCTGTCAGAAAATGTCTACGGGCATTAAGTCCGCCTTTGTACTTCGTGCAATAAAGTTTTAAATAAATAAATAACACTACGTATCATATCGTAATTTATAGTTGGTAGAAAATGCATTTAGATCATTCAGCTCGCCTTTGTACCCACACATTTTGTTGGTTTTGTACAGTAAATTATTTGTGATTATTAATTTATTTAAAACAAAACATTAGAGTATCATCTA
Organism: Tinea semifulvella; assembly: GCA_910589645.1. Taxonomy (NCBI): domain Eukaryota; kingdom Metazoa; phylum Arthropoda; class Insecta; order Lepidoptera; family Tineidae; genus Tinea; species Tinea semifulvella. The sequence goes on along the minus strand of OU342595.1, from coordinate 5,307,217 downwards.
GGGGCTATAAAAAGAAAATAAATCGTAAGTCAAGAAAATCAAAGGCTTGACAAGAACTAATGAGGAATAGATTGATTGTGGCTTGTCAAAATTATAGATGTCTTTAGTTGTTTCATTTTTAATCAATCAAAGTCGTTATTATACGATAACAAATTGCTTCTTAGCTAAATGAAAATTTTAATCGACACAATTATTTTCTTATAATATTAAGAATATTTTGTCTGTCATTATAAAACCACGCATTAAAATTAAAAACATTAGGTAACTAATTATATTCGTAGATACTTTCATTCACTAACAATGGAATAGTGAATGATGCTAGAAGTACTGCAGCCCTATGTTACTTAAGCGCAAACGTTATATAATGGAATCCTTTAACTATATATTTATCACGCTATTAAAGTTGATATTTGCACGGCCGTTGTCGAGCGCATATAGAGTTGAGAATTGATAATATTTGTAATTATGACGCAACATCTGACGTATATAACGAAATCCACTAATAATGTTTGCGATTAAGTAATAGAATTGGGCTGCTGGCCGCATTCCTCGTCACGCAGCTCTCAACGACATCATAACCGACAATGTACTAATTAATTGTGAGACGATTAAGCTTTAATTCTATTTGGATTGATGCCCCATATCGTATCATATCATAGCGCGTTGTCATTAATTAAGACAGTTTTTTGTTTGGATTATATTAATAATAAAATACAAAAACGTCAAATAAAGTAAAATAAAATCGTTTACCCCCGGCATATACCAATGAGTCATGTCACAATAAATAGGTAGTAATTTGCCCAGGTGGCTCGGTTGTAAGAACGCGTACCTTAAATCCTACAAAGGTCGGTTCAAACCCACCCGGCATGTACCAATGAGAAATACACTTTTCTTACGTACATTTGTCATAGATTTACAACACCACGTTTCCGTGTCTCGGAGAGCACGTTAAGCCGTCGGTCCCGGTTCCACTAATGCCAACTAGTGGAATCGTTAATAAATTGTCATACAAAATTGACATCATATCCTCGCAAAGCCGTCTGGCCAGCGTGGCGAGTGTAGGCCAAATTCTCCAGTTCTGGAATGCTCATCTCCAGCAGTGGAGGTCTAGGACGCTGTGTTCTAGGGGCTGTAATGATTGAATGAATTTGCCCAGTGTGCCGGGGCGGGGAAGTAACCACCGTTCGTACCGATAAACCCTGTATAGTCTATCCACACGTTTCGGGATCAGGCTCGAATTGCACAGTCAAGGCGGCATAGTGTTAGGGACTGATGTTCGTCATGAGTGTCTGATTCCAGTTGCTAACATTCATGGACCTCGCGCGCCATTCACTATCAGGTGGGCGTAAGGTCACATGTCGATTGTTTATACTAATAAACAATAAATAAATGAGAAATTATTTTTTTACGTACATTTGTCATAGATTTACAACACCACCGTTCCTGTGCCTCGGAGATAGCATTAAGCCGTCGTCGGTCCCGGTTGAACAAATATCAATTTGTGGAATCTTTAATTAAATGTCATCAATTAAAAAAAAAAATAATGACATTAGACTCTCGCCAAACCAGCAGCGTGACTAATGTATTCTAGGGGCTGTGGTGATGGTGATAAAAATAGTAAAGCTAGTAATAATAGAAATAAATAAATAATAATAATTAATAAATAATAATAAATAATTATTTCCAGACAGGTCACACAGCGCCATCTAGTTTCCGTGGTAAGCTACGAGGCTTGTGTTACGGAAACTAGATGGTTGATAAACTACATATTATACTTTTTTTTTGTAAATATTTACATATTATACATATAAACACCCAGACCGAGACAAATTATACAATGTACAACTTGCTCCCGGTGGGAATCGAACCCACGACCTCCCGAGTTCACGGCAACGTTTGTTACCACTAGACCACGGAGGCGGTCAATATACATACATACATAGATATAACTGGATATATAGTCTACAATTAACAATTGTAAATCACGGTGTAGAACATCAGTCGAGTGAAGGGCTGCCATAGGTTTATATACGTATTATTCTATAAAAAAAAAAGTCGGGATGGTCTGAAACCACAATTTTTTATAGAAGCAGATTCACATTTAGCCAACTTTTTTATATCCTCATCATGACATGTGGCAAGCTCGTCGATGTCTCTAGCATATCAAACTCGAGAAAAATCACAAATAAATTAACGTGTAACCAGGGATCCAACCCGGGCACTGTCTTTATATTTTAAAATTATGAAGAAGGTAGGTATTAAAATAAAATTAAACCCGCATTGAACCGATTGCATTGGTAGCAATATATTGACTCTTTTTTTTAAAGTAATTTTTCATAATAATTTTCCTTATTTTTCTGTGTGAATATAACCAATGATTGCTTGAGGTGCTAGTGCACGATGGTCATATCTAATTTGATTATTAACTTTAGAGTAGGTGGCTTGCACGCCACTTACCACAAGTAGGCGCAAGGTCCCATGTCGTATTAATATAAAAAAGATTAAGTATTCATATAATTCCCTATGCATTTCCGCTTCAGGGGCCTAATTCTGGCGCTTTCGACTAGCGTGTCGGTTCGAAGTATTGAAAAAGCGACAGATCTTAATAGAAAACTGTCAGTTTTATTCAGCAAATCGAGCGGACATGCACGTCGAAGGCGCGAGAATCGGGGCGCAGATGCAGCCAAGAGAGTTGTGTCGTCTGCATATAGATATGGAATAAATAGAGTAATTTTTTTGAGTTTATGGTTTTACATATGGCAGCTTTACTTGGGTGGGCAATACTCAGCTTGAGCTGTCAGCGGATGGCAGGAACAAATTATTGCAATATTGCAGTTTCCGCAACAAACATCCGTATTTCTCTACCGTGTGAACTATTGGACCAAATTTAAATTACTCCAATTTGCATACGATTTGTATCTATATCCTATTTAAGTGGTCGAGTTGTTAAAACGCAGTTGGGGTATGCTGAGACTAATGTTTTATTTATTACCGTACAAAACTAAGAGTTTTTTTTTAATAAGTCTTGTTTACCATTAACTATAATCATACATAACATAACTTTTTTTTTAAATTCAGATTAGTTGCAATGTTTTTTTTTTTCACTATTAAGTTAAGGTCTTTGGTATTATAAATTAGAATAATATAATTTAGTATTAAGTATGACAATGCCAATTTACAGCTGCTATTTATTATTATTTCAATAAATAGAATACTTATAATTTGACGAGGCTGTTTCTACTGTTCCTGACCAGTAATTTTAAATCCATTACCAATTATTGAGTTGTTCAGCTGATATTATGTTTTTGTTTTGATCACTAGTAAATATTATAAAGTAAGTATACATTTTTTTATTATTATTATATATTATGTAAATTAAATTATAAATATAAAATGTAATAAAACTGTTATGACGTGTAAAAGTGCTAAAAATATTGCCTATATATTCAGTAAATACGGAATAAATTATTTGATTTGATTTGATTGATTCAAGCGGTGTGATTTTCATATAAATATTACCATTACTTACCTTACAATATTAGTTCTCCTTAAAAGTAAAAATTGGCATTTGACATCATTGCAAATGGCACGTACTTTCAACGAGAACAACAAATAGGTGGTAGGCCGACTGATGGTTGTAATTTGTCCAGTCTGCCGGGTCGGGGCAGTATCCACCGTTCGTGCCAGCCGATAAACCTAGTCAAATGTAACCACACGTTTCGGGATCAGGCTCGAATTGCCGTCAAGCCCAGTCAAGCCGGTATAGTATTAGGGTCTGATGTCGATCATGACTGTCTTACCATCCACTACCTCACTATACCATTTACCATCAGGTGTGCACAAGGATATAAATAATATAAAAAGTACATAAAATTCACAACTACCCCGTAGTCTAGCGGTTAAGTCCGTGGATTTAGACTCGGAGGTACCGGGTTCGATTCCTGGGAATAATAATTTATTTGTGATATTTCTCGAGTTTGGTACGCTAGCCGCTAGAGTCATCGACGAGCTTGCCACTTGTCATGATGCGGGCCTATAGTAAAGTTGCCTATATGTGAATCCGCTGCATTGAAGAAAAACTGCTATTGTTGCGAAGCGTATAAATCAATTTATGCAAACTTACATCTAAAAAAAAATTATAAACAAAAATATATATAGCAGTGCAACGTCATATAGAGATTTTAAAGATTTTTTAGTTATTATTTTGTATTATTTTTTAAATAAATTATTTGATAATTTTGTAATATCTTAACCTTTACAACTATTTGTTACATTAGCATCTCTAGTTTGCTGAATGTCATATAGAAAAGCAACATATATAATATATAAGTTAATTTGTCGACATAGTTGAGGTGGTTGAGAATTTCCACGGCTAGCTAACGAATTCAAGCGGCATTTGCAGTCAGTGCCAAGTTTGCAGTTGCCATATTTTGTCTGTGTTATGCACTTATTTTTAGACTATACGATTTTTGTCTTTTGACACACAATACTTTCATGCGTATTCTGACATATCCACCTCTTGCTTCCATACATCAGTGTTGGTACCAACATGGCATTGTGTATGGCGAGCAGAGCTTTGTCACTGGCGATCAGTGACCCAGGCACCGTTTACACTATTTTCCGCTTTCACTATTAATAATAAAAATAAATAAAATTATTTATTTTCACAAAAATTATACAGATGTAAAATAGGTGAACAATAAAGGTGATGTGTTTGTGACACGAGGTTGCCCTGTAGTGCGGGATATCGGTGCTCTTCCGTGTTATAATGATACAACAATAAATGATGTAGGTATGTCAATTCAATTCAATTCGTTTATTTTGCAAGTAGGCATAGGACAAAAAGAGATGTATTCTGCACTTTTACACGTCAATTTTTACAATATTGATATAAAACGATATCATTTTATAGTACATATTGGTGAATCTGGAGCAGTACATGATAACCATTATTTGGAAAGAGAAACAAATTTCCTCTCTATGTGTTCGTGATATATGTGTGAGTGTGTGTGAGAGGGTGTGTATGAGATTTATATGGAGTAACCATTTAAAACTGTGCTCCTTAAATAGCAGATGCCACAGCGAAATTTATCAAAAAAGTAAACAAATCAAAAATTACGTATGTATATATTATCCCTTTATATATTTGTTTCAACATCCCTATTCCTATTCGCAGTGAAACCACTGCATAGATATAATTTCACTTTTTCTAGAGTTTCATCATAACCATCACGCACTACATGTGTATCTTAGATTTTTTTGCCGACAACTGACAGACAACTGTCTAATGGGCCTGGGTCTGGGCCTAAATGGGGACATTCCCCCGTTCTCCCCGGCAGGATCTCAGCGAGTAATCACCCGCTGGTAATTCATGCACCTTTAGTGCTGGGCACCGTTACTGGTATAACAGCGCCCGTATGGCTCACGAGCCCAGGGGATCTGGGTTCGGCTACTTCAGTTCCCCTCCAGGAGCACTTCTCTAGGAAGTAATCTCCCGTTGGGGGGCCGAGCGATATTCTGGAGATGCTTGAAGTGTCCGTTGTCGGCCCGATAGAACATACGTCTAGTCAGGTCGACGACAAACTCTTCAATAGTAGGCATCTCCAGATCTCGAGCTATGACGGAATTACGCACGAACCAAGACCACTTTGAGCGATATGTTCTGCTGACTTTGGATCTTGTCCCTATTAGTATTGGCCAGAACGTAGTGCCAGGCTGGCGCAGCGTAGATAAGACGGGAACGGATGAACATCTTGTAGATCCGAACCTTCAACCTAAGCCGACAACTGAACGAGCAAAGTTATAAGTAAAAGTCGTAGGTTATAAAGGGACTTTAATCCTTTCTCTGTAGTCCGCCCAACTCGAGCAAGAAGGTGTTATGCAAATCCATTCGCACCTAAAAACTTTGTTTCTGCTACAGACTTGCTGAAGCCGAACTTCCAATTTGTAATGGACAGTAAATACCTATTCACTTAGTACAAGTTTTTTACATTATTAGCTTGAACATAGTGACCTAGTAAAGTATCATCACAACCGTTTCCCTTTCGGGGTGGTCAGAAACCACGCTTATAAATAAGCGGATTCACATTTAGCCAACTTTACTATAGGCCAATCATGACAAGTGGCAAGCTCGTCGATGTCTCCAGCGTACCAAACTCGAGAAATATCACAAGTTAAATATTATTTAAATGTATTTGTTTACATTAATAAATATTTTTGTGTCCCGACCAGGAATCGAACCCGGCACCTCCGAGTCTAAATTCACGGACTTAACCGCTAGACCACGGAGGCAGTATAGTGACCTAATTGACATATTTGACTCCAGGCTTGAGCACCTTAAGAAAAGTATCCAAGACGTTATAAGAATAAATCCTAATTTTATTTGATTGCCTAATACGGAAAAGGAATGAAATAAATCATTGGACATATACCTATTAGAAATATTACTATTAATTTAATTTAATTTTGACTTTTATATTATTTTGATTTTTGACATTAATTAGCTACTGACAATTAATTTTTTTTTCTTTATATAATAAATTCTCATAACGAAACAAATGTATGCTTAAGTGTATATTCAATGCATTGCACTGATAAATTGTGATTGGGGGTCGGTTTCAAAATCACCTCCGTTTCTCATCCATATATGTATAATTACTGCAATATGATTCAGAAACCACCTCCTAACCTTACCGTGGGAATGGTTGTAAAAATAGCAAGCTGTATGCTCAAATGTTTGAGATGAAGTCCAGATCTTGGTTAGTTGTTTGTATCTGTTTATATTTTGGTATGACTGCATCTTGTTATGAGCATCTAATAAATAAATAAATAACAACAGAGTAATTTCCTTGTTCACCGCATATTATTGCAGCATTACTCCATCCTGCGTGGAAAAACGGGAGATTTTCCTATCCCCAACCTAGAACTATTGAACAACTCGGACTTCGCTGTAAGTCTATGTGTCTATTTGTTTGCCTGTATCACTGTATAAAGCTAGTACGGGGCAATCAGAGCCCCTAGAACTTCGGGTCCTAGACCTCCACCATAAAATATATTAAATATTAAAATAAATAAATATTTCCAGACAGGTCACACAGCGCCATCTAATTTCCGTGGTAAGCTACGAGGCTTGTGTTACGGAAACTAGATGGTTAATAAACTACATATTATACTTTTTTTTTTGTAAATATATACATATTATACATATAAACACCCAGACCGAGACAAATTATACAATGTACAACTTGCCCCCGGTGGGAAACGAACCCACGACCTCCCGAGTTCACGGCAACGTTTGTTACCACTAGACCACGGAGGCGGTCAGTATTATATATTTCTTGAAATTTTGGCCAACACTTAAATTTTTTCGACTTTTTTGCCTATAAGAAATAACAAAATTATAAAATTTTCAATAAGTATACAAAAACTAAATATTATTCGAAAAACTGAAGCTGAAACAATTTTAAATATATATATATAATAATCAAACAATTCCTTTTAGAAATAATAAAAAAAAAGTAACGAAAAGAACTAAAATATTACCTACTTCTAGTAATAAAGTAAAATAAAATAAAATAACAATATGGTATATACATACATACCTATTAAATTTTGTACCCAAAAACTAAATGTATACTTAACATAATTAACTTGCCGAAGCTGGTGTCTGAACAGAGATATCTAGAAGATACCTGTATCTCAGGTCACCAGTTAACACTGTACAGCAAGACTGTATAACCTACTTCATCTTATTTAAAAGCGGTCACTACACGCACATATTAATTACTAAATGACAGAACATAGGTTACAGGTTCAAGTAAATGTCAAGAGATATAATCTGGCCACGTGCCACTCGATACGAAATTCAAATTAACTTCAACAATAAACAAGTATATACTGATTATGTAGTTACCTACTTGTGGTACAGTACGAGTCTAGGCTAAATTGACACACAGACGAAAAAATGTACCACAATACTGTAGTCACCATTACTATATGTACGCGTATTATATCGCCGCAAGGTCGAATTAGTAATATGCTTAAGTGTATTGTTGCAACTTTACTAGAGAGCTATTTAAATCTTGTTTTACTGATCGTTCAGTCAGTCAGTCAGTAATTGATGACTAATCAATATAATAAATAACAGAGTCCTAGACCTCCACTACTGGAGATGGGCCTTTCCAGAACAAATAGTTCTGGAGATATCATTAGCCACAATAGACGGGTTGGAAGAGACTGATTCTTATGTCAATTAATTAAATTCATTAACGATTCCATACGTTTCTATCAGTGGAATCGGGACCGACGGCTTAACGTTCTCTCCGTTCGTGTGTGTACCGGGTCCATCGTATTTGCGAAAGAGAGGAGAAAAATTGCGACGTAAATCTATGAAAAATTCAGATATAAGTATAGAAAAGCTAATACGAACAAAACGTGTTTGAAACCGCGCAACTAGATGACAGCGCACAAAAACATTATGTCTCAGCTCAGTATTGCACTGTACCTCAGTTCATTGATTCAGATTTAATCGAATGGCATTGTTATCTATTAATAAGTTAAATGCCAAAATGCATTAGAACATAACAGCTTCAGATAATTCAGACTCGGATCTACAAAGCGTTTATTAGATTTTGTAAAATCATACGAATTGTAAAAGTCGAGTACTAGATCTTAATTCTGAGATATCTGGAAGAGTGCCACTGTACTGTAGGTACTTATAGGTGAATTTGAAAGATATTTATTTATTTATTGTTGTTGTGTAATTCTGTAATTGTTTCATTTGCAAATCTGCTATAACTGAGCTTTCCTTGCAGATTCCTTTCTCAGTCAGATTAAACATTAACAGGTCACTGAAATTTGCTAAGTTGCTAGTCTTCCATTAGCAGGAGAAGAATCATTCGAAATAATTTAAATTAAGGCGTGTCACAGATGCCTGTAATAGGTTTTCGAGAATAAAGATATTTTGACTTGGACTTTGATTAGCTGAATTCGATTTAAGTAAAAATTGAAATTATAATTATGACTGACTAGATGTTTTATTACACAGGCCCTGACCGCTAGCCCCAGATACAGGGCGTTTAAAAATAGCTATATCAATTTAAGATTCGTACTAGGGTGACAGAATAGAAATAGTCGTTTTAAAAATAAAGATGTTTTTTTTATGAATCATCGTTTATATTTATGTGAATAAGTCACTGGGACATTTTTTTATAAACAATACAGCTCGGTTGTAAGAACGATTTAAAAAGAACCTTAATAGCTCGGTATGTACCAATGACAAATACACTTTTCTTAAGTATGTACATTTGTCATTTATTTACAACACCACCGTTCCCGTGCTACGGAGAGCACGTTAGGCCGTCGGTCCCGGTTCTACTGTTATCAACCTCCTCCTCCTTGAGTCGTTTTCCTCAATGCTGAGGGTCGTGACCCCCTCCTCGGATCACTTTGTTCCGGACTATGCTGCGCCATCCGGGTCTGCTCACGGCGGCGTGCAGGGCCTCAACCTATCAAATCGTTAATAAATTCGTCATTAGAAAAGTGACATCAGAACCTCGCCAACCCGTCTGGCCATCGTGGCGAATATAGGCCAAATTCTTCAGAGCTTTTTGTAAGGCCTCCAATAGTCCAACAGTGGATTTCTAGGGGCTGTGATAATGATTACAATGCTTAAGAGTAAGGCGTCGTTCTATTAAACGCTAATACGCGTTCGTCGCACGAATTAACGCAGCGTATACTGCTTCGTCGCGCTAAGAGTGGATGCTCTAATAGATAGCAGCGCGGGCTCGTGTTGTGTCCTCACTCACTGATGCGACGCAATTAATTGCCTATTCCGAAATCAATATTGCCGTGTTCAGTTACTGAACAAACCACATTTAGTTATTTTTTTAAATTTGAAATCGTGGACGTGGCTTTTACTCTTCTGTCCTCTAGGGTTGGCAATATGCTTTTTTTTATTTCTAGGCTCGACTGTGTTCATACACTTGTTATTCTGTCACTTGACACCACTCTGTTGTTATGTATAAAAAGGCAACGTCAAATCAAATCAAAATATCTTTATTTTCCAGAATACTGTACAAAATAATAATGTGGTTTTATGCAAAATTTCCGAGCATTCTACCGCTAGCGGCATGAAAATATTAAACGTGTATGTTATAAATCTAATATTACATATACATATATAAAAATTTGACCGCCTCCGTGGTCTAGTGGTAACAAACGTTGCCGTGAACTCGGGAGGTCGTGGGTTCGATTCCCACCTGGGGCAAGTTGTACATTGTATAATTTGTCTCGGTCTGGGTGTTTATATGTATAATATGTAATCCACGAAAAAAACGCTACTCGAACACCTAACAAAGCAAAATTACCTCCGAGTCTAAATCCACGGACTTAACCACTAGACCACGGAGGCAGTTTTTTTTTTTTTTTAAATACTTTTTTTACTAAAATAAATCTATGATTATATGATATCTATAATATCTCTAAATAATTTATTTGGTAGAAAGTTGATAGAGTAGTCTTTTCTCCAAAGTACCTACACTCCAACTTGGATAATCTTTGAAAGTATCGGATTGTGCGAGAGAGAAGAATGCAAAATGGATTTAGACTCGGAGGTACCGGGTTCGATTCCTGGTCGAGACACAAACATATTTACATATACATGTATTTATTTACATAATATTTAATTTATTTGTAATATTTCTTAAGTTTGGTACGCTGGAGACATCGATGAGCTTGCCACTTGTCATGATTGGCTTATAGTAAAGTTGGCTAAATGTGAATCTGCTTATTTATAAGCGTGGTTTCTGACCACCCCGAAAGGGAAACGGTCGTGATGATACTTTACTTTTTACTTTTTTTTAAATTAAAAGAAGCAATAGAAACAAATGCAGCCATCTTCGAGCTCTTTATATCAAATTTTAGCCAATAATGAGCCATTTAAGTCTTCTTAAGCCGCCCAATGTTTTGAATAAGCTTTATTATGAAAGACAAGTGCTTACATTATAATCTTATTGTTCTTATAAATAGGCTTATTTACATTTTCATTTACGAGTAACACCAATTTCCTTACTGCCTCCATTTTTATTTATTTATTTATAAACTTTATTGCACAAAGTACAAAGGCGGACTTAATGCCTGAAGACATTCTCTGACAGCCAAACCTTGGGGACAAATTTGATCAAATGTAGGTGCAATCATAAAGATAATACGAGAAATATATAACTATTTAAATTAACAGCTAATTAATATATACTTACTTTATATGGAATAAATATTATAATATTGATAAACTATAATACACACATATATATATATACTACTTACTAACGCTGCGCTGTGAGGAGCTATTTAAAAAGTGTAAAAACACTAGTTTTTTGAATAATGTTCTGGTAGTTTCTTGCGGTATGTTAACAGTTGCATTATTCTACAAATCCATCTCCATGGCTTAGGAGTAAGTTCTGATGGTGAGGTTCGATTCTTAAGCTGTGATTTCAATAAATCTTGTTTCAAGCAGTGTTATTTTTATATAAGTATCAAGTTGCGAGAATAAAATATTACTTTTCCTTGAAAGTAAAAATTGGCATTTGACATCATTTCAAATGGCACATACTTTCAATAAGAACAAATAGGTCGTAGGCGGACTGATGGTGGTAATTTGCCCAGTCTGCTGAGGCAGGCAAGTATCCATCGTTTGTGCCGATAAACCCACACGCTACGGGATCAGGCTCAAATTGCCGGTATAGTGTTAGGGACTGATGTCAGTCATGAGTGTCTGATTTCAGTTGCTAACATTCATGGACTTCGCGCACTACTTACCATAAGGTGATCTCAAGGTCACATGTCGTGCTTCGATAAAAATAGAAAGATCTACGATCGATATTATATTAAAAATATAATATTAATAAAATGTTTAAAAAATATAGAATTAAATTAATATTATGGATTTAAGTTCCGGTTGCGTGGAAGTGACTGCGTTTTTCCGCTGAATTGCTATATTGATTCTTTGGGCGAAGAAAGAGCTAGGACCATCGGAGGAGACGACAAGACGTGGTGGTATGTATTTACTTGTTGTATTGTACTTTTTGAAAGTTGGGCTCCATGGACCCAGGGTTTCTACAGCAAACGGCACAAATACGAGTATGTATATAATCTTTTAAAATGGATCTTGCGCCGTTTGCCAGACTCCGCAATTTCCGTCGCATTTTATTTTTATTTTTTTTATAATATTATTTTACCAAGACTAGGGTTAGTCGCAGTTAGTAGTGACACGCTTGATTGATCTAGGCGCCACATCTAGTAGAGGCGCGCGCGTCTTTTAGTTTTTTTTGGGGAGGGCATACTTTAATCTTATCCTAAAAAGAGATATTAGTCTTATCGACTACAAACTGACAATGACCGACATATTTAATAATTTATATAGTTGACAAAGGCTTTTTACAGCCTTTTTACTCAAATGTCATTTTAATTTAATTAGTTAAGTAGATATGTAATAATATATAATTTTACTGACAAGGCCCATATACAGCTGCAACAACAGCTTAATTTATTTACCTAAGGTAGGTAGATATTAATATTTAATATACACACATCAAAAGTGTCTAGGGATCAACATATATTTTTGCAATAACTTTTCTCCTGATTGATATTCATTAAAATTTTCTTTAAGGATTGATCAAATAAAATGTTTTCGTTTGTCTACAGTAACGATAAACCAAGTCACCTTTGCATTAGTAAAAAAAATTGCCATTTTCCTAATAAAGGGATTTTTGACATTTGAACCACTAACATTAAAGTTCGAAAAAAAGACTGAAATAACAGTTTTTTTTTAATTTTATTGGGTAACTTAAACAATTAATAATCCGTGTTTCTACCGCGAACACTAACAACACAAGAACATCGGTTTGGCATACTCAAAATGAGTTCATCCAAATCACGCTGTGGAATGGCCGCCCATGTTCGTTGCAACAACAAAAAAAGGTCTTCTTGCGACTGGATACCCTCCATATTCGGCAGAGCTCTTCTCTGAAGAATATCCCATGCATGCTCAATCGGGTTCAAGTCTGGCGACTGAGCAGGCCAGGGCAGGACATTGATGTTAGCTGCGGCGAGAGTCTGTCTTACAACTCTTGCGGTGTGCGGTCGTGCATTATCATGCATTAACTGAAATAAGGGACCGATATGCACTTGTAGAGGAACGATGACGTCTGATACAACCGTCTCAGCATAAATTTGAGCGTTGAGGTTGCCTCTGATCCAAATCAACTCAGTTCTTCCGCCGATCGAAATACCCGCCCATACCATGATGGTTCCACCACTATAAGGATGGACTTCCTGGCAGGATTTTAATCGCTGTTGGCGTCCAGGGGTTCTCCAGTGTCGTATACGTCTTGTATCCGGCCTCATACCAAAACGAGACTCATCAGAAAAGCACACGAAACGCCATTGTTCTTCTGTCCAATTTCTGTGTTCAAGAGCCCATTGATATCGAGTCCTACGATTGTGCATTGCTATAGGTGGTACCCGTAGCGGTCTTCGGGAATGAAGGTTCACTTCATGCAAGCGGTTTCTGACTGTTTGGTCGCTAATTAAGTTCCCTGAAGAGCGATGAAGGCTCACGGCTAACATCATGGCGGTTATTGTTGGAGTTCTTCGAGCTGTGATTTGAATGTATCGGTCTTGTCTCCGTGTGGTGCAGCGATACCGTCCTCCATGGCGCTCAGCCACGGTACCAGTGGTTCGGTAACGTGTCCAAAGTCGACTGATAACACTCTGACTTGTATTCAGAGCTAAAGCCACAGTACGTTGCCGGGAACCAGCTTCTATCATTCCCACGGCTCTGATCATTTCTTCCCTGCTTAAATGACGTCGCCGCTCCATAATAACGTTGGTTTTAATCAGTAGTAGGGAAACAGTAGCACTAATAATGTCTTCAATGCGTCTTATGTTTTTATAGGGAAAATATTGACAGCTGATTTTCATCTTTTACTCGAATTTGATTGACAGTTCCTGTTTTAAATTATGAAATGCACCAAAAAGGATCCATATAAATTTATAAAATCATAAATTTATTACAAAGCCACATCTCAATCACAAGAAATCCGCATAAACATGCTTGATCCCTAGACTTTTTTGATGTGTGTAGGTAACCATATTTTTGGTTATTTTTTGTTATTCTGTTGATGTTCCTATGACACTACCAGTTCTGCTCCTTGTCTTCACATTGCACTGCCCAGCCAAGACAGATATTTTAGCTTTAAATATATATTGTGTACAATTTTGTTTAAATTATTTGACTTAACCAAATTCCGGTGGGAATGTACGTTGATACACTAAAAATAAAGAATAAAACGGTAAATTGAAGGTTTTTTTCTCATTTAGATCGTACTTTACCAATAATGAGTATTATGACCAAAAATTTTACTATAGACTCGCCGAGCGATTTTACGCCACATCATAAAATATCGTAATGGATAAAGCTTTGGCTTCCTGGCGGTTTTCCAACTCTAAATGTTTTTGGTGTGCGATCGATTTAAATGTCCACTCTTGATTTTAATGTCCAGGATTTAGGTGATATCTGTAGGTACATAACGACGATATAATTAATTAATGGGCAGAACATTGTAAGCGCCAAAACTGTAAAAACCTATATGTTATTGTAAGTATACCTACTCATTAAAAAATCTACTTTACACGCAAAACAATATATTATAACTTCGAAAATTTCTACTTCCTAATAATTTATTATTTTCATATACTTACATACATAAGTATGTCTAATAATATATATTTTTTTTTTATCTAATAATAATATATGCCTCCGTGGTCTAGCGGTTAAGTCCGTGGATTTAGACTCGGACGTACCGAGTTCGATTCCTGGTCGGGACACAACAATATTTATTAATGTAAATAAATACATTTAATTAATATTTTATTTATTTGTGATATTTCTCGAGTTTGGTACGCTGGAGACTTCGACGAGCTTGCCACTTGTCATGATTGGCCTATAGTAAAGTTGGCTAAATGTGAATCTGCTTATTTATAAGTGTGGTTTCTGACCACCCCAAAAGGGAAACGATGATACTTTATTTTACTTTACTATATTTATTCGAAGTAAATTAATATAGCTACCTAAATAATAAAAATAAACTAAACTATAAATAAAAAATGTCCTCTAGAAGACGTCCCCCGAGATAATAATAATTATTATTTTCATATATATCTAATAATAATAATCTATGTATATATACTATTTACGTAGTTTATTGCATCCCACATGTTTATACTGTCTCACTCTGCCAAAGGTTAGCTGGTTGAAAAAGCCTGTAAACATATATCTGGAGAATTTGGCCTACACTCGCCACGCTGGCTAAACAGGTTAGCTAGGTTTTAATGTAACTTGTCTAATGAATAATTAACGATTCCACAAATTGGTATAAATGGAACCGGGGCCGACGGTTTAACGTGCTCTCCAAGGCACGGGGACGGTGGTGCTGTAAATAAATGACAAATAAAGTATCATTACGACCGTTTCCCTTTCGCGGTGGTCAAAAACCCCGCTTATAAATAAGCGGATTCACATTTAGCCAACTTTACTATAACCCAATCATGACAATTGGCAAGCTCGTCGATGTCTCCAGCGTACCAAACTCGAAAAATATCACAAATTAATTAAATGTGTTTATTTACATTAATAAATATTTTTGTGTCCCGACCAGGAATCGAACCCGGTACGTCCGAGTCTAAGTCCACGGACTTAACTGCTAGACCACGGAGGCAGTTTAAATGTATAAATGACTAATGTACGTAAGAAAAGTGTATTCTCATTGTATCAAGTGTAATCTCATTGGTACATGCCGGGGTTTTACCGACATTTTTTTTTTTACAAGGTAAGCCCTGCCACTACCGTTATATAATATATTGTGTAGAACACGAAGAAAGAAATACGGTATTTGTCCCTATCATATTGACATAGAATATAAGTGACATACACATTATGTTAATCCTGGTTTAGACCAGGGTTAGTTTCGAGAAGCATACCTATTCTCTAAAATTGTTTTGTCCATTGTATTTTATTCCATACAAATTGTACCTTTTAGTGGGAAATGTAAAAATATTTACTAGGTTACAGAGACGTTGTCGTATCGCATTTGTTTACATAATAAATGGTGTATGTTTGGAGCTGCCAAGAAAATACATGTGTACATCGTACGTGGATCTAAGTTCGGGTTCAATTCACGTACTGAATAAATGGCCGGCAATAGAATGTTAAATTATTGCATTTATTGAATTTAAATAAAAAACACTCCATAATCCTCTTATAAGTCCGTGGATTTAGACTGGGAGGTACCGGTTCGATTCCTGGTCGGGTAACAATAATATTTACTAATTTAAATAAATTATTATTTTAGGGGTGGGCGCGGTGGTGGCTCGGTTGCAAGAACGCGTACCTTAAATCCTACAAAGGTCGGTTCAAACCCAATGAGAGATTTTCTTACGAACATTTGTCATAGATTTATAACACCACCGTTCCCGTGTCTCGGAGAGTACGTTAAGCCATCGGTCTCGGTTCCACTAATACTAACTTGTGGAATCGTTAATAAATTGTCATAAAAAATTGACATCGTTATCCTCGCCAAGCCGTCTGGCCAACGTGGCGAGTGTAGGCCAAATTCTCCAGTTCTGGAAGGCCCATCTCCAGCAGTGGAAGTCTAGGATGCTGTGTTCTAGGGGCTGTAATGAATGATGATTATTTTAGGGTAGGGAGAGGAGTAGAATGGTGAATGGTTAGCGTATTATGCGCAATAAAATAAAAAGAGACTCCTTTTCTTAAACCAGCCTATTGTCGGTCGCAAGCCCGAGACACCATTCTTCTTACCTCTTACCCACACACGATGGACCCGGCCACTCGGTGAATCCATGGAATGCTTAGAAATTTGTCTTCTTCTCCAAAAGTGACACGATAAAATAACGCTTGCCAAGATTGGTGCTGGATTATGGACTATAAGTATCATCATCACAACCGTTTTCCTTCCGGGGTGGTCAGAAACCACGCTTATAAATAAGCGGATTCACATTTAGCCAACTATACTATAGGCCAATCATGACAAGTGGCAAGCTCGTCGATGTCTCCAGCGTACCAATCTCGAGAAATATCACAATTAAATAAAATAATAATTAAATGTATTTATTTACATTAATAAATATATTTGTGTCCCGACCAGGAATCGAACCCGGTACCTCCGAGTCTAAATCCACGGACTAGACCACGGATGCTGTTTGAATATTAAATAAAAAAATACATATATTACACACTATATACACACTACATACACATACACACACATAGATTGTGATTGTGATTACGGTGGCTTTTCCGCACTTAGTCTCTATTGGACCATTGTGCGTGACCTTTACTCCTTCAGTGGTGCCATCCGATCTCCTTCAGGAAGGCCAGGAGACCCGTTACGTTCCTGCAGACCTCCGGAGAAGTCCACGCAGTCTGGAGGAACCTCAGTCTAGGCGCAGCCACACTGTCGCACTCCAAGAGCACATGCGCGGCCGTCTCAAACACATAGATATATACACTACATACAACATTTACTTACATACGCTATATTAACCTAATAAAATAAAAAATAAGAATAGATTTCGATTCTTTTGCTGCCGTTGCATTGTACAAAATAATGGTTGGGTTTCGTGCTGAAGTAAATTAGGGTTTAGTGTATCACGCAAGGAACGGATGGTAGTGCATTGCCGACTCGACTGCATCGGAAGTAATTTTTCCAAGTATATATTGGTACATATTATATAACGGAAGCTTTTTACAGAATAGCATTTACTAAAGCGAATAAAATGTCTACAACTTTATTTAATGCTTGTTTTGTTGAAACTTGGCCGGTACTGTTGTGGGATGCGACATGTGTGGACACATTACCCGATCTCACCTCTTCCGGCACGGGATGTGCGGCGGTTTCTGCTGAGAACCTCAAGCTGCGCAAATACGCCAACTTTGGTACAGGTTACAAATTCAAGGACAAGACGATGGGCCCATGAGAACCCTCCGCCAAGCGGCTAGCATCATCTGACATCAGTCTGACAAAAATCTGTAATGATAAAAATGAAATAAACTAAACAATATATGTAAATATAATAAATATACTATTGATGAGAACTACTGGCGAAACGTTACGTAAGAAATTGCTATTTGAAATTATATCTAATGCAATTTTTTACTTGCAAGGAGAACTAATATTGTAAGCTTGTCATGGTGAGGCTCATCAGTAGAAGTCTAGGCCTGAGTGTTCTAGGGGCTATAATACAATAATGCGGGACTTTGTAAACAGTTTTTTTTAAACAAATAAATACGAGAAACGTGCTCATGTGTGGGTCGACACCCTCGCCGCGTCGTACCTCAGGGGAAAGCGCATAAAACGGGGGCCGCGGCGGAAAATGCTGAGTCCGGTTAGCGGCGCATGTATGTAAGTATAATAAAATATTACATATTTTCAGGCGCAAAAAAGTTTTTAAATTTATTTTTTATTCATTCAGGAAACATACAGATCTATATTAAAACATAATTACAACAATTCTAAAAGTTATACAATCCAGCTAAGTTTCCACTTCAATATTAAACATAGATTTTGCAAAAAATAATAATTTAATAATAGGGATATCTTAAAAACAATATTTATATAGCAAATACAACTAAATAATATATATATAGTAAAATAATAGAAGATAAAAAAAAAAAAAAAATTAGTAATCAAAAAAATTATAAATATAATGTTCTCCAATCATTCCATTTATGATTCATTTAGATAATTTTATATTAATTTCTTTCTTTAACCTAGCAACACTAACACTGAACAAATCAATATCACCAATATTTTCATTGTAGTTTAGGCATGATCTTAGCACAAAGGAGTTTTTCAAGTATTTTGTTCCAGCAAATCTGATAGCAAATAACAGTTTGGATCTATTCCTTAAAGGACATAACATGGCGTCTTGTCGGTAACAATGCGGGAAAATGCAGCAAGCGTTCTTGCCACCATTCCACGCTTACATTGCTATCTGTAATTAATAATTAATATTATTTTATATTTTGTAAATATGGTTTTCGCATAAATTTGTTCATTTTATTGCAAATAAATATATTAAATAAATACATACTACCTACTAGTGGCTATTACCATTATTATCGCTTCAAAAATTATTCAAAATTTCGATTACCACGTGTAATAGAATCGTCAATATTCATCTCACAATATTGAATGACTCTATCAATATTGACTCGGCTCCAATAGAGGTGCCCGGTAGCCAGATATGCATCCAATGCATACAAATATCCCGCTCAGGTAACTCATAATAGCTACACTTATCCAAGCTATTTTGTGGACATATTTCTAGTTTTCTACGGGGATTTAATAATTACATACCAATATTTTACGACCGCTATTTATCATTACATCCCCCAGAACATTTGTATTTATAAATTAGACTATTATTATTAGATTGTTGTACCTTGCCCATAATCCCAAAGGTTAGTTGTCAGAGAATGCCTAACAGGCATTAAACTCGCCTATGTACCTAATTTAAAGCATTGCAAAATTGCAAAATTTTGGTGCAATAATGAATTTGAAATAAATAAAAAAACATCATCATCAATCACCATTTCATTCCATTTGCAGTTAAAACGATGGGCCCGTGGTCCGAGGAGGCTCTTGTGTGCTCCCGCGAGCTTGGTTCTTGGTCGTTCAAAGGGTCAGCCTCGCTGTTCAACGGGGGAACGCAGCGAGTGTCCTCGGCACACTACGCCCATCGAATAGTCGTAATTTTATTTATTATTTTTTAGTAGTTAATTAGTTTTTATAATTTAGTTCTTATTTTATTTTATTTTTAATCTTTGTACTTTACTCCGAATAACTCTGTGGTAAAAAACATAGAATCCTAGGATCGTATTAATTTTAAAATCTTGAAATAGATTTATTAATACGGCCCTAGTAGTACAAGATACGTAGAATGACTTTCGCTGGTCTGTTATCCGAATGAAATCCACTTTTAATACCGTGTAATTTGTCCAAAGAGCAAATATTTTTTTTAGGCTTCAGGTGTCTTCAGTAGTACCTCTATTTAAAATAAAAAAAGTTAATTTAATATTATTTAAAATGAATGAAAAATGATTCATGATAAATTGCCAAACGTTATTAAACAGAAACGTCAAAACAGTTTGACATTCTTAACTGTCAAACCATAGACAACTATTCAAATTCAAAATCGTTTATTTGTTTTAAATGTGGTACATACAGTAATATGGTTAGTAAGTTGGCTCTGCACATTTAGCCATTGTTGTGGCATGCAAAAATTGTTTCATCATCATCATCATCATCAGCCTGTATCTCTCCACTGCTGGATTTAGGCCTCCCCTAAGTCTCGCCACTTAACGCGATTTTTCGCTACCCTCATCCAACCCCCACCAGCGACCTTCTTTAGGTTATCTGTCCATCTGGCGGGGGGTCGTCCCACTCTGCGTCTTCCCGTACGTGGTCTCCACTCTAGAACCCGTTTGCCCCATCTTCAGCTTGCTAATTTTAAAAGCTATGTCAGTAACTTTCGTTCTCTGATGAATATCAACGTTTTGAATTCTATCCATCAGATAATTAAATATATTCTTATCTATTAAGTCATCATTACATAATTAAATTTAGGTCAATACATACAATAATTTTATGTTAATAATAACAAACAAAAAAAAAGATATATATGTCATACAAATTATTTTAGTTATTATTCCGCTCGAAGAACTCGCCAATATTATCCTCCTTTTTAAACATTTTACTGGTACTTGTTTAATTTCTGTTGAGGTATTGTTACTATATAACGATAACTACCATTGAAACTTCTCCTAAAAAACACCCATTATAATCATTTAAAATAATGATGCGTCACAAACGCCTGTAATAGTAAATAAAGATATTTAGATGTTGACTATGGGATCTAGGACACTATGTTCCAGGGGATGTAAAAATAAATGTCAGTATTAATGAGGTTTTGGCTTTTTTCTTTCATAAGTAGAATTGTAGGAAGCAAAAAACGTTGTTCTTAATTAACTAGACGCCATTTATATTTTTGAAGATTATAATATTTTACGTGGATCTTTTATGATGAATTTTTAAACATTAAATTCTTTCCGGGGTCATGTATCATCTAAGAAATTTCCATGATACCTATTTGAGAAGATTTATCGCTCGTTTGTGGAGGTATTTTGCAAATTTTACTCCGAATATTAAACGAGAATGCTTTGGTCGAACAATTAATAAATAATTAGGTAAATATATATACACAATATATAAACAATGGGGGCATATTATCTTGATACCCACAAATTCATAAAAGAGCTGGGTAAACGAAGCTTTCAAGAGTGTGGCGATCTCAAATGCTATAACTACCTAAAACATAATATTTCCATTATAATTCAACGAGGAAATGCGGCGAGCGTTTTAGGTACCCTCCCTGGTGGTAAGCCTTAGTTTATTTTGTAGAATAGTTTTAATTTCATAGGTATTTTTAGTTTAGTTTTATTTATAATTAGTTTTTTAATCTATTTTATTTTAATATTTTTGTATCTACTTCAAATAAATATATAATAATATATATATATGTATTATCTATACTAACATAAATGTAAAGGAAGCTTTATCTGTATGTCTGCTTGTCTGTCTTTTAGGCCTATATTACTGGACCGTTTTTGATGAAATTTGGCAGAAATATCAATTGAAACGAATATACTCGTAGGCTATATGAGGTCATGATGTCATCACGACATGTGACCCCACAACCTACACACAGTATTTGTGTCTGTTTAATTCGGCTTCACGCCTATAACTGAATGTTTTCTGTCTTCAGGTATACCTAAGAAAAAGCATCTGGTCAAGCCGGCATAGTGTTGGGGACTGATATCAGTGTCTGATTTCAGTTGCTAACATTCATGGACCTTGCAAGATACTTACCACCGGGTGGGCACAATGTCATATGTCGTGTAGGATATAAAAATACTGGGTATTGCCTTGGCCTGCACGATCACACAATCACCAGTCCAAAGCTAATCAATAACATGGTGGTTAGATTTTTTTAATGTGTCTATTTTTGGCAACAACGTAAATAAAAAAATGTTCCATTTAAAACACAACGAGCATTACATACGAAAACAATTAGTTGTTTCGAATTCGGCAAAGAATTTTGTTACCATTGAAATAAAACTTTTTACATTCCAGATAAAAGGTTTGTCATGTAATTTGAAAACGATTAAAACTTTTCTTCAAATAATAAATAATCATAATCTTCTAAGGTATTAATTTAATTTGTATAGAAAATATAATGTTCACGAAATGCTCAAGTCAACTAACGTATTAAAAAAAAAAATGATAAGAATTGAAATGAAATGAAATATTTTTATTAGCTAAAAAAAAAAACCGTATTTGTAACTGCCTCCGTGGTCTAGCGGTTAAGTCCGTGAATTTAGACTCGGAGGTACCAATTTCGATTCCTGGTCGGGACACAAAAATATTTATTAATGTAAATAAATTATTAATATTCTATAGTAAAGTTGGTTAAATGTGAATCCGCTTATTTATATGCGAAACGGTTGTTATGATGATAAAAGTGCAAAATACATATCTTTTGGTTCTATGCCTATTTGCAAAATAAACGAATTGAATTAAACATTTTTTTTTTTTAAATAAAATTTATGAATTTTTATTCGAAGTAATATACAAACAATATAAAAGATATTAAACAATATTAAACATACGCTGATGATAGAAAAGGTGCAGAAGAAATTTTTAAGATGCTTGTACCACAAGCAGTGTGGTTGCTACGTCGGGTTTCCAAATATTTATCCTACGAGATTTTTGTTAGGAATGTTGGGTTTAGAGTTTCTGTCACTCAGACGAGACTATGCGCTTATTAAATGTGTTTGGCGGATAATTAGAGGTCAAACGACAAACTCGAAGGTGCTACAGCAAATAGGATTTCGAGTTCCGACGAGGTTTCAGTATATGCGTACTATGCAGCCGCTATTTAAGGAGCTGATGACGACTTCGCCGTTGCTAAAATCACTCGGCATTTTAAATGGGTTCTCACTGAAATTTCCCTTGTTTCACTTATTTGCTTGCAAAGATACTAAGTTTAAAAAGGTGGCAAAAACTTTTTTAGGATATAGTGAGGATTGATATCTCTCTTAACTATTATTGTTACTGCAAATTATTTAGATATTTTTGTATATTTATTGTATTAACCACGAAGAACACTAACTAACGAATTGGCTTAGGCTGTTATGTTAGGTTTACATGATTGTAAATAAATAAATAAATTAGCAATTAATAATATAAAAATACTAGAATTTATAAATAAAAATACCTTCGTGGTCTAGGGTTATGTTCGTGGCTTTATAGAAGCAGGAGTTCGATTATTGATCGCGACATTTATTTCTGATATTTCTCGAATTTGGTACGCTAGAGACATCGACGAGCTTGCCACTTGTCATGATGGGCCGGCAGTAAAGTTGGCTGAATGTGAACTCGCTCCTTACATAAGCATGGTTTCTGACGTGACGTGGATACGGTCGTGATGCTATTTTAATAATAAATTAGTATATTAATGTTTAGTTAGGCGTATGTGGCTAGAAATAATGAATACAGATGTGATGAGCTTTTCCCCATGTCAACACCAAACGACACAAGATTGATTACTCCTGTCAAATATTTTGCAAACGTGGACTCAATAAGGACAAAGCATGGACATATATTAGTGTAGGTATTCCCATTCGCCTGGAAGCACTTTTGCCAACGAGTCAAATAAAATAGAGCTGGCATTGGTTGCTGTTTTTATACAAAATGCTTGTTACATTAATATTTACGCCATCTAACGTCTAATAATAGCTACACTACTTTTATAGATAAGTTGTAATATTTCTACTGAGCACTAGATGAAGCTCATGTTGTGCTAATTAGTTGGCAAGTACACGTCGAACACAGTTACATTTTTTATATTTGTGTTGTATTAGCTTATAGCATGACAACGCCTCTTTACAGCAGCAATAATCTTAAGTGAAATAAAATGAAATAATTTATTTGCCAGAAACATGGCATGTAAATTATTATATGTAATTATATCGCATGCTTCGCTATTTCTAGCATACAAATATTTTTTTCGTCACATGACTTTGTCGAGCTTAGTGTCTAGGTATTCTTTTGTCGAATAAAATAATTTATTAACCAGCATTTGTTTGACTCTTAATTTGAACAGACGTTTTGAAGTGACACATATATATTTTTTAAGTGGAATCTAATTTTTTGTTAAGATGATAATGCCTATTTACAGCAGCTATATAATTATATGAATTATGTGTATAGATCACGTAGATTTAAAAAAATATTATTTTGATGTTTATTTTGTAATGCACAGCTTTATATTTAAGTAAAATTGTTGGTTTTATAGCGTTCTAACTGATAGTATGCCGTGAAATTATATTGCCCAATATTATACTATACGTTATATTTTTATGTACTAGGCCTTATTACAGAAAATAAACGAATTAAATCGAATGGAATATTGAAAATATTTTCAGTTGTTTTTAGGGCTAACAAATCAGGAAAGTAATCGATGTTGGGTCCTTAAAATATAAGTCTATGGACGGGTGTAATTACACTGAAGCACCTAAACAAATATTGAAACTTTACTATACATTGATCGTAAGTACGTTGTTATACTGAAGTTTTACTATTTAATAGTTGTAATCACATAAATGTAGTTGCGACTTTTTTTTAATAGATACTAGATACTTTAATAGAACAATTAGCGTGGGATCCCTGCAGCTTCGCCGAGATGTGGCTTCTCTGAGCGTGTTCTACCGGCTATACTATGGTAAGTGCTCCGAAGAACTCTATAACCTAATCCCTACCTCTCCATTCCGCAACAGAACCACACGCACAGGTCAGAATATGCACCCACATACCGTAGTCACTATCCCTTCGCGTACGTATAAATTTAGGGACTCATACATCTGTCCTACTGCTCTTCCAGCCTCTGTGTTTCCACTTTCCTATAACTTGGAGTCCTTCAAGCGAAGTGTGAAAAAGCATCTAGTCAAGCCGGCATAGTGTTAGGGACTCATGGCAGTTATGAGTGTCTGACTTCAGTTGCTAACATTGCCACTTACCATCAGGTGGGCCCAATGTCACATATCGTGCTAGTATAAAAAAAGGATATGCCACTCTCGAAGTTGTGCAAAATATGACCTTTGACGTACCATCCCATTAGGCATAGCCAACTTCAGCAAAGAAGCCGACAGACGCATTTAGCTAGGATGAGCAGCATTCGGAAAGTTACGTCACTACTTCCTATCGAACATACCACAGTGTTTGAAAACAAAAGTTTTCAACCAGTTCGTTCTCCGACTACTACCTCCGTGGTCTAGCGGTTAAGTCCGTGGATTTAGACTCGGAGGTACTCAGTTCGATTCCTGGTCGGGACACAAAAATATTTATTAATGTAAATAAATACATTTAATTAATATTTAATTTGTGATATTTCTCGAATTTGGTACGCTGGAGACATCGACGAGCTTGCCACTTGTCATGATTGGCCTATAGTAAAGTTAGCTAAATGTGAATCCGCTTATTTATAAGCGTGGTTTCTGACCACACCGAAAGGGAAACGGTCGTGATGATACTTTACTTTTTACAGTTCGTTCTTCAAGTAATGTCGTATGGAGCAGAACCGTGGACACTG
This sequence comes from Tinea semifulvella, assembly GCA_910589645.1. Classification (NCBI taxonomy): domain Eukaryota; kingdom Metazoa; phylum Arthropoda; class Insecta; order Lepidoptera; family Tineidae; genus Tinea; species Tinea semifulvella. The sequence continues at coordinate 5,281,429 of OU342595.1, read as the reverse complement.
ACAGTGGGTCTGTTCAAGCTCGCTCAGCGAGCTATGGAGAGAGTTATGCTCGGGATCTCTCTGTAGAATAAAGTCCGAAACGTTGACATCCGTCAGAAAACCAAAGTTACTAACATAGATTTTAAATTTAGCAAGCTGAAGTGACAATGATCTGGACACGTCTGTCGCAGAACCGATGAAAGATGCAGCCAAGCTGTTAGTCTTCTGCTAACAGCTTACTCCTTGGACCACTTCGCTCCTTAGTCTTTCACTAACAGGAGTAGAATCATTCTAATTAATTTAAATTATGACGTGTCACAAATGCCTGTAATAGGTTTACGTGAATAAAGATATTTTGACTTTGAGTAAACGGTTTATGAAGTGGAGACCACATACTAAACGCAGAGTGGGACGACCCCCCGCCAGATGAGCTGAGGTAGGTAGCTGATGAGGGATTGATGAGGGTGGCAGGCGAATGTGTGAAATGGCGAGCCTTGGAGGAGGCCTATATCCAGCAGTGGAGAGACATAGGCTGTTGATGATTTAGAAATATCAAGACGAGTAAATCAGGGTTGTCCAGGCAACCACAAAAGCAACGACTTCATTATTATTTGTTGGAAGAATGGGGAGGGATTTTAAGGGAGACGCAAAGGCAAGATAAATAAAGTTTTGAAAAAACTACTGCATTCGTAGATTTAGACTCGGAATTAATAATAATAATATAATAATAATAAAAAGCGTTTATTCATTAAATAAGTGGTACATCATAGATAAAAAAGATCCCTTTTACATTAGGTACACTATCAATTGTTGGTTTGATTCACTGATAGCTATACCAGTTAACTGTCATACTGGTATCAGTGCTCTCCCCGTTACAGTAAAGACATATTTTTAATATAAGTTTAAGATTAGGATTAAGCTTCCAATTCCAGAAGAGCAAAAGGTGGTTGCAATCAAAGTATCAAAACGTTCGGAACTGGCTCAACTGGGTTGGAAGCAAAGTTTCATTACAATTGATAAGATTGAGTAGATTTCGATTCCTGGTCGGGTTACAATAATTTATTTAATTTATTTCTGATAATTGTCTAGTTTGGTATGCTAGAGACATCGATAAGCTTGCTACCCCAGAAGGGTATCCCTAGGTGGTGATCATACTTTACTTTTTTACTTAAGCGACAAAATAGCAGAGACTAATATCGCTTCCGCTTAAGAAATCGAATTTGGCTACTGGTTTGGTAAAATAAAAAATAATAATATAATTCTTTATTGCACACAAAATATAACATATAAAATAATGTACATAGGCGAATACTTGCCACATTTCCTCCACATCAAAAAAGGCCGGTTCGGCTGCTCATACAGCCGAATTTAGAAAGCACATCAAATACAATAGCATTAAACAAAATTATAACTTGTGGCATTTGGGGTTGAAACAATGGGGGTATATTCTTTTGATACCCACAAATTCATAAAAGAGCTGGGTAAACGAATTTTCCAAGAGTGTGGCGATCCCAAATGCCATAACTACCTAAAACAGAATATGTCCATAATAATTCAACGAGGAAATGCGGCGAGCGTTTTAGGTACCCTCCCTGGTGGTAAGCCCTTAGTTTATTTTGTAGAATAGCTTTAATTTCATAGGTATTTTTAGTTTTAGTTTTCTTTATAATTAGTTTTTAGTCAATTTTATTTTAATATTTTTGTATCGAATTACCTACTTCGATTAAATATATATAATATATAAATATGTCATACGATATAATAAATACTTAAATTAAATAAATACTAAAATGAAAATTATCTATGTCAAGATGTGGAAATTAGATGTCATTTTGTTTTTTGAGAAAGTATGTAATTAATAAATGTTTGAATATATTTAAAGACGGGGCCTGTCTAATAGATAAAGGTAGCCTGTTCCATTGGCGGGCTGCAGAAACAGTAAGAGAATCTGAATATCTGCTGGAAGAGTAAAACATTTATAAATAGATCTATTTGCTTTTAGTAATTCTTTTCAGATGAACCCTCTATCACGACATTCGATCTTCGAGATCCTTCGTTAACAAAAGCTCTCAAGTGTTGTCGGGTGTCATATCCACTATCCACTCCTAATACATACTTGCTTTGTACATTTCAAATGGAATTCCTAGTGGTTTATAAGAAAAATCTATGCATAAATTCTGCAGGTATACTCGCAATCGTAATATACATCGACTACAAAAACGCATACGCGTAAGTGCAAGTAACTGGTGTACCAACAGAAGCGCCGGATTTAAATTTGCCGCCATTTTTATTTGACAGTGGTCACGTACGAATATGGAGAAGTATTCAAACCAACAACAAAAATATTACAAAAATGGTGAAAGTTTTGCCAACAGTTCGTTAATTACGTAAGTTTTCGTTCTTAATAACTCGCCAAATGAATCGACAGTGAGGCGTTTAATTACAAAATTTGAGATCAAATTTACGCTGATGGATCAGTAAATCATTGTTTGGGTCGGTCCCTCTGATGGCCGAGAATCCAGGAACTTCCATTCGGAATCGTGGTCAAAAATTAAACATTTCCAAATGCACTATGCAACGAATTTTGGTAAAAGGTTCGTACATTGTTCAATTGGTGCAAGGAATCTAGCCGAATTAAAAAAAAAATCAAATCCTGTCCTGTTAGGACGGGACACTATATAAAATAATATCTGAATTTACTAACAACTATATTTTTTGAAGACCTAGTATTTAAGATACACAATTCCACCATACATTAATTTGTTTTATTGTTGGGAAACTAGCTAAGTCCTATCCATTTTCCATTATCCAATCCAACCAAAACCACGATAACGCGGCAACGCCATCTAACGGTGTCAGCTGAAACTAAAAGTGGCAGTTCAAAAATAATGAAGAATTAGCCGCGCTCTCGTTATTTTATCAATTTTAATTAGTTAAAACAAGGAATAAGTGTAAAAGCTGTTCTAATCCAGTGCTCCGTGAATCCCTAAACATCCGTAATAACCTAGATCTTATCCACAGCTAGTGCAATCTACGAACCAGTGATATTTATTTTTATTTTATGAACTAGTATACAGAAACTTAACAAATTATATACCTTCCTCTAGAATCACTCGATTCATAGGTAAAAACAGCATGAAAATTGGTGCTGCATTTTTTGAGGTTATCGCAAACAGATAGACAGGCAGACGCGGCGGAAGACTTCGTTTTTATAATATGTAATGATAGTAATGTTTAAGGACATCTTTACGTAGCTTAGCGAAACGCAGGTTTCCCATGTCTGAGCCCAGTAAAGTAGGTCCAATAATACTTATTAGTTATGGATGTAAAAAATGTACAGCTAGATTAATGTAAAAAAAGTGGACGAGGGACGAATTAATTCTGCTCGAATGCAGCGATAACATTTATAGCGGTTTGATAAGATTGAGGGAGCGCATCCGTTGATGGTTTTCCGATTCTATTAGCAGCAGCCACGGGGTGGCGGGGGCGGTTTGATTAAGCGAAAAGGGTGAGGAAAATGCTCCATTACATAGACCTATACAGGGAAATTTGAGACGGGCAGCAAAGCACGCTAAAACAAGTTAAAAGCAAAACCAAAACATTAAAATTATATACATATATACGGCCGCTTACAGCAGAATACAATAGCATCATCATCCTCTATCTCTTAACTGATGGATATAAGATTTCAAAGGTTTGCCATTTCACATGATCACCTGCCACCCTCATCCATCGCCCACCAGCAACCTTCCTCAGATCATCCGTTCATCGGACAGGGGGTGATAGTACGTGGTCTTCATTATAGTACAAGTCTACTCTATCGTTCATCGGTTCTGCAACAGACGTGTCCGAACTATTGCAGCTTGCTAATTTTTTAACTATTCAGTATTATTACTGGCTCGGCCCTAGACTGTTTAACCAGGTACCACCTCAAATAATACAAAGTCTGGTTAAACACAGCGGTAGGACACGTCTGAAGGAATGGATGAATGGCCTGGGTCTCAGAAATCAGAAATATTACTAAAATACGTTCCAAAATAATTCCAATAAGAGTTAAACTAAATGGATTTAAAGGTAGATGGGTGTATTTGCATGTTGTGTAATCGTTTTGTGGTGAGGGATATCATAATTTAATGAGAACATTTATTTAATATTTATTTATTTTATTTACTATTACAATATATGTATTATATAAGTATTATGTTTTATATATTTATATATGTATTTAGTTGGTAATTTACGCTTTATTTATAAACAAAACATTACCACATTAGAATTTTGGTATGTTAGTAAGAATAGGGTAATCATGCTCAACTTCAGCACGGGGTCACCTCGCGAAGTGTGCAGACACATTACTTACTTCACTCTATCGTACGGAGCTATTTAGTATGTTATAAAAATATGTACTTATATCACAATAAATATATTTGATTTGATTTGAGTAACTTTGTCAGCCACTGACGATCTACATCAACCCCTACCATCATTCCGCCCTATAGAGATGCTTTTTCACATCACAGGACTCCAGGTTATAGGAAAGACGAAACTGCTGAGAGAATTCCACATCTTCAACGTACGACAGATACAAATTTTGGCCTGAGCGTGTGCTTCGGTTGTGAAATAGTGAAGAAAGGAAAGGAAGCTCTTCCGACCACTCACCTATGTATTGCTTGTAAAACACGCTGAGGGAGGTCACGTGTCAGCAAAGTTGCAGCGATTCTTGTGTTTTAGACAATCTGGTGTAGTCCACTATCCGAATCGTCCGCCTCTGCAGGACATTAGGAGCATCTGTATGACAATAATAATAATATAATTGTTATATAATATATATATATATATATATATATATATATATAATGTACATAGGCGAGCATAATACCGTGTAGTATTCTCTACCAGCTGCAGAGTGCAGAGTAGGAAATAAGAATAATAATAATAGTTTAAATCAATTATAAATATACGATAGTAAGTATAAATAACATACCAATATATAAATATGTCATACGATATAATAAATACCTTTATTAAATAAATACTAATATGATAATTATCTATCTGATACTTAGCGGAACCATCCTAAAGATTATTATTATTTGTGCCTTATAAAGCATAAGTCTGAGTAAGGGCAGGCAAAAGCATTTGTGACTTAACTTCCAGAATGCCGCTAATCCTGACTGAATGTGTCTATCTAGTTGGCTACAATACTATTATTAAATTAGCATGTATTATTATCTTTGATAGGGTACTAGTAATTAGAGAAATAAAAATGGGTTGGCCCATTATAGATATATGTCTACGGTCCACTTACAACGAACCTGTACTTTTCACTTTTCGTCCGTTCGTTATTTGTTTACTTGAGACGCCGCCGCGCCGGCTTCGTTCCTGTATTGTTGAAAATGTACGTTATTGCTGTTTGTAAAACGAAATACCACTTGGATTGCTTTCAACTGTAAGGAGAAAATATATTTATTTATTTTTTATTTATTTATTAAGGAAAACTATTGACATTTAATTCACAAGTATAGATACAAAAATAGAAACAGAAAGTCATTTACAAGTTTTCACTAGTAGTGTTAGAATAATACATATTATGAACGATGAAAGCATCTACAACCTATCACTTCATGCAATAAACTAATAACTGTACAATAACAAAAACTATTATCGTTTAAAGAACATTAAGTTAAACGCATTTCTCACTGCCATCACTTTGTCATGAAAGATATCAACATCAGTTTCATCAATGAATGCATTAAGAGTATTACAAGCTCTAATTAAAAATGTATTTTGTCTGTAGTTAGTGCTCGCTATTGGTATGCGAAAAGTGGGCTTGTACCGATTGGTCCGCACTGGTGTATTTATGTCCAGCCGGGACAGCAACGAAGGGCAGTCTACTGCTCCCCCGATCAGTTTGACCAGGAATACCAAGTCAGCAACCTCACGACGCTTATATTACTATTATATCCCCACACTGGGTCTCGTCCACAAATTTAAAGTCGCTCAGCGGGCTATGGAGAGAGCTATGCTTGGTATTTCTAAAGTCAGAAACGAGGAAATCCGTCGGAAAACCAAAGTTACCGATATAGCCTTATTAAAATTAGTAAGCTGAAGTGGCAATGGGCTGGACATGTATGTCGTAGAACCGATGAGCGATGAAGTAGACGAGTTCTAGAGTGGAGACCACGTACGGGAAGATGCAGAGTGGGTCGACCCCCCGCTAGATGGACAGATGACCTAAGGAAGATCGCTGGTGGGGGTTGGATGAGAGTGGCAGGAGATCGTGTGAAGTGGCGAGCCTTGGGGGAGGCCTATATCCAGCAGTGGAGAGACACAGGCTGATGATGATGATGATTATATCCCAATCCAGTGTTTCTAAGACTGTTTTTATTTTTATATATAAAATAAGGTACTTACTAAAGTATTTAAAATTATTTTTAATATATATTTTCTTCTAATATATGCGAATAAGGTGTGAACTGTGCCCATCACACGGATTATGTATATGTTAAGGTATGTATATATTTATTACTAATATTACTAATTTATGTACGAGTATGATATAGTTTAGAAATGTATATACCTGTTTTTTTTTACTATTATATAAGCATATTCTATATGTATAAATTATTATATAAATACATAACTACATACATAACTGCCTCCGTGGTCTAGCGGTTAAGTCCGTGGATTTAGACTCGGAGGTACCGGGTTCGATTCCTGGTCGGGACACAAAAATATTTATTAATGTAAATAAATGCATTTAATTATTATTTTATTTATTTGTGATATTTCTCGAGTTTGGTACGCTGGAGACACTGGTGGTCAGAAACCAAGCTTATAAATAAGCGGATTCACATTTAGCCAACTTTACTATAGGCCAATCATGACAAGTGGCAAGCTCGTCGATGTCTCCAGCGTACCAAACTCGAAAAATGTCACAAATAAATTAAATATTAATTAAATATATTTATATACATTAATAAATATTATTGTGTCACGACCAGGAATCGAACCCGGTACCTTCGAGTCTAAATCCACGGACTTAACCGCTAGACCACGAAGGCAGTTAAGTACGTGGATTTAGACTCGGAGGTACCGGGTTTGATTCCTAGTCGGGACACAATCATTTATTTAATATCTCGTGATATTTCTCGAGTTTGACTAGACCACGGAGCTTTTTTTGACTTAATTTGTTCTTTCATGAAACAGATTTCGTTAAAACCTATTTTATTATTAGCAGTTTTTTGTTTATATTCTTTTTTGCTACCGCGAAGATAGAGTAGGTATATTACAACTCAGTTTAATGTAAGTTTCATAATTTAAGCCCGAGTTGAAAGCAAGCTCCGTTTAGTAAGCGGTTCTGCCGGGGACAGCGATGCAAGTAGCTTCATAAATTAGCCTCTTGCGTTCACTGAAGTGGCTCCGAAACGAGTCTCCAGAAGCAAGCGCTGAGATAATGTACAGTCGACTAAATTAAAACATGACCCGGTCATATTTACCTACAATCATTATTAACCACTAGGCACGGCTAGATATAAATATTATAGTTAGTTATAGTTATAAATATTTAGGTTTATATAGCTTTTAAAATTAGCAAGCTGAAGTGGCAATGGGCTGGACACATATGCCGCAGAACCGATGAACGATGGAGTAGACGGGTTCTGGAGTGGAGACCACGTACTGGAAGACGCAGAGTGGGACGACCCCCCGCCAGATGGACAGATGACCTGAGGATGGTCGCTGGTGGGGGATGGATGAGGGTGGCAGAAGATCGTGTGAAGTGGCGAGCTTTGTGGGAGGCAGTGGAGAGACACAGGCTGATGATGATGATGACGAGGTTTATATGTAAATAAACATTTTAATTTTAAAAGACATGACCTCTTCAGGTATGTTCAAAATTAAGATCTGTTTTGGGAAAAAAATATTTACTAAATTTTCAGTTGACAAACGTACACTAACTGCAATCTATCATGCATTGGCTGATTCTATTCTGAGCTATGGGTTGGATGTATATGAACGCACTTTAAAGACCTATCTAGATAATGTGAAACACCTTCAAATTAGACTTATTAAGTATTTGGTAAACGAAAAAAACAAAATAATTGATTGTAACAGAGAATATAATAAATGGTATGGTATATGTAACATTATGGAAGTACACAAAAAAGTTAATTATATAAAAGCACTTGACAGTTATTACTATGAAAATTATAAGCCCGAAGTAATCATAACACTAGATCTGTTAACTACTATGTAGAGAGAACATCACAATACATTATTCGTTAACTCTGGAATGGGCTGCACTGGTTGGCAGAGAAACCAGAGTTGACTAAGACAGTTGTTAAAGAATACTTAAGAGGGTTTTTCATTGACCTGTAATACAATACATAAAAAAAATGTAATAATAGTAACATCTGAAACATTAAAAACATAAATTGTCACTAACGAGCGACCTTTCTCGCCAACAAACCTTAATGGTTTGGCGAGATTTAATGATTTAAAAATATTACTAAATAGAAAAGAAAAAATATATATATTTAACGTCCGGGCGCTTGCAGTGAGTGTCGCCCATGGGCGTGAATCTTTCGAACAAGGCGAAAACTGTTAAATAAGGCCATCTAGTGGAAGTTACCATAAACTTTTTATGATTAATAGTGTATATCTTAAGCACTAGATGTCGCTTAACTGCTAAATAAATTATGAAGTAGGGACGTGGGCATATAAATCAATCTATTTAAACAACTATCAATTAGTGATTTTTAGTTCTATGTTACTGAATTTGACTTTAATAAGAAGAGTGATATTAAATAAAATTTGTTTTATAATCTTCAAATATTAAAATTTTTGTTACTAAATTAAGCAAGTTGATTGTACACAGACGATTAAACGTTTTTGTAAACTGTCCAACTTTTCATAACGTATTTGCATGTTTGTGACAACGCTAATTCGGTAACTGACCTCTGATTGTTACTTCTTGTTTTAAAAAGTAAAGAGTATCATCACGACCGTATCCCTTGCGGGGTGGTCAGAAACCACGCTTACTAAAGAAACGGATTCACATTTAGCCGACTTTACTACAGGCCAATCATGACAAGTGGCAAGCTCGTCGATGTCTCTAGCGTACCAAACGAGAAATATCACAAATAAATTGAATTTATTTATTTAAATCAATAAATATTATTGTGTCGCCGACCACGAATCAACTTTACTTTTTATTTTTCTCCACCCAGCAAGACGTGGAGGCCAGCTAAACAAAAAGGTTCAGTAGCCCGAAGCCCTCACAGTCCAGCTGACTTACCAGATTATGGCAACTCACCCCAGCTCTAGTTCTTGGCAAAACAATCCGATCCTGCCCGTCTGTACGTTACTTTTTAAAACGCCTGCGCAGACGCATGTCATAAACATTCTTAGACAATTGTCTTTGGTAGGCGTCGTGGTATTATATTTAGTTATATGTATTATTTATTTATTATTCTTTATATTAGAAGTAGGTATTTTATTGTAGAACTTCTTTATCGCATCTTCAGAACATCACCCTGTCTCGCTCACGGCCCCTCAACTTCCTAGAGAAATGCTCCCGGAGGAGAGCTAATGTTGTCGAATCTAAACAGTATATAAGTCAATTTTATGTGTTTTTTATAATCTTTTTTTTTTTTTTTTTTTACTTTATTACTTGAAAATATAATATTTTAGTTATTTTCGTTACTTTTTTTTATTATTTCCAAAAGGAATTGTATGTTTATTTTATTCGAAGAAAATAAGGTACAATGATTTAAAAAAATAATAACATATTAATTAAACTAAAAACTTACATCTTAAAACATAAATTACTATTAATAAAAATAAACCTAATTAATAAATAAAAATATAACTAAAAACTAAAATGAAGAAAAAACTAAATAAAAAATATTATAAATAATACATTTGCTCCAAATCGTTGCCAATGGGCAAGGTGCCAAGGATACTGGCAGCATTGCCACGTTGAATGGCAATACTGATCCTTTGGCCCAAATATTGCCCAGCCCTTTTGTCACCCGAGGTGTTGACATGTTTATTATATATATATTTTAAATTGTTTCAGCTTTAGTTTTTCGAATAATATTTAGTTTTTGTATACTTATTGAAAATTTTATAATTTTGTTATTTCTTATAGGCAATAAAGGCTACTGTGGTAATGTGATGGTCGCCTATAATAGGTGCAACATCTAACTTCTGATTTAGTGTTAAGTACAAATAAGTGTGTAATGTTAGCACTGTTGGCTACCCTATTAAACCACACGGGAACTGCTACTCTAGTAACGGCGCCCTGCACAAAGTGTGTATCATTATTACCACAGTACTACCTATTTCGGCTATTATTACTTTACAATACATAATGTGTGTAATATAATACACATAACAACAACATAAACACAGCAGAAAACCTTTCAATTAGTAATCCAAGTTGTCTGCGAACACACGATAATGTAAACTTGGGTGAGCCGCATTAACTTTCTTTATTTGTATCTTCCGTTGTTGTTGCCAAACCATTTTACTGTTTCATATTTACAAATAAGTGAATAAGTTAGCCAGACGGGTTGGCGTGGGTTTGATGTAAATTTTTAATGACAATTTATTATCGATTCCATAAGTTTAGTTTAGTAGAACCGGGACTTGACGGCTTAACGTGTCCTCCGAGGCACGGGACGGCGGTGAAGAAAAGACAATTTTCTAAGCATTTTATGGATTCCCGTGCGGGTGCAGAGTGATAGACCGGGTGTGGGTAAAATGGATGGATGAGAAGAGGTGGTAGGCGGACTGGTGGTGGTAATTTGCCCAGTCTGGGGCGGGGGAGTATCCACCGTTCGTGCTGATAAACCCAGTAAAGTGTATCCACACGTTTCGGGATCAGGCTCGAATTGCCGTCATGCCCAGTCAAGCCGGCATAGTGTTGGGAACTGATGTCAGTCGTGAGTGTCTGATTCTAGTTGCTAACATTCATGGACATCGCGCACCACATAACATCAGGTGGGAGCAAGGTAACATGTGCTAGCATAAAAAAAAAATATATATAGTGTCTGGTTTCAGGCGACCGACAAGGCTGGTTTGAAAAGAAGCTTCTCTTTTATTGTATTACTCGTATATTAATGACAAATGTACGTAAGAAAGGTGTGGCGAGTGTAAGGCCAAATTCTCCAGAAAATTCTGTAAGACCCATCTCCAACAACTTTATGTGATGTGACCGAGTTATTGGAATGTTGTTCTTCTTCTTAATGTGCCATCTCCTATAGGAGGTCGGCTATCATTAGGGTGATTTTGATTTTGTTGGCCGCTGTCCGGAACAAGGATCTAGTGCTCATCCCGAACCACTCCCTGAAGTTTTTGAGCCAGGAAGTAGTTCAACGCCTTTGTTCATCCTCTGCAAGACAGTTTCGTTTCTTACTCTGTCCTTCCATGATATCATTCTCCTGTATATCCATATTTCAAATTGTTGTGCGTTGTTCTTTGGTATGCACCAACGAGAAATGAACTTTTCTTACGTAGATTTGTCAAAGATTCCACCGTCCCCGTACCTCGCAAATAACGTTTAGAGGAATGTTAATCCTGCGCCAGTCTGGCACCACCTCTTGTCAAGACCGATAGGGACCGAATTTAAAGTCAGAGTGGCCTTCAGAGCGGCGTGGTTTGTGCGTAATTCCGTCAGAGCTCGAGATCTAGATATGCCTACTATTGAGGAGTTTGTCGGCGGCCTGACTAAACGTATGTTCTATTGTGCCAAGCATCATCTAGAATATCGCTCCGTCTTGCGCTCGAACCTCTAACGGGTGACCACTTCCTAGAGAAGTGCTCCTAAAAGAGAGCTAAAGCAGTCAAACCTAGACCTCCTGGATTCGTCGTTGTTTTCCGTCTTGCGCTTGGCCCCCCAACGGGAGAACACTTAGCAGAAAAGTGATTCTGGAAGAGAGCTAAAGTATTCGAACCTGGATCTCCTGGATTCTCAAGCCACTTGGGCGTTGTTATACTCGTACCAGTAACGGCATAAGTAATACCAGTGCCATTGGTTGGTGGTTACCCGCAGAGATCCTGTCAAGGAAAACGGACGAATGTCAGCATCTCCAACCCACGCCCATTAGCCTGAACAACCCCGCTGTCTGTCTTTGCATGCCTCTTGCTAGCGCACTTCAACATTTTAAAAGATTTATTTGAGAAATGTAGTTAATCAGCTTTCTAGGAAATAAAATTACAATCATTTAAGAAATATTTTTTACTTTCATATAGGTGCCCAATTTAAGACAAAGAAAAACACAATGTTGTGTGTTCGTGGGAGAAATTTAGAAATAGTTTATGAATTGTAGTTACTTATGGTTTTGTGTCGCTTATATACTTCTCCAGGGCCAGCATCCAAGCTAGGGGATACTTAAACCTGCTAAACTCAGCTGGAAGAAAACACCAGGACAAAGTATAGGAAAGACAGGATACTCACACCGCGTGGCAGGAGTCCAGGTCACGATTTCACGGCACAATAACTTATCACTAGATGGATTCTTAAACCAAACCACGGCTCAATGTTCATATTGTCCTTTAAATTGCTTATTAAAGTATTTAGTTAAATGTTTTAATATTTGATTATAACGGTGTCACTTGCACGGGCGACGAAACCGAACTCTCTTCTAACTCCACCCGTTTTTACCAGAGGGCGTAAGCATACACCATATGAATTTATTTATTTATTTATTTATTTAAAACTTTATTGCACTATGTACAAGGGGCGGGCTTAATGCCGCTAGACATTCTCTGACAGCCAACCTTTGGGACAATGATAACTATAACTTAGATCGATGAGTAGGTGCGAAGACGTATTTAAGATTAAATAAAAATTAAGTATTAAATGATAACTATATCTATTAATAATATATATACTACATACTAATAGTACTTACATACATACATAACTATACTATATACAATATCTACTTATATACGCTGTAGGGAGCTGTTTAAGTAATGTGAGTATACCAATCTTTTGAAAATTATTCTGTTGGATGCTTGCCGAACATTAACCGGCAAAGTGTTCCAAAGATTTACTGCAACAACTGCGAAAGAGTCAGACATGAAACCAGAATTATGTGAAGGAATGGAGAGGACAGAGTTGTGTGACGAACGAAGAGACCGATCATGAAGAGAAGATAGGTAGGTAAATTTGTCCTTGAGGTAATTCGGAGTCGCAGGCTCATTTAAAATTGAGTAGAGTAAACAAACGATTCTGAGATTTCTGCGACAACGAATTGGTAGCCACTTTAACCTAGCACGGTACTCGGAGATGTGATCATATTTGCGAAGGCAAAAGATGAACCGGATACATGCGTTAAGTAACCGGTCCATCTTGTTGAGCAACACCTCCGAGAGATTAACACTACACACGTCACCATAGTCGAGGAGGGGAAGGAGAAGGCTTTGAGCAAGGGTTATTTTAGCTTTTAACGGCAAAAAGTTTTTCAGTTTATTGAGAGAGTGCAGAGAAGCAAATATTTTACGACTTGTGTTAGTGACCTGGGTAGTCCAGTTCAGAGAAGAATCTAGGTGTACACCCAGATTCTTCACTTCAGTACTAAACGCAATCGGGACATTGTCAAAACAAACAGGGTCGATGTTGTTTAGGTCTACTTTACCCAACAGTCTTGAACTTCCTATTATAATCGATTGACACTTGTTTGGATTGACAACAACCCCGAAGCGTGCTGACCATGAGTTTATATTGGAGAGATCTGAGTTCAGCCAAGCTATTGCACTATTTAGGGTGGTGATATCAGACTGCACATACAGCTGCAAATCATCTGCATACAGGTGGTAGTGGCAATGTAGAGAGCGGGTGATGGCATTAATAAATAACGAGAATAGCAACGGGGAGAGTATACCACCTTGAGGTACTCCCGTGGCCAGATCGCACCACTCCGATGACACCCGATCCACCCGAACCTGTTGTTGGCGACCGTGTAAGTAGTTGGAGAACCAATTCAGAGTTTCCGATGTGATCCTAAGACGAGACATAATGGCGATGAGCAAATCAGGATCTACTGTGTTGAAGGCATTTGTGAAATCAATGAGTACAAGTACTGTAACCTTGGTTTCTTCCATGCCGCTACGGATATCTTCAGTTACTTTGAGTAAAGCTGAAGTTGTGCTATGACCAGATCGGAAACCGGACTGGAATGGGTTAAGGAGGTCATTGGTATTAAGGAAACAGGACAACTGCTGGTGAACTATAGACTCTAGCACCTTTGAAAGGAATGGTAATATCGAGATAGGACGAAAGTGGGACGGTAGTGTTGGTGATGATATTTTCGGAATTGGTATAATGAAGGCTTTACGCCAGTGAGTGGGAAATTGACCGGAGGTAAGGGAAAAATTTATGATATGCGTGACAATGGGAAGGAGAAGGTCTATAATTGTAACGATCATAACACGACTGATATTATCACATCCTGTTGATTTAGAAGTTATAGAACAAATCGTCTTGAAAACCACATCCTCTGATACATCAACCAGCGCGAAAGGATCAAATTCATCCGGCATAGCAAATTCATTTATTTCGTTGATTGTGTTTAATTTTGTGAGACCGTTTAGCAATGGAGCCGAAGAAAAGTGGGCGTTGAGTTGATCGGGTGTCACAGAACCAAGATTAACCTGACTACGACAGCGGCCCAATCCCAAAGAATTGAAAAACTGCCAAATTTTTGAAGACGACTTGTTAATAATGTTTTCCGAAAAATGGTGTCGTTTGGCGATTCTACAAACCTGATTGCAGCGATTTCTCGCAACTCTATATGCAGCACAGTTATCATCGCTGCGGGTACGTCTATATTTTCGGTACGCACGATCTCGCTTTCGCATTGCGATACGAACATCTTCGGTAATCCATGGCGCAGGTGCCCGTTTCAATTTAGTTGGTCGAAGTGGAGCGTGGATATCGTACAACTTAAGCAGCTCCTGATTAAAGACGTCGACCATATTATCTATATTAGAAGCTGTACGTATGACATTCCAGTCAATATTAGCCGCGTCTTCCCGTAGCTTGTCTTTATTTAAGCGGCAGTAGTGCCGCATTAGAATAGTGGGCGGTCGATATCTTGGTGGTGTAACCTTATAGGAGACGAAGACGAGATCGTGGTGGGAGAAAGGAGCAGGAATTTGACCGTGGCAGGCAACAATATCAGGGCGTGAGGTAAAAATCAGGTCAAGGAGGGTATCAGATGCAGCAAGATGGTGAGTGGGCCCAGACGGCAGTGAAGATAAATTAACTGAGGAAGTGATATTACGGAGCTTAGACGCCCTCTTCTTGCCTGACTCACGGTCATCCAGAAGGCATGTGTTAAAATCGCCCATGATGACGTGGTGATTGTAAAGTGGAACTACCTCCTCAAGAACGCCTTCAAGAGAAGAGAAGTAGTTAATAGAAGGAGGACAATAAACTACGCCTACTAGAATCCGAGATCCCGAAAAATTCACTTCTATAAATAAATATTCAGCTGATGCCGTATACCTATTAGGTGAATTAGTGATTAGTTTATATGGTAAGTCAGCACGAAGGTAAATGGCAACCCCCCCTCCATTCAATCCAGTGCGGTCATTTCTGATAAGAATAAATCCCGGTAGTGAAAAAGAAGTAGATGGCAAAGATGGTTTAAACCAGGATTCGGAGATAAGTATGGCATCAATTATATCAGGGGAGGAAAAAGTAGTGAGAAGGTCTGAGTAGTGTGCTGGTATGCTCTGTGCATTAATATGGCATAGTTTAAAGTTCTTTTTGAACGGCGCAAACTCATTATTCAGCAAAACATCCAAATCAGGTGCATCGTAGTATGAGTCACTCGATGCACTGCTAACGGCAGAATAAAAGGAGTCATCATCACTTAAATAGTCCATAATAATTAATATTGTAAATAAAATTATATGCCTACAAATAATATAATAATGTATAATAAAATAAATATTTCATATAAATATCACGTAAATATATATATAAATAAATTTATAATAAAGCTAATAAAACAAAATATGCTACTGCATGTCCTGCTGGCTAGGCGCCTTACAAACTCTCTAGTTACATCATATAACTTACATTGACATGGAGTAGTTTCAGACAGGGCAGAATAATAAATTTAAATTGATAAAGTTGCATCGCGCCTAACGTCCCAAATCTGAAACAACTCCCATAATATATAACCGATTTTCCGTTAATTGAAAGATCTATGGCCTGATAACATAGTAGATACGTGGAAATAAATGTGTGGCAGATTATTCTAGTAATTAAAGTAATGTTAAACATATAAAAAACTGAATTTTATTCCAAGTTGGCTTTCCACCCAAAAGTAAATAACGCCATCTATTTTGATTAGCATGAACTACAGAAAAGTATATAATAAAAAGCCCGTCAATGTAATAATTATTAAAAATAAAAATAATGAAAAACATTAAAAAATAATAATATAGGTATGAATATTTCATTTACAACTTTAGCTTTTATTTTACTTTTAATGTACACTATTAAACAATTCACAATATTAATCTATTTTTTATTCAAATAAAATAGCAGGTGACATAGGTCAAAGGCTGAAGGACAGAATTATCTTGACCATTACTACTCTGTGCCATAACCTCAAAGGAAAAAAAAAAAAAAAAAAAAACAAATTAAAAGTCATTAATCACAGATTAAAGGATTCATTAATTAATGCTTTGTTTTCTATAAAAATTGTGGTTGCATCAAGTATTTTCCACAAAGCAAAAGCGCTGAAAAAGATATGTGTTGCGTAAAATAAGTGCCAAAGTCCATTTAGTGTCTGCAAAACGATAAATGATTTAAGTGCATAGCGAGCAATCATCAGATATATTTTTCCAATTGAAAAATGTACTATTCCATAACAATGGTGGCTGAAATAAGTGAAATGATTGGATTCCGCATTTAGTATTGATGATTTTAAAGTGATGGAGCATGTTTACATGCACCTACATCACTCCCAAACAGGGCCAGGCACTACCGAGGCAATAAGTATTGTGTCACAGCAATATTAATAATAACGTAGTACTAAAGTTTCAATAAAACAGTGCCTTAACACAAACAAATAAGATTGCTATAACCCAACCCAGACGTGTCAGCAATAATAACCCAAACATTTTGTTTTGCAGGCTTTACAGCAATCCATATAACCCAAAAAGAATAAATATAAAACAACAATTACATAAAACCTTTACATGAGAGCATGCAATACACCCTGCCATTAAACTGTGAATCGATAGTGTGGCGTGCCTTGAGCTTACAAAAGTAGGTTGAGATTGTAGCATTCATTGTGTATATGGTTAGGTACTAAACAAATAAATATTCTTCCTATCATTTAACCATACAATGGCTTGTTTTATTTAATGTACCATATATAACCCTACACACCACACCAAAAGTTATTAGATTGTAAGTACTATTTCCTGGCAGCTGCTCTCCTATGCCTCTCACGGATCACTCTGTGTTCGCCTGATGTTGTTGGTTGAGGTGCCGGGTCTGACCTTTGCAGGCCAGATGTTAGGGTACTCAGGTCACTGTGATGATAAATCTTTGTCTTTCCACCATCAGGAAGCCTAACTATTATGCACCCATCCTGGGTCCAGCAGTCACGCATGCCGAAGAACCTTCTTGCTTCCACAAACAGTATCTGCCTGCTTCGGATCAAGAATTCCGAGCAACTGAATGGTGAACCCTTAAATTTGGTCTTGGTATTCCACACCTTCCGACGTAGTCTGGAATCCCAAAACCGCACAAGAATAGCCCTTGTCGCAGTCCCACCAGCACCACCAAGTCTATAGCAGGCCCGAAAGGATTGCATGGTAACGTCTGGAATGCCAAGCTTGTCCTGAATAACCCTTACTACTGACTCTGAGACATTCTCGCCGGCTGCCTCTGGAACACCCTTCAGCAGCAAACAGTCACCTCGGTTGCGGGTCTCCAGGCTGTCTACGGTACTCTGCAGCTGTGATATCTGTTGTCGCACCAGCGACAACATCTCCACTGAAAAAGTTTTGAACTCCTGGAAGTCCCGAGCCAGTGTCTCAATTTTGATGCTATTGGGATTTTCCTTTACTTCTGCAAGTTGAGCCTCAAAATCTGCCATCCTCTTGGCCAGACTCTGCTCCAACAGCTGTTGAGTGTGCTCTAGTTCAGCTGCCATTGTATTTTAACACTTGATCCACTGATAATCGAAAATAGTATTTGTGATGAAATTCCAGCAGGATTGATGCAGTCACTTTTATCTAATTCATTTATGATTATACTAATCAACAATAAAAACAATCTATACTAACTTTAAACTATTATTATCAATTTACCTTTGTAGCTTACGTTCCCGCATTTATTTAAATAGTGAGTTGGATTATGGATTATGGTTGTGGAAGGAATCAAAAGGAGAGGATGATACCAAGCCACAACACACAACATTAATTAAAAGATCACCCAGATTTGAAAAGTGTTTAAATATGTTATTGTGTAAGCAAGAGGGATGCGAATTGTGACAACCCGCGTCGCTCGCGTCGTTTTCGGTTCCACTAATATCCAGCGGTTTTTTTGTATATTTATACTTATTTAATGAGAATTCTTAAGTGTTTTTATTTATTAAAAAACCTGGACTAATATATTGTAGTAGACATTGTCGAAGAGTGATGTGTCTCCAACAGGAATACGTTGGCGAAGACAAATTGTCCAGAAACAATACATTGACGAAAACACAGCCTTGTCAATAACATTGATGTAGATAGCACATGGACAAGCAAGAATGTAAAACAAATTGTTTTCATAGCAGTAGTGAATATATATTTTATTGTCATTTGATTCTAATATATACTCGTTTAAGATAATATAAGATAAAAAATATTTATTTGCATAAATGTTAGTCTAATTTACAGGTCTTATAGTAAACTAACTTAACGTAACAACATTTGCCAAGTAAATTGGCGAGCAAATATATCAAACATTAATATAAATTATAAAAATTTAAATAAAATATGTCCAAAAACTTACATGTAGGTATTCATACAATATTGTCAGCTTAAACTTTAGGTATTACAATTGTCAAAATATTCTTTTAAATTATAAAACATCTTTTAAATAATAAATCGATCTCAAGATTCGACACTTAAGTATGCCTTATCTCTTTTTACCAAATGTCGAATAAAGACATAATGAGGAAGTCAGACTTGTACTTGTGTCGGATCTAGTGATCGATTTAGTAATACGGGCTTAATCATGCTTGCCTATTTGTAAACGGCGGAATCGTAGGTACACATGCTTGTATGTTTCATTCGCATTTCTGTTCTTTGTGTTTGTCCTTTTAGTACAAAGTCAATGGACAGCCACTTCCTTTGTTAAAGAATACTTCGCGTTTAAAGCGAAATATAATTTCCCCACCAATTTTATTTACATCTTTTGAAACATTTTAGCTGCGTTAAATAATAGATACTCTTGGTAATATAAGGTACCTGTAGAGTGCGGGTATTTGAAATATTAATGACTGAATCTTTTGTTTGACTTCTATACAAATTACTTTGAGATTTTTTTCCAAGTAGAGACTACGGAAAGTAAAAAGTACAAAATGAGAATATTTTTTTTTTAAATTAAATTATTATTTTTTTTCAAAATTTTATACCAAATCTTTTCGTCACTGCCTATGTGGTTTAGCGGTTAAGTCCGTGGATTTAATTCGATTCGTAACTACACTAGAAACAGGTTTATAATTCGCTCTCTTACATTGTATAATTACCATTTTTCCGATATAGACATATTTAATACCTCACCAGCATTTAAGAGACTTATCCGAAATAAAATGGAAACTGTAACTGTTTAAATTACTATAGTTTCCCTTTCGGGGTGGTCAGAAACCACGCTTATAAATAAGCGGATTCACATTTAGCCAACTTTAGTATAGGCTAATCATGACAAGTGGCAACCTCGTCGATGTCTCCAGCGTACCAAACTCGAGAAACATCACAAATAAATTAAATGTATTTACATGAATTATTATTTTTGTGTCCCGACCAGGAATCGAACCCGGTACCTCCGAGTCTAAATCCACGGACTTAACCGCTAGACCACGGAGGTAGTTAAGAATTACTAATTAAAAACTAATAGTACTCGTATAAAATATTTAAACAAATACATCTGCAAATATAAAGTAATCACAAATAAAACTATAAACCATATGCAGGTAGTTTGAAAAAACTAATCAGTAATACTCGCAAACGAAGCAACAAGTTAGTTGTTGGAACAAATCTGCAAACTAAATTGCATAGAGGTTTTTAATTGCCCTGATTGAACCATTAACTGGAATTAATGGTTCAATTAATTAACTGATTGGAATTAATTCTGAAATATATTATTATTATTAAAGTTAAGTTAGGTCAAATGTTAAGATACATTGTTCCTATTAATATTAATAATAATATTAAATTAGACTAAGTACAATATTATATTTTATTTTATGTTTTTTAGACGTCTTTTATATTTTTTATTAAGCTTTTTGTATGTTTAAACTTAAGAATTTAATTTTAATTTTAATTTTATTTTAATTTTAATTTTAATTTTAATTTTAATTTTAATTTTAATTTTAATTTTAATTTTAATTTTAATTTTAATTTTAATTTTAATTTTAATTTTAATTTTAATTTTAATTTTAATTTTAATTTTAATTTTAATTTTAATTTTAATTTTAATTTTAATTTTAATTTTAATTTTAATTTTAATTTTAATTTTAATTTTAATTTTAATTTTAATTTTAATTTTAATTTTAATTTTAATTTTAATTTTAATTTTAATTTTAATTTTAATTTTAATTTTAATTTTAATTTTAATTTTAATTTTAATTTTAATTTTAATTTTAATTTTAATTTTAATTTTAATTTTAATTTTAATTTTAATTTTAATTTTAATTTTAATTTTAATTTTAATTTTAATTTTAATTTTAATTTTAATTTTAATTTTAATTTTAATTTTAATTTTAATTTTAATTTTAATTTTAATTTTAATTTTAATTTTAATTTTAATTTTAATTTTAATTTTAATTTTAATTTTAATTTTAATTTTAATTTTAATTTTAATTTTAATTTTAATTTTAATTTTAATTTTAATTTTAATTTTAATTTTAATTTTAATTTTAATTTTAATTTTAATTTTAATTTTAATTTTAATTTTAATTTTAATTTTAATTTTAATTTTAATTTTAATTTTAATTTTAATTATTACCTACCACTTGTATTTTGTGCATGTTGTGGCATCTAAAGGTGGTATATTTATCGTCGAATCAATGTCCCAGTTTTTAAGTAAGTAATAATGTAACCGACCACTGATTGTCCTTAAAAAAAAATAGAGTTATGTATGTTGGACCAAAATATGCATTATAGAGTCACTACTAATTACTGTTGCTGCCGCTCGTCAGTGGAACAAGCTACCCCTGGCTATAAGACGTGCACCGTCCGTCAACGTATTTAAAAACCTTCTAACCACATTATTTATTGAGAAACAGAATGTATGTCTCTCGAATTAGTTGTTTGACTTTTTATTTATATATATATCTATTTATTTATAGTGTATGTTTATGTATGTATGTATTATATAGTATGTATGTGTGTTGTTTTTTTATATTGTGTATGTATATGTATATTTAATAAATGCGTAATTATGTTTATTTACAAATTTAAGCTATTTTAATATTTTTCTTTATCCTGCCCATCACCTTACATGATCCCCAAGGTTAGCTGGTGAAGAATGCCTTATGGCGTTATAGCTCGCCTATGTACTAGGTTTTTAAGTGCAATAAAGTATTTAAATAAATAAATAAATACTAATGCCAATATCCTAACTTGCAATAGCACATTTTAAAACTCATTCACGTAATTTATTACTTAAGGGAGCAAATGACTGCCTTGAACCACAGAACCCTAAAACTTAAAAGACCTAGTTCACAAAGGAGCGGCGGACTAAAGTGAACGCTCCTGGTCAGGAACTATGTGCCACTTTATTTTAAGCTTAACAACAATAGCAAAGTGTTCCGAAGCCATTTAGACCTGCTAAATTATTCGTGAATGGTAAAATATGTTTGAACTGTTTACGCACTTTTTAAAAGTCATTATATATTAAGAAATGGTTAGTCATAAATCTACCAAAAAAGGGTGGTAAAATTTGCGAATGGTTTTTTTTTATAACCCTATCATATCTATAGATATAATATAGGCAGATTTAGCGAGGCGTTTAATATGAATAAAAGATGGAATGAGGTTTTTTAATGACAAAAATAGTTATTCTTATTGAACTTATCGTTCCGTAAGAATCAAATACTCCAAAAAACCACAACATTAAGTCGAACAAATATTATAGTCTCACAGAAGAGATAATCAGAAACGGATTCAAGACTATGCTTAACGCAGTGGATGTTGGTGCAAGAGGAATTACAGCAAAATATTTGCTTCACTGACTCAAAGAATTGGGCCTAAGCAGGTCTGCCGTCAATACATTTATAGAACAAGCTTCCAAGGCGGCATTAACGGTATAATTCAGTATTTGGTTGGGTAGGGAGAGGAGCAGAATGATGGATGGTAAGCGTCCTGTTACGCAATAAAAAAAGGAGGCCTCCTTTGTTAACCAGACTAGGCACCTTTCTTCTCCTCTCTTTTCCATACACGATGGATCCGGCACCCGCAAGGTAAATCCATGGAAAGCTTTTTGGAAATTTATTTTGTTCAAATTATTTCAAAGCTAATTAAATAAAATGTTCCTATTGTCGCACGCTAAATATGCGTAATGCTTTCCCATGACGGCAATTCGAGCCTGATCCCGAAACGTGTGGATACTTCCCCGCCCCGGTAGACTGGGAAAATTACCACCATCAGTCCGCCTACCACCTATCTGAAGAATATCCTGCATAGTGGTAGGCACTGATGTCAGTAATTTCTAAGACACTATTCCACTTTTTCTTATAAAAATTTCCGCACTTTTTTACTCCTACCCTAAGCCCAATTTCCATTGCTATGATGGCGTCGAAGTAGCGAAGATGCATTATGAATACATTTCTATGGCCGCCCAAAAAAACTCTGTCCAAAAAATCTCGTGACGGTATATGTCCCGGTGGACAAAATGCCTTAAAGTTTCCTGAAATGGCTTGTAATACTTACAAAATAATACTTTTTTAGTGTTATTTCTTTTACAATTTTGTAACTTCTTTTATTATTATTTCGTTCTTAAAAGATAAAGGGATGTTTTATCCGGATAGCAAACATCTGGGACCCAACCCGGGGGATTTCTGTTATTTCTTAAACATTAGATTTTTTCTAGTATTACACTTTAAATGTTAATAATACTTGTGGTATGTTATTTTTTTTTTTGACAATATAAGTTTTTTGTATTTACTAAATTATTCGAGATTTGAGAACTTTTAATTGATGTAATTGATGATTGTGACCGTAATACCTCTGTGCTCTTTTTTATTAATAGTTATTTATTCTATAATCATCATCACCATTACAGCCCCTAGAAAATAAAGTCCTGGATCTCCTGCTGAAGATATGCATTCCAAAAGTAAAGTATTATCACGACCGTTTCCCTTCCAGGGTGAAACCAGAAACCACGCTTATGGAGAAGCGGATTCAAATTTAGCCAACTTTACTGTAGCAAGCTCGTCGACGAAAAAAAAAATGTCTCTAGCGTACCGTACAATTGAAAATTGTAAAAATTAAAAGACAGTATGTATTACATGATTAACACCGTTCATACAGTTAGAGAAACCGTCGTTGAATTTATATTTTCGGAATCATAGGAATATATAATCTTATAGCTAATTAAAAATAAAAGAAAAACAAAATGTATTGATATGAATTATTATACGACGCGAACAACATACATTTTAAGCGAAGTGATCAAATATACAATTAGTTCGTCGAACGGTCCAATTTTCGAACAGAAGTGTGTAGAACAGTCGGAACGTTCTATAGACGTTTTTATTAATTTTAATAAAACATATTAATTTTGTGTTTAAACGTAATTAAATACTAGTAGTATGGTAAAGATTTGCTTAGATGTGAAATATAACACCATATTTTTGTAAGTCTGATTTCCCAGACCGCCTTTTATAGGAGAACAAAATATTTCCGCATTTTAAGTACTGCGACCTACTCGGCATTCTTTCGCGCGACTCGACTCGGTCTAGTTAAAAATCCGAGCGCAACTAGTTTTATTAAATGCGGATGGCCATTTGCTTTGACAGAGGCGATCGCTGGGTTTGCTGACTCCCTTTCATGTTGCTCTAAGTAAAAAATAGTTTAATATTTATGTCAATATCTATTTTATCACTGCACGCTGTTGTCATTTATATTGTAATTACAGCGAAAAGGCATGTGATAATAAATTGCAGGTAATTCAAAGGTGATCTGGTGTGACACCGGCAAACCGCTTGCGGCAAACACAATGGGGAACATTGGACCACTGCCAAATTGCCGGAACCTGGAATTCGAAAATGGCGGTTTGCAGCCGTGTTTGTTTGACCACAATGCACAAAGAAATGTTTGATAAATTACTTTTAAAATATTGGATAAGTTTTGCGTTAAAGTGGAAATGTTGGGTGAACTATGATATACTTACTTATGATATACTGTACTCTAGGTTGGTACTACAGCGGTGGTGGAGGTCTAGGACCCAGTGTTCTAACTCCGATGGAACATCTCTAGAGGACATTTTTTATTTAAACCTAGTTTAATTTTATTATTATGTTTAGTTTGTAAGTAATTAATTATATAAAAAAAACAAATATTAAATAAATGTACAAATATTATAATATGTAATATATAATATGGTGCGTCGTTGGTCGGAAACGAGGACGTGCTCTGATGTGGGACACTACGTGCGTCGTCACCCTCGCCGCGTCGCATGTCAGGGGGACGCGCATAAAGCGAGAGCCGCAGCGGAAAATGTGTATTACGGCAAGTGGCGCAAGTATGTAAGTATATTAAAAGATTACATATTTGTGCCGTTTTCTGTGAAAACTCTAGGCCCATGGAGTCAAAGCACAAAAAAGTTTTTAAAAGACAACACCGGGTCTTGTCCGTCGTCTCCTCCGGTGACAAGAGGGCTCTTTTTTGCCCAAAGAATCAGTATTGCAATTCAGCGGGGAAATGCAGACAGCTTTCTTGCCACCATTTCACCCGGACGGGGCTTATATATCTATCCATAGTATTAATATTAATTTAATTTTATATTTTTTGCATAAATGTATTACATTATAATATACATACATATGTATATGTATAATCAACTCAAACATTATAAATATTAATGAAGCTTTGTCAGTGTATGTCTGTATGTATGTTTGTCTAGCCTTCACACCTACATATATTACAAAAACCAATGTCGATGAAATTTGACAGAATTGTTCTTTGGAAACCAGGATTGGATTACGGGTCAAAGTTATAAATAAAATCATTTCTTTCACATGTTTTACAATGGAGTAGATATAAGCGTTATACGGAGAGCACGTAGACCCGTTGTCCCGGTTCTACTGAGTAATAAGAAGTTATGGAATCGCCAGGAAGTTGAAAATGTTTTTTTAACATTAGAGCCTCGCCAACCAGTCTGACCAGCGGGCGTAGAGAAAGACGGCCAAGTTAACCTGTAATGCAGTACAACAATGCCTTCAGAATGCTGCTGGAACTGCTCAGGCGCTGCAGGGCGTCGGGTATGTTCGCGGAGGCGCGAACATACGAATTCTAAGCGACCCGTCGCAAAAAGTAGTATCAGGAGCATTCTGAAAACTATTGCTGGAAGGTTTGACTGTCCCATCCAAAAACATTGGGTGGAGACTGTCATTGAAATGAAATGAAATTAATATACAAAAAAATTATATATAAAAATTAAATTAATATACATTAAATATAAATTTACCTAAGTAATAAAATTACACCAAACTATAAATAAAAATTAAATTAGGTACTGACAATACTAATATGTTTTATGGATTCATTGTTATTAACAAACACTAATAAATTATGAACTAAATTAGTTTGAAATAAACCTTTTTATTATTATTATATTATTATTATTAGCAGTGGAGGTCTAGGACAGTTAATTAATAAGTTTCACTGTCGATTCAGATCAAACTTGTTTGGTTTTAATTTCATCCTTTCAACAAAATTGATTTAAACATAATGAGAATTTTAATCGGCGCTCTGTCCATGGCAGCATTATTCCGTATGGCATGGCGATGAGTAATGACGTTTGGATAAAGCGCTGTAAAATATCAAGACTTGCGAGCAAGAATATTGTAAGTGGCAAATAAATTTAACAGTTGTAAGAACGCGTTCCTTAAATCCTACAAAGGTCGGTTCAAATCCACCCGGTATGTACCAATGAGAAATACACTTTTCTTACGTATATTCGTCATTGATTCATAACACCACCGTTGCCGTGCCTCGGAGAGCATGTTAAGCCGTCGATCCCGGTTCCACTAATACCAACTTGTGGAATCGTAAATAAATTGTCTTGACAATGTGAATTGACATCATATCCTCGCCAAGCCGTCTGGCCAGCGTGGCGAGTGTAGGCCAAATTCTCCAGATATACTCGTATGTTCTTGAAGGTCCATCTCTAGCAGTGGAGGACGCTGTGTTCTGGGGGTTGTAATGAAATAAATGTATTGTTATTTGTATAGATTTACACATAAACAGATTTGGTTTTTGAAGAAGATAAAACTAGTAAATCAGTTATTTATTTATTACTATTAAATTTTATTTCCTAGAAATTCTAGACTTTCTATATAAGTTTAAAAATATCTGCTTTAAATATTTAAAATAGGAGGCAAATGTAGGATTTTCTAAAAATATTATAAAATGGGTCAATCAGTATAACAATTCCAGAATAAAGGGCGAATAAGATAACTTGCCAAAAGCGTTCACACAGATAGATTACAAAAAATAAAATACATATCTTCACGCCAAATCCCTTGCGGGGTAGGCAGAGACAATTGAGCGCCACTTGTCACGATCACGACATACCTTTTTGCTTCTTCAACATTCATCAACCTCTTCATACATGCCCTTGTGTTTCGATGGCTTTTTAATGCACCTTCAGCTATTGTTTTATTTATCTGATCGTGATATGCTTGGTCTGCAAGGGCCTCTTTTACCCATAACTTTTGCATTATATCCTTCCTTCCTTGCGTCGTGTTTCCTCATTGATGAGGGTCGTGACCTCCCGATGAATTGGTGTGCGTCTTGATGATAGCACGCCACCCGTTCCTGTCTTCGACGGCATGCACAGCATCATGGACGCTAGTGTTGGTGGTGGAGCGGATTTGTTCGGACCAGCGTACCGGACTACGGCCTCTCGGTCTCTTTCCTTCCACCTTGCCAGTAACAAAAAGTTTCTCCAGGTTATCCCCTCCTTTGCATTATATAAAAAAAATAAATTAATATAATTTTGTCCCTTACGATGTTATTCAAAAAGGACTTGGTGGTTAATACGGGTAGCTGAAACCAATTTTATATTGTCACCATGACACGTCATAACTATTAATGGACAAGTGAAAAACGATGAATGACATGATATAAATCTCCCATTCGTAAAATGAAAGATGCAATTAGGGACACAATTTAATAAAAAAAACAAAGTAACACTAGTAGAGACAGATGTCGGTCATAAAGTGCTGGAAGTGCTATGTGTGCGAACCATTTGGGATTTCCAAAACATATTTCTAGTAAATTCAAGCTATTACCACGCCAGACGACTTGGCGAGGGTTATTACCTGAACAAAATACAAAGGTATTTCACCGTTTATTTATTTACCCGCTCATTTATATAATTTGTAAATTAGTCGCATAAACTACGATTATGGAAGTTGAATAGAGAGGGGAGGCGAAGTGTACGCGACCACCTGGTTCGACGTTAACTTTAATAATTAATTTCAACAACTTTCTGAAAGGTGGATAAAACTTGGATAATGGTTTGAAGCCATTAGATTCGTAAGTTGCTTTCACGTATTTAAATTAGGTACGCCACGCATTACCTGTATCTGAACCAAGTAAAGAGAACTCTGACCTCTAATATATAATAAAATGAGATATATTTTTTTAATACTGAATACGACATGTTACATCGCGCCTACTCACGGTAAGTGGTACGCGAGGTCCAAGAATGGGAGATACTGACGCCAGCGACTAACGAACGGCATCAGTATCTACATGCTGGCCTAAAAAGACGCTTTTTCACACTTCGCTTGAAGGACTCCAGGTTTATAGTCGCTACACTCTTGGCAGAGTGGTCGTGGTCGTCACTTGAGTGTTAGTGGCACGCTTAACAAGCCGTGGCCACTTGTCTCGAACTGCAGCCTTCCTGGAGCACTCATGTAGGGGGTGATCCATTGCTGCTTTAACCTGGTCAGTCCATCTCATCGGAGACCTACCACGCATCCTCTTGCCATCGACTTTTCCCTGAACTACAAGGCGCTCAATGGAAGTATCTCCACGCCGCGACACGTGTCCAAAGAAAGAATGCGTGATTGTACGATTGAGGAAAGGCGCTGTCCTATGTCCAGGTTATAGGAGTGGGGAAACACACTGGCAGGGACAGGAGTCCACACAAATGTGTGTCTTCAAATTTATGAGTACGCATAGGGATAGGAGATATAATTCGGTAGCGGAATATTCCACGCATGACCTTATCTGTGCTTTATACAGCACAAGACTTAGTGAAGGCTGGAAAGACCGCTTCACCTTGTTTAGTATCCCGAGTTTTTTGGACGCTGTTTTGATGATGCTGTCAATGTAGTGTCTGTGGTTTAGGTCTGAGCGTATTTCGACTCCAAGTATGTTGAAGCTGGGTTGAAGTTCCAACACGGTGTTCTGAAGAGTAGAAAGAGGAAAGTAGGGAGACTTCGTGGCAACGCATTAAAAAAAAATGTGTGTGGCATTAAACTGGTTTAGGTTTTGGGCACCCCACACAGATATTTATTTGTAATTCTACAATACCATCGTTGCCGTGGCTCGGAAAACTAATAATAATAATTTCTGGTAAATTATATAAAAAGTAAGAGGTACATACATTATTACAGCCCCTAGAACACAGCGTCCTAGACCTCCACTGTTGGAGATGGGCCTTCCAGAACATACTGGTATATCTGGAGAATTTGGCCTACACTCGCCACGCTCGCCAGACGGCTGGGCAAGGATGTGATGTCAATTTTTAATGACAATTTATTAACGATTCCACAAGTTGATATTAGTGGATCTGGTTTAACGAGCTCTCTGAGAACAGGGTGGTGCCTCGGTTGTAAGAACATTTGTTTTAAATCTTACAAAGGTAGGTTCAAATCCCCAGCATATACCAATGAGAATTATACTTTTCTTACGTATAGTATTTGTCATAGATTAACAACACCACCGTTTTCGTGCCTCGGAGAGCACGTTAAGCCGTCGTTCCCGTTTCCATTATATACTTACTACTAAAATAAATATCATAATGAATTTAAAAAATACACATATTTCATGTTTTTTTATGCTATTAGTTTCGAAGTTTCGAGTTTAACAATGTGCTACGTTATTATGGAAAACGATAAATACTGAGTATATGGGGCAGAAGTTGCACTTTATTTTTTGCGGCTTTCCCGCGCTGTGAACTCCCGTACACCCTTCGCGTTTGGGCGATATTGACGTGAATTACTCCATGAAAAGCATCAAATTCTGCAACACTTGGAATTTGATGATCCCCAACTGGGTTATGAACATATATTATGTAAATAAATTACGTGTTTAGGGCTGATGCATTCTGTACAATGTCCTTTAAAGACACTTAATAAAATAAAAACTAATGCTTTCTGATTGGTTAACGACAATTCCCACCGTTCGCAATCGGCCAATAACAATCTTTAATTTTATAGCGCGACACAATTTGATCAAATGCAACTGTGAAAGTTTAGGGAGCTTTACTTTTTGTACGAGTAGATCTTTCTTCTTCGGGAACACGTATTAGCACTAAACCTAAGTCATAAATTGTTTAAGTAAATTTTAAGTTTAGATTATTGTTCCTTACGTTTTACGTTCTAACATTTATTTAGCTTTTCAACAGTGATCGTGAAGTCAATAAAGACATGACTGCTAACAACGTTGTTTTTAAAAATCCAGCGTGTGCTTTGACATACATATATAATAATATTTTAAAACCCGCTGGTATACGAGTATAGCTTTCTGTTGTTCAGAAAATTCCTTGCAGTAGAATGTTATAGGTTGACAATGAAGCTAAAAAATAATTCAAGTACAATACTAAAATCCAACTTTATGTAAATCCAAACGCTTCACTTTAGTACTCGACAATTTAATGATGAATTCGTTTACAGCAATCTGAGTTAATATTAGACATATATATTATTATCAGGACCGGACAATACAGTTTCTGTTAACTCTGTGGTCCTAAAATTTCATTGTTGAACAGGTTACATGTTTGCGCCGTTTGGGGTTAAGACGAGAGTATGCCAAGATAGGCCAAGGAGTTGTCCAAGCTGACAAGTCTGACGGAAAAATCTGGAAACAAGAAGGCTGGTAATTATTTCTGCCAACGTATTATGCTTAAGGGTAATACAAATACAAATACAAATCGTTTATTAACACAAAATAATGTTGTTTCGTTATGGTGAACCCTGTCTCCTGCATGAGCTGTGCTGTATAACAGGAGACAGTGTCTTCCAATAATGATCATACAAAAAAAGAATGGAAAAAGAGGTTACACAAATAGCAAGTAAAGAATTGTATGTGTGTGTGTGTGTGTGTGCGTGTTTGTGTGTGTGTGTGTGTGTGTGTTTAAAAAGGTGGGGAAGGGTGGAGAAGCAAGAGGGAGTGTAAGATTGTTGATTATACTCGTATATTTGTATTTTCCTTTAGTTCACTAGTTTACATAAAGTATTAAAGAACTATTATTAATGATTATTTAAAGATAGTTTGTTTCTTTATTATGTTTTAATTTAATTATAAATAAATATATGAAAATATCATTACGACCGTATCCCTTCCGGGTTGGTCTGAAACCAAGCTTTAAAGGAGCGAATTCACATTTAGCCAACTTTACTATAGGAACATCATGACAAGTGGTAAGCTCGTTGATTAAAAAGTAAAATAGAATAAAACTTGGTCTTCAGTCACTTTCTTAAAAAGCAAAATATCCCAATCACGCTCTGACATAGTAATTATTTTATATATGTATGTATATTATGAATCTTACTGATACATATTATATAAGTATTTAATTGTTGTTGTATATATCTATTTTGTATTTTTTTTATTATTTGCACCACGGCATTAATCTTGCCCTTGTACAATACTTTTGTAAACAATGTGCAATAAAGAATGTTATTATTATTAAAAAAGAAGCTGAATTCAACAATAAACATTTTCGATTGTTTTCGTGTGTGTGGTGTTGAATTTCTTAGGTTAGTATGAGAGTTAGTAAACAAGTTGATATAACCCGAAGATAGATGTTCAATTGTGTGAAAGGAAATTTTGAGGGATATGACACTAATATTTTTTGTATTGCCACGCTTTTATCTTATAAACTTTCATTAGCCAACTCTATTAAGAATAAGTAGAGTATAATTGTTTGTTTATTAAGGTTTTAAATGGGGCTGTCATACTCGTGATGGGTAAAAGATCCGAATAAAAGTAATTTAAAAAAATAAAAATAAAACTATAACTTGCGCTGTCTGGTTTGAAGTGTGTATACGTCCAAAAGAGCCGTCAAGTCTACGCTTGCTGACACGATTAAATAAAGCAGTTTCAGTGCCAATAACAGACGAATATACAGCAGCTGCCCATTATATTTTACGACAAGCCACCTCTGAAACAATGAGAGGCGAATAACCTGAATTACGGCCGACGTAAAACGAGCAAATGGAAAATTACTCATTACGGAGTTTTACTTGCAGGAAACTAAGTTAAAACGTCGCTGTTTATTGTCTTAGTTTAAAGTTTTGCTTACAACATTTTCTCTCTTAGCAAGTTCATAACATTTATTTATTTATTTAATTCTTAATTGCACGAAGTATAAAGATGGACTTAATGCCCGCAGACATCTGACAGCCAAACGTTGGGGGGGACAAATTTGAACTATTATAGGTGCAAAGACGCGGTGGTGGCTTGGTTGTAAGAACGCGTTTCTTAAATCCTACAAAGGTCGGATCAAACCCATCCGGCATGTATCAATGAGAAATACACTTTTCTTAGGTACATTTGCCATAGATTTACAACACCACCGTTACCGTGCCTCGGAGAGCACGTTAAGCCGACGGTCCCGGTTCCACTAATACCAACTTGTGGAATCGTTAATAAATTGCCATAAAAATTGACATCAAATCCTCGCCAAGCCGTGTTATTTATAAAAAAATAACTTTATAGACCTTATTGTTGGAGATGGGCCTTCCAGAAATTTATGGAAAATACTCGCCACGCTGGGCATACGTGTTGGAAAGAAATATATATAGTGATAAATACTTTTAAAAAAAATTGTTATGTAACTTCTAGTCTGATAAGCCTGAGCCAACAACGATCTTGCCTCTCTCATGATGATACAAGTAAATTGGCCAGGCTTAAATCCGCAAAAGCTTGAAGCTTGCGGTTATTTTTTTTTACAATATAAAACAGAAATACGATTTAAAACCAAGAACACGGGCAAAGAATAGGATAGGCTTTAGTTTCTAGGATTGCAAGTGATCGTCCGAAGTGGGTTCCTATTGATTCTAGGAATTATCTCTGAGAACACTCCATAGTTCTCAGTGCTGATATCCCAGAGCACTTAGCCCTAAGACATATATGCAAAAGGACCTACCTAAAATACAATTTATTCTTGCCTATACATTGGCCCTAATGCGAGAAATATGGGTACGAAACACTCTTATGCAAAATTGATCGTATATCGAAGTGCTGTGGTCACTCGTTTGTAAGAAAGCTTTCCTTAAAATCCGAAAAGGTACACGGACCGAGAAACCTGGCATGTACCAATGAGAAATACTTTTTTTACCTACATTTGTTATATATTTACAATATCACTGTTTCCGTGCCTCGGAGAGCAAGTTAAGTAAAGTAAAAAAATCTTTATTGCCCAATATATATCTAAAATTAAATACAGTTGCAGAGTGAAAAGGAAAAATGTATAATAAATATATATATGTATAATATTTGGCCTGTGTCAGTATGATCATGTCTCACATTTTCGTATTCAACTAAAGTGGCTGAATATCCGTTTTCGTAGATCTGTACAAATCCTCTCCTTTCTTTATGGTATTCTAAACAATCCGAAAACACCCCATTATTACCTGCGTGATCGTTTCCAATTTCATCGCGACTCCCACGCACGGACTTCAAGCAGATATTCAGAATCTCTCACTGTTTCTGCAGCTCGTGAATGGAACAAACTTCCATTGTCAATCAGACTGGCACCGTCGTTTAACATATTTAGGCATCTACTAACTTCTTACTTTCTTAAAAAGCAAAATGAGATATAATTTCTAAATTTAACATAGATTGTTATTTATTTAAGTATTGTTTATAAGTATATCATATTTATGTATTATGTGTATGTATTTATAATGTGTATATTTAAGTATATATTTATTGCTATTATTAGTTATACATTTTTCCTTTTAAGTCTGCATCCCACAAGATCTTTTGTCGTTCTCCCAAAGGTTAAAACGCACAGATGCACATTAAAACATGATACAAGGAAGAAAGTTCTCAGGCGACAGACTGAATGTGATCCTAAACATAGAAATATGACATTTCCATCAGATAATTATTTTAGTGCATGCAATAATTAAAACTACAATTAAAAAGTACTTAAAACTAAGATATTATATAAAAATGTATTTACAAAAATAAAATTAAAATGATAAAAATAATTTAAATATAATAAAAAATAAAACAAAGTATTAATATTAATGAGTTAGAGAATACCTACATTTTATTTATTTAAAAACTTTATTGCACAATGTATAAAAGGCGAAGCTTAATGCCGTTAGGCATTCTCTGACAGTCGACCTTGGGGACAAAAGAGATATCAAATAGAAATATGAGACGGTGCAAAAATAAGAGTTAAAAGAGACAGTTTTAAAGTTTTAAGAAACTAATACTTAACCTAATATCAAATACATATACTACTTAATATACATCATAATTAAACTAAAAACTTACATCTTAAAACATAAATTACTATTAATAAAAATAAACCTAATTAATAAATAAAAATATAACTAAAAACTAAAATGAAGAAAAAACAAAATAAAAATTATTATAAATAATAAATTTGCTCCAAATCGCTGCCAATGGGCAAGGTGCCAAGGATACTGGCAGCATTGCCACGTTGAATGGCAATACTGATCCTTTGGCCCAAATATTGCCCAGCCCTTTTGTCTCCCGAGGTGTTGACGAGCTGTTTTGTTTTGTTTTATATTATATACATCATATATATAATAAACATAAATATATATTATGTATGAATATACATAACATAACTAATAGATAGGTACTCGTAATATATTACATAGGTACAATCATTTACGATAAAATATTAAGAAAATAAATAAATATTATAATGCATAGGTACTTGTAGTTATCATATTTTTTTATATATTTTTTTAAATAGTTGTTTATTAATAAAAACTAAAAGGCTATTATAGTTTAATTTTCAACTAGGATATATAAACCATCACCACGAAACCACCCACCCTTATCACCCTTCCGGGGTGGTCAAAAACCACGCTATAAAGAAGCGAGGCCCATCATAACAAGTGGCAAGCTCGTCGATGTCCCTAGCGTACCAAACTCGAGAAATATCACATATACCTAAATTAAATGAATTATTCTGTCTCGACAATGCAATGAAAATGACACGCAAATGACAAGCAAATGAAAATTCCTGCAAAATGCTGCTTGTAGAGTTTAACATAGGCCCATAATGACAAGTAGCATCGATGTCTCTAGTCACTACATGTAGGCATATTATATATATAGTGTTTTAAGGTTTAACATATTATAACTAAAATGAAAATTCCTGCAAACCTAAATGTGTTTCGGTGTCACATAACGATAGTGAAATTAGAAATAACTGTCGCTTTTATTGCCATTTTCGCAGAAAGGAAATATTCGATAAGAGATAAAGGAAACCATAGACAAACATTTATTCTCATCCGCAATAGTCTACTTGCCAAGTGGTGTCTCGGTTGTAAGAACGCGCTCCTTAAATCCTACAAAGGTTGGTTCAAACCCCCCCGGCATGTACCAATGAAAAATATACTTTTCTTAGGTACATTTGTCATAGATTTACAACATCACCGTTCCCGTGCCTCGGAGAGCACGTTAAGCCGTCGGTCCCGATTCCACTTGTGGCATCGTTAATAAATTGTCATTAAATGTTGACATAATATCCTCGCCAAGCCGTCTGGCCAGCGTGGCGAGTGTAGGCCAAATTATATGTTCTGGAAAGTCCATCTCCAGCAGTGGAGGTCTAGGACACTGTGTTATAGGGGCTGTAATGATTATGAATGATGATAGCCTACTTAACAATTTTTTAAAATGTGCTTTAAATTGTTTATATTTACTTACTGATACCTGGATAAATACTTTAGTTTTTTTATGGAGTCTGAATTGGTTTATGAGTCATGTGATTGTGATTGTAATGACCATTGCTTCTCCGCACTTAATCTCCGCAGCTGCGCCACATCTTCTTATCAAACATACCCCAGTGTTTGAAGACGAGAGTTTTCAACCAGTGCGTTCTTCCAGTGCTGTCGTACGGAGCAGAAACGTGGACACTGACAGTGGGTCTAGTCTACAAATTTAAGGTCGCTCAGCGGGCTATGGAGAGAGCTATGCTCGGTATTTCTCTGATGGATGAATCCGACGAGGAAATCCGTCTGAGAACTAAAGTTACCGATATAGCCTTCAAAATTAGTAAGCTGAAGTGGCAATGGGCTGGGCATGTCTGTCGCACAACCGATGAACGATGAAGTAGACGGGTTCTACAGCGGAGACCACGACGGGTAGACGCAGAGTGGGTCGACCCCCCGCTAGATGGACGGATGACCTAAAGAATGTCGCTGGTGGGGGTTGGATGTGGGTGGAAGAAGATCGTGTGAAGTGGCGAGCCTTTGGGAAGGCCTATATCCAGCAGTGGAGAGACACAGGCTGATGATGATGATAACTTAATCTCCATGAGACCTTTATGCGCGTTAATCCGTCATTAGAGCTATCCAATCTCCTCCAGGACGGCTACGAAATCCGTCACGTTTCTGCAGACCACTGGAGGAGTTCCCGCAGTCTGGAGGAACTTTAGTCTAGGCACAGCCACACTATTAATTGATCGTTGTGGTGTGGTTCTGTATATGTTTTATTTTGTAAATCTATAATATAGCTGAGTTTTCTTTGCAATCTCCCCTTTCTCAGTCAAATTAAACTTAACAGGTCACTGGAATCTGCTAAGCTGCTAGTCTTGTGCTAACAGCTTACTCATTGGACCACTTTGCTGCTTAGTCTTCCACTAGTAAGAGTAGAATCATTCAAAATAATTATATTAATGACGTTTCATAAATGCCTGTAATAGGTTCACGTGAATAATTATATTTTGAATTTGATGTATATAGACTTATTGATTATTATAATATTAACCATAAGTTGGTATTAAATATTGACACGGTTCCATTTAGCATTATATCTTATTGATACCATAAATTGTATAGGTTGTGTTGCTTAATAAACATTTATCTCAAATCACCTTGACTGCAAATATTTTATTGTGTGGTTCATTCCTATAATTATATATGTCTTTGGTAATACCATTTAGGGATGAGCAAGTAAAGAAGTTATACATGTATAGTTTCCGTTATACATTTCTAAACAATTATTTTGGCATTATTATAGTACAAGTTCTTTAGACGAGCCTTCGCTGTTGTAGATAGACTTCTAAATTTTTAAAAGTTATTGGCCAACACTAGCCACGCTGGTCGATAAATAGGGTTGGCGGGGTCTGATGTAAATTTAAAATGCCAATTTATCAACAATTCCACAAGTTGTTATTAGTGAAACCGCGACCGACGTGACGGCTAAACGTTCTCTCTGAGCACGGAAACGATAGTGTTGTAAATCTATACGTAAGAAAAGTGTATTTCGCATTAGTACATGCTCTTTTTAGATTTTTAAGGAAAGCATGCCACCAATGATTATGATATTACTTGCTTATAATAACTAAGCTACTAACCCGTCGAAGATATTTCAGCTACTAAGAAGCGCCACGTACAACGCTCATCGATCGCTTTCACTTGTCACTAACCCCCAATGTTCACCGTGACCTAATTACGATACACAATAATTGATTCGCGAGAACATAAACAGCCTATGGCTAATTAACAGCACAAGTATGAATATTTGGAGTAATAACTACGAATATTTTTGTGGAATCAATTTTATTAACTTGTCGTTTTAATATAAATAATAATAAATAATAAATAAATAAATATTTCCAGACAGGTCACACAGCGCCATCTAATTTCCGTGGTAAGCTACGAAGCTTGTGTTACGGAAACTAGATGGTTGATAAACTACATATTATACTTTTTTTTTTTTTTTTTGTAAATATATACATATTATACATATAAACACCCAGACCGAGACAAATTATACAATGTACAACTTGCCCCCGGTGGGAATCGAACCCACGACCTCCCGAGTTCACGGCAACGTTTGTTACCACTAGACCACGGAGACGGTGTACATACATATCTTCATCAGGCACGGTGGTGGTTCGGTTGTAAGAACGCGTTCCTTAAATCCAACAAGGTCGGTTCAAACCCACCGGGTGGGTTTGAACTCATTTACCAATGAGAAATACACTTTTATTACGTACATTTGTCATAGATTTTAACACTGCCGTTCCAGTGCCTCGGAGAGCACGTTAAGCTGTCGGTCCCGGCTCCACTAATACCAACTTGTGGAATCGTTAATAAATTGTCAATAAAAATTAACATCATATCCTTGCCAAGGCGTCTGGCCAGCGTGGCGAGTGTAGGCCAAATTCTCCAGATATATGTTCTGGAAGGCCCATCTCCAACAGTGGAGGTCTAGTCTAGGACGCTGTGTTCTAGGGACTATAATAATAATAATAAAAAAATATATCTTCATTCCAGATCCCTTGCGGGGAATGGCAGGGACAATTGAGCGCCACTTGACACGATCACGACATACCTCTTTCGCTTCATCGACATTCATCAACCTCTTCATACATGCCCTTTTGTTACAAGGGCTTTTAATGCACCTTCAGCCAGTGTTATTTATTAGAATGTGATATGTGAGTCTCGGTCTGCTAGGGCCTCTTTTACCCACAACTTTCGCATTATATACCTGGTTCGTCAATCTTTCTTCGCTCATCCTTTCAACATGTCCGAACGATCGTAGCATCCCTTTCCTTATTTTTGTCCCTGTGTTTTTTTATACCGACCTTTTTCCGTATTTCGTTACGTATGCGGTCCGTATTAATATGTATGTAACTAATTATGTATGTATGTATATGGATATACAGGAGAATATTGAAGATGTCATGGAAGGACAGAGTAGGTAAAAAAATTGTACTTCTTACTCGCTCGGTCGTTCCATACAAATGTGCTGTATCATGCACTGGCTCACGCAATACTTAGTTATGGGCTTGCTTCTTATGACTGTACTTTTCCTTCGTATTTAGACCAAATCAAACAGTTACAAATAAGGATCATGAAGTTATTGGTGGATGTGAGGGTCAAGAGTGCCTGTAATAAGAGCTATGACAAGCTTTTTGGTATTTGCAAGATACTTCCGGTGCATGATAAAGTGAACTTTTTAATAGCCCTGGAGCAATTTGAAGGTAGTGCCTACAAAAATGTATATACTGGATGTGGTTACAATATTAGATTCTCACAAAAGACAAGATACAATGAATACCGGTATAACAACTATTATGGTTAAAGAACTATAAAGTTCTTAACTCCCATTATATTTAATAATATTATGCCCATTGATGACTGTGTAAAAATGACAAAAAAATAATTTAAAGGAAAATTAAAGTTGCTTTTGCTAAGTAAATACAACAGTAATGTGATTTAATGTTAAATAACTTTGTGTTTTAAAAATATAGTCTAAAAAAAAAAAACGTAAATAGATCTAAATATCTGAACATTAATTTTTGGTGAAAAGTGTTTTATTTATTCTCGCGAAGCAGTCGAAATACGTTTTTTACCGACATTAAGAAGGGTTATGTGTTTATCAGCCTATATATGTATGCTTGTTCCTTTGTGGCACACTGGAGTCCAAACGCGTGGTCCGATTTTTATGATTCTCATGTCAATCGATGCGTTTCAATCACGCGAGTGTCACTGAAGATATATCATTAATAAAATTTTGGTAGGGCGACAACCAGACGCCATATTGTGGAAAATGACGCAATGTATTGTCACTGCAGCGTATCCTGACTGAGACTGTAAACTAAACTGCTGTTTAACCACATTTGATCCTTGGAATAGTGTTCCTTCATTGTGGTTGCATCATGTTGAATTGTGTTGAAAATTTTTGCTTGGAATTTCTCAGTTATTATTGATATTGTAATTGCGTTGTGTTTTTATTTTGGCTACTCAAAGCATGTGGTGGTTGCCTGTAATTTTTTGTCTCGGTTGTAAGTAAAAATCCATGTATGTTTTGTTGCTGTCACTGTTTAACCCTAATGAATAAATAATAAAAAAATGACGAACTATATTGTGTGCGGTATCATCAAACAGGTATTTTGAAATAATGTTGGGATTACTGTTATCATTTTTTATTTAGAGTGACGATTTAGGATCTATAAGGATTTAAAGAACTTCTACCCACACCTACCTACCTATATACCTATAATATATATAATATTCTGTATTTATAATTTTGTTATTTTATTGTTTCTCTTTTCAAATGATGGTTATCATGTACTGCTCCAGATTCACCAATATGTACTATAAAATTCTATCGTTTTATATCAATATTGTAAAAAATGACGTGTAAAAGTGCAGAATACATATATTTTTGTCCTATGCCTACTTGCAAAATAAACAAATTGAATTGAATAAAGATGCAATCAAGTTCATCAGATGTAAGAATCGCATAATATGTAGGTAGTGTGAATTAAAGTCGCTATGTAATTAAATAATTGAAATTAGTTCAATGGTGTAGGTAAGCGGTTATTATACTTGACAAAACCCTTGAGCTTGTTTTTTTTTTTTTTTTTTTTTTTTTACATTTTTTAAATAAAGTTATATTTTTTTACACAGAGTTTTTTTATTTATAAATTACCTTTTTTTAAAGGGGCATACTTCATCTTGTATACAATTGTCGATGTCTCTTACAGAGTAGAATTGAGAAATATCACAAATAAATTAATTAGTCAGGTTAAGAAGAGAACCCTGATACTTGCGTGTAACTAAGCTTTTGAAATGTTAGAAACTGCGAGAAACTGGGTTTTGAGAATGTAAATATATTTTTAAAAAGATACAAGCTAAACACGGTAGTTCCTTTCATTTCAAGTCTAACCCCTAGGGATTTAAATAGATACAAGTATTCCGTGTTAATTAAAGAAAGTAATAGAGTTAGTTATGTTAAACGCGGCTTAAATTATTTGAATTTAGCTCAGAAGGTGGGCGTGGCGGTATAATGCGTTGACTTATATTTTAAAATTGGGCATTCATTCTATGCTTGTTATACAGTATTCATTATTTATTGGCTACTTGAATTAAACTTTAATGAAACAGAAAATTTAAATTGCACAATAGTTAATCACACATTTTAATGACACGCGCATAAACTCACACAGTAAACACACTCAGTCATTAAAGCACATACAAGCGCACACACACTCACACACCAACATACTAACATACACTCCACTGCATACTCACAGATACACACACTCTCCTGCATACTCACTCACACACACACATATAAAACCCATAATATTTTAGTTTTATCAATTGTTACTTTTTTTTTAAAATGTAAGTTACCTTTCTTTTAAGTTCATATATTACTTTTCAGTATTTTTGTTAACTTTCAAATTTTTTTTTATATAGGTAACATTATTTTTATTTTTTATTTAATATTTAATAAAAATACTGCCGTTGTGGTCTAGCGGTTAATTCCGTGGATTTAGACTTGGAGGTACCGGGTTCGATTCCTGGTCGGGACACAAATTATTTATTAATGTAAATAAATACATTTAATTAATATTTAATTTATTTGTGATATTTCTCAAGTTTGGTACGCTGAAGACATCGACGAGCTTGCCACTTGTCATGATTAGCCTATAGTAAAGTTTGGCTAAATGTGAATCCGCTTCTTTATAAGCGTGGTTTCTGACCACCCCGAAAGGGAAACGGTTTTGATGATACTTTACCTAATAATTAAATTTTTTTCGAGGTGGATATAATTTTTAAGGTATATTAGTGAATAAACTAAATAAAATAACGTTTATTAAATCATATTTTTTGTTAGTTCTGGATAAGAAATTCAGTGTTCCAGAAGTTAATAATACAGTGCATTCCCATCCTCATTTAACATTGTTTTACTGTAACCAGCCTCTCAGCAACTGTGTGCTGCAGAAGCCACTATTAACACTATTCGTTTTTATATCTCGTTATTAAAACTATGTATATAATTTAATTGTAAGTTTTATATCCAAACAGCACACCTTTGCCAAAAGTCGGTGAATATTGAAACAGAATATCTGAACGAATTGTGGCAACAACACGCTTTAATTCTGAGGTGTCAAGGAAAAAGGAGATGAGTTTAAAAATTAGATTTTTGCACCTATTGGTTCAAAACATTCATATGCGTCAATGCAATAAGGAGATGAGTCTATAAACTGTACAGTTTATTTTACACGATCTACGTACATAAAGAGGTTAGTCGTAACATTAAAATGTATAAATAAGTAAAAAGAGTTCAATCGAGTTATTTCAGTATCGCGCTTTTACGCCAATAATTCAGTTATGCAAAGTGAGATGAGTCGACTCGTACCTAAAGTATACGACTAATGAAATTGAACATTACGTAAATTACAACTTTCTAATTATAAATATGAGTTGTTTTCTTAATTTGTCTCTAGTGAAAAGTTCGAGTTTTGTACTTATCCCCTTTTTCCTTGACACCACAGAATTATGAAACTACCTTTAATATAGTTTTTGCCCGCTGTTAACCCTAGAAACCTTGTCGTTACAATGGGGTGTATCACTAACTTATTATCACAATAGATGGCGCATGATAGATGGTACCTAGTATAACTGTCAGTTGCATATAAAACTTGTATTTTTATTACGAAATTTATTATTTTCTGGATATTATGCCGAAGTGAGCAGCTTTTAAGTGTATAAATCGAGATTTCTAAGCGAAATCAAAGATATGGTGCTCTTAAAATTGCCGTAGAATATAATTATTATAAATAAAACCTTTTTTCTGATTAAAGACAGGGTGTGCGTTTTTTAATTCGTCTTGTAAGGTAGGTAACGTTAATTTAAAATACATTTTTCTGTTATAAACATATAAAATACGAAAACGTTTATGAAATTATGCGATACAGGGGTAAAATAAGGTACCATTGCCGCTAGCGACACCTACAAAAAACTTTGCCTGAAGAGTTATCTATAATGGGGTATCCCATTATAGATAACTCTTAAAAAATATCTTTAAAGTTTAAAAAATAAATAATGTTCCCTATTGCCAACGTGTTAGCTCTTACTAAATAAAATGATTTCTGATTAATTATGATTAAAGCCTGTAGCGATTATTATCGACAATAGCCAAGGATGAATGTATTTATTAAGTAAAATAAATTTGAATTGTAGTAGGAAAAGGAATAGATCCAAACTGTTATTTGCTATCAGATTTGCTGGAACAAAATACTTGAAATACTCCTTTGTACTAAGATCATGTCTAAACTACAATGAAAATTTCGGTGATATTGATTTGTTCAGTGTTAGTGTTGCTAGGTTAAAAAAAGAAATTAATATAAAATTATCTAAATGAATCATAATTGGAATGATTGGAGAACTTTTAAATTTATTAATTTATTTTTTGATTACTAAAATTTATTATTTTTATTTTCCATTATTTTACTATATATATGTATATTATTTAGTTGTATTTGTTATATAGGTATTGTTTTTAAGCTTATCCCTATTATTATTATTTTTTTTGCAAAATCTATGTTTAATATTTAAGTGGAAACTTTGCTGGATTGTGTAACTTTTAGAATTGTTGTAATTATGATTTAAGATCTGTATCTTTCCTGTATAAATAAAAATAAAATAAAATAAAATGAACGTTTTCGGCTGCAATCGACATCCTTTGCCTCACACGATTTTTAAGAAAACAACTATCAGACGGATTCACTTTTTCCTTCTCGCTGGAACAGCTGCTTCACACTAGCCTCGTTTAAATAATTACTGTTTTAATTTTAAATATTTATATCTTCACTTTTCTCTTCTACCAGATATTGTCACCCCCTGAGCTTGGGGTTCTATGTCTGGACTTTAGAGCTGGGACCCAGCTTGAGAAGACAATCCCGCTGCCCAGAATCCCCGTGACGCCTCGTTGTCCGCATGGGATCGGCAGCGGTCTCCGGGTCCCCATCTTCAGGCTCTCCGAGGGAAGGTACCTCTACGTACGGTCAACGGATGCATAAAGAGTGATAGGGCTAAGTTAGACCCTCCCTTATATAATTGTAGATTCTTTTGCTCTGTTAACTTCACTTTATTTATAATATTAACTTCCTTTGCTTAAATTCAACTTGTTTTATTTCAATGTCCCGCTTAACGTGACAAGCCCGGTCTTTGCATGCATGTCAATTGTATAATCAAACACTCGCGACAATGTAATTATCTTTACTTATAGGCTCACGAGTTAAATTTACTCGCTAACACAATTTTGGTGTACTGTTTACATGTAGAGTACAGATGTATCGTTTTAAGATGGCATCAGTTTTAGTGATGTTGTTCAGGTACAGATTGCTTTTTCCACACTGTAAAAAAATAATGCTATTTCATTCAAAGTTGTTAAATATAATTTAAACGCTATCTAAATAATAATAAAAAAAAAAAAAAAAAAAAAAAAAAAAAAAAATTAAATAAATGATGTCCTCTAGAGACGTCCCATCTGAGATAGTCCCAAGGAGACTGGCAATATTTCCCCTCTTTATAGCGAGGCTAATACGTTGGCAGAAATAATTCCCAGCCTTCCTGTCTCCAGAACTTTCCGTCAACAGGAAATGTTATTTTATGTTTAATTGATTTCCATAGGTACAAACTTGTACCTATTTTGTGGTCTATATAAATCCTTCTGTATGTCTACGGTAGTAACAGCCTGTTTCAGTGAAAGGGTAGGTTGTCTCGTCGGTCGACTCGGCCGTCGGGAATTCGATTAGCGCGGACACATTTATAACTTTTAACTTCCTTTTAGTCCCAACTCCCAACATTTACATTATCGTTCTAAAATAATTGAGGAGTGACTTCTCTAAAAGGCTTATTTCACGTTATGTTTTTTAAATCTAAATATTGTATTAGCTAGATATTTTTTATTTTTTTTTATTTTATTGAA
This sequence comes from Tinea semifulvella, assembly GCA_910589645.1. NCBI lineage: Eukaryota > Metazoa > Arthropoda > Insecta > Lepidoptera > Tineidae > Tinea > Tinea semifulvella. The sequence continues at coordinate 5,236,789 of OU342595.1, read as the reverse complement.
CCAAAGTAAGAAATTAGCGTACAGGTAATGTTAGTGGTCCCACACCAGGATCATTCAATCATTTGCCATCTGATCTAAAAGCATTAAATGTAAGGGATTTTCAAAAAAAGTTATTTAAGCTATTGGTACTAAAGGTATACTATTCAAATAAGGATTTTCTCAGTGATGTACTTGAGTAGGATAATTAAATTATTATCATGAATAATATCATAATAAATCTTTGACATAATATAAGTAGGTAATTGACATGTAACATCGACGAGCTTGCCACTTGTCATGATTGGCCGGCAGTAAAGTTGGCTAAATGTGAATCCGCTTATTGATAAGCGTGGTTTCTGACCACCCCGAAAGGGAAAACGGTCGTGATGATACTATAATTGACATGTAATTTATTGATCCATTTAATTTTTATTTTTTTATTTTTATGTATAGGTGTGTTAAAACTACTGTAAACTACTATATAAATGTAAATATTTTCACGCTGCATGACGGCAGGATACGCCGGAAAACTACTACTACTAGCCACAATATGTACCGTATTCTAGAAATTTAAAATTTAAAATTAAACTTGCCACGCTGGCCAGACTGGTAGACGAGGGGATGATGTCAATTTTTCAATAATAATAATAATAAAAAATATTGCACACAGAATATAAAATATAAAAACATGTACATAGGCGAGCATAATACCATAAAGGTATTCTCTACCAGCTAACCTTTGGGAGAGTGAGAGAAGATTATTAACGATTCCACAAGTTTCCAACGCGACGGCTTAACGTGCTCTCCGATATATAATTAATTAATTCTAGAAAATAAATGTTTTGATTTTTCATTTTTTTGTTTTTTTTTTTTGAAACTTTACTAATGTATATAATATGTAGTAAATGGTAATACAACGTAAATAAATAATAAGGATATATAGAATAGTTACATTGCATGATCTTATAGCTAGAAATAATGTTTAATTATTGTTAACTCAAGTTTTATAATACAGTGTAAACTCCATGTAACGTCACTCGATTTAACGACAAACTCCCTAAAGCGTCGAAATCAATTGGCTTTGGTTGGTTTAGCTTGTCTTCCAATTCTGATTTTTCTTCTCTCCATTTAACGATAACTCTCTATAACGCCATAAAAGTTTACAATGTAGTATAATAGGTACCGAATTAATGAGCAATGGTGGCTTAACATCCTAAAGAGGTGTCTAACCCCGGCATGTACCAATGAGAAATACAGTTTTGTTAAGTACATTTGTTATAGATTTACAACACCACCGTTCCCGTGCTTCAAAAGCTATAACAAAATTTAAAAAAAAACCTTAATACAGTACATGTTGTAGCTAGTTCATACTGTTTTCTGAAGTATGTTGCGATCATCCATCATCAAAATATACGAGTATATAATAATTGGGCAATAATTTACAATAGTATTATTCTGACCCAACATATACATATATATATCGGAGAGCACGTTAAGCCGTCGCGTTGGAAACTTGTGGAATCGTTAATAATCTTCTCTCACTCTCCCAAAGGTTAGCTGGTAGAGAATACCTTTATGGTATTATGCTCGCCTATGTATATGTTTTTATATTTTATATTCTGTGTGCAATATTTTTTATTATTATTATTATTGAAAAATTGACATCATCCCCTCGTCTACCAGTCTGGCCAGCGTGGCAAGTTTAAGCCAAATTCTCCAGATATGTATAATTTCTGAAAGGCCCATTTATAAAATGAAGGGCTAGGATGCTGTGTTCTAGGGCTGTGGTGAAAAAGATTGAACTTAGAACTAATTTACTAAAACTACACGCACAGGCCAAAATATGCATCCACATACCTTACCCACTATCCCTACGCGTACTCATAAATTTGGAGACTCTTACATCTGTCGCACGCTGAAGATGTGGAATGCTCTCCCAGCCAGTGTATTTCCCCACTCTTATAACCTGGAGTCCTTCAAGCGAAGTGTGAAAAAGCATCTTGTTAGGCCGGCATAGTGGTAGAGACTGATGTCGGTCATAGTGACCGGCGTCAGTTGCTCCCATTCTTGGACCTCGCGTACTGCTTACCATCAGGTGGGCGCGATGTCACATGTCGAGTCCAGTATAATAAAAAAAAAAAAAAAAAAAAAACTAGTAGTAAAGTTTTTGCTTCACTGCACTCTCTCAATAAACTTAAAAAAAATCTGCCGTTAAAAGCTAAAATAACCCTAGTTCAAAGCCTTCTCCTTCCTCTCCTCGACTATGGTGATGTGTGTAGCATCGATCTTTCAGAGATGTTGCTCAACAAGATGGACCGGTTACTTAACGCATGTATCCAGTTCATCTACTGTTTACGTAAATACGATCACATCTCTGAATATCGTGCTAAGTTGAAGTGGCTACCTCTTCGATGTCGCAGAAATCTCAGAGTTCTATGTATGCTTTTTTTAGTTTTAAACCAGATCTTCGTTTAAAAAACTCGTATATCTACACTACCTGAAAAGCTCCTCACAATATTAGTAAGTGTATATTATATATGTATGTATATGTATAGTATTATGTATGTATTAGTATTTAGTATATTGATATTATAGTATATATAACAATATAATATGTAAGTGTATAATTAAGCTGTTATTTTTTCTTCCTATTTTTTAAATATTTCTTTCATTGCACCTATAATAGTTCAAATTTGTCCCCAAGGTTTGGCTGTCAGAAAATGTCTACGGGCATTAAGTCCGCCTTTGTACTTCGTGCAATAAAGTTTTAAATAAATAAATAAATAAAAATAATTAAAGATTGTGCGAGCGAGAGGGTTGCAAAAGCGTTTAACCCTCTACAATTCAGAGTTTAATGTGCTAAATGCAAGTCATATAGGAACATGTCAACGCTAACGAACCATTGTTCAACGAGACTCCCACAGGTGGCGTATATGAAATGGATTTCAGTGACAATATTGTGTGGAAGAAAATAGAGTAAGTATCATCACGACCGGTGTTCGGTGGTAGATTTTAGTAGATTACGTACATTTGTCATAAATTTACAACACAGCCGTGTTTGCGTGCCTCAAAAAGCTATAAAAAAAAAAAAAAAAAACTGTAATACGGTAGGAACATGTTGTAGCTAGTTCATACAGTTTCCGGAGTATCCTGCGGTCAAGCATCATGAAAATATGTATCATAATTAGGCAATAATTTACATTATATTATTACTAGCCGTCTGGCCAGCGTGGCGAGTGTAGGCCCAATTCTCTAGATATATGTTCTGGAAGGCCCATCTCCAGCAGTGGAGGTCTAGGACGCTGTGTTCTAGGGGCTGTGATGATTACTCTGCAACATATATATTTACCTACTGAAAATAATGTCAAAATATATAATAATAAAAAAATGGAAAATACATTTCAACCATTTATATATTACATTTTTATTCGAAGTAAGATACATTTATTTTTAAATAAAGTGGTTTAACTAATTATAAATAAAACTAAACTAAAAATACCTAATACAATTCTACAAAATAAAATATGGGTACCTACCTAAAACGCATCTCCTCGTTGAATAATAAGGGAAATATTTTGTTTTAGGTAGTTAGGGCATTTTATATATGTATATATTAAATATTATTTATATTTATTTATTTATATTAAATATTAAAATTATGTCACAGAATAATAATAATAATTTAATTATACTCGTACTGCTTAAATTCTTCACTTAGAAATTCCTTATTTGAATAGAATATATACCTTTAGTGCCATTAACTTTTTTGCAAAGGTTAAGCCGTCGGTCCCGGTTCTACTAATACTAACTTGGTGAATCGTTAATAAATTGTCATTAAAAATTGACATCAGACCCTTGCCAACCCACCAGGTCGTAGAGACACAATGCTCTAGGGGTTGTGATGATAATGATTTTCACGACACTAATTTCCGAGGTGGACAGAAACCACGCTATAATTAAAGAGCAGGTTCACATTTCAGTACAGCCCCTAGAACACAGTGTCCTAGACCTTTACTGCTGGAGATAGGCCTTCCAGAACAAATAATCGAAAAATTTGGCCTACACTCGCCACGCTGGCCAGACGGCTTAGCGAGGATATGATGCCAATTTTCAATGACAATTTATTAACGATTCCACAAGTTGGTATTAGTGGAACCGGGACCGACGACGGCTTAATATGCTCTCCGAGGCACGGGAACGGTGATGTTGTAAATCTATGACAAATTTACGTAAGAAAACTGTATTTCTTATTGGTACATGCCGGGAGGGTTTGGACCGACCTTTGTAGGATTTAAGGACCGCGTTCTTACAACCGAGTCACCACCGCGTTTCACATTTAGCTTAATATAATATAATATATATTATAATATAATATAGCTTATATAATATAATATAGCTTATGCTCATGACAAGTGGCAAGCACGATGTCTTTAGCGTACTAAACTTGAGAAATGACCTTTTTTTTGAGTTCTCGATTAGGAATCTAACCTGGCACCTCCGCGTTTAAATCTACGATCTTAACCGCTAGAAGACAGAAGCGAAGTTTAATTTAATTTCCACACAATGCTTAATATCATGGAAATCCCTACACATTCAATTATATTACATTTACAAAGCCAACAAGGAGGAGCAGGGAGGAGTATCTGCCCCCTAGAGATAAACATAAATATAGCCAAATATAAAGTAATCTCTTATAACGCATGTTCAGCCAAGTACCTCACAGATGCTCTCAATGTCCTACAGAGGCGAGCTGTTCGAATTGTGGACGATGCCACTATATCTGGAACTCTCGAATCCCTGCAGCTTCGCCGAGATGTAGCTTCTCTGAGCGTGTTCTACCGGCTATACTATGGTGAGTGCTCTGAAGAGCTCTATAACCTAATTCCTCCTTCTCCATTCCGCAACCGAACCACACGCACAGGTCAGAATATGCACCCATATACCGTAGTCACTATCCCTTCGCGTACCTATGAATTTGGTGACTCATACATTTGTCGTACAATAAAGATGTGGAATGCTCTTCCAGCCTCTGTGTTTCCACTTTGCTATAACCTGGAATCCTTCAAGCGAAGTGTGAAAAGGCATCTAGTCAAGCCGGCATAGTGTTAGGGACTGATGTCGGACATAAGGGTCTGATTCCAGTTTATGGACCCTGCGCGCCACTTACCATCAGGTGGGCGCAGGGTCACATGTCAAGCTAGTATAATAAAAAACAAAAACAATAAAAAAATAAACAAGTTTTTATTCGCTTTCCGCATAGTAAAATATATTTGATAGCCATTGTAATACGTCTCGTGTTAACGTATGGGTATAAACGGACAGCTGGCGACGCGCATCAATGGAACATAATGTTAACATTGAATTATATAAGATTAGGGCTATAACAAAGCGCGGTGGTGGTTTGGTTGTAAGAATGATTTTCTTAACATCCTACAAAGGTCGGTTCAAACGCTCCCGGCATGTACCAATGAAAAATTTTTCTTACGTTGTAGCGATTGTTATCGACAATGACCAGGGATGAACGTTTTCGGCTGCGAACGACATCCTTTGCCTCACACCATTTTTTAAGAAAACAACTGTCAGACGTTACTTGTTTTTTTTTGCTCCGCTGCAACAGCTGCTCGAAATTTTCTAATTGATATATATATTCATATTAACATACAATATTCAATAATATTCAATTCGACTCATCATTTGCCAGATATTGTACACCCCCCAGCTTGGGTAAGTATTAAATAGAAAATAGTACGCGGTCACTTCATGACCACGTGCAGAAAAATATTTTTGTGCACCACCGCTGCAGTCTCACCATCTATCTGGTATCTTGTCTTGGTGTAGACTGAAGTGGTGGTGGATTTGGAGATGGAACGTAACGCGTGTTCCCCGTGCGTTCCAGGGTTCTATGTCTGGACTTTAGAGCTGGGACCCAGCTTGAGAAGATAACCCCGCTGCCCAGGATCCCCGTGACGCCTCGTTGTCCGCTTGGGATCGGCAGCGCTCTCCGGGTCCCCATCTTCAGGCTCTCCGAGGGAAGGTACCCCTACGTATGGTCAACGGATGCATAAAGAGTGATAGGGCTAAGTTTTGGCTTACGACCCTCCCTTTATATAATTGTAGATTCCCATTGCTCTCTGTTAACTTCATTTTTGTAATATATTAACTTCATTTGCTTAAATTCCTTTGTTTTATTTGAATGTCCCGCTTAACGTGACATCTGGCGCCCAACAGTGTTTTTTAGTCATCTTCGCTTAACTTTATTGCATTCTTTGGCCTTGCGTAGCTAGTAGTTGTGTGATTATTGCATGCGTGTTTGCAGGATTGTGTAAAAAATTTTTTTTTTACTTCTTCAAAGTACCTACGTTGTAAATTTTTATTAACCTTCTGTATTTTAGCCAAGTAGCTGTAAATTCTCTCAGTATTTATTTTTGCCTACAGTTGATTACTGCCTGCTGCTTGTTTTAAATAACTTAGTTTGTTGTATAGTATATATTTTCTGAAAATCTTAAGCATGTGCTTAGTTTTTTATAATTTAAATTTCATTATTTCATTCATTTTCATTCATTCATTAGGGAACCTAATTAATATTTACCCAAATTGGTTCCATATCTGGTTTTTTTTTTATCTATTTTTTTTTAAATTTTTTTTTATTTTAAATCATGTCTTTCGAAATTAAATATCTTTCATTACAAAAAGCTGAATTAGTTTATGAAGTGTTAATCCGTGGAGGCACTCCCACTGACAATGTGGCCGACCTGCGAAAGCAGATAATTAAATTATCAAACTCCATGCCTGCTGTGGACATTTTGGAGTCTAGTTATGAGACGGTTGATGACTTGAATGGTGTGAGTGAGAGCATGGCGAAGGCAGCCGGAAACGTCACATCCTTATCGGTTGTTTTTGATAATAATCAATACCTCCGCACTAAAACCCTACTGCACCATGTTTATCATCGACTTAATAGGATAAATTCAGATAGATCAACTGACATGATTATGGTTAAAGAGATTAGGTCAGAATTTAATAGTATTTATAAAAAGTTTATTGCTTTGGGCAGTAGATCCCAAGCAACTAGCAACATTAGTCTTTACCAAAATGATACTAAACCTACATGTAGCAATGCAAATGACTTGCTACAACTCAAATATAATGGTAAAACATGTGTCCGTGCTTTCATACAACGTTTGGAAGAGTTTACAGTTGCAAGAGAAATCCCATTCTCTAAAATATTACTGTATGCCACTGAAATCTTTGTAGAAGATGCTCTACACTGGTTCCGTAGTGTCCGGGACCATATAATTTGCTGGGACGACTTGATCAGTCTTCTAAAACAAGATTTTAGTCAGTCGGATTATGATTACCGATTGATGGACGAAATAAGATCTCGTACCCAGGGAGAGAAAGAGAACATCACAATTTACTTGTCAATAATGCAGGGATTATTTTCTAGGTTAAATAAAACAATTCCAGAATGGGATAAATTAGAAATATTATTACACAATATTAGGCCTAAATATGCTAGTACACTAGCAAGTAGTAGTAAAATTAATACTATAGATGACTTATGTATGCTCTGTAAAAATTATGAAAACATACAAAATAGATTATCCAAATTTCACGAACCTTTTAAAGCTACTTCTGATACTTTAGCTCCAGAATTTGCATATTCTAAAACTTCTTATTACCAACCTAAACTTAATACTAAATCTAATAACTATAATAATAATAATAATAATAATACAAACCATTTTACATCTAATTATAATCGCAGAAATAATACAAACAGTTATAGACCAACCTTTAATAACAATAAAGGCTACCATTTAAATAATAACTTAAATTTTAATGATAATTACCCTAAACTTAACGCTATTAACTATAATACTAAATTTTGTCCCCGGTGTCGGGTGGACACACATAACTTAAGAAACTGTCAAGCTGAAAGAAATATTCTTTGTTTTGGTTGCGGCACACCTAATGTGCTTCGCTCAGATTGCAGTAATTGCTTAAATAATTATAACCGTAATTCAAAAAAACTAATAAGGCAGAATAGTATCAGACCTAATAAAAAATTTAATGAAAAGGATTGGAAAAATTGGTTAATAACACTTAAAAACTTCTTTGAATCTTACAACAAGGATACTATTCTGTTTACTAAACCGTCTACTGATAATAGACCTTATATAGATTTAAAAATTAATGAAATTTCAGCATGTGGCCTGCTAGATTCTGGTTCGGCAGTAACCATTATAGGAAATAATGCGCATGTTCTGTTAGAGCAACTAGGACTTAAGCTACATACTAACGAGAACCTGTCGATTATTGATGCTGGAGGACAAAAACATAACAATATTGGACTTATGTATCTACCTATTCATTTTGAAAATACATTCCATATTGTGAAGGCTTATGTCATTCCTGAGGTGGAGCAGTCGCTCTTATTGGGCATAGATTTTTGGAGAAAATTTAGCTTATGTCCAAAATACTTGGGAACTGTTCAAAATTCTTCAAATAGTAATAAAACTTCTTCAATTAATACTAATAAAAAAGTAAATTTAATTTATTCATATAATAATTTAGATAATAGCCAAAAATTTATAGTAAATAATATAATTAATCAATTTAAAGATATTTCATATGAATATAAAGGCTTAGGCCACACCACTCTTATCCAACATCATATTAATACAGGTGACTCTGAACCCATTCGTCAGCGCTATTATAGGATGGCTCCAGAGAAACAGAGGATTCTGGCTTCCCAGGTGGATGAGATGCTAGAATTGGATGTCATTGAACCGAGTGAAAGTGCGTGGTCTACCCCTGTATTAATTATACAAAAGAAGAACGGCGAGCCTAGGCTGTGTCTAGACAGCCGTAAGCTTAATTCTGTAACTAAGCGGGATTCCTATAGCTTGCCGTATATCTCGGAAATTTTAGATAATCTTCGGGATGCAAAATATTTAACAAGCATTGATCTGTCCAAAGCTTTCTGGCAGATCCCTATAGTGGAAGAAGACAGGGATAAAACTTCTTTTTATGTTCCTGGTCGTGGTTCATTCCGGTTTAAACGGACTCCATTTGGTCTGACAAATGCACCCGCTACTCAACAAAGACTTGTAGATCAATTATTTGGCCCTGATTTTAATTTAAAGGTTTTTGCTTACCTTGATGACATCATAGTCATAAGTAATACTTTTGAAGAACATGTTTCTTTGTTATTAAGTGTTATAAATAAACTTAAATTAGCTAACTTAACAATAAATTTAGATAAAAGTAAATTCTTCCGTGAAAACCTTAAATAATTAGGTTATGTGGTCGACTCGCAGGGTTTGCGGACTGATCCGGAAAAGGTTGAGGCAATAGTCAACTTTCCAACACCAAAGTCTAGGAAAGAACTAAAACGATTTCTAGGAACTGCTACTTGGTATCGAAGATTTGTACCTCAGTTCAGCACTATTGCCGGCCCCTTAAATAAATTAACATCTACCAAAAAGAATTCCCCTCCATTTGCCTGGACCTCTGAAGCAGATCTTGCCTTCAGCAAACTTAAAGAGTTCTTGGTATCTGCTCCAGTCCTCTCTTGTCCAAATTATGACTTACCGTTTGAAGTCCATACTGACGCAAGCAATTATGGTATTGGTGGGATGTTAACTCAAGTAATAGAGGGAAAAGAACACCCAGTTGCTTACATGAGTAGGTCTCTCAGCCACTCTGAGAAAAATTACAGCATTACTGAGCGTGAGACACTGGCAGTTCTTAATGCTGTGGAGCACTGGCGTTGCTACTTGGACAATGGCAGACCATTTACGGTCTTCACTGACCATAGTGCCCTTAAATGGTTCCTGTCACTGTCTAATCCAACAGGCAGATTGGCAAGATGGGGAGTACGCCTATCTTCCTTCAATTTTGTTATTAAACACCGTCGTGGTATCGACAATGTCATCCCTGATGCCTTATCTAGAGCTGTCCCTTGCCTTGCTACTTCTATATCCAATGCTTATAAAACCACTAAAGATAAATGGTACTTAGACATATACAATGGGTGTTTAAATAATCAAAATAGTTTTCCTAATTTTATAATTAAAAATAATTCTTTATATAGACTCATGAAGTCAAAATGTACACTTAATGCTGAATTTGCATGGAAGGAGGTAGTACCAATTGAGCATCGGAATGATATAATTTCTAAAAATCATTCCGAGCCCACTGCGGCTCACTTAGGTATTTTTAAAACATATCGTCGGTTGGCACTTAATTACTATTGGCCTAAAATGCATAGTGATGTAGTCAAATTTATTTCCTCATGTGATGTTTGTTTATCATACAAACTTCCTACTCATGCTACACTTGGTGAAATGGGCCGACCAAAACAATGTTCTCGTCCTTTCCAAATGATCTCAATCGATCTTGTTGGTCCTTTACCTGTAAGCAGGAAACAAAATACATTCTTATTTGTAGTGACTTGCTGTTTTTCTAAGTATTGCTTGCTATTTCCTATTAGGAGAGCTACCGCTGAAATAGTGTGCAAAACCTTGGAAAATTCTGTGTTTCTAGTACATGGGATACCACAAACCATCCTTCTCGACAATGGCAGCCAGTTTATTAGTAGTAACCTTAACACATTATTTAAAAAATACTTAGTACCTAATGTTTATTTTACACCAAAGTACACTCCACAAATAAACTTAGTGGAGAGGTATAACAAAACAATTATTACATGCGTATCGACTTTAATAAACAATGACCATCGATCATGGGATGTTGATATAAGCAAGGTTCAATTTGCCATCAATAGCTCGGTCAATGAGTCAACCGGTTACACTCCAGCATTCCTGGTACATGGTAGGGAACTCGTCACGTGTGGGTCACATTTCACTGACACAGAGCTTGGCGACGAAATAGTTTTCTTGCCCCGTGAAGCGTACGCGGAAAATATAGGTCATCTTGCCCGCGTATTCAATGACGTACAAGTATCTCTGTATCAGGCTCACATAAAAAACTGTTCGCGTTATAACTTGCGCAGAAAATTTGCCGAGTTTCATGTAGGTGACGTTGTCTGGAAACGCACTTATTACTTAAGCGACAAGGACAAATACTTCAGTAAAAAGTTAGCCCCAAAGTTCCTTAAGTGTCGCATAATTTATAAAAAGTCGCCACTTGTTTACACTCTAGAGGACATGAGTGGCAAAAACTTGGGCGACTGGCATATCAAAGATTTTAAGAATGTAAGATGCTAAATAGATCCACAGACCATAATATAATAGACCTAACCTAAAAGTTTGTTTACATTTTTTTTGGCAAATAGTGATGTTCTTTTTCTTGCATTGGTGGCGAGACTTATCAGTCAATATTTTTATTCGTTGTATTTCCATTTTTTTATATTATTGTTTTTCATTTATTTTCGTAGTTTCATTATTAAATAGCATTAATTATTATTCATTATGTAATAGGATTTTACCCTTAGGGTCAAAATCCTCGAGCGGCGAGCGGGGTATTGTAGCGATTGTTATCGACAATGACCAGGGATGAACGTTTTCGGCTGCGAACGACATCCTTTGCCTCACACCATTTTTTAAGAAAACAACTGTCAGACGTTACTTGTTTTTTTTTGCTCCGCTGCAACAGCTGCTCGAAATTTTCTAATTGATATATATATTCATATTAACATACAATATTCAATAATATTCAATTCGACTCATCATTTGCCAGATATTGTACACCCCCCAGCTTGGGTAAGTATTAAATAGAAAATAGTACGCGGTCACTTCATGACCACGTGCAGAAAAATATTTTTGTGCACCACCGCTGCAGTCTCACCATCTATCTGGTATCTTGTCTTGGTGTAGACTGAAGTGGTGGTGGATTTGGAGATGGAACGTAACGCGTGTTCCCCGTGCGTTCCAGGGTTCTATGTCTGGACTTTAGAGCTGGGACCCAGCTTGAGAAGATAACCCCGCTGCCCAGGATCCCCGTGACGCCTCGTTGTCCGCTTGGGATCGGCAGCGCTCTCCGGGTCCCCATCTTCAGGCTCTCCGAGGGAAGGTACCCCTACGTATGGTCAACGGATGCATAAAGAGTGATAGGGCTAAGTTTTGGCTTACGACCCTCCCTTTATATAATTGTAGATTCCCATTGCTCTCTGTTAACTTCATTTTTGTAATATATTAACTTCATTTGCTTAAATTCCTTTGTTTTATTTGAATGTCCCGCTTAACGTGACAACGTACATTTGTTATAGATTTACAACACCACCGTTCCCGTGCCTCGGAGAGCACGTTAAGCCGTCCCGGGTCCACTAATACCAACTTGTGGAATCGTTAATAATTTGTCATTAAAAATAGACATTAGATCCTCGCCAATCCGTCTGAACAGTGTGGCAAGTGTATGCTAATTTCTCCAGATATATGTTCTGGAAGGCCCATCTCCAATAGTAGAGGTCTAGGACGCTGTGTTCTAGGGGCTGTAATAATGAATGATGATAATATTGATGGCTTGTACTAATTGCCCGGTTACTGGGTCAAAGTCAATGAATACGAAATAAAAAGGCTGGCAAATTTCGTTTGTATACAAACTAGAGCTATAGGACGAATTTATCGGTTCGGCGATTTAGATCGGAAAATTGTACGAGGTTTTTCCATTTCCGCGTCTGGTTGTGTCAGAAGGATTAATGCCGTTTTTCATTCACAAATATCCGTTTTTGTCTATATTTTCGACCCTAAATATTCCCAGAAAAATTACAATTAAATAAAGCGCAGGGTCTGGCAAATACGTGTCCATAATCTAAGACTACGAGTTAGTGCTTTTTTCTGTAGAAGCCTGCGGAGTCAAAACATAAATAAATAAGATTTTTTATAAACCAATGTGGTTTGGTCTGGTCTGAGTTGATTTGATTTGAAATGATCTATGTAGGTCTGATTGTCCGTGATAATGTACTATTTTATAGGAACTAAAAAATTAAGTATCATCACGACCGTTTCCCTTTCGTGGTGGTCAGAAACCACGCTTATAAATAAGCGGATTCACATTTAGCCAACTTTACTATAGGCCAATCATGACAAGTGGCAAGCTCGTTGATGTTTCCAGCGTACCAAACTCGAGAAATATCACAAATAAATTAAATGTAATTATTTACATTAATCAATATTTTTGTGTCCCGATTAGGAATCGAACCCGGTAACTCGGAGTCTAAATCCACGGACTTAACCGCTAGACCACGGAGGCAGTCAAGTATAGGAACTAAATATATAATTATCCTAAAAGTGAGTCCAGAATGACTGTAATTGATTTTAACATGAAAGTTCGTAAAAGAACGTGAACATTAATAACTACGTCGATTGTTTCCTTCCTTTTGAGGTAGTGGATTATTTATATCCCAATAACCATAGCAACGATAGCAAACATTCACTAGAAACTGGGTCGCCACACGGTGGAAATTGTTCGCAAATTTCCGAAATAGATCCTATCAGAATGCGGTAACTTCTGCCGAAGAATAGGCCAACTTTGTTTTGGTTTTCTATAACCGGATAAGTCTTTTACAAGTTACTTACATAACTTGGGTAAAAGAGATTGCCCAAAACCAGGCCCCAACTTTTTTGCAGCGGGCCTCAACTAAATACAATTCAATAATCATAACAATTAATTGTGTTTTTTTTTAAATATAATTACTACATCTCTTTTACCCCAGCATTAAAATATAATTAAATTAAATAGTCAATTTGTTAAAAAAAATGTATAAATAGTTACAAAGCACTATTTATACGATTGGGTTCTTTATTATGATCAGGTACTTTATTATATATAAAACACTGAATAAAAATAAACTGAGTAAAAAACGTTTTTGTCAATTGCCGTTATGCTAGGGTAAAACAAATAAAATCAATTACAGATTATGAAAACACAATATATTAACTATCAAATAAAAAAAAAACATTACGCCACGAGAATATTTTATTGGGCCCATTTCTCTAAAAAAAACATTTCGATGCTATGACATAAAGCTGCCTCCGTGGTCTAGCGTTAAGTCCGTGGATTTAGGCTTGGATGTACGGGGTTCGATTCCTAGTCGGGACAGAATAATATTTATTATTATTATGCTGGCATAATACATTAGTAGTAAGTGGAAGTTAGGTACGACACGTGATGTAAGACCAAAGTACCGAAGTACATATAATATTAACATTATAAAAGAATCAATATTAAGTTATTAAAATGAAAATCTTACATTAAATAAACTATATTACATTAAAAACTAATTTAAACCAAAAAAATACTAGCAAAAAAAAATTGCTGGCAGCATAAAAAATACTACATGTTACAATAAGTAACAATGATTGTCATTATTTAAAGTTTATCTCGCGTATTTATATTGACATCCGTCAAAGAACCAAAGATACCGATATAGCTTTTAAAATTAGCAAGCTGGAGTGGCAATGGGCTGGACACATATGCCGCAGAACCGATGAACGATGGAGTAGACGGGTTCTGGAGTGGAGACCACGTACTAGAAGACGCAGAGTGGGACGACCCCCCGCCAGATGGACAGATGACCTGAGGAAGGTCGCTGGTGGGGGATGGATGAGGGTGGCAGAAGATCGTGTGAAGTGGCGAGCCTTGGGGAAGGCCTATATCCAGCAGTGGAGAGACACAGGCTGATTATGATGATGATTTATATGCCACACTCAGCCCAGCTCACCTTACAAATGTTTATCAAATATTAGAAAAACCGCGAGCTTTGTAAAAGAAATAGCTAGGATATTGAAACAAAGGAATATTTCAGCCCTACATTTTCTCCTCGAAGCCATAGGATGACAATGCCCCCGGTTTGTTTCGTAGTCCTTGCGTCAGCTGCACTCTGCGTAATTTCTCATTTGTCACATTACACTATACACGTTGCTTGTGATAAAGGCGTGTATATCACATACAGACCACTCTTCGTGTTTCGTGTATTTGCAAAATTATCTTTCAGAGATGTTGCTCATTAAGATAGACCGGTTATTTAACGCGTGTATCCGGTTCATGTTCTGTTTACATAAATGCGATCACATCTCTAAATACGTGCCACTAATTCGATATCACAGAAATCTAAGAGTTTTTTGTCTCCTTTTTTCAGATCTCCGAACAGCTTCGGAAAGAGTCGGAAGATGTTTTTAAAATGCTCGACTTACTGCGGCATAAAAGTCAATGGTGAAACACACCATAAACCCCTATATAAGATTGTAATGGGGTGTATCACTAACTTTTTATCACGATAGATGGCGCATGATAGATAGTACCTAATATAACTGTCAGTTGCATACAAAACTTGTATTTTTATTACGATTTTTATTATTTTTTGGATATTATGCCAAAGTGAGCAGCTTTTAAGTGTACAAATCGAGATTTCTAAGCGAAATCAAAGATATGGTTATCTTAAAATTGACGTTCTATTAATAAAACCTTTTTTCGTTTTAAAGACGGCGTGTGCGCATTTTAATTCGTCTTTTAAGGTAGGTAACGTTAATTTAAAATACATTTTTCTGCTATAATTATATCAAACTACGAAAATATTTTTAAAATGATGCGATATCGGTGTAAAGTAAGGTACCATTGCCGCTAGCGACATCTACAAAAAGCTTTGCCTGATCCACCCCATTATGGCAAATTATAAAATAATGACTGCGAAGCTTGCCTTATAAAATGTAATTAACCTATTCCGTCGAAGTGGAGTTTTACAACCCTGTATTGTGCAAATTGACGTGGAGATTCGTGTCGAGTAGAAGTAAGCCAGGGGTTGGCACGCAAGCAACAACCACCACTAAGTGCAACGTCTCACCGAAACCTAGGAATACCAAGCTTTTGTTTTATATTAGGAAACATCCCCGTAGAACGCAGAGCCCTAGACTTATAATAATACTAATAAAATTATTTATTGCAGACAAATATAAAGTATAAAAAGATGTACATAGGCGAGCATAATACCATAAAGGTATTCTCTACCAGCTAACCTTTGGGAGAGTGACAGAAGAATATTATGGGTGCAGAGTCAGAAAAATAAAATGATATAAGTAAAAAATAACAATAAGAAATAAATAAACTACAGGATTACATAAATAGATAAAATGTAAATAGGATCATAATCGTTTATTGTTTATTTATTATCCTTAGGAGCCTATAGGAACACTTGGATTCGTCAAATTATCATTTTTCTTATTTAATACCTATTAATATTAAGTCAATATACATAAAAATGGCTGAAATAACTGGCTGTTGTTAGCAAGGAACAGTCTGCTAATAAGGGCATAGTGCCTGAAAATAACAAGCCTAATTCTAATAGTGGATAGCAGCTGTAAAGGGGCATTGTCTTATTTACCTACACTAAAATAAAGCTAAATATTAAATGTCTAATTATTAAAATTATTATGTCAAATCTATATACCTACTTAAATATAACTAGACTACTATGAAAAGTATTTATTGCAGCTGTATAGAGGCATTGTCAAAATTAATACATGAATACTTATGTAATAAATATAATAAAATACATATTTTACTAATTAAATAATATATGCCATTGTGAGGAGATTAAGTTATATTTATAGTGGAAGTAAATAAATAAAATCACTGTTTTATATATTTGGTCCTTCGAACCAGATTGATCATGTTATAGCTAACTAAATATTGTATTCTAAATCAAAATTCAACCGATTTCAACGAGGGGGGAGTATATCAACTATTTTTTATTATGATACTTCTAATATTTGAGAAATAGTTAAGGTGAATAAATAAAAGTAAAGTAAAGTATCATCACGACAGTATCCCTCACGGTGTAGTGAGAAACCACGCTTTTAAAGAAGTGGATACATTCAGCCAACTTAACTGTAGGCCCATTAAGGCAATTGGCCCTCGATGTCTCTAGCGTACCTAACTTGAGAGATGTCACAAATAAATTAAATAAATTATTGTGTCCCAACCAGGAATAGGGAATTAACTTATTCATTACCTCCATTTGTCAAATATGGTACTTACCCGGTACCTCGGTATCTAAATGTACGGACTTTACCGTTAGACCATGAAGGCAGTCAATAATAATATTATCAAATAATTGGTCCTTCGAACCGGATTGATCATATGTTATCTAATAAATGTATTCTAAAATACATGTCAACCGATTTTAACGAATGTAACAAGAGTATTTCATGATTTATTTTTATATTTTTAATATATGAGAAAAGTTAAGGTGAGGATGTTATTTGGATTTTTTATCTTGTTTTTGAAGTTCTTTTTTTTGTAAAAAGTGTTTCTTTGCTCTACAAATTAGGTTTCAATTAGCTGACAGTTCGTATCGAATTAAAGGTAATATACTTAAATTATATTTTTTAAATTTTGCCTTTTTTTTGTCATTGTTATTATTTTAATGTATTTTAGTAAAGCATGCTTACCCTACATTTTGTTTAGTTTGTAAAAAGTATAAAGTAAATGAAAATTGACTGGAAAATTGTAAATGTTTGCCGTTCGTATAGAAAAGTCGCCAAGTCACGATATGATGCAATCTAAATCCGCTTGACCGCCTCCGTGGTCTAGTGGTAACAAACGTTGCCGCGAACTCGGGAGGTCGTGGGTTCGATTCCCACCGGGGGCAAGTTGTACATTGTATAATTTGTCTCGGTCTGGGTGTTTATATGTATAATATGTATATATTTACAAAAAAAAAGTATAATATGTAGTTTATCAACCATCTAGTTTCCGTAACACAAGCCTCGTAGCTTACAACGGAAATTAGATGGCGCTGTGTGACCTGTCTGGAAAAAAAAAAATATATATATATTTTGTTGGCAATACTTAATGTTTACGATTATTATACGTTATTATTACTAAATAAAATTATTATCATTAAAGTTAGTTCACCATATATAGAGTTTTATAAATTATATATTGACCTCCTCCTCCTGCCTAACTGCCTCCGTGGTCTAGCGGTTAAGTTCGTGGACTTAGACTCGGAGGTACCGGGTTCGATTCCTGGTCGGGACACAAAAATATTTATTAATGTAAATAAAGACATTTAATGATTATTTAATTTATTTGTGATATTTCTCGAGTTTGGTACGCTGGAGACATCGACGAGCTTGCCACTTGTCATGATTGGCCCATAGTAAAGTTGGCTAAATGTGAATCCGCTTATGTATAAGCGTGGTTTCTGACCACCCCGATAGGGAAACGGTCGTGATGATACTTTACTTTACTTTTTTTTACCTCCTCCTCCTCCTTAGTCGGTACCCCACTGTAGGGGATCGTGACTCCGTCGCAGTCCATCCACTAGCCGTTTCCAGTGGCTGCGGTCCTCGGCGCAGCGGATGGCTTGGTGTACTGAGATGTTTAGGTGGTCAGTCACCTGACTAGACCATCGTTTGGGGCGTCTTCCTCTTGTTCTTTTACCGTCTACTTTTCCCCTTACTAAGAGTTTATCCAGATTGTCGGCGCCTCTTCTAGAAATGTGGCCAAAATATTGCAGAATTCGGGTAAAGCAGACGGCAGAAAGTCTCTGTCCATTGGCAAGTTTGAGCTCCGAAGCACCGAAACGTTAGTGCGTCGTGCGGTCCAATGAATATTAAGCAAACGACGTCAGCACCACATCTCAAACGCATCAATTCTTGCCCTATCTGCGGCTTTTATAGTCCACGTCTCTGAACCGTACAAGAATATGGAGAATACGAGCGTTCTGACAATGTGCATTTTTGTCTTCCTGGATATGTTGTTATCTCTCCATATTTTGTCGAGCTGGGTCATTGCTGTTTTAGACATTCCAATTCGTCGACGAATCTCACCTTCGCAACCTCCCTTATTGCTGACAGTAGAGCCGAGGTAAAGGAAATCTTCCACAGTTTCATAGTCATCAAGGTCAGTTGTGAGCGTTATCCTGTGAGATCTGTCTTACTTCTATATTGACCTACCTTATAATAATGTTTTCGTTGTGAGGTCAAGCGACATTATGACACGCCGTTGTATATTTTGTCCAAGAAAGATTAAAAAAAAGTGTCATTACGACCGTGAAAATACGTCAGAAAGAACACCAGGATGGTTTTTTTTAAACTAGCACGACATGTGACCTAGCGCCCACCTAATGGCATCGGCGCGCAAGGTCCATGAATGTTAGCAACTGGAATGAGACACTCATGACTGACATCAGTCCCCAACAATATGTCGCATGGAACTTATGGGCATGTCGGCAATAATATATATGTACATACCTGCGTATTAATTCCGTTCAGGATTTGCGACGTTGCCGCTTGTTGGTGACTGCTATTAAGCCAGTACGTTTTTTATTGTCAGTCGTCTTTTTTTATATATACGACATATTACCTTGCTCCCACCTGATGGTAAGTGGCTCACAAGGTCCTTAAATATTAGCAGCTGTAATCAGTCCCTAACACTATGCCGGCTTGACTGGGCATGACGGCAATTTCAGCCTGATCCCGAAACGAGTGGATACACTCTACATTATGGCACGAACTGTGGATACTGGCCCGGCAGACTGGGCAAATTACCATTTACAGTCCGACAACCACCTATTTGTTTCTTGTTGAAAGTATGTGCCATTTGCAATGATGTCAAATGCCAATTTTTACTGCCAAGGAGAACTAATATTGTAAGCTTGCCATGTATTTATATAAAAATAACACCGCTTGAAAAAAGACTTACTGAGTGAAACAAACGTTTAAAAAAACCCTGATTTAAGTAAATGTTTTTAACTTTAATCGTAACAATTACAGACGTTATTAAGGCTTCAACAGCCTAAGAGAACAAACAATTATTATAATATAAATATAAAGATAGTTATTGAATTTTTAAAAATTCCAATAATAAAAATTAGTCCAATTATTATTTTTTACGACAAAAGTCCCCAATTCCCCACGGAAGAGGCAATTACTAGTTTTAAAAACTAATGAAAAAACTTTGACTTGAAGCTGGTTTTTTATTTCCAAACTATGACAGATTTTATAAAAAGGCAATGTACTGTAAGAGTCGTAAATACTTGCCAACCCGTTTGGCAATCGTGGCAATACTACGCTAGTGAACTTTAGTAATGAAAATTCGGCAGACCACATAATTTCGTAACAAAGTTGTTTGTCATTTTGGATATCTATTTATTTATAATGTTGTTTACTTTTTTTTTTGTTTATCCTGCCATGACCTTTTATGATACTAAATGTTAGCTAGTGTAGAATGCCATTTTTATTCCAGAGAACACAGCGTCCTAGACCTCTACTGCTGGAGATGGGCCTTCCAGAACATATATCTGGAGAATTTGGCCTACACTCGCCACGCTGGCTAGACGGCTTGGCGGGGATATGATGTTATTTTTTATGACAATTTATTAACGATTCCACAAGTTGGCATTAATCGAACCGGGACCGACGGCTTAACGTGCTATCCGAGACACGGGAACGGTGGTGTTGTAAATCTATGACAAATGTACGTAAGAAATGTGTATTTCTCATTGGTACATGCCGGGTGGGTTTGAACCGACCTTTGTAGGATTTAAGGTACGCGTTCTTACAACCGAGCCACCACCGCGCATTATAATAATAATAATAAAAACGTTTATTGACTTAAAAACCTAGATACATCAATCAGTAAATACCCTGTAGATCCCTGTACTATGACCCAGAAGGTCTGTGATACAGGGAGCCCCACTCTTGCTTACAAAGGTATTCGTGATCAACATGCATAAACAATAAATTTGAAAACAGTTTAGACAAGTATAAAAAATAATAAAAATAACACGATATAAAATCAAAAAACTACAGTATTTATAAAACTCATTGCATAAATCAAGTATGAATAAACAAACAAAATAGATAAAAATAAATAAACATATACATATGATATAAATACAATAGATAAAATATAATATAATATAGTATATTACTAAAACAATCTTTAACAAATCTATGTCATTACTTTCAGTACTTCTTCTGTTTTTTGGTAGTCCTGCAAATACAACCATTCTGTAACGGCTTTTTTAGTACTAGCATAATTCATTCTGTAAATGTCTAACACTCTATTGATGGTATTATATATGTGTTTCAAGCGTTATAATTCTGTTCGGTACCTAGGTTTAGTTTTTATTTATAATATTTTTTGATAGGGAATTATAAATTGTCTACTGGCTGACAAAGTCCTTGTTCCCTATCTTTCCATTAATTTTCTTACGTGGCCTACTTCAGAATAATCCTCTAGAGGCAGTAAGTCGTCATCGATCAGCCCTCGCTTATGGTCATGATTCATCAATAAAAAGAAGCAGCTCATCGTACTGCTATCAGACCGCGTCGTGTCTACGTCTTTCGTCAGTGATCATCATCAGGACGTCCACGACCGCTGGTTTCCGAGTGTGCGCTATATAAACTATAATAAAACTATAAACATTTTGTGAATAATTAATTATTTATAAGTTAAAATATTTGGATTTATTTATTATTGTTATTTTTTGTATTAATTTTATCATGATGTAGAATTGATTTATTTATTTATATACCTACTTACTCACTTTTTATTCTAATTTTTATTGTTTTATATTAACTTTATTATTTCATTGATTTTATTAGTTTTGAATTTTGATTTATTTTATTATTATTATTTATTTGTCTTTTCTTTCTTTTTATATTAATTTTGTACTGTATATAACTATTGTTAACTTTAAAGCTCTATTCATATTAATATTTGTATAGTAAATTAAAAAATATAGGTATATTGACAATCCTTTTTTAATTAAAATGTATGTATTAATTATAAGATTGACTGCATGGTAAATTGGGCTTTACTGTTAAGCCATGTAATGTTTTATTAATAAATAAATAAAAAAATAAAAAAACTTTCGTGAAAGTGCTGCGCTAATAAAGACCCTATGTGAAACAATACAGTCCACGTATCTGCTGGATTATCTGGAGGAAGACAGATGACAGCCGAACCCACGTGAGTAACCTTTATTTTCCTTTCTCCATCAGCCAGTAGGTATTTTCCTCTACAAACTCGCTTATGTACTATGTTTTTAAATAAAGAAATAAACGTTTCACACTTCATCTACATGTGTGTTGTGCAGAGTCCTTTAAAATTCTTTAGCGGTAAAAAAATAAAATAAACAAAATTCTAAATTTGTACCAAAGGTTATGTTGGCAACAATGTTTCGTTTGTCGTCCAACCACATTCCTGTGTCCGACAAACGGATTCCAGGCATTACTCGACCGGCAGTTCACTTACTGAATCTCGCTGGATGGCCTGGTGACGTCACTATTTTCTGCTTTGCGAAGGTATTTGGCGTCTAATAATCCATACAATAATTTTCCATCTATCATAGTCCTTAGCTGTGTTTAATGTTTATTCTCAGTCAGATTAAACATTAACAGGTCACTGGAATCTACTAAGCTGCTGGTCTTCTGCTAACTGCTTACTCTTTGAACAACTTTGGTGCTTAGACTTCCACTAGCAAATAATGACTTGTTAAAATACTGCCTCCGCGGTCTAGAGGTTAAGTCCGTGGATTTAGACTCGGAGGTACCGGGTTCGATTGTCGGGACACAAAAATATTTATTAATGTAATTAAATACATTATTAATTTGTGATATTTCTCGAGTTTGGTACGCCGGAGACATCGTCAAGCTTGCCACTTGTAATGATGGGCCTATAGTAAAGGTGGCTAAATGTGAACTCGCTTACAAAAGCGTGTTTTCTAATCACCCCGCGTGGGATACAGTCGTTAATCATCACAATTATTTATTTGCTAGTAAAGTATCTACTTTACTAGCAAATAAAGAATATACTCAAAACCGGATCACGACTCTAGGTTAGTTCCTGAGGCTGTTTGGAAACTTTTTTGTATAGTACCTCATAACCCAAAATGGACGCAAAGCGTAATAACCCTCTTTCCACAAATTGGTATTATTTATTTATTTATTTAAAACTTTATTGCACGTTATACAAGGGGCGGACTTAATGCCGCTAGACATTATCTGACAGCCAACCTTAGGGACAATGGGGACCATTTCAAATGTAAGGTAGGTGCAAATATTTATATACTTATAATAATAATAAATAAATCTATATACATAAAAATACAATGATATTACTAAATACATAGTAATAACTATGATATATTAAATACTAATAATACATATACTACATATGATACTATTAAATAATTTATGAACCATTTAAATAATACGATGACACCATTTTTTTAAACATTTTTCGGTAGTTCATTTCACAGATTTGCGGCGACAACAGCAAATGAGTTGGCCATAAATCCAGTATGGTGAGAGGGAATGGAGAGAAAATAGTTATGAGAAGAGCGAAGAGACTTATCATGGAATAAAGAGAGATAGGCAAATTTACTCTTGAGGTATTTCGGTGTCACAGGCTCGTTGAGTATAGAAAATAGTAAACAGAGAATTCGGAGATTCCTGCGACAGCGAATTGGTAGCCACTTTAATTTTGCTCAATACTTGTATTAGTGGAATCGAGATCGAATTTACAATCTTTGACATACCAAAAGTGTAATTCTCATTGGGATTTTACGAAAATTCTTATAACTGAGCCACCACCGCTTCTGTTGTATTTATTTATTTATAATAGGATAGCCAACAGTGCTAACATCACACACTTATTTGTACTTAACACTAAATCAGAAGTTAAATGTTGCACCTATTATAGGCGACCACCACATTACAACAGTAGCTTTTATTGCCTATAAGAAATAACAAAATTATAAAATTTGCAATAAGTATACAAAAACTAAATATTATTCGAAAAACTAAATCTGAAACGATTTTTTTTTTAAATATATATATAATAAACATACAATTCCTTTTAGAAATAATAAAAAAAGTAACGAAATTAACTAAAATATTACATACTTCAAGTAATAAAGTAAAATTAAAATAAAATAAAAAAAATAATAATAAAAACATACATAAAATTTACTTATAAATTTTATAAATTTTGGGCAATTTGTTTTAGCAGTTTATGTTTAATACTCTTTGTGAGTCTCCGAAGATGTCAATATCTGGAAATTTTGCAGCATGAGCATTGTATTTTGATTGTATTCTGGAAAGAGGATGAGGATGATTATATTGTTGTATATTGTTTATTCATATTGTATATTGTTTATTCATTAGGAGCCTATAGGAACACTTGGATTCGTCAAATTTATTTTTTTCTTATTTAATACCTATTAATATTAAGTCAATAATAATACATAAAAATGGCTGAAATAGCTGGCTGTTGTTAGCAAGGAACAGTCTTCTAATAAGGGCATAGTGCCTGAGAATAACAAGCTTAATTCTAATAGTGGATAGCAGCTGTAAAGGGGCATTGTTTTATTAACCTACACTAAAATAAAGCTAAATATTAAATGTCTAATTATTAAAATTGTTATGTCAAATCTATATACCTACTTAAATATAACTAGACTACTATAAAAAGTATTTATTTATTGCATTATATGATTATACTGATGACAAACAACTTAACGCTTTAAGAGAGAACCAATAATAAGAGCAATTGGAGTCGGTCTGATATTTTAGTAAAGTATCAACTTTTCTAGCATGTAAAGAATCATATCATTTCAAAGCCATATTTTTTTTCGCTTTCATACAGTTTTGTGGTAACAAAATCTTAATTGTTAATCTATTGCAAACATTTTTTTGATTTCAATTCTAAAATTAGAATCATTCGGCAATTCGGTACGCGTTCGGACTGTAAAATGCAGGTGACGCAGCTTTCGTGGGCTTTTTAGCGTGTTTTAATTGAGTTTTGAAAGGTTTAATAAAATTTACATAGTAATAAGAATTTACGAAAAATTACGCCTTTGATTATATTTAAGATTTAATAAAATGAATTTGTTCTATATAAAAAATACATTACATATTTCTCTTTTAAAAATTGTTTCATAACAGAGGCATGAAAAAAAAAAAACTTAAAATAACCTTCCTTTCTTTATTCTTCAATTTTTTTTCCGTTTTACTTTAACTGCCTCCGTGGTCTAGCGGTTGAGTCCGTGGATTTAGACTCGGAGGTACCGGAATCGATTCCTGGTTGGGACACAAATATATTTATTATAACTTATTATGATATCGTTTTATAAGGTACCAAATTTATCCAATTTTTATGTTTCCTTTATAGTTAATATATATAATAGTTCTATTAAAAAATAAAAATGTATAATTTTATTTTAGAAGTCATACTTTTACGCTATATTTTGTAAATTTATTTTTTTGTTTTAACAATAATAAGTTTTATATTTCTTCTTTTTTATATTAGTAAATGCTGTGACACCTAATTGGTACATATATTAGATAAGTTATAATTATACTATGTTATGTGTGTGATAATATATGTACTGCTGTGTGTACTATATAAATAAATAAATGATAAAAAAATCTTATTTTTTCATCACTTTACTCGATCCCCAAGTTTATCTGGTCTACTGGCTTTATAGCTCGCCTATGTACAATTTTTCAAGTGCATCAAAGAATTTAAATAAATAAATAGAACTTTAATACCAATAGTCATAAATGTAATTGATATTCTATTATTTACTTTAAAAGGCGATTTACTTTCCCGCCGATAACTGGAAAACTAACCGAGTCTGTTAGAAAATCGATAACCAATTTACAAATCAATTACAGATCTATCTTATTTGCGGCCATTCTCGAGACAACTGTGTCTTATCAAAATACAATTTAAAAGGATATATGTCAAAGCGCGGACGCTAAATGCAGAGGGCCTAACACCTAAGTCCAAGCTCTGAGCGAAATATATAAGCCTAACAATATATAAATTATAGTGGTAGTGTAAAGATAGAAGGCAGTGAGGGAATGGGGAAGATGGTAATTCACGTCCAGGCGCGCAGGCTCACGCGACTGTGCCTAGAGGAGGCAGGCGGCTAGGTGTCTTGACCAACGTGATGGATCCTAACAGAGGTCGGGCAGGGATGCAAGGTGGTGGATACACGTTCGATCGAGCAGGCTCACAAGATTGTAGCTAGAAGAGGTAGCACGCAAAGGTGTCTTGGGCAACGTGTAGGAAATGAGACAAACAACAAAATGTTGCAATCTGATTTATTATTTAATGTACACATTTTTAAATAGAATATTTCCACTTACACCGACAGCACACAGAACTAAATCTTTACTATCTTCAAATATATTTGTTGTAATATTTGCAATCTCAACAATTATGATGGCTGCGGCCTAGAAACGAGAACTCAAGGCATGTTTGGTCAGCTAAACAATATATTTTTTTATAACTAAATGTATATAAGAGGCTAAGCTTTCTATAAATAAATAGTTTCAAAGCTAGACGTCGCTGATGACAATTTATTCCCAGCCAATTATCCTCTCAAAGATTAAGTATCTTAGTTCAGAGGGGAAATGCTGCTAGTGTATTGGGCACCATGCCACAGGACAGCGATTTGGAGGAGCTATTTATTTTGTAAGCGTTTAAAATTTATTTTCTAGATAGAATTTATTCTTTCAGTAAAATTTGCTATCATTAAAGAGATGAATTCTTAAGTCAAAGTCAATGTCAAATTACCTTTATTCCCGTAAACCTTTTACTGGCATATGTGACACGTCATTGATTTAATTATTTTGAATGATTCTACTCCTGCTGGTGGAAGATCAAGCAGTGAAGTAGTCCAAGGAGTAAGCTTTAAGCAAAAGAGTTATTCTTGTGGAATAAAAACGCGTTTTACATTTCCGTAGCATTGGCATATTGCCAATGAAACAACAAAAATAATTTGAAAGTGCACGCCGAACACAGCCATAACCGGCACTGTTTTAATTCTTCTGAGACGATTTTTTTAGCTTTAAATTGGCTTCTTGCCCCGTCTTGTAATATATTAATATAATTGAGCGAGAAACGAATAGGCGGCTGGTGAAAATACTCCGAAATAGAGCGTAAGAAATGAAATTAGCAGCAACTAACCCTTGTTCCGGGTCTCGGACTGGTGACTGAATTATTTATTGGTTTTGATAGCCGACGGGTCGAGAATTCGATGGTGATGATGAGGATCACAGTCGAAATTACTGTAGGTAACGATATGCTTCGACCGGCGACCGCGCTTCGTCTCCCTCCGACAGAGAGCGTTTTTGACGGAAACGCGATTAACAGGAAGTGCACCATGCATAGTTCGCCAGTCACTAACATAGGGCATCGAGACGATGGAACGTAATCAACGCGATGTGCGCCGGCGCACAAAGGCGTTACCGCGAATATTTAAATCAGAAACGAAATATCGAACAGTAATATAGCTGGCTATCATTCGTATTTAGTGTATTCCTTTACGGTTATTGCTACAAATCTGTGGAACAATCTACCTATTATCATAAGGCAGGCATCTACCAGATTATCATTTAATAAAACTGGTCTATTCACATATTCTAAATAGCTCTAAATGTCTACGGGCATTAAGTCCGCCTTTTGTACTTTGTGCTTTAAAGTTTTGAAATAAATAAATAATTTCCATCCAACTACGTCCTTTCTTTTCCAACCTGTATAGGTAGGTTAAATAGGCAATTTATAGAAATACCTATTCAAATAATATATTCATATAATATTCGGGTTTTCGTTTTCAAAGCAATTTAAACAGGATATAGTCTTAATTTCCGACACAGAATTTGAATTGAAGTATTTAAATATCCTATTTAATTAACTGAACTGTCTGGTTGATTTTAAATGTTTAAATTTAAATAATATTTTTAATAATTTGTAGACACTTATTGTAGCGTTATTTTTAATCTCCTGTACTTACATAATTACAAGGTTCGATTCCTGGTCGGGACACAAAAATATTGATAAATACATTTAATTAATATTTTATTAATTTGTGATATTTCTCGAGTTTGGCACGCTGGAGACATTGACGAGCTTGCCAATTGTCATGATTGGCTTATAGTAAAGTTGGCTAAATGTGAATCCGTTTATTTATAAGCGTGGTTTCTGACCACCCCAAAAGGGAAACGGTCGTGATGATGACGATACTACTTATATAATGTTGTTATTTTTAAATAAAACCTTAAATATAGAAATTAGAAGCTATGATAAACACCCGCTGGTAATTCACGCACTGTTTACCTACTGAGATCCTGCCGGGGAAAACACGGAAATGCCCCCATCCCTAACCCAGGCCCATTAGCCATTCGAATCTGGACAATTCCACTGTCTGTCTGTATATCTGATGGAAGAGTGAAGAGGAATTGCAAGTTGATTGTTGTGCGATTGTGGCGCGGTGGTGGCTCGGTTGTAAGAACGCGTTCCTTAAATTAAATCCTACAGAGATCGGTTCAAACCCACCCGGCATGTACTAATGAGAAATACACTTTTCCTAAGTACATTTTGTCATAGATTTACAACACCACCGTTCCCGAGCCTCGGAGAGCACGTTAAGCCATCGGTCCCGGTTCCACTAATACCAACTTGTGGAATCGTTAATAAATTATCATTAAAAATTGACATCATATCCTTGTCAAGCCGTCTGGCCAGCGTGGCGAGTGTAGGCCAAATTCCCCAGATATATGTTCTGGAAGGCTTGTCTCCAACTGTGGAGGTCTAGCACGCTGTGTTCTAGGGGCTGTAATGAAATGATATTGTGCGAAGAGCGAGGGAACGTACAGTATAAACATATATTAACTTCGATAAATAAATCTACTACATCACTCACCATACTTCATTATTATGCCTCATAAAAGTAAATTTGGATACACTTATACACCGTTACACGAGAACCTAACGTTTTCTGAAGCCATCGGAAGCTTCAAGACGTACATTTACGAGTCTTTTCAGGAAAAACAGCGTAAGCGACGATTTGAATTTTATATTTTTTTATTTATTCAAAATACAGGATGTTTTGGAGCATGAACTGTCAAATATGTTACTGGTGGGATCATCATGAACCAGGGTTGTAAGAGCCATGGTTGTAGAGATTAAAAGAGTAAAAGAAAAGTATCATCACGACCGTAAATCTTCCGGGGTAGTCAAAAACCACGTTTTTTTATGAAGCCGATTCACATTTAGCTTACTTTACTATAAGCCCATCGTGACAAGTGGCAAGCTCATCGATTTCTCTAGCATACCAAACTCGAGAAATATTACAAATAAATTAAATAATTGATTGGGACCGGGAATCGAACGCGATACCTCCGATTCCAAATCCACGGACTTAACCGCTAGACAAATAGCATCTTAGCTGCAGCTTCTATTTTTTAAAACTTTCCTCTGATGCGTTACGGGAATTTTCTTGGCTTAGGCGCAGTGGTGGCTCGGTTGTAAGAACACTTTCCTTAAATCCTACAAAGGTCGGTTCGAACCCCCCCGGCATGTACCAATGAGAAGTACACTTTTGCCATAGATTTACAACACCACCGTTCCCGAGCCTCGGAGAGCACGTTAAGCCGTCGATCCCGGTTCCACTAATACGAACGTGGAATCGTTAATAAATTATCAGCCATCTGGCCAGAGTTGCGAATATAGGCCAAACTTTCCAGATATTTTTGGAGGGCCCATCTCCAACAGTTGAGTTCTAGGATTTTGTGTTCTAAAGGCCATGATGAATGATAGTCGAATGTACCCATGGTCTTAACGTCTTGACCCCAATTGTCCCTTACTCGTTTTTTCTGTAAAGCCTCGATTTTATGATGGCCAATTTACAGTGTTCGTCATAACGCTTTAGATACTCACATTAATGGCCACTTTCGCCGTCTGCAAGAAATGTCATAACTTCATCTTTATGTCGATGCCTTTTGACTTTTATCGTCGCTTCTCTACTATCTTTTGCAAATAAATTATACAATTTTCTTTCTAAGATCTTAATGACAAGTAAATACTTGGAATAAAAAGTTAAATAATAATAAAAAAAAAACAAATAAAAATGGCATTTGGGATCGCCACACTCTAGGAAAAATCGTTTACCCAGCTCTTTTATGAATTTGTGGGTATCAAGAGAATATACCTACCCCCATTGTTTCAACCCTAAATGCCACAAAGTTAAATAAAATATTTTCTTCACTGCACGCTCTCAATAAATTTAAACATTTTCTGCCGTTAAAAGCTAAAATTACCCTCGCTCAAAGCCTTCTACTTCCTCTTCTCGACTATGGTGACGTGTGTAGTGTCGATCTCTCAGAGGCGTTGCTCAACAAGATGGATCGGTTACTTAACTATTGTATCCGATTCATCTTCTCCCTTCGCAAATATGATCACATCTCTGAGTATCGAACGAAGTTAAAGTGGCTACCAATTCGCTGTCGCAGGAATCTCAGAATCCTCTGCTTACTTTTTTCTATTCTTAACGAGCCTGCGACACCGAAATACCTCAAGGACAAATTTTCCTATCTTTTCTCATTTCACGATAAGTCTCTTCGCTCCTCACACAACTCTGTTCTGTCTATTCCATCGCACCACTCTGGGTTCATGAACGATTCTTTTGCTGTTGTTGCCGCAAACCTGTGGAACAAGCTGCCGGTAAATATACGACAAGCATCCAACCGAAGCATTTTCAAAAAAATGGTATATTCATATTATTTAAATAGCTCATAACAATTCATTTAGTTTATTTATTATATTATTATATGTAGTGTATGTATTAATATGTATGTACCTAATGTATTAATAAAACGTTATGTGTATGTATTATTAGTATTTAGTTTATTATAGTATTTATTATTGTAGTTTAGATAATATTGCATATTTATTACGTAATCATATTTCTCTAATTGCACCTACCTTACGTCTTTAATGTTCTACAATGTCCCTAAGGTTGGCTGTCAGAGAATGTCTAGCGACATTAAGTCCGCCCCTTGTATATATTGTGCAATAAAGTTTTAATAAATAAATAAATATATATATTTTAAAAAGTTATATTATATATTTTGGCGCGGTGGTGGCTCGGTTGTAAGAACGCGTCCTTAAATCCCACAAAGGTCGGTTCAAACCCCCCGGCATGTACCAATGAGAAATACACTTTTCTTAAGTACATTTGTCATAGATTTACAACACTACCGTTGCCGTGCCTCGGAGAGCACGTTAAGCCGTCGGTCCCGGTGCCACTAATACCAACTTGTGAAATCGTTAATAAATTGTCTTAAAAAATTGTCATCATATCTTCGCCAATCCGTCCGGCCAGCGTGGCGAATGTAGGCCAAACTCTCCAGATATATGTTCTGGAAGGCCCATCTCCAGCAGTGGAGGTCTAGGACGCTGTGTTCTAGGGGCTGTAAAGAAATGAAATGAAAATATTATATATTTTATATTAGTATAAGTTAAAAAGTCAATATTAGAATAATAAAATGTCATTACATAAACAATTTATTTCCAAAGTAAAATCGTTTTAATTTATCGCGACCACCTGAAGGTAAGCGGTACGCGAGGTCCAAGAATGGGAGCAACTGATGCCAGCCACTAACGGTCGGTATCAGTCTCTACCACTATGCCGGCTTAACAAGATGCTTTTTCACACAGGTTATAAGAGGGGAAAAACACACTGGCTGGGAGAGCATTCCATTTCTTCTTTTTGCGAGGGATAGTGGGTATGGTACGTGGATGCATATTTTAGCCTGTGTGGTTCGGTTGTGTGAGAAGAAGGGATAAGGTTATGGAGCTCCTCAGAACACTCACCGTGGTATAGCTTGTAGAATAATTACAAGTTTAGAGATGATCGGGTGGATTATGTTTGTAAGGAAGCATGGAACATAGACTCATACCATCCATCATGAAAAAAGCCGGGACTCAGAACGTTAGTCTATACCTCAATTATAATTGAAATTGACATCACCCGTTATGTTAAAAGGACAAAAGGTGTGGGATGTTTTAATTGAAAAACAAATAAGGGACATAATACGAGTAAGGGGTTTGGTTTTATTAAATGTTAACTCCGATTTGTCACCGTTTCGGAGTAAAAATAAAATTCAATTAGGATTAAGGGTTACTAATTGATGTGCGAAATAATTTGATTCAGAATGTTCTTTAATACGCAATGATCCGGCCTTTGACTAAGTGCAATAAAGTAACAAATTAATAAAATAGCTTGTATTCTATAGCTTAACTAGTGGCGTTAAAAGCATGTGTATAATAGGTTCGTAATTTTTAGTAAGTATTATAAATAAAGGATCATTATTTGGGTTTTTTAAAATTAATTTAATTACTCCAAACAACGGTTACAACTGCCTAATATTAAATCATAGCAATGAGCTGAGTTCACGACGTACGTGTTAAGCGCACAAGATCGCAAGGCAAAAGAGACCTGAGACCTTTTTTTTGTTTATAAACGGAGTCAAGAAATCATTAATAATTCGAACCACGGCCTAAAGGGCCCGGGTTGTGATCCTTACTCACTCACTGTGGGGCCTTATAAGAAGACCTACGGACTAAAACTCTATAACCATCTCAGTACACAGTTGGCTCTGTATCAGCTAAGTCTGAGTCGTGGCTACAAGTGAAGGCACTCGTTAGCAAACTACTTGATGGCGGCAGACCCAACCTGAAGGGTAGGAAGCCTACAGTAGAACCATGGAGGGGGAGATGAAGTCCTTGGCTTGGCAGCTAGAGGATTTGAAGGCCTCCATCAGTCGGTTAAGCCTGATCGTGAATCGTCGGTGTAGGAGCAAGCCTCTACTATGAGAGGGTTGGAGTATGTTATTTATTATATAAGTTTTTTTTCACTTACTTTAAGATCAAGTTCATAAATCGAGCTCCTATTAAAAAAAGTACCGTGTACCGCCTCGTGTCAGGTGGGCGCGATGTTGCATGCTGGGCTCAGTGTACCAATTATAACACACCAGCTAGTGGGTTTCTCCAATCCTATAGAAGTTCTTCAAGCGAAATGTAAAAAAGAATCTTGATAGGACGACATAATGGTAGAGACTGATGTCGGTCGTCAGTGGCTGGCGTCAGTTGCGACTATTTTGGAGCCTTGTGTGCCGCTTCCACCAGGTGGGCGTGATTTAATGAAAGGCTATTTTAATTATTGCGGGGTAATGCAGTGGAAATAAATATAATCTTTATTGGACAAAAACAATGCATTCGTGCTATATGTAACACACTTCCCATGACTTCCTGTATTTATAAAACTAAAATTACTGAATGTTCCTTCCATCTATGAGTAAATACTTGAATGATGTTTATTTGTAAAAAGCCTCTCAGTATTTCTTATCTTGTGGATAATTGCATTTTTAAAACGCGTTATCCTAGTATAATAATAATTCCAGCGCATAAATGTACCCAATATTGTCGAAATTGTTATGCAATGGTAACAAAGATATTTAATAAGCTTGCAGTTACTATAAGGGAGCTGCCACTAAAACTGTTTAAATTAAGAGTCAAATAAATGCTGGTTAATAAATGTTTTTATTCGACAAAAGAATACCTGGACACTAAGCTCGACAAAGTCATGTGACTAATTAAATATTTGTATGTAGAAATAGCATGTGATATAATTACATATATTAATTTATATACGTGTACCTACCACGTTTCTGGCAAATAAATTATTTCATTTCCTTTTGGCAGCTTATTTTTCAGATAATGACGGTGATTATTTGTTTTGAACCAATGTCGTAGTAATGCTACGACTCGTAGACAAAACTGCGTAGACATACATACATACATATCTTCACGCCAGATCCCTTGCGGGGTAGGCAGAGACAATTGAGCGCCATTTGACACGATCACGACATACTTCTTTCGCTTCGTCGACATTCATTAACCTCTTCATACATGCCCTTTGGTTACGAAGACTTTTTAATGCACCTTCAGTCAGTGTTTTATTTATTTGATCGTGATATGTGAGTCTCGGTCTGCCAGGGCCTCTTTTACCCACAACTTTCGCATTATATAT
Source organism: Tinea semifulvella (assembly GCA_910589645.1). Classification (NCBI taxonomy): domain Eukaryota; kingdom Metazoa; phylum Arthropoda; class Insecta; order Lepidoptera; family Tineidae; genus Tinea; species Tinea semifulvella. The sequence goes on along the minus strand of OU342595.1, from coordinate 5,202,951 downwards.
CTGGTTCGTCAATCTTTCATCGCTCATCCTTTCAACATGCCCGAACCATCGTAGCATGCCTTTCCTTATTTTTGTCCCTATGCTTTCCTTCATACCAACCCTTTTCCGTATTTCGACGTTACGTATGCGGTCCGCCAAAGTGACGCCACATATCCGCCGCAACGACCGCATTTTTACTGCATTAACCCTACTCTCATGCGTATTCTGACGTATCCACGTCTCGCTTTCATACATCAGTGTTGGTACCAACATGGCATTGTGTACTGCGTAGAAATGAAGTAAAATACAATTAAAATAAAATCACTGGCTGATAATTAAAAAAAATATTTACCCGTTATCAAAGGGGCTGTTGTTCGCGCTCAGAGAGCTGTTAAAGCTGATTTATTTCACTCTTTTTATTGGTTCAGGTGTTTGAGAGTTTTTATTGGTATTATCTTGACATTTCATTGGCACGAGGATTCTCTTTAATGAAACGATATTTTTCTCCGCAGTTCAGTTATTTTTCATAATTATATTACCAACTCCGGCGCTAGTTATGAGCGCTGGTGTTATTTATTTATTTAAAACTTTATTGCACTAAATACAAATGGCGGGCTTAAAGTCGCTATATATTCTCTAATAGCCAACATTTGGGTAAATACAGAGCAAGTAGTGTATACATCTATATATGTATATAGTGTGTAACATATGTTTTTTATTAAAAGTAGTAAGGAAAACAATTTAATTTATTTTTTTATGTTCAATGTAGCCAGTTGCACCTACCTTATGGCTTTAAGTCATTAATTTATTGATTCATACGGTGGGTGTAACTAGATGTATAAATAAATTAAAATTATAATAAATTTTAAATACACATAAATATCAATATATATACTACATACTATACCTTTTTAAGTAGTGTTTTTTTGGCAAGTCGTTCCACAAATTTGCAGCCACTACTGTGAATGAGTTTGCCTGAAAGATAGAATGATAGGAAGGGATAGATAGAACAGCATTAGTCGAGGCAATATAAAATATGAACTTAATACAAACTTTAAATAACATTTTATTGGATCATAATATAATATTTTCAGTAAGTATGCACTGCCTTCTGGAGAATAAATTCTGGGTTCCAGAAGGCAGTTTTCCTATTTTTGAGATAATAAAACTATACCCACATAAGTTAATAATACAGTGCAGTCCCATCCCCATTAAACATTGTTTTACTGCGACCAGCCTCTCGGCAATTGTTTTTTTTTTTTTTTAAAGACGGAGATCGATATCAATGATACGACCCCAGCCTGAAGGGCCATCGCGGGAGGTCCTACGGCGCCTACGGAGTAAAACCCTATAACCCGGCTCTCATTCACTGTTGGCGCTGCGAGCCTTAACTGCTAAGTCTGCACTAGCAAATATTAACACCATTCGTTTTTATATCTCGGTAAAATTATGTACTGTAATTGTTTCTAATATATAAAAACACAGCACACATTTGCTGAGAATCGGTAAATATTAAAATAAAAACTATGTGAACGAATTTAAAATTTATAATGCAACAACGCGCCTAAATTATCAAAGTAGAAACCTTGTCGTTACAACTGTCAATGCAGAGTAAAATTTTCGATTTGAGAAAATTTGAATAATCCTTTTCATCAGTTGTTTGGATATCACGTTTAGTTTACCAATATACAATTAACATACAGGGTGCACGTACACTTTTCGGTTTTAATGGTCAATAAAGAACCTTTCAAATTTGCAAGTTTTCTTTATTAGGTATAAGGTATAAGAAAGTGATATACATTATTTGCTAAGAAATCTTAGAACCATTAAAATTAGCTACATGGACCCGAATTATATAAAATCACTCTGTAAGATTTCCGGTAGTATATATACATTGAGATGAGACTAAAATTGACGAGGGCTATTTTCAGTTACGTAGCAAACATACACATGTCGCAATATCCGTATCTAAATCACACTACTCATTGCCATTTGGTCATAGTTATGCAAACTATACGAGTATGTACGAATAATAACCAATCGACAACTTAAGTTAGGATTCCTTCGCGGCATTTTGCCCGTACATGTCAAGTGCAAGTTTTTGTTTTGTAAATTAATTTACTGTGGATATTATTGGTTAAAAGTGGTGTTGTTTTGTTTAATAAAAGTAAAGTATTATCACGACCGTTTCCCTTTCGGGGTGGTCAGAAAATACGCTTATAAATAAGCGGATTCACATTTAGCCAACTTTACTATAGGCCAATCATGACAAGTGACAAGCTCGTCGATTTTCTTTAATAATGTGCTACAATGTGAACAATTATGGAAAACGATAAATATGGGGCACAAGTTGCGGTTTATTTTTTGCGATTTTCCCGCGCTATCAACCCCCATATTTAACCCGATGTGTTTGAGTTATAATGCCGCTAGTGACTCCAAGGAAAGCATTAAATTCTGCAGCATCTGGAATTTGATGATGACCTCATTAACTCATAAAAAATAAAGATATATTACATCAGACTGGCTGTATGGGCTAGACCTTTTGCCTTCCCTATCACTTCATTCCTCAGCCATCGGGAGAAGAGAACACACTTTACATACACATTTCTTTTTATGAATTATTTTATTGTTTTCGACGCGGTCAGAACTCAGGAAATTTATTCTTCAAAATTCATATCTTCTTATCGGACATACCAGTGTTTGAAGACAAAAGTTTTCAACCAATGCGTTCTTCCAGTACAGAACAGAGACGTGGACACTGACACCATTATTGGGCCTCGTGGTGACCATCACGTGGGAGCATGGTGACTTATCATGCTGGGTATAAAACAAAATAGAAAGTGATAAGTGAATAAACTTTTCTGCACCGCACCGCAACCTCGACGCAACAGTGTCTGGCTAATGGCTGGATTTTAATAAATAATAATACTGCAACCTAAAATTATTGAAAAACCATCCTAAAATTATTAGCCGGGAATCAGTGTAATGAACGACACTATCAGAAAGTCTAATACTACAGGTTATTTTTAAATGAACAAAAAAAAAGGCTAAATTTTTTTTCGGTAGGCAACACATCACCGTTGTTTTCATAAGTGTATTTTATTATATAATGTCATTAAAAAAGTGAATTTTATTCCAATAACCGATCGGTGAAGGTTAGTGCTTAGATTAACTGACAATGACAATCGAAATCGGAAATAAATTGTCAATGTTTGCTTTAATAAGCTAAAAATGATATCCAGTTAAGTTGGTTCTAGTTTGCATAACTATACCCATTTTACAGCTCACGATATTGAAATCTTTTTATAAAAAAACTCCATTGCCTTTCATGAATAGCTAGGGTTGTGTTTCATTAAAACTTTGATAAAGGAACACCAGATACGTGTATGTAGATGTGTACGTTTTCATATCGGTCCTTCGAGACGGAACTTTTAATTCTGTGTATAGACGGAATATAATTACTCATCATCATCATCATCAGCCTGTGTCTCCCCACTGCTGGATAAAGGCCTCCCTCAAGGCTCGCCACTGCACGCGGTCTTTTGCAACCCTCATCCAACCCCCACCAGCGACCCTCCTTAGGTCATCCGTCCATCTGGCGGGAGGTCGTCCCACTCTGCGTCGTCCCGTACGTGGTCACCACTCCAGAACCCGTTTGCCCCATGCGGCAGTTGTGTCCGGCCCATTGCCACTTCAGCTTGCTAATTTTGAATGCTATGTCAGTAACTTTGGTTCTCCGACGAATTTCATAATTCATAAAATTACTATTGATGCGGAATCGAATCATATGTCCTACTCACTATGGGGCCTCCTAAGGAGACCGAATAGCGCCTCATCATTCATTCATTTATTACAGCCCTTAGAACCCAGCGTTCTAGACCTCCACTTCACCACAAGATGAGCCTTCCAGAACATGTACCTGAAGAATTTGGCCTACACTCGCCACGCTGCGGGCCAGACGGATTTGATTAGCTTAGCGAGGAAATGATGTCATTTTTAATGACAATTAATTACCGATTCCACTAGTTGGTATTAGTGGAACTGTGACCGACGGATTAATGTGCTCTCCGAAGCACGGCAACGGTGATGAGGTAAATTGTATGTACTTAAGAAAAGTGTTTATCTCGTTGGTACATCCCAGGAAGGTTTCGTGTTCTTGTATACGCGTATGGAATCAATCACATCTTATCCTTAATCACACCTAACTATCTCCGATAGTTCAAGGATGCAGGGGTAATTAGCAGATGCAAGCGTCCTTGACAGGATGTCATTAATTGCATTGCGATAAATAAATGATAAAAATCGCGGGGGTGGTGAAAAATAAAGAGCAGTGGTTAAGAGGTTAAAAGAACGCATGTAAACCCCGGCATGTAAAAAATAGTATTTTTTTAAGGTAGGTACGTTACTATTTACAACACCACCGTTTCCGTGCCTCGGATCTACTAATACTAACTTGTGGAATCGTTAATAAATTGTCAATAAAAAAATACATAAGACCCTCGCCAATCAGTCTGGCCAGCATTGGCAAGTACAGGTCAAATTCTTCAAAATTTTCTGGAACGTCCATCTTTAACAGTAAACGCAGCGAGTGTCCTCGGCACACTACGCCTATCGAAAAGTTATAATATTAGTGTTATTTTTTAAAGTTTTATTTGTAGAGTAGTTTATTTAAATATTTTTGTTTATTTAATGTTAGGTTTTCTTTTTAATTATTTAATATTGTAATTCTTTTATACTGTTATATTTTATTCGAAGTTAATTAGTACATTTAATAAAAATTAAAAGCTACCTAAATAATAAAATTAAAAATAAACCAAACTATAAATAAAAAATGTCCTCTAGAGACGTCCCATCCGAGGTAGTCCCAAGGAGACTGGCAACATTTCCCCTCTGTATAGCGAGGCTAATACGTTGGCAGAAATAATTGCCAGCCTTCCTGTCTCCAGACCTTTCTGTCAGCCGCTTTGACAACTCCTTGGCCAAGCGCCTCGCTGACAGTCCCCATGGGCCCCACATCGACCCCAAACGGCGCAAATTCGCAACCGATACCAAGGTTGGCGTATTTGCACAATTTGAGGTTCTCCGCAGAAAACGCTGCACTTCCCGCGCATGACGAGGTCGCCTGTATGTGAGATTGAGCTAATGTGTCTACACACGTCGCATCCCACACCAGAGACCTGCCAAGTTTCCACGGCCCAACAGTCATTCCGTCTGGTCTCTTGCCATCGCTCCGCATAATCCCAGATGGTTCTAAGATTGCGGGTACCCCAGCAGTGACAAGAGCCCTTTGAATGATGTCGTTGAGAGCCGCGTGACGAGGAATGCGGCCAGCAATTCTAGCACAAGAAATATCTAATATACTGTATGTATATTAATTCGAATATACTATAGTAATATTATAAATGTAAAACAAAACATTAAGTGACTTTGGTCTAAATAAAGTTAACTCATTAATAATTCTCTCGCTCATTTAATTACATCATTTTTCACAAGAAGCTTCATATTAATTGCTTTTAAAGTTGACTCTACCCGTCGCACTGTGAGCTATAATACCTATTATTATGAGAAATATTTCGAGGACTTTAAGCGAAGAAATACCTACTACAATAACATGCACCCCCGTATTCTTAGGCTTTCACTTAATGCATATGGAACATAATACAAGAAGAAGCATAACTCCATACAAGAAAAAAATGCTAGTTTTAAATTTGTTATTTAACTATTTCATCATCACCATAGCCTTAGGGCTTCCAGAAATTTCCCTTGACATATTTTTCATGAAAAGGTGGTAGTGGTGAGAAATGCTTCTTACTTAAGATAATAATTTTGTTAGTGTACAGTTATTAGTTCTTATAATTTTTAACGGGTTTTTACGCGATTTACCTTAAAGACATATTTCTCCCGACGTTTCAGCCAAGTTGCATTGGCCGTGGTCACGGGTCGACTGGAGCTATGCGGTGTAGTCTCGTACATACTGAGCAGTAGATGCAAACCTACCCACTTTTAAAAGTTTTTAGAAATCACGACACACGACACTTACAAATATCCTTGGCGACACCGGGCGATTTTTCCCGGCGTCGAAACCTATACTAACCTATACCCTAAGTTTAAAAAGTTTAAAAGTTATTAGGTCATTGCATGAAGTAATTTGTAAATGCCATTAGCGTTCATAATCTGCAGAGAGGCAGAGTGTACAATCGTCCGAAAACGTATCGTCTAAGATCGATTACGTCTGTCATTACTGTCTGTCTTTTGACTTTTCTGACAGACGTAGTAATCTTAGACGATACGTTTTTAGACGTTTGTGCACATCGCCTTACCCAGCTGTATTATTCTCACACTACTAGTGAAAACTTGTAAATGACTTTCTCTTTCTATTTTTGTGTCAATAATTGTGTAGTTAAGGTCAATAATTTTGTTTAATAAATAAATAACAAAATATTGTATTATCATTACAGGCCCTAGAACACAGCATCCTGGACCTCTACTGTTGGAGATGAACCTTCCCGAACATATATCTGGAAAATTTGGCCTACACCCACCACGTTGGCCAGTGACGAGGATATGATGCCAATTTTTTTGACAACTTATTAACGATTTCAGAAGTTGGTATTAGTGGAACCGGGACCGACAGTTTAACGTGCTCTCCGAGGCACGGGAACGGTGGTGTTGTAAATCTATGACGAATGTACGAAAGAAAAGTGTACATGCCGGGTGGGTTTGAACCGGGCTTTGTAGGATATAAGGAACGCGTTCTTACAACCGAGCCACCACCGCGCCAAATATTATATATGACGCTATTAAAATTGATTTTTGCACTGACACTAACAGCTTAAAGTAATGGAATATGGCTGCTGGGTAGGTTACACCTAAAGGTATTTATAAATAAAACAACAATTTGATATGATTCCACTTGTTTTAGTGCATTTTATTTTAATTTACGTCAGATGACACTTGTATAACAAGTCAAAACAATATCTTAGTTACCTAATTCATTTCGTATAGAATCAAAAGCGTTTTTTTTTCTTGTTACACGATTACAATATCATCACGACCGTATCCCTTCATGGGTGGTCAAAAACAACCCAAGTTTACTATAAGCCAATCATGACAAGTGGCAAGCTCGTCGATGTCTCTAGCGTACCAAACTCGAGAAATATCACACCGTCATGCCTAGTCAAGCCGGCATAGTGTTAGGCACTTATGTTAGTCATGAGTGTCTGATTCCAGTTGCTAAGATTCATGGACCTCGCGTGCCACTTACCATCAGCAAGGTCACATGTGCTAGTATAAAAAAAATAATTTAAAAATAACAATCAGGTTTGCCGTCAATACATTTATGGAACGAGCCTCCAAGACGGCATCAAAGAGTATTTGGGAGAGAATCAGAATGGTGGATGATGAGCGTCTTGTTTTGCAATAATACATTGTAAACCAGCATATAGTCGGTCGCAAGTCCGAGCCACTATTTTTCTATTCTTCTCAACAAACTAAACATTATTAAAAAAAAAAAAAAAAAGGTTATATAAATTTTAACGTTTCTTTGACCTTATTCTTATACCTACATGCAGATAAAGCAAATATGTCTACGTTAGAAAATATATCATTATATGAGCACACAAGACGTCTTAATGGGGCACGAACAGCAGCGTTAGTGCGGGCGCAGTAGTTACAAACAAGCGATGCTGACATACGTCATGCTGCGGGTTCGTGGGAATACGGTAACATAGTTTACTGTTTAGATCAATATAGTCATATTATAATTAAATGTCTTTTAAAAAAAATCATGTTTAATTTTCCATCAATTCAGATGTTCGCTTTTGATTCTATACGGCTTAGTCATAGTTATTCATATCCTAATACTACAATATTAAAAATTGTGTATATATCACATAGTGTCTGTTTTTGTTTAAAACATAAAATGAAATAGAGCTCGATTCATTTAAATACTAACTACTATGTAATTATTATTTGTTAGTTAACAGAATTTAATTCTAATACCAATAAATAATAGAACTAAATAATAAATGATAGAAATAAAACTATTTAGGGGGAATCTAAAGATATGGTTGTTTTTTTCAACACACTCGTATATGGGACAAATGAGACTGATGTGGAAGATAACCCACCAATCTAATAATCGTTAAATACGACAAAAACTGACAAAAAAGCGAATCCGCTGTGTTAAAAAGAGTGGTTTTTTATACTGAACACAACATGTGACTTTGTGCACAACTTCAGTGGAAAGCGGTACGCGAGGTCCAGGAATGGGAGCAACTGACGCCAACCACTAACGTCCGACATCAGTCTCTACCACTATTCAGACCTAACTAGACGCTTATCACACTTTGCTTGAAGAACTCCAGGTTATAGCAGTGGGGAAATACTGACTGCTTTCAACATCTTCAGAGTTTTAAAATTTGAGTACGCGTAGGGATAGTGGCTATGGTATGTGGATGCTTATTTTAGCCTGTACTCGATTTATTTAAATATCTAGCAAGCTCCATTTAACATTAGGAATAAATAAAATAATACACAGACATATCCCCATGATTAATACACATATTAACAACATTAATTATATATTGATTATATTTATAACGGCACATATCATCGAGCCCTTCAAAACGGGTACCTATTACTGCGGTACCTAAAAGTATATATTTTTTATAGTTTTTTTTGGTTCTCTTCTCCCGGTGGATGATGAATGAGATGATAGGGAAGGCAAAGGGTCTAGCCCATACAGCCAAGTCTGACGTAATATATCTTTCTTTTTAATGAGTTAATGAGGTCATCATCAAATTCCAGATGCTGCAGAATTTGATGCTTTTCTTGGAGTCACTCGCGGCACCATAGCTCAAACACGTCGGGTAAAATATGGGAGTTGACAGCGCGGGAAAAGCGCAAAAAATAAACTGCAACTTGTGCCCCTATTTAATGTCCAATTTATCGTTTTCCATAATTATTTACATTGTAGTACATTATTAAACAAAACAACACCACTTTTGACCAATAATATCCACAGTAAATTAATTTACAAAACAATAACTTGCACTCGACATCTCCGCGCAAAATGGCGCGAAAGACCCCTTTTTCGTGTCCCATAAATTATTTTGTAAAATAATTGTGTATGTATTAACTTTTTATTTCCCCTAATTAATTGCTGTCGTCAATTAAAAATATTTCTGCTATTCAAAGTTCTTAACGTCTTAAAAATTCGCCCATAGGAATAGGTATTTATTTATTTTAGTAAGATTTTAAAACAAGGGTCGATAACATGTGCCGTTACGTCACGATATGCTATTTATCGATTATTTGATATGATCATAAAATTATCATAGTAACACGTATTGTCTTCGTCTTAGAACTAAATTTAAACTACATTTATTTATTAGAAATACATGATATAAATCAGTCGATTGGACTGTATTGAATAATAGGCGATTTTATTTAAAAACAATAAATACAAAAAAAAAAAAAAACCTAAATAATAATTGTATTTATATTGCCTACGGCAATAGTAGAAGTAAAAAAAGTATGTATCATCACGACCGTACCTCTTCCGGGGCGGTCAGAAACTAGCGTAGTTTATTTTATTTTAAAGAATCTGATTCACATTTAGCCAACTTTACTACAGGCCCATCATGAAGTGGAAAGATCGTCGATGTTTCTAGCGCCTACGCTATATGTTTTTTACAATTTAAATTTAATTAATTCAGTGGATTTAGACTCGATTCCTGGTCGAGACACAATAATTTATTGAATTTATTTGTGATATATCTCGGGTTTCATACGCTAGAGACATTGACGAGCTTGCCACTTGTCATGATGGTTGTATAGTAAAGTTGGCTAAATGGGAATATACTTCTTCAAAAGTAGTTTCTGACCACCCCGAACGGGTTACGGTCGTGATGACGGACAATTACAATTTATTGAGAACAAAAAACTTAATCCCAAAAAAAATCATTTTCAGGAAAATTTGAAAAAAAATGTCTGAGCATGAGTCTAGGATAACACTAGGATAAGTAATGTCTTGCAACTATATCAGCGGTCTTGTTCTTCCAAAGTTGATCATACAAGGAGCCATTGGCATAGCAGAAGTTATGGTACAATGGCTATTAAAATCTTTAATAACCTTCCACTAAGTGTAAGGGAACTACCTACAAATTTCTTTAAATTAAGAATTTAAAAAAATCTGAGTAAAAAATGTTTTAACAGTTTAAAAGAATATTTCGATTTAAAAAGTATTGTATAAGAAGGTAATAATAATAAATGTTATATTAAGATATATATATATATATATATATATATATATCTTAATATAACATCTATATCATCTGTAATTATATAGCATAAGTTTATATATATAATGTAAGTCTGACCAATAAATTTGCATGCTGTATCCTTGGCTAAATGTATTGAGCCAAATTTTATTGTCACATATATATTGTACCACATTTATTGCAAATATTTTTTTAATTTGATTTGATTTTGAAAGATCATCAAAGTAAGAACAAGACCAAGATTGGGCAACACTAATGGGTAGGGTGTTATTTTCAGTATAAAAATGTAACAAACATATAATTAATTAAAACCACAGAAATCGATCAAAACAAGAACACACTATACAGTGAGATGTCAGTTTTGAAATGACACACTGGCTTTTCTTGTAGCTATTTTATGCTTGAACCCTTTAAACTACGAATGCAAATTAAAGCATTGTGAAGCGAAGCACTCGCATTTGCTACAGGAACACATATGTAGTGATCCCTTTCAGACATGATTTAGACTTTGATGTATTTTTAAATAATAATAGATAGAGTCTGGCTAATGAAAGTAGATAACGAAAAAGCGAGGCAAATTCTAAAAATATTATTTATTTATTTAAATACTTTATTGCACAAAGTACAAATGCGGACTAAATGCCCGAAGACATTCTCCGACAGCCAAACCTTGAGGACAAATTTAACCATATATAGATGCAATCATACAGATAATAATAATATAATTAATGAAAATTAATGGTAAACTAATATATAGTTACATTATATAAAATATTATAATATCAATAAACTAAATACTAATGCATACACATTATTATACACAAACATACATATATATTATATACTACTTACTAACGCTGTGTGGAGTAATTTAGAAGGTGTGAATACATCAGTTTTTTTTAATTAATGTCCTGGTAGTTGCTTGCCATATGTTGACAGGTAGATTATTTCACAAATTAGTAGCTACAACTACAAAATAGTTAGAGACAAATGAAGAATGATGAGAAGGGACAGATAGAAGGGAGTTGTGAGAAGTGCGAAGAGATTTGTCATGAAAAGAAGAGAGATGATCTATTACACTTATCAACTATACGGCAAAAAATAGAAACGAAAATTAAATGCGTTTGCTAACAATATTGTATGTTGCAAATATCATAATAAATCATACTAACCTAGGAATTCAAAATATGATTTGGACATTATTTTTAATAGTTTTATTCATATTTAACAATGCAAATGAGGAATTAACAACCAAACAATTCGAAGCAGTGTTGCCATTTGAAAGTTTTTAATTACTTAAATTATCTACTTTCATTAGCCAGACTCTATAACATTAGTAAATGAAAAACAAAAATTTAAAAAAGACTAATTTATTAAATATTTGAGGTTTTTCATTATATGCACAATTTAGGACTGTTTTTCTTCGAAGATAAATAAGTGTACGAGTATATGCATAGATTATAACAACAAAAATAATGAATCTGTTAAAAAATACACACGAATCATATTTTTTTATACTAGCACGACATATGACCATGCGTCCAACTGCAAAGTCCATGAATCCATGAATGTTAGTAACTGGAATCAGACACTTATGGCTTGTCTAGATGTCTTTCACATTTCCCTTGAAGAACTTCAGGTTATAGGAAAGTGGAAACACGGAGGCTAGAAGATCATTCCACATCTTTACACATCGTCCACAATTCGAACAGCTCGCCTCTGTAGGACATTGAGAGCATCTGTGAGGTACTTGGCGGAATCGTACCGAAGGTCAGAACAGTATTCCACGCGTGATCTGATCTATGTGTGTACAGCAATAGTCTGATTGAAGGCGGGAAAATCCGCTTTAGCTTGTTCAGTATTCCGAGCTTTTTTGACGCTATTTTGATGATGCTTCCAATGCAGTTATAACTCAAGTCCGAACAATTCTTTGGATTGGTAGCTATATCTACTTTTTCACAGTACAGTACTATGCGACTTTAGACTATACTTTCTAAAAGTTTTTCAAACTTGTTACACTATTTATTCAAAATAAAAAAAAAACTAATACAGGATATTCGTATAATATTTCATAAATTAAAGGTCACAAATGTATGAAAAGAGTCTTTAAGCTAACCTAGAAGTAAAGTATTGACATCGTTGCTCTAGTGATCATGACTTGCTCAATTCGCGTGAAAATATGTCACTTTTTGCAATGAGAAGTTACTGAGCCGCTGACTGATTAACGGTCAAATCTATCTTTGGCCTTGCTTATTGAATTTAGAAGTTTAATATACCGCGTCGAATTGTCAAAAGAGTAAATATTTACAAAACACTACTGCATGGTGAATAAGGAATTGATCTCGCTCACAGCCGAGAGACAAAATAGAAAGAGAAAGAAATACGTAAGTCAACGTTCGCGTGATCTTCGACCTTTCTCTTTATTAGGCTCAGCATGAGTGGCGATATTTTTAGGAAAACTTCTCTGCACCGTAACTAAACATATTATTACTGAATAATAAATAAAAAAAATACGTAATTCTTTATTTTTATTCTAGATTATAATATTAAAATATTAGCTCATTAACAAATTCCTCGCAGTATAATGCAAGCATATTGAAATACTTAATTACAGCTACTTGTAAAATTATTAGCAATACTATTATAGCATTTAAATGCGGTATTTCAATCGCATTCTTAAGACATATTTAAACCGGAGCTGTATCCGCTGCCGACATGGATATGCAGAACAATCGTATGTAATTTTATTAATAAATATTTATTATAAGCAATAAATAATATTCTATAGACGTATATTTTTAATATATTTAATTTTAATTGATATATTGCACCTAACTCACATAAATGTTCTCGTTGTCCCGAAGGTCTGACAGGCAGAGAATGTCAAGCGACATTATGTCACGCCTTTGTAATTTATGTGCAATAAAGTTTTAAATAAAAATAAATAAATAAATACCGTTAACCCCAGACGATAGCTCGTGAGCTGTTTCGCAGAACATGCCATATAAAATACTGACCTTGATATCGCTACCAACGGCGGTAGCAGAAAACGCTCTGGTTTGGGTGTCTTTATTTTATTATTTATTATTAGCACACGAGGTTCTACATTCACTAACGCCAGCGTTGTTCTTAAATACTAAGCACGATATATGACCTCGCGTCCAACTAATGGTAAGCGACGTGAGCTTCAGGAATGTTATCAACTGATTTCAACGACTTTTATTAGGTATTGCGTGGAATACTGTTCTCACCTTTGGGATGATTCCGCCAATAATCTCACAGATGCTCTCAATGTCCTACAGAGACGAGTTGTCCGAATTATAGACGATGCCACTATATCTGCTTCTCTCGAATCCCTGCAGCTTCGCCGAGATGTATCTTCTCTGAGCGTGTTCTATACCGGATATACTATGGTTTGTGCTCTGAAGAGCTCTATAACCTAATTCCTTCCTTTCCATTACGCAACCGAACCACAGACTTAGTTCAGAATATGCACTCACATGCCGTAGTCACCATCCAATCGCGTAAGTATACATTTGGAGACTCGTACATCAGTCGCACAATAAAAATGTGGAATGCTCTTCCAGCCTCTGTGTTTCCACTTTCCTGTAACCTTCAAGCGAAGTGTGAAAAGGCATCTAGTCGCCAGTATAGTATTAGGGACTGATGTAATCATACCTGATGGCAAGTGGCGTGGCGTGCAAGGTCATTTGTAGTGAAAGTATTTCAAAAAAACAAGAATGAATGAAAGAGACAACAATTTTCACTAAGTAAATACCTAGCCTTACAGGAAACCGTTATTCAAATGTTTCACCAGCTCTTAGTCCATGATTTCAGCTTTAGGCCAGGTTTAAGTTTATAGAATCGTCTCTGAATAGGTTTTATTTTTAAATTGTTGTCATATTTGTACTACTTTATAAAACTATTTCAAAGTAAAGCTCCTTTATTTATTGTACGAATATTTACGAATATTCTCCAGTTAGTCCTTTCGCATTAAAGGCAGGGGCAAGTGTTCTCAGCCTCATTGATACTTAAATCTGCAAAGAAAAATAATTATTTATTTATTTTATTTTATTTTTATTTAAAAACCTTTTGCACTATGTACAAAGGCGGACTCAATGCTGCTTAGCATTCTCTGAAGTCTAGTAAAGTAAAGTATCATCACCGTGGGTGGTCAGAAACCACGCTTATAAATAAGCGGATTCACATTTAGCCAACTTTACTATAGGCCAATCATGACAAGTGGCAAGCTCGTCGATGTCTCTAGCGTACCAAACTCGAGAAATAACACAAATAAATTAGATATTAATTAAATGTATTTATATACATTAATTATTATTTTTGTGTCCCGACCAGGAATCCAACCCGGTACCTCCGAGTCTAAATCCACGGATTTAACCGCTAGACCACGGAGAGACCACAAATGTACATTTATATTTAAAAAAAATAAATTACATTAATATATTTTATTTCAGGCATCTAAAAACCCATAATTAATTTATAACAATAATTCTAATTTTAATCTAAACTATAATCTAAATAAATTAATAATTGACAAGGTCAAACGACCTTATGTCAAAAATTGCTTTAATTATGTCGTTATCCGATGTCTCAGTCGGTCCACAAAAGAGGCGTGCCGCTTGCGGAGTATGGCAAAAAAGTCGTCGACTCTGTTTTCAGAAAACATACCAGACGCACTACACCTCCAGGGCAACTTTAGAATACATTTAATGTAGGATTTTAAGAAAAGCGTTCTTAGAAATCTTAGAAACTAAATAAAATACTGTTAACATCTTTGGTAAATAATATTTAAAATCTAAAAAAGTTACATACCATGTGTTGAGTCCCAAATTTCATTCAATAATTAGTCTTCATTATAACAAGTTATTTTTTATCTAACATTAACTATTTGGTATAAAATTCTCTACAGTTGTATTTTGTCATCTACGTGTTTATAAGGCTTTTTGTAATAAACTCCTACGTTGATCTAAAAGTAAAGGGTCGAGTTAATACAGGGATTATGTTTTATTATTAAGAGGGTTTGATTAACACTTTTGCATTTCTCTCGGTACAATATTCTATACAATATTTTAAAAGATTTTTTCATGTTTAATTCTGACTTGCCTGGTGGGTTACTGCTGTACCAGGTATTGTAATCTCAAAGGTACTGATAACTTAATTTAAAAGGTTATTAATTGATTGTGATGCAGTTCTGTATATGTTTTATTTTGTAAATCTGATATAGCAGAGTTTTCCTTGCAGATTCCTTTCTCAGTCAGATTAAACATTAACAGGTCACTGGAATTTGCTAAGCTGCTGGTCTTCTGCTAACAGCTTACTTATTGGACCACTTTGCTGCTTAGTCTTTTACTAGCATGAGTAAAATCATTCAAAATAATTAAATTAATGACGTTTTATAAATTCCTGTATTAGGTTTACGCGAATAAAGATATTTTGACTTTTTCAAGTCTGAGTGCACTTTTTAGAAATGTAGTCTTGAAAATGTTGGATTGTGCGAGCGAGAGAGAAGCAAAGACGTTAAACTCTCTTAATAACTATTACACATTACATAAAGTTTATTCAAAGTAAATTAATATACATTAAAAAATATATATAAATTATAGCTACCTAAATTATAAAATTAAAAATAAACTAAACTATAAATAAAAATGTCCTCTAGAGACGTCCCATCCGAGACAGTCCCAAGAAGACTGGCAACATTTCCCCTATGTATAGCGAGGCTAATACGTTGGCAAAAATAGTTGCCAGCCTTCCTGTCTCCAGACCTATTATTTTTGCGTCTTAACCAGGAATCGAACCCGGTAAATCCGAGTCTAAATCCACGGACTTAACCGCTAGACCACGGAGGCACTTACAGCACCGAAAATTTATTCATTCATTGATCATCATCACGATGTTTAGTCTGAAATCACGCTTATAAAGAAAAGGATTCACATTTAGCCAACTTTACTAATGTATTATCTATTTAAATAAATTATATATAAACTAAACCTAGAGACGTCTAGAGACGACCCTTCAAGGATAGTCCCAAGGTGACTGGCAACATTTTCCCTCTGTATAGCGAGATTAATACGTAGGCAGAAATAATTGCCAAATTCCCTGTCTCCAGACTTTTCCGTAAGCCCTTTGAAAAACTCCTTGACCAGATGCTTGGCTGAGGGTTCCCATGGGTCCATCGTATCGACCCCAAACGGCACAAATTCGTAACCTGACCGAGGTTGGCGTATTTGCGCAGCTTAAGGTTCTCAGTAGAAACAGCCGTACTTCCCGCGTTTGATGAGATCGCCTGGATGTGTGATGAGGACTTTACGTATAATTTATTAATTTTAACCGCAAAACATACTTACATTAAAATTAATTAGCTACACCACATGTATAGAGCAGCTGACTTTGGTTTTCAGGCTGTCCACCGGCGGTATGACGACATATGTATCTCTGCTATTCAATCCAGCATCATCATCAAATAACGGAGGCGGCGGAATTACGTCACTATCCACCTCTTCTTGACTGACATCATGACGCTTGTTCTTCCCAGGCATATAGTTCATTACACAAGTCACAGCGATCAGGAATAGGAAAAATACGAACACCACGTCAAACATGATTAGGAAGTTTACCATTAATAGTTGCATCACGTCACTTCAGAATCTCATAGCGCTCTGTGCTACTGCCTCGTAAAATACCCCAACACAGGCTTGATATTGCTATTAACATTTTTTAAGTCATTATTAACTCTCTAATCAGCAATGTTGTCTGTAATCTGAAACAAATGAAAATTATTTTATTACAGGTACCGTCAAATGCACTATACTAATGATTTTATTTTTATTATTAAGCTTACAATATTAGTTCTCCTTGAAAATAAAAATTTACTTTTGACATCATTGCAAATGGAACATACTTTCAACGAGAACAACAAATAGGTGGTAGGCGGACTGATGGTGGTAATTTGCCTAGTATGCCGGGGCGGGAAAGTATCCACCGTTCGTGCTGATAATGTTTGAATTGCTGTAATGCCCAGTCTAGCCGGCATAGTGTTAGGGACTGATGCCAGTCATGAGTGTCTAAATAGACACTGGAAATCCAGTTGCTAACATTCATAGACTTCGCGTGCCACTTATCATTCACATGTCATACTAGTATTAAAAAAAACCGTTTACTTTATCGTTCGAAAGTTCTGTAGCAGAAGAAATTATAGTCATGACGTCACAGAAAGTTTTTGGTTAGAAAGTGCTTAATCTCCATGTTACACTCCTCAGTGGGGGTGTGGTGAGAACTTACAGATTAAGCCGTTAACGTCCGCTTCATCGCTGCACTTGTGAAGAGATTAAAGTTAAACGATTTGCAGTGTGCACCCAATTTGTCGATAATTAGAAAGGACAACTTCTTAGGTTCACATGCTTTAATTTTCCATATCATCACTTCCCTTCTTACTCACGGCCCCCAACGAAGCACTTTTCTAGGAAGTGGTCTCCTGTTGGAGGCCGTGAGCAAGACCAAACGATGTTAAGAGAGTATGAAGGAGAGTTAAAGTTATCCAACCTAAATCCCCTAACTTCGTTCAACACAGGCACAATTACCCTAGTAACAAAAATAATAGTAATAAAATTCT
Source organism: Tinea semifulvella (assembly GCA_910589645.1). NCBI lineage: Eukaryota > Metazoa > Arthropoda > Insecta > Lepidoptera > Tineidae > Tinea > Tinea semifulvella. The sequence goes on along the minus strand of OU342595.1, from coordinate 5,185,056 downwards.
TTATTGCACACAAAATATACAAAATAAAAATATGTACATAGGCGAGCATAATACCATGAAGATATTCTCTACCAGCTAACCTTTGGGAGAGTAATAGATTTATATGATGGGTGTATGAGATTTTTTAAGTAAATGTAAATATATTACAATTAAATAATAAAGTACATAAAACTATAAATACTTTATTTAATACATATTACATAAATTCGACCTACACAAATACTTATATACCTAAATACAATCTATATAATACTTATATAAATAAATGTAATAAATATTAATATGTCAAGATGTCGAGATTAGGGTTCATTTAGTTTTTTAAGGAATTGTGAAAATAATAGGTTTTTTAAATATATTTAAAGAAGGAGCCTGTCTGATAAATAGAGGTAGTTCTGTTCCATTGACGAGCTGCAGACACGGTAAGAGAATCTGAATATCTGCTGGAAGAATGAAAAGGTATGGAAAGTTGGTTGTTGTGCGAAGAACGAAGAGAACGGGAGTGAGAGTCGCACAGTTTTTTTTTTTTTTTTTTATCGGGGAAAGCGGAGAATTGTCTTCATCCCTAACCTAGGCCTATTCATCATCCGGGCCTGGACGACCCCATTGTTGTTGTTGAACGTCATTATTAGAATTATTACATACATAATTAACTAAACGCACTATTAAATTCTAAATAGTAGTAGTCGAAAATTACTTTAAAATGAAACCGGTCCCATACATATATGTATGTCTATTGGATAATACATATAAAGGAATAAAACACAAAGAAGTTTCCAAACTCACATCATTACAGGCTCTATGAAGTGTGACAGCATATAACAAACTTGAATAAAAATAGAATCGGGGAACGTGACAGCCGTAACCGTATTGTGAATGTCCTACGGCAAAAATGATGTTATTTATTGACTTTATATTGTACCAGGCTATAAGTTGAGGATTAGAATGTTTCGGAAATAAAATGAAATGGTTTATTTGCTAGGATACATGGTATATACTATGTTATATGAAGAAATAGTTTCTCATGATCCACCAGAATATGGCATGCAAAGTTTTGAAGTTAATAATAATAGCATTACATACACTTTGTCGTATCTTAAATTATGTTAACATACACAGTTTTTGTTTTAAATAGTAATTACTTACCAAATGCGCATGCGACACTACCACTTCCTGCTCCAAAATCAATGTGGGTGCGCGGGGAAAGGGGTAAACTAACAAGTCAAGTGCCTAAGTGCCTGCCGGGGCCTCTCAGACCTCACGTCGGTACTTAAAGGTTGAGATAGGGAGTTATATTTTTATTTCCACAAATTTACATTGTTCTTTTACAATAGAAGAATAACATAGTGGATGGCGTAAAGAAATGTAAATAACATATAATATAAAAATTACATCAGACCTTCGCCAACCCAACCTTGGCCAGACACCAGCGTGAGTGTAGGCCAATATCTCCTGAAATTTCTGGAAATCTCCAACCGTGGGGGTCGCTATGTATTTAGCCATAATGACAAAAGAAGTGGTGGTGGCTGGGTCCTAAAAACACTTTCCTTAACATCCTATAGAGGTGGGTTTGATCCCCGGCGTGTACCAATGAGAAATACACTTTTCTTAAGTACATTTATCATAAATTTACAAGACCATCGTTCCCGTAATTTAGAGAGCACGTAAAGCCGTCGTCGGTACCAGTTCCACTAATATCAACTTATGGAATCGTTAATAATATGTCATAATATACATCACATAAAATGATATCAGACCCTCGCCAACCCGTCTGGCTAGCGTGGCGAGTGTAGGCCCAATTCTCCAGATATGTGTTCTGGAAGGCCCATCTCGCTCTGATCCAGGGGCTATAATGAATGAAAATAGTAAAAACTAATATATCATCACGACCGTAACCCTTCCGGGGTGGCCAGAAACCACGCTGATAAGTAAGCGGATTCACATTTAGCCAACTTTACTATAGGCCAATCATGACAAGTGGCAAGCTCGTCGATGTCTTCAGCGTACCAAACTCGAGAAATATCACAAATAAATTAAATATTAATTAAATGTATTTAAAGAATAGGATTTACAACCAGATTACTATACTATAAGCCCATCACGAAGTACTAAACTCGATAAATATCAATAGGAATCGAACGCGTCTAAATCTACAGACTTAACCGCTAGATCACGAAGGCAGTAAACTTGTAAAATGCCTAGTCCATATATTAGTCAACAATGTTATCATTTTCTGAATACATCAAGAAAGCCCCCAGGGTATGAGGCTCAACTTTCATCTGTAAAAGTGCAAAGTTTGCCAAAAAGCTTTCCCGCCCAAATTGCTCCAGATACAAGCCAAAGTAACTATGGAAAAAATATAAATAGCATGACAATATCAGCGATATTAAAGACAATTTTATTTTTTAGATAAAACTAGGAAAATTAGCTCAGAATTAATTATTCATTTGTATAGTATCAGACTCATACATCTGTCGCACAATAAAGATGTGGAATGCTCTTCCAGCCACAGTGTTTCCACTTTCCTATAACCTGGAGTCCTAAACTCAAAATCACAAATAAATTAAATATAAATCAAAATAATTTATTTAAATTAATAAATGTTATTGTGTCCCGACTAGGAATCGAATCCGGTACCCCCGAGTCTAAATTCTCTTACATCTAGACCAGGGAAGGCAGTCATATATTTGTAATTATTCGATGTGATTGTGTTATGGACTACTAAATTACTGTATTTCGGCTGTGATCCTCATTTTCACCATAGATTTCGCGACCCGGCTATCAAAATCAACAAGGAATTCGGTCACCAGTTTGAGACCCGGAACAAAAGTAAGTTACTGCCAATTTTATTTCTTTCGCAATAGTTCAGTAGTTTATCATAATAAATTTGCATCCATACATAGTTTTCCAACTCTCCAAAGGTTGGTTGTTAGAAAATGCTTGGCCATTAAGCCTGCCTAGGTACAATTTTAGTGCAGTAGAGAAAGAGAAGACAAATTTCTAAGCATTCCATGGATTCACCGTGCGGGTGCCGGGTCCATCGTGTGTGGGTAAGAGATGAGAAGAATGGTGTCTCGGGCTTGCGACCGACAATTGGCTGGTTTAAGAAAAGGAGGCCTCCTTTTTTTTTCTATTGCGCGATAATACGCTCACCATCCACCATTCTATATTGTATATAAAATAAAATTTAACGAATAAATGTTTATGCTATTTTTATCTGTCTATAATTAGGCAACTATATCAAAGTGAAAAAAAAAAACAAAATGTCCGTAATTTTATTTCCTAGAAAGTTGATAGTGTATAGTAATATTGGATAGTGTGAGCGAGAGGCATGCAAAAGCGTTAAACTCTATTAACATAACAAGCTCCTGAATTAACCGTCAATAAGCATTTTATACGAAAATTCCCATAGGAATAAAATTTTACGTAATTTTATCATTTTTGATAGAACTTAATTTCTTTCGATTACCTTTTTATATTGAGGAAAGTCTCGCAAAAAGAATAGGTTTAACATTTTTCATAAAAGTCCGTCGGGAACTCTTTATTCGAGGTCGCTAATATCCGCCGTCCTCGGTCGACCGTTTAACAGAAACAATGAACGCTGAATCTCTTTAGAGTCACTTTTTATTACACGAGAGTAACCATTTATTTCGAAAAAAAGTCATTATTTTAAAACACAAATTTTGTATTATCAGACTGTACATTATTGTAACATCAATCCTGTATGGGAGAAACAAGAAAAAATGGTTTAGACTAGCCGACATGGGCTGACTTTAAATACGCTAAACATCCACAATTCTGCTGCTGTCTGGATACCCAACCAAATACTATATTTTTCCGATAATGCCGTCGTTCCAAAATGTAATGACGGCAGTTTAGGCTCAATTCTTTCAGTATGTAGCCCAAAGATTTTGCTGGAATCATACATCAACTTCAACTGCGTAAAGCCGAGCCTTGAATTCCTGAAAATTTATTATGTGAGATCATCATATTTGTTCGACTTAAAGTCATTTAGAGTCAAAATATCTTTATTCACGTAAACCTATTACAGGCATTTATGAAACGTCATTTATTTAATTATTTTGAATGATTCTACTGCTGCTAGTAGAAGACTAAGCAGCAAAGTGGTCCAATAAGAAAGCTGTTAGCAGAAGACCAGCAGCTTAGCAGATTCCAGTGACCTGTTAATGTTTAATCTGACTGAGAAAGGAATATGCAAGATAAACTCAGCTATATCAGATTTACAAAATAAAACATATACAGAACTGCACCAAAACTATCAATTAATAACCTTTTAAATTTAGTAACAGTACATATGAGATTACAATACCTGGTACAGCAGTAACCCACCAGGCAAGTCAGAATTAAGATAGACTACATGCCTATGTGCAACCCGAAAGTCGACAAAACGCAAAAACCTCTGCTAATTTATTTACTTATAACTTATTGTACCATATAATGTTATCTATGAGATCGTTAATTAAATTAAATGTGCTGGCTGTCAGCGCCGGTTTAGCTTAAAACACTGTTATTATACTATGAGAATAACACTTATTTCATCTAAACATTTCTTGAGGTTTCAAACTTTTCAAACTTTCAAAATATAAAAACTAATAAAAATTGTTATTTTTAACGCAGTTTGCTATCAGGAAATCGAACAAAGAATTCTCATAGACGACACTCGGCCCTGCTATGATGAAACATCGTAATCTTTTTAAGGTCTATAAAAAACATTTTACAATGTTTGATACAAACGGTTACATTGACGATAAAGATTGATAATAAAACTCTAGAACAAATAAATAAAATTATATAACTGGGCAGTGTTTTCACTGCGGATGAGAAGTACGATATATGTCAAAGAATAAACTTGGAAAATATTTAATGGTGCCCTGAGTTACTTTTTGTCACTGATCGGCAGTCGAAATGTCAGTGACAAAGTTTGGCTTGACGCTTGAGAGTAGGGTTAATGTAATTAGCGTAATCCATTTAGAGATATAGTGCATAATGTATTTCCATTGGGAAAACTTGGGTCTCAATCGGAATACGACGGCACCCGAACTGTGGATACACTTTACTGAGTTTATCGGCGCAAACGGTGGATACTTCCCCGCCCCGTCAAATTACCACCATGAGTCCGCCTACCACCTATTTACATTACGTACTGTATCCGTACATACGTCCTAAACCGGTGTTATATTAAGCCTGACCACTCCTTTTAAAGTCGTGAGGCCATAGTATGTTTATTTAGGCGCAAATGCGCTGGAGCTTAACGGGGTTTGACCAAGCTGACATCAGCATTACAAAATATTATTATTGTATTATTATTATTGACAGTGTCCCATCGTTTATTTACATAACGTTTACATTAAAATAAACATACTTTTATCTTCGCTTATTAACTTATTTACTTTCTTCCAGCAAATGTTCAGATTCTTATACAGAATCAGCAGCTCGCCAGTAGAATTGACTACCTCTTTATATTCGTGAAGCAACGAGACAATATTTTGACTGAGTCCGTATATTATTGTATGTATTGTATATATATATTAGTCATTTATTTATTTTATAGTACCTATATAATAATTATTATTGTTTAAGTTACTATTGTTATTATCTTCATACCTTGTTTAAATTACTTATCTTTCTTTCAAATATTTTGTCTTCCTTCTGTCTATTAATTATATTACAATTTGTTTCGGTATTTTATTTAAAATCATGCACCCACAATTACTTCTGCTCACTTCTCCTAAAGGATAGCTGTTAAATAATGTTTTAGACATTAAGCTCGCCTATGTACTGAAAAATGTTTTATTTTCTACGAAATAAAGAATTTATCTATATATATATATATAAATATCTACTATTATTATTATAATTAAAAGATAGAATCATAAAAATCTGAAAGCCAGTTACCGTGTTTTGCCGTAACAGGGTCGCTCCGAGCGCACCGTGCTGACGCGACTTTTTACGATAACGAGAAACATTTCGTGACAGAAAAATCTAAATAAATAATCTTGTATCATTTTCAATTCCTGTATTTTTATACGACAAATAACAGAAAGTTTAATAGCAGCAACTGATATCAGAGAGTAACATCGTCATTATATCGACCGTATCTATTTATTTTTAAAAAATCAGAGCAATATAGAACACAAACCCAAGAGATTTTATATTTATTTATTATATAATAAATCTTACAGCTATATTTCCAAATCAATATAAAAAAAACTGCCTCAGCTAACATATGTTCCACTATTTACTAAATAGTTATATAAGATGAATTTAAACAAATAAATAATTAAATAATAATAATAATCTATAACTAACATAAAATATGCCATAAAGAGAGAAGAAGACAAATTTTTAAGCATTCCATAGATTCACCGTGCGGGTGCCGGGTCCATCGTGTGTGGGTAGGAGATGAGAAGAATGGTGTCTCGGGCTTGCGACCGACAATAGGCTGGTTTAAGAAAAGGAGGCCTCCTTTTTTTTATTGCGCGATAATACGCTCACCATCCACCATTCTACTTCTCTCTCTACCCAACCAAATACTGTATGATTCCGTTAATGCCGTCTTGGAAGCTAAGCTAGAAATTGCGTAATAATATTGATCCAGTGAATTCATTATTCATTCATTACAGCCCCTAGAACACAGCGTCCTAGACCTCTACTGTTGGTGATGGGCCTTCCAGAACATATATCTGAAGAATTTGGCCTACACTCGCCACGCTGGCCAGACGGCTTGGCGAGGATCCAGTGAATACAAGTATGGAATCTAATTATTGTGCTCTTGTGATTGAGTGAATATGAGTGTTGAAGTAAAAGTGTAGATGCTTGTGTGTGGGGCACGCTTAAAAGTTGAAGTGAACGAATGTCGCAGCTGACCGGCTAATCAGCTGCTGCATCCGTGCACAGATACCGTCTTTAATGTTTTTTTTTTAAATATGTTCATTTGTGTAAATATGTACAGAAATGTGTAAAACTATTAATAACAGAGTTGTGCGCGTACTTTGTATTAGTTTTAGTCTCCACAGACAATAACGGATGACGAAAATATATATAATAATAATAATAAATAATAATAATAAATATTTCCAGACAGGTCACACAGCGCCATCTAATTTCCGTGGTAAGCTACGAGGCTTGTGTTACGGAAACTAGATGGTTGATAAACTACATATTATACTTTTTTTTTTGTAAATATATACATATTATACATATAAACACCCAGACCGAGACAATATATATATATATATTATTTAGACAATACAATTAAAACCGAAATAAAATAAAAATTAAATGTATTTATTTACATTAAATGAATTGATTAAAACTACTTAAAAGTAAAAAAATATAATAAATATAAACTAAACCTAATAAAAAATAAACTATAGGTAAAAAATGTCCTCTAGAGACGACCCCGAAAGAGAAACGATCGTGATGATACCTTACTACTTTTTTTATTGTGTCTTAAATATAAATTTTATTAAGTTCGCTTTTTGTTCGTATATACATACATACATATGTGCAGGTGGGATTTTGTAATTAATTTTTAGTTCCCAATGAGCTGGATCAGTATCATTCACATACCTAACCCTAAAAAGCATAAAATTTTATAAAAAAATATAGGTACATGTCTTTTATAACGGACTAAAGAGTATAAAATAATTTATCTTCGTGCTATTTGTAACACACCCCCTATGACTGACTTCCTGTCGTCCTTTATTTATAAAACTAAAATTACTGACTATTCCTTCTATCTATATACTTGAATGCTGTTTGTAAAAATTTGTAAAAAGCCACCCGGCACTTTTTAAAAAGCTTGGGGATAATTGCAATTTTAAAACGCGTTATTCTAGTAGAATAATTATTCCAGCTCAAAAAAGTACTCAATATAGCCGAAATTGTAATGCAATGGCAACAAAGATATTTAATAAGCTTCCAGTTACTATAAGGGAGCTACCACTAAAACTGTTCAAATTAAGAGCCAAACAAATGCTGGTTAATAAATGTTTTTATTCGACAAAAGAATACCTAGACACTAAGCTCGACAAAGTCATGTGATTAAAAAAATATTTGTATGCTAGAAATAGCGAAGCATGTGATATAATTACATATAATAATTTACCCCTGTACCTACCATGTTTCTGACAAATAAATTATTTCATTTATTCATTTATAAAGGATAAAACCACATACAGATTTATAAGTTTTACTAAATTATCCTGAAAATTCATACTTAGTAAATTTTGATATCTATAAATACTTTACAAGTATTATATTGGAAATAAAAGACATGAGGGGGGCAGCAAAAAATATTAGAAAACTATTACTAGTATCTGTAATAGTTTATCTAATAATTTTATTGCACCGCAAATGGCCCTATTGTAAAAAAACCTACTAATATATTTTTTTAAATTTTAATTTGAAAAGGCATCGTATTTACGATGTACAACATTGTCAGAATGTCAGCTAAATTGGAACACACATGTAATATTGCAAAGAAGCACAGGTGTATACGAAATTGTGGTTCATTTGGTTTTGTCATGCCAGTACTGCCTCCGTGGTATAGCAGTTAATACTACGGATTTAGATGATAGGTTTGATTTTTTTATTTATTCATATTTTTTAAACAACTTTAACGTTATTGTCTAATAATTTTACCTATCCTTTATCCCTCGCATACGCACTTGGGGAAGATTGTGCCTATCTCACTCTAAAACTTGCGAGACCTTTCCGAACGCACATTGGGCATGGGAAGAAAACGTAAATATGTGAACACGAGTCAACTCTCAAAAGCGACAGAAAATTGCCAAGCTCATTTGCTTGCACTGAATTTGAAGGGGAATCAACCTCTCGCAATTTCGAAAAAAAATGATGATCTGCATCCAGCACCTTCATACAGTCCACTTGTATAATTTATAAATATTGTTATTTTCCGCCCGTCCACTGTCCGAAATCAAACCCCACCGCTACGCCGGCTTACCAAAATGCTTAAAAAAAAATCTGATCACGACTAGTAACATCCAATAATGAAAACAGCTGACGCCACCCACTGACGGCCGACATCAGTCCCTACTATTATGCCGACCCATCAAGATGCTTTTAACACTGCGCGTGAAGGACTCCAGGAATAGGGAAATACTGGCTAGGAGAGCATTCCACGCGAGCATTATTATGTACGCGTAGTGATAGTGGGTGCATATTTTGGCCTGTGTCTGTGGTTCAGTTGCAGAATAATAAGGTTGAGGAGCTCTTCAGAACACATACAGAACTATACTATAGCTTGTAGAACACACACAGGGAGGCCACTGTCTCAGTGAAGCTGCAACGATTCGATCCACTATCCAAATCGTCAGTGCTCTGCAGGCTTTTTTCTCCTTTTTCCTTGTAGGACTCCAGAAACTTTTATTGATTTTAAGCTACTTCCTTACCATATACTAGTAAACCATACATACATGTTTGGCGATTTATTATTGTATAAGTATTTGTATATCTTATCGTTAAACAATAGTAGTTTAAGATATAGTTCCTGCCTAATAATTAAAGGAAGTCTGCCGCACTGGTGAAATGCAGATACTATAAAGGAATCCGAATATCTGCTGTAAGGATTACGTGGGGAGAGATTACGGTCGTGATGATATTTTACTTTACTGTCATGCCGGTACTTGGGAAAACGCCTCACTTATACGACGGCCATAAATAAGACGAAGCCCACTACGTGCTTTGGTATAGACGAAATGAGTTCGCAAAGGCGACACAAATCTTAGCAAACCTATTTACGTTTTCCTATTGACGCAGATATAAGAACAGGACTTATTAAATTATAGGTAAAACAATAAATATTATTTCGACCGTAGACTCGAGGAATGTTATGTTAATAATTAATTAAATATATATATTTTTTGTGTTTAATTCAATCTCAGGCCTTAACCGCTAGACCACGGAAGCAGTTTTATAAATTATTTTAAATTTATAAATTACATATGTCTTAAAGTGAGTAAAAGCAAAATGTGGGTATGTAAGAAAATGTACAATAACCAGATATATTACATATAAAAGTAATGTAAAAAAGTATGTACAAATGCGAATTTAAAGCCATTTTTGCTTTTTCTACCAGCTAACCTTTGGGAGAGTGAGAAGGGTATGTGGGTGCAATATTAACCTTATTTTAAATTTGAATAAACTATATAAATAGTATGTATACATAGACTACTTAAACACTTATTAATGCATAGAAGATATAAATGAAGATAATATAATATTATGAAGAAGAAATATTTAAATTTAAAATATACTAATGTGCTTATTTAAAAATAAAGTTAAAAAAAAAATAAAAAATCTGAATATCTGCTGGAAGTGTGGCATAGAACCAAACGGTATGAGAATCTAAGCAGAAAAATCGGTGCAGAATGCATTAGTGTACGACAGTGAATGCTGGTTTTGGTCGTATTCGACGTGCACTTTCAAATTTATTAATTGTTGGACAAATATGCCGACCTGCGCTACCATGCCGAGCTACGGTAGTGCAACACACGTTCTTCTTTGATAAGTTTAGGGGCCTTCGTAAAATGTAAAATGTACTTTAAAAAATAAATGTTTATTTTATTTTATTTATTATTTATAAAATAACCTCGTGTTAGTTTATTACCGTTTGTAAATTGAAAAATGTTATGAAATAGTTTCGCTACTTGATTATAGATGACGTTATTAACTAAAAAACTCACCATAATTGACATTGGCTCCAATTATTGCTCATGGTGACAATAGAAAACAAAGTTCCTCTAGTCGATCATAGATGGCGCCAATATAGCACACAATTATAATTTAAAAAAACGAATTATTATTTTATGTAATAAAAATATCATTTACTTAAAAGTAAATGTATGTTTTATTTTAGTTACAACTTTTCGATTGTACAATTAATGAGCGATAAGAAGCGCGCGCAAGCTTCGCTCGTCGTTCTCGCTCTGAACAAACTAAGATAAAGAACGAGAGATTTGTGGGAACTAGTTTGCGTAGTTCCTCTGTGGAAGCGCTCTATCAAACTAGTTAATACGCGAACTATGAAAGAAGGAGGGTACTCCACCATGTACTCCATTTCTCGTAGGTTCTAAAACACACTTTCGCCTATTTCATACGAGTATTCATCAACATTTGCATCATGCATGTGTTTCACTATCGGCCCAGTGCATAGATCTAAGTCAATACGCTTTCCCAAGTAAGTATCGATCTATCTATAAATCCTACTGTATCCTCCTAACGAAGATTGATGCTGACAGGTTATTTATTTATTACGAAAATTCACAACTAAAATTAGAATAGCCAATTACAGATGATTTATTTAACCCTTCCAGAAGGATAAAGTTTTTAAGGTAAAAGTACGTATTTTGGTTGTTCTTAACCACTACTATCTATTGGCATTCCGTTTTTTTTTTTTAAACTTCCGAACGTACCCGCTTTTGTTTGGTAGTACAGTTTTGTGGTTATGGCGATGTGTTGCGCTTGAGGGTCATGTTAAATGAAATAATTTTCGATTAATTTTATGTCTTAAATAGTTTTTTTGGTCTTTGAGACTGTTTATATCGTAATTTATTAGTTAGCAAGATAAAATACTATAAATAATACATTTTATGTTTGAAATTTACTAAAGACTCCTTCCGTGGTGTAGCAATTAAGTCCATGGATTTAGGCTCGGCGGTACCGGGTATCGGGACACAGTAAATTATTTAACTTATTTGTGATATTTCTCGAGTTTGGTACGCTAGAGACATCGATGAACTTGGCATGTTTGGCCTATAGTAAAGTTGGCTAAATGTGAATCCGCTTTATTAAAAAAAAGCATGGTTTCTGACTTCCCCGAAAAGGATACGGTCGTGATGATACTTAACTTTCTTTTATATAGAAGACTTAATTTTTCTGTTACTTTACAACCTCGCTCGAATCGAGTCTCTTTTTTTACGTAAGTCAAAGTTTGCGCGATAGTCGACCTTTCGCTACGTACGTGATTAGGTTCGGCATAAATGGCGATAATTTTAGGAAAACTCCTCTACACCGTAACTTAAGATTGTATTACTAATTATTTAAAAAAAAATACGTATGTTTATTATTTTTATTCTAGATTATAATATAAAAATATTTCATCTTTAATAAATTCCACGTGGTATACCTACTTATTTTATTAAAATAACATATTTATAAGTTTGTAAAATAAATCAATTTTTAAAATAGTTCGCCTCTCAGGCGCCTGTTTATCTTTTAAGTACTATAATTTAAGTTTATCTTTCGTGGGTTAATAGACTGGTTTAACGTGGAGCCTTAAAAATATTTTTGTAGCTTACGGTCGCCGTCTTCTCTTTCTAATTTCTTTATTTTACTCAAAATGATCACGTCAGCACTACCTAATAAATTCTGTGGTGCTATTTTACTGTTGTGAATTTGTAAAGCAAAATTTTCAATTGGAGCATTTGGAGGGAGGTCTTGTTTAGTTGCTGAGTCATTCGCTGGGTTCCTTTATTGTAATAAATTGCTAGCTGTCGTTGACCTACATATTATAACCAGTATAATATAAATATAATTTAGTGTCTATTCATCGCGCTGTTGGTTCGCTTGTATGAACATTTTACAAAAACGTTGCAGTTCGAATATTTACGTATATTTGTTATAGATTTACAACACCACCGTTCCCGTACCTCGGAGAGCACGTTAAGCCGTCGGGACCAGTTCCACTAACACCAGTGGATTCGTTAATGTCATATAAAAATTACATCGGACCCGTCTGGCCAGCATGACGAGAGAAGGCGGAATTCTCCAGAAATATGTTCTAGAAAGATTATTAGTAGTGGCGGTCTAGGACTCTGTGTTGGAGGTTGTGAAGATGATTCATCCATCACCCCGCACTATTCCAGCTTACTGTAATGTATGTACTAAAATAATAAAGATTTTTAATCTCTTCTTCTTCTGTGTCACACCTATCTGTGGTCGGCTATCATCACAGCCCCTACAAATCAGACTTATTAGACTCCCACTGTTGGAGATGGGCCTTCCAAGAATATCTGGAGAATTTGGCCTACACTCGCAACGCTGGCCAGATGATTTGGGGTTGGTCTGATGTCAATTTTTAATGACAATTTATTAATGATATTGCTTATTATGGCCAATAGGAGATGTTTACCTTCCATGCTATAATAATGTCACATGACTTCCCACTATGATCTATCCACGCTATATCTTTAGATATAGATAAGTGGATTGACCTGTATCTGAAGTTGAGGCATATAAAATAATAATTTTTTTCGACAAAACTCAGTATAAGATCAACATTTGACTGCCTCCATTGTCTAGCGGTTACGACCGTGGTTTTAGACGCGGTGGGAGGTACCGGGTTACGTACGCTACGTCTGGTACGCTAGAGACATCGACGAGCTTGCCACTTCTCATGATGGTATAAAGGACCACCCCCGAAGGGATACATATGGTCGTGGTGATACTTAATACTTTCTTATTTATGTTGTAGTTAAGTTATTCATATTAGTTAGGACATATACAAGTTATGATAATTATAATAATAATTAGTGGAACCGGGACCGAGACAGCTTAACATTCTCTCTGAGGTGGTATTGTAAATCAATGTTTTTTTTTTTTATTAACCAAGCCACCGCTCTTTTGCAACGCTTGGTCTCCTATCATCATGGTAATATGAATCTTGTTAACTACTGTAAGGAACAAAGAACAAAGACAGGACGTACGTCTTTTGGAAACCATATCTTCTGGAACTATGTTCAAGTGAACTGCAGCCAGCAATATTTTCATTGGGTATGCGATGTCCCAATTAGTCAAGTTTTCTGACGTTTTGTTTCTTACATCAATAAATACTTAGATATAAATTTAAAAGTTTAATGTATTTCACTGTCGATTTGTAGCGACCTCTATACTAGAGTTGCGCGCAGTTTAGTTCGCCGCTCCTTAAGGAACTAGGTCGCTCTTTTAGTTCCTGAGCTCCGAGCTCCTGTCTCGAACCACAGAAAGGAAGCGCTTAGTTCTAGCGTTCTGTGGTTCAAGGCAGTCGTTCGCTCGCTTTACTAATGAACTATGAAATAAGTTTTTATATGTAGGTACTATTGCTGACAAAAATAATATTATTTTGGGCCGGCATGATAGTAGTGACTGATGTCGATCGTTAGTGTTTGGCGTCATTTGCTGCCATTATTGGACCTTGTACACCTTGTGTACCGCTTATCTATTTAAATTCTTTAATGCACTTAAAAATAGTACAGAGACGAGCTATAATGCCAGTAGGAATTCTTTACCAGCTAACCTTGGGGATCGAGTAAGGTAATAGGCAGGATGAAAAAAAAAATCATACAGTTAATAAGTTAACTTAACTTAACTTATTATAAAATACTACACATTATACCTACACACGTCCGTAAAATAGTAAAGATCACGCTTTTTAAGGCATTTTGTCAATCATTTTACACGAGCGGCCTATGGGTTTGCTACACGCAGAAGGCCTACAACACTCTGCGCGTGCAATATAATAACGCTTTTAGGATGCTGTTGGGACTCCCGAGATTCTGTAGTGCCTCCGGGATGTTTGCTGAGATGCGCACGGATGGCTTCCCCGCCATCATGCGTAAGAAAATATCATCCCTGATGGCGCGGGTATGCGGGAGTCCCAATAGCATCCTGATGGTGGTTGCAGGCAGTGTGGGGGGGCCTATTGCGCAACACTGGACTGCAGTACTGGTGGGAAGTTAGGTTAAGTTAATTATAGATAGTTATAATTAATTATATAATAATTAAATATTGAAAAGTAATATTAATATGTTAAATATAAGAATATGGATTTTTATCTGAAATAAAAATATTTGAATTGAATTGAATATGTTAACTATACATACAATACACAATTATAACTTAAATAAATACAGGTTAAATAATGCTTACGATCAGGTACGGGCGATGTCACAGTTTGTGTTTAGTATATAATAAAAAAATAATGGTGGAATATCCGAAAAACGATTTGTAGTAGGGAGGTGTATAGGTATAAGTCGCTTGTTGGTTGACCAGCATAGACATTAACTACAATTTGTATAAAGTTTATAATGTTGCCGAGACATGGGTAGCGGTTTAACCCTTAGCCTCGGGGGTTGCCCTTCAATTTGAACAACTTTTGGTATGTTCAGGACGTTTAATAACGTGATTTAAAGCTAAAACAAACACTTTGTTACTAAACTATTATAAGTTTGCATTGTAGGTTTTTCTCGTGTTCTGTCTATGAAATTCTAAAGCGTGCAATTCTTTAGATGGTTAGGTTAGATGTTCTGGACTGGAGGACACTTACTGGAAGACGCAGAGTGGGAGGACGGAAGACCTGAAGAAGGTCAGGGGATGAGGGTGGTTGAAAAAGGGTGGAGATCCCAGCAGTGGAGAGAAAAAGGCTAATTATAATGATGATAATGACGATGATTATGAACAAGAACTCAAGGTTAGACAATGTTAAAACACACTATAGGCACTTAGTGAGAAGCCAGATTGCCCTATCACGGGGCACTGGGTACATACTCACATGTATGTTCCCAGTGCCCCAGGAGGGCAAGGCAAATATAAAAAATAAATGTCCTCGTTTTACTAATATAGAATAAGCAAACACTATGTTACTAACCCCTATGGATACGATTCCGAAATAAACGCATTTTTTTTTTATAACAATAGACACTTTTTTTGTTATTTCTCTTCTCATCGGAATGATGAATGAAATGAGAGTTATTTGCGCCTTTTTGCACCGACATGTCAAGTCCATTTTTTTGTTTTATGTTGTGTTGTGTTTAATGTTTTATAGTTTACTGTGAATATTGTTAGTCAAAAGTAGTTTTATTTTGTTTAATAATATGCTACAATGTGAATAATTGTTGAAAACGATAAATTTCACACTAATATAGAGCGCTGCGAACTCCTATATACCTGACGTGTTTGGGCGATATTAACGCGAATTACCCCGTGAACTACTTCTGCAACACTTGGAATTTGATGATCCTCAACTCGGTTATCAATACTTTTTTTAGGACTGATGTAATCTGTAATATCCTTTAAAAAACATAAAAAAAAACATGAGATGATAGGGAAGGCAGAGGGATTTAGCCCATACAGCCATGCCTGTCGTAATATATTATTTCTCCTCTTTTATGAATTATCAAATTCCAGATATTGCAGAATTTGATGCTTTTCTTGAAGTCACTCGCGGCATTATAGCTGCGGATTAGGATAATATGAGACTTTCCAGCGCGGAAAAACCGCAAGAAGTAAACTTTAGTCTCATATTTAGTGCCCAATTTATTGTTTTCCATTATTAAGAATAAAAAACAGTACAATGATTTAAATAATAATAAAAAATAAGCTAATAAACTAAATTAAAACTAAAATCTAAACTATATATAAAAAAATCACCCATGACTTGATAATGTGGCAGTATGCCAAGAACACTCGCAGCATTCCCCCGCTGCACAGCGATGTTGATTTGCATATCATTTTCCATAATTATTCAAATTGTATTACATTATTAAACAAACCAACACCACTTTTGACTATCAATATCCACAGGAAAGTAATTTACAAAACAAAACTATCACTTGATGATGATGCCCGTGCAAAACGGCGCGAAAGACTACTTTGATATATTTTTATTTCAGGGCATAATATAATGTCAGCTCCCGATAGCTTACAATCTACGGAATCGCGCGCCCACTTTGTCCACAGAGACGAACCTGCAGCGACGGAAGGCACAGTCGCAAACGTCGAAACTTTAGATAGATAGGCGGACTGATGGTTGTAATTTGCCCAGTCTGCCGGGGCGGGGAAGTATCCACCATTCGCGCCGATAAACTCAGTAAAGTGTGTCCACACGTTTCAGGGTCAGGCTCGAATTGCCGTCATGCCCAGTCAAGCAGTCATAGTGTTAGGGACAGATGTTAGTCATGAGTGTCTTATTCCAGTTGCTAAAATTCATGGACCTTGCGCGCCACTTACCATCAGGTGGGCTCAAGGTCACATTTCGTACTATCATTAAATCTACTTAAATACCTAATACACGACTTACTTAATTATTTACATAAATATTTACTAAATTAAATAGCCTTCTAGCTGACTAGACAGTATTCAATAGTTAGGAATATTTAAATTTAATAACTAATAGTAATTAGATAAATTGTTATAATATGAAATACGGTTTGCTAAAAGGTTTTGCAATGAAGCGATAAAATCATTAATCAAGACCTATAAATTGTATCGTGAAATGAAAGTTTTCAGAATTCTATTAGCTATAAATGGGCTACACACGTGCAGTTTCGGAACAACAATTGTTTCGGCCAGAGCGATATCTAACCGCGGGGCGCGGGGTCTGGGGCATCCATACGACCGGTGGACAGCTGACAGTGCAGCCTACGGCCTTGAAGAGCGAGTTCGCGCCACTTAATACGATTTTTTAACAGTAAATTTCTTAGCCTATTACCATCAGCCGCCACATATGATGGTCAGGTAAATGAAAGACTTCTTCTCAGTTCACCAGTATATTAGCAAAGCCCTAACTGCCGAGACATAGGCTAAGAAATTTACTGTTAAAAAATCGTATTGAGTGGCGCGACCTCGCTCTTCAAGGCCGTAGGATGCACTGTCAGCTGTCCACTGTCGTATGGATGTCCCAGACCCCGCGCTTAGATATCGCTCTGGCCGCAACAACAATGACATAAAGTTTTTGAGTATTAAATTTATTAATTTATATGGCTACGGTATGGGGGTGCGTATTTGGCTTACAAGCAGTGGTTCTGTTTCGAAATAGTAACTAATCCTTATAAAAGCTTTCGAAGGCTTCTCATTAAATATTGGAATTGAATATTTTTAATAAGTTTCATATTTAAGCCCTTTGCACCTATCTCATAATCAAAATTCTCTGCATTGTCCCAAAGGTTGGCTGCTAGAGAATGGCTAGCGACATTAAGCCCGCCCCTTGTACATAGTGCAATAAAGTTTTCAAAAATAAAAAAGTAAAATAAATGTATATGAATTTGATTTTATTAAATCTGCCCGTGTATAGCCTGCTTAACATTTCTAAGAACTTTACGTAGTCGTAGCGAGGTTGCGTGACTCGAATAAAACTTTGCATGATGTTAATAAAAATGGCGATTTAACTGTTTTTGTCGGCTTACCTGTTTTTATTATCCCGAATTAGCCGACATTAAGTTGACAAATCTGTTTGATGAGTTCACAAAGTAAAGTAGCATTACGACCGTAATCATGTTATTTTACGAAACTGGTTTTCACTTAGCTAACTTTACTTCAATTAGTTATCACAGTCATCAGACCCTCGCTAACACTGGCCAGACGACCAGCGCAGCGTGGCGCGTGTAGGCCAAATTCTCCAGAAATATGTTCTCTATCTCAATTGAATTCGTTTTGTACTGACAGCTTCCGCCATTTAAGGAATTTTATTATGTAACGTTTGCGCTTAACAGTGTATGTTAGTCAAAGTCAAAATATATTTATTCACGTAAACTTATTACAGGCATTTGTGACACGTCATTATTTAAATTATTTAGAATGATTCTACTCCTGTTAGTGGAAGACTAAGCAGCGAAGTGGTCCAAGGAGTAAGCTGTTAGCAGAAGACTAACACCTTAGCAAATTCCAGTGGTCTGTTAATGTTTAATCTGTCTGAGAAAGGAATCTGCAAGGAAAGCTCAGCTATAGCAGATTTACAAATGATACAAATACAGAATTACACAACAACAATGTTGCGGAATAGTAGGTTTAAATTTAAAAGCTTTCGAATAATTGGAAGGCAATTTTAGTCAGTGAAAAGCCACGTTTCATGCAATATTCATATTGGACGGACAAGCCAAATGTGGCGAAATAAAAACAAACAAATGGTTAGCCAACACAACGTTGCAAAACCGTAGGTATTCTATGAAATTTTGAACGAAATATTAAATTAAAAATATATTAACGATAAATCGGTCATTTTTTTTATGAAATATAATTATATTGACAATAAGAAATAAAGCAAGTTCTAAAAAAAGCAGGATTTAAAAAAATAATGTTTGCTTAATTATTATTTGCTTAAATAGCTTCAGTATATTGTTGGGGCTGCCATGCTACTGTAGTGCGTCGGCAATTTTTGCGCAGGCCCATACATCTGTACTTCTTTGCTATAAGACGCAAAACCACTGCACCATTGCTTAACAGAGCGAGGACAAGCACTTATTCTTATACTTTATTTGTCACCGAACGTTCCCACCGGAATTTGGTTAGGTCCATGATTACATCAATTTCTACATTCGATATTTTAATTTAATTACCGAACTAAATCGTGCCTGGTTAGTGGTTATATTAAAAGCAAAGAACTGGAAGAGTATATCTGAAAGATATGGTTCGCCGTGCATTGGCTGCTTCGTGCGGCTGCTGGTCTGGCGGGAGTGAGGTGCATCCTGTCAGATTGGTGGGGGACGGAGTGGTTACTGCACGGTCATATTGTTTTTTTATTATTATATTTTTGTTTACTTTTATTTTAATTTTCATTTTTATACTAACATTAGTTGTAAGGATTTTGTAACTAACAAGTGAGCCTAGTTGCTTTAAATAAACGTATATTATTATTATTAAATTAATTCATTAAAAACTAAAATACCTATATAAAATATGTCGACGTGCACAGTGTGAGTTGTAATGTAAGAAATAGTATAGAGATAAAAACGTTATAAAAGT
The DNA here is from genome assembly GCA_910589645.1 of Tinea semifulvella. Taxonomy (NCBI): domain Eukaryota; kingdom Metazoa; phylum Arthropoda; class Insecta; order Lepidoptera; family Tineidae; genus Tinea; species Tinea semifulvella. The sequence continues at coordinate 5,165,298 of OU342595.1, read as the reverse complement.
TTAGGAAAAACATAGCGTTCCTATAGTTTATTATCAGACTGGCACAGTCGTGTTAATTTCATAAAAAGCCCAAAAACGTCTAGCTTTCCGACTTTTGTCTGACGTCAATTCAATTCGACTGGGTCTAATATCGTCATAGATTTGGTTTCTAAAGGCTATCGATACGATTGTTTGGTTATACCTACTAAGGCTGACCTCTTTGAGCGTGCTTCGGCGTTGTTTATTGTTTACGGATAATAGGCTAATTGTCATTTATTTAAAATTTGTTTTGATTAGTTTATATTTATTCCTGGAAACATAATTTACGCTTTTACGGGGTCTAAATTGCCTTAAAATCTACTTTAAATATTGTGTTTTATTTTTCGATAGGAAACGCTGCAATTGCAAATGGCTGCCGGATGACGTCACGTAATAGTATTATACCGTGTTCGACTTGAAAGCAAAGCAAAGCTTTTATTAAAATATAAATGATTTCCGTTAATTGAAACGAAAAACAGTGTGATTTTAGGTACTCTGATAAAATAAAGAATATATTAAGAAGAGTCCTTCGCGCCATTTTGCGCAGAGATGTCAAGTGCAAGTTTTTGTTTTGTAAATTAATTTACTGTGGATATTGTTGGTCAAAAGTGGTGTTGCTTTGTTTAATAAAGTGCTACAATGTGATTAGTTATGGAAAACGATAAATTAGACTTTGAATATGGGGCACAAGTTGCAGTTTATTTTATGCGGTTTTCCCGCGCTGTGGACTCCCATATTTTACCCGACGTATTTGAGCTATAATGCCGCGAGTGTCTCCAAGAAAAGCATCAAATTCTGCAGCATCTGGAATTTGATGATGACCTCGTTAACTCATAAAAAAGAATGATATATTACGTCAGACTTGGCTATATGGGCTAGACCCTTTGCCTTCCCTATCACCTCATTCATCATCCATCGGGAGAAGAGAACAACAAGAATATATTAAAACAATAAAAAACAATAATTAACGATAGTCAACTACCCTATTAACCGTAGGATCCTTACTATGGGAATACTTGTATCTGTCATTGCTTTATTTTTACCTACAATGAAATTAATAAAATTATACAGAAACACAGTTGGATGCGAGTAAGCAAGGAACAGTCTGCTACTATATACATAAATATATAGCAGTTGTAAAAGGGCGTTGTGTCACTTAAGAACTAAGATCAAAACTAAATGTAAACTGATTAATATTATATTAAAATGAATAAAACTACTTAAAAGTAAATATTAAAATAAATATAAACTAAACCTAATAAAAAATAAACTTTAAGTAAAAATATCCTCTAGATGACCCTTCAGGGATAGTCCCAAGAAGGCTGGCATCATTTCCCCTCTAATTATTATAACTAAATAATATTATATGTTAAAAAAAGGATAAAAAAATTGACTGAAAACAATTTATAATTGGCAGAACGATCGCGTTAAAAACATACAAAAAAACATACGTTCGAATTAAGAATCTTCTCTTTTTTTTCGAAATCGGTTAAAAGTACTACATGGGGAGAGTCCTTCGCGCTATTTTGCGCAGACATGTCAAGTGCAAGTTTTTGTTTTGGTAATTAATTTACTGTGCATATTGTTAGTCAAAAGTGGTGTTGTTTTGTTTAGTAATGTGCTACAATGTGAATAATTATGCAAGGCGATAAACTGGACTTAAAATATGGGGCACAAGTTGCAGTTAATTTTTTGCGGTTTTCCTGCGCTGTGAACTCCCATATTATGTTTGGGCAGGCTATAATGCCGCGAGTGACTCCAAGAAAACCATTAATATCTGCAACATCTGTTATTTAATGATAACCTCATTAACTCATAAAAGAGAAAGATATATTACGTCAGACTTGGCTATGGGCTAGACCTTCCCTATCACCTCATTCATCATTAATCGGGAGAAGAAAACACAAAAACTCTATGGCATGGACTTAAATCAAATTAAGATAAATCTAGAGTAAGTTAAGATTGTTAAGTATCCCTACAAAAGTACAACTAAAGTTACTTAAGTATTTCATTCACGAATTGTCGAATCTATTTCACACGAATGAGAAACAAGTTGGAAAGGAAATAAATCCACTTAGCGGGAACCGAACGATCGTATCGACTCGCTACAGAGACCAAATCTGTGACGATATTATGCTGAAATTATTGAAGATTCCTCTTTTAGTCACATAAACAACGTAGCTAGGGTTGACAGCTTAGATTTAGACGCAGATTATCGGATGCGATTCCTGGTTGCTCCCTTTCTTGGATCTCGCTTACCATCAGGCGGTTCAATTAATTAATTAAGTAAATATTAATTTTGTTGATATTAAAATTATAAAAGTTAAACTAAAACTAAAAAATATAAAATATTAATACTGCCTAAAAAAAAATATTTACCAGTTTTATGCGTGCGCCGTCTAGCCAAGGGAATGTTCGCACGGGCAGAGAGTTAAAATTTCCCACTCGTGAGAAATTTGGCCCCCCTGCACGCCAGACCTCCCGAGGTTCCACGGCGCATGGCGCGTGATATTATAGCCTGATCACGTTGACATTCCACGGCCTCCGCTCGTATTAAATTTAACCTATAATAAAGGTTCCCACGCCCTGCCCGTAGTTACGTACAGCGAATGCTACTTTTGTTAGGAGGCCAACACCTCGTTACAAATTCCCGTCTTCCCCCGGCTGAGATGACTAGTTGTATGTAGGTTATAAACGTTACAATAGTTACAGTTAAATGCCAACTTTGACCATGATCTTTTTTTTTGCATTCCAAATATTATTGAAAAAAATTTAGTATAAAATACTCTTGTTGACTCTTATTCCAACCTTGCCTGTTCTTATTTTCTAGTTCCTAATACCTAAAATATCAATGGATGGCAGCCCTAAGAGTGAGACATGTGCCTATATTTTACGAAATAAAGTGCTGGTGCTAGGCTATATTGTAATCCCAAAAGGCCGCCTTTTGGTAAACTTATTTCACCCCTTAAAATTTGACCTTTTGTAACATTACATTAGTTTATTTTAATTAGATACATATTTTTTTAAGCATCATTAACCCTTGTGTGATGGTAAAAACTCGCTTTTAAAGAAGTAGATTCGTAGCTAGCCAACTTTGCTATACGCCCATCATGACAAGTGGCAAGCCATGTCCCTAGCCAAACTTTGGAAATAACACAAATAAATTATAATTAACTATTGTGTCCCTGTAGCAGTTCGTGGCTCAGTTGTAAGAACGCTTTCTTTAGCATCCTTAAAAGGTGGGTTTGATCCCCGGCATGTACAATGAGAAAAACCGTTTACATAAATTTGTCAAAGATTGCCGTGCGTCGGATAGCACTGTTAAGGATGGATCTTATGATTTATTAAAATTCCAGAAACTATTAATTTCATTTATTATTATGTAACACATTACTACATCTCCGTGACAACTCAAACATTCCTTCAAAACTATCAAAACTATATACATAAAAGTATGTGAACACCAGCCAGTCGTCAACAAGCACGTCGGTCCCGGTTCCACTAATACCAACATGTGGAATCGTTAATAAATTGTCATTCAAAATTTCAAGCCGTCTGGCCAGTGTGGCGAGTGTAGGCCAAATTCTACAGTTCTGGAAGGCCCATCTCCAGAAGTGGAGGTCTAGGACGCTGTGTTCGTTCATAACCATGCTTATATATTTTAACTAATGATGTAGTTAAGTACTAAAGACCGAAATAACACATAAAACTGTGGTAAATAAATTTCGTCTGGCCGACATGACGAGTTTAGGCCAAATTCTCCAGATATGTTCTGGAAGACCCATCTCCAGCAGTGGTGGTGTAAAACGCTGTGTTCTAGGAGTTGTAACAAAAAGTTTTTTTTTATTTTTTATTCTCAATTTCTTACACAAGTGAGATCACTAAACGTTCCACTATACTATGTAATTTACGCGGTGCCTAACGGAGACGGCACCAACCCTTTGTTCCCAAAGTTATTTGTTGACCTAAGTAGGGTATAAAATCACATGAAACCTTTCCATTAACGGTTATTGTACGAGGTACACAAATAGAGATGTATTGATAAATTAATTGAACGCTAATAGTGTTTCGATAGATCATTAGTTACAAAAAAAAAGTCTATTCAGTATTCACGCGTTTTTATTTAATAATAATTACTTATTTATGCTGTATTTTGTTAGGGTTTGAAGCCTTAGTATTTTTCATAGTAGATAAATTATTTTATAAAAAAAATATATTAGTTAGTAAATTGCTTTTATAGTTAAAACATGTTTTAATTGCAATAGTACTTGGATTAATTCATTGTTGATTTAACCCTAATCCAGAAGTAATCCGTGGCCGTTATTGTCATTGGAATACTAATTGATAAAAAAAATTTGGTCATTATCTCATTAAATGCAAAATAAAATATATATAGAAAATATAATTAAATTAGCGTAGGGTTACTACAATAAAAAAGGACATTCCTTCGCGCCATTTTGCGCAAGTTTGTCAAGTGCAAGTTTTTGTTTTGTAAATTAATTTACTATGGATATTGTTGGTCAAAAGTGGTGTTGTTTTGTTGAATAATGTGCTACAATGTGATTGTTAATGGAAAACGATAAATTGGACTTTGAATATGGGGCACAAGTTACAGTTTATTTTTTGCGGTTTTCCCGCGCTTTCAACTCCCATATTTTACACGACGTGTTTGAGCTATAATGCGGCGAGTGACTCCAAGAAAAGCATCAAATTCTGCAGCATCTGGAATTTAATGATGACCTCATTAACTTATTTTATTTATTTTAAATTCTTTATTGCACCAAAACTTAAAATTAGGTACATAGGCGAGTTTAATGCCTGTTAGGCATTCTCTGACAACTAACCTTTGGGATGGTGAGAGATTATGGGCAGGGTGCAACAATCTAATAATATTAGTCTAATTTATAAATACACTACATACCAAGCAATTACATAAACTACATGCAAGTATTATGAACATATAATACATATATATATACAAATAAACATACATAAACATATTGCGTGCCGAATACTCAATGTGTACTAGATGCAGTGTGCTCCTGCTTATCAAGAAACAAGTTAGTGACTAGTTGTTTAAAAACATTGACAGATGGTGCCCGTCTAATGGCCAGTGGTAGTTTGTTCCACTGGCGGGCTGCAGACACAGTGAAGGAATCTGAATATCTGCTAGAGGAGTGGGATGGGATTTTGAGTTGATTGTTGAAAACAGAACGAAGAGGGAGGTTGTGCGTATCGCACAAGAACTCAAATCGAGTTTTGAGGTAAGGAGGTGCACGAGGATTGTTTAGGATACCATACAAATGGACAAGTAGATGGGCAGATCTGCGAAAGCGGATATTGAGCCATTTCAACTGAGTTCGAAAATGGGATACATGATCATACTTACGCAAGCCAAACACATAGCGAATGCATAAGTTGAGAAGGCGATCTAGTTTATTCAGTAGCTCTTCGGTGACATCAGGATAGCAGATATCTGCATAATCTAAAATGGGAAAAAGCAGCGAACTGACTAACATAAGCTTTGCCTTGTGCGGAATAAAGTGCTGTAAACGCTTTAACGGATGCATGCTGCCGTGAATTCTTTTAGAAATTTCAGATACTTGGTAATCCCAAGAGAGATCACAGCTCATGTGCAGTCCAAGGTTTTTTACATGTTGGCAGAAGGGAAGCGGTATATTGTTAAATAGCAATGGTGAAAGTATGTCCAAGTTCAGTCTGCACAACATCTGCTTCGAACCAGCAATCATGACCTGCGTCTTCGAGGGATTAACCAAAACTAAATTAACTCATAAAAAAGAAAGATATATTACGTCAGACTTGGCTGTATGGGCTGGACCCTTTGCCTTCCCTATTACCTCAATTATTATCCATCGGAAGAAGAAAACACAACAAAAAAAATATACAAGTTTGTATGTATATTTTATTGCACATTCATATCTCGTCAGTAGAAATGTCAAAAATAAGTTATGTTATATTGCCATTAATATTTAAAGTTAGATGAAAAACATAGTTTTATATATTATATATAATTTTATATAACATAGTACATTAAACATGTATTACTACTTTTTTATACTAGTACGACGTGTAACCGTGCGCCCACCTGATGGTAAGTGGCGTGCAAGGTCAATGAATGTTAACAACGTGATTGATATCAGTCCCTAACACTATGCCTGCTTGCCTGGGTATATCGGCAATTCGAGCGGAATCCCGATACGCGTGGATACACGTTATTGTGTTTATCGACACGAACGGTGGATACTTTCCCGCCCTGGTAGACTTGGCAAATTGCCGCCATCAGTCCGACTACGATTTATTTGTTGTTTTCGTTGAAACTACGAGTATGTGCTAATTACAAATGCCAATTTTTACTTTCAAGGAGAACAAATATTGTAACCTTGCTATTGTGATATTTATATAAAATAAACATCGCTTGAAACAAGATTTATTGGTGCGTTACACAGTGTGCGTTAGTACGAATGCATGCAAATATAATTGCATTAAAAAAAAAACGTTGTGCAAGTTATAGATTGAAAAAAAAAAATGCAAAACAGTCGCGGGAAGTAATCGTTTAATATTATTATGTTGTCAAGAGCTATTGATATCGGATAGTCGATTCACAAAATCTGGTCGGAATTCGGGTGTCAAGATAAACGTAATGACATGATTATGGGTCGGGTCGGTCAATTGCTACTCGACGTTCATTTACACGATGATGCCCATCGATTTCTCGGGTTAATTGACAATGTGATAGTCTATATTGGTTTAGCTTCATTTACGTCCAAGCACAATATTTATCTTTCGTTGGTTTTCTTTTATCATAATACGCGTTCTTTTAGCTTACTCATTACATTGATTTGCTGTTTAGAGGTTCACTAGCAGAGGTGGTATCATTTTAAATCCTTACTCACATTATAAACACGCTGTTAACTTTAGCATAGAAGCCGATAGACGCAGTTAGCTAGGATTGGCGACATTACGGAAACTTCGGCACATCTACTCATCGTCCATAACTTAATGTGTAAAACAAAATTCCAGGGGGCTAATTCTGGCGCTATCGACTTGATGTCGATACGAAATATTCGCATCTTTGCAGCACTCGACCTTGAAATGATGTGAACGTCCGCCATTGTCGTCACTGACAGCAGGTCTGGTCAACAATAAGAGCAATGGATGGATAGAATCTCTGATGGATAGAATTCGAAACGTTGATATTCGTCAGAGAACTAAAGTTACTGACATAGCATTCAAAATAAGCAAGCTGAAGTGGCAATAGGCCGGACGGACACATCTGCCGCAGAATTAACCAATTGACCCAATGAGGCAAACGGGTTCGAGTGTGAAAAACACGTACGGGACGATGCAGGATGAGACGACCCCCTGCCACGGGGACCGACGGAGGACCTAAAGAGGATTGCTGGCAGGTGTTAAATTAGGGTTGGAAAAAAAACCGCGTGCAATGGCAAGCCTTTGGGGAGACCAGACCCAATCACTATCTTTTGCCACCAATATTTCACTCCCTCCAGCAACCTTCTTCAGGTCATCCGCGCATCAAAATTCATACGATAGTGAATATCATATTGACAATTGTAATGTGCTGTGTCATATCCATATCCGAGTATACTCACCCTAAGGAGGAAGATCCTTATAATATATTAATGACGATGAATAGATTTAATGAAAAATATAAAATCTGTCTTACGAAAATACACGGATTTTTTATAAACCAACATTTTTATTCATGCTTTAGAGGCTAAAATTTAAAAAGGTAAATGACCGTGGCTTAGCGGTTATAGTCGTAGATTAACACCCCGTTGCCGAAATAATTATTAATATAATCTATGTTTAACATTTTATTATACGCCCCGTGTTTTTTATTTTTTTATTGTATTGATTTGAGTTCTTACTATCGGGGTTATTGCGGGGTAGTGAGAAACCAGGATAGTTTTTTTTTTGTTATAGAAGGGGGTTCACATTTAGCCAACTTTACCATAAGCGGTGCGGTGGTGGCTCGTTTCTTAAATTCTACAAAGGTCGGTTTAAACCCACCTGGAATGTACCAATGAGAAATACACTTTTCTTACGTACATTTGTCATAGATTTACAACACCACCGTTCCCGTGCCTCGAAGAGCACGTTAAGCCTTCGGTCCCGGTTCCACTAATACCAACTTGTGGAATCGTTAATAAATTGTCATTAAAATTTGACATCATATCCTCGCCAAGACGTGGCGAGTGCGGGCCAAATTCTCCAGATATATGTTCTGGAAGGCCCATCTCCTGCAGAGGAGGTCCTAGGTTGTTACCTGTGTTCTAGGGGCTGTAATGAATGAATGAAAAAACTATAAGCCCATCATGACAAGTGGCAAGCTCGTCGATATCTCTAGCGTTTCAAACTCGAAAAAGTTCATAAATAAATGTTTCTTGACCATAAACCGCGTCTAAATGCACGGAGGCTGTTAAACCTGTCTTTATTTAAATGTTTTTTATACTGATGAATGCTGTGACACCTAATTGGTACATATATTAGATAAGTTATAACTATACTATGTTGTGTGTGATAATATATGTACTGCTGTGTGTACTATATAAATAAATGAATAAATAAACCTGTTATTTACCTAGTTGAGACCACAATAATTTATTAAATTATGAGTTTCATTGACTCTGGTCCGATATAGACGAGCTTGCCATCATGAGCCTAGTAGGTTAGCTGGTGGATAATGCCTCACGGCATAAAGCTCGCCTGTGCACATTAATTTTAAGTTATTTTAATTTTTATGCAATTACGCATTTTTTATTTATTTATTTACTTTACCAGGTCGTAATGATACCTAATATTTTTTTTCTGCTTCAAACAAAAAGCTCAATTAGTGTAAACCAGTTTTTTATTCATATAGCTCTAATTGGGCATAAATTCATTAAAAACTTTCCTGTAAAATAAGTAATTCAATTTCATTCGTTTTTAACTTGAAATTAATAATAATTATATAAGTAAAAGTAAAGTATTATCACTACCGTATCCCTTTCGGGGTGGTCAGAAACCAGTTCGTCAAAGTGACGCCGCATATCCGATGCAACGACCTCATTTCTACTGCATTAACTTTACTCTCATGCGTATTCTGACATAACCACGTCTCGCTTCCATATATAAGTGTTGGTGCCAGCATGACATTGTGTATGTTATCATGTAGTACGTGAACGTAAATTAATGGTTATGTAATGAATAACAAGTATAACTCATTTATGTAGTATACTGCATCTACCTCATGTCCTCGTTGTCCCGAAGGTCTGACAGGCAGAGAATGTTCAGCGACATTTTTATCTTTGACAGGCGTTCGAGTGGCTTTTCCAAGCACTTTGAGTTTTTGATGACGTCTAATAACCAAAAACAATGACGCAGATTTCACAACGAATGACGTCGCTGATTTTACTGTGACTGTGTTTTATTTTCGGATGGTGCAATCAAAGTAAATTATCTGTGGTCAAAAATATTGTCAAATTTAGCAGCATTGCTTTATTTTCTATTTATATTAACATCGTCGTTGTCTTATTTTTAATGGTAAATATTTCTTATATCGTTTAATTTAATTGGTATATTTAATACATTTTTGGGTTTTGTTAATGATAATTTTGTTAATGATATAATTAAAAAGTCTTTAACCAGTGCGTCCTCCCGGTAATGTCGTACGGAGCAGAGACGTGGACACTAACAGTGGGTCTGGTCCATAAATTCAAGGTCGCTCAGCGAGCCATGGAGAGAGCTATCTCTTGGTGTATCTCTGATGGATAGAATTCGAAACGTTGATATTCGTCAGAGAACGAAAGTTACTGACATAGCTTTTAAAATTAGCAAGCTGAAGTGGCAATGGGCCGGACACATCTGCCGCAGAACCGACGATCGATGGGGCAAACGGGTTCTAGAGTGGAGACCACGTACGGGAAGACGCAGAGTGGGGCGACCCCTCGCCAGATGGACAGATGACCTAAAGAAGGTCGCTGGTGGGGGTTGGATGAGGGTAGCGAAAGATCGCGTTAAGTGGCGAGCCTTAGGGGAGGCCTACATCCAGCAGTGGAGAGATACAGGCTTATGATGAATTTTGTTAATTACTTTACAAAGAGAAAAAATACGAAATACCGTTCGCGTAGCGTTTAAATGCTGTAAGCGCTTTGGCTTACAGCATCAGCCATTATGTCACGCCTTTGTATATTTTATTTTTTTATTACGGTCCTCCACCTCGACTCGGAGGTACCGGGTTCAATTCCTGGTCGGGACACAAAAAATATTTATTAATGTAAATAAATACATTTAATTGTTATTTAATTTATTTGTAATATTTCTCGAGTTTGGTATGCTGGAGACATCGACGAGCTTGCCACTTGTCATGATTGGCCTATAGTAAAGTTGGCTAAATGTGAATCCGCTTATTTATAAGCGTGGTTTCTGAGCACCCCGAAAGGGAAACGGTCGTGATGATACTTTACTTTCTTCTCTGTAATTTTTTCTTATATCGTTTAGTCTAATTGTTATATTCAATACATTTTCGTCGTGATTTGTTTTCTAATTGTTCGCGTAGCGTTTAAATGCTGTAAGCGATTTATGTAAGTCGAACGACTGTTGGATTGGCTTAAAGCGTCAGCGTCACGCCTTGTATATTTTTATTTTTTTATAGTCCCCCACTGTTAGAGATGGGTCTTCCAGAACATATATCTAGATAATTTGGCATACACTCGTCACACTGTCTAGACGGGTTGGGGAGGATCTTTCTAATGACAATTTATTAACTACTTCACAAGTTGGTATTAGTGGAACCGGGACCAAAGGGTGCTCTCCGAGGCACGGGAACGGTGGTGTTGTAAGCCTATGACAAATGTACGTAAGATAAGTGTATTTCTCATTGGTACATGCCGGAGGCTTGAACCGACCTTTGTAGGATTTTAAGGAACCGAGCCACAACCGCACCTTTGTATATTTTGAAAAAATAAAGTTTTAAATAAATAAATAAAATAAATGCATATTTAAAAAAAAATACTTACCTAATATTTGATCTGAACACGTATAATCACAAAACTTGTTCGACTTTTACATATCACTGTTTCCGTAGAACTGTCTATAGTTAAATATCACTAAGTTCGGGAAGTTAGATGCTTTGGTGTTTTGGTTCCGCGCGAGTGCGCCGGCCGGCTGAACGCGGCTAACTGAGGGTGACGTCTACAGGGTGGTAGGGACGATGTACGCCGGCCCGAGCCTTTCAAATTCGCGAGCTTTTCGCCGCTTCTTCGACATTTTTCGGCCCCTGAAACAGTAAGCATTTTACAATTAATATGTAGGTTGTGTTCAGAGTCTTTTGCATGTTTATTTACCACATACAGATTTATATTTTTTTCTAAATTATCCTGAAAATTCATACTTTGTAACTAATAGCAGATAGTTGATACATTAATAGCTCAACCAACAATTAGGTAAGTCTTGTTTCAAGCATTGATATTTTTATATAAATATCACCATGGCAACTTACAATATTAGTTCTCCTTGAAAGAAAAAAATGGCATTTGACATCATTGCAAATGGCACATACTTTCTAAGAGCACAACAAATAGGTGCTAGGCGGACAGATGGTGGTAATTTTCCCCAATCTGCCGGGGCGGGGAAGTATCCTCCGTTTGTACCGATATACCCAGTAAAGCGTATCGGAATCAGGCTCGAGTTGCCATCATGCCCAGTCAAGCCGGCATACTGTCTGATGACAGTCATTATTGTCTGATTTCAGTTGCTAACATTCATGGACCTCGCGCGCCAATTACCATCAGGTGGTCACAAGTTCACATGTCGTGGTAAAAATTTAAAAAATAAATAATCAAGTCGCCAATGTCTAAAACGGGCCAAAAATGTTGTCCGAACAGTGCAAATCTGATACTTGCGTGGGTGAAAACAATATCCGCTGCGATCGCCCTAACACCAATTACTCCCCACCTATCTACGTGTAGGTACAGTTAGACAAATCGTCTAGAGCTCTTTTTTTTTAATTAACCACCGGGCAGAACTGAGCCGAGCAGGTAGTCAATACAATCCCTTTGTATTAATGTTCTATATAATTATTTTTCTAACTGTCATACGCATATTAATTAATACGCACAGGAACTTAAACTTAACTTAAGCTAAGATCCATAGATGCCTTAAACAACCTAAAAATGATTGATTATAGGCATTAATAGCCGTATAATAAACTAATTTTATTTTTTATTTTATTTTTATAATAGACGTATGTCGAAAAAATATATAATAGAGTCTATAAAAATATTAAATATAATTTTTGTCGCTGCTTGTTCTTGTAGAATACTGAAAAGACTTTTATAATGAGCCAGCGTACATTTGGCTGACTGTACATCAGTTACACGAACGAAAATTTATTCACTTTACACGTCCCTCGTCGGCGTTAATTACTCTTGTTTTGAGTACCTAAGGCTTTCGTCGGCATTTCTAACGCAATCTCAAATTATTGTGACATCTCTTTAATTTATTATACAGATAAATGGTAATTTAATTCTGTAAAATTATTATAATTTTGCGGGTTTTCATTTAAAACTATACACTAGCTTTATTATAAAAAAGTAAAGTATCATCACGACCTTAATTCCTGGATGGTGGTCAAACAACGTTTTTGTTAAGCTATGAGTATGATTATTGATTCATTCATTTTTTTCATTACAGCCCCTAGAACACAGCGTCCTAGACCACCACTGCTTGAGATAGGCCTCCCGAACTGGAGAATGTGGCCTACGCTCGCCACGCTGGCCAGACGCGTTGGTGAGGATATGATGTAATTTTTTTGTCGCTATATCATGCCGTTCGTTGAACATACAATAATATAAACATTGTTTTATTATCGTCGGATTTTTCCCGCCCCGCAAATTTGGCGGGAAAAGAGATCCAGCGTAAGGTGCAAGAATAAGAGGTGTGGAAACGAGGATCACAAGGCTCCGGTGTGAATAAAGATATACTAATGAGATAGACCCAAGCAACACCCCCGTGGTTCCACAAAACAAATACGGAATGCACTCACCAAAAGCTGCAACCGCCAAGAAATGTCTTGCGAAATCTATGTCGCTCATCCGCCGGGCCCGGCTCTTCAAACGCGAACAAATATTCACACCCCCTCAGGAGACCGCAAACTACTCCTGGTAGCTGATCTTCCACCACTTTTAGCACAATTAAAGTTAAATTTCACGCCAAGCTTTTTAGCTTCGACCAAAGGCGCGCAAATCCGAATTGTCAGTGTTGCCACACTATTGTTAACCCAGTACCATAGATAGAATACATGCATAAAAATAAAATATGTGTGTATTACTAGTAATAAAACCTAAGCCCTATTCGGGTCCTTGCAAATACTAAACAAACATTAAAGGACATTTATTTATATAGTACACACATCAGTACATATATTATCACACACATAACATAGTATAATTATAACATATCCAATATATGTACCAATTTTGTGTCACAGCATTCACCAATATAAAAAGAAGAAGAAATTAGAAACTTATTACTTTTAAAACAAAGAAATAAATCTAACAAAATATAACATAAATATGACTTCTAAAAAAAATTATGCATTTTTTCTTTTTTAATAGAACTATAAAGGAAACATAAAAATTACATAAATTTGGTACCTTAAAAACGAAAACAAAACACTTGTTAAATAAATTATAAGCTACTCATATATTGATGGTTTAAAATGTTCGAGAACATTTTTTCTGAATATATTGTAACGGTCATGAAATATGTCTATATCATTATTGGCACTGCAGAGACTACTGTTAATTTTGCACATTCGGGATCTTAACGAATGTGAATCTACATTAGTTTTTGAGGGCGGACGTTATTCATCTTGCATGACGATTTGGGCTAAATTGTATTGACAGTTATATATGCATTTTTAGAAAAAAATACAATTTAAGTAGAAAAAAACTCTTTACATAATTTAGGTGTGCAAGATGTTTTAAATATCATCATAACATAACATAAATATCATAATAAAGGTTAGCTAGTATAAAATGCCGAGAGGCATTATGTTCGCCCTTGTACTCAACTGTTAAGTTTTTAAGTGCAATAAAGAATTTATAATTAAAATAACCGCTCTAGTACTAATTGTCTTGATTGATACGAAAACTACATATATTATTTTTCAAATAAATTTGTAATATATTCGTATAGTAAAAATAGCATTAGGCTTATCAGTAAAAGTGTCGAAACTACTATTTTAGCCCAAAATGGTCTATTTTTAATAATAATAATAAATAAATGCTGTTCTTTTGGCATCGTCCGAACAACAACTGCAATCACTAGTCACAAGAATGAAGGAGGGATGTGCAGAAAAAGGACTCCGTTTGAATGCGAGAAAAACCAAGGTACTAGTGTTTGAAAGAAGAAGGATGACAACCGTGACGATAAAGATTGATGATGAAACTCTAGAACAAGTAAATGAAATTATATATCTGGGCAGTGTTTTCACTGCGGATGGGAAGTACGATAGGGACGTTGAAAGAAGAGTGAACGCGGGAAATAGTGTTAACGGTGCCCTGGGGTCACTGATCGGCAGTCGAAATGTCAGTGACAAAGCTCGGCTCGCCATACACACAGGTACCAACACTGATGTATGGAAGCGAAACGTGGATATGTCAGAATACGCATGAGAGTAGGGTTAATGCAGTAGGAATGCGGTCGTTGCGGCGGATATGTGGCGTCACTTTGGCGGACCGTATACGTAACGTCGAAATACGGAAAAGGGTTGGTATGAAGGAAAGCATAGGGACAAAAATAAGGAAAAGCATGCTACGATGGTTCGGGCATGTTGAAAGGATGAGCGATGAAAGATTGACGAGCCAGATATATAATGCGAAAGTTGTGGGTAAAAGAGGCCCTGGCAGACCGAGACTCACATATCACGATCAAATAAATAAAACACTGACTGAAGGTGCATTAAAAAGTCTTCGTAACCAAAGGGCATGTATGAAGAGGTTAATGAATGTCGACGAAGCGAAAGAGGTATGTCGTGATCGTGTCAAATGGCGCTCAATTGTCTCTGCCTACCCCGCAAGGGATCTGGCGTGAAGACATGTATATATGTATGTAAATAAATATTTCCAGACAGGTCACACAGCGCCATCTAATTTCCGTGGTAAGCTACGAGGCTTGTGTTACGGAAACTAGATGGTTGATAAACTACGAGTACATATTATACTTTTTTTTTGTAAATATATACATATTATACATATAAACACCCAGACCGAGACAAATTATACAATGTACAACTTGCCCCCGGTGGGAATCGAACCCACGACCTCCCGAGTTCATGGCAACGTTTGTTACCACTAGACCACGGAGGCGGTCAAAAGGTTAACATCGATGTATATAGATAGGCCCTTACTGATATACAAACGTTCCTGAAAAACCAATCGAAGCTGTGACATTGAATGTGACATTATTTATTTATTTATTTAATACTTTATTGCACAAAGACAAAGGCAGGCTTTAATGCCGCAAGACATTTTATCATAGCCAACCATTGGGATAACTTTAAACACTTTACTGAAAAGTAGGTGCAAAAATAAAGGAAAATAAAAAATAATATTTAATGACTAACTAGATGTATAAATATATATAATATACTACGTACTAATACATACTTATATACTCGTATAAACATACATACATACATAATAATATACTAGCTTTATTGGGATCTCAAGCCGGCATAGTGTTAGGGACTGATGTCGGATATAAGGGTCTGATTCCAGTTGCTAACATTCATGGACCCTGCGCGCCACTTACCATCAGGTGGGCGCAGGGTCACATGTCGTGCTAGTATAAAAAAAAAAAAAAAAAAAAAAAAAAGGGATAGGAAATGCGAATAGACCATTTTTTTAAATAGCGATCTGGTGGTTACCTTTTGAAAAGAAATGAAATGAAATAATTTATTTGTCAGAAACATGGTAGGTACAGGGATGTAAATTATTATATGTAATTATATCACACATATATACAAATATTTATTTAGTCACATGACTTTGTCGAGCTTAGTGTATAGGTATTCTTTTGTCGAATAAAAACATTTATTAACCAGCATTTGTTTGACTCTTAATTTGAACAGTTTTAGTGAACAGTTTTACATTATCATTGCTTGAAGATTTCCCCGAAAGTATATACAAGTGGCAAGCGGCACGTTTTTGTATTGAATAGGCCTATATATCGATGATTTAGTGCTATCTATGATGAATGATGTAATGTTGGCTGAGAATCTTAGGCATATCATGGACGGAGTTTCGAACCAACATATCCATCCTGGAGGAACTGGGGATAGGACAGCGCCTTTCCTTAATCGAACAATCACGCATTCTCTCTTTCTTGGACACGTGTCAGAGAAAAGTCGATGACAAGAGGACGCGTGGTAGGTCTCCGATGAGATGGACTGACCAGGTTAAAGCAGCAATGGATCACCCCCTACATGAGTGCGCTAGGAAATCTGCAGTTCAAGAGGAGTGGCGACGGCTTGTTAAGCATGTTAAGACACTCGAGTGACGACCACGACCACTCTCCCAAAAGTGTAGCGATTAAGAAGAATGAAGAACTTATAAAAGCGTGGTTATTGAACAACAGATACGGTCGTGATTATATTTTACTTTTTTTTTATTTACAACACCTCAAGGGATTACGGTTGTGATGATAAAGCGATTAGGTAAATGTAAAAAAAACAAAATCATTCATTTTATTATTTAAATATTACTGACATGATATTTTACCAACCAACGTGCTAATGAATTTCGAAAAGGTTTTTAAGTCTTGTCAATGTCACATTTAATACTGGATTGGATTTAAACACGTCACATCTCACTTTCATCTTAGGAATATAACCCTTAGTACACTGTAATAGAGTTTAGGTGAAAGAGAGAAGAAACACAGCCTTAGTGAACAAATCCGTCTAAATTCGGGAAATCCTATGGATTTTCACAAACAATACCGACACAGTCCTAATGGATATTAACCCTTTTGAAGAATATTTTTTTCTATTAGGTATATACTCGTAAGTAAAGTGAGGTACCTACAAAAAAGAATACCAAACTACTTAAATAAAAGTAAAGTAAAATATCATCACGACCATTTCCTTTTCGGGGTGGTCAGAAACCACGCTTATACATAAGCGGATTCACATTTAGCCAACTTTACTATAGGCCAATCATGATAAGTGGCAAGCTCGTCGATGTCTCCAGCGTACCAAACTCGAGAAATATCACAAATAAATTAAATATGAATTAAGGTACATTAATAAATATTTTTGTATCCCGACCAGGAATCGAACATAAAATTCATTACCTATAAATCTAGAAGTTCTTTAAAGAACTATCTAAGCGGCTGGTTAATGCTATATGTTGGCAGTTTTTTTCGCAGCAAGTCAGCATTGCTGTGCAATGGGACAATAATAATAATAATTATAAAAACTAACCAAAATAAAGAGTACAATATAAAAAATCCCTAAATCTAAGTACAAATAAATATACCGAAAATATGGGGTTCCTTGGCCTCCATTAAAAGTTAACTTATGTCATGGAGACCAGTTGATTCCCTACAATTTGTGACCATAGTTCTAATAATCAATTAAAAATCCCGCCACATTCGTCCAGCAGATGTTCAGATTCTTATACAGTATCAGCAGCTCGCCAGTGGAACCGACTCCCTCTTCATATTCGTAAAGCACCATCACTGATATGTTATAAAAATTTGCTCACTAAACACTTTCACAAAAAGCAAGACGAGTCTACATAACTTGACTAAATCGGTATATTATTGTATGTATATATATATATAAATATAGTATGTAACTAATATATGTATGTGTTATCTATGTATTGTATGTATTTATATTATAGATTTAATATCGTTCTTTTTTTTTAGTTATAAGTTTTTAACTCAATAAATCTCTTTATCTCAAATATTAGCGGTCATGCACCTTACAATCCCTGCTCACATCTCCCAAAGGTTAGCTGTTAGAAAATGTTTTTAGACATTAAGCTCGCCTATGTACTGTAAAATGTATTATTTTCTGTGCAATAAAGAATTTATCTATCTATCTATCTATCATAGTTACATCAAAATATCTATAAACAAACTTAATAATTAAAACCAATAGTACGTATAACTATCAAACAAATGCAACTGCAAATATAAATTAATACATTAAATGCAGGTAGTTTAAAAAAAAAAAACTATTCAATAACACTCGCCAAACGAAGTCACAAAGCAACGGCTGTTAGTTGATGGAACAACACTGCAAACTCACTCGCAGTAAAATTATCATTTCTGTAAGTAATTTCATTATAAAAGTGTTAAAAATAAATATAAAATAAATAAATAAACAATATGCTGCAAGTGTTCTTGGCACACTACTTTTCACTCACAGTATTTCATTTGGGTAACAGATCGGTGAAGGTAAGCACTTCTACGGATTTTCTAGTACATATTCATATTTCATATCATATTATCGTCTACCACACTTCCAAAGGTTAGCTAGTATAAAATGCCGAGAGGCATTATGTTCGCCCTTGTACTCAACTGTTAAGTTTTTAAGTGCAATAAAGAATTTATAAATAAATAAATAAATATTTTTACTTTGCTTTGTAACCCTTGAGTTTCCATTATGATCAGTATTTTTGTGGGGCTCCAAAGAGTTTTTGCGGTTCCCTAGGGCTCCATAAAGTACGCTTTGAGTCGCGAGGCTAATCTATACTAATAAATAACAGTAGTTAAAAACAATCAGCTCATTACTCTTAAAAAATTGAGGTTATTCATTCAGTCATGACCGGCTCCGTGGTCTAGTGGTAACAAACGTTGCCGTGAACTCAGGAGGTCGTGGGTTCGATTCCCACCGGGGGCAAGTTGTACATTGTATAATTTGTCTCGGTCTGGGTGTTTATATGTATAATATGTATATATTTACAAAAAAAAAAAGTATAATATGTAGTTTATCAACCATCTAGTTTCCGTAACACAAGCCTCGTAGCTTACCACGGAAACTAGATGGCGCTGTGTGACTTGTCTGGAAATATTTATTATTTATTTATTTTATTTATTATAGTTCATTACAGTCCCTAGAACACAGCGTCCTAGACCTCCACTGCTGGAGATGGGCCTTCCAGATCATATATCTGGAGAATTTGGCCTACACTCGCGAGGATATGATGTCATTTTTTTATGACAATTTATTAACGATTCCACAAGTTGGCATTAGTGGAACCGGGACCGACGGCTTAACGTGCTCTCCGAGACACGGGAACGGTGGTGTTGTAAATCTATGACAAATGTACGTAAGAAAAGTGTATTTCTTATTGGTACATGCCGGGTGGGTTTGAACCGACCTTTGTAGGATTTAAGGAACGCGTTCTCATAAACGAGCCACCACCGCGCCTTATATGGCAGTAGGTTATATAAGTGTATTTTTGAAAAGGCCATTTCTATTTCGGTTCAGTTCATAAATCGCTTTCCTTGACTGCACATTTGCAGAGGCGAATACTATCCAGCGACTCGTATTAAAACGTATCATCTAAGATCGATTACGTTTATCAGAAATGTCAAAACCTAGGCGGAATGCCC
This sequence comes from Tinea semifulvella, assembly GCA_910589645.1. Lineage (NCBI taxonomy): Eukaryota > Metazoa > Arthropoda > Insecta > Lepidoptera > Tineidae > Tinea > Tinea semifulvella. The sequence continues at coordinate 5,145,630 of OU342595.1, read as the reverse complement.
AAGATTTTAACATTTTTGACAGATGTTTTCGGACGATTGTGCACCCCGCCTCACCCCCCTGACCACAAACTCGTACTATAAATCTTTCTCTATAAATAAAATAGGTTTTTATTTGTTTTGAAAAGTTATCAGTTAACAGTTAGAACGAATTGTTATAGTCAAAAGAGCAAATATTTTTTTTAGGCTTCAGATGTCATTGGTTCAACCTATTGAAATATTTATTTATTTATTTATTTATTAAAACTTTATTGCACAATATATACAAGGGGCGGACTTAATATTGCAATAAAGGTAACTTTTTCTATAAGATAAAAATCATTATCCGAAAAACAAAACACTACTGAATGGTGAAAAAGGCCGCGTCTGAAAATCGCGATATCTATTGTGATACATATGTAAAGACTGAGAAGTTATACGGCCGGCTGCAGAAAGGATTATAATCTTATAGCTTTAATCCTGTAATAAACTAAAAGTAGAAGTCTAACTAAACTAAGCAAGTTGCAAAGAATACAAACAAAAACATAAGCCAATATTCATAATAATAATTTGCGTGTACACAACAAAAAAGTCCCTCGTAAGAGGACAAAATACAGTTAATAGTTATAGATGCGCGAGTGCGTGTGTGTTATGTTAGTATACCTGTGTGTGTACGTGTTTGTGTTTGTATGGTGATGTAAGTGTAATATACTTTAAGAAATTCCACGCAGTATACGATACCAAAGAAATTCGGCAAATAAGAAAAGGACACGAAATAAATGCTAGAGGAAATGCCATTAATAAAGTCCGTGAAAAAGGGAGTTTAATGAACGGTCTGTCATTGTCAGCACTTGTTGCGTTGTCCCTTTTTCTCAAGAAATCTCTCTTAATTCTAGTAGAGTAGATAACACAAATTCAATTTATTTTAACGTTTATTTTCCGTAAGTAGGCATAATTACATACACTTTTAATCAATTCTTTACTAATATACAACAATAAGTAAAAAAAAAGAAATGAAATCATTATTAGTATTTTGAATTTAAACTTTGAAAACGAATGTTTTCAACCAATGCGTTCTTCCAGTATTGACGTACGGAGCAGAAACGTGGACACTGACAGTGGGTCTGGTCAACAAGTTTAAGGTCGCTCAGCGATCTATGGAGAGAGCTATGCTCGGTATTTCTCTGATGGATAGAGTCCGAAACGTAGACATCCGTCAGAAAACCAAAGTTACCGACATAGCCTTCAAAATTAGTAAGTTGAAGTGGCAATGGGCCGGACACGTCTGTCGCAGAACCGATGACCGATGGAGTAGACGAGTTCTGGAGTGGAGACCACGTACAGGAAAACACAAAGTGGGAAGACCCCCTGCCAGATGGACGGATGACCTGAAAAAGGTCGCTGGTGGGGGCTGGATGAGGGTGGCAAAAGATCGTGTGAAATGGCGAGCCTTGGGGGAGGCCTACATCCAGCAGTGGAGAGACATAGGCTGATGATAATGATGATGAGAATGTAAACTGACACGGCCTACACTTACAGCCACGATATTATTTAAGTACTTAGCTTTACTTGATTGTAGCAGTAATTAATGTTGTGCCTAACATACATAAAAATGGATTATTGCCTGTTTACGGTCCAACTATTATTACCACTTTGATTAGTACATATGTTTTATTAATTGTATTGATTTTATTAGTTTTGTCTGTATCCAAGTTGTTTTAAGCGAACCAATGGAAATAAACTATTATGATTTTGATTTTTTTTAATTAAACATGTGTATAAATTACATTCATAAAATTACAACTAGCATCTAGCTTTAAATTCGCACACACCACGCCTACGCGTACCTACATATAAATTTCGAGACTCTTACATCTGTCACAAGCAGAAAATGTGGAATCCACACCCAGACAATGTATTTCCCCACTTCTATACCCTGCTTCCCTATTCTGTTACTTAAGCGCAAACGTTGTATAGTAGAATCCGTTAACTATATATGAGTACCTATATATCACGTTATTAAAGTTGATATTTGCACGGCCGCTTTCAATGTCGAGTGCTTATCGAGTTGAGAATTGAATAATATTTTGTAATTATGACGCAACCTTTGTCGTAAAAAAATAAATCCACTAATAACGTTTGCGACTAAGTAACTGGAATCCTTCTAGCGAAGTATAAAAAAGCATCTTGATAGTGGTAGAGATTGATGTCAGTCGTTGTATTAATAACTAGATCGCCTTCTCAACTTATGCATTCGCTATGTGTTTGGCTTGCGTAAGTATGATCATGTATCCCATTTTCGAACTCAGTTGAAATGGCTCAATATCCGCTTTCGCAGATCTGCCCATCTACTTGTCCATTTGTATGGTATCCTAAACAATCCTCGTGCACCTCCTTACCTCAAAACTCGATTTGAGTTCTTGTGCGATATACACAACCTCCCTCTTCGTTCTGCTTTCAACAATCAACTCAAAATCCCATTCCACTCCTCTAGCAGATATTCAGATTCCTTCACTGTGTCTGCAGCCCGCCAGTGGAACAAACTACCACTGGCCATTAGACGGGCACCATCTCTCAATGTTTTTAAACAACTAGTCACTAACTTGTTTCTTGATAAGCAGGAGCACACTGCATCTGAGTACACATTGAGTATTTGGCACGCAATATGTTTATGTATGTTTATTTGTATATATATATATGTATGTATTATATGTTCATAATACTTGCATGTAGTTTATGTAATTGCTTGGTATGTAGTGTATTTATAAATTAGACTAATATTATTAGATTGTTGCACCCTGCCCATAATCTCTCACCATCCCAAAGGTTAGTTGTCAGAGAATGCCTAACAGGCATTAAACTCGCCTATGTACCTAATTTTAAGTTTTGGTGCAATAAAGAATTTAAAATAAAATAAAATAAATTTGCTGTTGTGTGCAAATAAATACAGTAGGTACAAAAAGCAAGGCTCAGATTTAGTTTTTTTTTACATATAGAGTTTGTTATAGTAGTCTAATTCCATTATAAAATCGTGAGGAAACAGTTTTTGAGTCTGACCCGACATTGCTAGGTTAGGTTAGGTAAGACTCGATTAAGTCATATCCAGAAATCCTATAGGTAAGAAGCATTCATTCGCTGTACTCAGAAATCGGAACATAACCTCACTTTTTACAAATAATAATTACACAAAAACTATTAGTCACCGCAACCCCCTACCCCGCCCAAGGGGTAGCCACACCCCACTGCTCTCTGTTACCGGGAATATTCTAAAGTCCTTCCAAAACTTTTTGAGGCCGATTTTTTGTCATTGTCGGGTGCCAGTTACGGTGCCCTAATGAACGTAAAATCGTTGTGTAACCAATATTTCACGCCGCCATTGAAAAGGCCTTTTATTTACTGGGACACATAAATTTCCTTATTTATCTAAGCGCCCTCTCTGTCAGACTCACAATAGACCCCTTTTATTTCCACCCTTAGCACGTACATAATCATTGTAAACAAACAGCACATGACGACACGACGCGACATTTCTAAAGAATACGCTTTTCGCATAGACCTATATGGATTTCAGATACAGATGCACTCTATAACCATACCAACTCCATATACCATCTCATTCATTACAGCCACTAGAACACAAGGTTCTAGACCTCCACTGTTGGAGATGGGCCTTCCAGAACATATATCTGGAGAATTTGGCGTGGTGGCAAGGATCTAATGTCAATTTTTATGACAATTGATTAACGATACCACAAGTTGGTATTAGTGGAACCAGGACCGACAGTTTAACGTGCTTAATTTTTAATGGGTCCTGACTGTTAAAGTAGCTATGTAATAAAATCCATAAATATATATTTATATATATCAATGATGTAGTTAGGGGTTATCAAACTTTTTGTTGGCCTAGTTTTTTTTCTTTATAGTTTTTTTTATTTCTTTTCAGTTTTTTAATTCAAGATCATGATTTAATCAGGCGGGTTTTTTATTATTTTATTATTTATTTTATTGCGCAACAATACGCTCACCATGTGATCGTGGTAGGTAAGTCTTGGTCTGCCAGGGCATCTTTTACCCACGACTTTCGCATTATATATCTGGTTCGTCAATTTCTCTTCACTCATCCTTTCAACATGTCCGAACCATCGTAGCATGCCTTTCCTTATTTTTGTCACTATGCTTTCTTTAATACCTACTCTTTTACGGTCCGTCAAAGTGACGCCGCATATACGACGCAACGATCCATCTCTACTGCATTAACTCTACTCTCATGCGTATTCTGACATATCCACGTCCCGCTACCATACATAAGTGTTGGTACTAGCATTGCATTGTGTATGGCGAGTCGGGCTTTGTCACTGACTTATTAGGTTGTTAGAGAAAAATACTCAAAATTACACTCAAACTTGAAAAATCTATGAAAATATTTGATTGTGCGAGTGAGAGCGTTGCAAGAGCGTTAAAACCTCTTAATGCGAAGTAAAGTATCTTGCACTTTTATTTATTTCTCGTTATATACGTCTATGGCTTTTCGTTTGGTACATTGCGACAAGGGCATCAGCTCTGATACCGGGACACGTGACGTGTGACGAGATTGTTTCACGATGTCACAGCGAGGCGTGAGCTCTGAGTTTTTCACACAGAATATTGTGACACTGACGAGAGGATATACGAGTAGGTAGTTATGTAAAATGTGAAATGCTTATCTAAAATAAAATTAAACAACGTGTTTTCTTCAATGCCTACGTTCTTTTTTTAATTTATTGGCTATTGTTACCGTAGTGTCTATTAAATGACTAATTTTAAATTGCATTACATCATCTTTCATTGAATAAATATATAAAATATATTTTGCTATAAGTTTATTTACCTAGTATAATATCATATCTATTAATTATAACATATCTTATCATATCACATCATATATGTGTCATATCATATCTTACTTTATTATATATTATCATATCATTTCTTATCTTACCATAGGTTTGCATAATACGAAAATTGTTGTCAGGATAGATACTGCAGTGGATGACACCCAGCGACTACATTAAATTCCATGCAACTTTCTCACATCATATTATTGACTGACCCCTGTAGTTCAGGTTTACCTAGTTTAGGGGTCTTAGTACTTTATATTTTGTTTTACACATATAATTGTTGCTGTACTGTTATTTGCTAAATTAATATGTTTCATTCCAGTGTATTGTGTTTATGTTGTTCAATAAAGGTTTTTCATTCATTCATTCATTTCATTCATTCATTCATTTTTTATATACCTAAAGAAAGCACCACAATCGATAAATTATTATTATTTATTTATTTACGTTAAAACTTTATTGCACTACCTATGTACAAAGGCGGACTTATTGCCAAATTTTTAAGACATTTTGACAGGATAGATGGTAGGTGCAATTAGCAATTAGGTGAAAAAAAAGTAAAAGAACAAATATATTTTTAGGCTTCAGGTGTCATTACTTAGTAGAATCTATATTTGAAATTTAAAATTAAATCATCAAAAACAAAACATGGTGAATAAATACCTAAATACCTGTGGTAAATACCTAAAGGCTGGGGAGTGTTATTATTAATTGAACTCGCCCACAGCCGAGAGATGAAATAGAGAGAGAAAGAATTTCGTAATTCAAAATTCGCGCGGTCATCGACCTCTCGCTACCTATTTGATTTGGGTATCTATGAGTGGCGATAGTTTAAGGAAAACTTTACTGCGCCGCAACTTAGGATTTTATTACTTAATAATTAAAATAAAAAATACATAGTTCTTTATTTTTATTCTAGTTTATAATATAAAAATATTTGCTCTTTAATAAATTTTTAGTTTAGTAGCATGTCTATGATGTACCTTAAAGCACAAACAAAAATACCTTGTATAAAAAAATATGTATATGCATACCTCCTGTACGCAACGAAATATTAATTATAAATATGATTAAGCGATGATTTTTAATTATAATAAATATCTATTTTCAAACTGCTTCCGTGATATTTCTCGAGTTTAGTACCCTAGAGACATCGACAAGTTCGCCGCTTGTCATGATACAAATACAAAATATTTTATATATATATAGTGCTGTCTATAAAATAAAAATCATTTTGGCTAATGTATAACAAAATTCCTATCGTCAAATATGTATTAATTTAATGCTGTGATTTTGTAAAACCAATAAATAAATAAATAAATAAATAAATTTTATTGTTCATAAGTAAGTTAGACCTGTCATTTAGAATCCCAGTTACTTCCATTAGTTACACAAAAAAGATACAATACGTATTGAAAACAGTTAACAATAAAAATATTTACAATAAATAAAGGTATTTTAATCAAAACAACAGGTGGGTAATATAATAAATACATAATATTAATTATTTAATAAAATAATATAAATACTATAAGTGCTTAAAAAATAATAAATAATATATACATATTGTGTTTATACAATATATAATGTTAGGGAAAATGCAGTTAGTTGTATTTTGAAATGATGTGCCTATAGTAAATTTGGCTAAATATGAATCCGCATTCTTTAAAAGTAGGATACAGTAATGAGGATTTTTTTTCAGTATTCAGTCAAAAAGCAGTTTCACTCTTCAGCTTACCCACTATAGCAAATAGTAAGTACGTCGAAAAAGTCCTATTTCTTTGTAAATAATAATAAAAGTTGTTGCGACGTCTTTATGAGCCCAATTATTCAAAAGCTCATAACGAAGTCCGGCTAGGAGTAATGGCCATTTTTTGTGTCAGAAGAGAAATAAAATAATGTTCTTAGTATTTCATATTTAAGCAGCAATGTATCTGAATAAACCTGGTAGAGACAAAGTAGGGCAAGATGTTACTAAATTTATGGAGCAGACATTTGTAACACGTCATAATATAAATTATTTAGAATGATTCTACTCCTGTTAGTGGAAAACTAGGCAGCAAAGTGGTCCAAGGAGTAAGCTGTTAGCAAAAGACTAACAGCAAATTCCAGTGACCTCTTAATGTTTAATCTGACTGAGAAAGGAATCTGCAAGGAAAACTCAGCTATATCAGATTTACAAATACAGAATTACACAACAACAATAAATAAATAAATATCTTTCAAATTCACCTTAGTAGGTACCTATGAGATTACAATACCTGGTACAGTGGTACGCCACCAGGTATGTTAGAATTAGGACTTGCCTGTGTGCAACCCGAAAGCCGAAAAAACGCAAAACCTCTGCTAATTTAAGAACAATAAATCGAACGTGTTCGGCAAAGGTCCCGAACCCCCACAGTAACATTATATTTATCAACCCAAAATATAACATTACCGTTGAGCCCTTCTCTATTCTAGTGGGAATATTATTAATTTACGTCTTTCCGTACATGGTCTCCAGAACTTGTCTACTCCAATTGACATCGGATCTGCGAATGACGTGTCTCTGTGACGTGGCCATTGTCACTTCAGTTTAGTACCAATTTTGAAGGCTATGCGGTAACTTTCGTTCTCTGATGGATGTCCACGTTTCGGACTTTATTCATCAAATGAATGCCAAACATAGCTAGCTGAGCGACTTTAAACTGATGGACCAGATCTATTGTCACTGCTCCCTACGTGAATACTGGAAGAACGCATTGGTTAAAAACTTTCGTCTTCAAACACTGTTGTATTGCCGACAAGAAGATGTATCGTAACCTACGCAACCTGCTCGCATCAAAGACCTTTTAATTCTTGTCTGCTTTCCATACAATAAAAAAATACTGCAATCCAATTAATACCTCCTGCCGAAATACCTCAAGAACAACTTTGCCTATCTATTCACATTTCATGACAGATCTCTTCGCTCTTCACATAACTCTCTTCTTTCAATTCCCTTGCATCATTCTTCCTTTGTGTCAAACTCTTTTCCAGTTGTTGCTGCGAATTTGTGGAACAACCTTCTCTTAAAAATATAACAAGGATCAAATCAAGCTCCATTTAAAGAGATAGTCTATTTGCATTCCTCCTAACAAGGGACCTACTTAGTGTATGTATATATATATTGTATTGTATGTATTTTGTGTGTATGTATGTATGTGTTTATGTGTGTATATAATTTATATATTGTTTATTGCTTACAATGTAATCGTTTAGTTATAATATATTCAACTTTAACTTGCACCTACCGTTCACTTTAAATGCTTTATCTGTCCCTAAGGTTGGCTGTCGAGCGGCATTAAGCCCGCCCCTTGTACATAGTGCAATAAAGATTTAAATAATAGTAAATAATATTGAAATATATTACAAAAGGCTAACGAAATCATTGAACAGCAATTTGTGTGGATGAAATCCGTGGTTATAAAACAAGCGTAGGGTAACTTTAGCCTTATGATGATTTTCCAATAGTTGAAATCTCGGTTGTAAGAACGCGTTTCTCTTAAATCCTACAAAGGTCGGCAAAACCCACCCGGCATGTATCAATGAGAAATGCACTTTTCTTGTCATAGATTTACAACACCACCGTTCCCGTGCCTCGGAGAGCACGTTAAGGTCCCGGTTCCACTAATACCATCTTGTGGAATCGTTAATAAATTGTCATAACAAATTGACATCATATCCTCGCTAAGCCGTCTAGCCAGCGCGGCGTGTGTAGGCCAAATTCTCCAGATATATGTTCTGGAAGGCCCATTTTGAAGATGACTATACGTATTGACAATATCCAAGTGTTGTGTACTAACCTAAGAAAAGAAATTATTTGATTTGATATACCTACAAATACAATAGTCAAACAAAAACACAGCTTTAGTGAAATGATTACGGTTTTATAAAATATCTCGACATTTCTTCCCCTGGCATTTCAAATTAATTTTCCTACCTCTGACCATTCATCCATCAACTTACAAAGACCTATCGCCTATTGTATTTAAATATTTCGCAAACCGTATTGTGTTTAGGATTTTACATCCATTGTTTACATTGTTTAGTTTACAAACTACTAATGTAACATATTGTTTCGTTATTAATGCTTTTTGACTATATTCATCATTCATATATTAAATTTATTTTTGGTTTAGTTAACTACAATCGTACCTACTCTTTTTCTTGAGGCGCAAAAGTTATATAAAGAAATCCTTTACGGAATATTTATTTTTGTGGTGTCAAGGAAAAAGGAGATGAGTGAAAAATTTAAAAATGAGATTTTTGCACCTATTGGTTCAAAACATTCATATGCGTCAATGCAATAAGGAGATGAGTCTATAAAATGTACAGTTTATTTTACACCCCTACGTGATAAAGGGCCTAGTCGTAACATTAAAATGTAAATAAATAAATAAAAAGAGTTCAATCGAGTTATTTCGGTATCGCGCTTTTATCGCCAATAATTAAGTTATGCATAGTGAGATGAGTCAACTCGAACCTAAAGTAATAATAATAATAATAAAAATCGTTTATTTACTTAAAAAACTGGTACATTTTTTTAGGAATTGGCCACTGGTGCCCAAACAATGTTAATCTGAATCTCAGGCACCAGTTCCATTACACAAATAAGTATAATATACAATACAATACAACATAATATTATATAGAATTTTAGCTTTTTTAAGTATACGACTAATGAAATTGAACATTACGTAAATTACAACTTTCTTATTATAAAAATGAGTTGTTTTCTTAATTTGCCTCTAGTAAAAAGTTCAAGTTATGTACTTATCCCCTTTTTCCTTGGCACCACAGAATTGTCAACCGTTGTTATTATAGCCTAATATAACGGTTTACTCCTTAGACCATTGTGCTTAGTCTTCCACTAGCAGAAGAAGAAAACTCAATACTTTTTTTATACTAGCACAACATGTGCCTTGCCTGATGTTAAGTGGCGCGCGAGGTCCATAAATATTTGCAACTGGAATCAGATACTCATGACTGACATCAGTTCCTAACACTATCCCAACTTCACTGGGTATGACGGCAATTCAAGCCTGATCACGAAACGTGTGGAATCTACATGTGGATACACTTTACTAGGTTTATCGGCACGAACGGTGGATACTTCTCCGCCCCGGCAGACTGGGCAAATTACCACCTAAATTATCAGTCCACCTACCACCTCTAGAATCAAACAAAAACGAATCTGTCTAATCTTTAATAATGTATTTTTAACCGCAAATGTAATAAAATAAATTGACAAAACAAAAACCTCTGCGGTATAATTTATGAGCAAGCCCTCAAACACTTGTTTTAAATTATTCTCAAATACACCCGACCAGCTACAAGGTAGAAAATTGGTTTATCAAAACTTTTTCAATGTTCCCTTCATAGAGCTTAATAAATACTAGAATTGTTATTTTAAAATAAAAGCCGTCTTTTTAACCGCGATTTCGCAATTTCAACGTATGTAACGATTGTATTAGATGCGGCCATGGAATAAATATTGTTGGCTGCAATCGATATCCTTTGCCTTGCACATATTTAAGACGCCTTCTGTCAATGTAGATTTTGACCTTCGAGCCTTTTTCAACATTTCTTAAAGAAAAATGTGCTACAATGTGGAAATTGTTTAATAATGTGCTACAATGTGGATAATTATGGAAAAGATAAATTGGACTTGGATATTTTTTTTGCGGTTTTCCCGCGCTGTCAACTCCCTTATTTTACCCGACTAGGTTGAGCTATGGTGCCGCGAGTGACTCCAAGAAAAGCATCAAATTCTGCAGCATCTGGAATTTGATGATGACCTCATTAACTCATTAAAAGGAAATATATCTTACGTCAGACTTGGCTGTATGGGCTAGACCCTCTTTGCCTTCCCTACCATGTCATTCATCATTCATCGGGAGAGAAGAACAAACAAATAACAACAATCGAGCCTTTTTCAACATTTCTTAAAGAAACAGAAAAATACAGATATGTTGATATTGAAGTGACATAGGAGTTAGTGAATGAAGTTCCTCCAGGCTATAAAGACTTTTCCAGAGATATGCAGGAACGTGACGGGTATCATAGCCGTCATTAAGCTTGCCTTTGTACCTGCACTTGTTTTTGTACAATATATAATTTATTATTATTATTTTTAACTGCCTCCGTGGTCTAGCGGTTAAGTCCGGTTCGATTCCTGGTCGAGACACAAACATATTTATAAATATAAATAAATACATTTAATTAATATTTAATTTATTTGTGATATTTCTCGAGTTTGGTACGCTGGAGACATCGACAAGCTTGCCACTTGTCATGATTGGGCTATAGTAATGGTAGCTAAATGTGAATCCGCTTATAATCGTGGTTTCTGACCACCCCGAAAGGGAAATGGTCGTGATGATACTTTACTTTTATTTCTAACAAAAGGTTGTGTTTTGCAAAAATGAGTTCAATGTATGTTTTTTTTTTTTAAATATTTCATTTCTAGTCTTGTAAGCGCTGTGGTCTCCTTGCATTCGTAAATTTATTCCCGTTTGAGAACTTTGCCGGACAGAGAAATCGATATTCAATCGTGTCGGTCTCAAATGATTGTATGGATGTCGCGACTTATGATTTCATAATTTTACGAGTTCATATTAAAAAAGTTAAGTATTATTACAACCGTGATCCCTAACTTAAAATCATACTGGGTTTTAAGGAAAATCTGTGCCTAATTTTATTAAACAGAAACAGATATTATAGCCGTAGATTTACATTTATTTATAAACTCTTTATTGCACAAAAAACTTGATATTTTATAACAGCTAAGAGTGTGGTAGAGGATTTGCGGGGTGCATTATTATAGATATACAATTTACATACAATACATAATAATCGTTGCATACTACTACTTAAATACATAAATATATATATATACAAATACGAAACTAGGTAAGTATACAGTACTGTTTACACACAACAAAAATAGTATGATAGATATAGGCACTAAGAAGATCTATGTTGTGTGTTTAGAAAGTGAGCGATAAGTAGATTTTTAAATATATTAATAGACGGCGCCCGTCTGATAACCAGAGGAAGTTTGTTCCACTCTCGAGCAGCGGAAACTGTAAAAGAATCTGAATACATTCGTGGTTAGTTGATGTTGATGACATAATTGTTAAACAGCATCCTGAACTATTTATTAAAAGCCCAACAATATTTAAAAAGTATAACAGTAGGTACGCTAACAGTTTCATACCTGAAATTATACCTAAGAGAAGAGATTTTTATAACAACTTGTACGATATGGCACTACAATAAAATACCTACTATATTTTAAGAATTACCTATAATTAAATTTAAAAAATAATTATTTTGTGGTTGTGCGAGTTTTGCATGTAGAATACCTACAAATAACTAATTTGAAATAAAGACATTGTATAGCTATTTAGAATTAAGTTTTGTCATTATATAAATTCTTTAACATTACCTTTTAATGAACTTATACGAGTGTATGGTGCTGAAATCAAGTCATACCTACGTCCTACATTGCATGCTTAGGCTTAGTAAGATATTATCATAAGGCAGTAAATGTTAAGCATGAGAAGTTTCCATGGTTGTTGTCTATTATTTGACAGTTGAGAATGTCAAACTATGTAACAAATTTTAAGCATTCCATGGATTCACCGTGTATGGGTAAGAGATGAGAAGAATGGTGTCTCGGGCTTGCGACCGACAATAGGCTGGTATAAGAAAAGAAGGCCTCCCTTTTTCTTATTGCGCGATAATACGCTCACCATCCACCATTCTACTCCTCTCCCAACCCAACCAAATACTGTATTATTCCGTTAAGCCGTCTTAGAAGCTCGTTCCATAAATGTATTGACGGCAGCTTAGACCTAATTCTTTCAGTAAGTGTTGCAAATATTTTGCTGGAACTCCTCTCGCACCAACTTCCACTGCGTAAAGCTGAGTCTTGAACTCGTTCCTGATCATTTCTTCTGTGAGATCATAATACTTATTCGACTTCATATTGCGGTTTTTTGGAATATTTCCACGGAACGGTAAGTTCAATAAGGATAACTTTTTTCAAGTTCCGAGAAAACACTAAGATGTCTGGCCTATAGGCTGATACAGCTAGTTCATCTGAGATCCTATAATGATGTTCAAATGTATCCATTAAATTGCGATTTTAAATGCGAAGATGTTTTTAACGTTTGTAGAGGACAGAGTACAGGTAGACGAGAAGATGTGTAGACTGATTGAGCCATATGACTTTCGCCAAGTTAATTTCGAGCAGTGGAGGTCTAGGATTCTGTGTTCTTGGGTTTGTAATGATGGAATATATAAAGGTATGAAAAATTTAATTTTCAGCGAGTTGTTGGATAATCAATGATACGAAAACGTGCTTTCCCGCCGTTTTCAGAATTAGGTCAACTTTGTCTTAGCCGTGTTTGGATACGTATGTACGTGTATCGAAAAATGTAATCATTTTTCGTACATAATTAAAAGAACATGGGAGGTGAGTTTTTAAGGAATTTATTTTATTTTGTTTTTTTAGTCGTTGCTACAACTTTAGTGATAGACATTATTTGGGACCAGATACACCAAGTCGAGCAAAATAACGGCACGGCCGTACCATCCTTTTCTTGAAACAGTTTAGGCCATTTCTATTTTTTTTTCAAATCCACTTGTTCTCTTCATGAGGCTGCTCCTCTCTTCTCTTCTACATTTAATTGTGTGTAGGATTTCTTGATGTTGCTATTTGATACAGCAGTCCGAGATCGTGGGTTGCTTTGGAAGGTGCTACTGACAGTTTACGGTAGATTCGCTCACGCTCACGCTTCCACACTTACACTATTAAAATAGATTGTTCAGTTCGTAATAAAATATTCTTGATTAACATATTCGATTAGGCAACCGTTGATATTGTTTTAAGAAATGTTAGCATGAAAATACCACTTTTATTAGCACAAGTCGTTCGTTTAATGAAAATTCTAACATTTGATGCTAATTTCGTATGACAGTACCGTGTTGAATTGATGTTACTTTTTGACAGATGTCATTAACATATAAATTGGTTTTTTATATACTTTATAGTTTTCTATTATATTTGTTAAAAAGGTATTTTAAACGATTTTATGTAATAAATTCAAAGACCATAATAATATCATGTGTGTTGGACTTACTTGTCAAAAAGTAGCCTCACCGCTCGTTTTAAGTAAGAAATGTTAGCATTGTTAAAAAAAGTGGTATTTCTTAACAAAAACGACATTTCGCGCTGGTTTATGAAGTTGCTACGAGATGTTGGAAATGCTATAAAACGAACACGGGGTTTGTTAGCGTATTTTATTTAATAAAAAGCGGATTTCATCCGGATATGCGATTGGTGAAGATCGCTCTTAGAGGTATCTTATTCTAGTCGTAGTATGTCTAGAATTAAATATTTAGGTTTTGTGAGAGAGGTAATATTGTGACGAGGCGGGTAAAGTCACGTTTATAGAGGAATGCTTCTCATTAACCTCGAGTTTTTAGGGTTACTTTGGAAGTAATGCGATGTCCACAGAAGTTATATGAAAATATTTGAACAAATTTATTACGACATTCATTAAGCGCCCATAGAAGGGCTAATGTTAAGAACTGTCAAAAAATGTGGTGCTGGCGTCGTTTGCTCAGATTCCCTTGGACCGCACTACGTACTAACATTTCTGTGCTCAAAGAGCCTAAACTTACCAGGGAACAGAGACTCTCTACCGTCTGTTTTGCCCGAATTAGCAATACTTTGGCATCGATGTATATATAATCATCATCACTGATATAAAAACGTTCCCGTAAAACCAATCGAAGTCATGTAGCTGCACAACAATCGCGAGATAGCAAGCGTCGAGAGCGCCTAATATTAATATTTATATCGAGTAAAACTAGTCTTTTTGTATGCATTGTGATATAATTTCCGATGAATAAAGCATGTGGCATTATCTATGCTTTTGAATTGCCCCCCAAAGTTGGTTGGTACACAAAGCAAGCGGCACGTTTTTAAGAGTGCGTTTTGTATTGAATAGGCTTATCTATATACATCGATGTACTTTGACCACATTGCAAGAAGGTGACGATAATCTAGAAAAACTTCTAATTACGGGTAAAAGAATGAGAGGAAGAAGCCCCAAGCGATGATCCAGTCAGGTGAGGAGCTACCTGAACATCCCTGTTCACCAGGCCACCCACTATGCCGAGGACCGAAACCATTGGAGATGGCTGATGGATGAGCTGCTACTGCGACGGTCACGATCCACATCAGTGGAGTACCGACTAAGAACGGAGGGAGATGAAAGGGAACAGAGTGGACCTAGATAATGATACATATAAGTTCAAAGAAAAAAAAAAGATTTTTGACTTTTTCCTATATACGAGTATATAACTTTTAAAAATAATGTTCTTAAATTAGCAAATGCTTTAAGATCTATCTTAATTCTGATATATCCGGTACCGTAAACTAAAATTATGACTGTTCTAAACATGACTCATGTCTA
Organism: Tinea semifulvella; assembly: GCA_910589645.1. Classification (NCBI taxonomy): domain Eukaryota; kingdom Metazoa; phylum Arthropoda; class Insecta; order Lepidoptera; family Tineidae; genus Tinea; species Tinea semifulvella. Next base: position 5,130,266 of record OU342595.1, on the reverse strand, counting down.
CTGTATGTTAAGGAACGAAAGAACCCACATTTTACGAGCCCATACACTCGAGGTGTCAGGTACCTACACTTTTATGCGCAGCGCGTAAAGAAATCTCGAGACCGAAACCTCACATTTTTTAATTAAAGACTTTTTCATACAAAATATATGTCGAATTTTTGCAATATGTATAATGAAAATATGTTATTTTTAATACTATCATTATATGAAGAAATAACTAATAGAACACTGGTAATTAAATTATAATTAAATTCACAACTTGTTTAGGACATTTTTCAACGCATAAATTGACCAAAACAAATAGTGTCATAGAGACTGTCACATAACACTTGTACATAACCATACAAATACCGATTTACAATATTTGCAATAATAAAATTAATGAATCATTTATTTTCAGACAACAAATGGCTCATAAATAAATACCTTACAGCTAACATACATATAATTTAAATAAATATATATAAAAATAAATAAATATGATTCGCACGACCCGAAGATACTCCCCACCGATGGTCACTATTACCCTAGATAAATGAAACAATCGAAATAAAGAAACAAATATATATATATATATCGATTGGAGGCTTACAAACTATCTTTATCGTGGAATCCAGTAATTAATCGGTTTTGACGCCGCGATAAATCGCCCGATATAGCCGAGAATATTTTGAGTGTTGTGTTTCACGATGTTTAAAAACTTTCAAAGTGACAAGTTTGTAGTATTACATATACCGCCCATTATAAACGAAGCCTTACACTTCGCAGTTACAGTTGACCCGTGTCCACTGTCCACAATATGTATCTAAGGTGGTACCAGTCTGGAGAAACCTAGTTGAGACGAGAACGTTGAACATTTTACTACTACCCCCATTTTGAATTTGAATTTGAATATGTTTTATTTATAAAAAAGACTAATGATTTACTACCAGTATGTATACATAGTATGTATCACAGTTACATTAGACCCTGTCATCTAAGCTTATAATAATCCGCAAAGCTTTGTAGGTTCAAAGGAGAAAATTACTTCATAATGACGACCTATTCAGGGGTCTTCTTAGAGACAACTATCGAATCTAAGCTCAACAACAAAGTTCTTAGTTTACTTAGTATAATTCAATGAAGATTTGGATAGAGTGATTATGGTCTAATCAAAGACATTAAATAAAAAAAGAAAGGGCAATAATGCAAATAGTATGAGAATTAACGAGACCAATCGGTAAATAATGAATATATTTGATAGTATTTTTTTTGTTTATATATTTTTAGGTTAAATGAAATGGCGCGGTGGTGGCTCGGTTATAAGAACGCGTTCCTTAAATCCTACAAAAGTCGGTTCAAACCCATCCGGCATGTACCGATGAGAAATACACTATTCTTACGTACATTTGTCATAGATTTACATCTGCCAAGACAAGCCGTCGGTCCCGGTTTCACTAATACCAACTTGTGGAATCGTTAATAAATTATTATAAAAAATTGACATCACATATTCGCCAAGCCGTTTAGCCAGCGTGGCGAGTGTAGGCCAAATTCTCCAGATATATGTATATAATGTATTTTAAGGGTATAATTTTGTAATATTCTTATTCTTATTCTTTATTTGTCACCGAACGTTCCCACCGGAATTTGGTTAGGTCCAGGATTACATAAATTTCTACATTCGATATTTTAATTTAATTACCGAACTAAATCGTGCCTGGTTATGTTAAAAGCAAAGAACAGAACTGGAGGTAACTTGAGAAGATAGATAAAATAATTTTATTTAAACTTAAAATTAGATGCGGCAGTACAGGGGCGTTGTCAATTTTAAAACTAGATATAGAAGTCAAGTTATATAAAACTAATTTAAATGTCAAAAAATGACAAACTTAAAATTAAATTATTATATTTTTCCAGAGATAATGTCAAATTGTTTCGGCCGTAAAATGGCCTTGTCAGTCTTATCTTATAGTTAATACTAATTAAATAATAGTACAATTTACGTATGACAATGCCAATTTATAGCTACTATTTACGAGTATTATCATAATTATAGTATACTGTGTTTAATTTATTAAAGAGCAAATATTTTAATATTATAATCTAGAATAAAAATAAAGAACTACGTATTTTTTATTTTAATTATTCAGTAATAAAATCTTAAGTTACGGTGCAGAGAAGTTTTCCTAAACATATCGCCACTCATACTGAGCCTAATCAAGTCGGTAGCGAAAGATCGACGATCGCGCGAACGTTGACTTATATCATTGTATCTCACTCTACTTCTATCGGCCGTGAGATATCAATTAATTAATACTCGTAATAACATTTTTACGATAAAGATTTATATCTTTAAATAATTAAATACCTTTTGATTTCAAAAAGGGGTTCTACCAATGACATCTAAAGCCTAAAAACAAATATTAGATTTTTTGTCAATTACACGTAGTATATATTATATTAATTAAATTGTAATTTGATAAGGCGGTTTCTACTGTTCCTGACCATTAAATTTTAAAAAATAATATTATACTATAAAATAATCAATATAAAGTGTAATAAAACAGTTCATTCTGCTTACTACTGGCTCGTCTTTGTACTAATTTTCAGCTCTTTAAATAATTTCAATAAATAAAATAATATAGAACAATATAGCGCCAAAGATATAAATCTAGAATAATGTAGCTCGAATGTTCGCGCGACCGCGATTGACCCCTGCCTGCTCCACAGTGCAATCTGACGTTACTTCGGTCACTGCTAGGGATGTGAATATTAGTTGGCGGAATTTATCGATATAGATGTTTTAATTAAAATAATAATCATTATCATCACAGCCCCTAGAACACAGAGTCTTAGACTAGTCCATTGTTAGAGATAGGCCTTCCAGATTTTTCTAAAGATTTTGGCCTATACTCGCCACGCTTCAGCGCTGGTCAGACGGGTTGACAAGGGTCTGATGTATTTTTAATGACAATTTTATTAAAGATTCCGCATTAGTGGAACTGTGACAAGACTTACGCGCTCTCCGAGGCACGGGAACTGTGGTGTTGTAAATCTATGAAAAAGGTAAATAAGAAAAATGTATTTCTTATTAGTACCCACCTTTTTAGGATGTTAAGGTAAGCGTTCTTGCAACAAGGCCACTACCGCTCTCCGATATAACAATGATAGGTAACTAAAAATACTAAATTTAGATTGATAATTATAATGGGTAAAGATAATATTACAGAATCAAGCTTTAACCTTAATAAAAATAATGGTTTAGGCTGAAATACAAAATATACCTACCGTCCTAATTGCCTAATGTGGTGACCAGTGGCAAATTCCTAACAAATGTACTTTTTTTTTTAAATATATATTATGCATTATTTTACATATTTTGCCTGATATTTGTTGATGGCCAAGTAGTCAACAATAAAAAGAATAACTTACATCGTGACGTCATTTTTATTTAGGATTTTCGCTCGTAGCATTAAAGATTAAATGTGTGTTTTAAATAAGCACGTTTTGAATGAATTGACTAATCTTACATACAATGCACGGTAGAGCACTAGCCGATGTCTAAAATCTCATCCTGTAAATTAGTCTTCTTTCGCGGTATTTCGTTTATTAATCCACTCGCTTTAATAATTCCAAACTGGAGACCATTTATAAGATGTATATTCTTGGGAATAAATGAGATAGAAATGCACTTAATTTGAAGTATGGGAGGAGTGGGAAGAGACAGCTAAGAGATTAAGTACAATAGCCAGCAATAGAGTGACACGGGTCGATGATATTGATAATTTTATTGTTACATTTTTTATTTTATTTAAATTAATTCAGCAATATTAAAAACTAAATTAAACATGAAAAAATTTAATACTTACAAATAAAAAAACTGCTCCAAATCGCTGTCCCGCATGGTGCCCATTTGCCCTCTGAATACATTTTTTTTGAGAGAAATAACTGCCAGCCCTAAAGTCACCAGAGACGTCAATAAGCATTGAAAGAATTTCTTTATATAATGCTTTTAGTTCTGATCCCCACATGCCCATTGTTTCTACAGCAAACGTCGAAAATAAATAACTATTGCAAATCGTTTCACATTTTCGACGCTTGCTGATCTGCGCTTGTTCCGCTGCAGCACCAGCTGTAGTCTTGAAGGTGGGAGAACTATGGAATCCCAGTAGGTCAAATCCTTTACCAGGGATTGGCCCAATCTTTAAGGTACTAATGTCATTCCGCCTGGATGCTTGCCATCGCTTTAACTCAGACCGGTTGGTTAGAAAATTGATATGATTATTTCTTGTATGTTTTTTTCTCTACAAATAAATAAATTTATTATTATTAATACCGATAGAATTAGTTGTTGCTCCTTACTATTTTATTCTAGTCAGTTGTATACCATTTCTGGTCGCCTAGTAACTCAATGGGTAAGCTAGTCTTGCACAAGAGACCTCTCGCAAACACAAATTTTACGTCCAATATCAGTAATTGCTTACATTATATAACATATACCGTATTGTATAAAGCCTGGATATAAATTTTATCTCGAATTATCTTTATTATTTTATTTTAAGTAAATTAATAGGGGTTCCCATCCGACATAGTCCCAAGGCGCCTGTCAACATTTCCCCTCGAGGCTAATACGTTGGCAGAAATAATTGCCAGCCTTTTTGTCTCCAGACCTTTCCGTCAGCCCCTTTGACAATTCCTGGGTCAGGCGTCTTGCTGAAAGTCCCCCAAACAAACAAGTCGTCTCGACCCCAAACGGCGCAAATTTGTCACCGGTATTAAGGTTGGCGTATTTGCGCAACTTAAGGTTCTCAGCAGAAAACGTGAAAGCCCGTGGTGTCCTATGCAAAATATTTATTGTCCTATTATTGCAGAATAAATAAATTGATTTTAATTGAATTGAAATTAAATTTAAATATTTATTTGCAATAAATGTGATACAATTGTTTGACAATAAAATTTGGCTCAGTACATTTCGCCTTGAATACAGCATGCGAAATCATTGGTGCGACCTACAAAATATTCTGGTGGTATTATTTTTTGGCGCGGTGGTGGCTCGGTTGTAAGAACGCGTTCCTTAAACCCTACAAAGGTCGGTTCAAACCCCCCAATGAGAAATACACTTTTCTTACTTACATTTGTCAAAGATTTACAACACCACCGTTCCCGTGCCTCGGAGAGCACGTTAAGCCGTCGGTCCCGGTTCCACTATTACCAACTTGTGGAATCGTTAATAAATTGTCATTAAAATTTGACATCATATCCTCGTCAAGCCGTCTGGCCAGCGCGCGTGGCGAGTGTAGGCCAAATTCTCCAGATATATATTCTGTAAGGCCCATCTCCAACAGTGGAGGTTTAGGGCTGTATAGGCTGTGTTTTAGGGGCTGTAATGATGAAAATGATGATTATTTAAATTACTTCTACTGTATCGCTTTATAATATGCTTGTTAGCCTAGAAGGCAAAATTCATTCTCAACGCCAAAAGAGAGCCAGAAATGTTTGACCGATTGCCAATGAGCTACGGAATTGCCCCTTGATGAAAATTAAAGACCTTGCGTGCGAATTATAGTCTACCAGTCTAGGGCAAGAAAATTACCGGATGTGATTTAAGAAAAAGGGTCGAGTTTTTACAAAATAGTTCAACACAAACCGTGCTTTTATCCACGACAATAATGCGGCCATAATTACAAAATAACTCTGGCTGGACATAGACGTCTATTTTAGTACCAGTCCGACAATAAAATAAATAAAACAATGCTGTTTGACTTTAACTGACCTCCTTGGTCTAGCGGTTAAGTCCGTGGATTTAGACTTGGAGGTACCGGGTTCGATTCCTGGTCGGGACACAAAAATATTTATTAATGTAAATAAAAATACATTTAATTAATATTTAAAATATTTGTGATATTTCTCGAGTTTGGTATGCTGGAGACATCTTGCCAATTGTCATGATTGGCCTATAGTAAAGTTGGCTAAATGTGAATCCGCTTCATAAAAAAAAAAACACGTGATTTCTGAACTACCCGGAAGGGCTACGGACGTGTTGCCATAATTAGATGAATAGACGATACTATGATAATCGGTGCAATCAATAAAACAAAAGAAGAAACTGGTTAAGGAACTCTCCTTATGTCCTCGGCACCAGCTCTTGGAATTTGATCGGAGACTTCTTCAGCGTCTTCTAAGACGACTTTAGAACAACGACTATTTTTCGACTTTACGACTGCCACTTTAGCACGCTCCGCTGCCGATTATATTGACGCTTCACCTCTTCAGTGCGCTAACGCCGGCCTTTGAAGTATCGTGGTGTTAAAAGCAGAGATAACAACATATCCAGGAAGACAAAAAACCACATTGTCAGAACGCTCGTATTCTCTACATTCTTGTACGGTTCAGAGACGTGGACTATAAAAGACGCAGATAGGGCAAGAATTCATCCGTTTGAGATGTGGTGCTGGCGTCATTTGCTTAATATTCATTGGACCGCACGACGCACTAACGTTTCGGTCCTCGAAGAGCTCAAACTTGCCAAGGGACAGAGACTTTCTGCCGTCTGCTTTACCTGAATTCTGCAATATTTTGGCCATATTGCTAGAAGAGGCGCCGACAATCTGGAAAACTCTTAGTAACGGGAAAAGTAGACCGTAAAAGAACAAGAGGAAGAAGCCCCAAACGATGGTCTAGTCAGGTGACTGACCACCTAAACATCCCAGTACACCAAGCCATCCAATGCGCCGAGGACCGCGGCCACTGGAAACGACTAGTGGATGGAATGCGACGGAGTCACGATCCCCAACAGTGGGGTACCGACTAAGGAGGAGGAGGTGTAAAAAGGAAGGTAATGTAGAAAAGAAACGGGAGTCGGGGTCCAGTCTCCAAGTATGAGTATGTCGATGACACTTTACCTGTGTTGGAAGAGGGACTATTTATTTAATCACTTTGACGGTGAAGGCAGCTCTCCGTGCAGCGTCCCATCAAAATAGTTGGAGCAATCTCACTAGCTCCGTGTTGTCCATAATGAAAACACGGGTATACATGTTTTGACGTACAAAGGCAGGCTTACCGTGTAGTTGTGATGCTAGTTTGATTACTCGTGACTCAAGCTAAGATCTATAAAGCGTGCTTGGACTTGCCTCATCATCAGCCTGTATCTCTCCACATTTGTAATAAAAATATGTTTTTAATAGTTTTGGACGAGTATTTATTAGCGGCGTATAAATAAACGATAAATGCAGTATCCAAACATATTTATTTTGCATTAAAATATTTATTTCGATAGTATTTCATATTTGTGATAATTTCAGTTTAAAATGGACAATGTAAAAAACCCATATTATCTAAACTCATATCGAACTCACTTACAATTGTGTTATGATAAAACAGAATACAAATTTAGGACATAATGTAATAGAATTTAGGCAGCATGGTATTTTGATTAAAAATAAGTTTATTTTTATTTTTAATTGAATTTAAATTTGGTCCTGGATGTAGGCCTCCCCCAAGGCCTTACCACTATACATGATCTTTTGCACCCCTCATCCAACATTGAATTTTGATGATGACATAAGAATGGTATAAGCAGGCAGTTTACCACTAGATCACTCATCTTTATCCCACAGTCACTCTCTCTCACTCTTTTTAGGCATTTGTCGAGAGACCTTATTTAAAATAGCAAAAGTTAGTATGTGGTCAACGTCAAATCAGGAAAGGATAATAATAGTAAGCACGCTTTAGCGATGTCAGCCACAAAGTAATGCATGTGCTTGTACACACACTCACAAGTAAAACCAACCCGCCTACGTGAGATAAAACAACTAGGACGAAATAATTTTCAAAGTTAGGTACTAATAATGGTTGCAGAGTTACGTGGAAAATTCCAATATTGCAAATCTACCGTCGTGGGACCCGGCTTTGCCCGTGGTGGTTACGAGTGTACCAAACACCCCGTTATGAAAATTATATTTTGCTTTTTGGGGTTATAAAAACTAAATATTCCATTGTATATATACTGAGATAGCTGATAGATTCTAAACGATATAGCACACAATCCACTCTCAAACTACTATGTCTTCCCCGATGCAACTCTCTATTTAAATAAACGCGGCAGCACCGCAACTGTAAAATCATGTGGTGTATGCCTACGTTCTGGTGTGATTAGAATTTGAATTTGCAACTTGCACCCTTGCAAGTGACACCGTTTCAATCAAATATTAATAACATTTAGCTAAATACTCCTAATAAGTGGAATTAAGAAAAATGGAGGAACCGAAACATTACTAAAGCTACTAAAATCCGGCTGGTCAGAGCTCTTGTGTTCCCCATTTTCCTGTATGCTGCAGAGACGTGAACCCTGCGAGAAATTTGAATTTGCCTTGCAAGTTACACCGTTTCAATCAAATAATAATAACATTTAGCTAAATACTCCTAATAAGTAATTCAAAGCACAATATGATCATTAAGCCTTGGTTTGGTGTAAGAATCGATCTAGTGATACATTTTTGAGCCGTGTCCTGGACCTCTGCCACGCGGTGTGAGTATCCTGTTTTTCCCATACTTTGTCCTGGTGTGTTTTTTCAGCTGAGTTCAGCAGTTTTAATTATTCCCTAGCTTGGAATGCTGGATTTGGAGAAGGATAAGTGACACAAAATCAAACTTTAAACAAACAAAAAACCTTTTTTTAATTTTAATTTATATTTTATTATTCCCTGAACTGACAGTCAGTCAGGACTTTATGTTTTATACTAAAGAATATTGCAACATGATACGTACATGTACCGCCATCTGTTGGTAACAGTCGCAATTACTAGCAATTTCTGGCAAGCTAACATGGAAGCTATTGTTTATACATGGTTCCCATAGTAATAAAATCGATTAAAAAAAAACGAAAACACCTTTAAAACTTTTTTGCTTCAGTTGCAAGTACAATGCGAACGAAGAAACATGCTCAAGGAACGCCTGAAAAAAATGTTATATACGAATGATAACAACAGTATACTTTAAATATAAAATATTTAGGAGTTAAAATATTTTGAAAATTATGGCTACGTAATTTAAAGCCGATTTCAAGTCAGCTATAAAATTTGTCTCAACAGAAGAAGATACATTTCTTGCGTGTGTAGAGAAGAGAATAATAGTGTTTAGAGCTTGTTGTGACCTACACTAGTACCGGGTTCGATTCCTCGTCAAGACGCAATAATTTATTTGTGATATTTCTCCAGTTTGCCACGCAACAGACATCTACGAGCTTACTACTTGCCATGATTGGGCTATAGTAAAATTGGCTATATGTAAATCCGCTTGTTTAAAAGTGTGGTTTCTGACCCTATAGGGGGGATACAGTCGTAATGATTCTTTATTTTGCCGGCTGGTTTTAGGGGAACCATTTAATTGTACCTATTCGCACCATTAAATTGTGACATATTATAATAATAAAATTGAAATATATTCTTGACAAAGCTCATTTGCAGCTGCTAAATTAATAATTTATTAATATTAATATTTTAACCTTAGTATAGGATATTGACAAGGCCTCTTTACAGCTGCTTTAATTATTTTTACTTTACTTTATATATATATATGTGTATATATATATATAATTATTATTATTATTATTTTTTTTTTGACAAGGCCATTTTACAGCCGTATAATTTTGTTTTATTTAAATATTAATGTTTCTTTTTGTTTTTATTTTGCTTTTATTAGTTTTCCTTTGACACTGCTTTAACCTGCAGTTCTGTTCCTTGCCTCGTAGCACTCTCCAGGCAGGACAAATGTGTTGTACTTGTGTTTGTAACCTTAGACTTAGCCGAATTCCGGTGGGAATGTATGGCGGTACGTAAAGAATAAGAATAAGAATAAGAATTCTTGGTTCTTTTCAATAAACGTGGCATTTCTTGCTAAGTCGTAAATGTTATGAACTTAGGATTGACATCTTTCATGAGAAATTAATTAACTACCTATTTATTATTTCGCTAATGCATTTTTTTATTAGACCATTAATTACGGTTGTATGGCTAGTTAAATTTAACAACAAGCACTGTACATATCTTTTTTTGTGATATTTTAACCATGTTGGGATTAATTGTTATTTTTTTCAATCAGTACCATTAGGGACTGGGTCTTTAATCTGATGAATGCTTGTTAAGGTAAATATACACTGCAACTACTATATTTAAAGCCTATATCCGCAGCCGACTCACGTACGCCGCGCCGGCCTGGTACGCTCTCACCTCAGCTACGCTGAGAGCACGTTTACAAGCGCAACAAAACCTAACGCTTCGTACCATTGTCGGCGCCTCGCGATACGTGAGGAACGATGTAATCCATAGGGATATGCGGATGGAAACACTGGACGAATTCGTGCGTCGTCTGGCGGCTGGCATGTTCGCGCGCGCAGAGGCGACAGATTTCCCACTTGTGAGAAACCTGGCCCCTCTGCACGCCCGTCCGCCGGACGCCAGACAATGCTACGCTCGTCACCTGCTACCAATCACGGAGTCGTAATCGCGGCTCCGCCGCCTGGCTCGTATACTTCAACCTTTAATGGTTACACCATGCCCTGTCCGTAGTTACGGAAAGCGAACTCAACCTCTGTTAGAAGGCAAATACCTTGACACAGATTTCCCACTCCCCCCTGCGGGGGGTGTGAGAAGACTCTTCTACTACGCACGAAGGTAGACGACGTTGATGGTCGCGTCTTAATGCATTAATACTTTGATGTGCTTGCAATTATCAGCTTTCGTTCGATTTCGCATTCTTAAATTGAGTAGGTATCCATTAGGGTTATTTTTCTTTGGCTGGCACCGACTGCAAAATTAACTGTTTATAAATATGTACTTAATAGGTCTAACCCGCCTGGCCAGCGCAGCGTGGCGAGTGTAGGCCAAATTCTCAAGACATATGTTCTGGAAAGCCCATCCCCAACAGTGAAGGTCTAGGGGCTGTAATGATAATGACTTAGTAGGTATATTATTATATCAATAATTTTGTTGTGAATCTCTTGCTTTAAAGTAACTAAAATATATATTTTAACTTTTTAGTTTAAGTATTACGTATACTATATAACTAGACATATCGACTAGGCTATTCACCATATGCCTTCGTCGGATACTCCAGTACTTCGGACACATTTTTGTTACTGGCAAGTTGGAAGGAAAGAGACCGAGAGGCCGTAGTCCGGTACGCTGGTCCGACAAAATCCGCTCCACCACCAACACTAGCGTCCATGATGCTGTGCATGCCGCCGAAGACAGGAACGGGTGGCGTGCTATCATCAAGACCCAATTCATCGGGAGGTCACGGCCCTTATCAATGAGGAAACAAGCAAGTATTTTTAGGTCGGTTTTTTGTTTTTTTTATAAATATTTTTTCAATTTTAATCGTTTCAATTAATCGTTTTGGTGCAACCCAGTCTTAGACGGTATTATAAATTGCACGAATTTATTTCCAAACAGCTCAACAACCTTCTCTCTATTAGTGTATACTCCGCCTTAAAATAAATACGACATATTACAAAGGGAGGTTCATTTTTATATCTCCCATATAAGTGGAAAGACAAATCATTATTGCTTATGCAGGAACAATGGCATCTGAATAATACATGTCGCTTCCAAAGAAGATGCGACTTATTGCGAAATGAGAGAAGGGAGCTTATTACCTTAGACTAAAATAAAAAACGAAATAGGTATTTCGTTAAGATTTTTTATTATTTTTTATAATTCACATCCGCTGTCTTCGGTGGAAAAGGACATTACACACTAGACCGCGGCAGTAAACATGAATGCGCGATATGTATAGGCACATTTTTTTTCAATACGCTACTGCACAGTGTATCACCTTGAACATGCAACAATATTATTTATTTGCAGTTTTCTCGTCTTAAAGCTTTAAATCTGTGGTGTCAAGGAAAAGGGGGATAAGTACAAAACTTGAACTTTTCACTAGAGGCAAATTAAGAAAACAACTTATTTTATAATTAGAAAATTGTAATTTACGTAATGTTCAATTTCATAAGTCGTATACTTTAGGTATGAGTGCACTCATCTCACTATGCATAACTGAATTATTGGCGGTAAAAGCGCGATACTGAAATAACTCGATTGAACTCTTTTTACTTATTTATACATTTTAATGTTACGACTAGCCCCTTTATGTACGTAGAGGTGTAAAATAAACTGTACAGTGTATAGACTCATCTCCTTATTGAATTAACGCATATGAATGTTTTGAACGAATAGGTGCAAAAATCTATTTTTTAAAATTTTTCGACTCATCTCCTTTTTCCTTGACACCACAGAAATATTGCTATCGATAAAAAACATCTTTTAACACATTTTAGTTAATGTATCTTATCTTATCTTTTATTTCGATTGTGCCAGGAGCCAGGGCGAAAGCAAATACCTGATACAACATCTAAAACTGAATCCATATAATACACCCGCCTTCAATTTGGTGCTAGCTGACTCTTGTTCCCAATCGACTAGGTTAGTATTTTTTTTAAATATTTATAATAATAATAGGCAGATGGAAAACTGATAATTGTTGTTTATTAAGGTTAAGTTACGATGGGGCTGACATGCTCAATTTGGGTAAAAGCCCCTAATAAAATATGATTAAATATATAAATATAATATATATAAGACGCTGAGGCACCGGGTTTGATTCCGGGTACAAGTACATGTACAGGTGCAGGTGCAGGTTCAGGTTCAGGTACAGGTACAGATGCAGGCACATGCACTGGCCCAGGCACAGGCATAAGCAGCAGAAGCAGGAGCAGGAGTAGGGACAGAAACAGAAGCAAGAGCAAAAACAATAGCACAAATATTGGGTTTAGTCGTTTAACGCGAAAGCGCTCCACAGTATACGCGAGTTCGTATCCTGGTCCACATTTCAATAATTCTGGGTTTTCACCAGTCTGGTCGCGAACGCAACTTCTAGTACATACAAGTACCCATAATACTGTTTTTTTTTCGTATTACTTCAAGAACTCTATGATTAAAATTTCAATAAAAGTAAAGTATCATCACGACCGTTTCCCTTTCGGGGTGGTCAGAAACCACGCTTATAAATAAGCAGATTCACATTTAGCCAACTTTACTATAGGCCAATCATGACAAGTGGCAAGCTCGTCGATGTCTCCAGCGTACCAAACTCGAGAAATATCACAAATATAAATTAAATAATAATTAAATGTATTTATTTACATTAATAAATATTTTTGTGTCCCGAGCAGGAATCGAACCCGGTACCTCTGAGTCTATCTCCACTCGATCCCCAAGGTTAGCTGGTTAAGAATGCCTACTAGCCTCTATACTATTTTAAAAAGTGCATAAAAGAATTGAAATAAATGAATTAACTTTTTTTGTTGATCACATTGTTATTTTAAATAGTATTCAATTAAACAATGTCACTACAATTTAAATGCAAGAGTTAATCAACGACACCAAAATAAGAAAACAAAACATTCGCATAACAATAAATCTCTTTGTGTTTATAAATAGTTCTTGATAACTTTTGCTGTCTAGTAATTTATCTTAAGCTACATGAATGTATTTTCATATTGTAATTTGAATTAACATTTGTATGTACCTACTAGTTAAATATATATTTAACTTGCCGACCCGGCGAACTTCGTACCGCCTAAGAGTCATTGAATGTTTGTAAACCTTAGTTAGCACGTAGAAATCCACAATGTCAAATGCTTATACGTAATGCTAATCGCCGATTGGATCTTCTCAATAAACTCTACATAGAAGGCCTATGTGATAGCTGGCCAGATCCACTCTTCCAGGATTAGCGTCTCGGTTATGCTGGGAAATATTTCTGAACGCACCCATATATATTTGATATCCAACATTGTTTGACAGGTACGAAAACCACGAACTTTTTGTATGGGAAGAGTCCTTTGCGCCATTTTGCGTGGACAAGTCAAGTGAAAGTTTTTGTTTTGTAAATGAATTTACTGTGGATATTATTGGTCAAAAGTGGTGTTGTTTTGTTTAATAATGTGCTACAATGTGAATAATTATGAAAAACAATAAATTGGACTTTAAATATGGGGCACAAGTTGCAGTTTATTTTTTGCGGTTTTCCAGCGCTGTTAACTCCTATGGGAGTTTTTTACCCGACGTGTTTGAGCTATGGTGCCGCGAGTGACTCCAAGAAAAGCATCAAATTCTGCAGCATATGGAATTTGATGATTAACACATGAAAATGAAAGATATATACGTCAAATATTTTTGTATCGTCTATTTTCTAATTTTATTTATAGTTATTCTGCTATTCGGGACGGAGATAAATCCAACAAATCAAAAACCGTGAAACCAGCCGTTCTCGAGTTATAAGTGTTCTAACAAACCCGACTTTGTTTTATATATTAAGATTTACTTATTCTTACAATCTAATATGTCAGAAACTTTTCCCGATGTTCACACAACATATTCCCAAAGTTTCATCAGGGAACATAGACACAGACATTCACAGATAAAAGTTTTAGCTTATCTATGTCTATAAAAAATAATTCCCATTTTCTTGAACACGCCACAATTTGAGAATTATTTAACCGAATCGTACATCTTTTTTTATTTTTTTCTAATACTTTTCTCGAATTCACGTACATATTAAACTGGCTTTAGTATAATATAGACGTGTAGTTGAAATATATACACAGATATAGCCGTGGAGTCACATGTCATGAATTTTCAGTAAGCCTTTTTTCAAGTGGTGTTATTTATATATAAATATCACTATGGCAAGCTTATAATATTAATTGTCTTTGAAGGTAAAGATTGGCATTTTTTTCAAAGTCAAAATCAAAGACAAAATATCTTTATTCACGTAAACCTATTACAGGAATATATGAAACGTCATTAATTTAATTATTATGAATGATTCTACTCCTGCTAGTAGAAGACTAAGCAGCAAAGTGGTCCAATCAGTAAGCTGTTAGCAGAAGACCAGCAACTTAGCAGATTCCAGTGACCTGTTAATGTTTAATCTGACTGAGAAAGGAATCTGCAAGGAAAACTCAGCTATATCAGATTTACAAAATAAAACATATACAGAACTGCATCACAACGATCAATTAATAACCTTTTAAATTTAGTTATCAGTAGATTTGACATCATTGCACCACATCTGTGTGTATAAACACTTCTATTGTAAAAAAATAAATATATATATATATATATATATTAGAATTTCTATCTTATTTAGTTTGTAAGATTCTAATTGTTTTAATTTCATTATTAATATAAGAACTAATTTTAGTAAATTGATCTCCTAGTAAGAAACATATGTAAAACACCTAGATTTTAAGAAACACTATTGTAATGCCCGAACTGGGTCGTGTGCTGAAAATGTTATATTTTTTTACCACATGAACAATAATTTTTTTGTCTTTGTCTTTGTCTACTTTCAACGAGAATAACAAATAGGTGATAGGCGGACTGATGGTGGTAATTTGCCTGTCTGCTGGGTTGGGGAAGTATCCACCGAACGTGCCGATAAAACAGGGGTTCAAGTAACGTTTGCATTCGATTTAAAGGAAATTCCACTGTTAAAGATGGGCCTTTCAGAACATATCTGGAGAGTTTGGCCTACAGTCGCCACGTTGGCCAGACGGTTTGTCGAGGATCTAATGTCAATTTTTAAAGACAATTCATTAACCATTCCACAAGTTGGTATTAGTAAAACTGGGGTCGATGGCTTAACATGCTCTCCGAGGCACGTAAACGATGGTGTTGTAAATCTATGACAAATGTCCAAAGTTTATTTCCCATTGGTACATGACGGGGGGGTTTGTACCGACCTTTGTAAAAACGTTCTTACAACCAAACCACCACAGCGCCTTTTTTGTTGGTCGCACTAAACATAATCTCCGTTTTATTCTGTGTTAATAAAGACCTTTTATGATATTTGAAATAGAAAAAATTAATACATTCATTATGTATTTTGATCGTTAAAACAAATTTTGTTTATTTATTTAATAACACCTTTTTTTGTTTCCCAAAACCTCACAAAAATTACATATTTAACTTGTCAGGCGCAAATACAAAATTGACTTTAGCTCCGTTTTAGTGTAATAAATTCAATAATGTTCACGTACGCTTAAAGCTCTATTCAGAACAAACTTTTCCATTGCAGAAAATGGAGTTTGACATAAATGGAGTAGTACAGCGCGAACTTCTATAACTTTAGAACTCCTTAACTGCCTCCGTGGTCTAGCGGTTAAGTCCGTAACAGTAACAGGTCCAGTAAGAGGTACAGTAACAGGTACAGTATCAGGTTCAGTAACAGGTACAGAAACAGGTACAGTAACAGGTATAGGTACAGTAACAGGTACAGAAACAGGTACAGTAACAGGTACAAGGTACAGGTATAGGTACAGGTACAGGTACAGTTACAGGTACATGCACATTAACAGGGACAGTAAAGGTACACTAATGCCAACTTGTAGAATCGTTAATAAATTGTCATTAAAAATTTACATTAGATCCTCGTCAACCCGTATGGCCAGCGCGGCAGCGTGGCGAGCGTAGGCCAAATTCTCCAGATATACGAGTATGTTCTGGAAGGCCCATCCTTAACAGTGGATGTCTAGGACGCTCTGGTCTAAAATGAACAAATATTTTGTATAGAAATGACAACCAATAACCGCTCTATCTTATATTTAATCTCCTTTGGTTAAAAGTTAGTTTGCAGAATTATAAATCAATCCAGGCGTGCATATTCATAAAGTTTTGTGAGGCACTAACTATCTAAGAATAGCCTTTGATGAAGCGGTGCAATGGTCTTGAACTTTAATTTATTTGTCCGTTTGCCTTCGTAGTATAGGTTATTTATCATAGATAAATATATTTAAGAATCGGCCTGTCCATTCTTTATCTGTTCAATTGTGGCTGACAAACGGCTCAGTAAACTTTTTAAACTTTCGCGCACAATCATAATAGTTTCTATAATAATTGTCTTTGGAATGATTTGCTTATTTATAGACTGACGTTGCATAATCGATTGGCAGTCATTGATTCATTGGAACATTGAAAATCAGTTCAGTTTTATTTTAGTTTGTAAATGTTTAACCTTACAGGCATATACATATATGTACGAGTAGATACTACATAAATCTAACTTTTTTATATGCATTTAATAACCAAAGCCTCCCTGGTCTAGTGGTAACAAACGTTGCCATGAACTCGGGAGGTCGTGGGTTCGATTCCCACCGGGGGCAAGTTGTACATTGTATAATTTGTCTCGGTCTGGGTTTATATGTATAATATGTATATATTTACAAAAAAAACAAGTATAATATGTAGTTTATCAACCATCTAGTTTCCGTAACACAAGCCTCGTAGCTTACCACGGAAATTAGATGGCGCTGTGTGACCTGTCTGGAAATATTTATTAAAAAAAAAAAGGTATCTTTTAAATAAAAAAGTGTAATATACAGAATGATTTTGTATGCTCTTACTTTAGACTAATATATTATTCTATTGATAGAAACAATATACTATAAATACTAAAACCACGCGGTATATACAAATTAAATTAATAACTAAACTAAATATCACATTCATTCACTTTAAATCAATCATTCGGTCTCTGCCCGACAGGCCGATTTAGATACCATTAAAATAGTAGCAATGTCTAGTTTGACAGATGTTTTTGATACAAAGAAGTCACAATTCATGCAATAAACGAATAAGAAGGAAATTGTGCTTCATTACAGAAAAACCAGATTTATACAGTCCTACAGGCAATGCTGATCCATCCTCACAGCCTATCCATCTCACTCGCTTTCTCGTTCTCTAATTCTTCAACTTACAGCCCTTATATTATTGAAATTTAAATTTTAGGTCAGACCACAACTTGTGTGAATGGCTTCTGCGATTTTTTACGAACCTGCGTATTTAGCACCTCATGAGCCATCACATGAGATTACCAACTGCGTAAAAGAAGTGCTGCCTGCCATATTACGCTGTTTCTCGTGAGTGTGGTTTTTGGAGATGCTTCACCAGGCACGGGTTCCGTACGAGGTTCCGTCAGCATTTACAATGCGAACAATAAAAAACGCTTTTCCATCATCCGTGAATTTTCTTATAAAAATATAGTTTATTCTGACAAGGCCAAAAGCTCTATGAGTCAGATGAAAGGAATATGGAAAGATCGTAATATTAAAATTGGGACCTAAACAAGACTTATCCGCAGCCTTTTCCATATTCCTATATGCTGCCGAAACCTGGACCCTCAAATCATCTGATCGTAGCCGCGTCGAGGCCTTTGAGATGTGGCACTGGAGGCGTACTCGTATGTTGCGCATTCCGTGGACAGCGCTGAGAACCAATGTATCAATACTCAAGGAACTCAAAGTCACTACCAGGCTCTCTTCTATCTGCCTGCAGCGAGTCCTTGAGTATTTTGGTCATAAAGCACGAAAAAGTTCGGTCAATCTGGAAAAGCTGGTGAAAATCACGGGTAAAATCGAAGGCAAGAGGTCCCGTGTCCGAAGTTGGTCTGACCAAATCCGAACTATACTTTACACTCCATTCCACAGTGCGCTGCATGCTGCGTGCAGACCCGGATGGCGCAGTATCGTCCGAGACAAAGTGATCCGTGGAGGGAGTCACGACCCTCAGCATTAAGGAAAACGACGTAAGGAGTATATTTTTTTTTATAAAATTTTAAAGCATTAATTACATAGTGTTTAGGTATTAAGCGCGAACGTAAGCATTGCTTCTAAAACTATAAATAAGGCTGGCAACTTCGTTAAGTCAATTTTATTTATTTATTTATTTTTATTTAAAAACTTTATTGTTTTGTTAACAAAAGGCGTATGTAATGCCGATTGGCATTCTCTTACCATCAACCTTCGGGACATTGTATCAATTATGGTAGGTTTATAAAACAAACACAAAATAAATAATATTTAAATAATTTTGATGTTAATTTAATTAACGTACTTATAAATAAATACATAATTTTAATACTTAAACTACATAATAATAATACATACACTACATAAATAATACATATACAATACATACATAAACTACTTAAACGTATATACATAAACAGAAACTAATATTATACAACCACATTACAATAACAATAAAAAGAGAAATGAATTGTGAATATTTATTGCATCTTTAAAAAGTGTGAATATACTTGTCTTTTAAATATACTTCTGTTAGGTGCCTGACGGATACTAAGAGGTAGGCTGTTCCATAATGTCACAGCTACGACTGAGAAGGAATTCGAAATGGAGTTAGTGTGATGTGAAGGGATGGACAGTAAAGAGTTATGGGCAGAGCGGAGAATCCTTTCATGAAAGGAGCTAAGAAGTGAAAAATTATCTTTTAAATATTTAGGTGAGGAAGGTTCGTAGAGGACAGAGAATAAAAGACAGAGAATCCTAAGATTACGGCGAAGACGTATTGGCAACCATTTCAATTTGGCACGAAACTCTGACACATGGTCGTATTTACGCAATCCGAATACAAACCTTATGCACGAGTTGAGCAGTCTCTCTAGTTTATTAAGGTATTCCTCAGTTAGATCGACACAACAGACATCGGCATAGTCAAGAACAGGAAGAAGAAGAGATTGAGCAAGAGTTATTTTAGCTTTAAGAGGCAGGAAATGTTTTAGCCTATTAAGAGAATGAAGAGCTGCGAATACTTTTCGATTTATATTGTTGATCTGAGATGTCCAGCTAAGATTAGAATCGATATAAATACCAAGATTTTTTACCACATTACTAAAGGGTATCAGCGCACCTCCATAACGAATCTTTTCTAATGTATTATAGTCAACTCTTGACAGAATTCGCGATCGTCCTATCACAATAGACTGGCATTTTGACGGATTTACGATAACACCAAATCGCGACGACCACGAATTGATGTAGTTAAGGTCTTCGTTGAGCCAGGCCACTGCGCTATTAATAGCACTAATATCAGTCTGCACATAAAGCTGCAAGTCGTCGGCGTAAAGATGATAATGAGAATGGAGTGACGTGGTTATAGCGTTAATAAATAAAGAGAAGAGCAGAGGGGAAAGAATTCCACCCTGCGGAACGCCAGTCATTAATTCACACCAATCAGACATTGTCTGGTCAATGCGCACACGTTGCCGACGACCATGAAGGTAATCGTTAAACCAAAGCAGAGTCTCCGATGATATACTGAGACGAGATAATATTGCGATAAGCAAATCAGGATCTACCGTGTTAAAGGCATTGGTGAAATCAATTAGTACAAGAACTGTAACTTTTGTTTCATCAATGCCACCTCTGATATCTTCAGTTACCTTAAGTAAAGCTGAAGTAGTGCTATGACCCTGGCGAAAACCAGATTGAAAGGGGTTGAGCAAGTTATAGACTTGAAGGAATTTTGTTAATTGTTTGTGAACTATGTATTCTACTACTTTAGATAAAAATGGCAAGATAGATATGGGACGGTAATGAGACGGAAGTGTAGGTAAAGGAATTTTAGGAAGAGGTACTATGTAAGCATTACGCCAAACAGAAGGAAATTGTCCTGTCCTAATGGAAAAATTAACTAAGTGCGTTATTATTGGTAAAATTATGTCCAAGATAGGAATGATCATAGCACGACTGATGGAATCACATCCAATTGCTTTAGAAGTAATGGAACGTATCGCCTTCAGAACAATATCATCAGAAACTTCAGCAAGCACAAATGACTCGATGGCAGGTGCAGGCATTCCCTCAATCTCTGCTAGCGTATCAGCCTTAACGGAGGCATCCAGTATTAAAGCAGACGAAAAATGGGCATTAAGTTGGTCGGGGGTAACAGAACCAATACAGACGGTATTATGAGAACGACCAAACCCTAATGATTTTAGAAATTTCCAATTTTCAGACTGAGAATTATCCTTGATACAATGGAAGAAATGTCGGCGTTTTGCATTTCTGCACAACTGGTTACACCGATTTCTCGCAGCCCTATATGCATCCCAATTAGCTTCACACCGATGACGTCTGTACTTACCATACATTCTATCACGTCTCTTCATAGCGGCGCGAACTTCGTCACCAATCCACGGAGCTGGTGAACGTTTCAATTTTGTTTCACGTAATGGGGCATGTTTGTCATATAGATCAAGAATATTACAATTAAAAATAGACACCATATCATCCATTTGCTCCCCTTCAAGTAAAGGCACCCAATCTATCTGGTTTGTATCTTCACGCAACTTTTCCATATTGATACGGCTGAAGTGCCGCATAATAACTATTGGTGGTTTTTGTTTAGGAGGCTTGACTTTATAGGATAGGAAGATAAGGTCATGATGTGAAAAAGAGGGAGCTAAGAGTTGACCGTGTTTGGCAATGAGATCAGAACGAGAAGTTAACATAAGGTCCAGAAGAGTATCAGTTAAAGCGAGATGGTGTGTGGGGCCAGTTGGGAGTAGGGACAGATTAACAGAAGAAATTATATTTAAAAGTTTAGATGATCTCGATTTAATAATTACTTCAGGATTTAAAAGGCAAGTATTAAAATCACCCATAATAATGTGATGGGTATATAGAGGAATAAGGTCGTCCAGGATAGCTTCAATTTTAGTAAAGTAATTTATAGAAGGAGGACAGTAGACAACGCCAAGCAAAATTTTTGAAGTATTAAAATTAATTTCAAGAAAAATATATTCTGGAGAACTTGAGTAAAAAGTAGGGGAGCAACTAATTAGCTGATGAGAAATGTCTGTACGTAAATATACTGCTACGCCACCGCCACGAAGGCCTGTACGGTCATTACGAATTAACTTATACCCTGGAAGTGAATAGGTTGTCGACGACAAACTGGGTTTTAGCCAACTTTCCGAAATTAAAATCGCATCAATGATATCCGGTGATGAGAATGTCGCTAGGAGGTCTGTGTGATGTGCAGGCACACTTTGAGCGTTAATATGACACACATTGAATTTATTTCTGTGAGCTGTACCGAGCTCATTGTTTAACAATGTTGCCAGGTCTGGATCGGCATCGTAAAATAAGTCGCTTGAGAGTGACACTTCGTCACTACATCGAGATGGAATAAAAGGAGTCTTCATTATCATTATGTTGCATTGGTTTTGTATGTAGTTAATAATAACAATATAAATAATATACTATAAAATAAATATATTTGTATATGATGATATAATACTAATAATATAAATCTACTGGTATAATAATAATAATACAATTATTGCAAGTCCTGCTGGCAGAGGGTTTACAAAAAATAATAACTAGTTACAGAGACGAAAACATGAAGTCCGTGTCGGCCACACAACAGAAAACAGTTAGTGGAATATACCACTGATGACAAATTAAATTTAAACCAAGTAATAAAACAGTTAAGCTGACGTGCGGCCGACCAAAATGTTTTAAAGGAAACAGATTAAATAACAACCAAAAAACAAACACGGCAAAAAAAAAAGAAAAATCCATTAAAAAATTACATACTAAAATATGGTATTATAAGACAATTTAAATATATATATATGTAATCTATCATTAATTGTCAGATCGAAATAGTAACACTTTTAAATACATATCATTTTATAAAAACAGAAAATAATAATAGTTAAAATCGTATTTAAAGCGAGTTACGAGAATAGAGGATGTCAAGAATCAGGCCCCGTCGTCGCACGGAGTCTGTGCAGACGCCGCGATCGAGTTTTGGTAACCGGCGCGTTATAACTTAAAATGCAGCATTTCAGCAGTAATTAGATCGATCCGACGTAGGTTGTACGCGTGTGTTATTGTAAAGTTGTCATAGTGGTCCAGTGCATACGTAATACTAATAAACTCTCATGAATCCAACACTTTAACTACATATAAGACAACAGACTAAATTATCTTCTTGGAGCTCTCCTGGAACGCTCCCTAGGTACCTGCTTCTCTGTGTGAGATTGCGATGAAGGTCCGGCCACCGGCTTATTGACAGTGCTAGATAAAACAGCCAAATCCGAGTGCTGAGACAGCTTGTGCCTGGAACCGTCTGGGAGCCTTATAGAGATTGTTCCATCTTGCGTCCAGCAGTTATTTATACCGAAAATCCGACGCGCCTCAACGAACAAAGCCTGCCTGCTTTTTATTAAAAACTCCGAGCAGCTGAAAGTCGTTCCTTTAAACTTGGTCTTGGTTCTCCAGACCAGCTGGCGCAGCCTGTGGTCACTGAAACGGACAAGTATAGAGCGAGTGAAGGAATCCCTGGGTGCTCCCAGCCGGTAGCAACTATACAGGGAAAGAACGCCAACATCCTTAAGGCCCAAGTGATCCTTGAGTGCGTCGACCACCATCTGCGTTACATTTTCGTCTGAATCTTCTGGAAATCCTTTGAATAAGAGGTAATCTGAGCGGCTACGAGTTTCGATGTTGTCCATGGTGGCATGTAGTTCTGCAATCTGTTGCCTGAGCAGCGACAACATCTCCACAGCAAAGGATTTGAACTCGTAATAATCCCTTGCGAGGGTCTCGATGTTGGAGCTCTGCGGATGTACCCTGGCGGTGGTGAGCTGCGACTCGAAGTCCGCCATTCTAGTGGCCAGTTTGTCTTCTAGCAGCTGCTGGGTATGTAGTATTTTATCAGCTGCTGCCATTGTTTACAATGTGTATTTCAAATGTAACTAAACAATTATAATAACCAGCGGGATAGTTGCACTAGTATTGTATTATTGCATAATATTAAGTACTTTAACACTTTAATTAATTTAATCACTATATTAATTATTTAAATTCAATAAAATATACGGAGCAAAAATTTTACGTGTTGCTTTCTAGGCCTACCCACATAATATATATAGAACAAAAATATACATAAATTTAATATCTATTACTATACTTGTAGTTAACGAACAAGTAAATTCTGGTATTTGACTAACTTAAAAGGACTGGGCATTTAAAGTGCATTTATTGGACCGTAAAAAATCCGTTATTAAAATAGTGTATGATACTCAATTATTGACGCTTTAAGGGTTACAAAGCTATAAGAATACAAAGTTACTACTGTCTGCGGTTATCAGCGAAAATATATGTTTTTGATAGGTTACATTAGATCTTAGTAAATGTTACCAGCTCACTTAATATTTTTGTTTGTAGTTGAGTTTGACTGAAAGCTATAGAGTGATGAGATGGGATAGATTAAAGAGAATTGTAGGCCGAGCGAAGTGACCTGCTATGAAGTGACGAGAGATAGGCGTTTGCCTAAGTTGAGACAAACATACATACATACATACAGACAAAGCTCAAAAACGACATCTGTGTACTCTACCGTCAATATAAGATAACTTATGTGTGCATTTGCGTTTTTTCTATAGAATAATTACATTTACTGGGGATGTAAAATAGAAAAAAAAAAGGTTTTTTTTTTTGCTATTTTTCTCTTTCTCTGCCTCCGTTGTCTAGCGGTTAAGTCCGTGTATTTAGACTCGGAGGTACCGGGTTCGATTCCTGGTCGGGATATAAAAATATTTATTAATGTAAATAAATGCATTTAATTAATATTTAATTTATTTGTGATATTTCTCGAGTTTGGTATGCTAGCTAAAGACATCGAGCTTGCCACTTGTCATGATTGGCCTATATAGTAAAGTTGGCTAAATATGAATCCGCTTCTTTATAAGCGTGGTTTCTGACCACCCCGAAAGGGAAACGGTCGTGATGATACTGTACTGTACATTTTAATTACATTATTTGTGGTAATAAGTATAGATCGATAGTGGTTGTCAGAATTTTTACATTTTGTACAGGACCAACGTTTGTTTTATGATACAATGATTGTTTTTTTTTATATTTTTATTATTATTATGTAATGTGAATCCTTAAAGAATCTCGGTATTTAGCCGGTTAACCTAATAATGTTTACGGGCCTCGGCCTTCTTTCTCACTATATGGCAAGTAATAATAATTATAGCTTTTTGCAATTGTCTGTGTGTGTGCTGGTCTACGTTAATAGTTTTGAGGCTGTCATGTAATGTTTTGGGTATTACTCCGGTTGTAAATACTAATATGGGTACAGTTGATATTTTTCTAATTTAAGTTGGGATTTAAGCTCTATTGCAAGTGTATTTCGATTTTTTTCTGTATGACTAGTTATTAAGTTATGAGTGCGTACGTACTCAAGTACGGCTATGTCTATTAAATATGCTGTTTTGTAACAATGTTAAAGAAATAAATTCATTATTATTGTTATTAATTTATTATTGGTAAGTGTGTATATTTTCTTTTAATTTACTTTATTTGCTAAATAACTTTTAATATGTTTAACTTTGCTTTTATCTATTCGCTTAAATTATTTTCGGCTTGTACGGATGGTCTGATCCTGCTCACACAGACACTACCGACGGATTCAGGGTTCAATCATACATCTATTTATTTGTTGCGATAAAAGCTTTTATTGTTATTATTAAAAATAAAATAATTTATTTATAACAATAAAATATAGCATTGCAACGTGTGATTGCTTGGCTGTACTTGGTACTTTTAATCATGGAATTATCGTTGGTGGAGATTTTAAATATTTTTCAATTGTTAAAAACAATATATAAAATAAGTTTATTAGATCACAATCAAATAATTTCAGTTAGTGAGCATTGCCTTCTGGAAAAAAAATCTGGGCTCCAGAAGGCTATTTTGGTCACAATAAAACTATACCAGTACTTACATAAATTAATAATACAGTGCATTCCAATCCTCATTAAACATTGTTTTACTGTAACCAGTATATTTTGTACTATTTTTTAATATTTATATTTAAGGTTATAATAAAAATCAAATAAACTTTAGCTATAAAAAATAATAAACTAATTTAAGTACCCGGTCCTTGTAATATATTCAATGATTCTGGTAATTAAAACAAGAATTATAGCACAAGCTACAATTTATGGTGTATTTATTTAATTATGCACCACTATGGCAGTAATCTAAATACAAATACGGTATCGACACATCTCTAGTTACATATTAAGAGACGGTACTAAGCGACCATTTTATACTGGTGCATTTTTAGGAAATAATTATGCTATTTTGTACAAAAATCTGACTTTTCAGATTACCAACATTACAACAGGCTTGGATGTAAGGATGTACTCAAGAAAGAGTCAAGAGGCCAATACAAGCATGATTTACGAGTATATAGACCAAAATGAAATCTTAGCTTGCAAATAAAAATGTGTTGTTTTTTTTTTTAAAGACGGTGAATTGATAAATCATCAATGATACGCCCCCTGCCTGAAGGGCCAACGCGGGTGGGGATCCCATGCCCGACTCACGGTGAGGCCTCCTAAGGAGACCCCAAGGCGCCTACGGACTAAAACCCTATAAACCGTCTCTATCTCACTGTTGGCCCTGCGTGCCTTATCAGCTAAGTCTGAGTCGTGGCTACGGAGTGAAGGCACTCTTTCGCCGCGTAATGTGTACCTTATGGCAATAAGAACTT
Organism: Tinea semifulvella; assembly: GCA_910589645.1. Classification (NCBI taxonomy): domain Eukaryota; kingdom Metazoa; phylum Arthropoda; class Insecta; order Lepidoptera; family Tineidae; genus Tinea; species Tinea semifulvella. The sequence goes on along the minus strand of OU342595.1, from coordinate 5,103,846 downwards.
ATAATATGCTTCCCATAAGAATAAAAGAATTGCCAAATAAATTGTCCGAAGATAATTATTATAAACGAATCACGTAGGATATTTTATAATTTAAATTTTGATATTTTGCCCATCTAGGGAATATCTATTAATATAAGATTGACATATGTAATGAACCTATATAAGATTAATGTGTGTAAATAAATTGTTTGTTTTAGCCGTAGTTTTGGAATAATTATTAATTAGTGGAAGACAACATCGCTGGTTATTGGAAAATAGTTTTTACTCATTGACGAATATACGGTCTTATAATGAATATGGTCTTATAGCGTGGGGGAATTCCACAGATATAAATAAAGCATTTCTAACACAAAAAAAATGCATCAGAGCTATCTGTGGGGTTGGACCACTAGAGTCATGTAGACCTTTATTTAAAAAATTAAAACTATTAACCCTCACATCCTTGTATATCCTAGAAATAGTAAATTTTGTTGGAAAAAATAATGAACTATTTGTCAAATGTTATACAGGAAGAAAATTTAGTCGCATGGACACTACAAAACTTAAAATTCCCAGTCATAAAAGTAAATTATTTAGTGTGAACTCATATATTATGTGTATCAAGGTTTACAACAACATACCTAAAGAAATTAGACAGTTACCAAACAAACTGTGTATTATAAAATTGAAAAAATGGTTAATAGAAAAATGTTATTATAATATCAAGAATTCTTTACTATTACAAAAAATGACTTGGTTTACTATTTGTGATCTTAGTATTGTTTATCTTTTTTTAAATGTAATGCATTAGCAGAACTGTATAAAATATTTGCTCGCCAAAACTTGGCAAATGTACCTACTCTTAAGTTTACTTTAAGACCTGTAAATTTGTAAATATGACATTTATGCAAATAAATAAATTATTATTATTATTATTATATAACAATTGTAAACGAATCACGTAGGATATGTTATAATTTTTATTTGGTTTTTTTTCCCTATCTATGTGTATTATTTTGGCATTTATTTATATATTTTAAAATAATTATTTAAGATTATTATGTGGGCCGTAGTGCTGGCCAGGCGCTTGGCAAAGGGTCCACATGGGCCCATCGATTCGACCCCAAACGGTACAAATTCGTAACCTGTACCAAGGTTGGTATTTGGTATTATCTTAAACTCAACTAAACACGCAGATCTGGACACGACATTTATTTAAATGTTTCCAACTCAACACACGTGTGTCTAGATATATGTGACCGGTTGATAATTTACCTTATTATCAGAAGAAATATTGGAATAGTATCGAGTCTTAATGAATAACATTTGCTAATGGAGGGCCGCAAAGGCCTGGCCCTTGCGGCTTAGTTCCTTCTAAGGAGTATGCCCTATCTCGAAGGATACCACACATACTTTATTTAGTTAGGACAACAGTTACTTCGATTCTTTTAATAAATACCACGAAGCGGTTCCGGGTTAGATTTTTGTTCAACTCAATAAAAAATAATTTAGTATTTATTTCAAAAAAGTGTCACAGAAAAACATCAGAACCCCCACCAACCAGCTTGATCAGTGAAGGTTAAATACTCCGCAAAAATATGTTCTTGAAAGTCCATCTCCAGCAGTAGAGTTCTTAAGTTTAGATGTAGCGTATAAAGCGTATGTGTGAATTTTACGATTGTATGAAAAAGCTAATCTGGTCAGCGTGGCGAGTGTAGGCCAAATTCTCCATAGATTTCTGAAAGGCCAAATTTATAAAGTGGAGATCTAGGACTTTCCTAGGGGCTGTAATGATGATGATGGGAAGCTTCTATGGTGCTAAAATATGGACCATAAAAACGCTGACCGAAAGATTTCGAAATGTGTTGTTGGAGTTGAAAATGCAGAGGATTTCTTGGTGTCAATTGTAAAACATATGTCTTCGTCAGATACTCCAGTACTTTGGACACCAGAAAAGTATGGGATAGCATAGAAAAAAAAACTTTTATATGGGACCACCTCTGAAGCATGGCCTACCAAATAAAATAATAATCATCAAAATCGGTTCCTAATTGGCGGAGTAATCGCGTAACGAACAAAAATCATACATTTGAATTGAGATCCACCTCCTTTTTTGAAGTTGGATAAAAAATGGATTAATAAATTGAATACGAAAAGTTGAGCTTTTAATGAACGAATAATCAGTTATAACTGAAATGTCATTCGTAAAACAAGTCGGACGAAACATGACAAGTTGTCACGAAGGATTGGTAATCGTTTGTTAAAAACTCGTAATGAATGTCAACCGGAGGATAGCAAGTGGACACGTTTTTTTTTAAATTGCTTTCGGATTGAGAAACATCTGCTGAGAGGGTGTGGACTGCTGATGTAAGTAGCAATTATAAAAAAAAGTTAGGTATTATCATTAACTTACGAGGTGGTCAGAAACTTCGGTTAAAACAAGCGTGCATGTTGAATAACAACATTACTCCCAGTATAAGACCTATCATACAATACCGACACGCTTGTTGATGTCTCTAGTGTACCAAATTTGAGTTTTTTTTTTTTTTTGTAATAGTAACTAACAATTAAGTAATACGACATCTGGCATCGCGCCCACCTGATGGTAAACGGTACGCGAGATCCATAAAGAGAGCAACTGACGCCAGCCACTATCAACCGACATCACTTTCTACCACTATGCCGGCCTAACAAGAGGCTTTTTTACACTTCGCTTGAAGAACTCCAGGTTATAGAAGTGGCTAGGAGAGCATTCCATATCTTCAGCGTAGGGATAGTTGCTCATTAGCATAAGTAGTTCTTCTCATAACTCTCTTCTTTCTGTCCCTTCACATAATTCTGGTTTTGTATCCAACTCCTTTGTAGTCGCTGCCACAAATTTATGGAATGATCTTCCGGTGAACATAAGGCAGGCAACTAATAGATTGTCATTTAAAAAAAAAGTCTATTCACACTTTATAAATAGGTCTAAACCACGTTAGTAAGTTGTATTTATGTATGTCTATATATAATATTGTGTATATATTAGTATTTAGTATATTGATAATATATTGCATATATAAAACTATATAAGTACGTATATAATATATGTTAAGTCATTCTTTAATTGTATATTTTACCATTGCTTTCATTGCACCTATATTTGTTCAAATTTGTCCCTAAGGTTTGGCTGTCAGAGAATGTCTACGGGCATTAAGTCCGCCTTTGTACTTTGTGCAATAAAGTTTTTAAATAAATAAAAATAAATAAATAAATAGTTGCTACTGATGTAGATGCATATTTTGTCCTGTGCGTGTGTTTCGATTGCAGAATGGAGAAGAACGAATAAGGTTATGGAGCTCCTGAGAACACTCAACGTGGTACAGCTTGTAGAACACGTTCAGAGAGGCAACTTTTTGTCTAATTTTACCGTCAACCGCTAAAAAAAATAAGAAGTCAGCCGGTATAATTAAATAAGTCAGATTAAGCTAAGCCAGGTGCTCTTATTCTTGGACTAGATACCATGTCATTGTAAGTATGAAAAACAAATTAAAAAGATTGCTTCAAGCAAGTTAAATAAATTACGTAGACTTGAAGCATATTGTTGATATAGTCCGGCAAAGAAAGGGGTCCTTTATTTGTCTACGCGAACAAACTACAGAACCTATTCGTAATTCTGTGTAAATATCAATGATCTTCCAAACATGGATACCCCATCTTATGCCAATTTAAATATATGCGTCCTCTGGCTGCTGGCATGTTCGTGCGGCAGAGGCGACATATTTCCCACTTATGAGGAATCTGGTACATCTGCAGACCCGTCTGCCAGACGTCAGACAATACTACGCTCGTCACCTAATGCCAGTCATCATTACAGCCCCTAGAATACAGAGTCCTAGCCTCCACTGTTAGAGATGGGTCTCTTGAATAATTTGGCTCACTTTAGAGAAGTGCTCTACGAGGCACAAGAATGATGGTGTTGTAAATCTATGACAAATGTACGTAAGAATAGTATATTTTTCATGCCAAGGTATGAACACACCTCTTTAGGATGTTAAGGAAAGCGTTCTTACAACCGAGCCACCACCGCATTTTACGGAGTCGTAATCGTAATACTTCAACCTTTAATGGTTACCCCATGCCTCACACCTCTGCCAAAAGGAAAATATCTTGACGCAGATTCCCCACTGCCTTAGTTAAATTTAAACTCGGCTTTGCCATTCTACAAGATTGTAGTTTCCCACAACATTGCGAGTATAGCAAAAAAAAGCAAAAACATTTATGCTTAATATACCGTCAAGATCACTTAAAATATTTAATGTTGGAGTTGGAAAGGGATGCAAAGCGTAACAACCTAAGAGGGTTCTATATTATCTATAATTAATTATTAAGTACGACAGTCCAATATATTTCTTAACCCATAAATGTGTTCTCCTATAAAGTAAACTTCATAATGTTAACTGTTTCAATGAAACAGTTTTCGCTCGCTTATGCTATATCTGTAAATTTTCCAGATCATTGGTAAATATAGATTTAATCACGAACAAGTTTATTTGACGTAAGGTTTTTATTGCACCGCGTACTATGGACTATGAATTTGTTAGATAATTTTATGAATAATTGCAATTTTACCTCTGCATTTTAAGCGTGAACCTTTAATAACATTTCCATAACTGGATATCCGAGATATTATATGTAAAATGGTGCCATCTGTTTCGTTTATAGCAATGTTAATCTAACCTAATATATAACACCTACTTACCTTTAGTTGCGTAACTATGATTTGATATAGGTAATGTACAACGTACCGTGAAAGTACTGGCACTATTAAATTACCTATATTTTTGGCATTTATAAATGTATCGTGTCATCCTGATGTGTGATAAACAAATGAAAATACACCAAAAATAAACATAGGCCAAAGAAATTACTATTACGACAATCTTAAGTTTGTGCTTAAACAAATAGAATCCCGCTGCTGGACACCGTAAAAGTAGGATGGTCGGTTAATGGCATGACATTTATTAGAGCCTGTCCACGCACAGAGCGTGAGAAATGTCACCATCCACCTTTACAGAATTACACACACATTTAACGAAAGTGAAATTAGGCTAAGGATTTTAGGCTGAGATATTTTTACTATAAAAGTAATATCACGATCGCAAAAATGTTTTTAAAAGACATAACATAGCGTCTTGTCATCTTCTCCGACAAGAGGGCTGGCTTTTTCTTCGCCCAATAAATCATTATTGCAATTCAGCGGGGAAATGCAGCCAGCGTTCTGGTCACCATTCCACGCCGATGGGAGTTATATCCCTATCCTTAGTATTAATATTATTTTATATTATGTTAATATTTTTTTCAAATGAATATATAAATTTAACTTATTTAAATTAATAAATATTATTGTATCCAGGAATCGAACCCGGTAGCTCCGAGTCTAAGTCTATGTACTTACAGACCAATGAGGTTTTTACTATAAATTGTTGTTTAACATGTTGAGCGTTAAGTGTGTCCTTTTGGATACACTGGATTACATGAAAAGAAAAATGTTATTGTCTATTCCACTATTTCACTTATACCTATCTGTATTCGTTATTTTGTACTAATTTCCAATATTATAAAATAAAAAAGTAGGAATTAGTTGACAGCTGAGTGAGCTGAGATATTAGTTCGTGGTCATAATTAAAGTTTGATTGTTCACTTAATATTGTGTTATATTATAGGCAGCTATCTAGTCTAAAGTGTACCAGCCGTATGACTTTCAAAGCAAGCTCAACCAGTCCTTACGTAAGTGCCTTAGATTCGCCAAGCGAGGGCGTGCCAGTGCGTGCGGTGCAGTAGGGTTGGCACATCATCATATAACATATCGCTCACAGTCTCCTGAGTACCGTTGTTCGTGCGTAATTCTATCATAGGTCAAAATCTGATGATGTCGATTATTAAATTTAAAAAAAATGTTTTGTTATATTTTGATTTTGATTTGATTTGACGTTGTTTTTTTATACATAACAACAGAGTGGTGTCAAGTAACAGAATAACAAGTGTATATACACAGTCGAGCCTAGAAATAAAAAAAAGCATATTGCCAACCCTAGAGGACAGTAAGAGTGAAAGTCACGAGAAGCTCACGACTTCATATGGAACCGATCCTTAATTACTATGCGGGAGTAATCGTTTATTAGTTCACAGATCACAGTTATCATCCGTAATCAGAAAAAGTTAGCACTAAACTCTCATCTTCGTTTTTTTTTTCATTCTGTTTAATGGAAATTATATACATTATTTTTTATTACAGCTTTGTTAGTTTAAAGATTACAGCCATCATCCGTAATCAGATTAATCTTCGTTTAAGATTATGTTTATTTTTTTTTAGAATCATGTTCAGTTTATAGGAAATTAAATAATAAATTGCCTCCGTGGTCTAGCAGTTAAGTCCGTGGATTTAGACTCGGAGGTAACGGGTTCGATTCGTGGTCGGGACAGAATAAATTATTTAATTAATTTTTGATATTTCTTGAGTTTGTTATGCTGGACGCATCGACTAGATTGCCACTTGTCATGATGGGCCTTTGGCTAAATGTGAATCCGCTTTATTAAAAAAAAAAAAAATATTTAAGCCTGATTTCTGACTACATTGGAAGGAATACGTAATAATACTTTACTTTAATAAAAAAAAATAAAAAAACAGTTTTCATTTGTCACAAAGAAAAGTTAATAAAAAAATTAAACAAAGTTAAAAATAAAATAATGATATAAGATAAGATAAGAGAGTAAAATAAAATAAATATATAAAGGTTTCATGGATAAGAAAGCAGGGTTCCAAAAACCTCTGTAATTATATACCATAGCTGACATTTCAATTTAGTCGAACAGCAATATTAATATATTTTTTTAATTATTAAGCAAAGCAGTATTGATTAAAGAATATTAAAAAAACAATCCAGACCAGAGCTGCCCAGCCACCTTCACAAGCAGCCATGCTGCACACATTATACGGAAATTAAGACAGAGTGGGGTCGTCCAGGCCCGGATGGCTAATGCGCCTGGGTTGGAGATGAGGATATTCCCTCGTTTTCCCCGGCAGGATTACAGCGGGTAACCACACGCTGGTAATTCACGCACTTTTGGTGCACTTATTATAGCTTTGTTAGTTTAATTATTAGAGCTATCATCCGTAATCAAAGGATTTAGCACTATTTATTGTATTATTTAATTTATAGGAAATTACATACTGAACACTTTTATTACTTTATTTATTAGAGCTTTGTTAGTTTAAAGATTACAGCTATTATTTATCAGAAGAATTTAGCACGTAACGCTCACTTTCATTCAAGATTTAGATCCTTTTTTTTAGAATCGTGTTCTGTTTATACGAAATTACATACTTACTTTAATATTTTTTTAGTTTATTTATTACAGATTTGTTAGTTTAAAGATCACATTTATCATCCGTAATCAGTGGAATTTAGTTTTGAACTATGGTTTTTAAAAACATACATTGTACCCAATTCCAAAAAAATATTTAATAAAAAATGTTAAGTTCTTCAATTCTCCCTACAAATTAAAATTACTTCTCACCCAAATTGTAAAGCTTAGATTAGTTCCGAGGAGTTTTTATGCGATTGTCTGACCATTGAATATCGATTGAATCCGTTTCTGTCATAGACTTACATAAAGACCAGTCAATGTTTTAAAATGTATATTCTAAAATGTATATTTAAGATTTTTTATGGGGTCTAAATCTACTGATGACGTCACGTAATAGTAAATAAACAGCAAATTTACGACACTGAGATAACTATTTGGTTTTATAAAAGTAGGTTCTAATTTTTAATTAAGTTGATTTACTTGTATGGCAGTTTACAATATTTGCTATTAAGTGACGTCACTCACCCTGACTAATGTTTTGTGGTAACGTTCCAATATCTCTAAAATAATGTATTTATTTTATTGAAATATACATGATTCAATTAAAACAAAGATCAGTGAGATTTTAGATACTCTGATAAAATGAAAAATTACAATAAAAAAAACTTTTTTTTTACAATAGCCAGGACGATGCCCATGACTGTGTAATAAATGATGTAATTATAGTACTGGTCCTATCAATGTAGGTGTATGGATCCCTTACATTGGATCACAGTCACGGCTGTCAGTCCTGAGTGCCGTAAGATAACCCTTGTCTGTCAGTTTGACATGCTTCTTGTTTGAACTTCCGCGTTTCCAGGCGTATGTCTTGTAATAAATACCCTATAATATGCCACGTAAATCTTCGCAACTGGACTGGATAAATAGATTATAGACGCTGGTACCATGGAGGATGGGTCTGCCTTTCGTGTGGGATGCCACCTGTGTGGACACCCTGGGGTCTTCCCACCTATCCTGGATGCCTTAGGACCCAGGTTCTGCTGCAAATGGAGAAAATTCATCCAGCTTATTAGAACGTGTTTTGCGCCGTTTGGAGTTAAAACAAGTGCACAGGAAGCTTTCAGAGCAATACTTGGGCCAAAGGATCTGCATTGCCATCCTACGTGCCAATGCTGCCTGTATCTATGGAACTTTGCCCAATCGTAGTGATTTGTAGCAAGTTTTTAATTTATGATTTTTTATTTTTTTTTCATCATCACTACCGTTTCCCTTTCGAGGTGGTCAGAAACCACGCTTATAAATAAGCGGATTTACATTTAGCCAACTTTACTATAGGCCAATCATGACAAGTGGCAAGCTCGTCGATGTCTCCAGCGTACCAAACTCGAGAAAAATCACAAATAAATTAAATATTGATTAAATGTATTTATTTACATTAATAAATATTTTCGTGTCCCGACCAGGAATCGAACCCGGAAGGAGTCTAAATCCAGGGACTTAACCGGTAGACCACGGAGGCAGTTCGGTAGACGACGGAGGCAGTTCCTTTATTTTAAGTTGTACTTTTTATTATTAAGTAGTTTACGAGTATATGAATAGTAATTTAGGAATTCATATTGTAATTTATCCTCGCCAAACCGTCTGGCCAGCGTAGTGTAGGCCAAATTCTCCTGATATATATTCTGGAAGGCCCATCTCCAGCAGTGGAGTTCTAGGACGCTGTGTTCTAGGGGCTGTAATGATGAATGAATGATGAAATAAAATTTGACTACAGGACTTATTATTGGTATATTTATTATTTTTAAAATATAACCATAAAGTTTCTCAACTAAAGCCGCACTTACGGCCGGTTGCAAAAAAGAATATTAAAAAATAATCCATGATCTACATTTTGCTTGTCACTTAAACCAATGATGCATATATGAGGCGATAGGCTAAAGTTTAACATGTCAAAAGATAACCAACCTTTCTGCAACCGGCCGTTAATATAACAGTACTTATGTCATTAAAATAGTATTATCAGCATTTAGCTTTCAATATGTGGTTGTGTGATAAAATTATAATATCAACAGACCCTTGTCAAAGTGTCTTATTCAACTATTGCTAAAGGGCATATAGACCAGGAGACAACAATCTTAAATTCTACCTCACAAACTTTAGTAAATTAGTTAAAATTAAACTTTGGTAAATTAGATTGCTAAGAATAAAAAACTAGGAAAAAAATGCTAAGTACTGTAACGATAACATGTAAGTTACGGAGTTTTATTTGAATATTAATAAAGAATAGTATTGTCATTAATACGACAATGACATAGTCGATGGGTTTTTGTTTTGTAAAGAAAAAGAAGAGAGAATCGGGAGCTCGGACCGAGAGGTGGACAGAGCGAGTATTTTTATAAATATTAGGATTAAAATAATAATTCCGGTTGCGCACACGCCGGCGAAGAGGTGTTTAGTTTAAACCGGATTAAATAGGTTCAAGTGCACAGTATAATCCCTCAGTTGATATTACACAAAGATAACAAATTTGAGACAGTGGTCTCCCGGGCTAATACCTCTCCCATCAAACTCGGTTTGAAGTTTCATACATTGAAATGTCCCAACAATATACCCAGAAAATAATTCGGTTAAGATCCCTTCACAAAATCTACCTATAGTTTAGAAACAACAATATCAGAACAGATTCTTAGCAGGTTTAGGCAAATTGGTATATTTATGTTATTATTGAATCGTGGCACTGTTATATCAACGATTTCCTTAAAAAAACAAAAAAGGTAACTTTTTAAATGACTCGTTTGCTGCTGTGTTCCTTTTTCATATACTAATTACAGATTTTTAAGTCCTAACATGCAGAGGTTTTAATGACTTGTTACGTGTTGGATGTCGATGTTCGAGACATCTCCTTCCATTCATCTCCAGTATTTTAATTTATATTGTTTCATTTGTATTTCTTGTATTTGTTTCGCTTAATTACTGTTATTGTTATGCTATGTCTCATATTGTATAATTCTTAAGCTGTAAAACGGGATTAGTATACATATATGTATATAATTAAAATTCTACTAAATCTAAATCTAATACTAATATAAAACATATATATATATATATAATAATACTAAATACAAATAAATTAAAGTACATTTCATTTCATTCATTACTGCCCCTAGAACACAGCGTCCTAGACCTCCACTGCTGGAGATGGGCCTTCCAGAATATATATCTGGCAAATTGGGCCTACACTCGCCACGCTGGCCAGAGGGCTTGGCGAGGAATTAAAATTTAAATAAATTAAAATACATAAATATATACAATATTATAAAAAGGCCGGTTCGGCTGCTCATACAGCCGAATTTAGAAAACACATCAAATACAATAGCATTAAACAAAATTATAACTTTGTGGCATTTGGGGTTGAAACAATGGGGGTATATTCTCTTGATACCCACAAATTCATAAAAGAGCTGGGTAAACGAATTTTCCAAGAGTGTGGCGATCCCAAATGCCACAACTACCTAAAACAGAATATGTCCATAATAATTCAACGAGGAAATGCGGCGAGCGTTTTAGGTACCCTCCCTAGTGGTAAGCCCTTAGTTTATTTTGTAGAATAGCTTTAATTTCATAGGTATTTTTAGTTTTAGTTTTCTTTATAATTAGTTTTTAGTCAATTTTATTTTAATATTTTTGTATCGAATTACCTACTTCGAATAAACGTTAAATATATATTGTGTAAAAAAAAAAAAAAAAGTTTTACAAACAATGTTAATATCTGCACAACCAGCTTCAGTAATCCAAATGTTAAAAGAGGTAAATGTAACCCGTGAGTTGTTTTAAAACCATATTACTTACAGTTGTTAGGAACTATTCAAAAAGTATGTGTAGACTAGTATTCTGTTAGGCGCTTGTCGGATATCTAAGGGCAGGTTGATCCACAGATTTGCGGCAACATGAATAAGTCGGACATAAAACTAGAGTGGTGAGATGGTATAGCAAGCACAGCGTTATGCGATGACCGCAACGACCTGTCGTGGAAAAAAGAGAGGATTAATATAAAAGAATATAACAGTTTTACATTACGATTCCATTAAACTGCCTTGGATATAACACACATAAAAATAACGGTAACATGGCATGCACCTCCCTGTAAGACAACATTTGCCCAAAAAATATTTGAATTTATGGGTCCATACAAACGAGTATACACAAAATGAAATAAAATCATTAGTTTCCTACCCTATACAAGACATTTTTGCAAGAAACTCCTTATAAACTACCTTGGTACCTTAGATTATACCCAAACAGAAAAACTCATAGAAATAGATAAATAAAAATAGATAGATAGATAAATATATAATAAACGTTAATATAAAATACACCAGACTACTCAAATTATATACGTATAGATTTATAAATTTAATAATAGTCATAAAATAAATGTTGTGGAATATAATATAAAATAGATATGATATAATAAAATATGTATATAATATAATAATTTATTCGAAGTAAGATACACAAATACAAACAATAAATATAAATTAAAGCTACCTAAACAATAAAGTTAAAAATAAACTAAACAAAACCTTAAATTAAATAAACTAAAAGATAAACCTAATTAATATAAAAACTAAATACTTACAAATATCTTGATTATAATCTACATGTCATCGAATCCAGGAGAAGATGAACCCAATGTTCCGAGGACTCCGGCGATAATAATAGTATAATGCATGGCATGCTAAATTAATTTGATAAATAATAAAACAAAAATAATATTGAGGCATAACATTTATACTCGTAAGTAATAAAATGTAACCAAGGAAGAAACTGATCCTCAGCTTAACCCAGAGAATTCTAGTCTGGGGATCAGAGTTCCTCCAAAAGAATTATGTAAACAATTTTTGTGAACAAATAAACGTTTTTGTATTGTATTTTTGTATTAATAAATTACATATAATAATAATAAATAATAATAATGTAACCATCTTTAAGTAAATATACAATTACTTAATAACTAAAATCTTGCTCTTGCGGTTGGCTCAGACTATTTTGGGAAGTACAATCGTGCTTCTAAGCACGAATGAATCCTAATCACTGTTATTATTTACCTGTATAAATTAGAACAATTGAGGGTCCTGACCGACACCTGCTAATCAAAAGTCAGCAGCTTAAGTGCGTCTAACGCAAAAGCGTTCCCTCTCGTTCGCACAATACAGCATTTATTTAAATTTTTTTGCACTATGTACAAAGGCGGACCTAATGCCGCTAGACATTCTTACTCGGTCAACCTTAGGGACATTACGAACATGGTATGTGGGAGGTAGGTGCAAATATTAAAACAGGAAAATAGATAATTAAAATTCTACTAAATCTAAATCTAATGCTAATATAAAACATAAATATATACATAATAATACTAAATTCAAATTAATAATAATACATACATACATACAATATTACTTAAAGTTGTTAGGAACTATTCAAGAAGTGTGTGAAAACCATTCTTTTAAACAGCATTCTGTTGCATTATTCAAGTAAGTGTAATTTTTGTAAATGTAGTCTACTAACTTTCTAGGAAATAAAATTCAGATATTTAAGAGACATTTATAAAAAAAAAAAATTACAAATTATAAAATAAAATAAATATTAATACTAAGGATATTTATTATAAGTACCGTCCGCGTGGAATGGTGACAAGAATACTGGCTGCATTTCCCCGCTGAATTGCAATACTGATTCTTTGGGCGAAGAAAGAGCCAGCCCTCTTGTCACCGGAGGAGACGACAAGACGCCACGTCACGTCAAAAACCACGCTTATAAATAAGCGGATTCACATTTAGCCCACTTTACTATAAGCCAATCATGACAAGTGGCAAGCTCGTTGATGTCTCTATCGTACGAAACTCGAGAAATATCACAAATAAATTAAATATTAACTAAATGTATTTATTTAGGAATCGATCCCGGTACCTCCGAGTCTAAATCCACGGACCTAACCGCTAGACCACAGAGGCAGTAGCGTGATTTAAAAGTATGTATTGCAGATATAAGAAGAGAGTAGGAAGTGATAGCGGGAATTGCGGAGACCAGGAGATAATAAGAATGTTCTATTCATTACCAAAAATTAAAGAAATTCTATAAAGAACAATGGTTTTATATAACTGTTTGAGTTACTTTTCTAACCACCATTAATTATGACAAAAAAAACCGTAAAGATTTATCATTAGTTAAATAATAAAGGTTTAAGTGTGTCAGGCAACCCGGTAATAGATGTCAGAGCTAATCTCAGTGAGGGAAAGCAGTACGATATGCCGTCAAATGTAGACGTATATTTAAAAGCAGCCCAGCTAGCATGGGCTTTTTTGAATCTTGCCTTCACGAGGCTCAATTTATTTTGTCAAAATTGCTAGCCCTGACAAATGCAATAAGTGTTTAGTTTTGATAGTTCAAAAACTTTCGCGGCATTCTACACTGATATATAAACACATCTTTCTTTATTTGTATGATATAAAAAATAAACTAAAGCAAAAAAAACTACTTACAAAACCAAATTTAAATATAAATCGTATCCGCGCGGCATGGTGGCAAGAACGCTGGCCGCATTTCGCTGAATCGCTATGCTGATTCTCTAGGCGAGGAAAGAACCAGTCCTCTTGTCACCAGAGCAGACAATTAGACGAGGGGTGATGTTTTTTAAAAATAATTTAGCGCTTGGACCCCACGAGCCTAATTTTTGATTATAGATACGTATTTGCGCCGCTTGCCCGACTCTGCGCTTTCAGCTGTGGCTACGGCTATTTGTATTGTATTAAATTCCTTTCTGCTTCCTAAGTTATTTTGCGGGTACCATTGGGTGACCAACAAAAATGGTCACGTACACACCACCAGAAGCGATTGAGGTCTCGCCGCGTGTGCGCGCAATTTTGTAGTGAAAAACATTCTCGTACGACAAACTGTGACAAAGTGTGTGTGATCCTAATTTATGAACTGGTTTGAGCTTTCCCTATATTTATCCTATTTTATATTTTTATGTATGTTTATTACTTGTCGGTGGGACAGCTGAGTGTGGGTCTGAAATACAGTCCACTCATAACATCTAAAACAGCTCAATAAGACTATACTAAATTTAAAATGTTCTTAATTAATCGTTGTGTTTTATTTTGTAAATATGATATAGCTGAGTTTTCCTTGCAGACTGAGAAAGGCTCAGTCAGACTAAACATTAACAGGTCATTGGGATCTGCTAAGTAGCTGGTATTCTGCTAACAGCTTACTTATTGAACCACTTTGCTGCTTAGTCCTTTACTAGCAGGAGAAGAATCATTCCAAATAATTAAATTAATGACGTTTTATAAATGCCTGTAATAGGTTTACGTGAATAAAGATATTTTGACTTTGACTTTGATTATCTCGCGCCGACATAACATTTTAACTCTGGTGATAAGTAAACTTATCTACGCACGGTTGCCTTAAGGGTCGGGAAATAAACCTGGCACCAGCATTGTGAATCCATGTAATGCTTGCACAAGTTTTGAACTAAATACATTTTCATCGTCTCGGTAAAAATCCGTTTACGTCGCATATTTGTGGCTTGATTCGGTATTTGGAATATATGTCTGCGTACGGTACGATATGCCGTCATCGGTGAACACAAACGTCTGCGGAAGTGACCGCGGTGGACGCCCTGTCCATTGTCCTTTATGTGAAAGCCCGTAAACTTTGTTTATGTTTAAACTGATAACCGTCATTAACAGTTGATCGATCGTGGGTCGTTTTTTCAATGTAGTTTAAAAATGTATTAACTTGTCTGATCCTTGTAAATTGACTGAGTTTTAAGGCGCTATTCTATCACCGTTCCCGTGCCTCTGAGAGCACGTTAAGCCGTCGATCCCGGTTTCACTAATACCAACTTGTGGAACCGTTAATAAATTGTCATTAAAAATTTACATCATATTCTCGCCAAGCCGTCTGGCTAGCGTGGCGAGTGTAGGCCAAATTCTCTAGATATATGTTCTGGAAGGCCCATCTCCAACAGTGGAGGTCTAGGACGCTATGTTTTAATACTCGTACAATATATATATATATTATTTTATTATATATTTTTCTATTATTCCTGCCTCTACAACAAATGCTCTAAATTGTTTCTAAGGTTAACGGACGTTTTTTATGATTTTAGGCGTTCTTCTAACCGAGCAGACAGACAGACAGCGGAGTCATCCAGGCCCGGATGTTCAATGGGCCTGGGTTGGGGATGGGATAAACTCCCGTTTTCCCCGGCAGGATCTCGGCGGCTAACTACCCACCGGTGATTCAACGCACCGTTGGTGCTGGGCGCTGTTCCTACTACAACACCGCCCTTGTGGCTCACGAATCTAGTCTTCTAGATTTGTCTACTCTAGCTCTTCTCCAAGAGCGCCTCCCTAGGTAGTGGCCTTCCCTCCGGGGGCCGTGCGAAAGTAGGAGCGATATCCTGAAGATGCTTGTAGGATCCGTTGTCAGCCCGGAAAAACATACGTTTAGCTAGGCCGACAACAAATGCCTCGATAGTAGACATCTCGAGATCTCTCGCTCTACCCGAGCCACCACCGACAAATACATATTTTTACTTAACTTCATTCTTATTGCATCTAAATTGTTTTCCTTTCAATAGTGGATCAGTGCACGAGTGTCCTCGGGTTTTGCAGATATACGTGACGGTGTGCCGGAATAAAAGCGAGAGTGCACTGAGCTGTCACGTCAGACACAACGCCTGCCAATTACGTCAGCATTAGCCGTGAGCGAGCCTAATGACCAATGACAGCCTGTTACTCACACTATCCACAAAGTAGGCTATACATTGAGGTAATAGAAAAGCCATTGCACACCGAGAATAATGGATATTTGATGTAATGAAAAATAGTCTGTATATATTTAAATAAACTAAATTATTATTTTTAATATATATTTTTTTAGGAAGTAATACATTTATTCGAATATTAAACAAAGAAATATTATATATATATACATATATTCAAAAACATACTACAAGTATACTCCCGACATCTTTTATTAAAAATGTGTTAGCATTAAAAAAAAACTGAGCCCGGCTCAAATCTTCCCAATAATGGGTCTCGACCTATAGCTATATAGGTAGCTATAGATAGCTATATGTTTTTCATTAGAATTTATTATTTGTCTTATGTATCAATCATAAAATTATTTTAACGGTTTGAAATTAGTTTAGCGGTTCATAAACTTTTTTGGTGACGGAACCCTTGCGCTGGTTTATTTTTTTCAGTTTTTATTTAATGTTAATTTTTATTCAGTTTGGTTTATTCATTTTTGCACGTTTTTTATTTGTTTTATTTTTACTCTTCTAATTCCTAAAAATAGCGTATATACGAGTAGATATAATGGTATCCAATTTAATAGCATAGATTTTTTGATTCATTTTAATTTAGTCGGATAATATTGGCCACTAACTACTCACTCCGGTCTGGACTCGTCCAAAAGGACTTTTATGCAAATTATCCGCATTCGATAAGTTATTTAAAAATGGAACTCGGTTTTTACTAAAAATATCTGTTCTATCGTTTACTTCTATGTCAGGACATGTCTAGCAAATTATGCGATACAAGCACGTGTTTGGAATATTTCGAGAGAGTTCTAGATTATTAACTTGTTATGATTGATATCTTGCTTTGAGTTCAATTTAAACTTGAGATTTCGAAACAGTTTCATATATCACAACATACAATTATTATTAAACTAGAAGCTATTTTATTTTTTGAATTTAAAATGTATCACTAACTTTTTTTTGCAATAGATGGCGCATGATAGATGGTATCTTATATAACTGTCAGTTGCATAGAAAACTTGTATTTTTATTACGAAATTTATTATTTTCTGGATATTATGTCGAAGTGAGCAGCTTTTATGTGTACAAATCGAGATTTCCAAGAGAAATCAAAGATATGGTGATCTCAAAATTGCCGTTCTATTAATTCAACCTTTTTTCTTTTTAAAGACGGTGTTCGCTTTCTTAATTCGTATTTTAAGGTAGATAACGTTAATTTAAAATACATTTTTCTGTTATAAAAATAAAAAAAACTACAAAAACATTTAAAAAATGATGCGTCAAAGGTGTTTACAAGGTACCAGTGCCGCTAGCGACATCTACAAAAAGCTTTGCCTGATACACCCCATTATTGTGTTATACAGTCACAGCGGGTTTGCAAAAATGGAATCAAATATCATAACGACCGTAATCATAAGCGGACTTTAACTTTACTATAGGCCCATTATGACTAGTGTTCGTTGATGTCTCTAGCGTACCAGACTCGAGAAATATCACAAATAAATTGAATGAATGGACCAGGAATTGAAGCCGGTGTATCCACGTCTAAGTCCACGGTCTATCCGCCACACCACGGAGATAGTCTGTAGTCTTAACATAGTATTCTTGCAAATACTGTCTACCTTCCTACTGTTATAAGAAATATCAATAAAAAAAATGAAGGGTGTCTCAGAATGTTTATTGTTTTTAATCTATTAATTAGAAAGAAAGAAAATGCAAATGTATGCATGTACTCAGAAATAAAAATATTGTTGAATTTGTTGGAGAACTTATAAATAAATAAATAAACCAAAGATTTAATGTAAAAAAAAGACAAAGTGAATTTTTGTTTTTTACAAATAAAATTTACAAACTAATATTTTATTTATTATTAAATAAAACCAATTTGAATTAATACCGAGGTTTTTAAATAACATTTTAAAAACGAAAAACATTCTGAGACACCCTTTATGTAGCTACGTAAATAATTTGTAAGGAAACCTTGACAATGCACTTTGCCGAACTTTCACGGTTACGCTTATATTATAGACCAAAAGGGAGAAGTGTAAAACGCAACAAAGTGGTAACAACGCACAAAGCAGTTCGTGCTAAGATGATCCTTTTTAGAACGTGAAAACAACCTCTGAGAACCTAAGTAGGCTTAGTTCGTATCGCAATCATTATTTGAGCGATGTATTGTTCACTACAAAATACGGAACCGATAGACAACTACACACAATATCTTTTGCATCACCGTATGAGTATATGTGTGTATATATGTATACATATTATATATATATATATATGAACCTCAAAATCAAATAAAAAATTAATCAAAATATGTTTATTTTTCAGAATACTGTGTACAAAATAATAATGTGGTCTTATTCATAATTTCCGATGCATTCTACCGCTAGCAGCATGAAAATATTAACCATTTATGTTATAAACTTAATATTACATACACATATATATGCATACATATGTATGTAGACCGCCTCCGTGGTCTAGTGGTAACAAACGTTGCCGTGCACACGCGAGGTCGTGGGTTCGATTCCCACCGGGGGCAAGTTGTACATTGTATAATTTGTCTCGGTCTGGGTGTTAATATGTATAATATGTATATATTTACAAAAAAAGAAGTATAATATGTAGTTTATCAATCATCTAGTTTCCGTAACACAAGCCTCGTAGCTTACCACGGAAATTAGATGGCGCTGTGTGACCTGTCTGAAATTTTTTATTTTTTATTTTTTTTATTTAATTAGGATTGATATTCTAAAGCAACTGCAATAGAGGGTAGACGAATAGTTATGTCGTAATAAGGAAATCGTTTGGGACTGCACGAAAATCGCTTCGGCGTGAGTATCGTCCACCACACCGCCACTCTCAGTAGCTCTAATGATTATATTCAATCGCTATTAGCTATCCCACTGACCCATAGACGTGTATATTCCTACCAGTACGAAAAAGCTAGTCTGGGGTTACGTGATTATAATTTTAATGACGATAAAATTAGGTGTTACGAATACAATACCGTTAAACTAAATCATGCCATACAAGAAATATTTTATTTAAAAACTTTGTGGCTAGTACTGACTCCAAAAATAACTCTTAATACATATTCAATTATATAGACATTTATTCGAAAAAATATTTACAACATATAAAGTAAAATTAATATTAAGGATAGGGATATAAGTCCCGTCCGCGTGGAATGGTGGCAAGAACGCTGGCTGCATTTCCCCGCTGAATTGCAATACTGATTCTCTGGGCGAAGAAAGAGCCAGCCCTCTTGTCACCGGAGGAGACAACAAGACGCGGTGTTATGTCTTTTAAAAACTTTTTTGCGCTTGGACTCCATGGGCCCAGAGTTTCTACAGCAAACGGCACAAATATGTAATCTTTTAATATACTTACATACTTGCGCCGCTTGCTGGACTCCGCATTTTCCGCCGCGGTTCCCGCTTTATGCGCTGTCCCCCTGAGATGCGACGCGGCAAGGGTGTCGTAGATACTTAAGTATTTATAATTTTGTTGATTGCCCTTAAGGCTCTTTCTTTGAAGTAATTAAAATATTATTTTATACTTTTTATTTTAAGTTTGTACGTAAAGGTAAAGTTTAGATCACGGTTCTTGTTTTTTTTTCATAAAAAAAATGTTTCTTAATTTTTAGTGTTGTTTTAAGGTAGTTTTTTTCTTTTTTCTATAATAATAGGTATTATTATTATTAAATAATTATTAAGACGGAATCCTTATTACTAAAACTCACTTCGTCATTTGTTATTGGCTACTGTTTCTGTAATGACAGTTAAAAAAAACAAACTACATTACAAAACATTATCTGTGTACGAGTATGGGTTTTAATTTTTTTTAAAGTTTTAAATCTATTTTTATTAAATTTATATGGGACTACTTATAAAGTATGGCCTATCAAACAAAAAAAGGATTATCAATATATATATATGTATAATAATTGGCGGAGTAATCGCGTAGGAAACATACAAAAAAAAAAAACTTTGAATTGAATCTGCACTTTTTTGAAGTCGGTTAAAAAAATTCATTCGGATTTGGTTGTAATTCTACGGATATTGTACTAAAATCATTATAGCATAAGAAATTAAACAGCGCATTTTTGGCATATACATTTTTAGTATAGTTCAGGATAGTATGTGTTTCTGGCAGTTTGATTGTTGTGTGGTATCGGAGCGAAATGAAAGACGCGTGCAGACCGGTCAGAGGTTTATTCAAGACTAAATTGCTAACTTACATGCTTGCACTCACACCACATCATCCATCCTCGCGAAAAAAAATGTTTTTATTTCAATAACATTTTTTTTCCTAAAAATCTAAACATTTTAAAAGTACAAGGGATGATAGGTTTTTCTAACGCGCGTCCGTATTTATATATCTCCGCAATACCTTGTTATTACTTGGCAGTTCGTAGCAGTGCTAGAGCGGTTAAAAGTTATTTTATTTGGATAATTACTATATTAATATTTGCTATAAATTTTGTTAAATCTTTTCCAGTAAGCCGTTCGGAATAGACATTTTGTCCAGCTCAATATTACTACTGGTAGTATTATATTTAATTGACTCATTCGAATAGCTAGTTGAAGGTACTTTTAGAGGTGGTAGGCAGACTAATGGTGGTATATGATAAACCCAGTAAAGTGTATCCACACGTTTCGGGATCAGGCTCGAATTGCCGTCATGACCAGTCAAGCCGGCATAGTGTTAGGGACTGATGTCAGTTATGAGTGTCTAATTCCAGTTGCTAACATTAATGGACCTCGCGCGCCATTTAACATCAGGAGGGTGCAAGGTCACATGTCGTGCATAAAAAAAAAAAACTTGGTGCTCTTGAAACTGCGACTTTGAAAAAAAAACATAAAATTATTTTCTTCAACTGCCTCCGTGATCTGGCGGTTAAGGTTTCCTGATCGAGAACACAAAAAAAAGACATCGATGAGCTTGACATGATGGGTTTATAATAGAGTTGGCAACAGCAACGTCAACAACGGCGCTTTTTAAGGAGTGGGTTATCACTTAGCTGATTTAAATATTTAGTAATACAGACGAAATAAAAGTACTGCCTCCGTAGTCTAGCAGTTAATTCCGTGGAAAATACCAGGTTCGATTCCTGGTCGAAACACATAAATTATAAAAAGTCATAATAATAAATTATACGCAGAAGGCATACAGCGCCCTTCGTGTCCAGTACAATAACGCGTTCAGGGTGCTGATGGAGCTGCCCCGTCGTTGCAGTGCCTCTGGGATGCTAGCAGAGGCGCGGGTGGATGGATTCCATGCTATTATGAGGAAGCGCTGTGCCTCAATCCTCGCCCGCGTGAGGGGCAGCCCCAGCAGCATCCTGGCCGTGTGGGCTGATAGGTGGGACTCTCCGTTCTTGGGGCACTGGATACGCCTGCATGTCAGCAGGTGACCTGGGCCCCAGAAAAGAGAGAAAAAATTTTTTTTTGTATTATAATTTTGTTTTTTTACTAACACTAGATATTATAAGATTTCTTTAAAAATTGTTACTAACACATATGGAATTTATTCTGAAATAAAGTTTTATTATTATTATTATTATAATTACAAAATATTATTTAATTCTCAACTCTATAAGCGTTCGACTTTGACAGCGGTTCTGCAAATATCAACTTTAACAGCGTGATATACTCGTATATTTAGCTAATGGATTCCATTATATAACGTTTGCGCTTAAGTAACAGAATGGGGCAGCAGGCTCTCTTCTATTTACTTCTATATAGGTACTCGTAAAACAATTTGGAGTATTTGTTGTTTGTACACTTAGAATAATGTATAGCCCATCTAACATCACCTTACCCACATCGCTCGCTCATAAATTGCCAAGAAACTCAATTGTGCCGACGAAGCTCGAAGTAATAAAATAAATTGTGTCAATGGCCTGAAAGTAATTTTCCTCATTTTGCCCAAAATTTATATTGTATTGAAATAAACTTTCTAATAGAGTACGGAAGATAAATAATAAATATTAAAATAATAAATACAAGAAATGTACCGGCGCGTCCGACCTCTTTTGACAGACTCTGACCTCCTTTTTGGCGGTCAATATTAAAGGACTATTTTAAAAATCTTTCGCGCCATTTTGCGCAGACATGTCAAGTGCAAGTTTTTGTTTTGTAAATAATTTTACTGTAAATATTGTTAGTCAAAATTGCTGTTGTTTTGTTTAATAATGTGCTACAATGTGAATAATTATGGAAAACGATAATTTTTTATAAATCTTTAAATATGGGGCACAAATTGCAGTTTATTTTATGCGGTTTTCCCGCGCTGTCAACTCCCATATTTAACCCGACGTGTTTGAGCTATGGTGCCACAAGTGACTCCAAGAAAAGCATAAAATTTTGCAGCATCTGGAATTTGATGATGACCTCATTAACTCATAAAAAAGAAAGATATATTACGTCAGACTTGGCTGTATGGGCTAGACCCTTTGCCTTCCCTATCCCCTCATCCATCGGGAGAAGAGAACAACAACAACAGGACTATTATAAGAGTCTATCGCGCCATTTTGCGCAGACATGTCAAGTGCAAGTTTTCGTTTTGTAAATAATTTTACTGTGAATATTGTTAGTCAAAAGTGCTGTTGTTTTGTTTAATAATGTGCTACAATGTGAATAATTTTGGAAAACGATAAATTGGACTTTAAATATGGGGCACAAGTTGCAGTTTATTTTATGCGGTGTTCCCGCGCTGTCAACTCCCATATTTTACCCGACGTGTTTGAGCTATGGTGCCGCGAGTGACTCCAAGAAAAGCATCAAATTCTGCAGCATCTGGAATTTGATGATGAACTCATTAACTCATAAAAAAGAAAGATATATTACGTCAGACTTGGTTGTATGGGCTAGACCCTTTGCCTTCCCTATCCCCTCATCCATCGGGAGAAGAGAACAACAACAACAGGACTATTTTAAGAGTCTATCGCGTCATTTTGCGCAGAAATGTCAAGTGCAAGTATTTGTTTTGTAAATTAATTTACTATGAATATTGTTAGTCAAATGTGCTGTTGTTTTGTTTAATAATGTGCTGCAATGTGAATAATTATAAAAAACGATAAATTGGACTTTAAATATGGGATACAAGTTGCAGTTTATTTTTTGCAGTTTTCCCGCGCTATGAATAATATTTTACACGCCGTGTAATGCTGCGAATATGTCCATAAAAAGCACCAAATTCTGCAACATCTGGAATTTGATGATAACCTTACTTATAAGAAAGAAAGATATATTACGTCAGACTTGGCTGTATGGGCCTTAGCCTTCCTCCTCATGGCCTCATTCATCATCAATATAAAACAAGACTATTTTATTTTATTTATCCTGAAGACTACACCAATATGAGGACAAATATGAATATTATGGTACAAGAATTAAATCTAATAAAAACCATTGATTTACCTAATACCATAATGGTGAACAATCTGAATGCGTCTCCAGATGAGGTGCCAAGTTGCCAACCCTCCGTCACGTGACAACTGCTTTAAATTCACATCCGTCCAGAGAACACGTGTAAAGATATGTACTTGCGTACTTATTCTTATTGAAATCGGGATCGAAAAATATACTATTCCATTTATTCCGTGGTTCTTGTCTGTTCGCCGATAATTGATAAATAAAAACTAATTATTTTTACCGATGCCGCTCGCCGGCCAACGCTTGACAATAACTGCGTGCCTCTTACTACGATACTCAGTAGTCGCGGCGATTAGCGTCGCCCGTCATACAGTTTGCGATAATAAAGCGACAGTCGCTATTCCGAGACGAAATATTTGAAAAAAGAAACGTTTATTCATCGCATAAAACATAAAATACAATTAAAATGCGTAGCCCAACGCGCTCCGACAGTCACCCAATAGTATCCTACTAGTGAACTTGAATAAGGTTGTATTTGCCGAATCTATTAGATTTGGAATAAGGTCTGAAATTAAATGCATCCATGGTCTAGCGGTAACGGTTCTATATTTAGACTTTTAATTTCTTCAGTGTTATCATCAGGTAGTTCCCGTACACTTATACAGAAAATAAAAAAAAAGATTCCGTTAAAACTTAATAAGTTATATATACCTGTATAAGTTCTATTTTAATATTAATGTTTTGTTAAACAACAGTAAAAATAATAATCAATTCAATATTGATGTTGAGAATAAGATTTTCTATTGAGACAGCACGACATTGCTCCTAAAATTCAACTCTCAACAGTAAAGTCCAAGGTTTAGTTTTCTTTGGGCTATCTTTATAAAACGTCTTGTTTGTTAAGCCGCGTACAGATTGCCTATGCTAATCGGCCCTATCAGTTTTACCTTCTTTATTGCGGATTTAGTCAGGCTTCTGGTTATTGATTCTTTTGCTTAGTCGCTACACTCTTGGTGGAGTGGTTGTGGTCACCATTTAATTGCTAGTGGCGTGCTTAATAAGCCGTCGCTACTTCTCTCGGATCGCAGCCTTCCTGGTAGTGGTAGGGGATGACCCATTGCAGCCTTCACCTGGTCAGACCACCTCAGCAGAGTCCTACCATGCATACATGCGACTTACCCCTGAACTACCAGGCGCCCGATGGATGTGTCTCCACGCCGTGACACGTGTCCGAAGAAAGTGAGAATGTGTAGTACACAGTCGAGAAAAGGCGTTGTCTGATCATCAGTTCCTTTAGAATGGGTTTGTTGGGTCTGAACTCTGTGCATAATATGCCCAACATTCTCCGTCAGCACCAGATCTCTAGAGCATTTTTTTTCCATTCATGCCTCTGCTGAATACAAGGAATTATTATTTTTTTTTTGGTAGGACCAGTGAGTTTATTACTTTTTTATTTTTATATGTATATATATAATAATAATAATAAACTTTATTGATTTAAAAAACTATACAATATACATTTGGAACAGTTAAATTAATCAATGCTTTCTATACAATTATAGCAACCTTTGACTCCCGAACTATTTGTGTGTTTAAGATTTTGGGTACTTTGGACCACTAAAACTCTAACCAGCCGGATTTTAGTAGCTATGTTTTTGGCCTGCGTAAGTATGACCTTGTCTCCCAATTTTGTACACAGTTAAAGTGGCTAAATATTCGATTTCGCAGACATCTGCATCTCCTTACCTTCTTGTATGGCATCCTTAATAACCCTATGACTCCTCCTTACCTAAAAGATCGTTTCGAATTCCTGTGCGATTCGCACAGTCGCCCTCTTCGCTCTTCTCAGAACAACCAACTTTCCATCCCTCGACACTCTTCAAGCACATATTCAGATTCTCTCCCTGTTTCGGCTGCTCGCCAGTGGAATAAGCTTCCGCTGGTAATCAGACAAGCTCCTTCTATCGCCATCTTTAAAAACTTGGTCTACAGTCATTTCCTTAAATTGCAAAATGACCCAAATACGGTTTGACATAGTATTGTATATGTGTACGTTTATTTATGTACTTATTGTATTATATTATTATTTTTATTACTATTTTATATAAGTATTTGTTTGCATTATTATTATAAGTAAATTTTACATATAATTCAATAATTAATCTCATAAGTATTTATTTATATCTTTATTCATGTTGTATCTATACTATTATTATTTCCAATCTCAATCACTCTATTACCTCACTTTTTACCATCACAATTAAGGTTAACTGGTAGAGAATGCCTTCGGCATTAAGTTCGCCCATGTACACTACATTTGTAAATTATGTGCAATAAAGAATTTTATTATTATTATTATTGGGTAACTCTATATCTTCTTCACCTTGTCGTTAGCACTGCCATTCGAAGCTTAATTTCATCCTCGCATCCACTGTTGTTTGATATTAGTATTAATGGTAATTGATTGATAAGATACAATAGATCGATTGGAGTAGTCCTTTTATTTTTTTTGTACTTTTTTTTATAGTATATGTAAGTCGAATTAGGCGCTTGAGTTATGTCACGACAACTTTTGACTGCTTCAACAGATTGCAGGTATGATTTTCAGCTGACGTTTAGAGTTCATAATATAATTACATTTGGATTTGCTTGCATGAGTTAAAGTCGTTGCAATGTGTATACATTACCTTAAAGGGCTTGGTGCCGGAAAGACGCGGTGACAGCGACGCGCCAGGAGTCCTTTATCTGATGTATTCCAGAAAGGTGACAAGTACGGGAACACTGGATGGACTACGTGCAAGAATGTTGTACTTTATGCGTACTGCGTATTTGAATGTAATGCTATCGGAAATGGCCATCAACGGAAATCAATTCCGATTGAAATAATATGTTTTTTTGTATATATATTATTCGGTTTGGTTTTAAACTTTAGTTTTGACTTATAATCGGCAATTATTCATATATTTGTTAAGTAATATTTAACATTATAAATGGTTTTTCTAAAAAAAATTGTTTAAAATGTTATTTTGTTAAATTATTTCCTTAAAAGTTGATAGACTACATTTCTCAAAATATTTTAAATCGTACGAGCAAGCTTGAAAAACCGTAAAATACTCTTACTAGGTTAAATAAAAATAAATAATATTGTTTTTATTATCAACAAATTAATGTGTTTATTACTTACTTTAAATTATTAATTAGGTATATTTATGTAATTTTTAAACGGTATGTGCAATAATAGGCGTGAAGGCGAATTAAACAAAGAGACAGCTAAATGGCAGATATGTTATTCTGATGTTACTGTGAATGAGGAACAAACATCTATACATCCTAACATACAAAACATGACTGATTAAGAATAACATTCCTATGCTTATTCAATGTATTGATTTGATCATCGTGTATTTATTGCCTAGGTCTCTTGCAACCAGAATGTCCGTCGCCATGATGACTACCGTGACCGTTGTCATCATCATTGTCACCGTCATCATCTTTGTCATCGTCATCATTTGTCTTATACCCCTTCCAAGGCTTGAAGCTAATCTTACACAGTTTCTTGCAAGGCATTAGATTATTTCTGAAATAAAACCAATAAACAAAAGTAAATTTAATATTGCTATTGCAAATAATAGGTTAGGTCAGCCCATTTTAAACAAATGTATAACATAAAATAATGTTTTAAGAATGTTGTATTTGCCAATAATTGTTCATATTATAGATCCTAACAATTTTTACCTGATTTTAATTTCCGAAATTATTAATTACGAGTTTTATAAATTATGTTTATTAATGCATTTGATTACTCATGAATACAGCAATATAGTTTGATTTTTCCAAGAACCACAACAGTTAAATATTCTTTTTATTTCATTTTGTTTTATTATTATTCATATTTGTCCTAAATATATTTCTTACTTGGTAAAATATATAAATTGAAGCTTAAAATATTTTTTGCCAAATATTTCGCCTCTCTTTGGAGCGGCGTCATCAGTGACAGTGACTGAAGGTCTTTGTCATAAATTTTGAAAAAAGTAATTTTATTTCTTTTAGCAATGGTGAAGGCAATGCACTATATAGTTTTGTATTTATTTTTTAGAAAAATATCATCATCACCTCGCGCATCATGGAAAACATCATCAGTATGTTATGTCCATTGTTGGTTCGATATTAATAAATTTACAAAACAAGTTAGACAAAACCTAATGCATTACATTCAGATCAGGGCTATAGTATGCACCAAGCTGCCATATAAAAGAGCTTTCCCATGTTTTTAAATCAATAGACCGAATAGTTTTAGGAAAACTCTTTAATACTCTTACTGTGAAACAATTGTTAAAGGTAGTGTTATGTATACGCGCATGGGTGGGCACAGGTAAAATATTATTAATTTGAGAATCTACTGAATGTCTGTGTCCATTCATGCGAGTACGAAGGGGTGTCGTAGTCTCTCCCACATAAAAACTGTTACAAAATCTGCACTCCAGCATATATACGCAATGAGAAGTAGTACATTGTGCGAAATTTATATTTATTTAATTATTAATTTATTCATTCCTAAATATATTTGTCAGTTAAAAATAATATTTAAGTATATTAACAGAAAATAATCAGGAAAATTCTTAGAAAAATCAAAGTATAGTTATACCTAAAATATATATTTTTGTCGGCACATGGACATACTTTTATTTTAGGTAATATTTTGTTAACTATATCCTACTTACTTGTCTTTATCTACCAGATCGAAGGCTTTTGGTTGCATATCTGTGATACATTCGGACGTTTCACACATCAAACATGCAAATGATGCTTTGCGGATTTGTTTCAATTGCGCTGAAAGTTCAAAATACTTTTAATAAAATAAAATAAATCAACGCGATATTTTGGCATATTCGATTATTCGATCGCTCTATTTTATTTTTATTTATATGTTTTCTTTCTTGCATTCTTTCTTATTTTCTTTCTTTGTTTTATTTTTGTTTTCTGTTCTGTATTTATTTATGTTTACTCTCTTGTTTTCTTGCTTGATTTATTTCTTATTTTCTTTTTTGCTTTTTATTTGGCTAATCTGCACTATCAGTGTCACACATCAACATTTAATTCAAATTAAAATAGTTTATTAATCAAAAATACTTATTACTATGGTTTCACAATAAAATAATCCTACAGAAGATGTAGGTAGGCACATTTACAAATAATATCTAAACTGGTAATATTAGATAAATGTGTCGCTGCTAGCTAAACTAGTAGCTTTTCAATTACTGTTAAATATAGCTAGCAGGCAATTACAGATTAATTGAACAAAAAATACTCACGTTCAGTAAAAGTGTTACGTTCGCAGTTCTCGTAGAAGAACCGATCTCCGACTCGACTTCTGTAGAACTGCAATCTCAGAATACAGGTAAAGGTAGGACCTACTAAAGAAGGCCTCGCCGGGTCTTCAGCAAGTCCTCCTACACTCAAATCTATGTCATTTATGTCTTCGTATAATTCCTCTAATTTGTTTGCATTCTAAAAAAAAAGTGTTTAATCAGCCTCTAGAACACCGAGTTCTAGACCTCCACTGCAGTGAATGGGCTTTGATAACATAATTCTGGACAATTTGTCTTTCTCTCGCTCGTTATCAAATCAAATTAAATTATTTATTTCCTAGATTTAAACTAGCTCTTCATAAGATTGAACTCAGGACCTCATTTTCAGAACATATTTTTGTTTAAAGTGGGATTTCTTACTTATAGCCAAGGAATGTTCGTGATGATAACTTAAGTTTTCTAACTTAAATATAATAAATATAAATAATTTATTTTTTTTATTTTTTATTTTTACCTTTGTGGACATGAATTTAGACAAATCTTTAAAACATTTAGGTACGTCTAGTTTGCAGAATTTTCTAGCTGCGACCCAACTGCCGACTCCGTGATCTCGATCTCTCTGAATATCAAATGATCGAAGATCGATTCCCAATTCACGAGTAAATCTAAACAAAAAGAAAAATAATAATTTTGAAAATTGTGTCCAATAAATCCTTCACTTTATTGGTACTTGTTTTAATACCTAATCGACTATCTAATTAAAACACATTTAACTACTATATACTGATACAATTAAATTATACATTTTAATAACCAAATTAAACTTAAACCAATTCGGAAAGTTTTCCATAAAATTTATATTCGTTAGGTTGAACAAAGAATATTAAAAAATATATATATACATATCTTCACGCCAGGTCCCTTGCGGGGTAGGCAGAAACAATTAAGCGCCATTTGTCACGATCTTGACATACCTCTTTCGCTTCTTCGACATTCATCAACCTCTTCATATGCGTGAACCTTTTATTTCTATGGCTTTTTAATGCACCTTTAGCTATTGTTTTATTTATTTGATGGTGATAAGTGAGTCTTGGTCTGCCAGGGCCTCTTTTACCCACAACTTTCGCATTATTTATCTGGTTCGTCAATCTCTCTTCAGTCATCCTTTCTACATGCTTTACCTTATTTTTCCCCTATGCTTTCTTTTATACCCACCCTTTTGCGTATATCGTCATTCAGACAGTGGGGTCGTCCAGGCCCGGACGCCTAATGGGCCTGGGGATATTCCCCCGTTTTCCCCGTCAGGATCTCAGCGGGTAACCATCCGCCGGTAATTCATACACTTTTAGTGCTGGGCGCTGTTAGCAGTATAACAGCGCCCGTGTGGCTCACGAATCCAGAGGGCTAGATTCGACTGCTTCAGCTCTCCTCCAGGAGTACTTCCCTAGGAAGTGGTCTCCCGTTGGGGAGCCGTGCGCAAGACAAAGCGATATTCTGGAGATGGTTGAAGTGTCCGTTGTCGGCCCGATAAAACATACGTCTAGTCAGGCCAGTGACAATCTCCTCAATAGTAGGCATCTCCAAATCTCGAGCTATGACGGAATTACGCACGAACCACGGCACTCGGGAAACCACTCTGAGCGATATGTTCTGCTGACTTTGGATCTTGTCCCTGTTGGTCTGAGCCAGAAGGTGGTGCCAGGTCAAAGTGACACCGCAAAGTTTTAATTAAATCTAAGTATATACACACATCAAAAAAGTCTAGGGATCAAGCATGTTTATGCGGATTTCTTGTGATTGAGATGTGGCTTTGTAATAAATTTATGATTTTATAAATTTATATGGATCCTTTTTGGTGCATTTCATAATTTAAAACAGGAACTGTCAATCAAATTCGAGTAAAAGATGAAAATCAGCTGTCAATATTTTCCCTATAAAAACATAAGACGCATTGAAGACATTATTAGTGCTACTGTTTCCCTACTACTGATTAAAACCAACGTTATTATGGAGCGGCGACGTCATTTAAGCAGGGAAGAAATGATCAGAGCCGTGGGAATGATAGAAGCTGGTTCCCGGCAACGTACTGTGGCTTTAGCTCTGAATACAAGTCAGAGTGTTATCAGTCGACTTTGGACACGTTACCGAACCACTGGTACCGTGGCTGAGCGCCATGGAGGACGGTATCGCTGCACCACACGGAGACAAGACCGATACATTCAAATCACAGCTCGAAGAACTCCAACAATAACCGCCATGATGTTAGCCGTGAGCCTTCATCGCTCTTCAGGGAACTTAATTAGCGACCAAACAGTCAGAAACCGCTTGCATGAAGTGAACCTTCATTCCCGAAGACCGCTACGGGTACCACCTATAGCAATGCACAATCGTAGGACTCGATATCAATGGGCTCTTGAACACAGAAATTGGACAGAAGAACAATGGCGTTTCGTGTGCTTTTCTGATGAGTCTCGTTTTGGTATGAGGCCGGATACAAGACGTATACGACACTGGAGAACCCCTGGACGCCAACAGCGATTAAAATCCTGCCAGGAAGTCCATCCTTATAGTGGTGGAACCATCATGGTATGGGCGGGTATTTCGATCGGCGGAAGAACTGAGTTGATTTGGATCAGAGGCAACCTCAACGCTCAAATTTATGCTGAGACGGTTGTATCAGACGTCATCGTTCCTCTACAAGTGCATATCGGTCCCTTATTTCAGTTAATGCATGATAATGCACGACCGCACACCGCAAGAGTTGTAAGACAGACTCTCGCCGCAGCTAACATCAATGTCCTGCCCTGGCCTGCTCAGTCGCCAGACTTGAACCCGATTGAGCATGCATGGGATATTCTTCAGAGAAGAGCTCTGCCGAATATGGAGGGTATCCAGTCGCAAGAAGACCTTTTTTTGTTGTTGCAACGAACATGGGCGGCCATTCCACAGCGTGATTTGGATGAACTCATTTTGAGTATGCCAAACCGATGTTCTTGTGTTGTTAGTGTTCGCGGTAGAAACACGGATTATTAATTGTTTAAGTTACCCAATAAAATTTAAAAAAAAACTGTTATTTCAGTCTTTTTTTCGAACTTTAATGTTAGTGGTTCAAATGTCAAAAATCCCTTTATTAGGAAAATGGCAATTTTTTTTACTAATGCAAAGGTGACTTGGTTTATCGTTACTGTAGACAAACGAAAACATTTTATTTGATCAATCCTTAAAGAAAATTTTAATGAATATCAATCAGGAGAAAAGTTATTGCAAAAATATATGTTGATCCCTAGACACTTTTGATGTGTGTATGTTAAATAACTTACCTAAACAAAAACTGCTTAATTTCGATGTCAAAATATTTATCACTTTTTTCTTGGGGTTGATAACTCATACTTCTTAGTAAATGGTCATAATTGAGACATTTACCACAGGTACCATTGTCTGTACCCATTTTCTCAAGAATTTTTGGAGAATTCAAACTGCTACTTAATCTTAGATTACCAACAACGTCCCGATCTTGGTCAATTAACCTGCAAATAATACTTATGTACATTTTTTTTTGGCAATTTTTTTTTTTATAAATGGCAAATTGTCTTAAATGTGCGCCATCTGCGTTAATATTATTAATAATAGCTTTTGCTTGTAAGCTTATTGCTTAGTAAAGTAAAAGTAGAGTATCGTCACGACCGTTTCCCTTTCGGGGTGGTCAGAAACCACGCTTATAAATAAGCAGATTCACATTTACCCATCTTTACTTTACCAAACTCGAGAATTATCACAAATAAATTAAATATTATTTAAATGTATTTATTTACATTAATAAATATTTTTGTGTCCCGACCAGGAATCGAACCCGGTATTTATTTATTTATTATAAACTTTATTGCACAAAGTACAAAGGCGGACCTAATGCCGCTAGACATTCTATACTGGTCAAACCTTTGGGACAACTAAAGCAGTTACGACGAGATAAGGCAGGTGCTATCAAAACTAATAGAAAAATATTAGACTTCAATATATACTAGTGAATAAATACTTATTTACATACTAATACATACACAAATACATACAAATAAAACTACATACATACGTTCTATGAATATGCATAAATATAATATACCTACTATATGATGACTATAATGAGAGAAATAAATATAGCAGAGAGTGTATTAAGCTTATGGTAAATTTAAATAGTGCGCATAGACCAGTTTCTTAAATAGTGTTCTATTTGGAGCTTGACGGATGTCCACCGGTAACTGGTTCCAAAGATGCACAGCCACCACCGCAAACGACTTGGAAACGAATGCGGTGTGATGTGTGGTGCGGTACCTCCGAGTCTAAATCCACGGACTTAACCGCTAGACCACGGCTTAGTGGAATGTTAAGCAAATAATGCCAACGGTCATAGAATTTATATAATATCCAAACTTAAATTTGCCAACATTGTGTTTAGCCTGCAGATGGTTTTATATTTTGGCTCTTGCAGTATTTACCACAAAAACGTAATTACATTTGTTATCATTTAATTAACAACGGAAGATCTTTTGTTTTGGACAAAAATAGCAGCACACGGGATAAGTACTGTAACCCACTATGTGTACACGTTGACGTAACGAATGATAACGAATTATATACAAATACAAATACAAATCGTTTATTAGCACAATAAGAATATTGATTCGTTATGGTGAACCCTGTCTCCTGCATGAGCTGAGCTGTATAACAGGAGCCAGTGTCTTCCAATAATGAACATACAATTTAGAAGACAATAGAATTTAAAAAAAAGTTACAAATTTAGTATGTGAGTGTGGGTGCAATGTCTGTATATGTATGTGTGTGTTTGTGTGTGTGTGTGTGTTTGTGTGTGTGTGTGACTGTGTGTGTGTATGTATAGGGAAGGGAGTGGGGAAGGGGGAGAGGGAGGGTAACATTGTGTGTTTGTGATTTATAATATTCCTAGTGAGTTGAAAATATTGTATCTTTTTATTTATAAGTGAATTTTCAAATGTCATGTCATCATCTCTTCTGTACTGTCATAGTCAAGGTCAGATAAGTAGTTCATAAGTAAAATTTTTAGTTCTTTTTGATTTAGATGGGTAATTTTTGTTTTTGTGTTGATTCGGTTGTACAGTTTGGTCGATAGGTACTGGTACTGCTTTTGCGCAAATGTGCTACGTGTGAAAGGAACCTGAAATTCCTGTATTCTTTTACTTTTTGTTAGTGTTGTAACATGTGCTGTTTTATGGTATCTCTTGACACATTGAAAGATATAAAGCTTTCTGACTGTAAATACGTCTGCTAGTTGATAAAGAAATGTTGTTGGGTATCGGTAGGGTAGGAACATAGATACTTTAAGAACTGCTCTTTGTGCCCGCTCTAATTCCAGTAGATGTGTTAGACCAGTGCTTAATATAGGCATATCAGCAATGCGCTGCAAGATTATTAATTACTAGTAACAATAAATGTCAAACCTTATGAAAACGCACTTTTTGACCACCCAATTTTTATGCCCAAAACTCAGCATTGAATTTTCATTCAAAGTGTTCGTCTGTATTTATGCAGACTCGTTTTTGTTATGTCTGTAAATATTATAAGGTAACGTACTGTAAATTTCCGGCAATGGTAGTGTGCAGCGATCTGTAAGCTCCAGTGGCAAATTCGACGATGATCGAAGGATCAATTTTGGATCTGTAGTCATTAACACAACCTTTCGTTTTTGTATAAGATAATTTATTATCTGTGTACTTCTTACCTGAAAACGTAAAAATTGTCTCGGTCTGATAATTGAAGTATCATCACGACCGTATCCCTTCCAGGCAGTCAGAAACCGCTTCAGAGCTTT
Source organism: Tinea semifulvella (assembly GCA_910589645.1). Classification (NCBI taxonomy): domain Eukaryota; kingdom Metazoa; phylum Arthropoda; class Insecta; order Lepidoptera; family Tineidae; genus Tinea; species Tinea semifulvella. The sequence continues at coordinate 5,069,145 of OU342595.1, read as the reverse complement.
AAAAAGAAGATTCACATTTAGCCAATTATATTTATATATATTATAGGCCCGGTTGATATATTATATAGTGCATAGTGTTGGGGACTGATGGCAGTTATGAGTGTCTGACTTCAGTTGCTACGTTCATGGACTCCTGCGCGCCACTTACCATGAGGTGGGCCCAAAGTCACATGTCGTGCTAGTATAAAAATAAAATAAAAAAAACCCGGTGCCTCGGCATTTAAATCTACGATTTTTACCACTTGACTAATAAGGACCACAGCCGCAAATTTCGTATTATCAATACAGCCCCTAGAACACAGCGTTCTAGACGTCCACCGCTGGAGATGGGCCTTCCAGAACATATATCTGGGGCATTTGGCCTACACTCGCCACGCTGGCCAGACGGTTTGGCGAGGGTCTTGTATTAAAAAGTAATTATTCCTCTACCTTTAGGAACTTAATCATAAACCTGGTTCGATCATAATAAATAAATTTATTTAATAATTATATAATAAAAAAAAATCTAGAAGGCCCATCTCCAACAAGACTCTATGTCGTAGGGGCTGTTATAGATGAATAAATAAAATTTCTCGAGTGTATCTGGAACTGGCTAAATGTGAGTCTCCTTCTTTAAAAGCGTGTTTTCTGACCACACCGGAAGAAATACGGTCGTGTTGATACTTTACTTTAATTTCACTTTTTTTACAAAACTTCCTGATTAAATTAAAATTGTTTAATACCCAAAATTCGTGGCAAGTATTCGTTATAGACGATGTGTTGATAATATCCAATACAGATTTTTCTTGCTTCCTGATAGAGTTTCTCATCTTTCCAATGTTTATTAAGCTTTGCCAGCGCTTTTGCGACTTTATTGTGAAGTCTTAAAAACATCACGTGAATTGATGTCAGTTGAGGGCTCTGGTTTATTCGAACGTCACCTGCAATTAAAATTATCTTTTTTTTTAACCAAATAAAATTCACTTTATAATAAAAGTTAGTAAAAACGTGGATAGGTTGCCCAACGAAATATGTTCAAGGCTATACAGGCTGAACTTCTCAAATAATAATAATAAAATATATTTTCTTGATACATTAATCCAAGACACTGACAGCAGTTACAAAAAATATCACTAGAACTTACCGCCCTGAAAGCATGGATCAGTAGGTTGTGCAGCAAAACAAGCTCCAGCAACGTTATCTACTTGAGGTGGCCAAGCTTGACAGTGACGTTCAACAGTCGCCATCAGTCCTCCTTTTAATGTTCGCAACAATCTCGCCAAATCATCACTCGACCCGTATACGAGCGATAAATCAAAAAGCCCAGACACTACTGTCAACTAAAACATAATAAAGTTTATAATTGACTATAGCTCAAGTCAACAAGCACGTGTTCACTCAGACACCTCCTCTACGAGTGCTATGCTATATCAAGAGTATCACAAGCAGACGGCCCAATTACTGCTCACTCTAAAGCCAGTTTAAGGATTCTTAAAGCTGTAGTTATATCAAGCGAACTTTAGTCTGAGGGAGGTCACAATATATACCATTAGTCGCAATACTTCAATCCTATTCACATATTAATCAGGGTTATTTTCTATCTAGATAGTCCAGCAGCTTGTTTGTTGTTGTGAATTAATGTCTGACCACTCGTGTAATTTAGGAGAGACCCTTATTCTGCGGGAGGATATTATGGGTTGTCCATGATGAAACTCAATTGGCAGAGAACATAAAGTATATGTAGTGTATATAATATATATATAGTATGTAGTATATGTAGTATTATGTACATATTAGTATGTATTTGTCTATATAGATATAATATTTAATTTGAATTACCTATTAATTTATTTATTAGTAGCACCTACCTTACAACACAAATGATTTCCCAAAGGTTGGTTGCTAGAGAATGCCTAGCGGCATTAAGCCCGCCTCTTGTACATAGACAATCAAGTTTAAAATAAATAATAAATAAATAAAGCTCTTAAATCTTGTGATAATAATAAAACTATTGTAAGAGAAAACAAAGTTTCTGACGATGCTGCACGGGATTAAATTCATGATGAATATTTATTTAATAAACTAAAGTTCACAAAAGAAACAATATCTCGAACAAAATCACAAGTTAGTTGCAGCAAATTGGCAAGTTATAAGTTTGTAAAGCATAGACATCATATACTCGCATATAAGGACACGCTCAGTAATTCAATTTCTTCTCTGGTAGGAATACGAAAAGTTATATAAGTTCATTATGAATACAGTAATATGGTATAAGTTTCACAAAAGTTAATAAGCAAGTTGAAAAGTTATAATATTTGTTAGGAAGATTGAATTTACATTTTTTTTTCCTATTTACATTAACATTAATAATTATTTTTTAAGTAATTTTACTCGATAATAAAGAAGATTATTTTTTTGCTGATATTAAAATATAATTGTTAAAACAAACTGAATTGTTGTAAATTTTCAACAATTTTTTTTACAATTAATTATTTTTAAATAAAACACTTTTTTGTTATCTTACACTATTGTACGACAGGTAGTTATTTACGTTAAAGCTCTTAGCTTTTAGTAAATAATACTTGCGGATATTTCGCACCCTCAGAACGACAGAGGCTTAAGTCAAAAAATTAAGTTTGTGGGAAAACGCGAAAGAAGATCGTAAAGTTTAAACTTTTCACTTTGAGAGTAATTATTCCACACTTTTCCGTCTAAATGTGAGTGTTTTATTTTTTTATTGGAAAGTCTAGGTTTTAATTTGTTGATGAATGCAAAAATGAATGTTGTATGTCTTTTATTTATTTTATAATGTTTAAAAAAAAAAAAATGGAAAATATAAGCCCTTTTCGTTCCGAAATGTCCAATCTAAAAAAGACATATTTTTACTTAGGCCTCTTTATTTCTAAAGAAAGGGACCCAATCTGATTTACTATAACTTGGTTAGAATAGTTTTAGGTATGAAAAAGGCACAATCGTCATTAAGCCCCACCTACATAAACTTAATTTTGTATTGTTCAACATACGTATATCAACTTACCGATTTTTTCGGGCTTAAAAAGGCGAAATTGGTTTTACGCCTGTTTAATCCTGTACTTATCGGTTTCAACGTTGGCACTTCACTGATTGCGTCACTTTCGCGCGGACCGGGGGGGGGGGGGGGATTTCACAGTGTGATAGGGACGGAAGATTCGCTATGCCCTTTTTTTAACAATAATTGCCTTTGTTTTACTATTCATTGGATAGAGCATACCTTTTTATGTCTCTCTATGATTGTAACTTAATTTCACTATTTTTTATTAGGCCTCTTTCATTCTGAGGGTGCGATTTGTAAATACATGTTTTTCATAATAATAATAACATAACTTTAACAAAGAATCCTAGTTTCAATGGTCATCACAACAAACTTGACACCGTCATAAAAGTTGTTTGCTCGGACGTATCTATCACTACAATGTCTACGTTACAAAGTCAATAATTGCAATCAACTAGCAATTCTAGAATGGTATCACCCCGAGGCGACATGGCGCCGGGGAGGGTCTTAGCAAATATTCATTCTAATTGCTGCAATTTGTACTATTGATTATGTTTTAAACTTATTGAAATGTTTGACTGACTATGTTTCCAAAACTAACTCAAGTTATTACTATTATGATACTAAAAAATGCTGGCAATGAGAAAATAACACAATTGTTAATTTAAACAAAATGATTGATTCGGATGCTTATTCGTTTATTAATATTAGTTATTTGACATATTTTGGTTAAGTAAAAAATATTTTTATAATTGTTCTTAGTAGTACTTGATATTTTTATTTTAGCATAGTTTGACATTATTAGTATTTAAATTTTATTTTTATTTTTTATACATAATACATTACTGAACGTGGCTCTTCCATAATTATATATAAAATTTAGGCTGTTTCTGGTTTTTGTTGTCTTGTTTTGTATTACGCTGTCTAACCATGATTGTGTTACTATTATTAGTCATAAAGTATTATATTCATTTAATTATGTAAATTGACTTAACCAAATGTTCCAAAAGGTCCCTAGGTGATAAAGTAATAAAATAAAAGAAAAAGTACAGAGACATGCAACATATGAACAAGAATAAAGCAATACAGTAGAAGCAATTAAAACTATAGCCACCGAAAGAATATTTCTCACTGTGATCAAAAGTGCAAACCTTATTTTGGTAAGCAATCAACCTGGCCAGGTATTCAGTGAAAACCAAAAGCAACCTCAAACCCCTTTAAACTTTAGGATTTTGACTTTGAAAGCAACGCGGGAGTTGCATTTAGCAACACATTCACGTCCACTGCTTGCTATGCATCACATATCCGGTAATATAAAATATGAGTATAAAATGACAATCTTACTATAAAGGAAAGTAAATTGAGCAAAAAAACCACTAATCCGCCAGAAGATTATAGTCATCAGATATTTTGTGAAAAATTCGTATCTGTGTTAAAATACTTACATTCCCGCCAACTCATTTCGCCTCGAGAAATATGTTCTCTCTCACACCTCATAGCTTACTATGTCTTTTAGCGAATGTAATGATGAATAAAATTATTGTAAGTATACTTACAGGTTCATATAATTGTTTACTAGTAGAACATCCGCGATCATAGGTAGTGGCTGTACGTTCAAATCCGGTACAATTAATTTTAAATACTGGATCATCTTTTGGATACAATATAGGAGCACATCTTGTATTGTTGAAATCCTTTCCAGGCTGACCGTTTTTACAACACTCTACTGTTACATCATTACCTGAAATAATGACATAAATACTATTGGTAAAATCTACTTAATATTACTTAATTGGAAAAACGCAGTGCAGGAGGACGTTTTCCTTAAAATTTAAAAAGACAATCAGAACCCCCACCAATGATAAATACATTTTTCTTACGTACATTTGTCATAAATTTACAACACCAACTGCCTCTGTGGTCCAGCGGTTAAGTCAGTGGATTTAGATGCCTAGCCGGGAATAATTTATTTAATTTATTTGTGGTATTTTTCGAGTTTGGTACGCTAGAGACATCGACGAGTTTGCCACTTGTCATAATGGGCCTATAGTAAATTTGGCTAAACGTAAATCAGCTTCTTTATAAGTGTGCTTTCTGACAACCCCAAGAGCACGTTAAGCTTTTTAGTCCTGGGTCCATTAAAAAAAATTGCATCAGATGCTCTTCTGGCCAGCTTAGCTAGTGTAGGCTAAATTCTCCAAAAAAATGTTCTGGAAGGCCCATCACTAGCAGTGGAGGTCAAGTTTGTGTTGTTGTTTGGACTGTCACCACATAAGATCCAAAAGTTGCATGATCGAGCCCAATGTGTATCGTTGACATAATGACAAGTATGCTGAATAAATCCTGCAATGCTAGCTATCTTCTTGATATTTTACCGCTTTTATCCAACCTCTTTATAACGTCCAATACGTGATTTTCTGCGTAAAGAACGCTGACTGCATTTCCCCGTTGAATTGCAATACTGATTCTTTGGGCGAAGAAAGAGCCAGCCCTCTTGTCACCGGAGGAGACGACAAGACGTTATGCCTTTTAAAAACTTTTGGCACTCTATCGACCTATAGTTTCTACAGTAAACGGCACAAATATATAATCTTTTAACACAGATACATACTTGTGCCGAATTCCGCATTTTCAGCCGCGGCTCCAGATTTATGCGCTGTTTGCCTAAAATGATACGCGGCGAGGGCATCGACGCTTGTTGCGTCCCAATTTTTATTATGACTTTTCAAAGGCCCAATTAATTGATACTGTAATAGTATACGGTTGCCTATAATAGATGTAGCATGTAGTTTCTGCGTTAGTTTTAAGTGAACATTCACATGTTTATTGTATTGTTCCTAGCACTGTTGGCACTAATTAATAAATAAATAACTCGTTAATTCTCGTTGCGGCAAATGTATCTGACCTTTTTCCACTTTACATTGCCAATTTTAGTAACTAAAAGTATTTACCCAATTGTTGCACTTCTCCAGTTCTGGAACCGTCGTGAGCGACGAATTGTCCAAACTGCATGAGGCCTATTGTGTATGTTTTGGAAGTTATATTACCGACTGGATTCATTTCAATACTCACTTTCCTAGCCAGAGGTAAGTCTTTGCCGGACTTTGATTTAGGAAATGCGTGGATACCTGTAAAACAATGATTTTATATAAAAAGGAGAATACCAGATAGTGGGGCTGTAGATTATTTTGTCCTTAACAAAAATATACCAAAAATATTGGTCTGAATTATAATAGTAGTTTATGAAACTGTTACATAATAAAGGGTTTTATACACGAGTGTTTTAATACTTAGTTATGTGCAGTTTTATACACAAATTTATCTACTCTCATACATTGGGATTGAACCTACTAAATAAAAGATAAAAGTTAAAAGAGTAAGAATTTTAAGCAAGAATTAAAAAAAAACACACCAAATGCTATACAACAAAACGTATTGAATGGCGCCAATTTTTTTTTTTTTTTTTAAATGATCATGGTACAGAATACATAAGTCCTAAACAATGGAATGGCGCCAAAACCTAGCTTATGACCGCGCACGCGCTATGGCGAGCGCTGCCATAGACAAGTAAAAATTGGAATCTAAACTTTTTTTGTAATGGAACCTTTGCCTTAAAAAAAATAAGTGTTATATAATATGTATGATTCTATTTTTAAAATGAAATATAACATTATTTTGTTAGAGAAAAAGTATTATAATGTGATTCTGTTTTTAAATTTCAGCAGTATGTTTATAAAGTATGTCAATATAAATTAGTTTTGAAGTTTGTAATTCGCATTTTACGATATGAGAGTAGATAAAGCGAATTATTTTAATTTTATAATTATAGGAGAAGTTAAAAATGATCGTTTAAGCGTTTAATCAACCAATTGTTGTCAGTGAACAATTTAAAAATCCATTTGCATTTTAATAAGACTTGTTTAACAATCGTCTGTTAACCCAAACAAACAGGTTTAATAAAGTTTCAAAAAAATATTTAAAAACAACTAAAGACACATCCGCTATTACTAACAGTAATCAAATAATGTTGACATAAAATGTTTGATACCTTCTTTTATTATTCTGTTTAGATAGTTGATATCATTAACAAATTGTTTACCTACATTATAATATTATAAGTCACCTTTATAACTAACCAGCTGAATAATTTTATTTGTTATAGGTACCTACATGTGTTCAGTTCTATCAACCAAATAATATTCAAATAACTATAATATTATATTATAATATACCTACAGTAGTTTAATCGATTAAGTAATATCATACACAACCCTATCCTTACACAGCGACATATATTCATTAATCTATTCATACTAGTCCACACATGCCAGTTTTGGACGTAGTAGACCCTTCACTACAGCTAATACTAAAACTAAATAAATTATTTTATTGTCTCAACTGCCATAGGGTTCGATTCTTAGTCGGAAAACAATAATTTATTCAATGTATTTGTGATATTTCTCGTGTTTGGTTTTTTTAAAGATATGGGCGAGCTTTCCACTTGTCATGATGGGCCTATAGTAAAGTTGGCTAAAATTTGCTTCTTTAAAATATATATATATATAAATAAATGTCTGTGTGTATGTATGTTTCCTAAGTATTTCAAAACTACGTGACCGATCGGGATGAAAGTTTGGCAATGTGTTGTGTGAACATCGGCGAAGGTTTCTGATATAGTATTACTCTTGTCCGATAGGTGGCGCGCATCAGTATTTATTGATATTTGGCATACTGACCGAGGGTACCGAGCGGGAGCCTAAAACTCTTATTATGTACTAGCTGACCCGGCATACTTTGTACCGCCTAACAGTCATTGAATGTCGTGTTACTTATTAGCTGAACTAAATTTATGATTTTATGGAAGTAATACAATGAATATAAACTATTGTGTTCAGTACTTTTGTTTTGAGTGAGTATTATTATAAATATAAAGAAAAACAAGTTAAATTTAATAACAAAAAACTGAAATTTATGTAGTTTATTGATTGAAATTGCACCCTACATATTTATACTAAATAACTCTCCCAAAAATTAGCTGGTAGAAAAAGCCAATATGGCTTTTAGTTCTCCTTTGTACATACTTTTAGGTAAATTGCAATAAACTATTTTAATAATAATAGAATTAACAGTAATGGGATTACTGAGCACTGATCTCTCCTAAACGAGGCCTAGTGCGTGTCGGTTAATAAATAAATCTATGTTCTTACTATCGGAATATTTGTTAGGAATGATACGTTTGTATGGTATGACAGCCATGCCCCAGGTCCGGTGTTTAAGGTTGTTACACGATCCATTCATGGATCTATATTGGTTGTCTGCATCGCATGATTTAGGACCATTATTGCAACGCACGTTTGATCTTTCAAACGAAAATCTGAAACTAATTTTACACGATATATTAAATTGGTTTTTAAAGTGACAACGTTGCTAGTATATATGACAACTTGTGTCAGAATAAATATAATTTTAAGTTGGTTTGATTCTAGTTTGCAATGGGTGATAAACATCATCATCATGTGTTTTAACATCGACTGACTCCGTCGTCTAGCGGTAAGGTCCGTGGATTTAGACTCGGAGGTATCGGGTTCGATTCCTGGTTTCTAAGCTTTCTTTTATACCTACTATTTTTCGTATTTCGACGTTACGTATGCGGTTCGCTAAAGTGACATATTCACGTCTCACTTCTATATATAACTGTTGGTTATAAATGGTTCCAACAGGCCATTGTGTTTTTTTTTTTTTTTTTTTTATATTATACTAGCACGACATGTGACCCTGCGCCCACCTGATGGTAAGTGGCGCGCAGGGTCCATGAATGTTAGCAACTGGAATCAGACCCTTATATCCGACATCAGTCCCTAACACTATTCCGGCTTGGCTAGATGCCTTTTCACACTTCGCTTGAAGGACTCCAGGTTATAGGAAAGTGGAAACACAGAGGCTGGAAGAGAATTCCACATCTTTATTGTGCGACAGATGTATGGCTATCCGAGCTTTGTCATTGACATTTCGACTGGCTATCAGTGACCCCAGGCCACCGTTAACACTATTTTCGGCGTTTACTCTTTTTTTAACAGCCCTATCATACTTCCCATCCCCAGTGAAAACACTGCCCAGATATATAATTTCATTTTCTTGTTCTAAAGTTTCATCATCAATCTTTATCGTCACCTTTGTCATTCTTCTCCTTTCAAACACTAGCACCTTGGTTTTTCTCGCATTTTATGTATTACATGAACAGTGATGTAAATATATTTAATATCTAAAACATCAACGGTGTTTTGTCTCTTATTAATTTAGGAAATTTTCTTACCTAAAACATGGCACAATAAGAGCAATACAGAAAAATACGACACAAGCAGCTAGACTCCGACAGTTCCACATTTTGAATAAAAATTGTTGTTATCGATATCTGCCTTATATAACTTCGTATAATCAACAACAGTGTTCGTTATTTTATTTACAAGGTTCCGTATAATTTTATATTTATAATAAAAATAGTGTGTTTTTATATGTATATACAAGATGTTTTATGTATTGGAAAATACAGTAAGCAGAGCGATGTAAAAACGCTTTAAATTGTCATTAAAATTGACATCAGACACTCGCCAACCCGTCTGTCCCGCGCGCGTGGCAAGTCAAATTCTCTAGAAATATGTTCTGGAAGATCTATCACATGTTTCAAGTTCTAGGAAACAGTGTTCTAGGGTCTATGATAATGACTTAGGTAACCCTAAAATAGCTGCTGAAAGTCTTATAATTGTACACATGTACCAACCTTTAATTTTATCTTTGAACAATTGTAACTTTATTGTTTTAACCTACGATCAGGGATTCAACTAGATTAATAGTCACATACAAAATGACTGCGATAAACTCGCAAGCGGACCTCACGTACATGTGCTATCTCTTTCTCTAACATACAATAACAATTGGATCTGTCAGAAATAAAATAACATAAATACTATTAAATATTCATTACAAAATCAACCTAATTAATTTATGCATACGTTCGATTTTTCCACAACACGAAGGGAGAAGGCATGGAGTCCTATTTATTATTCTGAAATTTTAAACAATTAATAAAAAAACTAAAGTTCACACATTTTTTCTTGGGAATGGTTTTTATCAGTCTGGAAAGGAAGGTAATGTTTTTCGAACGTTTTTATGATATAGGTATATCCATTTTTTTTGCACTCTTATGACATACTCGTAGATAGTCATTCTACGCAGCCAAAGGGAACACTGGGAAAGCTGAAAAAATATAGGTTTTATTTTTATTAGATATTTGGTTTCAACATATTCTTGGAAAGAAATGTGCGATACGACATTGCAATTTTTGCATTTTTTTAAAACATAATCCGTTTACTCATTCGTTTAATAACTTTTGTTCATATCTTATCTTCTCTATAATACTTAATTTATAGACAAATAACAAATTATCCAAATTATTTCACAAAAAACAATGAACCGGAATTCGCTCATTTTATGTAATGTATAAAATTATATTACGATCTTTCATTTAAGCCTGATTTCGTTAAGTTTATTTCATAGTCTAACGTTCCATACAAAGTCACCCCGTATATTTTTTTCAACTTGCGTGTCGGTTCGAAATATTCGAATGAATAGCGACAGATTTTCATAGAAAACTGTCAGTTTCATTCGAGCAAATCGAGCGGACATGCAAGTCGAAGGAGCGAGAATCGGTGTCCAAGTCCTGTGATCAGTTTCTAAAATTTGTTCACGATTGTCAAGAAGAAGCGAAAGAGGTATGTCGTGACTGTGACAAGTGGGGCTCAGTTGTCTCTGCCTACCTCGCAAGGGATTTGGCGTGAAGATATGTACGAGTATGTGTGTAATTTTGCCTTGTCTTAATATGTTGCCTAATATATAATAACTGCCTTCGTGGTCTAGCGGTTAGGTCCGTGGATTTAGACTCAGAGGTACCGGGTTCGATTCCTGGTTGGGACGCAAAAATATAATTCAATTTATTTTAATTCACAAGTATAGATACAAAAATACATAGAAACTTTATTCGAAGTTAATTATAGTACATTAAATATAAATTAAAAACTACCTAAATAATTAAATTAAAAATAAACTAAACTTTAAATAAAAAATGTCCTCTAGAAAACGTCCCATCCGAGATAGTCCCAAGAAGACTGGCAACATTTCCCCTCTGTATATTTAATTTATTGGTGATATTTCTCGAGTTTGGTACGCTGCCTGGAGACATCGATGAGCTTGCCACTTGTCATGATTGGCCTATAGTAAAGTTGGCTAAAAGTGAATGTGCTTATTTATAAGCGTGGTTTCTGATCACCCCGAAAGGGAAACGGTCGTGATGATACTTTACTTTTTTACTTTACTTAATATGTTGGCACAACCTTTTAATCAAGAAAATGATGATTACTGAACGCTATATTTTATTGTGTTAATCTTATCATAATATTCGATTAAGTTTTACAAGTAGATACTAATTATGACATTAAAATTATATTCCATGTAAATATAGGGTTCACCGACCGTATTTATTTAAAACTAAATTATTAACTTTTTGAACTATGTATAACTATATTATTTAAAGTATTATTTATATGCTCTATTGTAGATATTCTAAGGAATAATAACTAATAACACATAACACTACCTTTAACAATTGTTTCACAGTAAGAGTATTAAAGAGTTTTCCTAAAACTATTGATTTAAAAACATGGGAAAGCTCTTTTATATGGCAGCTTGGTGCATACTATAGCCCTGGTCTGAATGTAATGCATTAGGTTTTGTCTAACTTGTTTTGTAAATTTATTAATATCGAACCAACAATGGACATAACATACTGATGATGTTCTCCATGATGCGCGAGGTGGTGATGATATTTTTCTAAAAAATTAATACAAAACTATATAGTGCATTGCCTTTACCACTGCTAAAAGAAATAAAATTACTTTTTTCAAGATTTATGACAAAGACCTTCAGTCACTGTCACTGATGACGCCGCTCCAAAGAGAGGCGAAATATTTGGCAATAAAAATTTTACGCTTCAATTTATATACTTTACCAAGTAAGAAACACATCTAACACATTTTATTTGTAGCAGATAGATATTCTAAGGAGCTCCATAACCTTATCCCTTATTCTCTATTCCGCAACCGAACCACATGCACAGGCCAAAATATATACTCATTAATTTGGAGACTCTTACATCTGTCGAACGCTGAAGATGTCGAATGCTCTCCAGTGTGTTTCCCCATTCCTATAACCTGCAGCTCTACTCTGTTACTAAGTCGCAAACGTTATTAGTGAATTTCGTTATTTACGACAGAGGTTGCGTCATAATTACAAAATATTATTCAATTTTCAACTCTATAAGCGCTGGACCTTGACAGCGGCCATGCAAATATCAACTTTAATTAAATTAAATTAAATATATTTTATTTCAGGCATTTAAAAACCCATAATTAATTTAAACAATAATTCTAATTTTAATCTAAACTATAATCTAAATAAATTTATAATTAACTAGGTCAAACGACCTTATGTCAAAAATAGCCTTAATTATGTCGTTATCAGATTGTCTCAGTCGGTCCACAAAAGAGGCGTGCCGCTTGCGGAGTATGGCAAAAAAGTCGTCGACTCTGTTCTCAGCAAACATACCAGACGCACTACACCTCCAGGGCAACTTTAGAATACATCTAAATGCATTATTATATTGTACACGAAGCGTGTTAAAGGCACGCCTCGTGTACAATTTTCAGAGATGACTGGTGTAGAACGCCTGGCAGTACGCAACAGAGTGATTTTAATAGCGTGATATATATGTAATTAAAACAGGTTGCATTATATAACGTTTGCGCTTAAGTAACAGAATAGGACTGCTAGAGTTTTTCAAGCGAAGTGTGAAAAAGCATCTTGTTAGGCCGGCATAGTGGTAGGACTGATGCCGGACGTTAGTGGTTGGCGTCAGTTGCTCCCATACTACTTACCATCATGTGGGCACATGTCACACATCGTGTTCAGTATATAAAAAAAAGGATTATCGCTTGATTATTAAATATTTAAATTCTAAAACAGTTTAATGGTTTTTAAATATTTGTTTGTTTTTCAATAATATAAATATATTATTTTAATTGGTGTATTCGAAGGAAGTAAGGTACAATAAGGTACAACAATTGGATTGAGCCTATAATGCAGTGCCATTCTGTTTTTGCCTTAAATAGATGATGGAAAACTTCGTGTAAAAATTTTCACGCCAATCGGCGTTATTTACAACCCGACCTAGGTTAATTCACCTTGCGTGGTGAATGGCCTGACAACTTCTAAAGAGTATTAACCTTAACATAAGAAGGTACGATATATTATACCTTGTACAATTCTCCTTTACAATTATTCTTTGTTAATAAAATTGACGTGTTATGATTTACTATTGATAATGTACCTTTGTCATAATATCTGTTTAAATTCTAAGCCACACCTTTTTCGAATTGTAGTAAAGTTTAAAATTAAATAAAATAACTTGGCATGTTTTGTGATAGACTGTACCGTGCATAGACATAGGATACAAGGACCCGGCAATGATACATACATACATACATATCTTCACGCCAGATCCCTTGCGGGGTAGGCAGAGACAATTGAGCGCCATTTGACACGATCACGACATACCTCTTTCGCTTCGTCGACATTCATTAACCTCTTCATACATGCCCTTTGGTTACGAAGACTTTTTAATGCACCTTCAGTCAGTGTTTTATTTATTTGATCGTGATATGTGAGTCTCGGTCTGCCAGGGCCTCTTTTACCCACAACTTTCGCATTATATATCTGGTCCGTCAATCTTTCATCGCTCATCCTTTCAACATGCCCGAACCATCGTAGCATGCTTTTCCTTATTTTTGTCCCTATGCTTTCCTTCATACCAACCCTTTTCCGTATTTCGACGTTACGTATACGGTCCGCCAAAGTGACGCCACATATCCGCCGCAACGACCGCATTTCTACTGCATTAACCCTACTCTCATGCGTATTCTGACATATCCACGTTTCGCTTCCATACATCAGTGTTGGTACCAACATGGCATTGTGTATGGCGAGCCGAGCTTTGTCACTGACATTTCGACTGCCGATCAGTGACCCCCGGGCACCGTTAACACTATTTCCCGCGTTCACTCTTCTTTCAACGTCCCTATCGTACTTCCCATCCGCAGTAAAAACACTGCCCAGATATATAATTTCATTTACTTGTTCTAGAGTTTCATCATCAATCTTTATCGTCACGGTTGTCATCCTTCTTCTTTCAAACACTAGTACCTTGGTTTTTCTCGCATTCAAACGGAGACCTTTTTCTGCACATCCCTCCTTCATTCTTGTGACTAGCGATTGCAGTTGTTGTTCGGACGATGCCATAAGAACAGCATCATCTGCATAAAGCAGGCAGTTCACCGGCAATGATAGACTTCGAAATATTGATATCCGCGAGAAACCCAAAGTTACCGCAACATAACATTCAAAATTATTAAGTTGAAGTGGCAAGGGCCGGACACGTCTGTCACAAAACGGACGACAGATGAAGTAGACGGGTTCTGGAGTGGAGACCACGTACGTTTATTGCGCCGGTTGGACTGATGGCCAGCAAAAGGGCTGGATAAGGGTGGTTTAAACAATCTTGAGAATAAAGAATTTTAAATTTGAATTGGAAAAGGTGAACTCCCTGATGTCAATCTTTTTAACGATTTGATTCCACTAGATCAGTCTTTCTCAAAGTGGAAGATAACGCCCCCTATGAGCGCTGGACGTCTAGAGGGGCAAGAGACCCAGAAAAAAATGGGAGTCGTTGGCATTGTTTAGGGGGGCGTTTCTATATTTTTAAATTTACTGAAATTAAAACCTACTATTATTAATTTATTAGGACTTAATTGCACAAAGTACAAAGGCAGACCTAATGCCGCTAGACATTCTATGACGCTCAAACCTTCAGGACAACGAGAGCAGTAAGTACTCGTACATAAGGTAGGTGCAATACTAAATAACCTTGAAGAGTTTTAATGCAGATAATATATATGTGTTTACTAATTAATAATTACACACTAATACATACATATAACTTACATAAATAAAATATTAACAAATATATACACAATATTTATTTAAAACTTCATTGCACTATGTACAAGGGGCGGGCTTAATGCCGCTAGACATTTTGTGACAGCCAACCTTTGGGACAATAAAAAGTATAACTTAGATCGAGGTGTAGGTGCGAAGACGTATTTATGACTGATCATTATTAAATAATCACTATATTTATCAATAATATATATACTACATACTAATATACACACATACATATATACTATACTATATACACTATCCACTTATACACGCCATTGGGAGCTGTTCAAGTAATGTGAGTATACCAATCTTTTGAATATTATTCTGTTGGATGCTTGTCGAATGTTGATAAATCACCTATAAAATCAATACTATACAATATATGGTCAAAGTAGGCGGTAAACGAAATAAGTTTGAGAATCTTTGCACTGGATGGTATGACGGCTTAACATGCTTTTCAAAGCACGGAAAGGTGATGTTGTAAGTCTATAACAAATGTAAATAATGTAAGTATAATTATATTTATTACGTCTATGTCTTCAAGGGAATTTATGGCATAGGTTTCGCGGCGCCAGAGTGACGGACAGCTATTTCACCCGCGCCTCGGACCAAGAAAATGCCTGCGTCTCCTGTCAAGGGTCAAGAATGGACCTAATAAATGTGCGACCATTTACAAACGAGTTGCTTTTAAAAATATTTCAGTGTTTATAATGCTGTGCAGATTGTTTTGTTTGCAATGTTTTAATTTTAACGATTTTATGTATTTAAATTTATTGTATACCTTCGCTTCGCCGAGATTTAGCTTTTTTGAGCGTATACTATGGTGAGTGCTCTGAAGAGCTCTATAACCTAATTCCTTCCTCTCCATTCCGCAACCGAACCACACGCACAAGTTAGAATATGCACCCACATACCGTAGTCACCATCCCTTCGCGTTCCCATTAATTTGGTGACTCATACATCTGTCGCACAATAAAGATGTGGAATGCTCTTCCAGCCTCTGTGTTTCCACTTTCATATAACCTGGAGTCCTTCTAGCGAAGTGTGAAAAGGCATCTAGTGAAGCCGGCATAGTGTTAGGGACTGATGTCGGACATAAGTGTCTGATTCCAGTTGCTAACATTCATGGACCATGCGCGCCACTTTCGATCAGGTGGGCGCAAGGTCACATGTCGTGCTAGTATAAAAAAACAAATAAAAAAACGTAAAGTAAGTAAAGTATCATCACGACTGATTTCCTTTCGGGGTGGTCCGAAACAACGCTTATAAATAAGCGGATTTACATTTAGCCAACTTTACTATAGGCCAAACATGCAAGTGGCAAGCTCGTCGATGTCTCCAGCGTACCAAACTCGAGAAATATCACAAATCAAATAAATGTATTTATTTAAGTACATTAAATAAATAAATAAATATTTCCAGACAGGTCACACAGCGCCATCTAATTTCCATGGTAAGCTACGAGGCTTGTGTTACGGAAACTAGATGGTTGATAAACTACATATTATACTTTTTTTTTTGTAAATATATACATATTATACATATAAACACCCAGACCGAGACAAATTATACAATGTACAACTTGCCCCCAGTGGGAATCGAACCGACGACCTCTCGAGTTCACGGCAACGTTTGTTACCACTAGACCACGAAGGCGATAAATATTTTTGTGTCCCGACCAGGAATCGAACCCGGTACCTCCGAGTCTAAATCCATGGACTTAACCGCTAGACCCCAGGGGCAGATGGAGTAATTTGCGTCAATATCGCTAAAACACGATGGGTATATGGGAGTTTACAACGAGGTAAAGCCGCGAAAATAGACTAAACTTATGTGCCATATACTGCTTGGAATTTATTAAAGAACAAATATTTTTATATTATAATCTAGAATAAAAATAAACAACAACATTTTTTTAATTTTATTATTAAGTAATATAATCTTTAGTTACGGTGCAGAGAAGTTTTCCTAAAAATATCGCCACTCATACGGAGCGTAATCAAGTAGGCAACGACAAATTTATATTTTTCCTTAATTATTTACATTGTAGCACGATATTAAACAAAATAACACTACTTTTGACTAACAATATCGACAGTAAATAAATTAACAAAACAAAAAACTTGGACTTGACATATCCGTGCAAGAGGCAAGAATTCACTCTTGTATTTTAAATGTAAAAAAAAACAATGTCATCTGTTCTTCACTTAAGCGCAAACAGTTCTCGTATCCTGTTACTTAAGCGCAAACGTTATTTAATGGAATCCGTTAACTATATATATACACGCTAATAAATAATAAAAATAATAATTCGTTTATTATCAGGCAACAGATGGCCCATAGATAAATACCTTACAACTAAAATACTTATAAAAATAACATTAAAATTAATTAATCTAAAGCTTCCGTATCTTCATCTTCTTGTGGTCATAGAAGTACCCATCAGGTACTGTGACCACCTTCTGAGGAGTACTAGAAGCTTCAGTGGACGGTGCCGGCGTCCCTGCTGGGGGTGGTGCAGAGGGAGTAGGTGCTGCGCGGGGCCCAGGAACATCGTTGGTGCTGCGTGAAGCAAATCCACGAATGTATTTGCGGTACACAACACCGAGCGGCTAGAATTCCTTCTTCAGGAATATTTTGAGGTGCTCTGACCGCACACGAATCCTAAAGGCCTTGAATCCGGTGTCATCCCAATGGGAAGGTAACTCGTCGATAGCAGCGACAGAGTCGAACTCCCCTCTGTCCCGGATGTGTCCGAGAACATCTTGGGATGACATGTCCTTATATTATTAAAGTTGATATTTGCATGGCCGCTGTCAAGGTCGAGCGCTTATAGAGTTCTACTAATAACATTTGCGACTAAGTAACAGAATAGGGCTGCTGGGCTTGTTGATCACCGTTATATAAGAAAAAATTGCATTTTAGTGAAAAATAAAAATATACCTAATTATTATCTATAACATTTGTTTCGTTAATTACGTCCAAATAATTCTTACGTACCTAGTATTGTAGGGAGTAGACCAATAACATGACCTTAACATTTATTAACTTTATCCCTACGCGTTACTAGGTTCGCATCCCAGTGCAATGAGAGAACATTGCATGTCCGAACTACACCGCCCACGGCGAAGGCTAGCTGCGACGGATCCAAGCGCAAACCTACCCAAAACAAATAGTCAAAACCACCATTCTATATTTATAAATTTAAAGCTTTATAGCTTAAAAGATAGAGTCTATATCCCTTTGTTTAGTGTTGGTTTGCATGTTTTTATAAATAGTAAGGAACTGGGCAAAAATACAAAACAATTGCACAAACATCATCCGACAGACATCCACGCCACGTTTCTCCTTATGGGGAACTTCAACTATTGTAAAAGAGGCTCACGGTACATGACAATGAAAATTAATTTTCATATTCGAACATCGCATCGTAGGACGTGTGTTCTGTTAGTTTAATTGATATTAGTTTGTTTTGCGGATACGAATGAACATTTATTGTTATTAAATTTTTATTTCGACTATTAACATTAATTATAAAACTCCAAGCATAGGTACTTACTTATATTTATTGTTGTTTTTGGGTAAAGGAAACTTATAATTTGTCATCTACGTTCGAGTAATTTTAAATTTCTCTCGGCCTACGTGTATTTAATTTATGATTTTTTTGTTGCGTTATGTTGGTACTCATATCCCTTACTTATACTAATAAGGTCGGCCATTTTAATGTTTAGTTAATTTTTGACATCTTTTGTTTTTTTTTTTTTTGTTTGATTGGACGTGTTTTGATTCGTCTTTGATTTTTGCCTATTCCAAAAAAAGGATCAAATAATCTGTATCAAATTTTGTTAGAAAAAAAAACAAAATCAATTTCGAAAGTTGACTGTCGCATATGGTGAAGCTTCCTTGGACAAAAGCAACGTTTATCGGTGGTGCAAAATGTTCTTAGAGGGCCGAGAATATGTGAACGACGAAGAGCTTGCCGGACGCCCGAGCATGTCAACAACAGACGAAAATATTAATGAAGTAAAGAAAATAAATAGTATTGGCCAATCGACAAATATTCTAGAGATTTTTAGATTCTACGTTCGATTACGTCAAACTAAAGTAATGCACAGCAACGGTTTTTTGAAATTTTAAGTTCTCCGAATTAATAAATATTTTATTCTGATACGTCTCGTAATAGCGACTGTCGCTTAATTGTCGCAAACTGTATGACAGGCGTCACTTATCGCCGCGAGTACTGAGTATCGTAGTACAGGGCACACAGTTGATGTCAAGCGCGACACATGCTGAGCTTGGGGCCCGTTCATCGCTGCAAAAATAACGGTGTGAATCGTAGTGCAACGCGCCTTGATGGCTGCCTGGTAGTGGCCAGGGTATGATTGTAGGGTGTGGAGGGCCAGTTCCAAATTCCCGTGTTTTCTAATAATACTTATTAGGTAGTGTAGGGTTAGGTAGGGTAGGCCTTCCCATATCCTATGCAGGGCTATATCAAGGGGCAGTGTTGGGTGCCTCTCGAATCGCGTTGTTATGCACATTTTAATTGTTTAGTTTTTATTTTTTTGTTATGCAATGAATAAACGTTTTTCTTTCTTTCTTTCTTTTAATGTCCGTTGCAGCGGATCCTGGCTGAGATAGTAAACTGAACTGTTTGATAAAGTACCATCTTTGGTTGTGTTCCTTGATTGTGGTTGCATCATGTCAAATTAATTCTCAGTTAAAAATTCAAATAAAACTCCGTACAACAATCGAGGTCGTCTATGCCCGGATGATGTATGGGCCTGGGTTAGGGATGGGGATATTCTCCTGTTTTCCCCGGCTGGATCTCAGCGGGCAATCACCGGCAACTTTACTTGAGTAACAGTGCCTTTGTGGCTCATAAACCTAAGGGGTTTAGGTTGGACAACTTTAGCTATCCTCCAGGAGCACTTCTCTAGAGAGTGGTCTCCCGTTAGGAAGCCGTGAGCAAGACGGTGCGATATTCTGGAGATGCTTGAAGTATCCGTTGCCAGCCCAATAGAACATGCGTCTAGTCAGGCCGTCAATAAATTTTTCAATAGTATGCGTCTCCAGATATCTACCTATGGCGAAATTACGCACGAACCACGGCGCTCGGAAGACCACTCTGAGATATATGTTCTGCTGACTTTGGATCTTGTCCCTGTTGGTCTTGGCCAATAGGTGGTGCCAGGCTGGCGCACAATCTACATGTACCAGTTACAGCATTGTTGGTGGCACTGTTGGCGACCCTAATAAGTAAATAATCCTATTTATAACTATGATTAAATATTATAATAATATAAAGTAAAATTTGATTAAGCCCAGACATTTTCAGTACAAATATTTTCACTCAGAAATAGCCCGTAAACTCAAATTAGTCGTCAACGAATTGATGAATCCAAATAGGTCCGATCTAATTGAATGATCCTTAGAAATAGCTTTGGTAATTTAATCAAATCGTCCAAAATGTATTTATTTAAGGCCCTGACGTATTTAGATTTCGTCTACCCGTAGACAAGTAAGGGTTCAAGCTAAGGAAGAAAACTTAATCAAGCTTCACCCACTGTTTACTTTCGTACACCATGGAATTATATTGAGTAACATTAAACTGAAGTAGGCGCGGTGGTGGCTCGGTTGTAAGAACGCGTTCCTTAAATCCTACAAAGGTCGGTTCAAACCCACCCGGCATGTATCAATGAGAAATACACGTTTCTTATTCCTTACTTCTATGACAAATGTACATTATAGATTTACAATACCACTGTTTCCGTGCCTCGGAAAGCACGTTAAGCCGGCGGTCCCGGTTCCACTAATATCAAATTATGGAAACGTTAATAAATTGTCATAAAACAAATATATCACATCCTTGCCAACTCGTCTGGCCGACGTGGCGAGTGTAGGCTAAAACTCGCCAGATATTTGTATATGTTCTGGAAGGCCCAACAACAGTGGAGGTCTAGGACGATGTGTTCTATGGGCTGTAATGAATAAAATAATTCAATATTATGGCCACATTGCTAGAAGAGGCGCCGACAATCTGGAAAAACTCTTAGTAACGGGAAAGGTAGACGGTAAAAGAACAAGAGGAAGAAGCCCCAAACGATGGTCCAGTCAGGTGACTGACCACCTAAACATCCCAGTACACCAAGCCATCCACTGCGCCGAGCACCGCAACCACTGGAAACGGCTAGTGGATGGACTGCGACGGAGTCACGATCCCCAACAGTGGGGTACCGACTAAGGAGGAGGAATAAAATAATTCAAATAACGAAATATTATGCCTTGTTGAACAGGACAAGCTTATAAAACATTTACCCTACAACGACCCTATTTGGGAAGGCATGCCTAATAGATGTCTATGACGCACCCAGATCTAGCGTAGACCCGTCAGGCTACAGGCCTTATCCTGTGGGATATCCTTCGTATTTACCCTGCAGCCTCTGAACAATAAATTACCGCCGATGTTCCGCTCAGATTCCGAACCTTACTCCTAATAACGGGCTGCTCCTGTTGCTCGCGTGACGATATACATTTGTAAACACGGACAAAGTTTATACGGACTGACGTAATTTGTTTGTAAAAATAAATTACTATAAATGGAGCTATATGACTACGGAGACTAATGCAGGTAAGTCTTGTTTCAAGCGGTGTAATTTTTCATATAAATATCACCTGACAAGCTTACAATATTGGTTATCCTTGAAAGTAAATTTCGTTTCGGGATTAGGCTCGAATTGCCTTCATGCCCAGTCAAGCCAGCATTTTTTTAGGGACGGGACTAATGTCAGTCATTAATGTCCGATTCCAGTTGCTAAATATCTTAAAAAACTAATTCTTCTTCTTCTTAGTCGCTACACTATTGGCAGAGTGGTCGTGATCGCCTAAAACGGCACCTTTTCTGGTGCACTCATAGCGATGATCCATTGCAGCCTTCACCTGATCAGTCCATCTAATCGGAGACCTACCACGCATCCTCCTGCCATCGTCTTTCATCTGGACTACCAGGCGGTTGATGAATGTTTCTCCACGACGTGACACATATCCGAAAAAAGTTAGAGTTCGTGTTTGTATTATGAGTCGAAGAAAAAAGTACTTCATACTTTCTTTTTAAACCAATTATTTTAATTTCACAAAATTAAACTTTCTAATAATATATTATCTTCATATATGCATATCTACTAAATAATCTACAATGAGTATATACTGAAAAGTATTTATGTACATATGAACGTACATTTTACATTATTCATATACAGTATACATTATTTATGTGGTTTATTGGTTTGAATTGCACATTTTTATTTACTGTCTTACTCTCCCAAAGGTTAGTTTAAAAAAATCAATTCGCTTTTTACCTACTCTCTTTATCACCCCACTCCATTTTAAAATCACAAGAATTAACAAAGAAAACACAATGAACATTCATATTAAAACGACAGATAGGTAACAGGTATTTATTTAAAACAAAAAATGCACTAAAAAAGGCGGACTTAATACCGCTAGGCATTCTATGAACTGATATAATATATTTTTGAATACACACATACCAATATGTACATACAATTTACACATTAATAAGTCATACTACATATAATAAAATGAAAGTACTTACATCATGAAGATAGTGTGATTCATGCTGATGCATATGAATGAAATTGAAACAAGAAAAAAAAAAAGAAAAAATAGGAGTAACAATTCGGAAAAAAAAGTTCTATGTATATTTATTTAGGCAGAAAGTGTTTGTGTACCAGATTGTTATATATTGCACGATATTGTATGTAACAGTATATTTAACTATTTAACAAAAAAATGTGGGTACAAAGGTTCCTGTAGCCCCGTATTTTGTTACTTAAGCGCTGTATATAAAGTTGATATTCGCACGGCCACTGTTAAGTCGAGCGCTCATAGAGTTGAGAATTGAATAAAATTTTGTAATTATGACGCAACCTCTGACGTAAATAATGAAATTCACTAATAATGTTTGCGACTAAGTAACATAATACTGAATACTGAGGGCTACTGAGCTTAATGCTATAAATATTTTTTAAAAGTGGTATTACAAAGTATTACAGTGGTAAAAATACTAATCTAGTGATGGTTCGGTCCATATTTTTATATGAGTATGTCTATTCTTGTAATGTCTTGTATCCGATAAGAAACAAGCTTCTAGCTATTTATTCTTTCAAGTAATTAAACCGATTGTCGGAGAATGTTTCGGCCGTTTCAAATTCTTTTTTAATCTTTAATCGATTGTTAAGCTGCGATTGTAATCTGAGAATGGTGTTACGTGATATAAAGAAATTAATCTCCAATTGTTTACTTAAGAATTTTTTTAAGTTTTATTAGACAATTATTTTTTAGGTTAAATTTAGATTTTGTTGTAATACTTATAGTTTATTTATTATTGTAATTATTTTATATTGTTTCTATATTACTTCGAATAAATTTATTGTAATAAAAAAAAAAGTAGTGAGTTTGACCCTTTGTAACAGGTCTGTGGTTTCGTGGCACAAAACATTTTGTTTATTGTTGTGTTGGGTTGCATATGGGCATGTAGTCTATCTTAATTCTGACTTACCCGGTGGGTTACTGCTGTAGCAGGTATTGTAATCTCAAAGGTACTGATAACTAAATTTAAAAGGTTTTTAATTGATCGTTGTGATGCAGTTCTGAATATGTTTAATTTATTAAATCTGATATAGCTGAGTTTTCCTCGCAGATCCCTTTCTAAGTCAGATTAAACATTAACAGATCATTGGAATCTGCTAAGCTGCTGGTCTTCTAACTAACTTACTTATTGGACCACTTTGCTGCTTAGTCTTCCACTAGCAGCATTAAATTAATGACGTTTTATAAATGCCTCATCATCATCATCATCATCAGCCTGTATCTCTCCACTGCTGGATGTAGGCCTCTCCTAAGGCTCGCCACTTAACGCGATCTTTCGCTACCCTCATCCAACCCCCACCAGCGACCTTCTTTAGGTCATCTGTCCATCTGGAAGGGGGGTCGTCCCACTCTGCGTCTTCCCGTACGTGGTCTCCACTCTAGAACCCGTTTGCCCCATCGATCGTCGGTTCTGCGGCAGATGTGTCCGGCCCATTGCCACTTCAGCTTGCTACTCGTAATTTTAAAAGCTATGTCAGTAACTTTCGTTCTCTGACGAATATCAACGTTTCGAATTCTATCCATCAGAGATACACCAAGCATAGCTCTCTCCATGGCTCGCTGAGCGACCTTGAATTTATGGACCAGACCCACTGTTAGTGTCCACGTCTCAAATGCCTGCTTTACGTGAATAAAGATGTTTTGACTATTTTTAAAAACTTTTGTGAACTTTTTTAGTATGTATTAGATTTTTTTTTGACAAAAACTCAAAATAAAAAAAATAAAAAAATAAACAGATTTATTTTATATTGTTTTTTAACATATAATATTACAACTGCATTTAAATTACGTGTAGAACAATAACATTTCTCATAATTATACTATTAGTACCTACTTATAGCTATGACAGAAGTATCAGAACCACTTTACTGTAATAAGACCAAATTTACGACACTTCCAACATACCCTTTAGTTCATATTATGTTTCATAAATTCTATTGGATGTTACACTCACCAATATTGACCTAAAATTTGGAGTCGGGCCTACAAAACAATTTACAGGTCATGTTATGCGTCAACTGCGCTAACTGCCTCTGTAATCTAGTGGTTAAGACAGTAGATTTAGACGCGAAGATGCCGGGTTTGATACACATTTTTTTTTTTATTGTTATATTTCTCGAGTTTGGTACGCTAGAAACATCGATCGATATATATCGTGTACAGTTTAGACACTATATAGCGACAGTTAAGGGTCTGCTCATTTTATGGCGTTATTGAGAGTTGTTAAATGGAGGGAATACAAATCAATATATACCAATGAAGTATATATATCAAAAACAACAAACATTAATAATGATAAAACACAACTAAACAATAATTCGGCAAAATGAAAGTACTATTTATTGCTTATTGAATTATTTATTTATTTTTAAATCAAATTTGTTTATTCCCTAAATAAGTATTACTTAATTTATTTATTACTCGTATAATGTTATATTTTTAATTATTCGTTGTAGTAAGTGTATTTGTAGTTCGCATATTATTTTGTATAAAAGTATATATTTCCCGTTTACGTAGTGTATGTATATAATTAGTTATGTAGTGTAATAATATAATTATTTATGTAGTTTAAGTATTATTATTTTTATGATGTTTATCGTATATTTAATTTAACTAGTACTAATAAGTGTTTGTTTCTTTTTTTGTGTTTTTTATTTTCCATGCCTAAACTTCGGTTTCTTGTCCCGAAGGTTGATGGCAAGATAATGCCAAGCGGCATTTAATAATAATAATAATAAATAGGCATACAATTAGAACTTTTACAAATGAAAGTAAATTAAAAAAGTTATCATATAATAAAACAAAACTAAATAAAATAAAATAATAAATGGATAAAAACCGATTATTCTCATTTCTTATCAGTGATTATCATTACTTAAAGGTCAATTACATATTGTTATTTACATATTTACTAAAATGGCAACTGAATTAGTTTAATCATGCAAAATCATCATTATATCATCAGCCTGTATCTCTCCACTGCTGGATGTAGGCCTTCCCCAAGGCTCGCCACTTAACCACCCACTCTGCGTCATCCCGTACGTGGTCTCCACTCTAGTTCGTCGATTCTACGGCAGATGTGTCAGGCCCATTGCCACTTCGGTTGGAAATTTTAAAAGCTATGTCAGTAACTTTCGTTCTCTGACGAATATCAACGTTTCGAATTCTATCCATCAGAGAAATACCAAGCATCGCTCCATAGCTCGCTGAGCTGAATTTATGTACCAAACCCACTGTCAGTGTACACGTCTCTGCTCTAGACGTCTATACCACAATGTTTAAGGACGAAAAACTTTAATCAGTGCATCCTTCCGGTAATGTCGTACGGAGCAGAGACGTGGAATAAAAAAATATATTTAAAAAATAATATTGGGTTATCCAAACAGACTTGCTTAACCTTATCAATAATAATTAAAAATATTATTAACGTGTTTTTTTGTAAAGGCCCGGACCTAACATAGTAATTTTCTCACCATCCATAAATACTTTCTAAAAGTGGCTATTGAACCTAATAAGTGGATAGTTACAAAAAGAAAACACCATAATAAGGCACTCTTTCTTACGTTTAACAGTTTCAGCTATCTAAATTAAAAACCTAGCATCTTGTAAAAAAATAAAGGCTGAAATAAACTAAGTAGATATAACAAACTGTGGTAATTATGATAAAAATACACAACTGAAAACATTTTGCCAAATCTCAATATTGACTGCCTCACTGGTCTAGCGGTTGAGTCCGTGGATTTAGACTCAGAGGTACCGGGTTCGATTCCTGGTCGGGACACAAAAATATTGATTGATGTAAATAAATACATTTAATTAATATTTAATTTATTTGTGATATTTCCCGAGTTTGGTACGCTGGAGACATCGACGAACTTGCCACTTGTCATAATTGGCCTATAGTAAAGTTAAATAATGTGAATCCGCTTATTTATACGCGTGGATGCGCGCTGTGGAAGCGCGGATTCACATTTAGCCAACTTTACTATAGGCAACTTTACATTAATAAATATTTTTGTGTCCCGACCAGGAATCGAACCCGGTACTTCCAAGTCTAAATCCACGGACTTGACTGCTAGACCACAACAGACACTAAATCAGTCTTTATTTATTATTTATTTAAAACAAAAAGCAGTCAGTTTCTAGGTTTTTAAATTGAACAGCCAAGTTGCTTAGTTGCCTTAAAAGCTCCGGAACGGTACTTCCACGATGTAATGGCTATTGACAATTTCTTTCTGTTATTAAGATAGTATAAAACGATAAGGACATAGAGGACCTCGTGTAAAACGTTTCGTACTACGGGTAGAGGTAACATTAGCTTGTCAAACTAATGACACGTTATTTAACGTTGTTGATTTAGCTAAAATTACAAAAAAACTATCTGACTCGCTGTCAGTATTCACGTCTCTGCTTCGTACGTTCACTGTCGCTCAGCGGGACTATGTTTGGGATGTCTTTGAAGGACACAGTCCGAAACGTTGGCATTCGTCAAAGAAGCAAATGAGAATGCCCATAATTCTTAGAGAAATGGGCCCAATAAAATGTTCTCGTGCCAAAATGATTTCTTTTTTATTTGATAGTTAATATATTGTGTTTTCATAATCTGTAATTAATATTATTTGACAAAAACTTTTTTTACGTTAATAATTACATAGTTTCAATCCCGCCGATTTGAAATCCAATGTTTTATCTATAATAAAGTACCTAGTCATAATAAAGAACCTAATCGTATAAATAGTGCTTTGTAACTATTTTATACATGAATTTTAACCAATTGACTATTTAATTAAATTATATTTTAATGCTGGGGTAAAGGTAATGTTGTAATAAAATAAAAATAAAACACAATTATTTGTTATGATTATTGAATTGTATTTAGTTGAGGCACGCTGCAAAATAGTTGGGGCTTGATTTTGGGCAATCTCTTTTACCGACGTAGCTTACAAAATTAGCAAGCTGAAGTGGCACGTCTGTTGCAGGACCGATGAACGATGGAGTAAACTGGTTCTGAAATGAAGACCTGATACTGTAAAACGCAGAGTGGGACGACCACGGCCAGATGGACGGATGATCTCAGGAAGGTCGCTAGTGGGGGATGGATGAGGGTGGTAAAAAATCGCGTGAAATAGCAAGCCTTGGGAAAGATTTTATATTCTGATACGCCAACCTCAGTACAGGTTACGAATTTACGCCGTTTGGGGTCGAGACGATGGGCCCATGAGGACACTCAGCTAAGCGTCTGGCCAAGGAGTTGTCCAAACGGCTAACGGAAAAGTCGGAAGACAGAAAGGCTGGCAATTATTTCTGCCAACGTATTAGCTTAGCTATACAGAGGGGAAATGTTGCCAGTCTTCTTGGGACTATCACTGAAGGGTCGTCTCTAGAGGACATTTTTTACTTATAGTTTATTTTTTATTAGGTTTAGTTTATATTTATTTTAATTTTTACTTTTAAGTAGGTAGTTAGTATTAATTTCTATTGTAATTATTTTATACTGTTTGTTTATAAATAAATGTCATTATAATTTAAAAAAAAAACCTGATTAAAGTAATGTATGTATGTATGTATGTAATATTGTATTATATTTAATAATATGATGTAGGTAGAGTTTGGAGAGCAGTCGAGAATCTTGAGCGGTGGTGGCTCGGTTGTAAGAACGCTTTCCTTGATACCTAGAAAAAAAAGGTGGGTTCGAACCCCGACACCACTTTTATTACGATCTAACATATTTTTCTTAAAACATATAATAAAAACAAACATCCATGATTTCTGTTTCACTCAACAACAAAAAATGTTGTTCCCATCACAAGAAGAACGTCTATTTGTATAGATATAAAATATTATGTCTAGATATTTGTGGTCATTCCTATTGCTTGCCGATCCTTGGTATTTTTCATTTGGACCGTTCGCTGACGCCGAATGAATGTCTATCCATTTGTGTTAGAAAGAGACATTGCATGGAGGAACAGAGAAGGGTGCACTTCGAGAGCCTACCTTAATCATAGACATTATAAGGTTGACGGACGCGATACAATTTGTGTGGCCCTAAAATGCTTAAAGACATCGCATCGCAACTGGTGCAATATATTTTTTTTTATATATTCTAGTCAACAACGAACGTTATCAACTAGAATCAGACACTTATTACTGACATCAGTTCCTAACACTATGCCGGGTTTTTGTTACTAATGTCAATTATTCATATTTAAAAAAAAAAAACACAATTAGGTATTAGGACCAACAACTCAACGTGCTCTCCGAGTCACAGGAACAGTGGTATATATATATAAACATATCATATATACATACATTACATATATGAAGAGAAGACAAATTTCTAAGCATTCCATGGATTCACCGTGCGGGTGCCAGGTCCATCGTGTGGGGGTAGGAGATGAGAAGAATGGTGTCTCGGGCTTGTGACCGACAATAGGCTGGTTTAATAAAAGGAGGCCTCCTTTTTTTTTTTTATTGCGCGATAATACGCTCACCATCCACCATTCTACTTCTCTCCCTACCCAACCAAATACTGTATGATTCCGTTAATGCCGTCTTGGAAGCTCGTTCCATAAATGTATCTAAATATATCTGAATATTGTATATCAATCATGACCAGTGCTCGGTGAAAATGCAATTCTTAGAACATTTTTTTGTGGGCCATACACGCTAGGGTGTTCCTCACAGGTTTGCCTATACAGTTCAACTGCATAGGTAAACTTGAGCTGAGTAGACGAACCCTTGTACGAGTATAGTCAACTTTAGGAGTGAATGCTACAGTATTTATTTGCATGTGATTGTTTTTACATTGGCCCCAAATTATTGCGAAGTGAGACCGATCCTCCTATATTTCTATAATTTTAATGAATTCCACGTCGCTTAGGGGTCGAAAAAAATTGGGATAAAAGAGAGAAATGTGACCAGACAGCCACGTAGCGTTTTAAACTCATTTGTTTTAAAGCTAAACATGATGGTTTGTGTATTTATCTTTTTAAAACTGTTAACCGTTTTTTTACAAGAGTTTATTTTACAACGTAAAATATATATTTTACTAAATTATTAATTAGGTATAGTTAATCTACCTACGCGAAACATAATAAAATGGATTAATGCTAATTTTAGGCATATCATGCACAGAGTTCATTCTGGAGGACCTGGCAATCAGACAGCTGTAATTATGTTTTAAGTTGTAATTATGTTTTAAGATCTGTATGTTTCCTGAATAAATAAAAATAAAATAAAAAATAAAATTACAATAGTCTTATTATAAAGCCAGTATTTAATTGGATGAGTAAAAAATGGTTCAAAATAAATCAATATAATTAATGGATATCCTCGCGTGCCTCAGATGCTATTAAACTATTGGAACACTTCGAGATTTTATTCTGTGATCAGATTTTCGTTTTACGACGACCAGTGCCCGTCGTCACAGAATTTATGGTGTCGTCAATTAGATAGCTAATCGAAGTTGTATAATAAAATCATTAAAGGACGAGCTTTACCAATTTATAATTCCTGCGTGGGATTACGCCGTCCTTTAAGATAAGAACAAAAATGTAACTATAAAAAAAAGGCTTTTTTTGCAAACGCACATTTCGTTACAGAAAGTCATCACGACCGTCATCCATTACGGGGTGGTCAAAAACCACGCATATAAAACTTTACACATATTATTGTAAATAAATACGTTTCATTATTATTTCTCGAGTATGGTACGCTGGAGACATCGACGAGCTTGCCACTTGTCATGGTTGTCCTATAGTAAAGTTGGCTAAATCTAAAAATGAATCTGCTTATTTATTAGCGTGGTTTCTGACTCAAGGGAAACGGTCGTGATGATACTTTTTTTTAATCCATCTAAATCTTAGCATGAATAATATAGAAGTAAACCATGAACAGTATCTTTGATTGACATTACGATTTGAAACCAGCCCTCTCCACGTATAATTCTACTGCAATAACTGCTTGCCAGGGAGGCGTATGGACTAATCTATTCAAGTGATTTAGTATAAATTAAAGAGCACAGTTTTCATGCAAAACGAGTACCTATGCGTAAATTGGTGCGAAAATCATTAACCTAGTAGATTTATATTTAAAGACCAGCTCAATAATATTATTATTAACAATGTTTTAACTTAGGGCCAAGAAAGTTTTTATCATTATCATTATAGCCCCTAGAACACATAGTCTTTGACATCCACTGTTGGAATTGGCCTACACTCGCCACGCTGGCCAGACGGGTTGGTGAGGGTCTTATATTAATTTTAATGACAATTTATTAACAATTTTACAAGTTGATATTATTGGAACCGGGCGCGTTGATGGATGTCTATATCTAATTATAGAGACACATGCTTTGTCCGGTTATTATATGTTGGTCAATGTTTCCAATATTACCTAGTTTACCATAATGGTTTTGATCAGTGCGAAATGTTGAAACGCTTATTGGGTGCTTGGATTAATTAATTGAAGTATTTTAATTGGCTTAAGCTCTTAATATTGATATGCATAAATGTAGATATTTTATTGTTCAAAATAACAATTAAGTGGACAGGTTTAGGCTGTGGAAAGCTTTATAGAGACATCAGAGCATAGCCTGGAAGGGTTTTAATGCCCCATTGCCGGCTAGTACTCGTACTTTGTGCTTTGACAAGAAAATATTTTTACATTTTTATAGAAAATAATATTTATTTATTTTATTTATTTATTTAGGAAAGCTACAATACAAATATAGGAAAGATAATAATAATATAAAGCCGATAACAAGAATTCACAGATAAACTTGCATGAAAAACTTTTCAAAAGCAAAGTACGAATACAGGAACAACAATAAAATAAAAATAAAGACAAAAAAACAATAGATACGATAAAATATTAGAAAGACATGACAAATAAATACAACTACAGTATGGATAATTTCTCCTAAAATCTCCAGAAATAATGATATATTCTGGAAGGGCCATCTCATGTAATGAAGGTCCAGGTACACTCTAACCTCTATAAAATTGCCATATATAATATTTCCGATAAGTTTCTGCAAACATTGAAGATTGCTTCTCCGTTTACTAAATATTTATTTTGTCTGAATTACTTACTACACGCTTTAGCTATTTTGACATTCATAAGTCTCTTTCTCTCTCTTATTATTATATCATCTCTCATACTCTTTCATATTATAAATATTAATGTGTCACGAAAATAATTTATAGTTTTTGAAATTTTAAAATATTTTAATTTTAATTTTTGACAATTGTGTATGTTTGTGTTCTCTTTTCCCGATGGGTGATGAATGATGTGATAGGAAAGGCAAAGGGTCTAGCCCATACTGCCAAGACTGACGTAATATCAAGATTACCATGAACCAATACTTACAATGATATATCTTTCTTTCTTGTAAGTTAATGAGGTTATCATCAAATTCCAGATGTTGCAGAGTTTGATGCTTTTTTGGAGTCTTTTTCACGTCGGGTAAAATGTGAGAGTTCACAGCGCGGAAAAACCGCAAAACGTAAACTTCAACTTGCGTCCTATATTTAAAGTCCAATTTATCGTTTTCCATAATAATTATTTAATTAATTAATTGTTTGCTATTCTAGCACATTATTAAAGAAAACAACACCACTTTTGACCAACAGTAAATTAATTTACAAAACAAAAACTTGCACTTGACATGACCGCGAAAAATGGCGCGAAGGACTCCAATTTTGTTAAAATCAATGTTAAAAATGCGTTCCGTAACCAATATAGGTAATTTAATAATTGTTAATACGCAATATTATATATTAGCCGAAAATAACAAAAATACACTTTAAGCTACGTCGTGAACTACCTTGAGTTTTAGTGAGTTGTCCTTCTGTTTAAAAATACGGGTCTGAATGCGAAAAAGTTCTGGGACTTACACTACATTGTATATTTCTAAGTTCAGGTAAAGTTCCCGTTAAATTATTTTCCACTGGTGCTTCTGCAAATTTTCTTCAATTTATTCTCCTGACAACGCGTCACACGTCAGCTCAATGCTCAGTGTTACAAATTTGCCATGCAGCGTCGAATTATTACGCTTTCCTTCGCTTTTTACCACAGATATAATTATAAGTACCCGAACAACATAACAATTTATTTCCAATAAATTCTTGGCCCTAAACTTTAACGATTTTTTAAATTATTTTATTAATAAATTTTTATAGCAAGACTACATACTATTATTTATTTATTTATTTAAATTCTTTAATGCACTTAAAAATAGTACAGAGCTATAAAGCCAGTAGGCATTCTTTACCAGCTAACCTTGGGGATCGAGTAAGGTGATAGGCAAGATGAAATAATAATAATAATAACTTTTAATGATACAGTTAATAAGTTACTTAACTAATTTTAATATACTTCACATTATACCTACATACATCAACATACATAAACCATACATACATACAAGTACATCATATACATTATAACTTAAATAAATACACAGTTATTTAAATAGTATTTTATTCTGTTTCTCCAGGAACGATGTGGTTATCAAACGTTTAAAGACCCTGACAGACATCTAATGGCCAAGGGTAGCTTATTCCACTGAGATATAATATTACCATGAGATCACCCAAGCACTTATTTATTTAAATTCTTTAATGCATTTAAAAATAGTACAGAGGCTAGCTATAATGCTAGTAGGCATTCTTTACCAGCTACCCCAAGGTTCGATCGAGTAAGGATAAAAAAATATAAATAAACTATTATACTATTAATAAGTAACTATAGTAATGTTGGCTAAATGCGAATCCGGTTCTTCGAAAAAGCGTGGTTTTTTACCACCCAACCCGCAAGGGATACGGTATTTATGATACTTTTTTACATAGGTGAGTTTAATACCTTTATTGTTTATTTCAAACAAAACCTTAAATTAAATAAACTATGTATATTACAACGAAAAAAAAAAACAAATTTGAACCTAAAAAAAAGTACATAGAAAATAAAAAATAAATACTTACAAAAAAAATAGCTCTTCCAAATCACTGTCTTGTGGCACGGTGCCCAATGCACAAGCAGCATATAAAAAAAAATCGAATTGTAGAGCCATCGAAAAGTCAAGATAAATTGTTAGGCCGGTTAAAATTTATATATGTCTCAGATACTTATAACGAATAACGTAGTGTAAAACAGCCGTCACGCATTTCATGCATCGCTACTTGACTTTCATTAAATTTTATTTCTTATTAAAAAAATGGATTTGGTGTATTTTTACATTTAGCTGCGGAAGGTATTATCTCTGTTGCCTTTATCTAAACAAAAAAATAATATATAATGCAAATAACACGATTTTTAAAAAGGCTAACGTTTTTTTATTTATTTCTTAATACTTAATTGCCCTTGAAAGTATCTATGAAGGCGAACTTTATAACATCTTCGCTTTTTTTATTAACGTCGACTTTTCTCATTCCTGGATTCTGTTTATACGAACATTATGTTTTATGCTTACCTATATGATTCGTTAATTAGGTTTGAATATATTTTATCGAAAAATATCAATTGTCATAGGATTCTTATAGACTGACGAAAGAGGAATTGGTTGGATGAAAAGAGCATGAATACAGATGAAGCTCGTGATGACTCTATAGAAGTTCAAAATTCCTGAAAAACTTTAGGCAATTTCTGCATTCTGAAGTGGCGCACACATACATTAGTACGATTGGTCCCTGGCATTTCTGAAATTCTACCTAAACGCCTTTAAAATTTCCCTTCCTGATCTTTATCTGAGTAACGAAAAAGATACGTACATTGTTGCTCTCCTAGGAAAGGGCTATAACTCGCGCTGATATGGCAAGGTCCTTGATGTTATCCGTAAAGCAGTACCTAAGTCTTCCTATTGCAACAGCTAAAATGGGACTGACTACAAATAAAATTTCGACCACATTTGTAAAAGTGCAAAGTAGGAAAACCGAACCACTCGCACAGGCCAAAATATGCCCACAAACCGTAGCCATTATCCCTACGTGTAAATAAAAATTTGGAGACTCTTACATCTGTCACACGCTGAAGATGTGGAATGCTTTCCCAGCCAGTGTGTTTCCCCATTCCTATAACCTGGAGTCCTTTAAACGAAGTGTGAAAAAGCATCTTTATAGGCCGGCATAGTGGTAGGGACTGATGTCGGTCGTCTGTGCTCAGTATTAAATAAAATAATAATAAAAAAAAAACTCAATGCAAGCCCATCTTGATCCCTGGCGCCCGCATCAAATTTAACTATATCCATGAGATGTTCTTATAACTTGAAAAATGTTATTCTTAATGAACTTACCGTTACGTAGGAATCGAATATTTAAAAAGACCACAACATGAAGTCGAACAAATATTATGATCTTACAGAATAAAAGATCAGGAACGGTTTCAAGACTTCGCTTTACGCACTATTACGAAGTTGGCAGCATTAATGGAATCGTCAGTTAGATTGGTTGGGTTAGTTTTTTTTTTCAAAATTAGCACGACATTTGACTTTGCGCCCACGTGATGGTAAGTGGCGCGCGAGGTCCATGAATGCTAACAACTGGAATCATACACTCATGACTGTTATCACTAACACTATACTGGCTTCACTGCGCATGACGGCATAACGAGCCTGATCCCGAAACGTGTGGATACACTCTGCATGGTTTATCGACACGAACAGTGGATACTTCCACGCCCCGGCAGACTGGACAATTTACCACCATGAGTCCGCCTACCACCTAAAATGGTGGATGGTGATCATTTTGTTGCGCAAGCCCGAGACAACATTCTCTTTTCCACATTTGTCTTCAAGTTCAAGTTCTGTCACAGTTGGTGCGATTGTAGGCACCTGACAAATATCTCCGCGCGCGTGCTCACAGATTGCTGGCCCCAGCTACCTATCGCACCGTGGCGCATCGCTACTCTCCGTTGCCTCGTGCACTTAATGCACTTAGAAATTTGCTCGAGTCAACACCACATCTTGACATCTTTGCTGACGATCTGTCCAAACTCAGTAAAGCATGTTGGAAATTTTGTGAGTAAATGATATTGATTAAGATTTTGAGTATTATCTTCTGTTATTATTATTATTATTATTATTTTCTTGAACTTAGTATTAATTAACTATTATCTAATAAGTTTAAAAAATGTGTTATTTTTATATTATTAATAACGACTGACTCCTCCTTGCATGGTGTATTGGAGTATCTGTAATACCATGTAAAGTGTATGTAATAATAATAATAAAATTCTTTATTGCACACAGAATATAAAATATAAAAACATGTACATAGGCGATCATAATACCATAAAGGTATTCTCTACCAGCTAACCTTTGGGAGAGTGAGAGAAGAATATTATGGGTGCAGAGTAAGAAAAATTAGCACAAAAAGATCAAAATATTAAAATAAGTAAAATCAATAAATATATGGGTACGTAGGTAAGTATATGGTTTAAAAATCTAAGATGATAATAAATATATACTGTGTATAAATAATAAATAAAATACATGCATATTAAAATAAATAAATAATAATACCTATATGTCAAAGAGAGGAGATTAAGATGCATTTTGTTTTTTAAGAAGGTGAGAAATTAAGAGTTAATTAAATATATTTAGAGACGGTGCCTGTCGGATAAATAACGGCAGCCTGTTCCATTGACGGGCTGCAGAAACAGTTAGTGTATGTAAATAAATAAAAATAAATCACCGCAGTTACCGAAAGACAGAGAAATACATTCAATAATAATAATATAATAATAATAAATATTTCCAGACAGGTCACACAGCGCCATCTAGTTTCCGTGGTAAGCTACGAGGCTTGTGTTACGGAAACTAGATGGTTGATAAACTACATATTATACTTTTTTTTTTTTGTAAATATATACATATTATACATATAAACACCCAGACCGAGACAAATTATACAATGTACAACTTGCCCCCGGTGGGAATCGAACCCACGACCTTCCGAGTTCACGGCAACGTTTGTTACCACTAGACCACGGAGGCGGTCATGAAAGTGATTTTCAATCCAACTGGAAAGAAAGTATGGTTTTATGTTTTATTGGTTTTAAAACACCAGAAAGCTTATTTAGCGTAGCGAATTTTAAAAAAACCAAGAATATTATTAACGCTCCAGTGTTTACGTGACGTCACAAGTAAAAGTATTTTATATTAAATTCTTATTAACTCGTCCCAAATATTTTGATAAAAAATTAAGCACGTGGAACTAAACTCTATACAATTTTAAAAAATCATCGTCTGTCTAATTGTCTGTCTGTATTTCGTCATGATCGTAGAACAGTGTCGGATTAAAAAAAATACACATAATTTTGCATTATTTAAAAAACTTGGTTAAAAAAAACTGATTTTATAGACGAATATAGTTTTGAAATATGATATTATTGTTTGTAATTTATTGTGCAAATGTTAGAAAAGGTTCCAAAATGAAATCTAGACTAGTTTAACTTAAAAAAGAAGTGACAAAAAAACAGTTGAAATAATTTTGAATGGCCGCCATGAAAAATTTAAATATGTCAGATCCGTCACTGTTCTATGATCATGACGATTTCAGTCATTTCATTACAGCCCCTAGAACACAGCGTCCTAGACCTCTACTGTTAGAGATGGGCCTTCCAGAACATATATCTAGAGAATTTGGCATGGCGAGGATCTGATGTCATAAAAAATTTACAGGTGTATGTATGTATAAGGAGAAGTCAGACGTTATTAATAATATAAAAATAACATATAACATTTATTACATAATATTTAATACTTACCCGTACTGCCTTTGTGTTCTAGCGATTAATTATGTAGATTTGGACTCGGGGGTACCGGGTTCGATCGGGACACAAAAATATTTATTAATTTAAATGAATAAAAACTCATAAATTTAATTAATATTTAATTAATCCCTTTCGGGGTGGTCGAAGTCCAACTTTACTATAGGCCAATCATGACAAGTGGCAAACTCGTCGATGTCTCTAGCGTACCAAACTCGAGAAATATCACAAATAAATGAAATAATAATTAAATGTATTTAGTTACATTAATAAATATTTAATATAGTGTCCCGACCAGGAATCGAACCCGGTACCTCCGAGTCTAAATCCACGGACTTAACCGCTAGACCACTCTTATCTCTTTCATATTATGAATATCTATGTCTATAAAATTATTTTAAATTTTGTTACGTAATCGGAGTTATTGTTTCGTTTAGAAAAATGTTATTATTATTATATTGATTAAGTACTTACTTTTATGTAATTCTTGTATTCATTTATGTTTTTCTCCGTTTCTTCTTATTGTTTTCTTTGAAGGTTTTTATTAAAACACAATTCCTAAATAAATAAATCTAACAAACACAGACGAAGCCAGATAACAAGACTAGTATGACATGAACCGTTCAACTATTAAATCACGAATATTTCTAATAATTCTTATTAAATTGACAGGGGGTAGCAAATTTCATTAATGCAGCGATTTCTATTTCATTGTTGAACGAAGAAATGAAAAGAATGAGGGTATCTATGGAGGATTTGTATTTAAAAAAAGGTAAACAAGAGTTGGCTAGATATTGTACCGAACGTGCAGCGTCTGTGTAAGCGATGAGAGGCGTAGACGGCGATTTAAAAACTTGTTGGTAGTGTAGTATAGAGACAAGCTTATAGCGATTTAGTTTTGCTTTTGGTTAGCGCGGGCTAAATGTAAAATGTGCCTTAAGGTAAACAGCTCTATCGGTATTTTTTTATATACTATCATGATATGTGACCTTGCGCCCAACTGATGGTAAGTGGCGCGCAAGGTCAATGAATGTTAGCAACTGGAATCAGACACTCATGACTAACATCAGTTCCTAACACTATTGGGCGCGACGGCAATTCGAGCCTGATCCCAAAACGTGTGAATACACTTTACTGGGTTTAATCGGCATGAACGGGTGGATGAAAAAACGGCGGGGAAGTAAGTGCCTATTTGTGTTTTTATTCCTGACTGGCTGACCCGGCAAACTTCGTACCACCTTGCAGTTAATGAATGTCATTATGAATAATAATAATACTCATTTAAACCAATTTTCAAAACTAATCACGGACAATTTCGTGACGTAAACGTGAGAATAATCGATTTGACAGTTAATTAAAACATCAACTTTTACTAATTCATTTGGTTATTTGTCATTTATTTTATATTATATAAATAAGCTAAATAAAAAAACCAACATTGTTTGACAGGTACGAAACCCACGAATATTTTGTATGTTTTTTCTTTTCTTTTATTTTGTCGTCAATTTTCCAATATTGTTAATAGTTATTCTGTTATTCGGGACGGAGACAAATCCAACGAATAAAAACCTATGAAAAATCGGTCCAGCCATTCTCGAGTTATAAGTGTTCTAAAAAACCCGACTTTGTTTTATATATTAAGACACTGTCTTTCTTAACAAGCGTATTCTGAGAACGTATTTAATCGCTTACAGCGCTAATATAGGCCACACTCAACTTTTTTGAATGCACCGCCCCAACCGACGGCGATCTCTTCACACCTGAGAATTCAATTAATCTCAACACCAAAACGCTGTAGCGATCAAAAGATTCGTGATTGGTGTTTTTTTTCTACACTTTTGAACCGAACGAAAGAAAAAGTTTATGTTATTGATTGGCAATCAAACCCTGGACCCATCACAATGCTCACATAACGGAAGCAACAATTAAATGATGCTACTTAACCCTAGAAAGATTTATTTTACAAAATACATTTTAAAAATCTGCAAAATACCTGGTACGGACAGTTGCAAGCCATATTTTGAATCATACATACATACATATCTTCACGCCAAATCCCTTGCGGGGTAGGCAGAGACAATTGACAAGTGGTCACGATCACGACATACTTCTTTCGCTTCTTCAACATTCATCAACCTCTTCATACATGCCCTTTTGTTTCGATGGCTTTTTAATGCACCTATTGCCTACCTATTTGTTGCTATTGTTTTATTTATCTGATCGTGATAGGTGAGTCTTGGTCTGCCAGGGCCTCTTTTACCCACAACTTTCGCATTATATATCTGGTTCGTCAATCTCTCTTATCCTTTCAACATACCCGAACCATCGGAGCATGCCTTTCCTTATTTTTGTCCCTATGCTTTCTTTCATACCTGCCTTTTTGCGTATTTCATCATTACGTATGCGGTTCGTTAAAGTTACGCCGCATATCCGACGCAACGACCTCATTTCTACTGCATTAACTCTACTCTCATGTTTTACACATATTTTAAATTATTGACGTTCCCAAGACTGTACATCTATGAATCAGTTTTATTCGCAAAAACGAATCCTGGACTGTACCAAAACCGCTATACCAAACGTCATCAAAATATAATATTTCTTTAATTATTTTTATTTATTATATTTACTGCCTTCGTTGTCTAGCAGTTAAGTCCGTGGATTTATACTCGGAGGTACCGGGTTCGACTGACTTCCCCTGGTCGGGACTAAAATATTTATTAATTGAATGTACCAGCTTAGAGCTAAACGTAATAATTACAAAGATTGAATTTTCGTTTGACAGTCTTAAATACCAAAATAAACTAAAAATACATTATTTCGAGAAAACTGTTGCAATGAACATGCGCAACACGTCGCCTTAGCAACAAACCAGTGGGTACCGAACAAAACCGGTTATCTTTCGGAAGTGTTGACCGACGATTGCATTGGTTCGGAAACACAATCTTGTGCGCGTGTCGCATCGGTTAAAAACGCTCATCTATTTAGGGTTAAGTAGGTATATTTATTTTTTACAAACGTAGAGGCTAGCTTCGGGTCGCAGGTTCAAGCCCCGACATAATCAACCCTACTGATAGCCGTTATTTTACTCATAATTTACATTCTGCTGCGGCAGTCACTTTAAAATACATAGAACCATTGTCAAAGTACTCTTTATTTACTGTCAGATATCCAAACTTCCAACGAGGCGCGGTGGTGGCTCGGTTGTAAGAACGCCTACCTTCAATCCTACAAAGGTCGGTTCAAACCCCCCCGGCATGTACCAATGAGAAATACACTTTTCTTACGTACATTTGTTATAGATTTACAACACCACCGTTCCCGTGCCTCGCAGAGCACGTTAAGCCGTCGGTCCCGGTTCCACTAATGCCAACTTGTGGAATCGTTAATAAATTGTCATAAAAAATTGACATCATATCCTCGCCAAGCCGTCTGCCCAGCCGTGGCGAGTGTAGGCCAAATTCCCCAGTTCTGGAAGGCCCATCTCCAGCAAAAATCCAAACTTACGTGAATAATGGTTGACGGATTCCTTAATATAACATTTAAAGGAGAAATCGATGGCAAGAGACCAGACGGCATGGTTGGGCCGTGAAAACTGGGCAGGTATTAGGTGTGGGATGCGACATGTGTAGACGCATTAGCCACCATGTAGGGTTCAGGTTACGTGTTTGCGTCGTTTGTCCAAACGGCTGACGGAGGAATCTTTCTGCCAACGTATTAGCCTCGCTAACAATGTTGTCAGTCTTTTTGGGACTATCTCTGATAGAATGTCTCTTGAGGACATTTTTATTTATAGTTTTTTAAAAAATATTTTTAGCCAATGGTTAGTTAATATATATATCATAGGTTTTTAATTTTATTATTTTTATTTAGGTAAGTAGGTAGTTTGTAATTATTATTTTATATATTTTTTAAAATAAATAAATATGTTTTAAAATTATTTTTAGTTTATAGTTATTTATTTTTACTTTTATTTAAGTAGTTTCTAATTTTTATTTTGTAATTATTATTTTTTGAATAAATAAATGTGTATATTTAAAGGATTTGAATGCGGCTGCTGTGTTCAGTATTTTCGTTGTACTTTGTGTGTTATTTTGTACCTAGCTTGTGCTTTGACAAACCAAATCGAATAAAAGAGGTACCGGGTTCGATTTCTGGTTGGGACACAGTAAAGTTCTCTAAATGTAAATCCGCATATGATTTCTTTGCAACTTTCCGACCACCCCAAAAGGTAAGTATACAGTCGTGATGATACTTTATGTTTACTTTTTACTAACATACAATTACGAAGAAGGTAAACTGTATGAAGAACCTTAAAACTGAAATTGGGTCGTTCACAAGTAGCTAGGTTTTGTAACAATTAATATATTCCTGCATTTCCTCAAACAATATGGTGGAGAGAAGTGAATATTCATAAGTAGTAAGGTCAGTTACGCAGCAAGCCGTTCTATTTGTCGGGGTTTTGAACTTGGACAATATAGATTTTCATTGTACATTACGTGTTATTGTACACCAAGCGTGTGTAACAACCAATGAAAACACGCAATGACTAAAAAGTTCCAAGTAGTGTTGTTGATTAAGAACGCGGGGCAGTATCTTGTTTCTAGCTTTGTCATTCTGCCTACGCTCGGGTATATAACAGCCGTGATTGTATTTATGAGATCGTGAACATGTTGATTGTGATATACTGCAATAAGGGAATAGAAAACGAAAATAAAGGATCAAGGATTAACTAGCTGCTTGACCAGACTTTACCCGAGCAGGGAAAAAAGTATGTCGATAACAGTGAGATGATATTACTAGAACCAAAACACCGCGATTGAGATGTTTGCGCCATGCTTTGATGCCGCGGCATCAAAATCATAGTCTCGCTTACGCTCTGCGTCTGCGCCGTCATGCGAGTTGAAAGCATGTAAAATTCAATAATCAGTATTTAGTAAAGTATCATCACCACCGTTTTCTTTTCAGGGTGGCCAGAAACCACGCTTATAAATAAGCGGATTTACATTTAGCCAACTTTACTATAGTCCAATCATGACAAGTGGCAAGCTCGTCGATGTCTCCAGCGTACCAAACTCGAGAAATATCACAAATAAATTAAATATTAATTAGATGTATTTATTTACATTAATAAATATTTTTGTGTCCCGACCAGGAATCGAACCCGGAGTCTAAATCCACGGACTTAACTGCTAGACCACGGAAACACTTTTTACCAGTATTTATTTGAATAATAATTACAAACTAATAAAATAAATAACTATCTATAAATAAAAAAATATCATAGGTAATCCCAAGGTGACTGGCAACATTTCCTCTGTGTATAGCGAGGCTTATGCGTTGGCAGAAATAATTGCCAGCCTGCCTGTCTCCAGATTTCTCCGTCAGCCTTTGGACAACACCTTGTTCAGGCCATGCATCTATCGTCTGGATCCCAAACGGCGCAAACATGTAACCTGAACCCATGTAATGGTGGCTAATGTATACACATGTCGCATCCCACACCAGATACCTGCCAAGTTTCCACGGCCCCACGGTCATGCCGTCGCGTCTCTTGCCATCGCTCCGCGCAATTCCATAGGATTCTTAGATCACGAATTTGCATCCCTTTGTATAATATCGTTAAGAGCCGTATGACGAAAAATGCGGCCGGTACTTCCTAGACAAGCAAGCCCATGGTGTCCGAGATGTTCCACTGGATCCCCATACCGACACTTGAGTGCATGGACAGTCCGGGCTTCAAGACGAAGGCACCCTGATTATTGTATTTTGGTCAAGGTGTCTTATTTATTTAATACTTTATTGCACAAAGACAAAGGCGGGCTTCAATGCCGCAAGACATTTTATCATAGCCAACCATTGGGATAACTTTAAACACTTTACTGAAAAGTAGGTGCAAAAATAAAGGATAATAAAAAAATATATTTAATAACTAACTAGATGTATAAATATATAATATACTACGTACTAATACATACTTATATACTCGTATAAACCCACATACATACATAATATTATACTAGCTTTATTGCGATAGGAAATGCGAATAGACCATTTTTTTAAATAGCGATCTAGTGGTTACCTGCCTGATGCTAAGAGGCAAATTGTTCCACAAATTAGTTTTAATAGTAATAATAATTAGAATTTAATTTGAAGTTAATAGTTTGTTGTGACGCTAATTTGTTTTAACGGACTGTCAGTGTCTAATAACCAGTGGAACAAACTGCCACTGGCTATTAGACACGCACCGTCAGTCCACGTCTTCAAAAGCTTGGTTACTGCATTATTTTTAGACAAACAAGCATCGGGCTCACAATAAATATTTGACAAATATATACTCTTAAATATGTATTTATTAGGATTTAGTGTATGTATTTATTAGTATGTAGTGTATGTATGTATGTCTTATTTATTTTATTTATTTATTTAAAAACTTTATTGCACTATGTAAAAGAGGCGGGCTTAATGCCGCTAGACATTCTCTAGCAACCAACCTTTGGGACAATGAAACGATTTGTGCTGTGAGGTAGGTGCAACAATTAAAAAGATTAAAAGGTAATTCAAATTAAATCTAAGTATTATATCTATATAGACAAATACATACTAATATGTACACAATACTACATATACTACATACTATATATATATATATATATATATATATATATATATTA
Source organism: Tinea semifulvella (assembly GCA_910589645.1). Taxonomy (NCBI): domain Eukaryota; kingdom Metazoa; phylum Arthropoda; class Insecta; order Lepidoptera; family Tineidae; genus Tinea; species Tinea semifulvella. The sequence goes on along the minus strand of OU342595.1, from coordinate 5,024,919 downwards.
TATACTACATATAATACCTACTTACACTGTGAGGAATTGTTCAAATAATGTGAGTATACAATATTTTTGAAAAGTGATCTGTTTGGCACTTGACGAATTTCTACCGGTAAATTGTTCTACAGATTTGCGGCCACTACTGCAAAAGAGTTAGACTGAAAGCCAGAGTGATGAGAATTATTATATTACTTAGTATGTAGTGTATGCATTTTTTAGTATGTAGTATATTGTTTGTTATCTTATTATTTTTTTACTCATACTCTCCCAAAGGTTAGATATTAAAAAATACCTTGTAGGTATTTCTTCGCCTTTGTACATTTTTTTTTCGTTCAATAAATAATTTAATAATAATAATAATTAAGTTGCGACACGTTTTTGTTTCGATTAGCCTCTTTATACGTAGTACTTATATCTCAATGGTCGATTATGATTGCTCGTGCTTTATACTGATAAAAATGTATCTCCGATTTGTAAAGATTGTTAAATTTATTATATTACTAATATAGGATTCCGCTGAAAAGGTTTGGCCCTTGCACAGACTATGTATGTACGTTTGGTCTTGAAACATCGTGTATTGTATTGATCGTTCAGTGAAGACGAGATTTTAATGAAGATTTGTCATTCATACAGTTAATGTCCGTCCTTGGCAATTAAATAATATATCTATAGGTACCAAATTGTATTAAATAAACCATATTACAACAAAATCTAAATTTAACCTAAAAAAAATACTTAGAAAAATTAAATTAAATACTTTAAAAAAATAGCTCCCCCAAATCGCTGTCTTGTGGCATGGTGGCCAATACACTAGCAGCATTTCCCTTTTGAATTATGATACTTATTTTTTTGTGTTAATTAATTTAAGGTTTTGAATGAAATTGTATTATTATGAATTAGGCGTGAAGACCAAACATACAGACAAGGGGACAGACATAGGATTTATCCCATTTATAATATTAATATGGATTACAAACGCGATTTACAACATCGTTAATCACTTGAAAAATTAATCTCCCTGTCCGACTATAGCCTAGAGATATTTCAATATAATAATAATAATAAAAGAATTATGGAACTCCTATGGCTGACGACTTCTCCTCATATTTCTCCAGGAATAACAAAGGCCTCGGGTTCGAGAGTTGACCCCTGGGCGCGGGCGTGCGCCGAACAAAATAAGAAAAAACAAAAAACGCTGCGCACGAGCACTGCTGTTTAATTTAAAAACCTGGCATCTAACGATGTAAAAAAATTAACTCTGGTTAACCTTTTTTATTCCTATTTGTATTTGTGTAAAACGCTAACCTTCAAAAGTCGCAATGAACCAATAACAATTGTTATCCTCGTAATTTTACAAGACCCCATGCTTCTTATACGCTAGTTCGGCCTCGGTTACTCTTATAGAATTACACAAAAAAAAACATAATTAGACTGATCAGCCAGGTACATACGAGTATAGGGTTTCAGTCAATAGATATTAGGCCAGGTTATCTGAAAAAAATAAAAATAATATGATAGTCATGTACCTATTATGGAAGGCTCATTTTCAGCAATAAAGGTCTAGAAGTAGTGTTTTTTTTACCCGTAAACTTGTCACGAAGTGTCTTATCAGCTCAATATACTTTTAAAAGAGTAAAAAATATTAGAATAATGATTCATGAATTATCGCAATGAAATACATGATCGGTATTCATCATTATCATCAACAGTCTGTGTCTCTCTATTGCTGGATGTAAGCTTTTCTCCCAAGCCTCGCCACTACACGTGGTCTCTTGCAACTCTCATCCAACACCAGCCAGCGACCTTCTTCGGGTCATCCGCGATTCTGGTGTTTAGAAACCACGCCTTTTACAAATAATTATTAATAATAATGACAAATAGCATGCTGGTCGACGACTCTAGCGTACCAAATTCGAAAAATGTGACAAATATAATAAATGAATTATGTCCTGACCTATATCGGTCGTATTTATTGAGCAGTTTTCCTAGTATATAGTTACTCGGTTTTTTAAATCTAGAGCCGGCACACGCAAATGAAATCGAAATAACGAAACGTCTCTGCAAAGCAAGGCAAGGTCTTGCAATGAGATACGGCCTTTTGATTATCCATTGTAGGGCGTAAATGGACTGGAGTAATTCTTATTTCTTTTGTTTTCAAAACGAGATCGATAAAGTCTTCTTATGGTTTGCTTATACTCTATTTTAGTTACCCAGTTAATTTTCAAATCAGTGTTTCTATACACCTGACAAAAAGTTTAAGAACCGCTAAACTATACTACTCGTAGTTATTGAAATAATTTTATGATTCAAACACACAAAACAAACAATAAATTCTAATGCAAAACTTAATGCTTTAATAGTCGGGACACATTAAACACCGAGAATGGCTCAAATCTTCCCAACGATGGGTCCCGACTGTTAAAGTAGCTATGTTGCGCATTAGAATGTATTATTTGTTTTATGTGTGTATCAATCATAAAATAAATTTAATGGCGTAGTTAAGCGGTTCTCAAACTTTTTGACATCGGAAAACTTGAAGTGTAATTTTTAGTTTTTATTTTAAGTTAATTTGTCCTTAGTTTGGATTATTATTTTCAGTTATTAATATAATTTTTAAGCAGCACTTTAATTTTAAATTATATACTTATACTTAAGTTTGGTGCAACTCAGTGTTAATCTATGGACTTAGCGTCAGATCACGGAGACAAACAGTAAAATTTCAAATGATGTCATAAGAACCGATGTCTCAATGAACAAATCTCAGACTGTTTAGTTATTCCTATCGTTACGCGCCCTTTTATTGCCAGCTAATTTCACGTTTAAATCTGAGGGGTCGCTATAAGTCACGTTCTGACCCCGAAAAGTAACAAACTTCCTTTGCTAGTAGTAATTACATGCGAGACGGGGTGGCCGATCACCCCGGCACAACACGCGATCTAGGGAACACCTCTTCTAACTTTGAAATAACTAATTTCGCATCGTAGATGCTAACCCCACACGTTGGCCTTGTTTAGTTCGAACGAACTAGTTCCACAAAGGATCTACCGGAACTAGTTCCAACTTTGCCAGAACTCCCGCTTCTTAGTTCGTTGCAGTCCATATAGACCTTGTAAAAGCGAGAGAGTGGGAGTGATTAACAGAAGCGGTGAGTGGGGCGTGTCATGTAACACTATCGATTACTCAACAGAACACGCATATCTCGTTCGTTTAGTTCGTCTGTTAAATATATGCGTTAAAGAGTCAGCTACGAATGTCAAAATTCTAATTTGCAATATAGTGAATTTTACATATTAAAATCCAAGCATTTTATTTATTTTATTAGTAAAGCGAGCTAACGACTGCCTTGAACTAAAAGAGCGACCTAGTTCACTAATGGGCGGCGAACTAAACTCAGCTCAGGAACTACTATGTGCAACACGCGTACATATAAATTAGGTAGAGTCCAACCGAATATTCAGTTTTGGTTTCGGCCGCAGCTTTGGTTTCACTTTCACAAGCCAAAACAGTAATAAAATTTTTCATTTAGACACGAAATTGTGCAAATAATCCACTATCAGTGTCCATGTTTTTGCTTATCTATAATAAAAATGTTCATGGAAAAACCTAAACCATTAGGATTTTAATATATTTTTAAAAAAATTGGTATGGTCAAGCCGTAGATTTAAACGCAGAGATGCTGACTTCGATTCGTGGTTAAGAAATATTTAATTAATTTGTACGCTTAAAACATCGACGAGCTTGCCACTTTTCTTGGGCGGCCAATTTTATCTATCAATCGTAAAGTTGCCTAAATGTTAACTCGTTCCCTTAAAAAAGTTTGATTTCTGACCATCCCACTGGGAATGACGTTCATGATATATGTATTATTCCTCAAGCTTTTATTTCGGACAAAACAGACCCGAGCCCATAGTTTTTAACAACTCTTCGGTGTTATATATAATTAATCAATATTAATTTTAAAAAGTTACTATGATCTTAAGGACGCACTTAAAGATACCATTGCATAGAAATTTCTTTCATATATTAGTAATATTCAGATATTAAGTTGGACACGGCCTTTTTACAGCCACGAATTGGGTTTTGTTAACATTATTAATAATTGTAATTGTTTGTTTTAGATTATAAGCTGACACGGCCCTTTTACAGCCACGATTTTTTTATTTTTTATTTATAGACATATTTATTATTATTACTAGATTGTAAGCAGACACGGCCATTTTACAGCCACGAATTTATATTTAAGGACATAAATGTTATTAGATTATAAGCTGACACGGCCTTTTTACAGCCACGAATAAAATTTTAAGTATCTAGTTATAAATAAGTACAAAATCCTCGCTTATGGCAACAATGTTTTATTTATTATAAATTGTATTGCTGTTAGATTCGATCCAGCCAAGCTTATATTGTGTTAATTAAAATATATGTATTGACAATATCCAAGTGTTGTGTACTAACCTAAGGAAATAAATGATTTGATTTGATTTATCATAATCCAATCTCAAGAGCCACTTATGTATTATTTTAATGATGTTATATTTTCTGGGATTTATAACATTTCCGTAATGTTTTATAAGTTTATTATATATTCTGGGTGCTATCCTATACGTTTGTAAGAATGTTTCAGTTATTCTGTTTTTTCATATAGCAAAGAATGTTATGAAATGCGAAGAGCAAGCGTGTTTTTCCCGGCCCTTTGAAGCCACTAAAAGCGTGAAATTCCATCCCCTCTCGTTTCGACAAAGTGTACCATTTCTTTGTCACATTTCATAACTTTTCTTTCTGGTAATATGACACTGTAATTTAAATTATAATATAATAACTAGATTTGTTTATTGTTTAATACAAAAGGCGTATGTAATGCCGCTTGGCATTTTCTTGCCATCAACCTTCGGGACAAGAAATCGAAGTTAGGCATGGCAAAAAAAAAAATAAATTTGTTTTTATTATATTTACAGATGTCCACCATCAAATATATTTCATAATATCATCATCATCATTAAAGCCCCTAGAACACAGAACATTTCACAGCTCCTAGGACACGGTGTAAGTAGGTATTATAAGTAGTGTATATAATATATATATAGTATATGTAGTATTACATATTAGTAAGTATTTGTCTATATATATAATATTTAGATTTAATTTGAATTACATATTAATCTATTTAATATTTAATCTATTTAATGGTTGCACCTACCTCACAACACAAATGGTTTCATTGTTCCAAAGGTTGGTTGCTAGAGAATGCCTAGCGGCATTAATTAATTTATTTATTTATTCAAGGTACAACAAACAGATTACAACCATTGCACGATATATACACACTATTTGACAGCAGTTCTGGATTGCAATCCACAGCAGTGTACACTACAAGACAATACATTAATACAGTACATAGTGCATTAAAGTTTTAAAATAAATAAATAAGTACGGAGTACTAGACCTCGACTGCTGAAGATGGGCCTTCCAGAACATTGTCACACCTCCTAAAACACGGACTAAAACTATATTGCACAATACACGGTCCTATGTATTGTGCAATATAGTTTTAAATAAATAAACATAACAAAGTTATACCCAAAAAAGTATTTTAAGGTAATCCACCTACGTACAAATACTGCGTCCATTGGGATAATTTATACCAAGTATACAGACCAAGCTTTATATTTTAATAAAATTTTACGACAACGACACTTTGCTGGTAAAAAATTGCGGCTCCAGAGGTTTACAGGGATGCCAAATCACATACGCCGGTATTTATAGAAAAATATCGGCACTGTTTCCGATAGTGATATCATGTGAACTCAGAGAGCTTTCCGTTGTTTTGCTAAACTGTCGCTCGCGGTTCGACTAATATGTTTTTTTGGAATTGTTAAGAAGTTGTCACAAACTGACATCAAACCCAGTCAATATGTTTGCGCAGCATGGCAATGGCAGGTCACAATTTCCAGGAATACATTTTATAATAATAAATACATACTTTTTAACAAACCTTCCGCACCCGCTTATTACAGATTTCAGTCACAAAGAAAATTACAGCCCCTAGAACACAGAGTTCTAGACATCCACTGTTGGAGATGGGCCTTCCAGCCTCCTTACAACTTTATGTAATCGTATCGTTTAATTTTATAGTATTTTTATTGACAGACAGTGTCGTTTTGTGGCAAATCTGAGTGAGTATTTATGTTATTTGGTTGGGTTGTATTGTAGAAGTAAAGGGCAGGAACTAATGCCTAAATTAGATACCTATACCTTACTCTGTGGAGGCAGGGGGTGTAATTGTTGTTTTTCCTCCACCGAGTGTGATGTAGGATAAATTTTGTACTACTAATAGCACTAACTGTTTTAGTACGAGTATCAATCTACAATTTGTAGCGGAGACTGCTCTCCAAGATACAACATAATGGTTTGGGGAGCAGAGTTCTGTATTGCCTGGTGGGTTACTGCTGTACCAGGTATTGTATTCTCATAGGTACTGATAACTAAATTTAAAAGGTTATTAATTGATCGTTGTGGTGCAGTTCTGTATATGTTTTATTTTGTAAATCTGATATAGCTGAGTTTTCCTTGCAGATTCCTTTCTCAGTCAGATTAAACATTAACAGGTCACTGGAATTTGCTAAGCTGCTGGTCTTCTGCTAACAGCTTACTTATTGGACCACTTTGCTGCTTAGTCTTCTACTAGCTGGAGTAGAATCATTCAAAATAATTAAATTAATGACGTTTCATAAATGCCTGTAAAAGGTTTACGTGAATAAAGATACTTTGACTTTGACTTTGACTCTTGCTTGCTTACTTGTTTAGATTTTTTTTCCTGTACCAAATTTTGTAATTCAATTTATTTTTGCTTTAAATCCAGAATATCGCTGGTATATCTGTATCGGTTTTGGATGCATCCCTAGTTTATTCGTGCATACTGCATGATGGTAATGCAAAAAGTTGTCTTGCGAGTTGATAAAAGGCGCAAAAAGAATGCCCATCCCATCGTCTGGGGAGCACCTATAAGTTCTCGTAGGTCGGTAACGTATGGCAAGGTAAAAGCACCTAACATTGACCCTATCAAATGAGGTACCTATTGTCGAGGCTATACCTTAAGAAGGCTTATATGCGAAAACTATTATTTATTACTAACGCGTTCCTTGAATCCTACAAAGGTCTGTTCAAACCCACCCGGCATGTACCAATAAGAAATACACTTTTCTTACGTGCATTTGTCATAGATTTACAACACCACCGTTCCCGTGCCTCGGAGAGCACGTTGAGCCGTCGGTCCGGTTCCACTAATACCAACTTGTGAAATCGTTAATAAATTGTCATTAAAAATTTACATCATATCCTAGCCAAGCCGTCTGGCCAGCGTGTCGAGTGTAGGCCAAACTCTCCAGTTATACATATGTTCTGGAAGGCCCATCTCCAGCAGTGGAGGTCTAGGACGCTGTGTTCTAGGGGCTGTAAGAAAATGAAAAAACAAAAACTTTAAAATAATTCTTTTTTTTCATTGCACAATACGTATAAATATTACGGCATTGTTTTAAAATTTTATTCTGAACATGACATGTAATAAAAAAATATTGTGTTCTTAAATCAAACCCGGTACCTTCGCATCTAAATCCACGAACGTAATCGCTAGACCACGAAGGCAGTTATTTTTAAACTGTTGTATTTTTTTTTAAATAAGATTTTTATTTTATTAGTATATGAAAATTTTGTTTCAAAATTAACGTAATTGAATCGTTATACCAGAAAGCTAGGAGAATCGTCGAGTTTTTCTGTTATAAAATAAATCGTAAGCATGCTAAGTAAAGTCCAAGCACGTTTTATACATCTTAGCCTGCCGTAGGGTTCCGTTTATGATAGCAGTCTGTGAGAGCCGCTCCGATACACTACTAGTGCGGCACGGGCGAACAACCGACGCGGACGCCTGCTGCCTATCAAACCGACACATAAACAATCAATGCTTTTTGAAATACGAGTGGAAAAAAAACTTTAAATAAGTGATTTTAGATACAAATACTATAATTACAATATAAAAACAAAACTTTTAACAGTGCTTTGTTGTAAGTTCAGTGTACTTTTGGACGGAATAAATGAAATTATTTAGGGGTTGGCAACACCCCCGGGTTTTTGATAATTTGGCGGGAAGCTGCGTAAGTTCCCGGATCTGCCGCTTGGAGCGCTTTTACATAAGAAGTACCCAAGCTGATAGCGAAAGAGCTTTTGCAATAGTTACGTGATAACAGTAAGTTTATAGTTTAGTGTACTCGTAGATGTTATTTTGTTGTAAGGCTATTCAATTAGGGCAGGAACGAGCTTATAGTGTTATGTCATAATGAAAGTTGGTATTACTTTATTGACGCTTAGAAACCTATTATTGAAACGTTAGTTAACAACCGGTTAGCCATAATACAATTTGTGATAACTAATATTTTATTATTTGTATTAACACTCGGAGGTACCGGGTTCGATTGCTGGTTGGGACGCAAAAATATTACATTTAATTAATATTTAATTTATTTTTAATATTTCTCGAGTTTGGTACGCTGGAGACATCGACGAGCTTACTACTTGTCATGATTGGCCTATAGTAAAGTTGGCTAAATGTTTTTAATAATAATAATAAATAATAATAATAAATAAATATTTCAAGACAGGTCACACAGCGCCATCTAATTTCCGGGGTAAGCTGCGAGGCTTGTGTTACGGAAACTAGATGGTTGATAAACTACATATTATACTTTTTTTTTTTTATATATACATATTATACATATAAACACCCAGACCGAGACAAATTATACAATGTCCAACTTGCCCCCGGTGGGAATCAAACCCACGACCTCCCGAGTTCACGGCAACGTTTGTTACCACTAGACCACGGAGGCGGTCTGGTGATATGGTGAATCCGTTTATTTATAAGCGTGGTTTCTGACCCACCCCGAACGGGAAACGTTCGTGATGATACTTTTTTTTACTACTTCTAATATTTTTTAAGCTTTTAAATTCTATACGTTTATTTTTTGCGAAATGGTTTGATAGGCAACCTGTATGTGGTATGATTCTTGGACCTCGCGTAACGCTTACCATCAGGTGGGCTCGATTCAAATGTAGTGATCAGTTTTTTTCTCTATTTAGCCAACTTTACTATAGGCCAATCATGACAAGTGGCAAGCTCGTCGATGTCTCTAGCGTACCAAACATGAGAAATATCACAAATAAATTAAATATTAATTAAATGTACAATTTATTTAAGTACATTAATAAATATTTTTTTGTGTTCCGACCAGGAATCGAACCCGGTACCTCCGAGTGCAAATCCACGGACTTAACCGCTAGACCACGGAAGCATGCTTGAATTTTCTAATAATAATTATATACAAAACAAAAAAGCAAAGTATCATCACGACCGTTTCCCTTTCGGGGTAGTCAGAAACCACGCTTATAAATAAGCGAACTGCCTCCGTGGTCTAGCTGTTAAGTCCAAATCGAACCCCGTACACCCGAGTCTAAATTCACAGATTCGGGTGTACGGGGTTCGATTCCTGGTCGGGACACAAAATAATATTTATTTAAATTTATATAATATTCAATTTATTTGTGATATTTCTCGAGTTTGGTACGCTGGAGACATCGACGAGCTTGCCACTTGTCATGATTGGCCTATAGTAAAGTTGGCTAAATATGAATCCGCTTATTTATAAGCGTGGTTTCTGACCACCCCGAAAGGGAAACGGTCGTGATGACACTTTAAAGCATAATGAAAAACAGAACAAAACTAATGTTTTTACCTACATAGTCCAGTTTTTCTTTTAACTGATCACTACATTTGAATCGAGCCCACCCCTTGTGTTGATTGGCCTATAGTAAAGTTGGCTAAATGTGAATAATTATATACGTAGAGATTTTAATAAGAAATTTTATATTTTATACAAGAACACTATAGCATGAAAAATAAACATGTTTATAGTCGTAAATAGATGACAAAATGGAATTTAAATTAAATTAAATTGGCAATAAATAGATTTAAATAGTAAAAAACTAATGTAGTTACATTAGTTATTTTCTGTTTTCCATTATGCTCGAATTTTCTAACAATAGTTATATGTAGAGCTTTTCTGTACTGAAAATAAAAAAGGTTCCTAGTTACATTATTGAGTATAGAAAAATTAAATGATATTTATATAATTATTTCAATGGTGTAAGCAGCTATCAAACTTTTGGGCGATGTAACCCTTGGGCTTGTTTTTTTTAAATTTTAATAAAAGTATTTTTTACGCAGTCTGGTTTCTTATTTATTGTTTGTAAACGAAAGGTTATATTTGAAAGGTTTTTATTGTGTCAATCAACTATACTCGTATACCAAAGAGATCAAATATATAGAGTGGGCATTGGTAGTTATTTTCATACAAAATATTTGTTATACCCATGGGAATCTGAACACTAACAATGACTTTCGAGACACACACAAGCATAAACATAACAATTACTTCCTAAGTATCCAAATGTTGCCGTGCAATTCCGATAACAAACTTATATATTAGTTAATAAAATAATAAATACATAATAGTAACTAAATGTTACATAAAAAATAATTATATTATAATAATAAGGTAATAAAAAATATTACTGTATCACAATAAACAGTATTTACTAATTAGTCAATAATGTATTAGTAACTAATTGTTACATTCAAAATATTTCTACATAATAACTGTAAATCTAATCTACTTTGATTTTATTCTTCTTTTGTCGGAATATTGTAATATTGTCAGTAAAACAACAAAATAAATCTGAAAGTGCACTTCGAAAACGACCATAACGATGTATACAAGCGATACATGTCATAGATTAATTAATTATAAGACGATTGTCTTAGCTTTAATTATTTTACCGTTTGCCTTCTTGTCCCATCTTGTTATAAGTATATTTAAGATCTTTGGTTTCAACCTATCTTCGTGTCTCCAAACTCGTTAAACCTGGGTTCTCGCTATTACTATAAATTACATGAAGATTAATTACGGTTGATCATAGACATACATTTTGTTTTATTCATTAGTTACAGATTTAACAGCCCCTAAAATAAAAACCTAGTCTACAAAATTATTTAACTAAAGCTAAAAACCGCCTCCGTGGTCTAGAGGTAACAAACGTTGCCGTGAACTCGGGAGGTCGTGGGTTCGATTCCCACCGGGGGCAAGTTGGACATTGTATAATTTGTCTCGGTCTGGGTGTTTATATGTATAATATGTATATATTTACAAAAAAAAGTATAATATGTAGTTTATCAACCATCTAATTGCCGTAACACAAGCCTCGTAGCTTACCACGGAAATTAAATGGCGCTGTGTGACCTGTCTTGAAATATTTATTTATTATTATTATTATTTATTATTATTATTAAAAACATTTAGCCAAGTTTACTATAGGCCAATCATGACAAGTGGTAAGCTCGTCGATGTCTCCAGCGTACCAAACTCGAGAAATATTACAAATAAATTAAATATTAATTAAATGTAATATTTTTGCGTCCCAACCAGGAATCGAACCCGGTACCTCCGAGTGTTAATACAAATAATAAAATTATAGTTATCACAAATTATATAAATTAATAATTATTTATTTAATTAATGAAACTAAAAATTGAGCGAGTTATAACATAAATAAAATATTGATAATAAATTAAAAAATAAAATGGTAAAATAATACCTAATAAAAAATTAAAACATAACGATGAAAATTCTCCAGGATGGCAAGGCATTGGCATGTGTGTAGTGTGACAGTGTGGGTAATGTAATTTATAGGTTAAGTGTGACTTATGTAATTCTGAATTAATTATTTATAAAGTCTTTAAATATCTTTATTCACGTAAACCAATTACAGGCATTTGTGATACGTCATGATTGAAATTAATTCTTAACCTGCTAGTGGAAGACTAAGCTGTCCAAAGAGTAAGCTGCTAACAGAAGACCAGCTTAGCAGATTCCAGTAACATGTTAATATTTAATCTGACTATATGCTAACCAATATATCAACCTACATGATACGGAAGTGTGAAACACTTTTTTTTACTAGAGAAAAATAACAAATATATTTAGTTTTATTTGATATATTGCACCTACCTCACATAAATGTTCTTGTTGTCCCGAAGGTCTGACAGACAGAGAACGTCAAGTGGCATTATGTCATGCCCTTGTATATTTGTGTGCAATTAAGTTTAATAAAAAAACAAAGTTACAACTAATACCCGCTCTATCTTATTTGATCTCTTTGCTATACGAGTATAGTTGAATTATACATTAAAAACCTCTCAAAAACACTCTTCTTCTTCTTAGTCGCTACACTCTTGGCAGAGTGGTCGTGGTCGTCACTTGAGTGTCAGTGGCACGCTTAACAAGTCGTCGCCACTCGTCTCGAACTGCAGCCTTCCTGGAGCACTCATATAGGGGGTGATCCATTGCTGCTTTAACCTGGTCAGTCCATCTCATCGGAGACCTACCACGCATTCTCTTGCCATCGACTTTTCCCTGAACTACAAGGCGCTCAATGGATGTATCTCCACGCCGTGATACGTGTCCAAAGAAAGTGAGAATGCGTGATTGCACGATTGAGGAAAGGCGTTGTCCTATCTCCAGTTCCTCCAGGATGGATTTGTTGGTTCGGAACTCCGTCCACGATATGCCCAACATTCTCCGCCAACACCACATTTCTAGAGCATTAATACGTTTTATTTCAGTTTCGCGCAGGGTCCACGTCTCTGCAGCATACAGGAAAATGGGGAACACAAGAGCTCTGACCAGCCGGATTTTAGTAGCTTTCGTAATGTTTCGGTTCCTCCATATTTTCTTAAGCTTCTCCATAGCAGACCTCGATACTGCCATACGACGCTTAATTTCCTCCTCGCATCCACCGCCATTCGATATCAATGCTCCCAGATAAATGTATGATTGGACAACATCGCATTTTGCTATCTGTTTAATTTCTGGCCAGTTATCGTTGGCACGGTCTACAATCATTACCTTTGTCTTGCTGCGGTTAATTTTAAGGCCGAACTTAAGACTGACTGACTCCATTTTTTGCAACAGCTCTTCCATGTGACCAATACTTGTTGCAAATAATGTAGTGTCGTCCGCATATCGCAAATTTGAGATTTTTAGTCCACCAATTGTTACTCCATCAGTCCAGTTTTCAAGGGCAATTCTCATTATAAGTTCTGTGTAGATGTTGAACAGAAGCGGGGAAATAATGCATCCTTGTCGAACTCCAGCATTGGGGTGGAAGTGGCTAGATAAAACTTCATCTGTTCTTACTGATGCTGTTCCATCTTCGTAAAGACGTCTGAGTAGGTGCACTAGATGTTTTGGCGTACCCATTTCCAACAGAGTTTTCCAGAGCATGGGCCATTTTACGGAATCAAACGCCTTTGAGAAGTCAACAAAGCAAATATACGTCGGCTTGTTAAACTCTCTGGCTTTCTCTATTATTTGGCGTACTGACAGGATTTGCTCACGGGTACCTTTACCTTTTACAAAGCACTTTTAATTTTCAAAAACACTAATTCCTTTTAAAAAAAAAACCGTCTCTGTAAAAAAACTTTTATTAAAAATGAAAAAATAAAATTTAAGATAAAATAACAACAGGCCCAAGGGTTCCGTTGCCAAAAAGTTTAATAACCGCTTAACTACACCATAGAAATAATTTTAAATATTTTATTACATAATTTAACATTCGGTACCCATAAAACCGAGACAGACTCAACCTTTCCAACTCAACCTCTCGACTGTGACCATATCATATTTTCAGTGACACTCGCATGATTAAGACGAGTCGATTGACGTGAGAATACACATACATACATAAGCTGATAAATAAATAACCCTTCTTTGCGTTGCGCAGTCGGGCAAAAAGCACTAATCGTATGCAGGTACAGTATTATATGTCGATGGGTTTTCAAATAAACTTCGTATAGATTAGAAAAGTTGTAAGTCCACATTACAACACATGTTTAATAAATATTATTACAAAACTTAAGTAATCTTCATTTATTATTTTCAAGTACTAAAAACATAAATTGTTACTAACGAGCAACCTTTCTCGCCAACAAACCTTAATGGTTTGGCGAGATTTAATGATTTAAAAAAAAAATATAAAAAAAATAGACGAATTTTTCATAGACGTTGAATCGATAAGTCATCAATGATACGCTCCCTGCCTGAAGGGCCAACGCGGGTTGGGGTCGCATGCCCGACTCATCCGTGAAGCTTCCTAAGGACGGTCTAAAACCCTATAAACCGTCTCTATCTCATTGTTGGCCCTGTGTGCCTTTACAGCTAAGTCTGAGTCGTGGCTACGGAGTGAAGGCACTCGGCCAAGAGGACATTTTTTTATAGATAGAAGTAAAGTATCATTACGATCGTATCACTTCAAGGGTGGTCATAAACCAGGCTTTCAAAGCAGCAAATTCGCATTTACTACGAGCCTCGACCTACCAAACTCGAGAAATATCCGAAATAAATTATTGTGACCCGACGAGGAATCCACGGTCTAAATCACGGAAGCATATATCAATAGATAGTTTAGTTTTATTACGTTTATTTAAAAAAAATATTTTATTCAATTACCTAATTATTATTATTTTTTATTTATTTCATACAAAACCTTAAATTAAATAAACTATATTACAACAAAATCTAAATTTAAAATAAAAATAAATATATAATAATATAAGTAATTACCTAATAATTAAATTATAAATAATATTTATTATCGAATCACAACTAAAGCAAAAAAAATAATAAAAAAAAAGGTAGTTCAAATTCAAATAGTTTATTAATATAAAATACTTATTACTAGGGTTTCACAATAAAATAATCCTACAGAAGATGTAGGTAGGCACTTTTACAAATAATATCTAAACTAGTAATATTGGAC